>CAKASE010000078.1:0-2775792 GCA_916720795.1 Danaus chrysippus | reverse complement strand
CGGCGCACAAATCAAAAAGAGGGCGGGGAAGGCCTCCTTCTACTGGCCAATACGTTGGCTTACACCGTGCCAAAGTAGAGCTGGCCAGGGCCCAAGAGAAAGAGGCGAGACTCCAAGCAGTGGCCTGCTCCACGCGAGGAAGCGGAAAGCGGGATGAGGAGATCAAGCTCTTGCGAGAAGAGAACGCTGAGCTACGCAAGCGTCTGGAGGAGATGGACGCAACGATTGCCCAACTTGTTCAAAGCGTTAAAGCTTCTACTCAGGAGTTCGATGAAGACAGAGTTGTCCGTAAGGTTGTGGAAGCATTGGGCCGTGCGAATGTGCCAGAGCTCCGGCTCAGGCCTCCGCTAGCTAGTGATGGAAGAAGGACGGCGGTGACGGCCACTACCTCGACGGCTCCTGGACCTCTGGCTCCAGCACTGCCGGCTGTAGCGGGGGAAAAGGGCCATTCAAAGAAGGTCCGCAAGAAGGCATCTATGGCCGCAACTGAGGCTGCACTGGGATCATCGCTAAAGCCCGTAGACGCGTCTCCGTCAACAGAAGCCCCGGAGAAGAATAAAGCTCCGTCTTGGAGCCAGGTGGTTAGAAAGAAGAGCGCCCCAAAACCAAAAACGGCGCCACCACCCCCCAAGAAGAAGACGGTGAAGATCAAACCGCCGAAGACTGCGGCGGTCGCTATCACCATCCTCCCGGAGGCAGGAGAAAACGCCACCTATGAGGCGGTGCTGAGGGAGGCACGCCAACGCGTAGATGTCCAGGCGCTGGGTCTTGGGCCCTTAAAATGGAGGAAAGCGCAGACCGGGGCTCGGATATTTGAGATCGGTGGGGAGGGCTCTGCTGCGAAGGCAGACCTCTTCGCTGAAAAGCTCAGGGAGGTAGTGAATCCCGAGGCAGTGAAGATCCACCGCCCAGTGATGCGCACTTCAATCCGAGACGCTGGTCTGGACGAGTCCGTTACTCAGGCTGAGGTAGTGGCAACGGTTGCTCAGGTGGGCGGCTGCCCCGCCGAGCTTATCGTTGCAGGTTCCCTCTCAGCGTCGGGCGCTATCCTGCTGGGAGTCCCAGCGGCAGCCGCCAAAAAAGTGGTTGACGCGGGCCGGATCATCGTTGGATGGAGTTCCGCTCGCATTTCAGCAATGGCACCGGTGGCTCGGAAATGTTTCCGGTGCCTGGCGACCGGACACTTAGCGGCCATGTGCAAGGTCGCTCAGGGAGTTCCCCGGGGCCACTGCTATCGCTGCGGACAGCCGGGTCATTTCGCACGGGATTGCAAAAACGATCCGAACTGTGCGGCGTGTACCGCACTAGAAAAACCAGCCACACACGTGGCCGGATCCGAAGGGTGCTGCCTCAAAGCCCAGACAGCGAAAAAGGGCAGTGGGGGGGCAAGGCTCCCTAAGCCCTCCAGCAGAGGAGACATGGATACATCCTAATCCATGGATCTAGAAATACTGCAAGCGAACGTAAACCACTGCGCCAGGGCCCAGGATCTTTTTGTCCAGACCATGGCGGAGTGGCAAACACAGATCGCAGTGGTCGCTGAGCCATACGTCGTGCCCCCTCGGGATGACTGGGTTGGGGATACGGAGGGACTAGTGGCCATCGTCGCATCGCGAGTCAACGGAGCCCCTCCTCTGATATTTACAGCCAGGGGCCGAGGTTATGTGATGGTTAGCGTGGGCGGCACTGCAGTAGTGGGGGTGTACTGCTCCCCTAACGAGGGCTTTACTGCTTTTCAGCAAGTTCTTGTTGAGGTGGGAGCTCTAGTCAACAGAGTGCACCCTTGCCCCGTGCTAGTCGCCGGGGATTTCAACGCCAAATCTCGAGCGTGGGGATCTGCGGTGACGAACGCACGGGGAAATTTACTGGAGGAGTGGGCTATAAGCCTCGGTTTGGAGGTCCTCAACAGGGGAAGCGAGTTGACGTGTGTACGTCACAATGGAGGGTCGGTGGTTGACGTCACATTCGCCTCTGCCCCCCTGGCGCGCCGTATCGCAGATTGGACAGTGGTGGTTGACGCTGAAACCCTGTCGGATCACCGCTATATCCGATTCAGGGTGGCCGCGTCTTCTACGTCACAAGTCGGAGCTTCCCCTACTGGAGATGGAAGAAAATGGGTGCTGGGAAAACTGGACATTTCCCTGGCCAAAGAAGCGGCCATCGTGGAAGAGTGGTCCAGGAGGTTATCGTCCGACAACCTGGATCACGAAGTTGACGTGTTCTGCGGTGCGCTGGTCCGTATATGCGAAGCCTCGATGCCGAAAGCGCGTCCGGTCACCCCACGGCACCGGGTGTACTGGTGGCGAGACGAACTCCGCGATTTGCGTCGAGCGTGTGTCACCGCCCGCCGTCGCCATGCCCGCGCCAGGCGTAGGAGCGTACGGGACGTTCAGAGAGAGGACGTCCTATACGAGGAGTACCGGGTTGCACGCAAGGCTCTGCGGATGGGGATCAGCGCTGCCAAGGAGGCGGCCTGGAACGAGTGGCTAGAGTCACTGGATCGGGATCCGTGGGGGCGGCCCTACAAGGTCATCAGGGCCAAATCCAGGCCTTGGACCCAGCCGATCACGACCACTCTTCAGCCACAGTTCCTGGAGGAGGTGGTGGAGGCGTTGTTTCCTCGAAGGGAGCCTTGGACGCCTCCAGCTATGGCTGATAACTCGCCAAACGAGTCCGGTAGTCCGGCGGTATCCGAGGAGGAACTGTGTCGTGCGCGTGCAAAGCTGCCGATCAAGAGGACCGCCCCGGGCTTGGACGGAGTTCCCGGTCGGGTGGTGAACATAGCGTCTGAGGCAATGGAGGCATGGATACGTGAGGTGTTCTCCATGTGCCTGGACCGAGGCCGGTTTCCGGCTTGTTGGAAGGTGGGGAAACTGGTCCTACTACGGAAACCAGGCCGGGACGAGGGCCTACCGTCGGCATATCGGCCGATTGTGCTCCTGGACGAGGCGGGTAAGCTCTTTGAGCGAGTGCTCGCGGCTCGTCTCGTCCAGTCGATGAGCAGAAGTCTGCACGAGACCCAGTTCGGCTTCAGAGAGGGCCGGTCGACGGTCGACGCAATCCTGCGTGTCAGGTCGCTCGCTGAGGAGGCTGTGTCTCAGGGTGGGGTGTTGCTAGCGGTATCGCTAGACATCTCCAACGCCTTCAACACACTTCCCTGGGAGACAATACTTGCAGGCCTGAGGTGGCACGGGGTGCCCGAGTACCTGCAGGTCGTAGTGGCGGACTATTTTGTGGGCCGCAAAATAGTATACCCCACGCAGGGGGGCCGTTGGGTCTATAAGGCGATGTCATGCGGTGTTCCACAGGGGTCTGTCCTAGGCCCCCTCTTGTGGAACATCGGCTACGACTGGGTGTTACGGGGAGCTAATGTTCCCGGTGTCTGCGTGACTTGTTACGCAGACGACACCCTGGTCACGGCTTACGGTTCATCTTATCGAGAGGCGTCAATCGTCGCAACAGCGGGTGTGGCTCAAGTCGTGCGACGGATTCGTACCCTGGGATTGGAGGTGGCTCTTGACAAGTGCGAGGCCATTTCCTTCCACGGTCCTCGGAGGGGACCGCCGAGGGGAGCGTGTATTGTGGTCGGAGGAACTTTTATCTCTGTTCAGCCCTGGCTGAAGTACCTAGGGCTGGTCCTCGACAGTCGATGGACGTTCGGCGAGCATTTCCGGCGACTGGAGCCCAAGTTGGTCGCGGCGGCTGGCGCGTTGGGGCGCCTGCTTCCGAACGTCGGTGGTCCCAGTGTGGCATGTCGTAGACTCTACACTGGGGTCGTTAGATCGATGGCACTGTACGGTGCGCCTGTATGGGCCCGGTCTCTCGGCCCGCGAACGACAGCCTACCTCCGCCGTCCGCAGCGTATCTTGGCGCGACGCGTGGCGCGGGCGTACCGTACAGTGTCTTTTGAGGGGGCCTGCGTGCTGGCCAGCACGCCAACGTGGTACCTGGAGGCCGATGCGTTGTCGGCTGTCTATCACCGGCGCGCGGAGGCTCGCAGCCATGACGGAGGAGTTGCGTCCGGGTCGGTCGCCGAATGGAGAAGGGATGCGGCGGCCAACGTTCTACGTAGATGGGGTGAGCGACTGGCTTCTCCGACGGCCAGTTATGAACTGGCCACCGCTGTCAGGCCTGTTCTTTGCGAGTGGGTGGGTCGCACGTTTGGCCCACTGACCTACCGCCTGTCACAGTTGCTGTCGGGACACGGATGTTTCGGCAGGTATCTGTGGCGGGTGGTGGGCAGGGAAGAAAGCCCCGCCTGCCATCACTGCGGGGGTGGCGTGGAGGACTCGGCGCAGCATACTCGCGAGTCATGCCCAGCGTGGGACAGCCTTCGCGCTGCTTTGACTACGGTCATAGGGAGGGACCTCTCGTTGCCGGCTATAATCTCGGCTATGGTCGGCAGCGAGGAGGCATGGGAGGCGGTGGCCGCTTTTGCCGAAGCGGTCATCAGCGCGAAGGAGGCAGCGGAGCGGGCCAGGGAGAGCAACCCGGAGGCCCTTGCCCTCCGTCGTCGGCGAATTGGTCGCCGGCGCCGAGCCTATCTGGCCTCTTTACAGCCATAGGTTAAGCGCCGGGCGACGTGATCCTGGGTGGCAGACGGGGACTTCTGTCGCCCGTTGATAGGATTAGTGCGGTGCTAGCCCCTCTTGTTCCGGGGGCGGCTCGCGGTGGTGGTCTGCGGGGGGATTTGTCCCCCCTAGTTCGAGGTCCGGAGTGGACAAGCGCCGGCAGGGTCGCGAGGCAAGCTCGTGATATACCGTGGCCCTGCCTAGGTGGCGTGGTTGAGGAACACCCAGGGGTTTTAGTGGGTCGAAACCCCACATAACCCGGTCAAGTCCCCGCTTGGCCGGGTATCTGTGAACAGATTTCCCCTGGGAAAACAAAAAAAAAAAAAAAAAAAAAAAAAGACATATACGTCTTTGTCAAAAAAAAATTATGATCTAGGACCAGTAAAGTATTAAAAATGTTATAATTATTTATATATATCCTTTCACAATTGACTTTGCGTATTTTCCCATCAAATTTCGGTACCCGTGACCACTGCCAGACGATATAATTTTTTTTCCCAATAAGCCTTGTTCTTTGGCAGTCGCTAACATTTTTTATTTGTTTGTCGTACTTCCGCTGTGTAATAATTATTTATTATACCGTGAGTTGCAGGGCGCGGCTCGTTTGTTGGAGTCTCTCGGCGTGGGTCGCGGCGCGGGCGCGGGGAGGGGCGCTGCTACACAACGCAGCTCACGTTCCAACCACTCTGCTCTGTTATTCCCAAGGTATATACATAGATAGATCAGTTATTGTTTTGGTGGAATTATTGATACGACATTTTATACGTTGCGATATTGGATCATAAAATTTATAGTTTTTACATTGAGATAAAACTAAATACTAATATTATTTGGATTTAGTACGTGTTTATAATTATATGTTTTTACAATATTAGTTTTATTTCAATGAATACAAGAAAAAATATTATTTCTGATTTGATTTTATATTTAAATAAAACTAATATTTTTCGGATGTAATATGTTGCTTAACTTAGTTTCCTGTACTAGTGTCGTGGTAAAATAAATTTTAATATGATGACTACGCCTCGTCTTATATTTACCTGTAGATACCTAAAATTCATGTGAACATCAATATTAAAATGCATATTAATTTCTAGTTTAGTGCGTCTCGCTCTATCAAGCAATTTCCCCGGTGGTCTGCTGTCTGCCGCTCAGAGTTATCCGTCGTTGGCACCCAACGCTCAAAATGCACTCACTCTATCACTCACATCGACATCCAGTGAAAGTGAACAGGTAAAATTAATTCTTATAATAATATCTCACACGTTTGTACTCAGTCAGTTCTACTATAATTACGACTTCACCCAGTTCAAGAATTTATAAAGAAGTCAACAATCAATTAATAAATCATTCATCCAAAATCCGCATATAAATTAAAATTAATATTAGGAATAAATATTTCCCCTTTTCTTATGAGAAAAAAAGTTATATATGTCAATATGCTGTTATAAATTATGTTTTTAGGTATCTTTGGAAGATTTCTTAGAATCATGTAGAGCGCCGGCGTTATTAACGGAATTGGAGGACGATGATGAAGGAGACGATGCCTTGGACAGTGATAAAGAAAACGAACCGACTTACCAGGATGTTGTGAGTTTTATAATATGTACACTGACGCACACACACACACTAACGCATAGACACACACACACACACTCACCGAAACATATAAAACATACCTACACGCATGCTAGATATCGGAAAAAGAATTCTATTAAAAATATCGTTTCAAAGTATGTAATAAATTTCTTACTTAGTATCACTTAATTTAAAGTCTTCATGTTATGTTGTATAAACCTTTCTCCTTAAATATTCCACATACAACAGAATAGGCCCAAAATTGTAGACAAAAATTAATGTTTTATAAATAGATAATATCTAATCTTAAATACGTCACGTTCAGGTGTCTCGTAACTTGTTATCCCTTATGGAGGAAGAGGCTTTGGAAGCGGTCCGTGGAGCGGGCGGTGGGTCCGGGGGCGTAGGCGCGGGGGGCGCACGCTCACGGAAGCCCTGGGACGACGACTTTGTACTCAAGAGACAGTTCTCAGCTCTCATACCCGCCTTCGATCCAAGACCCGGACGGACAAACCTCAATCAGACCGTCGGTATGTATATAGTGTGATTATTCCAATAGTTTTGTACATTGTAGTACAAATTGGAAGCATAAGCAATGGAAATAGGATTCGAACTTGCGACTTTGGTTAATATCCTGTCAAAAGTCTCTGTTTCAACACCCTGAAAGTAGTTTGTTCAGAATCGGATACTGGATCGATTTTGATAGTTTTTTATGTAGGTCATTTTTTTTCTCAAATTTAGATAGAACTAAGTAAATTAAAGTCACCCTACACACAGTTATCTAAACACTTCATAGAAACGAAAATTAATGGAAACGAAAATGGATCGTAAGTCAGGGTATTAAGATTTTTAAAATGAAATATTAAATTAGTAATCATCATTCAATTAAAGAAAACTGATACTTATTTCAAGGCTAAAATAGTATTTAAAAATACCTACGCACGCAACACCATAGCGACAACCGGCACACAGCAAGGTCACTACAGTGCATAAAAGAAAGCCACGTAATACAAAAATTATTACTTTCTCCTTCTTTCTTCGGCTTAATAACATTACAATAGAGCGAGACGGCAGGCTAATCCCGGCAATCAGAGTAATAATAACTAAACATCGAAGTCAACAAAATGTGTTTTGGGTAAGTCAGTCACGCCGCGTCCACCTTATCGAAAAGAGGTCAAGTGTAAAGTGCAAATAAAATCTTAGTCGCGCATTTCGCTATGTCGTTTCGGTACACTAACATTCAATACATCAAATACCTACGCACGTGTCCATTGACCTCCTAGATCAGCTGATTTGACGCGACTCGACTTTTTTTTGTGGGGGCGAATTAAATCGCTAGTTTATAACACAGGGACAACAATTGTCGAGGAACTAAAAAATAAGATAATTACCGCCTTTGTAAAAGTGAAAAGTGACACTGCAGTATTATCTAAAATAAAACCACAATTGCGAAAACGGTCATTAAAGTGCATTGAACAAGGCGGTGGACATTTTGAAAATGTTTTAAAACGACAACGCCGTGCGAGTGCAAATTAAACTGTAAGTTTGTTTATGATCTTTAAATTATTGTAAATCTTTTGATTCACACCATTTAAACACGCCGACTGTGTTTAACTTTGTCGTAGGTATTGTGGTGTCTAATCAAATCACGCGTTATCAGCTGTTTAATAATTCCTAGTTACAAATTTAATTTAACAAATCAGTAATTATAAAATATTGGCTTCACATTAAAAAGAAAATTCAATGTCAACAATCTAAAGCTTGAAAAGTGTGATGGAAAGTCCTAAATCATAAATCCTACATCATAATGTATGTAGTTATTTCGTGTTCTTATTATTACCTACTTCTTATTATTGTCGGACGACACTCGGAGAGAGCGGCGCGGGCGCGGCGAGTACATTGTGTCTGTCTATGTGTGCGTGTGCAGCGGAGTGTTGGTGAATAGCTGACTATATTATTTGCACGAAATTGATAACTAAATTCACAAATAAAAAATGGAAACACACATATAAATAATATTTGGTGTATATATTATTATATTCTAATTGGGGTGTTTGAGGGTGTGCGTTAATTATGTTACACGTTGTATAGTAACAACTTATTCGTTAGCGATCAGAAAAGGAATCAAAATGAAATAGCAAAAAGTTTCTACGTTAAACTGGCCTAAATAAATTTAATCCCTTTGGAATCAATGTTACACAGTCTTGATGCCTATTATGTACGACTAGTGCACTGCACTGGGTAAATATCGCAAAGAAACACGTGTGCATAATTCCACCCGATCGCTACATAAATATCGTGACGTATATTTCCGTTGTTAAGGCAGCAAACAATAATTAATTACTCCTGAATTCATGAGTGTAGAAGGCTTTCTAGAGGACTGTATGTTTTTGTTTAAATAAAAATGTGCTTATTAAGCTTGCAAGAATAAATTTAATCACAGCCTCGTAAAATTCTATATAATTATCATAATGTTATTTACTATAATTTCAGATCTCGATATACCACTAAACGATGATTCCGACTCTGAAAGCACGGAAGCAACGACCAGCAACGAGAAGAACGGCAACGTGCCAGAGAGCAACGGCAACGTGATAGCCACCAAGCTGCCGGCGCTACGGCTGGTGCTGTCCGCGGGCGGGCTCGCTCTACCGCTGGAGAAACCTTCGTGGACCTTATATAGAGCTGTGCTGGCTCTCAACTCACGGCTACCAGCACACGATACTCATAGAGATACTACATACACGTGAGTTATATTGACATTATAAAAATTATAATTGTTACGTGCTAGTGCATGTAGTGGATTTTGTCTAAAAAAGCATTACAACAGATAGTATATAATGTTTCATAGAAAATTAGTATTTTTTGCATATGATCTTGGGTTTATAATGATTTAACGAATGTAAGGCAAATTTTAATCAAGACATGTGTATATATATTTGGTAATTTGAAATGTATGTTTGTTATAGATTAACATACAAAGAGATAGAAGGTGTCGAAACATTCTCCAGTTCTTGTGACAGCGACGAAGATGAACCGGGAGATCCAGGTATGGAATGAGTCAAAACTATTTAACATCGAGATCGTTAAAAAAGTGCCTATAGAAAATAGCTAAAATGTAACCATTTGTGACATTTTTGTTCAATTTATGGTTCACTTATAGTGTAGTTTTAAGTAATTGTAGTAGTTTAATTATATTACCTAAATAAGTTGTCAATCTGTGCACAAGACGACTGGTTCAACAAAACTCGAATGACTTTATAATAATACGTTTAATAATGTGTTATTGTTGTATTAATTTATTTATGGGAAAATATATGTACACCTTATACAACACAGTATTTTGGTAAGGTAAAAACAATTTTCCAAAACGGTTTTCACAGTTATTTTGACATGGATTGTATTATGTCTTACATTAGATTGAATATACAGGGTGACTGGTGAATTACTATCGATACTTGAGGACGTGATATTTGACGATCATATATGACAAAATAAAAATTAATATAACATAAATATTAATAAACTTCTAAGTAAAGTTAACCAAAAGTTATGTAATTAATTACGCATCGTGTGAACACCCTACAGATTAGGTATACACACACACACACACTCTCACACACACACACACACACACTCTCACACACACACACACACACACACACACAAAATCAGTTTTCTTATAAAGCCAGTACTTTTAAATAACAATAAAACTTTAACTAGAGCAAACTAATTATTATTTTAAGCCAAAACACATTAAATGAGTTAAATTCTATTTACAATAATACAAGTCGTGTTCACAACATACTTGCCCCCGTTAAAAGAGAACCAGCCAAGCGTCATAGCTTTAATATCACTTCGGATGCGTTCGGGAATTTAAAGGTTCGGTTCGAATAAAAAGTGTGTTTCCTAAATATATAATATAGTATTTTGTTCATCAGATACAAGCAGCGTGTATTCTGAAGGCGGTTCCAGCGAGGGTATGGTGACGTGGTGCGTGAGAGCGCTCCGCCGCCTGAGGTCCGTAGCGCCGGGCCTGCCGCCCGCCTCCTTCCTGTCCACTAAACTGACCAACAAGTTACATCATCAGCTGCAGGATCCTCTCACACTGGCAGCCGCAGCCACACCTCGATGGTCAGTGACATATATAAATAGATCTAAGAATTTCGCTAGTATTCATTTAAATGAAACTTTACGCGTTAATTTATCACAGGCAGACTAGATCTCATTAGTCTCGAAAAAAAACGAGGTCTCGTCTGTCCGTATCACGGTTGCTGAAGAGTAACCGAAACGTTGAGAGTATGTAGTTTAAAATAATAAAATAACGCGTAGTAATCTGAAAATATTAGTTTTATTTATGTAAATGTTTTCATTTATACCTTATAAAAATAATAATATTTAGAATCTGCTCATACATACGTTAAGGTATATAAATAAATTGTTTTCTGTGATATAAATAATTTTAACGTCTATTAGGTTACGAGGAAATAGATTTTCATTGAAAGGTTTAAATCTATATATAAATTTATTACAGGTGTCAACAGTTGAACGACTGGTGTCCGTTCCTGTTCCCACTGGAGACGAGGCAGATGTTCTTCGCTTGTACCGCCTTCGGTACCTCACGTACTATTGTATGGCTTCAAGCTCAGAGAGATCGCGCTTTAGATAGGCAAAGGTTTATATTATTTTATTTAGTTTTTTCATATATACAGGGTGACTGGTGAATTACTATCGATACTTGAGGACGTGATATTTGACGATCATATATGACAAAATAAAAATTATAACATAAATATAACATAAATATTAATAAACTTCTAAGTAAAGTTAACCAAAAGTTATTTAATTAATTACGCATCGTGTGAACACCCTGCAGATTAGGTATACACACACACACACAAACACGCGTGCGGCGGCGTGGTGTTGTATCAGCACGCCGCCGTCCACACTTGGAACACTTGGAACGTGTCCACATTTTATTTATTAATACGGAAATTTGGTCAAAAATTAAGTACCTATTTTTTTACATAATTCGAATGAGAATCATGTACCGAGTATTCTCCTTAAATATTGATAGTAATTCACCAGTCACCCTGTATATAGATATGAATATTTGCAGTCCTATGCAGGACAAAATCTATTTATCGAGTTAAGTATAAAGTCTTAGCTTGGAAATATTAAAATAAATAAGCACAACTAAAATGTATTAACGAATAAATGTATTATGTTTAATATCCAAGTGTTGCAATTTACGTTAAATCATTATTATGTATGTATATTTTAGGACTGGTAACACTGTATCCCCTCGCCGCGCTGAGCTTGAAGCGACCGAGTTCAGAATGGGCCGCTTGAGACACGAGCGAGTCCGCATACCACGACATCCTAATCTGTTACGATCAGCGATGCAGGTGTGTATTGACAATAATTATATGGTTTTTGATGCTTAAAATGACTGAAAAGACAATTTATAATATTGTTACATAGAAAAAATGGTTATTAGAATCTATAATAGAGCTGTTCTGTTTAAGTGTCAAATATTATAAGTATCTTTTGTGGCACATCAAAATATTTAGTGTCCCTACAGTCGAAAAATCTCTGAAGCTAGAGTATATTCAAAAATGAAACAGTATGCAATTGTAATCGGTTACTTTTCTTGCTTAAGATCATAACTTTAGACCAAAATTATATACTAGTATTATAAGAACAATTTTCTATAAGAAAGTGGTGTTGGTCTTTTTAGTGTAAGAATTTTGTGATATTGAATAAAATATCAAATGAGAATAGTTTATAGTATAACTAGCTGCGCCCCGCAGTGTTACCCGCGGATTTCCGGGATCTCCGGGATGTAAAGTAGCCTATATGTTATTCCTGGACGTCAGCTTCCTGTATACAAAATTTTATCAAAATCGGTTCAGCCGTTTGAGCGTGAAGAAGTAACAAACACACACACACACTCACAAAATTTCGCAATTATAATATTAGTAGGATGTATATTAATTTTAATTACAGGTGATGAAAGTCCACGCGGGTCGCAAGTCCGTTTTGGAAGTGGAGTTCGCTGGTGAAGAAGGCACGGGTTTGGGACCTACGCTGGAGTTCTACGCTCTAGTGGCCGCCGAGCTACAGAGAGCTGATCTGTACATGTGGCTGAGCGACTCGCCCGCGCCGACGTTAGATGCTGAGTTCGCACCACTACCACTCACGTTGCCTGACGGTATATATAAATTACGAGGACATTCAAACACAAATAACTTTATTCAATATAGAAGCATTACACTTTCTCATTGATGGTCACTTGATACACTACCACCGGTTCGGAAAAGAAAATACCCTGACCTGAGAAGAACCGGCGAAAGAAACTCAGCGGGATTTTTTTTATATATTTGTCTCATATTATATAAACAATTTAATATGAGATGAAATAGCTAGGAGGCGATAATTCTAATTGTATTATCGCCCATGGACATCGGTAACATATATGTTGCGGATACGTTGCTAACCTTGGTTGGTTGGTTGTTAAGAGAAGGGAGTGGTAGGATTAGGTCTAGGAAATGACAGAAAAAGGTAGGAACAGGGAAATAGCAACCGGCTCTCACTCATCGGACGAAACACAGCCATTAAAGGCTACTTCACGCCGTTTTTATGTGAGAGGGTGGTATTTTCCTGGTCGAGCCAGCCCATGTTCTAGCTGTAGTAACTGACCACACCAAGGCTCTATCACCTCAAAAACTATACTTACTACTATAATATACTACTTGTACCATAATAATATTCTAACACTCAATAGCACTCGAATGGTAGTATGTATATAATAAAGTTATTACAAAAATGTGTAATTTTTTGGACATGTGTAATAGATTTATTATTATTCCATTAAAAATATCTACAATAAATAAGAAAATTACTAGCCATAAGAAAAGTATACAATAGTTTTATAGAATTGTACAATATAATAAAGTGTTTGTGTTCATCTTTTAGAAAAGCCACCAGGTTACTACGTCACACGCGCCGGCGGTCTGTTCCCCGCGCCTCTCCCACAAAACTCACCTATCTGTGATAAAGTTTGCAAATATTTCTGGTTCCTTGGAGTATTTTTAGCTAAGGTAAAATTATACATAGATATACAGTATTATAAGATTTTTGTCATTGTATTGTTAGCTCAAGTTAATGTGTTTATGATACAGGTGCTGCAAGACGGCCGGCTGGTCGATCTTCCTTTATCCGAGCCATTCTTACGTATTATGTGCGGCGAGGAATTGACTAACGCTGATTTGGAGGAAATAGATCCCATAAGGCATAGGTAAGTTCACTTAGATTTTATATTTTCGTCTATAAAACCTTACATGTTAGGATATTAATATTATCGTAACAGTCGATACTCGACTTAAATTAATTATTTATTTGGAGCACAATCTTCTATCTTCTTCTATATATATAAAAATGGATTGCTGTTCCTTAGTCTCGCTAAAACTCGAGAACGGCTGAACCGATTTGGCTAATTTTAGTCTTGAAATACTCCTGAAAGTCCAGGTAAGGTTTAAAAGGTGAGAAAATTGGAATAATTGTCGGGAAACCCTAAAAACAGCCCTTTTCTATTTCCCATACAAACGATTTTTTGACATTAGACTTGACAACTAACTAATATGTCAATCATTTTGTTATATTGAAACAGTAGAAATTTAATAAATACCAATACCGGGTTATTGAAGACGGAATAGAGTTTGCTCGGTCAGCTATACCTACATTACTAATGACGAAATTAGTAGTAGAATATAAATGTCATTATGTTTTACATTTAGTGACCACACACAGATACATTGAGGAATCTTTAAGTGTTATCATCAAATTTTAAAGAATCATTTTATTTTTAGTAATTTTATATAATTGACAAAATACAAATTACAATTAATTAGTAATTTGTGCACTTTTTCTCTTTATAAACTTTGACTGTATTAAATTACACGTTCATTCGTTTTTGCAATTCTCTTTGGAGAGTTTATCCTTCACTTATGTTAAGTCCGTGAAAATTAAAATGGTAGTGAAAATATTGCTTTATTTAAATAACATTTACTTGTATATTATGTACAATTACCAAGTAAGAATTTTTCTCGCTTAGATGTTTTAACGACTTTTATTATGTGAATATTTCAGATAAATCTCTAGTAGAAGCCACTTACTTACATTTTTAATGCAAACAATTTTAATATGACTTTACATGAATATGTAACGATTAGAGTTATGGATACCTTATTTTAAGACAAAAACTATTTTAGGTTCCTAGCTAGCGTCCTAGCAGCCGCAGAACAGTATGAAGCTCTAACACAAGATGCGTCTCTGTCTGAGAGTGAAGTGCAAGAGCGCGCGTCGCAGTTGACGGTAGATGGCGCTACTTTTGAAGAGCTCTCCTTGACTATGACGCATGTGGGAGGACACGATGCGTATCCGCTATGTGACGGAGGGGAACATATAGAGGTAGGGTTCCTTTGAGTCAAATAATTTAATTAATAAAAAACTAAAGTGACAAATTTAGAGCATTTCTCTTTCAAAGTTTTGAGCAACAACGTCGAACATCTTTTAATAAATGTATGATAGAAGTGCATCATATCCTGCTGAACAAAATATATATTTGATTGTCTTACATTTTAAAAAGGAGAGTTTGTGATGATATCTGATATTTGTTGCTCTTTCAATTTAATAATACTGAAAGGATTTTAAACGAATACGTAAAGGATACGTAAAGGTTTTAATTTTTCCCTTCATTTCATGCAGTTTTAATGGGAACACATCTTAAAAGTACGGAATATGACAGTTTATTAACATGTTAAATATTAAGAGCACATGACTCATTTCTCTCTGACCACAATAGGAACGCAAAAACAAAATATCTCATTACGCGATGTCAGTATACTATAAATATAATATTCAAAACCAGGTGGGGCCATCAAACGCGCGTTTATACGCGGAGACCAGCGCCAGGTATATGGTGAGGGACGGAGTCATCAATCAGACCGAGGCTTTCCGACGAGGCTTCGCAGGAGTGTTCCCTCCCAGGAGACTGAGAGCCTTCACACCGCCCGAACTGAGGCTGCTATTATGTGGGGAGAGAGGACCCGCTTGGACCAGGGAACATCTGCTCCAATATACTGAACCGAAACTAGGATACACAAGAGATAGGTATGTAGAGGAAATGATAGGAAAATTTTCTATATCTTAGGAATTATTAGTCTGGAAATAAATACAGAAATGTTTAAATTTTAATGATGTGTTATGTAGATACAATTTTATTAAGATTTATATTTTTCATGTATAATGTATCCAAACATAAAACCAAAAAAACATTGAAAAAAGAGGCAGAGAAAATCAAAACATATTTATTAAACTACATATATACCAAGATCATCTTTAGTACTAGTAGTAAATTTATTTAGTACTCAATCATGTGTATATTATTCCAGCCCTGGTTTCCTCCGCTTGGTGGATGTGTTGGTGGAGATGTCTATCAGAGAGCGGAAAGCCTTCCTACAGTTCGCCACGGGCTGCAGCAGTCTACCGCCCGGCGGGCTGGCTAACTTACATCCTAGACTCACTGTTGTGAGAAAGGTAAGAAATTAATATTATACACATGTAACAAAACCATTTTTCTCTTTAATTATTCTATGGGTGCATTCGAAATTTCCAAGTTTTTTATAATTTGTTAAGATAATCAATATACATATACAGGGTGACTGGTGAATTACTATCGATATTTGAGGACGTGATATTTGACGATCATATATGACAAAATAAAAATTAATATAACATAAATATTAATAAACTTCTAAGTAAAGTTAACCAAAAGTTATGTAATTAATTACGCATCGTATGAACACCCTACAGATTAGGTAAACTCACACACACATACGCGCGCGGCGGCGTGTTGTTGTATCAGCACGCCGCCACACGCGTCCACACTTGGAACACTTGGAACGTGTCCACACTTTATTTATTTATACGGAAATTTGGTCAAAAATTAAGTACCTATTTTTTTTTACATAATTCGAATGAGAATCATGTACCGAGTATGCTCCTTAAATATTGATAGTAATTCACCAGTCACCCTGTATATTTTATCTTTCTATAAAGCTTTTAGATAATACTTAATCTGGTGTCAGGTTGACTGTGTTATAACCATATCAACATATTATAGATTTTCTCAGTGTGATAATCATTATACACTAATATATGTTTTCAAATTAATGGTCTCAGTCCAAGTTCACACTATACACGGAGAGTTAACAGTTTTTCATTCATAAATCTAAGCACTTAGTATTCATAAACGTTAAACATAAATTGGTAAACGTTATGATGCAAAATTGAACATACATACATGTATGCTGTTTTATTTTCTGTCAATAATGCCTTAATAAACTCTACAATTCTTTACCTGCACAGGTCGACGCTGGCGACGGTTCATATCCATCAGTGAATACTTGTGTGCATTATCTCAAACTGCCGGAATATTCGTGCAAGGAGGTGTTGAGGGAAAGACTTCTGGCTGCGACAAACGAGCGAGGGTTCCATCTCAATTAAATAGATACAAATGTTTAATAAAATTAACGCATTAATCGATAACACCGCTGAGCTTACAAGTGCTATGATTAATCCCATATAAAACTATGTTTCATTTATGTACTTCTAAACTTTTATCAGCGATGTAAGCTCTCATATAAAATGCTTCATGTTATTCATGCATACATAATGAATGCTTACCAAATAATGATCATCTCAAACAGTAAATAAAATGTTTGCTATGTAAATATTTTTGTCACTCAGAAATATAAAAAACTAATATTTATATTTGAATGAATATGAAACTTATAAGTAGGCTAAAGTGTTAAAGCTATTGTATTTTTTGAACGAATCTTTCAAATGGTGTTGTGTTAATCTCGTGTCCGGTTTTTGCAATATAAAGAGGCTATTATAATTTTCTTTTAATCATTCTTTTTTTCAATATTCATACTCCATTAGAAATTTTGCTACTTGATATCTCAAACATTTAAAAAAATTCTATATATTGCAATAAATATTTTGTATAATGACAAGAAAAATTTTTATTTATATATGTACGCTTTAGATTATAGTTGTAATATTGTTATAAAAATATGTTTATATCGACTAACTAACATGTATGAATTATTTTATTAAATAGCCGTTTTTATTTTCAATAACCCAATAAGTTTATAGATTTACCGATACTAATGCTAGTTAATCAAAATTAATACATTTTACAATACCAACGAGATACAATGGAATCAGGTTATAGTGTTTGATACTTATGCTATATGATATAAGGACTGAAATGTATTTCTTTTTATTATTTTGTTGGTGTGTAACACATGTGTGTGGAATGATTTAGCAGTATGTTCCTTTAGTTAAATAATTTTGTCAACTTAAAGTTGGTATTGTGATTTATGATATAAAAAAATATATATGAATGAAAAAATATTTAGTTTGAATTTAATAGGGTTCTAGATTATAAAAGGTTAGTATATTGTAGCGTGTAATTCATTTTGTTGAGGATTGTATTAATAAAGTAAGGAAAATTAAATGAAGTTTTATTTATAAATAGATTCCTAACATACAAAATGTCAATCTTGACTGATATTAAAAAGTAATTATGTAATAACTATGTAATATGCATTATTTTTTATTTAAATCAAAGTAAAATATTTTAAAATTACTAATATTTTTTTATAAACATTCACTGAAAAATATATAGCGATGATAATATACATCTTATCTATGTATAAAGTGTATATTATACACTGTTATATATGTGTATAACATAGTAGTTCATTCAGTGAACATTAGTGCACGATTGACTGAGTTCTAAGAAGAGCTTCGTGAATCGACTTCAGTAAGTAATTCCTTATTCAAACAGCAGTTAAGTCGAACGAGTTAAAACATAAATCCAGATCGATGAAGCGTCGTGTGGCATGAACATGTTACAAAAAATAAAATGTACGTCTAAAGTATATGAGGAGATGCTTCAAATTATTTCAAGAAAAACAAAGAATTATTCGTTTTCGAGTCATGTATTGATGATCAATGTAATTGAGCCTTGTAGGTGACATGTTTGGATAGAACAAAGTTACGTAACACGCATTTAAATCGATGACAGCTATTAAGTTACTAATCGAGTTTATTAAGGTTTATCTAATTAAGATTTGAAAGCAAACATCAGCATAACTAAATGAAATGAATTTACGACGTCTAGCTTTACGTAGATGTTATTGACTGGAAGCAAATTTTGCTACGGTCTAGAAAATCTGTGGGAGTATGTTAGAGATTTTAAAAATAATGTTTTGTTTTTTAAATATTTAAAATATTTTTATGTATTCTTAATCTAACTTCGATATTAAGATTAACGAACCGATTAAATTAATCATTGATTAAAATTTTGTTTGAACTTACTCGTAAATATCGTTGTAGACTAGGTTGTCTATTTTTAAAATTAAGATAATAGGCATAAATCTTTTGTTTTTTATTACTTTTATTTATTTATAAATTTTATTAATTTATGAAATATTATTTATTTATAAAGAATCCAGATTATAAGAGGTAGAATTAGAGGTTTTATTAAAAACTAGCTTTCCGCCCGCAGCTTCGCCGCGTGGAGTTCGGTTATATCGCGTTTCCAAGAGAACCTTTCAAAAGTCTGGGATAAAAACTATCCTATGTTCTTTCTCAAGGTCAACTCTATCTCTGTACCGAATTTCATTAAAATCAGTTCAGTGGTTTAGGCGTGAAAGCGTAGCAGACAGACAGACAGACAGACAGACAGACAGAGTTACTTTCGCATTTATAATATTAGTAGGGATTAGTAGGGAAGATTATTATTTCATTTATTACATTAAAATGAAAGTTATTATTTAAAACTAAGTACTCGTATTTTTTTTCAGACAAGGAATGTGTAATAAATATTTCTTTATTATTTGATTATTACATGTAGAGTAATATTTTAATAGAAAATTACACTGAAATTCCTTAGGAGATAGGAAATACTGTTGACTTAGAATTATTTTTAGTTTGAGAATATTATGGGAAATTTACTAAATGATACCTCTTCAATCGTCGAACTAGTGTAGGTAAATCTGACAAAAAGAAATATCCTCTGTATTTTAGAAAGTTGGCAAATGGTTATGAATTAAAAGCGGTAGACACATATGATTCAGGAGTCAGTTATAAGTATTAGGTATGTTTAGACACGAATATTCTCAGTATTTCTTGGATTCACCGTACGGGTTTCGGATCCATCGCGTTGTAGGAAGAAGAGCTTCAACAGTGCCTGGGACTTGCAATCAGGTGTAGATTTAAGGGGCCCCTTATCTAACGCGTATTAAACGCTCACCTCCTCCGTCCAAGCTCATGTTTTCTATGACAATTCTTAAGAATTGAATTAAAGAATGACTAAAATATTATTAATCTTAAAAAATATACCGTAAAAGCTGCATATGTAATAAAACAAAAATTTATAAGGTTATGTTATCCATCTCTCTTATTATGCTAAAAAGTATACTTGTATGTTTTTCATATGTTGTGTATGTCTTTAGTATGAAAGCTCTAAGGCCTACGCTCTAAGACGGTTATAATAATGTTTATTTTTTTTGGGATAAATTCACTATTTTTGAAGTAAATACGTTTATACATTACTTCAATAAACATTTAAGAGAATACTTTGTGACCTTTAGATATATTAAGACAAACTCTGATTCCATGTATTTGGATAAACACGTTATTAAAATAATATTATTTTCGTAGTTATAATTATTTTTTTTCGAATAATAATAGGTAATTTATTTGTTATATTTATAGGTTTTATCACATACATATATCAAATTTTAATGAAGCTTACCAAGATTCCGCGTAAAGCTTACAAAGTAATAATATATAAACCAATCATTAAATGAATTAAACAAAATATATGACCAATAATTTCCCTATGTAATTAAAAATATTATATATTAAAACCAACACTTCGCAAAATTCACATGGATCGTAGTTGTATAGAATTAAACTTTGTATATACCTATACATATTTATCTTATGTATGATAAGATAGTCTTAAAGATATTATTAAGAAAATATGGGAGTAATACTTAAATAAGTTCTGGCCAAAACATTTATTTCATTATCTTTTTTTAAGAAGTTTTCACAACAGAAATGTTGGGTAGTTTCTGCGACAATGTAGTAACCTGCGCTATCTTTGCAACCTTGTCGCTTTGAGTTACCCAAGTTGTAACTAAAGAAATTATTCAGTATAAAATCGGTGCTACCATCGGTCAATTTATCAGTCACCTACTCAGTTCCAACTGAATACAGTGGAAACATGAGGAGCTTACTACTATTTTGTATAGTTTCCGCGGCTTTAGCTTATGTAAGCTGCCGGGATTTGGTGAGAGAAAAACGGGATGCCGATTTAGAAGTCGCAGCAAGTGGGCACGGAGGAAAATGGGACAAAGGAGGTGGCAAGGAGCACCATGAACATCATCACCACGACCACGGTGAGAAAGGACACAAGGGTTACAAGGGGCACCACCACGAAGAACATGGCAAAAAGGGCCACCACCATCACGAGGGTCATAAAGGACACCATGATGAACATGGTGGTCACAAGAAACATCATCACCACGACGACGGTCACCATCACGAACACCATCACGGTGAGAAAGGACATAAAGGACATGGCCATCATGAAGAAGGACACTATCATAAGGGACATTCAACCAAGGGCCATCACGGAGTCCACAAACATGATGAATTCAAGAAGGAAAAGCATTTCCACGATCATCATCACGACGGCGGTCACCATGAACACCACGGAGGTCATCACGAAGAACATGGTCACAAGAAGGGCGGTGGATTCCACAAAGGTCACAAACATGGTGGTCATCATCATCACGAACATGGCAAGAAAGGTCATCATGAGAAGGGAGGACACCACCACGACCACAAGGGACATCACGATGAAGGAGGTCATCATGAGCATCATCATCATCACCATGATCATGGCAAGAAGGGAGGTCATGAGGACCACAAGCACTGGGGTTACAAGAAGGGACACAAATAAACCCTTCTAAATAATGACTGATTTATACAAAAATTAAGCCATTACTTTATTTAGTTGTTGTTTTTCATGTTATTGTTGATTGTAATTTTTTTAATAAAAATTTAATTGAATAAACCTCTATTATTCAAAAGAAAATTTAATATATATCTTTTAAAATACATCTGAGTCTGGTTACATAAATAGTATATACCCTGAAACATGTTTCCGTTTTGGATAATGGACTCCCCATTTTAATAATTATGCTTTCATTTTAAAAAGAAAATTTTATATGATATTTACACTACATTGTTTTCAAAGACTGAGCAACAAAGTGACTAGAACTTGGTTTCAACAGCAATGTTACATAAAATAGTTGACCGTGGTTCGCAAGCATTTCCGAGATCAAAACAATAAAAAATGTGGATCGATGGCCGACATCGGCCTACATTTCAGCTTAGTGTAAATTAGTTTAAGTTGCAATGAACCGTTTCTATAGAAAACATTTGCTTTCAAACTGAAATTGATTATATTTCTCAATAATTTCGTACGTTTCTGTACTAATATCGGCTAATAGAAAAATCTGAATTTCCAATACTTGTACGTAGGAAACTAATACGGACTTCAAACTGTTACAACATAATGAATTTTTAACTTATATTAATTGATTATTCTCTTCCCCTTGATGACACTACAACGTTTTTGTTTTTAATTAAAAAAAAAATACTATAAAATTATTATGTATTATTTTATATTAAGTTTTACACCAAAATAGAAAATACTTATAAAGGAAATAAGACGATCGCTGTATCTTCTTATGTCTGTGGAGTTATATTCTCTCTATACTTACTTATGAGACGAAAGTTTCTTTGCTATTTCAATTTCTTGTACAAAGTGCCCCTTTGTATATAAATATTATTCTTCTATATAAGGTAGAAATATTTCTCAAAAGTATTGAAATAAGAAATATATTCCGTTTCAGATCTTTTATATTTAAATATTTTCTTTTAGATATTAAATATATTAAACATTCTTAAGTCCTCCGTAATAATTCAGTCATGAACAAAGTAAAATTATAATAGCTTGTGGTTTCCGTAAAGTTGTTATTTCATGCATATGACATCTAATTTAAGAAGTAACTTTGCCAAATTTAGTTAAGATTAAAAAAATACCGTAACGGTAATAAAATAAATGTATATAATAATTTTTTTATATCCATTCAGCGATGTGATATTCTTGAATGTGTAAAAGTTGTTAATTATTAGGTTCATTAGCAACAGTTGTTTACGTCGTTACTTTTTCAAAGCAAAGTTTTAACTTGAACAGTTGCTTTGAAAAACTTTCCGTAGTTCTAGTTCTTTAACTACTAGTATGTCTAATAAAGTTAAAAGATTATGTAACGTGAATTTTCAGAGAATTTTTTATTTCGAATGTGAACAACTTTCTATAATCTTGTTATACATCTTATTATATCTCATAAGAAAATGTTAATACGTACCTAAACTGCATTTATTTATAAGCAATTTGCATCTAAGCTTACCGTTATTTTTGAAAATGTTCGAATCTTTTACGACAGCCAGAATAATAATCGTTTGATACACAGTATGAGATTATGTAACTACAGAATCACAGATAAATAGACATCTATTATATTTTGTAGTTCAAAGTAGGTCAGTGCGCCATGCGGTCAGCATGTAGTAAAGTAAAGAGTTTTCTCTAAAGTGTCCTTCACAACGAATCAGAACATCTTCAGAAATCGTTTATTCAACTATTTATTTGTATAGCTCAGTATTTATTGTGAATTAAATTGTACATTATTGTTGGTCTAGGTCACTTATTGACATTGCCAAATTAGAAACTTCATTTAATTAAGGACATTGAAAGCAAAAATAATTATGTTTTTAAGTGGAAATTACTAGAAGGGTGAATTAATTTGATTCGTTGTTATATCATCCAAGATATATAAGTCTAAAAGTACTATTTATGTCATGATTTATATATTTTCTCATTTCTTTTAAGTTACATTACTAATAGCTTATGCGTACTTTCAGAATATCTTAAGTGCATGCATCAAAATAATTCTAAGTGACAATATTATTAAATTATAAAACGAAATTAAACAATTCGCAATTTATTTTTATTTCATTTGTCGTTAGTTTAAATACTACATAATGATAACAATGAAAAAATATATATCAGCCTACTTTTGTCGAATATACGTCATTTAAATATTAAAATAATGTCATTTTATATCAATTGGTACTTAAGTACTTTAATTTCATAAAATTGTCACTACGCTTTCCGCTTTAAAACGTTCTAGAAATTTAATATTCTTACGACACTGAAGATGAGTGCGCTAAGTATCAAAGGTAATTAGAAAATTATAGCTAAAGACATTTACACGGCGAAGTTGAGTGTCTACGTTGAAAATTATTAATTAAAATATTTTATTTTATACATATAAATGCTTTCGTTGTTACTGATCCTAATGCGACGTTGGTTTGTTGGTTCTCTTGCATCAATAAACCGCCGAGATTGTCTATCGGCGACGCCTCACTTGTCAGGATTACACAATTTCTTATATAAAACTGCTGCGCCATAAGGAACGTTACCAATTTGAAATAATAACTTACAGACATCTGGGTGGAACAGTAAACAAGCAATATGCGTTTAGTACTAGTTTTAGGTGTTCTAGCGTTAATAGCCGCTGTACATGCTAGGAGGATTCCATCAAAATTTAAAGAAGCTGCAAAAGATGAACAAGCTGTCGATCAAAAAGTAGAGGCTACGGAACACAAAAAGGAAAAAGGTGACAAGAACCAAGAATACAAAAAGGGTGGTGGCAAGGAACATCATGCCCATCACTTAGATGAACATGGAGAGAAGGGTCACAAGGGATACAAAGGTCATCATCATCATGAAGAAGGTAAAAAGGGTCACCATGATAAGGAACATCACAAAGGCGAATACGATGATCATGGTGGTAAAAAGAAAGAGCATCATCATGAAGACGGCCATTACGACGAGCATCACAAGGGCGAAAAAGGAGAGAAAGGTCATAAGTATGAGGAAAAAGGTCACTATAATAAAGGACATTCCACGAAAGGACACCATGAAGTTCATAAGCTTGACGAATTTAAGAAAGAGAAACACTTCTTTGATGAAGATGGCGATTCCGGCCATGAAGAGAAGCATGGTGGTTTCCATGAGGAACACGGTCATAAGAAAGGAGGTCACTTCAAGAAAGGTCATCATCATGGCGGTCATCACGAGAAAGAACACGGAGAAAAAGGACATCACGAAAAAGGAGGACATCATCACACTCACAAAGGACATAAAGAATCCGCCGGTCATGATGAACATCATCATCATCACCATGATCACGGAAAGAAAGGCGGTCATGAGCATCATAAGAAATTCGGCTATAAGAAAGGTCACTAAGGAATTTACCACAGATAACGTAATTATGGCATCGTCTAATTTAAATCCGCTATCAATTGCATGGTTTCTGTTCAACTGTTATTTATTTTTATACTTAAGTGAAACAAAAGTTTATAATAAGTAATTTTAATTTACTTTTTTACCTATTTTCATTGTTTAAGTATTTAAAATTTTATAATAATAAAAAATATATTTTAATTTATATTTTTTTATAAGTATGCAGTTTTAATATTTTTATTAAGACTGATTCGGTGTTGAAATAAAACGTAAAATATAAATCTTTGATATTCGTTATGTTATTTTTAATTAAAAGGTTTCCTGGAATATTTTTATATATTTTACTTTTATATATACATATAAATAAACTATTAGTTTGTTTTAAAGCTCCATTTTGCTCGGGGGATCTATAAAAGTACTACTTCGAATATGTCTGAAATGCTTGCAGGAAAATATCTCTTGTTTTCAGCTGAGTATGCGTTGCATTGTGGTAGAACAAAAGTCGCTCCAAGACCGGTCTTATCTACGTCCTGGCTACGACACTTAAGATAAAGCCTTTCTTACATGTAAATTTTTGGGTAAATTTTTTTCAGAGTAACATGTTTTGATGAATGTGATAACTAACATATATAAGAAATACTGAATCTTTTGACAATTAATAAGTATAAAATATACGAAAGTAATATATTTAAATTTTACTGTACTTCTACAAGTTTATTGCCTTTTTTATAATTCAGTACTTTACTATAACATTCAGTAATAACTTCAAATTTCACAGACAGATAATTAAATTCTATTTGCAGTACAAATAAACCTTTATCTTTTGAAATAAAATATTGTGTTGTAATATGAATAATACTAAAATACTTTAAATGAAAATAATAAATACTATTCTTAAATTAAAATAATAAGGTATATTTATTTTCATTTAAGTTAAAAAAATTATAAAAGAAATCTTAAAGTAGAAGATACTTATTGTTTGGCAATATACATATACCTAATAGATATTAGAGGTACGAGTACCAACCGAAATTAGTAATGAAATTAGTAATGCTTTTATATGTACCAAGATGAAATCCATTGATAAAGCTTTTACACTAATTAACGCGAGAGTAGGGGCTTAGCAATGTCACACCTCACACTAGATTTATGGCTTTATGTGATGTCACATTAAATCCTTCACCCAGAGCTAATGTCACATAAAGCCGAGGGGTATTTTCACTAATTATCTTATCAGATAGTCGAACCTTTTATTTCAACATATTAGAAGATACGTTTTATGTTTCTCTATATATATTAGGCTAAGTATTGAAAAAATCATAGAATCAAGTGTAAAAATGGTTTTATTCTAATATTTTCGTAAAAATAATGTCGTAAAATAATAAAAACAAATAACAAACTTAATGACCCTTTTTGAAGCCCCAATGCTTGTGATCTTCGTGACCACCCTTCTTTCCGTGGCCGCTGTGGTGGTGATCATGCTCATGATGGCTGCCTTCATCATGCCATCCCTTATGGTCATGGTGATGTCCACCCTTCTCATGGTGTCCTTTCTCACCATGTTCATGTTCATGATGACCGCCGTGTTTATGACCCTTATGGAAGTGACCACCTTTCTTATGGCCATGTTCGTCATGGTGACCGCCATAACCCTCTTCAAAACCAGATTCTCCATGTTTTTCGTGGAAGTGTTTATCTTTTTTGAACTCATCTACTTTGTGAACACCATGATGTCCTTTGGTCGAGTGTCCCTTATGGAAATGTCCCTTTTCTTCAAATCCATGTCCCTTTTCACCCTTTTCACCGTGGTGGTGCTTGTGGTGGTGGCCATCTTCGTGGTGGTGGTGCTTCTTATGTCCTCCGTGGTGTTCATGATGTCCCTTATCCCCTGCTTCATGGTGATGTCCTTTCTTGCCATGTTCGTGTTCATGATGTCCTTTGTATCCTTTGTGTCCTTTGTGGCCGTGTTCGTGATGATGATGAGCATGATGTTCCTTACCTCCTCCATGCTCGTGGTGCTTAGATGCCGCTACTTCGAGATCAGCATCACGCTTCTCCCTAATATCCCTAGCGATGGTCAGCGCTATTAAAGCGGCCAGACAGCCTAATGCCAGCGACACCTTCATTCCGTTTGTTTCCGTTGCTGTAACCTGTTAGTCTACGTAAATTATTATTGTCACCAACGTTTTATAATACCGCCAATCAATTTTCTCAGTGCAGAAATGAGGCAATAGTTGCGGTTGCCAGTACTTGCATACTGTACTGTCAAGGTCAACCAATTAATTGAATATTGTAAAACTGAAAATTCTCCTTTTTTCTGTTCCATTGTAATTGAACATTTACTTTATAACAATTAAAAAATAAATAAAGATCATTGAAATGCTATCACCAGGTTTTAAAAGAATTTTAATTTAAAAATTTCAATATGCAGAAACTTTGACATATAATCCATGCAATATCACTGTCCTTTTAAATTTTTAAAGTTCTATTTGCTCATGAAAGAAGTAAAGTTTTAGTCATTGCGGGGTTATCGAGATGAAGTAACGAAATTATTAGTAATAATTTAAGAAATTGTGGTCCTCAAATTTTTGTTTATTTTTTATAAATATCTCTATGATATATCCACGAAAAATATGTTAAATATTTATAGTATAAATAATTATGTAAGAAACTTTTTTTGATTAATTATTTAAAAATATACTGTATATTAAAAGTATAAGTATGTAAATTTAATGGTGAGAATTTCTATTAAAACTGGAATGTAATCCCTGATGTAAGCTCAGAGTAATGCCTTTCTAATTTGTTAAAAAAATCATTTCAACCTTTGCTTATTTTTCTGCAGAATTATATGAAAATTCAAGCTAGAAATAAATTTAAGTATGTATTTAACTTTATTTTATATTGTATCTTCGCTAAAACAACATAATTTTGGAGGAGTAATTATTAGTAATTTTAGGTATGTGATAATTTTGGGTATTAGATACTGCGTCGAACCCTGCAGCAACATACACTAATCCTAACAATGCCGTGGTTTTGTGGTAAAACGTACGTCAAGTGAACAGTCAGTACACTATGTTGAATATATGAGGTAGGATTTAAAGCATAGCGTTCTTAGGATGAAGTAGCTATATTCTATGTACGCTTTGATTGTTATTTGAGATTACTTTCGTAAATATGCACATACAATATACATTAAACATAATTATATGCATATAAGTAATATTGGTAAGCATCAAGAACATAGTTAATATTATCGAAATATTATCATCAAAGACCACAGTGTATTCTATAAAAACAAATATCGTGTTACATGCATGGTATATATTAAGTCTCTGAGCATCTTCAAATAGGCGTCTGACGGCGTGATCTGATATAGGAAGTGATTTTCGGAGAATTCACGAAATATTCAATAATATTGCATGCAGAAATAAGCTGCATATTATTCTCGGTTCTATATCAGTATTAGTTTCCATACAACGGTAGAAATTGAATATGGTTCCCATTTTCCTATAATTTAAATACTTCGATGTAATATTGCTAAATCAAAAATATATCTCAGTTTGTAATATATAAAATTAATCTTTCTAACGTTATTTTCAAAGACCTGGCTGTTACAAAAATAAATCATATAATCTTTTATTCATTTCCTATTTACTAAATCGCTGCTATATATGGATTTGAAAATACGTAAGATTCTGTGAATCTTTTGTGTAAAAACTTAATTGAAAGAGAAGTTATGAAAATCTTGCAACCTTTTTTAAATTTTTATGACATTTTCGACATTCGGATCCCTTTATACTTCTTTTTTTAAAGTATTCTAAACTTATAATTTTAATGAGTTTTAACGGAAATCACATCAAAGGTTCAAGTTTTATAAATCTTCGACAACAAAATTGATCCGCTTATTTTTAGTTTTCATTACTGCAATATTTAGATACAAACAAATTGCAATTTAGGAGCAGAGAAATCATATTGCTTCATGTTCAATGAGCTCATTTTTTTTTTCTTTTATTGAAAGAAAATCAAATAAATTTATTAACAATAGTTTCTGATTTATTTATATAGAAATACAAATGTTCATTCTCAATCTTTTTTTGAGTTATAATATCTATTGGTCTAATATATTTCATATTGTGTACTGTAATTGAATTTTTACTTTTTATTTCTAAAGTAGTCTTATAACAGTTTATTGTATTTTATATTAAAAATAATCAGGTATTTTTATTAAAAAGTTTTATTTGTTCTAAAAAAATATAACAAAAACATGTGTAATAATTCAACAACAATTAATAACTTGTTTGTTTCTCCCCATATCTTAGTGACCGGATTTGTGTCCCCAGTGCTTATGGTCTTCGTGGCCTCCCTTCTTGCCGTGGTCGTGGTGATGGTGCCAGTGCTCGTGGTGGCCGCCCTCTCCGTGGTGACCTTTGTGGTGATGATGGTGTCCACCATCTTCATGATGACCCTTCTTACCGTGGTGGTGCTCGTGGTGTCCACCATGTTTGTGTCCCTTGTGGAAATGACCGCCTTTCTTGTAATCACCCTCATGATGATGACCTCCGTGATGGGAATGATGACCTTTCTCTCCGTGATGGTGGTGGAAGTGTTTGTCCTTCTTGAATTCATCATGTTTGTCAATACCATGGTGTCCTTTGGTGTCGTGACCCTTGTGGAAATGTCCATGTTCTTCGTGACCATGTCCATGTTCACCCTTTTCTCCATGTTCGTGGTGATGATGATACCCATCGTCATGGTGATGATGTTTCTTATGGCCACCATGTTCGCCATGATGTCCTTTGTGTCCTTCGTGATGATGGTGACCCTTCTTTCCATGGTGGTGTTCATGATGTCCCTTATGGCCTTTGCTGTCATGATCGCCATGCTCGTGGTGATGATGACCATGATGTTCATGGCCGCCACCTTTGTCCCAATGATGACCAGAGGCTGCAACTGCGAGATCGGCTTCTTGTTTTTCCCCGATTTCCCTCGATGAGACCGCAGCCACCAGGGCCACTAGGCCACATAACACCAGAAGACTTCTCATGGTTGGTAAGACAAGATACTGTTGAATGATGTCTGAGTTGGTAACTATCATATTTTATACTAGTTAGCAGCTACGGTTAAGAAATTTTTCGTTCGATATTGTCAAGGTTGCGAGGTTGAAAGATTTCTACTTCCAGGTTATAAACAATGATGGTTAATTCTTTTTACTAAACTTGTAAAACCAGTTTTATTAAAACTTTCTTTTAAAAAAAGACATTGATATGATATATCCTCCGTTTTATTAAAATATTATATTTATTCTTATAATTTAATCAATACATAAAAAGAAATAAAGAAGATTAAAGTGTATAATTAGTTTAAAATTCGAATATTGTGTAAATATAAATTATTTTCCCAATTATCAATAAATGTTTTCTGAATGAATCAATGCAAAGCCCAGTATCAGAATGCATAGTCCGTCCGAGTTGGTATCATCATTCTTGATACGGACTATTAACAATTTTTCATTCATAAATTTTGGCATGTTATAGATTAAACGTATTTTGTATACAGTAAGAATAAGAAAAGATTCGTGTGTGGTGTGACGATGCAAACTCGGACTTATAATTTCAGGAATTATTTACTTTATATTTACTATATATTTCACAAAAACTTTCATCCAAGAATGAACATGAATGAAAATCCAATCTAATGCATATAATAAAATAATTTAATAAGTAAAATAACTTATATGAAAACGGCTGGAAACCGGATAGTCGTTTAAAAAAGAAAAAGAAATTGTAACTTCTAGTGAGTAAATATTTAGAACGCGGGTTTCTTTTAATCTTCAATCCTGGAACTTTGCCATTTTCTTGCTATCGTAGACACTTAAAAACAGGAATTAAAGGATTTTCTTACTTCAGTGCTGAATTAATTCTGTACCTGTTCTATTTGATTACTGGCAGTTGGTTAACTTTAAAATTTAATTTAGATTGAAATTCTTGGTTTATCTCGAAAAGTTATAAGGAAATCCATTAAACGACTTATGAAATATTAAAAAAAAAACCGAGATGGGTTGGTAAGTTCTTTTATAATTTTATCTTTTACGGCGGTATATGAGCAGTTGGTCATTTCTACTCATAGAAATTAGTTATGTTGAAAGATGTTTTGAAAAATATTAGTACAAAAAATAAATCTTTATGATATTAACAAATATGTTTTAACGATGTCACTCACATGTTTAAAGTACTATATCGATAATCATTATATCATAGGATAAAAATGGCTTCCATAATTTTGGTATATATATATATATATATATATATATATATATATATATATATATATATATATATATATATATATATATATATATATATATAATATGTATATATAAATATAAGGTTAATAAATAAAAAGAAAGCTTTACTTAGTTAAAATGGTTGAAAACCGTCACATTAAAAAGTAGTTTATACGAGTCGTTCCGAAATCAGAAAATTTTCCGGATAGTAAAAATCAAAATCATATATTATAAAAAGTTTATTCTTGAAAGTATTTAAAAACGATCTAAACACATTTACGCACAATCAGTTTTGTGTCTCATATTTTCAATTTCATTGAAAAATGAAGTATTTTGTTTTATATTTTTTGTAGCATTGCTTAAGAACGTTGTATGAGATTATATTTATTTAACGGATTTTATAAAAGAATATGATGTGAAAATAATACAGGCTTTGTATAAATTAAAATTCTTTAATATAGTATCACAAAGTAGTCAACAGTAACAAAAATGTATTTTGTCAATTTTATTTCAAATTTCAGTAGCCTTTAAAGCCCCAGTCTTTGTGTTCTTCATGACCACCTTTACTTCCGTGGCCTTCATCATGTGCCCAGTATTCGTCATTGGCCCCTTCATCATGATAGCCCTTTTGGTCGTCGTGATGGTCTCCCTTTTCGAAATGTCCCTTTTCACCATGGTCGTTTTCATAAAATTCACCTTCCTTATGACCTTTATGGAATTCTCCACCCTTTTTATAGCCACCTTCATCATGATGACCGCCATAACTTTCTTCGAACCCAGAATCGCCATGCTTGTCATGGAAATGTTTATCCTTTTTGAATTCATCTAACTTGTGAATTCCATGATGGCCTTTAATCGAGTGCCCTTTTTCAAAGTGTCCGCTTTCCTCGAAACTCTGTACCTTCTCACCTTTTTCTCCTGAACTGTGCTCATTAAAGTATCCGTCGTCGTGATGATGTCCCTTTTTGTGTCCACCGCTTTCGTCAAAGTGGCCCTTAAATCCTTCATGTAGGGAATGTCCCTTCTTGCCTTCTTCATGGCCGTGGTAGCCCTTGTACCCCTTTTCACCTACATCGCCGTATCGTTCATTATGTTCTCCATGATGTTCAGCTCCACCACCATGTTCCCAACCAGCTTCTCGCTTCTGACGGACATTCCTAGCGCTGACGACTGCTACCAATGCCAGTACAGTGAAGAAAATCGAATTTCTCATCTTCCTGATCTTGATTTCCTATTATCCTGTGTGTGATACTGTTTCCAAATGATACCTGTTGCTTATTTGATTCAGTTTATATAGTATTTGGCAATAACTCATTGAATTGTCTTTAATGTCAGGGTAACTTAAAAATGACGGTCACAAGGCAAGTGACCCAAATTTTATTTTATTAATAATTTAATTTCATTGTATTGTGTCTATAACAATAACTTGAAAAAAGAATTTCAGTCGTTCATTTATCTCACCTGAATGTAAAAATATTATAGACTTTCAATGTTTTTATTCTATCTTATCCGTTTATAACTAGAATGTATACTAAAATTCAGATGATTATATTTTATCATTTTAAGTACGCACATTTTATGAGGTGAGGATTATAGTGTTAATTATTGTTACACTATAACGCAGAAATTACAGGAGGGATTTTGAAGTATAAATGTATATTGTCATTTATATAAATTTTTTTCCGTTTTATTAAAACTTAAATATACTTATTTTATAATTAATATACTTATTACGTAATAAATACATAAAAAGAAACTAAGAAAATATGTAATTTGTTCGAAAGTTGAATATTGTGTAAAATTCTAAATTATTTTCACAATTACCAATAAAATTTTATACAAAGTCCGATGTATCAAAACAACCCATAATTTATCCTTAAATTTTGTGTAATACCCGGGTTAACGAAATTAAAGTTAAGTTAAAGTTAATTGGGACACACTCTAGATAAATGCCAGGTGATTAACATATTATACACCATATTTAAACAGTCTTTATTTATTTCTATTCTAATTATTAAAATTCATAATTGATTCATAGTCCTGGAAGTTATGTCGCGGACAGAAGTATTTGGTGTAAATTGTAAAGTACTATGTGTACTATGTGTGTTTGTGTGTGGGTAGTGTATCAAATTACATAGGTAAAACTGTTTATCCTACAATGATTCTTTTTAATGTCTCATAAAAATTCCTTTAACCATTTCGTATGTCTGATTGAACTTAAGATCTAAATAATCAGAGTAATTATTATAGTTATATAAAACTAGAGCTGTGTAAATAAAGTGACTAACTATTGGCAAGAAGTGATGTACACATCGATTACGAGTTCAAATTTATATTATGTATCGAAATAATAAGTTTTACTAAGATAGATAAAACATTTGATTCTTCCATTCTCAAATGAAAGTGATATACATATGTAACAAATTAATAAATTTTCTTATGAGTGGGCTTTGAAAAGCAATATGTTATTGTTGTTTCAAGTTGTTTCTTAAAATTGACAAAGTTCTACGGGGGTTGGTAGTTGAATACCCTTTGGAAGGATGGCACCGTGCGGCGGTCGTTTTCACTGAAGTCAAGGTTATTCCATGTCAAGGTGAAGTTGTGAAGGCGTCGCTCTCATTGCTTTTTTGTTTTGTTTGAGTAAAATTCATTTGATTGATTCCTTGCGTCACTCTTAACGGTAGAGCGAACACGACAAAATGATTCGAGCAATTTTCTGTCGCGAAACGATGAGGTCTATTTAATTAATATATATTATATTTTATAAGATATTTCAGGTAAAAAAATGTATGTAGATATATCGTTTTTGTTCCAGTTTTAGTGTTTGGCTGCATTAATGTAGAATTAGTTGAGATTGTTCACTGATTAGTTAACATTAACAAAAAAAGAAACATTATATATGTACATCACTATGAAAAAAAGGTTAAACATTTGTTAGGATGTTTAATAAAGGTAGTATTTTAAAATAATAGTTACTAAATGTATGTGTTCATTATATTTAAATACATTTTCTATCGCTTTTAAACTTAAAAGTTATTATTGAAAGGCGAGGGCAAGATAAAAACTTCTGCATCGTCAATAACGTGTCAAATAAGTGTCTAGTATACTGATATATTGAAATCTGCTTTCAAATATATTTCAACAATAGAATTGCATTTATTTCCTTGTGTTATATTAAAGAAAAAAGTTTGTAAATCTTACTCGCATTATTCGATAAGTAATCATTAAGTATATAAACGATTAACATATTTAAATACAATAAATATATTCTATAAATACTATATAAGCTCATAACAGTGTTCTAACACATCAATTTAAAGTTTCATTGGATTAAAAAATTGTTGTGACAAAAATCGTACTGTAAAATTGCAGATGACAGAAATTTTTAAGCGATTATTTCATATTCCAACCAGTATGTCATACATTTTTATTTTCCTATGAGAATTGTATTCTAGTGGTGGTAATTCATGTCAGTTGATAAATTTTGCTGATTCGGCTACATGTTATTAATTTTAGCGGTCAGCTTAAAACCACGGGCTGCAATATAAATTTGTTAAAAATTTATTTTGGAGACAAAAATCATTTTTATCTTTTGAATTCAACCTCGTCAACTCTTAATGTGATAAAGGTAGTCGAAATGTATATATAATAATAATTTTAACATTTGTTGTTTGTACAGTTCGTCAAAATTAACATTTTTATATATTATGTACTCTTTAATTTATTAATTTACCCGCTTTGTTGAACACCATATAATTTATAGAAAAATAAAAGGAACAAACAAAACAGATATAAAGGATGTTATATGCCAAATGTCAATCCGTTGTAGACAACTTGAGTAAGGAGAATATTGCTGTGAAATATAGATGGTGATGGTGGTATTACTTTAAAAATAATAAATATAAATGCAACTAAGTATAAAACAAATAAATATTGATACATATTTCTTTTTATTTGAACGGCACATCGACAGTACATACTAACTACCTGATGTATATACCAATTATAGATGTTCATAGCACTGCTAAAAATTACTGTTTAGCTTACAAAAATATTATAAAAAAACAAGTTAACAAAGGAAATTTAATAACAAAACTATTACGAAAAAAATACAAATGAAGAAGAAAGAATATTAAACAACAATCAAAATAAACTTACTAAACTTACTACAGCTAACTACTACTACTTCTACTTATACTAACAAGACTTGACAAAACATCATTAAACAATCAACAACATAATTAAACAATGCATTAGACAAATTCTTATTTATATATAACACACACTGTTGAAGACATTTTTGTATAAATATTCAACTTTTTATATAATAAAATTCATAAACACTTCAATTAAAATGTATGATTAATTTTATTTCCTAAAAATTTTAGCAAAATAACTTTTTTATTAGAAAATTATTTAATCGATATTCGACTATTATCTTTAGCAAATATTTTAAAAAGAATTATTTGACATTAGTACACACACTATGTACATACGAATCGTTAAAAGCTTTTCATTCATAAATACTTACAAATAATTGTACGTAGGTTATAGAATGATCAATAGGAAACGCCTTGATTTCATTGTGACTCTGTAAACCACAGGCTAAGCATACTGTCCATACATATAGATAAACATTTTATAAAAAAATGCATTAATACCAAAAGTATAAAAACAATCAGAATCTAAACCGACGATAGAGTTCAATTATGTTAAATGGCTCATACGAGTGCCATGTTTTAATGTACATCGAGCAACATAATTAATGCGCCCAATTAAGTCCAGTATTGCACCTAATTGCCGGGACTGTATGTGTGGGTTCCAATATTGATAGTAATTGCACCTGTAATTATTTAGCATAGATATATTATGTTCGTCGTACAATTAAGTTTATCAAGTAATCAGACGGTTAAATCTGTTGCTCAAAATTAATGCTATAATTTATGTATGCACAGTGCACACCCAGTGCTCCTGATATAAATTATCCGCGTGATAGATCAAACTTTTACGTATCTAACATACGAATCAATTATATTATGCGGTTCTGAGTCAGTGAGCTGAGAAATGCAAATCCTTGATCCAAACAGCTGATGTTTCTAGAGAGAATCTGTATATATAGCTCCTATAGAACTTTTCTGCAGTACTCTCAATTAAAGATTGTAGATTATTCAATAATACAATTATCGACTTAAATGTAAAACTTCTAATTAGAAATTCTACTTCTAAATATATTTTATGAAAATTTTAATATAATTTTTAAATTTATTTTCACATCAAAAGTAATAAAAATATTTTTTTAAACCCAGTTTTATTTGGGTTTTGCATTTAAATTAAGCTTTTTCCATAAATTGATTATAATATATATCAGATTTATTACAAATTCGTGGTTTTAAAAGAGAGAGACGCCAGCCTCGCTGCCGTTACAAATGTCACTTCTTCTAGAGCGTTGCATGATATTTTAAAATGAAACTGCAATTGTTCTTAATGCTCCTGTATTTCTAGAAGGTTCCTCACAATCACATACTTCAATGATACGCACTCACTGAACTCTGAATTACCAATGCTGAATTCTCAATTCTGGAGTCCGCCGTCGTGAGTCCAGACGTCATATTTTTGATTTAAACATAATTCTATTCTCTTTTGATTTCGTTTTACTTTTAACAATAATCATAAATACTAATGAGGTTTAATAAGAATTGATGGAAGCCTCTAATTATTTTCAAGTCGCATCCGTTATTAAAGCTGGTAGCGCCGATACGGCCATTCTGACAGGCGGTGCGTGCTCTGCACCTGCCTGGTTATGTGTTCTCTCTTGGTTGGTTTTCGTTATGTGCTTGGACCAGTCGCGCGTCTCGTAAAGTAGATGGGACAGGATCAAGATTTGATGCTTCATCTTCCGAAGTCATGCCGATACGGTCATACTGATGTTTGCTCTGTGATAAAAGATAAATGCTTTTGTAGTCTAGGTACTTCCACAGTACACCTAGATAACTTTATATTGTTACAATTATGAATATCAAAAAAATTTTTTTTTTTTAATCGTATGGGTAACGTTGTTTACTACAACACAACTTTGAGATGGTCATAATATCACGTCCAATTAACTAAGCTTCATGGCTTTGGGGGCATCACACGAACATTCATAACATATTTGTCATAGGACGTCTCCGCCCGCCTACAACATTTTTTTTTTTTATTTATTTGTCATAGGACGTCTCCGCCCGCCTACAACATTTTGTTTTTATTTATTTGTCGTAAGACGTCTCCACCCGTCTACAACAATTTTATTTTATTAACCATTTTATTATTATTATTATTTTGTTATGGTTCGGATCCGCCATCAAAGGCATCTTTTATAGTAATAATAATAATTTAATAATTTTATAGTAATATATCTCAAAGTAAGTGTTTCAAAATCACACTTCTATCTACGAAATATGTAATGCGTTTGAAATGAAGTAAATTGAACAAAATGAAATACGCTCACCGGATAACTATTAGGTAGTCGAACAGTCTACCTTGCTGCTCTCGTTTACTTATACTCTCTCGTCACTCCAGTGAAACTTCGTCTGGCTGGTCACGAATCACATTTCAAAGTGTTCCTCGGTTTCTATTACTTTTTCCGTGATATTTTTTTTTATATTAAATCTCCATTCTGAAATTATTTAAATTTTAGCTCGAAATCTCTAAAATCCAACTTTTTATCTTCTCTCCGCCTCGACCATCCTGTTTTAAATGTGTTGCTTCGATATCCACGGACGGATTGTCAAATTGTAATCTAAACTGTTAAAGCCGGATTGAATTCGTATGTTCATAACATCGGCAAGGATACTAAATTTGTCAGATGTACGCTAAAGCCTGTAATCACAAAACTATTTATATTAATAATAGAGCCCGGCCTCAATCCTCGCAAATAGTTGACTGATTTGTTTTCTATTCCCGGAGATGTTATTTGCCATTGATTCTTGTATAACGCACCCCTGAAATCATGCATTTTATTAAGATTAAATTTACCAATTGATATTAAATTTAAATTCGGCGTGATATCCTTTTCCCGTCGACAACATGATTGAAACGTTTGACCTCGGTTAGCAATGGAAATGGAACAAAACTTAGCTGTACTCGCAATAGGTGTATTTGATTAGAAATTTAGAGTCAATTATGCTATCATTTGAAATATAACATCGTTTTTTAGTGGCACTGCTGTGTGTGTTGACCGACGTGTTAATATTACATACTGTGAAGGGTATGTCTACAGTCGATTATAAATAAAGCCTTGGCGCCGGCTGTTTGATATCAAAATCATGTAACTTCTTATAGATTGAGTGACTTCATATTTACTCATAGTTTCCCAAGGCCGCTCTTCGTCATCTCATGGTATTCTCAAGGATACAGCAAGGATCTGTGGTTAGCTCAAGGGTAATACGTGAGTAGCTCAGAGGTACGCTCTCCACATCTGTGGCGTAGACTTGTCTTCTCACGGTTCCACAAGGCATCCCTACGTAATCTCATGGTTCTCTTTCGGATACATCAAGGACCCGTGGTTAGCTTAAGGGTAACTCGTGATTAGCTCAGAGGTCACGTTCTCCAGATCTATGGTGTAATACTTGTCTCCTCACGGCTCCACAAGGCTTCCCTACAGAATCTCATGGTACAGATTCTCTTGAGAATACATCATGGACACGAGATCAGCTCACGGAAATTCCCTACACACTAAAGGCAACAGAGCTCTCATTATTTCCGAAAAAGAAGAGCGCGTCTTATCTCGTAAGTTTTAAAGATATCACTATTAAAATAGTTTGCCTCTAGTTTCGTGATAATAAAATTAATTTCGTTATCTATTTCTTGTGTAGCCTTCAACCAATGGTCTGTTGTCGCGGCGAAATGAAAGCATTTTTGATTCGAAATAAGTGGCAAAGGATATCTATCAGACACCGTATTCTTATTTAATTCTCTCTATGACATTATTCAAATGATTTTTCAGTTCCAATCTTGTTTGTTTTAAGAATGAGACATTATTTTTAATCCCTATAGAATACCCTAATGTAAGCAGATCCTGTCTAATCATAACGTCGTTGAAAATACATGAATTCACAACATGGAAAACTCACTTTACTGAATCACTCTTAAATTGTTTAAAGAATTTAGATATAACATTTAATGCGAGCGTTACTTACACTTTCTAATGCAATTGTATTATTATATTGCGCTTTACTTAGAAATCTATCTTTCAAGAATTTTTTTTTTTTATTTCATTAAAGGACATTCGGTACCCGAGTCGAAGCAACATGAAAACCTCTCACCGGTTTCACTCCAGAGCTGAACCATATCTGGACGGAACAGATATTCACGCATCGTTCGGTCCATGCTTAATTGGCTTTGAATTCAACACTGCGGCAGCGCAGCGCGAAGTAGCCTCGTTAACCATACTTGAAGCAACTAGGAGTAATCATTTCCTTCGGCACGCCAGGTTCTTTTAATTGTTGAGAGGAGCTGGTATCTGAAAACTCAGGATGTGTATTAGTATTTGGTCAAGCCCGCTATGGCCTCAACCTTCAGTTAGAACGTGCCCGTCTTGCCTCAGTTATAGCGCCACATCGTCGCATAATCTCTCCGCTTAATATCCATACTACGTGGCTTCTTACGTAAATGTTGTAACCAATCGTATTCACATATTTGAGCTCACTCCTTTTAAAGATTTCATTTTCATTTGAGAATCATGGTTCCTGATTTACTACGTATTTATAGCCATATAGATGTGTTGACACCATTCCCGAAGACACACACTACCACCGGGGTCAAACGATGATAAAAATGATCTTCTTAGTAATTTTAATATTATCCCTTGATTTATTTGTAGTAAACGTTTGCACACGCTCTGCATTATTGACATCAATGATTGGCATGAAAAAAATTTTCTTTTAGCGTTCTTCAGTACGCAAGTTCTCCACATGGTTATTTTCTTCAGCTGGATAGGATTTATAAGACCGGCATGATCACGAGAGCGATCCCACTTCTGATATCAGATTTATTACAAATTCGTGGTTTTAAAAGAGAGAGACGCCAGCCTCGCTGCCGTTACAAATGTCACTTCTTCTAGAGCGTTGCATGATATTTTAAAATGAAACTGCAATTGTTCTTAATGCTCCTGTATTTCTAGAAGGTTCCTCACAATCACATACTTCAATGATACGCACTCACTGAACTCTGAATTACCAATGCTGAATTCTCAATTCTGGAGTCCGCCGTCGTGAGTCCAGACGTCATATTTTTGATTTAAACATAATTCTATTCTCTTTTGATTTCGTTTTACTTTTAACAATAATCATAAATACTAATGAGGTTTAATAAGAATTGATGGAAGCCTCTAATTATTTTCAAGTCGCATCCGTTATTAAAGCTGGTAGCGCCGATATATATATACATTTGAAATAAATTTCGTTTCAATATTTGTAGTATTATCACGATGGTGTCATTAATTATTTTATATATCTTTAAACCCTTTATACATTTGACTAAACATCAATAAAGTTTATTAAAAGACAAGAATTAATGTCACCTCATTTTACGATAGAAATCCGGCGTCGTTTTTAAGTGAAGCACGTCTAAAAATCCGAGTGAAACTGGAAGGATAATTTAACCTTCGAGCTCCTGGAATGAGATGATAACAAGACATTTAGTATTCCAGACACGGGGGGTCGATCCACCTGCTTTTCATATCACGACTATTGTCGACCCAGAGGGCTGGAGCATCTCCCTGGAATGACAATTCGCGTCTATGAAAATCAATTGAGGTGGTCTAACCAGTGACATTTCCAATTTTATTAATAGCTTCCGTAGCAACGTCACAGCCGGATTCCGAAATTCCTTGGATCCGTCGAATTGTTTGCTCTCCTAACATTCCTCGCATAGTGAATTTTAAGATCGGACGTCCCTGAATTTCATTGTCATAACCAAAAGCTTATCGCACAATATAATATTCCTATATTCAAATAGCTCATAATTATTTTGAATGTCAATGCTGTGAACAATCTGCAATTTAAAATTATTAAGCATATTGTATATTGCCAAATATACCAAGTACTTTCATATTTAAAAGCCATCTTTATTGTTCATAAATTCGGAACAAAAGTTAGAATGTTCCGCTAATATTGTACATAATATTTAATGAATGTCCCAATGGCAGCTTATTTTGGAATTTACTTTGAAATTTACATATTAATTGTTCCAGTAATATAACGTGAACGTACATTTTAAACAGATTTGATATCAGAAATAAAAATAGTATCGCAAAATAAAAATTTAATTACATTACAAGTATAAAAATGTAGTAAATAGTGCACCACTTTATCATATTGTGCCCCAGGCGGTATACACATACAATATTACCTTTCACCCTCATACTTTACCTTTTATATAAAGGTAAAATTTCCTGGCGAACATAAATCTAAGTTTCACGTTAAATTTGACGCTAATTGAAGCGATATTTGATGTCCGCGAACACCTAAAAATGGCTAGCGCGGCAGGAATAACCAAGCGAGGTAGTCGGTATTAATGGAGGTAAAACTTTAGCAAAGTCCCGTTTCCGCGGCCATTTGTCAAACAAAAAATATTGCCGAACTTTCAGGTCAGAATTGTTGCACGACACGTTTTATATATAACTGGTATGTTTTCTTCTATTCCTAAATGACTCGTCATCAAAGGATTTTCATTTTATTATCATTTTAAATAGTAAAAATGTTAGTGTCGTAATTAATTATAAAATTAAAAGATGATTTTTTTTTTCTGAATATGATGGTAATTCGTATACTAAATAAATAAATATAAAAGCTTGAAAAGAAGGCTTCATTTTGTGAAAAACAAAATGGGTGGAAAAATAATAAATTTATCCTTATTAATTTTAATATTTTTTTCTAAGAGCTTCAACATCATTAAAAAGTTTATAATTATATCATTTTAGATATAATTACTTCGAACAAGTATTATCGGATTATGTATTTCAATCACAAACAAAATCATCTTATTTCTGAAGAAAAACTTTTCCTATTCCTAAGAATTAGGTTAATCGCCTTTCTTATTGTATCAATAGCAATGGCTAATAAAATTAAGAGAGATTGTTTCTCTGCTTATAAGTTTTTTTTATCGATTGATTATATCCGCTTTGTGTTATTTCCTTCAAAAAGAAATTATATAATAGTCAAATAATGGATATTTTATCAAAAAAAATAATCTTAATATGTCTGGTTTATATTTTACGTAATTGACGTTATTTAAATACATAAAAAATTATGTTTTGAAAAACGTTAGGTTAAGTTGCATAAAGTTACAGAAATATTAATAAATATGTATATAACGTCACAGTATGCAATCAATATGAATAAAAAATAATCAACATAAGGGAGACGAAACATGCCAAGAGATATCAAAGAAAACTTGACAAATTAGGGAAGAAGGGACACCTTCATCAATATCACACCCACATAGGGACTGATTCCTTAACCTTATCTTACGTAATTCAACAAATCACAAGAGAGATAATTTATATCGTTGTACATTTAGTATCCCTCCTTATGCCTTTTTCAGTCTAAGTCTCGACATGCACTGTTTCGTTAAAGAGTAAGATATCTGTTTCTAAAATGTGTTGGAGAGATTATGATAATTAAAATAAATACTAGTGGGTTTTTAATATTACCAGAAAATCCATAATAAACTCTTGAAAGGTATTTGTATGATGGGCTCGTGAAAACCTAATCATTTAGTCAAAATAATCGTCGTAGTTTTGAAATTTCCTTTTGCCTAAATTGTAACCGTTCCCGTAAATTTTATACATCTAATCTATGCTTTATTTTTAGGAATATTTAGTTAGGTATAAACTAAAGATTCTGCAGAGATATTTTAAATGTAATAATATTCAATTTAGATAATTCTGGCTTGATATGTATACTTTGTTTAATTTTATTTTTAATACCATTAACATAAAATTTTGTTTAATAAAGGAAATATCTATCAATAGTTTCTAAGCTTGGATGAAATATTTTTTGTATAAAATAAGGGAGGAATGCAGTCTATTCTTAAACGGCTCCAAATTTTTCATTTTGTGTCTACAAAGCAATGTAGTAAAAGAATGTCTTTACAGAAATATTCGTTAAAATTTCCAGGAATTAGTAGTTTTCTTTGAATCACCTTCTTTAAAAAACGATTTGAAGGCGTTTTCAATTCGAGGAATTATAAAAGGAAATAAGAATAACTTGTTTACGAATACTTTTCAATGTAGAAAATTTCAGACTGATAATAATGAATTAAAAAAACATTAAGTAAAGTCTTCAGTACAAATAGAATCCTGCGTTGGCGTCCGAGATGGGTTTGTTAGCTTTAAATTTTGAAAGAGGATTAGAGTTATTTATAGGAAGGGTTTTATTTCGTATGGACACGAGACCAGGGAAACGATCACTATCATGTATGATCGCGGGGATTTTCATATCATTTGGGAGAAGTGAAGGAGAGAATAGTTGCTAGTGAAGTGCATATTAAGATATATATATGATATTCCAACGAACGATACAAAACTTATAAATTTTAGCTAAAATACTACGAGTACATTTACCAAAAGGTTTCATACACATACTAATTTAAATAAGTATAAGAAACTTTTTCATCGATACTTTCGAAAGGATTCTATATCATATTATTATATTTTTCGACCACGTTCAAGTTATTGTATAACTCAATTTATCATCTCACATATCTTGTGAAACTTAGTTCGTATTTATTGCGGGCAACTTCTCTCCATTCCCAGAATAACCAATGGTAAGATACACTACTAACTTTATTTATTTTAGCATTAATCTGATATGCTCGTTATAGGACAGCATAGGAATAAAATATAAAGTTACAAACTATATTTAAGTCGACATTATATGTAGAACAAACAAAAGTATTGTTTTTAAAACTAACGTTTACAAAGGCATTTGAAATGGTACAGCACTACATGATGACTCACCAAATAAATACGTCTCTTAAACTTTAGTTGGTGTAATAATTCTTTCGTGAATCTCTGTCTCTTTAGTGGCCCTTTTGTCCCTTGTCTTTGATAGAAAGCCTTTTCGATTGATGACTCCTATTTGCATGAAATTCGAATTTCTTCGACATGACTTTCACTTTTATTTTGGTGCCATTGTCTTAAATTAAACTTAGTTTACGATCAATTCTATATAATGCTCTACATATTATAAGTCTAGCTATGTATATGAATATGAAGAAATTATCATATTATATAACGATTTAAAATAAAATGATTTCTATTTAAATATATTACATATGATATTTTATATGTGTTTTAATACAAGATGTTGATCACATCGATTAGATGTAGAGCGAGAGGATGGGCAATCCATTATCTGGAATTGATTAGATTTGGTTATATTGGTCACTGTACCGCTTTTAGCATTGCTGGAATTAATTGACGTAAGATCGCAATGCATGAATCCTTTGTGGCCAAATACTAAATAATGATACCATCTGTATTCAAATCAAATCAAATGGTTATAGTAAAATGTCGAGGCATATTATAACCAGAATTTAATTCGATATGAATGTTTGTAAGTATGTTTTTTACCCTCTAATGAGAGTACTTTGAGCTCATATATGAGAACAGCATTTTGAAGACTATAGTCCATGAAATTTTTGCAAGACTATGGCGTAACTGTTGTTTTGTGTATAAAGTGACGTGACAAAGTCTATAGACGTATCTGCCAGTTAGCTAACATGTCTATTATTCTAAGCACACGTTTTGCAATTCTCTCTAAACCATTTCCGAACTCCATGCGGATAAACGCGTGGGAAAAAGCTAGGCTTATGTGTAAAAAGAATATAAACAATTTTAAGTTTCAAAGTTTTTAAAAATGTCATAGTTGTGCTTTGTTTGTACAACTTAAAGTTTTGCAACATCGTAATGATATACGTATACAATAAAATTAAGATCATATATTACTATATAATATGCTTACTAATTTTTGTCTCTATTTTTGTATTTACACATTGAAATGGAACAGCAAATTGGACGTATAAAAACATTAATGTTTTAAATAATACCACCAAACATAAACGTTTATCATAAAACTTTTGAATTGAATGTGAAGAAAAATTACATAAAGGAACGGTTCTTCAGTGATCATTGTTCTCTATTTTATTAATGTGTACGTAAAAAATACTGTAAAATCGCATTAGAATTTAAGTCGCATTAAAAGTTTGTGTGAGCTGAGTTCGCTGTACAATAGAGCTGTTGGAAAAATTCTAATTACTTTAGCGAGTTGTTTCGGAATTTATAAAAGTTACGCTTAGGCTCGCGGATTTTTGAAGATATATTTTCCGTTCAAAAATTCAATTACGAAAATATATTAACTAATGACTTCTTAATGTATCGCTCGAAGCAAAATTAAACAAAGTTCAGGGCATCGTTATAAATGTCCAACTTTTTGGAGCCGTAGTGAGGTTTAATTGAATTCTGCCTAGTTTCTCTTTGAAACTGAAAGTATAATCCTGTATATGGCAAATAATACCCGAGTTGTTGAACTTTAGGGTATTTCATGAGCACTCCTTGATCCGAGATAGATATATTCTCACAAATAATGAACCGACTAACTCCAGTAAACGCCTCGAGCTCGGGAAGTTGGCAATTTGATACAGCCGGTGCCGCTTGTAGCCATTTTTCTCTTCACTTTGTTCAATAAACGTATATCGAAAACCTTTTTATACTTTTGTATTGTGAACTCGATATTTTTATAATATTAGCACACTAGTTTCTATTATATTTAGAAATATTGGAAACAGATGAAACAATATTGTACTCGTATGTAGGGCGAGGGAATGATAAATTTCTTTTACCACCTAACTCTGTTTTTGAATGTCGGCAAATACTATTTGAACAAACTTAAAATTAACTTAATTTTAAAATAAAAACTTTGTCGTTTCTGTGGTAATGTACAAGCTTAAAACCGTGACTTTTCTTCTTCACCTGGAAAAATATTTAAATTTTAAGTATTTTATCGGGTGGAGTGCTCTTTGTTATCATTTTTATTTATCTAATTATACCGTTTGAACATGTATAATTATTACTGGTCTAATTTTTGTCTCTCGCTATTTCAACGATATTCATTGAACTAACGTCCTAATAGCTTTCGCGATTTTGATACGATAGTAAATAATTCCAGTTCCCCAACTAATTAAATTTTATCTTATAAATTCAGAAATATGAAATCAAAATGGTTATTCACTTTATTATACTACACAGATACGTCTTTTATCTTTTGGGATTGATATTTTCTCGCTACTAAAATATAAGAAAAAAGTAAATTACCATACAGTAAAAGATATAAGTGAGTTGTCCAATTAAACACATTTTCAAGGGCGAAGTAATTTTTATTTCCCTTTAATATTGTTATGTAAAGATAAATAGTTTTTATAAAAGTTCGAACAAACAAAAGACTTTTGTACATTTAAATGTATTCTAATACTAGACTATTCCTAGTTTTCTAACATATAAACGATTCACGACAACAGTATTTGCACTTCTGGGAAAGCTTTTACTGTGGCAATAGTGAATTTTATTTTATTTGCAATTTATTGCAGATTTATATAACATTTTAAGAATTATATTTATTACTTAAATACTACATAGAACCTATTTGTTACATCATTTACAAATACTTTGAAACCAGAACAATTAATTTATCGATATAGAGTTTCTGTCTTACAATATTTTAGTATATAAAGTTGTTGTTAAGGAACTCTCAAATATCTCATTATCACTTTAAAATGTATGGTTGACAGTAGACAGTTATTTTGTAGTGTTAGTTTTCAGGTTTTCGCTCGTTAAACGCTCGTTAAAAATCGTTGTGTACAACGCTCGTTAAAACAACTCGTCACCAAGTTAGTTTTTTTCGTAATATTTTACTTTAAAAAAGTTCTCAAACGAAATACTTTTACGGTAAGGATGAAGTCCAATCATTTTAATATTTTTTTATAATAAAACGCAAAGGAAAATTTTTCAGGTAAACCAAATAAATGTGTTGAAGTTTCTACTGTTTTTTAAATATACACAGTTCTATTGTAATGTTGACGGGTAGAAATATGTATAAATTTTTTTCCTTATCAATCTATTCCGATTTATTAAACTTATGAATAAGAAATATAAAATTGAATATCAGTTTTTAGCTAAAAAACAAACAGTATCGTTTTTCTTCTGCTTAAATAAATAGCAATTATATTATAAACTAATCTTATTGACAATTTGGCAAATTATTGAGGTACATAATATCTGATTATTATACTCGTTTCCATGCAAATATAAATGTAAAATCCATATCTGTGAACAAGCCTTAGTAATGAATATCCTACCATAAATGAGGAAAAACTGTATTTTTTGAAATAATTCGTATTTTTAAAATAAATGTCCTAAAATCTACACAGACATGTTTAACAAATTTGAATCCGAGCTACAATATGCTCGGCAGCTCCGCAGGTTGCGCGCGTGTTGTTTTATAACAATTATCCGTTTTGTACTTTTCGAACGTTTCATCTTGCGCCCGAGCGGGTCAGCGTAATTTATTACCTATTGTGCGGATATTTCATTTATCATGGTGAATTCAATTTACAGAACAATTAATCATTCCACAATACGTACTTGTCGACAGCGGACTGGGTACCAGCTACCGGAGATTAGCACTATTAAAATATATTTACCTACAGAGGGAATGCAAAAATATTTTATATTTTTTGCACTATTTTAATAATATCTATTTAAATTTAACGGCCGGTCTTGTTATATGATATTTTACTAACTTAATTCAAACGATTATATTTATGGACGTTTTAACATCCACTTTTAATATTGATAAAGTGTTATATTAATGTTCCTTATAGTCTTTAAATGTTCTCATTTAAATTTTGCTGATTATAAATAAGGAATTAATAAGAAATATATAAATTTGTACAAAACTTCTATGATATTATTATATAAATAAACCTATAAGTACTTTATTTAAGTTATTAAATGAAAATATTTATTCTACCTGGCAATTTCCCAGCTTTAGCCAGGGTCTGCCTTACATGTTGTAAATAGTTTTGGCTAATTGTTTTTACGACCGCCCGCCTGAATTACATCAACCCTCTTTGGGAATGCATTAATCAGTGATGTCTAAATACTCTTAGAAAGTACATATGACTCGGAAAAGGGCCAGGATCGAACCCGCACCCTCGTGCATGAGAGGCGGGCCTTTTAACTACTAGGCCACCACTGATTTAAATGAATATATTTATTAATCGTTTATAATCAATATAATGAAATATAACGTTAAGTAAGTAAGTACCTGGCCTGGGCAAGCGCCAATGTGATTGTTCCGAATCATATGTACATACTTTCTAAGAGTATTTAGACATCACTGATTAATGTTGATTCCCAAAAGAGGGTTGATGTCAGGCAGGTGCCCGGTCGTAAAAACAAATAGCCAAAAACTTTTCACAACATGTAAGGCAGACCCTGGCTATAGCTGGGAAATTGCCAGGTAGAAGAAGAAGAATCAATATAATGAAATTCAATTAAATTTCTCAGTCGAAAAAACATCGTTTATTTTCAAACAGAATATATTATATTCTTAACAGTACATACTATGTATGTCTTTTTAGATTTATTGTTGAAGAGTCTTACCACATAGCAAGATATACCGACAGATGATAAATCAGACTTAGTATAGAACAATATATTTTAATAATAACAATACGATGTATATGTTCAAAACATAAACATATCATGCCTGGACAGCTATAAACCTTAGAAGACAAATTGCTCGTGTGACATAAGCTTTATTTCATATGCGGTTCTAACGTAAGTGCCTATCTCAACACGTGTTCATTTAAGACGTCGTTAACATTCTGTTCACTTGCTCGCAATTGAATTAGTTACCTCCCACCCATAATCTGTCGCTGCGAACTGTCACAAGTTAAATGTTTACTTCAGTCTTGATTCACAATTAAGTCTGGAAATATAATTGTCATTATTAGTTCCATTTGAATTTCAGAAGAAGAATTGAAATAGGGAAATTCTGAATGTTTCCTCTTTTGGGATCACTTATATTATTTCCTGAAAGACTATCAAAAATGTAGTTCATCAAGGAGTTATATATATTTTTCGATTGTGTGTGTTATTATTGAACTAGACTGGCGTTGTATTTGTGGCGTTTTTTTTTTTGATAACATGTCTTTTGATATACATATATTTTATAAACGCTGTTTGTACAATACCTAGAGAAGACTGTATCAATCGATACAGATTTGCGAAACTGTTCTTGCTACACCAGAAATAACATAAGGTATATTATGTTCTGTGGAAAGATGTTGAAAACACCAGAGGTTTTATTTCTCCAGTATAAAATATAAGAATACGTGCCTTACATAGCATGTGTAAACATAGCTAGATTTCATTTTCGCGTTTTTCAAAGTGATTTTTTACAAAACTGTATGTGTGTTAAAAGCAAATACAAAGAACGTTGCTGGTTGCTTTCTTAATTTCATATTACATTTTCCATTTTTATTGACCTTAGTATAAGTCTATAAAACCTGGTTTTCAAACAACACACTCAAAATACAAACTTAGGTAGTTCAAACAAATAGTTTGTTCTTAGAAAATCTGCTATGTTCATGTTTTTTTAATTTATACTCACAAAGAAAGAGTTTATAAATAAATCATATGAATAACTTCTAAACAAATAAGTTAAATTTCATTGAGTTACCATATATATTTTTTTTAACATTCAATATCCTTGATTATGGTCGATATAAAGTAACCCAAACGACGGGAGTATGTTATTAAAAATAATTACAAACGCGTAGTAAGTCCAAAAAATATTAGTTTTATTTCAATGGCTATAACAGTTTTTATGTGAAACCATTGAGTAGTTTTCAAGGAAGATAACCACACGAACATCCGCCCTTCCTCACAAACTTTCACATTAATGATATTAAAAGGGTTTTAGTTGTTTTAACCTTCGCCCGTTCGAACCAACGTTAGCTGTTTAAATTTGATGAAACTTTAAGCTTCATAACGTACTTGATGATATGGAATGGATTTTATTCAGAACTTTGTTTTACTGATACTGCCCGTAATAATGGGACTTTTAATGTTTTTTTCAAATCCAAACACATGTATCCAAATAAAAAAAATGCGTTTTAGAGTAAAAAACTAACTGTTCAATAGTATTTACATGGAAGGAGTATTTATAATAAAATGTATTTTGAATTTTGTTAAGGAATACATTAGTAATGGTCGTGCGGTTGAACTAAAGTAAGCCTATTTTTACTATTAAAAGCGCCTAATTTTTATTTAATGTACAACCTAGCGTTTTGCTATATCTTTTACTATAAATGTAAATAGCCTATAACTATTACATACAAATAACATATATGAGATATATTCTGTTTAATTAACTTATTTAGAAACTTGGAATTAAGTAACGGATTGAAGATAACACTTACCTAAGTCAATAAAACCCTCTGGTGGCGCTTACATTACCTCAGCGGATATTTTATGTTCAGGCGTTAAGTTACTTGATCTAATTGCGGAGTTTTATTTAAAATCCTACCCGTTTTTTTTTTAAATCAGTGGGTTCAATATTTATGTTACGTTATAAGAGCAACCTTTTTCAGTAAAATATATTTAGAGCTTTGCTTTATCTCTTAACTTTTTACGCACAAAATAAAATGTTTTTTCTTTTATAATCAACATGTTTTTAAGCTTTGATATCGGATATTGTTATTTCATCAAGATAAATAAAGTATGACAGACTGTAGGTACGTTGAATACTTTTTATATTTATTTTTTAAACATGTTTTAGTATGAAACGAAGTTTTTAGTATTATTTATGTGTTAAAAGTAAACGTATGAGTATTTTTTTAGCCTATCAGAGCCCACTGTTGAGCAAAGGGCTCTTTCTCACATGGAGAAGGTTTGAGCATTAATCACCACGCTTGCTCAAGACGGGTTAGTGATTTCAAACTTATAATTGTGAAATTATATGTCCAGGTTTTCTCACGATGTTTTCCTTCACCGTCTGTCAGTGGTGTTTAAATACTCTTAGAAAGTACATATGACTCGGAAAAATCACATCGGTACTTGCCAGGATCGAACCCGCGACCTCGGCAACGAGAGGCGAGCCCTTAACCACTAGGCCACCACTGACTTTAATTACTTTATTCAGCAACATATATTTTATCACAATAAGTTTGCTACAATATATATTATTTATGTTACGCTTTCATGGTGTCAGAATTTACTCAGATACTCACAAACAAATATGTTTCATGTTATATCAATTTTATAAAAACAATATTGGATCAACAACTCGCTGTTCGTACATTATCTAAATTTCGTACAGTTTTGCGATTTGGGATGTCGAGTGTCAGTGACAGTTAAATTGTGTTTGTTCGATTCCAACCGAATAAGCCTAATTCAACAGATCCGTTGTGTGATATTGAGGTATACGATTTGTAAACAAAGAGACATACTACATATATGTTTTTGAATATAGTCGAATTTAATTTCATATGTACAAACATGCTAAAAATGCATTCTAAAAGGCAACTACATATATTAGTAACACTAGTACTCTTCCAATACACTATATGCGATTTAATTACGTAAAATATTTTCGTTCTCATATACATAAATGTGTGCAGATATTATGTTTTTATTATTAATGTGTTTATTGTAATATTATCTCAGTTTTGCGAATATACTCGTTGTCTGTCACAAACTTTCATTTCATTTTCCCGTCATCACGTTTGCTGTAAAGGAACCAAAACGCCGGGATTATGTACTTTAAAATAGTAAAAAAGTGTAGTATCACAAAAACTGATTTTCATTTAAACACGTTCGTTATTATATTAAGATTTAAATCATATCACCTTTTCAATGTATAGCTTTAATCGGTGGCAAAAGTTCTTTCTAAATTTTATTAATATCAAGAAAATTGCTAGACATAATTTATAAGGATTTTTAAAATTTATTATTGAAACATTTTTAACGAAGATCTGCATAAACTATTACGATTTTAATATAGTAACTTTTTTAATAGTCTGCTCAATCTGGAAAAAATGCCAATGGATACAATTTATACGAATCTGCTATTTACAAAGAATTTGTAATAAAGAACTTTTACAATTCCAAGATAATTTTTATATTAGAAAAAGGAATAACAATATGTATGGAAAATGTTATGAAATTATTTCTTTTTGTTATATTAAATAGCGTGAGGTTCTTTATGAGCTATTTCAAAATTAATTAAGTTTGAAATAAGTTTAGTTTGAAAACTTATTTGACATAAAAACTTGGAATAAAAATGTATGTTTATATTTCCAAATAAGAAACTGATACTGATTTCTAGATAGATAGATAGTTTAACAGATAGATAGTTAGATATGATATGATAGATATGTAGTTACGTCTAAATAATTGTCGTTCAGTGACACATTTTTCAAATCTTCCGGAATTTTTGCCTAGAAATTCAGTTTTCTCTTAATAAATTGATTTGTATAATGTTTTTCTAAATATTGGATGGATGGATATATATGCCACATTATTACGAAATGAAATTGTTTTTTAAACTTCATAAGCACATACATCACTGAAAGTTACTTCCTGCAGTATGAAATGTAAATATTGAGATGAATGTACGCGTTTTTAAAATTTACTTATGGTTAAAAATTTATTCATTTCTAAAAGTTGTTGAAATAAGAATTTTTATCTTATAAAATGGTTAAGAGTTAGGAGAGAATAAAGAATGTTATTTAGATGGATTTTGACTTTTCTATTCAGAATCGGCTCATGGTTGCTTATAAAAAATTATAGTGATTTGATACATATATTTTCAATTGTTTTGTACAGTTTATACCTTATATTTTATATAATATATAAGACGACAATTATATAAGAGTGTTATTGTATTTTTGTAGAACTACTTTGTATTTTTTATATAAATTATACTCAATGTTACTTCTTGACACTGAAACTTTGTTAGAGAGAAGAGTTAACCCTTCATCAATCAGTCCAACAATTCGGAGTCCATTTACTGTAGACAGTTGAACAAAAGTAATCTACTACCGTATCATATACCCTTGATGAATATAAATATGAATTAAGTGTATCCATTAATAATAAAACTCAAAATTATTAATATCTCTTGCAACGTAAAATACCCAGAGCATAAAGAATTTTTGTAAGAAGTTGTTCTTCGTACTTATTATTAGTATGTAAAGAATGTTTTCAGATTCGAGGAAAATATTCTAAATATTTGAAAATTGATTAATATTTCTTTATTAAATCGACTTGAAGACAAACTTATACCCGAGCGTTCTCCCTTTTAGAGCCATATAATGAAATACGGTGAAGGAAAACATCGTGAGGAAACCTGGACTTATAGTTTCACAATTATAAGTTTGAAATCACCAACCCGTCTTGAGCAAGCGTGGTGATTAATGCTCAAACCTTCTCCATGTGAGAAAGAGGCCTTGCTCAGCAGTGGGCGCTGATAGGCTGATGACATGACAATGAAATAAATTTTTCAAAATTATATATTCATATTTTTTTGGAACCTCGAAAAATTCATAGTATATTAAATGAGCATTATTATAAAAAAACTTGCTAACAGTTTCTATTCAACAGTATAAAAAATACACATTTATTACGTTTTCCGCTATAAATACATATAACTAGCAAATAGGGTGATGAAAAATTAATAAATCAGAGAAATTTCTTCAATCGTTATCTTTTTAATTCCTTGAATCGAGGGCCGTTTTTTTCAGATTCCTAATGGTTACTTGAATTTTAAATACTTTGAGCTTTAATTTGTCTCTTATCTGATTGACTTAAACCCTTTTTCCCAAGGTTACAGCCTTTTAAAATTCAAGTAAATCCTTCTTGTCAATACCCTTTTAATTAGTGATAAGTTTATTTTGAATGGATTTATTCAAATAAAAGCAGTAAATTCTAAGAGAGATCTTTATTGACTTTACGACTCTGAGGATTTAGTTGTTGAAGCTAGATTTCCTTACCAATTCATTGATGATAGATGTGCTTATAACATTTATTTTAACATTAACGTTCTTGATATTAAATTAAGATATCCTTTTAAATATAGATGACAACAATGAAATGAAAATAATATTATGACAATAGAATTAATAACAATGTTCAAATATTTTTCAAATCAAATATGAATACACGTCAACATTGACATTTCAAATCAAATGTCAATGGTGACATGAGAGTCGATAAAATCGTCATTATCATTATTTGATATTTACTAACAATTGAAAAAATTATATAAGTGAAAATAAAGTGCCTATATATATTATGGGCACTCCAATATAGTAAAGGCATGCCATTAGGGTTGAGTTCCGTGCACAGAGTAGTTATAGGTCTGGTAACGGACGCCGCTGTCTTCATAGTAACATAATTGAGTGCTTCCGATGTTAGTGTCCATTAGACTTGAATCGCGGAGAGTTAGGTATATTATGTAACGTTTATAACGAATATCATTTTTGGTATGAGTTTTATATTACTTATTCCATATTTTATTACATCATTTGATTTTCTTATATAGACAAATTTAACGAGGTTAGGATAATAAAAAAATCTGTTATCAGAATTATTTAGCGGTTTTTACACTTTTCTGACTATTTATAAAAAAAAACCTAGCTTCAATGTATATATATTCAAATTAACTTAATGGTTTCCACGATTTATTTGGCCTCAAAATTGCACATATAAAACACATAGTGCCTCGTGAAAGTTTAAATAAAACATTGGGAGATAATTGTTAACCACTTACGTAGTGTTTTATAGCTTATATGTAGTAATTTTTAAAACAATCCATGTTTGCATGTAATGTATGGACATTTAAATAAACATTTACATAGCCTTACAAACAATGCGGCGTTAACAAATAGTGGAAAAGCAAATATTACTTTATTATTGAACTAAATGTTTTTTCATGTTTAGAAAAATGCTCTCAACGTAACTTTTAATGTTTATACATACTTCAAGACTACTTATTAGAAATTTTTTGTTATAAAATTTTGAACTGAAGATGACTCAAGAATTTAATATTAACTTACTACGATACACATGTACTTTTTGTCTAAAAGACGGATGATTCAAAATTTTTGAGGTGGTAGAACCTAACTGCCAGTTGCTAAGCTGGACCATGGGCTGGCTTGACCGGTGTAGTACCAACCTCTTTTAGAAGATCGGCGTGTAGTAGCGTTTAATGGCTGCGACTCGTCCGATGAGTGTGAGAGTCGGATGCCCTTTCCCTTTTCCCATCCTTTCCTCTCCCTCCTTCACAATCACAGTCGGCACAGCATCCGCAACATCCTCTATGCTGCAAATAACCATGGACGCTGATGAAGTAGGCCATCTGCTCGTTTATCCCCTTGAAAAAAAAATAGAAATAAATAAATAATTCAAATTCTTATAAATCTAGTCGACGCAATATTTATGAATAAGAAATGTTATGATGGATGTTTTGTTTAATGATGGAAAGTAAAGGCTCTTCTGTTCGTCTGAAGAAATAATATTTAATAAAACGTTCGTTAAAACTAATATTTTATCTTATCCAGGGTCGGCTTGAATCAACTATACTTGTGTAAATGCTGGAATAATATTCGGTTCTATAATAGTTCGAAACTTAGTATGTTTTTCTTTATTCATTCCTTTTGTCAAATTAGAAATTATCTTAGAACAAGGAGAGAAAAATATTAAAAAATGATTTTCTAGTAATTTTTCATAGACTTGCATTGTTCCAGCTCACATTGTAACAACGAGAAAAGAATTGTAGATACGGAACTTATTCAGAAAAACGAGGTGCTGTAAAATATTACTTTTACATAAGTATATTTTTTGCTCTCTAATGGTAACAATCCCGAACAAAACATAGATAAGGAGTCAGTAAAAACTTTGAATTATGATAGCAACAAACAGATTTAAGTACACAAATAAACGAAATTAAATCAATTTAAAGTAGATAATTAGATGTCTGGATATTAATAAATTTAAATTTATTTAATACTGTTTGTATAAACGTCTGGCGTTAAATTGAAAATCGCTCCGTCATTATTTGAAAACTGTTATCACAACGTTTGCCGCCGTTTGCATAATTAATAAATACAGTCTAAGAGGATCATAACTATTATTCTCAATATGACTCTGCAATAAAACGCTTTATGCTTACACTACAATACCTATGTTAAGCTTTTATCTTTCTCTTTGTCTGACTTTTTTGTACTACATGTGAGTACAAATTACTAAGAGTAGGTACCTACTGTTGTATTAAATAATGACATAGAAAGTATAGTTGTAATTTTTATGTTTAAGATATAAACTTATTGTCTTAATTAATGATTAAATAATGGGGTGTATATATTAAAAAAAAAAAATTAAAAATTCTTAAATTTATTATTTTATTTACATATTGTCTAAAACTTTGTTAGTATTTAATAATTTTAAAATAATTAAAAAACTGTCTTATGTATCTATTTTATTATTACAGTTTTACGTCTTAATTTTAATTAAAAAAAGTAATCAACTATTGAATAAACGTTGCTTCAGGTCTTAAAGTGAGTTATAAAAGATTTTTGTTTTGCAAAATACTGCTTTATTTTCAACATTACAAAAATTTTTTTGGAATGTAATAAAAAAATTATAAATTGTTTTCCAGAACACTTTAATAAAACTGAATAAATTGATATAAAAAACAGAAACGATTATCATCACCGAATACGCCAACGTTAGCAGCTAAAAGAACACTAGGAGAGTTCAATAAAAATTAAAACATGCCTGAATATAAAGGCATTTTAAACTTTATTAAAGTGTCTTTAGCATGTTAATATAGTTTATAAGTAAACAGATATAAACTCATATCACTGATTCTCTAAGCTCCGGTAGCAGTTTCTTGTGTGCTGTGTATTTCTCGAGTTATACATATATTTGTAAATATTAAATAACTTGGTGTGTGACTACGTGTTATCCGTTTTTCCATTAAATGTTTTTGATACCGTGTATTTGTTTTAACCTCTGTCAGAAAATAGAGAGGTTTTATTGTTATGTGTATACGGATCTGTTTTTATCGGTTAGCCCGAACCGGAAAACCGTATTGATATTTTTTTTGTTTTCAATTATAATTTAGTCGAGATTATTGATATAGAATGTAGTTTTGTAAATAAATTTATGAATATATTAAGATATTATCTGTTATATATGTTTGTACATATTCCAATTATTTAACTGACGAGAATTAAAACTATTTTTCCTATATTAATTGTCAGTAGGTACATTATAAGAAATAATATGTATGTATGACTTTTTTTTTCTAAGTTAGCTGACCCAGCAAACGTTGCTTTGTCATATAAAAAATAGGGGTTGGTGATAAAATAGTAAAAATTTTGGGTTATATGTATTTTTAATGATACAATATAATAAAATAAAAACAACGCTTATGAATAAGGGGTATGGAACATAGATGTTCACCGATTTTCAGACCTACTCAATATGCTCACAAAATTTCATTAAAATCGGTTTAGCTTTTTCGGAGGAGTACTCCTTCTAACACCGCGACACGAGAATTGTATATATAAATTATAAAAGAGATAGAAAAATGTTTGTATTTTTTATGAAATTCATAACTTGGTTTTGTTTTTATAACCAAAGTTTATCTTACATCAAAATATTAAGGAATATATGTATGTATATTCTTATTTTATGTTTAATATATTCTTGTTATATGTACATATGTCTAAGAAGATTAGTTTCGGTATAATAGTATGGAAACCAAAGAAGCAGGAGCCAGGAAGAGAAGTTGAATTCAAATTACTTACGCCATATCCTAAACCTAACATGAGTTCATCAAATAGGCGTTAATCTCGACACGTGTATGTTAAAAGGCATTTAATATTCAGAGAATCTCTCGGATTTCAATTAGTCCTTGTTGAGATGATAAGTTATGTTTTATAACATTTCTCGAATTTAACATCCATAAATACTATTTACAGAAAGGAAACAATAGATTTTTATATCTATTCAATAGATTTTTATATCTATTAAAATTAATGCAACCTAAATAAGCACTCAGCGATATATCATATTTGGAAATGGCTTTAACATTGTATTATATAAAATTCTATAACTTCACAAAACTATTTCTTTAAACATATAAAAGCAATAGAGTGCTTCTGCCGAATATTTTACGACGAAATTATGTTGAAAATAAAATGTTTCATATATACCTAAAGCAGATAAAATATGTACTTTGAAACAATTTATAATTTTTGAGACTTTGATTAAGGAACGTAGAGATTATATTTACTTGATTTCGGGTAATCCTAATTCAACAAAGCCGGCATTTGTGTGATGTAACCGGATAATTGGAAAGAAAAGCGAAGTACTGTAATATATTATACATATATCACATGCGTACAAATGTAACATAAAAGATGATTAATATTTGTATCAAAAGATAAAAGATATTTAGCCTTTTTGTATAATAGAATATTAATCAGATTTATTACGAATATAAAATTTGATCGTCTTTGATTCCTGTCTTAACTCCCAAATTAAATCGCTTCTCATGATTAAGAGAAATTAGGTTTTTTTGAAATAACTTTAGTTATAACATTCTATTATTTCCCAAAGTTGATATTTTAAACATACAAGTTTTAATTAAATTATTTAATCTTACCAATCAGCATATGTATAATCAACTTCGTTTATAATCAAATAACCCAGTTAGACGAACCCTTATGGTAAGCAAAAATTGTATAGCAATTGTTTCGATGGGTCTGAAAGGAAGATAATTTTGTTTACTTTTAATTAATATTATCCCTACTAATATTATAAATGCGAAAGTAACTCTGTCTGTCTGTCTGTTACGCTTTCACGCCTAAACCACTGAACTGATTTTAATGAAATTTGGTACAGAGATAGAGTGTGCCTTGAGAAGGAACATAGGATAGTTTTTATTAAAGACTTTAGAAAGGTTCTCTTGGAAACGCGATATAACAGAACCCGACGCGGGCGAAGCTGCGGGCAGAAAGCTAGTATTCAATGAAATATATAGTTTGGTGACACAAAATTACAATAAGTAATGCCTATGAGAACTGAAAAATATTTACTCGCAATTTTATATACATTAGTAACATATTTTTATATTTCACTATTATTTTTTTACTTTATTGAAAATAACACGGTAATTAAACGTAAAGTATTTTAAAATCTCCACATATATTTATTTTTTAATAAATAAAATAATGCTTTATAAATATAAGAGTATCCATCATAAAAGTCATCGAGTTTATATATGGAGCACAAGTTTATTTTCTAGTATATTTTTAAGATATTGAATCTTTATAAGTCTGAAAATTAATTCAAAGATATGTTGCGGACTTGAACAGGAAATTAGTTTGTACTGCTTTAAAATTTAATATTATTTTTCATATTAAAATTGCTCCCCATATAATCTGTTTGCTTGTATACAAAAGTATAAGAAGTTTTTTATTATTTAACCATGGTAAATAAGTTAATAAAGGATAAAAAATATATATTATTATTTACGATTCTGTATTCTTGATAAAAATGATCGTATTGATGTAGAAAATCAAATATGAGGTAAACATAAAGATAATATTCTTATATTTTTAATTAAGAAAGTAAATATGTATGTTTTAAAAAGCTTTATATATTTAGAGACCAATAAAATATATAGACTAAACAAGGTTGGTATAGTCTGTCTCGAAAACTCATTTTAATTGTAATATTAGGTTCTTACGTAAGAGAGTTTTGCTTCATAATGCAGGAAATCTTAATATTTCTTCCATAAGTCTTTGAATGAAAAGATCACTAGAATTCGCCAGGCGTCTTTTGACAGCAATAAGCACTAGTCTGAGGATATGAATGTGCGCTAGGATAGTCATTAAGACAATCTATCCCAAAGTATTTTTCTCATTTATATTATATATGTATGTAACTTTGCTGGCCGTAATAAGCTTGAATATCCAATATTCTTTTGTATATACGATTCATCATTTAACTTCACGCTAACGGTAACAAACGAAGAAGGTTCGTAATTTAGAAAACAATAATTCCAATAAGACGCCCTACGAATTATTTGACACCAAATTAGCAAGTTTACTTGCATCGAATTTGCACTTCTGAGTTTGTAAAAATGTCTCTAACCGTTCCCGTTTGTGGGCATATTTTTTAAAAGGTTGTTCCAAACGTGACCATCTTAGAATTCTAGAGTAAATAAATCACAAGTTTAATTTATTGAATAATTATACTATTTTGTGGCAGTCATATATATTAATATATACATACGATCATATGTATGTGCAATGTAAAACTTGGTTGTGTGTTTTTATTGTTTATATTGTATCTTCTACATGGTTTACACAAAATAGATTCACAATGTGGATTTACCGAAACCAGGCCAAGGTAGCAATTTATACCAATCCTTAAGGTGGCGATAGTTCTTTCTGTCATTTTCATTCACTACAATATTTTGTTACCGTTCGTATTTGTATACCATAATCCAGCCAGAGTTTTTAAATATATTTTCATTACTTTAATCAACACTACTTTGAAGTATGAATTTAGTGAAGTAAAAATATTTGTAAAAGAAAAAAATATATTACTGCACATTTTTATTCCCAAACTTTTATTTCAATAAGGTTCTTACTTACTATGCTGAATTTTTTTTTTATTATTTGCTGATAGATTTTATTTTTATTATGTACCCATTCACTCATTGAGATGTTAAACTTCGCCTCGCTGGTGGTTATTGTTTAGAAAAAACAACATTCCCTCTTCCACACAAACTATTTTATGGTATTGCAACGAAACGTCAGATAATTCTTATTATTTATTATTATTATTCTGGTGAGGCATAGCTTATAAGTATGAGAAATCTAATTGTTATATTAATATATGTATAATGGTTACAATAAGTTTTCGTAGTTTTCCTGGATCTTTAGGTGTATCTCGCACGTGCACAAGTCTCTTATACATGTGTATGATATATTATTATTGATTCAGTTCGAAATACTGACAGGTAAAAAATATAATTTGAGATATTTGAACTTTTAAAAGTGATCAGGGGTAGACGGAGATTGATTAAAAAGATAGACCTAACTCAAAAAGGCATTGTTTAAAAGAATAAAATACACGTATGTTAAAATATATCCAAGAATCACTTTAGGACTAAAGTAACAGAATCTATAGAGTGTTGATTGTAAAAATACTATTAATTAAAGCCACAAATAACACGATCAACGCTTAGTACTTTAGTAATAGTTATGTGTAGTTAGTATCATGTTTCAATCGAGAGTTTACAACTGTTTCACAAACTTCAGTATTCAATTAATCACTTAGAGGTATGATCGAGACAATTAAAAGTTATACAGGCATCCTGTAATAGCTCTAGAACTAGTATAGTTCTATTGACTAAAAATATGTATTTACATGTTTTAACATTACCAGATAACTAGTTTTTGTTTGTTTCAATCAACCAAAAACGCTTCTTAAAATTCTGTATGCTTACGAAACTAGATAATTATTTTGACAACTTGTACCAAGAAATCCAGATACCGCGTGTCTAAATAACAAAACTGGTGTTTTTCTGAAATTGTTAGCTTTCAAATAAACCATATATATTAAGTATCTATTTAGGTCTTTCGAAATTGTTCACAGTTTTGGCTTTCTTTTTTAAGCGTTGTCGTACTAATAGCGTTTCCTTTTCCTTTAGCGTTTTATTATTCAAATTATTGAGAGTAGTTCTAAAACAGACTCATATTAGTGTAGTGAGATAAAAATATAGTAAAAAACTAAATGGAAATAACGAAATTGAGGACTGGAAAATAATCCTGATTCACTTTTTAGATAAGGGATTTACATTTCATTTCTTGGTATTTATTCGTAAAATATTGCTTACGCATTTTAAAGTTTTATAAAAGTATAAATGTAAAAAATATTAAACTATTAGAATCTTCTTTATATTCTTTACAATAACATATTATTTTGTTACAAACAACTTACTTGCATGACTAAATATTACAAAAAAATAAATATCATCATCATCATCATCATCTTGAATTTCGATAGGAATAATCAAAATACCTAACACCAAACTTTACTGTATGTTAATATATAGTTGTTCAATTGTATTCTAACTTTCAATAGTCATGAATTATTTCAATTGCCCCTACCGTTACTCCATAATTACTGTAATTCAAAATCTATGTGTATATTTTTCTGGTAAAATAGGAAGCCAATTTTGGTTGTTATTCTATAATATTATGCTAATATGGTAAAGTACAAATTGTATACACCATTTGTAGACTGATTTAACAAGTATAGAAAGAAATAATATACTATTTGAAAGTTGCATTATTGAATAAAAGAAATATAGTTTTAAGAAACAAAACCAACTAAATTATAACTAAACAAAAGAAGGAAGCATCCACCGATATGAAACTACGGAAATAATGAGCTCTAAAAATCCGTTAAATTAACATTTGTCTAATAAAAAACATATATGTATTTAATGACAGTTATAAAATAATGAACTATTTATAAAAAAAAAAAAAACAAGAGATACAACGAAGCACACCTAAAAACGAACCACTGTAGGAAGTTAAATATTATATAGTTGTTTTTAAAAAGCTAAACTCTAAGCCAGTTCTTTTGAATATATTTTATTATTAGTCTGTTAATTGGAGCTGTCCTTCTCAATTTATTCTTAGTGTAACGTTGTTTTCAAGTTTGTTTATTATTCTTGTGGCTTCTACTGTTATATTTTTAAAAAGCTTATCAAATTCTGCCTCATATATTTGCACTATTAATACTGCGTTCACAGTTCTGATTAGAAACATAAATTTATTATGTTTTGAACTATCTACTGATATATTTTTATTGAAATGTAGCTAAGTAAATTTAAAATTGTTTTAATATTTTACATTTTTATATTAGGTAAATACCGTATTTGTTTTTGTACAAATATAGATTGAGTTAATTATTATTTAAGCTACAAAAATTAATATCGTTGTGATAACATTGCGTTTGTAACACAACATAAAATTTATAAAAGCAATACTTAACATACTGAAGATTCTGGTCCATATTTTGATATTTAAATGTCTCTCTGTCTGCTATTATAGCTTTCAAGCTGTTACACTAATTTAAAATACTTTTCGTGGACCTGGTAAATAATAAAATTGTAGTCATAAACCAAAAGGTTAAACAAATTTAGCTCTTGATTTTCATGTATCGCGGAAATACAATGGTTTTAAAGCTATTTATACAGGGTGACTGGTGAATTACTATCAATATTTAAAGAGAATAACCGGTACATGATTCTCATTCGAATTATGTAAAAAAAAATAGGTACTTAATTTTTGACCAAATTTCCGTATAAATAAATAATGTGTGGACACGTTCCAAGTGTTCCAAGTGTGGACGCGTGCGGCGGCGTGCTGATACAACACCGCCGCACGCGCGCGTGTGTGTGTGTGTGTGTATACCTAATCTGTAGGGTGATCACACGATGCATAATTAATTACATAAGTTTTGGTTAACTTTACTTAGAAGTTCATTCATATTTATGTTATATTAATTTTTATTTTGTCATATATGATCGTCAAATATCACGTCCTCAAGTATCGATAGTAATTCACCAGTCACCCTGTATCTATACTAATATTATAAAGCTGAAGAGTTTGTTTGTTTGTTTGTTTGTTTGAAAGCGCTAATCTCCGAAACTACTGGTTCGAATTGAATAATTCTTTTTGTGTTGGATAGTCCAGTTATCAAGGAAGGCTGTAGGCTATATAACATCACGCTACGACCAATAGGAGAAAAGATATATTGGTAAATGTGTAAAAAACGGGAGAAATTATTTCAGCTTTGAAGCCTTCCGTTGCGTGCGCCGTGAAAACGGTTCAAGATACACAAAAAATATGTATGAAAGAATAATAGCTCTTTAATGATCTAAAAAACAGTCCGCAACAATATATGTCTATCTTTTAAGATTAACTCACAAAAACAGTTTTTATGGTACCTAATTTGGTCGAAATAATTTGTTTAAGTCAGTAGTCCCCAAACTTATTTTTCTCGTGGACCACTTTCAAAATTTTACTGGTTTCTGTGGACCCCCTGCTGCTACATTTCTACCACATTCTTAAAGTCGCCAAAAAATAAAAATTGTGTCACTTCTGAGTTCTGTCTCTATATTCCGATAGGTAAAATAAAATTTTAGAAATTTTGGAAACAAATGAATGAGTGTTTGCCTTTGGCATCAAGTATTTATAGTGGTGATCAAGTTCATGTCTGAACAAGCATTAAACATTGTCGGGCGGATAGCGCTTTGCAAGTCTGTACACGAAATTGTACGTAATATCGAATACGCAAGTTTGGACAAGTAACAGTCGCTTATTAAAATATTATCTGCTTAGTTAGGTACTTAAAACAATGTAGGTAGGCCCTTATAAAAACTATGCTTACATTTTTGCTATTTACTATCAAAAGCAGATAAATTTTCGTGGACCCCCATTTTTTGTTCACGCCTACGTAAGGGATAAGGGTCACTGAGGCTCCGAACATAGAAAAGTTGGCAAGCAGCTATCTGCCTATTCGCTGTTTTCGATCGCTTTCTATCGCTGTTTTTTGTAATGTTACAAACTGGAATTTAATGGGAGTTTAAGTACTGAATGTGCCATGCGGCCTCCATCGAGCAACGTCGCCGCAATCCCAGAGGAAGCTACGGCAACAGCTATTCCTTTGTCTTTTCGGATTTGGGCTAAAAGTAAATTTATTGAATAGTTTTCCTAGTGCCTCCTGGCGCATCTAAGAAAAACAATCCACCCTCACCATTATCGATTCTTTGCACAACAATATCATAAACTAATTTTTGTTCCGTGTTCAATCGAGGAACAGACTCTGATATTTGTTGCTGTAAAGAAGAGAAATTGTAGTCCAGTTTTCTTATTAAATCACTATTGACTTCTCCGATTCCTTGTGGCCGGTTCATTCCAAAATCTGATAATGTCTTCCCAGATATAGCCATCACTTGGTCTTGAATCTCAGTTAGCGCCTCGTTATAAACTAAATCATAATATTATGTGACATTGGGATTATTTTGTTGTAGTCTGTTCAAAATATAGTCAGACATATCGTTTTAGGACTTTTCCCATAATATCTGAGGATTTGAGAGACCACACGTCGCTATGAGAATGGCAAAAGATCTCTCACCTTAGCTGCTGATCTACAATGTCGAGCCTCTTCTGGTGTCGAGTCCCAATGACTAATTATTATTTTTCATTCTCTAACTTTCATTATTATCGTTAATAAATTAATCAACTGTTAGTAAATCCACTGTTAATAAATTAATCAACTGTTAATAAATTAATCCTCTGTTAATAAATTAATCCTCTGTTAAAAAATTAATCAACTGTTAATAAATTAATCAACTGTTAGTAAATCCACTGTTAATAAATTAATCAACTGTTAGTAAATCCACTGTTAATAAATTAATCAACTGTTACTAAATTAATCAACTGTTAATAAATAAATCCTCTGTTAATAAATTAATCAACTGTTAATAAATTAATCAACTGTTACTAAATTAATCCTCTGTTAATAAATTAATCAACTGTTAGTAAATCCACTGTTAATAAATTAATCCACTGTTAATACATTAATGAACTGTTAATAAATTAATCAACTGTTAGTAAATCCTCTGTTAATAAATTAATCAACTGTTAGTAAATCCACTGTTAATAAATTAATCAACTGTTACTAAATTAATCAACTGTTAGTAAATCCACTGTGAATAAATTAATCAAATGTTAATAAATTAATCCACTGTTAATAAATTAATCAAATGTTAGTAAATCCACTGTTAGTAAATTAATCAACTGTTAATAAATTAATCAACTGTTAGTAAATCCACTGTTAATAAATTAATCAACTGTTAATACATTAATCAACTGTTAGTAAATCCACTGTTAATAAATTAATCAACTGTTAATAAATTAATCAACTGTTACTAAATTAATCAACTGTTAGTAAATCCACTGTTAATAAATTAATCAACTGTTAGTAAATCCACTGTGAATAAATTAATCAAATGTTAATAAATTAATCCACTGTTAATAAATTAATCAACTGTTAGTAAATCCACTGTTAATAAATTAATCAACTGTTAATAAATTAATCAACTGTAAGTAAATCCACTGTTAATAAATTAATCAACTGTTACTAAATTAATCAACTGTTAATAAATTAATCAACTGTTAATAAATAAATCAACTGTTAATAAATTAATCCTCTGTTAATAAATTAATCAACTGTTAGTAAATCCACTGTTAATAAATTAATCAACTGTTAGTAAATCCACTGTTAATAAATTAATCAACTTTTAGTAAATCCTCTGTTAATAAATTAATCAACTGTTAGTAAATCCACTGTTAATAAATTAATCAAATGTTAATAAATTAATCAACTGTTAATAAATTAATCCCCTATTAATAAATTAATCAACTGTTAATAAATTAATCAACTGTTAGTAAATCCACTGTTAATAAATTAATCCACTGTTAATACATTAATCAACTGTTAATAAATTAATCAACTGTTAATAAATTAATCAACTGTTAGTAAATCCACTGTTAATAAATTAATCAACTGTTAGTAAATCCTCTGTTAATAAATTAATCAACTGTTTGTAAATCCACTGTTAAAAAATCATCAACTGTTAATAAATTAATCCTCTGTTAATAAATTAATCCACTGTTTACTAATAAACTAATTAAAACCACTCAACCAACAAACCATTATTCACTTTTTCTTAGAAGTTAGAAAGACAAATGACAATATTTAATAATAATAAAATGGCGAAAAAATTATATGAACAGTTTACCGACCAATCAGAGAGCCCCGTTTCATTAGTTAGTTGTTATATCTAATGTCGAAAAAAAAAACGTTTGTAATAAAACAACTACTAATAAATTAAAAATTAATGAAAAACACATTGTCCAGAGGACAAAATTGTGAATCTAGAGTTTAAGTTGTATCAACATAATAATATTATTCTTTATTCAAATAAACAAATAAATATGTTGTTGGTTAAGAGTACTTAATTGTAAATAAAAAAAAACATAGGTTTTATCCTGAAAATTCTACGGGAACTCGATCATTCCGAAAACCCCACAAGAACGGGAACTATGTGGGAAGAACCAAAAATCTGCCGTAAGGGGCCATCCATATAATACGTCACACTTATTTCATGAGTTTTCGAGCCCTCCCCCGTCCTTGTCACAGGTGGTCACATTTCTGAGACCCCCCTCCCTAGTGTGACGTCACATGTTTTGCAATTTAACATCGAAAAATTATTAAATTAAAATAGCAGTTCCGAAATTAGTTTTATTTCCATTTAAATTAAGTACCTTTTTATGAAATCAACATAGTATCAAAGTAACCTACGCGAGGTGCGGTGCGTTTTGCGGCATTAGTCAAAGGGCTCGTCGGCGATCGGCACCGTGTGTCAGAAGCGGCTCAAGCGGCTATGAATTTGTCAACAAAACAAACCGTATTGCCCTAAAGATAGAGTTGGACATATTTTTTAGTTTAATTAATATTTCAAGTTACGCGATTAGTACCTCTAGATTATGAAATGTGATGTCACGAAACTTAGGAGCCCTCCCACCCCTTGTCACACCATGTCACACTTTGTCGACCCCCTCCCCCCCCTTTACGTGTGACGTACTTTATGGATGGCCCCTAAGTCACTATTCCACGCGGACGGAGTCGCGGCAAAAGCTAGTATTAGATGAACCTTAAACATAATGATTTGAAAATGGCTTATATTATTTAAAATGGAAAAAGCCCTAAGCCTAAACAATCAGAAATAAATCGATACGTTTCAAAATTTTTATTCCTTTTAGAGTATGTGAACAATCGCTTTGAGCATTCTTATTAAAAACATCTAAAAATGATGTTTATTGATAATAATTAAATCAGATTAACAAGTCAATTGAACACACGTTTAATGAGCTTACGAGTTACGAGTACGTGTTAATAACAGTAGGTTGGTAGGTAGGTTTATTTTATTTTATTGAATAAACATTTTAAACACATTATAATCCTGGGTTTTTCCCAGTTTCGTTAATGATTTCTTTTTGCTTTTCTAAAGTATACTGACTGAATTACATTTGCCAAAATTCTAACTATGTAATTAAATCATGTGGAATTATTAATTTGTGGTGATAAAGGAACTTGAAAGTTTTTTAACTTGAATGCCACAATAATTTTAATTAAAACACTTTACTTACCGGGAACCTGACTATAACATAATTAATAGTCATAGTAAAATAGATAGTGACAGATTAGAGGTATTAAAAAAAATATTATAAGAAAAAAATATAAAGGTTTCTTTTTATTTTTATAAACTAAATAAATTAAATTGTCAAAATTAATTAAAATAAAAAAGAGAATATCCTTTTATTACAAATTTTCAATTCTGTTTCGCCTGGAGATGTAATTTGTCGAAATTAAGGGGTAACAGGATTTGAAAAGACTTAAATATTAGAGTGTAAAAAGATAAAAATAAATAGCACATTTTGAAAGTAACCACAGATGCAAATAACGTAAGACACTGATTTCTATTTATACAAATCATTAAAATGATTTTGAATGTAAATCTAAATTAAACTTAGTTGAATTCTTAGAAGTTCGTATTAAAGGCTTTGAGAATACTGTGTATACAATTAATGATTATTTACAGAATTGTTAATTAATTTAATTGCTATCGAAATTGTTATAAATGTAAAATAATAAAATAATTTATTAAATAAACATTTAAAAGTGTTTAAAGTTTTAATGCGATGTATCGTTTCTTTTTTATCTAAGGGCTTTCGTCGACGCTATCAAACAAAAAGCCGAACCGCCGTGGAGCTTGAAGGGCCTACTTAGAGACGGAAGTCTCGTAATGGATTCCGTCGCTGCTGCTGTGAAAAACTTCGTATATTCTCACAATCCGGACGGATTACTTAAAGTATGGTGAAATATCAGATATATGGATGTATTACAATTTATGTCGTATATAATGCCAGTGACGGAAGAGTTTGGAATGTGTATAACTTAAAAAATTACAGCTCGTGATTCTGACATATAATTAATATAGTTATTTTTCTTCTAAATGATATGTTTTTTCCATGTGGTTATTATTTTAAAAATAGTTAAGTATTTAAAACCATAAGTAATCATCGCAATAGTTATTTTAATAACTTTCAGAAATCTCCATTTATGTTGTACTTTAATATCGAAGGATATATTACTAACTTAGGGTACTATTAATTTATTTAACTCTTTCTTAGAGGTTATATGAACATTTTATTTCTCATCTGTATGGATTAATTTTTAGAATGTAAGAATTCATTTGGGTCACAGTACGTATATATATTATATTTTAGAGAATTAAACATGATATATTAATAAGGCACATTAAAATATTTGAACATGCAGCTAAAATGAGGATTGATTTATTGTGGTTTTTGGCTTGAAATATTTTTTAACAAAATATCTGCTTTACAAAATAATAATCTTATCAAATACCTCGATGTAAGTATGTATATCTGTTAATTATTTTGTATGTGTAGTTGTGTTTCCTAAAATATGACTATGAAACACAAGTGAAAGCGAGATATTGCCAGCGTAACGTAAAAGCTCCTATTTTTAACTTAAGTAAAGTAAATAAGTATTTTAGTTAAGCAAGACAATTTAATCATTTCATAAATCTCAAAAATATGTATCGAAATTACACTTAATGTATCCGATTAGCACTTTGACAACTTACCGGTTTTTCTGAAAGCTACAAACGAAATTAAAATTAATTATTCCGACTGAATCCTCGGACATTTGTCAATTCTATTTTCCTTAAATTCTAGAGAGTTTCATTTATCGGATGTAAATTTGACTTTATAACTTTTGAAGATTTTAAAAATTAAGATTCCTACATTAATATAATTATGTAGAATAATGGACTCTTTTATAGACCTCACAGTTGCCCAAGACATGTCCCTAAATGCAACAAAATTTTGTATAAAATGAAAATCTTCATTTTATTGCAGTCTATTTTCATTAATATGAATTACAACCAGCAATTTAAAATTATATAGTTTTTGTAATGAACTTTATTATAAATTTTAAAATAAAATACCAAAAACAAGACAGTTACACAAACATCATAGTTAAAAAAGTTCTATTTTAAAATACATGCGTGAAAATTTTCGAAACCATAAAATTAGGTCAAACCAAATCATTTAAAAATTTATGTGAATCGCAAGTAAAAACTAACTGTATTAATTTTATTGTCACTATTAAAAATTTTATAAATAAAAAATGACTAGTATTTTTCACCAATGGGTAATTCTAAGCTTGTATGGAATTATCTCAAAAAACTGTTTAGTCAAACAAAAAAAAAAATACAAAATCTGAGTTTTCTTGGCTCTTGTGAAACAAAGACTGCAAAAAATATTTTTTAAGCTTAAATAAAATAATGGCATTGAGAAGGTATCTGAAGGAGGCGTGGATATATTAAGCTTGGTTTATTAATTTATAGCTTTCAGGTACATTAATTGTGGAGAGAAATCCATATATAATATCCAGAGCCCGCCAATCTCTTGTTAAAGATGCTGCCACTAACAAGGCGTTTCAAATTTTAGACACATTCAATTATCTCTAGCTAGCTTCAAAAATATAATATCAAATAATGTAAAGCAATGAATTTAATTAATAATTTGAAAATGTATGAAGAACGAAATTTTGTGGTAGATTACTTGAAAAGTTCCTATGACAGTTTGTGTTAATTTCCTGTACACAAAATTTCAGAGCGACATGAAACTTCAATATAACAGCGGAACTTCACACGTCACATTTGAAAATCCTATACAACCCCGTTTTAAATTCGAGACCTAATTTAACTTCAGTCGATTTTTACTTAATAATTATTTACTGAGCAAACTAGGACCATTTTGTAAACAAAGAGATGAGGAGAAACCAGAACTTTTTCAACATACAAAGAAAAACTTATTTCTTTGAGACACTACACACACACATAAACACTTTTTCTTTAATAACTATTTCATAGTAATTACTTTTTTAACGATGTAGCTTCCATTTAAGAATAATAATTTAATGTTGTTTGAGTTACAATTCTTAAACTGAAGGCTATTTTTGGACATTATTTTATGTACTAAGATTATTAACTAACTAGTCAATATAATAGGGAATATTATCCTACACATACAAATATATTTTTATTTGATGTCTCATCAAAGAATTGGACCTATAATAGATATATTTATAGATATAGTGAAAATTAATACCATTTAGATCAAATTATTATTGAAATATTTGAAGGCCGGAAAGATAGGTTCATTTGTAAACTTTTCCAATACATATTTAGTGTCAGCTACTTCACAGTCTATTTAGGAACGAAAATTAATTTTGTTAATGAAGTACCCGTTATTTTCCTTAAGGTCACAATATTCTATTTTTTACATTAACTGTTTTGTTGAAATGGAATTAATAGTTAAAAATATTAATTTAAAATATATATCTTAGTCGCTATGGTCAACTATAAAATGCTTTGGGATATACACATAGAACCAATTCTATAATCGCCAATGATGTTTTGTCTTTGGACTTAGTTTAATGAATGCTATCTTCTTATCTATGCTAGTAAAGACTTAAATAAGAATTACTGTATCTTCTTATTCAGTTTTTGTTTTCATTCTTGTGGTTTAAAACACTTACGACTTGAATTAATCGTATTATGACTAAACCTAAACCTGTCTGCTAGAATACACTTACAATAAAGCATGTAATTAAATGGATATGTAACTCCGTTGTTTTGAAAATCCCTGTTTTAAAAGGAAATTGAGTATTTTACTTGCATTGACTTTTTTGGAATTTATTGTCTATGTTTTATAACTCTCTCATTGTCTAAGGCTATTGTTAGAATCATTAATTAAATTTTAATGATCATTTCTGAGTCGATATAGCATTTTCTATGGCACGATTATACATATATAGGTATATTATATATTATAATAAATAATACCCATTAAAACATCTGCAATTTCCTTGCAATACAGCAGCGAGCAATAAATATAAATTAAATGCAGTATCGGAGCTCGCTATAATTTTCTTAAGTGAGACCGTTAAGTATTCATTAAATTTAAATAACTTGCTTTTTTATTTTTTGTGTATGGAGAAAAGGCACTTGTGTGTATCATACAGATTCTTTTAATATACATATTTCTTGGGCTCTTCAAGTTTTTGAAAGTAAAACTATGTTTCATATATTTACAACGGTTGTAATTCTTATAATATAATTTTATATAACGTGAAAAACTATTTGTTAAGTAAAGAATTTAGAAACAATATTTATATACATATTTACATTATCTGAAAAGCTATCCGAATACCTGACGGAGCATATCTTGTTTGTTATCGTCTGGACAAATTCACTAGTGGTGAAATCACAACTCGTTATCGGACTACGGAATATTGCGAAAATATCTTTTCATAACTTTGATATTTAGTTCTATAAATTTCACTGCTTTAAGTAAAAAATAAGTAATCTTTTGAATAACCAATTATGATTACCAATCTTTCTTCTATGATGAATCTGATTGATTTTCATTTTAAATTTTATTTAGTCATTTTGAAAGTAGCATGCAAGTAGCAAATAATTTTGTTGAGTCAGTGGTACGATATAAAGGCTGGCTTCACTGAAATAGTAATTTCCTTATGCAAGTCTATGAAGTTCTTTGGTTCTATGTTTAAGATTCTTAAATAATATTTATAAAATTCTACATCAACAACATGGCATGAAACTATCTAAATAAGTCATGAAACCTAATTATTTCGCTGAAAATAAAAAAGAGAGGAACGAGCGATGAATATGAGTAGAAATTTGATTCAAATACTACATACGTAAAAAAAAACATAAGTATTAGCTTAATTGAAAACCATTGTTCTGTTGGATTATCTATTTATATAAAAGGACGTGGTGTTAGTTAAATCATTTATAACTCCAGAATTGCTGAACCAATTTATATATATTTCGACAGCGGAAAAGTATTCAAAATTTTGAAAAACGTAGGGAAAAAATCATTCTGTTGAATTTTTTTTTATATTTACAAGGTAGGCAACTGAAAAAAATTAATCATTACCATTATATCTATTTAATCTTCACGATACGCTAAATAGTCTCCCTATAAAATAATTAATTATAATAATAAAGGTATCGAATCAACAATCAATCGATAATTTGGTGATTTCCTAAATTAAGAATACTTACAGTAACAAAAAAGAATAAACAGTTATAGCAACGGTCAAATTTTAAGATGGACATTTACAAAGTTAAATAAAAATCATGAATTTATTTAATCTAGATTTGAATTTTAGGTCCTACGAAGTTTTCCACTTCCCCAAGTATCAATGACAATAAACCTTACTATCTCAAAAATCTGAAGACATGTTCATTAATCTAAGTAAAGAATGCGTTTAAAAGAGTTAATCAAAGATTACGAGTAGCCTCCACTTAAGGAAAGAAAATTTAACTTTAAGGATGAAAATTATGAGAGAAGTCTTAACGTAAAAGCTGAAGCGGTTAGTTCTGATTTATTGAAGTTGGAATTTAAAGTGTTAAAGGAGTTGTAATTTGAAAAAAAAAAGTTTTAATAATCCTCTTTAAGGAAATATAAATCAAGGTCCGAATAACGTTAAACTTTGCAAACTTGTCTAACATTTAGAATCTACTGAAGTGTCTGTTTTATGATGGTGCTTAATTTTGTTATCAAGGTGCAAAGTACTTGACTCTAGTATTTATGAATTCTTAAACAATGTGATAAAGTTGAAGTGAAATTTGTTTGTTCCTTCATATCACGTCACTGTTACTTTTTATATTCATTACCTGAGATTTAGTGATTATCCCTATCACTTATGAGATTCAACAAAGTTATAGAAAATATACATTAATTGTATTATGTGCACTGAATATATTTATATTTAAAATAAAAGCAATAATGATACAGATGTTAATAAATTAAAAATAGATTCACACCGATTAAGGATTAGGGTAATTTTAAGGAAATGTGAAGGTTTTTCTGTCTACTAAATTTGTCAATTTAATTTTTCACTATTGTTTATATGTGATAAATAAATGAAGTGTAAAACGATAGGATATTATTTTAAAAGGGTATCCATATTATATATTTATAGGGAACATACAGGTCCGAACATTGTACATACTACATTGTAAGACACTGCTTTCGGTAAATAATATACTGACGATATCAGACTAGTTAGGCCATTGATTTTAGGCTAATATAAGATTATTTATCTTGTATCATTAAATAATAAATAAAATCAGTTTAACGTCACTTGTTCTTGAAAGTAAGTACATAAAATTGTTATCATTTCACTACATTTTTTATTACCTTGCAATGTATAAAAATTATTAATCGGTAAATATAATTAATCAAAATACTAACGGTATGTTAAATTCCCTAGCGTAAGTTTTATAATGAAATTAATTTAAAAATTATTTAAGTTAAAAAAAATATTAGAAGTATTAGAAACAACGACGTTTTATTTGCGCTAGTCATTATGGTTGAAAAGTCGATGAGCGAATGGTGACCATATACTAAAAGAATACTGTCTGTTAATTTGATATATCAAAAGAGAAAAATAATAATTTTATGAAAATAAGCCAGTCTTTGATACGTTAATAAGTAAGAAAAAAGACATTCAAAGATCAAAATATTATTATTAATCAATAGAATGAAATTCATTTATAACATAAATTCCATTTAATTTGTCAATAGCTTTATATATTAATGGAAGCACTTCGTATTGATAAAATCACCGATTTCCGATTTCAGACTTAATTGTTCCCGCACTTACGAAATAATATAAACATTTATTATTTTCTACTATATTTGTATTTATTTTCTACGATTAATGGTCAATATAACATAAAGATAGTCTGTAAATCAATCTGTTTGTAATTTTGATGTTGTGAATCTAAGCTTTGGTGAGACACGGGGGTCATGACAATCGATAAAATTGCTTTAGAAACCGTTGTAAAAAATTTATTGATCTATATTTGTTGTTATATAGAACTTAAAACTTATATTGAGTTATAATGAAAACTTGTAGTATCTATTTCGTTCATCTATTGAAAAAAAGTAAAACAATTGTTTTGATGTTTTATTCATTAGTGAAGTGATAAGTTTAATGTAAATAATAGTTATTAACGTTCATAGTACAATCAAGTTTGGTACTCGTACTTGTTACCGTAACTATAATAGAATTTTCGATAGAGAATTTTTCTATAATATTATTTTGATATTTACCGTCTTTTTACTAAAAATATATGGGGCTCTTATCTCCTAATACTAAATTAGTGAATCCTGATCCAGCATTAATAAGGATTCACTAATTTAGTATTAGGTTTTTATTTTCAAATTAAAAATTTTTTTTTCTTTACATTTTGCTGAAATGGACAAAACATATAAAATTATTTAATTAAACAATTAAATAAATTAATACAGCAACTTTCGACTAACAGAGTATATTATATATCTATTACGTCAAATATAGTCTGTTTTAAAAAAATATTTATTTTATATGTGAAGTCTGTAATTACTATTATTAATCATTCTCTTCGAGTAATAATTTAAAGTATTGTTTTGAAACGTGAAAAATGTGATATGCATTATAGAAGCAACAAATATTCCATTTGGACTTCTACCTCTGGTTTAATGAACGGGCCTTGATTAACCAAATTAAGAATCGTCATTAAACGGATCCTCAAATGGATGATCATAAGTATTGGACAAATTTGCTTAGTTAAACGCGCTTTAGATCTTAATTTATATCCTTTAAGAGTATTTATATATTTTATTAGTAAAATTATGAAATAAAATGCATATTATATCTGATTGTGTAACATATTATATGTTTATAAAAAATATTTGCGTTGAATTAAACTGGTCATTACGGCACCTTAATTTATTGTTAAAATTTATACAGTAAAAATATATGTTTAAATAGAAGCCCTTATAAAATAATGAATACTGATGTAAAAGAAAAAAATATCCCTTCTTAATTATTTATTTAGAAGTTGTAACACACTTCTTAAGATATTTTCAGATATCAAACTTACAGAAAATCTGATTAAAATGAGATTAAAGTTCAGAATTGGCCGGACCCGCTCTGATTCAATCGAAACATTCAAGGAATAACTTTGTTTCAGTTAATGTAGATTTTCTGGATTTAACAGCTGCGAAAACTTCCTACTACTGGAAATAGTAGAATTATATTACATGGCAACTTATTTTTCAATTTAATCTATACTTTGAATCGTTAAAATCATTTTAGTTCACAATTGAACTAATTTCATATTTTCTTAGTTAATGTAAAATACATTCTCTTCTTTTGAAAATTGTTGTCAAAATAATTGAGTGAAGATTTTGCACAAAAAATATATCTACGTTTTTCTTGGGAAATGCCTATTTATTTCTATTTAAGTATTTATCATCCCTTTGCCTTTGTAAGAATAGTTCTGGTGATCTCAAACTGCTTAAAAATACACAACCTTTGGGTTATAATCCCTCATACATAATGTAGTAATCTTTTTGTACCCCACGTTGTTATGGCATATTTTCTTTACAAGAATGTACATCTTTTTAAAATGGTCATTATTATATCATAGCATTTACTATAATAGATTTAAATTCTTTAGTCGACTTAATAATTATTATCATAATTAATCAACTTTTACATCTTGGCTCAAAAAAACGGTGTTATAATTTTAAAGTCGATGTCTTTGAGTGTATGTATTTCTGTCTCATTTTTTTTTGGTTTATTACTTTTATTTGTTAGTCTCTAACTCAGATCAAGTTCTAGCTCATGGGCAGCTTACTGCTCTATTTTTGTCCCATGATTCTATATTACTCGCTATTATTCGTGTTTGCCCTAACCATAAAGGTAAGGCTATTTTGAGTCTTTTTTTTTTTTTTTTTTTTTCTACGAGGGGAATCTTTTAAAGACTTCCTGCCGCGGGGGAAACGCGACAGGGGCATGTGGGATTTCCACCCACTAAACCACCTCGACGTTCTCTGCGCTGTGCGTAGACTAGTGAGCGGGAACGGCAAGCCATACTTCCGCGCACACCACAAACCGGAGATTAGGGGCCGTATAAGCCTATCCATCCGCACACATACATCACGCACAAGAAATATCTATTAGAAAGACAGAGAAGAAAGACGTTGAAAGACAGAATGTATACCATATAAAAACAACGAGAAGAGTAAACTATATAAAGAAAGAAAAGACAGAGAAAGACTGGTGTTCAGCCGTCTGAGCACCTCACCCCGTGTAAAGGGCGGGGTGGCGCACCCAGACGTTGCCCAGGGGCACCAACGAGGAGGTACCGGTACCGCCCCCAGGCTATTTTGAGTCTTAACTTAACCTTTATTAAAGTGGATGATTCCCCAATCATCATAATCATTTGATAATTCGGACATGCATTGTAGCTGCATATTTTTAACTCTGTCGTTTCCAAACATTATGACCAACTGGGTCCCATCAAATACATATGTAAGGGTAGGATATTTCCCTGCTCCGTGGTTACGGCAGATATAAAGAATTTTATGAGGACGCGTGACAGGGCTTAAAACGATCCAAGAAAAATCCTTCCAATTATCATCTTGATGTATATAAAAAGCTACGAAAAAGTTGTAATAGCATGTGCTAGGATGCGAAAAACTATAGCAGTTTTTTAATTAATTAATTTCTTTCATAAACGTAGTGGTTTTTAAGTCTCTGGGTGTGTGTAAACTTACTTCCAAATCAAATATCTAGATTTAAGGACTAATTCACATAGTATGAATAGTTCTAACACTTTATTACTTTAAACAAAGTAAATACTATCGGACTGTCGATATAATATGCCAACAATTGTGATGTAATTAAATTACTTAAATTCACATCTTCAATTGTCTACGAACTTAATAGACTAAAACTTCACAATTTGCGCATCCAATTCATCTTTCGCTTATGAAAGTTCAGTCAAATACAACCACATAACTATATAACTACAAACTGCTAAGCATTCTTGTGAGAAAGTTAAAACTGTCAATGTGAGGTCATTATTTTTATTATTACAGAGATGTCTGATAACTCGATTTTCTGACAAAAAATGGATGGATGGAGTTCACTACGTCTTTAACGGCCCTTCTACTGATATTTTTAAACGGAGATTCAAGTCCTATTTTTTGGTTATCTATGATTTTAAATGTTATTGATATGCAGTAATATAAATTTGTCTCTATTATATATCAATTATATTACTGATAATGATACTCTATAGTGTGATATTATTATAAAATATTTGTGTTATTATTTCTGCAGTTTGAATTTCTCTTTTTTAAAGAGATACATAAGTACATTTTTTGTAACTTACATTTTGTTTCAATTGAACTTTATATCTTTTGTACTTCAATAAACAAAAAAAAAAAAAATATAAAATTATAACTTTATAATAATTCCTTATACTATTTTGACAGTGAATATTTCTAAATCCCGACAAAACTAAAAGCTCCGTCAACAACAATTACAGTTATCAGATGCTATACACGTTGCACTTAAATAATGTATATAGAGAGTTACGAATGTAGTGCAATAAGAGTTGAGATTTAATTGCATCGTAAAGATAGATACGATGAAAATCATGTCCGATAACATTGTTCATTGTAATCATGTTATAAAAAATACTTTTGACATCTTTCGGCAATTTCTAAATAGTTCTAATTAACAAATATTAAAAGATATTACAGGTGGATCATAGTTTAAGGAAAAGTATTATTGGAGTAACTTTAATACAAAGACTGTGTTTAGGAATGGAGTAATTAATTACGGCCGATATATATGTATGATGAACACAGTATAGTTTTACAAGTCTGTTTTAATTTGTTATTGACGTAAGCTGACTATTTAAAAAAATCGCTTAAGTTAGTCCGAAACTTGGAATTTATTTTGTGACTTTCCCGACAGCTTTTTCTTTTGTGTTTTTATTTTATTTTGGAATATTTGAATAAAAATGTGTATGAACGAATTATATAAAACAGATAATATAAAGAAAAAAATATTAGGAAGATAAATCTTAGTGTAGAACCTAAAGTTACCTGTAAATTCTTTTACTATTATGTAAAAAAAAAAACTAAATCTTTCTAAGAAAAACTCTTAGGATAAAACCAGATACTACGAAATATTGTCATCATGCTAAAATATTTTTCGTAATATACCTACCCATATACATTCTCAAATTTATATTCCTGTCGTCTCTGAGAAATATTATCTCCCAATATTGCCATGTGAATAATATTGTATAAATATTTAATTCAACGAAAAATATTTAACAAAAAATTATTTACAGCAACAAACAGAAATCAAAACAAATTTATATGAAAATTTCAAAATATACTGTTTATACTCTCTGCCCCTAGATTTAGAAGACCTTTTTACATTAATACGCTATATCAAAATAGTGTAGTAGCTATTTCATACATATGAACCTATGTATAAATATACACATATGTGTATATAAAAATACAATGGAATAGCTTGCGGAATAGGATTACTATGAAAAACCCTAAACAAAGCTCGGTTCATATCAGCTGACGTTGGGAGATTTATGTTTATTTTTACTTACTCATACAACTTTCTGCTTGACTGTTGAGTTTGGTCGGTAATTTACAGGTCGGTATTTTACAGTAATTTATAAATTATTTGAACTTCAAAGTTTAGTGGGATTGTCATTTTGTTAAACATATATTGCCAAGACACACATAAACGATTTTCTTGGTGGGACACCACATAAGGTCATTTCGAAAACTGTGGTTTGCGAGATTCCGGTATATTATCTGGTGAAGCCGTATGAAGGATGGGTTTGAACAGTTCCCTTGTGCCATGATCAGTATCAATTTAGTTCTGGGGCCAGCGATAATTAATAAGAGTTGGAAAGAAAATCAAAGGTAGTCTGTATTGACTTTACGCCTCCTGCAACTGACGAAGGGAGAGATGCCAGCCTTGTGAAATTTAATCCGTTTACCTTGACTTCAGTTTTTCAGTACTGCGATCGTATTCAGATCTTAGAGATTGACGTGGCCTGGAACCTTAATTTGAGGCGGTTCAGTCACTATTATTAAGTCTGAAGCTATAGTAGCTATAAGGAAACTCGGTTTCCTTGAGAAAGTGTGGCAGTATTTCCCACCGGAATAGTTTCTTTGCACATATATAGTGTAGTGTTAGTTAGTGAGTTAGTTAGTTAATGTAAAAGATGCACTTTGGAGATTATTTGCAGGAATTGCTCGCATTAATTTATGCATCGCATGTTTATCCTCGGACAACCGAGCATACAGCAGGACTTCAGTCATTCGTTGTTGACGTTTCTAGTAAACGGACGAAGCGATGAGATTCCTTTTCCACTGCACTCGAAAATGGATGGGAACAGATTGTTTGGATAACTATAATTTGCATTTCTTCCAGACTAGAGTAACTAGGTAGTTTCTGAGGCAGTGCCTTCACCAACAACTTTATTTCCACCTACCAACGGATGTAATGAAAGTTTTGCACTTTCAAAGCTAAATAAAGAGAGTCATGACATTATTATGTGTGACTGACAGAATCATGGCAGTGTGAGCTATGTTTATTTTATAAATTTAATCATGCAATTTATATTGAAAAACAACTTCATGGACTTGTTCCTCGTTTAAACTTTCAGTAGTTGAAATTCAACGTTCATCGGTCCGCGCAATTCTCTTAAAGTAAGGTACAACGTGTTCGTTTTACGAATTTATGTATAGATATAATGTACACTTTAAAACATTCTTCTATCATATGAATGACTTAAAAGATTGAAGTTTGATGTGTAGTCATGGAAACATTTACCATTGCCGATTAGAATTTCTAATTATTGAATAACTTTCCGAACCCGAAAACAGTCACTCGAATTGTAGATTCATATAACGATACGATGCTCTATCTTTCTTTGATTTTATATTTTAATGTATCACATTAAATTAAGAGACGTAAATGTTTCATCGCATATCGTATTAATATTTAAATAGAAAATATAAAATGAAAAAGTCATTGACGCGAACAGGATTCGAACCTCGGGTATATCGTGTTCCAGTTGTTTTACCAATCAAGCTATCCTGATTCGATCCTATTTTATCATATTGGGATTAAAGTTTTATCTTTAAGGTTTTCTTTTGGAAATAACCAATGATATAATAATTAATTAAATGATAAAGAGGAAATACTTCGTATGTAGTGTGATGACTCAAGTTTTTGATAAGCAAAGACGAATCCAATAATGTGTCACATTTCGAATTAAATCTTTTCTAAATAGATGTTTTAGCATTACAATGGACTTTATAAAATATTTATACTAAGAGCATATTTCATTTCTTGGTGAATTGTAGCTAGTGCTATTTTATTTTATTAAAAAACAAATCTGTTATTTTCATTTCATTTAGTCGATTAAACTGTCGAGCGATTTTGACGACGTTAAATAATGCTTTGGATTAATCAAAATACGTTATTGAAAAAAAAAAATCTCTTTTTTCTTCATATAGCACTTTTCGCTAAAACTTTTATTGCCCATACGTAATTGTAGAATTTAAAAAATTTATGCAAATATATTCTCTGATATATATTTATATAAAGAATAAATTTACGAGCCGCTCAAGAGAGTCTGCTGCTGTTTCATTGGTCTTCTTTTTAATTCAAGTTTTTACAAACACCAAATGTTGCAATTTTAAAGCAGTTATTCTTTCTAAAATAAAAAAGTAGCAAAAACAAAAAACGGCGTCATATTTTCAAAGAAAGGCTTTATTCGCTAGTCTTTTTTTGACTTTCAGTCCGGTAAGGATAATTATATACATAGAAGAATACGAGTAAGGACTGAAAAGTTGCTTTCTAGCAAAATCATTGCAATGATTATAATTCCATTATGCTCCTAAGTTAAGACATCGAGCTTATCAAGGATCAACATCAGTCGTTTATGAATATTTTAAGATGAATTCACGAAGATTACTTCAGTAAGTAATTATAAGACTTCATTTAATAATTCCATATAAGAAAATAATCTTCTATATAATGATTATGGAAAACAGAGAACAGTTTTAACTTCCTTTTGAAAGGAAGGGTCTATGCTCGTCACGCGGTCAGTGGAATATTCCACCGCTTTCTTCATTAGACAGCGGACACATCAATTGCATTATTACTTTGCCTTAGATACAGCAAAGTTTAATTACTAGAACCTTATTTAATATTATGGAATATTTCTATTTATATGTGTATCATCTGAAAATCTTTATATTTATACAAATATTTACACTTTCTATGGCCTATACAATTTGCAATCGGAATGAAAATCTGTATTACTACCAAATGCAATTATGAAACTTAAAAATAATATCACCGAATTATTGTAAATGATAATGAATCTAATAGTACTTATTGATAATATAATAAATATATTTAGTACACATTTATTTCACAAATACATAAAGCCAATTGTTATTATTTGTTACGAAATATATACTTAGAATAACCACGGAGTATTTGCATTTGCTTAAAAAACCCGATATCAGCTATAAAGACTGTATTTAAAAATAATAAATGTGATAAAGCACCGTTAATATATATGTTAATTATCTGTCAATATGTTTGTACAGTAATGAGAACTGGACATAATAAAATATGCCTGCGATAATATTAATGGAAGCCGCACTGGGATTGTAATATTGTTTGTGGGAAGTAGATTTATTTTATGTTACAAATGATTTTTATATAACCAGCTAATTGTGTGAGTTAAATTTCACTGACTCTCAATAAACTATTTATATACTTGTAGTTTTATTGTAAAGTCCCTTTCAGAGTTTTAAAATATTATTGCCTTTTTTATATCATCAATACTTTTTCTAAATGGTTTTCGTGATTTTTTTTTATATTCTTATTATTGGTTACAATTGTTACTTTCCAATTATTTCCTATTTATCTTTTCTGAGAATCTTCCAGCTATTTGAACTGAAAGCGATTATACTTAAAATCAATAAATGACAAGAATTTTCTACACTATAAATTAACTTTATAAGGAGCTTAATAATAATAAGTAGAATTTAAGCTTTATAACAGTCTGTTTCATTTTATTTACCTTTAAATGAATTAGTACATTATAAATGGACTACAATTAATAAAAATAATATAAACAATTCTTCGTTTATCTATGAACAATGTGGTGATAATACAAACAAATCACTCCAATTGTTTCGTTAAAGTCAAAAAATTTCTAAGTATGTAAGTAAAAATCCTTAAGAAAATATGATTATTATATATATGTAAATACATATGATAATGATATATACGTGTGTATGTCATTGAATTCCTCCTAAACGGCTGGAAAGATTTGAATGATTTGCTGTTAACAGGATACGTGTAATGTCGAGTTATTGATTCTACTTAATTATTCTATTAAGAAAATAAACTATCCTATATCTTGTAACCTACATACTACTATAAACTAATATATTAAAACCTCATAACTCTTGAGTAGTGACAATATCACAGCATCCTTATAACACAATTTGCTCTTTACTGGAAGGCATATCTTTCATTTGTATTATAAAATTCCTAATATGTTAAGTTTGAGATTATTTTACATCTCAAACTGAATCAAATTTTAATTAATCAATGTATTGGTATGTTATGTACTTTAAGAACAAAACAACTTTACTGTCCGACATAAAAGTATGTCATTGTTCCTCGAGATTTGAACTTATGTCTTTGAGGTATCACTTTTCTTTGTAAGTGTAAGATTACAAACATTAATTTTTCACTTTTGTACGGAGAAGCTCGTTTATTAGAGAGGAGGTCATGGAATGAGTAAATCTTAACATTTATAAAGACTTTTCCATGTAAGTACATTTATTTAAATTGTTAAGTTATTAAAAAAAATGTTAATTGATAAGATCAAATCTCAAATTTGGAGTCTAAATCTATTAATAGTACAAATATAGAAATATTGAGAATAAATTGATATAATCCCATCTTTTATTTCAGAAGGGCATCAATAACAAAAGATTATTATTTTTAATTTATATAGTTTGTAAAATTCTTATACATCAATAATATATTTTTGAATGAAAAATATGAATAAAGTTACGATACCTGATGTTGTACGAATTCAGTTGAAGTTCTTTACTATTTAATTTTTGACGAAATATACATTATGTTTTTGTTTGTCATATAAAATCTTTAAGCACAAAAAACATCATAGTAAATCATGTGACCTAAAATCAAAATTAATTCTGAAGTTACTAGCACTGCATGAAGTTATCATAGTCGATTGAATTGTGAAACTAACTTGGAACTATTTTGAAAGTGCAAGATGTTGTAAGTACTATATGTACTATATATTCAGTGTATTATATATACATAAACATATTGAAGGAATGTAAGTATATTGGAAGACCACACGTATAAGAATTTTTTCATATGCTATTTTTTACTTAATTTTTTTTCTTAATAACAGTCGCTCATTAGGCACAGGAGGAAAAATCTCATAAAATACAATAATTTCTTAAGTAGGCTTTATGAAAAGAAATGTGAAGAAGTTTTTTTTATATTGAAAAGGATATAAAAAAAATATTTATTTGTTGTGAGATGTTTTCGATATTTTGATCTCTATTCATAAAAATAAACGTGATTCAAATATCTTGGTATTTAGACACTAAAAGACTTATTTATACACAATCCTTTTATGAACTTCAGATATAATATCTAGGAAAATATAAATAATATCAGATTTTTATCCCATTCAAGGTCTATTAAATTAAAACGTGTAATACTTATTTTACACATTTATAGGTTTCATATTTCTTAGATTCAGGATAAACTGATTATAATTTAAGATTATTTATTCATTCCACAGAATTAATTTGCTTGCAAACATAAGGAAGAATTCATAATTAAATTTACAAGACATCTGAAATTTCTTTGTTTTGTGATGCTTATTTAATGGGAGTTTTGTAATAATTTTTAATGATTCAGTATGTAGAAGCAGATAGTAACTGCACTCAATTTATAGTGTCGGTATTTAACCGTAATATTTTGCCTATTTATTTTGCTGTTTTCAGGCTAAGTAAATTAAAAAGCGCTTACTATCACCACCTGATGGTTTCGTTGAAACGTATTTGAATTATCGCCCTTGTATGTTTCTGGAAACATTTATTAAGGCTTATAGTATTCGTTTGTTTTTGTTGTTTGTCTCATCAGCTTATCATCAATCATAATGTTACCATGTGTCGACAAAAGAACAACTGTAATTATGTCCTTTTTATGTGATTTTTTTTTCAGTAATATACTCTCAAAATATGTATAACATGCCTTTTAGCTTGTGTCAAAATTATAATAGAATATATTAGTCAATTAGTCCGGTGTGTAATTAATTGTGACCTACCAATAGTGAGTGGGTTTTAAAGGTTCATGTTGAATTTCGTTATTTTTATTTAACTACTACACTTGTAAAGGAATTTACCTGAAGTAACTATTTTAGCTACAGTTCTCCCAATCAGAGAGTCTTGCACTAAATTTGGGAAGACGTCCACGTGAAACTCTATATACCTATAATTTTCTCAATATTGAAAGGTTTTACTTAACTACAAAATAAATATTTGAAATAGAGTATTCGTATAAATAATTTGGTGTCTGTCTGTCTCCTATTAAAATAGATCCCTAATGACACATTCAATGTAATTTGAAGAGCCTCTATGACGTTTAATGGATCCTGTCATATCAAGGCAGTTAACAAACTTTCGACCGTTGCCGGCACGTAGTTCGGAAACTATAATCGATATTGTTTATTCTGGAATGATAGTGTTTCTGGACCAATTACACGTTATGGCTATGTAAGTATTGAAACTTTAAAATATTATATTCATTATAATGGAGTAGATTTTAGTTTAATTTTTCATTTGACATTAAAAAATATCTTAAAAGAAAATTTTGTTTCTATATATGTATTAATGTGATTCGGTGATATTTCGTAATTATTTTGGAGTTTTATTTGGTTTCGGGATACAAAATCTATACTAATATTATAAAGCTGAAGAGTTTGTTTGTTTGTTTGTTTGTTTGTTTGAAAGCGCTAATCTCCGACTCTACTGGTTCGGATTGAATAATTCTTTTTGTGTTTTATAGTCCAGTTATCGAGAAAGGCTGTGGGCTATATAACATCACGCTACGACCAATAGGAGCAAAGATATAGTGGTAAATGTGTCAAAAACGGGAGAAATTATTTCATCTTTGAAGCCTTCCGTTGCGTGCGCCGTGAAAACGGTTCAAGATACACAAAAAAAATGTGTTAAAGAATAATAGCTCTTTTAATGATCTAAAAAACAGTCCGCGACAGTATAAGTCTATCTTTTAAGATTAACTCATAAAAACCGTTTTTATGGTACCTAATTTGGTCGAAATAATTTGTTTAAGTTGTATCAACATAATGATATTAATCTTTATTCAAATAAACAAATAAATATGTTGTTGGTTAAGAGTACTTTATTGTGAATTTAAAAAAAACATAGGTTTTATTCTGAAAACTCTACGGGAACTCGACCATTCCGAAAACCCCGCAAGAACGGGAACTATGTGGGAAGAACCAAAAATTTGGCGGAAGTCACTATTCCACGCGGACGGAGTCGCGGCAAAAGCTAGTATGGGATAATCTTGGTAAAATAAGGATTTGAAATAAATTATTACTCATCTACTAAAAATCTGTTATAACTTTAATAATAATAAGTTACACAATATTAAGTTACATATAAAAAATGTAAGCAAAATAGCCTCTTCCCCTTGGACCGCGGAAGCGTTCGGACGTGTTCACTGTGTTGAAATTTGTGCGAAATTTTAAAATTTAAATATAAAAACTTTAGTTGAATTTCTTGGTTTTGAACCTGTGTCGTGTCGGCGTGAGTTCGAACGTGTGTTGCTGACCGCTACACCAAACGTCCGGGTGACGTCACATCGTAATCTTTGTAATACATTCGACACAAGCAACTACATTTTAATTTGCGGGTGTTTCTATGAACACTTCTAACAAATCTTCAGCTAAGCCAAATACCTACAAACAAATGGATCGTACACCGCCTAATTATGTTGCTCAACGAAATAAACGAGGCAGAGAGAACGAATGTGTCCACGACTTCGAAAAGTTTCGTGACAGTATAGAATTAATGATATCAAATATGATGGCCGCACAAAAGGAGGATATAAAGAAAATTCAATCTACACTAATGGAAATAAAGACCGCTAACAGCGATATACAAAACACGGTGGATTTCCTTGCATCTCAAAATGAAGAGTTGAAGAAGAAAATTGAGCAATTAGAAATACAAACTAGAAAGGATAAAGATTATATTACACTTCTAGAAGACAAAATAGAAGAATTACAGCGTGAAAACCGTAAAACCAGCATCGAAATTAAAAATGTTCCAAAAGTGCACGATGAGTCTAAGGAAATGTTAATAAAGTTATTCTTAAATCTTTCTAATAATATTGGTTGCGATATTGATGAAAGGCACATTAAGGATATTTATAGAGTCCACAGGAAAAATAACACACATAAAACGCATATCATAACTGAGTTATCATCCACGATGCTAAAAACAAAGTTCCTTAAACATGCCAAAAATTATAATACAAAAAACAAAGAAAAACTATGCGCCAAACACTTAGGTTTTACAAAAAATGAATATGAACCAATTTATGTATCAGAACAACTAACAGCCAAAGGGGCCCGCTTGTACTTTTTAGCCCGCGATCTTGCTAAGTCCCGGGACTATAAATTTTGCTGGTCATCCTATGGGAAGATATACGTTAGAAAAAATGAAGATTCACCGATAATAGTTATTAAAAATGAATCGCATGTCAATAACTTGATGCAAAAGGAATGACTATACTTAGTAATTAATTTAGTTTTAAGTCAGTTATTTACCTTGTTTTTATTATTTATTTTTGATCGTACGACTAATGTTTTCATTGGAATTAGTCTTTGTTATAAAATATTTTATTCCGGTGTAATTTATAATTTATTAGATTTTTATGTAAAACAGCTATTTCGATTAATTCGATCCAAAATCACACTTTGTAATATGATGTATTATTATAATAAAATAACACAAAACACACTTTGCAATCAACCACAACACAGCAATTTACTTAAAAAAACCTGTGAAAGTAAGGAAATACGTCAAACCCACCGCTTGCTTGGAAATACATTATGATTAATAAACTTCAAATTTTGAATGAAATTGATAATAGTGAATCATCAGTGTCGATTTTTTGCAGTATAGAAGATTTACCCAAACATATGAAATATAAAAACCAAAATTTTACCGTTGTATCCCAAAACATAAGAAGTATTTACCGTAACTTGGACGACTTTAATGTACATTTGCTTTTATTTAAATTTAACGTGGACGTGATAATTCTATCAGAATGCCGAATAGATAAAGATAAACCAATTCCAGGTCTTTCCAACTATAGAGCCTACTGTACAACAAACCACCTTAATCAGAATGATGGGGTTGTTGCTTTTGTTAGAGACGATATCCAAGCTAATGTTAAGGAAGTAATGTTGATGGGTGCTTCCTGTATCGAAGTAACTACGCCTACATTTGTTATTTTGGGTATTTATAGATCACCGTCAAATATAAATGCGGATACTTTTGTTGAATCATTGAACAGCTACCTGGAATTACTTACATCTCGCAGTAATATTATACTGACTGGTGATATAAATATAAACTTGAATCAGAAAACAACGGAGCAAACATTTGAGAGGAACAATAGATTAAATTACCTTAACGTGTTATCTCTTCATGGTCTTCTTCCAGCTAACTGTCTACCAACAAGGGAAAACAGTTGCATTGATCACGTTATCCTCAAACTAGAAAAAAAGTATTCCGCTTTTTCTGCTGTTCTGAATACTACGATAACAGACCACCACATGGTATTTTTATCCGTGTACGGTAATGAGCCTCTTAAGGAGAAAAAACCAAAGAAGGTCGTAGTGAATTTTAAAGAAGCTTACCATAGTTTGACCCTACAAAATAAATATTTAAATTACTTAAATACTTACAGACAAAGTGACCCCAACATTTTGGCTAATCTACTAGTTGAAGTAATACAAATTTGTTTAAAAAAACACACTAGAAGCGTTACCATTTCTAGTAATAGACGTATACTCAAGCCTTGGATGAATGAGGGTATCCTGCGTTGTGTTCGATTACGAAATATGTTGCAGAGGAAATTGCGAGCTAATCCATACGATGAAATTTTAAAAATTTCATATAAAAGATACCGTAATTTTTGTAATGGACGAATAAAAAAGTTAAAAAGAGATTATTTCAAGAAACAACTGGCTATATCAAAAACAGATTCAAAATTACTATGGAAGACGATTAACGCTATAACACAAATAAAAGCGCCCAAAATACCTTGCACCAATCTTCTCAACCTAAAAGAGACTCCTTTACAGTCAGTTAATCAGGTTAACCATTACTTTTCAAGTATAGGTAGTTCTCTTGCTCAGGCTATTACTGTTAACTTACATGCTGTATGTTCCGCTCCAGATATTTGTAGTCCTCAAGTAAATTCTTTTGTGCTATTATGTACAGATCCATCAGAAGTAGAGAGTACGCTTATGAACTTAGATACAAATAGTGCAACAGGATGGGATACCATCCCGACCGCATTCCTAAAAATGGCCAAGGACATTGTTGTTCCTATAATAAGTAAAATAATTAATTTGAGTTTCGAACAAGGTACATTTCCGGAGGCCTTTAAGCAGTCTATAATTACACCAGTATATAAGAGTGGAAACAGGGATGATATAACAAATTATAGACCAATATCTGTTTTGACCTGTATTTCAAAAATTATGGAAAAAATAGTGAATAGAAGGCTCCAGAACTACTTTGACAAATATAATATCATTTCCAAATCGCAGTATGGTTTCCGTAAGGGTGTGTCAACTGAGGATGCGGTCGGCAATCTCACCAAACTAATTGTCCGGCAGGTTGATAAGGGCAAAAAATGTTTGGCGGTGTTTCTAGATCTAAAAAAAGCCTTCGACACGGTGTCTGTGCCTATTCTATTGAGGAGACTGGAGGGTCTTGGTTTTAGGGATAAATCTCTTTCGCTCCTCACAAGTTACCTTAAAGACAGAAAGCAATCCGTCAAAATAGGTGAATTTATTAGTGATACTGTGACTGTTAATTACGGCGTGCCTCAAGGAAGCGTGGTTGGGCCGACCCTGTTTTTGATTTACATTAATCAGTTGTGTGATATGGAGCTTGAAGACGGTCAAATTTTTACCTATGCAGATGACACTGCCATCGTATTCGTGGCAGACACTTGGTGTTCTTTAAAGAAAACAGCGGAATTAGGACTTAAAAAAGTTGCAAAGTGGCTAGATGAAAACTTATTGACTTTGAATATCTCCAAAACAAATTACGTATGCTTTACGAAAGTTAGCAGCGCTCAACCAAACTCCGATTTTATGATAAAAATTCATAAATGCCCTGACGACCTCGAGTCTGACTGTGACTGTCCTCAAATAAATAAAGTTGCTAGTTTAAAATACCTTGGTGTCATGGTTGACCAAAGATTATCTTGGTATTCGCAACTGGAACTGATGATAACTAGGGTTAGAAAGTTTATCTGGATTTTTAAATCTCTACGGTATGTATGTGCAAAGCCCTTACTAAATAAAGTGTACATAGCTTTAGTACAATCGATCTTGAGCTACTGCATTCCTGTTTGGGGTGGAGCAGCTAAGACTAGATTCCTTGAACTGGAAAGAGCTCAAAGATGTTTAATAAGGGTGATGTACAGCAAACCATATAGATTCCCTACCACTGCACTGTATGAGATAAGTGGTCTACTTACGGTGAGAAAACTTTATATAATAGCAACAGTATTAAGGCTCCATAAAAGCTTGAAATATTTACCTCCATTAACAAATAAACGCAGGAAGTACACAGTGCCATATAATGAATTTATCAAAAGTAAATTTGCCTCAAGACAATACTCAAGACAATCAATTTATCTGTTTAATAAAATAAACCAGGAAGTGGACATATATTCCAGTACATACTATGATTGCAAAAAAGCTTTAACAGACTGGCTGTTAAAACGTAACTATAAAGAAATAGAATCCCTGCTTGAATACATCACCTAACAAACTGTTGCGAATAAACAAGGCAAACACAAACACACGCATTCATACAGTCCCTTATACATACACAGCACACACACACACACACACACACACCGACAAACACTACTCACAACATGCCTAAGCCAACACACTCACAAAAACACATGCTTAGCCTTACGCCTCAGATACTCTCACATCCACACTTATTAATACTGTTATAATAATACACATTTTAGATAAAATTTTGTTTTTGTATTACCGTGATTGTTATTATTTAAGTTTTAGTATGAGAAATTTTTTATGTAAAGTATAGTATATTTTGTAACTGTTGTCTCGTAGTACTTTCCGCTAATTGCATAAGGGAAGAGCGGGGCCTCCTACTACAGGTATTGATATACTTAAAAGGGGGTACCCAACGATGTATAAACAAGTGTACTACTTTGAATGAAATAAATTATTTTTATTTTTATTTTTATTTTTTTAAAATAATTATTATTGATATTTTATACGATTCCATACTCTTAAAGTGTAAAATTTACATATGTATTATGATAACGATATAATATGTATGTAACTGAAGTAAAAATGCAGCACTTGTACGAAATCTTCGACAACATTCTGTATAAAATATTTCGTGGACCGCAAACGAAATGTAAATAGATTTTTTTGCCTTGGTTCAGTATCAAAACTGGACCAGCAGCTGCCTAATATGAATTTAAAGAATAAATTTTAATATTAATCAAAGTAAAAATATAAATAAAAGAAATAATACTTCACGATGTAAGTGCAATTTTAGAAACAATATACCTAATATCGTGGAATTATATAAAAACGTAGTTGATATTTTTGAAGTCTTTATTAATTGGTCTTTATTATTGATCTAAAATTTTTATATCGTTGGTATTCAAGTCAAACAGATTATAGATATTACCATAAACTTACGTAGCTTTTTATATTTAATATAATTATTTCTAAAAGAAAAAGAAACTATGTTAGTCCAGTCATTTAAGCTTAAATAAGGTAGGAATCTCGGAATTCGAGATACCCAGCTGTAAGTCTGTAAATAGTTGTATATTGACACCCTAAAAGTTGTCTCAAAACCTACATATGGTAGGGTGTAAGCAACTATTAAATTTCAAGGTTAAAGGTCACAAAAATCGGTTTTTTGCGCTTTTTTTGGAAATATCTCATTTCCTACGGGTTTTTTGCTATTTGTATTTATTATCAATATTGTAGAATACTAAATTCTCTACAAATTTTGTTTCAAAAAATTTTTTATACGGTGTACCGTTTCCGAGATAGAGGACGGAGAGCGCGCGGTCACCGCATCACTTCAGGTCAACCGGTGCCTCCGGTCGATAACGCGCCATATATAGTTGATGAACTATCAATAAATCAATGATTATAAATATTTGTAAATTTTTATTAACTATTATATTATATTTTATCATTTTCTTCATGCATTAAATCTATATCTATTCAATAATACTGATAACCGTTTACTAAATAAAGTTACTAAATAACTTAAAATAATTAAGACAATTTTACCTGCTCCAGAAAATTTGCTAAATAAAATTTTCTGCAACTGCAAAAGTGGTTGTGGTTCGCGATGCGGATGCAGGAAAGCGGGCTTGCAATGCTCTTTAGCTTGTGGCCAATGTAATGGGCAAGCTTGTCTCAATGCTCAACCATATCAGAGCGACATTAACGAAGATGGAACCTTTGATCCCGAAATCATGGAAGAACTTGAGACAAATGTCGTTGAAGACGATAATGAAGACCAGTTTGAAATTTACCAGCAGCCAGAAGACGACGATGAAGAGGAAGAAGATGTTTAAAATTATAAATTGTAGTTTTTGTACCCTTTATTCCATTTTTTTACTTTCAATAAAAATTTGTAGGTGGTAGAGCCCAGCTGTAGTCAGTTACTACAGCTCGTGCATGGGCTGGCTCGACCGGGGAAGTACCACCCTCTCACAGAAGATCGGCGTGAAGTAGCCTTTAATGGCTGCGTTTCGTCCGATGAGTGAGAGAGCCGTTTGCCCTTTCCCTATTCCCACCCTTTCCTGCCATTTCCTTATTCCCACCCCTCCCTATCCCTAAAAAAAACAAGGTTGGCAAAGCATCCGCAACGATGTTGTGGATGTCCATGGGCGACGGTAACCACCTTCCATCAAGTGGGCCGTCTGCTCGTTTGCCACCTTTCACATAAAAAAAAAAAAAAAAGAAAACGGTACTTACACCGTATGAAAAAAATTTTGAAACAAAATTTGTAGAGGATTTAGGATTCTACAATATTGATAATAAATACAAATAGCAAAAAACCCATAGGAAATGAGATATTTCCAAAAAAAGCGCAAAAATCCGGTTTTTGTGATCTTTGACCTTGAAATTTAATAGTTGCTTACACCCTACCATATGTAGGTTTTGAGACAACTTTTAGGGTGTCAATATACAACTATTTACAGACTTACAGCTGGGTATCTCGAATTCCGAGGTGAACTTACTATAATGACTGGACTAATGTAGGAGTCAAAAAGCTACTGAAAAAGAAAACGTATTTTTAATTATAAAAACAAACATATATGAATGAAGTTATTGTTACTGACGTAAAATATAATTTTGAAAAATATCTTCATTCAAAAATCTTCCGATTGAATAACCATGATTTCATCTGCTTATAGAAAACCAATAATTAGTAACTACTTTCAATGAGGTCATGAAATGTTTTTAACTTTCCAAATTAAGGGCGGACTAATCAAACCCTTTCGAATTCATTTCAATAAATTAGTTTTCGCTGTTTAACTTTCCAAATTTACTTCTAGGTTTAGATATAAATTCATTAGTCCACGAAGCTCAACACAAGTTTTCAATTTGAAGTAACCTACATACATTTTATATGGTAGAAAAGTTATTATATTATTATAATACTTAGTTCGTCAACTATTTTTACTTCTGCATTTATGATATTCTAGATTATAGATGGTAAGAAAAGGATGTGTCTCTGTAAGCAAAATTCATCATCCGGCGAAGTCTGTGGCATGTTATACAGTCATTTATTATAAATTTTCAAAAATGTTGTTGGTGCGGCACTCCTTCAAGGCTTTAAGGTTCTTTAAAAAAGGCGTTATCTTAGTACATTTACTTATTATAATCGACATAATCCGTCAATTGATACATTTATAAAGTGTACATAGGAAGTGGCATACCGAAATCAAATACTCTTATACAAGAAGTTTACATCAATCCAAAAATCTTGTAACATTTTTAAATTTTACGTTATCAACAGAATTGCATATAGTTCTAAAGTCAGGTAAGGTGACAAAATACTGTATGTTTTAACGGCCTGTAACGTGTATTACCTCCTTTTATTTTGAGAAAGTAAAGTGTATGTTGGTTGGAGTCAATTGTAACGTTTGTATGTATGTTCAATACTAATATTGTTGGTCGCAACCACCTAGACTCACCGATCATGATTTTGATTTTAATCAACTGCATTCATCAAACATATTTTGGTTGTTGCCAAATATAAACTGTATTGATCGATTGAGTAGTTGGTCGTAGCCAAAACAGTTTATTTGATATTGTTTTTATTTGTTAAAGTAGATGAAATGTATGATTAATTTTTGAATCTCTTTTTATTTGTAGACTTAAGTTTTATATATGTAATATAATTATGATATTTTTGTGTTATATGTAAAAATCACCTTCTATGATTGACGAATGTTACTTTCTTGTATATGCTTCAGTTATTGAAAGTAGTGTGTATGACGAAGGTTCAGTTTATCAGTAACTGGATGTATTCGTATACCATCAATGCCATTTATTTACCTAGAATGCCGGTTTTTATATACCATGAATCCTTTTTGGAACGTATCAATTATTATATTGGGTGAATGTAAAAAAAAAATTAAATGAGCTATGTTTTTAAGTATTCCATATAAGCAAAGTTTATCCAACAAGAATTAGAGATTGCGTTACTTTCAAATCATGTTAAACTCGACTCAAGATAGGCAATTGAAGCTTCTTCGTGCGTTTACTTAATTTACAATTATTTATAGGTTGAGTGGGTCATAACTACTCTATTAACCCTTAATCTAATATCTCAAGCTCTATTACTAAGCCTTTGTCCTCCCGCCTTGTAAATCTGTCAGAGGGTATTATCTTTTGGAACTTATAATAAGAACAATATATGATCGGGACACGCAAACTTTAAAGTACGATAACTAACCTTTAAACCACAGTCATAAAAACATGGCTATACAATTAGCTAAAAATAGCGAGAACAATATTTCACGTTTCGAAAATAAAAATACCTTTAAGGTGTTGACTGAATCAACTAAATATGTGCATATATATGATAAGTCTTTAATAAGGTTATTGGGCTTAGTAACACCCTATTATTAATATAAATATATATAAGACATCTCTTAATCGTACCAAATTTAATTACCATATTATAACAAGAAGAGCACTGATATAGATTAATCCACAAAATTATCCTAAAACTGTATTGCCACTTCTTTTATAACGTGATTTCATTAAGGAAGATTGAGATGATGGTAATGCAACCATTGAAAGTAAAGTTATCAAATAAATTGTATACATTCACAATATGAGTGAGCCAGAGTTCAGATATTTTCTTCCCTTTACTTTTACCTCGGTCACTCCTTTAAAATCGATGCCTACTACGGAATTTGCCACCGAGGATACAGGTAGTGTTGTTATTGTGGGTGAGAATTGTTCTTTTGAGTATTTCCTCCATATCGACGCTAGATTTAATGTAGGCGAAAAATTGATAATCCCGTCATTACTTTTTATTTGACATATGAACTAGTATACTTAAACAAATCTGCATAGTCTTCAAGACTAGAGTAAGCGAAGCTGCTGCTGTTTTAAGAACCGATATCTGTATAACTCTATTCATCTCAGAATATAATTTAAGGAAATAATTTCTATTTGAATTTATATTAATGAAATATTAGTGACTTACACAGATAATGATTATTGTTATTATAATAATAAAAATGTTAAAATATGTATTTTGATTCACTCTTTTTGGAGATATAATGCCACAGATAGACACACATACATACAATTAGTCAGAATAAATCAAACAAAAGATTAAGTGGTGACTTTCTATGTAGTTTCGTAAATACATTTAAAATGCCTTTCATTTCTGTATAGATACATATTTATAACTATCATAGTATAATTATGTTATACATTAACATACGTGTTTGAAATAGTTAATACACGAACAACGGACTGGCGTTAGTTAAAATAAAGTTTTTCACTAACATTTAATATCAATATTTTCAAACGTAACACAACACGTAACAAAGTTATGAAAAGGTAGTGTTTGTAGTTTATGATTTCGGAAAGCCAGTGTAAGATGCCTACATAATATGTAGTTATGTATGTACATGCATACATACGGCTTTTGTTTGCTATCACAAGTTACAATAAAGAAAATTTTACTTTTACTTTTGTAATGTTCCGTACTCTAAAATAATACATCTGAAAATACGACTGTTAGTATAAAAATTTACGGACAGTCAGTAAATGATCGCTTCGAACGTAGGAAGACTCATCTCCGAACATTAGTAGAATGTGTTCATTCAGGTGTTATTGAGATAACGAGTACTTTCATAACTCATCGTAGTAAAACAAGTATTGAGTGTAATAAACTTTGAGTCTAGAAAAATGTTTAAAATTTATAGGAATTATAATAAAACATTTAATATTTTGTACTACATATTTACAAATTACGTTAATATTAAATATGCTGTAAGAGCCTTAATATATTCGACAAAATATACATTGTATTTTTTAATTGCGAATGCTACTGGGGTCCAAAAACTGGCAGTGGAGTATATTTTTATTTGTGCACTGGGAAGCACCTTTATATTGCTACTTATATCCTTCCAAAGAAAGGGTTAAAACTACAAAGTTTTGGATTTTACTTCCAAAAGAAGAGCCTTTCTCCGAGTCACCAGGTTTTACCGAAGGACATAAAGAAGCCTATTAGTCTGGTAGCCTGTTAACCACAAAGAAGTGCTGTTTAGTCCCTAGACAAAATTTTTGTTTATTCTCACTACAAATTTATTTTTGCAAATCTATTTTTGGTCCAGATTAGCAACATATACTCATGAACTGTTTTTATTACGCTAATGATATCACAATTACTAAATTAGTTAATCAGCAATTAGTTATTCAGCACATAGAGTGTCGACAGACGAAACCATAGTAGAGACTTTTAATTTCATAACTCATATTTTTGATAGTCTCCAATGGAGGTGGTACCAATGCTGTAAATTTTAACGCCACCTCACAAAAGATAAAAAACGTGTGTTTACCTTAACTATAACTATTTAGACTGCATGAAGCTTGAGCTCTCCCTGAATATTAATTTCAAACTGTTTATTGGGTTCCTGAACTCAATCACTCAATCTCGGACGAAGGCAGCAACAGTAAGAAAAATTATTCTACTTGGATACTTACTTGCAGTACTTTAGACCGGTCAATTTCTTTGTTTCTACACATCAGGAGTTCTCTCGCATATTGTATGCTACCATTGCTGATTTTTTAAGGTAATTGAACTGTATATTTTTGAAACGCTTTTGATAATTACAAGCTCCCAGTTATCTTTTACATAAAATTAGTGTATTTAGTAAGATTGTTATATGTTATTGTTATAAAATCACTCGCTTTTAATGTAGGATCAGTATTGTTACAGCATATGTTAAAGATAATTTCAGTAGCCCAAGTTGTGATTAACAATAGATCCTGTCATTTGGGTAGAATCAACAGACATCCCGATCGGATACTACATTCATATCACAAATCTAATCCGCTTTCACGGTCTAGTTGGAAGATGTAGCTAGATTCTTGCCTAATCCTCGTACAAAAGGCTTATGACGGACACGTTATGTAAATTTAGTTATGTTTTCTTCAATTTTACTTTTTATTTTAAGTACCTGTGTACACCCATTAGCTTAATTTGTATACCACATTTAAATAAAACTAAGTTAAGAAATTGTTCACTACACTTTCATCTCGTCTGCTAGTGATCACGGATGCTGCAAAAGAACCAAAACGATAGGAGTATGTTATGGTAAAATAACAAAGAACGCGTAATAATATCCGCTTAAAAACATAAAATCATATATACCATCATGGATACTACATCTATCGAAGCAAATCATATTTAATATTATCATTATTTTATATTATCATTTGAGAAAAAAGTAACATGAGATTTTTACCTTTTTTAAGGTAATTAACTATTTATAGAGGTTGCCAAGGAAGTGAGCGTTGTTCGAGTTATTTGCGCTGTAACGAATACAAAACCAACAAACATTATTTCATATCGCGATTTTGTGTTTGACTTTCTCATGTGGGTATGTTACAATTAGAATGCTTTGTGTTCGTGAATGTCGTTTTTGAATCAAATGTAATTTCAACAAAAGTTTTGTGTTCAACTTATTTTCTATGTATGTTTTTTGAATTTGTAACGATAAGAATTCTGTAAATTAATATTAAAGTACTAATATAAAAAAATACTTTAAATTTGTTCATATTTTTTTAATTATTTATTAGTAAGCTTTTTTAATGAGTTTAGAAATGCAGAACGGGTTTGATGATCTGTTTTTTATAAGTTTTGGAATGCAGAATGCAAACAAGAACACAGAAGAGTTGTTTGCATCCTAATAGCGCTAAAAATCCTTGGTTGGCATTAAGGTCAATTAGTATTACGAGATTACTAACGATTTAAAGAAATGTTTAATTCGATCTTTTTAGTGCTACCTATGTTTAGTTCCGTCTGCTATATACCAGATAAAAAGTCAATTTTGTTAGATTTTCTAATTTTCATCATAGCCTGTTGAATAAATACACTATACCGTTGAGCATAATCAAATCTTTTTGATATTTGTGAGTTGCTTAAAGTTCAAATAACAATGATAATCTATCTTTATTTAAAAATGAAAATGGTGTATACCATTTGACGTTCAAAAACGGCTTTACTGCCTTTAAGGAGAAACAGAGTTCTCCTGGTCAGCTATACATTTCTAAGTTTGAAAGTAAAGTAAGTCGCGGACAAAAAGTAGTTCAATTTATAATTATTATGTACACCACTAATTTTTCAAAGACCAATACACTTTGGTGAGTAAAAAATGATCGTGTCAATTTGACAAATGCAATAAAATTTACATGTTCAAAATTCATACATAAAATAAACTTATACACACAATTGTTTATTGATGAAAAACGTTTTGAAATTAGTGGTGGGTTTAATTGTCAAGACTGACATTCAATTGTACGTAAGAACGGTGTAATCGTGGTCAATGGGTTTGTTTACAAGATTGGAAATTTCTATTGAAATTGACTATATATAAATACTTCATTTGATTTGAGGTTTCATTTGAAATTAATAGTAATTCCAAAATTTGTATTTGCAAAAGGTATTGCAAAACAACTATTCGAGACTTGAATTGTCTGGCTCTATTTTCTAAGGTGAATTTATATGATTTATAAAAAAAAATGATATTGTCTTTGGTTCAGATTGACAATACATAGGTATTAAGAATTTATAAATGTAGGACTTTTATATGTTATCGTAGAATTAATAAAGAAATGGGGTAGAATTCACAATATTTAATTAAATTTGTTTGTAACTCATAATTAGTTTCGTTCTGTAAAATTATATTTCCAATTAAGGCAAATGATTATTAAAGTTTATTCGAAACTGAAATAGTAAACAAGTACGTTGTTAAGTAAGTTCTTGAGTGTCGGTTTGTTAGGATAAGTACACGCTTTGGCCACTGTTAGATAATTTTCATAGACATCACTTATAAATGCCTGTCACATACTATTTGATTCTACTAAAATCATATTAACGAACGTAGCATTTATCGGAGACATCATTAAAATTGCCATTTAAAGTAAATGGGTTACTTAAAGAAATATCTTGTTACTATTAATAATATAATTTTGTAGCTTTGACTTCATCTGTTATTGTAATAACAAACAGTTCATAATTAAACAACGTAAGTTAATGAAATTTTTTATTAGAGTGAAAAAACTTTTAATGTATGTATTAATAGTATTACTTATGAATTTTTTGGTTAGGTCATATCAATATTTTAAGAGTACAAAATTAATGTTAATAAATCAGACAGAGCCCATTTATTTGGAGTGCTAAAAAAGTGGAATTCAATACCTCCACGGTCATGAAGATCTTCTTACAACACCATAATATGTACTACATCAATTTTCAGATTATGAGTTAAGTCCAACAAATAAGATTCTTACTGACACATTAAATAAGCTTATCTACGTATAGAAAAAATTAATACACTAGATAGAAATTTAAAAGAGGACGATTTTTACTACTTTAAAAAATATCAGTTCAACCGAAGATCTTTATTGCATTTATTTTAATTAATACCAGATTAATTTAATTCTAATATATGTATATTATGAAAACGCTTAGTTTTAAAATCGTTGATTTCAATTAAAGCTATTAATTAATTGTATTTGGAAACCATAAAAGTTATGAGAGAAGATTAATGGATTTTATTTTCATGAATATTGCTTTCTATTCTAGTCTTGCATCAAATTGAATCATGTTCATTGTTAAAGAGTTACTAGTAAAAACTTTAAATAACTCATAAATTATTACACTATAAACAGTATATTACATGTAGTTATATTAAATAACAAAGAATGTTACATAAAGAACACAAATACATATGTGTTTTCCATTTGCCTTTACCAAGAATAGTAAAAATCGCAGGCACTGCATAATTTTTATACATACATTTATATAAAGAACTAATTATTTGCATTCAAATTCTGGGATAACCTTTACATACTACTACGCCAATCAATCGCTGACTTAGTGCCTCGTGCCACATCCTCGTGTAGCCGGTCATCGATGCCCCAATTACAAAATTGCTAAATGACATTTCCTGCACTACACAGTTTTCAGTTGAATGATAATGATGTTCATTATTCACTTGTCTTTGATAATGAATAGCTCTTCTTCTCATGATAATTTTCTGTTCGAACATCGAGTGAAAGTATGAAGTTTGGCTAGATTTATATTTTTTTAAAGTAACATTCCTACTTTTTAAGTCTTTTCTATTAAGCTCATTAATAAGTGTAGTAAAATCAAATGCGTAATAATATTACGAGTATGCATATTTTAGTTTGACGATGTGGTGAAAGAATTACTTCTTAAAAGCTTCTGATAACTTATTTGAATAATAAATGTGATATTTACGAGTAGATCTTATAAACTAGAATACACAGTCTATAGCTCTAACATCCCTTTAGATATATTTATATTATTAACTAGATAAGGTTGGAATAAAAAAAATAAACATTAAATGTCTAAAACAAATTTAAGATACCAATGTAATTTTTTTAACTATTCAACTTTAAACCAACCCTCATTCGCTATAGTAACATTTCGAAACTTATCACAAATTGCTTGAAGGATTCGATACAATCAAACTATACAATGTATTTATAGAGGAAAGAAAAGAATACTTTAAAAGTTTCTTCTAGAGATAGTGACAACATAATTAAAACTACATGGGCAAGTTGTCCGTCTTCGTATAATTAATTGCAATTATTTGAAATTGTAGAAAATTTGTGATAAATGTCATTTATGTTTTAATCCGCCACATTAGATATATCGGCGCTATCAGCTTTAATAACGGATGCGAGATGAAAATAATTTGAGGCTGTCATCAATTCTTATTAAAACTCATTAGTATTCATGATTATTGTTAAAAGTAAAACGAAATCAAAGATTGTTTAAAAGGAGAATAGAACTATGTTTAAATCTTGGTATAAATATGACGTCTGAATGCACGACGGCAGAATTGAGAATTCAGAGTTCAGTTTTCAGTGAGTGCTTATCATTGAAATATGTGATTATGAAGAACCTTCGAGAAATACAAGAGTATTAAGAACAATTGAAGTTTCATTTTAAAATATCATGGAACGTACTAGAAGAAGTGACATTAGAGACGTCAGTGAGGCTGGCGTCCCTCTCCTTTAAAAAAACGAATTTGTAATAAATCCGATATATATTTAAAAAAAATTAATTCCTTCTTTCTTATCTTGTTAAAAATTAATATTAAAAGATACCTTTCATTGAATTTGAATTGAGTTTTAAGTCATTATTTTTAAATTTTTTTTGCAGTGCTATCAATTAAAGAGGAAATATATTTAAATTTTATTCCACCTGTCTCCTTAATATTTGCAAGGCTAGTTTATATATCACAAACGAGATGGTCGGTCAGGAATTTCTGTAGACCACAAACGAATTGCAAATTCGACGCCAGTGAGTTTGTTCACTAGCGTCGCAAACAAGACGAGACTTGGAACACATTTTGATGAGTCTGGCGTTTCATGATTTCTAAACTCCCAAATAGTAATCTAAGAAGCAATAATTCTTTTTGGATAAATCATTAAAAAGTACAATATTTTTTTTATTACAATAAAATTCAATTTATTATTTTTACATAATAAACACGATAATTCGAAAAGACACTTAAAATGTCGTGGGACGCTATTAATTCCAGTAATACCCAAGACATTTTTTTACTTATCTTCAACAGTGATAGGATATACAGGGTGACTGGTGAATTACTATCGATACTTGAGGACGTGATATTTGACGATCATATATGACAAAATAAAAATTAATATAACATAAATATTAATAAACTTCTAAGTAAAGTTAACCAAAAGTTATGTTAATTACGCATCGTGTGAACACCCTACAGATTAGGTATACACACACACACACACACACGCGTGCTGCGGCGTGGTATTGTATCAGCGCGCCGCCGCACGCGTCCACACTTGGAACATTTGGAACGTGTCCACACTTTTTTTATTTATTCGGAAATTTGGTCAAAAATAAGTACCTATCTTTTTTACATAATTCGAATGAGAATCATGTACCGAGTATTCTCCTTAAATATTGATAGTAATTCACCAGCCACCTGTATATACATATAATCATATTAATCAAATTCAATAATAATTTCAAACTATGAGTTTTCTCCTAAGATGTTTATATATTTTGTAATAAAAAATGTTGGTTTCTCCTATAGCCATTTGATATTCAAGACTATAATATTTCCACAAGAAGTTCTTGGCAATTTAAAACGTTATACTGCCTCTAAGACATTCAGCCTTGTTTAAATCACAGTTTATACTGAAAACTAAATTTAATACTCTGATAATGTTACATATTATAGCTATCATTGTCATTCTATACGGATTAATAAAAAAAATATAGAGGTTTTGTAATTTTTATGGCATTTTAATACTGAGAATATGTAATGTTCTATGGGAGAGTAAATTATATTCCGTACATATTTGTTCCTTTATTTTTATATCTGCGTTCATAGAAATAAAATAGAAGAGTAATAAGAGATATAAAATAAAGAGTTTTTGTTTGGTCTCTTCAATTTTCATAACTGCAAAATTTATAATTGAGAAAATTTAACAATAAAACATATTTAGAATCTAAAATGATTGAAAAGGAAATTCGTTACGATGTGTTAAGTTACAGTGTTATTATGACGTTTTCATTATGCTCTGTAATTTCCAGGCCAGGAAATTAAACACGCTTTACAAATCGTCAACATCGCGTTGAAACCAATTCGGCGCTAGATATTTACTTGGCCCAGGCTGTACATACATATATATGTAGCTCTTAATGCATAAAGCATATTAAATAATTCTTTATATGAAATCCTTTTTAATGATACAAGATTATTTTAATTTAAAATATATTAAAAAGCAATTTCTTTGTTTTTCTTTTTATATAAGAAAAAGTTTTTCTTTTCATATAAAATGAAATTATTTTCTATTTACATAATTAAACCTTACGGATACCTCCCGAGCAAAATTGGCTCAATGCACGTTTCCCGACTAGTTGGCTATTTGTTACCAAAGTCGGCATTCTTGATATACTATAGACACACCATCATTGGTATGCATTAGGAGAGTAATATAAATGTACGTACATATAAATGCAGAGGATTATTTAAATTTAAAGTTATTTAAATTTTGACCGATGCCTACACTATATGCTTAGTAATATAAAGAATAATGATATCAAAAAATAGTATAGTTCATAGTTCTTACAGTTATTTTTTATTAAAGTTAACATTGTTAAGTAAAAATATAAAAAGTAATTAAACGTAATTACGTCTGCAATACAAAATAATTCACAAATAGCATCCAGTTATTGATCCCGTCATCAAATAAAACACAGCTACAATAACAATATAACATCGGCTCATCACGAGGACGGTAATTAACTGAATGTGGCACAGTCCCATAATTTCGTAATTATTTAAAGACGAAAATAGTTTGGAATATGAGTTTCATCTTGTATTTACACATATAGTTCTCTACAGAAGTCTTTACACTACGTGTTAAAAAGATTTTTTTTACCTGGGTTAAATTCTATAGAATTATATGTGTTTTGTATAATGTACACACTAATTAATTAAGTCAGTGGTGGCCTAGTGGTTAAAGGGTCCGCCTCTCGTTGCCGAGGGCGCGGGTTCAAACCTGGCAAGTACCAATGTGATTTTTCGGAGTCATATGTACTTTCTGAGATTATTTAGACACCACTGACATACGGTGAAGGAAAACATCGTGAGGAAACCTGGACTTATAGTTTCACAATTATAAGTTTGAAATCACCAACCCGTCTTGAGCAAGCGTGGTGATTAATGCTCCAACCTTCTCCATGTGAGAAAGAGGCCTTTGCTCAGCAGTGGGCGTTCATAGGCTGATGACGACACACTAATTTAGTTACATCTATCTTTAAGTAAGGGGTAAAATAGTTAGTTATTTAACTTTAGATTCGTAACCAGCAGTTTAATTTAATAAAGATTTTACGTTAATTCAATTAATATGAATATGTTAATAAAGTTTACAACAGTGTAAAAAAAATTTGTAGCTTTCACAATTTTTAAGGATTATCGAGAAGTGTTATACATATATTTTACATTATTCATGTGTATTTTTGATTTTCTTGATACATTCATAAACTTTTGCCGTTTTGTAATCTCCGAATTCCTAACGTATAAATTTTAAATGAAATTTTTGTAATAAAATTGTCTTGATGAATTGTAATACAAATTGCATTTATTCCGAGGCAAATACAAAAAGGACAAACATAGCACAGAAGTGGCTTAAAGTCACGTTTATGTGTGAAGCCACAAAGGCGTCATCGTACGTTGTTTATGTTGCATTCGTCCGTAGACAAATTTTGTGGTTTCTGTCTGACGCAAAATCTCTATGGACTCGTAGTTTTTGATAAGGGAGCTTAGAAATCGTTGTCATACATGGCTATGGTAGAGCTTTTATTCCAAAAATAATTGAACTATTTTAATATAATAAGTAAACAAAAAAAATAATTTGTTTTTACACATTTTTATACTTCCGCTGATAAATTTTGATAAGTTTAGGAAGTCTAGAAGGATTTATTATATGTATGTGTATTTAATAAATAGTGTTTAAAAAGTGTCGTTCAACATTGTATAGAACATAGAATAAAATAAAGCTTTTATGAAATAATGTAGGCATCGTCGGAAGTGTAAGTGGTCTGATGATATACGCAATAAATTGTATCCAGCGAAGGTTTCTTTTATCTGACAGTCGCGAGAGATGTTTCAAAGTAAGAGTCTCTTTTCCTTAACAAGTAGACCCAAACAAATCCTTTTGAGTTCTAGTTCGAATATTACAAGATGTGCTTCATTATAAATAAGAAGGCGTCGAGAATAAGACTACACAATATATTTTGAAAGAATGATTAACATTTTTATGAATTTCTTGACCTTATTTCTTTTTTTCTTATATGTACTTGAATACTGAGTTTTAATTGGGTCACTATAGTTTATAAGAAATCTTTTCGCCCATTATATAGCAACATTTTGTCTAGCAAAGAACGAGAAAGTCAGCTAAGAATATGTTTTATATAGCTTCTGTTTCTTTATTAAAGAAGCCCAGAAGTGAAATGTCATGTAAAATAGAAATGAAAATTTCCAACAACACTGCACTTACTTCTGATTAAAGTAATTTTGTGTCAAATTTTGAAAAGAGCTTAAAAACCATTAAGATTTTAGTTACGTCACAATAACGTATTCATTTATTGAAGCCTTCAAGGAACCAAAACTGGGAATTTAATTCCTAAAAAATAACGTTAGTTATTTAGACATTAAAGAGTTATATTTATAATGTTACCTACTATTTTTTTTAAATAATAGACAACTTCAAACCCCCTCACAGTATTTAGACTCAAAAATGTACAAAGAATTTCATGTAAACTTTTAGTTACACTTGTATTTCACCACAGGGTAGTAAAATGGCGTAGTTTATAGTGCATTCGGCTTAGTCCAAATTGTGTGGTTTGGGCTGACACGAAATGAGATTTCTGTAGGTTTGTAATTTGTGACAAAAACAACCTTTAGGTACCAAATACAACAAGGTCAATGGGACATACACGAGTGATGGCCATTTAATGACACACCCGGGAACGATTCTTTTATAGTTTATTAAATATAAACAACTAGCATGCTTTAATAAGTTTCTGTCTTCAGGAATTCGTAATAATATGTATTATGTAACTGCAATTAAATTTAGTGCCGAAATAAATGTATATTATAAAGTTGATTTGTTAATTATGAATTTAGTCCCAAAAACAATTATTATCCTTTAATTTGGGTATTATACTTATTCGACTTATATATACTATCACAGAATTCTATGAACGTAGTTTTTACATTGCAGTAAAGAACAGAAGACGTAGTCAATGTTTATGCCAAAAACATACAGAGAGAAACTTGTTTTACTAAATCATAAATTTTGGCATTGTTTGGATTTATAAGTTGTTGCACTTACTTAGAGATTTATAATATGAAGGCAAAAAATATTTATTTATGTTGCTTAAACTTTTTATATACGTAACGTTATATTACAGAAAATAAATATTAAGTTCTTCAAAAAGTAGATGTTCAGTCTAAGATGTTAGTGTATAATAATCGTATAGAGTACTAAAGCAACAGTAATACATTTTTCACGAATAGCGTTTTCACGGTAACACAAGATTTATTTTCTATTAGGAGCTTAGAAGATGTGATTGTATATTTATTCCCGAGAATAGTTCTTTAAAATTATGTTACCTTATTTTATTTCTTAGTCAAGACAAGCTAGCTCCATAGGTTACAAAGACATTTAGACAGCTAAAGGTACATATAGCAGATTCATTCATTAGTTAAATTAATTATTCTTTTTAGATTTATCAAATGGTAAGTCATATTTATAAAACAAAACTTTCTAAAAGATTTTTGTAATATTTTCGAAATCTATTTATTTAAAATGTAAGGAAAAAGAATGTGAACCGTAAAGCATTGCAGTTTAGTAGTAAAAAACACGAGCAATACAAATAGTTCTTATATTCCACTAAAAAGGTCCTTTATCAAAGGATGTTTTTATGTTTCATTTTACTTTCCCTTTCACAAATGACGTAGAGGTATGGTGAGCGATAAATTTACTTAGGAAGAGTTTTGTTGCTTGTCTTTAATAGGCCTAATATTTTAAAACTTTTTCGGGTACTTTTATATATAAGTTATGGGGCACTTATACATGTGTATGTACGTACTATTTTATGTTATTTATAATATTTTTATACATTTATTTTACCTTGAAGTTAGAAAAATATTTTTCTAATAATTTTAATATTAAAAGTAAGTAAAGTTACTTATGTAGGTGTTTGTAATAGCCCAAACCATCCAAATTTTTATATTAATATCTATCTTGCTCAATTTTAACATTATTATTTTTTTATTTTTTAAAGGATTAACAATATATTTGATCATTAAATTGGGGAACGTCCTCAATCGTTTTTGTAACTCAAGTGTCGTTTGTCTCTTATATCCATAGAATGATGAATTTAGCAATTCTGCAAAAAAAAAATCGCTTTTGTCAGGGTCGCTAACGGATCATTTAACGATATCGACTTCTCAATTAAATAACTTTGCCTTTTAACTATTCCTTAATATATTTTCTTAGATATTGCGTGACATGGCTACCAAAATCATTTACTGTGAGAGAACTATTTATTATTTTATCAAAAGGCATGTTCATTTGTGATTTTTTTAACATAAACATTAAAATTCGTAAATAAGTAGTGGCTCTTGCAAGATATATGAGTTCTTCAGTTTTCTTCAGTTCAGTCTGGAACAGGATTTTTTGCTCGTTTAAAACATATTGAAATCCTATGCAATTTATGAGAAAATATTACCACTGGCTTTTATGTCTTTAATCAGAATATACTTGTTAAAAAGTAACATAATACCAAAACTTAAATAATTTTATGGACTTTTTCATATCATTATTAAAAATATGCAATAAAAATGGATTGTTTTTTATCTAATTTGTTTTTATAACTATTACATAAGTTAGTATATAAGGAATATAAGGAAAGTTAGTTTATAAGGAAAATGGTATATGTATATACAAAAGCAGATATAATAGTTTGGAGTTATGAAATACGAAACATAGGTTTATATAATTTCGATAAAGTTACTCAGAACTTCTTTGTCAGTTTCTTGCTTATTGTACACAGACGGTGTTGCAGTCCGCTTTGACATAGAGAAAAGGAAGCCCTGTGAATTAGTTTATTTCTTATGAGGTTGAAACTATGATATAGTACTAATGTTAAAACAGTTTGTGATGAAAAGCCTCCAAAAATAATATCTGAGAAGAAAAAAATATTAGGCTGATGTATATTTGCTGCCCCAAAGCATTTGTTTACTACATCTTTGAGAATAATTAAAAAAATACTTTTAATCAAAGTTAATTTATCAGTTTTCCTTATCAAAGTATTTGATTCGAGATTACTTCATTATATTCAATGTCAAATTTATTCATCACTGACTAAGCCTTGATTTTTATTTAGATGATAACCAGGAAAAAAAGTCAGATGAAAAAACTATAGTTTAAAATTTATTGAGTCAATCTTCGAGCGTTATATATATAAAGACATCATATAAAATAACCCAAAGAAACTATAAGTGACACTACATGTATTTTTATTTTCAAAAAGCTGCTGAAAGCATCTTCATAACAATATAAATTATTTTATAAAAATAAAATAACAACATTGGTACGAAAAATTCACTTATTATTAAATTTTATCTCAAAGTATTTGTTCTAAAATAATAAGATTGTATTGCAAAGAATTCTGTTTGAAAACCGAGAAAAGACTAGCATTCTGACTGCGAAGATAGACAGATGTCTGTCTGAAGATTGTCTCTGTTTCGTCAGAAGTAATCCACGGCCTTAGGTTCGTAAAGAATATTTCAAGCTTATATGGAGGACAAGAATAAATTCCATTCTTGTGAAATGGTTGGAAAATTTAATATTAATACTATATTTCGAGATATATCATATTCGTGCATATGTTGCACTGAGTTTGTTATAAGGAGTAATTATAATTATAGTAAAACTAGAAGACCCGGCGAACTTCGTTTCGCCCTATAATCAAGAAATATCTGTTACGTTTTTTTATTTATATTTTTGGAGTTTACCTATTAAAGCCATAAATCTCCGTGTTTTGAAGTGATTAGGAATGATTAATAGTTAATATGAGAGTTACACTGAGCTAGCAAAATAATAATTGTCAACGTTACTACTACACTTGATGCACAAACAATAACGATGGCCGACAACTGTGTAGGGAGTGAGAGAAGTCTAATTGTGTGAGAGAAACAGAAGACCGGCTTCGTTCTCATCCCTACTCCGTGCTGTTTACTGGGTCAGAAGTGACACCTGTAGATATCTGGCGGGGATAACTTATTAAATGACGATTGATCAGTTATCGACCGGAGATGAAAAATGATTAAATTACTAAAATAGCTATTAAAAAATAAGGGTTGATCGTAGAAGGGTGAAAATTTAGGATTGTATGTATTTTTGTACGTTGTATCATAAAAAAATAGTAATTAAAAATTTTGTCTAAAAAATAAAAAAAAAATTTAGGGGTGGACTACCCCTAACATTTAGGGGGATGAAAAATAGATGTTGGCCGATTCTCATAGCTACCGAATAAGCACAAAAAATTTCATCAAAATCGGTCAGGTTGTTTCGGAGGAGTATGGGCACGAAAACTGTGACACGAGAATTTTATATATTAGATATTAGACTATAAATTCTGTTATAGCAACATATATGTAAACTTATATATAGATTGTACTATATACATTTCATGCTATTCACGAGCAAAAAAAAACGTTGGATTTCAATAATGCCTTAGAAAGGCAGGAAAATTAACACATAAACAGGCGTTTATAAGGGATATCACGGTAACAAAGTCCATTGCTTCCCGGAACCTGATTTCAAAATGGACAATCCTGGTTGGTTTATCATCGTAAGCTTGACCTTTTATATGTCTAACAGAAAAAATAAACAGCTTTGAAACCTGGCATTTGGTTAAACAATTTTCCTTCTTTGCGATGTTATTTTTCCCCATAAAAGTATAATGTATTTAGAGAGTATAAAGCTTATTTGTATGTCTTGTTGAAACCATAACGCAAAGGTAAGATTCAAATGCTTAAAGTAGGTAGAAAAATTAAAAGATAGTATGATTAAATATCGTTCGTAATTTTCATATAAAGTTGCTAAAGAAATAGAAAGATTTAAGCCTTGGGCGAATGACTCTTGTAACATTAGAAGCAGTTGCTACGAGAAGCCTCTTTACCACGAATGAGGATTTAAGTGTGGTTTTGGTATTTCAAGATTGCTTGTTGATATAAAATAATGTACGAAAATTCACAGATTATGTAAACATTTTTTTGTGTAAATTATGGTTTCAGATTTTTAACTAAAGACTTCTCAAACATAAACAAAAATATGGAGAATAAGATTAAGATATCTGCAAGCAGAACAGAAAACGAAGTGTATATTTTATTTTTTAAAAGGAAAAACTGAAAGAGTGATTTCTTCGGTAAAATGAGTCTTAGCCAATAATTCAGAAAACTTAAGCTATTCTCCCGAAACCAATGCAACTATGTTGTGTTCCAGGCATTGAAAATGTATTCATTACACGTATTTTTTAAATATGGTTGGTCAGTTTCGAGTACTCACAGTCCTTTGATTTCGTTCATAATATTATTTAATGTGTGAATACCATGATAGTCAAGAATAATATTTGTTTGTGAATATTTTTGTTATCTTTGCACAACACTTCAATATTGCGGTTCACTAAATAAACACAGCTTGATACTAGACTGTAACGTATTGATTGTATATGAAGAGAATTGATAGCAAAATTTATAAACAAGTGTTAAAGGTTTGAATAAAATAGTATCATTTGTGTGATAAATGAAACATTTCTATATGAAGGGTATAAATCAGTAAGTCTAAGAATTTGCCTATAAATAACAAAAAAGTTATAATTTTAATTTATGTACAAATGGAGAGGTAACAATGGATAAACTTATGTCTTTATTTTATTTGTGGTTTAGTTCATGACATACCTTTTAATAAATTTTAATGAACTGTGTACTTTTCTCTGAGCACAATTCACCACTACCATTGCGGTGAGGATGATTTATAACATAAAACTGGCTTTGGCGCCCGGATTCACTCGCAGCCAGGGTTATTTCACATTTACAATTACATTTTGATACACATACATTGCTTTTTCAACATATGGTTCCGATCGATAATAGTTTCTAATTGTATATTTACACCGTATGTTATCTTTTTTATTAAAATTATTTTGTATGAAAGTAATAATGATTTTCCTGACTTTTTCAGACACTTTAAAAGGGATTCTTTAAAATTGTATGAAATTACATAATTTTGAACTATGTAAAGTTTTAAATTTGAAATAAAATAATCAGTATAAAAATATTTTTGATACCCAATAATAGTTTTCACTGTCTGACTTACTAAGTATACATCATATTTTGTGTTTTTAGTTATAGATTTCTAAATTTCTGTCTCAAACATCAATATACATATGGTAAAATTAATACGATCAAATATTCTATTTGTCGCAAAATATATTATCCAATTATTTAAATATTCTAATTAATTATTAGAATTCTCGTATTCTAATTAATCTGAAACTCTTACGAACGAATAGGTATACGTAACGAATATAGCAATGGACTCGAAATATTATCATTAATTATGAAACAAATATAATATTTACTCATAGAAAACTTTAATATAATTTTATTATAATAATTTGTTTTCGTGACATGTTATTGAATTTGATATTATTTAACAATTTCTGCACGTGTGGACCTAAGAAAACGTGCCGTTGAAAAGGGTAACTAAATATTGTTTACCCTCGACAGTATGTTAGAATGTTCAATCCTGAAAAACTTAGCGTTATTGTTAGTTTTGATTTCCTTGATTTCTATCGTCCTATTTATTAAAATGTATTTTCTTTACTCGAAAGACTTGGTTTGAAGTTAATCATTTTATGATCTTTTAGTTTAAATAATTCAGAATATCTTTAAGAAGGTTATTTATTTTAAAAATGTTATTTTATTATTTGTTCATTAACTTTATATAAATATATTATCGGTCTGTTAGTTTACTTTGACGCATTTTTATGTAGAATTGTTATAAACATTGCTTTAACATCGGAGAATAATACAAATTAAAGAGTTGTAGCTAAAATTTTCTTGTGTTTTCTTTATTGTATTATGAGTTATATATAATAATAAAAAAGGTATGTCACTTAGTTATATTTTATATATATTTCTCTTCGAACGAACGTAATCGAATGTCATTCGCGGTTAGTTGACAGAACTATTCACAAACTGCCAACAAGAGCAGCCCTTCCATTGATTTATGTGCCACCGAATAACTTTCACACCTTGCTCTTGCAGCATTTGTACGTGGCATGTTTAATGTACGTCTGGAGACCACTGGAACAACAATAAAGACATTAATTATATCACAGATGATGTGACCGACTGTATACGTTTATAACAGTAAGTATAACAAAGTGAAAAGGACATCTTTTAAGGTCGTTTATTAATAATTTATTTCTTGCTTCAATACTTAAGTAATCAGTAGTAGTAGTATCATTTTAGTTGTTGATATGATTCGAAAAAATGTGGTATGAGAAATCAAGTCTTTTACACAACGAACCACATAAAATATACATCGTGAAGTGTTACTTTTTTGATCTATGGACGTACACGAGCAGACGATCAAAATAATAAGAAGTAATGGTCGCTATAGCTCATAGAATCTGTAACAAAAGGTGCGCTTTGAATACTTTCCAAATTCATACCTTTTTGTCTATAAGATATCAACAACAATAATAAAATGTTTTCATTCATAAATTCTTTAATACTGACATAATTAAAATTCATATTGCTACCTTATCTTTGTCTGAGTAACTTAATTATTCATGATTAATATAAGTCGTCAACTTAAGATATCTCTGAGTTAGATGTGTTCGTTTAGCTTACATAAAGGCACGTGGACCATAAAGTCATTAAAAGTTAGCCTACACGTGAAAGCTGATCTACTGAAGGCGGTTTTAATAGCGACCGCTCCAGGGCTCATTAAATAGTACGACTACATTATCGTGGAGCGGGGATTAGTAAATGAATTTTAGGAAGGGGACGGCATGTAATAGAATGTATTGATTTCAAATTCGGTGGTGGATCTGTGTGACTTATTGAACAAAACTTATAAAGAAAACAAATTATGTACGCAAACCCGTCAGGAACTGTAGTACGAGTATTAGTATCTAGTTAAATCCACGATAGTTATAAAACATAATATTTATTCCTTTACATAACAAACTGTATTTTTAATTTCTTATCTCATTTTGAAAAATTCCATTCAAATTTTATTTACACGAAGTAAATTAATTTCTTCAAATAATTAAATAGATATAAAATAAGAGCCATGTCAACTATCTATAATTTCATATAAGAGTTACATACCTATACAATAAAATATTATTGATATTTAAAAAACACTTTTAATTGTTCATAAATATCTTTATAGCGGATTTTTTATTTATTATGCTATTGGAGGTGATGTAAAAATTCAGTGTTGATGCTACATAAATTCTCTCTGCTGCGAAATATCCAACCGAGCATTTGTCATGATCGAATGGAGGACGTTCGGAAATTTTGATAGAATGATATCATTTAATATTTTAAAAAGCTTTTCGTATTTTTTTTACTCGTTTTAAATTATTTTTTGAATCGTAAAAACATATTTTTCCTTTCCTGAATATACTTTACGTTTATTATAGAGTTAATGGTTCTTATAATTTGTTTATTTAAATGGAATTAATGAATTAAGAATGTGTTCATATTAATCACTTATTAAATTTCTATAGGTTTCACTTTAACCCAACAATACGAAATATCAGTTTTTTGTTACCTTATTTATAAATATTATTTTACGTATATCGTATATCTATAACATATAAATTAGAAATTTTTAACACAAGTTTAATATTTTATGCGTAAAACCAGTCAAGAATTGTTATATTTACTTGATCAACAACAATCATCAATTGAAATAAAAACTTCGTCTCAATTTAAACTTCCCGACCGCAGTCCTACGTACAAAGCTGAATTAATTTAAATAAAATCATCACAGTTTATTCTACTGAGATTGTGGAGCGGTCGTTCAACCGACAAGAAAGCGCCTCAAGACTCATTTACAATTCCAATTAAGGACAATTCTCATTTACTTCTGTCTTGAAAGAGTAACAAATCAGAGTGTTGCCTTTCTAACTGCAACCTCAGAACCATATATTTAGGAAGTAAATTAATATTAATTACAATAAAGCTTCTTTCCTGTGTGGTAGGATACAAGTTCGGAAGAAGTTGTAATTAAATTAGCATAATGCTGATAATTTTAACCTGCTTAACTTTGAAACATTCGTAATTTAGATTTTTTTATTTTATTTTAATGTACACTTAAGGCGCGTCTTTTGCAGTCGTATGTAGATCCAGATTTTATGATAGGTTTAAGCTCTTTAGCCCCTATTCTACTGATATTTGATACACTTCCGTCAACCAAAGAATGAAGTAGAAAGAGTTTGTTTGAAAAAGTAAAATCTGTACTTGTATTCTTCATCATTACTTTATAAGTAAGATGTAAATTGTCTCGAAAACTACGCGTCATATTGAATTTTGTACTTTTCTTAATTTTCCTTACATATATGACTTTTATACATTACATTTGTAAAATGTAATAAAAAAGATTATTTTTTAAAGCATTATGATATCATTATAAGCAATTATGATTTTAAGCCTAATTAAATAGTAAATTATTTTATAGGATTAAATATTAAATATGGATTAATGATATATTTTAAAGTCTTATTAGAATAGAGAATATTTATTTTATAAACACAGTCAATTAAAATTTAAGGTATTTAATAAAAATCATACAAATATTATTGTTTTTCAAAACGAACTACTTTTTTAAAATGCTATCTCGTCAGTGGAAAATAAATATTATATTTACAAAACGACACTTTAACTTTTTATTAAATTAAATATTAAAGAGCTTAAAATATATTTTCAAATATACTATATCATCAAACTTATTTCTGCACACGTGTGCAAGCTGTAACACATATTTTGAGAAGGGTCGCCGAATACCACTTTCTTTTCTTGACATATTCCTTGTACATGAACTAAAACACTTAAAAAGTCAGTTTGGTCGGAGAAGGGTTATGTTTTTGTTCTTAAAATATCATCGATCATACGACGAAATATAAATAGGATGCTAAACAGTATGTTAAATGTCTGTCATAAAAAAAGCTGCTTTCGAAATAACCGCGAGATTCGGCCTATATCCACGTGTGGAAATGCGCAGTAACATTTTATAAGGGATCTAAATGTGAGCAGATGGCACCAACGAATCGTTGATACCTTCCCCACGGCCGCAATCTGCTATTACGTTTTATGCAAACACGGTAGAATGATTACGTTTATACGGCATCTAAAGATGGGTAAGTTTTTCAACATTGTAAATAGTTTACTGCTCACAGATTGAGATTCGTTCTTGTGTAAACGATGAAAACGGTATTTTAATATCTAGCTGTTTATTTCTTGTGCCAATACATAATTATGTATAAAAATTATTTAATTTTCGGCCTTGAATTTTATGTTTCTTCAACTTATCATATAAAATTTTTAATTATTTGACGTTCTCAAGAATTTAAGTTGGTTTTATTTTTTACAACTAAAAAGTAAAGCCCTGCTGTTTATGCAATGAAATTATTATCGGTGCGTGAATTATATATATTCGAAATAGTTAGACCGACATTATAAAGATTTGCACGATCAAATTAATTATGACTAAAGTAAAATTTCTTTAATTTTCTGTTCTAAAAAGAAGATTTACCATTCTCTTACATTTTGAATACTTATTGATCAGAAAATATCTCTTTACATTTTTGTACCTTGATGTTCTTTTCTTTAACACACCCGAATATATAAATGAGTAAATTATAACCAAATATGTTTTAATAATTAATTTATGTTGTAATTATATGAACATACACAGATAGAATTAGATAATCAAAAATAAATTTCATAGATTTGTAAAGCCACTAGGGACTGCTATAAACTCATTAAAAGTTAGACCCCACATACATAAGTTGATCCGCAGGAGGCTGTTTTGATCGAGACCGCTCTTCGGCTCATTAAATTACACGATTACATCTCACGACCTTCCTCCCAACAGCTTCCCAAAATTATACATATACTAAAGAAACGTTTGAAATTTAGTAATAGATAAGATAATTCTGCTTTACCAATCGTATTATTATAGAATCAAAATAGAGTTACATGTCATAAATTAAATGCTTACAAGCTTGTGTTTTTTTTATAATATTCTCTGACACGAGAGCAAAAGTACATGGAAAACTATGAATATTTTATAATTTTCCAACAACTTTTAACACGAAAAATAATTAAAAATTTCTATATAATAAACTATTGAGTGGCCAAAGTTTAAATAATATCAGCACATATAAATAAGCGTGGTAGAGAAAAGTCCGCAACATTTTTCTGCCTTGCGGGAACCATTAATTGTCAATTTTCACATACTTTAGCGTCCCCATTATGCGCATATGGATAAAGGGGAGCTGGCGTACCAGTTCAATAATTTATTCAACGTAGGAACCGCTAAGGAGCATTTACTAAATGGAGCTTAGTATGTAATACTCAAGAGAAATTCTGTTTTTGTTTAATGTAAACAACCAAAAGGATGTGAAAAGTAATAAGTAAATATGTTGGTTATTATATCTTGTCCACAAATTTGGTCTTTTAACAGCAGATTTTGTTACGCTACGAATTTAAATAGAATGTTTTAAAATATTTATTTAGTCTTAATTTTTTAAGCTTATTAAGACAATAATAAAAATAATGACAATATACGCAAAACAGATAACTCATGACTGTTGTGGTTTACCTGAAGTGTCATAAAGTATATTAATTTGAATTTATGACAGGAATGTCGACTATACCTGGTAAAAGCCTACGGGTAAATTGTTATACTTCAGCCGCATGCCAGTGGCTACACAAAGTTTGCCAGTTCCTGTAATGATGTAAAACTATGTTAAATTAAACAGAACTAAAGTTGGCAATACCAAACCACAACACGCTTGTTGCTTATAGCTTAAAAATCATTTACTCTTTTTTGTCACATATTTCGTAAATAATATTCACAAAAAATAAGGCTGGAGTAATAATTTATATTTTTCAAAAGTTATCTTTGCTTCTCATTTGTTTAAATAACTTTAGTATAGCAAATGGCTCTTATCGCGAATTATATATCTGTTTGGAACTTTAGACGAATATGTATTGTATTCATCACAATGATGCCGTCGTTTACAATGAGAACAACAAAATAAAACAATGATTTGTCAGCCGAAAGAGTAACGGACTCACTTCTCATGCCAATTTCCCGGTTCAAAGGTGCCCCGTTGACTAAATGGTTCAGTATAAACTCATCACCTCTTGAGGACCGCCTCTTCCATGTAGAGGGATTTCGCTCGTTCATTCACCTTAAATTGACGTCATTCCAAAAGGCAAAATAGAGCTTACAAAAAAGTGCTTCCGATAAAGAGGAGCCATATAATTTTTTCAATATCCATTTAGTAAGGAATAAGAAAGGATTATACCTACACCCAACCCTTTAATCCGGATAAAGGTTATTGAGCTAACATGAAACAAACATAGTTTGTGTACAATTATTTATATCAGTTTAATTCATTTATCGAATTTTGAAGACATAGAAATTTATTTCATGAAAAAATATGTATTTAAAAGAATGATTTACTACCTACAACGTTCTTTATCATTTTATTTTATTTTTTATTTTTATTTATTTATTTGGTAATCCAATAGTTTTTATACATAATTTTCTATATTTACAATAGTAAATATAATAATATAACATAAAATTAAAACCAAAATAGGATAACACAGGTAACTTAAACATATTAATAACTAGAAGACGGTAGCATAAAAGTAAAACTTATAGTATAAAAGTAATATAAAAGTAAAACTATTTACGGGAGGAAATCCAATAGGTGCGTGTTTGCATGATTTTGTGTGTGTGTGTGTGTGCATGATGTGTGTGTGTGATTGTGTATGATCTTAAAAAATATTATGTAAATTGGTTTTGGAGTCAGATGTTTTTTATAACCCAGATTATAAACTTAAATTAAAAAGAATTGATGTTGTAGTTTTAATTTGAAAACACTAGTTTTATTTAAAGTATTATCTTTGACTGCAGTCAGTTTACTGCACCTGATCGTGCACCAACAGAGTAATTATTAGTTTCATTTCATTTGGTTATTAAATCATTGAAGTTATAAAGATGAAAACAAGCAGAAGAAACTCAAACTTGTAAACTTCATTACATATTCAATTACTGAACTCTAACAAAAACCCATAGCAATTGATATTCTGAAAATATAGTCCGTAAAAATAATTCCTATCATGTATATTAAGCTGTATTAGTAGCATTAAGCTGAAAAAATAAATAAATAACATAATTAGTTTCACTTCTTCTTATATAACCCTTTAATCACACTTACTGACGAATATGCTTATTAAAATTAATATAGTTCATTAATTTTATATTACGAAACTTAAAAACGTTTAATTAAACATTCTCATTTAACTTTGCTGGAAGGCATTCATTAATGTTTCATTTGTATTAAAACGACTCATGTGTATTATTAAATACGATATGTCTTTTTTGGCCCAGATATCAATCATTATTGGATTATGTATCGATTAATTATTGGTCGATAATCAAACAACAGTCAATCAATAATTAAGTGTTCGGTTTTTATACTTTCGGAATTACTATTGCAAATGTATTTATGTTGTTACCTAAAACTTTTGTGAAACATTTTCATTCAATAATTAATAATATTCCAATTAGATAATACTTGAAATACTTAGAACAGAATTCAAACTTGAATTCATAACTAAATAGATAATACCAGTAAACAGCGTTCAAAATCTTTAAATTTTCCATCCCAACATAAATAACACTAATTTCACGACAGTTATGGACTGAGAACCAGTTGTAAACATGATATTATAAAGTTTAAATGTTACACTAAAATTATATTAGCCCCATGAGTCATGTAAAGCAAAGGGGTGTCGACAATTCCCGAAATCAAACACTGAGTCTCAGCGGAGGCAAATAGTCAACAGGGCCATCATTCACGTTCATGTCTGTCCCTAGAGCTTTGGCGTTTCTAGCAAAACTGAGTTAAATGTAGTCATTCAGAAATGTTTGCTTCAATAATACCTCATCTAGTTTGGCTCACTTCTACTTTGGCCTTTGTAGATACCCGTATAAAGCAAATTTGAAGCCAGAAACAGAATATTGTATAACTTGCATTGTTTGTTCTAGTTGCTATTTTTAATAATATTATATAAGGAAAGCTAATAATTAAAATTATTAAAAAAAATAACATTTTAGAGAAATATCGTCCTTTATTTACATGTAATTAGTTAAAAATTAATCGGTTGGAGGTTTCAAACTTGTCAAAAATTTAAACTAAGTTTAAACTCTATAAATAATAATTACTTTAAAAATTCCGACTTAACTAATAAATAAGCTGTGTCTCTTACTCGAGTTTATAAATAAGAATTGCTTTACAGGAATCAGATCTAATTCAGTAGTAAGTTGAAAACAGAGCTCGTTTTAGACGATCCAAACATAATATAAATTTAATTAGTAAATATATAATATTTTTAATGATTGCAAATTTGCAACTAATCATACAATTACATTTGATTGCAGTTCATAATTGTTTATTTAAGTAGCATGTGTAAAAATTATATTATTCTGTGAACAAAATGCGTTTTCAGGCATTTCTAATGAACCTTTTGTGTATTTTCTATTGAATTAAATAAATAATAATCATTATGTCATATAGCTACTATGTATATATACCCATGATTTAAATATTACAAATTGATTTAGGTATGATTTCATTAGGAAATTCTCTGCTATAGCTGATATAAATGATTATTACTTAAAATTAACCTTTCTTTTTCATATACAAAATATGTAACAAGAGTTAACTACTCTTGTTACATATTTTGTATTGTTTTTGAAGCCAATCGAAATTTAATTAAAATCGAAATTTAATGTAAAAGAAATTTGTATTGTTTTTGAAGCCAATCGAAATTTTATATCATAGTTTAATGCCCGTGTACTGTACAAATTTTATTTTCCACTTAAACTATGTAATTTTAGAAAACTAAATATAAAATAATATATTTACTACTCAAAACTTCAACTTTAAAAAATGAATATTTAAAACACTAGATATTAGGTGAATAACGTGATGGTTACCAGTGTAAAGAAGCAGAGAACAGATTTTAGCGATTAAAGAGACGGGAAATCTCTCAGGATTAAAATTAAAGGGATACGTAAACTCATCCACTAAGTTTGATTAAAGATTGATACTCAAAACAAGGTTATTGATATCTTTATCGATTATTCAAGAGTTATTAAAACTATTGTTATAAGATATAACAGATATAACAGGATATTTTAAGGCGTTAACATAAATTCATAACACAAAAAAAATATAGTAAGTTATAGGGACAGAAAGATATGAAACATTGATAATAATGCCTTTATTTATTATATGCCATATCTAACAATTTCCTAAGTAAAGTACGTGTAAATTACATATCGTTAGCTCAATCACTATATTATACCCACAACTAAGTTGTTACGACTGCAGCTATTATCGCTTTGATGTAAATATTTCACTGTGGTCGGGTAAATTAACTCTAGCTTTGCGCTCTCTTGAACCAGTTTTCCTTTTGTTAGTCAGTTAACTATTATAAATCAATACTGTTACAATTTCATTTTTTTTTTCAAAAGTTTAAAGAAGATCTTCAAATTATGTATACTATTATGTTTTTTTAAACATTTAAGTGACAATGTAGCTACGATAATGTAAAAAAAATGTTAATATTTTAAAAGGAATTAAAGTAAAAGCAACTTTTTTTATTTCCAAAATTGTGTGCTATAAATTTATAAATTTGTATACTAAACTTCCAACGTTTGTAATAGCCTACAAAAAATACTTCTTGTCCTTTTGTAATTACGTAATAGTCATTAAAAAAAAATACTCCTGGTTGGTTTATTTACAATATATACTTCAAAATAGACCTCTGTCCATGAAACGTTCTTCTACGACAGTTCCTTGATATGGTTCTTGAGGTTTCCCTTGTAAAAAAGGCTATATAATAGTGATAAAAATAGTTTATGTAATAATATTATTTCATAAGAGTATAAAGTTACAAATTGTTACTTCAATATATATGATACAACTTCCTATTTAAAATTCCGCAGTGATTCATGTTGCTGATTTCGTGAAGTTAATACTGGTTGACAGCATTTAAATCCAAAATTAAGCAAATAACGAATGATGTAATCTGATAAGAAAATATAAATTTAAATTAAATTGTTTTCACGATCAAATGTTCGATGTTTAAGAAAGTATTTAGGTCACGTCTCATGGATTACGGCTTATTCCCGCCTCTCTTTTTCTTCGTTTGACGCTAATCCCGGCTTCACGAGATTCGACCTTCTCCGCTTTAAATTCAAGGTCAAAGAATGTTTATCCAATTTAAATATCCATTGAAATTATATTTGTCTGCAAAGAGCAAGGATTAAGTTATATATAGATGTTTTTTATTAGATATTTACGAATGTTTTATCCCTCATAATAAATTTTATAATCTACAAATCTGGGCAAACAAAATCTTTTTATTTAACATAAAGCGTTGCAGTTTTTCTAAAATAATATTGTATTGAAAGTATGTTACTAACAAAATTTTAGAAAGCCTGAAATTTTCAAACTATCGAAATAAATTATTCAAATTTCCCCTAAGTAACTTCTACGAGGAAATAAGGTTAATATGTGTAATTAAACCTTCACGACGCTGCAGTGCAAATTTCCGTCTTTATTTTTGTACCAAGACCTATATGAGGCGATAAATTTACTTTGTATATTAGTATATTAGAAACTCGATATTATATAAATTAGCATTATTAATGATCAAATAGTCTTTTAATCAAATTAAAATATAGGCAAGTAAGTTTCAACATTATGTTCATAAGGTCTAGAAAAAATAAAGGTAAAACACCTATACGGATAAGTGCCGTTATTATTATTAGAATTATAGAATACTAGTTAATTAATTTTAAGTATAAATCTGTTTTACCGCTAGTCATATGAGTGTATGATGAATTGGATTGCGATTTATGAACCAGTAAACACAAAATATCAGTTGTATTTTTTATATTTCTTACAACACAATTACTATCATATAACCAAAATACTAAACAGAACATGTAGATTAAGAACCACGCTGGTTCAATATTCTAAAATTCTCTAGTCATTTTTAGCTCTCCACTTTTCGAGCGACGCTTACTGACTATGTCGTGTGAGTTTTTATTTGTACTGATAATTGCGTTAGTCTTGCATCTTTGACAGCATTACCGAAGTAGAGGAATGGGACCCAGGAGCTAAAAAAGCTTAAAACGTATTTAGATGGTATTTAACTTCTAAGACGGGAAGCTTGGTTAGGATAGCAGCTCGTTAAAGAAATCTTACAGAAAGTTTTTTGATATGCCGAAAAATTGTGAGGTTAGTTAAGACGCTTTAAAAATATACATACTTAAAGCATTTAATTTGTAGTACCTACTGGTGAAGTGTGCATAAATCCCTTCTATAAGATTGTTTGTTTGTTGTATAGTTGTTTCCCCTCAAAAAAAGGGTAGGTAAAAGTTTCAGTTTATACCACTCTAGTGTAGGATATTAATAGGAGCCCTATGGAAGATTTTTACAAATTGGCATATTAAATCTTTTAAACTCTATTTGTGCACGTTATCATAAGCAACCAATGTTCATAAGTACACCATATTAGTTATGTTAATTTTAAAACAGGATAACTAGCGGATAAATTCTTAACAAATGTCTTGTAACTTAGCAAATTATATTTTAGTAAAATCAACTCGCCGAAAATGTCGCCGTTTCTCATAGTAAGCGAGTCCGACTAAGCCGCAAAAAGGGTCTGATTTGCATAAGACAATAGCAAATTAAAAGACAACGTATCTCTGATCTGAATTACCTAGCCGTGGTAACGGCAAATGGAAGCCGGTATAAGTAAATTCATTCATTATCTGAAAATACGTCTCTTAAACCTAAAAGTATAATGTAAAAAGTTTTAATTTATAGCGTTGGAAGATTTCTTACAAAATTTTATGCAAATAAAAATGTTTTACACCAACATAATTTTTTTAAATAAGCTCAATTAATAAATTGCGATGAATAGAAATAAAAAACGATTTTACTTATGCAACATGAATTAACAGAATTTTTAAATTGCCACTCATAAATGTTGATTGAAATGAGAACAAACAAGTGTTGTCTGCTTTCTTTCAAGAAAAAGGTAAAAATCAGCACACTGTTTTCGTTAAATTCGTATAAAAAAGAAAAATAACGGATTTGTACTTTCGTGGCTCAAAACACAAACAGCTCGTAATCCATGACGGAAAAATAGTTTACATAATGACAAGAATTTAGTATATGTATCGAAAGTTTTAAAATAATCTTTTACGAAATTATTCACTTGATGTAAAACTAATTATTTTTTAGCACGAAATATACAACAACTAACTAAATCGACAACGAACAATTTTAAATTGAATTCACAATTTTCGTTTAACAAATTACAGCAACTTGAATTCTAAGGCCGAAACGTGCATTCCTTAAATGCTTGGGTTCTAAAATGCAATTAAATCTCAGCATCCAACATACTGCGACACTATGACAATATGGGTATATACCCACATTGTCATGGACAATTGCTGTAATAGAATTTCATGAAATAAGACGTCTAAATTTCATTCATGTTAAAAAAATATATAAACAGCTTTAAAAAAAATAGCATAAACTAATTAGTTTAGATAAAAGATATTCCAAAATAAGTAAAGCTAATTTCCGTTTTATATGCTAAATAGGCGTGACCTGTTAGACCTAGTTTTTAAAAAAACCTGTAAGGACTTAATGCCGTGTATTTTAACTTGTTAATAAAATTCGCGTGTCAGGCGAACACACGACTGTTAAGCCTCAGTAACACTATAATGGTTAGTATATGAGCTTGAAACAAATTGTTTAATACGTCATTGAGTTACTGTAGTTCTCTATTCAATTGGAATTAAATTGTGATATTTGAAGTTACTGACTATATTATTAAAGTTGCCAGATTGACATCGTAATCATAAAGTTAGTTTCACTAGTATATATCTTCAATATAACGTACAAATCTAGATTTGAATTTCATAAACAATTTTTAAATTTTATATTATTATTAGGAAAACCACTTTTCAAAACAATATTCTATATCAGCTGGCTTCCTTTGCACTATATTAAAAGAAAACAGAACGCCACTAGACGCCAACGATAAGCAGCGTTTCACACGCTGTTTTAATTTGTAGCGCAGAAGTTATTTTTTCAAGTTTATTTTCTTATATACAAAAGTTTGTATTGAAATAAAATGTATTTTAACATAAAATAAAGTCAGCATTACAATAAGTAAAAGCAATAAAATGTTTTTTTTTATTATAAATGAGAAACTTATAAACTCTCTCTGCAACTATATATTTTTAAATTTCTTTAAATAAAAATGTATGAATCGTATATATATAATTATATAGAGATAACTGAAAAATAGTTTGATAATAATCAGTGTACTTCCATTTTTATTGCAACCCGTCAATTGTTTTTATTTGGTTCTATCATGAATGTTGGTTCAATAATAGATTTTAAAATAAAGTTAAATCATACATTCACTACAGCATTGTTCTATTAAATACTTCATGCAGAAACCCATTCCTAAAGTAGCCTGTTCGAAAAGATTTTAATTCTTTTAGTGATAAAATTATTTAAAAATAAAATAATCTACTTTAAAATAGAAGCCAGGGACTAAAAGCAAAAATCACCTAAATAACTTATCAAATAATATTCTAAATATCTGCACAAAAATCAATTAAACACGAAGAATAAACGAAAACTATTTTTATTTACTTTCTAATTATCTTATTAAATACCTAACATAATATTTATAATTTCTTAATATCTGATAAGCTTTTAAAGTCGGTGCTTTCTACAGATAAGAACCTAAACTCTAATATACGATAGTAGATCACTGAATTGTAACGGCTTAAAAGTAGCCCAAACCTAAATTAACCTACACTTATTTTTTATAAAAAGATTTCGGCAAATTGAGTACCTTCTCCTCTTTTGAAGTCGATTTATAACAAGATTACGAAACCTGTATTCAACGAAGTTCAAATTTAATACACCTAAAGTAATGCCATTACTTAATGTGTATTATGTATATACACATTATATGGATTTCTTAAAATTTTCTCGGGATACTGTAATCAGGTATCTTTGTATTCATTATGGGATCATTTGTAAAAGTCTAAACTTATGAATAAATACATTGCAATCGGTTAGCGTTGAAGATACTCGTTCATTGGTCAGTCACATACTTTATTATAATTTTACACTTATATAGCTTTCTCATCGTTGACATTGTCAGAACTTGACCAAATTGAAATGGAACCAAATCAGATAAAGAAAAACACTAAAACCGCTTCAACCACTTGAAAATTATTAGGTAACAAACAAAAAGTAATAATACATACGAATTTATAAACTCCACCGTTTTTCAAGTCACTTGAAAACTTTATTACATTTTTAATAAAAAGCAAAACTAAAATCAAAACTATTCTTTGTTAAAGAAATATGAAATTAAAATTTCATTGACATGTAAGGAAGAAATATCGAAAAAGACATTCCAAAGGTCACCGACTCCAGTCGGTGATTTTTTAATTGTATATTTTGTACTTATATTATAATGGAGATGAGTTTTTCTATTGAATTTTCAGTATCAAAAAAATGAAAGTAGTGACTTAATGTATGTATAGGTATATAAGCAGCATAAGACTTAATATCATTCAAATAACACTTATATATATACATATTTATCAATGGAATATAAATGTATACAGTTATGAAAATATATTAAATAAGACAGGTTTTGCCAGAGGTTCGGCGTTGCATACTATAAGTAATTATAAGAAGTAATCCCAAACTTAACGAAAGTAATTGCTAAGGAATACTATACTTATTCTGGCTATTTTGCAGTTTTATAATCTTGAAACATTTTGTGTTAAATGCAAAATAAATTTAAGTGTATATTATTCTTGGAGTAAGTATATAAATATTCCGAGAACATGTTTTATTGAATTAAAAATAGAAACGGAAAAGGATAATCTTGAAAAGACAAACTTCTGCTTGAACATTTTTTTTTAAAGTAGGAAACTTCTATGAAAATTAATGTGGTTTTTATTTGTTAAAACTATGTACGAGTGTGTGTATATTGTTTCCATTTAATAAAATATGTGAAGCGCTGTATTAAAAAAGTTTCTAACTTTTTATTCTAAAGACTTTAACTAAGAAAACAGAATTTTTTATTGCTTAAAAGATCTCTTTATGAAAAACCAAAAACGAGACAAGAAACGAATCATTGAACTTTCATAACAGCATAGAAGATTACAAAAGCGGAAAGATATTGCTTTGATGTGTATTGCCTGATGTCTGACGTAGAAAATTGTACCGGGATTTACTTCAGTCAGATTTATTGGAAAAATAAATATTCTAAATTAATATTTATTTATAGGTTACGTGTTACCTTCATATACATAGATATATGGAATAAAGCGGATACACATACAATTCATTTTAATATATCATAGTTTTTTCATAATTACATATTATATTTCATTTAAATTTCTTGATACTATGTATAAAAAACAATTTATATTAAACGTCAAAAAAAACTTCTGGCAGACCACTTCCCACAAAAAAGAAGTGTCTAAAAAGATAAATATAATACAGTTTTAAACATTAAATTTTGTATTATACCTTTTTATAGTTATGTAAGGAACTTTGTTATCCGAAATTTGCTCTTCTAAATTTAAATAAACCAACGTAAAATTTTGTTATTTTTTTTTATTAATATTCCTTACACCATGTAAAATATTTAATTATAATATGTTTTTCTTACTAAACTCCGGGTAGCTGCAACTAGCGTTAATTATTATGCCAGTCTTGAGACGAACTAAATTGTTAAACTCGCAACACGTCCACAAAGCAAATGAAGTCTTAATTGAATCAGTAAATCACATTTTTTGACGAATAATTTTAATATTATGTAACGCACAAACATTCTAACGACACCTTAAAACAATCCTTCTTTATGAAACATTGGAGTTTCTAACAAAAATGTATGAGGGCAAATCTTAAAAAATGTTGGTGATAAAAAATTATATTTCAAGACGAATCGTTGTACATAACGACAAATGTATATAGTCATTTTAGCGAAGGAACACAAAAAGGATAAATGAGTTCCACGTTATATTGCCCCACAAACTGGGTTCGCTTGCTTCTTCCCTAAGCGATTTTTCATGAGCCATACCGTTAATGTGTACAAACGCTCTTGGCTTCAGCGGCATACTCTTTTGCAGAAAATAAATTATGCTCAGAGTTGCTGGGCAGGCGCGTTATAAAGAATTCCTTTGCAGATAACTAAGTTATTTTTGCATTTAGTTTTAACTCGACATCGAGAACTGGTAGTATCTATATAGAAAAAAATGTAACTTGTACACAAAGTAAATATATAGGCTTTACGAGTACATATTATATTATAGTTTAGGGTTTCACGTGGTTTTATACAAGGCCTTGCTTCTCAAAACACATATATGTATACAAAACACAATATAAATGTTCGAATTTTATAGATTTCATTAATGTTCCTTAAATTTATTCAAACTAATTCTAGCATTGTGTAGAATGAACATATGGGAACAATTTATTGCTCTATTTGTATTCACTTTGGTGGGTGGATACGTTCGCATCATAACTCTCTGTAACAAGATACACTAAGCTGAGGTTATCAGCTTACATATGATATCATTCTAATTAAAATGTATACTTCATCTTAATTTCGTATTCTGAGATTTCGTTTTTGTATTTTTGTTTATCGTGTAACAGAGTTTTGGTAAGAAATTGTATTGAATTAAAATTTAAACCCATAAATATGATTTTTCCGGAACATTATTTTAAAGTAACTTTGTTAAATAAGACATTGAAGCTTGTATAACGTATAAGAAGCATTTTATATATTTCAACGCTTATTTATGAGGAGTCATGTTATAACATTTTCATATGCATTACTTAACAATGCTTTCTAACTTTGGGCCATTTATTTTTAATTATAAATATTACCCGAAAATTGCAGGTTACAATTCTGATATAGTAAATATTTTTGTCAGATGAGTTTCATTATTTGAATTGTAACCTAGATATTTTACTGGAAACTGTTATGAGCATATATTTTGCAATTAAAATATAATTATCGAAATTTAGCAACATATTATCGGTATAAGCTTAATTTATTGAACAATTTCATTTCAATTGGTTAGAAATATAAAGTTTAACTTGATTACTACATTCAATAAAAATATACTATTATAAAATTGTTACTTGTTTATATATATTAACTAAGTACATTGATAATACATAATCATTTTACCTATATTTTTTTAATATGTTATTAGTTATATAGTTTTAATAAATATTCTTTATCGCTCATACTTTTATGATGTAATAATAATATGATTCATCACTTAAGGCTTACTGACAGACAAGCACCGAAGGGACTTACCCTATTAGAAAAAACATTAAACTATATAGATACAATAATAGGGTGTAAATATATTTGAAGTTGTTCATAACTTTGCTTTGATCTGACCTTTATTGCTAGCGAATCCATCACAGGACGTTCATTTCAAAGAGCACTATACAATACTTGATATAGAACATGGAATCTACATTGTTGCAAGAGCAAATTGGATTATCAGATAATTCCATAAAGACAATCCTCTACCATAAGCACTATATCCTGTTCCATGTTATCTGTTTATTTAGTGCAGTTGAACGTAGTAAGTCTCGAGAACTAAAGGAAAGCTTTATAAATTATACAATAATAGCCTAATAAAACTTGGACCAAAAACTTTAAAGGTTTTTATAAAGCAGAATAATAAATGATGTATCATTTAAAGTTTAGTGTCCCTCGTCAAAAAATTGTTGTACATTAAGTTGAAATCAAATAATATTGGTTATATGTGTGACTTAATATTTCTATATTTATTCTTTTTGTGTTCCTTCAATAAAAAATGACTATGTATACTCATTTGTCGTTATGTATGACAATTCGTCTTTTAATATAATTTTTTATCACCGATATTTTTTAAGATTTGCTCTCATATACTTATTTTGGTTAGAATCTCCTATGTTTCATACGTTTCTTTTAATATATTTTTATGTTAATAATATTCTGTCAACTTCAGCTAAAAAAAAAGTCTATTTTATTCTACGTTCTTAAATATATAAGAAATACATTTTTTTATGCTGACTTATTAGTTTTATTGAATAGTTAACGAATATATATTATCAAATACAAGATATAAATCACATGCTGAGTCATAGACACACTTGTCGATCTATTTCGCCATATAATATGTGTTTTCCTCTATTAAGATAAACAGGTTTTTTATTTGAGTACGTAAGCGCAGTGTCAATCAGTCGACCAGCGTACTTGTTCGAGTAAATACGTGAAACGAACATTAAAATGAAGACTGCACATATTGTATTTGTGGTTCTTGTATCTTTTCTTTGCGTCTGTCATTGCAAAGATCTTATTGTTGGAACCAGTTTTAACGGTCGATTGCTCTGGCAAGAAAAAGCAGAATACAATGCCATCCCGCTCAAAAAGAGAGTCAAGGAAGTATTCTATTCGGATCCAGGACAACAAATTATTAAGGTAATCATGTCAATGTAAACTTTACTTACAGATTCTTTGAAGTAAAAAATAGCACAATATACATATTTCATATAAATAGTTTAAGATTGACTCTGTTGGTTTCAAGAATCTTAACAATAAACTTTATCATATGCAATATTGATATGTTTTAAAAATACGCAAACTTTATAATATGTTATTGAGCCTAATTTTATTTATTTAAACTATGTGGGACTTTAAAAAAATAATATTATTTCTCTGTTTTCATATTTCTCGGTACATGATTTCAAATTAAAACAAAACGTTAAAAATATTCCAAACATTATTTCACTATCTGTCAATTCAAAAGCATCAAATGGTTTCATTTGATATCCGATAAAATATGTACAATTTCACACCAAAACTATTAATATTTCCTCTACATATTTTATTCGTGTATGGAATAAAAAATATGAGTTATTTTATATATATGATTTACGACTTTGTAACCTACTTTTATTATAATGCGTAAATTATTCAATTGGTTCTTTTTATGCGATACTAAGTCATGAGTCAGAGATTGACCTTGGGCCTGTCTTTTTATAGATCTGACAGCTTTTGTCATCCTCATATAAAACATTCTGCTCAACGATTTTGATTGACCTTTTTCAAGATACCTTAAGGAATTTTCCTGTTTCTTTGTTTTAATGAGTTGATAGTACGTATTGTACACAAACTCGTACGTGTGATGTATATGCTTAGTTTTAAAATATTAATGGGGATACGTATACTTCGATTTATTTATATGTAGTGTATATCTGATGTTATGAGAAGGTCGTAATGTGCTGAGATAACCCTGACATAGATTTAACAGAGAAAATGCGATACGTTGTATTATTTAAAAGATTTCATAATTTGATTAATATACCTATTGTTTTCTATGCTTCATGTTTCAAAAAATTTAAGGATTTCATACCTCAAATGTTTAACCAAAATAAAACAAGTCAAACTGAATTGTGTAATATTTTATTACACAATTCTTATAAAAACAAATATTACGTCTTACTTGAGCGATACTAGTGACTTTTATTCATAAAGTAATGATAAACAAAAATGTAGTTTTGTTAAAACTTTTGTTTTTCTATTATTTTTAATATTAAGTTTTTGGTGTAGAATACATAAGTATGCAGGCAAGCCCATAATTAATTTGTCTGTTATAGTTCAACAAGACATGTCGCTACATGTTGTATTACATTAAATAGTACGTTTATCCTGTACTTAAAATAGGAAACACGCATCGACATGAAATGCATAGTCTTAGTTTAGCAGGCATTTGAATAACGAGTGTAGCGTATTTACTCAAAATATCAAAAAGTGAGTATTGAAGTGTCAAAATGTTTCTGTTTAAAGAAGGTTTATCCCTTTCCCAAAACAAAAGAACGATTGGATGGTATATGTAATGAGTCTGCCCCCTCCGATAGTATGGTGAAAAATTCCATGAAAGAGTTTCGCCTCTGGAGGGAAACCAACAAAGACATTGGCCCCAAAGGTCGATCTGTGGAAGCGGTTACTCCCAAAACAATTGCTCCTATCAAAGAGGAGGTCCTAAGTGACCACCGTTTGAAGGTTAAAGAGAAACTTCAGCTAGGATGAGGCTCTCTAAAAGTTCCGGTAATTGTGCGATCCACGAACATCTTCACATGAATATAAGTGCAAGGTGGATACCACAACTTTTATCAGTGGTACAGAGACAGGAAAGAGTGTATTGTGGATAGGTGGTTTTGGATCTTTGTTGCGAAAATTCAAAAACTGTGACCAAGGGGATTGTGACTTTTAATTTCGTTTTTATAATCTGGTGCTTATAATCTTGTTTTATGATCCACAAAGTAAACGCGGGTCAATGGAATGAAGTTTTGAGGTGTAAAAGTCGCCTAAAAAGGCTAAGGTGCAGCAATAGGCTAAAAAACTGATATGCACAATCGTTTGAAATTTTTGAGATATTGTAATGGTGGACTTTGAAGAATGTTATAGAGTCATGAACAGCGAATATAATGCTTCTTGGATATATATATATATATATATATATATATATATATATATATATATATATATATATATATATATATACGGTACAAGATAAAGGCAAAACGAAGACATAAGCTGTCTGACGGTCCTGTTGTTCTATGACAACGCCTCTGTATCAACAGAATATCAACCGCTGGTGTTTCGAACAATTCAATGCAGATTCTAAGAAGTGGAACATCCACCTTAGAGTTTAGAAATGGCCTCGTTCGATCATTATTTATTTCCAAATTTAAAAAGGGACTTAGGAGGAAGAATATTTTCAAGCAATGAAGAGTTGCAAACTCTTGGGTCAATTTGAGGTTAAAATTGTGATTATAAAGATTTAAAGATATTGATTGACAGATGTTAGAAGTCTGTGTTCATGATAATTTTATTGAAAATAAAATCTGTTTCGTTTCATTTCCTTCATTAATTTCAGGCCAATTCATAATGGGACCGCCTAACTATATATGTATATGCAAGTGTAGTAGCAAATTTTTAATTAACAATCTTTTTAAAGTGAACCATAAGACAAAACCAAATAAAAGTTATTTACTTAATCAACAACTGGCTGGCAATGAAAATGCACTAATATAGTACGTCTGACATTTACGAGGGTGTAACGCAATTTGTGAGAAATGTGACCTCAATCTCAGGTTGTTTAATAAAATTCTTGTCTGGTGGTAAGGATTGTTTTGTGTGATACAAATCTTTTGATGATGCCAAATAACTGTGTATGTGCTAATTTACTCTGTATATTTTAACGTCCACACCCAGATGTGTATGGCTTAATTATAATAGTTGATTGTAATATAACTCACATTTCATAATAGAACACATAAACAATGGCATGTTTGATTAAGCCAGGAACTTTGTATTACTAGCGAGTGTTTAAAAATCCCATTGTTAGTAAAATACTAATAATCGCCTATTCAACATTATATCAATAATTCTGGCTATATATTTTTCTTTCTCATAGTTTAAAAAATGTAATGTATTAAGAATTGGTACATTATATGTAATAAAAGCAATAAAAAAATATCACTAAAACTTTTTTCCATAAAAAACGTATGTGGGGAAATATGTTGTATGTTATAGTTTTAATTCTTAGCATATTAAATATGGTAAACTAAGGTGGTCTTGTTTCCTTAATTAAGTTTCACTTATGTACCCAAACTGAAAAGTAATTAATTTTTATACTCACCTTCTTTTATCATGTAAAATTTCCTGTTAGAATTTAGAAGCACCTCGATAAATTTTATGCCTTATATGTAGTAGAAAATATATTTTTCCTTGTATATAAACAATTGAATATGTATTAAGGAAAAGTTATCCGAAAAAACATAACTATAGAATTGTAAGAGGTAATATATTTTAGTACTTATAGTATAACTAGCTTTTGCCGCGACTCCGTCCGCGTGGAGTAGTGACTTCCGGCAGATTTTTGGTTCTTCCCACATAGTTCCCTTTCTTGCGGGGTTTTCGGAATGGTCGAGTTCCTGTAGAATTTTCAGGATAAAACCTATATTTTTATTTTTTTTATTCACAATGAAGTACTCTTAACCAACAACATATTTATTTGTTTATTTGAATAAAGATTAATATTATTATGTTGATACGACTTAAACAAATTATTTCGACCATATTAGGTACCATAAAAACGGTTTTTGTGAGTTAATCTTAAAAGATAGATATATACTGTCGCGGACTGTTTTTTAGATCATTAAAAGGGCTATTATTCTTTCATACATATTTTTTGTGTATCTTGAACCGTTTTCACGGCGCACGCAACGGAAGGCTTCAAAGATGAAATAATTTCTCCCGTTTTTTACACATTTACCACTATATCTTTGCTCCTATTGGTCGTAGCGTGATGTTATATAGCCCACAGCCTTCCTCAATAACTGGACTATCCAACACAAAAAGAATTATTCAATTCGAACCAGTAGTTTCGGAGATTAGCGCTTTCAAACAAACAAACAAACAAACAAACAAACAAACAAACAAACTCTTCAGCTTTATAATATAAGTATAGATTATCACTTTTGTTCTATACAAAGGTAAAACAATAACATGAGCGAAGGAAAAATATAAATTCTTTTGCTTTAACTTTGTAATTTAATATGCTGTAAAAATATATCATTTAATAATTTTTTGGAATAGCGCTCGCTGGGGACAAAATCATTGACCTAAATGACCCAAAGTTTATCTTGGTAAGATACCATAACTGTGTAAGTATAAAGAATTAAACAGAAATTTATATGAACTCGAAGGGGATATAACTGTAGAATAATTTAGGCTTTAGTATCAATTCATTAGGATAACGTCACTTATTTAATATTTTCCACAATTTTGCTCTTAAAATATCTAGGAGACCAGTCAAAAATTTCTAAAACAAATAATTGTAATCTAAATTAATTAAATCGTTTTTGAGATGAACTGCGGATAAAAGGGAAAACAAAAACTCACTTGTAATACATATGTATATAATTTCCATTACGTTGTGAGTAAAAACAATAAGATTCACGTCTCAGCGGAATTTACATGAAAAACGAAAACAAAAATTCATCGTATAATAAGATAGGATGTTAATAAATGGTTCAACTCGCGTTGTTTTGTATTTTATTAATGCATGGCAAAGCTTTTCATGAACACGAGGTATTTTGGGATTGAATAGATTTCAACCCTTTATTGAAACGTCGCGATGTACGGAACGAGCGATGATTAAAACAACATCGTTTGCAGAGGCCTCGGTGTAATTAATTATTTTGCTGTGAATTCTCCTTTATCTTTACATATACAAAGATATGTAAACTATATAGTACGTCTGCGTGATTGTCTCGTTACCAATAAGATTTATGAGATACGGTTTAATAAAATTTGCTATGCATAATAAATATTGCGTTTTAAATTTATAAATTTTATAAGTATATTACTTTCATAAAATATATAAGTAGTTTGAATGTGTTTTATAATAATTATTATAATGGTTAATAAACAACTCGGAATTTAAGTATAGTTACTGAAAGTTGAAATTAATTTATTTACAGGGAATAATTGCAAGGGATTTGGACCACACAGATGCCATTGCTACAATAACCGCGGGAGGAGTAGGACAGTCGTACGCGAATATAAGACTCAAGAGTGAAAGGGGATCAGGTCTTAACTACCAAATTGAAATATACGTTTAAAAATTGTGATATGTGCTATTTTATATTAAAACTGCTAACTATAATCTGACCTTAAATACATCGGTTAACAAACGAGCGTTTATTTGTTTTTATTATATTTATGATTTCTAACTTCCTAGCAATTACAGATTTCGGTGTCCAAATCTGTTAACTGATTCATAAAATACAAACTTTTGGTTTAATAGTTTAAGTTTTATAAATACCAGGTTTTCATATATTTACTTTACTGTCCAATAGACATTAAATTTAAATTGAATATTAATATTTTCTAAATTTCATAGGAGTAGAGACAAAGATAATAGCAAAATAAACACATGTATGATGGTCTCCGCTCGTATGTAATAAAATTAATATTTGTCAATTTATTTGTTATAAATTGATGTATTATATATTAAGGAACTTCGTTCGGATTTTTTAAAAATAAAATAACAGTAAGACATTTGACAATTTGACTATGCGATATTAATTAAAATGAACAAATATAAAAGGTAAATAAAGGAATGAAATGATAACCTGCTAACTCCAGTTAAACAACAATTAAAGTACTTACAGAGTAATATCCTTAAAATAGCCTTAGACTAATTGCTAAACCAATATTAATAGTCGAAAACCCATGAGCGATATTGCCTCGACGACGGACCACCAGAAAGTGCCGATGTTTCTTTTTGCGCACTGCTTCTATTTTTTTGTTTCTTTTCCAAGGAGTTCCTAACTCGGCTTCTATTTTGTTTCTTGACCAAGGAGTTTCCTAACTCGGCCTCTCCTGACTCCTGGTCGTCCTCGGCCACATTTTCTCTGTTGTTCAGTAGCAGCCTCGCCTACTGCGCCACCTTCCCGATCTTCGTCTTCAAGGTTTGGCATAGACGATCCGGCCGAAGCACCTTGTCATCCTGAATTTTGAAATAACATCACCATTACTATCGGAAACATTATTGTTTGCATGAGTGTAGTGTCCAAATGTTTTTCAAATAAAGTAATGTAAGCTAAACGGCATCCAAGACAGATAAAGTGAAAATAAAGAAAAAGGTGTGAAATCGACGGTATCCCAACAATTTCACATCCCCACAGTACATTACCATTGTCGGGTGACTCACGCCTTTGAAGGGCTACCAACACCATAGAAGTGCAGCTCATGCCAATGCGACTCACGCAATCGGCAACTTCCACCACTGGGGGCTCCCGTCAGTGGTGACTCCCGTCAGTGGCGACCAACGCTGATGGCGGCTGATGCAACTGAGGACAAACGTTAAGGGCGACTAACGCCCGTGCGACTAACGCACCTGACGACACACGTCAAAGGCGACTAACGCCAAGGCGACAAACGCCTATGCGACTAACGCAACTGACGACACACGTCAAAGGCGACTAACGCCAAGGCGACAAACGCCTATGCGACTAACGCAACTGACGACACACGTCAAAGGCGACTAACGCCAAGGCGACAAACGCCTATGCGACTAACGCAACTGACGACACACGTCAAAGGCGACTAACGCCAAGGCGACAAACGCCTATGCGACTAACGCAAACTGACGACACACGTCAAAGGCGACTAACGCCAAGGCGACAAACGCCTATGCGACTAACGCAAACTGACGACACACGTCAAAGGCGACTAACGCCAAGGCGACAAACGCCAGTGGTGATGAGTAGACTTGCGTCTTGAACTCCCACCCGGCAGCAGGTCAATGAGACGCCTGCGGTGTCTCGAACCTCCACCAGCTGCAGGCCAGCGGGATGTCCCCGTCTCGACAAGTGACGTCTCGCGAAACTTGTCACCACTGCTTCTGAGAACAGTCGTTAAAAGAAAATGAGCAAAGTGACAAAAACAGTTCAAAAATTTCACCATCGAATACTATAGCACCAGTATCTGGGCACCATTCTAAATTCCATGGCATCACACGTTGAGTGGTTGGTTGAGCTGATTTAAGAGCATTACATTACATTGGATTACAATTTTAAACTGGATGCCAACTAGATTGTGGTGGAAATATTTTAAGGCCCTGACCTTATTTCACTATTGTAATTAATCTCTATTTCATGTACCGCGATCATACACGAATGCGGGATTACGCGCCCCAATACGAAAAATATGTCGTACTCATAACGAATTTTCTCAGGTTGATATTCTACGTCATAACTCTGCCGCGTTTCACAGCAAGTTGCGGGACGTATTATTGAAAAAAGAATAAACCACCTAGCAGTCCTGTTTTTCATTTACATTGACTGGGAATTTAGTTTAGTTTGTTTTAAGTATTGGATATTCTCTGCACATTCGCCATCGCTCCCTTCACATACTAGATTAGGTTTACACATCGCCTTTCAAATTTATTTATTAGTGAGATACGTGCCCAAGCGTCCTCTCATTTTTACTTAGTTATATTTCTTGGTGAGAAATGTTTGAGGACACAGGTATTTTGTCTTTAATATGCTGTATTGTTGTTTATATTTTTTTGTTATACTCCTGTGATCTGTTTTTTTTCTCCAATAAACAAAATAAAATAAAAATAAAATTGCAGATGAGTTCATGTAATGATGTAATTACAGAGCCTCCTCCTTTTTCTAGCGCTCGGGCTAACCTGACCACCACTTATATGTCTGTCTAAGTTCTCAACTTCGGTATTCAGAAACGAGTATTTTATTTTAATATTGATCAAAAAAAATAGAATTCTACCTTTACCTTTTTTTTAGCATTAAAATTCAGAAGAAGTACTTTGTTGATATAAACGAGCAAGTCATCAGAATCAATGAATTCCCGAAGCATATCATTAATTGATAATAGGTTTGTAAACAATAGATGAGTTTGTCAAACCATATGGCATCTTTCAGTATTCGTAGTTCCCTCCTGACGCGGACGTAACGAAGCCTGTGTAGTGAATACAGTCGTCCCTGATTCTCATTTCATGAAGTCGCCATATCAGGGCCGGTGACGAAGTTATGTCATCCTAAAAAAAATCAATTTAATGGTCAATAAATGAAAACGGATATCTTTCCTTCTCTGTATTGCGAATAAGTGCTCGAAAATCTTTTTCGTCACTGAAATTATTGAGCTGGCATATTGGGATCGAGATTCCCTAATGATGCCTTTATCTAAGAGATCCTTCATTATTTCGCTAACTTGTACCATCTTCCTGTAAAATAAATTGTATGGGCGACAAGTTATTGGAATTGAACTAGTAAGTTTGATATTCATCTCACCTATACTGTACTGTAGTGGCAGCGGTACACAAGAAAATCCGAGAAAGGCGACAATACAAACATTGGTAATTCCAGATTACTACCTGGCAGAGGGATTTTATATAAAGAGTTTTCGGTGGCTAGTACTTGATTAACCTGACTGATCCCAGCGAGTGATATACTGTTGTTGTTACTCTTACATACATTACTCCAACACGATTCAAAACATCTGTTGCTATTCATGCAGGCTGACGGTACTACTACTAGATCTTAAAATGAAATATTGCTGAATTCAATAGTTACTGTGTTGTGAGGAGTGGCAAAGGTTTCGTATTCATTAACGTCTCGTAATGTACATCGTATTCTTGGATTGGCAAGAAAGTAATTTAATAAGGTCAGAAGAAATCAGTGATATGATGTGATCACCAATATTGATAAATATGTTAATCGGTATGCACTATCAACTGCACGAACCACATCGATATTTCTCACCAGCTTCGGTTAACATATGTTTACATTTTGGTAGTTAGTTAATCCTTACCTATTCTTAACAAAACATGCGTCTTCACAGTTTCCTGTAGTTTTAATAAATGCGCGTATTAAGACGACTTAGCAGCGGGATTATCATTTTATTCTGAAAGTTGTTAATGTTGGTTTGTTTATTATTACAATTCCAAGTTCTGCAGATAAATCCTTAACCAATCGTAAACGTTATAATGTACGTCTCACATTCCCAGCGTATGTCGTATATTAGTTGTATGTCGTGTTCATACATGCAAAGGAAATGTTAGCGGAGTCCAACTTCTGAGAACAGAGAGGTCTTAAATGAGTTTTAAAAATATCCATGTACGACCATTTGTGACCTATGAATTTAGTTATGTCTTGGCGTCGGCTTTTAAATAAGATGCTTCCCGGGAAAAACACTCATGATCTTCCACTGTCCACTATCATTGCGCGATCTACCTCTAGACACAATAAATCAATCAGAAGAATCAAAAATTGACACGTAATAATGAAGCGATTTTATGAGTGCGAGATTCTTAAGGGCTTCTGTCATAATGGTAAAATACGAAACTGACATAGTATCGGGATAGCGAACAGTGGTATCTTGATCGTGAGTCGTAGTCTGAGAGACATCGCTCAAGTTAACTAAACTATTTACGTTTGGTGATTCGTTGCCACTATTAACTATGTGATTGTGACCTATAGACACATTTCTTACGACCGATTCAGCAAAATTTCCTGATAATTATGTTGTAACTCTACGACACTATTATTAAACTGATCGACAGCTTTGAGTCTTACTAAAGTGTTATTCAAATTATCATTCAATGAATCACTTACAAGTAAGTATGATGCGGGTGCGTGTTGAGAAAATTTACTGCTGCTCGACTCGTTTCTCGATCTACGACAACGTACTCGTGCTATGGACACCCTAGGGTATCTATGTGGGCTAGATATCAATCTATTTTTCACATGGCGTAATCTTTTTCTAATTTAGATCGGTTACGATTCATTTTATTAGACATAATTGTCAAAAAGAAAACAAAATACGGTGGACCAAAGAATTTATAAAAAAGAGATCTTTATCCCACTTCTGAATTAAGGAACTTCGTTCGGATTTTTTAAAAATAAAATAACAGTAAGACATTTGACAATTTGACTATGCGATATTAATTAAAATGAACAAATATAAAAGGTAAATAAAGGAATGAAATGATAACCTGCTAACTCCAGTTAAACAACAATTAAAGTACTTACAGAGTAATATCCTTAAAATAGCCTTAGACTAATTGCTAAACCAATATTAATAGTCGAAAACCCATGAGCGATGTTGCCTCGACGACGGACCACCAGAAAGTGCCGATGTTTCTTTTTGCGCACTGCTTCTATTTTTTTGTTTCTTTTCCAAGGAGTTCCTAACTCGGCTTCTATTTTGTTTCTTGACCAAGGAGTTTCCTAACTATATATATTAAATAAAAGTAAAGCACCGTTTACAAGAAGTAATACAAAGTCAAACGTGCGGAATTATGGAAACAATTTTTTATCTTTTGCTTTAGGACAATGCACCTACTCACTCATCGTTGCTTGTGAGAGTTTCTGTTGAATAACAACAACGTAAACACACCTCAACCATCATATTCATCCGAATTTTTCTTTTCTTGCAAACTTTTCTTGTCCAAAAACAAAAAGAACTTATGAAAGGATACAGTTTTGTTATGATTGAGAAAAAAAGACTGCATCGCTGTTAAAGTTTAAGGCTAAATCATTAAGTTTTATATTTTTATTGTTGTATCGATTTGTATAAAAAGTGAGAATTTTTGATTTATATGCCAAAAATATATATCTTTTACTACAAGTGCTTAAAAATAAATGTTATCTTATAGATTTGTTACGGTACATTGGCTTTATTTGATACAACTCTAAATATACACAATAGATTGGTTACTATATATCTTTATAATATTAATTAAATTTAGCAAAACCGCAGTAGTGCGGTTAATAGTGTCCGATACACGAATTACCGAACTGTACATCATAAACATTGGTCACTCAGATTAACATGTAGCTGCAAATTAATGCAATTTATTTCACCAAGCTCCGAAAATACATGCACTTAGTGTCCGACCTTTTAACGCATATTAATTATAAAGTGGGATAAACGTGGAAGATTTTAATTTATATTGGTTTTGTTGACAAAAGTTTTCCAGAGTATGTTAGGTATTTATCAACGTTTTATGTCACTAACATATTTTAACATTATAGTATTGGAGGAAAACAATAACTTTTTTGAAAAAAGGAAATCCTTTAAGTCCTTTTTAAAAACTTGTACTGTTTTTTCCCTTGAAATCGAACATTTAGTCGTCGCTTTTGTGTGATTGCAAACAAAGACGAGACATAGCAAGATTTATGATCCACCAGCATCATATTTGGTGATTTCCAATAAACCAGGCTGTCGATTCTCCAACAGGTGATTTAAAGGATTGCATCGTTAAATGTTTTCATTACTAGAGAACACATGGTTCAAAACTGGTAGTTTTTACTATCTTGACATATTTCTTTTCATCAAAATTGGTAATTATCATGTTTACATGTTTAATACTATGATTATATTTTACTGAAACAGTCAAATTTTATAAATATATACATTTTTTCTTCAAATGTTATTGTTCCAACAAATTAAAAATAAATATATAAGACTATCAATTAATAAAAAAGGCTAAATCTCCTTTAAAATAAAACGTCTGGCTTTAAACAGTTTTATTCTTTATCCTCACAATACCCTCAATCATCGAGGATTATCTGTTGAGAAGAATTCTTCAATAATCTAATTTATGGGCCCAGAGAAAAGGGATTGGATAAAACGGTTTTTGCTTTTATTCTTTGTTTTAATAATTAAACATATTTCGCCTTATATCTCTTAACCTATCTTCGACATATTTTCTTTTTGTATGATATAATAATATTTAACTCAAAATGTGAATATCTTTATTTTAATAAGTTTTTTAATTATGAGAAAATAACAATCACAGTAATTTTTACTTAACACAAATACTTCAGGACTAAATCCAAGAAATTAAATATCTTTTTTTTTTGCTGTTGTAACATTTTTATGTTATTGATAGCAACATCGTAAAATTTATCACATGAACTTTGTAAGGGCCATTCAAATACAATATCAAGACCATAACTTCATTTTTATGTTAAACTGATTATAAACATTATTGCTTACAACTTCTCATAAGATATGTGAAAATATGTAATATTTATAAGAATATTACGTGGAATTTGTCATTCAATTGTTTGTTAAACATACTTGATTAATATTACTATGTTTATAATATTTTCAAGTACGGATGTTTATTACCATAAATGCACTTACAAATACTATTCCAAAAATGTAATTATAAAACTCTATCCAAATAAACAATATCAGCATCAGTTAATTGATGGATTTTTAAAGCATTCAACTTTATTTTAAATTAAAATTATTTTAAATTTCTATTTATTGTCCACATAGCTGCGATTGTTAAAACTTCAGAGACAAGGCCTTGTCTTGTTTTCAAAACTTCGACTATTTTCTTCTGCATGATGGAAAAACTGTTAAGTATCACTGTATTTCATTCTACTTTTAAATATTGCTCACTCTTCCAAGTCAATATTAATAATAGCGCTGACTAATACATTGTCGGCAAGAGTTTATATACCTTTTTTATTTAAGATTTTTGTAGAATATAATCTGTTAAAATTTACACTACGAGTATTAGAGATTCACGTGAATTTGATAAGATGACGATATTATATCGTTCATATATTGTTTTGAAATACATATAAAATGACAGGTAAAGATTAAAAGATTATTCTTTACCTCAGCTGCTGTTAATAAGTATGTCCATATAATTTGATACAGCTATTGTAATATTACAAACACTATCTAGATATAATTTTATGCTTACATTCAAGATTAGTGGATTAATGTCAAATAACGTATGGAATTAAAAACTTTTAAATATTATTATTCATGGCCTTTAAAATAGTGGTCATGAAGTCTAAATTCATATTAAACTGAATTTTCGGCAATTACTCGCGGGTTTTATTTTATAAAATCAAAGTAATTCAACAAATACCGAAACATTAATATTTATAATAAATATTTTTGTAAGTATTGGGATAATAATGACTGAAGTGTGTAGTTTAACTATGTATACTAAGTCGTCTTTACGAATTTCATTAATATTCAGACCATGAATACTGGAATTATCTAGTTGCTTCTACTTTAAATTGAAAAAGGTTTAAGAGGCACTAACTACAGAAGTAAATTAATTACCAAACTAAGAACGGAATCTAAAGTCCTTGATTAAATAGTGATTAAAAGTTTGTAGTGAAAAATGCAGCGCTTTAAAAATCATCATATCTTTATTTGTAATTAATGAAAGCCTCTTAATAATTTACAGAACTGACAGATTTCAGTCTATCATCACGGAGTGTAATTAGAAAGTATTGTGTGCTTAGTGAATCGGTAATTTATTACTAGCTCAACAAAAATACATTGTATTGAAGGATCTAGACTAAGCAATTTCGTACTCATATAGAAAATTCAGTTTGTATCTGTTTATAAAAGTTAAATACAGCACAGTCAATATTTTATAAGGACACATCAACTAGAATTATAACGACATCTCATAAGCCTGTCTTTCGGTCGTCTAATTACAGGATAAAATTAGTCATAACGTTGGGAACATAAAGAAATGAAATATTAAAAAACGCATAGTTATCCGAAAAACTTAGTTTCTTTTAACCAATATAAAGTATCGACTGTTATAATAGTTTACATTTATTTTTAATTTTATATACAGGTATGAGAATACTTATTAATATATTTGCATTAACTTCCACAAATTTGAGACGAATTCTTTTTATATAACATAAGTATATACTACTTTTTATATAACATTTCGAATTTTACACAGAAATAAGTTACTTATTGAAAAAAGATCTTCTATTAAAAGACAATCGCTTATATTAAAAGAATATTTTCTATTATTATCATATACCATTAGAATATTTAAAATACGAGACTGTATCGATATATTTTTTGTATGTAATTTTATATAGTAAAAAGACAATTTTGACAATATTGAATGAAACACCGCCTCAGGATTTTACATTCCTTAGTAATAGTTTGACTTATTTTAAATTGAAGCTAACTACAATATATGCATCTCTCAATTTCCTATGTTTTGTTTAGTTTGTGTACTTTGATTCATATTTTGTTCAAAGTATTTTATACAAAATTTTATATTAAGCACAAGATTGGTATGAACATGCCAAAAAAGTTATTGTTATTGTTTTTTTTTGTAGCGAAGATTAACAGGTTTAAATTTAAGATATGATTTGTAGACTTCAATATTTTTACAAGTATGTAATACAATACTCCTGTTTATGGGTCGTAGTAGTAGTATTTTCTTTTAAACAACTTTAGTGCTATTAACAAAAAAATATTAAGTAAAACGCAAAGTCAAAATTTTAATGGAAACCCCAGGCACGAGTCAAAAAAGACAGAATTTTCCAGAAAGACGAAGAAAGATGCCTGGAATATTAAAAGAAGTTTGTCTTTACTACGTGCATCCGAAATCCCTTGAATACCAGCGGACCAGCATTCATGGAAGAATAATTCAAAGCATGACGAGTATGCCAGCAATCGCCTTACTATATAGAATGGAATTCAATTATCAAGCACACAATGCCTTCATTCTAATGAAATTTATTATTCTTTTTATAACTCATTCTGGAAATTAATCCGATAAATACCGTACCTAAGATATTTGCAAGGAAATAGAATATTATTGACAACACAATACCATAGATCGCTATCACATAAATATATAATTTATAACAGGTCAATATATATATTTAAATTAATTTCTCAAACATAATTTGTATGAAAAATTGTATTTCTATAGTTTTTTACCACAAAGTGAATTCTAATTTAGAATTTTACTATTCTCAAATTGGCTATTTTCAAAAGTCTATACTGTACAAACAGAAAATCAAACATTGAAGTGCTTTAGTATCATGTAAATTATTGTTTGATATATAGGAACAAAGAGATTCTTGAATTTATTATACAGGCTTCGTTAACTCATACTAAATACAGGAATGCTCCTGAAATAACACCAACTCTGTGATCATCAGTCATAGGACTTAGAACCAGGAATTAATAAATTCATATAAATTACAGTTAACTCCTCACATATTATATAAAGTTTTTGTCCATAATATGTATCGTATTCTTTTTATTTTAGAAGAGAATATATCGTCTTCATGTCTAAAAAGGTTGGGCTTACAAATTTTCATAAAGAGAGGAAAAAATCTTGTAAATGTATTTCTTTATGTAGAGGTCATAAAGGTAATGTTACCGCATTTACATCTAATTTATTACAGTTAAAAGTGAAAGAGGTGAAGAGTTGCAATCTTAGAAAAAGTTTTATATTATGGTTCCCCATAAAGAAATATAAATCAAGGGTTCAAAGTGTTTAACTTGGAAACTTGTCTAAAATTTAGGGTCATCTACTGTTTAATTAATGACGACAATTAATTTTATTAATCAAGGGTATACATATTTGACTCGCGGTTTAGGTCAAATTGTTATAATTTTTATTAAAACAAATGTAAACTTTTGTTTAATCTCTATTTTTTAAGTTCTTAAAGATTAATTATTATTAGTACTATAAACACAATTTAGGTATTATCATTGATTTTGTATACGAAGTTAGTGAAAAGGCAAAAATTATAGCAGCAACATAAAAGATTTTATAACTTTTTAAAATTCTCTCAAGATTCAGGATAGAAAATAATTATAGAAGCTATATTATGAAAAGGAAAGCTTTTTACCTTTGATCTTTGTTATTTCCTTTTCACGCTTAAATGGTTTAAGACGAAAATTGAAAGGAAAATTAACTAAGATAAGTACAAAGCATTACGTGATGGAGACTTTTTGGTTAAGTTTAGTATTATACAATGTAATAAATACTATTTCGAAAAGAAAGAATGCATATCAGATAAACAAATCAGATCGATAAACGTTGCACACTGTTATTTTGAGAATTTGGTATGCATTAAGGACATAAAATAATATTACTAAATATTTTTTCCTTAAGGACAAAGAAATCCAATTTACCATACATACTCGTTTTATTATATACAAAAAGTACTTGTTAAACCAAATGACAATACAAGTGCTTGACCCGAACTAAGCACCCTTATGTTTCTCGGACCTTTGTGTAATTAAAACACCCGAAGTTATAGAAATATATAAATCTAAAAATGTTCATGACATTATAATAAATTTATATTAAGATTATATAACAAATAATATTAAGAGTCTGGGAACATTACGAAAAAACATAAATTTATAAAAAAATCCAATTACATCTACTGTAGAATTATGAATATTTTTTAATATTATAATTACATACCTACCATATTTATGAATAATTTAAATGAAATTTTTACCTTATGTAGAAATTTGTAAAAATTGTCAAATTGAATAGTCCCATGATAACTCCATACCATGAGGATAGACAATACGTATTATAGTTTCTAACTACGTGTCCAAAATAGCCAATGGGGTCCTTTATTTAACCACTTCTAAATGACAGGATCCATTAATGACCACAACTCAGGCCATTGAAATTGCAATTTATATGTCGTTACTTTAAACTTGAGATAAAGCAAGTTTTAATAAGGGTGTAGAGCTTAAGGTGCGATTTATGGTAATTATTTGAGGTGACGTAGATTTGACACGGTATTAAACGTGATAATTATCGTAAATAGAGAGACGCTGTGTATTTAAGTGCTGTGTAAATTTTGCTTATATATTACAAACTAGCTGACCCGGCAGACTTCGTACTGCCTCAATCAAGAAATAAATTATGTCTTATTTATTTTTTTGGTGTTTACCTTTAAGCCATAAATCTCCGTATTCTGAAGTGCGACAAAATGATTGACATATTAGTTAATTGTCAAATCTATTGTCAAAAAACCGTTTGTATGGGAAATAGAAAAGGGCTGTTTTTATGGTTTTCCCAGTAATGAATCAATTTTTTAAGCTTTTATACCTTCCCTGAACCTCCACGAACATTTCAAGACTAAGATAAGATAAATCCGTTCAGCTGTTCTCGAGTTTTAGCGAGACTAAGGAACAGCAATCCATTTTTATATATATAGATTACAAGCTAGAACAGATACCTATCAAAATCCAATTCTAAGCAGGTGTTACTGAGAACTATTGTTTGTCCTTCTTTTTAATTCTGTACCTATTCACAAGGGTATGATAGAGCAATATTTATTAACGTTCCTAGCAGCCTCAAAATTCTGGGAACACAATTATAAAGCATTTATTTTCTATATGTTCAATTGACATGTGGAAATAGATGTTATATAACCACTTCGTTACCCCCAAATTCAATACATAATGCTTATTTTATTGTAATATATGTATGCAGATAACTTTAATTATTATTATTATACAAAAAAAGAATATAAGATTAATGATATCCGCAAATGATACCTCTTTCAAAAGGTATTAATATAATTGAGGATGATTTACTGAAGCATGAGATGATTTCTGAGAGTTAGTTGTTTCTAAATAATTGAGGAATCTGGAACAGAAATATAACTGTCAATGTATTATATTATAAATGACGAGGCGTTTTGATATTTTGATATTAGTAGTGGGAAGTAATTTGTAATTTAAATTTTAGATGTGAACAGTTCTACAATTTCTGGAAACAGGTCTTTCTACAAATATATATAAAACATTACAAAATGTTTAGAATAATACTTGTTGGCAAAAAGTTTCGTATATTTTATAAACCTAATAAAACTCTCTTTTTCATTTTTAAAGCACAAGTTTCTCATAATTTTCAACTTAAACATCTCGAGTAGACCGATGTGATTTGTGAATGATTGCCTATTACCAATTAATCAAGAATTTAAATATATATGTATTTGCACACGTTATAATAATTAATTGGTGTACATACTTAAAAGAATAAAACAATTGGAAAGTTCTAACACTTGAGTATCCATAATTCACGTCAAAGCGTTACAATTATGATGTTATAACATTGTATCTATGCCTTTTATTGTTTTTGTCTTACAAGGCCTCTTTACGCCAAAACTTTTGGTTCTAAGGGTAAACTTAGTCGAGGACAGCGTTCCTTTTGGTGTACTTGGTAAAATGTGACAAAAGAATTTTCAGATAAAATATAACTGATTTTGTCTAATTTGATGTTAGTTTAGCTGTTTCCAATGAATAAAAAAAATGTTAACAGAGTCATATCAGTGAAAAAGTAATCAAACATTGATATTCAGAAAGAATTGCAGAATATATACTTTTATATAGTAATTTATGATGATTTACTTGTTAAATCGTGAATACGTAAATGATGTTAAAAATGTAATTTTTACTGGTTGTCAAATAAATATGCATTAAAGAGTTATAATTTCATGAGTACTATTTTTCTAATATTAATATTTAGATTATTTTCAAAGGAAATATCTATATCGGGGCATCTTTAATACAGGATATTGAAATATTTATTTTTGAGATATTATTGAAAATCACCGTTTCAATAATATATTCTGAATTTTGCTCAAAGTTTGTAAAAGCTTGTATATGAATAGCATAAAATAAACAGGGTTTTGAATATTAAAATGACATTAAAAATGGGTTCCATATTTCCAAGAACGTAATATCATTTAACGCCTTTTGACTTTGAATAATAACAAGAAAATGGAAACAAAGATCTTCCAGTCTTCGGAGATAAATGAGAAGCTTTTAATATTATACAATATTGCTACTATGAAACAGGGTATACTTAAATATTCAGTCACATAAAATCAATGCTGATAAAATAAAAGAACGTGATAAAATTTACGAACAGTTCCAGTCGACATTTTATTTAGAGTAAACAAATAGAGCTTTTTGTTAATATATATAATAGATAAATTTGTTCTATTACAAAAAAATCCTTAACATTAGTAATCATAGATGTAGTAAAAGGAACAATCCTTTTGTGTTAATAGAATATACTCGACTATAACATAGTACTATAGGGCAGAGTAAATTAAATGTTATATTGTCTAAAATATGTATACGTTTTTCCGAGTAAAAATTGCGTTGGATTGTCACCGTAATGTATAAGTGATGAGGTTTTGTACACACTATTTCAATCAAGAACATTAAAGAGTCCTAATCCATCTGGAAAATTCACCATCACATATTTTTACCCATAAAATAAGATGGATTAGGCCGAATAAAGTGATTAGGGTTTTATTTCAGGTAGGTATTATACAGAAAGGCAAAAATCGCGTTCAAAATTGTATATGATGGGTTGTAATACTTTATTGATAACTTAAATTAACTAGATGAGGTGTGTATTGATTTTTCAATATAAAGTTTAAAGTTTTTTCGCATTTTATACTGCATCTTTTATTTTCGCGGAATTGCTTAAGGATTTAGACATCATTATATCATCATTTATATTTAGACATCACTGATATACAGTGAAGGATAACATCGTGAAGAAACCTGGACTTATAGTTTCACAATTATAAGTTTTAAATCACCAAGCCGTCTTGAGCAAGCGTGGTGATTAATGCTCAAACCTTCTTCATGTGAGAAAGAGGCCTTTGCTCAGCAGTGTGCGTTTGATAGGCTGATGATGATGATGGTTAAGGATAGAAGAGAATTTTTTTATAAATAAATGATGTCGGTATAGCAAATACTTTAAATATTATTATACAAGTTTAATCAGTATTGGCGAGTCAAATAAATAATATCAACTATGTTATTATTTTACATGTGCTTGTCGACTGAAATTTTTATTGCTACTACAGTATCCAACGTCGTATGCATTAAATTTTATATTTTAAAATTCCAAACGCCTTTTGCATATTGACAACAATGCTTTCTTTATTTAAATAGGAACAACGCAATTTTTAGAAATGTTTAGTAGTGTTTATTATATAAAACTGTCTTACAATATTATTTTATTGCTACGTTGAAAAAACGCTAAAAATTTTAGCTTGCTGTTTATTGCTTGGTACTATCGTAATTTGTCATAATAATTTATTTATTTCATAGTTAATTTTTTTAAACAATATATGTCTACTATAATAAATACCACTTGCAATATTAGAACTTTTCTGAAACAGAAATCCATGTTAAAATTCACACAAATGTAACAACGTTTGAAATAAGGGTTCTCATGGATTGGGCACGATCCATCACTTGACACGAAGGTTTTACTAGTGGACGTTCATTCAACGTCATTTTTGCCTTTCACTTGATAAACTATCCATTTCTACTTTACTAATACAAAGATTTTTTCAAATCGACCCTTAAGAAAATTAAATTAAAACATTTTAATGAATTAATATTTTGAGAAGTACTACGCGATTTTTATTGTTATTAAAAACTGTATACTCCCGACGTTTCTTTTACTTTACAGCAACCGTGATCACGGGTAGACATTTAAAAAAACTTTTCCATTGTTTGTCTAATGCACTGTTAAAAAGACTCTTTCGTTTAGTGTGACCAAAATAATTTCATTAATTTAATCTGAATATCATTTGACTTTTTACCTATATGAAACTAAATAACATTTCCTGAACCGACCCGACAAGTGTAAGGGAGTGTTAAAAATTGCCGTAATGTTTGATTTGTCAGTAATTGAAGTTAAAATATTTGCGTTTGTATTAATTCAACGTGAAAATACTTACATTCCTACGCCTAAGCAATAAGACTCTTTGTCTATGTTCGAAATTTATAAGTTCTCCAAGTAGGTACTGCTGCAGTATTTCAGGTGTCGAGAAATTGTTCTATTCATTTGAAAATTTTCATTAGTAACAGATTAACTCTGTCTTAACTCCGTCTGAGATTTCGCTTCATAATAATAAAGTCCAATAATCTGCTCCGAGCTCTAGTTATATATCCAAAGATATTGCTGTACCTAAATGACTTTGCTATTAAAGAAACTAAGTTTCATTTTGATGTAGAATTAATATTTTGTTTTATTAATTTATACACACGTTCATAATTCATAATGTGCCTTTTTGTAACTAATCTCTTTTGTTTGTGAGATAATAAATAACTTGCTATTTTTAATATTTACAAGTAGCTTCTAGCTGTGGTCAGTTATATACATTTGCTGGCTCGACCGGGGAAGTACCAACCCCCTCACAGCAGACCGGCTTAAAGGAGTCTTTAATAGCTATGTTTTGTCCGATGAGAGAGATATCCGGCTGCCCTTTTCCTGTTCCCACCTTTTCCTGCCTAATTCGCACCCCTCCGTTTTCCTCAACAACCCGGGTTGGCATCGTTTCCGCAAAAACTTCTGTTGCGGATGCAACGGTGTCTACTGCCAATCAAGTAATCATTATAATCGTTTGAGTGGCATAAAAAATTCATCAACAATATTAGGGCTTATATTCTATTCTGTTTCTTACATGTATAAAAATATTAGAATTTTATTTGTCTGTTTTCTATTATAAGAAAAAAATTAATATAATATAATATGCAAATATGTAAAGAATAGAAACCACTTTAAACTTATTTCATTGGGAAGTTCTGCTCTTTTTGTTATGTACGTACGTATATTAAAAAAAAATGTAGAAAATGTTATATGAAAATAGAAAAATGATTAAATACATTTCATATTGGGTTTTACTCACGAATAAAAATGTCAATCGGAGCATGTTTATTTCCAACAGACATTAATTTAAACGCGAGTCACGATTATTTATTTGATTTGTGACGTTGCCATCAGATCGAGTTTGGCCTTGCTAATTACTAAGTCACCTGTATTACTAATAGTGAAATTAACCGTCCCATAACATTTTAAGAAAAGTATACTTATAAATAGTTGTGTCTATTAATAACAAATTCCTATTTTATTTATCTATTTTATAAACATAAAAGAAAACATATTTAAACATATGTTTTTGATTCCTTACATTCTTATATTACATTTGTCCAACATCATATTTCAGTATAAAATCGTTCATAGTTTGTCAAAAAATACCTAAAGACACAGGTACTCATATAAACTTACATTTTTGTAACGTCCGTATTAATAAATCATTACAATCTTTTCATCTAGATATAAATTACATAAATAAACAAGCTTTAGATTAATTCAAATCAAATAAGGGTAGCTTGGTACAACGTTGTTACAACAAACACTCTTGGTGAAGACTACAGTAAATTGTAAATTTAATGTTAGATTGTATAGCGTTTTCGCTTTTCCGTGCGGTAAATTAAGCTATTAATAGGAGAGTGCTGCCTGATGCTGAACTAGATGTAGAAGAGGATGTTTCTGGCCATAATTGATTCTCTTCAGGCTAGCTGTGTTTAAAGCGCCTTTATTTTTTCAAATATCAATGGTCCGTAGAGATTCGATACAACTGTAGCTCCAGTCTCTATGGACGATCGTAATTACTTAGTGTCGTAACTATCAGGAATATTACTAGTACAATGGAAAATCTGCTTGTTGGTAGTTCTGTAATATAAAAATAATAATTCAAGAGAAACAACAATAAGACGGAATACACGTTCATATAGAAAATAACAACACAAATTACTATCAAAATTATAAGCTAAATTGGGCCGAGTAAAGCGATTAAGGTTGTATACGACGTGTCTATTATGCGGGAAATATCTAAAATCGCGTTCAAATTTTTGAGAAGCTTTTGCTCGATTATAGTTTGTTATTGCTAAGTGAAATTAACTTCATTTTCATTTATATATAAGGACCGATAAGTGGTACAATTTAGAGTCGAGTATAATAGCATCGTATTTCTCGTTGTTTATAAGTAATAGTTGGATATATGAGTTTCTGTCTGTATAACAAATGGTTGAAGAGAACCTGCCAAAAAACTTTTCCCTGTCGTGTTAAATAAAATAAATAGATTGCTTTAAATAAGTTTGAAATAAATTCACTCGAGTTTAAAATATTATAACAAAACAATGGAAACAAGATACATGATGAAACTTTAGGCCTTCTTAAGTAGTGATATTAAAGTGATAACGTAATAACTCCTGATTCCAAACTACAAGACCTAAATGTTATGATCTTATAAACTGTACCAACTTTTTAGAGTCACGTGGAGCATAACTCATCTTTAAAGAGCCTCATAGGAGCCTGTTATTTCAATGTAAGTTAATTAAAGCTCCAGCAGGACATTATATAAATGGACGGGTAATTCATTACTCGTGAATAGCTCTGCCTCTGATATTTAGCGGCTATATTAAAACACACATATGACACTGCAGTTTTAAGTTATATTCCATCATAATGTTTAATTATAGGCAGAATATATTTTGACACCGAGTCCTACAAATAATTTTTCTTATTTATTGTATTAATTTGAAAATCCCTATTAATCAATATAAATAGGATTTATTTATTTAATACTTTTTTCTACACCACAATTACAATACAAACAATTACAAAAAATACAAACTTAAAACTAATGGTGAAACAAAAGGCGGCCTTATGGCTTATTAGCCATTTCTTCCAGGCTACCTGGGGTTAGAGGATTGCGTTTGGAAGACAGTAAAGGTTGGTACAATATTAGATATTCTTAAAATAAATATAACCTCAACACATACAAAAATAAATAACAGTAATAAATATTCAATAATATACATACATACATATATCAATAAATACATACATACATATGTACATACATACATACTTACATTCATACATCCAAATATATATAAATACATACATATATACAAACATATACATACATACATACAAACATATACATATACATATATATACATAATACATACATTTGTCATAATCATGTCGTCATCATTACTGTGATGAGAGATATAGGTTCTTTAAGGAGTTTTTAAATGCATGTAGGGTTTTAGACAGTCGAATGCTCAATGGTAGGTCGTTCCAAAGAGTTATAGCCTAAACAGTGAACGACTGGCTGTAATATTTGCTGTTATGAGCAGGCATTTTCAGGCATTTAATGGTGAATCTTCAGGAATATCGCTGTCTAGATGCTTTGTTGATGAAATTGCTTTAATTTTGAAAATATATGAATATGAATTTTAAATCAGCTATGGCGTCTTAAATGTGTACCTTTGCTATTGCAAATAGATAACATTTATCAGTAATTATGATAAATTGTATATTTTTAAGAAAGGATCGTCATCCGGATTGATAGTAGGTAAGTAACTTGTTATATAGACTGTTTAATTCACCGATCCTAGTAAGGGCATGATAGTTTTATTGAGTCATATATTAATTCATACTAAAGTTTAATTTTCAAACACACGCCTTTCGTTTTTACGCTGTATGTAAAATTAAATGTAGAAAAAGTCGGTTTGTTAAATTGCTACGTTACTTTAAGAAAAATATCCTCTTGTAATGTCCAACTTATCTGTATTCTAATTTTCCTCGAGTAACAGTGACTAATTAATTATTATTATATAAAGAAACAATTAGTATTAGATAACAAAAAGCACTGTATTGAAAATAAAATATTATTATGTAAATGTGTTAATAGATTTTAAGAATTTATATAAACAAATACATTAGTCAAGCTTAATAGTCTTACCTTTTAGCTTTTATCTAAATGTTTCTGGTATTGTTAGGGAATATATTTAAGAGAATTACTGTTTGAGAAATTGCATGTGGGTGGCATGTTTTAAGACGGAGGACGTTAAACTTAATTTATTACAGACGTATGCCATTTCGTAAGATTGAATTTTGGTCTTTGTATTTAACATAAGCATTGTTTTAGGATGTTTAGCATATGATAACCATAATTAATGACAAAAGTTATTTGGCTTAAGAATTAAAAATATTTATTTAATCCACATTCTCATGTAATTTTTATATAGGAACGTATTTGCTTATGAAAAACATATTTTTAATTAAAAAAAATTACTTAAAAAAACAACATAGGAACTAGAAAGCAAAAAAAACTATTTAAGACCTTAATTCTGTTTTTTAACTTTAACAAAAAATTACGATTGCATATTTCATAATAGAGGCAGCGATATTTAGTCAATTATAATGATATTAACGTGGAATTATTCTGATAACCAAGAAATATTACCCACATGGTTGTTAACCTAAGGCAAATGTTAAGTAATTGTATATATTTATTTAGGTATTGACTTAGATTATCAGAAAGTAATGAACAAGACTGCTTGTTTATTTAAATCAGGTTTTTATTTGATTTTTGTTCATGGGTTAAGAATTTATTATAATAAAGGTTAAGTTAGGAAAAAGTATTAATGTGTAAAAATATGTTTTGCTTTTTAGTTCCCATCTTCCTATGTTGTATTCTGAAGACAGTTTTTTTACTTTAAATTAAATTTATTTCATGCTTTTGTGTAATTATAAAATAGTACGTTACAGTAACTTTTTAAAACGGGGAAACCTTCCTTATATGCATCTTGTATGAGAAAGGTTGAGTTCGGGAGTCTCAAAATGACAAAAATTAACGTCTGAAGTATCATAGAGCAATAAATACTACTCAACTTCATAAAAACTCATCTGAAAAGTGCGAAGAAAAAATGTCTTAAACGCACATTTATGTATGGACAAAAAATTGATTTCTCTCAAATTTTTAATTAATTTCATAATTTTATGTTACCTTAAATTTTAAGAAGATCTCAGTATAAAAACCTAAAGATCTCAGTATAAAAAAAGTATTTGTTAAATCGGTCCGATAGTATTTTATCTACGTATGTTCCCTATACAAAGATAAAATTATCCCGCCGCATTGAAAACCTTCTATTTAAAAGTTAGTTGAAAATAAAACTTATATTTCTCAATGCGTTTTTCTTTTTAAGTAGTATTTAAGTTGCTCTATAGAGTGGACTTCATAAGGAAAATTCTTTTATCCTAAGCGGAAAATTCATACTAAACATTTTTACGAAAATATATGAATAAAATATATTTTCATCTGAAAATGTTATAATAAAATATTTATTATCTATTAAATGAAGTACAAATTCTCTAGTTAAAAGTGTTTTATGTATGATACTTATAATGATATTCGGAAGACAGGCGTTTTCATGTGCCATTTTGACCTAGCTCGGGGCATCCCGCGGGATTCTTGGGACAATAATACCCTATATGTTACCCCAACACAAAAGCTATAGACCATGTACATACCAACATTCTTTACTATAAAAATCACAGTTTTATTAAACATTCTATTTAGATAGCAGATTTCTTTTCGTGTTTAGCTTAAACGACTTCCTTAATATTTTGTAAAATGATAGTAAGCTTTATAGAACTTGTCGAAAGTATTGTAATCGAAAACGGAGTTAGCTCGTACCAGTGAGATTATTTCGGTAAATTTTAATCTATTTCCTTTTCTGTTTTTCATACCCTTTTCTATCAGTTGTTTCTTTGTAATACTAAACAAAGGCGATAAAATTATATAATATCATTAATAAAGGCCCATTTAAACATAGTTAATATTTCTAGTGAGGTGGTCCACCACCCCTCTAGTTCTATAGTCGGAGAATTAAACCCATTTTTTTAATATTGTGTCCTTCGCGATTCGATTTTTTTTTTTGCGCAAATAAAATCTGTGTAGAAATTAATTCCGTCTATTAATAATCAAACACTAAACTGTTTTTTTAGATATACAAATTTGACGCAATATAAATCTTAACTTCTTTTAACACCTATACAAGAATTTACATAAAATACCAACCGTTTGGAGCCACTTTGATTACTCTATCAATCAGTAGCTTGCTAACATATACTTTTACAACTTAAAATTCCCACTATAATAAATAATCATTTAGAGAGCTATTATTTTTACTAAATTTCATACTAGCAAAAACATTCAATATTTATAGATATTCAAAATTTTTAGTAATACTAAAAATTTATGATGGATTCTTATCCCCAAGAAAAAGTAATTGTTTCTTTATGATATTTAAATATGACTTCTATCTAAACTTACCATCGATAATTCGTAGTGACAATTTTTTTCATAAATGATAATATTTATACAAAATGTAAGTGGACCGTCAATAACTTACTTAATACTTAAATATATCCATATATTTATTCGGTGATAAATATATATATAAATCATATATACTGTTCAAACCTTCGATAAAATGTACTAGGAAAATATTACTATGATCACGTAATTCCTAGAAGTCTGGACAAAGCTAAGGTCATCATTTCTGTGTGGCTTGCGATTCTTTTCTGAATCTCACTGAGCGTGTCACACGTGTGGAATGAACCTCGTATTTTTAATACAGTCGTACCTGTCTTTATAACTATTTTAGAAACAAAAAGTCAAAAGTACTTTCTAGAATTTATAGTTGCACCTTTGATATTAAACTGTTCTTAAGCCAGTATGAAGTAATACATTAATTTGTACTAACCAGTTTTAATAAATAAATTAACCGATCTTATTACACTTAAAAAGTGTTTTTTCTATCACACCAAACTTTATCTTACGGTCATTAAAAACTCCAAGCACCAAATATTAAAGTCTACGGTGACTGATTAATAAGCAAGCGATAGGTTTTTTCAAAAAAGATGCTAAGAATATTCTGGAACTTTAAATTTTTATTTTTATAGATGGATTGAATACAAAACAAAATAAGTTGAATGAATTTACTTTTATTTAGGTGTAAACCAATACATATATTTTTTTGGTTTGTGTTATTTTGTATAATAAGAAGATTGTCTTACACCTTAAACAATTTCATACTAAACTATAAATTTATTAATATAACGCAAAAACCTAAATAAGTTTAATTAAGCTAGACATTTGTTAGAGTTTCTGGCTTCCCGTTTAAGAGCCCCTTGACCTTTGAGAGCGGCGTGAATCTTTTATATTTTAAGATTATAGAAGTAAAATAACCTATATATTAAATGCCATCCAAAGAAGTTTTAATGGTTAACTTATAAGATAATCTTAACCAAGGAGACAAGCAGAATAATACAGACATTTATATTAAAAGCACCCCCCCTTTCAGCTGCAAATTCAAGCTTAAACAATTGGTAATCCTTGCTTTTAAATTTAGATGTGGTAAGAGTTAAACAATAAACAATATAATTGCTCATATCTCAGCTGTAGCCACCGTTTTGAAAGTATGATTAATTTTTTTTAATATTTATTTTTTCATAATTTGCTTCAATGAATATGTATGATGATAAAAATTTTGTAATTCTTGTGATCTGAATAACATTCGATATTAAAACAGATCACATTTTGATCGTAGTTGAAAACTGGTTAAATAATAAATAATTACAATAAATTACTTTACTTCTTTATTTTTATTTATTAAATGATGTCAAAAATAAAACATTTTGTATCCATTAATCAACTTACGTGACAAAAATGTTAATCGGGACCTCTTTTCTCATTTCCTGACTTAAGCTTTCGAAGCATGAAATAAATATATTCTCTTCAGAATGAAAAGTCAATCTGAGCATGTTTATTTCATCTGGAGGTAATAATTTAAATACGGAGCACGTTGCCGTGTTGACTTGCGACAGTACCATTAGGCCAAGTGGGGAACTCCTCTAATCATTTTTTCACTTGTACATATACGTTAAACGAGTGGATTTCTTCTGGTGGAAAATTGACAGTAAATTGAATATTATGAAATTCCATTTATATTCCCTTTACATGTTCATATGTTTAACCTATATAATTTATTTGGTTTTATTTCCTCGCTTGTGCTCTCTGTCGAATTTTGATTTTTAAAACAAAAATTACTAAGCTTATATTATAACATGATAAAGGAGTAAAAAGGAATCAATAATGTCTAAAATAAAGTTTTCATTGTTTTGTTTTTCATCGAAGTTAAAGTTAAATGTAATAGAATATAGGTGAAGCTCATAGTAGTTCCTAAAATTGTTACTTTTATGTTTGTGAAGCAAAACAAAAAGAAACCTTATTTTTATAGTAAAAGTCTTTGTTTACTATTGTTATAATAAAAAGTAACACTTGATATGTTGAAACTTGATATTTCTGCCAACGTATGTAATGCAGTATATTTCTTTGAAATATAATCATACAGATTGTATTTAAACTTTAACGAGATTCACTGTTAGATTCTTAAGGATGCGGAAGAAAATAACTATGTTGTATTCTCACTAAATACATATGTATCGTATAACTAATATCTTGTTAAATAGTTTGAATTCTTATTTAAGAAGACACCTATGTTATTGAATTTTTGAATGAAAGATAGGTTAATATAAATCAATTTAATGAAGAAGTGGCCACCAAAAAATATTATAAATAAAAGTGAAAGGTCATCACTGCTAAAAATCATTTGTAGGACAAGGACAGCAATATACAACTGGTCAATATATAGCAAATCTAAATTTTCTATTCAGCTGCACATCCTACCGAGCAAAAAAAATTAAAAGCAAATGTTGAGACGGACAGTAAAAGTTGATTATAAATATATTTATATATGCTAAATATATCTACGAATGTCTACTTCATAATTTTGTATAGTAATAAAAATAAAGATTTTCTTTGTTAAACATACATGATAGATAAAATGGTATCAAATGATCATTAAGATAGATACGATATACATCTTCGAGTCATACAATTTCAGTTTGAATCTTGAAGCGAAGTTTTGATGTATTTCTTTTGTATAAATTTTCAGACATTTAATTTGTTCCCGCTGTAAACTTTCTTCAGATTTCTTCAGCCTTTTTTAAATTTATTTCTACTCAAAAGTAAAGTGTAAAAATATTAAAAGTATTGTGAATTGTCTTACAACCTTGTAAATATATAAACATTGAATAATAAACCACTTCAAAAAACTTAAAAATTGCCTTCTATATAAAAAAATATACGAAGTCTAAAAGTTGTGAATTCAAAAGTTAATTAAGGATAGGTTAGATAAAAAATAGTTTTCTTAAGTTTAAAAATATTAATTAAAATACCGATAAAATATATAGTCATTAATTTAATATCTATTTTAATCAACATAATATTTTTCCATCCTCATCGCCTGCCTTTGATGAATAAAAGTTACATCAGTCTCTATGCCAATTATACCTGAACTTTCATAATTGGGAACATGTTACCAACCACGAGAGCCTCGTTAGGAGATTGGCATTTTACCAAATATATATTGATGTACTATAATTTTCTATGTTGAACGTAATTAGGGCATCTCTATGTTCTATTATTGAATATAATTAGAAAAACACAAATTTCTTTATTATTTTTAGATATTAAAAAAATTGTTTGAGTTTAGTTATAAATTACACAATAAAATTTTAATATCTCATTAATCAAATGAATTAAATAAACATTTCATTGGAATAAAAAACATAATTTATTGATATTTATTTTATATTACTTTATTTTAGTATTACAGATTTCTGTTTTGGTATTTTTTGTTTTATTTCTGAAAACTAAGATATATGCCGAATTCAATTGACAGCACAATTGCAAAAGCCATTCCTTAAAGAACAGAGGTTTTTTTTGAGAGTCATTTAAGTAAAATCGGATACGAAATGTTTAATAAGATTTCGGGGATAGACAAAGAGTGAAAAAACTGTCAATGAAAGCTGTTTCAAGTCATACATATAATGTTTTTGTTTTGATGCAAAAGAACTTGTATGCTTTGTTGTACATTGTGTTGCAATTATAAGTTAAAATCACTGGTTTCTATGTAATCTACATTAATTTGAATAAAGGACGATCACGACGTCGTTGTCGCCGAAAATTGACCGAAACTTTGTGTGTCGAAGCATAATATTGAGCTTAATTTATTATAAATTGACATATTAAGAACTAAATTCCAGTAATAACTTAGGTCTTTCTGAACTTTATTTATGATATTTTAAAGAACTCTCAATTAAGGAAAACGGTAAGTTTATTGTGATTCGTACTTTTAATTTTCACATTTATCTGAAAAATCAATAAAAAATAGTTTGAAAAAACTAAAAAAAAACACGCTTTTGTAGCTAACCGAACTAAAAAATAGAAAATAATATTCAAATACAAAGAAATCATTTTAATTCGGAGTAAAAATCGTGGAATGCTTGATATTGGATGTGACAATCATTCTAGTAGCAACTACGAGTATCTATGAGAGGAAAGATATGAAATGTAGTCAAATGTAAAGTCAAGATATACGAGCACATGTAACAGTGATTTAAAATCACGTTTTTGTCTTCAGAGTCCGAAATATTGAATTTTCTAAACGACGACTACCGACAGTTACAATGCCATCGACAGTTAACCAAACAATTTGACGTTAAAGAATCCATGGAGGTTTTACAAATTGCCAATTAATAAAAAGAATATTTTTTTACGTTGATATCATTTACTATCTCTGCAATATTTATGTATATAATTGAGAACCCCCCCCCCCCCCTCTTTTGAAGTCGGTTAATAATAACATTACGATATTTGTATTTCTACATTGCAGGTCAAATATGATACACCTTAAGTAAAGCCATAAATGTTATGTATGCCTACTCATTTTAAGGATTTTCCTCAATTTTCTCAAGATGCCATAATCAGGTCCTATTGTAATCATCATGGGACCATTTGCGAAATCTAAGCTTATTAGTAAATAAATCAAAATATAGTGACGTTAAAGTTACTCGCTCATTTGTTGCACACATATTTAATGCTAATTTTAAACTTATATGATTTTCTTACGGTTGGCACTGTCAGAACTGGACCAAAATGAAGTGGGAACAAAAGCGAAGCACTATTTTAAAATAAATAAAATCATTATAATCGCTTCACTCAATCAAAAGTTATTAGGAAACAAATTTAAAAAGATACAGGCCAATTGATAACCTCTTCTTTTTTTGAATTTGGTTGAAAATTACATTGAAAATTGGTAAAGTTGCTGGTAGGCTTTGATAACACTCCAATACTACAAGCTGGTTATTATAGTAATATAAAATCGATATGTTGATCACTTTCTTATGCGATTGTCTGTATGTTGTCATTATTTTTTGCAAGTACTTTTTCAAGAATTATTATTTGAGCGAAGAGTCAATTTTCTTATAGAAAAGTATGTATTAATAAACTTTTAAGTAAAAACAATTTAAACGCAAAGCGGGTTTGCTTTTATCTATTTAGTATATTTTGACTCTCTTAAGAGAATTACCATTGAAGTAAATTTTTAATGCGATACAGCCTAGCGGTGGTCAAATTACTACAGTTTGAACATGGAATGGTTCCGGGATGTACCTACCTTAGAATTAGCAGTAGTCTGATGAGTGAGCGAGCCCGTTGCATTTCCATTCGCTCCACCATTTTCTCTCCTTCTTGCCCAGACAAGGTCGGTGACGTATCCATTACGACGTATTTTGCAAATTTTGAAAGTACCGCTGAGTACCTCCCATCAAGTAGGCCGTCTGCTCGTTTGTCCCCTTGATGTAAAAAAAGAACTTTTGCTTAATACATGCCATATAGAGAGACAACAATCAGAAAAATGAGTATAAATAAAAACATCTTATGTTGACATTCAAGTGGCTCAAGTAATTTTTAATCGTAATATGAAAGAAAAATAAAATTTGATAAAAATATTGCCAGCCATGTTTAGGAAGTTTTTAACAACAGAGTAGCTAGTTTTCTATCGATTGCTGTGTGGGAGGTATATAAAAAGCTAACAACAACAATTGAATACTCCTGTTAAGTACTACCTCTGGCAGTTAATTGAATGCCTAAAATGTGCGTGGGCTGATGATTATACATCCCCTCAACTTTTTAAAGGTCGATTAATTTTTAAGTATTATTATGTCAAATATATCTTCACTTAGTTTATATTATTTTGTAATTTTTTAAATTTTGTTACCATTTTTTTTTTACTTTTACTTGCGAAAGACGTCTTTTGAGTCTCAGTTTGACGGGTTGGAGAGCTAGGAATAATTGAAATTCCCTTTTGTTATATATCATATCATTATTCCGTTAAAAGGGAATATTTCTAATACTAAATATATTCGTTGCTTTTTATTTATAATCATGTTTATTTAAACAATATTTGTGTTTGTTTGTTTTCTAATATACAGCTCATAGAGATATGTCCTCTATTTCTTATGGTTTACTTTAATGATTACTAGCATTATGGTCACCTTTAATATTTATTTTTTACGAAACCAAATAACTTAACAACTATTTCTAAATTTTTGGTGTCCTTCTAAATTATTAAATTAGCTCTGTAGATATTAAGTTTACAGTTCGATATGTAAGGTATATAGACATCTCCCTTCTCCTTACTACGAGTCCATTTCGGAAGACGTATAAAAAGATACGGTAAATCACGGCGACGGATTTCGTGATTTACATTCGGTAAGACGAATATTGTTAAAAAAATAGTCTATTATTTCTGAATAAACGTACAGAGATTTATATGAAAAAAAGAGCATTTTAGAAAAAAATAAAAGCAATTGTTGAATATTGTTATTAACCTAAATGTTAATGTGTATAAAAATTACCTAACATTAATCATTGTTTTGTTAACGTATCAGTCAGAATTGCAGTCAATAGTTTCTAGTTATGGACAACTTTTAATTTATTATATTAAGAAATAACTGGTGAAACAGAAGACTTTACAATATATATTTTTTACTGACCATTGTATCGTCTATTACCTTGGCTTCAGAAGTATATCTATGTATATAAAATAATAGAAGATCGTTAGGTAACACTGCTTTAATCTTTTCAGTAGTTTCGTGAAGTAAGAGACAATCAGAACACATATATTTGTGACCTGTATATACTTGTAAACTCGAAAAAAGCCTCTATAATTACTAATTAATCTCTAGTGAGTTTGAGACATTTATTCTCGACCTATTTTTGAAAGGGTGAACTGTATGGTTTTTCTATATGGTATATGTAACTATAGAAAAATGTATGTTCCATACTTTATTTATGTTTAATGTCAATAACAATAAAATAAGAATAGAAATATTTTGTAATGACTTAGTTCGCTTCATTCGCTTAACTTTTATGCCTGTCAAATATCAAGATGAAATTTGTATAATATAACAAGTTTAAAAGACAAAAGTAAATCTTAAAAAGCCCTAATAAGATTTTTCTAAGACTGTCTTTTAAGAAGATACCCATTTTCTTTTATTTCACGACGTCGCCTCGCAATCTCGACTCATACTCGTACAGTAAAAGCAGAGAATAAAATATATAAGGAAAAGCGATGTGACATTTTTTGGTGGTCGAAATAGTTTTATATTTTCCTGGTTAATATTTCATCCTTAGCACAAATCATATTTTCGTTTTAAATTGTAGTGTTAATATGAAATTTACTAACCACGTTAGTATCAAGACGCCTTATATTAATTTAATAATAATTTGTACATACTGTATTTTACTATTAAATAATTATCCTGTTATTGTAACATGACTGTTAAGAGAAACTAAATAAAGGTCACAAACTTATGTTAATAAATATGCAGAAACTAAACTTACATGATGTGGTTTTATGTGTTTGAAATCATATTTAACATTATATGTAATATATTTATTTATTTTAAAAATTGTAATATATTATTGATCGAGTCTTTCATGATCAAATCGAATGATTTCTAGTCATTTATAACTTTGAAAATTTTGTTTTTTACTACTTTGAAATAATGTATAAACAAAAACACTCACAATTACAATGAATGTATTAAATACATTTTTTTTTAGGTTTCATTGAACGAATTTATTTTTATTGTTAGTAAAATTTTTGTGAAGTGTATTATTAGTTTTGTATTTTAATTTTTTGTTTTACAAATTTTCAGGAAATAAAATAAATCATTTAAGTTTGATCTTGGAATCAAGCCGAATACAGCTAATAGATCCAATGGTATAAGCTGAATATTTGATTAACTTTATTCAATGATTTTTTACATTCAACATTACAGTCTTACGAATGTCTTTGCTATGAAAAAAATGCGAAAAGATTATGTGTTAATAAATAGCTTATTCAAACTTTGTATCTTTCTTTTAAATTATTTATATCTTCATCATCATATTATAACATAACACCTACGGATTTATAGCAAATAGCTCGGTAGCTCATCCAGTATGTGATAAAACTGCGCGTTTATATTCGATTTTTAAAGCTCTTTTAGAACCCCTAATAGATTAGCTCGGATATGTTTCTTTTATAACAGGTAATTACTTTTGATGTTATGAATGTGTTAGTTGCTGGCAGTTATTTTTATAAATGAGAGAATAGTACCGTCATTTTAAAAAAGAAGTTCAATGAATAGAAAAAAACTGAAAATAATAAAAAAAAAATTATACATAAATATTATACAAATAAACATACGTATATCTCACTGACCAGACGAGAATGCAGATGCTTTGACGAATAATATTCAATTGGTACTAGATTTTATTTAATAATAGATTATTTTAAAAAACATGGGGGATGCTAAAGGGAAGCTCTGAAAGTATCTTCATATATCCCAGCATTCCCCTGGATTGCAGAGGAAAATTACTATAGTGCATGTCCGAGATTTCATACAAAAGATATACATGCTTAAAAGATTTGCCAAAAATCTTATGTAAAATTTATTATTATTTTTGTTATATTACCCTGAAGTAAAATTCAATACACAAAATAATACATTTCCAATTTTTCTTTAATATGGTATTTTCCCGTGTATTTTAAGAAAAAAATAAAGTATATGACATTATTGTACAATGAACTATATTTAGCTAAGTTTTTTTTTCCTGCCCTGATCCCAATTTCTGTAGGGTCGGCACAACATGTAAATAGTTTTGGCTAATTGTTTTTTTACGACCGGCCGCCTGCCTGACATCAACCCTCTTTTGGGAATGCATTAATCAGTAATGTCTAAATAATCATAAAAGTACATATGACTCGGAAAAATCATATTGGTACTTGCCCGGGCCCGGATCGAACCCGCGACCTCATGCATGAGAGGCGGGCCTTTTAACCACTAGGCCACCACTGACTATTTGTATACATAGTTTTAGGTATATTTTGAACTATAAGTGATCTTAGAAATCATAAGTATCGTACGTAAACTACGTAATAAAATGAATTTTATTACTTGTATACTATGTATAAGTATCCGTATTGAAATTACTTAAGATAAAACACAATGAATACCTAGGTATTATTTTGAAATAATTTAATAATATAGCTTTTATAAATATATGTTATTAAGTTTCTATCCCATTAAAATAAAGGAAAATTATTTGAATTTTTAATATTAAAAGTTTTCCCATTTCAAAGTTTCGTGTCCTCTGGTACTACTTTTGGACTAATGCTTCTGTTGTGTCCATACACAATAATTATAAGAAACACCGATATTTGTTCCTACAAATTACAAGGTTGAAAAGTACTGACCAGTTAGAAAAAGGAAAAAATAAGAACAACTGTTGATTATTATAACGTTTTAAATAAATAATTTGATATTAATATAAAGCAAGAGAGAGATTTAATTAACAACAAAGAGACAATTTTTCTTTAAGCGTTCTCGAAATACAAAATTTTTTGCTTGCAACACTCTAAGCAACGCTTCAGATACATATGTATATTAGATTTATTTTACAGTTTTAAATATCATTTTTTAAATATAATATTATAAAGATAACTATAATAATATTATTTAGAATAATTGAAATCATAATTTTGCTTATTTTGTTATTATAAGCACAATATAGCATAAAAGTTGCAAAAGTAAATAGACTATCTTAAAAAAACATTTTAATTTTACGTGACAAATATAGTAAAAATATTTTTTTTACTATGATAATGTTTGACTCGTTGTAACAATGTTATTCGTAACTTTAAAAACAAGTTTATTTGGTGGATATAAGTTGGTTTTGAAATACTCGCCTGCTGCCAAGTCTTTTCCATCGTGTTACGGCATAATGCCTAAAGATTTATGTCACAAACAGGTCGATTGCTCCACCAGCACGTGATAAAACTGCTTCTCGCCGCCTATCCGTTTTGAATATATAATGCTTTATAAAGTGCTGTCAGTATAAACGATTGGTAAAGTCAGAAAAGTGGTATGACCCTTTGACTAGCCAATACTCCATAAAATATTCAAATGTTTGCTTTGTATAGCAAACCTAATATGTTTTGAAATCCTCACAGTAAACTTATATTGGTCATAATATTTGCTAATTTGTATTGGTTTTTAAATATGCTACTCCAAGTTATTTGATTTTTAGCATATTTAAAAAAATATTTAGTTCTATACACCAGCTATAACGGCAACTTCGGCTGAATCTATATTTTTTAGAAAAGAACTCAACCTATCATTTTTTTAAGTAGAATTTACAGTTTTGCATGGATATGTCGTCAACTGAATTTATCAATGATCTATTTATGTTAAATACGCTGATTGTTTAGTGTTCATTTTCAGTGTAGACCGATTTTCCATTATACTAACTATATTCATTTAAGTAAGTTTATTCACAACAGCGAAGGTAAGCAACCAAAGTTAGCAAACTCTTGCCACTGTTATATCTACTTCTGGGTCACTTGTACTACATATAATTTAAAAATTAAACTAAGAATACGCATCGTTAGTCGTTATTAAGGTAAATTATAAATAAAATAATTTCATATTTAAACTTCTACTGTGAGTCCTCCTTTTTTTATGTTTCATAAAATATGTGATATAGATATTATAGAATAATTATTATGACACGATTTTATATATCGCTGAATGCACTTTTATATACATATGTATATTAGTGTACGTACATAGTTATATATATAAATATACTAGCTGACCCGGCAAACGTTGTTTTTTCATATAAAAAATAGGAGTTTGTGATAAAAAAGTAAAATTTTTTGGTTGTATGTATTTTTTAATGATACATTATAAAAAATTAAAAACGAAAAATTCGTCCGAAAATTATAATAAACAATTTAAGAGTGAACAACCCTTATGACTTAGGGGTACGAAAAATAGGTGTTGGTCGATTCTCAGACCTACTCAATATGCTCACAAAATTTCATCAAAATCGGTCCAGCCGATTCGGAAGAGTTCTCTGTCTAACACCGCGTCACGAGAATTTTAAATATGAGTTTATGTTAAATAAAAAATACTCTATGAATCATGAAAAAAAATTACATTTTACTCTAAATAACATACGCTAGTGCAAAATGGTCAAACATGTTTGAAAATCAGTTCATACTAAGTTCAAGTGCTGCATTCCGTTATACTATTGTTGACAATAATAAGTACAAGAATAGAGTTCTTTAATAAGATGTTAGTTTAGCAAATAGGTTGCTGAAGATAGATTCTAACGTCTTGCTGCCTTGTTACTTTGAAAAATGAACTGTTATGTTATTATAATGTGAAAAATTGTTGCGTCGCATTATATTCGTCGAGTAGGAGTGAAGCATAATATATCTTAAAATGAAATATTCTAGTTCACAATAGTAAAACAAGCAATTTAAGTTGTATATACTCGTATATTATATTATTTTATATATTAATATCCTTTATGTACTCTGTAAATGAAATTGTCATTGCTTGGTAAGTAAAAATATAATTTAATGAAATTTTAATAATATAACAAAAAATTGTATAAAGTATGAAAACGTTATGTTAAAAGGTCTATATGATACTTAAAGAAAAATAATTCATGCAGTTTAAGTCATAATAACGATAAAAGAGTAAGAATAACTTACTTTTTGTTACTAAGCCCAGGAGCGGATTGATTACTGAAGGCGACCTTCTCTTATTTTCTATCATATTACTTACATACTTATGAATAGAAGAATCAATTGGGTATATCGATTCGGTGAACATTAAGAGATTAATAAAATATCATTGTAGTTGCGAGGGTGCAGCAACAAACCATGAATAGAGATCTTCGCCATTTAAAAATTCTGTTAAAGAGACCATACTTCATTATCAAACCCTTAGAAAGAAATGAAAATTTTCAGCAAACCAGCAATATATTGTTAAAGACATAATTTTCATTCATATTCTCTTTGAATCTGAGAAAGGAAGTTATTCTTTATATGCGTTCACAATAGGAAGAACACATCAAACAGTAAAGAAATAGGAATCGATGTTCAAAGCGTATTTCTGATATGAAAATGTTAATAAAAACCAATTTAGGTTATTCTGCCTAAATTCAGGTCTCTTATTTAGCTCCTGACAAACTTTCTTTATCTTGTCATGACATAATACCTAAAGATTTATGCCACAATCAGGTAGATTGCTCTGCTAGCACGTGATAAAACTGCTTCCACTGACTAAACGTTTTTGAAAATATATTATCAACTTCAGTATTTTATCATCGAAAAATCTGACAGAAAACGATCTTTACAATATTTTTTAATATATGTCTTAATGTGTATGTTTTATTTAATTTATTAACAGCTGCACAGTTTTAAGTATTGAGTTTATTTTAAAATTAAATAAATTAATTAAATATAAAGCTTTTTTATAAATTAAATACAAATATTAATGTATGATATTTCAAATTGACATTAAAACATATGTATTCATATTTCAAATTGAAAGCTGATTGTATTATCTCACTGATATTTTTATTTATATTTCCTAGCGAAAATATTTCTCATTACCTGGTCCATGATTGTATTTCATTTTGTTCGATGAATTTACCCATTTCACGTTCTTTAGCTAAAAGCACAATGTGGTGAAGCTCAAAACTCGAGATATAAAAATTCTTCACTAATTAATATAGAAAGACTTCCTCCGAGGTACTCTTTTAGAATGTTAGAATTCTTTTAAATATTCTAATTTCGTTCATGCTTTTCTCGTTTCGGGTTAAAATTTAATTTAACGTCTACTCCTTAGCCATTACGAAAATTCATTATGATTATACGAGAATTATATATATTGATACTTCTAGTAATGGTTGTGGTTAATAATACTTTCTTTGAGGACAGTTGATACTTTTCGATTCTGGAGTTTACTTAACTTCACTTACTGTTTTTTTAGTATTCAAATAAGGACTAATGTAAAGACCAGATGGTTATAAACACTTATCCTCTTCCATATATTAAATCTTAGGATTTGGTGATAATAGTAATGGTTGTTCCAACTAGTACAGAAGGTATTCGTGATGCAATGTTGATTAAGATTTTTAGTTCTTATTGACGCTTTTTAAACTTTTAGTCAAAACATTTCATTGCACTAATCCCTCGCCTCAGCAATTTTAACGAAGAGCTAAACAGTAATATTTTTGGTTGCCAACGACAAACAGATCATTTGCAATGACAAGACTTTTGCAATATATTGGGTATTCATTTCTTTTGTCTTAAATACAAATTACAGAAAATTCACACTTATTGCTTTGTTTTTCCTTTTGGATTATATTGTTGCCATAATTAGCAACTAAATTATTTTACGTTGATTGTAGATAAAATAACCAGAAACATCTAGCCCCTTCAGGCAAAATCTTCATTGAATCATGTTCCTTGCTACTTCTTAATAGTTTTTTAAAGTTTACAAAATTCGCTTTCATAGATACCGACAAATATTTCAGCGATTATGTATTTTGTACAAAATAAAATGGGTTTTCAAATACTTCGCAACCGTTTAAATCTTTAAATCCGCCTTTTTTTTAAATACGAAGAGTAGCTTCTGGTTGGCCGTTTTATACTGAAGAAATGACAAATTAATGTCCTAGTCAATGTCTGTACATCCATAAACTTAAAGAATATCTTTTAAATATGCCGTAACGCTTAATATTAAGTTGGTTTATATAAATTAAGCTATTTTATTTGAGCATAAAGCGTCAAAACAAGAGGCTCCGGCGGGAAATACCCCGGGGTTAAGTACTACGTGACTCGCATCACGAATACTTAAACTTCCAACTTGAAGATACATTTGGAATTGTAATTAGTAAAACTTTAAACTTAATTACTCGACATCGTAGAAGTAAATTATACATTTAATGGAAAATTTAACCTATCACATTCATATGACTTCATCGAACTGGCTGTGGCGGATATTTTAGCTAAAGGAAGCATTACTGAAGTTTTGTCTCAGTTCTAATAAGATTACAGGAGAACTAAAATATCTAAAGTTTGTTTCTTATTGAATGGAAATTTATGAATTTGTTGTTAATTTTATATTCCCACATTCCCACAATATACATTTCAAAAGGAATAGACTGCAATATGGTTTTCACTAGCTGAAAAATTGTGAATTCAAATATTTTTGTATTAAGTGAAATAGGAATTAACACTATCATATAATATCATCCATAGGGATGATATGTGATAGTGTTAATTCATATGATAATCAGTCATTTGATGTTATAGAACTATAAATGTATAAAAATAAAATGCTTATAAGATTAGAAGAATTTACTCATATTTTATAGCATTCGACTGAAAGCCAATAAAGCCTAAAACGACGCTGTTAACATATTACATGAAAACGATACGTTGAGTGACGTTAGTTTGACGTCAATGTACAGTTGAATACACGATTGGGAAGCATATTTTTAATGATCAAAAAATAAAGAATTTTGTTTCAATTTTAATCAAATATTTTTATCTTAGGGAAATTCTACCATAATAGCTTGTTGTGAAAGAAACAAGTTAAAGTTAAGATAGAGTTAAATTAATGATTTTATAAAAATTTCTATATTGATACAGAAAAAATATCTTTAGTAAACATATTACTTTTTTTATTCAGCACTGAAATATTATAGTATAGTATATTCCGCAGGAGACTACATATGATACTTTGATGAAATATGTCGTCCATTTAGACCTTATTGAAATAAATTCAAGGTAATGTAATCGACTGTACTTGACATTACGCAGACACGCCTCTGGCAATATTAAATATTTATATTGATAGACTCACGAATATCGACACATCACTTGATGAATGTCAAAAATTATGACTTTCTTATTAAGACATGGTACAACAAAATTTATGAACATTATTATCCATCTGTGGGATTTGAAGGTAACAAAACTGCTAACTAACCCTAATATCTAAATATGTTCTGTTTTAAAATAATTAAAACGTTGTTTCAGCTAAATAAACTAATATCACAGAAATATGATTATTACATGTATAAATAAATAGACAATAATATATATTTTTGAGAAGTCTAACTGGGTTACTGATTTTAAATGATTCCTGACTTATTCTTAATTATTTCTGAAAATATATATTATAATGTCGATATATAATAAAGAAATAAACTTCTCAACCGATACTTTAATCTTCTCGTGAAGATGATAGTTGCAATATTTATCCAAACCTCTTCTAAAAGTACATATTTTATTAATGTAGAAAGGCTAAGTAGTAAGCACGTTATAATGGATTTATTTAATGGATTTATAATGGATTTATTTTACTCGTTACAGTCGCAAATACCATAACAATACAATACAATACTTCAAGTTCACCAGTTATTAAAATTACTTGTACTTAATTTTGTCAAAAACTTATAATTATGATTATAAGTTTATATGTTTAAACGTATAAATAGTTTTAATATTTGCTTCAACGTCAAGCTTATATCACCCATCTTTTATTTGAAGGCTAAAAATGTTTAAGAAGTAAATAACAACAATATGAAACAGTTGATACTACAAATGCGTTTTGACAAAAAATCTGACATTTATGAACACAGGCTGTATTTACTGGAGAATTACATCACTCTGGAAATAATAAATATTGGATAGCATATATAATTATGTAGTAAGAATATACTTTATCATTATATACTCTATTGTTACGCTTGTTCTTATATAAAGTATTTGATAGCACACTAGCTGATATTCCGGACTTTTCTCCGTCCTGGTATATTGAAAAAGTTTTTATATGGACGAGAAAAATATGTATATCACTGGACACGCAGTATTTACAAAAATGGTTATATATCTAAAGTTTATTAAACTTAAAATCCCTCAAATTAAACTATAACAACCTTTAAATACATGACAAAAGACCTCTGTTATTTTATTTATACAGCAATGTATGTATGATACTTAGTATATCGTTGTTGATTCCCGAGATAATGCTTCTGTTCGTCTTGCAAAACATGTAATTAAAGATAATTGTTGTTTATGCCATGCATGATATACCTACATAACCTAAATCATACAAGACACCAAGCTTGAAAGCTGGTAATACACCGAGACGTAATGTTACTAATGGTTCTGGATAACCGAGGGGACAATCATAATTTTGTAGAACAAAGCCTCGTGAACGACGTATGCTGAGCTCTCTGGAACAATGAGATAATGATTCGTGAGCTCGTAAAGCTTACAAGGAACATATAGCATTGTTAAGGAACCTCGTGCAGATAGTCCAGATATATAATTGAATTTAATGACTCGAAATATCATAAAACTCAGCTCATTTTGAAATTTAAAAAGGTAAGAACATGAATAAACACATTTCAAGAATTGTTATCATTTATTTATAAATGTTAAATATTGAAATTTTGAATTTTTGTAAGTGGAATGTAATAAATTTAAGGAAGCTCTTGTTAAAAGGAGCTGGGTAGCAGCTGGAAAAATAAATCGTCATTCCTAGTCGCCTCGAAACTGCTTTGACAAACGACCGACTATGGAACATGAAATAATGTCAACCGTGACAAATTTATCAAAAATATAAATGATACGCTTATGCAGCGATATATTATTACCTATGTAAGCCGTAATTTCATACACAATATATTTCTATCTGAAACTTTTAATGCTTTTTATCCTATTTATTTTACGTACTTTTGGGAAATACAATTTAAACAAGAAAAGTGCTTTGATGCAAAATATACAAGATAAATTCGGCCACAAAACTGACGTTTCGATACATTAGTGGTAAAAAAAGGTTTTAAAATTTATGCGATGCAGGTAAATATGGAAATCTACTAGGAAGTATCTGACTACCTCACAGTAAGTAAATTGCATATTAATTTTAACACAGAATTATGATAACTTAGATTACAAATTTCGTAAGTGAGATTATAAATTTCATTTGTGGTTTCAAACAACACAGAGTAGAAATTAATTAAAGATATCATAAATAATATACTATTTTCTCATTAAGAAAACTTAGTATTATCATAAAATGTTTACTGTCAAAACGCTAGAAGGATTTACGTTATTACTAATAAAGAAAGTCTTATCGTAAAACATAATGAATAAACATGGAAATTAAAATATATATTACAATCTTTAATATAAATCAATAATATTGAACATAAAGCTTTATCTATGATCCGTAAACAAAAAAAACTTTACAAATTTGTCATTAAAGTAAAAAGAGTAAGCTTAAGAAAATAAAATATTTTTTTATAACAAAAAAAAGAGGAATTCAAAAATAACACTCAAAAGTAAACAAATAGGGTAATATTTAAAACCAGGAGTAATATTTTAACCAAACCATAGCGTAATATTTTAACCAAATAAGAATTATAAATCTAATATTTCATATACTAACGTAACTACCTGATATCATTAAATATCTGTCCTGTTCACAATGTTCACAGTGTCTCGTGTACGGGCACACTAAGAGGCTGTGTGAAGAAAAGGAGGAGACCTGTAGCCACTGTGCGGAGCACAACACGAAGAAGGACTGCCCAAAGTTTATTGCGGGAAAGGCGCCGGTATGTGCAAACTGCAAAGATGGAAAAATGGAGAAAACGAACCGTAATGCCTTCGATCCAGATTGTCCAATAAGGCAAAAGTGGGATGCGCTTGCTAGAGCCGTGATAGCATATTGCTAAGGGCGTCCTAAAGCAAAGGGAAGAAGTAGACAGCCGAGCAGCGCGGTGAAGGTTACCCTCGGCCCACCCGAGTTGCTGGGCAATTTGGGAGAGAGGAGGAGGAAAAGGGGTTAGGAAAATAGCCAACAGCAAAGAAAATAAAGGAACCTAACACCAGGAACGAGATTTGGCAACCTTTTGCTGAAAAGGTTACCCAAATAGGAAAGCAGAACCTAACCCCATGGATGGCCAACAGTGCGACTGCGATCGAAGTCTGCAAGGAGGTGCCCAGAAAGGAGAAAGAACCAAACCGGCAATAACTTAGTAAATAAGGTATTAAGGGTAAAATGGAGGAATACACACCACAGTAGCACCAAATCCGCTGCACGGCAGGAGTCCAAGGCATGAAGGAGTATCCGGAACGAGCACAGCAGAAGCCAACGAGGAGATGAAGACCTGGCCGAAGAATACCTGAAAAATAAGAAAGGTTAAATTAATGTAACAAAGCAAAGTAAATGTAAACAATGTACTTAAATATAACAATGTAATAGATATGGAAATAAAATAGGATAAAAATGATAAATAGAAATGCCAAATGAATGTTAATAAATTTAATGTAATGGTAATAAATTTAATGTACAATGTTATTACATTAAAGTAAAGTAAATGTAATAACGAAATTAAATAAATGAAATAGATAAGGAAATAAAATAGGATAATATTGATAAATGGAAATGCCAAATCAATGTTAACAAATTTAATGTAAACATAACAAGCAAAGTAAAGTGTAAACAACGTAATTAAATATAATAATATAATAAAGAGATAAAAATAGGATAATATTGGAAAATGGAAATGTCAAATTAATGTTAACAAATCATATTGTAATGTATATTAAATGACCCAAATGTAAATACATAAATGATACAGAACCCCCCATAGTCTTAAGAATAATAATAGAGAATATAAATACACGGTTAGATAATGCAGAACTAAAAGTACTAGAAGAACTAGAATGCAGAATGAAAGGCCCTTACAATAGCGAGAACTTGTATGAATGTATGTAGTTAGCAGAAAAAGACTCTAACCATGTTAGAGGGTAGCTATTTAAAAAAAAATCTGTCCTGTGGTCTTAAATAGTTTCGTGTAGGCTGTCTTTAAACTACTAAAATAATCTGCCTTAATTTTAAATTTAGTACCTAATAAATACTTCGGCAATATTATTAACAGATTATAAGCATAATCTCGGTAGTAGTAAATAATTATTAATATTGAATTTCGTCGAATACAATTTTAAATATCTCTAACTTTGATATTAAATTAGTAGCTGTTCTCTTTATTTTCTGATACTGTAATTGGTGTATTTGTATTTATATATTATCTTATAATATTTTGTGTACTTCATTTGATATTTGAATAAGGTTGTTGTACCAATTAGGTGACACCGAGGTCAAAGTTATAACCCAATTATTTAATACTATCTGATTTCGTAAAATACCTTTTACTGGTTGGTACTTCAATTTATTTATTTCTTATAAGTTTTCTTTTTGAAGTCTTCTTTGTTATAGGTTTTTTATTTTACGTTTTAAAGTGATGGTTAGACCTAACAAGGTTGCTTCACGAATGAGGGAGCGACGACTACTTGAGACGAAACGAAACGGGAACGTTTACAAAAAAAAATCAAAACTAATGAAAACTCAAAAACCACTTGACCGAGTATGAAGTTAAAAGTGAATGCGTCTAAAAATTATTCATATTTTTATACAAAAATCAGCGCAGTCATCAATTTAGAACCTGAGAATAGTAATTATTATAATATCAGTGACTTCAATATTTAACGATAACAATTAGATAAAGATTTTTTTAGTTGGTATTAACTCTAATTTTTTAGAGACATTATAGATATATTTTAATAAGATGTATTAAATTTCAGTTACATAAATGTTAAAGATTAATTTATTTCAAAAAATATTATTGATTTCATACTGATTTTGTATCGTTTTCAATTCTTCTTCTTTATGTTGGTGATTGCATTGCGAAAAATAAACCAGCAACAGACTAATATTGACACTACACGCTTTTTGACGTTTACCTTGCATTCAATATTTACAATTTTATTTTTACCCATTAAAATTGTAACATTCCTCTCGATTTTCTGTCCTTTTTAAGAGACCAGAGAAAATTTATTTCCAACAACAAAAAATATAATCGAAATCTGTCTATAAAGGTAAACAATCAGCAAATACACTTTGAAGTTATATATATTATACCTTTTCGAAACAGAGTTGCGCTCAGACAGAAATGTATAAATTGTTTTAAACATTACATATAGTAACATACATTGCAACCTTTTCATTTTAAATAACCTAGTTACCAATTGCTACTCCATCTGCCGACCTGATTTGTAAACCTATACCATCCGGGGCGCCACCCAAATGCATACAAATAAAATCATTCTAATCGATTCAGCCGATTAGGAAGAGTTCGGTGACATAAACATACAGTAGAATTATATATATATATATATATATATATATATATATATATATATATATATATATATATATATATATATATAAAAGTATAAATGCTTATGTATATTGATATTATATATGCAGATTTATTGTATATATTAGCCTTTTTTAAACTGGTCTGTCACCTGTTCGTTACAGATAATGTAAGATCCCTGTATGCAAAAATTGAATGTATAATTCATGTTTAATTTTAACGTCCCGTTTTAAGGTCTACGAGACATACTTTTAAACCGATTTTAAATATAGATCTTCTTTGTTGGTATAACGAATTACACTGTAGATAATGTTATACTATTTGCTTTATTTATACTATAAAGGAATCAGTTATTAAGACATAAAAAGATTTAAAGTGCAATTATCAATGTGTTTATACGCGGTAATTAAAATTCTTGTTACCAGTATGTTATAAGGAAAGTAAAGGAACATTTTCTTTTAAAATAACAGTGCCAATAACACTAGCTGTAACTTTTGTCTCGAAGAAGCAATTCAACTGCGCCACTAAAGCGTGATTGTCAATATCGGCTACGATATTACTTGTTTCGATCACACCCATATTGTCCAGTTTATAGTTAAGAAAGTAAACTTAATTAGTCTATCCAATAAGTATTATTTACAATTTTATTACTTTTAGAACTAATGAATATTATAAGTCTATGTCACTTAGGAAAATTCTTATACAATCTGACATATTTCTTAAGGAATTATTAATAATTTGTAAAATAAAAACAAAATAAGGTATTTCTGCCGCATGGATTTTCTTTATATAATTTTATTATTTATAATCTATCATAATTCAATTTAAATATTAGTTCTTTTAAATTTAATAACACATTCAAATAAAACTTCAAGTCTGGTTTGGGTTTCTGACAGTATTATAGTTTTGGTGCATTAAGATTGCATGAATTCATAGTATGTGACATAAGCATTTTAAAGCTTAAATTCATGAGAACTTTAAGATATGATCTGGAGCCTTGTAAAGGAGGCTTTTATGGCAGTCAGTAGATCAAGCTAAAAGTGCAAAGAGGTTCAAGAGCTTCATGTCATCCGCAGCACGTCCATAGTGGGCACTCAACCATTTTACTATACCATACTAAGTGCATGTTTCAAATTCTTTCACAAATATTTACTTTGCTTAAAGAATATGCATTTTGTTCAATTCTAATCCATTGTGTTTTCAGTTTTGCTTCCTTTCTATTCTATTTTGTTGTCTCATTATCATGTCATCTTAATATTTATCTTCTTTAAGCTGTCGTGACATATACACCATAAATTGAGAATAAGCTTATCAGCAAGGAACTGATAAAAATGACTCTATACTTTTCATCGGTATTACCTACTAAAAAAGGACTACTTTTTATTATTATTCATTGAAAATTTTTGGATTCAGGAACACGTAAGTAGTGTGGAAATGAACACACCCGCCCACATACAAACAAGCACACACACACCCATACACACACGTACACACACACGCGCAAACACCTACGTTCAACTTATAACACCGACATTTTTACTATAGAGGCTAGAATAAACACTAGTGTTTTAATAAGATTCGCTAACTTCATATGCAGAATTTAAAGATGCTTGTTTTTTAAAATTTATATGGTTACCATTACTTTACTTCTTATGGTTATCATTGATTTTCTAAGTACCTCTAATTTGGATTACAGCATTAGACAACTTATTTTTTATTGTTTATCAAACATAGTAATATTTTTACAATCTTTAATTTCCTTTACCCTATGTATTTAAACTTTGTTTATATCGTTGTTGTTTACTCAGTTCTCAAATATGATTAAGTCAACCCGACTACAGGAGTTGACCTAAAAATATTTACACCAAATGTAACGCACGTATATTTGAATAACAACTGAAATAGCCTAAACAAATAAGACAAATAACACTAAACTATTTCATCTAGAAGCTCAAAATTATGAACCGTGTAATATTTAAAAAAAAGTCAGCAAAAGAATGATATTCACATGTACATGTGCATGAATGTCATAACTAACTACAACTGAATGTTCCTACTATTAAGGTTTTTATGACGTTATTATGAAAACAAGTTTAAGTGTACCAATTCAATGGATATGTTGTAATAAATGAAAAACTATGAAAAGAAATAGATTATTGCTTTAAAAATATATGTTATAAGACTAATAAATGAAGCTATAAATTAATACAAATATATGTATATAATAAATAATGTTGAAACGCTGAACTGTATCTTCATTCCCTTTCCGTTTGTTCATAATTTATAAACATAATATTTCTTTCTAATATCGACAGCTGCCTGAAATATATATTAAGGCGAAACGATCGTCACCAGCTGACGCTGAGGCGCGTGATCAAAAGAAAATACTCTCCCCATACTGTGACCTTTGTGCTTAAATATAGAGTAGGTTGATTTGTAGTGCCGTTGCAGTTTACATTATGTATTATAAATATATCATATGTTATACTTTATTACGTAGTGTCTATGTTTTACCAGGTAATTGATTTAAATTTTTATTAAAATTTATTTATGACCTCGAAGTATTGTCAAAACCATTAATTTTCCATATAAGATTTTGGTAAGATTAACGATGCTATAAATAGTATTTACATAAACATATTACTATTTTCTTATTACAATGCTAGCCATCCTAAAACGTTATTGGTTTGATCGCGTTTCGGAAATATACATACATAAACAACAACAAACAACAACAACTCAATAGGACTAGTGTGCTGAGTTAAACTCTAAAGTTGGTCCAATCACTAGAGTTTGGGTTTTTTCCTTATTTCGATCGAAGTCCAGTGTCTAGCAGAGAAATTTTGTTTGACTGCCACTGTTAAATATAACTATTTTGTAAATACAAAGTTAAACAAATATGTGTATGTTAATATTTTATATACCAAACACAACAGATTTTCGTAGGAAGATTTAAAAAATTGAGATTCTGGCTCAAATAAGGCCAATTATAGATCGTTATCTGGACCTGCCTTTATTTCTTTACATAGTTATGTAAAAAATGTATATATAAAAAGCTGATTTAATGATTATAAGAGTAAATTCTAAATTCTTAAGGCAAATAATCTGGCACCATATATAAAGTACATAAAATTATTGGTGGAATACATAATAATATCACTTAAAAAAAGTGTTTTTAAATGACAGTGTCAAGTGATTATAAAAACACAAAAACCATACTTAAAATTACATATTACAAAAGGTTGATATTGGCAAAATATTCTACCATGCGAATGGAGCCTTGGCATGCAAAAATTGTATAAGAAACATACGTAGTATTATCATTGAACGTTATTAGTGCAGAATAGTTTTCAACGAGACCATTATATTCCGCATAATATGCATAAAGCATTATTATATAATCGGATCTGTATAACATACTTGTTGAAGAGTTATCATCTCTTACAAGTAAATCCTGCACTCCTCATGAAATTAGAGTACTCTAATAAAATAACTCATTTGATATAGTTATTCAATGATTTCAATAGCTGCATTTGATATTATTGTTTCATAACATGAATATATGATTTGATATGGAATATCTTTTAAAATGTAATACTTTAAAAGTAGATTTAATTATTTTATTTTATATATTTAGTAACACCAACAAGACATACATTAATAAAAGCGAAAAATACAATACTGAACAAGTAATCATAAAATCAAAATGTTGTCTTTATTATAGGTGTTACACACAATTCAAAGAAAAATAGACACGTAACATGCAGATAAAATTATATTACTAATAATAATCATCAACATTAACATTAAAATAATAATTAATAGTTTATTATAAAAAATAAATTTAAAATATTATAATTATGTACTTAAATATCATTAATAAATAAAATATAGAATTGTAATTTCCAATAAAATGAAATACAACAAATTAATGAGTCAACACACACGACCATCATATTAGATTAATTTACATTATTATTATATAACGAATAAAAACTTAATAAATTACATTTAAATTTCACAAGGCTATTACAAAATATCTCAATATCCATCTTTCTATATAATTGGTATTTATCAATAGTGGTACAATTATTTTTCGTTAATTTATAGATGGCATTGTAACTTAACATTAATCTATTAACCGGAGAGTAGCGTCCTTGACGTGGGCGTGTAGGTTTTTCTACAAATGGAGTATAAGACGATGGTCTTAATGTTCTCACCGGTGCACGAATATTTAATTATTTTAGTAAAAAGGGCCTGTCAATGACACCATTCACCAATTTATATAGGAAAGTGAGATAATAGATTATTTGACAAAGATAAGTATATTTTAGTAAATTGAAATAAGTCTAATACACGAATTACTGAAGAAATTATGAGTATTTCCTTAAAATTATTATTATTGTATATCATAAGATCCTAAGCCATATTGTTTTTATTTTAAAGAACTAAAAAAAATAAATCACATATTATCCAATTTTTGTAAAAAAAATATGTATAATATTAAGTATCACTTTTTCCTTATATTTACTAACATATTGTTGTACCCAACAAAATAAAGTATTTAATCTAACATAATTTATCGCTGCCTATTTTCTTACGAAGTTAAGATTTATCATCCTCTTTCGTACTTTTATTATTTGATAGTTTATTATATGAAGGTACAATAATGTATAGTAGTCATTAAAAGTAAAAGTACTAAATTAAATTCATAATATTAGAAATATAAATAAATAAATTGTCTTTTAATTTACAATTCTGTAAAAAAATAGCTTTTGAAAAATATATAAATGTGTCTGAAGCTTTTAAGTAACTCCACCGAACATCTCAGTATATACATATATACTCGTGTTTGTCAATGATAGAAGGATTTGAAAGTATATTTTTAAAATTATGTTCATCTTTGTAATACATTTTGATATAACATGCTATTTCCACCTAATGTTCCTAGAATTTAACACGACTAAATACATATCTTTACTATATTAAATAAATAATATTAGCTTAATATGCATCAGAAAATTCGACGTTCTACTTAGAGTGAAGTAAATAGTCGTACAGAATATCGACTTAAAGTTATTAACATAAATGCATTTGCTTTTATGAGTGAGTGACCCAGAATATCTATTTCACACTCTAAATTCAATACCTCTATCCTTTTAGTAAATTTAATTCACTAAAGGATGGGAACGTATCTTTAATTATGTTACCGGTACCTGAGTTACTGTAGCCCATTTTCAATAGCTATCTACACGTTTACCGTAGTGAGCCTAAAAAAGAAATTTCATTTCAGTCTTTAAATTCTATACTGGTAATAAATTTTATCATGCTATAACAGTTCTTATATAATTTAACTATTATAAATATTTAAATTTAAGTACATATATGTTAAAGTTAAAAATGCAACACCTAAATAACTGAAATCTCACCTGGCTGGTCGGGTCAGGTATTGTTGAAAAACATCGATATCGCTGCAAACCCCGAGGTGCTCGCCGTCGTACCGTTGTTATCAATACGTGACCCGAATGCCACAATCTAAACGTTGTGGATACTTCAAAAATGTTTCCGTTCTAGGATCTCTCCCTATCCGAATGCTTTCTACACACGTAAATACCTATACGATCACCTTTATTATATCCTCTCGATGTGCTTAAGAATTCAGACGAAGGTTCTTTTTATCGGTCTGATTTTGATCTAGTTGCATGACCTTTGTCGTAACACGTACTTGCTTAACGGCCAAACGGTTTCCAGGGCATGCAGTCTGCTTTTATAGATGTTAATAAATTAATAAAATTCATTTCATCATAATAATCAATTGTTTGTTCTAATATTTATAATTATAAAATGAATGTGAATATATTTTATTTCATTTTTGTATTGTTTACATTAATTACTTCATAACACTTATATTATATGTGTACGTGGAATTAATAATTATTAATTTTCATTTTAAATACAAAACTTTAATTTAAAATATCTGAAAGATATCTAAAAAATTTTGGGATAAAACTTTAAGGCAAAATTTATTACTTCCAATAGTCTTACAATACAGATCTCAGAATATTTCTTGAAATAGGTGAAACCTTATCTCGTACTTATACCTAACTTATTTTTATTTTATAAAAATTAAGTAAATCTTATTTACATAAACTTTATATCCGTATATTTATTTATAACAATGTTATGTCAATTTATTAAGAAAGTCTGTAAGAAGGAATCATTGAATCAAAATTATAATATAATTTATTACAGTATTGTGTAATGACAATATTTATCTCTATAATATGAGTATAAGAAAATACTTTAAAAGCCTTATATGTGTTATATAATAATTAAGTTGATACAGATTCATAAAATAAATTAAAATATGAAAGTAACTGAACGGCAGCAAGTAATCTAAACACAAGAACGTAGTTGAATACTTCTTGTTCCCGTGGGATTATTTTTACCACAGATATTGCTTGGCGGAGCAAAGATATTGCCTGTAGCTGTCACTAGCAGAGGATTCGACTGGCTTATTTCACTCTATTGTGCTCGGACGAGCGTTACAATATGGCTAGATTGCTATAAAAAGTTTTTATAAGTATCATAAAGGACTTAGTCTTAACAAGTCATCAATAACCGTATAAAAGAACCTGTAGTAATGTACTCAATAAAGTTTTGGTTTAATGTGCATGTAAAGTGAGTCCATTAAGAACAAAGTACCGTATTCAGGGGAGTAAGGTAAAAGAGTTATTCTACAAAATCCCTAACTAGTGATAGCCCGTCGTACGACGTGTCCGGTGAATCAACGAGCACCGCTCCGCTCGGACGGACAAAAACGAAAACCATTTTACGGTCCATTGTAAAAGGGGATTGGCAATTTCGTTCCGAGCTTACTCGACCATCGGCTGAGTAAGTTTTACAACATCTCTGATGTATCGCGACCTCCATTGAACATAATATGAAAAATGAATACCGCAATAAGTTATCTATTTGAATCACCCTCTCAGAGTGAAACTAAAAAAAAAATCTTATCACATATTCTGTCTGCATATTTTTACTTTTTTCTTGTTAGGACAATTTAAGCCAAATGAATATTATTTTAAAGTTCAACGTATGTTGAGGTAGTAATTAAAATTTTAATGCCTTAATATTTAAAGAAATGCTTTGAGTTCGTTAGGCAAACTGAAACGTGCATACGTCGGTTAAGAAATTAGGTCGAGGTTTCTTACCTACTTTTTAAAACAGAAACTTAAAAATTTGGAGTAAAATAGCAATGTAAATTACCAAGAAATCTTAATTAGGGAAATGAGGAAAATTTGTTAAAATTTTAACCTAGAATGTAATATCTCAATACTTATCATAGCACAATTATCTTTTTCAATAATAGTCAAACATGAAACATCAAAAAAGAGATGCAACTTATGCATAGCAAAATATAAACTTCTCGAGTTATTACAGACAGGTATTATGAAAAACATGTGTATATAAATAAATTAATTAAATTTGAAACTGACCACAATTTTACATTCGTTTGTTGAATAAACATGGGCAGTTAAATGGTTAAATAAATTTTTAACACATACGTAAACAGATTAATTATAAATAAAATATTAGTAGAATATCACTGTAACGTGTTAAATAGTATGTTTTAATATATTTTATATTGAATTAAGTCACTTCAAAGATTTAATTTTTAAATACTAATGAAGTGCAATAAACTGAAGCAGATTGATTGATTGATTGATTCTTTTCCGAGATATATATGTTTTCGAACTGCGGTGGGTCCCAATAGGGGATATGTTTAAGTAGAAAGAGTTGTTTCCATGAAAAAATTAAAGGTTCAGATCAGTTTTTCTCTAACACGATCTTTTAAAGTATGTTACGATAGCAAAAATCTGTTTTCTTATATCAATTTCTATACATATCCATAAACATATTAAATACCATTTCCTATTTAATCGCTAAATATTGACAGTATACAAAGAGAGCTATGATACCATTTGACGAACCGCAAACTGCTCTCGTCTAGATAAACGGAGGCCTATTTGAAATTCCAATTAAAAAGTTTTCTCATTTACTTGATTCAGGGCGTGGATTGGCGGAAGGGCAACAATCCAGCCTGATTAGCCTTGGTCTCAGCTCGGCATCAGATTTAGAGGGTACCCCACTCACCGCATAAACTAATCCTTCATCAAAGATCGATTTAATTTATTTTATGAATATTTACAATTGCTTTCAATATCCAAGTACTTTATTTAATATGGTAAATGTTTTATTACAAATAATTTTACAAGATATGACAGTGATGAATTAACTTTTTATCTTTGTTTGAATTGGTTTGATATGTCTATGTATGTATGTAAATTTAATGAAAACTGTATTAATGAAATTATATTCATCAAAAACTACTTACTAACTTGACTAACTTGTATGTAGTTACTATAATAAAAAATAAATTTACTGTATAATTAATGATTAAATAATATGTAATGAAATTTATTACATATTAGCAATAATATATCCAGATAATTCTTCTTTTTAAAACCAAATATTCTGGATTTCACATATTATATTGAGAATTTAATAAATTATCTAGAAAATATCTTATTAATCTGATTATGGAAATTGATAAAAAAGGTTTTCAGAGCCGAGAGAAATTTGTCAATTTTTTAATTGTCATTAAGAAAATCAACAGCCTGACCCTTAAAATTTACTGAAGTCGTTTTGTTGTCTCAACACAAAATAAAGTTTTTAATCTGATTATAATGTTTTAATATTCTGCTACTGTAAAAATATTTTATTTCCCGACTAAAATTTATTATGTGTAAGTGAGTAAGTAATTTATGTATATTTTGTTGTATATTCAAAAGGAGGTAAACAGTGCAACCTAAATTAAAACTGAACAAAGCGAATTTTAAAACAAAAGTTATCTTAAATATAGATATGAGTTGCCTATTATTGAGTTTGAAAGTAAGACTTTTCTACAATACTTAACTGAAATATGAAAATAACTTATATAAAAATAGTATCGTGCATGAGGATTTAGAACAGAAACCATCAATTATGAATAAAATCCGGTTATAGATTGAATAATGTCATACAGTTTGATATATGCTTTCTAGTTCTGTGTGCTATCGATTGAAATCAGGGTGAATTTATTCAAAAAGCATCAGGCCTGAACCGCTCAGACATTGAAGTTGCCCGCCTGAAAATTGAATTTATCAAACTTTTCGAGGGACAAACAGATACTTTGCAGACTGTGAAAAGCAATTCGTTTTCAATTGATATCATTTGGATGGATTAGACCTTGTAATAACTAACTGCACGAGAAATGTTAATGACATCGCTTCTCGTATTTTTATTTTTGATTTTGATCAACCTAAATTGTTTAATTTTGTTACCCTTTCTTGTTCAGTACAGTTATGTACAGCGTATTATTTATAAAGAAGTAATATTTTTCATATTCAATGTTTACTCTTCATATATAAATAATAAACTGTCAGAACATGAAAAGTTTAATAATAAATACCCTAAGATTTTATAATTTAATTAAGATTAAATAAATCACCTACTTTTGGATGTAGTATAAGCATTCTACTTAATATTAAACGCTATTGATACTAAAGTCAACAGGAGAAACAAATGTAGTTAAAATAATTTCAAATCTAATGTAGTAGTTATTATTACCGGAGTTCGTTATTAAAGTTACATTAGTTAATATATTTAATATGTAAGAACGGAAATATACTACCTTCCCGGAGGAAATATCCCGTATATTGATCAAACCTTTGATTCACACTTGCGCAATGTATTACCTACTATTATAGTAATAATGATCTATATATGATTTTTCCAAAGTCGGCTACTTTGAGGCCAAATTATTGAATTATAATATTATTACATTTCATAAGTTATATAATGTTAGTTTAAATTATAACAAGGTATTAAAACAACACTCAATTATTTGCTTTTTAAAGATATCTTCTTAAACATACATATATAAAAAAATAATATTTTTCTATTAATTTATTAAATTTTTTGGATATGAATTCATAGGTAAATTGCGTAGAAACATCAATTATAACAAGTGGATTTAAAGTGGTAATTGATATGGCATAATGGTTCGTAACCCCATATCGGCTATAGCCACTAGACGTCACTCCATTTCTGCTGGTGACTGGCCTGGCGATAATTACTACATCCCGTGCGACATATGATGTCGACTCGACCCGTGTCGATTTGCGTCCGTTTCAATTAAATCTGAACGCGAGTATAGGGTTTACAAGAGAGTGTTCATTCATAGAACGTGGCTAGGCCGTAATTAATGCACTCTCTGTTTTATTTTTCTACCGTATTCAGTAACCGAGAAAACTATATATAGCTGTGAAATGTGAAGGTAAAGCTGAAAACAAAATTCATACATTGAAACAGTTTCTTTGATTTGTTTTTATAAAACGTTTCATACATAAAGTGAGAGGTTATTATATTTATTATATTTCAAATCGTTTCATTTTATTATAATTATTTATTGACCCATAAACAAAACTAAAGTACATACCTGCACTAAAACGTGTTTAACTAAATGATTCAAAGGTGTAGAATGTATTCGAAATAATTGTATGCATTACATTAAATAAGATGCTACTCAAGTCTGTGTTGATTGGAGTGTATTATTTTACAATTACCACTTTTCACTCTCGAGAAGGAAATCCATTTGTCTTCCGACTCACAGGCAAGTGTTTCCCAGCGGGGTTTTCAAAGTGAGCCAACTGCGTCGCGATAAGATAGAGTAGGCAAGCCTTTGTGCTCTTATTTCAGAGGCATTTCTGACAAATCAAGGGCAAAGCTCCATTAAAACTCAATAAAAAATAACGTCCCTCGTTTGTGTTTTAATAAAATTATTAAAACTTTTTTCGCTTCATAATGGAACATTGTAACAGGCACTTTTCGCTTTAGCGCTCACAGCTCAGGAAAAATTAAAAACTCTTAAAGCATTTTACGTTTTCACTCGTTGGAAATTTAAAAATTTGTGTCAAGAGGTATATAATATCTTAAATCGTTTGTACCACCGATATTATCAGTTACATTGGATGATTTTTATATAGACATTTTTATATTGTTTTATTAAAAACAACAGTAAAATGAAAACAAATATTTTATATTAATAAATGAAATGAATTACAGATTCAAACAAATTTTTCATTGAAATAAAAACTTTCGCTACGTAAAGCAAATATTATTACAAATAGATCTTCTTATAACTTCTTAAATGTCATAAATATAAGAATTTTCTCTTCGAAAATACGAATTGAAGTTATACGAGAAAAATGTTTTGCAGAAGATGAGCCGACGTGCACACCTGCGGACCCTAACAACTTTTAAGTCTTCAGGATATATCTTCAGTATCATTTGATTAAACATTTAACAAGCAACAGACATCGTTGCAAATTATTTTATTTCAAGTTTGTAAATTTATGTTACTCAGCCATGCTTCTATATATGTTACATTACAAAACTTTTGCCATCCTCATTTATAGAATCTTTTTATAGAAATAGCTCACATCTCTAATGTACGAAGAGTTTGGAGTTTAAACCAAAATTGCTCCACTTAGTATTTAAAAAAGAGGACTTCTTTAAAAATGGTATACAGGAAATGTCTATTATATAAATTATAAATATTTCCTCTTATTTGTACCCCTGTTATTAATTAATATACCAAAGTCTATAAGAAAGATATAAAAAAATCACAGATTGTCTTAAGTATCATAAAATTGGTAGGACCGAACGGTTACTTATTTACAAATTATTTATATCTATAATCTCTGTTGTTGTGAGGACACAAACAGCAGGTTATAAGATCGGTTGAACTTGATAGTGTCTGGTAAGACTTTAAGGATTTACCTTATCTTTAGCCAAAGAGAAAAATCAGATAAATGTACTATGAACAGATCCGGCGTTAAATGTTTTATTTTAAGGATTCTTGAGATAATTCTAGTCTATTTATTTTAATGGTATTTATAATAAACAGGTATCTTTAAGAGACAGTCAAATTTTTTTTATTTCTAATAAGGTAAAAGAGTTGTGTTTATCAATTTATATTCTTCATTCACGTTTGATAAAAAATATTGAGTTTAGTTATTTTAATCCAGCTATTTGAAAATGAGAAGGCGAAACCAGACAAAACTCAGAGAAATAATGTTTAACTTTCGTTTTTATATTTTAAGTACTGTTTTGCACTTGAAATAAAAATTCTATCTCAAAATCATTAACATTTAATTTGTAAGTATGACTGTGTCTTTTTTACTTGATTTTGTACTGATTTTAAGACCGCTTTTAACAGTGAACGATTTTTGATACAAACTTTATAATACATTTAAATTCTGAATAGTTGACTCAATATAATTATTATTAATATTTTTCAGACAGTTTTTCCAGCAAATAGTCGTTGCAGTAGTCTTTCATAATAAATACGTCAAGTTGATTTATTTTATATATTATCTCAATATCTGTTGTAAGACATTCACGTACAAACAGCGTTTAGATAAAATGCCATACTACAGTCTAGCAGGCAGCAAGTGTTTATGCGTGCAATTTTTCAAATATGATATGTTTTGTGTCCGTATATCATAGCCTTAAATTAAATTTTTGTATTGTTATAAAAAGTCACATACTCTTACCATAGGTTCTGTTAAAATTACACTATTGAATTATATTGATGAAATAAGAGAAGTTGTAATGCACTCGTTTATAAATAATTCAATTTTAACCAAAATTTTGTACAGATAGAATTATTGAAAAGCACTTTCTGTATCTAATTATATTAGTAGCTTATATGTATATGTATATTCATAATATTTGTATCTCCTGTGTATTACTACATAAAAACTGTGCAATGGATGCAAGCCATTATTTTGGTCGTATAACAAATCTACAGTTTTCAAGCTTTCTGATCGTGAAACATACATAAAATAAAATTTATGGCTCGTAGCGGACCAGCGGAAAGCGACCTCAAACGTGCTCTACGTCACATCACTTCAAAATCCGACAATTCTACGATACTTCTTCCAACTGGACTAAAGTAGAAAATATATGCGAAGTTATTAACTTTATGATTGCTTCCAATATATATTTTAATAAATTTACTAAACATTATGTAAGTATTTTATTTAAATATTCAATTTAAAGCTATATGTAGTTCCTTAAATGTAATTTTAAAAAAGGTACTATTGACTAGATAAACTTTTTTATAGATAATAATCTTTTCACACACGAATAAAACTGAGGACAAGTAAAATAGTTAAATATATGTTAATTATAAAATTTTTAGGGATCAGTAATAATAATAGATAATATCAAAAGTTAATATGAAAGTAATATTATTCACAATAATAATATCAATTCAATAATAACAAACTCAAACAATATACATACATCTGCTAACAGTGAAGTAATTTCTTTACGAAGTAACAGAACTGAATGTATAGTAATTTATAGTACAAACATTTCCAAAGCAGTAACTTTAATTGAATGTCAGTGTAGTCACGAGCATGTTTCAGCAAATAGTATATTGAAACTTGAATAAGCCTTAAAGGATAGAGTATTTCTCTGTCCCTAACCTGTGTTCGATTGGGATTTTATTACAGCTATATAATATTCCTTAGTTATAATATAATATTCATAAAAAAATGTTTATCATTAAAAAATATTAAGTCTATAATCACACTGTACTTGTATTTATATTTAAAAAAATTATGTCATCTTAAAATACTTCTTTTCATTCTTTTTTAATTTATTGTACCGTATTTATAGGAGAAATATAGATATATATGTGTTGATTGTATCTGTTAATAAAATATTATGTTTTATCAAAATGTTACAATAATAAACACTGATTAAGAACTAATTTTCTACAACGAATTTTGCAAATTCAACGTTAAATTACTGTTGTAATAATGTTGCAGTTTCAGCTAGTTCGGAGTAGTGATGGAGGAAAAGCAAGTAAGCTCAAACTTAATAGTAAGTTGCGATATAAATTTTGTTGCCTCAAAATGTTTAGCGCCTGATTTATTGCCGACGAGATGAGCTCGATTACAGATGAGGGAACGATCGTCTCCTTTAAATTGAAGAAATATTTATATTTTTACCTGAAAAATCATATATTGTTGTTCTTAATGATAAAAATAGTGTTTTCATTTCAATTTATTTTTGGAATAATCTAAACTATAATTTTTGGTAAATATTTAAACGGTACATTATAAAAGTAAAATATATTTTTTATGGAAATTAACGTTAAAATATATATATATATATATATATATATATGTATATATATATATATATATATATATATTATATACTAAGGTGCTTTGAAAGGTTTGAATTATACCCTGTTTACTAATATTACTAAGTTTCATTAAAATCCAAACGCTTAAGATCTTCAAATATTGCATTAAGTCTGTAAAACTACATATATAAAATCTATGACAATTATACGAAGTCTACGATTCAATAAAGTAGCTTCATAGATATTTTTATGTCATTATTAACCTAATCACTAAAGCTCAACTGGATTTAAATTTTTGTGATAGATAATAAAATAATTTAAACTACTTACTTTGTAACATGTTTAAAAAAAAATGAGTAAAAGTAACTTGTTTCCCCTTATTTTAAGAACGACATTGCTATAAATATAGGGTATGAAGGTATCCAGAGAGCATAAAAGTAAATATTAATTATTCGTTTGGTTTTGAATAGCAAGAGTACAATATTTTATTGCTTTGTATTAGAAAAAAATGTTCTATGTAGTAAGTCAATATATTATCTTGACATACTCGCAATTTTATACATTAAGTATTACAAACATAGGTAATAACTTGGACTCCTGTTGAATTATATATAAAATCAAATAAGCAATAAATCTGTTTAAATGCAATTTACATACCTTAAAATTTAACTTCATTTATGGTACGTCACTCAAGTTAATTTATGTGAAATTCACTTATGAGATACTCAGTGACAGGCTCAGAGTAACTTTAATGTTCCTTCGTAAATTATAACATTCATGCATTTATAAAATATATTAATATTTTTTCAGTTTGTAATTTTTAGTTACATTTTCCATAGAGATTTTTCGTAATATAATTTTTTTTCAGGTAATTGCTTATTAATTAATGATTATTAAGCTATTTAGGACCCCGGTAATACCAATATACATATGTATGTGCTTCATTATATTTTTAATCTTATTTTTATATACATTATTGATATTTTCATCTTTATTTTTTATAAACAATTATTTACCTTCTACTAAGAAATATTACTTTCCAAAAAGCATTTTTCGGCAGATTAAACTGAAAACATCGGAACCTACCTTCCAACAGGTGGAATCATAGTCTAGCACTATTCAGTCGATTTAAAAAAAATGTATATGTCATACTTAATAAATTGTTCATAATATTAAAAAATAATTAATTTAAGGTTCCATACATTCCACGACGATGACTATGAAGATGTCTAATTTGTGAAAGGTCATTTGTATATTATTATATATTTAAATACCTTCGAACTAATAAATAACTTTGACTACTGGGTCATTAGTAGTGAATATGCAAAATGATTGATAGTAGACTAAGTACTTAGAGAATTATTGACAATATAAATCTTACTAACAATTATAACATTGGGAGATTAAATATTAAGCGTCAAACCGGTTGCAGCGTGCAGTGTGAACGGTGTATAGTCTGTAATACATACTGGTACCGCTTCTTATTAGAATAATTATATCATATGATTCTGAGTAGTAACTAGTATAGAAAGTATGCTATCAATGTCTAAAGTAAATTTTAGGTAAGCAAAGTAGTATGCTTAATTCACTTCATTTAATACAATCCTCCGTTACGTACTACAAGTAACTAGGAAACGTAATAAAACCATTAGAATTTATTCTACTGAGAAGACGCTGCGATTTTTCATCCGGAAGTAAGGAGCTTCATTTACAATTCCAATTAAAGACTATTTCCATTTACTGTGCCTTAAAAAAAGGAATTCAGGGTATGGAGGAATGAAATACTAAAATCCCCATAGTTGTCATATAAAAAATTTTTTTTTGCTAATAGAATGTGTTTTTATATTTAAATATTAAATATGTTCTACAGTAAGACAATAAATTATAAAAGGTATTAAAAGACTAAATGAATCAGTGCTGGAAAACATTGTATATAGAAAATGAAGCTAAATAGTTTTATAAAATGATAAAAAACTTTAAGATGTTGAGAATCAGTACGTTATTCTTAAAATACAATTTATTTAATCTCACCCTTGCAATCCGAGAAGTGGGAAAAAGTAATTCACTATTTCTGTATAGCATTTAGACAGCTTAATCTCAATATGATTCTATGATACAAAAGTAATATGACGCGAAAAGTGTGTTTATAAATTCATAAAATAACGCCTAAAAATCTTCTTACTTAATATTTATTTTATAATAAGATATGGAAAAAAGGTCAACGTTGTTACAAGTGCCATTCACATTTCGTGGATTAGCAGCTACGTTGTGTACTGTTTGTGTTATAGAATTTTATGAAGTAAATAGTAAAAATAAACCCGCTTTTTACTTATATCTATTTGGAGAGTTTCATTTTCTCTTTTCTAATTACGTTCCTAAGTACCCTTAGTAAATTACAGATCTCAGTGATAGTAAAGCCCTTCCGTATCAACTATAGGGTTGATAGTCAATTTCCGTAGAAGATGGTGGAACCAAATTAATTACTCAATGTTAACCTTCTCAACAAAAAATATATTCTATGACTTTCCGAGAGTTATTCCTAAGGAATATACTGAAAATATTATATGGGATTTCACGGTACACATTAAAGTGAAATATGTTGTTGAAGCTAAACAATAAGAACCATTAATGCCATAAGAAACCGTCTTTTTGAAATAACGACGAGGCTTAACACAAAATCTGTGAAAATGCGTTGAAATATTTTATGAAACATTCTAAATCTTGTCACTTGAATTTTTTTTTTATATTTTGTAAATACAATTTTTAGCTGGTATTTAACTGATAAGGTAAACAATTTATGTTATTCTACAACAAAAATTTTACGTAATTTAAAAATATTCGTTATACATATTTTTTTTTTAATATTTATTATGAAAATTATGACTTTTTACATTAATTGCTCATATTTTAAAACTAGACAAGAACAACTCTAGCTTGCTTTTCTTGAATGTGCCGACGAAAAATATAAATCTAGAATCGACACGGGATCGATGGAAGAACTATTAAAATTGGAAAATTAGTAGAGCTTTCGGCAATCCAACGTGTTGAAATGTGTCTCGAATAGTTGATTTTTCTCTGAGACTGTTTTCTTTCCTATCAAGCCAGTGTTCATTTGAGCAGCTCTCTATTAAATATAGGTCATGCCACTCGAATTATACATACTTATTAAATGGAAATATTTAAAAAAATATTTCCATTTAATAAGTGCTAACAACTAAACATTGGGTTTTTGTTTTAAAAAATTCGATGCACAAATATTTTGCATACTTTTAACGGTGCTACGTTGGTAGTGAATGAAATTACTAAGCAATAATTGGAATATCGCTTTGAAAAATGGTTGCATATTTTAAGCCTGTTTTTTTTAAAGAGATATCATAAAATGTCATACACAATCGTTTGACAGAACTATTCAAGAACTGTCATCTGGAACATTCACCGCTGATTTATGATTCCCGGTTTTCCACACCGATGCACTAGTGATTTGAATTACTATCAGATATCGAAAAAAAGGAAATCCTGAACAAAATTTTATATGCAATATCCAGTATATGGATTATATTTATAAGAAACTATGTGTCAAATAATTTAATTAAAATTTCTTTTTAATTCTAAGTTTTCATAAATATATATAAAGAAAAGCTCTGAATCGTTTTATATAACGTATTAAGTTATTGTATTTAATTTTTTTTTCTATTGAATTAAAAGGAACGATACATAAAATGATATATTTTTGGATGAGGTTTGATTCAAAAATTAATTGCTAGTGGAGATACACGCAACTCAATTATATGCACTTAAAATGAAAAGCGCAATATACGATAATTATTAAATATAAAATGAATGAAGTTCATAAATTAAAGCCTTTTATTGGAAATATTGACTTATATAGAACAGTTACTTTCTGCACAATATTACACATAGTTATATTTAAAATATCATTTCTTTTAAAAAAATCATATATAAATTGTTTTTTTTTCCTTTTAATTAAGGATAAAACAATGTTACATTTTCTACAATACTGACTATAACAAAAAAATAAACGAAATCTTTAATCTAAATCGGAAACCGGTTCACAAAAGAGATTTTATTCAATATAAAAATATTAAATAAAATTATATAGTGCTTAAAATAAGAAATTGATAATACTTTATGTGTAAGAACAGTTTATCTATTAAGAAATCGGATGAATGAATGCTGCACATTCACAGTATGTGGTCACTTCATACAAAATAAAACAATCAGGAAAAACACGTGAAATTTTGAAAACAGTTTAACAAACTACATAGACTCTTTGTTTAAATAATGTTTGCTAAATAAATATAAAAGTTATATTATATAACAAAGGAAATTCAAAATTTTAACACCACTAAATACATGAAAAAATCAAATTCATTCTAATAAATAAGTAAATTTATTCATTTTTACCTATGATGTATACCATATATTAGATGACTGTGAAAATATCTTATATCTTTTTTGAAAACAGTTACTTTATTATGTCTACTACAGTATCTGCATCCTTTATTTTTTCAAATTAGGTAATAATAAAATCAATCGTCCGTCAACTGTATTCACTCTTCGACGGGTTTTATGGCGTTCTTAAGTCAATATTCCAAAATTTCAATACGAGCTTAAAAACGCTTACAAATTGACGAAATAGTTAATTTATAAGCATTTTTACATAATACAATTTATTTTTTTAAGTAAAAAAGCACAGCAAGGTATAGGGTTACCACGTGTTCCCGCATAACTCTCTTAACTGAATTTTAAACTGATTTCAGGTTTGTAATTATAGTGACTATTGAAGCGTTCGTTACTTTATTTTTTATATTTTATTAGATTTAAAGCAATGGAATCATTCATATAAAAGATACAGACAACATAATATTTATAAGTTCAATTATTATACGTAATAAAAAAAATATATAGTTATTTTATGTCAATTTAAAAAAAAACAACATAAAAGAATACTTTAGTAACAGAATTAATATTTTTAAGAGTAAATTTTCTTAAAGTTTGATAAAAGAGATGAAAATTTCATCTCAATCAGCTTCTAAGCTGCATATTAAACAATTGTCTATAATACAAGATTACAATATATTTTTTTTAAACCTACTGCTTAAAAAATTAAGTTTATTGGCACGATTCTATATTACCATTTTCAGAATGACTAGTGGGTCATGGTTATAAAATAAGTATATTGGGACTAGATAGAGGAATTTTTAGATCAATAACTTTAGTGGTTTAATTAAAAAAATAACTTAAAGATATTCAAGCAAAATGAGATAATACATTTTTAGGAAAGAATACTTTGAAAGTATACATAAAGATATAAATTTGTATAATTTTACATTGATACTTTGACTATTTATAGAAATGTAAGGTTTTTAATCTATATTTAAATATAGTATAAGATATTTCCACACATATATTGAGTCATCACGATATCTCTGGAACCATAAGGCGTAGAGACTTCAAATTGGGTAGGAATATTCCTTTCTCCACAAGAGCTATTGCAGCAGGGGCGTCAACAATGAAAAATTCACGTTTTAAAAATATATCTCCTACATTCTTGAAATTTAGTTGGAATCTTCTATTTGTAATATATAAATTATCAGTGAGCTATTTTAATACTCATAAATCAACAATAAAGATTGCGAAGGAAGGAGTTAATAATGAAAATTTAAAATTGTTGTTTTATACCACCAAAAAAACTTATTAAAAATTCGACTACAATCGATTTTTGATTTACGCAACAACTTTCTACTTAAAAACTGTTTCACAATTCAATGACTGATATAATGAGATATAAAAGATTATCGTTGACCTTTAAGTTAACGACAACAATACAGACAGTTACTTCCCACGACAGACCAGGCAAATCTCTGTGAATAAATATAAAATGGCAAATATTTTGGATGAACATTAATTAATTTAAGCTATGGGAGCAACATTATTTTTTTAATATCACACTTAATACTTAAATACACTTGTATTAAGAGAGACATATGTATTTATTTATTTCATAAACCTCTAATGTAAGTTTCAAACTATTTATCAAAACAAATCGTAAACAACAAAATTTATTTATCTCTTTGTATTCTGCACAAATCACAAGACTACTATTTAGAACCTTCCACACCACTTTATTAGACTATACATATAATGTAACTTGAAAAATCGGTTTGCGGCATGACTTTTTCTTATGTAAGACTGCCTGAGTGAAATTATCGTTAAATAGGTAAACAGACACAATAGGACACAGAGTTGTACTGCCTCGTAAAGTAATTCGTGTTAATTATTAGTCTTATCTAGAAATCATAATTAGTTATTAAACAATAATTATCACTAGCACACCAGTGCAAATATAAATAATAATGACTACCTGCATAGTGCGCTGATAATAATATTATTGTTTTGAATTTTACTGACAGAATATAGAATTTACTAATTAACAAACTCTAAATAAAACCAAAAATAGAATTCAAAGTCTAGTTATATAATAATAATCCTATATTTGAGTTTCTCGAGTTGTTTTAATTGAATTTCAAATGGACTTTTTCGATTTCTATTACTAAATTACTTTTGAAAACAAAATTAAGTTCTGTTTAATTTAGTATTTTATATATAAGTTTATTACTTTCAAAGTTGGAACACATTCTATTATAACTAGGTTCTCCTTATGATAGAAAATTTTTGACTAAGAAAAAGAAAGTAAGAAAAATATTTTGATTTCAGTATACGGTGGGGATAATTTTTAATTATCTATTTAAAATCTGAAAACTCTGTTAGCCTAAAAGTAACTAAAAAAAGGCTCAAGTTAGAAAAAAAAAACTTCTTTAATTCAATTTATTCATCAAATAAAACGTTTGCTTTTCAATAGAATGAAAATTATTTGTTTTGTAGTTTATACAAACACTAATCAAACTCAAGACAACTCATCTTCTTATTAATTAATGTTTGGGTTCATAACAATTAAATAAGTTTTTTTAAATATATTTAGGAAACTTAGTACATAAAAGGTTTTGATTGTTATCGGTATTTTTTTATCAAAACCTCTACAAATAGGTATTCTTCTAGTTTCGTTTTAATATCCTTTACCTTGAAAGAAATATACATAGATAAAGCAAACCCACTATTTCATGATACTAACAAAAAAACAAAACTATGCCTTTAAGCCTTATCATAAGCTTGTAACAACATTTAGTAAACAAAAAGTCATCGGAGACTAATGTATGCATTCATTTTGACTGAAATGCTTCAGAAATGCAAAGTGATTGTCATGCTTACCCACTATTCTAGGGCCCTTGACAAATATTCTTAGTGATTATTAGTAAAATTACCTTGACCACATCAGTTTAAATGGCGATTTAATAAATTGATTATTCTCCACCTAAGTGAATGTTGATGACTAATATTAAATGGCACATTTCATCTTTTGAACATACTTGTCTTCTCGAGTGTTCTAGATCATAGATGATGATCTTTTCTTTTAGTGTGTTTATTAGAAATAAAGGTAATATAATTTAAACAGCTCATTCTAATGACACGCCCGCTGGGTGGTCTAGAGTATGTCTTAAGCCTATGACACCTCTACTCTACCACTGGAGGATGAAATCTCTTACCTACCACAGGTAATCAAAGAAGGATTGAATAAAGGATTATAAATAGGGGTATCAGACCAGTACATAAAGAAATGTAAGGCTGGCTTCTCTGTCTCTTGGTAGTGTTGGATAGCGGTAAAATTAAAACGGAGTTCGTTTATGGTGCTCCAATGATTCATATTATGAAATAAATATTCACATCAACAAACAATTAAATCTTATGATACAGAATAATTACTGCTAAACAATTTTGATTCCTAATCTAGTAATTGTTTTTTAAAATCTGATGTGGAACATATTTTAAGAATTTTCTTTACCACTTAGGTACTTAATCTACACCAAAAAAATTTTTTTTCGACACCTCCCCTTATTACAACAAATATTTCATAAACATTTATTATCTATAATGAGTAAATAATTGATTTGTAAAATGTAAATTACCGTTTAATATTTACAATTTTCTTTTCATAATGAAACAATTGCATACATAATTAATTTTGATTTATTATAATAGTCAAATTGAGTAAAACGTTACAATTTTCTGGCAATTGGATTAAAAATGATAAATTTTATTTTATTGCTTTAATTTCGTATGACATTTTTATATATTTAAACGTAATATCTAATCAAAATTTCTGATTTTAAATTTGATATTTTGATTAATAAAATTTACAATAACACAAGAAATCATCAATATTAGTTATATAATTATTTAATACATTTTACCTTTACTATAATAACAAAAAAGTATATTATTTGAGAACCGGTAAATAATATTAAATTAAACAGTGCGATTAGAATTTCAAGCGTAAAACATTAGGTTTTAATTGGAGTGCATTTCATTTTGAATTTGAAAATTGGTATTATAATATATTGGTCACTATACAATTAAAACGATTACAAAACATACAAGGTTTAAGTAGCACTTTATAAAAGAAAATAATTCATAGTAATATATTAGTCAGTGGTGGCCTAGTGGTTAAAAAAAGGCCCGCGTCTCATGCTCGAGGGCGCGGGTTCGATCCTGGCCCTGGCAAGTACCAATGTGATTTTTCCGAGTCATATGTACTTTCTAAGAGCATTTAGACATAACTGAATAATGTATTCCCAAACAGTGTTGATGTTAGGCAAGTGGCCGGCCATAAAAACAATTAGTCAAAAAAAACTATCCACAACATGTAAGTCAGACCCTGGCTAAAACTGGGAAATTGCCAGGTAGAAGAAGAAAATAATTCATAGTAATATATTGAATAAGAAACTGTATTTGTAATTGTTTATGCATAAAAATTTAACAGGTAAATTTATTTTTATTATAAACTGATCCAAGGCAGATGCAATCCATAGATCACTTATCAGTGATAAATCGGCAGTGATTGAAGTTAATTATTTACAATTAGTAACTTTAAATGTAAGTCTTATAACACAAATAAAATTGAAATATTTTATTGCAAGTCTATATACAGTTCATTAAAATTAAGAATTGTCCTCTCTCGAGTACTAACTTAAATTGAGTGAAACCATTACTTTAGATGGTATTGAGAAGGCGGAACGATCATTCAACTGAAAAGAAAACGGCTCATTTACAATTCTTATTAAGGACAATTCACATTGATTCTCCTCAAAAATAGGAAATCATAATACTACTTACTTAATTGCAATATAATAATACTGTGTTACTAAGGAAGAAATTATTAACTAAACAAATAAATACTTTTTAAATATTGTTTTTATGAGTATCATTAATTAGTTTAATTTATATCAGACTTTCTAATAAAAAGGAAAGACTTTCTATAACTTTCTTTTTTGTTTTATGAAGTATGAATAAATATTTATACTTTCACTTTGGTTGTTATTTATTTCGACAATTTTTTTTCACAAATATGAAATACTTTAAAGTTTACATCTTTATATGTTTTGGTATATTGTTAATTTAGTTTCACCTGTATTACTCTACTAGTTTTTAAAATAATATTTTATTTTTAACAATATTTTTCACATCTACATACATATATACATAGGTTTATATCTAAGTTATAACCATTAATATTCACGAGGAACTATTGATATCTAGAACTTGTCGAAATTGATATCTAGTTAAACTTAATTCACTAATGGAGACTAAACTCGATGTGTAATTGCAATTAATATGCATACCTTCACCCCAAAATGCCTAAATCAAATGTAGTATATATTCATGCTTTTATATTACTAAAATGATTAAGAATATTCCAAGAAAGAAAATATCACCTACTTACAAATGTTACGTGACATAAAATATTATTTGGATTAAGCAAAACAATCGACTCACATGAACGCTGAAACCTTCACGATCAACCGTAAAGGGTGTAGAGAAATGAAAGTTACAGAAGGAGCAAAACCATACATATCTTGCTTTTATTTAACATAAGAATTATCAAATTTCCATGTGCATCTACCCAAATTCAATTCTGGGAAACCAAGTATTGATGCACGTGATTGGTTATCCTACTTTAATATGTGCATAAGTAATGCACAACCTGGAGAACCATTTATCACTCTTAGCACGACTTGAAAGACAAGTATCGGCTTGGCTTTTCTAACGAGACTAGTGAACGTAAGTGAGGTGTGGGACAGTACTGGTTAAGCGATTCCGCTTGTTAAGCGATTTCGCTGGATAAGGGATGCCGCTATTATGCCGTTACTTAAGCGATGCCATTTGTCTAAGCGTTTCAACTGGTGAAACTAATACGAGATCTGACGTCACCTTAATTGATCAGTCATGATCGGAGTAAGAAACGTAGATTTTTTTAGATATAATACAAGAGGATTCGTGATGTCAAGGACAAACCTTGTCATAACGCTAATTACTAAGTCTGTGTGAATTAGAGAAGGTAATTAAAAATATCATCTGTAAACAGAGACATCATCAGTTGACACGGCCTGTTATATGAAATGTTTATAGAGACTTGTCTACACGGTTTTAAGAGGAACCATTTTCCATTAGTCCACATAAGTTTCATACTTAAAGTAGTATTGTGATTATGATGTGATATTATTATAAATAGACATGGCGAAACTATTAAATTGTTATGACTTAATACTTGCGATATTGTTTGTAATTATAAACAACAAGTATATGTTATGTAACCAAACACCTCTGTTACCTATCGTTAAATGAATTAATCTATTAAATCAACCCTTTATAAAAGTTTTAGTACTAATCCATAAATAATATTAAATATTAAAGTGTTCTACGCTAATTTCGTCCCCATTAAATAATGTATTCAATATTTCCAACGTGTTTGTTAGTATACAAATGTTAGTTAGTTGTTATATGAGTTCTGCTTAGCAAAACATACATTGTTAACATATGCAAATATCGTTTGAAGTGTACTAAGCTCTCTCAAGGAAAATGTTGTATAAAATACTTTTATTTATTTTTTATTGTAATAGGGATAATAATATCACGTGCAACATATAAAGCAAACTTAAAAACATATGTAAAGATCGTTCCTTATAAAAACATACTGTTTTCTAATTGATGGGTTACGTCAAATTATCACCTGTGTGCTATTAATAGATATGAAAATTTCTTCATAGAAAAAGTGTGAAATTATGACAACTTATAAATATATAAAAACAACGTTAACAGTGTAACAAAGCCGGTGACTTTATTTTAAATTATAACCTTATACGGTGTATATGATGTATTAAAATGGAAAGTTTCAAATACTCAGTTACTCTATATAATGAAAAGTAATTCTTAAGAAATATTCATATTCAATGTGGTTGTTTAAGTTATAATTCATTTTATATCTGTTAACCTATTTCTTTAGATCACAATTCTAACAATCTGAATTGATAAAATGTATAAATATCTTGAAATAAGTTAAAATATATTGTACAGTTCTGTAGTTTCAACGCCAAGCAAGGTAATTCCAATGTTATTAGATATGGAGTAATTATAAAAGGAAAATATCCAAAAGGTTCCTTTTGGTAGAAAACTATATACTGTAATTATCTAATTTTGTAATTATTCCTAACAACTACGAGTATTAACGGAAAATTCTGAGACCAACATATTCTCCTTCTAATAATAATTGATAATAACGAATCAAAAAGGCTATTTGCTAATATTTAATGTCCCTCAAATGAAACAACTTCCAAATTTATCACTGTTATGTATACATAATCATTTATGTATGTTATTTACAGGGTTTTACCAATTAAAGAAAGCATAAAAGTATAGCTATCTATGAATGAGCAAAAAAAATAATGTACTTTCAGTGACAAACAGACGTACAATATCAAGCGATGTCTTTACTTCGCCGATTCTGTATTGTCTTATTTTTAGTGATACTAACTTCTATACAAAAATGTGAAAAAATGTGTTATTAAAATTGTATATTCGCATTCGAATATTCTTAACCGTTTATAAAATACATACATACTCGTATATGCTGTAATACCCGTAAGGCTGAATTATTTCAACTAACTGAGCATAAAACATAAATATACGCCTACATTAGATTAATTTAAATTACAAGACAAAAATCATAAACCCAAAATGTATGGGTGAGAAATTAGAAATTTCCCACGTAACTTTATCGCATATTGATCGTTTTATTCAGCCTAATTTATCCAAAATTATCGTTATAAATGTGGGTTGAGGAATATTCCAGTTAGATTAGGAATCGTTAGGGATTTTGATTGAAATATACTAAATTTATAACTTACGTCACCTAAGAAATAATCACCTACTTTTGTCACGACCTATTACACTAATACTACGGTAAGTAAGCCTCGTCTAAGTTGGCATCGTTACGCTAAATGCGGAGCGTATACAGTTTTTCATTCATAAATCTCTGTACGTTACAGTAATTATACATATGTGTTGGTTGCTGAATGCAACGGGAAAGACTTCGTATGTAGTGTGAGGATGCAAATTGGAACTATGCATTTAGATTAAAAAGGCTCAATTGTTTAGACAGGTCATATAAAAGTTGATTTAATTAAGTATATTTTACTTTCTGTATTTGAGGTGCTCGGTTGCTACCTTTTCCCATAAAAAAAGGTAATAATATACTACATACCCGGTTGCAATGAAAACCCGGCGTCGTTGGGGTGGTCCTAATTGCCGGGATCTCCCCCATTCTCCGATGGAGTAAGTCCGGTCTTTGCCAGGACCGTCCAGTCGCTGGTGGGCCCTGTCGCTGACAGATCCGGGGTACACCGACATAGCGGCCGATGGCTTTCGCAGTGGTTTTAGTGAGTAGGGGCCTGCCTAGGTCGAGTCTCACACATCCCTTCCGGCCCCACCAAGGCCAGTTGGACGGCTCGTAAAGAAAGTTGCCCTGCGTCATCAAAAAAACAAGGTAATATGTATATATTAATGAATATACTCGTATGAATGTTAATTAAATTTCGATTTATATGCTGTACATGAATCATCAATGAGGTTACAGATTATGTAATAAATATATTTCAAACTTCATTGTATTGCAGTAAATACACTTAAACACAAAAAAGAGATGTAAGTGTATAAAATAGTAAGTAAAGATAAAGCAGTACATTAAAGTGAAGTACTTAGTGGGAATTCATTAAAAACGTAAAATTATGCCAAAAATTTTGCATTGAAAATCTTTAAATTTTTGTTTATTTTAAAAGCAGTTTTGATAATTTTTATTTTGGTCACTATAGCATCAAAACCCCGACTTGTCGTTTGCTACAAAGCTAACATATATGTATGTAGCGAATTTCCACCCACTTAAATAACTAGGTTATACTTTACATAAGATACATTTCAATACACACAAAAAACATTATGAACAGTACTTTCTGAAGTATATTGCTTTGAGTGTTTTTAAACGCTCGTCCATAATTGTTTTAATACGGCACAAAGAGGATTTTAGCTTTAAATATTACATACTCTCAATAGAATAAAAACTTCCTATATTTTTAACAGACAGATATAGCAGATTAATTGGTTTCACTTTTCTGCTAGCAACAATTATTTCTAAAAATAAAAAATAAAGTAAAGAATAGAACAATCATCTACAAAATACGATATTCGAAGGGTAAATTTTCTCAACTTATTATTATGAAGCTGCTAACTGTAATTTACTTTAAATCTCTATTTTGCATTTTTCCAACGATGAAAACAAATTTTGTTCTTATACTGCAACAATTTCGAGATTTTTATAATAGATTTTTAACTTAAATTTATATTGATGTTAGATCTTTTTATTTTACAAAATTAGAGACTTATATACTCAAAAAAGTAGGAACTAAGTTGGTCAAAATGATATAATTATTAATTATGTAAGTTGATTATGTCGATACCATATTAGTATTATAGTAGATCATTATATGTGTAAAATAATACAAGAAACGTTTTATAGGTGGAGACTTTTTGATCAGAAAGATTTTAAGTAAAAAAAGATAGCAAGTAAGTCAGTGGTGGCCTAGTGGTTAAAAAGACCCGCCTCTCATGAGCGAGGGCGCGTGTTCGATCCGGACAGTACCAATGTGATTTTTCCGAATCATATGTACTTTCTAAGAGTATTTAGACATCACTGATTAATGTTGATTCCCAAAAAGAGGGTTGATGTCAGGCAGGCGGCCGGTCGTAAAAACAAATAGCCAAAACAATTCACTACATGTAAGGCAGACCCTGGCTATAGCTGGGAAATTGCCAGGTAGAAGAAGTAGAAGAAGTGACTAAACATTAATTATAACATAATACATATATGGAACTCAAAGGCATTCATTTTTGATTTTCATTAATGAAATATAAAGGACCAAAAAGAGTTCACTAGCAACCTTGTTAGCCTCAAATGAAACGACAGTATTCTGTTTATATAGGTGATACTTTATCTCTTTTCAACCAACTTTGCAAAAAGAAATCAATTTGTCTGTTTTTGTATGGTTGTTACGTATAACTTTTAACTGGGTGAAGCGATTTTTATGATCCTATTTTATTTCAAAGCTGGTGCTTCTCGTTTAGTTTCTTTCAATTCCGTCCAGTTTTGATTATTCTAACTATGAGAAAATCACATAGGTCTAAAATTAGAATTAGTATGTATGTATGCGTCAAATGAACGATTAACTTCGACGCCAATCGATTTTAATTTATTTATTTGTAAGAGTAGACTTCCCAGATGGTTTCACGATGATTATAACAAGACCTGGTAATAATATCCTAGAGGAAAACACTTAAATGAGGGAAAATACTTAAAATGTATAATTATAAACATTAAATAATGTGATTACATACATACTTAATATGTATTATGTTTAACATTCACTGTCGGAAGATTTTGTTACCTTGTTATTAATTCGACTTAAATTTTTTTAAAGTGTGTTCCACTATTTCTGGAATAATTAAAATTAATTTAATTTGACATATATCAACCCCCAGGTCATATGGCCACAGTCTGGTTTTTATAATGGGATCCTCTAAAATTGAGGGAAATGAAAACTTGAAGCAAATAAAAAAATGAAAGAAATCAATTGTTTTTAGATAAGGGCGCATATGAAATTTATAATTACACTATAACGCAATAAGTAATTGTTTTAAACCAATAATGTAGGAACACAGTAGCTAAAAAGCAATATAAAAAAACGTTTATTAATATGTAAAGAAATATAAAAATCAATCAAACTTAATCTAGAATATTCTAAAAAAAATATTCACCAGCTCCTAAAAATGTTAAGGCAAATTTATATATTTTCCGCATTATGGCTTCCTGATACAAAACATTGATCGTTTAACACGGCCTTATTTATCTTATATTTGAATACAAATATGCGATTGAGAATTTTCCAGACGGATGAAGACTCGTTAGCGTTTTTGATTGAAATAGTGTGTACCAGACTTCATCCATCACTCATCCATTACATTGACAATCCGTCTATAACACAATTTACACTCGGGAAAACGAAAACGCGATACGATCTCAATTTCAATTTACACTTTACTATGGCTTTTCGAATATATTTAATTTATACTTATACTAACCCAGTTTAGTAAAGTCTTAAATGTGTGAATAACACTGAACGAATTTATCTGTCATAATAAACTGGAATACTATTAAATGAGGAAATGTTATTTTGCTAACCAAAAACCTACGTATCAATTTATTTTTATTTAATATAAAAGAGATATGTGTTTTTCTGTGATAACCTTAAAAAAACAGCAATTTTATCAATGTGCGATAGTCTAGAGTGAAAACTAACAATTATTATTTATCAGAGATACGTGTCCAAACATAATAATATAGTAAATGAAAGAAAGAGAACAAATTGGAAACGTTTGTTAAACTAAAGTTGAGAGTTGTTTCGAAACACAATTTGATTATATTGTGGTTTGAACAAATAACAAGCGAACCAACCTAATTTATCAGAAGGTTACTAATCACTTTGCCACTTTAAGCCTTTCTGCACCAACGGCGTTGCAAATGTTAAAATTTCAATTTCGGATGTAGCTATATTCTTAAGTACCTAATGTATTTCAGTTAATATTTTGGAACGGTGCCTTCATTATTGATATTAGATATAATAAAAAAAAACCTTAGTTAATTAAGATTCTCATTTGATATAGATTATATGAAAATTTCTTATTAATTTAAAAATTATAATACATTCAAAGCTGTAAATTAAATGGTTATTATCGAATTCATCAAATCATATGACGATTTTATTTGTTTGAACATTACATAAGTCTTCAATATACAGAAAAAGATATTTAAAGGTAGCGTTTTAAATACAGGTGAGTCAGTAATTAGGGAAGGCCCCACTCGGTGTAATGGTAACATCGAAAGTCAACAAGTCGACGTGCCTGGAATTTGAATGTATATTTAATGAAAATAAAAATGTACACTTGAGATTTCTATAAATACTTCTAATAAACATGCATATTGACTATTTATTATGCTACTTCTTTAATTTTGTATTATTTTAAACGTCCTTCGTATTCTATTATATCTATACATACTAAAATGATTTAGTTTTCATAATTTTACTTTAGAAATTTTGTGTAAAATCGTAACAAAATAAACTACTTTGATTTTATTTCTATCTTTTTTCCCTTTTAAAAGTTGTTTCTAATTAAGTAATTGATATTCCATTTGATTCAGAAGACTACATAAAAACAAATCATCATTAACAAAATGTTTTTCTTTATTAATTGAACATGGTAACTCTATAGTAACAGACTTTTATTTACGTTTCATATAAAATAATTAATAAACAAATATTGAAACAGTATATTATTGAGTTACATGTTTTTTTTATTTTTATTTCTATTTCATTTTTTATGCTTATGTGAATAACTTCTCAGTATTTCACGAAGTCACGTCCATCGAGTTACCGGGAGAGGAGCTTCAACAGTGCCTGGAACTTGCGACCCAGGTGTGAGTTTAATGGGCTCCTATCTAAAGCGCGTTAAAAGCTCGCCTCCTCCGCTCAAGCTCCTCTCTCTACCTCACTAAATTAGAAACGAACTTATTAAAGGGCTACCTTCGAAGAACTTACGTTCTAAGAATGAATTGATATTAGTTCAGGACAAGCTCAAGTTTTTTAGTAGGTTGGAGAGAGAATTAGCTGTTATACCTCTCCCTCCCACTTCTACATCGTACGATTTTATGACGAACCACACCTTAGTAAGTTCATTAGTAAGCGCCTAATGCTTGTTGACTTTGATGACGTGGTTTTTGGGGATATTGGTTTCCCAAGGAACCGTAAGGTGTAATAGCAAACCAGCTTTAAAACTCCCAAATAGTAAAATCAGTCTGGTCTATACGCTAACGCAGAAATATCGACTAGGATTTTATATTATTTCTCATTAATATGCATCATCATAGTCCAATCCGGAACCACTTTAGGGATAGAGTACGCCGATTGATTTTATAGCTCTTGCGATATTCCCCCAGAACCTTTACATTTGTTTGTGGTTATCGCATTTTGTGCTCTGGCTGCCTAAAACCTAACCATTAGTATTGACAGTTACCCAGAGGCATCTTACATCCTATCAGCAAGGGCTTACCAATTACAAATGCCTCCTTCATTACTAACTCATTGCATGGACCTTATATTTAGCATTCTCATCTTGCCGCATAAAAGAATTTAATGTATTCGTATCGTGAGCCTTTTTACTTGTTCCTTAACCTAATTTGTTATCTTATGCTGCTATCATAAACTGTTTATGGAATTGAAGCCTTAACACCAGCTCTGTGACATCTCTTCTCCTGAGAATGATGTAACGACATCATCATGGGATTTTCCTAGGATAAGTCTCTTGGAAACTCTTACGTGTTTATAGAGCTCTGTTGGCCTTTTTAGATTCATTCCGAAACTATTGTGATCCCGAATAAAGATAGCGAACCAGCTGATAATGCGAGACCAAGCCACAACTTCCAACACCTTTATAACGCTTGCATCTCACTTCGACAAAAGGTTTTATTAAAATCATGAAAGAAGAAAAATATACCATTATTTTCATATATAGTCGTTATATGAAATAAGTAAAAAAATCAAATAATATTCCTTAAAAGTTACGTATATATAACGTGTTGCTTATTGTGACATGAATTTTCCAATATTGTATTAAACAAGTTTTAGTAGAATATACTAGATATATTGGTCAAAGTTTTATCTTTACTCTACGAGATACCAACTAACTTTCAATTTACACTTTACCACAGCTTATTGGCTTATTCGGATTACACTAAAGTACTATCGAGCAAATTAAATCAAGCAACTAAAAGAGGATTATTGACAATGAAATAAATTGTCTGTAAAAATTCAATTATAAAAAGAAACCCAGTAAATTCACTCCTTAATTTAAATATTAGGTTTAAAAAATATATATTCTTACAATGTTATATTCTGTGCATGCTGCCTCAACAAGTTTATAATATTGAATTGAATTTCTTATCATATTTTACTCATCTTAATTCAGTTGTCACAAAAGACAAATTTTGTTACTTTAATACTATCAATATATTTCTTTGTATAAGAGCAGTTATATAGGCTGTCATTCATAGCTAGCCAGTTTCAGGAAACCTTCAAAACTGAAAAAGACATATGATAAAAAATACAAACTTAAATTGTATAATTGCATAATTATCTATATAATAATTGTATAATCTTCTATATATATAAAAATGGATTGCTGTTCCTTAGTCTCACTAAAACTCGAGAACAGCTGAACGGATTTATCATATCTTAGTCTTGAAATGTTCGTGGAGGTTCAGGGAAGGTATAAAAGGTGAGAAAAATTGGAATAATTGCCGGGAAAACCCTAAAAACAGCCCTTTACTATTTCCCATACAAACGATTTTTTGACATTAGATTTGACAACTAACTAATATGTCAATCATTCTGTTTGATTGAAACAGGAAAAACCTGATTATTTATGGCCTGTAAGACGGAATAGAGTTCGCCTGGTCAGCTATACCTACATATATTACTCTTGACCAAACTAACGCGGACGAAGTCGCGGGCAAAAACTAGTTATCTATATAATTGCAGCAACTTAAGAAAAGCAATGTAAATACATTTCTTTTATGGTATCAGGAAATTTCTATACAAAATGACCATGCCTTTGTTACACGAAGTCAACAGCATCAATCCTTATATGTATGTACATATCATAGGTATTTTATCATACAACGGTTCTGTTCCTGATGTTCCTCCAATTTTAAATAAAGATAATAAAGAAGTTATATGAAATAAAATAATTATAAAACAATTGCTTTCCGTATGAAAATATAAATTGGATGACCAACATTTTAATTCATCCAATCACGTTAAACCTTAAAAAAACAGTGTTGACCGTTTTACACTTGGTAAGGTATACATCGGGAAATTTAATTCAACTCTCATTTCCTGTTTTTGCTTTTTTATTGAATGAATAATGAATACATTTAATGTTTATTATTATTTCGATCAACTCAAAAATATATAAATGTATAAAAATTTACGAAAGTTATTATTAATTACAATAATAGCTTCATTTGTATAAATACGAACGTCAAAAACAGTAAGTCGTGATTTTAAATTAATTTCAACTGCTGCTTTACGTATAATTTATTTATTAATATGAAAATAATATTTTATATCAATATTATTTACCTAATTACAAAGACTACATTTTTGCTTTTGTGAAATGATGTTTAAAGTCAGCACTTTAAAAACACTTGAATTAGTAATTAGAGGAGGTCTAAATGTAAAACTTAAAGGCAAATTGCTATTCGTCTAAATTTTAATCCTAAATAAATAAACATATTGCGATTAAGATGTCTATTTCAAGATCATATATCAAGTGTAATTATTTTAATTATATATACTATAAATTAAGATTACAAACGTAAACATCATTATATGAAAAATTTTTAATACCATAGTAATAAAAAACCCCAATTTCATTACAGAAGATGGCTGGAACCTATCAAATATCTGGGATCCCCTTCTTAAGAATATAAAATCCCATGTCCGTGATAACACCGCAGGACCTCGAGACATCGTGAGCACATTCTGCCGGCATCCAGAGCGGTACGCCAAAAAATTAAGAAATCTATGGTGGTAGGTGATAAAATAACAAGACCGACTGACAGGCACTCACAACTCGTCTGCCCGTAATCACGTCGGGAACGTCGGGAGTATGTAGTTTTTATCAAATATAAAGTCGCGTAATATATCCGCAAAATATTAGTTTCATATGTACATATTATTAATTAGAAAAATATAAAAAAGAAGGATTATTACTATTTGTGTCATTTGAAGTATCCCATAATATAGGTAATAAAAATATTAAATAAAAAGTTGAATCTTGAATATTCATATAAAAAACTAAGGAAAATGTCTTAGATGACCAATATACTTCGTCACTAATTGAACGTGTCGGAAACCCTAAAATTACCATCCGTCCAACTGTCACGGTCCCTTTCATCGTTCTTCCCTCCCTGTTTTATCTCAATTTCCGTCTCCTAAGAGACAACAATCAACAACTCTCATTGTATCAAAGATATCTATACCCAAGGCAGCTTATTCGTTATACACAGATAACTAAACCTTCATTAAAAATAACAAAATATTAGATTTAGCCTTAATTTTTATCAAAATATGGCTTTTACTATAGTTTCAATGTATCTATATCTACCTGTATTTGTTACACTCAAAGATCTTTCTTAACAGATAGTCTTATATAATCTGCTTCTAACAACTTGTAGTAAAAATATAGTAAATACTAATAATAGTCTGAAAAATATATATCGTATAAAAACATAAAAAATAAAAATGATTAAAATCTTAACCCACAATTGATAAATGAGATTAAAAATATTAAAATGCTCATAACAAAGTGAAATATAAGTAAGCACTAATTATTATTAAAACAAATATTATTAAAACAAAACCAAAGAAATGAACAAAAGCAAAGTTTATTTTGAGGGCTAATTGAAATAGCTATAAATTATATGGATTTTATTAAAACAAAACTCTAATATCAATTAGCATAGAATATAATGATGAGGTTGACAGAGTTATATAACTATTTTCTTTACTCTTGTCAATTTTAAATATGTTATATAATCTTAAATAAAACCAAGAGAGAAATAATTGTCAAAATATGTATGGTTACTATAAAAACATCATATATTTCACAAATAATATTTAGTTTTTCCGTAAGGGGAACGATTCAAATACAGGATATAAATAATATTACTCTTTATCTTTAAATACAATCTTGTCCTTTCTTGTTATATTCATAAATGTTACCTTATATTTTGGTTATTTGAATGATATAGATATATTATCAAAGGAATAAAACTTTTACGAATATTTAATATAAAATAATAAGATTATTTTTGTTAATAAAAAAACTTTTTTAAATCTTTATTAGTGATTGATAACATACATACATATATCTAACAATAAATCACGAATTGGCATCTTTGTCAGTTAGTTTGTTACATAAGTTTGAAGTTTTTTTTAATAATATAGGTACATACTAAAACGTAAGTAACTGCCAGCTAAAATGTAAAAGGACTATTGTGGGGATTTTTATGATGGACCATAAAATGTGAGGCCTGTAAGAGATTTTGTTATTGGTCGGAATGAAGTGAACTTAAGTTGATTTTAAAAAAATGTTAACAAATTTTATATTGTTCTTATAAGTATATATAAATATAAAATAGAATATAAAATTATTTATCACAAATTTCATATTTTTGTTTAAGTGATAAAATTTGTGGTTTAATTATTTAAATTCGAGGGACACCACAAAAAGGCTTAATGGCATATATTATTGCACTTAATATTTTGTTCGGTAGATACATAAAAATTTTATAGCATGTTGCTAGAAGATATTTATAATTAGTTTACTAGAAACTGACAGTTTATCAAGCAAAGGGAAAGAAGGATGGTAAATGAACATCCAGTGGTGGAGAGCTCGCGTCAAGTGATGGATAGTGCCCCGTCCAAGTTATCCCTCACCCCAAACGTTGTTACATTCGTATAAACCATGAATTTTACTGCAGATTTTTTATCTATGAAGCATATGTTTTTAAAATATCCGTCTACATTATCATTTTTAAATAATATTTGTTTTTCAATATTTTGTTCATCAAATAAATAAAATGTTATTTAAAAGGAAAATACAGACAAAATCGTCCATTACTTTCTCGAGACAGCTCGTAAATGTCTTTCCTTTCATATATCTGTAAAGGAATGTCTTTTCCTAATTACATACTTAAAGTACATTTGAAATAAATAATAAAGAAACAGATCAATAAATCAGTTTAAATATATGTCATGGCAAGTTCACTGACCCGGCTAAGGACGACGACTAAACGCTTTTCCCGGAATTCGTACATTCAATTATTATTCGTGCCTGTGATCAGCTTACAGATAGAAAACTTTCTTAAGTATATAGGAACTTTGTTAACCACCTTTTAAATAAGAGGACTTTAAAAAGGAATTAAGCGTTGCTAAATGAAGAGAAGTATTGTTATTGCAATATTAAAATTTAAAGCTACCATTATAATATTTTTTATATGTCTAACATAGGTCAAAAACTTTAATAAGTTTTTTAGCAAAAATTCACCTAAATTTATGGCTCTACATTCCACGTAGAAAAAGTGTCCTGCAATAAATTGACCTTAAATACAGGCCCTACGATTGCAGACGTGTCAACTTTTTATAGGACATACTTTAGAGAATACAAATTAATAACACGAAATTGTAACTTCATTACCATATTTTTGCGACGTACAACCAGTTCTCATACTTTTCCTTGTAGATCTTCATCGAACCCACTCTTTGCTCTTCATGCACACAACCAAGAATTGATATCAACAATTTTAATCTTCTTAAGACAAGCCAATGTTTGGTTTAACTGAGTGAGAACGTTCAAAATTACTACTTTTTTTATCAAGACACATGATAGTCTAGCACACAACATTTAAAAATTTAAGAAAAATCGTTGTTTTCAATTTAATTTTGTTTAATAATATATAATGCTTATCTGATATGCCTTTCGTATCTAAATAACAATAATAATAGCATTTATTCAGATCAGTTTCACTTTTTAATATATTCTAAAGGTTAATACAACCGAAAACAAAAATTTAAACTGCTGCTTACCAAATACCACCTTACCGAATATAACCTACAACATTTATTTGGCTTTCTTAAGACGGAGTGTCATAAAAATATAAGAAGAAAATGTTTAAATTTTAGAGGTTTAGACACAAAAATAATGGCAATACAATTAATTTGAATCTACAACATTGGAATACACACAGACACAGAGCTTCTTCGCATAAAATATTGATCGCTTTACTCGTCCTAATTTACGTTATTTTAAATTGAAATATGTGATTGAGAATTTTCCAGACTGATTAAGACTCTTTAGCTTTCTTCGATTAAATAGTGTGTAGGTACGAGGCTTTATCCATCACTAGTCAATTATATTGAAAGTGAAACGTGTCAATGTCAATAAATAAAAAAGTCGGGTTCCATTAAAAAACTAGTTGATGAAAGTAACAGAATAAAATGAAAACATATGCTATTAAAAAACATTAAAGTGTGTTCGGAATAAAATTTTACTATATAGAGTTAGAGGAACAGAAAGCAGATTAAAACAATTTATCATAAAGTTCCTAACAGATAGATAACAATATAGACTTTCATTGTATGTGGAGTGAATTAGTTATTTATTTTTGTAAGTATCGTAAGAGAACGTACAATTTTGTGAATACAGACCACATATCGTTTCACGTATATTAGCCGTATACAAAAAATCTTTTATTTATTATACACCCAATATAACAATGCGGCTAAAATATCGAACATCGCTACATTAAAACTATTTTTGTACACACAACCAAATACTTAACTTTTACAAAAATATCAATTTCTATGAAAATCGGAAAGTATTAAATGAATTTTATGCACTACATCATTTTAAAGTGCTCAGTGGAATTCTCTACCAGTCACGTAGAAGTAATGTCATAAAATTTAGACGTATATTAAGAATATTTACGATTTATTGAGATATTTTCTATATCCGATTTATTTTCACAGAATTCATAACAGATTTTTTATTTTAGGCATTATTATTATTGTACATAATGTATAAACATAGCTCACTTACGTTTTTAAGAAATATGGGGAATTTTGGTTTTGACTTAGCACGTAAACGCTTAATTTAATCTTTCATAATATATTATATGGTGTCTCATGTTGTCTGTTTGAAACCTGGTATATAAAGTATGTGTCTAGCGAACGAAAAGCAATCAGTGTATCAAGTAAATGAAGAGAAGGGTGTTGAAACTTATCAAGTGATGAATCGTGCCGTCTGTGCAGATACTTAGTCCGTGGTTCTTACATTTGTCTAACTATGTAATATTACTAAGAAAAATATTACTTTAATTAATAATTAAAATTATTCCAATTAAATTATTCAAGAGATTCCAACTAATATCAGTTAAAACGTATTTGATTTACAGTTAACCAACGCGTGTAGGGACAAGTTAAAGCAGTTAACATAGCTTAATTGGAAAAGCGACTGGGTTGCTATTTCCCGGAAATCGTAGATTCCTTTACTCCTCTATAACCTTATCAGAGGCAGAGTACCTTTACTTTTGATTATGGATAATTATATAATGAAATTACGAGTTGATATAATAGTCTTTATTACAATTATATATTTGGTATTTTATTTTCAAAAATCAATATTTTTCCTAAGGTTATTTGAAATGTTTCAATAATTTATGTTTCCTAGTAATAGCAAAATAAAACCAACGGGACAAATTCGTTCAATCCTCACTTTGCGACAGCGTCTTCAATTTATTCCATTTATAGTAAACTACTAAACTCAGTTCGATCGATACTTACGAGTATATAAGATTTAAGTCGCAAGTAAATTTATAGTCTTATAAATCTTAATGTTTAATCATTCAATCGAGTCAGTGGGGGCCTAGTGGTTAAAAGGCCCGCATTTCATGCATGAGGGCGCGGGTTCGATCCCGGCAAGTACCAATGTGATTTTTCCGAGTCATATGTACTTTCTAAGAGTATTTAGAAATCACTGATTAATGCATTCCCAAAGAGGGTTGATGTCAGGTAGGCGGCCGGTCGTAAAAACAATTAGCCAAAACTATTCACAACATGTAAGGCAGACCCTGGCTAAAGCTGGGAAATTGCCAGGTGGAAGAAAAAAATAAAACACAATGATAAATAATACTATAGTGTGTTTTGTAAAGATACAAATGATAAATTCAACAAAATTATGACTTCATATTATACTAATATTTACTTAGTATGACTTGAATTATCCCTCGGAGCCTCGTAGTTACATCATTGATTTTGCTTTCACGGAGTATCTCAGTGTGTTTATAAAATGAAGAAATATGGTTTCTATATTCTAGTTATGAAAACCACAAGACGTGAAATAGGTATCGTCAAAATTCTAAAGAAAATTTTAGTTTTAATGTTACTAAAATATTGTTTGGCTATTTTTGATCATGATTTTTTTATAAAACAACCGACTTTTTGTATATAAATATAATAATCAAAAGTTAAATTCGTTCAATCACGTTGAAGGTAAAAAAAAAAACTAAGTGTTAATCATTTAACAATTCTCGGTGGTTTATAACGATGAATTAAATCCAGTTCATATTTCCATAAATTCCCTTTTTTGTTAATAAATAATGAAAACAAGTTATGTTCGAAAAAACCGAGTATAAAAATTTAAAATAACTTTAAAAACATTATATGTAAAAAAGTTTCCAACTGAATGTATCTTTTATCGTTATCTCTTATCTCAGTCACATATGTTTTATATTCTTATCATGTTTAACACACTTTTCATCGCCTGACAGACTAGAATCAAGAACTGTTATTGTATAATATATGCCAATATACAAGTGTAGCCACAGATTACTGAGCTAACGGACTATTCGTGATTCAATCTCAAATATAAAAATATAAAGGAACTAAATCTTCAATTAATTGAAAAACATAAGCCACAATATTAATATACGTATAGGATAAGGTTTCCTAAGCTATTTACAGCCTTCATAAGGTTATTAAACTGGTTTTTATGTATATCGATGTCACACCAATTTATATGCGTATCTTCTGAAAACAAAAAATCCAACTAAGAAAAGTCTTAAACTCTTTATTATAATATCAATTATCATTATTATTTTAATAAAATACAGTGAATTTTTATTTATTTTAAATTTAAAATCAAACAAAACTGTATTATACCTACTCAGTCCAATTAATTGGAAAGAAATTGTTAAGATCTTAAGATATTATTAAAATATGTAGAATGCGATACTTTCTATTGTTACTTTAAGCTTATTCTTTAACGTGTCTTCAATCTCACAACTAAATATCGTACACATCAAAACTGTTTCAAAAGTCCTAAATATATATTATGAGTTCAAAAAGAGTTATTATCTACCTCTTAAAATCCCTTCAAAGTGTATATAATAACCTATATTATCTACATCTTGAAATCTCTTTTACACTCGGAAAGTTCTCAGTCTAAATATGGATATAAAAAGAAACACCTTGTTTTGACAAATACTATAAACATCTTTCCACTAAAAATAAATTAATGCTGTCTGTTTTTTAATACTTGACCATTTCCGTTATATTTCTAAGTATTAAGCAAATTTTTTGAGGTGTTTATCATGAAATATTAAAATATCTTTTTATAACTGGACAATTCGTTTAATAATAAAATTATAAGCGCACATAATTATGAACACCTCTCAAATATAAAATGAAATTCTGCATTTAAATATCTGTGAATAAAACGAACGCATAAATTTTCGTTAAATTTTCGAAACGTAAGATAATGTTGCGAAAAAAGTACCCAGAGTATGGCTAGGATTATATAACAGTCTTTAAAAGAGTTTACTATGGATTTGAATGAAGATTTTAAGATCATACAAACACACCTAATATATACTAGGTTTGAATTATAAGGTACTGATTAATCAATTAATAAAACCGTGGATCGATAAATTTATTAATTAAAATAAAACATATTGGCTTTTAAAAGATGTAGTAAAATTATGGTTTGTTTCTTTTTATTCAACGAAAACCGAAAAGTCAAACATCACATTAGATTTAAACTCCACTCCTTGTTATGTTGAGTTAATATACTGAAGTTAATACGTTGTTTCAAAATGATCTTCGTAATTAGTGAAGTAGAAACTGGCAGTTTCTCAAGTAAAGGGCAAAAAGGATGTTGGATGAACGTCCAGTGGTAAAACGTTCGTGTCAAGTGATGGATCGTGCCCTGTCTGTCTGAATCTTTAGTCCAACATTTGAGTAAATGAGTTACATATTTTACTATAGACTAATTATTTATCTATGTTACCTTTGTTCCCTAAATAAATATTTATGTAATACTATTAAGTTATTACTGTCTTACATAGTATTTGTATTTCAAAATATTATTTATATACTTTGACAATTCAAGCAGACAAAAATTTGACTATTGTTAAATGATAAGCTCGTAAACACTGTGAACAATTATAGTTATATAATACTAATTTTCTTTTATATATGCTTATATAATAATAAAATAATATGAAATTATTTACCTTCATATTTACATCACAATTCAAATATACAATACAAACGAGCAAATGTATTTTTAACCATACATACATATATATTGATATATGTATGTCTGGGTAAAAATACATGTCAGGACGAGTTTACCTACGAAAGTAAGGTCAGTTTGTTAGAAGCGTTTCCCAAGACGATTATTACACGCACCTATGATCGGATCAGAAACTTTAAATTTGTTTTACAAGTCAAACATAATATTCATTGCCTTTATACTATATAAAAAAATACTTCTATACGACTTTAACAAGGACTTCTTAAAAAGGTCTTCACTTTAGTGAATAAAAAAGGATATTTGAGTTATATTTGATCATTTTAAGACAGAGAAATTATTTTATAAACAATACAACATCTTCCAAACAATATTTTAACCTTCTTATTATCAATTCAAATGGTCCACTTCACGAATTAGCTTTAAAGCGAAAACCTCATATAAACACTACTTTCAATAAACTCCAGAAAATATAAAAAACAACATAGCAACATATTATCAGTTCTTGACCTTAACACAAAAGCAAAATAAGAAAACCAATTTAATTAAAATAATTGAATAAGAAACAGACACAGACTCGTAGAAATTTTAAAATGAAATTAGATAATTATTACATAATGGTTTCTTAATATAACAGTCTCATTTAAAACTCGGCGAAATAAACTTATTTTTGAATTCAAATACGTGGTGCAGAATTTCTACACTGAGGCGTATTCGTTAGTATTCTTGATTGAAATAGTGTGTAACAGACTTCATCCATCACTCATCAATTGACATTGACGGTTCGTCTAAAACACAAATTGAACTCTGGGAAAACGAACACTACGAGTATATACAATTTTACTTTCAATTTAAACATGATGTGACTAGTTGAGTATATAATTCTTATCAGCTCAAAACAGTTAATCGCTGTCCACTGCTAAGCATGGTCTTTATTCATTATGCTCCAAGTCTTCCGATCCTTGATAGACATCATCCAGCCTTCTTAGGCCACCTTCCTCAAATCTTCGGTTCATTTTGATGTAGGGCATACTAAAATATGTTTACCTAAACGAGATCACCCCTCTAACACGTTTCGTCTCCATCCAATCCGCCGATCGGCTATGATTCTACGCGTCATTTACGTTCCACTTAAATTTTTCGACGTAAGATTGATAACCAAGTAATTTTGAATGTGTGGAGTAGCGTCAAGCTTCTTGAACACCGGCCAGCCTTAACCGATTCTTCTGATAGATTCCTCTTCAAAAATGTTCTGGTCGAGTTAAATTTTTGGACAAAAATAAATATATTCTTGCAAAAATTTGGAAGTACGGACAGTCATATCTACTGTATCATATCATATCCAGTCATAGCTTTTGGGAAACATAACTACTAAGATTATATAGATCAATCCTTTGATGTTAGTAAAGCTGAGGGCGAGAAAGAGCAAAAAAAAACTTTCAACAACATTTAGGATTCTCAATTTAATGAGAGTGAATAAATTAATATGAAAGACAGAAGTTTTGGTTGGAATTAAAACCCGACAACACAATCAGAATTCCCATTGAAATGAGGAATTGACTAGAAATGTAAGGGCGATCACAGGAATGGTTATTAGCTAACCTTTTTTCCAGTAACATTGGAATGACTCTAGGATAATACATAGTATGCCGGCGGCTTTTTGTATATAACTAGCATAGTAATGGTTCCCCCTCCTGATTTCAGAACGCCATTGGATTAACTTTTTCTTGGATCCCGCTGTTTTCCATGTCTATACTCAAATCTGAAGACCATTGATCAGATACTTCTTTCATACATCTCAATCAGACAACAGACAGACAAGCTAAATATGCTGATTGATAATATTGCATTTTTCTACCGACATAATATTGTATATTTTAAAAAGAACGAGCGAAACAAACTGTTTTATCAGGAAGTTGCTAATCATAGCTTCCTCTTAATCCCTTCCGCATCTATTGAAATGCAAATATTAAAACTTAGAAAACAAAGTGGCTCCAAGATTGAAATTTCACAATTAAGGGTCAGCTTACTTACTTAATGAAATTCTAAAAATAGTAACCATTCAAAAATATTAATTTTGAAACGCTGTAATATACATATATGTACAAAAAAAAAATAATTACAAAACCATAAAATTTATCATCTGGGTGAGTTATAATTCTAACTAATCGGATAATTAAATGATTAAAGATTAAATCCAATTTATTAATTCATGTGAATATTTTATGTAATAGAGACATTAAATGGTAATAAAAATTTTCGGTAGGGATATCTCAAGATAGCATTATAACTGCAAGTGAGTCAGTAATTAGGAAAGTCAACAGTCCAACGTGTTTGGACTTTGAATTAATATTTAATGAAAATAAAACTGTTCGATTGAGATTCCTATACATATATGTCTCATCATAAGTATGCATTTGAACTAGGAATACTATGAAGTTTTGGAGTTTTGCAACCGTGTTGGATATTTTTATAATTTATATATGGTACAAAAATAAAAACTTATCATATTTTGTAATCAAAATATTGATCTTTATTTTAATTGAATTTTATATTATTCACAATTACATATTTACCAACCAATTTTAGTTTTTTACTCCTGCCATAATCAGCGTACATCGTTATACATGTTAGCCGACTCGAAAGGACTTATGGAACCAAATAAGTGGACAGATTTATTTAAATCAGGATTAAAAGCTAAGATGTTGTGTAAGTAAAAGTTTAAAATTTATATATATATCAACTTCCTTACCTACCTTACCTACCTTACCTTCGGTGGCACTAAGTTGTCGAGTCGCAAGTGTAGTGAATTTAGGCCTATGTCAGAGTTTAGGATGAAGTTAGTAAAAGCTGGCACGACTATAAAACCATCAATCTTCACTATCACAGGACAACTGTTAACCGTTGCGCGGATGTCTATTCTACAATAGATATGTACACAAGAGCTAATATAAATTCACCTAATTCAAACTAATACAAAATAATCAATTTTCTTAAATTCAAACAGTAAAAAATATTGTTCATATTAATGTTGCGGTTAAAATAACATTATAATTTAACGCCAAAATGAGAAAAAAATATATAAAAATGACAGTTTCCAAATTTAATCGTAATATTTTGTTTATTTTTAATTTAACAGTATTTATGGCCAGACTATGGACATATTATATATATACATATATATCGGCGCTACCAGCTTTAATAACGGATGCGACTTGAAAATAATTTGAGGCTGTCATCAATTCTTATTAAACCTCATTAGTATTTATGATTATTGTTAAAAGTAAAACGAAATCAAAGGAGAATAGAACTATGTTTGAATCTTGTTATAAATATGACGTCTGAATGCACGACGGCAGATTTGAGAATTCAGAATTGATACTCGTAATCCAGAGTTCAGTGAGTGTAAATCATTGAAGCATGTTATTATGAAGAATCTTTGAGAAATACAGGAGCATTAAGATCAATTGAAGTTTCATTTTAAAATATCATGGACCGTACTTGAAGAAGTGACATTTGTAACGTCAGCGAGGCTGGCGTCTCTCTCTCTCTTTAAAATCAACGAATGTGTAATAAGTCCGATATATATATGAACTACATTTTTTAAATGTATAATGAAATTTATTGCGAGTCGCATAGAAAATATGTCATAAAATATTTCCAATGGCCAAGAAATTATAAGATTTTATTGGAACATTTTCTCTTTTATGATCGAAGCATTTTTGACTGATATTACACATAAAATATATTATCGTTTTATAATGACTGTGAATTAAATTTACTGGCCTGCAATATATTTATAAAAGTATTTTATAAAGAACGTTTAAAATGGTTATTAATTTATAGCAAATTTTTCCAGGACTTTTCAGTTTTTCTACTATTAATTCTAGACTGTTTATTTATTATTAAATATTTAATACCGTTTATAATTAAATATTTTGTTTTCGTTCCTAAACAAGTAACATAAATTATTCATTTAAATGTAATAACTAATAAGCATATTGAATAGATCTTAATTAGAAGCTGAGGAATCGACTTTCAAGACAACAACAAATGAACAAATGGAACAAATAGACCAAATCCAACAAATGGACTTAAAACATAAACATAAGTTCGTTACTCCTCCCAATCACTGACAAAATTTATTTTTCTGTATGTTTACACCCAGTTTACGTTGCCAAACTATATACGACTCATTAAACACTGCACATTCAATTACCTATATTATATGTATATAACCTTCTGTATACATCCAGAGAAGTATGGGAAAAAAATAATAAATCATTGACGGTAAATGACCAGACATTTTTATTTCATCTGCCCGTGACCACGGTAACTGAAAAGTTATTTGACCAATAGGTAAAATGTAGGATTATAATATAATACGATAACCTAATAAGCAAAACAACTAGTTTTATTTAAATGAATGAAATTTTAACTTGTTTTATTGAATTTCTAGAAAATGATCAACAATAGGTTGTATATAGAACTTCGGATTCATTGTTCATATATTTTTGTTCTTAATAGCAATAATAAAAAAAAGTAAAAAGTATCTGAATTTATCAAACTCATGAATAGAGACTGTAATGCTCATGAAATGTATAAATACGATTCTTTATTCTATTGAGAAAATATTATCGCATCACAAAGCATCGTTACCAACTTCAATGGCCCACTTTTGCAAATCGAAGCAATTTTCGAACTTTCAACTCTCTGTACATAATTTTATTTGATACTTTCACTTCTCAATATTTAAAAGAATGCTTTAATTCTCTTTTTTTCGTCTACAATTCTTATCTTTCTGTGATTTAATTAAATCTTAAAAGTTACCTTTTGACGTGCATAAATTTGTGACTCAGAATTGTGTGTGTGTAATTAAACAAATGTGTAATTAAATAACAATGTTAAATAAACATGAAATCATAATAAACATTAATAATAACTACGCCAATATTATTTTCTTTACCTAAATTCTCTTGCTATGTTACTAATGTCTCCTTATATAGGTAACATGTAAAAGATGAGGCCTTGACGCGACTAGTGACAAGGTACTCATTTATCTTCCAAATTCGGTATTTTTTTCTTTGTGACGATATTTATGGCAATCCAAATTTGTATATATTTTTTTACTTATGTATATATTGAACACTAGCAGTCAAAACAAATAAATCAATTGAATACAAATATGATGGATAAATGTTAAAAAAGGAATTAAATACCAGAAATGCTCTATGATTCGAAAATGTATTGTCTGTTTGGATCATCACCAAAAATTTAATAAAGAAAAATAATCCCATAGATTCCAATATAACTAAATTTTATTCGCAATATGTATGTGTATCGTGGTGAGTAGCAAGACTGAATGACAGATCTTAATATATAATGAGATCTAAGATTTTCCCGAGTACTCATTTAAATGAAACTAATATTTTCGGATTTACTATATTTATTTTTTGACCATAAACTACATACTCCCGACGCGGAAGTTTCGGCTTCTTTACAGCAACCGTGATCACGGGCAGACGAGACGAATATATTAGTTTCATTTAAGATCTTGTTAATAAGGTGATCTTCATACATTATATCTGACATTATATTATTTTTAAATAATACAGAACAAGTAAAACTAGTATCAACAGAAATAAAATATATACTAACCTCGTTAAGATTTGTGAAAATATTAATGATTTCTTATTAAATAACATAAAATTGTACTTCGATAAAACAAACTTCGTTACATTTTAGGCCGTTAATAATGAGAATTGGCAATGCAAATTTAAATAAATCATAATATTGTATCATTACATATATAACTAATTTAAGAAATTTTGAAGAATCACTATACAATATTTTAGGTAAATATATCAAATAGTAACAGTATGTAAATATAATAGATAAATATTTGCCACTGAAAGACTAACATAAAAATATTTGTATTGAAATTGATATATGTACATATTTGCTTTAAATCATAAAGTTCGAGAGGGCACAATTCTTATGTATCACGGCTATAGGACATTAGTATTACAGTTATTATTATTATTACAATTTGACCTAATACAGTTAACTCATACTTTATCTGCCTAAAAACTTATTAATCATATGCAATATCAATTTCCGATATAATTTTAAAATGTTAAATATATAACCTATATGAGATACTGATATGTATAGGGAAAATAATATAAATTTCAAAAAATAGAATTTTTATAACGTGTTGATAAGGTAAAATTGTATAATACGGATCAACGTTCAGACTTAACTGCACAACTGTACTTATATTTATAAATAATAAGAGAGTTAAACATAATTATTGTCAAAAAGTTTTATTAAATTATTAATTAGTAAAATTCTTAAACAACTCTGAGCACATAATTTAATTGGATATAGTTTTTTTTATTAAATTGTGACTGTGACCACATAACAAGATGGATATTTCTTTCATTTGGTAGATTCAAAATGTGTATAAGATTGATAGAAGCAAAAAACTAGAAATAAAAAAGTGAGTCTTATCCGAAAATATGTTCTATTAACATTAGATAGCTTAATTGAGAATGTGTCTGGAACTCGATTTCCCGAAAGACTGATTACAATATTGGCCGTGTCTGTGATCAAAGATTACTTTAATTTTTTTTAATTTTATAATTATACATATTTGTTTCCCAATTATAACGAGGGAATACAATTAAAGAACATTCTTTAAAATTTTGGTACCTATGTATAATATAATACTTACAGTTTTTCGGATTGTATATTTTAATTCTACTACAATTAAATCAAGCTGGTTAAACCAAATTAAAAAATAAAACGTGTTGGACAAATCTCGCCTTCATTTTATTATATAGAAGTTGAGTATTTTCAATATTAACTAGGTTTATTCAGTGTATACTCAATACTAAAATACTATAGTCCTCAGACTAGTAATCTCGTACGATATGTGACAAGTGAGATTGGAGATGTAACGATTGACTTGTCAGTGACTTGACTCACGAACCGGCACGGACAATGAGTTGACAGTAAAATGAGTTATACTGACATTTGTTTCCCTCGGAAGTAATGCCAGTCACATACCACAGGAGGTGACTGGCGATATCGAAAGGATTTCAACAAAAAAGCTCAGCTTGATTGATAGTGAAAGTAACAATACCAAAACAGAACTATATATAAAACTCAACAACCTTATGTGATTTTAATATACCCAAAGTCATATCACAAGACATAAAATTATGATAAAATTCGAATACGCAGTCTTATTTAAACGTATATTTAAATTAAAGTCTTTAACATTACTTTATTTTACATTTGGAATTATTTTTATAGATATTAAAATGTCAAACCCATAGAAAAATATAAAAAAATATTCAGAAAAAAAATCATAAATTAATTAAAAAAACATTTTTCCGTATGAAAATTTAAATAGAATTATAAAAACTGTAATTTGTTCAATCACTTTTAACGTTAAAAAATACATAGATAGTCGTTGGTCGTTTAACACTTGCACGTGATATAAAACGATAAATTTAATTCAGCTCGCATTTCCGTAAACTGCTTTCGTTAATATATAATTAAAACATCGAATGTTTATTGAAAAAGACAAATTTAAAAATGAAGCTACTATGAAATATAAAAAACTCATTTTTTAAAGTTACGAGATAAAAAATCACATACTGGCTGACTGATCATTCAAGACAGATTTTCACATATTTCTATAATAACAGAAGAAGACTAATTAACAATTTTTGTAAATTAATTCTCTAAGGCAGTGAAACAGGGTTCCCATTCTATATGGAAAAGCAGGTTCACTTGTTCCAAACAACATCTTGAAAAATATACTGAATATACATTTCAGCGCTTTTTTTTAATATCGCCCCTAGAACATTGAAAATTTTTAATTAGACTTAATTCGAAGTCAATGTAAAACTCTTTACTGCAATTGATTATTTGCATTGACTTTAAAATGTTTGAACACAGGGGATATTTAATTCTATTAAGGAAAAAATATAGCAATTTTGACACACACAAAATATTTTTTCATAGATTACGAAAAATAAAGCAGTATAATAAAAAAATCAAATTCAATTCATTCATTTTAACAACTTGTGATAATTAACAACATTCTTATCTCAAAACAATTTCTTTAGCAAAAGGCCAAAAAATTTCTTCGAATAAAATTGTTCCATTAAAATAAATAAATTGTCAAAAAATTTAAAAATATTTTTATTCAGCAATTTTTTTCTGTACGTTAAATACAAATTTTCGTCCTATATACGAAATAGATATGTAGGTATATCTGAAGAGGCCTAAAAAATTTAAATCTTTAAATTTGAGAATATCAGTCAAAATTATTTATTAAACAATACGACAAACCTTTTTTCCGTCGTCGAGTCCTAATATTAAAAAATATATTTGTAACTTCAAATCAGACCGTTTTATAAATTTTTTTTTTTTTACTTTTTAGGGGATTAGAGGGCAAAATTTCTGTTTTTTTTTGATGCTACGCAGAAATCTTAACAAATAACAGGTTTAAATATATGTATACATTTGGGATCTAATGTACTCAAAATATTATAATAGATGCTATAGAAAATATTCCAATTTTATATACCAATATTCTACTCATCATCACATATTGCACAGATTATTTTAGTGATATCAATGTCTTTCTTTTAATAAATAATAAAGTCAATATTTATTTGAACTCATATAATGAACACAGTAATCAGTATAATAAACTTACTAATAATATTTAATTGATAACAACCAACTGAGATTTTAGGCAGGTTGAAAATGTTAACAAAACATTTCTGTAACGAAATGAAAATGTAGAATTAAATGAGAATTAGCCAGGTAAGGCATTGTAAATCAATACTTATGTAATTAGTGTACCCATCTATTATTTTATACCCATAAATGAAGAGTAACTTAGTAATTAAATAGGTTAAAATTTTCCTTAATAAAAACAAAAGTATCGTCGACGTTTTGTGTTCCAACAGATTTCTATGGCTATTTCCTGTTTCCGTGATTGTGTCGTTACTTTCCAACGCCTATATCCCGTTTATACCCAACTATATTGTATTTAGACATATAGAAATAAACATCGTATATTCCACAAATAACATTTGTACATGAAACATAAACACGCATAAAATATTTCTTTCTGTAATATTTATTAATATTAGTAAAGAAAAAACTTAAAGTATTTTTTATTCCCTTCAATGTCCTGAATTTTTATAAATATCAAATTATGTAATAATAAAATTACTTCTAGTCATAATTATAAACGCCTCCCTCAAATATATAAAGCACGGTTCTGCATTTACGCACAGTCACATAAATTTTCATTTTCATAAAACACTATATGACTAGAATGTAAGTTACTGTCAGCTAAAAAGTAAAGTGACTATTGCGGGGATTTTTATTGTAGACCATAAAATGTAAGGTTGAGGCCTGTAAGAGACTTTGTTATGGGTCTGTAAGAAGTGAAATCTACAGGCGATGTAATACAACTACCACTGCTCTTAAGAATTTATGGATTATTAAATAAATATAAGAGGACAATGTAAGATATAAAAAAATATATAATTATTTATATAAAAGCAAAATAAGATAAACTTCGCTCTACTTTAATGATTTCTGGAATACTGAATAGAAACGTCTGTTTAGAAAAATAAATTGTATTAAATGTATTAAACTAAAAACAAGTTATATAAAATGTACATAGTTCGTGAAAATCTTTGAAAACTCTCTATGCAATGTATAAAAAAAAGTTTAAAAGTATTAATTGATCTCTAGTACTGAGTTAGGTTTATTTTTATATAGCCGCTAAATATCAGAGGCAGAGCTATTCACGAGTAATGAATTACCCGTCCATTTATATAATGTCCTGCTGGAGCTTTAATTAACTTACATTGAAATAACAGGCTCCTATGAGGCTCTTTAAAACTGACTAATGTACCACGCAATGTCTAAAAATAATTCTATCATAGCATTCAAATAAGGCCGTTGGATGTTTCGATATTATTTAAATATGATTGGCACATGTATAGATTTATAAAAAAAACGACTTCCAAAAACTAAAAGTCGCGAACTAGAAGGCAAAAATATTTTTTCTCCTTAAAACGATTTCCTAACTTAACCTATCTAATGAAATATTTTAAAAATTTGCACAACGAACACTATTATTATTTCCTTACCATTAAACTAATTTAATATCTAACTAAATATATACAATTTCGTAATATTTAACATACTTTTGAAGTCGGTGATTTCTACAAATTAAGTAACCAAACACTTCTATATAATAGTTAGAATGACCTGTTCCATTAATATTATAAATAGTATATCTTTGAAATTATGTATCGCGTAGTATTAATTTTAATATAACAAGACTAAGAATAGTTATTCTAAAGGTTTACTTCGATCATTTGTTATCCAGACGGACGCTCATATATCCAACTATTCTTAATCAACTCCACGGAGTAGGAAACTGCAGTATAAAACGACATTACACTAAATCAGCGCAGCTTATTGGCCTTGAATCATGAATAAGAGCTAACACGAAGTTAATTTAAGTTGACAATATTGGATTATAATCCGGAGGCCACTAAAATTTTGATCGCAATTTCAGACATTTTCCGCACAATAATCACCTTGTATTAAACATTAATCGTTTAATCCGGCCTAATGTACCTTAAATTTCAATACAGTATGTTTACCTCAAAATTTGCTACATAGTACATAGGAATGTTAACAGTTTTTATTCACAAAACTTAGCACATTATAGTTTAAACGTAGGTTATTTTATGAGTAACTGAAAATACAATGACAATGCAAACTTGTTTAAGCATACAAATATATGATAGAGAATTTTCCAGACGGATGAAGTCTCGTTAGCGTTCTTGATAGAAATAATGTGTACCAGACTTTATCCATAACATTGACCATCCGTATATACCACAATTTACACTCGAGTAAACAAACACGCGGTACAATCCTAACTATTAACATACACTATGAAAGCAAAATGTTCGCTACTTTATCAACAAAAACAAAATACGTCTCAATTTATTGACACTTAATATGAAATCTCGTCGCTGTCTATAAATTCTTAAATTATGTCTTTTCATTATCTGCGCCGTTTTAGATGTGACAAAATACGACTTTATCATCGTAAAATGTTTTAAATTGTAAATTTTGAATTATACGATACGTTTAATTTATCTAAAATAGATCAAAACCATTTTGTTCATTATTTTGTATCACAATTATAAAAAAAAACGATCTATTGTAAATCTGAAACATGTATTGATATATTTGTCAATATTGTTTAACTATAAACCATTATTTTTCATATGATGATAATCTTTTAATTGGTTTGTTCATTTTAAGCAACAAACAGCGTCGTGTTGATCGTTTAACACTCGGATATATTCTACAGCGAATAAAATTCAGCTCACATTGTAATAATAATACCCAATAAATAAAATACTTATGAAAGATCATTTGTTACGGATATTACATATATGTAAGTAGAATATATATTATTGAAAGTATTTTCTCACAAAATATATCTTCTTCGAAATATTCTTTATAATATGAGACTATTTGAACGGAGGCAAAACAGACAGTTGTCTGTCTGTCTGTCAGAAAGTTGTCTTTGTTTCGTCGGCTTCCAAAGAATAATTCAAGCTTACGGATTGTTCATTATATTTAATAGAGTCGTCGAAAATATTACATTTTGAGACAGTATTTACGTAAATATTAAAGTATTACGTTAGAAATACCTTTTATATTTGTAGCAACAATTTTAGTATTTATTTATGATATCTAAACTGAGCTGATTTTCTCATTCAAACTATATTCGTAAAAGATTTATATACCTTATGGAAATGAAAATTAATATTACGTCATTTTCTCAAATTTGGTGGACACTTATTGATTAAAATTTTACCCCTAAATAGAATAACTAGACATTAATTTTATAAATAAAACAAGAGGGTGTCGATCCACAAAAGTTGTGTCTGTATAAAAATGCAAAAGTAGAAATTTCCGACCTTGTTTTGAAATAAATTATTGTACTAATTACTATTACTCATTTAAATATGTCCATTTTAGTGCATTAAAAATAATCATAAAAATAATTTATGAACGTAAAAAATAGTATTGTCAATTACAAAAATAAAATTAAAAATATAAAATTTTATGTAAATATTTTCTATTTCACTTTTTGTGAACCTAAAATATTCATAAATTTTTATGTGGTAAAGTCATTATGTCAACATGAAATATTAAATGTCAAATTATTTTATCACAAAGATGAAATAGCGATAAAAATGTTTATAAAATAACAGACGAAAATAAAGCGTGAACACAATGTATCGCTAACAAAACTTTAAATTTGTTTATATTGTGGTTTTAAACCTAACGAGCAAAACAAACCTGAAGTTGGTTCATCTGAAGGTTGCTAATCACGACGTCACTTTAAGCTTTTCCGCGTCTTAAGTAATGCAAATGGGAAAACTTCGGGGTCCCGACCGGCTTTGAGTTCGTCCAATGTCTTTGATCGACACTTCAAAGTCAAGTGTCGGTTTACTCTTCAAATATAGCTTGATACCAACTTGTAACCATTAATAACAGCCATTGATAGCTAAAATTTGTATCACCTTTGTTTTGAATAACCATACACCAAATTTATAAATTATTTATCAAAAAAAATCCTTATAGTCGTGATAAAACGGGCCGAGGAACGCAATATTTTTATTTTTGTAATATCTATAAAAAATACGTTTTTAAATTAAATTTTTTGCCAACTAATAAAATAAACTATTTGTTAAGTATAAATTTTTTGTTAAAACTATTTCAGATTATTGCTTTAGCCGCAATGTCCCAAATCGTTTATAAATTTCTTGGCAACAAAGGAGATTTCATTTGATTAATGTCAGCTATTTCAAACCTCGGCGGAAATTAAGCTCTCTAAGCGGAGTTTATTGCACTTTTTGTTCCATATTAATAACAGCAACAAGTTCCCTTTTGTAAATAAAAGCTAAAAATGAAGCACGGAGTGTTCATCGCGTAAATTATTATTTTTTTTATATAAATCAGAAGCGCCTTTTTCATTTCTGTAAATCAGTGCGGTAATGTTTCTTTGATACTGCAGTGGTACTTTTTAAAGATAAATTTGTTTTATATGCCTCTCGTTTTTTCACAGAACAACTTTGAAATTCAGTTTTTGCAGTCTACGTTTTATTTTAATATTTAAATTGTTTGCGTATAAATAAATAAATTATGGATATATTTTTGTAACCAACAAATGTTATGAAACAAACTCAGCTTTGACCCAATGGTTATAAAATTTTAGTGTTCGGTAGAAGATAACATTATGGGTAATGCTTGCGTATCTTAGAAATAATACAAAATCATGGGCATTAAGTGCCCTTTTTGTATTTAATATAGTATTTTTTGGAATAATTTCATTATATTAAAAGGATTTGAACAAGGCACGTACAATTTTAAATAAATATTAATTACTGGATTAACAGAAAATGAACAGGAAATATAATGCTTAAGGAGATCTAAGATCTTCGCGAGTATTCATTTAAATTAAACTAATATTTTTCGGATGTACTACGGATGATCACGGCTGCTGTAAAGTAACCGAAAAGTCGGGAGTATGTAGTTATGGTTAAATTAAAATTTGGTAATAAAAATCGCATAGAACATCTGAAAAATATTAGTTTCATTTGAGTAAATATAATAATAATCAACATACATACTCAAAACTTATACAATCAGCAAGAAATAAACAAACTAATATTTCAAGTCATTTCATTTTAAATATCAAGTTAAGGAGTATTTCCTATTAAAACTTGGTTAACGTAGGTTATACTTATCAAGTTAAAACTCAGTGATGTTCAAGAACTCGTTAGCAATAAAATGTCGGGTTTACTTCATTTGAACTTATGGGCTAAGTTAGGATTAGCTCGATCTATATTACTATTATTAAACAATTAAACCGGCGACTTTGAGACGATTATAATTGTTTGATTTGTGGCTAGCTCTTTCTCAGAGCTTCCCATAAATAATTTGATACGATACTCCAGTATGCTTTACCCGAAGTTTGCTTCGTCAAACTATGTATAAACTTAGCGTTAACAGTTTTTCGTTAGACAAACAAAATGAGAAATAAGATTATAAGAAGACAACTCTAAGCACTTATAACATAGAAAATTTAAAACAACAACAAGGACAGAATATTACAGAGTGAATAACATAGCCAAAAATATATTTATAATATATACTTATAAATAATGTTTTAAGATCTAATAAAGTATTTTGAAAAATCAAATACGCGAAAAATATTAGCCATTTCAACAATTTTACCGCAATCACGTAGGTCAGGTCATGTTTGATGTATTTTAAATGTAACGATATAATGCGTTTATAAATACGGTCTTTACGTTCCTTTACCTGTTTGAGGTAAAAAAATAAATATGAGTTATTACTTGATGATACTCAGAACAGAAAACAAATCATAATAATCTTAATAATACATTAGAATTTATGTTATGTCTTTCCTTAAACTTCCTATCGTATTTCAAGTGAAAATTTCGAGTTTAATTCGACCGATTGCACCTTCGTAATTTTATACGATTTATTCTTAGCTAATGTCGGCAGCCTTAATTGCACTTATACCTGCGTTCCCGCGTAATTGCATCCCGGATTACATTTTACTAATTACGAACATTTGCCGACGCGTTAGTTTTTCTTCATAATACCGAAATAAATTATAAAAGAGATTGCTGAATTTATTTCCTGTAAAGTGAATCTTGTTTATGTAAATTTTCGGTAACTATTTTTTTTTAATTTAAATTATATTTTACATTGCAACTACCAAATAAATAAAAAAATATTTGGTCCGTATTAATTTTATAAGTACCTACGCCTTTCTAAAAATGTAACCAATTACTTACATTCGTTTACAATCCATCAAATTTTGGAAGGCGTTAAGATTTTTTTTATACATAGGCAAATACAAATACATACACGAAATAATATATACATTTAGGAAACACACTTTTTTATTTGAACCGAACCTTTAAATTCCCGAACGCATCCGAAGCGATATTAAAGCTATGACGCTTGACTTGTTCTCTTTTAACGCGCGAAAGTATGTTGTGAACACGACTTGTATTATTGTTAATAGAATTTAACTAATTTAAGGTGTTTTGGCTTAAGATAATAATTAGTTTACTCTAGTTAAGGTTTTATTGATATTTAAAAGTCCTGGCTTTATAAGAAAACTATATTTTTATAAGAATTTTATTAGAATCCTTAATTCAGAAGTGGGATAGCATTCACGTTCATAGTTATATTTATGTAATACGTTTTTGATTAAGTACATAAAAAGTAATAAATAAAATAAAATATGTGTTTTCAAATCTACTTTAACAATAACTTGCGAGTGAATAAGACTGATAGATAACATTAGTCTCGAAACACGTGGCGTCGACAAGACAACCACCGTTGGTTATGGAAAATTTGAACGGAACTCGATCTAAGAATATAAGTTTAGATCACGATCGAGAAGTAGGACACATTCTTTTTCAGGCACCATATTACGTTTCAGTACATTAGAAGTTTAACGCTACCTCAAGTAAAGCACTAAACAGCGAAGTTCAAAATAACGAAACTGTTGGTTTGTATACTCTTTCACTGGGAGATTAAAACAAAACGAACAAGCAATTCAAATTAAGGCATGAGTCTAACAGGTACAAATTTTGCTTTATTAATAGTACACGCATTCGGTAAGTTTTATTTATTAATTCGTTACCATTATAAGCATGGTTAAGCTCATGTTTACCAATACAGTCTCACTCTTTGGCTTCATAGTGCCTGACTGTGGGTGAATTTTCGAATATTTCTAGTTTTCTACTTCACTTACTGAATTCAGTAGCAATATTTATTTAATAATACACAAAATGCATAATGCAAGTTGTCAGATATAAAGAATAACATTAGAAATTAGATATGAAAGATAAGGAACTTATTTTGATAGGCTATGCAGTGAATTTAAAAGGCTATAGGGTTTATAATCCTGAAAACAACTCAGTTAAAACTAGTAGAGACATCCTTATAATGTAACCAACCAAAAATATAGTTAATATTACTATTGAGTGTAAGGTTTCAATGGGGAACAAAGTGAAAAAGAAGAAAATGGTAATGCAGATAGCATAAATACTGAATGTAATGGTAGTAATGTCACATATTCCATAAGATTCTTTAGTAAGTGATTCATATCAGAGTGTTTCTGATACAGCATCAAAACCAGACTATTATTATCATCTAGTAGACTTGAGTCTGGAGTTTCCCTTTGGACAAACAATTTTATTTTAATTTTTATTACAATTGAAAAAGTATCTGATAGATTCACCTACAAATATTTATGTATTGTAGAATCAGATGATCAGATAATAATGGATATTACACACAGGGAGCTTTAAATGAAACTGAGAGTAAGTATGGAAGTAGAATTAGAGTCGTTTAAGATAAATGATGTGTGAGAACTTGTGGATAACTCTTGTGATTCTACGGTAGTTCAGTACAAATGGGTGTTTAAAAACAAAGTCTGATAATGTTGGTAATGTGCGTTACCATGCAAGATTAGTGGCAAAATGTTTTTCACAGAAAGCCAGCGTAGGCTATCATGAGACTTTTCCCTGTACTATATTACTCTACTCTAAGAATGTTATTCTCTTTAACTGTAAAATTAGGTTTAGATTTACACCATCTGTATTACAAGAGCTTTCCTAAATGATTTTGTGTATATGAAAAATCTAGTATAGTATGAGGATGATAATAATGGTGGTAACAAGGCTTAAACATGTCATTTGTGGACTTGAGCAGTCCTTGCATGCATGGTATGAGAGAGTCAGTGATCACTTAAAGTCTTTAGGTCATTTAAAATCTAAGTATGAACCTTGTTTATTTACAAAGCTTAAAAAAATAATAATAATGTTTAAGTGTTTAGTTATAATAGCTGTGTTTGTATTCTTTAAATATAAAATGGCTACTAATCAGTTAATACAAGATTTAAGCAGTAAATTTAAAATAAAAGATCTAGGTCAAATAAAGCAATGTTTAGGTTAAAGAGTAAATATGTATGAAATGTTATAACTGTTAATCAAGAACAATATGTGGAAAGCTTTCTGAAATGATTTAATATGTCTTACTGTAAAACTGTTGAAACTGCTATAGAGATTAATGTAAGGATAGAAAAATCTAAGAACAGTTCTTGTGATAAGAAAATTCCATATAGACAACTGATACGTAATTTTATGTATTTAGCTCTCTTGACCAGACTAGACTTAGCTTACAGTGTATGTTATTTGAGTCAGTTTAATAACTCATATGATGGAACTCATTGAAAACACTTAAAACAATTTTGAATTACTTAAAAGTTACTAAAATGTTTTGCTTTGTTTTTATTAAAGGATAATTCTTATATTCAAGGATATGGTGCTGCAGATTAGGGTTCAGATTCAAATGATAGAAAATCTTTTTCTGGATTTTAAGTTGTCTGGTAGAGTAATTTCTTTTGAATGAAGAAAACACAAATGTAGCTTTGTCTTCAACAGAATTAGATAATATTTCCATGTGAGAAGCCAGTAAGGAGGTTATTTAATTAAAAAGACTATTTGATTTTGAAATTGAAGGCTATTTAATTTTGTAATTAAAAGTAATCCAGAAACAATTACTTTTTACAAAGATTGTCAAAGGGCATAAAACTTGTTTTGAATCCAGTGTGCCATAGGAACATATAGACGTCAGATACCATTTTGTCAGACAGGGAGTAGCAGATAAATTTGTTAAAATTGATTATTTATAAATTGCTAAAATGCCAGCTGAAATTTTAACAAAAAGTCTAGGTTCTTTAAAGCATAAATATTTTAATTAACAACTTGGTATACTAGCTATCTCAATTTTTTTATCATTTTGTTAAGCAGAGGCGTTAGTATTATATAACTATCCGTAAATATATGTGACTATCGCCATCTGTAGTAACTAATGTGTTTGTGTAACGTGCGTGTTATCAGGGAGCTCACCGGCTGCTGATACATGAAGTCAAACAAAGCTTACGTAAATTGTCAGAGGCGGAGACAGCGTTCTCACAATTTTAATTATTTTATTTTCTTGATTAGATATTCGCAATTCAAAGGCAGCTCAAAACCTAGTATACGTGGACCCCTGGCGTAGTTCGAGTCTTATCCGGTGGTTACTACCAGTTTGACCTCATCAGCGGTTCGTGTGGGGAAATTACACGAGCGGTGGCCGAGTCCATGGTTACCTGTGAACCGATAGAGGTGTTTGGAATCATGCGCAGTTCTTGGGAGTGAAACCTGGTTACATAGAACAAGCTGGTGACTGGCTTTGACACATAATCATGTATTGGACTAGCGATTGAGTGATGCTTATGTCCATGGTAATCATTTTCATATTCATTTTCATATCATGAACCACATAATCATTTTCATATTCATTTCCATATCATAAACCACATAATCATGTATTGGACTACTGCTTCAATGATGCTTCTGTCCATGGTAACCATTTTCATATTCATTTTCATATCATGAACCACATAATCATTTTCATGTTCATATTCATTTCCATATCACAAACCACATAATCATTCTCATGTTCATATTCATTTCCATATCATGAACCACATAATCATTTTCATGTTCATATTCATTTCCATATCATAAACCACATACATAATCATATATTGGACTGGCGAGTCAGTGATGCTTCCGTCCATGGTTATTATTTTCATATCATAAGCGAGATGATCATATATTGGACTAGCGAGTCAGTGATGCTTCCGTCCATGGTTATCATTTTCATATCATAAGCGAGATGATCATATATTGGACTAGCGAGTCAGTGATGCTTCCGTCCATGGTGATCATTTTCATATCATAAGCGAGATGATCGTATATTGGACTAGCGAGTCAGTGATGCTTCCGTCCATGGTTATCATTTTCATATCATAAGCGAGATGATCGCATATTGGACAAGCGAGTCAGTGATGCTGCTGTCCATAGTTATCATTTTCATATCATCCTTAAAATATCATATTATTGAAGTGTTGACGCGCGATGCACTATTGCTTTCGTCAACCGCAGACAGTTGGGACGCCTTCTGTCTGGTTTGATTACAGATGCAGGCCTGGTTTGCGTCTCGACGGAACCTCGCTACGAACAGTGGTGTAAACAGGAACTTTAATTTAGAGGGCCCTCACAGACTATTTTCATTTTATTTTTCACACGTTACATTACTTTGTGTGTCTTTATGTGTCTTCAATGAGATTATCACAATCTCTTGCAGCTAACTATTCAGATTTCAGATGAAGTAAATGATTAGATTAATTCATCATCATTGTCATTTCGACCAAGTACCGATAAAGCTGGATATAGTGGCAACCCTTCAGCTGCAGTCGCGACCCTTCAACTGCAGTTACGACCCTTCAGCTTCAGTCGCGACCCTTCAGCTGCTTTGGCAGTCCTTCAGCTGCTTCGGCAGTCCTCCAACTGCTTTGGCGGTCCTCCGACTGCTTCGGCGGTCCTCCGACTGCTTCGGCGGTCCTCCGGCTGCTTCGGCGGTCCTCCGGCTGCTTCGGTGGTCCTCCGGCTGCTTCGGCGGTCCTCCGGCTGCTTCGGCGGTCCTCCGGCTGCTTCGGCTGGTTGAGCGGTCCTCCGGCTGCAGTTGCTTCACTGTCAACTGGCCTTGCCGAGGAGCGCGCCGAGGACGACGCTGCGTCAGGATTGGCCGATTTAGGAAACACACTTTTTTATTTGAACCGAACCTTTAAATTCCCGAACGCATCCGAAGCGATATTAAAGCTATGACGCTTGACTTGTTCTCTTTTAACGCGCGAAAGTATGTTGTGAACACGACTTGTATTATTGTTAATAGAATTTAACTAATTTAAGGTGTTTTGGCTTAAGATAATAATTAGTTTACTCTAGTTAAGGTTTTATTGATATTTAAAAGTCCTGGCTTTATAAGAAAACTATATTTTTATAAGAATTTTATTAGAATCCTTAATATACTATATATTTTTTTAATCATTTCTTAACATTTCCAACTTCAACAATATCATAAATGCGAAGGTTTGTTTGTATGTAATATTAATTTTTGTTGCTCTCTCACGTAATAATTACTAAACAGGTATTGATTAAACTTTACAGTTATATAGTTTAGATACTGTAATAAGACATAGACTTCAATTTATAAAATATTTTCATGTGGTTCGCGCAGGAACACTTCATAACCGTTGAATACTGTGTAATTTCTCGCGTTACAGATTCTTTACACTATTGTATGTATTTTAAGTACACATATATACTTTTACTTTTCCCACTGAGCCAAATTCAAGGCTTCATACGGACCCACATGAACAAAAACTGATGTACCATATTACAAAGTTAAAGCAATACAGATTAACTAATATAAACTATTAGGACAAGATCGGTGGCTATTGTGATCTAGTGATTGATCTGCCCGCAAGGAGCAGATACGATAAATGACATAAACATCAAAGGAACGGATTGCGATGTCGGTATACTATCAAATATTTGCCAACTAACAAAGAACTGGCTTCGTGGATCCCTGAACCATTAATCACACCCACTATTACATAGAGTAGTACAAAGAGCAATATTGCTTTTCGTCCGTCGGCAGCTCTTTACTCCAAAATACACTGCCATAATGACCCCTTTTAAGAGCTAAATGAAAATCGATAGTCATAAAATTATTACCGCGCTTTGCACCACTTCACAATTTATAAGAGCCGATTATTGCTGAACCAATGAAATTGTGAAACAAATCACTTCCTTCACGACGATAATGATGCTGCATTTATAAAATACGCAGAGAAATACAGAATACCATAGAATGTAGTAATGTTTCTTAATTCTAATATTTTTTCGTCTTACAACTTTTTATGTGGTATGGGATTTTTAATATTAATTGGTCTGAAATAATATAATATATAAGGAGTTCAAAATTTATCTCTACAATATTTAGAAAACGATTCTGTTATCTAATAGATGCATCAACAACTCGTTGTAAAACTTAAAGTTTATCAACCTTTGTAATCTTCTTATGAAGGTACACTTTCGATGTAAATATGAGTGAAAATAAGTAGAGCATGAAGCCATACAGAAAGTGCTTATACTCACATGCTTTCTTAGCTTACTCTCGTAACATTCCTTTTATAACAAGGTTAAAATATGTCTTAATACCCTCACTTCAGTTTACCGACCGTAATGCACGTCCCAAATGCGTTGTTTACGAAGTGTTTCATACAATATGTATTGCAGTGCAACCAATGAAATATCGCAGCCAATTCCACATGAAATGTTTGTGACATTTCCAATGTTGGTACGAGTAGCATGAATAACATTCTCCGATATTGCAATCATTTACACTACTCTCTTATAATACGTCTCGCTATGGACCCTTCAGAGGTCTTTATCGGGCCATAAACTTATTTTATGTTACGAGAAAGTTTCCTGGCTAACAGTAAGTTTGATGGTCTCCCTCAAAAATTATTTTCAAAGCGCCTATCGACTTTCCCGTTCCCTTCACGTTCTTTGTAGTAGCTATAAAATCTGTTCCTTATATTGAATAAATTTTGTAATAATCCGTTTTTTCTTTTAGGTATCGGAAATTTTCAGGAGTAATAACAGGATAATCCGAGAATGAATAAGTCGACCCTTTTCAACGTTTTTTTTTAAATATACCTTTATATTTCAGTAGCTTTAAATTGAATAAGATTTTCGCTCAAAATGAAAATAGTAGGGTTCTTCCAACATCAAAAGGCATTCGTGATAGATTCTGAAATAAGACCTATTTAGATCAAAAAAATTAATCTGTTATACATATTTTAGGTATATAATTTGTAATAAAATTGTTATCCAGTTATTTGTACGGTTTCTTATGACACACTAAAAAACCTAAAGCCCCTGTAAAACGGGCAAAAACATCACCGGTGTAAAAATACGGAAGACGCATAAATGTCGTTTATTGTTGTTATTTTTTATATTTTTGTAAAGTGGACGTCACAGTTTCTGGCAGGCTAACAGTTAGTACAGGGAACAAAAACAAAAAACCCTAAAAAAACCGCTGTCAAGTTTCGCTTACAAAAATGTGAAAATAAATTCGCTGTGACCACACAGGATATAAATCCTGTCAAAACTATGTATATTAGATTAATTTACTTTGATCAGGATAAGTAATTTTTTATACCACAGATTCAAATCACTTAATTTCAATATTTTTTAAAAATAATATATGTTTAAACGGATTGAATTATTTCATTACTATCCTATATTTAATGCCACGGAATTTTAATATCTTTTTAGTACTCAATTTACTTTATGTGATCCTTTACAAATGAATACCGCTATTTCTATATAAATAATAAAATATTAAATGGTATTATGTGGTAGTAATAAATTTTTAAACACACATACAAATTACTTCGCAACACGGGAAAATACATTGATAAAAAGTTGCGAAACCATTTCAAATTTAATAGCATTTTAAAACCGTTATATATAATTCTCGGCCGTTTCGCTCCGTAGTTTAAGATATCTCTGGAGGACCATTTACATTAATTGCTGTAGCGAAATTATTGTTTCAGTCATTAATTTTAAACCTTGGATCTTGGCATTTATTTTTCTGTTAAACTTGTGACATCTTATTTGAAAGTATGATTTATGAAGGTTGTTTCCAAAATATTAGATAATTTCATACTAAAATAATAATATTTCTTCTATATTTATGATCATGGAATGGTTTTGCGAACTTTACAGGTATAATATTATCTTTTGCTATATATTCTCAATGAGAAATAATTTACTTTTAATATATATTTGTTTAACATATTTCAAAGCGTTTAGTTAAGGAAAATAGTGTGCAAATTAATCTTATGAGAGTCTCAAACTATATATCAACGAACGATCAAATATACATAATAAGAAATAGATTTCATATATCAATTAAAATAATAAGTCAATAAATATTATACAAACTGCTTGTGAAATAAACAAAAAAAAAAATAATTAAAGCGGTCATATTTCAAGGTTGTACAAAATAAAAAGGAAGAACGTGTAAATTGGTGTATCAATGTAAGTAAAAACAGTGCGAGTACTGCTGCAGCGTGGTTGGGAACGATTTCGTGCTCCGCTGGCCGCCACACGCCGCTGCCCAGCGACAATGGCACAGAGCACTGCCCTCAAATCCCCACCCAGTTACAATTATTTTTCATGTTTCCAAGACTAAATCGCTCCAGTGACACAGTCCATAAAATATTTGTGGACCGTGATATTTTTTTCTAGTCATTGGTTTAAGCTATAAATATAAAAAAATACTTTATATCATATATTGCACTTTAAAGTTGATATTTTCTTATACACATTACTACTTAAAATCCTGTTGAAATAAAGCTATATAAGTAATTCTAATTACTTTTTTGTATTTCTAAACTTCTGTTCACCCTTTCAACTTCAATTTCTAAAAGAATTTGAATTCCGTATCTCTCATAAATTATATTTCTAAAAAGTTGTGTCTATAAAATATAACATTGCAATTTAATAACACAAAATAAAGTGACAGACAGACAGATACACACACAAACGTGCTACACTTACACTTTACATTCATGTACACAGACATACATATACGCCGAAATTACCATTTAACCCTAATAATTAAAATGTGTATTAGTACCTACTCGATTATAAATAGAAATTAATTTTGTTATATTAATTACAGAAAGGAGGTTCAATATTCCCACTAATATGTTTAAATTAAAATAAGTCTTATGATCTTATATTCCAAGAAGATAACAAGAGTTTTGTAATATACAAAAGCTTCAGTGTATTATGTTTCTTTATATAAATGCTGAACAGTCGTCCTTAAACAGTTTGCCTATTGTCGACATTGTAGAGGTACTTATTACTTGTAGACAGTTGTTAACTAGTTTTGCAATTCAAGGGACTTCAGCCTACAACGTAGACGATTCTAATTTAACTTAAACTATTTCAAACAAGGCGAACACTCCAGTTTCCCTTTTATGTATATAATTGGATGTTCTATTTGGAATCAATACACAGTTTGTTATCCACTACTTATAATCATTAGAGTAACAATATGACTTTTGTTGTCAGAGACCTTTTAAAATTAGATACGCCATATTTATATCTTAGAATAGAATAAATTTAATTTCAGTCTTTCTGATTTGATATTTATTTCTCTTGAATTAAACATATAATCTAAAATAAGTATTGTTTTACGTTTGAATAAACTTCTGAGAACCAAGACAGCCTTTAGAAATCTACAATCAACTAGAAACCGTCTTAAATATTTATAGCTAGGAGAGTTTATTGACATATACCTTATTATTTAATCAATTTATTAAGTTGTTAAAATCCCTAATCACCAGAGGTTTGTTAAAAGGTCTTGAAGGATATTTTTCGTATCGGCTGATAAGGGTACGACCATCAGATTGTTAAAATTTTGAGAATAAAATTTTAAAATGAACCTCAAAACTCGAGGATATTCGGCAAAAAGGCGTTAACAAAATTTAGCCAGTGTAGACAACGACAGAGCACTTAAAATGAGAGAGGCTTTTAGCGTTGAATTTCAGCATTCTATTTTATAATTTATAAGAATCTTAATGTCTTTATAAGTGAATCAAAAGGAAAATAAACAAAGTGAGATACAATTGATTCCTGTCAAGTAATTTGTCGTAAATATTAATATAAAATATATATTTTTAATGAATAAGTACATAATATAGAAGGCCTAACTTCAAAGCACTTTTAAGAGTGTCGCGATATATGTACTTACGTATTTTTGTACTTAGCAACTAATGGAAAATATCTTTTCAATCAGTCATCGTTATAACGTAGTGATAACAGAAAATTTATTCGATAATGGTCGGAAAGATGAATAATATATATTTATGTTTCATATCTTACAACTTTTAAGAAAAACAGAACTAAGAAAAATATTATATAAACTAATTACTGAAACAAAATACAGTAACAACCTATATCTTTTAAGCTACTTTGCTTTGTCAAAATAAAACGTGGACAATTTCAAGGTCACGCATCTTGGCACACGTTATGACTGTCAGTAACAAGTATGTCAAAGTAAATTCCTATTAAGGTTACTCTAATGTGAATACAATATTTACGATCAATGTTTTAGCCATAAAAAAAACCTTATTTATTATTTATACTGTATGCGATCCCTTGGGCTTTATTTTCTTTTTAATATGCATAATTGAAAAACAGCCCACGGTTTCTTTCTTTAAGTCTGGGGGTGTTTTAATTATTCCGGATATTCATGGAGTGCTTATTAACTACTCCATATAAGATTTTTTTTTTGTATTTTACGACTAAGGAGTTTTATTACAAAATAGGTAATTAAAAAACAAGATTTCATTGCTTTTTATTATTGCTATAACTCATTCAATTTGTACTTACATTGAAAAAAGCTTGTAGTTCGATATTACAAAAAAAGACTTAAATATTTATTGTCTCTTTTGAGAGATACATTATCATTTCTTTTATAATACTGTAATTATTTATACTTTTGGTAAATAAATAAATAATTGAAAAATTACTGGATCCATTCATAATACTGAGAAGATTTAATTGCTCACAATTTACAGTATATTATAGTACTAATATTTTCTCTTTATCTAAGCGCTTCGTGCGACACAACACGTCGTACAGACAACGTGCTCTCATTAATCATATATCCTGTGAACAGCAGAATACATGAACGAGAACATATATGTGATATCATTATATATTTTAAACATTGTTAAATCTAAATTTATGTCTAATAAGACATATCTAACGTGTCTAAGCATCCCGCCAGCTACTGGAAAGTTTGATTAGTTAGCAAATTATGTACTAAGTAAGCGACATTAAATTATCATTAGAAAGTCAACGACTTGAATGTGCTATTATATTTAAATGAGTGATTAATGTAACTGCTGTGTCATATTAGTAAAGCAACGTGTGTTAAATGTAAGTAAGCAGTTAAAGTACAAACGAAGCACCGACTAAACAATTTGCTATAAAAGACTGTCATTAAGTTCTGCTCTCTTTAGTAGCGACTATAAAAGAGACTACAGATGCAGTCGCTTATATAATCTAATACTTCAACCACCATTCCCTCAAAAAAGACACGACGAAAGTACAAGAGATTTTAAGCAAAAGGGATCAGTATAATGCTTGAGTTTTTTCCAGTACATAATGGAAAGTCTACAAGAAGAATGGGACAGTACAAAAGATGACTTTACAATTTACGCACTGACAACGAGACAAGTCTGAAAAGTCTGCACGAACATAACAAAAAATGTATGGGTGCATATAAATATATGTATGAATTATTTTCCCTTTAATTAATTACGACGTAGTACTATAATCTCAAAACGTAATAACCAGTACATATAATCCAGGTCTATGAATATCTCTGATCCATATTAATTGAATGAGGCGATGGATTTCGCTCGTGAATCACGATTCGTTGAGGAGAATTGGATTGTAATGGTCACACGGCTGAGCGCTCCCGGAGCCGCCCTATAATGAGCATCTGCACGATGGAATCAAAAATCACAAGACGAGGCACTCCGCTCGACCGAAAACGCTCCTACAAAAAATATATATGAACTTTTGTTTCGCTTCAATGTTTTCTACTTTCAAAAATCGCTTTACCGCCTTAAATGGGAGAACGATTTCATTCGATTAATATTACGATCATAAACACAACTTCGGCTATAAAAAAAAATATTTTTCTGTTTCGAGCTGTGAATATTCAATCTTTTGGATCAAAATTAAATATTAAAATATACTGAAAAAATACTTTATACTAGGCTTTTGCTCGCGTCCTCGCCTGCTTGATGTGTATTATTTATTTCCCACGGGTTTCGTGCTTTGTTACTGGATTAAATATATCTTATGTTCTTTTCGTTACCCTCAGATACATACAATATAATAGGTACAGTGATTATGAAGAGCGCTTTCTGTGTTTCAAATAATCAAAATTATATTACTTTACTTGTATTCTCATTTCATAAGTATCATTTATACATTGTTCCTACAAATAATAAAATCCTCTAAGTCATTTTAAGTTTGAAATGTTGAGTATAGAATAGTTTTAGTTATTTTTACTCGGAAAAATAACTTCTGTGAATTGGAACAGTCGACGAGCTAGTAATGAAACAAGTTCATTAATTTATCGATTTCATTTTTGTAGTGGTTTTATAGAAATAATCGTTTTATTATTCCAACTGACAATTGAGTGGTTGATATTGACTTGTTGGTAATCGATGTTTCATATCTGGAGCTACATTATTAATGAAGTATTTCAATTAATGTTTTAGACAAGTGATATTACAAAGAAAATAGCCATCATGCTTAAATGATTTGTGCCGATAAAGATGGATTAAAGAAAATTGTGACAAATATTATGTTATTTTATCTTTATACAGGGTGACTGGTGAATTACTATCGATACTTGAGGACGTGATATTTGACGATCATATATGACAAAATAAAAATTAATATAACATAAATATTGATAAACTTCTAAGTAAAGTTAACCAAAAGTTATGTAATTAATTACGCATCGTGTGAACACCCTACAGATTAGGTATACACACACACACATACGCGTGCAGTGGCGTGGTGTTGTATCAGCACGCCGCCGCACGCGTCCACACTTGGAACACTTGGAACGTGTCAACACTTTATTTATTTATACGGAAATTTTGTCAAAAATTAAGTACCTATTTTTTTTACATAATTCGAATGAGAATCATGTACCGAGTATTCTCCTTAAATATTGATAGTAATTCACCAGTGACCCTGTATACATTTATGTAGATTATATCCGAAGTGCGGTTTCCTATAACCATATACGAGTAAAATATAACGAAGTTGTCTTTATTATATGTCTTATATTCATTAGAAAGTATTCAAAAATATATATTGTATTAATTGATATGTAGTGTAAAAGAATTTATAAATAAACACGTAATCTGTAAAACTTTTCCGAAGTCAGTCGAAATTATACTAAAGTTAAAAATATCATAATTTTTAGGAATCCCTACTAATATTATAAATGCGAAAGTAACTCTGTCTGTCTGTATGCTACGCTTTCACACCTAAACCACTGAACTGATTTCAATGAAATTTGGTACAGAGATAGAGTTGAGAAAGAACATAGGATAGTTTTTATCCCAGACTTTTGAAAGGTTCTCTTGGAAACGCGATATAACCAAACTCCAGGCAGGCGAATCTGCAGGCGGAAAGCTAGTATAAAATATGTTCAACATGACAGTTACAACGATTATGTAATGATATAAAAGAATCAGTCGCTATTATATTGAAACGATAATTATTTCATAAGTGTTATATAACTTGAACCTTAAAATGGTTTATATTTAGCACATAAACTTAACAATACACATAAGTAGGACGACAGAAACCAATAATATCGTAATATAAACATCAGTGGCAATGGTTTGATGAATGGCGTCACAGACCCAGCGCCCACGCGAACACACCATTTTAATCACAATGAGGATCTCGCAACCTCACGCAACCGCAACCCTTATAGTACAAGAGCTGACTGAAAGGTTTTCAAATACCCCACCGCCATATGGCGCGGTTCGCAATGATACTGCTCCTTGAGTCGATAACTACTAAACGTAGGTCTGATTTGAATTATGCTTTACAAATAAATATTATATGGAAATTCTCACGCTTCTCATTCGTCTTCATCATCAAAAATCATTGTAGTAATATTTCATATCTCCTCTGCATTGTTACATAAAGATTAGATAAAAATTTGATATGAAATGTGCTTATTGAAAAATTCATATTAATACAATATAAATTTTATATAAGTCTCAATTACCTACACTCATATAATGTCTGAGTCAAGTTAATAGCTCCTAGTCCATTTTTATAACCCCTCATACATAGTTACCAAAAGCGACGTGATTACTACAATTTCGATGAATGTTAGAGCTGTACGGCTCTGATTTTATTTATTATGAGCTTTTGGTAGCGTTGGACTTGTAAGTGAACCATGTTTTACTTCAAGACATATGTATACTGTCTTTAAGCATCGATTTCTCAAAACTCTCTGAACTGTGAAGAAGCTACACAGACACACAATCCTACATTATCTTTACTTCGGTACACACTCATCATTTATGTATAAATAAATTCTATTTTTAATAACAGTTATACATTTTCCAGGGTAACTTTTTTAAATGATTGCTACCTACAAACTTACGTCTTTAATTTTTAATACTCGTATTTATAGATGAATATATTAATAAGTTATGAATCCTCGAAAATATATTTACATGAAACAGGCAATTAAACATTCCTTAAAAATTAAACTTTAACAGTAACTATCAAATATTCAAAAGCTGTATTTCGAGGTGGTTTCTGATTCTACATAACTAAAAACTGTAACAACTTTCAACCGCCTCTACGTGACCTAAAAAAAACTATGAAGTTCGCTGTTTGAACTTTAAATTTTCACTATTAACAGTGGCTAAGGATTTAGAGCAAAAATATCAATAGATTATTATGTAACAGACTTTGTTTTCATTTAAATGTAAATAAAATTTTACCGAAGTATTCACTCGCGTGCCTGAAGTTTGCTTTCAAGCTATTTTAGAATAAACTTTCAAATTTATGGTTCAAAATAACCTATGTACTATGCCAACACTACAGCACTAGAACACGAATATGCTCACGCATACAAATCTTCACGATTAATATAAAGATGTTAAATAGTAATTTTACATTTATTCTCTGAATTTCTCGTTAATAAAGTATTTGTACTCAATCACGGTAACCCTATATAATCCATACTTAAAATGTAAATACCAACTTGGCTATCATTGCAACACTACAACTACTTAACACATAATAATAAAATTTTAACATATTAACTATCCAATGAACAAAAGACACAAGGACAATTTTATTAAGTACAACAATAATATTTTACTGAATCAAAAGAACATATCGTCATAAAGTATATTAAGGAATAAGTCATGAATTATATATATCTTTAATAGTACAAATTGCAAAATATTTTTAGAAAATCATTTTAAAAAACTTTTTCGGGCATTGCAAAATATTATTACATCAAACAAAATATTTAAATAGCTATTTATAGTTTACCTGTATGATATACTATGAATGAAAAAGACTACACATTACTGATACTATCAAGTTTTTGTGATATAAAATAGAATAAACTTATTACTATGGTCTACACATAATAAACACGCTGTTATTAATGATTGAATGAAACATAAAGCTTAACAATTATAGACTTTTTCACTACAACGTAAGACTTATTATAAGAATAATTGTTAACAATTAGATCAGCTCCATTTACCTTTTCAATATATCTTTTATTAATTAGCTTTATTTATAGTAATATGATATTATATACAAACAAATCATAACGAAAAGATTTATGAGACGGAAAGAAATTGAAATCCAAATGTAGAAAAATATTGGACAAATGTTCTTGGAAAATTGTTGTAGAATTCAACCAAATGAAAAGATACACAATGTACTTATATGTACATACCAGGCAGGACTCAACGTATTATGCAATGAAATATTGATTTCCGTTCCGTTGACATTTAAGACAGATAATACGTTTTTGAATTAAATCGAAATCTACTCGGATTAAATCAACGGCAATACAGTTCAGTAAATGACAATATCGCTGTAGCAATATCGTAAATCTAGGTGATGTAGTGTCCATTTATCGACACCCCATTGCAGATTTCTGAACTACCATCTAGATGTTAAAGTAAAAACCGATACGTTACAATAAAATTTTATTATTGGGACGATCTTTTGTATCCGAATAAATCGCTTTTCGATACAACGACAAAGAAATGTAGTTCAAATACAAGACTATCCTTGTAAATTTGAGAGTAAGTATTAGTGAGTTGTCGCCATCGATTTGTTAAAGCCGTAAGGCGTTCGTAATAGGCACAGTTCTGTTCGTAGGCCGATATCTGAAGCGTCGGCTCGATGCTCGCGAGCAATCTGTTTACGTAACAGGCCGTTATACTCGAAGAGGGTTCCCGTTGTAGACGTTAAACATATTGCCTCATAAATCGTAAGAATCCCAGCAAGCGTTATACATCTGGGCGAGTGTCGATCTAACTAGCTTTTCTTTACAATTTCAGGACGTTGAACAATCACAGTTTTTATTGATGCTCACCATAAAAGATTTATATTGTACGCCGATTTATTTATAGTGCATTCGAAGGGAACAACTTTTAGATTCTCGTAATAGATTGAAAGTATTACTCCCGTTCAACTGGGTTAAACTTCTTTATGAGGAAGTTGACTAAGATTAGACATCTACACGAATATGCCACCAGTTCGACGTCGCACGCGTTACAACTGTTGCAAAATTGCTTTTGTTGTTAGATAAATTACAAATCCTTCAGGGTCGTAAAAGTTTCCTTTGCTTCCTTTGTAATTTCACTCACTCACATACTTTATGTACAACTTTTTCATCGCAGATTTATATAATTACGTAATCAATTTTCTTTCGCATTAGCACTTTTTGTACCAATAACTTCCTACACACTTACGAGTATAATCTCCTACGTATATATGTATATAGTAGTTTTTGACCGCGACCTAGTCCGTAATGTGTTCTTTGTATGTAAAGAGACATTAATAATATATACTTAATATATTAGATATGGTAATTAGCTGTCAGCAAAACATATGGTCTGTGTCACGTGATTACATACTCTATCCCGTGCAAACTACACGAAATAGAGGGATAAATTATAGCCTACATATTATTGTGATGTGTAAGCTACACTATGTTTTTCAATTATAGCTTTTGATCGACAAAAGATATCGCTGCAACAACAAAACACGCCACAAAAGACAAAAACAACGTAAAAATATACATCACTGTCAATATTCCAACTATTTTGTAAGTTTTCAAACACGAAAAAGTGATTAATCTACAAAAATAACGATTTCAACATTATTTTCATTTCCTTTCTGTCACAATTTCCTTTACGATAAAATTCATGGTTCCAAGTTAAAGGGTTATGGCCTTTAAGTTTCGATTGTGCATTAATTTTTCTCACCTTATTAATATTACATACAGGAATAGAAATGCGAAAAATGTTGTAATCTTCGGATAATATTCGTAATCTTCACTCAAATAAAAACTCAACAGCATAAAAAATCTATTTCATATCATGTATTTGTTTAATATTTAAATAATATTAACAATATTTCCATCTTAATGAATAATTTAAAACAAAAAAGGCAAAGCAAACATCCATGTAGGCCACATAAAAGTTTTTACACGTTGCATTGTGTCGGTACCGATAGCCCTTTTATTGGAAATCGTTTAACGCCGTCGTCGAAGCCAGCTCTACAAAAGCTGTGTATATTTATGTAAAATGGAGCTCTTCCATTGAAATGTTTAACTGAAATAGAACATTAATAGACCGCTTACTAGACTTGAGCCGGATCCGACCTGGGTGAGATTTCAATCTAGGGAAGGATATTTTATTTCACTCTTCCACTCTAGGTGCAATCCCTGATCGTTCGTTATATTAAACTCGGCTATGCTCAAGAAAATCTATAGGAGGATAACTCTGTCCTTTCAGCTAAAAATTGCTTTAAAATGATTTTTCTTTATTTAAGTGTACTAAAAAATCAAATAGCTTTTGATTTCCCTAGTTATTCGAGAACACGGCTAACTTTTTTTGTAATTTCTTCCAAATCCAACGAGAGTTTCAACAAAAAAACACATCCTAAAAACATAAAACCTCTAGTTTTTTACTATGAAGGCAACGGTATTCAAAAATGGAATCGTATATTCTAAAATAATATTGGAAACCAAGTTGTATAAAAATTCTTTAATGATCAAAAAAGCCTTATGGAGGGCTATTACATTTTATTTTATAAAATTAACAATGTTTTAATTATTCCTAATAGATAATTGGATTACTTCAAACAAGCGAGCGTAATAGGACAATTAGTTTCAATAATATTTCAAATCATGCATTGTGTATGATTTTATCACAATATTTTGATAACTATTATTATATAGTTATGTAAAGTTAAAATATCGAAGTAGTATGTAATTTTTCTATAAATATCTTTTTATATTTAACACTCACTACTATATTAGCATTTCCATATAAAAGGCTTAAGATTTTTTGTGTCCACGTGCACTTAAAACTATAGAATCGGTAGCAAAGCTCAACGGATTGAAGCTAAAAATTCAGTCACAACCACTGCGCAAAATAACTAAAATAGAAAACTGTATATTGTATAATATTTTTAATTTATTTTGCAAACCCCGATAATTGGAGACGAGATATGTTTATTTTTGGATGGAAAATACAAGAATAAAAATATATCAAAATACGAAAATAGTTCATAAAGTTCTCACCCTATAAAAATGGACGAGTATTTGTAAAATGAGAACAAAAGGTAAATAACCGATAACAGATGCGTATAGAATCACTTGGTTGAGGTTATCGGATGTTTTAGCGATAGGTGACGTCGGGAAGGCAGGTGTTGTTTTATCAGGCGGTACTTTGGCCCCACTTCCGCCCTTATCAGAGTTTGCTTACAGCCTGGGAACCGCTAGCGGGAAGTCAGCTGCGCCTTCAACTAATACAAAATGCCGCTAGAGAGAGTCCGAATGATTTTCACTTCGCACAGATTTCTCAGACTGCTCTCTTAAATAGCCTAACTGTGAAAGTGGTATGAGAATTTAAGAGTATAAACAATTAATTTATATTGTTAATTTGTTATGATTAGATTTTCAAGGAACGTACTTTTTAGTGTCTAAATTACTACCAAATATGTGATTTAAAATGTAATTAATCTCTCATTGCAAGCCGTAGATATATTTAAAGTAGAAACGTATACATTATTAATATACTGTTATTCATATCTTAAAGCTCCACAAATAGTACCTGTAATAATTTCGGGATAATAATATGTGTAGCTAATCATCATATAGGAATATAAAATGAGCTCAAGTGTTCGGTTGCAGTAGTAAGCCATACGAATCTAAATTCTATATTCCAGCTAAGCGGCAAATACTAGGGATTGTGTTGGATTTCTGGTACAAATCCGTTTATTTATCCCTTGTTTATGTTTTTGTGATACATTTCCGATTTCAATATGTAACGTTCACTGCTTATATTTACATTCAATTCATTAAAATTTATGAGCCTATGAAAATAGAGCATTTTGAAATATTATTGAATAACAATACCTATTTGATATCAAAAAGTCCTTGTAATAATTAAACATACCTACATAATTAATTTCACTTATTTTAAATACGATACTGTAATCTGCTCAAAGTAAATCTTAATGTTACTTTGAAAAGCATAAATTTGTAATCAAGTTACGTATTCAGTTCAAAGTTAATCCGCTGACAATTTAAAACGAAAACAGTCACTGCTTAAATTATACAAAAAAAATCCGGAACTTGACACGATCGCGGACTTGGAATTCAAAAATTTGAAATTCAAGATGAAAGCAAAAACATAAAGTTTGCAGTTTGTTGTTGTACTGAATACGTATTACGCAAACTTGAGCTCAGCCCCCGATCCAATGGCGATCGATGTCTGGTCGGAAGCTCTTACAGATTACGGAGCCATTTACATATGAAACGTTTCACTGAACGCTTGCTCGGCTTGTACTTTTATCCACGCTATAACCCCTTATTCAGGAAAATAGTTCCCAACCAAAAACAATTTTTCATACTTCAAACAATCTTTAGTTAGACAAGTTTTAAAAATTATGTCCGTAATATATCTCGGAATAAGATTTCCGGAGAAAGTTTATAAAGGTGCATTAACGTGTCTGCGTATAAACTATGCTGGAAATAAATCCTGAATTCTTGTACGCGTCTTGTTTAACTATATCTGAAGTAGATTCATTTATAACTCGGGTACGAGGTTTAAGAAATATTTTGGGTTAATTCTTTATTTCATGAACATTTTATTATACACGATTATAATACGATGACTTGTGTTTTTTTCACGAATGGCATAAAAGTTTTATCATATACCCGTTTAATAAATTATATAAGTTACTTCAATTAACAACTAATAGTTTTTTCGTATCATATTTTTCTTCCAAATTGAGTTTTATGTGTCCATTATCTTCTTAAATAATTATAAAAATTATATATATTCCAAATCACTTTGTTTGGTAAATTTTTGTAAGCATTGTATAAAAATTCTTATCAAATTTACATAACACAAACTGTTCCGAAGGAAACGGGACAAATTTCGTATAATATTGTGCTATCTCCGCCCCACAAATATCACATTCGAACAAAATGGCTTTAGATATATCGCATTCAAATACTTGAGAGCAGAGACGCGAAAGCCAGCAGTCACAAGTACTACTTTTAACTCCCCTCGAAATCCTCTTAAAGCACAGATTTTTTAAACGATCTCTTTGCACGAACGCCCTCTTATGATCATTGCTCTCAACATAGTATTATTTAAGGTACTTCAGTAATGCATGAATTTACATGTTATAATAGTTCAATTTTGTATACGCTTAACAATATTTTTATAAAATTTCAAAAAGTTTCGCAATAAATTAAGTTAATTTCCAGCAAGGACTACGGAAATTGGTATAAGTATGATAAAAAATGAGTGAAAAAACTAATATATAAATCAAATATGATACTTATAAAATTATTGTCAGTATGATCAGTTGTTTGATGTGAAAAACTATGGAACTTAAATATTTCAACGAAATTCTTAACATTAATGGAATTGTATTTGAAGTGAATTTGTTTTTCTATTAAATTGCTTTGTTAAAATGACTCAAAAGATACAATAAACCTCAATATAATAGAAATAAATATTTACTTGTTTAATTGAGTACTTCTTTAACAGGAGAGTCTATATTTATTTTTTATGTTTTATAAAAGTATAATGATAAAAACTACCATTAAATATTAACTAAATGTAAGTCTACATCGGTGAAATAGGCTTTTTTAAAGGTGAAATATATTTTTAACAATAACAACAAGAAATATATATTTAATCATTAAAAGACAATTATCATTTAACTCGGTGGTTGTTAAATTGTAAAAAAAATACCCAAAACTTCTTTAATAATTTATATTTTTAAAAAGCTTTTGCAGTAATCTACAATAGTTTTCTCATCTTGATCGTGGAAATAGCTACCCAGTCCATTTTCATTCAACTTTAGACTACTTTGATAATGCAATAATAATAGGTTTCTTCTATTAAAACTTAGTCACGAATGAATCCAAACTTTTCCTTAGGAATTCGTTAATATTATCCGGGTTTTATGAATTAATTTAATAATATGAAATGGGATATATATATTTTTAAATTGCTAGGCTCAAGAAAAGTAATTAAATCTTTTAGATTAATTCCCTTCTATTCATATATTGCAGTAGATAATTATAATTAGAACTAACTACTATATTAAAGTGAAATAAACACAATTTCTGTTCAAGTAAAAACATAACTAAAGCCACAAACAAACATGAGAATTTTAAACGGTTTTCATTACATTTTTCAACCATTCTCTCACGAAAATATTCCAAAATATATACAAAATATTTGACATCAAATATTGGTGTCCTTCAAACATGTTTTTTTACAAAATTCACTACATGCATAGTTTAAAACATTTATAAAATTATTTCAAGTAAGGTTTATTCGTAAATATACGTATGAATATTTATATTTTTATCCACTAAGTCCTTTTTTTACATATCCATGGAAACGTCGATTTGCTTTTTAATGCGGTAGGTCAACCTTGAAATGCCATGCGTCATATAAGTTTAAAAACGTAGATTACATAATATAAGTTCTCATGAAACATGACATTTTATGAAAACGGAAACAATTAGTTGACATTTATAGAACGTGCCACAATATATAATTATGTGATCCAAAATTATTAAATACAGGACAGAATTCAATAACCACAAATAAAACTTGAATAATAATTATTGTATAAATAATTTCATAACCCTCTAAAAAACCATTTAAAGCAAAACAAAAGCTTGTCGATGTTGTTGTTATTATCAAATATTAATAAAAGAAATGTTCCAAATAATGAAAAAGGAAAAGTCATTTAGGTTTATAAAAATAGGTAACCTTTTAAACGAACATCATTCAAGTAACGCTTGAGATATTGCAAACAAGAATCTGAGTAACATTATGAAACGAGAAAACTTACGGTAGATTTAACTTTGGGAATTATTTCTCCAGTTCCGGCTGTTTTTCAGCGTATGGAGAGGAGAATGGGCTCATATTTTAGCCGTCGCTACTCCATTAGTGACGTAGGACCCCAACCAATACGGCGGGGCGAATCTGCAGTGACAGGGGCATTCACCCCGCGTGCAACCCTCGTTTTTGTTACAAAATCAATATATTTAGAGCAATTGATGTCTGTATAAGATACATTTGAAATTTAGGAAAGAAATAATACCATTCATGTTCCCCAAAAAAAAATTCTTTGAAATATTTTTTTAGCAAGAGTCTCAGCTATGAAGAAATTATTTTTTAAGGGTTTTGATGCTTAGCAAGAATTAAAAAATATATATATATTGGTTATCATGTGCTATAAATAGACATCGTAAACTAAATTATTTATTTAAAGCCTTGTTTTTCTCAATAATGAGTACTGTAAAGAAGATTCCTTATATTCCATTTCCAGGTCCATTATGACCATCACTTCAAATATACATATATTGCATATATTTACAATAAAACACCGTTACTAAAATGTACCTCTGCCCGAACATGTTATTAACAAATGATATTATGCATTACTTTATTATAAAAACAAAATTTGATAGTTTAAAAAAATATATAAAGAATATCATCTTGTTTAATAAAAAAACAGTTGAATAATGAATATAAAACCTTAAAAAAAATCAAGGTTACAAAAAATTTTATGAGATTACAATGAAGATGATTTTTTATATACATTTTATAGTCTTCCCAATAAAATCAGTAGAGCTTAGAAATAAAAAGGATTTTATAGGTTAGATAAAATTTTAAAATTAAAATTTGCAGCTCTAACTCTGCAATATAATTTACATTTAAACTATTTACGTGTATCTTATATTAATTGCTAAAAGTTGTCTAGCCACAATAAAAGTATATCGAAATGCAAATAATCAGACTCATCTTTTCTGGCTTTGCGCCAGACTAAATGAATTTTAATGCAAATCTCTACTTTGTACTCATGTGCTTCTAGCTTCAAGCGTCTCGCCAATTTTAGTTAAGTTCAATAACTTTGTTGAGAATCGCAGCCTTATGTATTCTTGCACCAAATCCCAAAGTTGAGAAGTTATAATCTCGTATGCGCCACAACGCTGTGTAATATAAGAATGATACGAGTTTCCATGACTAAGTTTAATCGTTTATTTTAGGGACTTGTTCAAACATTCGTCGCATTTTGTGTGTTAAATCTTCATACTTGGATGCTATTATTTATCTAGAATTTTGATCTTAAAATCTATGTATATATTTTTTGTCAAATACAATGCTATCAAAAAAAGATAAAAATAATAAAATGAAATATTTATAATATTAATACATCCATTGTTAAGTTAATTATATTGTATTAGACCTTAAATTATTATAATTGAGTTTCAAAATCTCTTCATTTAAGTAGTGGTAAGTAATGGTTGTTGCATTACTCTTTTTGAGAAAAGTAATCCAAATAAATTTTATTTATGGCGCTTAAAATATAAAATCTTACAATTTTAAATAACAGTATAACGTTTCTAGGTAAGAAAATACAGCAATTTTTTATGTAACCAATTTTTTTGACATCAGACTGAAATAAATACCAAGAAAACTTGAGGTTAAAACTATTATTATTATATTTTACTTAAATTCTTATCATCAGATAAGGATATTTTCTTTACATTAAATAGGACATAAAAATTTTTTTGCACCATTATATATATGTATTGTGCTACAAGTTATATATTGGGGACACACCTACATAATGTAACTCAACAATCGTCGAGTTAAACTCCACTAACTGAAAACTTGATACTCAACTTGAGAGATAATTGTAACTTTGAGTTCCTATTGTATTGTCATCAGCTCGCTTCTGAATGCAAAACTAAGTTGGGCCTACTAGCGAAGTTACTGAAGGTTTTGAAGTAATTTATAACACACCGGGCCGAATATAGTTTCAATAACACGAGTGTGAGTTTGGCTATCCGACACAAATTTAAATCTCGGGTGACGCCGGCAACCGCAAAGATGAGATGGATAACGTTTCATTATTGTTATATGTTCCCGACATAAACATGTTACCTCACTTGGTTCTAGATGCAAACCGCAAACCTTGAAGGAACTTGACTAATACGAAGAATAATAAAACCCGTGAATACTCTAAATAATTAAAAATAGTTCATGTACATTCTCAAATGATAATGATTATGTATAGGTCACTATATCAAAATGTTGACAGCAGTTAATTGTGTTATAAAAAAGACACCGAAAACGGGTTTTTCTGTAAAGGTAGATAGCAAATTGTCCAATAGAGTCCAGATACGCCTACGCTTCACTACGTTTACACAATGAATCACCCTCAAGTATATTGTTTGTAGGGAAACCCACTACCTTGGTATGTGATAACCGGTTTATGCTTCATGTATTTACTATTATCTAAATATCTATTAAATGATGACGAGAATCGTCTACGAAATACCGCAACTTAACGTGCGAAAGCCTATTTAATGCCTTCAGAGTAATTTTCCAATTTTCTTTTCAATTTCTACCAAGGCCTCGCTTTAACAACTTTGCTTTTGTAACCAAGTTAACCACTCTGGGGTAATTTTGTTAAAGCCTGATGCTTAAAGGGTAATGCTAGGTCATTATAAAATGTTTATTACGAAACTCGGCTTTAAATTATAAGTAGCTTGATTTAACTTTATAGACAATATGAAATAAGCTAAAAATATTTTTATATTAATGCTGCATAAAAAACTTAAAGAAAATACTAACAGCTTACCTTAATACTTCTTGGTGAGACTAAGTTCTTCTGTAAATGTTCGCAATTATATTACTTTTTTATAGTGCCTGCAATTAAAAATATTAAATTAATGAAACCAGTCGCTTAGCCATTTTTTATTAGAATAAACTATGAAAACAATAATAAATTTGATACAATCTAAACGTTAGAGACGAGAGATTTAGTATCTTGTGGTAAAAATGAAACTTTAATTAAAAGACTTGAAGATGAAATAAGAGCAAAAAATAAATTGTGCACGAAACGTTTGAGACTTGTCTAGGCCGACTTAAAGCAGCGGCTACCTTCAACCGCTTCTTTTCAGTTTAATTAATTTTAAAACTCGCTGTTTCCATTTTATTAGTTGTTAATCCTAACTGTAATTTAGTGTGGAGTTTAATTTTGCATAATAGTAGCATGAATGTAATAAGATTTTTTAAATATGTTTTATTTACATAATATCCATTGTTTTTGATTTAACTAAAATGTAAAAAAAGCTTAAAAACGTCAATACCTTTTAAAGATCCGAGTATTATTGTGTAGTGACAATAATTTATTATTTAATTTGAATCTTTCACAACAAGATAATGATGATAAGATTTTATATTTACTTTCAACTTTACTTTTTTGAATTCTTTAAAATAATCACTTACAAAGACTTGGCATAAAAGTAATGTAACCATTATAAAATATGAATTCCTAATTATGTTATATTAAATAATTAATTAAGACATTTTTTTTATGAAAGTGGATATATAATATACATGTTACAAATATTACATATATTTTGTTTATCATTTAATTATATTTTACTAAAATAATGAACTGTCGTTAAAGACCACATTCAAAACATGTCTTTTGTTGCACGAAAATAATTTATTATCAATATCGTCAACCCTAAAATACATTCTAATTGTTTGATAATATATGTATGTATGTCATTAATTTATTTTCATATCAACATGCTTTTAACTTTACAATATTCGCAAAATAATTTCATATATTAACTTAGCTATTCATCCAGATTTAAATAAAACGCTACTGGACCACTTAGTTAATATAGGTCACAAAACTACATATAAATTTCTACCATATATATTTAAAACTTATTTTATAGACAATTTAGAATTAATCAAATGGCTCTTTAAGAACTACTACTGCAATAAAAGTTAACGAAGTAACGATAATTTTATTCATTAAACACAATGTAACCCTTCTTTATTAAATTCTTCAGAGGCTGTTAGCATGTAAGGTCGTTAACCTTTATTGTAATGGGACCTAAATTTTAAAAAGGCTCGCCCTGACATCATTATTAAGATCGTCCGCTATCACCAACATCGTTTTAGACTTATTTATCCCAACCATTATGACCATCATACCTTTTTACTTTTACTATTTTATTGAGCGAAACCAATATTGAAGTATAATTATTATATCATACACTAAATTACTTTTAATTTTTGGCAACATTACTTTATCAAGTAAATTCTTTTTAATAGAACCATTTTGGTTAAAATAAAAAAAAAAATTGTCGAGCTTAGATGATATGTTTTTTCATACTAAACGACTAACTACTCTAATAAGAAAATACTTAATTTTATTGTTGTAGGTGCTGATAGAAATATAACTAGAGGCTTCTTTAAAAAAATGTTTTAATTCCTTCGTGTTTCCCTCACACAGTACTCAAGATTAAAATTCGTCCAACAAATAATAACGTTGACATTAAAAAAATATATGGATTATAGTGCGAATGAAGCCATAACATTAAAAAAGAAATACCAAACAATACTTCAGTGTATATTATAATTCAAGCACAATATACAATTGTGAAAGTTTTTATAATATAAGAATTTAAGAATATATGAATAAAATTATTATTCTTTGCGTAATAACATCATCATATTAAAAGTCACTGTTTTTTTTGTTATGAATAAAAAAGATACGAAAGAACTAGCCAACAAAACAGGCTTTGATTTTTTTACACAATTAAAACACGATAAGAATATGAGGTATTTTTTTTTGTGGCATTCCTAACAACTGATATATCATCTAATTAATTAATTATTTTATACGAATCATTAAGAGGAAATTCAATATAAATACCCCCGGGGCCTCATTAATCTCCCTTTATCACTCACCTGTGAACTTGCTTCCATATCCCTGTAATATTAAAAGCCCATTACTAATCATTACAAAAGTAATTAACGAAAATCTAACATCTATAAGATTTTATTTATTACATTATCAAAATACGTATGATAATTTGAAGGTAAATTAGTATCGTAATTATGTAACACACGCGACGCGTATGACGAAACATGTAATTAGCTTGAAAATCATAATTAAGCTGTTATTATTGATAAGTCTAAAGATTTTTTTATTAATTAATTAAATCAAAATTTATTAGAGAGGATCCATTTACATTTGCAAATATATATTTATCATATTTATTGTTTTTTTCGTAAGTAAAAGGAAAATATAAGAATTCATCAAAGATATATTTGACAGTCAGATTTAGAATAGGAACAGTTCTAAAAAATCTACTTAGTGTAGATAGCGACACACAGTGACGTGCAGAGATTTGGGCTAGATTAAGAAGAATATTCGAAAAAAAATATTTCATTATTTCCTTTCTAAAACATTGATAATGATGAAATCTTTCGCAAGTATTCATTTAAATGAAAGTAATATTTTCGAATTACTACGCATAACTTATTATTTTTAACTGGCAGACGCGATGTCTGCCGTGATCAGGACTGCTGCAAAGTAATTGATACGTCGGGAGCATGTAGTTTTTAAACATAATAAAATAGGCGAAGTAATCAGAAAATTGTAATTGTATAAAGTTTCATTTAAATATTGATAAAATTCGCGCATAATGTTACAGCAGTCCGATCAGAACGAACATCTATATACTTTATGAATCTCTCAACTACGTCTAAGCCACGAAAGTATGTACTTTAAAACGATTACGATCTCTTCATCACAGTTTTATAAAAGTTATTTCAAAGTAAATATCCCGTATATCCAGTGAAGATTCAAACATTCTGCTTATTATTATTTAAAAACAACAAACAAGCCAAACAAAATAACTTATTTGTGTGTACACAACCTGTTAACTTATTAAAACTATCATAATACTTTTTATTAAAACGAAGAATAATACTGACTTAATTTTATTTTCAAACGACAATATTGAACATCTACTCGTATTTAATTACGATAAACACATATCACAAGCACAGAACTTAATTCGTTAATACATTAATTCACTGTTTACTAATTAAAACTTATTCACTTGCGCTTAGAAAGACAAAATATGACAATATTCAATAATAATAAAATGGCCAAAACAATATATGATCAGTTTACCGACCAATCAGAGAGTACCGTTTCGTTTGACAATTAACGGACTCTCTACGACATTTTAAACAAAGCAAAATAATCAGTGCTTCCCGAACACTATGCATGTGTTAGTTTTACACACACATACAAACATTTCCTGCATACATACACGAGATTTGTAGATCGTACTTGAGAATTTTTGTATAGAAAATAATCACAGAGTGGTTGTGCATATGTCTTTTAATATTTGTATTTAGTAATGTATGATTAAAAGTATGTAAGTAAGAATTAAACTTAGTTGTTATATGAGTAGGGTATCTATGGTGTGCACGCCACTGGCGACACACACCCCCATCATTATAAATACTTATATTCTTTAAAAAAAGGAATGAATTTACCGTCATTAAGAATACTAAGTATGATACATGACAACAATAAAATGGTAATTTCACAAATATTGGTGAAGGACGAAAAAAACCTTTTTAATTTATTTTTAATGAAATATTTATTTTACTATGACGATTATATGAAAAATAACGTTTAATGAATTTTGTTTTGTTCTTAAAATTACAATTGTGCAAATGATTATTTTTAATTAATTCCAAGTAATCGAATGAAATAAATAATAATTAACATCATTGATAGGATTTATTTTCAATTTAAACCGAATATTTATATTTAATTAATATCAAATAAATACATTGACAATACCTACATATAAAATTCATAAACTTTTAAGGACATCAAAACTTATCAGTTTATACAAATACAAACACAACATAAAAGATTCAATAAACAAAATAAAAGTAATACTAAAGTCAGCGTTAAGTCAGTGCTAATTGGTGTTGGGGCTTGGAAGTCGGTTCTGACCGCGTAGCGTTTGATAAGAATATCCCGGTATTATCCCAACGGTATTTAGTTACACCATCCATAGTACACAGATTACGGACGGCAAAACGGAATTCATGTCAATATTCTATTTTAACATCATATCACTCACAAAGTCACAAACCAATACTCGAATTAAAGGTAGAATATATGGAATCATAAATTCATTAATTATATCGTGATCGTATAAAGTAATGAACAATAAATAATTAAGGAATTTTCTTTACTTATTACGTTCCAATAAGACATATTCGAATTCAAATTCATAAGAAAATATTCTGTTATACAAAATTTATAGAAGTTTGTGATAACGATTAATTTTATTTCACCATGGGTCGATTGAACTACAAATGATTCTTTTCTTTTGACAATAATATGATACTATTGAAATAGGAAGCAAGAAGATATTATTAGGAAATGGATGTTAATGAAATAACAAGGAAATCTAAACTCGTGATGTTTTCGGCCTCATTAATGAAACAAGTAAAAGCGTTAGGACAGATATTTATTTTTCAAAGTATATTTCCTTATATGTTGTTATGTTCTCATTCTTATTACATGGTAATTAATTTAGTAATAATTTAATTTAAATGCATACAAATCAGTGAATAATTATGTGTCTTCAAAAAAAATATTTTTTTTAATTACCTAACACGACTATATATACATACATATATATAATATATGATCTTAGTTTAATATCTCGGGTAGAATGAAAAATAAAACGTCTAGACGACAAAGCTTCATACACAGACAATATTTTTAGAACAATCATAAAAACTTTTCTTCATTATTTATATATATGCGTTAAATAATGTAACGAAATTTCTATTTAATATATAACAATATCATATATAAAGAAATGAGTATATACCTAATTAGTTTAAATTCTAAGTAAGAGTTTGAAAACTTCTAAAAGTCTGTAAAAAATCAGCAATAAAGGATTATTTATTTATTTAATATCATATATTATAAATTTGATGACCATATTATAAATTTGATAACCATTATTATACCTTTAAATTTTTCCACTTATATTCAATGTATGTTGTTAAGCCAGATCATATATTTCTTTTTGTTCCAAAAATAGTAAATATGCATACAAATAACGTCTGAAAATTCAATCTCATCCATAATATAAAAGATAATTTAGAAAAAGTTAAGATGATTTAAAAATAACTTATAATTGTTTTCAGAGAAGTAAGAACCAGCTGCATAATATAATAACACACCATAATTAAAGCTATATTCAATTTTCAGTACTCATGAACGTAGCAATTAGAACTCATAGTCTCTCCACTACCGATATTGGTAAGTACTTTCCAACTAAATGAAATGAACAATATCTGATGACAATTATTAATTCTGTACTAACTACTTAACAAGTCCCCTGAATAGATACGTAAATTCAAATGAAAAGGATTTATGCAAATGACTGTACGATTTCCCAAATTTATCGATGTTCAGTATAGACCAGGAAGTTTTAGTTGTGAATGAACTGATTATGCTTGTCACTAAAATTATTAAATGACCAATATTGAAAATATCTGATGTCCAGTTTATGCAGCCAATAAGAAAATAATACCTTCTAATTGTTATTTTTCTTATTAGTTACTAAATAAAAGGATTGAAGTTTTGAAGTGATATTCAATTATTACAATTATAAATAACTTAATGTTGCTGGAAATCAAAATAATAGGTAGTTGTTCATAAAGTCAGTTAAGTGCATGTACTATTTACCTACTAGTGAAGCAGTTACTTATTGATTGTAATATTTACATTTATGTCCTTATTTCAGCAAAACAATTACAAATAGAAATAAATATCTTAACTCAAACCAATGCAGTATTATACAATTTCAGATATATTAAATATTTTTGTTTTAGGTATTTAAAATCTAAAAATATTAATAATCGTGTGAGCTGCACAAATGATAGACACATATGTAATTCATAGAAAAATAGAAATCAGTTTTAAAAACCTAAGTGCCATATTGGATAATTTGAAACGTACCAAAAATATTTTATGTTACAGGAAGTTAGATATACACTTATTATTTGATTTTACATTAAAATAAAATAAAAACGATCGTTTATTTAGGTAAATAATTATTTATTCATCATCACTGCTATCATCTATATATATAAAATGAATTGGTGTTCTTTAGTCTCACTAAAACTCGAGAACGGCTGAACGGATTTATCTTAACTTAGTCTTGAAATGTTCGTGGTGGTTCAAAGAAGGTGTAAAAGCTAAAAAAAATTGATTCATTTCCGGGAAAACCCTAAAAACAGCCCTTTTCTATTTCTCATACAAACGTGTTTTTTTTTTAAATATTAGATTTGACAACTAACTAAATGTGAATCATTCTGTCGCACTTCAAAATACGGAAATTTATGGCTTAAAGGTAAACTCCAAAAAAAAAAAACTCCATAAATAAAAAACGTAACAGATATTTCTTGATTATAGAGCGATACGAAGTTCGCCGGGTCTTCTAGTCTAAAATATTAATATTGGTAATATCAGTTTCACATAATAAATTAATAACATCTGACGATATTTTCTTCTTTTTTCTACTTGAGCTACCCTTCGTACCAGTTACCAGAGGATCAGAGGTCAACAAAAGTCGGTTTAGGACGTCCATGTTGCACTCTACGCGCCAGAGCTTTCTTGTGAAGTTCAGCCTGAAATGACCTAATGTTTTTGTTACGAGCTTCAGCAGCTTCTTCGGATAGCTGGTCAATTATGAGTATTGCTTCCTTGATGACAGCTGCTCCATGTCAAAGAATTTTGTGTAATGTCGGGGTCATGGGGTAAAATGTATAAAGTGAGACATATACATAGTTCAGCAGTTTCTTGGCAATATTTTCCCAATTTTTCAACATTTATTTTCATACCAGAACATAATGCATCCAGAATGACCTTTAGCCGATAAATCAAACATTTATCCACCCCTGTTATTTCTGTTGAAATTTCATACTGCTCGAAAAATCTCCTACTTGTATTACCATTTGTATTTCCAAAATTAGTTGTGGGCATGTCAACTAAAAGTCCAAGTTTTTCTTTAAATTTATTTTGAATTTCTTTTTTTTATCTTCCACTATTTGTTTCTCCTCAGCAGAAAGCCGAAAGTGCCATGTTTTTATAGGCAACCTATATGCCACATGTAGCATCGTCTCAAAAAAACGTATTCTAGCATGTAATAACGATAGCCAGAGCCACGTGGTATTTTTTTCTTCGAATCTCTTTCTCAGTTTGCGAGATGTCAACCATTTTTGTTTGAATTGGTGTTTTATAATTGATAGTTTGTGCTTTATATCAGTTTTTTTAGATCGTCTTGAGAGTAGCCTTTAAACAATTCAATCTTCATAAATTTAAGTTTTTCATTAAATGTTGACCCCATTGATTTTTGGGCAATGTCATACAACTCATTCCGAGTCATAGTCTTCATACCAGAATGTCCTATAACAATTAAAACGAATAATATTAAATATTTTTTTTTTTTCAAATATTGTACTTCACTACAAAAAAATTAACCAAAAAAAGAGGTGCGGTTTCGTGCGGCTACTTTTCTTTTAAGTAGCTAATAGACTAAATTGATCATGTTATGACATAGTTTTCAATGCTTAGAAATGTTCAGAAACATAACAAAACCCTTTTTGAAATAATAAATTATATATTTTTATAACAGTTAGTTACGTCTAGATTGTCGGCTATAAATATCAAAATCTACAATATATTTGACAAAACTATGATATAAAATAGAAAGTACATACCTGGAATAGTGCAGTCCATCACAAAAACCAATACTAAACCACTTCACTTAACAGTAATAAGCGTTTGAAAACAACAAAATGAGAGCGTATCGAGAAATCACACGTCTGGCGTAAGCGAGCTGTAACTTCTGAGGGACCTCCCGATGTGCTGAACGACGCTAGCGCTGTACTTTTTTTACCATTGGGTGCAGTGACTAATTAGCTTTTTGGTTAGTAACAACACTAGATAGATAACGGAAAATTTAAAAAACCATTTTTGGCCAGCTTTTGAGGCTAAATACCACACTGTGCGTACATACTAAACTATTTTTTAAGTAAAGTTAATTACTATTAAATCATGCGAAATTCTACTGTTTTAGAAAAATTTATGTATGTTTTAAATGCTAAGAAAAAATCGTATAAGCCATAATAACGTAAAGAAAAAATATAAATAGTTTTTCAAATATTCGAACAGAATCGGAAGTTTTTATGATAAACAAAATGTACATATTTTCTCCCAAACGTCAGTGAGCAAATTATATTGGTTGCTATCTTTTGAAAAACATCTGCTATTTAAATTTGATGGACGCTGATAATTTAATTCCCTCAAATGATTTTCTCTTCATATCAAATCGGAAGATGGTTTGAAAACAAAATACATTAATTTTATATTTTATAAATCAATTAAAACTTAAAATTTGTTACTTATTATGAAAAATCCACATAAGTGTACACGAAAATCAGTTAGTTTCATTACATTTTTGTTTCTGAAATATTATTTCATGTTAAAGATTAGGTTATAAATATATATTAGCTCATTAATTTGTTGGATTATTAATTGTTATAAAATATACAGAAATCTTTTGTTCGAACATGCAAACTCATGCTAGATTACATTTCTTCAGCAAAAGATAGATAAACACAATCTTTTTAACACCCTGTAAACTGAGTGATGTATAAAATTTCAGCACTAGTAAATTTTCCTCCCAAATAGTTCATACTGCAAGTTCTAGTCGCTGACCTCTTAATCATTTTAGGTGAGTAGTATCAATAAAGGTAATTTGTGAAAACATAACAAAACATATGTATTTGAAAATAACGTTTTTGAATTGAAAATATTATTTTTAGCATAATTATAAAGGATTTTTGAGAACATTATTTGTATTATAGCAATGTTTACTTTTCACATGATACATTTAAAATATGTAAATTATCATACCAACTTAATCAAGAGTTGGTAATAATCACCACTCAACCGAATTAATTAATTATTGCCAATATTTTATGAACATTACTCGGAATCAAGATCTTAAATCAAATGATTCACCATTAAAAATTACCTTTTATATAACATTTTTTTTTAAAGATATTTTTATACTACAAAACAGTTTTAATAACAGCTAGCTCGCTTTGGTTTTAGGGATAAAAGTTGAAATAAAAAAAAAACTATCACACATTCATATGACGTTCACATGACGTTGACATTCTGTGCATTACAGTTATAAAAAGTTTTGTTTCGGTGGGGAAGAATAATGAATGCATTCCCGAGCACTTGTCGTCGTGACATAAGTATGATCAAAAAAACACTCCGACTTATATCAAACAATACAGCCTTTGTGATGAAACATGTTTACAATTTACACTGATTGAAACTATTTGTTAGTCTTCATGTATTATTGCTTTGCTATTATTCAATTGGGAATCCTTGTTTAAATTAATTACTGGAACACTGTATTCAATTGTTATAAACAACGACTTATCTTAAATGTACCGAAAATGAGCCAGTCGCAAAATATATAAATGTGTTTGTCTACTCAGCAAGCGGCAAATCGCATTAGTATTGAAACGTTTAACAACAATACCCTTTGAAAGTATGTAAGCTTACCCGAACGTGAGAATCCCGACGTTCTATATAAATGTATAAATTATTAAAAAATATATATATAACGACTCAATACCGTCACTAGCTGAGAATTTGTTTTCACCGCAGTGAATTTCATTTACGTCACAGTTTTTCGGTTGCGATTGTCGCGTCGCCGATACAATAAAACCAACAATAATAACTCAATTTCCAATTTATTGCAATCAGCGACTTTGGGTAAACAGAATCCAGTGTGGGGCAGGGCGTGTTCTCGATATGTTAAATCATATCAGAAGCTTGCCGTGCAATAAATGCAAAATCAATAATAAATACCATTCACAACGGTTGGCTGGAGGAACGCCGTGTACGAATTCCAATTTTATTTCGGCTGAAATTTTAATATTTTATTTAAAACTACGTCGAATTCTGTTAAGAGACCATTGAATTGAAATTAGTTTTACTTATTCCACCTTCCAACAACAATAACAATGGTCTATAAAACATATAATTAACATTATACTTCACAACCATATAGAGAAAATTAACAAAAAAGAAAACAGAAAAAATAGTGGGACAAAAACGATCTTATTGCGAAAACGAGATGTCATACAGACATTCTTAAGGTCAGGTATAGAAAACATTTGGAATAGATGTGTCGTGCTAGAATCCCTAATAATTAAGTTATCACATACAAATATTTACACATAATACGTAAACATTATCATATTTTAAAGTAATAAAAAATAGTGCACTTAGGATTCTGAGGAAATTCGGAATATTTCCCATATTTGTGTAAGCGTAATTTTAACCAAATAGCAATATTTTAAGTTCTCATAAGCTAATTAAATTGATTCTTGATTAAATTTAGATACCTAACATTCATTGAAATCATAAAAGTATTAGACGTCGTAGGGAACCCATTTTTATTTTACAAATTTGATAACAAAATATATCGCGTTATACCTATCTTCAATAGAGGTGAGATGAGATAATTATACATTATTATAAACAATAGGAGGAAAAAATCCTTTGTACGTTTTTGCCAGTATACTGGAATTGCCATTAATATTAAATTCTACACCAAGTGGGAATTGTTATCGGATCACATTTAATTGTGACTATCAAAATAAAAGATCACCAAGAGCTGTATGACGTATTTGATAGTCAACTGATACCTCTGATAGAAAAGTAATGAATGAAGTTAAAAAAAAATACGAATAATAAAAATAACAATTCAACCTGGAATACTCTGACTATAAAGATACAAGATGATGATATTAACAAAAATGAATATATTAATTCCAGCGAACAAATATTAAAGTTAATAAATGGTTGGAGTAACAAATTAATGTTTAATACCAACAGAAATTATAAATGCTAAATAATACGCGAGCAAAATTAATTTATCATCGAAAAATAAATCTGGTTAACATAATTTTATCAGTTCCATCACTATTTAATAATAATTTTCATTAAATATAATTAATTCATAATCCGTAAACTTTCAGTCCACTGGTGACAAACTGATTAACCTTTTTAACGAGTGTCGCAGTTGCTTAAAGAAATCCATTAAATTACAATAACCAAGAAGTTTTTTTGGGGATAATAATTTAACGAACATAATTTAGTCATCTAGATAACCATAAATTAATAAGAGAGATGAGTATAATTCCCAGTTTTTTACGTGAAAAGAATAAAAGCCATCGAAGCTAATAGAATTCATATTAACGCTAGCCCGGCAAACTAAATTACTTTGTTAACGACCGCAAGTGCTGATTTATGTATTCACTAGTTTTTGACTGCAGCTCCGCCCTCCTATATTTCTATAATCGAAAGCTAGAATATTCCATTTACCAAAGTCCAATAAAATTAGGGTTAAAATTTTCACATCAACAAGTAACAAAGGAACAAAAGATCTACTTTTACATTAAAAATATTGATATGAAATTTAATATATAAGTTTATATTTTTTATTATATATATGTATATATGTACTATAGATCTTTATGATTTTATGCCAAAAAAAAAAATAAACAAATGAACTTTATCATATGCAAAAACCTTTTACATTAAAAACGGCTAAAATAATTATGAAACAAGTAACCACAAGTCTAATTACACTTTATACAGTCCACGTTATGTAAATATCCTTTCGCGAAAATACGAAAGTCCTCTATAGCAATATGTGACTTTCCTAATTATGTATGCAAAAAACGTTTACGTATAGACAAATGCCGCAATTAAAAACAAATATAAAACGTGGTCACGTACTGCGGAGTGTATGATAAATAAAATGATTATTAATTAAAAATAATATTCTCAATTCTATTCTGAGACGAGCGAATGAAGAGATGAAAATTATTTTGTGATGTAATAAACGAAATGAGAAAATATACATATTTTAATATTATTTGGAATCGCAATTTAACTTTATTTTATACAACATTTTAATTAATATCAGTAATCGTATTATTTGACAGCTCAAAAAAAAGAAAAATAGGATAAAATAAATAAGAATCAAGTAAAAACACGTCTAAATTGTGTATTAGAAAATATTACTACACTTTGTTTATATAAGAAACATTGATTTTAATAAAATGCTAAAATCAGAACGTATCATCAATTGTTAATATTCTCGAAATTCATTCTCTGAATTATTTGAGAAACTATCAGCTTTACTTATTATAAGCAACTTTTTTCACATTTATCTTGTAGGAAACATGAATAAATATATATTTTTGTTTTTACATTTGTACTTTCACATTCAGAAACTATATGTTAGTAATAATACCAAGAATTCATTTTTAATCGCAGAAAAGTGAAAAAACTAATAACTACAATACTGAGATACGATTGTATACTCATAGCTAGTAGCATGACGTCAGCTGAAGTCTTCAGTACCGTATCGTGTTTTCAAGTAAAATAAAAAACCGATTTTTGAAAGACAAAATACACAAATCAGCGATATTTTTCTTAAAAATTACAATTAATTATTTAAAAAGTTGGTACACCTGAATTTTCCAACATGTTTTGTAGCTATTACGAATTTAGACAAAATATACAAAACACTCAAGAATGTTTTCAAATATTTTACATATAAATTCCTTAGCACCCTTAATATTTATGCGTCTTAAGATAGAAAGACACCAGAACTTATGTTATAAACTAGATATATAACTCTGGATAATATTAAGAGGATAAATCAAGCGACTAGTTGAACGCAAAATATCGAATGTCGAGTCTTCGTTACAATTCACCGGATCTCTTGCACATTTTATACGGTCTATCAATGCACTTGCAATAGGAATTGCGAGATCAGATTTAAAGTAACAAGTCTGCCTTTTGTAAGAAGATTATGTTGTAAATCGTTTGAAGATTAAAAATCGATAACCATGTTATTAACTTGGTTAAAATTACCAAATATATTTAATAAAATATTTACCTCAAGTTAAATTCAAACCACTTTACAATTTACATATTCAAAGAATTTTATATTTATTTAATTTGTTTTCAACCAGCGTATATAAAAAAAATAGTAATATAAAACAATGAACAACTTGTCCGTAAAGAAAATAAAATCAATTTTTATTCTTTACCAAAATAGAAAACAGTTTAATAATTGTAAACCTTAGCCTGTAATTTATATGTAGGTAATAGAGTAAATTCAATATTTCTAAAAGTGACGGCTGAAATTACTACAAAATCACAAAAAATTATGACTATAATTCCGGCGTTTTAAAAATAACACATATGAAAATATTAAACGCCTTATATACTTCGAGGTGACTTGTTTTTATATTGTTTAAAGTTGTTATTAAATGAAGTAAGTATATAATAATAATAATAATAATAATAATAATAAAGCTTTATTTGATTCCACATTCCACATTCTAATTTATAAATTATAAATTTTTATAAACTAGTATAAATAAATTTTACAATTAACGATACAATAATTACCTAACCTAGTATAAATGGTTAAAATTAATCATTAGTTTAATTCATTATCATTCATTTATTTATTTTATCATTCATTATCTTCAGATTAAATAGATTTATTATTTTTGTCGTGGCTTATGTGGACCCCCTTCGGGTAAAAGCCTCCTCCAAGGACTTCCATCGTTCTTTATGTCTAGCCAAGGATATCCAATTTTTTCCTGCTATCTTTGCCAGTTCATCTGTCCATCTAGCACCTGGGCGGCCTCTATCCCTACGACCTCTAGGACCTTGCCATTTCACCACTCTGATGGTCCACCTATCGTCGTCGTAACGGGCTACGTGTCCCGCCCATCTCCATTTCATTTCTAGCGAGAAAGTTAAAGCGTCGGTTAATTTGGTTTTGTTACGAATGTCCTTGTTTTTTATCTTGTCCCTCAATTTTACACCCAATAAGCTTCTTTCCATTCTTCTTTGTGTAGTTTGTATTTTGTTTCTGGTTTTTAGGTCGAAAATCCAAGTTTGAGAACCGTAGGTAAGACATGGTAAAATCACTGAATCCATAACTATTTTCTTGATTGACGTTGTGAGTTGTGATTTGAGTATTTCTTTATGTGCCCAGTACTTCTTCCAGGTTATTGATATTCTACGATCTATTTCCTCCATGTTTCTATCCTTTCTAAAAGAAATCTGTTTGCCCAGATAAACGTAACTATCTACAAACTCTAGGGGGGTTTTTTTTACGAAGATGGGCGCAGTGTGGTGGTTAGTCATTATTTTCGTTTTATCAAGATTCATTTCCAGACCGACCTTGATGCTAGCTTCGTTCAGATCGCTGATCATATTGTTCAGTTGTGCCGGGCTCTCGGAGAGTAGAATTATATCGTCGGCGAATCGGAGATGGCTTAGGTAATCTCCGTTTATGTTTAATCCCTTCGTAGACCATGGTAGGTTTTTCATTTGGTGTTGTAGTACAGCTATGAATAGTTTTGGTGAGAGCGCGAGTAGTAAGTATAAGCAGTTCAAATCAATTACCCTCGCGGAAGTGGCCACCTCGTCGATGTGGAATACCCAGGGTTATTTATCCAGCAGGTTTTAACATGGCAAGCAGCTGAAGAGCTAGGAAGAAAGACTTTTGTGGGAGTATGCCCGCCACTTTTGTCTTCTTAGGTCTGATGGAAAGGTGAACTTTGAGACCTTTTACCAAATTACGTAAGGGCGTCCACGGGTTACACCTACAAGGAATTAATTTCGCCGAAGCATAGCGGTGAATGCAAAAGCAAGCCCCTAATGTCCCACTATAGCGATGAGACTTACCGTTGGTTATTTTAATCGGCAAATCGGCAGGCACACCGAACAGCAGGCTTGCCGGAACATCACTTAGCCACCCCAGTCACCAGGCTTGGCCAGGACGAGGTATGCAGAAATGTATTTTTTCTGACATTAAAAAAGTTCCAATTAATTAACAATCCAAACATAATTTTTTCTTAATTTCAACTACTTAATAATCCAAAGATTTTCTTATGTTTAACTCGCATTGGAACACAAAGGTTTTATCACTACTATAAAATGCTAACTAATTAAATTATAATTAATCGATTAACTTGTGCTAATATTTTCTGATCTATTTTATTTGAACTCTCTTATAAAATGTTTCTTATTTTAATATTCAAATATAATATGTATTTATTTAGATCAACATTATTTATTAAGTTGATATCTCGTATTACTTATTGCAATAAACAAAAGAATGTGATTAGTGACGATAATCTACGTTAAATTAAACAAAATTTAGTTACTATTGTGTATCTTTTAGATGCAATTACAAGTCTTAACTAGGTCTGTTTGTTCTGACCGCATACCCCATTAATTTAACACCTTGGCAGAAGCATTCAACGTATCGTGCCAACAATGTCAACTTAATATATAGAATGAAGTTGTACATTTTATCTAAAAGAATTATAAAATTAAATACAAACTGAATATTAAATTTAAATTAAAGGGAATGATATATTGATGGTTTTATACAAACAGGATTTAATCAGCTATTTCTGTGATATGGAGAGTGGAGACCCAGACGCTTTTGCCAAATGAGCTACGTTTTCTTTGTCGAGTCGAGTTAAACATGTATACCTATTGACTAGAGCCAAACAAAAACATATATCTATACTAATATTATAAAGCTGAAGAGTTTGTTTGTTTGTTTGAAAGCGCTAATCTCCGAAACTACTGGTTCGAATTGAATAATTGTTTTTGTGTTGGATAGTCCAGTTATCGAGGAAGGCTGTGGGCTATATAACATCACGCTACGACCAATAGGAGCAAAGATATAGTGGTAAATGTGTAAAAAACGGGAAAAATTATTTCATCTTTGAAGCCTTCTATTGCGTGCGCCTTGAAAATGGTTCAAGATACACAAAAAATATGTATTAAAGAATAATATCTCTTTTAATTTGGTCGAAATAATTTCTTAAAGTTGTATCAACATAATAATATTAATCTTTATTCAAATAAATAAATAAATATGTTGCTGGTTAAGAGTACTTCATTGTGAATAAAATAAACATAGGCTTTATCCTGAAAATTCTACGGGAACTCGACCATTCGATTCGAACTATGTGGGAAGAACCAAAAATCTGCCGGAAGACACTATTCCACGCGGACGGAGTCGCGGCAGAAGCTAGTCTTAAATAAAGAAACATTCGTTTCCTTACACCAAATGGTAAAACAGACGAATGCCAAACATTTATTACATTTATAATATGCAGTTTCTTTACTATCAGCATTCTATGTAATTTGTTTCCGTCTAACACCTGAACCTACTATAAGAATTAACTTTACAAGCAAAAAGTAAGAACTAATTATTATCAAAGCTAAGGCTAATATGACTTCTATTCTTATATAGGTATCAATATTCAGCCGAATAATAAGTTACAAGAAGTGTTGAATACCAGCTATTAAAGAAATACGCAAAATTTTATTACTTGTTAATTAGTTAAAAAAAAAAATATTTTATTGTGAATATTCACATTTTTATTCTCCAGACATCAATTTGGTCATTATTTATTCATATTTAAAATTGCTCCTCTTTATAAACTACATTACGTGACTGTCTTACAAATTACAAACAATGAAATGCTACAATTACATTTTTTATATAAAATATAAACGTAAAATTGATCTTACATTGAGTTATATAAGTCTTACTTATTAATTTAAATAACCTAATAGTTACGTGTCTTAAGTTAATAAAGAATTAGCATAATAGTAATTTTACAGACAAAACGCAAAGTCTCCTGTTACTTTATAAAAACAAGCTCGAACTAATTATCTTTGTTTTTTCTTTAATAAAATTTGATGCGATGTATAAATTTTATTAAATTGTACAATACAATTTTAAAATCGCTTAAATAAACAATATAGCATTTAATAAAAATCCTATAACCATTAGTTTCGTTCCTTTTTTTCAATAACACTACATTTTAGTGGCTTATACTTCTAAAAGTTATATGTGTTAATAATATTTATCCTACAGCTGTAATAATTTTACTCATTGTAAACTCATTCAATTCACTCTATGTTTAGGGAAAACAATTCCTTAACAAATACACACGAACATATTAAAAAACATATTTATAGGAAAGTATGTTTCAGTAGTTATTATGTAACATATGACATAAAAAGTATGTAGTAATGAGCTTGAATATAAAGTTATTTTTATTGCGTCCAAGCACGAGCAAAGCACAGGATGGAATCAGTCATTGTGTTGAAGCAAGAGGAAATACCAAGACAGTAAAAAACAGGACGCGCACCGATTGAAATACGAAATACCGCATTCATTGTTCATAAGATGAACGGCTAACTACATAGAGATGGGGTTTAGATCATTATATTCTATACAGAAGTATATTTTTCTATTTTATCCCTACTAATATTATAAATGCGAAAGTAACACTGTCTGTCTGTCTATCTGTTACGCTTTCACGCCTTAACCATTGAACTGATTCTAATGAAATTTGGTAGAGATGGAGTTGACCTTGAGAAATAACATAGGATAGTTATTATCCAGGACTTTTGAAAGGTTCTCATGGAAACGCGACTCCACACGGGCGAAGCTGCGGGCGGAAAGCTAGTTCTATATTTTTTAGTAATGTCATATATCTAATTTATATTTTTTAGAACAGTTAACAATCACATGCATCTAAAAAGTATACTTATTATCATATGTAGCCTTTTCCAATATAGACACAAGTTAAATGTTCCTTTTAGAGGAATTGAGGTAAAACGATAGAAATAAAATTTGAAAATAGAGAAAGCCTTTGGAGTTTAAACTGCGACAGTTGAACGAAACAGATACTTGACGCTTGTATATCGTAAAAGAGTATTTCTGCCGATGAAATAGCCAATGCTACAGTTATTCCAACTACAAGTAAATTGTACGAATATATTTTTGTTATTCCTTTAAATATATTTCTGTTGAATAAATAAAAACTATTCATAGTAATGTTATTTAAAAGCCATATTAAAAAAATATTAAGATCAATAAGGAATAAGCTACAGAACTAAATTCAATTCAGAAGTAAAACTAATATTTCTACTATAATAATCCCTATTAATATTATAAATGCGAAAGTAACTCTGTCTGTCTGTTACGTTTTCACGCCTTAAAACCACTGAACTGATTTTAATGAAATTAGGTACAGAGATGGAGTTGACCTTGAGAATAACATAGGATAGTTTTTATCCTAGACTTTTGAAAGGTTCTCTTGGAAACGCGATATAACCGAACTCCACGGGGGCGAAGCTGCGGGCAGAAAACTAGTTACATATAAACAATTCAAAATGATAAACTAACTGTAAACAAGATTAAATGTAAAATTTTTATGAAACAGTCTCCGGTTTATGTATAAGAGTTATATTTGATAAAAAGAATGAGAGAATTATAATATTGTTATTATAATAATGGCAATCGTAATGTCATGTTCTAGAAAATAAATAGAGAAGTAAGTCATAAAAGTTATAGTCGGTCTTTCCGTCTATTTGTCTATCGGAAAGAGTGTTAGTTATCTATTCAAAAATATTTACTGTTTCTTTATATTGGGATCTCAATAAATATATAAAGATTTCTCATAAAAAGTCTTCTTCCCATTTTCCAAATACTTAATGTGACATATATATCGTGTCTAAAACAGTTTTTTATTTATATGAAACTTATATTTTCGGATTTACTATACATACATATATACTACACATCTCGTCTGCCCGTGATCATGGTTGCTGTAAAGTAGCCGAAACGTCGGGCGTATGTAGTTTATATCAAAAATAAAAACGCGTAGTAAATTCGAAAATATTAGTTTAATTTAAATGAGTACTCGCGAAAATCTTAGATCTTAGTTTTTGGATTGTTAAATTAATGTTACATATAGTGGAAGTAATAGGATTTTTAGCAATTTCTAGGCCAATTAAAATCCTTTCAGCAGCAGAAACCCGAACTGTCAGAAAAAGTTTCTCTTAGGGATTTTCATGCTAACCAGCTTTATGTCATCAGTTTTCAATAAATTCACCCCTCATTACTAATTTCTTATTAAGTTCCTATTTTTAACTTTATGGAAGTTTGACATCGTCTTTGCATATCACGCATATTCTATATCATTCTCTGTAGAAAACTATTTAGATATTATTATTTTTTTGGCTTATGTTATGTTTTGTACTTAAAAATATATTAGCTACTTGAAAAATTTAAATCATTCTCAGTGATCATCTGAATAGTGCTTGGAATAATATTCTTTTTGATATAATGTAAAAATGATGGTTTAGACTTTTGATTAAGCACTAACCCCCTCAAAGATTACTAACTTTTGTTTTGAAGACATCCAAATGTTATGTGCTAGACAACAAAGACGCAGTCCTTTGTAGTACGCATAGTACAAGTTACCATAGTCATTCTACAAACGGAGCTTGAAGAATTTTTCATTAAAAAAACGTCGCACATTATATTGTTGACGTGAGCTACTGAATGAGGAACGGGGATTACTTGTAAGTAGTGTGACAATGTCAACCTGGACTAAGCATACAGTCTGCAGGAGTAAATAGAAAGCTTATCCGTTGGTCAGGATTGATTGAAAGATTCGTCTTGCATCCTTGATCCTAACTGAAAATTGTTTTCTTGTAAAAATAGTAATATATAATAGATTGAAATACGTTGTACTACTGTACTCGTATACTAAGTGAATTAATTTATATTATTGTAGATAAATGTTTCGTATAAGTATATATCATAAAATATGAACTGGAATTTTAACGTCCTCAGTATGTCAAGGACAAACAGCAGCGCCTCTATGTAAACCTGTCAGATATAAATTATTAATTACCTGAATGACGCCGACATATAAAGTTAGATTTAACGTCATTTACGACTCAGTTTAAGTGAGCCTTGATTTAATACATTTGTAAGGAATTGGCAGTAACATTTAAAAATTTAATATTAAGTAGACGGCTGGCAGCAAACCAAGCAGAAGAGGGAAGGAGCATTGGAAGATCGAATTCAATTTATACTAAAGACCCGATAGTGCCAAGTTGTAAGTAGCGACGTAAATAATAGCGAGCTTTGTTCAATTAGGAGATACTTGTAGATACTTTTACGTATTAAACTTTCTTCTTAAAAATTTTCAAACTAGGCTTTTATTTTCATATATTTCTTTCATATGTAAAGATGATAGTCAAGAAATCTTAATGATGTTGCTTGGTATATAAGAGACGTTTTATTAAATTGCACACATATTATTTTATCTTCATATAAGATGAGGATGTAACATTTTAATTTGAAAGTAAATTTAATTAATTCAATTTAAATAAATACATACGTCGTGTGTCAGATTGAGTAATTAACTTGAGCGGTAAAGGTACTCGCGGTATTCGTCAATAAATCTTCAAACCGTACTGCGCAAATAGAAGTGTCCAATTCATTACTTAGACCATCAATTATTAAATTGAATAAACTAGCATGGTTGGTGGTTATGCTTGCTTGTCTTTCATAACTAAGTTTGTTGTTATCTAAACTTTATTCAATAAAAAAAATCATTCCTTCTTATACGAATACCTCAAGAACCTTTTCATCATTATACAAGTACCAGGTACAGTGAATAAATGGTCCACTTTATAATGTAATAACATGAAAAAATGTCCTTTCAATAACTGTTACCTGAGGGGAGACAATTATCCTTTTGGAGAACAGCATTGATTTTGTAACATAATGTTTAAATCTGTGTTTACAATTGAATGTTTTTTTTTATTTCAACAAAGATTTTGCATTTATGTCGCAACAGAAATAACTGAAATATATTTTTTTCAAATCTTAAATAATCTAAGTAATGTTTTTCTCAAATATGAAATACGAAAAATGATGTACATTATCGTTGTAATGTGTGTAATAAGATTTTTACGTGACAGAAGTTTTTCTTGAAAATGTCATATTAGAACTAGAATCTTGACACATAAATAATAGTAATAGTTTTTCACTCGACACTAGAGACATTGAGAAAAATATAACAAAAAGAACAGTTATTTCAAATATTTAGGAGTCATTTTAATTAAAAAAAATGTTTAATATGATTAACAAGATATAACATTTAAAGAAAAATAAAAAAAGTTAAATTTATAAAGTGTAAATATAGTCGTTCGAAAAGTGACGACACTTCTTAATTAAAGAAACAAGCCGAAAGCTGTAACTCGTGTCTCGAGAGACCTTTATAACGAAACTTGAACAAAACAAACGTAATATATATATATTCAATATGATGAAGTATTATTGCCGCGGGCCTCTTCTAATCCTAGCCTCCCCTGCACGACATACCTATAACTAAACTCCTCACAGCTTGAGTATTATATATCAAAAATAAGCATTTGAAACGGTCCTTTCTTTATTCATATTAAATAATCATATAAAATATAAAAAAACTGTTCATTGTAAATCAAATTATTATGCAAAATCGATAAGCAGAACAATTTGTTTATTTATTTTGTTTGAATGAAAGGAATGGAATGAATAAAAATTTACATATTTTTTTTTATTTTTTAATACAAAATAAATCTACCGAACCCCACTTAACAGAGCTACGTAATTTACGCTCGCCTCAATTTGAGTCAGATTGCTATGGGGAATTATTTTCCAATTCATGTTATCACGCTGATATTATATAAGTTTTTAGGGAACAAAGAACCAACATTTAAACACAATGATGACAAGTCATATATGTTCAAGACGAATATTTAATATTTTTTATATATTCTAACCAGAACCATATATATATATATATATAAGAGAAAACAGTTTACATAATGGATTGGTGTAAACATAAACCAGATACATCGTTTCATCAATCACGAAAGCACTGCCTTCTGTTAAAGTGATCCATTTGCCTATTTTTGAAATGAACAATCTGATTCTAATATTTTTATTCATACAACCTTACATAACTAGTAGTCCATTTAAATAAACCTATTAAAAACACTATTACTAATAAAATTTTAGGACTGTTTTAGAAAGCAGTAAATGTACATAATATTCTTCCTACCTGTTCCTAATAAGTACATACATATGTTTCTGTGTGTGTGTGTGTGTGTGTGTGTGTGTGTGTTCCATTGTGATGACTGTATACATTAGCGATACATTTTATCTTCTCCGTCTCAGCTTCACTTGACAGGTTTATTATATTGTTACGATAGGGAACGTAAAATTTACATAACGCAGTCGTTCAGCAAAGTTAATAAAGATTTTATATTAATTATCCAAGTTACATGTTAATTGTTTCAGTCGTCTCATGTGATATAACTTTAGTAAATGTTTATATATATTGTGATAATTTAGTAAATCAAGTCCACCTAACAATATTTGACCACTTTACGCTTAGAGACCGATTCCATTGAACCCGTTTAGGGACCAATTCTAATAAAAAACAAAATTGAGCGGAAATGAAATAACGCCAACCGGTTCATTTCGTTGCTCCGGGAGGTGAGCTTAACTTTTTTATAATAAACCAAAGCCGAACAATAATACTTTTCAAATTTATGATATCTCGAAGTTTACAGCACACTATAAAATAATATCTCTGTTGGAATATTGAATAAAAGAAAATAACATTTATATTAAAATATAAAAACTAGCAAGTTATGAAGGATTTAATATAGTAAAGGCTGAAAAAGGAAATATTTTCGTTTGGCGAATCAATAAATGCTAAAATTTTGCAACTTGCGGAGAATGACTGGAAAGAAATGTTTAACATTGTTCACGTAAGCATGTAGTACACTGCTTTACAACACATCCTCATAACATTTAGTAAATTTTAAAAGAATATTAGGCTTTATTATTATATTGTATAATAGTAATATTTTTAGCAATTATTTAAGCCTCAGTTGATAGTAATAAATTAAAATATCTTATCCAATTGGTAAGTGGAAATTAAATTGAATATTTCTATAAAAAAAGTCAGATAAGGCATTGTTTTAAATAGTTTATCTTCTTTACACTTGCCCATTCAGGAAATAATATTTAACTTAGTCGACATACAAAAACTGTTGAGGTTCTTTTGATGTATTTCGAACGGACGTCTTATCTACCGTGACTTCCGGTCGCAGTGTCATAGACCTGTAGGTGTACTTCACACATATATAGATGTTAGGTTCCAAGCAATAAAGACTATAATTCTATGTATTCATATTATGTACCTGTCCGAGAGAAAACCTTTTTATCTCTAAAGTAATTTCCTGCTAGTAATAACTAATTATGTTATGCTTAATATTTCAATTCAATTCAAATTTAATGTTCAATTGTTTCCAAGTTTAATATTCATAAAATTATTTTATAGAAGCAAGTATAGAATAATAGTAATTTTTAAGCATTTTATTAATTAATTAGGTTGTGAAGTCGCAAAAGATATAGTCAGTGTTAGTTTTGTAATCGCCTTGTTTATTTCCCATCATAGTTTTCAACATAAAATACTCATTTACATTAAATTATTTATCTTACATCAAATAACATTCACCGTGCATTACAACAATAATACCTAGTTACAAACATTATTGTATTCTTTTAAGGGAAACTTCTTTGGATATATCGCTTCAATAGTTCTTATTACGACATTTATTATAATGTAACATCTATACTGAATTTCAACATTCATTTTATATTACGTACAGTAATTTTAATTAATCATTTGGCGATCTTATAAATACCGTTCTGTATAACTTACTTTCTTCAACTAATCAGTCGTAGATCCTTTACATTGGATCCAATGTAACCTTCCACTAATTATAACTAAATAAATTATATAATACAAAATCTATTACATGACCTGTTTACATATACTGCGTTTAATTTATTATTTACAATATACATTTGGTATAATACATCATTTTAAACATCTGTAGCACAGCCATCCTGGAAACCATCTTCGGATGGCCTCGTGATAGTAAGCACACGTTTCAAAGCCGAGACAGGAGGCAGCACGGGCGGAGCACGCTGCCACACACGTAGTGTACGCGCACCACCAACTGGCAATCCATAATCAGTAGGATAAGGAGCGTCTCCTGGTGCTGTACTAGCCGCCGCCATTGCATGAGATCGTGGGAACGTGCGACTCATATATCCGAGCTCTTCTTGTGAACCGTTAACACTACTGTTTTCAATGATCGGTGTGCGATCGTTATAATACGCTGGTATCGCGGAACTGATCGCCCGTGCCAAGTTGTTAGCCTGATTCATTTTTATTTGATCCCACAGACCGGATGGATATAATGAATCGGAAGCTTCACGTGCATATTCTCCGCTACCTGGTCGATTGACGCTATCGGGTCTCGTATCGTTAATGAGGTCGGGATCGATACCTCCGGAGACTGTCGGAGATACGACCGGCGGTCCCATTGCCTGGACTAAACTACCCCGACCTTCATAATGATTAGTTGTATAAGGTATATCATTAGTCCTCGGAGGCTTTATTACTGGGTTGCATTTAGTTTCGTCATAATTTGGAGATTCTTGTCTGTTAGCCAACACAGCTACATGGGGCCTGTCTGTTACGGTAGGATGAACTTCATTGCCAGATACGACTCGGTCTAAAGTATTTGGCGTTTTACTTTCACAAGCCGGAGTCGGTCGGAATCGCACGAAAGTAATAAGCAGTCCTAATGAAATCACAATTATAACTAAGAACAATGCAGCTCCCAGGCTCGCAATTTGGGCGCTTCCTAAAGACGCCATTCCAGCAGTCATTTGAGTGACATGTATTGTGAAGTTAGCTTCAGCATTCCCTGCTTTGTTCTCGGCAACACAATAAAATTCAGAAAAATCTGTGTCTTGTGTATTCGTTATAACGAGAGTGGATCTTTTTTTCCGATCACCAGCTTCATAAATAAAGATTCTTTGATGTGAATTGAAACTACTTCCATTTTGTAAAAGGCGTCCATTCCAGTACCAATTTATATTAGGACTTGGTATAGCTTCTGTTCTACAAACAATTGTAGCATTTTCACCTACAGTAGCTTCCACATATCTATTAATGGGTAATATTTCTGGTTTACAAGCAAATTCCTCGAGAGATAATTCCGAAAACGGCTTATTTGCAAGACGACTCGGTGACGAGCAACTGGGAGATGAGAATAGCTTATGTTTTGAAAGCCACATTTTTAAATCACGTAGCCGGCAAGTACATGTCCAAGGATTTTCAGATAAATCAATAACTCGTAGTTTTTCTAGCTTTTCTAATGAGGTTAAAGGTAAGTCACGCAAACTATTACCATTCAGCTTTAACGATTCTAATGAATGTAAGTTTTTAAATGCATCTGCCGCTATATCTCTAATATCGCATCTAGACAAATCCAGCTTGACGATGCTTCCCAAGTTATGAAGAGATTCCGAATGTATCTTCAATATAGGGTTATTAGAAAGCATAAGATCTCTAAGAAACGGCGCATCCTTGAAGCTATTTGAAGGTATCTGAGTAAGTAAATTATAAGAGAGATCCAACTCCACTAAATTAGTAAGACCTTTAAATGCTCGGTCATTTATTTGGCCTATATTACAGTTTCGGAGATACACTCGCTGAAGGTTAACGAGGCCCGTTTTTGCAAAAGCTTCTTGAGGAAGAATCTGTAAGTTATTCCCTGAAAGGTCAAGTACTTGCGTAGCAGGATCGACGGGCTCCGGTATAGTTATTAGAGCGCGATCTACACATTCAACGGTCTGTTTTCCGCCTTTCCATTTGCACCCACAAACAGCTGGACATGATCCAGGAGGTGCAATCCCAGCTAAGATAGTTTTCGTCACCATCACAGTCACTGCTACTACGAACCACTTCATTTTGACAAAGTTTTTTTTTTTTAAATATTTATCACCATAACCATTTCCTTAAAAGTTATTTAATTCACTTTAATTCACAGTGTCAGTAAACTCACAAGTATCTACATAAATATTTTATTTATATCGTGATACCGTATCACATCACTGCTCGAGAAAGTTAGTGAACGACACATGACGACACGGCGCTCACTCGCGACGGCTATAAGTCAACTGAGAGGGAGGGATCCTCTGTGTGAAAAGAGCTCGACGCATGCGCGTCGGCGGAACCCCGCGCCCCGCTCTGCGGCTTATCCTCGGCCACGGAGTTGAGTAGCCCTACTCAGCGTGTTAAAAGAATTCCAAAAGTGTAATTTTCTACCTGGCTGTGACCGCCGTCGACAGTCCCGCTCACCAGCGCCTCACGTTCATTCATAAATACCTGAGTCCGTGTGGCAGTTGGGGTAATATTCTAAATGCGGGTCGAAAATGTAACAATGCGAGCCACTACCACGCAGGCCGCTTCGATTGTTCCCTAACATTTTTTGTTGTGATCAAGTTGGGACAAGTTAAGGTATAGGATAATTTAACAATGAAATATCGTAGTTGGCGGCAGGTAAAAGATACGGCACAGGATGTATGACAAAGTAAAGCATGAAGTAAGCTTCATTTTCATTCATACTTTCCTAGAACTTTTTACCGTAAGTCCAATTTCAAACATTGTATTTACCTAGATATGTGACTGTTACAACTAAGTACTGTAAATGATTGTTACTCGTAGCGTGGTAACATTCATTCAGATTCATTCATTCCTTACGTCTTGTTCTAACTTACTTTCATTGTTTGCGTTGAATCCATTAAAAATAATGGGAAGTGAATCCGTTACGAACTTTTAACAGATGATTAATGTTTATATTATTTCTATTGTACCGCAATATGCTCTCTAAGAATATTAATAGCATGCTTTCCAGTAGAAAAATATATTAATTTTTTATGTTTGAAACTATGTTCACTTTAGGAAATGAATTTTGTAGAGGGACATTATATGAAAGTTATACAAACATTCATATCATACTACAGATATGACTAAAATCGTTCACATAAATGTGTATGGTTGTTCTTATTATAGCCAAATATAACGACATATGTCGGCACGCGGCTGGCACGCTCCCTGGTCATCAGCTGTCCCTACACCTGGAGCTAGTATCCACATGTCCATATTCGTTACTATACGGCTTCAGGTACTTTGCTAGTTTTTATCAGCGTCATATTGCTCGAAATAAAAACTGCTTTTTATTAACATTAAAATTATTTTTAATTCCTCAATACATCTTTATTTTATACTTCATATCAAAGTTATTGGTTTACAAACTGCACATCGTTTTAAAACAAGTCACCCGCCTTTAGCCTTACCTAATATATTATCCATTCCGATATAATCCAATCTCCCTGATATGAGTAACGCGCTAGATATGTCTTGAGGCATTGGCTATTTCGTGTATAACTCACTATTAACATAGATACATCTGAATAACTCATGCCACAAATATTTAGATTATCTATTAAACATTCATAATGCATAACAGATTCCATATAAACCTAAAATATTATATATAACAAAAGCTTCGTATCAAAGCGGACAATTCACTAATCAACCCGAATTATTAGCTGTTATTAAAGCATAGTGTATTGTTAGTTTGTTTATGACAGTGCCACCTACATTTTATGATTATTAAATTTGACAGGAGAATGCGTGACGAAGTGTGTGTGTGGGTTTAGTATCGCTGTATATTGCTTTATAACAGTGAGATGAAGCTGCTTTAGGGAAATAACATTCTTTTATTAGATTTCATGAAATACTTTTCTTTTATAAAAAAAAATATATCCTATATATCATACATTGAAATGAAATATACGACAATGTGTTTCTTCTAAATAACATAAATAAATTCGTTTTAAAACAAACACATCCCGAGATGGGATAAAGCAGTTTATTTTTATAACGCAAACCACGTAACAGTTGGATATTCTCAAATTGTTTTACGAATGTAATGATAACAACCATTGAAATTACGGAAACGAAAGTATACACTGAACGATACTCCAAAACATACATTTAACATTACATCTATTTTTTATCGTATTAATTTAATACTTTAATTTTATAAGCGTACATTGAGAGCGTAACGCATCATGATGACACTTCGCACATTTATTTTTCTCAAGCGTCACAACTGATGTCAACAATAATTAACACTCGCTTGCAGACTTTAGTCGCCCCAATTTCTAGTTTATAAGCTAGTTCCGGTCAACTGTTGGCTATAACTAAAACTAAATTTAAACTTTGACTCACTAATGATTCAACATAAAATAAGGAATATATTTTTTACTCTTCAACTAAATCTATATGATAAAGTGACCTCGAAGTTCGAAATAAATATTATTTAAGTTAATATAAGTTAACGTTTATTGCGACTTTTCTTAAAGACCCCTCATAAAACGGCTTTACGCGGAGGGGACCGAATATTATCATATTATGATATTTTTATTTGAATATATATTTCACATAGAAAGTGATTACTATCATTAATCTTTTTGCTTAGGCTATGAAATGCTAAAATGAAATATCGAATATATTATTATTTTTATTCATATTAAAACTAAATCTTGTCGTTTAACATAAAATTTCCGTTTGTTATAGGTAGATTTAATTTATAATATTCTTTTAAGTAAATAATCTCATCGACTCAAAATATTAATAGAATAAAAATAATCACGGTTTTCTCTCTTTTATAATCATAGATTTAAAAACAAAAGTTTTAGCTATATATAAATTTCTTTTGTAAACAAATAAAAAATACCATTTCAATGTCAGCTAAATGGTATATTTATAAAATCTCTTTCTACTAAACATAAAAGGCGCTAACAGTTTAATTTACCTCCATCAATAAAACGTGTTATTTTAGAATCCTTTTGAGAACAGTCGCCAATCGACCGTAATAAATAACGTGGACACAATGACGCCCAAATTAATTTCTTTGTTTTTAACGACGGACGGGCACGATAAGGATCTAGCGATAGACGAAATCCGGAGCCCATTAAAGCTTAATAATGACTATTCGACACTAGAGCTGGAACCGATAGCTTGAACATAATTTGAATAAAGTTATTTGAAAACCTCCTCCCCTATTTTTAATGAAGGCTGTCATGATTAAAACCGCTCTTGGCGCCACTTGGTGAATTAAAAAACCGTCAGCATTTCATATTCGTGTACGTTTCATGTAATCATCGTTTTTAGTAAAAAGATCCAAAATCATTAAATCTACTAACTTCTTAATGTATATCTTCAAGATATTATTACATTATGTTTTAACCCATATAAAACATTATGTTGTTACAATTTTACTGTCTTTTTCACTATATTATTATATAAACTAAAATAGACGTTACTTAAATATTTAAATTAATTAACTTTCTAATAGTAGTTTTTATGTTAACTTGTACAGTAATTTTACGATCGTCTATTAAAATTCATACACACATTTTTTTCAACGAAATACTTAATTACTGTTAAAAACTTGTATGAAATTAAAATCATTAAAATAAAAACATTAGACTTCCATTAAAGCCGTTTTTATGATATGCAAAATATAAACTTACAAAACATTTTTAATCTTCTACCGCCTATTAGGTAATTATGGTATTCATTGTTAAGAGGCTTTTTTCCGCAACAAAAAGACATCAAAGGAATGCGGATCAATATTTGCATTTAAGCGGATTACGTCATACATTTTAATAAAGCGGATATTCCGTTTAATGAATGAGTAAGCCCGATCATGTGCGCAAGTTGACACCAAAAAATTGATGCTGTGACACATTCAGATCCATCAACGTGCTGTTGATGAATTAACAAGATCGAAATATATACCATCATGCTTAAAATGACCAAAAATAAAAACAAAAGAGAATCGAGCAATAATTAAAGTAAAACAAGTTGTTTGATTTAAATTTTAAAGTCCAAAACGTCGTACTAGCAATGATGAATTAGTATGGACTATGGACGCATATATGGCACACTGTTTTAACAGAACATCAGTCTGTAATCACTTCTAACATTTAGATTACTAGACGGAAATTTGAAATTAAATTATTTTGATTACACACAGACGAAAACAATTCGTTCTGCCCTAATTTATAATTAATTAAAAAGTTATTTAAACAGATACGGACACTGGTGTATAGAAGTAATTAATATAAACGCTGTCAAAACTTAACGATATGACGGAGAGTTATCATTGTTATGAAACACTATTATAATTTAATATGGAATTCGTTATTTTAGTTACCTTTTCTGATATGTTACCGTAATGTATATAAAAGCAAAAGAAAATATATTTGCTTGATTTTTTCTATTATAATTCAAGTTAAACGATATTTAGTACAACTAGTGAAAAGCTATACGAGAATATAATAATCGTATTACTTATCAAAACACTAATTACATTACAGTATAACGTTTACAACGATAAAATTATTCTTATATTTTAAAACGACGCGACGCGACGTCGGTACAAAACGACTTATCTCATTTTATGCCTTATAAAATATATTATGGATTAAACCTTTTCATCCGTATTGTTTTATTTATATATTAAAGCTATGAAAACTCTTATCAAAAGAGTATAATTATGTGGAAAATAAGACCCTTTTCAGAATTGTTCGCACAATGGATGAGTTTTCTGGGGGATTTTTTTAATTTACCTTCTATTGGGTCCGAATTGTTGGTTGATGACAGCTCTTGTCTTATTTAATCGCAGATAACTAAAGTCTCGCTTATTTATTATATAAATTTGAATATTTGATTTAATATTTATTTATATATTATATATTCAAATAAATGGAACTTGTTTCATTATACTAGAGTTACTATTTAAGAAATGTGCACATAATTTCTGTACTCTATTGCATACATTAAGTTTTAAAAAATGATTTTTGTCTTTACCATTGTTTTTTACTCAAACATTATTGTTACGAACACAAATGCTAATCAATCATTAAGGATATTTCCTTTAAGCCACATACTCTCTGAGGTGACAGATAAGGTATGACAAACGCGATAAGTGAGTAGTCAGAATTCTAACGGAAGTCCTTTCCAAGTGACCTTTAACCTTACTATTTAAATCATAACAATTTTATGTTTTATTTAAAAAAAATTGCTGATTTAAATATCTATCCTACCACTCAAATTTTATAAAATTATACTCTACTATTCTATTTGAGCTTAAGAAACGCGAAACAATACACAGTACTCACATCTAACTCTGAAAATCTCAAGTATTCAAAGATAAAGGGTAGGTAAATATGACCAAAAAAAAAATAGAACTAAACCTCCTTCCTCATGCTTTCATACTCTGATGTACAGATACAACAGCTGGCGTTTATATATCACAATTCATTCATTTTGAAAATAAATGTAAATCTTAATATAAATGTAACTTTAAAGTCTCTACGTGTGCTTCATTTTTATAGCTTTACTTATAAAATACAGATATATTATGTTGTACATGGATTAACAACATTACATCTGATTATACGAAACAAAATGTTATAAAGAAGACGAATATTATGCACGGATAAGCCAATGTTTACACATTATATATGGCTTCATCTCCCGGGAACGGCGCCAGGATACAAAGATACAAGGTAAAGGAAACGTTGACATTGAAATGAAATTAGGTAAAGGCGAGAGCAAATTATATTGAATTCTACGACCGTTTTGGGGATGTTTGCAATTCTCATTGCAAACAAAAGAACGCTAAGCCCAACCACTGCAGGGAACAAAATCAACATCCTTCGAATAACGTCACGTATTTATAATCCCGCATTCGCTTCCTGCTTTTTGTTGCTTTTCGCTTAGGGTTAATAAAAGAAATTAAGCAATTTTAAAAGAACCCATTGTATAGCTAAGGCATTTGTTGTCGCAAATATATTATACTGGTTTTTTTCTACGATAGAATTGATTTTTTAGCCGAATACCATGCAAGCTTGTTCCATTTACTTTGTACATAGCGGTAGATATAAATTCGCTTTAAATTTAACTACACTTAGCTATCAAAGTATATAAAGCACTGGAGAATTTTATTATTTGCTTTTGGTTAACTTCCAACAAGGTACGGAAAATATTTTAAATGTAAGTATGCTAATTTTGTTGCAGCTCCAATTCCGACTTCATTATTTTCAATTACGTTATATTAATATGTAATACAATTATTATAATGAGCCAGATTAAAAGTTAAATGAGAGTTGAGAATAACAATGGAATATGAGATACTACGAGTAGCTTTCCGCCCGCAGCTTCGCCTGCGTGGAGTTCGGTTATATTGCGTTTCCAAGACAACCTTTCAAAAGTCTAGGATAAAAACTATGCTATATTCTTTCTCAAGGTCAACTCTATCTCTGTACCAAATATCATTAAAATCAGTTCAGTGGTTTAGGCGTGAAAGCATAACAGACAGACAGAGTTACTTTCGCATTTATAATATTAGTACTTTTAATAAATGGTTCATATCTATGTTATAACTAAAACGCCGAGGTTATTGTAACTTCAAGGATGTAAAGCCAGACATGTCATGACAGGCTCGTTTAGTTGACATATATGGTATACTGGTATCTTTTTACTGCCACCAGCTGTGAAATAATCTGTTTCGGCAGCGGAAATTCGGAATAATATTACACAAAATGAATATCAATTACTTTTTTATTAATACAAAACAAATTAATGTATAATAAATTTACCAAATGACATTGTTTTGACATTGTTGCAATAGAGTATAATAATGAAGTAGGTATATTTGTTTGTCTGTAATTTTACTGACCTTTTATTTCTTGTCTACAATAAGTAATGTTTATTGAAATTTAAAGCATTCAAATGTATAGTAAATTAGTAAGAACGTAACTAGTGAAACTAACTATTATTAATTTTAGAAGTACTTAATAATTACGTAATGTTTTATTCTGCATAGACACATATGTACTTATTTTATTCTTTATCTGTTATGAAATGTATATCTTATTATTCAAAAAAACACTAGCTTTCTAATCAAAAAACAGCATCTGAAACTTAAGAATTTTATAAAAGCATGTTGAAGTATTAAATAAAATAACTTTGATATACCAGAAATTGAAAATAATTGACTATTTAAAATATATAGTATTGAATTAAAATCAATATCACATAAATTAATTATTCACATTAACATATCAATGACCTAATTATACAGGTTATGTTAATGCACGTAACATCTTTATTCACACTTAATTTATTTACATTAGTAGCTGATACGATGACAAAGGTTCCTGTGATAAACCGCACGACAAAGGAACTGCGAATCGACAGGTTAATACAAGTTCAAACAAGACTGAATGTGACGGTTCAATACATGTTGACTCATAGACACGAAGCTATGGAGCTATATTTACGGCAGGACGTCTCAATACTCGCGTAGAAATTATTCATCAGAATTGATTGCTCACTTATCCCCGTTGGACCGTAAAGCACCATTTCGATTTTATGATCTTATTATGAATGCATTCAATACACGTCGTAAATATACGACGTATCTTATTTAAGTATCAGATGTAAAGTCACACTATAAAGTAATAGTAGCAATTTATTTGTAACGAATGGCGTAAAATAAATGATAAATAAGTTATAGAATAAAAAATAATAATTTAAAGGAAAACGACTTTTATGACCTTCATAGAAACCTCAATGATGCGATGGTGTTCTTAAATCAATGAATAAGAAACCACCAAACAGTTGGTATTTAGGTTAAAGAGGCGCCGAACACCTTATGTTGTATACAAAACATTCGCCCTTAATAAATAACAACTACAATGTACCACTCGATAGAATCCAGACGGTATTTATCAATAAAATTTAATTAGAGAACGCTGACAACCAAATACACTTATATCGACAAATACTGAGATCATTCCATTGATAAATGAAAGCCCCATGAGCTACAAGTTAAAAGGGAAATTGTGTTGGAATGTCACTCGTGACGCCGGGAACTATTCAAAGACTCATCGCCAGCAGGAAACCGGGGCGCATATTGACAGTAACTGGTGTTTGACGAAAAGTCGCATACAAAATATAGCAGTTGTAATGCAGTCTACATTGAAACACGGAGTTGACTTTCAAGATTTTTTAATTAGCGAAAATGAAACCCTATCATGCTGTACAATAAAATATCCAAAACGATCTCGAATTACATCATAGACAACAAAGAAATATTTCATAACGAATGACAAATTATTACGCAACATATACATAGTGATTCATATGAGTTTCATAAAATTTTAAGACTACGAAACTTCTTAGAACCTCACAGAGCTTATAAACATCCGTGTATAATCATTATTATATTCAATATGGTACCTTGGCAACAGTTTGTCACGTCGTAATAACGGAAACAACATATCAGACACGGCGCGGCGCACAAGGTATTATGTTATTCAGTCGAGTCATTCTTGCCTGTCTTTTCCAATAAAAAACACTTACAGCTGACTCGTCCGGCCACGATATAGAGACAGGAAACTTTGTCATCCACGCGGTACAAAGCGGACCCCGAATTATTCTTTATGCCTCGAACAGGTAATATTAATAGTGACGAACGCATACTCGATCGATAGTTTTATAAACACTTAGTGTGGTTTATTGATATTAATCTTATTTAAGTTTCATTCATATTTGAGTATCGTTTATTTACATTTTCAGTTATTTGACATTGATAAAATGTAAAAATTTCCATTAATGAAATAAGGATTATTAGAAAAAATAGGCAATTAAGTTGGAAATAATAAGCGGAATTTGTACCCAATTAATTTGTTGTTACGTAATATTTAAAGCAGGAAATAAATCTATACTAATATTATAAAGCTGAAGAGTTTGTTTGTTTGTTTGTTTGAAAGCGCTAATCTCCGAAACTACTGGTTCGAATTGAATAATTCTTTTTGTGTTGGATAGTCCAGTTATCGAGGAAGGCTGTGGGCTATATAACATTACGCTACGACTAATAGGAGCAAATATATAGTGGTAAATGTGTAAAAAACGGGAGAAATTATTTCATGTTTGAAGTATTCCGTTGCGTGCTCCGTGAAAACGGTTCAAGATACACAAAAAATATGTATGAAAGAATAATAGCTCTTTTAATGATCTAAAAAACAGTCCGCGACAGTATATGTCTATCTTTTAAGACTAACTCACAAATACCGTTTTTATGGTACCTAATTTGGTCGAAATAATTTGTTTAAGCTATATCAACATAATTATATTAATCTTTATTCAAATAAACAAATAAATATGTTTTTGGTTAAGAGTACTTCATTGTGAATTAATAAAACATAGGTTTTATCCTGAAAATACTACGGGAACACGACCATTCCGAAAACCCCGCAAGAAAGGGAACTATGTGGGAAGAACCAAAAATCTGCCGGAAGTCACTATTCCACGCGGACGGAGTCGCGGCAAAAGCTAGTATTACATAAAGAAAATTTAATTTACAATAAAAGCAATTGAATAGGTAACATTTTCGCTTCTCTTGTAGAAAAAATATAACAATATTACGCGCTACTTTTAAGTTAATAAACTTAGATAGAAAAGCTTATATGGTTGATATTTAAACATTCATTGTTATTTAATCACATTGAGTATGATTTAAAAAACACTTAAATATCGACCGAAAACAGAAATCCCTAGCGGGTGAGCAATATCGCGATGGTATGTGATTGGCGCGTGGAGTGGGCGGCTGCATAATGAACCTGGCGGGGAGGCCTGGGAGGCCGGGGAGGCTCCAACCTCCCGTTTTATGCTAGATTGGAATCCCAGAGCTATGCTATCAAAGCTGTCAATATTATCGCTAAACATTTTATTATTAAGGTTGACGACCGTGCTGGGAGTTCGTACTTATTGAGGCAATCCAATAAAATTTTCAGTGAAAAATTTTCGGTCAGTTCGATGTTAATACCGACTAATAAATGTATCTAGTGAATAAAATGTTAGTTAAAAATATATTTGTATTTATTTAATTTACTAAAAGTTTTTTAGTCTTTTAATAATAAATGTACCTATATTATTCTAACATTTAACAATCTGGTAAGAATATCAATTTATATAAGGTTAATGCTTTTCTGTTCACTGCAATGATATATCTCCAGTTAAAGAACCGAAACACGATAAAATGTGTACCATTAGTTATAGTCGTCCTCGTCCGAATTTATTCGTATTTTTATGTTAGAAAAAAGCTTTGAAGTACGAACAGAACTCTTCCATAAAAATGCCTGTGTTCCGGCTTTGCAGCGTATATTATTTAGAAATATCTAAAAACGAATTTCAAACTCAGTGATAATATTATATTATTACTCATTATAAGAATAGTTTGTATTTTTTCGCCTTTAGAAAACTTTAGTATTTAGAAAAGTTTCAATATTTTCAAAACCATCGTCAAGAAGATAATGGACAAACTTGATAGGAATTTTTAAGATAGGTTTTACACAGTGGCGTGCACAGATTTGGGGTACGGTAAACAGAATATGTTTGAAAAACATTGATAATAATGATATCTTTCGCAAGTATTGACTTAAATTTTAAATGAAACTAATATTTTTGCTATTTTTAACAGGCAGACGAGATGTCTGCCGTGGTAACGGTTGCTACAAAGTAATCGAAACGTCGGGAGCATGTTGTTTTTAAACATAATAAAATAGGCGAAGTAATCAGAAAATAAGAATTTCATTTAAACATTGATAATATTCGCGCATAATGTTACAGCAGTCCGATCAGAACGAACATCTATATACTTTATGAATCTCTCAACTACGTCTAAGCCACGAAAGTACTTTAAAACGATTACGATGTGTTCATCACAGCTTCATAAGTTATTTAAATAGGGCTATCCAATGGAGATTCAAACATTCTTATTATTATCATATTTTGAAAACAACAAACAAAGCAAACAAAATAATTTGTTTGTGTGTAGTACACAACCTGCTAACTAATTAAAACTATCATAATACTTTTTATTAAAACGAATAACCTTACCTTTCTTTTAGTTCAATCTCAACTGTGAACTGATCACACACCTTGACTTTACTTTTCATAATTCGTTAATAAATTAATCCACTGTTTACTAATTAAAACTTATTCACTTTCACTTAAAAAGACATTAGACAAATCATTTGTCACAAATGACAATATTCAATAATAAAAAAATGGCGACAAAAATATGTGATCAGTTTACCGACCAATCAGAGAGTCCCGTTTTGTTTGACAATTAACGGACTTTCTACGACATATTTTTAAACAATACAAAATATCAATGATTCCCGAACACTATGCATGTGTTAGTTTTACACACTCACACACACATACAAAAATTTCCTGCATAAATACACGAGATTTGTAGATCGTCCTTGAGATTTTTTGAATAGAATAAGTACAGAGTGGTTGTGCATATCGCCGCTCTGGCTGCATAGCGGCGCTAGCAGTTGGCAGGGGCCAATCGAAAATATTCCGTTTTAACATTGACAGATGGCACTTATTGACAAATAATGAATCAAATGTATCTTAAATGTCTATTAACATTTGTATTTCGTAATGTATAATTAAAAGTATGTTTGTAAGAATTGAACAATGTAGGTTTAGTTGCTATATTAATAGGGTATGCTGTGCTTATTTGAATCTATGGTATGCACGCCACTGGTTTTACACATTCATCATCATGAAATAACTATACGCTTTCACAAAACTTTATTGCAATTCTTATAAGATTTGTACATATATGGACTAAAGTGTAAATACACATATTATATAGCCGCAAGCAAAACAAGAAGCCGTTGACCGTATTATTAAAATCCACGATACTCTAAGCAGTTGCTAACATACAGAATCTAAAATGAATCAAGATAATATGCACCTATTATATAATATTGTACATATAATATTAACTCAGTTAAAAATTAGTATATATTGGATAAAAATACCTACTTCAAAGCAAGTGACTACAGTATGCTTAATACAAGTTTGCATCGTCACATTGCGTACGAATCGTTTCTCGTTTGTCATTCAATAAGGCGCTTTAAAACTATAATGTAAGAAGAGTTATAATTGAAAAACAGAATAAACCCCGTAGCTAACATAACGATGAATACTTGTTTTGAACATATACAAAACGAAATTGTAACTGTCATACAAATGACTAGTCAAAGTAATGTTCATCTGATCAGCTTTTTCTTTAGTCAACCATCGCTTTCTGTAATTTTAATAATAATCCTTTTTCGTTTTAAAATATGCACATTTTTTATCTGTATCTACTATATCTTTTTTAATTTAATTATAGAGCATCAATCTAAGGCTAATTCGTCAACTTTGTTCCGAGATTTTAATATAAAACGGTTAAGAATTTAATTACGTTGATAGATTTATCGACAAAGAATTTTAAACCGTGTGTAAGAAAAAAGCCAGTTAAGTTTTTTCGTTGATAAGACAGGCAATTATTATAAGGTAAAAACAGTTCTCGGGAGCACTTATAAAAATTCCATGAATATTTATATTGTAGGGAGATTCAGAACAAAAGAAGTAGTACTGCTTAGAGGTTGATTTACATACTTTTAACAACGAATTTATATAACAAGAGTTTATTTCGTTTAATGAGCCACACTACAGTTAAACCACTTTAACATACGAGGTTATTCAGTAGATACTTTTTAAGTCTCACGGATACAAAAATTGAAGCTGCTACGACAAATCCCAGTTTGCACGCCGCTGGAATACATAAATTTGCATTTAGTAACCTTTGCCGAAACAAGAAAACTTGCAATTATTTTGTATTCTTTTTATTTTTTGCCGTATTTATAAAAATAGGCTACCTCGATTTCTACTTTAATGTGTTTTTTATACATTTTTAGTTGTTATCAGCTTGTTACAATGTTTTTAAAAACGAAACAGATAAGCACTTATTAATAAAGTGTTCAATTATTAGCAAGTAGAAGCCATTACAAGTATTCGTATTTAACATCTATAGTTATCAATATAATATATTGATAACGTACTCGTATATTATTTAATCATGCCAACGATGGGAGGTCGAAGTCAAATATACATATATAAATCATTTAATATTTAAAGCTTTATTTGGCGAGACAAAGTTCAACGCGTTTTCGCTCAACCGCAAATATCTCGATTGTGCCTTTGACGTGTAAAGCACGCTCGGGGATAAAAGAGGTAAATAACAGGGTCCTTATATTGACATCCAGGGCGTCAAAGGAAATTGCAATATTAGATTTTTGCTCGTTCATTTAAATACGAGGACCAGTCGTAACCGATAATTATTTTGTTTTTGATGTACATAATTATTTTCTAATTGTTTTTGTTATTTTTTTAATGTAATTTTCCGTTCGTAAGGATATTTAGCTTTTTGTTGTCCACTTAAATATATTACATCCCGTCTTTAGAGTTACAAGTACTGCTTAATTGTTAGGCAAATTTATATTAACTTGATCATCGATAACTTATCCAACCTTAACTAAAAATACATTGATTTTTGAATATTTTAGGGTTAATTTATTTTAAAGAGAATATAAAGTAGGTCTTTTTTTGTTAAAGACTCGAAAGGACATTATCAAGATTCTGCTGACGGTGTAAAATAAATATTCATAGATTTCCAATGAAAATACTTTTTCTTCGAGTTTTCCGGGAGCCAGTCAAGTACGATTTATCAATCTAATCTATCTTTTAATGATACTGGTCTGAGTTCAAGTGCTTAAAAGTAAATGAACTAAGGTTGAATGGGACTTTGGAAGTTCACTAAGTTCACTTACGTAGAACATCATTTATATTATTAAAACTTTAAATTAACAGACATCTTTGTATAGACGTATAAAATTGCAACAATATGACTGTAAAAAGTTTTGCCTGGCATCAAACTGCAAAACAATATATCAAGAACTTATTATTTTAAAAGATTTTTGTAACAAACCTTTGTTATATACCATTGTAAGGAGATCTTTGTAAAATATACTTTTTAGAAATAAAAATATGCAAACAAAAGAAGCAAAATTGAATCATCTTTTTATTATTTGATCAGTTTTTAGCCTACTCCGTCTCATAACGAGACAGTTCATTGTACCTTATAGCCATTACGAATTAAAGTTAAGAGAAGACAGCACATTAAACGTCTTTAAAAGAAAACTTGATAATATTCACCCCACAATTCCTTCGTAGTTGGCATTTTGGTTTCCTACTTTTAATCCGTTACTACGTCGAGCGGGAGCCGAAACTACAGGAATTTGCGCTAAGAGCAATAACGTTAACTCTTATAAAGAATCAAGCATTTAAGAAGTACTTTGCGACAGAATCTGGGGTCTACAAAAACAGGTTTTCACCATATAAAAAAATAAAATATTAAATATATTATAATGAGTTATTTATATATTAAATTAGTTATCTTAAAATATATAATATTTCACAAATATGATTTAATTTTGTTATCTTCTAACTTGTATTTAGTCCAGATTCCGTTCAGAAAACCCAAGAGACTTATTTGTAGCAATCTCTGTTCACAAACACGATTACCATAGCTGCTTTCCGAGTACCCGGGAACTCATATTATGAGGATATTTTGTAAGTTTCATGCAAATTATCCGACGGAATAGGGAAAATTATGATCACAATTTTTTCCACGCTCGAATAACCGTACATTGAAGAGAGAAAACAGCGTTTGGCGTTAGTGAACATGAAATGAACTTTAAATGTAAAAATATATATAGTATTTAAAATTTTGATTCTTTTTTTATTGAACTAGTATGCAGTATGACTAATTCATTGATAGATATTTTAAAGGTAATAAAAGATTAAGATTAAGATTAATTAAGATAAAAGAAAGAACGACAAACATTGATACATAAAATATGAAATGAATGCTGACAAACAATAAATATTTGAGAACACTTAAGAATTTTCACTGCAATCTGGAGAGTTAACGGTCTCGAGGGTACCATTCTCATTTTCACTTAGGACCAGCGACTGCATCATAACCATTAAACCCTCTTGTTTACTGTTTGCTCCAAGCCACCAATCCCCTTCCATTTCCTAACTTATTCACAGCACAAACTTAACATTCAAACACGGTTAAAATCATACCAGAAATGAACCAACTTACTATCATCATGTTCTGTGATGTAAAATGAGTGATTTGTTCCTATGAAAAAAATACATACGCTAAAATTCATACAAATATTTTTTATATTTCATAAAGTATGTATGTAAAGATGAGGAGTGTTGACTGTGGTGACGTTATAACGTGAGAATTTTACAAACTGTATAACAGCTTATTTTATGATAAAATATACTTTAATTTTAACATATAAGATACATTTTTCAACTATCCAGCGTATTTTTTATTCGTTTTAAATGATCAAAGAAATTTTCATTAACATATTCTAGATTTTTATCGTTGAATAAAATAATTTTGAATATTAGGTGTAAAAAATTAAAAATTAAATTAGATCCTCTTTTTAAATTACATTCAATTTAAAATATATTAAAGATTATTGATGTTCTTATGTTGTCGCTACAAATGTGTATAATATGTCCATGTAAACCAAAGGAAATTATTTAAATCTTTTCTAGAGTTAATAAGTCAAATAGTAAATATCATTCAGTGCGATAATTGTAGAACATTATGAGTCCATACCTATTAATAAGGCTAATTTATTTGTAACTTGATAATGGATTTTTTTTTAATTTACAACTAAAGGTACATTTATATTATCTAGTAAAACATCAAATCAAAATCATCATCGCAACTTATAACATATTTAGTCATTGTAATTTTTGGTACAATAATAAACATAAAATGGTATCCTTATCTCATTGCAGACATCAGGCACGCGCCAAACTCATAATTTCACCATAAAGTACCGCATGAGCAAAACGCGCCCTTTGCACTAGTGATTCACTGTTACGATTGTTCATGAGATTTCTAAACTTTATTATATACATTTTTTCCACAATAATACAACGCTTTAAGCTATATAGATGACCGTACCATTAAAACAATTAAACTTTGTTAAGTATAAAGTAACTTTGTTTGATTGTTTTGTTTCTTATACAGAAACACCTTTTCATTTACCTCCAAGAATGTTGTTTTCAGCCTCTGTGAAATTGAAAATACTTAATTAAACGAAAACCACTTAACGAGCGTTTGTTAAAGTTATGATTTTAACATTTATTAAACAAAATTCTATTACAATTCTCATCTTAGCTTTATGTAAAAGAAACAATGATCGCGTGAAATGGCCCTGTGGTAAATGGAAAAATATACCGGCGTTCCTTTTGCCCTCTTGATTAGACCCAGCTTTATCAAATTTAATGTTTGACGTTTTTTTTTTTTTGCCCTTGTAGAAATCCATTTTTACAAAGTAGGCAAAGAGCAACTCCCAGAAGGAAAGTATCCATAAATTAAAGCGCACTCCAGAGGCGAGTCTCAGTTTCCCGTCACTGTGTAAATAATTGGCTAGCCGTTAAATTTATTATGAAGACAAATTTTGACAAATCACTTCGTAGGCTTATCACTTTATAATATGATTGAAACTGTTTCGTTTCGGAAGTTTGTTAATCAATATTGTTACTTACTGAAACAGGAAGCTGTGAAGAAAACGATGGATTAATACAATATACTTATAATTATCTAATTCTGTATTAATTTAAATCAATATGATAATAATAATATTGTGTCAGAACTAAGAATAATATTATTTATCTTACTTGTCATTATACTAAACATAATACATTTATGATTGTGAATCTTTGAAACACTATTTAAACTCTTCGAACTCGTATAAAAATGCCTGAAATCAATACAATTCTTATTCGATTATATTTCCGTATTAGTCTTTTTATGATATAGCTCTCTAATCTTTATCATAATCAATTTAAATTAACCTAAATTGCAGTATAAAGGAAGATAAAAGTACAAAGAATAAGTCTCAAAATATTAGAAATACATTTTTAATTCTTACATATCATTAACGTTATTATACAATGTATTTTACTGCAAGATTTAAAGAGATGTAGTATGTGTGTAAAACATCTTTATACAAATTAATGAACACTGCAATATTCGTCCCCCTGGATTTTGCATCATACGTTTGATGTCTGTATTTTCAGAACATGAGTTTCTACACATATGAACCGGTAAATACATTTTGTAAAATGTGATAAAAGATTTTTTTAGATTCTGTGTTCTTTGTACAAAGATAATTATTGTTAACATTTAATTTACTTTTAATTTAAAACGAATTATATGGTTAGTATAATGATTATAATGGTTTTGAAACGGTGCTTTATGATGATGTAACATATTTTTGACCGAGATTTAAAAAAACGCAAGTTAATAAAAGCAATTATTCAATAGATTAAATTTGTAAAAGTAAAATTGATGTTTGCATTATTCCTCTTTTGCTATGTCAATTTTGTTGAATTTTAAATTTAATCAAACAATCATAGAAACAATTATCATACTTTTAACTGATATAATGCATAATTATATTTTTTTCTTACAAATTAAAAACATTTTGCGAAATAAAGTTGGGTGTATTTTAATTTAACCCCAAATAACTACGATTATTAATATCTTAGCCGAGGTCGTCAGTTAAACTTTTTATATCACTTACTCGTATATATTTTTTATGTATATGATCTTTATTTGCAAATACCCACAAGATCTGGTATCATTGTCCGACCTAACCCTTCCCTTATTAAAGACATGGTTCGGATAGTAATAGCCCTTTGCTGCGCATTCCAACTATTTTTTCTCCATAATAGAAGTGGACATTTTAAAACTTACTTATGTTTGTATATCGTGTTTTATTTTTTATATTCCATAAAAACAGGAAGGACACAAAAGTAATGTGTTCTTGACAGTTTGATTTAAAATGAAATGTGTTTTACATGAGGTGAAAATGTTATGTTTTTCTACTAACAATTATTATACAAGTATATAATAAATCTCAACGCTAAGTTAGGGAAAATATAAAACAAATACCGCTTATATAAAAATATCACATACAAAACTAGTCCTAGTTATTAGAAGTAACAAAAAAAATAATCCTATTTCTGTCTTATGACATTCGTTTATAAAATGTTTGTTAATATCTTCAATTTCCAACATTTACTGAAAGCAAAATTATGTCTTATATTTTATTAATAATTATTTAATAAGGCTTCATACCTTAATTAGTAGAATGTTCAAGAAAATTCAAACGTAATTCTTATAAATTATTTTGCTGTCATTTCTGTTAATTAAGGACCTTGTTCATATTTTCGATACGACAAGACTTTAAATAAGCCTCGCACGAGTGACTTTTATCACTTAAATACATTTATCTTACGTCAAGTTTACCTTAACAAAATTTCATCCCCTGGGAATCTTTCCTTATATTAATGTTTAATTAATAACTATCAGCTTACGAACTTACGTAAAATAAATTTGTTACCCGATAACTTTCACTGAATTTTTTAATTGTTTTAATTAAATATAAAGACATAAATTCTTATTAATTAAGTTTTTTGTCAGCTGTAAGTATTATTCATGATCTAGTCTCTCATGAATGTAAAGTAACATAACGTCTTTGCTGAGAGCTCAGCCGTCTTAGTTGGGTATGCTTTTACATGTCTAGGGTAGACATCACTTGTAAATCAAAGATTATCATATTTCAGAGCTCTTATTACATATATATTAAAATTTGTTGAGAATATTCTTCACTTTATATCTATTAAGTCGAATATAAGCTACATATGAAAAAGAGGTTAAAGTTATGTATGTATATATACAAAATAAATACACTCCCACTACGTTGTATTAAGATTAATATTCGTTTATATGAATATCATGTTTCAATTTCGTCAAAGATCAAGTTGTCATACCTAGGATTTTAATGTTTTCTTCCAATGTAACAGATATGAAAAGATTCAATTACATCGTAAAAACAAATCTAAAATTTCGAAGTGAATTGAGAATCTCAAATTTATTTTTGTCAAAATTATCACGCAACTTAGAAGCTTTTATATATTTGTTTTTTTTATTCTCCGTTCGAATATGTGTCATAGATTTTCAATAAGAACAATTTCCGCAGTCGTTAAGATCATTTTTTGTTTAAGATTAACAAAATGCTTTCTAAGGAAATTCCAATAGAATAATTTTCTTGTCTCTAGACAAATATAACGCTTACTTATCGAGCTTAAAAACGATGTATTTTAAATATGGTGATATCGATACAAAAAATCTGAATTAATTAAATTGTAGTTTTCATTTATTATTTTTTTATCCTTTCGATTCAGAATATGCATGTTTATTTTTAAAACCGAAAAAATCCTATAAATTTTATACACTTCTTTATTGTTAAGTTGAAATCTAAGAATAAAGAGACATTTTAGTTTTACGACATTTATAACCTAAGAATATAAAACGAACAGCAGCGGTGAAGTCCTAACTTACTCCTGGGGTTTGGAGTAATAAAACAAGAAGTTATGTTCAAATCAGAACAACACTCATGTTGTGAACGAAAAAATAAGAAACAGACATTACATAAAAATATTATAGGAGTCTTTTGGAAATATACTTAAATATTTTAAACACTAAGCGTTCTTAAATGTCGTTAAATAACTTTTATTCAAAATTAACAAAAATATAAAGCCATTTTCAAATGATATTGAATGTATAATATACTATCACAATCTGATATCCTACTTGGTAGTGGATAAAACATTATACAATTAACCTTAGAAAGAATCATACAGCCTCTTAATAACCGTATCAGTGTAAAATTATAAAAATCTTTAATGACGTTTATGTAAAATATTATATTGTACAGACAAACTTTGCTTATAAACATTTTAGTCAATTCAATTAATAGAGATAATACATAGAGTTACAAATAAACAGACATAATATACAAAGACGTCGAAAGAACAATAACTAGATTTATAAGACAGAATAAGAAAGTATTATAATAAGTACTAGATACAATGTTTATATTTTGTATCTACGAATCTATATACTGCAATTTGTTATAAGTCATTTTATATATTGTTGGTGACACGCTACGTAATTAATAATTCCGTGTGTAACTCTATAAGTAGAAACTGGCGACTCGCCCACTGCGGCCGGCGACACTCTCAACACATTAACACCGATTTATTTCACAATAAAACTACTTTATTTCGACCAATGCAAGCACTATCTACTATAAATTATTAGGACAACTACTTAATATATTATATAAATATAGCATATTAAATATTTTTGTTAATACGCCATTGTTAACTGAAAAGTTTATTAGAACGTACGATCAGGAGCTGTATTTTTTTATGAAAATATATCTGTAAATTGTATAGAATAAAGTTTTTAATATTGTTCTAAGTTTCACAAAAGTAAATATCTAAGCGTTATTAAATATAAATACAAAAGAGAGTAATATTAAATACCTAATTTCAAATCTTCAGTGTAGTAACAAGTTTGTTTGATATTATTTAAGAACTCCGAAATATAAATCCATAATGATACTTCCAAAAACAAGACAGAACAAATTGTTCCCTTGTTGCGGAGATCTTTGCATATCGCGATCAAAGTAAATGGAGACATTCGGTGCTGCTATATTATAAGCGGGTTTAGGGGAAATATAAACTGGCCGGTTGCCAGGGCAAGAAAACGCGTTTATTACAATAGGAACCGCACACATAACAAATACAATGAACAAGTAACACAACACTAGCCAGCCAGCCAAGCAGCCAGGACCAGGACGACAATTATAATTAGAAACAAGGGATTTATTAAGAGGCACACATTTTGCGTTGTTTAACTTTAATAATATGTATTTTAAAATTGTCTTGTTGTATGAAAATATATACTAAATATAAAACGCAAACCTTGTGCAAATGATATTAAAAGTTTAATATTTCTTTTTTTTATATAAGGGAACTGCGTCTGTATGAACAATTCAGAAATAAAATTAACTCCAAAACTTTTATTGATGACTCCCACGAAGTCAATATACACATACCTATACATTTTTTTGCATTACTTTACAGCGAATAGATATTTGTTTATCTAATATCCTTAAATAATTAATCAGTCGTAATAAATATTACTTACTACATTTATTTTTTCATGGTGGCGTGAGCGTCATTTGGTGAAATAAACACTGGATTAGTCGATATCAATGACCTTAAATCGAACAATCTGTGAATAAAATTTTGCTTTTTTTAATAAAAAAACGAAAAACTGTTAAAGAAAAAGTTGCACAGAAAGCATGACTTTACATAGTTATGCAAGCCATAACGAAAAATGTTTTTTTTTTTTTTTATAAAATGTTTAATTTCGCATAAAAAATCAGACCAATTTTTATCGTACATTTTTCAACAGAACCTTTTTTGATATACAAATAATTAAAGCGAGCATCTGATATTTCATTAAGAATAGATCAAAACGTATGTCTATATAATTATAATACAAATATCTTTGATTCTAATTAGCTAAAGTAATTCACTCCACTCCTAACGTAATGTCCTCATTATAACATACAATGCTCAACCTAATCCCAGCTTTCTTTTTCCTCAAATACGAAATATGCTATCCAGATACGAACAATACCATCTCGGCCTAGCACAGGTCCGGTCGTGAATATAAATAGAGGCATTGTCATAAAATATAACTTAGTATAGTCACAATTGCTAAAATAAAAATAGAAATAGCCACACAATGTTCAAGCTTACAATCAAAAATTAAATCATCAAAGCGTTTATTGATATGAGCAGGAATAATTAATTTCTTATATAAATAATATTTATTACACATTTATTATTAGCGCCAAATGTTTATTCATATAAATTATTTGTTCAATCTGTAGATTTTTTAAATAAACCCTATAGGGTTGTTTAAATTTAATTAATTGTCTTTCTGTTAGCTTCAACAGGATTATGGTTCCCGTTTATCCTATATATATTTTAATTTCAACAATAAAATAAACAAGTTAAGTAGTTAAATGTTTAAATGCTGATTTTCTTTATAATTATTGAAGTGAAACTTCTTATGCGATTTCCAACAAGGTTGCGTTAAACATTTAACGCTACTGGGGAGGAGAGAATAAAAAGAGACAGAGCGAGAGGGAACGCATGGCGGTCGAGCCATGTGGAAAATCAATTGTGACTTGTATGTAATGTTAATAAAGTTTGTCTTAAAGAAGAGTAAAAAATCCTAAAAAAAATCATTTTAACCCCTCGCCGTTTTCATTCCAAAATACGAAGTTTCAATCCTTCCGCGCGGAGGAGCTCCTCGCACAGTTTTTTTATTACATGTCTTTAATTTGATATACAATGATATATTAAGATCTTAATTAAATATTATTATATAAATAACGCGTAAGATTTGTAAATATAAAAATTATAATTTGTACATAGAACATACATTTTTAAATAAAAATGTAGTTATGTCCTTTTATAACACAAATATATAATTCGAAAGAACACTTAAGATATTTTGAACTAAAATCAAAAAACCGTACAATAGACATGCTTACAAAAAAAAACACAATAATTGCAAACCACAATCAATCATTATGTTTGAACAGTAACATCAAAAGAGCAATAGCATTTCTAAAGTTGGCTTTATCCAACGCAATAAGTTGGAATTAAATGTGTCTCTTAATACCAAGCAGTCCCTTTGTTTGCGATTGTTTGCTCTGCTAATTGTGACGAAAGTGGTATTTACGGAACCAATAAACTCCTTGCTCGTAACTTTGCCAATCTTGAAAGACTTCTTATTACGTTTTTATTGTTATTAAAGGCTCTAATTAACGGTTAAATAGATAAGCTCAATTGATATTACACGAAAATTATGTTGCTCAATACAAATGATAAGATTATATATGTTTCCAAGTAAAAAATAATTATTTTTAACATAAAACATGTGATTAATATATGAGTAGTAATCATGAAACTAATTAATATAAAGCAGATTTCTATAGCAGTGGTAAACATGATATATCTTTATCTTAATGAGAATCATGCTTGGTATGTGTTTACAGTATAGCTATTATTATTGGCATTATTTACATTTCTGAGATTGAAATAGTTATTTACCTACTCTGTGTTTATATATAGACGTATAAGTGTATATTAATGACAATCGTAATCATTACTTACTTCTGAAACGCTCTTTATATACAAAAACAATAAAATATGTATGATTTTTTTAAATCGAGAAAGGAAAAAATCTGCTTAGCAAATATGTTTTAACATATTTCGTTTAGCTAAATAGTGGGATAAGTCAAATTATTTAAGTGCAAGCAAGTTATTTTTGAGTTGAAATTATGATTTTCAATAAAATGTATAAAGTTAACGTTTTGAAGATAAGATATTTCGATGAATTTTGCACTATATATTATTATATTTCAATACTGAAAGTACCAACTCAAAATTATAGCTTAAGACTGTTTGAATATTCTAAACTTAGGTATTTTATAATGTATTTTCAAATATACATATTCAAACATTTTTTTAAGATAACCTACTTAATCCTTTTATTTAAAGTCACCTTACAGCCATTTTTATGATAGCAAAACAGTGGACTATTTGTCATTACTTTGTAATTTTAACTTTTAAGCCTCAGTATTAATCAAATCTTATATGTGGTACACTAATACAATTATATATCTAAAGAGAAAAGTCACCGCCACATACCGAATAACGCGAAAAGAACTAAAGAATAAAAAAAAACAAAAAAAAATTAACATAATAAAAGGTTTTGGAAGCGACTTAAAGAGCGCGTTGGCGTCACCGGAAACTGAGTAGTCCGTAACTCATACATACTTCCGGCGTAAAAACGACACTGCCGGACCACTATGAGATAACGCCTCGTGTTTATAACACTCAGCTTCCGAGACTCTGTACAAGTTATAATAAACTTTATTTCCTGCGACGTACATACATATTAACATATACATATATATGTAGACGGCGAATTAAATAAAGTATGTATATACGTACTAAAAACTGATGTAGATCTATGATTTAGTGTACAAGAATATTATTTTAAAACTACATCGAATAATTCGATTCTATAAAAGATAGTAATATTTTGTATTTCAACGTATGTGTTTAAATTTGCTTGAACCTGAAAGAATTATCAATTTTGATTGTTAGAATATCGTAAAAATATTCTCTGTGGCAATGGACAATCGAGGAAATAGCAATATAATATAAATAAGCGATACATTATGCGATTAACTTATATTCTTATTTAATACCGTTCCCAGTTCATACTTTATCATTCGCTTAATATGCTCATGGAGTTTTATTCAAAATAAGTAGCCCATTAAAAGCATTGTTAAAATTATGAAACACAGAATAACTTCACCCATTTTAAAGATATAAATATTATTTCAGGATTAGATTATAATTTTCTATTTATTTTTCCCATCAAAATAAACTTGGACTTGGGGCTTAGGGTTTTAAATTTTAACACGATTTTAAAGTAGTTCAGTCGCAAGAGAGATATTTTTAGACAACATAATCCGCAGCGCGAAACTGCTCGTTTTAATTCATTACGAAGCAAGTTACGAACTATTTTTACTATTATATTAAGCTTTCATAATTAAAGAGATGCTAGAATTCGAGCTGTAATCAAGTTACTACAGCTCGGACATGGGCTTGCTCGACCGTGGAAGTACCATTCGTATAGATCGGCGTGAAATAGTCTTAAATGGCTACGTTTCGTCTGATTAGTGAGAGAGCCGATTGCTTGTTCCCTTTTCCCACCCTTTCCTTTCCTTCTTCCTCAAACAAGATCGGCAACGCATCTGTAACATTCCTTCTGTTGCAGATAAGCCATCCTTTGCCGCCTTTGACATAAGTAAAAAAAAACGATTACTTTAGTATACCACAAATTAGTTAATATATCTGAACTACATCTGTAATACTATAAACACATATTTACGCTAATAAAAAAACACGAATATCTAACATGCACATACTTATTTTAAAATAAATATTTTTTTAGTTCAACAAAATAGAAGTAAATATTAAATAACCTCATTTTTATAACCGCTTGTGTTGTAAATAATATTTTAGTTGGTGGAAGCAAAGATCTAATATCCTGTATGGCTGGTTCCGCCCGCAGACGTTTCCTTTACAAGCGTGATATTAAATGTTTATAAGTAGGAGTGAACTATAGAGCGTACCATATAAAGACTTTCAGAGATGTTGGAACTAGTGTAAACACGTCTTATGAACCCTCCAGGCGTTATTAAAATGAAACTCTCTTATCCGTTTTATAGTTACTAATAAAAAAAAATGTAATACGCTCAGCTATTTTTTTAATGAACATTTAAAATATGCAAACCGATGTAATGAAAATGAATGATGAATGATAAATTACGGATATGCTATTTAATTTTTCATTTAATAATATCAATCAAGTAAATAAAAATCTTATGTGTATGGTATTTAGTGCTATATTAATCTAAACACGTTGAAATATGTTCGTTATACACGAGACTTGCCGGGAACACAATTAAATTGCGACTACTTGAGTGATTTAGAGCAGCGATTAATTATAATTTCCATATTGATTTCAATGCACCCTAGAAGTAGTTTTAATGGCGTCTTTGGTACACTTATTCATTTTAATATAGAAAATAGATTAAAAGGCTTAAAACCATTATAGCTTTTAAAACAAATTCTTCTTTGTATTTCTATAATATATTAGAAACAGCATATGTTTATGTACAAATGAAATCAAAGATTTCCTTGCTATTTTTTTGCTTGTACGTGCATAGTGCATCGTACAACGAGAGGTAACCTCGAGCTAGCTCTATGTGATCTTATTAAAGGCAGCAGGCACCCCATTCCGATCACGTAGACAATTATTCGAGTAAAGTGTGCGGTCTTGAATCACTAACCTCAACGAACGGCCAACTTTTACAATAAATCCATCCCAGTCTCGACAGTTAATCAGACCACCGATAAAAGCTTTAATCACGACTTAGCTACCTGCTGTGTTCGACTCATTTTATTCTATTACTTTCTTTTCATAAAATTCCCTTTTATCGTCACTCTCATAATCACCTCAAGCCATGCTTTATAGATAAACTCAATTCATTAGAATACATATGAATAACTGTTTCATTGTCATGCAATATTCCTTTTGATAGAAATCTACAAGGAGGCTTTATTAAAGAGTTTTTATATTTTATTACATCGCTAGTAGAATTTGTAGCGATTGTGTTTTAGATTGTGTTGTTTACATAGAAAATAATATTTTAGTTTATTTAAATGAAATGCTACGTAAATATAAAATAAAAATGTCAGTTACAATAGAAGGCTTTATTTTATCGGATTACAAAAAAGTACAAGGTTCTCAATTCGGCTGTTTATTATGCATTGTTTTTATCAATATACATATTTTCAACTTATTTTAATGTTCTATTTGTGATTTAAATCACTCTATTTATATTTCATTGAATTTTAATTTAAGTCTGTCTCAAATAATTTAATTAATCTATTCAAAGAAGCTCAAGGAATGATTTAAGAGAGATGTAGATCTTCACAAATAATCTTGTGGCATTATACACTACCTAAAATTAATTCATATTACCTTAAAATCCAGACAGATTAACAAACAAAGCTTAGTTTAATATTATTTGGATCTGTAATTATATTAAGATAGACGAGGCTTTGTAAATCTTGCGAAATCCGTAACTATTAAGTTCAACATCCAGTTGTTATGAATAAATGAGAAACATGAATAGAATATACAATAACAATATCTACTATTATACACCGTACATTGAAAACATTCACGAATTTTATATCGAACGTTATACAGTGATATTATTCTCAAAGTTCACGCGGACGTCGTCGGCATCCATTTTTGAAATAAGTTTCATAGCGAGCCTTGTCCGTCGCGCATTGTTTACGAACAAAGCGAAATCTCGTTTCTCTCGATTCGAATTTGAACGCAGATCGGGTCCGCCATTCGCCTCCAACTTATCCGTCTTTGTTCAACAACTATTGATGCTTGATGAAACTTTCTACGACTACGTGTTCTTACAATATTATTTTATCATTTGTAAAGAATATTTTTGACGTATGTATAATACAAAATATAATTAATATTCAAATAGATAAATAAGTCGGTACTATAATGAGCATAATCAAGTTAAGTCTTATGCAATCATTAAGATTACAATAAAAGAATTGAAATATTACCATCATATATTTAATAAATTAAAAGTATATTCATCTATTATATTTAGCATTAATATTTTACTACATGTAACACTCTTAAAAATCTAAATATGTGCCTATTTCAATATAAGTAATTGGTTTTTGAAAACGAGTCCCATAGCATGAATTGCAGCGCTTCCAAAGCATGTGAGTTACTCATGTGAGCAAATGAGAGACGTGATTCAATTTGCATGACGTGATGGAAGGATTACTCGCTGATATAAACGAGAAGAAGATGTAGAAGCCTTGCAAATAGCTGCCAGTAATGCCTCTCACTAAAAACTCTCCACAAAGGTAAACAACTTCAAACTTACCTAGATACGTCTTTTACAAACATATTAATCTTTTGATCGCTGTCTCGCTTTTATCAGAAACTTTCTATCCCATTGCCCTAAGAGTGTTTCGAAGTTTAAAAGTTTACAAACTTAAAAAAGATTTGGTATTCATCTCAAAGTAGGTATCCGATTCTAATTTTATAGTCATCACAATTATAAACAACAAAACATTCGTATTTAAGTTTAAAGTTTAGTTTTAGTTGCAGTTCATATAAAGCAGAGTAAAGTAGTGAGTAGTTTAAGACTACCCGCATATCTAGATAAATGAGACAAAGTAGGAAAATTGCAGTAGCATTATACTTTACCGTACAATGAACATTGTTTGAAATTGTTTCAGTAATTATATAGTCACTTTTTATGACACATTAACGTATAAATTTAAGAGACTATAGAATCCGAATGACTATAATTTAACTCCCATAAAGGCCTTCTTAAGATCTTTTTAAAATGCCTTTATGATTTCTTTGGATAACCTACTTTAAAGTGAAAAATAAATGTGGAGCCGCTCGGATTTGTTTCACTTATTTATCGACTTGGCACACGACTTTATCTTTTGTGACAGGAACAGAAAATGGAACGGATCTTGTCTGGAACTTTAATTTTGTAAAAGTACTTGCTTTTATATATACATTAAGTTGCCCGGGTTTTGTTTCCTACCCCGCGGTATCCTACGAGCAGAAATGTCATATATATCGGATTTATTACAGATTCGTTGTTTTATAAGAGAGGGACGCCAGCCTCGCTGACGTTACAAATGTCACTTCTTCTAGAGCATTCGATGATATTTTAAAATGAAACTGCAATTGATCTTAATGCTCTTGTATTTCTCAAAGATTCTTCATAATAACATGCTTCTATGATACACGCTCACTGAACTCTGAATTATCCATGCTGAATTCTCAATTCTGGAGTCCGCCGTCGTGCGTCCAGACGTCATATTTTTTTCAAAATTCAAACATTGTTCTATTCTCCTTTGATTTCGTTTTACTTTTAACAATAATCATAAATACTAATGAGGTTTAATAAGAATTGATGACAGCCTTAAATTATTTTCAAGTCGCATCCGTTATTAAAGCTGGTAGCGCCGATATATATGTTATCACTGTATCGTAAAGAGTTATATCAAAGTCAGTTCAGTACTATTGCGTGATGAATAATAAACATACATACACTTAATACTCCCCCCCCCCCACTCCTTCATAGTTGTCATTGATTAATCATGTCCAATATTTATAATTTTCTTAGGTCCTTACTGTGTGAGATTAAAAATGGTTTCGCATGCATATTTTTAATTAGTGTTCTTTATTATGAGGGCTACCAACTTTTTTTTTTATTTAAAAAAAATTACAATTTCTCCGTGAAACCTCCAATACTTATGTAATTAAAAATTATGCAAGATAATTATATATTTTAAATTAAGAAACACTTTTAAGACATCATAAATTTTTAATTTATACCTATTCTGCGATATAATAAAAAATAAAATTACACTTCGTACATTTATTAAACCAATTCTTCCCTAATTCCTTATAATATGAAACAAATTCCTCAGAATGAATATTTCTTTTATGTTATTCAGTAGGTTCATGCCTCACGGTAATTTTCTGTTTCTATATTAATGTAATATTACTCGAGAATATATTACCTTTATCCCTATTTAACAATGTGGGTCACATTTTATAATTTTTGTTTTCTGAATATACGTTTACAAAACAAAAAAATAGTTTAACAGCTTCATCAGAATATTATTGAGGTGACACAAATGTTTATTTTTGTAACATTATTTCTACCACCAATTCTGAAATCGTAAAACACTGGCAAAAACTACGTTCTTAACTTCAATATATATATTCCTTTTCATTACATACATATATATGTATTTTAATTTATCAATTAATTTATTCGAACAAATTTGTCTTATTCGAAACCTTTGAAATTCATTCTCTTTGAATGAAGCTCTATGAACTTTCAAAATAAAATTTAAAAAAATTAAGTACATTTTCATTTCAGTTCAACAACTCATTCTTTTAATTTTATGTTTATCCTGAAGTCGAGACCTTAAAAGAATTATTTTTTGGTGTAAAAGCTTTATGAACTACATTTCTTTTGTTTAAGGACAGAAAATTGTTCCATAGTTAAAACTCTGCCGCCCCCGTCGGTACTAATGAAGGGGCTACTCTATCCAACCTGTCTTACATGACACCAAATTACAGATTTTTATTAAATATTCAACTTATTAAAAATAGTCATAACTATGTATAATATACTATATTACTCTGACGATTTCACACATATGATCTATCAAATTAAAACTACCTATAATATAGTACAAGTTCAAAAGTATTCTGTAAATAAAATATCGAAAAATCAAATAAAGTTGATAAAAACGATATTTAAATCATAAATTATTTTTTAGATCTAACTATACATAAACAATGAAAGTGTCGCGTATCAAACGGTATTGTATGAAAATGATTTTTATTGAAAACAAATGAAACACGAACTATGTATATTTAAGCATTCCAAACCGTTTTTTGTTCTATGCAATATAGGTGACAATAGAAATGGAATTCAGCACACCGATCCACAAATTGTTTGTATTCAGATATTACATAAAATGTTATCAATTGCGAAACAAACATAGTTGTAAAGGTTGGCATACATGATACAATTTTTACATAGAATGTAATAGAACATTTTATTTATGTCATATACGCATGTAAATAAATTCGTTCAGCGTCATGTAAGCCTTCCATATAACCCAGGCGCTAATGAACCGCGCGATGAACATCGCTGTAAAGACTTTGGAGTGATCTTGGGGTGGATTTTTTAGTACACCTTCTTCGCTTGTTCATTAGTGTAATTAACTTATGTACTCCTCCGCAATACGTTTCGGTACCCCTCGTTATTAAATTGCTCTCCGCTCTCAAACATTAAGCAAATTTATGCTTTAAAAGAATCCGACGCTGGAAATCGAATTACGGATCTATGTACATGTGAATGTCATTATCATATCGTACGTCACTTTATCTCGTGAGGCTTTTAATTAACACGATATAATTAGGGTTTGGAAGTTTAATTAGTTATAAACATATAATATGCATAAAACCTATATCTGTAGTTTTAATGGATTTGATGCTGGATATGAAGTTTTTTCTGCGTAGGACTTAGTGAAAATTGTATTACATGGCCACAAATATGTCCTCCTATTCTGTAGCATGTCGTATTACAATCGACCTCGGATTTGGCTTAAAATGAAAGGAAGAGCAACCAAAGCCAATATGGCATCAGTTGCATCAGCTGCCTTTTGCAGCATTTATACACAGACCTTTATTAAGTAAATACTATCCTTAGCTCTTATAATAGGTTTCTTATTTGTGTGATTCTATACATATGTAGAATTTCAACATTTCATAAGTAGATTAAAATCATAACTTGTTTTATATTATGTTCTAAATCACCTTCATATTGCCAAATATTAAGAATTTTAAACCCTTATTAATTTTCCTGATATTTACAGCTAAATTCCTAAGATCCGAAAAAGTTTTTGCTTTTTGATTCGATTAAATTTTTTAAATTAATTAAACATTATTAAACTTTATTCCATCTTCTATGTAGTTTCTATATAAAGTTATTGCTTATTCATCTTTAACATGATAAAAGTAATGTTATTACTTTCTACAAATATTTATTTAACTTAAATTAATCCATAAATTTTAATTTATTTTACAGTATTGGAATTTTCTCTTACAAATATATGGTATAAGAGTAAAATATTGTCAAAATTGATATCACTTTTAGAGCTTTCTATTTAAATAGATTTTTTATTTATTATGAACACAAAAAGAATTTTTCTTTTACATATATTAATATTACATATCGTCATCGTATCGTTAAGAATAACACTCAGAAGCAAATCATCAAAAAAATAATTCATTATAAGAGTATAATTAATGTAATTTTAATTAGAAGTTTATGAATTCAATTAAATTTAAAATTATGAAAGTTTGATTCAGAGACACAATTTTCATAAAAGTTTTTCTCATTATAATGCGATCCTTTAAACTCTAAGAATGATCTTACATACATATCTATTTAGCTTGTCATACAAAATTATAGACTATTTAAGTAGCAGAAATCTCAAGGATTACTCCGAAAATGCTTTACCTAAAACATTATTTATAAACATTAGTATTTATATTTCGATTTAATTATACAATTTCTCAAATCCAATTAATAGATATAATAAATTTCTAATTTCCTTTAATAAGTAGGTATACTGTTTAGTTTTATTTAAAATTATATATGATTTGTATTTGATTCATTAGCCTAACAGTTGCCGAGTAAAAAGAAGTAACAAAGTTTATTTACGTAACCAGAATAAATAATAATCAGAAGGAAATGTTCGGGTATATATTTACTGGTGACCCTCCTTCGTTACTGTCGGATCGATTGGTATGTTACATAATAACGGAACTGTAAAATAAAATAAACATACGAAACAAAACGGTTCGAGTAAAATACTAAAAATATTTTAAAATAAATCACTTTAAATACAATGTGAATATTTATAATTATTATTAATAATTCAAGTTAAGGTTGCGGTAATTGGTGGGCTGGCACAAAACCGCAGAAGTGGAATTAGTTTTTGTTGGAAGGGGAACGTCGGTCGGAGTCAGGAAGACGGGGTTACAAACTGACCCTTTCGACCCTAATGTCGCTTAATTGTATTACGCATTACGTCATACCGTGCGCTGTAGCTTTTAAAGTATTAAGAATTCCAGAAATTTAAGCAATACATTCATTAGTAAATGTATACTTTTAAAAGATTTATTCTGCAATATAAAACTCCTACCTCATTTAATACATAACAAATTTCTCAAATTATATTGTTTTATAACATTAGATATCTCCAAATTTTCAAAATAAAAAAATATAAGTTATAAAGCAACTCAGTTTTACCAAGCCAGCGATAACTAGCAAGGAAGTTAAAAAAACATTTGTATATTCTGAGAGCTAACTTGGCGTCCGCTGCTTAAATAGTTAGAGTTACTTCAGCTATGTGTCGTGACACAGTTCTTACTAGAAATCTACTAAACAATATATATGCTATTTGTTATAAAGTATATATTTGAGTCTCTGATTTTCTAAAACTGAATAATAATTAAAAATGTTCTAAATTTGGTGTGAAAGAATAAAAATAAATATACATTTATATTTCCATACTTTAAAATGCCTTTGCATTTATATTATATTTCTTTGGATAGTATTTATATAAAGATCTAAGCTAACTGTATTGATGAGTTATTTGTGACATTTAATAAAGCTAGATTTAAAGTCCAGATGAGTTGAGCTCTACGCTTATCTGTTATTAGCAATAAGAGCAAAATCGACGCTAAAAACTTATAAATTTATTATTATTTAATCTTAAGTAATATTATTTGGATACTACTTAAATAATAAACACATAACACATATATAGCTTTATACTTTTTGGTAAGCATAAAAATAAATGCGGTCATACCTAATACAAATATTCAAATAAGTCTGGCTTCTTAAAAATTTAAAGCGAATCCTTGTGAAAAATCTCTTGCATTCTAAGTGCTTTACACTAATGCGGGGTCACGCATGCAGGCGGAAGGTGGTATGGCTGAGCACACTTTGCATGAGAGCTGCTCCCTGAAGCGTGAGATGACCTACAGTCTACACTACATGTACTCAAGAAATATGTTACGTTGTACATTAAAAAACTTCTCACTACAACGCCACATACATACTCGTACATAGATTTGTCACCACATTCAATGTAGACGTCTGAGATTAAAAGACTGTCAATTGATATTATTTTGAATATTAAAATATAAAGGATTAAAACTAATTAAACTAAACATTCAATTGATTTTTTTAAATGTATATATATGTGTGTAAGTGTATATTTGCATGATTTATTTAAGGTTAAAAATAATTTATAATCTAGTGGAGTAATATACTTATATGTAGGTCGTTGTTGTAATTTAATGAAAATACATACAGCGGAAAATGTATGAGAAATATTAAAATTATTTTCTGCGAACATTGTAATACACATATCAGGAGACGTAATAAAGTATGATACGTTATAGAGGTATGTAGCTAATAGGATGATTTTCAATTTACTCTTTGAAATGTACTGCGAATGAGATTTTTCCTAATAAAAACTGGACTTACAATAAACTATTGTTTTCATTCAACTAGCCTCAAGAATACCTTTCATGGAAACAGTTAATATTAAATAAATATTTTTTTATAAATAAATTGTATGAATATTTAAATAAGTTCGTTTAAAAATAACTGATACAAATTGTATTAGGAGTTATTTTTAACAACAATAACGACTTTATTATTGACTATATACCTGAATGACGTAATTTTATGTATATAAAAAGATAATCGCAGCTAAAAAATATGTTTATAATTATACATACGAACACTGGACGCTTCAAATACTATAGACAATAAGATTAAAGATAAAGCCAGAAATAAAGTCAGTTGGTCTTTACCTCTTTATAAAATTGTAAAATAGATTATAATGTTATTAACATAAAAAGAATATCTTTATATTTATTTATGTGTATAAAATTTAAAACTTAATTTGTAGATTCTGAAATTCTTGTAAAGTTTACAGACTGATAAAAACTGAGGCTTCTAATAACAAAATTGTGACCACGAACTAGCTTGAGTTCCACGACAATTTTACTTTCTGAATTATTCTAATTTGTGTTTTTTTCCTTGACGAATTTAAAATGGATCTTAAGCAAATTCAATCGTAGTATAATATCTTACATACTATCAGTTTTAGTTGTTGACATGAAGCTAACTACATATTATATACTTACAAAAAAATCTGTAAGTAAATGTTATAAAAAAGCTTTTAGTTCAGAAAAGCGTAAACATATTAAAACGATGCCTTAATTTATTTGAATTCATTTCGTTAGGAGACTACATTTTATAAGTTTCACCTTTTCAACGTGTGTCGTTGATCTATCTGTAATTGATGAATATCTCGTGGCAGATTACTCTTTTCAAGAGATAGATATAGGTGTATCAATAGGTCTTAAATAAATAATCACAAACAAGGGCGGAAGGGCCTAAGTGCGGGACATTAACAAGGGTCCAGTCCAATTTTCGTCCTGTCTACGTTGATATATTGAAGACCCTAGTGAAGCCGCTACGGACCGCCGCTGACCGAACATACAATTCATTTAACTTTTTCTGTAAATGCCATTCCGATACAACAATTGTTCTATTTAACATGTTATTTATTTAAAAAAATACTTTAAAAAACGTAAAAAAAAATGCAGTTATGGTATCGATTATTAGTTATTATTATTATTTAGTAATTTCTTTGAGACAACATTTTTTTATTAGAAAAAATATCAAAAATCCGGTTAGTAAAAGTCCCCGTGAAAGGATCAGTATCAAAAATGTTGCAATTACGTTGGCATAAAGTAAAGGGGCTAGGTGCAATGGCAGGAAACACATTTGGTACGCCCAAGAGCAGCCAGCCACAAAACCAAGGCTTTAAAAATTCAATGTGTACCCGACCGCCCTTGCATTTTTCGAGAGTACTAAAGTCTGCTTCGTTTATATTAAAGACCTCTATCTATTCGTTTTATCCGACAAGAAATATGCTTTCACTCTCATCGTCTCTTTATTTCTCTTAGATCCTCTTGGCTGTAAGAGATTATAAGGAAACCATTGCTGTCAATTTTGAAAGACATTTTAGCTTTGTTTTTTTTATCATAATTCTTCTTCAAGCTATTCGATTTTGTTCTATTTGAATAAGCATGACATCTCTTCATAATATTTTATTATTATTTCTTTACAATTGTTTATTATTTAGGTAAATAATCAGACAATTACTAAAATATTATTATATGAAAACTAATCTCTTTTAGAATTTTGTATTAAGTTTATATCAAAATTGTACGTAGTGAGGAAGAAAATGAAAATCGAAAAGTCTTGAAATAATAAAATAGATGTTACAATAAGATCGCGGTGAGTACAATGTTGCAATAAGCAATTTGTATGATGTATCCTTTTTAATACACAAATAGTGTTATTTCTTAAATGTTTAAATTTATTATACTCTTTCTAGTTATTCAAATAAAAGTTTTGTTTTTACAAAATAACTTTAAGCACTCATTTAATTTTCTGTCTTAGCCAATTTATTTTTTGTAAATTAATACTTTTTAAATTTACCAATTTTTTTAAGATTTTTTTTCACTAATACATATATGTATAAAATAGGTCATGGATACACCTAAATAAAAAAAGATTTATAATAAATTTAAATAAAATAACCTCGTAACTAAAGTACCTACTATTTGGGGCAAAAAAAAACCTTAACGTAAATATAATGACATTATAGCATTATTCATTTAAAAAGAAGATTTAGATTCAATTTCATAATCACATTTACCTCAACTCTGGTCTCAACAAAGTGAAAACTTAATAATAAATATATATTTATACACTAAGGATCGAAAAATACACCAAGGAGCATAGCTATTAAAGGTTACAATTATATAAAAATTAATAATGAAATTATGAAACAAAAAATGTCAAAATACTAACAAAAATGTTAGAGTATTATTATTTTCACAAAATTAAGAAGATATACGAATAATTTGCTTTAATTATACAAAAGAGAAAGTTACTTATTAGTTTTCCTTCAGAAGTTTTTCGATAATGAATACGCTGAGGTTTGAGTAGACTTTAAAAGCAAAAGTATGTATTATTATATTGTTTAACCAAATTTTATAATTGGCCTAGCAGCAGTAAAATGAGTAAATCCGACAAAGTAGTAACTCAGTTTAATAGTCTCAAATTAGGGTTAAACATTTTACGAGTAATAAAAAGTTTTTTAAGTGAGAACTTCAACAACGCTTGCTATGGAGTTGCCAGTCACAAAACTTGTTTAACAGAGAAAAATATAGTGCGTGTAAAGTCACACTTAAATAAAGTGTTTTTTTATAAGTCCACTTATAATAATTGTGAGACTAGATTAAATTATTAAAAATTAACTAACCGGATTCATAATAAAACACAAACAACTCTCAGTCTTGTATTTAGAAAAACAAAATAACAGCAAGAAGAAGAATTTGAAAAAGAAGTAGCGTCTAAAGAATTTTTTTGCTCAATATAGTATAATGAGCACTCTGCTTAAGTTACAAGCTTACTAATATATTGCTTTATTTAAATGTATTGCAATAGGAGCCTTTGTTACTAAATAATTCAAATTTAATGTACATTGTACAGATCGGTCTCAATAAAGTATTAGGTGTTTCGTTTTGTAGTAGGTATATTGGTTTAATTCTATAGAAACATGTGACCTTAATTCGTCTTAAACAATTCTAACGAATGAAATTTCTAATAATATAAATACTTTCAGCTGTTTCTAGTATGATCAAAAATTTAAGGCCACGGATACACTCTCTATATCAAGTCAGCTGACGGAGCCACTAATAATGGAGTGAATTTATTTGTATCTGTTCATTTGGAGGATTACTTTCATTTAAATGTCAAACATAAGTATTATGCACTTATATTATAAAAGGAACTGTCATTGTGGTAATTCCTGATTAAAAATATCAGTCTTAAAGTGATTTATAGAAGTGTTCGTTATTTAGTTTTTCCATAAAGTATTAGATTTTTCTAATAAATCAATTTCCTTCAAATTATATACTCGTATGTCTCGCTTTTACAGCAGTTGAAACTTTAAAATAACATTAACTTTACAACTCGTATTAACTCATCTGTTTTTTTAATTGAATTTAATTATATCCGATGCAGTTATTCATATCGCATTAACGATTTTGTTCAAGCAAAGTCCTATGGCACAATATGTTATATAGATTAACAGGGAATTAAATGCAATTTCGATAATGAAATTCGGAAGAAACCGAATTCATTAAACACTTTCCAACCGACATCCAATTAACTTGTTCGATATCTCACAAAACATGTATGTACCTATATAATATATTTATAACATTGTCATTTTAACAAAGATATTATTTTGTTTGTATGTTATATTGACGATTTTATAAAAGAAGTTTATATCAACAAGATAAACATTCGAAATTTTTATCGTATTCTTTTATAATATACATTTTTCTACCCGTTATAGAATTATAGAATTAATATTTCTGATAGAAAAAAACTAATTTAAAAATACCGCAATACATGTATTTAAGAAATATAAAGTTTGTGCCTATATTTATTAAATAATATTTGTAAATAAAAATAAAATAGATGTCACTGATATCAATAATGATTGAAGTTATTAGTCATAAAATTTAAAAAAATTGTTGAACGTAAATATGGAATAGAAAAAAAATGATTCTCAATTTATTTAGTAACAACAAATGTGTACCTACATAAATAAATAAATAAAGTCATTATTTACATATTTTCATATAACTGAAAAAAAATTTCATGATTTTATATTATTATAAAATGATTTTATATGTTGCATATAGTGAAACATAACCTTCATATCGTCTCATCTGGGTGACTTCCAAAGGGTTCGAACAAGCCACTTTTATAAGCTAAAGGACCACAGGTTTTATCATACGCTTCAGAAGATTAAACAGAAGGTTAGTTTAAAAGACCCTATTTGTAGCGTTTTCGTACCCTGAAAATGCTTTTGATTTGATTGAAAAGCCGTAATTATATAGCATCAGAAATGAAGTAGCCGGAGAATGATATCTATGATTTTCACATGAACACATTTAAAAATTGAACTAAGTTTTTTAGATAAATACGCGATTTAGAGACGACGCATAACAAGACTAACTTATAGACATTTTCATCTCCTATGCTCGTGATCATGATTGCAGAACAGTAACCGAAACGTCGGGAAAATATAGAAAAAAGTATTAAAAAATGAATTACTGACTAAAAACTAAGTTTCATTTTAGAAGTTGTACACTTTATTCATGTGGAAGAATTTATGCTTGAATGCCAAAATTTCAGACATGATATAGAACCCATATCTATACAAAACCAATTTAGTTGCAGTGAGGTGTATATAAACGATATGTTTTCTCTTCAATACGGTATAACACCGCACTGGAAAATAATTCAAAATTTCAGGACAAGACTTATCGAGATTAACTTCCAAAATTTGATATTGATATAGGAAAGTTTAATAAACTTAACAAAAAAAATTGTACAACCTTACAATTGTTGCTTCGACGCACCTAATTATTTTTCTATTCGTTCGAGAAAAAATGTATAAGATAATTTCCCGTTATGATGATGATGTCTTAGCATCACAACAACAACAAATCAATAAATTTTTTTCCAACACTTATCTAGTTATCACTAATTATGGGCCTAATAATAATTAAAAAAAAATATTTCACTGGTTTGATCAAAAAACTTTAGTAAAATTCACTTGTAACACAAGTTTCCTAATTCTTTGCTAAACAAATGCCTACAAGTAAAAAATTAGTGACTTTTTTATTTTTAAACAAATTTTGCAAAAGAGATTTATAATACTAATTAAATAATAGGTGTTCCCTGATGAATATTTTATTCAAGTCACTTTGTGTATACCAAAAAATATATGTTTTCTAGAATTATATTTTAATTTATAAAATACAATAAGGCTATTATACTCCACTATTAGTATTATAGTCTACCCAAGCCGATAAAAAATGTGTCATATTTAAGTTTATGAATAACATCAATATCATTGTCAAATTTGACATTGACAGGTTGTTCAATTTTCTTGTTATGTTGTTTTATCCCTTAAAGAAAGAATTTTAATGTTTTATTGTTACAAAATATTATTTAAAAATGGATGAGACTTATCCAAAATTAGTATCCTGTAAGCCTTTAAAAACTGAATTTCAACATTTAAGGGAAATAAATTTAGCCTCTGATGAAGTAAGTACAGTTATTTCATTTAATGTTATTGTATCTTACTTATTTTTAACTTTTGTTCTATGAATAACTGTTTTGTTTTTCAGTTTACTATTGGGCGAGGTTTGAATAACATGACCGTCATTCCATTTTTGTCTATTTCAAGAAATCATTGTAAGTTTCAAAAATGTGAAAATGATTGGATCATTAACGACAATAGCACTTTTGGTATCATAATAAACGGTAAGAGATTGGGTAAAGGTAATAACAGAATCTTAAACGATGGCGATATTATTGAACTCGATCCTACAAAAGAATTTGTGTATAATTTTAACAACACAGACGATGACTTTTTACCCTCACCAAGAAAACGCATTAAATTAGAACCCAATACATGCACTAATCTCATAAGCAATGTAAAGATAAAATTTGAAGAGTCCCAAAACTGTGAAATGAAACGCATTGAAGACAAAATAGAGAATACAAAACAAATGAAAACTACAAATCTGCTATTAAAAGAACAGCTTGAAACTGAAATGAAAAGAAAAATTAATATATTGGAAAGTGAATTTTCAAGTCAAATAAATAACTTGAAAGGTGAGAAAGATGAAGTACAGAAACAAAAGGCACAACTCATAGAAGAAAGGGAAACACAATTAACAAATCTAAAAAATGCTATGAATGAAAAACTGGAAGATTTAAAGGTATTGTCTGTTAATAAAAATAATATAATTTGGCCTAAAATAATCATTATAGTGGTCATATTTAATAATACATAAACTAACTTTATTTAAAATGAATTAATTTGTCTTATATGAGAACTCGCTTTCAACTTATAACAGTCTTTTTTTCAATTTATTTCTTGAATGGTTACCAACTTTACCCAATATGTTCAACTGAAATAACAGAATTTATTCAATCTTTTATTATAATACAATAAACAAATATTTTCTTTTAGGAACAAATAAAAAAACACAATGAAAGTGAAATGAAACTCGTCAAGGAAAATAAAATACTTAAAGAAAAGCTAAAAAAAGAGAGAGAGGAGTTTCTTTTAGAATTAAATCGGGAGTCTTCATCGAAACAGGAGATGTTGAAAAAATTAACGATAAAAATGAGAGAACAAGAAGAGTTACGGACTAAAGAAAAAAAGCAATTCCAGGAACTACTTGAAAAAGAAACGGAATCATTAAAACTTGCAAAAGAAAAGGTATGTCTAAAATATAATTGGTATCCATAAAAACTAGTGATTCAAATTACTAAAGAAATGGTTCTTTTAAATTCCATTTGGATTGACAACCTCTGGAATACAGCATATTAGATACAAAAGCCAATTGAATTATTGATATCTCTCAAATCTATTCAAAATTAATTAATCCATATATTTTACAGTAATATTGCCATAGTGGAATCGGGTTCATGAAAAGTTAATTTTAATTTATTAAATCAAAATGTTTTAATTTGTTAAATCAAAAGTAAGGATTGTAATAAAGTATTACATCTTATAATTATACAAATAACCAAATTTTTCTATGAAATATGTATAATCGTTTTTAAGACCTCTATATATTATAAATTTAATTTCAATTCCAAGAAAATTTGTATGTGAAATTTTTATATAACATAATAGGAGCTGAGTGAATTGACCGAGGAGAAGAGGAAAAAGGAATTGGAACTAATAACTGAACTGAACAATATCAAGGGTTCTTTGGAAAAACAGGTTGAGTTGACAGAATTACAAAAGAGGGAAGCATTACAAAAACTAAACGACCAAATGGAAGAAATGAAAAAAATTAAAAATGAGGATCAAATTAAAATGGAACAGTTGGTAATTACTATTATCATATGTATATATTACGAAATTATACAATTAAACAAATGTTTTGTATTTGTCTTGACAAACTCTTTGATTATATTTCACTAAATATGTATATTGTGTTCTATGGAAATATTGTAGAATACATATAAGAACAAAAAAATCATTAAAAATCTTAAACATTTTATAATTGTAGTTTAGCTTATATATGCTTTAAGCTCTAAATTAATTATCATTTGTAGCTTTTGTTGTTTCTTATTTTATTATAAAGCTACTGTATGTTTTTCTTTTAGAAAAATGAGAGGGAGGAAATTCAAAAGCAATTGAAAGAGGCTCAACAAAATGCGGTCGAATCTATTGAAAAATTGAAGGTTCGGTGTAGAAATTGTTTTAAATTATTAGTTATATACATATTGCATGTTCTGGTTTTCTATAATTTTTCTTGTTTTCACAGACTAGAGTGACAGAAAGGGAAATAGAGTTGGCAGCTTTAGCAGCGGAAAGAATTCAAAAACAAGCGGAACAATCTACTGAAGTTATAAACTCATTGCAGGAACAATTAGAGAGAGTATGGAAAAACTTAATATAAAATTAATAAATATTAAATTTTCAATATATGTAACTAATAATACTTTATCAAACTGTATATGATACATGAATGTAAGACTTCATACTTTAATTTTAGGTTCGAAATCAACTTCACAATGTAGAAAATGAGAACAAGAAACTTCTAGAACATAATACATCACCGGAAAGTAAGGAAGGTTGTTCTAAAGACACTATCACAGAATTTGGTGAAATAATGGAAAGTGAATTACAGTGTAGCATATGTGCTGAACTATTTGTTCAGGCTACAACACTTAATTGTTCGCATACATTTTGCAAATATTGCATTACCATGTGGAAAAAGAAAAAAAAGGAATGTCCAATATGCCGGTAAGATATTGTTATTTATACTTTAGAAAGAAAATAATATTATTTATATACGTATACTAGCGCCTCCTACTAAAAAAATATGTAACTAAGAACCATCAAGTAAAATGTTTTGTTATTATCTATGCAATAATGACAATTTAAAGTCAGGATCATTAATAGACACATTTCAAGTACCATTTCTGTATAAAGTTTTATTTTATTTAATATAACACAAAAAGCTATACTGTTGAATAATTTTAGCAGTCATAACCTAATAAAAAGCCTTTGAATATATTTGTCATTTTTGTCTTTTCAGTGCACCAATTACATCAGAGTGTAAAAGTTTAGTTCTAGACTCATTTATAGAGAAGATGTTGTTGAGTTTATCAGAAGAAATGAAACAGAAAAGGAGCAATTTACTCAAAAGTCGCGATGGTATGTTATTTTTTTTTTAATTCCAATACAAGGCAGCTTCATAATGTGCCAACATATTAAATATTTTTTGTAAAGATAAGCTAATAAGCTTTGCTGTACTATGGAGATAATGGTTAAGCATGTATATAAAACTGACATACAAATAATATACAAACAATTAATAGCTCATTACATTAATAATAATTTTGCTAAAAATATTGCTATCTTTATGAAGCTGTTTTGTCCACAGAGCTTGAATCTGAACTGGCGCGTCAAGATCATTCGAAAAGATACCGGTATGCATGTACATTTCATCATTTGTTTATCATAAGAAAATTTTACTAACAATAATTTTATAACCAAAATAAAGCCTTATAAAATCATTGCTTTACTAAATATTCTTGAACCAACTAGTTTATTTGTTGAATTTGTTGAAAAAAGAGAACAGATTTTGTTTTTTGTTTAATATAATGTAATATTTTAGAAGAAATTCGTATGAGCACGAAGAGGAAAGCGACTCCTTCGAGGAAGAGGAGGAGGAGGACGACGAGTGAGTGACTTTATTTAATACCATTTTCAAGACGCTTAAACGATTTTTAAAACTAGTGTTCCGGTATTTACCTGACTTTTATTGAAAAAAACCGATTAACTGTTCTGACATTTGAAGTTGTCAAAATCGAACCTTTTTTTGAAATCCTATCTTATGGAATGAATTTGATAAAACGTTTACCAGATTTAGTTGTAATTTTTTCCTTTTTTCTGGTTACTCTTTGAAATCGTCATCTTCATTTAAATAATTATTCTTCTTCTACCTAGCAATTTCCCAGCTATAGCCAGAGTCTGCCTTACATGTTGTGAATAGTTTTGGCTATTTGTTTTTACGACCAGCCGCCTGCCTGACATCAACCCTCTTTTGGGAATCAGCATTAATCAGTGATGTCTAAATACTCTTAGAAAGTAGTTACATATGACTCGGAAAAATCACCTTAGTATTTGCCCGGGCCAGTATCAAACCCGCGCACTCGTACATGAGAGGCGGGCCTTTTTAACCACTAGGCCACCACTGAATTCTTTTAAATAATAGTTATGTCATGCTAAATCTATTTCTTGTGAACCGTGTTAGTATAGTATCGATTGGTTTTTCTTCAGATATGTATAGTGAAAACTTTTGCACGTACGACCTTGAAACATCAGTCAACAATTTTTGTTACGCCTTACAATATACTCATGACATTCCTATTTACTATCTAACAAAATTAGAAGTAGATAAAACTTTTTTAACCAAAAGTTAGGCAATTACAATATCTTTAAAAATAATAATTCCTGTAAACAATTTGCTTTATGGGATAAGTGTACCAACTTTAGATCTACGTTTTTAGAATACTTGTAATTTGTATAAATACCAAAGTCATTGCTTGATTTAAATATGTATACATTTTTTATTTATATTCTTTTACAGCTTCTTCGACTACGGCTCGCTCAGCGACCATACCTATTCCAACAGTGGATCTGACTGGCAGGAGTTCGATGGTGATTCAACAGGTAATTGTTTGTTTAAAAAAATATATTAATAATGATAGATATTATTATTTCTTCTATCTATACTTCAACATCACAAGACAATGCATTAACCTAGTTAAGGGTTTGATAAAGAATGTACTTTTTAAGAAAAAAGTATTTTTACCAACAAATGAACAGAACTGTCTCTATTTAGTGCAAAAATTATATATTTTTGACCATCTCTCTGAATGAAATGAACCGATTTCATAAAACCTTGACGTGCTAATAGCTTATTTATTAAGGTTTAAATTAGGCCGCTTTTATTTTAACAAAAAGTGTTAATTTTTATTACAAACATAACTAAGTTGAGCCGGAATTCATATGTAAATCTAATTGACAGGTGGATCTTCTTTAAGTAATACTAATCACGTGCCAGGAATACCAGGATCTTTCTACGGAGGATACGGTAGATGTTATCGTTGTGGCGCCTTCGGACACTGGGCACCCGGTTGTCCGAACAGATTATAATAATGTATAATATATTCTACAAATAAACTAATGTCTGTACTCTATAGTCTATGGTCTTATATAGTGTATAGAAATGTCAAAACTCAAAAGTCAAAATGTCGATGTAAATAAAAAAAATTGGTAGCTGCTTCTTATCTTAAAAACCGAATATAGTTTTTTTTACTATCATTTCTTTTCATTATTCAAATGCAATGTCTTTAATGTATTTTGTTATAAAAATAAGGTTGAACAAATAAATGAGTTATATAGGAATATCATGGCGACGTATTTGGGAAGGTGTCTTAGATGTAAAAAAAACTGATTCAAAAGTGAAATGTATTTCAAATATTACCTGAGGCCTATTTCAACACGCTTAAAAAAACAATATTTTATCTTAAAACTAGCTGAACCGGAAAATATTGATTGGTATTTTAAAAAAATAGTGTTTTATGATAAAAAAGTAAAAATTTAAGGGTGAACAACCCTTATTACTTAGGGATAGAAAAAAATAGATAGTATCCGATTCCCAGACCAACTGAATACACATATAAAATTTGGATAAAATCGGTTTAGCCGTTTCGGAAGAGTACGATAACTAACATGGAATTTTTATATATTAGATGAAGAATTATGATCCGTGTATTCAGATCTATCGGTATGTATGCAAGTCTTCACAATGATATACATCGGTTTTGCTGGTGTATTATTTATAATTTAGTGTATAATAATGATAGTGTTGTGGATACCTTCGATTTCTAGCCCCATTAAACTTCACATATAAAATATAAATGTCGGAAAAAAACATGAACTGTTAAAAACTAGTATTTTTAAATATTTAAGGCCTCTTCCCTCTATATTTTTTCTTGTCCGACCATGAACATTTATGTGATTGTCTACGATTTTTGTAAATTATTAATATTTTATTTGAACATTCATTCGTGTTTATATAAATATACTCTATATTTCAATAAAATATTTAAACTGTAATATGTTCTTGTAGGTGTAATTTTCGTCTAAAAGAAACGAAGACTAAGTCTGGTTTTGATGGAAAACCTTTTTGGTCATACATTAAAAATGTTATATTTTTTGGAATTATCAATGGTTATAAATAAAATCTGATGATTATAAATAATTGAATATATTAATTATTTCCATCTTGTATTTTATTAAAGTTAACCTTATGCTAATTCAAGGTTGCGTTAAACGTTATTAAGGCTTCGGTGCGGGGGAGGGGGATAAAAAGAGACGGCAAGAGGGAAAATGTGGCGCTCGAATCTATGTTGGCAATCAACTGTGACTTGTAAGTAATGTTAGTAAAGTTTTTCTTAACGAAACACCAAACATTCCTTAAAAATCAATTTCTACTCCATCTTGTTTTTATTCCAACACTACAAAGTTTTACTTCTCCCGTGGGACTCCACGCACAATTATTTTATTAGGAAAAGTTTTGTTTTATCAAAAATAATTTTATAAAAAACTAATTTCTATCAGCAAAATAAAATAAGGAATAGACTCAAAAATAAAACAAATTTTGCAACAACGATTTATTGAGCTACAGACTAAATACTTCAAACAATAACTGTTTGGAATTAAAACTAATTTGTAACTTAAGAAAATTTTAAAATACCAGAATTTGTAAACATTTTAATAAGAATAAATAACGGTAATAAAATTAATTCATTTAAGAATAAAAATCTTATTTAATTCAAGTCATTTAAAAGCAGATTATCTAAACATATACACATTCACACATACTAAATTATAAACAGCCATATTATTGCTTGGAAACAGTAAACCACACCATATCAAGAAAAGATTACAATAAGGAATTCCAACATTACCATTGCTGTATTAACAAGACTTGAACAATGAAACTAAACATATCTTCAATGTCAAAGGAATTTAATTTAAATCCATTAAAGAAAATAGCATAATAGTATCATTTTTTTTTATCTAATGTAAACATGAATGTTAAGTGATAAATATTTAAAGTACTAGCTATTTAACAGCCCACAACACACAAAAGTATAATTAACTTATTGTTCCATTTAAAGTAATTTATCTATAAATTAAAAAATATGTATTCAACAAATCACAAAACTATTGTACTATCAGTAAATACATAAACCGTAAATCTTGAAAGAGATGTAGAACATGATAAAACACATGATAGCACTAAAACTTTAACAATAAAATACAATGTCAACAAATATCATTATGAATTTGAGAAGTCATAAAACAATGTTAATAAATAAATTTCACTAATTTAATATACTAAGTGCAGTTACTCCAGATAATCTATGGTATTTATTATATGACAATATATTAATAATTATTTTGTGCTAATAATGAAAATAGGTTCAAATATTCCGTCTTAAATTAATTTATATACTAATAAAATACATCCATGATAAGACTTGTAGTAATTTACATTCTACAGTACATAAATGCATAGACATATAAAAATTATATCCATGAAAACCTTAATGAAATACAATATGTTTATTTAACAACAAAACAATTTCGTCAAGCAACATTCACCAGTTACATATAATTTATAGCTCATTATTAAATACTAGCTACAATTTTACTAATACTTAATCGTTTTTCTTATCAGCTTTATCCTGTCCCTCAATGGCGAGGGTGCCATTCCCATCCACTTGCCTCTGCTGTTCCATTTCTCCGGAGAAACCAAACTCATTGACTCTCTTGTGATCAACCTTGTAGATCCATCGCTGATATAGGAATATGAAGAACACAATGTCTGAAATAATTATTTCATTTAAATAAAAGATTTTTATTATACTAACTACATTCAGATAAAATTTAATAAGTTCTTGTTAAATAATCCTCATATCAACAAACACAATGACCTCATTATTCTAACAATATAAGTGTTTCAAATCCATTATGGAAATTACAATATGTGACTACTAAATGCAAAAATATTCTTCTATGTGACTAGAATTTTGTCATATAAAAATCACAAAATTCAAGTCACATATCTTGTAGCAGAAATACGTTTTTAGTTTCAAATTATAATTACAAAATGACGAAAACACTCTAGCTATTGTAATTTAAACTTAATTTATGTAAATGACAAATCTGCTGATACCAAGAAACAAAGAAAATATATATTTACATATCTAAAGGTATTTATAAATTTACAACTGTACATACCATCTCTGAAGCAGCCCAAGCGGTACATTGTTGGCATTTTGATAACAAATGCAAAGATGTCATCAATGAATGTGTTAAGGAATTTGTATGTCATCATACGCCATGGCAGATGAGCCACAGACTTCAATTTGTAATTAATAAACAACTGTGGCGTCATCATGATGAATCCAAAGGTCAGTAGATATCCATACATCATGTTCAGAATAAACGAATACCATCCCTTATGTTCTAGATATAATAAAGAATACACTCCATATCCAATGAGCAGTGGGAAACAGCCCCAACTTAGATATCTGAAAGCTAGAATATCATACTCCCTAGTACTAGATTCTACATAAGAACCTTTATCTTTAAATGATAATTTTGGAAAACCCAATATCCTATCTTCTCTATTTAATTTAACATCCATTACTTTATTGATCTTCCACACCTCAATCAACAGACCAATAAAGCATGAAATTCTCACCATAACATTTGTCTCATTGTCCAACACATAAAGTAGAACAACCGTTGATTGGAAAACATTAAAGAAAACCGATCTGACAGATAAACCCTCGAGAGATTGTCGATTATTCCAGAATTGAATATCATTTTTGAATGCCAGCAACTCAAATATTGAATGGAGGATAGAGACTGAAATAGTCAATGCTAGCAAGTAAGGGGATGTATCTAATAGTAATTCTTTGACGGTATCTTGTTCTTCATCTTGCTCTTCAGCACCTAATGCTGAAAACATGTTTAACTTATCTCTCATAGCCTGAGCGGTATACAATTGCCATTTAAATAGACTAAGAGGTTGGAATGTAAGCTGCAATTGGAGTTTAGTGGTAGTCTTATTTAGAGGAACATAATCTCTCAACATGTTCCAATAGTCATTCAGAAACACTGCAGGTTTGTACTCTTTTCCTTCGGGTAAGAAATGAATGAACTCATCGAGAGGTGGCGGCACACTGCCCTGCATCCAGTTAGTTTGATCTGTTACCAGATTTATCGTTAAATTTGGATGCCAGTGTGATACAATCTCCTCTTTCAATGTTTCAGCTTTTTTTATTTCTTCCTCAGACTTCTCTGTTTGGCCGGTCAATAAATTATGAGTCTTTTGATATTTTAATTTCTTATATTTATTAACCATTTTCTTTCCATACGAAATGTAAGGTCCAGCATAATTAACTTTATCGTTTGGATCAGGACATTTTCCGACCGGCACAACATAGACATGGAGGTATATGGACCCATTATTTTTTAAACTCTCCGGTGCTATAAATTCTGCAGATTGAGTAAATGTGCCATCTCCATTTTCACCTCCATGCCAATCACCGTAAATTAATCCTGGAAGCTTCCATAACAGCTTGGCATCTTCAAATTGATATAAAAATTCTTTTTCTGACAAATAGGTGTACATATCTACAACTGTTCCATTAGAGAACATATTAACAGCAGGCATTCTAGCTACTCCTGAAGGACTGTTCACGTCAGCCTTAGGTGGTGACGACTGACGAAACATTGACGTTATGAAGTAAACAACTAAAGCTCTAATGATCAAAGATTTTGTTACAGCAAGGAATGATTCCATTTTTGTTGGCTGCCTTTGCCTCTGCTCCTCACTTTGTGAAGTAATCTAAAAATAAAATAAGGGTTAAATTATATCAAAATATATAATTAACATTCAAATCAATAAGATATTATAAAACATTATTTGTATGTAACTTTTTTTGTTAAAATATGAAATTATACAATTGAAAATACAAGTGGAATCATTTAAAATAATTTACAATTATTTTAATACTTACATCGACATTTTCATTAGACATCTCGTTTTGTCTCGGAGCGCTATCACTAGGTACTAATTTATCCGCCGCATCTCCGGAAGAATTTTCTTCGTTTACCATTTGAATTTTGTATTTAAAACAATTCAGATGAAATATATTTCAGGAATATGAAAAAAATACCCAATAGATTTTTTAATTTACTGCAATGTGATATTATAGATTTTCATCATGGACGATTCTTGACAATTTACTTTTTTTTGTTATCTAATCGAGCTATGGCATCTGGTTTTTTAATCATTAATTTATTATCAACAATATAATTGAAAATTATTAATAAAAATTTTTAAAAAAATAAAAAAGATAAATTAATAAAATTTTATATGCATCTCATAAATGGCAACGTGGAAACAGAAGTCGTATACATTTACATAAACTAACGTAATACAGCTTCATTTTATTTAAAGACAAATCCCTCGGTTTAATCTACATACAATCTTTAACATAATTTTATTTGAATCGACAAACCCTTCTCTATTAAAAAAAAGTAATTAGTACTATTATCCTACGTAAGAAATTAATCTTAAAATAAGGTTTATGATCGAAGTGGAATAAGAAGAGACTTTATAGGCTTAAAAAATTTAGGCATTCTACGTTTACGAGCTTTATGCCTTAATATTGTGACCATCAATTAAGTTTTATATATCAAAAGTTAAGAACATCCCTGTCAAATATTACTTACACTTTGTCAGTATATTACTAACACCTATTTCTTAAAAAATGATTTACATATATTTTGACTTTGTATTCATATATATCATGATAGATATATTTTTCCTTTATCTTACCGTTCGATGAGGAGTTTAAATTCATTATAATTTGCATTTCATAACAATGACTAAGTTAACAACGTGTAAAAAGTTAATTCAATTATATAACATTCTTTTAGACATGCATGCGTTATATGAAAACTTAAATATGTAATTATTGTGTAAGTGTTTAGAGCAAATCTATTAACCATGATTTAATATCGAACCAAATAAGAAACTAATCATTGAAATGTCACAATTAAAGACAAATTTAAAAGACTACGACTATTAACAAATATATATTCACGTAAATCCTTATATGTACAAACCATCAAACTCACTGCGGAAACAACCGTCCTTCAAAGTTTTCTATAATCTTATAAGACGAACAGCGTATTTAAGTATTGTACATTAGATTTAACATTATATACAGGGTGACTGGTGAATTACTATCAATATTTAAGGAGCATACTCGGTACATGATTCTCATTCGAATTATGTAAAAAAAATAGGTACTTAATTTTTGACCAAATTTCCGTATAAATAAATAAAGTGTGGACACGTTCCAAGTGTGGACGCGTAGGGCGGCGTGCTGATACAACACCACGCCGCCGCACGCGTGTGTGTATACCTAATCTGTAGGGTGTTCACACGATGCGTAATTAATTACATAACTTTTGGTTAACTTTACTTAGAAATTTATTAATATTTATGTTACAGTGGACCCCCGGTAATCCGGCCCCTGTCTAATCCGGCACCCCTTATAATCCGACATGAACTATTATTTATTATTGAATACATATTTTGTATTCGCTAATGCATGATTGAACAAGTTACAACTTGTACGCACCATCACTATTGTGCTCGACGTGTAGGGTATTGTTTTGATTCTGATTGCTTGGTTGGAATTTGAATTTGTACTTCAGAGTACATATAAGGACATATGTTTATATAATATGTAAATAATCTTATTGAATCTGTAATTTGTCGGATTACAAGGTACTCTTTTGTAAAAAACTCCGGACTATAGAGGGTCTTAGGCAGTACTCTATAATCCGACGAATTCGATAGTTCGACACTGCCCTGCAAAATGTTTGTCGGACTACCGGGGGTACACTGTATATTAATTTTTATTTTGTCATATATGATAGTCAAATATCACGTCCTCAAGTATCGATAGTAATTCACCAGTCACCCTGTATAATGAAAAGGTGTATATTTTTTCTTACTGCTTGAATTATATTTTGACTTATTACTCACAATAAAATGTGGTTTCAATATACATATTTATAGAAATCTTTCCAGATCATACTTGCATATAAACTACATAACTGCATTATTCAAAGCCATGTGTACACATAAAGTGCACACATGTATTTGTATAAGAACAAAATTTGTTTAAAACATTAAAAAATTAAAATGCCTATTTATTTAAATCTTGTTTATTTTAAGAAACATTCATTTAAGACTGCCTATAATAATAGATTAAAAAATATAACCATAAGAATCATACATTAAAGTGAAGATGCAAGTGAAACAATTTCATTACAATTATCATTTTATTTCAAACACAAATTGAAAGATTCGACAGTTAATCGGACCCAAAACTCAATCGTAAATCGCGAATATTTTGATTCGATTGGTTAGACCATTATAAAATTAGTTTGGACAACATTAAACAAAACAAAATTACATGTTACTAATAGCAATTCATGTTTCTCCTAGAATCTACACAAAATCAGATTCCACAGCGCACATGTCGTACATCCGACACTGGATTCCATCACAGAGATTTCAACGCCTACCTTCCAATGTTATTTTGAAACAGAAATACTTATTCGGAATTATTTTTCTAGCAATGTAGATTGTTGCATGATTTTCATCCTATAAATAAAAAAAGGCCGTAACACTACATCTTGTACTTGAATATAAACCAATTTGAGTTGGTTTTAAAATTATAAGCTTGCCACTAGCATTCATCATCTTCCATTGTTCCAGGCGACCCTTTGTACATCCTGACAGAGCAAGATATAATTTTAAACAAGCACAAGATTTTTTTTTGTTGCCCTCATGATAACAGTCCACTAAAACAGGACCATATTACTATAAATGCTAACATTGAATTGCGTACAGCTAACATAAAAGATATATTTCTAAAATAATTGCATTAAATGAAATCAATTAGAATATGTCTTACTACACCTAAAAGATAAAGCTCGTAATGAAAATATGAAAAATGATTAGTATTTTTTATATTAGGTATATAAAAAGGAAAATTAAACGCCCTAGCCTTCTGTGAGTGCTCAATTGAAGTGAACTGTTACCATTTATAACCTTTATTACTAAACTAGAATTAATCCTGCATTTCCTCCGGCAATTCATGAGGGTTGATAATCCCTGGCACAGATAACTGGACCCTTCTCTTCTCCTCCTGTGCCTTGCTGAGAGCGAACTGCCGTTCTTCCAAAAATAGATCGCTGTCATCCTCACCAGTGTACTCCTGAAATTGTTTTAATAATAATATGATAACTATATATTGACAAACTATGCAAGGAAAGAACACAGTACTTTTATTATAGATGTAATGAACACAAAGATTGGGACAGAAAGAAATGTAACTTCATCATCATTTAAAATCCTTAATTAGTCAAAACCACATCAATAAATTGTAGTTCTGGTCATTTTTATCTTTAAAATGGAATACTTTCTTCTCGTCATTGACAAAATTTAGTTTAACCTTAAAGTATAGAATATTTGTAATTCTTTTTCTAAAAAGTTTATATAACTCACTCTAATTTGAACTAAGAAATCTCTGAGATGATCTTTGAAGGCTGGTATGTCTTGATCCAAATTGAAAAGTCCCTGAACGGTAATCTTAATTTGATTATCATTCAAATGAGGGAATGCTGTTTTGAGGAGACGGGCAACATATTCCTGAAAAATCATTATAAGAATTAAGTATAATATTTTATGACTCATATAAATTATATTACAGCATCTAAGCCAAATTTTTACCTGTATATAAAGAATATTATCCGGAGTGAGACCCAGAGGAACAGTTACTCTACCCGTTTCCACCAAGGAGAATATATGCGCTAGAATAGTAGCATGCATCGTCAAACCTGCGCCGTGGGAAGTATCTGTTACCACACTAAAAACGTGTTCCAGTATATCACATAAATAAGTCTGGTAGAAACTCTGCGCGGCCTGGGGATGTAGTTCGACGTTTTGAAGCAGCCGATATAATATCTGAAGACCAGTATCAGCAACATTTCTCATTGTATGTTTAAATGCCCATATAATGGAATCAAGCACTAATTTAAATTGCGCCGGAGGTATGCTTAGGAATGCTTTGAAACAGTGCGTGTTCACAGCCTGTAACAACAAGAAGAACTCGGTTCTGTGCTCTGGATATTCTTCGAAATCTTTATTGATCATTTCCAAAGTACATTCAAAGATCGCGTCGAAGATTTTCGGTACTTCCGATGTTATATGCCCTCCAAGTTTATAAACAATTGCCGCCATACAGGATAAAACTTCCGATTCTCTTGCATCAGGCACTGCAGTTCTTTGGTAATCCAATAGAACAGCATCGAGTAAGGGAGGAATGAAATTCTCCAATACCATACTGTTATCTGTTGAACGAGAAACCCAACTAGAAATTAGTTTAAGAGTTTCTTTTTTTATTATCCTCATATTCTTTATGAGTGGCTGCTTAGTCACTACCACACCGTTTAACGCTATAGCTTGGCTGATATTCTCCGACATGACCTTATACACATTGAGCATATCTAGATATATTCTGCCTAGTTGGACGACATACGGGTGGCCCAGGGCGCGACAAGCTCGACCATTTGTTTTAAGAATACTGACAAGTTGTTTAACAGCCTCAGCATCTTTCAAGATGTCCACATTATGAGAAGCTTGCGATATTATATCGTCCCATACCTGATTGGGAAGCAACATGTACTTCTCAATGAGCTGTTCTTGCGCAACCTGGTCTACTTGCGCACTGATCATGTAACCTACAGCTTCGTAAAAGGTGTGAACTTGCAGCGTCTGTAGATCACAGATGATAGAACTGATAGTACTTAAAATTTCTTCAATGAAAGGACAAGCTTCTCCAACTTGCGTAGTTACGAAGTGACGGCGACATTTTAAAGCGATTTTTATAAATGTATCACATGCCATGTCCTGAACTCCATCATGGGTTTCATGCATGAATTCAAAAAGTTTATTAACAACAGTTTTCAAAAATTTCCAATGAGCTCTTAAGAAGCGGGGATACTGACCTACAACATACATGATATTACTAGCTATGATAGCTTTATTGTCTTTACCCTTTTTCTGCTCACACAAGCCCAGTAGCTCTTTAATAACAATAACCAAAAATCTCTTTTCATCTTCTTCAGTCAAGGCACCAGATATCGAACCAATTGCCCAACAAAGGGTATTCAGATTTTTCCAGGACCATTCAGTCCCATTCACTTGGTTTTGAAGTTTCTCAGTCATAATCCTTTCAGTATCTTGATAATCCAAATGTGTTAAATATACCAATGTTTCTCTCATATTTTTGTATAAATTTATAGTGTCCGTGTCCTTCATGAATTCTCTTACAACTTCACCATTTTCATTTTCAACAACTAGCACTTCCTCCGGTTTTGCCATTCTTGAAATCATAATGTATCTAACACTGCTCAGAACATCGGCATACAATGCTTTTCGTCCAACATTTTTCCCTAAACTATAAAATCCTACTGAATGGGAACATGGTGTTATCTTATACAAATCAGCAGCTAAGGCATTCCAAAATTCTAAACATATCTTAAAAATCTCTACATCTTCTACTTCAGATATTAATACAAGATATCTGAGGGCATTCATGAGAGTGTTAGTGAGGCCCTTCCTTTCAATTAATTGTCCATGCTCTTTTAAATAAGTACATAGAAATAGAGCAAGGTTTTGAATAAAAACCTGTTCTTGGTCTCGACCTGCTGCATATGCTTCTCTTATGTTAGTTGATAGGGGAAGCATAACTTCCAATTGCTCCATTGTTTGAACAAGTAAAGCAACAAACTGCTCTTCATAATTACTTACTGTGACACCAGCTATTTCAGTAAGGCAGCTAAGGGTAACATTGCGGAACATTGGAACATTCAGAAACTTGAAAATAAGTGTACTTATTAATTTCATTTCAAATATGTAGCCAAGAGGAATCCAATTTAAAAATCTCAGAAGTGTGTGAAGTGTTGCATCAACGAGAGGTGCATTTTGTGAATTCTCTAATACAAATTGACACAGATTAAAAATTTGACTGAATTCAGAACACATGTTGTCTTTTAGATGTTTTGCTTTTGTCTGCGTTAGTTCACCTGTACTGAAAACAAACACTTCTTCGCTGAGAAGTTTTAAGATTACCATATTATTCTGACACAGGCTCTCATTAGTTTTAGATGCTCCCACAATGTCACTTATAAATGTCTCCCAATTATGAGGCCATTCTCTTTTCAAGACTTGAATAAGTATCATATTTAATTTTTTTAAATAAACCTTATTGCTTTCCATAGTGGCAGGATCCGACGAGTTCTTTATAATCAGACCCACAATGTATTTTTTAATACCTTCACACTGGTTCCTTGGTAAAACTTTCCACCTAGTTTTGATCACTTGTTCCAAAATTTGCAGAGCGTAATATTTTGTTTCCTGGTTCTGAGAATACTCAAGTATGGTATCAACTCGGGTCCAAGCATCGGGATGTTCTTTGAGTGCTGTTAAAATGTCTTGGGCAATACGTTGCTGTTCTCCAACAGTGGAATATAAACATCCAACGATATTATCAAGAAGTGTTATGTCCAATTTTTGGTTGAAATCAAGAAGTTTAGAAGCTTGCTGCTCTAAAGTTGCCATTCTGATTGGTGACTTTTATAAATGTTTAAATTAGTTATCTTAATTAAAATCAGGAATAGAGTTTTTTATTTTCATTCATTCCTCTTCGCATGCCCCTCTGAAATAAATTAAGACATAATTAGAAAGGTATAGAGTCTTAACCTCTTGCAGGCACAAAAACATTTCAGTCCGTTGTTAATGTTAAATTGGACGTCATTTCTATCAATGTTTTTATTATTTCATAAAAAGCCACTTTATCTTCTACAATACTTGTGATCTTATTACTTAAAATATATAAGTGCACACCCCGTACTACTAACAATGACATTTTCATAATAAACGAAACTGTTTTGTAACGTAGTAAAACTTTAATATACATCGCAATAAATAAATTAACTCAAGTAATTACTCTAACTTACCTGAAAAAATGAAATGCGGCGCAATCGGTCAAATTCACTTCCATACACACTAGCCCGTTGTTTTCGTCGTTTTCGTGATGCTTGAAAAAGCTAGAGTACATGTCGTTATGTCTATGCTTCAAGAGAAGTTTGTGGAAAGTAGAACGATTAATGTGGCAACCAAAATATAAATAACATATATTATTTTAAATATTATACCTATAATTTAAAGTAAATTATAATAACATTTCTAAGTTAAAATTAAAAATATGTAAGAAAAATAAGATTTTTTTAACGAATCAACATTTGCGATTTTTTAAAATAATAATATATAATTAATAAATCATAAACATTTGTTTTAAATATTCAGTTAATTTTAATTATCTTAGAATAAAATCTATTTTTATATTAATATAAGCTGCGTAATGTGAATTCAACTCAATTTAATAACCTTCGATTTGTTTTGTAAAAAGTTTGTGTCAATTGAACAATTGGCACTATGGTGAACAAAGCGGTGGCAATATTCTAATTTTTAATAATAATATAAATATACGTGAAAAAATGATAATATATTTATATCTTTTATCATAAAGAAATAAGTTACACTATTACTAGGTGCTCACTTAAGTAATTCATAATATTGAGAAATAATTGACAAAAAACCGAATGCAATAAAAATATCGTCAACAGTCAACAAATCCCATTACAATGAGTAGGAAAAGAAACGTTAGTTACATAAAGCCTGAAGACCCACACTTTCTTAAAATTCTCAAAAAAGAAGCTGGTTATGATAATACAAACCATAAATTTGATAAACTTGAGAATGATGAAGAAGATTTTGTCGAGGATGAAGATAGCGAGCAACCGCAGATTGTTGTTTTGAAAAAAGGTGATCTTACAGCTGAGGAATATGATATTGAGAAGGAGAGATTAAAGAAAGAGGAATCGGAAACCAAAGCAGACTTGAACCAGAAAGTTGTATTTAAAGCCAGAAGTACTGCCAGCTCAGATAAGAAAACCTCAAACCAGAAATCAAATAAATCTTCAGTAAAGCCACAAAAAAATAGCAACCTACTATCATTTGGTGACGAGGATGAAAGTGATGATGATTCTGATAGCTAATATTAAACAATATGTAGTTATTGTTTTGTAATTAGTATTTAAATGTTAAGTTATCATTGTATTACCATCCTATTTCTTTTGGAAGGTCATCAAATGTGAATTTGTATAGGGCTCATACAAATTCATGATAAAAAAAAATGGAAAATTTTTTTATGAAAAAATCTTATAGTTTCAATACACATCCTTTTAAAAAAAGTGCCTCTTCATAATGACAAACAATCTATAGATAAATCAAATCTCTATAGATAAATCTGACTTATCTTAAAAATTACAGATTTTATAAACAACATTAATAACTTTAGAAAATGATTTAAAATACAATATTGTTACAGTAGTTGCCTCTTAATTAATGCAACATTTCTTTCAAATTTAATGTTCTATCTTTAACACTATTCCAAAATTAACTGTGGCTGTTTAAATATATAGTTTGCAAAACAATTAGGATTTCAGGAAAAGGTTATTTATTTGCATAAGACTTAATACTGCAAAAATATTTCTCTTCAACTACAATATATAAGTAAAAATTAAGTTTGATAGCTGATTAGTTCTTGTTATTTATAATTCAACACTGTATATAGGCTTTCAATGAGTTTTATTAAAGCTTAGAAGTGACGAAATTTATACATAATGCCAACTGGTATTGATAAAATTAAAAGAATATTCGTTACTAATAGTAATTCCATGTGTAATTAGGAAATATTTTATCCATTAGGAAACAACAAAAAGTGTTTTATAATAAAAAATTAAATAGTGTCATAATAATAAAGTGTATAGATAAATAGAACAAAGTATGTATTTATTTTTCTTATTTGTTATATAAATGATATTTTTTTATTCACTTAAATTGCTTATTCAATATGAAGACAACATTTTTTTAGGCATCATTTGCACTGGATTCATAGAAAATTTTGAGTGTCAATATTTTTAACTGCAGAAGGACTCAATTTAATTCAATTTCATACAATGACTGTACTTAAAAAGCAGGTTTTTGGAAATAATCCATGTTTAATTTTATTGATTAAAAGTTTAAAACAAATTGTTTTGAATGAATTTTAAATGTTTAAGAAAAAAATATGTTTCAATTCCACAATGACAGATACACTAACTTGTTGGCAAATTAAACAATTTCAATGATAATACCATATTTTATTAAAATAACTTACATAACAGTACAAAAGCTTAAAATTTTAACCTTCTTTGAGATTTTGTATTTTCTTAGGCTTACTTCTAGATCCATTTGACACTGCTATAGAATCTTTTGAATAAGTATGTACTATATCAGAATCATTCTCATGTTCAAGAAGTTTCTGGAGCAGAAATTTTCTCTCTTCTTTAACTATCTGTATATTTTCTTGTATTTTAGCTACTTCATCACACAAAGCAGCATTTTCCTGAAAATTGTTGAAAAACTTAATATATAATTTCTTAAATTTTCCCACCGAAATATTTATTGCTCTTACAATAATCAAACTTTTAACTCTCAGCTTCATATGATTGTATTTTTTTCTATATCGTTTATTCTGATTCTCGCTATGAATGTTATTCATGACAACTTTAGACGAAGATTTCATTACAAATAAAACTTAAACTATAATGACTGAAATACAAACTATGAAGAAAGAAAAAAGTTGTAAAAAGGAGTTTTATATTTTTCTCTTAATTACATCGATGTTTGACATTTGACAGCTTTAACCGTATATTTAAAGGGAGTCCACTAAGATTAGGGTGTGTTAGATATTTTAATTTTGTATTAACGATTCAAATATATTTCAGGAAAATATAATAAAAATTGGAACTGTATAAAATAAATGTTGTTAAATTATCAAAAATATATATTATGAAAGAGTTTTTTCCAAAAATATTCTTCACTTAATCAAAAGATGTAAATATCTTACTTTTATTAGGATTCGTAATTATTGTCGTTTACCAATTTTAGTACAAAAGCAGATGTACCATTTACTTATGTACCATTCTGTACATGCTGCATCGTCTGTCAATCTTACTTGACAGCCGGCGCCTTACGATCATTGATAAATGTTTTTGTTTATTTATAAAATATAAATAAAAATAATGTGAAATTGGAAAAAATGTCTGGATTTGCTGAATATAAAAGTTTTTTCCCCATCGACAGTATTCAAAAAGTATGTGATTTCTTTGAAGAGCAATTGCGCAGTAATAAAGATCCAGATTTGGCTTTGTTTTCTATCATAGTGGGAGCAGTGGAAAACAACTTAACTAACATAAAAAATAGCGACAAAGATGTTAATCTTGCTTCAAATAGATTTGTTAAAATGAAGTTTCCTTCAGTGGAATGGGAAGAAGTGAAATCCCTTTATGATCGATTCGTTGCTCTGATGCGAAGTGGCGTCGACAATAAATTGCTAGCCGGCGAGTATGCTACACGAGATTTAGTGAAGAGGGTAGCTGATGTCGTTTGGAATTCGTTGACTAGAAGTTATTACAAGGACCGGGCCCACTTACAGTCAATTTATAGTTTTTTGACGGGAAATAAGTTGGATTGCTTTGGTGTTGCTTTCGCTGTAACCGCTGGATGTCAGGTATTAGGAAAACAAGACGTTCATCTCGCGTTATCAGAGGACCATGCATGGGTAGTGTTTGGAAAAGATGGCACAAATACAGCAGAGGTGACAATTATTTTATATTTTATAACATTGTTGCTTTGACAAGAAAAATTTGTTATAGAAAATAAGTGTATAATTTTTTAGGTGACATGGCATGGCAAAGGTAATGAAGATAAACGAGGCAGATCTGTAGGCGAGGGAGTGCTGGCCAGGTCTTGGCTTTATGTGGCTGGAAAGCCTGTTGTGTGTACACGAGTAATGGAACTAGCTGCCTTGGTCTCATCAATTAATCCCACTTTAACACCAACAATCGATGTCCATGAAGTGGCACAGATGCAGCATAAACTTCTATGGTTGTTGTATGATAAAGGTAATATCGTGAATAAATTGGACAACACAAAACTAATGACTGCAGAATTATAAAAAATTACTATAAAATATTATACATTCTAGGTCATTTAGATGCTTATCCAATGGCTTTGGGTAATCTTGGTGATCTGGATGAGTATATGAAAATTTCAAATTGTCCCGAGGAGGACGAAAATTCTGTGCCTCAAGAGGAAGCTGGGAATACCAATTCTGATACCACACCTCGGCCAGATTCAGCCGCCTTGTATGTTCAAGCAATAAGATCTTCGAGAACCCATTATGAAGACAGGCATGTGTATCCGTATACATTCCAAGGAGGCTATTATCACCGACATAAGATGTACAAAGAGGCATTTAATGCATGGGCATGTGCTGGAGATGTTATCAGGCAGTAAGTTTTCATATTAAAATTAAATTATTAATAAATGTATATTTATAAATGAGTAATTTATCAAAAAATCTTTAAATCAGAACTTTTTAGATATCACTTTTAAACTGCTATTACATTTTATTGTTTTATTAACTAACATGAAAGGTTTATCTTATCAGAAAATGGTGTACTGGGAAAATTAGTCATGTTAGATTAGATAGATATATGCTGGATTATTTTTTACCTTAATATTATATTATTTAATAAATTACAAACATCTCTTATTTTATTTATATCACCTTGACAAGAACCAGTTTTTTGAGTTTCTTTTTCACCTGTACTTACTTTTTTATGTCAATACCAGCTTTCCGCCCGCAGCTTCGCCCGCGTGGCGTTGGACTATCCTATGTTCTTTCTCAAGATCAACTCTACCTCTGTGACAGACAGTTACTTTCGCATTTATAATATTAGTAGGGATTTCCGATAGAAAATGAATCAAATATTTAAAAAAATTCTCTATAAAATTCTAATTATTTTGGTATATATTTTTCCAGCTATAACTATTCTAGAGATGATGAGGAAATATACAAGGAGTTTTCTGAAATTGCAAATGAATTAATACCGCAGTTGATGAAAGCTGAGAGTTCAGGACATTCGGCTAGATCCATTCTTAAAGATCCTGAATGTTTTGCTTCCTTGTTAAGGTAGGAAAGATTTTTTTTCTATAATTGTAATTCAGAACAATTTTCAGACTTGTTTTTAATGTTGTTCTTACTAAAATCGAGAGTTCAAAAAACATTTCTCTATTCTTTTTTAAGGTTTTACGATGGAATCTGTAAATGGGAGGAAGGAAGTCAGACACCAATTTTGCACATAGGATGGGCAAAACCCCTAGTCAGCACCATATCAAAATTCGATGCAGAGGTAAGAGCACAAGTTAATATAATCTGTAGTCCAGATGGCAATGAAACCATAGATGCACCGCCGAAAACTGAAAACTCCGAGGAAAACGATAACAAAGTGAAAGATAATGATAGATGGAATAATAATTCCGAAAATACAGAGATGACAGTCCGGGAACAATTGACAGCAGCTGTCAACAGTCGTCCTCGTGTCACTCTATACAGCCATAAAATGGCGGCTCTGAAACCGTTACTTTTGGCTGAACGCTTGAATACCCATGCCTTACAGTTGCAATTGACAGCACAGAGTCAATTACAAAGACCACAGGCTCCCGCCAAAAGGCGTGATGATGATGAAGTTACTCCTTCAGCACCCACCGCAAGAGCTAAACGCGCCCGCCGAGAACGTTAATTTATTTTATACTGCTATATATACATATATATTTTTGTTTTATTTACATTTTTTTTCTATCATAACCGATATCTTAGACTCTTGTGTAACTAAGATGTCCATTTCTCTAGAACTTACGTGTTATGAAAATAGGAACTACAAAAAACATTTAGATCTTACATTCTAATTTATACGTTTAGGTTACTTTTCCTCCTTGGAATATTCAATAATCCTAACGAAACTCTCTTAAAACGGGTTATAAATATGTATAGCGTCATAAAGTACGCGGTATTTTGTCTAAGTTTATTTTTTTATAATTCCATAGATGTAGAGTTATTGTGGTAGATCTGTAGTTCGTCAAGTAATTTATAATAATATTAGGGCAGTAAAGAAGACTGCATTTTAAAATGAACAAAAAAATATATGCCATAATATTTGCTTTTATTAATTTGTGTGATTGATTATGTATGTAGGAAACTATTAAATTATTGTGCTACATATTTTTATAAATGAACTGAATACATTAACAGTTATTATTTAAACATTAACTTTAATTGTTGAAAGTTTATAATTATCCATTTTATACTTTTAATTGTGTTATGATGCAAAGCATTGGAGTAAAACTCTTGAGTTGTTGAAACTTAATAAATTATCTGTCTGAATATTTAATTGATAAAAACTATAAATCATTTGAAAGTATAGTTTTTTTATTAAGTATTAAATTAAGTTTATGTCTTTTAAGATAGATAATAATCTATAATTATATTAAATCTTTTTTTGTCTTGAATTAAAAATAAGAGTAATTTATAAAGAACTAAAGATATGTACTTACTTATGGCTATTGACTTATAAAATCATAATATTTTACATGCCCTAAGAAAGGTACAAGTTGTTGAATTGTACAAAAAAAATCCTCGAAGGTACGAATTAGAAGAAATAATGAAGATTTAAATTGTTTCACATTCTTAGAAATGTTATATGTAACAAAGTTTTACTAAGAATGCTTTGATGAAATCGTATGTACGATTGTTATTTGTATTTTGGTTTGACATGAGTATAAAAAAATATAAAATTTAACGGAAGCTATTGCTGACGTTTATGAGAAATTTTAACATTCAATGATCAAAGTAAAAACTAAAGTGCCTTTGATGTTTCAGGAATGTTTAATTAATGAAAAGGCACATCTAAATAATTAGATGAATAACTTAAATATATTATATGGTTTTTTAAATGAATTCTTCTGTTACCCTCTTAAAAACAAACATATTTTTAAAGGTCACCCTAGTGGTGTCCACATTATTTTTTAAATATTTTTTAAGATTTATATTCTCTGTACAGTTAGTATAGTGGATTCATGAAAAACTTGAAAAGATGATAAGTATTATTTTTATAGACATATAAGTAGTATTCTTATATATGCCTATAAATGAAATTTTTTATCCTTGTCTGAGTATTAGTATCTAAAGTATGTGTAATTATAAATCTTTAATGGTTGTACTTATATAGAAATAGTTCATGTTCTTAAAACTTTTGCCACATTAAAATTATATATTATTGCTGGAGCAATGTTGATCTTTGCCAACTTAAGGATTAATTAAAATAATAGTAGCCATAGACTTAATCATTAATTTCTTCTGTGGCAAGGACTGGTGACACTGACCAAATTTGTAGATCTATGAGCAATATATTTTTATCATCTATAAATCTACTTACAGTGGATGTAATTTTTTTTTTAATGACAATTGTTTTAAAGTAATTATGTTTGTAAGCCGTAATATGTATATGATGCTGAAGAAAATTTGTTTTGCTCTCTGCAGAAGTATAAAAATCTGTTTTGCTGATAACATTTTTGTTATTGACTTAATGAAACTATTTTTAATGTAAGAATATTTTTGTATGTCTTAATTATGTATTAAATTTTGTAGAATGTTCGATTTTTTCTTTCAATGTAAATCAGTTATGTGCACTGAAGTTTAAATCTGAATTGTTTTTAACATTATTTTTATTCAAAAATTGTAATGTTATTGCATATGAACATTCTTAAGTTTAATATATATACTTAGGAAACACACTTTTTATTTGAACCGAACCTTTAAATTCCCGAACGCATCCGAAGCGATATTAAAGCTATGACGCTTGACTTGTTCTCTTTTAACGCGCGAAAGTATGTTGTGAACACGGCTTGTATTATTGTAAATAGAATTTAACTAATTTAAGGTGTTTTGGCTTAAGATAATAATTAGTTTGCTCTAGTTAAGGTTTTATTGTTATTTAAAAGTCCTGGCTTTATAAGAAAACTATATTCTTATAAGAATTTTATTAGAATCCTTAATTCAGAAGTGGGATAGCATTCACGTTCATAGTTATATTTATGTTATACGTTTTTGATTAAGTACATAAAAAGTAATAAATAAAATAAAATATGTGTTTTCAAATCTACTTTAACAATAACTTGCGAGTGAATAAGACTGATAGATAACATTAGTCTCGAAACACGTGGCGTTGACAAGACAACCACCGTTGGTTATGGAAAATTTGAACGGAACTCGATCTAAGAATATAAGTTTAGATCACGATCGAGAAGTAGGACACATTCTTTTTCAGGCACCATATTACGTTTCAGTACATTAGAAGTTTAACGCTACCTCAAGTAAAGCACTAAACAGCGAAGTTCAAAATAACGAAACTGTTGGTTTGTATACTCTTTCACTGGGAGATTAAAACAAAACGAACAAGCAATTCAAATTAAGGCATGAGTCTAACAGGTACAAATTTTGCTTTATTAATAGTACACGCATTCGGTAAGTTTTATTTATTAATTCGTTACCATTATAAGCATGGTTAAGCTCATGTTTACCAATACAGTCTCACTCTTTGGCTTCATAGTGCCTGACTGTGGGTGAATTTTCGAATATTTCTAGTTTTCTACTTCACTTACTGAATTCAGTAGCAATATTTATTTAATAATACACAAAATGCATAATGCAAGTTGTCAGATATAAAGAATAACATTAGAAATTAGATATGAAAGATAAGGAACTTATTTTGATAGGCTATGCAGTGAATTTAAAAGGCTATAGGGTTTATAATCCTGAAAACAACTCAGTTAAAACTAGTAGAGACATCCTTATAATGTAACCAACCAAAAATATAGTTAATATTACTATTGAGTGTAAGGTTTCAACGGGGAACAAAGTGAAAAAGAAGAAAATGGTAATGCAGATAGCATAAATACTGAATGTAATGGTAGTAATGTCACATATTCCATAAGATTCATTAGTAAGTGATTCATATCAGAGTGTTTCTGATACAGCATCAAAACCAGACTATTATTATCATCAATCATCATCAAATCATTAGTAGACTTGAGTCTGGAGTTTCCCTTTGGACAAACAATTTTATTTTAATTTTTATTACAATTGAAAAAAGTATCTGATAGATTCACCTACAAATATTTATGTATTGTAGAATCAGATGATCAGAATATAATGGATATTACACACAGGGAGCTTTAAATGAAACTGAGAGTAAGTATGGAAGTAGAATTAGAGTCGTTTAAGATAAATGATGTGTGAGAACTTGTGGATAACTCTTGTGATTCTACGGTAGTTCAGTACAAATGGGTGTTTAAAAACAAAGTCTGATAATGTTGGTAATGTGCGTTACCATGCAAGATTAGTGGCAAAATGTTTTTCACAGAAAGCCAGTGTAGGCTATCATGAGACTTTTCCCTGTACTATATTACTCTACTCTAAGAATGTTATTCTCTTTAACTGTAAAATTAGGTTTAGATTTACACCATCTGTATTACAAGAGCTTTCCTAAATGATTTTGTGTATATGAAAAATCTAGTATAGTATGAGGATGATAATAATGGTGGTAACAAGGCTTAAACATGTCATTTGTGGACTTGAGCAGTCCTTGCATGCATGGTATGAGAGAGTCAGTGATCACTTAAAGTCTTTAGGTCATTTAAAATCTAAGTATGAACCTTGTTTATTTACAAAGCTTAAAAAATAATAATAATGTTTAAGTGTTTAGTTATAATAGCTGTGTTTGTATTCTTTAAATATAAAATGGCTACTAATCAGTTAATACAAGATTTAAGCAGTAAATTTAAAATAAAAGATCTAGGTCAAATAAAGCAATGTTTAGGTTAAAGAGTAAATATGTATGAAATGTTATAACTGTTAATCAAGAACAATATTTGGAAAGCTTTCTGAAATGATTTAATATGTCTTACTGTAAAACTGTTGAAACTGCTATAGAGATTAATGTAAGGATAGAAAAATCTAAGAACAGTTCTTGTGATAAGAAAATTCCATATAGACAACTGATACGTAATTTTATGTATTTAGCTGTCTTGACCAGACTAGACTTAGCTTACAGTGTATGTTATTTGAGTCAGTTTAATAACTCATATGATGGAACTCATTGAAAACACTTAAAACAATTTTGAATTACTTAAAAGTTACTAAAATGTTTTGCTTTGTTTTTATTAAAGGATAATTCTTATATTCAAGGATATGGTGCTGCAGATTAGGGTTCAGATTCAAATGATAGAAAATCTTTTTCTGGATTTTAAGTTGTCTGGTAGAGTAATTTCTTTTGAATGAAGAAAACACAAATGTAGCTTTGTCTTCAACAGAATTAGATAATATTTCCATGTGAGAAGCCAGTAAGGAGGTTATTTAATTAAAAAGACTATTTGATTTTGAAATTGAAGGCTATTTAATTTTGTAATTAAAAGTAATCCAGAAACAATTACTTTTTACAAAGATTGTCAAAGGGCATAAAACTTGTTTTGAATCCAGTGTGCCATAGGAACATATAGACATCAGATACCATTTTGTCAGACAGGGAGTAGCAGATAAATTTGTTGAAATTGATTATTTATAAATTGCTAAAATGCCAGCTGAAATTTTAACAAAAAGTCTAGGTTCTTTAAAGCATAAATATTTTAATTAACAACTTGGTATACTAGCTATCTCAATTTTTTTATGATTTTGTTAAGCAGAGGCGTTAGTATTATAATAACTATCCGTAAATATATGTGACTATCGCCATCTGTAGTAACTAATGTGTTTGTGTAACGTGCGTGTTATCAGGGAGCTCACCGGCTGCTGATACATCAAGTCAAACAAGGCTTACGTAAATTGTCAGAGGCGGAGACAGCGTTCTCACAATTTTAATTATTTTATTTTCTTGATTAGATATTCGCAATTCAAAGGCAGCTCAAAACCTAGTATACGTGGACCCCTAGCGTAGTTCGAGTCCTATCCGGTGGTTACTACCAGTTTGACCTCATCAGCGGTTCGTGTGGGGAAATTACACGAGCGGTGGCCGAGTCCATGGTTACCTGTGAACCGATAGAGGTGTTTGGAATAATGCGCAGTTCTTGGGAGTGAAACCTGGTTACATAGAACAAGCTGGTGGACTGGCTTTGACACATAATCATGTATTGGACTAGCGATTGAGTGATGCTTATGTCCATGGTAATCATTTTCATATCATAAACCACCTAATCATGTATTGGACTAGCGATTGAGTGATGCTTATGTCCATGGTAATCATTTTCATATCATGAACCACATAATCATTTTCTTGTTCATATTCATTTCCATATCATAAACCACATAATCATTTTCATGTTCATATTCATTTCCATATCATGAACCACATAATCATTTTCATGTTCATATTCATTTCCATATCATAAACCACATACATAATCATATATTGGACTGGCGAGTCAGTGATGCTTCCGTCCATGGTTATCATTTTCATATCATAAGCGAGATGATCATATATTGGACTAGCGAGTCAGTGATGCTTCCGTCCATGGTTATCATTTTCATATCATAAGCGAGATGATCGTATATTGGACTAGCGAGTCAGTGATGCTTCCGTCCATGGTTATCATTTTCATATCATAAGCGAGATGATCGCATATTGGACAAGCGAGTCAGTGATGCTGCTGTCCATAGTTATCATTTTCATATCATCCTTAAAATATCATATTATTGAAGTGTTGACGCGCGATGCACTATTGCTTTCGTCAACCGCAGACAGTTGGGACGCCTTCTGTCTGGTTTGATTACAGATGCAGGCCTGGTTTACGTCTCGTCGGAACCTCGCTACGAACAGTGGTGTAAACAGGAACTTTAATTTAGAGGGCCCTCACAGACTATTTTCATTTTATTTTTCACACGTTACATTACTTTGTATGTCTTTATGTGTCTTCAATGAGATTATCACAATCTCTTGCAAGTAACTATTCAGATTTCAGATGAAGTAAATGATTAGATTGATTCATCATCATTGTCATTTCGACCAAGTACCGATACAGCTGGATATAGTGGCAACCCTTCAGCTGCAGTCGCGACCCTTCAACTGCAGTTGCGACCCTTCAGCTTCAGTCGCGACCCTTCAGCTGCTTTGGCAGTCCTTCAGCTGCTTTGGCAGTCCTCCAACTGCTTTGGCAGTCCTCCGGCTGCTTGGGCGGTCTTCCGGCTGCTTGGGCGGTCTTCCGGCTGCTTTGGCAGTCTTCCGGCTGCTTTGGCAGTCTTCCGGCTGCTTGAGCGGTCTTCCAGCTGCTTTGGCGGTCCTCCGGCTGCTTCGGCGGTCCTCCGGCTGCTTAGGCAGTCCTCCGGGTGCTTCGGCAGTCCTCCGGCTGCTTCGGCAGTCCTCCGGCTGCTTCGGCAGTCCTCCGGGTGCTTCGGCAGTTCTCCGGCTGCTTTGGCAGTCCTTCGGCTGCTTTAGCGGTCCTCCGGCTGCAGTTGCTTCACTGTCAACTGGCCTTGCCGAGGAGCGCGCCGAGGACGACGCTTCGTCAGGATTGGCCGACTTAGGAAACACACTTTTTATTTGAACCGAACCTTTAAATTCCCGAACGCATCCGAAGCGATATTAAAGCTATGACGCTTGACTTGTTCTCTTTTAACGCGCGAAAGTATGTTGTGAACACGGCTTGTATTATTGTAAATAGAATTTAACTAATTTAAGGTGTTTTGGCTTAAGATAATAATTAGTTTGCTCTAGTTAAGGTTTTATTGTTATTTAAAAGTCCTGGCTTTATAAGAAAACTATATTCTTATAAGAATTTTATTAGAATCCTTAATATATATATACTGGACCTGTTAACTTCTTAGTTTTTAGGGCACAGTTTGTGGCATTCATTAATTAAGTAAAATGACAGATTTTTTTTTGTATCTGTATGTTGAAAGTGCGCTATACTTATAACAACATTAGTTTACTTATCTGTAATGTGATAGCAATTGCATTTATAGATTAAAATGTAAAATGCCTAGAATTGTACTGTTTTGTGTTTGTTTTGATTTCTCCCTATATATTTACTTACTGCTACATGATTTATTTTGTGTTTTGGGATTGATTGGAAACAGCGTTGTGAGATTTCGTTTATAATGAAATTAATTTATCTCTAACTACTTTTATACGCAAACATGTTTTGCAGTCAATTTAATTATATTTGCGACGTTTAGATGTGATATTTTTACAAAAAGCGACAAGTTCTGAAATGTTTAATAAATTATATGTTTTTGTAGTAGTAGCTTAATGTATAAAATGTATTAAAAAATATCATAAACATTAAAGAAATACTGTTAGGTTCGACATTGAAAAGTGTATAGGTAATAAAACTTATTAATTTCTAAACGATATTTTTAGGTTCGGTATATAAGCTTGCAATATTTTGAAATAAAATGTTCAATATTCTACTAAAATTGCAGTAACATTAAATCACTGAAATAATTCAATGCATATTTCTACATATTATTTATATTATAAAAGTTTATAAGTATGTAATGATGTTGGTTGCTTTTTCACACAAAAACTGCTTCATAAAGTCCAATAAAACATCACAGTGATGTAACTTATACATTAGTAGGCTTAGACTAAGTTGCCACTGTCACGCTCAATATGGTATTTTAACTGTTTTTACATTCATTAATGGTCGCACGTTTTAATATTTACGTAGGTTATTGAAAGAGAAACGGGAAAGTGTCTATGGAAACTTGAGTTACATATAAGATATAAACTATTATTAAGTATCCAATAATCTCGTGTAGATCCCGCAGGATCAGTAGGAAAGAAAGAAAGCATTAGTTTTCTATATGAAATCACGTGACACGGACTATAAAGTATAAACATCAATCTTATTTGTTATCATATCTACATATATCCTTACTAATATATGCTAAAGTAAGTGTCTATCTGCTACTTTTTCGAGCCTTAACTGTTGATGATTTTTTGTATAGAGACATATGGAACCCTTGGGACAGACAAAGGGTACCGACCTCTATCCCAAAACAATATAGATGGAATCATGAAGTGTAGTTCGGATTAAGGAGCTGTAATGTTTTTTTTTTTTAACTTTTATCTAGATCCCGAAACTATACGGGTTCAATTTCCGTAATGTCAGAGAACAACTCTGATGTCGATGTCGACGGAGTCGCGAGCAAAAGCTAGTATACTATAAGACGAAATCTTTTAGCATTCAATGGATTCACCGTGCGGGTGCCGGGTCTATGGCGGTGCAAGGAGAGGAGCTTCAACCCTGCCTGGGACTTGCGTCGAAAGGGAGTAACCTAGTGTGTATTTACCAAATACAATTTTATACAGTGTCTTTTAAGAAGCAGCAGCAGTACTATTGCAAAATTAATAACAATTAATAACCCCAATCGGAGATACTACCTAAGAAACCTATTGATCGATATGAAAAAAAATCAGCCAACAGAATAAAGTCGTTATCAAATACATAATGTATAACATAATTTACACGTTAAAAATATATATAAAAATATATATGTGAGGCAACAGAACCATTAAATTACAGTATGTACGTCTTTTAATATTTCTTTAAATATTCTATGAAAATATTGAAACTGAGACGATGTTTGATTTTGAAAATACCTACATATTTGTTTCCCTAAACTAACATTGTTTACCTTCATATTTTTTAATTTATTATTTAATGAACATAATATGGAAATATACAGTAAAAAGAATTACAAGAAAACAATGGTGGGACCAAGGTGGCCTTATCGCTTAAAAGCTATGGTTTTCAGATACAGACAATGTTCTGGTTACACAAAAGAAATACATACAGACCAATACTGACAAGATGTTATAACAATATTAATACTGTATAAAAAATAATAGATATACTACTATGCATCAATGATAAAAGATCAGATTAAAGCTCGGGGGTATGTATGTCTATTGTCAGGGCGATTCTATGAGGTCAGAACTAGATCTAAATGTCGTTGGGTCGGTTTCATTGAGTTTAGCCCATTGATGTATGAAGAAATATTCAAAATCTTAATTCTTTATTTAAATTTGAAAAAACAGCCTGTCAACTACTGTGACCCCCATCATTATGATTGAATCTGGATTATTCATTGCTTTAAGAATTTAGATCAATCGATTATTCTTAGGTATAAATTGTAATCAAATTAAATTTTGTAGCAATATCTATCTTCAGTCCTGTTTTTTCCCACTTCCGTAGAACTAGCAACATTGCTTTATGACAAGTAACTTGGTCTCTGTGGTACCAACTTGTTTGGATTATGTAGATTGTAAATGAACAATACCGTTACCCAACACAATTTTCTGACATTTTTTGCTTCGATTCCAACTTTGAATTTATATCAACATTGCATTTTATTGTTAACATCAACAAAAACAGATTTAAACAATGGTTTATTACGATGAATAATTTTCGTTTAGATGATGCTGTTAAAGATTTAAAAAATATAGTCGAAAACAATCGATGTGTCAATTGGTGAGATTGGTCTTCTATTTTGATCTTGTTGTGACTATATATTATTAATATTTTTTTGTATATTTAGTGATCAATTGAATGTGTTGAGCGTGAGATATCCCTGTGGTCACACGACGTGTAGTAATTGCGTTGCAACTGCTGAGGATTGTTTACTTTGTCTTACGCCACCCGAAGTTTCCACTCACTACATAGATGAACCTTCAAGTCTACGTGTCAAACATGCATCTGAACTTTTGACGGCCTTTCAAGAATTGTTTGAAGTCGATGGTAGTACAGTCATTCATGATTTTGATTCTTAATATTTCTTGAAAGTATTTATGCTTTTTTCGTTTTACAGTTTACAAAAGATGCAGACTCTCTGAAAAACTTAAACTAGAAAAGGAATTATTCCCAGAATGTATTCAAGTTTCCAGTAAATACACAAATAAAAGAAAAAGTTTTGAAAACAAAGAATCTAGAAAACGAAACAGAAAGCTTGCAAGTTTTCCTGGAGAAAACATTTCATTCAGAAAATCATACACAATGGAAAATATCGAAAACAATGTTGAACAGTGGTTAAATAAAAATGAAACATTTCAAAAGAATGTTAACAGTGTACCTCGTAAACCATTTACAAATTTAAATATTAATGTTCAAACACATAAAGATAAGAATAAATTGGTTAATCAAACTAGTAATAAGAGTTTAAGTAGGAAAAGAAGCCATTTACACACACTGAAAGATACCTCAAATGTGTCCAAAGTTCCATATAAGAAATTTAAGGTACAGTCTGAGAACAAAGGTGAACATAATTTTGACAATAATTTGACTGAGAACAATGAAAGTGGTATATTTTTTGAAGATGCCATAATTATAGATGATAGTCAAAGTGATGTTTTAGATAAAGATCGTCTTGCTTTAATGGCTGTTCTGGAGGCTGATAAAAATGATCTGTCTACAGATTGCGGCATCGATATATCTATGAATGAAAGTATAAAGAAAAATTGCATCAATCCACAAAATAATAGCCAAGATGTGATAAAAACTTATAAAGTTCCGTTTGTTAAGAAAAGCGCTATACTTGAAATTTGTAAGTTATGTAGAGAAGCCAATGATCAAGACAGTTCTCAGACTCCAAAAAATGTTACTGTTACTATTGATAATGATAGTTTTATAACAACTATAAAAGTGGTAGATTGTTCGGACAGCGTCAAAAATTCAACAAAATTAGCCGCTGTTCAAACTGATGACGAAAAAACCAAAGTTGATAAGGAAATAATTGAATCGAACCCTTCCAATAACTCACCGAACACTAGTTCTCGTGAGGTGAAATTAAAACCACAAGAAACGATGTATGATGTAGATCCAATACAAGATAAGGCAGTTGATAATAAGAGCAAATGTTTAATTATAGAGGAATCTGATTCCGACAGTGATTTATCCAATGTAGAAGGCAGTTCCTTTGAAGTGACTGCAGAATGTCATAATACAGAAAAAAATATGTAAGGTTAATTATATAAATTATGGAATAAACAATGTTTTTTGCCAACAATTATTTCATTATAGTTGGTGGCGACAATATTTAACAGTAGTGTGACTTTGTATGTGTCATTATTTGTAGTAATCAAAACTTTTTTTATTCATATGAATTTTATTATTTAATTACAAATTTATCCAGATCATCTCAAACCATTATGACTATTGTATTAATAATGGAAATTTAAATAAGTTTTATTTATGACGTCTTAATTTCTTTGCAGACACTATGATGTTTTGGGTGAACTAAATGATTATGAAAACAGAGGACGCCATGCTTTAAGAGAACATTCACCACACAGTTCCGACTCATCAGACAAAGAAAATTACGATCCAAACAAAATGAAAAGACATGACGCTAAAAAGAAGTGTTGTTATAAAAATAAATACTAAGTATATTGTGGGTTTAAAGAATATGTATGCTATTGACAGTTTTTAAATGTTTTAATTTAATATTTTATTAAAATTTTTATATAAAAATTTGAACCTTATTTTATTTTCCTTTACTCATAAAATTACTGTGCACTCAATAGTTTTCCTCAAATTGACAACTACATTATTCAATTGGGTATGTGATGTTTAAATTGTACAAAAGTATGGATTAACACAACAGCAGTTCCTATACTGAACTTTCAATGACTGTTACACAATGTAAAGAAATATTTCAGAGCTTATTTATAAATTTACTGAGTCACTTTCACTGACAACAGGTTATTATTTCAAACCTAACAACAGCCCTACTTAGATCAATATGCTAAAATTTCAATACGTTTTGTCGAATGGTAATCGATTTATCAGATTTTACTATTCCATTTTTTTTAAGCTTATCTATTTTAAGTATGTAAAAAGAGTGGTATTATAGAATTAAAAGTCGAAGACGTAACAATGACTGAATTCTTTAACCCTTCGCCGTTAAAGTTATGGGTCGTAAATAAAAGTAATTATTGGAGGTACGTGTGTATTGTCATAAATTTGCTACTTCGAGATCACCACCAGCCGGAGGATCCGCCGCCGCCGGACCAGCCACCGCCGCCTCCGCCGGACTTCCATCCGCTACCACCACCGCCTGACCAGCCACCACCTCCTCCGCCTGATTTCCATCCGCCACCGTCGCCAGACCATCCGCCTCCGCCTCCGCCAGATTTCCATCCGCCACCGCCGCTGGACCATCCGCCGCCGCCTGATTTCCATCCACCACCTCCTCCGCCGCTGGACCAGCCACCACCTCCTCCGCCTGATTTCCAACCGCCTCCGTAACCACCGCCTAAAAATAAAAACTGATCATTTTCCGCTCCATACTTATGTGTGAATTTAATGATAGCTTTAATAGGTCCATGCATAAACTTTTTGCGCTACTATAAAGCTCATAAGTCGAAAATTACAAGGTAGGTAATTATGTACTTTTTTCCCACTGGGGACCATTAAGGCTAGACTTCTACATTTTTAATATATGTATGTTAATTTTTTTCACAAAAGAATCGTGATTGGCGGTCCATTTCGTATTTTAGATAATGATTAAATTGATTTATTAAACATCTTCTTTCATATTTATGTTCATTCGTACTTCACATTATTATCATTTCGAAATTCGTATATCTGTTCGGTCATTAAGTGAATGGATGACCCTCTTATGCAGCGTTTTGACCTCTTCTGGGTTAAAGCAGCCAAGAATAATGTTTTTATTAATAATCTTTTTGTAAAGCATGAATTCCAGATGGCTTATAGGTACTATGTTACTTTCTTTTACTTTCCCGTTTTGCTATTTTTGATATTTGTTAAGTAATTCTGATATGCTTATTGAGTATATCGGTTATTATGGCTTGATTGTTTTATCTGTATATTGATTGTTAAATAAAATCTTACCGCCTCCACCTCCGCCGCTCGAGATAATCTTGATGATCTTCACTTCTGTTGAAAAAAAGCATTTTTTATTAACAATAGATACATGTAACAAAAAAATCTTTATTATATATATGTCACTGGACTTCTCTCAAACGACTGGACCGATTTCGATGAAATTTTTTGTGTGTGTTCAAGGGGATCTGGGAATGGTTTAGATTCACAATTTTGTCCGCTGGACAATGTCTTTTTAATAAGTTTTTAATTTTTTAGTAGTTGTTGATACAAACGTTTCTTTTGACATTAGATTCGACAACTAACTAATATGTCAATCATTCTGTCGCACTTCAAAACACGGAGATTTATGACTTAATAGGTAAACTCCAAAAATGTAAATACCTAAAAAACGTAACAGATATTTCTTGATTATAAGGCGATACGAAGTTCGCCGGGTCTTCTAGTTGTTATATAATTGTCGGGAAGATACTTACGACCACCTGATCCGCCGCCATGGCCGCCTCCATAGCCACCGCCGCCTCCTGACCAGCCACCACCTCCTCCGCCTCCTGACCAGCCACCACCTCCACCGCCACCTGACCAGCCACCACCTCCTCCTCCGATATACCCGGCGTGGACCGCCGCTGCGAGGGCGAGAAGACAAACGAAGACCTGGAACATAAAATACATTAAAATAACGCTTCCTATTTAAACCGTTGACATATATATTGACAGTTTACAATATACATATTTAAATTATATATGAATAATATTCTTGTATAATAAATACAATGAATGTTTATTGTATTTGTATTATGAGAGTATATTACCTTCATGTCGAAGCTATGCGTTAACTGTCTGATGTGAGGCTGTTAGTGTGTTATATACGAATCCGACGCCCCACTCGCTGCTGTTGGGCCGTGAGACGAGCTAGAGAACGGAAGCTCTTCCTCGGCTTGGCTGTGATGCAACCCATTGTGCCTGCATCTTAAATGAACTTAGATTATACCCGGTCTAATTGTCCACAATTATGGAAATACGATCAAAACTTAAAGCGAACATTGAATGATCAGTAATTAGTTATTACTTAACTTGAGCGTGAGATCTATTGTCACGTCAAAAGTACTTTATTTGGGAAAAATATGAAATTTTTATGTTTTGAGACATAAAATTCTTTTGATGTCATTGTTTTATGGAAGTCAGGCGTTGTGTTAATCGTACTTTTGATATAAGTACTGAATAAATATAAAATGGTTGAATACAGATGTACTTTAGGTAATTATTTTTTCTTATAATACGAGTACCTACTACTTTTAAATTATTAATCACGGTAAATATTAAACTACAAATATCTCATAATAGTTCCTACCTTTCATTTAATGCTTTAAACTTGATAAAAGCCTTTAGAGAGCTTTGCGTAATACGTATATTTGTTAATAAAATGTCTCGAACATTTAGTTTATCTAACGCACTTCTACAAGGAAAACATTAGTCACCATTACCACTCTCCTCTCAGAGTTCACTATAACATATGGAAGAAGTAATTTGAGACATCATTATCTCAATTAAAACCATAAAATTGTAGTTTAGGAATTGTAAGGAGTGCTAAGAGTAGAAAAAAATATTTTTTATCGAGTCCTATATATAATTTTTCAATTAAGACGTTACAGCGGTTTTTTTTTATTTTACTCATCATAAACTTCAGGTAACTTGTTTTTTTGCTTTTTATCTCTTCATATGATATTTTTTTTAATATTCATTGATGCAATATAGTATTTTTTATTTTAAAAGGCATGTAATTTTTTTATAAACTATTAATGTGAATCTGGCCTTCACTTGTCTTTATTATATCATATATTTAAACAAAAAGCTTGTACGTTATTTATGCTGAGAACTAGCTACACTAAGTGCATAATTGTTTCACGCTAAAGCTTAATGAATCTTTAATAATACAGGCTATGATAGAAATAATTTATTTTTATAACATTTTTCACTTTATTTTGTTACCTACAAGAAAATAAGCAGCAATCGTCCTTACTGTACAATTTATAGATAAGATTTTTTTTTCTAATTACTCACCTTTCGGATTTATCGTTTATGAGAATTGGATGATATTTTGAGATATCGTTTCGTTTGGTAATAAATGATGTTGATCTTTTAATCATAATGTAACCTACATCTTCAATACAGATAAAACAAAATTGTAATTAATTGAGTGTCTGTATAAAACATTTTTTAGATAAATAATTTTCGATCATAATAAACTTAAGGTGACAGAGCCTAGCTGTGGTTAAGTAACTACAGCTCGAAGGTAGGCTGGCTCGACTCGAGAAGTGCCACCCTCTCACAGAAGATCGGCGTCAAGTAGTCTGTAATCGTTGCGTTTCGTCCGTTGAGTGAGAGAGCCGGTTTCCCTTTCCTTTTTCCACCCTTTCCAGCCTATTCCCTTTTCCTATCCTTTCCTCCTCCGTTACCACGGTTAAGGTCGGCAATGCACCTGTAACATCTCTTATGTTGCAGATGTTCTTGGGCGTAGGTGACTACCTTCCATCAGGTAGACCGCCTGCTTGTTTGTCCGTTTGAAATAAAAATTATGAAAAGAAAAAACATATGTACGCAAAACAACAAATAATATTTATCTCTCTCTCTCTTATTATTTTATCTCTCGTTGCCTGCCTGAAGTTTTTTTTATATCAATGACGGAAAATACAATAGGTCGATTTTTTTTATATAATATATTTTTAATGGAAAAGATTAATAATGGAAATTTAAGAATAAAAACGAGATTAAATAGAAACTGGAGATAAATATAAACGGTAAAAAAATTAAACCTATGTTCAATTAAATTTTTCTAGAAGCTATTTTTGAAGACCATTTATAAACATTGATACCTAAGTTAATGACAAAACTTTCATTTTTATCATTAGATAGAAATTATATGTAATTGTCTATGAGTTAGCGTACCTGTAAATTGGTATATGTAAGAGATATTGGAAAGGAACTTAACATTTACTGACTATTAATAATCTATTAGGTATTTGAGTGTAGTCTCAAAGTGAATTATACATTAAGACTGATTATTATATCCTGTCTATTCGTCGTATACAAATCAATAAAATCAATTATGTCTCTTATTTATTACACATATAAAAGTTATTTTATCGCTTTTTCATTTTTAGGTCAACAATATATTTATGAAAAATATAATGTTTAACTAAAAATTAAAAAATAATAATAAGGGCAATTAACTAGTTTTGTCTCTCTTCAATATAAGAAAATTGAAATTTTCCTCTTTTTCGTGTAATCTGTAAAAACTAAAAGAATAACAGGGTTACACAAAAAAAAGCTATAGGGACTAGTCAAGTTAACTCAGATTTTACTTCTGTAATTGTTTTGTAACATTTTGTGATCATAATTTTAGTGTTTGCAAGTACTTAGTGTTATGAGTAAAGTCGTCTGCAACTAAGTCGCTAAATTATAAATAAGTTATGTAAATATAATAAATTAAATATATAATTTAATGCGGTACTTAAAATTATTCTTCCTGTGTTTCAAGTTTGAAGTACTAAAGTTTGCTCATCATAAATTTATGTACCATTGTTTCAATTACAAGGCACAAAATCAATATACCTAATAACATGAATTAATTAAAAAAATCTTAACAGCGCAATCTTACGACAAAGTGATCCTTTTTGATTTTTCTTTTATAGAAATGTATTCCTTTTATTTTGAATTAATTTAACTACAGTTTAGACATATTTTTTTCCTTTGAAATCGACTTTAAATATTGGTATTCTTTTGGAAATATTTTTTTGCATGCAATCTATATTTATACTTACTAATAAATAAACTTTACGTCTCTATTCGTACCTAATTTCAAAATTAGAGCTTTTCACTTCACTGAAGGCCTCTGAAAATACGTAAGTTATTTATGTGATACATACAGATTTTCGTATAGATCTGTCTGTTTGTTCGTTTCTCCTAATATCTGCAACAGCTGAATCTGAATTTTGATGGAAAATTTAATCGTACTTATATAATATAAATAGTAGCTTGGCTACTCACTAACCGGCACAAGAAAATAAGTTCCTTCTCAATTCGCGTTATTTTTTGTTACACTATTAATAGGTACTTACAAAATATATTTTTATTCTGTACAGGGCATTGTTCTTAGATAGTCATAGTTTCGCAGAGTTAAGAATTTGTAAGTAATTTTCGTACAATCGAAAGAAAACTTCTAAATACCCAAAGCCTTCAGCAACAGCTCCTACCTATTATAAGATTATTCTTATGTGTATTGTTAAAAGGCGCCCTTTAAAGTTGGAAATTCTAGGTAATTTATAAAGTAAATACATATTTTTTGTCCAGTAAATTACTGCTCGTTATTGGTGTCACATAAGCGCATCTTGGTTTTACATAATTATTTTACACATTGCCTTCTATCTATGTTAGTGACTGCATGACGTGACAGGTAAATTAATTTAAAAATGTGATTATCGCAATACATTATAATATTAACGTAGGTTATTAAACGAAAAACGGGAAACTTAAGAACCTAGTGAGATTGTGTAAACTTGGAGTAAGCATAATTTAATTTTTATAAAGTACTTAGTAGTTCTTACCTTAGTACTTTCTGAGATTACCATAAACTTAAACTATTCATTTTGACTATAGCTCCCCAGTTTAATACATTTAATAACAGATTGTTGTTTTATATACTTATAACATAATGTATATTTATATATGTAGGAAGAAAAACTTTCTGGTACCTAACCTCAGCTAAAGCAGTTTTATTAAATTTGGTGCCTTATTTTGTAAATGAATAAACATTTTGTAAGCTATTATTACGTTACCTTTAAAAAAAATAATTATGTATACCTACATATTACGGATATCGGCAAGCTTTGCTGTGTACTCTGTACTCATGTAAATGTATGCATGCATTTTGTTATACATAAAATTTGAACAGTATTTAGATTATTTTGATATATGTCAAAATATCTACTTTAATAAACAGATTGACCAATTTGACGCTATTCTTTTCTAAATCGTACCTATGTATAATTAAGTATTACATCCCAGTGTGAGCATTGAGCACGAATGTGAAACACCGTGAATCGCGTGAGGCTGGAATTACAAAATGTTGACAACCAACATCAACAAAAGACGTAGATTAAGCTAGGTTTCTATTAACCTTTCTTCTAATATATAAGCCTTTTGTTATAATTTTGTTAATATAAAACTTTAATGATTTTTGTCAACAATTACTCAGGAAATATTATAGTGGGTATATTATACTAAAAATACCTGACTATTTTGAGGTCCATGTAGTTTAACCCCACAGGTCACACGATAGAACACACGCAGCGTTATGCAAGAATAATGCATTAGTATTATTTTTTTGTTTTTATTTGTAATAGAACATCATTATTTCACATGAAGTCTTTAAAAAAAGATATTTCTAAGTTTGTTTAATAGCAATCCCTTTTAAGAAATCAATATCCCATATGGAGCTAACATACCAAAAGTCATAGAATGGTGTCAACGGAGGCAGTTATTATTTTAAAAAGTGCCCATTCTACCGGTTTTCCTCCCCTTATAATAAAAAATGAACTAATTCTACTGTTTAGAATTTTCAGTGACGAAAAATATCTTAATATTTTTTTTGCCTAGAAAATATTACAAACGAAACAATTAACACTTATTGCATTACTACGAGCAAAATTCAAGACTTTACTTCCGATGCATCAGAACAATCATCAAAATAAAAAACCTTCGAAAAATAGAATACAAATTTACATTTGGAATGGTTGTTTAAAGGTCACAAAAGCGAGTAAACACTAATTACAACCCACTGATCACAAACAGCCAGCTTCATCAAGGCTGTGTTTGGTTTTCGGGTTTCGCAACCCAATGGCATAAACTGTAATGTATCAACAAAAAATACATTAATAAAAATAAATATATCTTCAATAAAAAATATACTTGATGACCTAGAATATATTGTTGGTGTTATGGATGAGTTATTGTTCGATATAAAAACTATTTATACCTAAAAGAAAACAGACAATATTTGTGCAGGGTTGTACAAGATGGCTTTGACGATTGATACAAAATAAAGTTTCTCAATGATACTAATATGAAATATATTATTTATTACCAATTTATATTTTATGTATTTTTGATGCAATTTAATATGTCCTAAAGTTCCTTTCTACCATCCACATATTGAAAAATTGAGTACCTAAGTATTAAGGTCTAATGACAGAAATACTTTACAAATGTCATTTAAGAAAACAATTTATAGTTAAGAATTTAATTGAGTTTTTATTATTATTTGAGGCTAAATAATTAAATACAATAATCAATTGTTATAAAGTAGTTAGACATGGTTGTTATAATTTTTCAAAGAAATTTGTGAATAGAAAATATATTTTTTTTCAATTCAACTAGACATATTCTAAATAATAAAATTAATTGAATCTGAGAACTGTGACACATGAACATTCAATATACTGTATTGGTGGAAGGTTTAATACATATTTGGCGTGAATCTTCATCATGACGCTCTAACAAACTTATAATAAGTAGAGTCCAGATAGTAATTGCTGATAGCGCAGACCCAAAAAAAGTATGCACAAAAGTTGAAACAAAGACAAAAGTGATAACATTAATATATACAACCAGAGTTTATAAGTTTATTAACATTTACTTTTTAATTAAATATGTAATGAAATAAAAAAATACCTTTTTATTGGTTCACGGTACACTGTTTTATAAACTTCAGTTTGAAATATTCAGTTCAAATTACATAGGTAAACATTAGTTTGTATAGATTTTTTCTAAATTCTAGGTAACCGCTATAATATCATGAACATTTATGACACATTTAAAAATTCAGATAAAACTACTCATAGTGACGATAATTTAAAATAGGACGTGATTCGGGCAGCCTAAAAAAGGAACCCAAAAGCCGTGATACTAGTTATAAAATAATAAAAATAAGTAAATGAAATACTTAGTTTCACTAAAATAAGTACAGGCGAAACTCTAAGATATACCCAATGTTATATACGACGTAACATTATGGGACGTGAAGTCCAAAAATGGCTTCCATTTACAATGTCCATAAAAGTGACCGTGAATGAAGAGTACTTAAAATATCACTAATGAACTTAAGCGTTACATAAATATGGTTAGGATTTAAGCTTAAAGTGTTTACTGAAACTGGTATTGGGATCCGAAGTATTCTGACAACGGCCAGCGTTGTAATGAAACAAAAAGGTGAATAACATTGCAAAAAGATTTGTAACAAAAGATTCTTCATTGTTTTATTGACTAATAACATTTATTAATAGAGAATATTGAGATATTGTAACAATTTAATAAGTAAGTAATGACTTTCGATGAACACAATATGAATGGAGTCAAATGTATACAGATTTTTTTTTTGATTGATGATTGTTACATTATAAAATTTGGGACGACCGCAAAATTATCACATAACAATGCGAAATACGAGTGGTAAAACTGCACTGTAAGACTGTCTGTATTTTAATAATTCTCGTCGGAATTACGTAAGCTATGTAAAAGGGGTTACATCATCGATGCATGATAGGAACGAATTCGGATGTAGATCAAGATGCTTTGAGAGGCGAAACGCGGAGATTGGAATGGATGATCAAAATATATTTATTTGTATAATGAAATACATTATTTAATTTTAATTTAGACATAAAAGTGTCTTCCTCTAGCTACTTACGTTAATTTTAAAGACTTTTTTTTATTATTATTTCTTGGCAACCTTTCAGCATCCGCACTTTCATATTTCCATACATTTGGTTCACCTCATTCCATATATTTATTATAATAATGTAAGTTCAATAATTATATAAAGTGCATATGTATATAAATATATAATCTTGTAACCTTATTGTATTTTTGTTTCTCGTTTTATCAAATAAAGAAATCTAGTAAGTAATTACAATTTAAATGAGTGCTTCACAAATATTTTTGAAGATGATCATGATTAAGACGTACAAAGAGATTCATATCATTGAGGCTTTAACATTGATAAACCAAATTACTACAAAAATTAACTCGTTCAGAAAAATTACCAAGGCTAAGTAATCAGTTTAGATTGTAATATTTTATTGCCGTAACTAAAGCTTTGTTAGATTTAATGTACTATAATTTTTTGTTGGTAATTTTTATGAGAGATAAAAATATAATTTATTTCGGTGTTTTCGTGACACGCCGACTGTTAGATTACTTTTACGTAATACCTATTTATTGGGAAGTTGTTTACAGGACCAAGCAGATCTGATGAAGTTCAAAGCATATGCGTTTATCATTTTAATTAAATAATCGATTATGAGTAAATGCTAACAAACATGACATACACCAAATAGGTTTTGTTTTGATTATAAGGTAGGTACTGTTTAATCTTTATAACTATAATATATTTAAAAAAAATTTGACTTGAAAATAAAATATTAATTCAAATACTGCTTTATAATAAATTGAAAAAATGGCTAAAAAGAGTGTGATTTAAAAAAGTGTAGAAACAACGAAATTTTACAAAGAATTAAAACCCCTTCATAAAGCAAAAGTTTAAAAATCAAATAAGACTAAAATATTATATCACGTGGAATCTTATTTAATATTAAAACTTTAATACAATTTAATCTTTGCAGTTGTTAGAAATAAATATTTAATATACAGGGTGACTGGTGAATTACTATCGTTATTTGAGGACGTGATATTTGACGATCATATATGACAAAATAAAAATTAATATAACATAAATATTAATAAACTTCTAAGTAAAGTTAACCAAAAGTTATGTAATTAATTACGCATCGTGTGAACACCCTACAGATTAGGTATACACACACACATACGCGAGCGGAGCGTGTTGTTGTATCAGCACGCCGCCGCACGCTTCCACACTTGGAACACTTGGAACGTGTCCTCACTTTATTTATTTATACGGAAATTTGGTCAAAAATTAAGTACCTATTTTTTTTACATAATTCGAATGAGAATCATGTACCGAGTATGCTCCTTAAATATTGATAGTAATTCACCAGTCACCCTGTATACTTATACCGAAATATTTTAATTATAAAAATATTTAGCGTTTAATATTTATTCAAATAATCATGATTTGTGTCAGTCTTAAAAATAATATATTTATGAAATATGTCAAAGATAGTCCAAAATGGGTTGTTATGTGATCAGCGTGTGCAGATATGAATTAAGTACATCAGAATAAAACTAAATTAAATAATCAGAGAGTCTGCAAGGGGATCTGTGTAAATATATATATTTAACTGACGTGCATAAAAATAATACTCGCTAAGTATAATATCTTGTAAACATAATAAAATCTATCTTTTTTTATTTCTGACAAATGAAATTCGGTAAAAGTGTCCCTTTTCTGCCGTTTTTCGTCCTGTCTTTACAACACTCATATTTCTAAACAACTAACAACGCAAGAGTAAAAGTAATAAATTTGTTTAGTATAACAATAATGATCATACGTTTTAGAATTTAGAGCGTACAAAATTTACCACATTAGTAGATATAAGTACCTTTCATTTCAAAATCAAACACCATTGTAAGTATACAATGCAATCATTTTTTATCTTATACACACAAACACAACCTATTGACGTTTAATCAAGATCGATAAAATTAAAAATTAAAAAAAACGTTCAGTTTATTTCAATGATATGTCCTCGATTTTAAGTTTGATATAATTAAAATTCTAAGTTGCAGAGTAAATAAGTATCTAGTAATAAAATAGAATTTAGAAGTGCGACACTGATGTTACGCGCCCTGAATATCTACTACTGCACATTAATGAGCCTGCTACGTTCCTCCGGACGCGGGTCATGGATAGATTTAAGATATATTATAAATACAACATTCATTTATTGCAGAATATAGTATTTAAGCAGTCGTTATTACGCTAATGTGTTTGCACTATGTACTGCTAGTACACTCAAAGGTCTCAAAACGTATTTATTATTATGTAAACAACATTATTTATTTATTTATTTATTTATTTATTAGTAATCAACAGCGTATACAGATTATATTTGTACAGTTTTTAAAACTTCATTAATACTATGGCCAGAGAGATTACATTGTAAAGTGTTTAATATAATATTTTTAACAAAGTGGATAACAATATTAACAGGTATATGGGTATTTTTATGTGCGTGCGTGTGTGTGTGTGTGTGTGTGCTTATGTGTGTGTGTGTGTGTGTGTGTGTGTGTATGTGTTGGATGATACACGTCCTCCAAGACGAATGGGTAGGGGCAGTGATTAAATTCAAAATGTATGTTATTAAATATCAGGTCTAAGGTTCTGCCTTTGTTATTGTCAACTGTATTATGTTGTTTCAAATCAGAAAGATTGCATATGTCAATGAAATTCTCCGTAGCGTTTTGTAAATTGGCTGGTCCTTGATTTTGTATTATAGGTCCACTAATTGACCATTTAACATTCGGTAGGTTAAAGTCACCAGCTAGAATGATGTAGTCATTTGGTTGCTTGGAAGTGATTTCAGCTAGACGGGATGTTATTGATTCGAGACGACATGATAATAGGTCGTCTGGAGGAACGTAGATTAACCCAATATGAATGTTTCGATGCCCTTGATTTTTCAAATATTCACTAGGTATAGTTACCCAAAGGGATTCGACACCATGACAAGCCCATTCACTACGATGTTGGATGTGTAATTTTTTTAGGGCACAAAGAAGTACACCACCACCCTTTCTTTTTGTGGAAGTTTCAATATTTCGGTCACATCTTAGGATATCGTATCTGCTGTCGCAGATTTCACGGTCATAGATACCATTTGTCAACCATGACTCAGTAATTAAAATTAAATCGAAGTTATGATTAAGAATATTTAGTCTAAATTCACTAGTTTTAGTACATAAGCCACGTACGTATTGATAAAATATTTCTAAGGGATTAGCGCCTGATGGTATCCGTAATAAGTACCATAATATTAAGCTGCCACAATTTATTAAATTTAATAGTGTGTAGTTTTTTGACTGATTCCGTAACAATGTACCAATTTACTGATTGAGAATTGGAAGGATATTGGTATGGCTGAGTTACTATTTGGTTTATTTAAGTGTGTGTATCGTCGTTTAAATGTATGGGATTTGCTATATGAGTATCCAGGTGAATGGGAAATGTGTATGTAGTGCGTGTATTGTGAATATTTCCAAAACATATATAAAGACGTCAACAATTTAAGAATATATACAGTAAAAAGCATAGTAGAATCTTTACTAGATAATATTGAACGAATTATAATAGCAGCATATTTAGCTATAATAAGCTTCTTTTTATTTATATATGTAATGATATTATTTACTGTATGTTTTTTTTATATTTTTTAGCATTGTGTGTGTGTGTTGTGTGTTAAATGTGGTAAGTGTGATTATGAATTTGTCATGTTTTAGTGAACAGTATCCCATATACAGTTTTAAATTAAAAATGTAACAAAATGTAATTTTAACAAGCTGTAAAAACATGGTATTAACTATCTTGTACTTATATGTATAACATGTTATTTTATTTTGTTCAAGTCCCTTTCCGAACTTATTGATAAGGCTGGTGATTCTTCGTTCCTTCTTAAAAAAATTGAACAATTTCTGACCCAGATGAACTTGTATGATTTATCAGAAGCGATAGATTTTACCTTATTTAACAACTGCTTGTTCTTTGGGGTTAAGTGTTCGTTGACGTAGAATCTGCGACGATCCCCTCCTAATCCTATATCTGTTGTACTAATGCCTCTAACTTTCCTTAAGCCGGATAGAATTGCATCCTTAAGTTCACGATTTTTTAGTTTTGCAACAAGTGTTTTCGGTCTACCTGGCTTACTTTGCATTGGCTGAACTCGAGCGGCAAATTCAATCTGATCATGTTTAAGGGTAACCCCTGCATGCTTTGCTATCTCAATGACTAAACTAATTGGTGACTCTTTGGGTAGTTCAGGCAATCCTACGATTTCTAAGTTCGACATTCTTGCCCATTGTTGTTGGTGATCAATTTGTTTTTGCAGTTCTGAAACTTCTAAATCTGTATGTGTGATTCTTGCTTCTAAATTTTTACACTTTTCATCCAAGTTCTCATATTCAATACGTAACTGTGCATTTTCTTCCTCCAGTCTCTTAAATTCTTTGGCCATTTCCTTCCTTATTTCCGCAATAAGAGATACCTTTAGTTCGTTGAATATTGATTCCACCATAGGCTTTACTTTGCTATCGAAAATGGATTCCAATTGCTCGAAAATTGCCGAAGAACAAAGCAAAGTACCTTCCAAGTTTTCATTTTTGTGTTTTGTTATTAGATCTTGATTCAAATTAGGCGTGTTAGTAGTTGAAGAAGAAGTAGAATATTTATCAGATTCACTTTCTGTTTGAACTTGTGATTTATTGGCTTTCTTCCTCTTGTCAACCTCCGAAATGGCCACTTTACTGTTTTTAATTTTGCAATTGTGACATTTCCAATGTGCTCTTATACCGACTGAATCTTTACCAATTTTAACACATTCGGAATGGTAGTATAAAAGGCAGTGACTGCACTTAATTCGCTTCTGTGTCACTGCAATATTATCAGTACAAATTTTGCAAGTAAAAACCATATTGTTCCACTTTCCACAGTAATTTCTCCACGGTAGAATTTGTATTAAATAAGCAATATAATTCAGGAAAAGGAAAAAAAAATAAAATAAAAGAAAAGAAAAATTGTCGACCAGGATCGATCCCTGATTTCTCGATGAAACACAAGTTCTCGCACCAATACACCACAACACTTTTAACGAGTGTGTCGAATGTTCTTTAATGCTTCATCGCGTAGTGCTGATCGTAATTTATTTTATTAATGTCAGGTAGGAAGACAAAACAATTTGCACTATTTATTACAATATGTGTTTTACGATCACTTTAACTTTAATTATTGCAGTAATTCACTTGCAAAACACTGTTCGTTCTATGACTAACTTTTAGTTCTATTGATTGCTAACAAAAGCGCGGTTAAGTTTACACTTTTAGAACTGTTTTCGAATTTTTTTATACGGTGCACAGTAAAGACAACATGCTTGTTTGATGGATGACACATATCAATTATAATTATAATCGCATGTTTGTGTACATTTTTCTATAGATAAAGGAATTCGTATTAGCATATTACGAATAGAATGTTTTATAATTATGGAAGCTTTTGAATATATAAATAAAAGCAAAATAGAAGATGTTCAAAATAGGTTTACGATATAATAGAAGCGGTTAAGTCATGACCATGACAACATTGCACAATATCAAACATGATCGCCCCGTGATGGCCGATGGTCAATGGTCAATGATATATATCTAGATGTTATTAATTGCAATTGATGTTTTTATATCATTAAAATAAATAGTAATATTTCAAACATTATGCATATAGTTTTTAATTAAAAACTAACAATTAAGATTCCATATAGGATATAAAATGAAAATAATTCTTTGATTTTGGTCGGTCAAGAAGTTTTTTGCCAAATATTCTTAAATTGTAACTGTTACGGATAATTCATTTAAAGGAACATAAGAAAAATGATTACCTTGTTAGTTTACGTCACAGTTATAGAAGCCAAAACAATAATTTTCAGAATTTCTACTCTTGTTAGCGTGTTTGTCACGTCTTGCTAGGAAACTCACAACTGGTTAAGTGCACTTAATGAATATTCCCAATTGTTAGCATTCTTATCTAAAACTAATGATTTATTTGTATGGGTTCTAATTATATGTATAAGTATATCATTTTAAGATATTACAAACAAAGCTTCAGATTTGTTATATTCGAAACAGATCATTTGAAATGTGTCATATGAGAAGTTATTCCGCGAAGAAAACTTTAAAGTTTATTGGTGAATTCTATAAAGACAATAAACATTTTATCATTATAGCAGATATACAGACTCAAAAAGTATTTAATGACTTTTATTATTTAACGGTTTAAAAGTGTATTTAAATAAAAATATGACTTATATTTTGATTAATGAATTGATTGATTGACTTCAATTTCCTTGAAACTTGATGCACAAATCCTAAAAACTTTAAAGAAACTATACAGGGTGACTTGTGAATTACTATCGATACTTGAGGACGTGATATTTGACGATCATATATGACAAAATAAAAATTAATATAACATAAATATTAATAAACTTCTAAGTAAAGTTAACCAAAAGTTATGTAATTAATTACGCATCGTATGAACACCCTACAGATTAGGTATACACACACACACACACACTCGCGCGCGGCGGCGTGTTGTTGTATCAGCACGCGGCCGCACGCGTCCACACTTGGAACACTTGGAACGTGTACACACTTTATTTATTTATACGGAAATTTGGTCAAAAATTAAGTACCTATTTTTTTTACATAATTCAAATGAGAATCATGTACTGAGTATGCTCCTTAAATATTGATAGTAATTCACCAGTCACCCTGTATATCTCATCTTATTTATATTTGAAACTGAAAGTCATCTGACATAATTTGTCATTTATGTACTTGTATAATGTATAGGTAACTACATAAGTACATTCTCTTGTTCACATTTCATACGAAAACATACTACCTAAGTAGTTGTTGACATTTTCTTTCTTTTGTGTAATAAAACATTTTATTAATCTCCAAGTAATAACAGATTTTACTTGTTAATCTCGGCTTCTTTCGTATATTATCGCTTTCCTTTTTTTATTCATTGTGTTCAGCACAAGTTATCGTCGTCACACTACATACGAAACATTTCCAGTTTTTCTTTCAATAACCCACATTATTAATACTGAAATAGGGGAAGATTTATGAATGAAAAAATGTTAACGCTCCATAATTTTCTATTTAAATTTAAAACTAATTTTTAATTTCATAAAATTATTTAAAAATGATTAAAAATTTCCAAAACAATTCCGTGACATTAAAACTTATGAGGAGACGAATAATAAAAAATCCACAATCCCCGCCGACTCCACAAGTGTTATGTATATTGAAAAACACGTCTTTGAAGTTTGAAGTAATATAATTAGGTATTATGAATATATAATGTAAAATTATGGATTTACAGGATATTGCAAAGTAAAACGTCAAACTATAAGTATACTATTTACAATACACGGGGAATAGTTAAAAATCCTTTGTGTAAGTTAATAATATATCTTTCGTTTTTATACACATATATTAATATATAAACAATTTATTACAATCTATCTACAAGATATGTTTAGTAAACACTTAGCTTCATATCAACCGATTAGAGCTCAGATCCTTTCGCAATAAGTAATAAATCGCGATTTGTTAAAGCTATAAATACTGTATTGAAGAAATATTTCAACAAACTTATAGCAGATCTAATCGTCGAAAACGAATGAACGACTTTCTTATTTTTGTTTTTGATAAACATTTAAAATTATTAATATATAAATACTTTTAAAATATTGTGTTTCCAGTTCGTTAATATTTCGCGTTTGTCCGTTGAATGATTCTTATTGAGACCAAAACCCCCAAACACTATGGTGTTTGGGGGTTTTGGTCTCAATAATATTTATCGACCTTGATGGTATGCCATCAAGGTCGATAAATATTACGAGCTTACAAACGAACTCACTCGAAATAGGTTCGTCGTCTATTTGTACGCGGTAAAAGTGGGAGTGAGACGTAATACAGCTAAATCTTTCTACAACCTACTAAAAGACTTGGACCTGTCAGGAACTCATATTAATTCATTCTTGGAACGTACTTCGAAGACAGGCCTAGTAGGTTATTTTCAAATTTGGTTAGGTAGAGAGAGGAGCTTGAACATTTAAGATTCCAAACACAAATTTTGGCTCTTTATACGTAAGAAATATTCAGTATAACTTACTTATATCTACTAAATTTAATTTGATCAAATGACGAATTAAGTTGTTTAGGAATAACCTATACATGTTACCTATTGTTGTAACGTATACTTTTTCAAATAATCATTTAACAAAGAGATTCAATATATCACTTAGGTATATTGCAAGCAACCTTTCGAAATTGCAAAACTGACATACTTAAGGCAATTGTAAATCAATCATCAAAATTCTAATCGTACTGTACTTCAATGTTATTGATCGTCGTACTTACAATAAATTGATTTTAGTTATCCCTTGAAGCAGAAATGTTTACAATTTAGTGTGCAACTTAGTAAATCTATTAATATTATACATATATGATATAATAGCGACTAATCCTAGTGAAATTAATGGCTATCTTGAAAAACAGTTGCCGATGACTCATTTAATATCAAGTTTAAATCAAAATTACTTTGAAATTTAATCTCCAGAATAAATTTCGAAAGGCGTGAATTACGAAATTCAGAATCGCTGTAAAACTATAAGTCATAAGCTTGAGTGGAAATGAGTTCTTATCACTTAACTTAGATCTAAAATTGCATATTATTATCTCTTATGTATAAGCTTGCCTCAAATGATGTCCGTATTGACAGTTGTCATCGTTAGCATAAAAGTCAAGTCATATTATGATGTGATTTGATTTGATTTTGGTCCATTTGAAAGTATATCGTCCAGATCTGTGTTGCAAGAAGGCGGTAATCTCGTTGAGGGGAAAGGATTGTCGACCTACTTGTTGAAGTGGATATCGTATTAGGTTGCGATAATTCAATTCGCTCTTATTTCGTATATCCAGTAATATTACACAAATGTTAATAATAGAGAGCATTATTCGTGAAGCTGTGCAAGAAAAGGCCTGTTATTAACCTTTGAACTATTTATAACATCACATTTCACATATGTGGGGAGTTTGCAATATGTAGGAACAACTTGTAGTCCAGGCGCTAGAGGTAGTTGAGTATGCAAAATCCGAGTGACGGCAACTGTGACCGGATTCTTATACCTGAGACCCTAAATAATGACAAAATACATCTTGCCGCCAGATGTTATGGTCCCTTCCCCCTCCCTTCACATCCCCTCTCCGCCCATACAGTAAGCATAGCGCGCTCACTTGTTTGGTGTGTTTCTACATCTACTGACGTACAGACGTTGCATTTTAAGTCGTTTTTTTATATATCATACTAGTTTTTGCCCGCAACTTCGTCCGCGTTAGCTTGGTCAAAAGTAATATATGTAGGTATAGCTGCCCAGGCGAACTCTATTCCGTCTTAGAGGCCATAAATAATCAGGTTTTTGACGGTTCTCACACGAAGAAATGCTTTCTAGGATGCCATTTGACTGCTAAATCCCTGGGTGAAAACATATGCAATATTTTGCCAGCATTACATGCTGTGAGTGGTTGCGACACTACTATCAGATTTGGTAGTATGTAAAATGCAATGGATGAAAGCTGCGTCTGAAGATTTTGTACAAACAGCTCTCATGCCTTTGGGAAACCTTGACCTAAATGACGAGCAATTCAAACAGTTAGAAGTAGTTTGCACATATTTATTTTCAAAGAAGAAATTATCTGCTGATGAACTCAGATTTATACTGATATCTCAGAATATAGGTTTCAATTTCAATTTGATGAGAGTGATATGCACTTCAGATGCTTTGCATTTGCATTTATTAAGGGCTACAGTACAAACATTTATATGGAAAAATGCTCATCAAACACAATTACCACCCATTGATTAATGTTCATTTGGTTACGAAAAGCTCAACAGTGACTTACGTCCACGACAAATGACGAAGCCGTCTTTACCAGAGTCATTAATTCTACCATGTAAATGTACTTCAAATTGTCGCACAATGTTTTGTAAATGCAAAAAATCGGAATTATTTTGTATTTCATTATGTGAATGCATCAATAACAAGTGCGAAAATAAAAAATATTAATTTTTTACCTCCTTTAACTACTTTCACTTTCATTTTTTTATCAATAAAAAAAATTTATTACTGTAATTTTTGTTTTTTTTTTATTATTTAAGCATCCATCTTCACTTATAACACGAGAAAATACTATAAATTGTTACGAAAATAATCATTAAAGCGATTTTATATCATGTACTAAATACATTCCCTTTATTAATAAGAGAAGAGGGGGTAAAAAAAAAATGGACCAAAAAATTGACCGGCAAGATCCACATTATTATTCTTTGATGTTTTCCTCGCTTAAATCCGTTGGCAAAATTTGGTACTCACATTTTGCATACTCAACTACCTCTAGCGCCCGGTCTATTGTGTTTATTACACGTAACTCGTTTACAAAGTTATATTCACTTAGAGCTTTAATACTGAAAGTGACATCTGTAGTTCCGTTTATACGTTTAGGAAGAGTGAAGGTAGGGCCTATCTCTATTTCAACTGTTTGCCTAAATTTTGCTCCACGAAGGTATTGCCGTAGATGGGGGAAATTTTAAAATAAGTTTAGAACGTTGTTTTTAAGATATGAAGAAAATACTGCGTACATTTTTAGTTCTCATTTAAAATTAAAATCTTAAATGTGCCAATGTAAACATACACAACTTACAGCAAACTAAACATGCAATTTAGGTTTAGCTAAAAATCATTATTAAAGAAAGAAGCATGTACTAGTTAATTTGTATGTGAAAAGTGCATATTGATTAGGTGTCACTAAAAATATTAAATCGTTCAACTCGATATAAGCCGAACATACTTCCATATACCAGTATACAGGGCTGTTTGTAAAATCATAACCCTTAAGTAGTCTTTGATAGTGCCGATGTGATACTTTTTGGAACTACAATTATTTATTTTTCAACACGGATGCTTTTCCAAATTTCTCCTATATAAAACAGCTTAACTTCTAATATATTTTATCAAGAAACAATACAAAGGAGAATAAAACACTAATAAAATCTAACTTTTATTTACATCTACAAACTTAATTTATTATCAACACATTATTTCTTCTTCTTCCGTTCAGCGCGACTGCCGCCCATTTCCTCCAGCTGTTGTTTGAGTTCTATCAAATCGTTGTCAGGTACGTATCTTATTTCGTCATGAGCTTGTGTGTGTTCGTGAACATTTAGGGTGCAACCTTCGGGAAGAAGTGCGCGCGAAACTCGAAGAAGCGTCCCCAGTGCCCACGCCGGGACATCTGAAACCTAAATCAGAAGAGCTTAGTGAATATACAGGGTGACTGGTGAATTACTATCGATACTTGAGGACGTGATATTTGACGATCATATATGACAAAATAAAAATTAATATAACCTAAATATTAATAAACTTCTAAGTAAAGTTAACCAAAAGTTATGTAATTAATTACGCATCGTGTGAACACCCTACAGATTAGGTATACATCCACACTCACACATACGTGTTGTTGTATCAGCACGCCGCCGCCGACCACACTTGGAACACTTGGAACGTGTCAACACTTTATTTATTTATACGGAATTTTGTCAAAAATTAAGTGCCTATTTTTTTTTACATAATTCGAATGAGAATCATGTACCGAGTATTCTCCTTAAATATTGATAGTAATTCACCTGTCACCCTGTACATGTTTAAACCATTCGAATTGCAAAATAATATATACGTCAGATTATCATTGCTTAAATACGTCGACAAATATTTGAGAAACAGGAAATGAAAATAATATTGTAACAAGGAATTCAAATTTGAAACAACTTTCAACGATATTAATATTCATATGTTGGTATACACAAAAATTAAGTAATACATATATGTAAATTTTAACACTGTAATGGCGCGACCACACAGACATCGTCTATTAACAATATCAAACTCTAAAGTTCTATTCACTGTACTTAATTTATTGACTACAAAAAAAAAAGTTTATATGTATGGTATATACTGCTTTTTGGCAAGTTTAATTATGTATTATTATATATATAATAGTGGCAAAGGATATATATTCTTAAATAATATAAACATGACATAAAATCTTTGCAAAGTATAAATTATCATCATAAATAAAGCATAAAATACCACTATGAAACTTTTGAGAGAGTGTATAATAAATTCTCATAATAAAAAATATATATTCAAAAATCATTGACATAAAAATAATTAAAATGCAAATAACATACAATATATGAAGAGATTAGTCAATTGTATTGATTGGTAAATGGAATAAAATAATTGAAAATTTGTAATAGATCTTGAACTCTGACTTATGACTTAACATTGCAATAACATATTATATGCATATATGTTAATTAATAACTATTAGAAATTCTATAAGATTTCTGTTCAATATGCCACTAAATCGATAATTTAAGTAGAAAAACTAAAAATATTTAAGGCGACTTTGAATTTGTTGGTGTTGTCATGAAATTTTGTGTTGCCAGTTTGCTATTTTAAACAATAGTATTGGCAGTATTAGTATACATACAAATAATAATGGGAGAAATAAGGCAAATATCATATGAAATTATACTTCCAATACTAGTATTAAAATAATATCAGCCACAAATAAACAAAAACTATATTAAAACTATATTAAACACCATAGATGCAAATAAGCAATGCATTCCCTACCCATACAACAACTAAACCTATATTGTTTAATTCTTACTTATAAACTTTATCTTACACTAGAAGACCTGGCGAACTTCGTATCGCCCTATAATCAAGAAATATCTAAAACGTTTTTTTATTTATATTTTTGGAGTTTACCTGTAAGCCATAAATCTCCGTGTCTTGAAGTGCGACAGAATGATTGACATATTAGTTAGTTGTCACATCTTATGTCAAAAAAAACGTTTGTATGGGAAATAGAAAAGGGCTGTTTTTATTCTTTTCCCAGTAATGAATAATTTTTTTTCAGCTTTTATACTTTCCCTGAACCTCCACGAACATTTCAAGACTAAGATAAGATAAATCCGTTCAGCTGTTCTTGAGTTTTAGCGAGACTAAGGAACAGCAATCCATTTTTATATATATAGAATAAGAAGATAGAAGATTACGAAATACGAATGTTTACAGCCATTTAAAATGGATATTTGATTCAAAATTTAGTAGAATTGTTAAAAGTGACATCTATCAACATAAAAACTAACATTTCCGATTAACTAGCGGCTAGACCCGATTGCACATCAATTGGGTGTATATATTACACACCAATAACCTAATTGACGATCTACAAATCTCGTGTTGTATGCAGGAAATATTTGTATGTGTGTACAAAAACTATGCAACTACATATGTTCGGGAGGCACTGCTTCTTTAACCCTACTCGTTTAAAACGTCACAGAAACTGTCAAATGCAAAGGAACTATTTAAATAGCTGGTGTACTATTCTATTATTTTTTTCGCCATTTTGTTATTATTATTGTCATTCTAAACGAAAATGAATAGATTTTAATATGGATGGAAAATTATTCGTGAGCTCTGTATTGAGGGTGTGATTAACGAAATATGTTAAGAGCACATTTTCAATTACCGTTTGAGTTTTATAATTTGTCGTTCTTTCATAGTAAAATTAAAACAAATTATAAAGGGAAGAAGTGAGACCAGTTGAGACTGAAATAAAAAAGGTAACTTACTATTACATACTCGTGTTAATAAAAACTATTATGATAGTTTTAATTAACTAGCATGCTATGTACACATAAATAAGTTATTTTGCTTTCCTTGATTATTGTTTTCAAATAATAATAAGAATGTTTGGATTTCAATTGCATATTCCGATTTAAATAATTTTCATAACGTTTCGTTGAACAGTTCGTAATCGTTTTAAGGCACTTTCGTGACTCCGAGGTAATTGGGAGATTTATATAGTGTATAGATGTTAGTTCTGATCGGACCGATCTATCTTTATGCGCGAATATTATTAATGCTTACTAAGGCGCTGACTCCACGAGCGAGAGAATCGCGGCGATCTTATCGTCGTGCCACGTATTTCTATACATTCTCTATGGAACCGTCTCCACACGGCGATATCATCGCCGCGATGAGACGAGTGGCAACGAGCGCGCGAAACCTCATTACATCGTTGCTAGCCGGCCGCGACTAGCAGCGGGCCCGCCGCGCTCTCGCGACGAGCAGAAATACCCCATAGCACTATATCCATAATAAAGAGTTATTTTATCGACTGAGCCACTATTTCGGTCTCGTCTGGCAACTGAATTCTTTCTTTCGGAACGCGTCGTCAACGAAACGCGGGGATACCGTTACGAGTCGCCGCGGAAACTCTGCGGTTCCGTTACGCGACGACGCGCGGCGGAATTATCGCTCGTTCGTGGAGATTGTCCGACGATAGAAGCGCGGACTCGTTGCGATTCTCTCGCTCGTGGAGTCAGCGCCTAAGTCAATGCTTACAACGCGTATTTTATTATTTTTCAAACTTATGTAGTTTTTTTATTGTAGTTTGAACGTAATCTGAAGATATCAGTTTCATTTAAATGAATCCTCGCGAAAGTCTTAGATATCATTGTTATCAATGTTATAGAGAAGGAAATAATGATGAAAATTTGTATTTTCTTGTCAAACATATAATATGTTACATATTCTGCTTACCCTACCCTAAATCTCTGTGCACACCCCTGTGTTATAATTATCAAAACAAAGTAATAATATATTATTTTTAATTTTATTATTATCAAAGAACATAAACATTACCTGAACATTCCTTTCATAAACATTAAGATGATATTCAGATTCCACGGCTGTGCTATTAGGCCTAAATCTTTGAATCTTCAACTGTTGAGCTGGTGTTGCCCAACTAAAAAAAAACATTATAGTTATAATGATAAATCAATGCAATAGTAGAGTAAACATATTTATGAGAAAATTGTAAAAAAAAGCTTGTACTCAGCTAGGAGATGTTAAAAATATAATGATGATATTATACTATATTTACTTATTCTTTGTAATTTTAATGATCTAAATGAGTATTAAGTAATCAACAAACCCATCTTCAACTTCGATTCCCATTACTTCAGCATATCTATGTATTTCTTTTTGACATGATTCAAGTAGAGTGAAGTCATAACCCTTAAGTTGCAAATTTATTAAATTATAGACAGGTTCATCGGGTTGCATACTCTGGAAATAAAATACACAAATTATATACTAAATAATATACTCAACAAGTTGTTAAAAGTTAAAAGAATGCCTCTCATGCATAAGGATGAGGTTTTGAAATCTAGCAAGTACCAATGTGACTTTTTTAAGTCATATGTACTTCCTAGGAGTATTTAGACACCACTGACAGGCGGTGAAAGGCAAATTTGTGAGGGAAACAAAATTTATAATTTTAATCTACAAGTTTGATATTGCCGATCTTCCTTCAGCAAGCACGGTGATTAATGCTCTAAACCAATAGGCAGATGATGATGATGACTCATCATGTCATGTTTTAAGATCTTAAAAAAATATTTCTTACAGACAAAACAATGTTAGGAAGTAGAAAAATTATAACTCAATATACAACTTCATCGATCAGAAGTTATCTATACTAATGTTATAAAGCTGAAGAGTTTGTTTGTTTGTTTGAAAGCGCTAATCTCCGAAACTACTGGTTCGAATTGAATAATTCTTTTTGTGTTTTATAGTCCAGTTATCGAGGATGTCTGTGGGCTATATAACATCACGCTACGAGCGATAGGAGCAAAGATATAGTGGGAAATGTGTAAAAAACGGGAGAAATTATTTCATCTTTGAAGTCTTCCGTTGCGTGCGCCGTGAAAACCGTTCAAGGTACACAAAAAATATGTATTAAAAAAAAATAGCTCTTTTAATGATCAAAAAAACACTCCGCGATAGTATATGTCTATCTTTTAAGATTAACTCACAAAAACCGTTTTTATGGTACCTAATTTGGTCGAAATAATTTTATAAAATCTTTATTCAAATAAACAAATAAATATGTTGTTGGTTAAGAGTCATTGTGAATAAAAAAAACATAGGTTTTATCCTGAAAACTCTACGGGAACTCGACCATTCCGAAAAAAAAACGGGAACTATGTGGGAAGAACCAAAAATTTTGCCGGAAGTCACTACTCCATACGGACGGAGTCGCGGCAAAAGCTAGTTTAAAATATAAATGATTAATTTACTTGTTTATGTGTAAAATGTCCTATTGGTATATTCTTACACAAACCAGCATGGATTTATTAGACATTTAATTGTTATGACTATTAAGGATTTTTTTTCAATTTTGACTTGAAAATAGTTGTTAGCCCTATTAGCTTGAATATAGTCACTAGGAAGGTATACCTAATGGTATATATTGTGATTGAAATATATCGTCATCAGCCTATCAGAGCCCACTGCTGAGCAAAGGCCTCTTTCTCACATGGAGAAGGTTTGAGCATTAAACACCACACTTGCTCAAGACGGGTTGGTGATTTCAAACTTATAATTATGAAACTATAAGTCTAGGTTTCCTCACAATGTTTTGCTTCAACATATGTCAGTGGTGTCTAAATACTCTCAGAAAGAACATATGGCTCCGAAAAATCACATTGGTACTTGCCAGGTTGAAATAGATGTGATTAAATGAAAAACTCTTACACTCTCTGTCTTATTATTAATCCAACTTTATTATATTTTGACACTTCTAGAAATAACAACATTAAAAAGTCTGAAATAATGGCAAGATGAAGTCTAGAACAATTCTCTTAGTAAGTAATTTTATTTTTAACTATAACATTTGTTGCCTGTAAGAGATCGCTTTTAGTGATAAGGCCGCCCTTGCCTTAAATTTTCTGTTTTTGTTTGTAATGTTATTTCCTATACGTTTAAGTGCAATAAAGTTTATTTCTTCTTCTTCTTCTTGTTTTTTCTTTTAATGAGAACTACTTGCACAATTACGATGACGAGAATGTCGATAATATTATAATATAGTATTCGCAAAAGCATCCAAATATTTAAAAATTTTTTTTAGTTTTATATTACTTTACATTAACAACTCTTACTTACAATGAGGTAATCAGGCTCGTATAAGTCGCTTTTGTGTCGCTTCTGAGTACATTGAAATGATACATTCTGTTTGGCAAATGTTTTCGGATTGATACAACGATTTAGTTTCACCTAGAAATAAAAAATATTTTATATAAAATCAATCATTCAAACTCAAAGGGTTATGTTTATTCCTTGAAATACCTACTATATTTAATAGTTTCGAACTAAACATTTTGAAGTGATGAATGAGAATTTGTTAGATTGGATAAATAAAGACTAGTCCTACAGTTATTTTAATAAGTTTATATTCAGTAAAGCTATTAATTTAAAAAAATCAGAGGGTTCTCAATTTTCCTATTTTTACGACATTTGACATTATTTGACAAAGTTATAAATGTCAAGCCCATAGAATATATACCTAATATACATAGAAATTAATAATTTATTTTACATCGACACCGTTAACAGTCACATGACTAGTTTATTTATTTTCTGAAATATGTATGTGACAAACCCAATTTTATAATACATTGGCAATCTACGAAAATTATAATTAATACCCCTGAAACAAATTCTCAGCAACTGTTTATGTCTATATTTATTATATAAAGATATATTAATATTGTTTTCGATATTTATATCTTTATATTATATTGAGAAAAGTTAGAAATATCAAAGATTTAGAAACTTTTAGATTGATTTTATAGATAATACTCTATAAAAATTAAATACTGAAATAATCACAAGCACCAAGAATATCAGTGTAAGCAATAAATGGTTCAATGGTTCATTATAGACAAAACCACTTCTTAGATATTAATATTACTTTATATTCTACAATTCTATTGACATTATTTTACTTTTCAATTCTTACATCTGAACTACAAAGAAAATTTTATACAGTGCTGTTGTACTTATGATTTATAAATAACTTGTTTGTTTAAATGCATTTGCTTTTTATTGTGTTAAGATATTTGTTTTTTATCTGTGATATATGTCATAATTCTTATACAGTCAGACCAAGCGTCAAATGAAAAGGTTACAAGATTGGTAGGACTTGGTAAATCATAAAATTTTAAGTTCCCTATATCGTTTAATTTATTCGAAAAGAAATAAATGGTGAATCGTTAATATCTTATTTAGTTATCAAGGATGGCGTCAACGGGTAGTACACCATTTCCTAAGTGGCAACTTGCCATTCTATTGGGTGCTCCTTTAGCTATTGGGTTAGGTTACCTTTATCTAAGGAATAGATTAGAAGATCCTGACAAGAAAAAAGAAGCCGAGTTAAAGGCAAAAGCAACAATTTCATTAGATAACGAAGATAATGCGAAGGCATCTGAAAGCGCCATTGACCGTGCTATGAAGTTAAAGGGTGCCGGAAACCGAGCTTTCCACGCATGTGAATATGATAAGGCGATTGCTCTGTACAACGAAGCTATTGAGACATGTCCGCCAGATCGTCCCGTTGATCTCGCTACCTTTTATCAAAACCGCTCGGCCTGCTACGAGAAACGTGAGATGTGGGAGCAAGTAAAAGAAGATTGCACATTTGCTCTTAAACTTAATGAAAAATATGTAAAAGCCTTCCTTCGGCGGTCCAGAGCCGCAGAAAAGAGTGGGGACCTAGTTCTTGCTCTGGAAGATGTTACTTCTGCTTGTATCCTTGAAAGATTCCAAGTACAGAGCTCACTGGTTAATGCTGATAGAATTCTTAAAGCTCTCGGAAGACAACACGCACGAGAAGCATTAGCCAAGAGACGTCCTGTTATGCCATCGAAACACTTTATTAAAACATACTTCTCTGCATTTTCTGAAGATCCCATTGTTAAAGTAGAAGTAGAGGAAAATGCAACAAATGGTTTTGCTAAAGCTAAACGTGCTCTAGATTCATTAGACTATGAATCTGTGGTAGATGCTTGCACTGAAGAGTTAGACTCCAATGGCAAGTATAAGTTTGAAGCTTTACTTTTACGGGCAACATTCTATTTGCTGTTGGGTAGACATGATGAAGCCCTGACTGACCTGGCTGCGGTAATTGATAGTGATGCTCCAGTTAAAGTAAGGGTCAATGCTCTCATCAAACGCGCTTCACTTTTCACTCAACTGGAAAACACAGATCGTTGTTTAGAAGACTTTGCCACTGCAGCTAAGTTGGATCCCAACAATTCCGATATATATCACCACCGTGGTCAAGTTTACCTTCTTCTGGAACGGATGGACGAAGCGACCGCCGAGTTTGCAAAAGCAGTTGAACTGAATCCTGACTTTTCGATTGCTTACATACAGAAATGCTATGCTGATTATAGACATGCACAATTGCATAAAAATGTCACCGCCCTGACCCAAGTACGAGCTGACTTTGAGCGTGCTCTCGAGAGGTTCCCACGGTGTGCCGAGGTATACATTCTATATGCCCAAGTCCTCTCCGATCAACAAGAGTGGGGTCATGCGGAGGCTCTGTTCGAGTCTGCATTAGCAGTGGATCCTACCAATGCAACATTATATGTACATAAAGGATTGGTTCAGTTACAGAAAAGCACAGACTTTGATAAAGCTGTTAAATTAATTAATAAAGCGATCGAAATTGACGATAAATGTGACTTTGCATACGAAACTCTCGGAACTATTGAAGTTCAAAGGTAAGATTTATTTTTGTATCAATAAAATCTTGCTCATAAACTGGTATTACAAAAGAAAATCTTTCATTGATGATTACATCACAGATGAGTCACTTGTTGCCAGTCAGTTAAAATAGCAATAATTTATTTTAAATGTCCACATGCCCATATTTACTGTTATTAATAAAAATGTCTCAATATAATGTATAGATAAGGCGTTGTAATTTAAATAAAGTAATTTTTCTCAGTTTTTCTGATTTGGCTACTGGAGATAAAGGTTATCACTGCATATTATTTGTGTTATCTAACTAATATAATCATGTGCTATCAGAAATTGATTTTACAATGCCATATGATTTTGTTTTATGCCTTGTATGTGATATGCATGCATTATTTATAAGTTACTCTTAAGGACATTACAAATATCTATTCTAAGATGTTTACCTCATTTTTAGAATTTATTACTATTGATAGATTTGTCTTATACATTAAGTAAACTGAAATGTAATGAAGAAATAAGGTTTAGATTCACTCTTGAGGAGTGTTTACATTCACAATATTGTAAGACAATAATTTCATTTGTTACAATAATTTGTTATATCTTTTTTCTAGGGGCAACTTAGGGAGGTCGCTGGAACTATTTGAGAAGGCCATAGCATTAGCTAAGACGGAACAGGAGATGACACATTTGTTTTCACTGAAAGACGCTGCGGCTGCACAATTAAAAGTTTCAGAGCGCTGGGGACTCGACTGGACAGTTAGTTAAATATTCAGATGCAATAACAACACAACGAGACAAAATCCAGTATGGTGATACGTCCCACTAGAATTGATATGTATGGTTTTGATAAATTTGTTGTAAGCAGATTTTTTTTTATGCAATAATAGTGCAACTGATGTTATGTATATCTGAATTTTCTTTTATTTGTTCAACAAAATTGTGTATACATGTTGAAATACATGATGTATGATTATTTCATACAAGTTGATGAAAGTCTGTTGGTATCAATCACTATTTAATATTGGAACAATAAATCTCGTTGTGAACAATACATTGAGCTAAACCGCCGCCAACAGGAAGCTGTAGTCTTCACCCTCCTAGTAGTTGATTACTATTGAAATATTCTCACGTAGAATTCTTAGTTTGAGCATAAATTATTACCATCACACATACTTTGGTCATTATTAATGTTCATCATTATTGATTTTTGAATTTAAACGAAGAAATGCTTGTTGTATTTGTAAAGTTTATTTCTTTATATTTTAACGATTGGTAAATATGTTTTTAGTCACTGACTGTTTCATAGTATTTGTAAAAAAAAAAAATATAATTTTCAAGTGTCAATTTTCTTTTACTTGTAATAAATTGTAAGAATTAAAACCGCTAGAGGTTTATATTGTATTGTGAAAATTTTAAAAGTAATTTAAATTTGACATATTAATATACATGGTGGTGAAAAAAAAATTGAAAATATATAAAGAAAAATATATTGAACAGTACTTTTAAAAGATATTCTTTGTATCTCACTGCGAATCAGCAGTGTCACTTTTATTTTAAAGTTTGTTTGATATTTATCTAGAATATGTTATACAGATGTTATCCACATAGATAAATTAGTATTGAAATAATAATAAAATATATAAATAAAAATATGTCATGCATTTTATTATATATAGAGAGAACAATGAGGAATAGTTTCTTTTTTAATTGTGGATTTGATTGAAATTACAATGATATTTTTGAGTGTCTGAAGAATGTGATGTGGTAAATATATTTCATGCATGTTAAATGTTAAGGAGGGTTGAGATATGTTACTCGCAAGATGTATAGAGATTTTCAATTGTTCAAATTAATGTATGTAAGGATTGAATGTCCAATTAGTATTTCCATTGTATATAATTGTTAGACCGTTTGAAGTGTTTCTCTGTTTGATAATTTAGTTACTGGGTCCAAGGGTGACGTCAGAGATCTCTAAAATTCAGTGTTCTTGAAATGTTTGAATATGTTGCGCGGCGGATGCACGCTTCGGGAACACCCTGTGTCATTGGAATGTCCTAGTCTGTTGAGATATTGCCATTATTTTCAATGTTTAGTAAAAAAAAAAAAAAGTAAATATGGGTGAACCCAAATTTATGAATTAGAATGTAAATTTAGAATTATAGATCGCAGAAATAATTCTACAAAATTGTTACCTCACCGATAGTGAATAGTTATGAATTTATTAAACATTCAAATACATTGAAAAAATATATTAATATGTATTTTTATTTACTGTCATTTATATTAAGTAAAATTACAAAAGAGAGAGATGGCAAAAAATATATTTTTAATGGCTTTTTTTAAAATCTAATTCAATAATAAATAGAAGCATTGCCTTGAAGTTATAATCGTTTTAAAATTATGAAAATCTCAAGGGCAATGAAATTGACAAGTCTCGTTTTTTTATATCTAGATTTATTAATAAGAAATTCCTACGGTCTCTTGTGTTATAATGGTACTTTAAGCAATAGAGAAATCGGGGAAGATCCATTGACAACGAAATGGATGTTTGGTCCAAGGAAAAGGGAAACGTCAAGATTAAAATGCTCCTTAACAGTTTTGTGCAATGAAGGTGTGTGATTTGATTCTATCCAAAATAATTTTAAATCAGTCTGGAACAAAATATAATCAACAAATCATGCGTATAGAAGGTTACTATTCAGCAATTAAAGTATGTAAGGTATCACTTAAATCTTACGGCTAATAACCTATGGGTGCTAACAATTTCTAATAATATAAACGAAATTGAAGTGTTTACGATTTGAATTTGTCTTTTTAGTTTTAAAATGCTGCTTATTAGCAACTCAGCCGAGATAATTATTCTTTTTTACTTTTCCTTTCTAGGGGATTTTAATATATCCCACTTTAGAACGACCGTCTTTAATATTGTATTCAAAATCCCTTAGCGATAAGTAAAAATAGAAGTGTTACAAGTTAACTATAAATCATTAAATAGTTAATTCTTATAATTCTTCTTCCGTATCATAATCTACCTTTTAGGTTCTACGATTTTATTTAGATAAAAAATAAGGCAATCATATTTTGTAAATAAAATGCTATTGTAAGATGTTTTACTGCAATAGACCAAGTCGAAATAAGTGAAGCTCGGCGGGGGGCTGGATGCACCTGGATTCCCAGCCCCCTGTCAGTCAGGCGAGGTCGGAGCGCCACTGGGTTCTTTTAGTACCGGGAACCTTTTCCCGGGGAGTCCCACATACCCCTCTCCGTCCCTCGACGGAGAAGGGATGCGTTAAGTATATTTTCCCAGTGCGCCAAAAAAAAAAAAGTGAAGCTATTAACGTCATTTGAGTACCTACAGTAAAATTTATCTAAGATCTTTTTTTCCTTTAAATCCGACTGAACTGTAGGGATAGGGGAAAGAATCATAAAAAAGGGAATTCTTATATTGGAGTTAAAATATATCTTCAGGAGTAACTTTTTTATCGTTATCAAAAAGTTTATATTTATTTATAACTGAAATTAATCATAAGCCTAATTTGTCAAATATGACATTGCGGTTAATACTTCGTTAGGTGTCGTTTTTCTTATACAGTAATTATGTAAAACTAAAGGAACTTTCTTTAGTTTGTAAAGTATGCAGTGTAAAAATATATTATTTTTGAATTTCTTTTTATTATCACTTTTTAATACATCAGCTCTTCAATGCTACAATTGTTCATCTACACATTTAACCTGGGATCAATGTGGAGGAAACTTTGTCGACACTTCACTAGGATTCAATAATAGCCGGAAATATCTGGTTAACTGCACTGGAGGTTTTTACTTATTTTTTTTTAACAGCATACAATTCCTTCCTTATCTATGCCATTATTAAACATAAATAGCTTCTTAAATCTGAAACAAATTATTTATGTTCCAAAAAAATAAATCATGTAACTATATGTAAGTATAGAGTAAGATTTTACAGAGAATGCAATGTGCTTTGTTCGTTCGTGGATTGCCCGAGCTCGACATTCATGGATTGTCCAACGTGGGTGTTACCAAACAAGAGCTCAGGATCCATTCCCCAGAGCTATGGATACACCCACTAGAGCCATGACTTGTAGATTTGAAAGGTAATAGAAATATTAATATAAATGCCAATCAAACTGTCCATAAAAATACGTTTGAATTACATCAAAGCTTTAATTTTGAACGAAAGAAATAAAATTAGTTTTGACCTAATAGGTATTTATATTTGTAAGATACTTCATGAATTCGCTAAAACTGTTATTTATTTTAAATCTTTATATAAAATCTATGTATATAGTGACATAAATGCGTAAAGAATTTAAAAGTATTACTACACGAAATCAGCATATATTTACCGAATGTTATTCAATTACCTAATATTTTTTTCAAAATAAATATAATTACATTTTCTGTCCATTTCAGACTACCAGAGGCGGATTATAAGGTATGTCTCTGCAATGCGGACTGGTGTAATCACTCTAAACTTGACGCAAATTTTAAAATAAATAGAGTTCATTATATTAGTATCAGTTTATTAATTATCTTTGACTTTTTCCGGTCCATTCAAATACAATATTAAGATTGGTCTACAATTGTTTTTATTTACTTTGATTAGATGTTATTAATTTGTGATTTCAATTAATCCAATAGCAATAAATGTCGTCTTTAGCAGTTCATAAACAAGCTTTCACTTTGTCTAAGTCACCTGTATATTTCTACGAAAAAGATGGTAAGAAACGTGTGTTAGTGGGACGAGCCCGTTGCAACGCTTGACGCATACGTCGTTCTTGAGGTGTCTTTATCTATGCCTACATAATAAAAAAAGTGAAATCAATAAACACTATAATAGATAAAGGTAAAATAAGAAAATACTTCTATTATATTTAAGAACAATATATTTCAATTTCTAATAATAAATTAATATTATTTAATATGGTGATTCAAGATGGTTACTACAGAGTATGGAAATAAGTTCACAATAAAAATATGTATTTTTAACATATTAATATATTAATTAATATCTATACATTTTCTAAAATGTAGGTATGTTGGCACAAAGTAAGTATACTTTAAAATATTTTGAAACAATTGCTGAAATAAATAAATTAATCATAAATCATTTTTCTTCACATTTTCGTCATCTTTGACAAATATAAATTTGTACAGCAATGTTTTACATCAAAAGTCGTTAATCGTTTTATACGGTGGGACATAGTCGCGTTAAAATTACTATCTAGGATAAAACAAATAAATTAGTTTCATTTTAACTTTCCAAATTAAAAATTAAATATATATTTTACGTATTAAATAACTTCAAATTCTATTATAACCAATTTCTTAGTTTCCTATTAAAATTCTAGTACTGAATGTGTATAAAATTTTGTAAACAATCGTTTTTTGGCATCAATTTAGTTGAATTGGCTATTAATTAGAAAGGAACTAGTTCCTTCATCTATCATCAGTGCTCTTATCATCGTCATCACTTAAAATCGTTTCAGAAATTAGTTTTGCAAAGTCGGTGCCATTTTTTTTATTTGAAAATAAATCGTAAACGTCATCTTCTAAGGAATCTTCTATCGACAATACGTTTTCTATATTTATATGTCTTTTGTTTCTTTCATTTATTGAAAGTTTATGTTTATGCGAGTAATCGTTTTCATCACTATCAACTATTCCTTTTCTATATATTTCTATAGGCACCTTACTACCATCGCTTACATCGTATTTAATGCCGACATCAGCTTCCTGGATTTCAATTGAACCGAGACCATTATCCACGAGTGATTTTAAGTTTATCGCCCTACTTTCCCTGCTTGGATCGATTTTTTCCGTCTTCTTGGAATATTTATCTTTAATGGGATGAAGGTGTTTCACTTCGTTGGTTTCGTTTGGTTTTGGTATTTCGTTATTCCCAGCGCCACTTAATGGTTTCGGTTTTGAACCGTAGGTTTTTACTTTAGAATGGCCTTGTATAATTAAGTATGTTGGTATAGTTTGGGCTTCAGTCACGGTTGGAGGTGGTGTTGTAAAACGCATATGCAAATAGGGATCGTTGGTATGACCGGTAGGTTTTTCATGTATAAAATTATTTAAGACATGCGGTTTTATGTGGAATGGTTGCCTCGGTGCCTCTGTTACGGTTTCTGTATGCTTTATTGGTGGAGGTGGTTGCATTGTTTGCATTTTTTCTAGATCAGCCTCTTCAGTCGTATGTTCTTTAAATATTTGAACGGTATTTGATGCGTGTGCATACAAATGATCTTCTGGCCTATCAGGATCTGTCACCATGGGCATAGATATCATCGAACCCAACATATCTATGATACTTGATTGGGATTTTATTGGAGCAGAAGTGGGATGAAAAGATTGTGTTGTAGGTTTCTCCGTCGTTGTTTCCTTATAGTAATGTTGAGTTTCTGTTGATGTTTCTTGCGTCGTTTCTTGTGATGGCCAATCTTCATTAACATCACTGATGGTAGATAGAGGTGGAAGTACTGTTGGTAAAAATGCTGGCGATGTAATAGTTTTTTCAGTAGTTTCTGGTAACGGTGGAGCTTGTGAAAACATTGGCTTGTAGTATGCGAGCGGTTCTTTTGTAAACTCTATGTTATGGTGATCGTTGTATGATATGATGTTGTGTGAATCATTGGCATCATCGAATGGTGTAGTTGGACCCCAGCCAGCATAATCACTGCTCACAGTATTATTGGGGAGGCTTGTTGTTTTATTGACATTGTTGAACCAATTCTGTTTTAATGTAGATTCTTGATAAATGAGATTAGCTTCTTGGAATGCGTAGGAGGTTATAAGTTCCGGTGTAGTTGTAGTATCTCTAATGATTTGAGTTGAATCAGCTGGCTTCGGAGGGAATGTTGGTAGAGGAAATTTGTCATCATTGAGTATAAATAGAGGTGGTTTTTGACCAGCCGGAGGTGGTGGCGGTGGTACAAGTATGGTCATTGGGTAATGTTCACCAAATTTGTAAGTATAATCTTCGTATTTGTTTGAAAATCCTGGTGGCCGCGTCAGTCTTCTGGACGGCGTAGGCACGGGCGGTCTTGACGCGACACTGGGTTTGCGTGAAGACACTCCTAACACAAGCACTTCGGACTTTCTCTCCGGATATTTTTCACGTTCCGATCGACTATCATCAGCCCAATAATGGACTCTTTCTAGAACCGGTGGCTCGTAATCGTAAGTAGGATCATTGCGTAGGGGATCTCCACGGCCAGTCAATGGTTTCCATTGATCAAAGTCCATACGAGGAGAGAAAATGGAAGCTATACTGCTTAAGTCTGTTTTTTCGTTATCTGAAAAAGATAAGCACAGTTTTAAAACCGATTGAAAGAATGTTTACGTAATAAATAAAAATTCAATATCATTTTTCATGAATTTAGATAAGTTGTTTAATGTTATTATTACTACTTACAAGATGCATTGGGCGTTTGTTTGAACAATGACGTATTGGGTTCCGGAGCCACTAAAATTTCCAAACACGTAGACACAAAAGCGATTAAACAGAGTTTCTTTTTCTGAAATGAAGGATATCAAATTATTCTATCTTTATCGTCGAGTAAAAAATAATGTTACACATATATGTGTATGGAATATGAAATTATAATTTTTCAAGTAAATACGTATTAAACATTATGTATTGCTAAGGACAGTAACTTAATACAAAGAGAGAGATATGAATATACTAAATTATTATTGCAAATTTCTTATTTAAAAAAGGAGGCTCCTTCAAAATTGAATTTTCTTAAAAAAAATATTAAAGCTTAATTCGAGTCAAAAAACACAAAAACGTAAAAAAATTTGTAGGAAAAAAATTATTATAATACAGAAAAGGTTTTGTACCGATCGATATATATACCTAAAAAAACTGAAATATTATTTTAATTAACTAAAAAGCCAGTAAGACAATTTAATAAATGTCGATTTAATCAATTCATTACAAAAACCATATTTAATTAGTTTGTTTCCTAATAAAATTGTATAAACAAAGTTACACTTATTTTGTGGTAACAATATTGAAATATACTGATCATTCAACGTAAATTATATATTAAGCTTTAACTTCATATGAAATCTGTGATAACTTAGTCAACAGACGTAACGGGTGAATTAAGTTCATTAAAAAGGCTGTCACCTTAAAAAAAACACCGAAATAAATGATTCAAACCCTCACAGAATATACGAGTATAATTTATTACCGTCCACACCGACCCGCCATTACGTTACCTTTTTTTAATTATAAATATCGGTCGCATAACCACATCGGTTTCCATGCAATTAGAGCGGTGGTGAATTGGCAACAGTTTTTTGAGTACGCATCTCGTTCTCCGCTCGTTAAAATACCGGCCGGCGGGAAGAAAGACGAGCTAATTTAATAATATAACCATCATCATGATTATGTACGAAATGCCTGACCCCAATCACTTACGGAAAAATGTGGATTGTATTTATTTTATAACGGATGAAAATGTATGTTAACTTCGTCCTGTTACGCGTGGAGATCGTTTTATTCACAAAATTCACGATTTCTATTGTCACTTACCAAAAAAATATGTAAGGAAATGTATATTGGATTGTTTGGCTAAAATTTCTGGACTCTACGAAAGGCATATTACCAGGATACATTAGTGCCGTCCGCAGTGAAAGCTGCGCGTGTTGTGCATCACCAATATGAACGTTACACGTTTTGAATAGGGGTACGATATTTTACATTTAATTTGTCCTGCCCCATCGTCCTTTCACTCTCTTTCATCAAAACCTTACTTCGTCTAGGTTACTACAGAATTTACTACGATTCAGAACTAATTAATCTATTAAAAACAATTGCGAATATTTCCAAAGATTATAATGGCATAAAAATTATCGTTAATATACTCGTTATTAATTCTTTGAATCTTTGAATGGGTATGAAAATAAAAAATCACCAATAAACGATCACGTACAGTCAATATTAGCAATGGCTAGGTGGCACTTTCAATTTCTAAATTTATCATCTATTGTGGTTAACCGAGCCCTATAGTTTTACAAGCTACATTACACTGATCATGTGTACCACTCACGTCCTCAGGTGAAAACGTCGACGAATGTATGTATAAATTTACCCTACAAACACAATACTATGCCATACTTATCAGTTACATTAGCTAGATAATAAATACAGGTACATGTATATACGCTAGGATTTTACCATCGGTCTGCTTACGTACTTTGAGTTGCTATCGAATATCTATTCTTTCCTTAGATTTAAATGCAAAATGAGTATTTTTTCATGATTACGTAACATTGAAAAACTGTTGAAAATACTATATTTGTTGTTAAGTTCAATGTGCATATAATATAATGACAACAACTTTCTTATCTGTCTGGTGAGGCATTGGATATTTTTATATCCTTTTTTAGATTTCAAATATATGATTCTTACATTATACAATTCAATACATTATCAATATGTTTGGATTTCATTAAGTTTTGGATTGTTATTTATAAAAATTATATAGATTGACTTTGCCAACTTTTTTTCAAATATAAAAAATAAATATGCCAAAAAATATCTTTTATAGCCTCGTAATTTTCATTACTCTGTCATGCAGTTTCTACAAATGACAGTAGATTAAGATATTTCCTATTTTACATAACATTATTTTCTCATCATATCCAGCAATAAACTATTAAAATAAATTAATTCCTCAGTCTATGCACAAGCTTTATAAATAAAGATGTTATATTAAATAAAATTTTAGCATATCAAATTTAAAACCATCTTTGTTTTATTGAAAATGGTTTCAGACAATAATCTAAGAGGACACACATAACGAGATAAATTTCAATAACAAAATGAGGCTGCTTCACCTCTTGTTATAAATACCGTTGTATGTCACGAAAATAATAACAAAAGTGCACTTGCATTTAACATACCTAAAGCATTTGCATGGTCAATTATAACTAGTACAGTGTTTAACTTAAAAGTTAAAGCTTATTCAATTCTTGAACGTTACTACCTAAAGATTTATGAATGAAAATATCGGAACTGTCAAAGTTTAGAATGATGATAAAGATTTGTGTTAAACGCGCTAAGTAGGTATAATATAATATATGATTTTAACAAATTAATATTTTTAATCAATATACTTTTTTTATTTACTTTCGAATTATTTATATTCTCCTTTTGATAAGCTATATATCGTAAACATGATTGTTTATCTTTTACTTAAACAAACTGCCTATTGATACGACTTGATCGAAAAAAAAAGCCAATTAATGAACCATAATTTTAAATGAATTCCACAATTTAAAAATGTTTATAAATATTTAATCATTTTCCTAAACACACTGATAGATATATCATTCTATTTAATAACGTCGTAAAAACAAAATTAATGCAAATTTCCTTGATTAACGTTTTCGAATAGCTAAACGAAAAAAAATATTTTTTTAATTAGTTCACTATCCGTCTGGCAGAATATAACTGGTTCGTATAATATCAACCATTTGAGGCACTTCCGAAAAACTTGTATCCATCCAAAATTTGGTTAGTGAAAGTTTTGAGTCATCTATTTATTAAACTTAGATGCGTAAGCCATTATTGGGGGACGGGTTGGAGCGTGAGAAATACTCTTCAACCAGACTGAACGGCGCCACGGGCGTTTTATCGCCCACCGCGTCATGGTTAGCGATACATTGATGTTCGTATGAAAAGGCTATTTTAAAGTTACGTTACATCACAAAATTTTAATATTAAAAAATAATAACGTGCAATCCTTACAAGTATAAGATCCTATTTATAATGCCAATATTAAGAATTAATTTTGTAACGAACCCCTTGAATGTTGTGTGAACTAAACTATTGTTTATCTTGCTGCTACGAGTGGGTGCAGGAAAGAAATATTAACACTTTCACACGTTTTATGTGTCGTTGACCATTACTCCCAAGGTGAAGATGAGCCCACGCGACGTCTGCGAACTTCGCCCGTCGCCATTACTTACATGATTTCCCTGGATTTAGTGTGCCATTGTTTCAATGGTTGTATTTTTTTTTTGAGAGCTTGTATTTATTTTTGAATAAAGAACAGTTCGAATGTATTCATGCAATTGTTTTTTTTAAGGTCACACTTAATACCTATATTTTTTTCGAAATAACATACGTATACTATAAGTTTTTTAATTCAACCTTTTAACTGGCACGTTAATAACATTTTTTTATTAAGATTTTTTCAATTATTTCATCTTTATTCTATTAAATAGTGTTGTCAAAATAAAAAAAAGCGTAATTCCCCAACAATCATGACATTAGAAGCGATCGGATCAGTTTAAATTTAAATTTACGAGCGTGAATGTAATATGTTATGCTTTAATTATTTGATTGTTTCATGTCTAACGAGTGTAATGGTTATCTTATTTTTAGAAAGTGCCGAAAGAGTAACGTTATTGATTTAATTACGTATAGTAGACGTCACTTATTTCAATTTTTACAGCACTGCAATCGTAAAGTTTTTTAACATATAATTATACACATCAAACACTTATTTTATTTTATAATCGTAAATTATATCGCCAGTCGAATAGTCAATCGCGTATTAGTCTTTAACACTTCTAAAAATTAATTACATGCTTTTTAAGTCATCTATTCTTGTTAATAACAGAAATTATATATTAAATTGATTATTATAACAGAAATAATTGTCAAAATTCATATATAACTCACCGAATGCATGTTGTAGTGACGTCAAAGACGTAGAGTCACAGTATGGAGTTGTATCATCGAGTCGAGTTTTCCGCGCGGCGTCTGCTAACCGTCTGTCCATAAAGCACGGTGGCCAAAGGCTCGCATCAACTCACAACCCACAAGGCACAACCATTGTCACGGCACGTGGCAGTTGGCACACACCTTACCTTATAGTTTCATACTTTTTAATTGTACTGAATCATCGTTTGAAAATTCATACTATATTGACAACTTTATAGACATTGTTCATTGGAATATTTGATTATAATCAATGTTAATTGCATACGCTGGGATTCAAATAAGAATATTAAATTATTAAATTAATACGTTTATATTGTATATCATTAAAGTAATACTTTAGTTTTAAAAATAAATGTAACTTTAGAATTGTATTTTAAGATTTTTCATAGTATAACGTAAATGTTTTGGCATAAAATATTCGTTCAATTGTGTGTTAATTTTGTAGAACACTGTTTTAAAAATCACTTATCACAAAGCGGTCATAGAGAAAATGAGGTTACGAAATATCCTTATTTAAAAAGACAAACTATTGAATAAAATATAAGATGATATTTCCGATGTAACTGTACATATGATTTAGAGGGAAAATTATGAAAAAAAAAGATGATACTAAATTTATACTACAAAATATTACCTAATAACTCTAAGTAAAAATTGTTTAAAAATAGAACAATTAATTTTAACAATTACTTATTCCATTTTTTCTTAACGGTCTATATTATATGAAATGCCTACATTTTAAAGTAAGAGTTCTTTCTTCTTCAAAACAAAAAAATAACTTCACTGCTATACATTTATAGAGAGGTAGTTTCTATTTAAAACATTTGAACGAAATAATTCACTGACTTAAATGAATTTTGAAGAGACTTTAATTGTTATAAAAGTTATATCAGCTTGTGCAGTATTTAACGTGTGCTAAGAATATAAAGTATCTAATGATTAAGTAAGAATTAAACATTATAATGACGTTGCATAAATTTGTCTCTAGAAGTAAAAGTCTAAGCTCTTCAGGTTTTAAATTCTAGACAACCGTTTTGATTAAAATAACAAAATATCTAACTGGACATGGTTACGTTCCTCTAAATAAACATGAATTTAAATAAGTGTTTGTTTGTGGTTAAAACTTTTTAAATTATGCTAGAATACTAATACTGCTTCTGTTTTCATTATAATGCCTACTAATTAATACTTTTATTGTATAATCTATATATGCAACATGACTTTCTTATATCAATATTACTCAACTGCAATTAATTTGATAACACCACCATATAGGTTAGGTATAATGGTCTGATGTCGCTTTAAATAATACATTACATAAATCCATCGCCCTGTATATTATTGGCTAGTTAGCCAACTTCTAGTTAGAAGTGTTTGTAATTTTTAATTTAAGGAAACAGATAATTAAAGATTGTTTCGTAATGACTAAAATCAACAGTAATCTACTTATTTGAAACTTATTGATAAACTTCTAATATGATTTTGAGAGGATATGAAGATTTAATATGAAAATATTTATTATTAAAAAATAGTTTTTCTAAATATGTTGAGTAGATAATACATTAAAGACTGTCATATCTTGGTATAGTAAAATAGTTAAAAAAGACACACGACTTTATAACGAATATACGACAACAAATAAATAATCCTATTAATATTTATAAATACAGTTTATTTATATATATAATGTAAAAGGAACTTCATTTGGTTGAAATATTTGCATTTTGATTTCATATATGGGCTATAAATATCTTAAATGAATCCTTCACTCAATAGCGTAGTTTATCTATTCTTAAATGACGTTGATTAAATCCAGTTTATAATAAAATATAACGTATAGGTATTTGTATACCAGACACATCTTTTTTTACTAAGATAGTGTTTTATTTTTTGTACAGCATTAACCATTTCATTAAATGTCTGAAAATATCCATAACTTCAGAATATAAATATCTTATTAGTGTCAAATATTTCTAAAAATATCACGAATAATGTATTTCTTTAAGTTTCTTAGTTTACACAAAGAAATTTAAGTCAATTTTCTTATTAATAAAATAATTCTTTTCAGATATTAAATTGCATTTGAATAATAAATTAGTAACCTGTTATCGGAATGATCAATGAATAGTCGATACAACTTACGAACGAAACAGAAATGACATATTACGTCATTAATAACCCTACCACTAATCTACTTGAAAAATACGATTTTTATCATTGTGTTTAACATTAACTAAAACATTTATTTAAATATATGTACGTAATTTAACGGCATGAATAGTACTTTTGTGACATTGCTATTTTTTAAATATACGACAACGCTGTTTAATACTTAGGGTTGAACTTGAGCTGTCATAAAATGCTTATAACAGAAAATCTGTTCGATAGGAAGAATACTTAATAGGTTGTCTAGACGAACATTTCGTGACGCAATTTCCGTTAATTTCACTGACATATTGACATACATCTGTTCTCCATTCACAGATCTTTAAGGTCTAGACTAGAATTCTTAATATTTTTTACTACCCGATTTTATGTCCGCCTACAGCTAACAAGGGCAACAAGACATTCACAGTTTTTATTAGTTATCGCTTAGACGACTCTGCGCTGTCCGTAGTGATTTACTTGTACATTGTAGTTTCTCACTCGGTATATTTTATGTCCTCATTGTATTCATACTTTAATTTATATATAAAATAGAAAGACGGATAATTTTAAATAATTTATCAGAAGATATAATATAGTGAGAAAAGACAAAAATATCTAATACGTATATCTAATATTCGCATGTTGATAACTATTGTTATATTCTACTAATAAATGAAAACATTTGTAAATCTCTAATTTTTTTTCTTCAAAACCGATATAAAATTTAAAAAAAAACTAATATTTCAAAAATTCGTTAATAAACTTCAAACACACAAAATAATTTGTGTTAACATAAATCAGTAGAAGACTGTAAAGTATTAATATGTTTTTTCAATAATAGTAATTAATATTTCATTCAGAAATCTCTTTATCGAAAAGTCCAGACTTATAAATGTCAAACAAAAATTTACATTAAGACATATAAATATTATATTAAATTTGACTTAAAGTTTAATTTACAAAAGATATTTTAAAACAGGATCAAATTATTTTTTTTAGTAATGTATACATTTAGTCTACTTTTTAGTAAAATTTGTTTTGTGGGATTTGATTAAAAAATAAAATATATTTTCATCTATTGCAGTTTATTTGATATGTGTTGCATAAACACATCTAAAGGATCATTCCCACTGTCACTTGAATTCTTCCTTCCATACTCATGTACAAGGGCCATATGTTCTTCTAGTGTTGTAACATTGTTGTCCTCGGAATCAAAATATTTGTCTTCGGCATCTTGGGATATTTGATCCAAGTCATCATATTCTTCATTGTGATCGACGCTATTGTAATCAAAATTAATATCCCTCCCTTCAATAAAGCTGCTGTACATTTCCTGTAGAAATTCCTCTCTTAATAAATTTCTTTCGTTCGCATTGATCATAGATTGTGGTTGCTCTTGTGGTTTGGGCTCTGGTTTTGTGTCTGGGATATCAAAGCCACCCCAATGTTTGTTCTCATTTTCATTTACATCATCCGAATCATCTTCGACTGAATCATTTGTCTGCTCGGAGCAATTATCCTCATCCATTAACATTTGTTTGTTTTTGATTTCTCTCATTTCATTTCTGTCGACTGTATCCAGTATCATGCCAAGGAATGTAAGATTTTCACTATCGACGGCATCCCTTTCCTTAATTTCCTCATCTGTCAGAAACTGTCCGACCAGTTGCTCGTATAGTAGTGGATTGCGGTACATCATTTGTTTTTCACTGAAATAATCTGAATCAACTTTCATTCTTTGCATTGCTTTATACCGTCTGTTTCTTATTCTTCTGCTACTGCACTCAGTTGAGTGATATATTTTGAGGTCGTCTAAGCATTGTTTGAATTTCGAATTTTTATAATTGTGATCCACATTCTCAAAATATTTAAGATGATTAGGTGAAAGATATTTTCCAAATTGCATCAAGAAAAGCGTCGGTGATTTTTTATACAAGTCATATGCAGCACTAATATTTTCATTAGTATGTACCTCAGTAGTATTAGAATGAGAATTTTTGAATCTTATGTTAGAGCATCTCACTAAGTAATCAATAATATCCAAAATAGGGTCAATATCCTCTTCCACAGTTTCCAAATCGTCTTGGTTTATCGGATCTGTAGCCATAACCAAAGTTGGTACCGTTAAAACATTAATGTAAAAAATAGATTATAATTTGGCTACTTGACTTTGTTAAAGATTGTTTGTAATTTATGTGTAACAAACTGCTAACTATGTAATATCGCAGAGCATGACAATTTCTTATTTATTTTGTTATTGCTTAGATTGGAATTGTCAATGTACATATATGTCAAGATTTTTTGTCATGAACATAGATAATAATAAAACAGTAAAATACGCAAAACTTCAACAATGGAATCAAATATATTATATTGATGAATAATACTTCACTGTATATTTAGCCTAATCAAATGTGTGTCATATGTAACGCACTATTTGATTTTGTAAAATTGAGCTAATATTTGTAAATATACTATGTTTATTACTAAATTATAAATATCTAAAGAATATTGTGATTCCCCGTGGGGGAATAACATCCTAAAGGAAATGTGGTAACGATAATGATGTCACAGAGAATACAACGTACCTACAACTCTCAGTGTTTAGTGTTAAAGAAACTTAAATGTCAGTGTCAGTCTTTATTTATCTGATTCTATTTAGATTTTTGAATTTGTCATTCTAAGGATGTTTTTTAATAAATAAAAAGTTAGGTATATTTAAAAGTGAATTACATCCATTCGTAGAGTTATCAAGTGTTTATATTTCTCCGAATACTATGTTTTTAAGAGTAACTTAGTATAAAATTTATATGTCGTGGACGTTACAAATATTTATAAAACAACAAAGATGGTTTATTTTGCAAACTTTACATGGGACTGGAGATATATATGTGGTCCAGATGGGCTACGACCGTGGGACGATGTAACCAAGGACATTGGAATCTGTTTTCAAGAATTGTTTTTAGAAATACCGGTGTACTTTCTACTTGCCATTTTTTCAGGATATTATATTGGTTTAAGGAAACATTGGGTAGTTAGAGAAAAAACTCAAGAACGAGCGATAACTTTACGTAGTTTCATAGTATTAGGCTTAGTATTCATTCCTATTATACATTTATATATTTTTATAAGTAATGACAAAGATCATCTATACCCCATTGATTATTTTACTGAGAGTGCGAAATGTCTGGCGTGGATCTTTCACTTTGGTTATATCCTGGCCTTGAAGCATCGTTTGGGGCAAAGTTCTCGAGGGCCGCTCAGTCAGCTTGTATTATGGAGTATAATAGTGCTATTCAATGTAACATCTCTACGCAGCACCATACTGACGGGCTCGACAACAGCATACAATATCGCCACCTTGTGTTGTCATGTTCTATACTTTCTTACATTACTACCATCAAGCGATTCCCGACCAACATTCTATTCACCATGTCTCGTTGGTTCCCAACACTCACATGTAAGTATCTTTCAAAGTAATCATGTAAATATACTTAACTATTATTTTTAAAAGAATGTTTTATTTTAGAGTGAATATACTCCACTACTGCCCCAAATTGATGAAGGTATCCTCGGGACTGCTATGCAAGGCTTGAGTTATTGGTCAAAGCTTACATTTTCATGGGTGGATCCACTATTACAAAAAGGTAACATTTGGTTTTCAAATAAAACAAAGGCGATGGTTTTGAAATTAAAAATATATTGAATTTTTTTTTAATAATTACACTGGAAAACAGCATGTCTGTTGCATGAGATTTTTTACATGAATCTGAATAGTTTTTCCACGCTTATTTCAAAAATATATGCCGTTTTTATGTAGCAGCTCTAGTTTTGGAGTTATGAAGAGACAGGGTTTTTCATTAAAAATGCACAATATTTAAGTTTAAAAAATTATTAAATATATTGATTCTGAATAAAATTTCCTTTTTGTGGATTTTCTAGAGTGAGATGTATCATGAGTACTATTTTGAATGCTCCAACAATAACCAGCCATCATATATTCCTTCCAGTACCCCTGATACCTGTTCTCCATAGAGCGAATATCCGTTTGAAAGCGCTCTCCTTGTTCCTCGCTTAGGTCACTTAGATTTTCAGGAAAATAGTCTAGATGGTTGTGAAGATAGTGAAGCTTAATACTCATGTTGCATCCAAGCCCCTGGAAGTGTATCAGCAACTGTCCAACGTGCTGAATGTAGCCGTTAGGCTTAGTATTCTCAAAAAATTTCTCACTACTCAAACAAACTCTTCCCATGCACATTTCTCAATAGCTGTCATATGGTTGATGAAATTTTTATCATCTATCAACTTTTAGACAGGCCAAGGTCCCTGATCAAGTCACTTAGATACTCTTTATTTAGTGATCGGAGACTATTGTCTCTACCACTGTCGGCGTTTCGGTTTGTCCGCTGCACTGGTCTGGATTTCCGAAGATCTACAAGGCTGCTGTGGTGTTGATGTGTCATTAATACTCAAGACTGGTCTTACGACAGATTTTTAGTTTGAATATATCCACTTAGAGCATTTTTTATGGTTAGAGTTAGAGCTTAGAGCAATTATTTTCGTTACACAAAAATAAAAGTCGTTATGATGTTTGGGTGGTTCACGCCATATCATGGGAGATTTGTACTTAAAATTTGGTCTTTTTTTGTTTGCCTATAATTGCAAAGATTCAATACAACTTTTACACACCAAAATTGGTATCAAAGGTTTAGCGTTTGATGGCAACGGAAACCCAAAGTAGTCGAAGTATGCCCTTTTTACAAAGTCTGACACACTTAAACGACATTTTTGGAACATATATTATCCGCAAATAGCACAAAAACACTCAGGATTATTTAAACACCTCCTTCTTGAGGAAGACATAATGAAATTTATAAAGGGACTAGTTAAGTTACACCGCTATTGGCAGAAACTATTGACAACTTATGTAAATTCAAGACGGACCTGTATCTGACTAACTAGAGCTGCTACAAAAAATCTGAGGTCAGATTTAAAATTAGCGCACCCAAATTAGTAAACAACAGTAGAAAAACTTCATGCAACAAAAAAAAAGTTTGATTTTGTTGTGCTGTGTTATTAATAGAATAATAATATATTTTTTTTAGAGTTTGGAAATGCTTTATAATATTTTATTAATAACTATTTCCGAGCATATATTTTTTATATTAATAAGTTCTTTAAAAATAAATGCTTAAAACTAATATGAATACAGCTTATGATATGGCTCTGAAATGTTTATATAAGAATAAACTTATCAAAACAATGTGGTTAACTCATATGAGTATCATGGTATCATAATTATTAGTCATTAATAACATTTAATTTGTTTAAGGATATGAAAAGAAGTTGCAGGATGTCGAAGAATTGTATGATATACCATCAAAATACAGATGTTCATATGTTGGAGCGAGAATAGACAGGGCTCTTATTGGAAATGTTGACAATTATCAGCAGTTTACCGAAGTTCCTCATCAACCATTTATAGGCTCTAGTATGTAGACAATCTATGTCATATAATTATATTTACTTATTTAGTTTGATTAGTTATTTTCAGAAATATTCTTCCGTAAAATAAAGTAGGTTGTAGATTTGATTTATGCTTAAACTGATAAACTTTTTGTTTTATATTTTCTATTTGAACTGTAATTCAAGTGATAAGTATATTAAAAAAACTTTTTGGTCTTATTTAATTTACATTATTTTAAAGTTTTTTATTTGATTTCTATTATAAAGGTAACATATTAAATTGAAATATACAAAAAAAAAATTATGTTTCACACTAAAATATATAGGATCTTCGTAATTATATATTTAAAACCAAAGAGGTCTTATAACATTTCTGTGTTTTTTTTTTAAATTAGGGTATGGATCAACGGATGACGTAACAGAGACCACTTCAACGGCTGTCACGCCTACGTCACGCGTCCTGCTACGTCCGTTGAGACGGCAGAACGTCTCTCTCTTTCGCGCACTGCACAGTTGTTTTGCTCTACAATTCTATGGTATTGGAGTCCTTAAACTAGTATCAGATATGGCTGGTTTCGCTGGGCCGATATTATTGAACAAATTAATAACATTCGTTGAGGACGACAGTATCGATCAACATTATGGGTAATTTTTAATATTTTAATCTATATATAAATAAAAGAATATTGTGGTAGTTACAATATTTATAACTCAAGAACGGCTCTTGGAATATGGTTGAAAATTGGCGGTGACATAAATTAGAACCAGGAGATGGACATAGGATATTCAATTCCGTTCAATCCAAAAAAAAAAACTTAATAAATTCCAATATCTACAGCTACTCATATACCTATTACTAATTGTGGAATTAACGCTGATGAAGTCCAGGCAAAAACTAGTATGGGATAAATTTAATATTATTTTTTTAGATATGTCTATGCTGCGTCATTACTGGCGGCCACTGTGATTGGAGCTTTATTCAACGTACATTTCAACTGGTTGATGTCGATCATCGGTTTAAAGATGCGAGGTGCTATTATTTCTACAATCTTAAGGAAGACTCTTAGCGTGACGTCAACAGAACTGAACAGAGCCTTTTCAGTTGGAGAAATAACTAATTTTATGTCAACTGACACTGATCGTATTGTTAACGCGTGTCCAAGTTTTCATGCGGTATGGAGCATTCCTTTGCAAGTGAGTAAAATAAAAAAATATCCTTTAATAATTTTGTCTATGGTTTTCTCCCACCACAAAGCATTTCATAATTTTTTTTACAGGCTTACTTGACTGTAATCGATGTTAATTTATTATCTACAGTCTCCTGTTCTCTTTATAATTATAGTTATTTTATTTAACTTAACTTTCCTATATTATATTGAATAATTTTCTTTTAATCTTTTACAGCTAGGTATCACACTGTACCTTCTATACGACCAAGTGGGTGTATCTTTCTTAGCCGGAGTGGCGTTCTCAGTGATACTTATTCCTATAAACAAGTTGATAGCCAATAAGATTGGTGATTTGAGTACGGAAATGATGAGATTCAAGGACGACCGTGTTAGTCTCATCAGCGATATGCTCCGCGGTATTAGAACAGTCAAAGTTCATGTTTGGGAAGACTACTTCATTGACAGAGTCAACGGTAATATCATTCGAATCGTTTAAATACCTAATAAAATATAAGATTTTGTCGAGTACTCATTTAAATGAAACTAATATTTTCGGATTTACTATGCGATTTTTTATTTTTTACTATTAACTACATACTCCCGACGTTTGGGCTATTTCACAGCAACCATGGTCACTGGCAGATGAGATGTGTATAGTAGTTTATATATAGTCAAAAATAAAAAATCGCGTAGTAATTCCAACATATTAGATTAGTTTAAATACCTTTTTTTTGTTTTAGAGTATCTTTTATAAACGGCCAGTTTTCGGTCTTTGAATTTAACATTTTAAATTTAATTTTTTCTGGTTAGATATAGTTATTATCATGCTTGTCTTTGATTTCGGATGCGGCTTATATTTACCTAAGCATGGAATTAAGTGCAAAATTTTTAAATTATTATTAAAATAGTCAATATAACGTCTTTATGAATAATTAATCTACCGTATTAATAGTGCTAATTTCTAAGTATTCTATATTCATACCGTATTTGCAAGTAAAATGTGTCAATGACATGTTCATTGAAATTTATTTTTGCGATCACTGCATGTAACTAAAATATCTTTATAATATAGTGAGACTGTACTTAAGCCACATAGTTCAATCCATTGACCAATCTAGCAGTTAATACCTGAATAATACATGAATGCAATAATAAGTCCTTAGATTTCTATGGGTAAAATATGTCATATTTATAGAGGCTCGGAAGAAGGAACTGCATTACCTACGCGGCAGGAAGTATTTGGACGCGATTTGTGTAGTGCTATGGGCGAGTACTCCTGTGTTGGTCGCCGCGCTAACTCTCGGCACTCACTCACTGCGCGGACTGACCCTCGATGCACCCACGGTGACTGCTTTTATACTGCGATTTTTGTTTTTTTTTAATATACATATATTTTGTAACTAGCCAGTTCTTTTATATTTTTAAATTCAAATGCGTCAATTTCAATTATCGTCGATGATGTACCAATACAACTGACAATTTTGTCCTAAGTAACGAAATACCTACCTATAAAATGTAAACATGAACATATTCATTCGTAACTTATAAAAAGGTAATGTATTAGAAACTATTTTACTATCAATCAAAATAAATAAAACCTTTTTTTGAAAACAGTTTTTTTCTTCTGGTGTAAAATTAGATTCTCAACACTTAGGAGGTATTGGTACTTCATCGACAATATAACAATTATCGTCTTCTGAAAATAATTGTTTACTTTATATATATTTCAATAATAATATGTTTTTAATAATAAAATGAGTTCTTTCAGGTGTTCACAACTATAGCCTTAATAAACATGCTGATTGCGCCTCTAAATGCATTCCCCTGGGTGTTGAATGGTCTCACTGAAGCTTGGGTTTCTATAAAACGTATTCAGAAGCTTCTTGATGTAAGTGGGAACTAGAACTCCAACACTATATTTTAACATGATAATATACTCATAGTAGTGTAAAATTATTTGATAATGACCAAAGACTAAATTTATTTATAAATATTTTTTATTTCCGTTAGCTCAGGGACATGGATCTTGAATATTATTACGATCGCCTCAACACTAATAGAGATGAAGATAAAATTATTATATTAAAGAACGCCACATTCACATGGGCTAAGCCGTCGGTTTGGAAGAAGGTGGCATCTAAATCTAAGAAAAACAAAGGAAAATCTAAGAAGAATTTATCTAAACGACTCGATAGAACTAATTCTGAATCCTCTCAGGATGGGACAATTCATGAGCCATTCAAATTGAAGGATATTTCATTGGAGATTGGTAAAGGGGAATTAATAGGTATAGTTGGTCCAGTGGGCAGCGGAAAGACATCCTTACTACTGGCGCTTATAGGTGACATGATTAAACAAAGCGGTGACATACAGATACCAGAGAATCTTGACAGTGAGTGTTACACTGACCACAATTACAACAAAATTACACCAACCTTTCTTTTTAATTCTAAAAAGTGTTTTAAAAGAGCACCCTTTATAACATAGGCATAATTTGAACGTAGTATCATTTTGTCTAATTGAAATTCAAATATAAAATATAGAATTATAAAAAAATAATAACAACTAAAATGCGTGTCATATTGGTTCCGGGTTTGAAACCTGGTTTCTCTATAAATGTATATTTATTTCTTCGTAATTTTAATGAGAGTATTAACTGTATTGATTTAATCTTCTTTTCTCATTTATCTCAATCACCGTTTTTCGTATTTACTTCCAGGTTTCGGTTATGTATCTCAACAGCCGTGGCTCATCCGCGGTACAATACGTGACAACATTCTATTCGGCAAACCTTATGACGAGGTTAAGTTTAGGACGGTGGTGGACGCGTGTGCTCTCACAGGTATATAAACATATATATAATATACTGAGGATATACATATACATATATATAAAAGATTGTTGTGTAAGTTACACTATTTATAACGCAAGAACGGCTGTAGGGATTTGGCTGAAAATTTTCGGAAAGATAAATTAGAACAAGAAGATGGACATAGGATATTTAATTCTGTTGGATTTAAAAAAAAACTAAGTAAAGTTCAATATCTAGTTACTTACGAATTTTAGGTCTGAATAGAATTCGCCCGGTCAGCTATACATATATTATTAAATCCGAAAATAATGCGGATGAAGTCTCTGGCAAAAAATAGTATATACTGCGGAATCCACTCTCGAATTTATTATTTTATCACTGGCAGACGAAATGAAATTATCTGTCATTTAAAAATTTAATAAAAGTAGTCCTATTTTAATGTATACTTACGAAAATTTTAAATGTAATATATTGTCGTCAATAGTACCTATATACCGAGTATCTGGAATATAAATACACAATGGTATGATTTATATATGTTAATGCATATGTATTTGTTGCATATACAGAAGACTTGAACGTTCTCGGCTGGAATGCGTATGTGGGTGAGGGAGGTTGTACTCTCAGCGGAGGACAGAGGGCGCGAGTGGCGTTGGCGAGGGCTGTGTACCAGGACAAACAAGGTATATATATTATTGTAGGGTAGAATACAAATGTGTAAATATTATATGTGTCGTATTTAAGGAGTACCGGTAATTCGTTATGAACAATATAATGTGGTTTGTATGTGTAGGTATTCGTAATACATTGATGAAACTACAGTAATATAGCTTTAAATTCATGTTGAAATATATCTACTGTATAACATTGAATTCTTCTTTAATTTTGACTATTCATATCTTTCCTAACACATAAGGGTCTGACCTTAAAACTTATTAAAAACAATCAGTAGGTTTCAATATTAATATAAATCTACTAACAATATAAATTTCTTTTCTTCAGTATATTTACTAGACGACGTGTTATCGGGCGTGGATGCGTCGGTAGCACAACATATAATGCATCGCTGCGTGATGGGTGTGTTGCGACACACCACACGAGTGTTAGTGACTCACTCACCACGCCATCTGGCGGGGGCGGCGCGGGCTCTGCTCTTACAGGAGGGACGGATCGCCGCACTCGGTAATACTATTTGAACTATGAGAAATTCTTAATGTATGAACATTAGCGCGACTTTAAAAACAGAACCTGTTTTTAAAGTCGCCTGTATACCACTAATGATTAAACTTGTTAATAAGTATATATTTATATTTTTTATACAATTAATAGTTAAATTATGAAGCTATTTATAAAGCTACTATTATATGATATGCCATAACAATAGTTCGGAACTTTTCTTTTAATTGATAGACAAATATTTATTTTACTTCAGAGTATATTTCTACATTATAATTATTATAACAAATTAATATTGTCAAAAATCCTTCAGGTTCACCCGAAGCCGTCTTGAACGAAATCGAAGAATATTTTCCCAGTGAAGCGGACTCATTAGGCGAAGAACCGGCCCAGATCCAAGAAGAAGAGAAGAAACACGACGAATCTGATAACGTCAGTAGAAATAGCTTAGACAATGACGTGAGTATAACACTATATAAGCGTACACATAACTATATATATAGTAACTCTATAGCAAATTTTGGACAGACCTAACTTCAACATAACAAATCTCAGTTCAACGAATTATTTGATACAACGAATATTTTCTTGTTCCCATCCGATTTTTTGTATCGAGGTTGCACTGTATGTATATACTAGAAGACTCGGCGAACTTCGTATCGCCCTATAATCAGGAAATTTCTGTTACGTTTTTTATTTATATTTTTGGAGTTTACCTATTAAAGCCATTAATCTCCGTGTTTTGAACTTCGACAGAATGATTGACGTATTAGTTAGTTGTCAAATCTTATGTCACAAAAAAAACGTTTGTATAAAAAACTACTAATTAATTAAAAAATAATTAAAAAAACATTGTCCAGCGGGAATAATTGTGATTCTAAACCATTCCCAGGTCCCCTTGAGCACACACAAAAAATTTCATCAAAATCGGTACAGTCGTTTGAGAGAAGTTCAGTGACTTACACGCTCACAGAAGAATTATATATATAAAGATTATATTCCTTGTTTCCAGGAAGCTATGTCAGAAGGTTCAGTGGACTGGTGGGTGATCGGTCTGTACCTCAGATCAGTGGGAGCGTTTCTAACAACATGCATCATAATATCGTTGATATTAATGCAGCTATCACAGAACTTCACCTTCGTCTGGCTAACATTTTGGGTCAGGAACAAAACAAAGAATTCGACAGCTCTCTTCATAGACAATGTACATGAGAACACAACAGTACTGGATCACGGGTTCAATTTAGCTGACAATATCGTTCATACGATTGTAAATACATTGGCTGTTATTAATAATTTCAATATGACCACTCAACCGTCACTAGATGTCGCTACTGTCCTAGAAGAACCCAAGTTAAGACTTAATTCGTACACTGATAATTATTACCTAGAAGTTTATTTCGGTTTAGCTGGACTTAATTTGGTATTCACTATAATGAGGGCCTTCCTGTTTGCTTATGGCGGTGTTAAAGCAGCTTCGAAGATACACAGAATACTTCTCAAAGTCATCGTTAAGGTATTTTAATAATAATTACATATAAATAATACTTGCTGATCTGTTAAAAACATATTTTAAGGCATTTTTATCACAATATAAAACTATTTAATATTAAATATACCATAAGTATTTGTTCTTTTCCAGGCGAATGTTAAATTTTTCGACATAACTCCAGCGGGTCGTATCATAAACAGGTTTTCATCTGATACATACACAGTGGATGATTCTCTACCATTCATTATGAACATTCTTTTAGCACAATTCTGTTCTCTAATTGGTAATTATTCTTCTATATAATATGCTATATTAATATTTTCTTATATATCTTCTATTATGTGTATAATATTTTCTTTTTGTATTATTGTGTGTAGGAGCGGTTGCTGTAACAGTGTATGGTCTTCCTTGGTTGTTGGTTGGTGTTCTTCCCATGACATTCATCTACTACAGGTTTGTGTATTATAAATATTTGATTGCCATCAGCCTATCAGAGCCCACTGCTGAGCAAGGCCTCTTTCTCACATGGAGAAGGTTTGAGCATTAATCACCACGCTTGCTCAAGACGGGTTGGTGATTTCAAACTTATAATTGTGAAACTATAAGTCCAGGTGTCCTCACGATGTTTTCCTTCACCGTATGTCAGTGATGTCTAAATACTCTCAGAAAGTACATATGACTTCGAAAAATCACATTGGTACTTGCCAGGTTTGAACCCGCGCCCTCGGCAACGAGAGGCGGGCCCCTTAACCACTAGGCCACCACTGACTTCAACTAACTGACTGACTTGAATATTTGATTATATATTTGTTATTATATAAATCTCATATGTTCCTAAATTAGTAAAAATCACATTGGACACAAAAAACGTTATATAGTATTTTAATAATTGGATTATATAAATAATAATTGTATGTTATGTTAATCGTGTGTACTCATATGTGCATATAAATATGTAAAAAGTCATGTTAGTTACACTATTTCTAAGTTAAAAACGGCTGTATGCCTTTTGCTGGAATTTTGTGGGGAGGTAGGTAGGAATCATCGGATGGACAAAGGATACTTTTGAAATCCTTAGAACAAAAAAATAGCTAATAAAATCCGCAATCTGTTTATTTATTGCCTCTAAATCGAAACAGTTCGTCTGGTTAGATATACATACATTTCTTATTATGAAACTTACTCGGACAAAGTCGCAGGCAAAAGCCGGTATATATAATTTATTTATTAACGCAGGTTACAACGTCGTTACCGTGTCACCTCCCGCCAACTAAGGCGTCTACAGAGCGTCGCTCTATCTCCTGTTTATGTACATTTTAACGACACCCTAGAAGGTAATCAATTTATTTTTAAATAAGCTTTTAAATAATGGTTTCTATTGTATGGAAAAATCAAAATAAACAAAACATCGTTTATGCAGAATATTTTTCATGATAGAAAATTAGATACTTATGTAACGCCATCAAATGTTTGTTAATACTTAATAAAGTATCCATATTATTGTATTTCTTAGTAGTACCGTATATGGAGAATTAATTAACTCATATGAGGAAAAGAAATTTCATTGCATTAATAAACGAATTAGATATATCAATTTTAAAAAAGCAGGTATTTTTGTTTAGGCAATTTCTGCTCGATGTATGCTACCATGACAGTTAAAAATCATACCTTACTGACATTATAAAATCATTAATTATAGTTACTATATTGAATAAATGTCAGTTTAATATGACGTTATAATTCAATATATTTATGTTGATAAGTAAAGTATTGCAAATTATATTATAGGTGTGAGCAGTATCCGTGCGCTCGGCGGCTCGTCCCGCTGGGCAGCTCGCGGCGAGGAGGCTGTTGAACGCTGGCAGCGGACAGCGCTGTGTTCAGCGGCTGCAGCACAGTGGCTCGCGTTACGACTGCAAGCGGCCGCCGCTGCTGTTGTAGCCGCTGCAGCGCTGCTCGCGGCAATGCAGCGTGCGACACACGCCGCTGATCCCGGTAGATAGTTGAATTAATTTTTACGTTCATTGATATAATTAAGAAGTTAAAGACACAGTACTGTTTCAACGTACTGTAAATTGATTGTATTATTTTTTTTTCGTTCCAAATTTAAAATTATTTTGGTCACTAGATTATCTTCTAATATTGAGTTATCACTTTGAGGGTAAAGTTTTAATTAGTAAGTAACCTTATATTGAAATGTAATGAATTGGCCATTTATTATCCTTTTAATTTTCATATATGTACATACCTATATATTTTATACAATAAAAACATGGAATATAAATTCATACGATCTCATTATTAAATTATATCTTATATGTAATCCTAAAAATATAGATTTATTGACTTATTTATATTTATTATCAGGTCTCGTTGGCTTGGCGATATCGTATGCCTTGTCTATGACGTCTATGCTCAGCAACGTACTGAACTCATTCACAGAGACTGAAAGGGAAATGATAGCCGTGGAACGAGTAGGAGAATATATTACACAGGTATGTAATAAATAATAAATAAATACAAAAACAATATTACAAAAATAAAGAAAATGAATATAACTAATATATGTGTGCAGACAAAAGGAGACAGCTTGTGTTACAACTTGTGACAGTATATGGGTTTTTTTATCCCTCTGCTGATTTTCAACTGTCTCCCTTGTAGCCAAATGGCAGTATCAACCAAAGTAAAAACCACACATATAGACACACTAGCTGCTAGGGATGTAAAGTAGCATATGTGTTATTCCTGGACGTCAGCTTCCTGTACACAAAATTTTATCAAAATCGGTTCAGCCGTTTGTGCGTGAAGAAGTAATAAACATACACACACACACACAAACTTTCGCAATTATAATATTAGTAGGATTGATGATGGCGTATTAGTGATAAAGATGACGACGTATAGAAGGAAAAATTTAATATTATTATTATTTTTTAGGTGGAAAGTGAAAAGATCGCTGGTGATTCACCACCTTACGGCTGGCCGTCTCACGGGGTGATTAGTTTCGAAGACGTTTATCTGAAATATGGGTATGATTTTATATTTAAAATTACATTTTTATACAGTGAGTGCATTTTTATAAGGTTTCCTCAATTACTTTTTTTTCGTAAACCAGGCTGTCGATTGGTTTTCTATTCGTTTCTACTTTGTATAATGTAATTTATATTTTATATTATGTTATACTTTTCAAGGGTCGCAAATTTTCCCTTTAAAGAGAATACAGTTTCCCCACAATCCTTTAACCCACTTTCAATCTAACTCTTACATCCACAACAAAAAATATCTTTAGTTGTATATTAAAGATACGGAGACTTTTTGCAATGTTTTTTTAATCTGCTAGTTTAGAGATTTATTTCTAGTTTTTTCCTAAACTATTTTATTCAATAAATAGTTTATATGTACGTAGCGTTGTTGCGATTTTACAGAATTTTAATTTGACAACTCCTCCCCCCCACCATTTGTTGTGTCTATTTTATATTGAGTTGCCCGGAGACAAATAATAATAAAGCCGCCAGTATTATATTTTACAAGACTACGGTGTATTTTATTAATTGTAAATGTATGTGCTTAAGTATATTACTAAGCACATTGGCATTTGATATTGTGTTGTAACTGAGCGCATCTTTAGTCACTTAACAAGTACACGCAATTTATAACTGTCATGTTACCAACTGTGAGCTAGATAGCATGGAATAGTTTCATGAAACGGTAATTTAAACAATAAATTTAATTTCTAATTTAAAATCGTAATATCTGCTTCCCGAGCTTTGCTCGGTATTTACGAATTATTAGCATTTATTTTGTTTTTTTTTTTTTTTTTTATTTCGTTTAGGCATTCTTATGTGAACACGTTAAGAAGACACAAAACAATATAAATCAACAATTAATTGCTTAGTCTAACCTCAAAACAAACACTCAATTACTTCTTGGTACTTAACAACGCCATCTGCTATTGTGTCGTTAAAGCAATTAGCAAAAATAGTGTTACTATTCGCCAATAGATGTAAGGAAGAGTCATATTTTAAACGACTCCTTTTTGTTATTTTTTTTTATAAAATAACATTTTCAAAAAATGATTTCCGGCTAGATCGATTTATCGCTCCCGGAACCACCCATACACTAAATTTCCTGAAAATTGTTGGAGCCGATTCCGATTATATATAAATATATATACAAGAATTGCTGATTTAAATATATAAGATATATTATATTAACTATTTTTATGTATATTCCTCAGTAATAACGGATCAGCGTTGCGTGGAGTCTCATTCTCATGTTCGCCGGGTGAAAGGGTAGGAGTGGTTGGTAGAACAGGCGCTGGTAAGAGCTCTCTACTGCGAGCGGCACTACGACTGGCGCCTTGCAGCAGAGGAAGAGTCGTTATAGACGGAGTAGATGTCGCCACGCTGAATCTGCACGCTTTAAGGTAGTTTTTTATTTACTTAAGCAATAACTTTCAATTTGGCAAACCCTAGCGTGGGTCAAGTTATTGCAGCTCGAACATATGCTGACTCGACAGGGAATGTATAACCCTCTCACACAAGATCAGCGTAGTCTTTAAGGGTTACGTTTCGTCCGATGAGTGAGAGAATCGTTAGCTCCCTTTATCATAAAAAAATTAGCGTATATCGGATGTGCGATTGCGTGATCTATGTCTGTATTCTTTTTTATGTTCATAAAAGCAAACGTATAGCTGAGAATAATGATAACTCCATTAATAAAAATTTACGTTGTAAATAAATTTGCAAGCCTACGAAATTTTGGCTATAGAATATGTTACACTTCATAATTTTTTACAAGTATTCCAATTTAAAACTATTTTAGGCATGCTATGATGAACTAAAAGTGATATGATATGGAAATAAATATATTTTTAATAAAATATATACTTAGAAGTGCCAAATGTGTATGTTAAGTTGTAATATATTAATTAGGAGTGTATTTATTTTCCACAGATCCCGAATAGGCATGATCCCGCAGGAGCCTTTCATATTTTCTGGCAGCATCCGAGAGAACGTGGACCCTCTAGGTCAGTATTTGGACGCGGAGGTGTGGCGAGCTCTTGACGCGTGTGGGGCGAGGGCGCTGGTGACGTCACACGGGGGGCTACACTCACCAGCCGTACTGCTGTCGAAAGGACACGCGCAGATACTGTGTCTTGTACGAGCGGTGTTACAAAAAGCTAAGGTACTCTAAATTTTACACCTTTGAACGTATTTCTTATTAAAGTAACCATTGTAAAGAGTTATTTCAAATAATGAACTGATTTCAGATACTTCTAGTGGATGAAGCAACAGCGAACCTAGACCAGGACACCGAGCGCGTCATATTAGACACTATCAGGTGCTCGTTCAGTAGTAGTACGGTGATGTTCGTGGCTCATCGTGTGGCTGGAGTGTTAGAGTGCACACGTGTGCTCGTGATGGGCGCTGGCCGCGTACTGGAAATGCGGACCCCAGACGACGCGCTCGCCGACCCCACCTCACACTTATACCAACTTTTACATCCTGTACAGTGATGCCAACATTATATAATTATATAATATTGGCATCATACAGCCAATATTACTTGTCAATCCCACAAAAAAAAAATACTGGCAAATTTATCTATATTCCAATAGCTATATAAGTATTACTATTCATATGACAGATTAAATTTATTTCTTCCTTTGAAGTAATAAATAATCATAAATATTATTTTCCTTCTGCAATAACTCTAGAGACTAGAGTAAGAAGAATTACAAGTAGTCATATTTCAGATTGAACAGTTATTAAATTAAACATATCCCAATAACTTTGGAATGTTAAAATACTAACGTTGATTAAGAATAGAATATTTTAATTCCTGCTCTGGTTTAAGTGGAGATTTTTAATGATAAATTCCAAAGACATATTAGGCATTTATGAAGAAAAAAAATTGTTAACCATAAATTATTATATTTCAGTGATTTATAATGAATGTGATACAAACTCTATGATAATGTTAATTTTTATATAAAGTTTTAAGTGGATTTGTCAATTATTAATAAATTTAATGAGAACTAGTTTTAAACACTATTTAGTCAATTGATTTTGCTTGCTATGTTTTAAGTATATTAAAAAAAATGTTATTATAAAATAATTATAGATTTATAATTTATTTTTTTAATGTACATTTATTTTATTTTTTTAATATTATTTCGCGTAAGTAGATCTCATTGCGTGAAGACTGTTCGCTTAAACCAGTTATATGCTTTGTATATTATTTTTGTATTATCAACAGGATTGATTCATTGTAAGTGCATGATCCAAAGTTGCGTTATTATTACAGAATGTATGGAATGTTTGAATGAAAAATATAATTATATTGAGATTATGTAATGCGTTGAAGATAAATAATATTATTGTAATGTAATAAATAATGTCTACAGATTTCGTTCTTCCGGTTTCTTGTAAGGATAGTCGATGTAGTCGAAAATGTCTTCTTCTGATGTGATAGGCACCGGCTGTCCGTGAACACCTAGATAGAAATGTAGCTTTATAAATTGTATTACAAATATATGTATTTGATACACACGACTCTCATTACCGGTGACACCTATCGGCCGCAGGGAGTATTCATTCAGTGTAAAACGTTTTTCCAAAGCGTGGGCTCTCATATCTTTATTGAAAACGTCACTTCCGGTGAAGTAAAGAACCGCGCAGTGATACTGTTCGTTCGGTATAAGCCGGATGTCCAAACGCCGGTTTAAATGTTCTTCTGACAGACGACACACGCCCTGATGACATGTGATGTCTCAATAATTATTATACATTGAATTGTCAAAATTAACAGCTTAAAGCAATATTTATAGAATTGATATATCTTTGCACGGATCAAGGCCATATTTTTAACAACCAACCAACCTAAATTGATATATAATTAATTCGTCTCACAATTAAAGATGTTGGCATTGGCAAAATATTACACGATTCCAATGCGAATGAAGCCATAGATTTAAAAATATATTGATAAAAAAATTTAAGCCTTGAGGTAGATATAAAAAAAAGTATAAAAAATTACCATGAACTTAGTTGCACCCATTGATATCACGTCAACAATGAGTTCACCTAAAGCCTCTTTTATTTTTTTCAAAAGCTTTTCACCTATTTTTTCCTTATCCAATTTCATTGTTGGGTGTGTAACTAGTACGTCAATATCGCCACTTTGTGATGCACCGCGCCTTGAAGAAAGCAAAGTATTAACGAAACACAAATTAAAATCGTTTCATGGAAAAAACAAATGAAATTAATTTACCTGTAACTGCCACAAATGGTAATAGTATAATCACAATCTAAATTTAAAATATTTTTCTTTATTATTGCCTCTATTTTTTGAATTTCTTCACGAGGAATTTTCTGTTCGAAATCTTCGAAGTACCTTGAGATAAACAAATGTTTTACAACAATAAGTAATTATGATATATAACTAAGTATGTATAGCATTTACATATTCATTGAAATTTTGGAATATTTAAAATTATGAAAATTACAAGGCCTTACTTCAGACCAATCAGTTGATGGTGGTTTAACAAATCCTTGTTTTTGTTCAAATCTTCTAAAGTTTTTATACCCTTAATTATTAAATCGGCAGCTTTCACAGGACCTATTCCTGAAACCCGTGTCAGTAAACTAATAGCCTGTGCCTTTTCGTCATTATGTATATTATCTAATTTTCTTAATTTTCCCGTTTGTAAAAACTCGTCAATTTTGTTGGATATTTTCTCTCCTACACCATTTAACTTCTTTGCTTCCTGTCCAGATTCAATACGTTTGGGATGCGCAGCTAAAACGCTAGCAGCTTTACGATAAGCATTGTATTTATGAATATTACGACTGACATTTTTTTCATAATCGGCTAATTCCATTAAAAAATCACAAAAATCTGCATTCAGATTATTATTGGTAGATGGATTCTTTCGCTTACTCATTGTAGCTGTAAAATAATGACAACATTAAATCCCATAAAAATTTATGAAAATCTTGAATTTCATCACATTACTTTAATTTAAAGTTTTAGTTTTAAAATTATGTATTCACTTACTTTATTAAGTTATCTAAAGAAGCAATATTCGTATTTAAAAACCGGATCTGGATGGCTATCATTGCTTTTAATCTGTAACTTCATAATATATAACAAAACAAAACAAAGTTGGCGGGAAAAATAGTGAAGGTTAACAGCGAAGTTATTATGCTAATACAATATACTGATGAACAAGCGCCTGAAAGTTGGCACCCATGATACATATTAGAACTGTCAAAATGTCAAACTCCGGTTTTGGAGTATTTTTATTTCTAGGTTGTTTTCATTTTTATGCATATAAGATATTAAATGTGATTTCAAGTTCTGTTCTCAAACATCTGAAGGATTAGTGATGTAAATAATAAAATTATAAATACCTCCAAGACACAGTGTTTCAGAGTTCACGATGGATAACGTTACAGAAAAATTATTACAATGTTTTGGTCACCGAAGGTTTAAAAGTGAATTGCAAGAACGAGCAGTGCGAGCAATCGCTAGGGGTGAGCAAAGATTATTTAAAAGCTTTCTCTTAATGTTATAATTTAACTATTATTGAAAATTATGTATGTGCTTCTATTTGTGAATATTTTCTTGAATCCATAATAACAATACTACCAATCTAAGAATGTGAAGTGTTTAAAAATGCGCGCACTATTTCTTAAAATTTGATAGTGAGAAATAAAATCCAAATTTATTTACTTTCAGGAGTTCACGATGTTTTCGTATCTATGCCTACTGGTTCTGGAAAATCATTATGTTTCCAATTGCCAGCGATGTTGCAGGAGAATAAGGTTGCAGTTGTTTTCTCGCCTTTATTAGCTTTAATTAAGGATCAGGTTGATCACTTGACTAAATTGAAAATCGCTGCTGAATCTATAAACTCTAAAATGACTCAAAAAGACAGAGAAAGAGTTTTGAATGACCTTCGTAGTATGAAACCTAATACAAGGTTTTTATATGTAACACCGGAGCAGGCAGCCACGGGTACATTTAAAGCACTCATGGAACATCTAGTGAAGTATAAGAAGGTTTCATATGTAGTTGTAGATGAAGCTCATTGTGTAAGTGAGTGGGGTCATGACTTTAGACCCGATTATCTCAAGTTAGGTAACCTGAGGGAAAAATTTAAAAGTATACCATGGGTTGCCCTCACAGCAACCGCCAGTGCAGAAGTAACTAAAGATATATTAGCAAATCTTAAGTTGCTAAACCCAGTTGCACAGTACAAAACTCCCAGTTTCCGAAGAAATTTATACTACGATGTTGTTTATCAGAATTGTATCCAGGATGAAGTAGGGGACCTGGTAGAATTTTTAAAGAAAAATTTGAAGGATGAAGTTAATGTTAAACCTGTAAGTAATAAATATATAATATGATATTATTCTACAATTATATTTTCAATAGTAAGCTTAATTATTTTTTAATCCTGCAAATGTTATATTTGCCAGGAATAAAGCACTTTATGATTTTATATTAAATAATATGAAGGTGTTTTAAATATGTATGAATTATAATTTTTAGAAAGATAGGAGTGCAGCCATAGTGTATTGTCGGACAAGGGAACAGACAGAAGATATTGCCAGCATGCTAACAAAAAGAGGTCTAAATTGCTTGGCATATCATGGTGGTAGGTTATTATTGATATTAAAAAAAATCTATATTACAAATCACATTCCATATTTGTTTAAGTTTATTTCTGTGATCTTGTATGTTAAGGCTTTTTTATTGTAAATATTTTTACGGCTCTGGATACAAGTCCTTTTGAGTCTAAATATGTTAAGGTTTTAGGTAAAAGCGTTGCCATAAAATTGACTTTGTTTTTAAAAGGTAAAATATAGTCATAACTCATAAGTGTTAATTGCCTACACAGATTGAAACTAACTTTTTGAAATTAAGACATTAGAGATAAAAACAATATATAATTTTTTAAACCTTCTATATTATATCTAAACTGTACTTTATAGTAGATAGACACAAAATTACAAATAAATTAGCTATTAGTGAGTGTGAATACAAGAAAGTGAAACTTTCTGTTATTAATTATTTAAACTTATTTATAACATAAATTGAAGTAAATAGAATCCTTATATAAGTTGTTGTATATCCAAACTGTAAATTTACAGTAGAGCGTTTCAAAGATTCAAATTAAAACAAAATCTGAAAAATTTTATAATTACAAAATTAGGTATGCGTCTGACAAACTCTGTAAAAATAGCGTTTTTGTTGTTTTTTTACTTTGTATGGACATAATGATCCATAATAGATTAATTTTCATAAAAAAAGCAAAATAGCATTTTTATGGCATACAACAATTTTCCCGGGAGGTATCGTTAACTTTTTTTGTACTTATATTTTTCATATATTGATTTGTGTTTTTCTAGGTTTAAAGAGTAGCGAGCGTGTGTCTGTCCAAGACCGTTGGTCTAATGGTGAAGTTCCGTGTGTGAGTGCTACTGTTTCATTTGGTATGGGTGTTGATAAAGCCAGCGTGAGGGCTGTGGTGCACTGGGGTCTGCCGCAGAATGTGGCCGCTTACTACCAGGTTAATATATAATAATATACTATAAATATGCAGAAAACTTTCAAACTTTTTGTATTATTAAGTTATATCTTTAGGTTTTGTTAGTTTTCAAATTACCTTCCAAAATTTATTTATTTCTTCGACTAATAAGGTCTATGTAATTAGTTTGCTTCTATATAATTTATATTTACAATTTATTAAAATGTGAGTAATAAGTAAAAACAAATGTTTAATATCGGCTTACTTTTAAATATTTCCAATACTCTGTTATATGAACCCGTTAATACTGTTCCCTATTTAAATGCAGCTTAATTTATTTTAAAGATATTTTACTATATATGTATGTTGTTTATATTTCAGGAGTCAGGTCGAGCTGGTCGTGATGGTAAGCCCGCCTTCTGTCGTATATACTACTGCCGCAGTGAACGAAACGCCGTAGACTTTTTACTGAAATCTGAAATAGCTCGCTCTAAGACACCCGAGCAGAAACAACGGTGTAAGAACGCGTACAAGAGTTTCGAAATTATGGTCAAATACTGTGAAGAAGTCAGGTAAATTAATTTTTTATTTTGTCATTATAGTTTATTCCTTGATTAGTTGCTTCATATATATCTTCTGTTACATGTTTTAATACATATTGTATAGGCAGTGCCGGCGTTAGAAGGACTGACACCCTGGGCAAGAATATTTTGGCGCCCACTTGAAGAAATCAAAATCGAGTATTAATTTTTTTCTGAACCAATGTGAACACTGAACGTGTATTAAGAATTCTATATTCCATCTTCCATCTTTCCTTTAGCGTGACCCAGAGCTAACGACGTGGACGTAAAAAGTTATGTAGCTCCTATTTTTTTGTTATAAGTATCCTACCTCCATTAATCGGCCCCCAAAATTTGGCGCCCTGGGCCGTCGCCACATCGTGCCCCCTCTTAACGCCGGCACTGTGTATAGGGTACATTTGACTATTCAGTACGGAAACATTCTTTACATACACGTATCTTTAGTTTACTGTTTTTTCTCCAGATGTCGCCACAAGACCTTCGCAGATTTCTTCGGCGAGGAGGTCCCTCAGTGCATCACCCGCTGTGACGCGTGTACAGACGAGCGAGCCGTCCGCCGCGCGCTCGACCAACACACGCGGCGGGCGATGAACGCTAGTCTGGGGAACACTGGCTTTGATAATAACGACTCCTCACACTTGTATGGCGAGGGACGGCACGGACAGAAGAAGTGTGTAATAATAATATGGACTTTATTTAGATCACTTAGTACAGTGGATGGATCAAACTTGATAGATATAAATAAATTTAGACTTATAGTAGGTGAAGTAGTATGGATGTACAATGTTTTAATTTGGGCTGAAGGATTTTATGGAAGTTGGAATCACCATAAATTATATGAAAATGCTAACTAATGATATAACTGACATGAACATAATTAAAGTAGATTAAGGAAATGACTAGACTCTAGTCTGGTTATAGATTTAGCAATTTAAGAATATTTTTAAGAGTATCCTTTTAGAACTGTTTCTTCACATAAGTTACTAGACCCATTCTCATGATAATTTACCTAAAGTTATGTATACTGACAAAGCGACATTTTAAAAAATAAAAAAAGTTGCATTTTAATAGTAATTTTGATGAATATAGTTTATGTTTTAGCTAATTACTAATGTATCTAATTAACTCTAGAGAGGCGGAGTCATACTATGGCGACGGCAGCGGAGACTCGGACAGTGATTCCAGCAGACGTCGGGTCGCTGAAGAAACGAAAAGTCTTATATTAAAAGAGTTCGCAGCCCGCAAGAAGAATAATGAGAAAAATAAAACAAACAACGACGCTGAGTCCGCTAAACACTCGAAATGTAGATCAGCTGAGAGTACAGGGACCAAGGTTGGTAGGAAATATTATACCATTTAACATTATTTACTGGATTATATATTTTAGAAGTTTTATCAATAAAAATTAATATTTCAGGTGACCGGTTTAACGGTAGCGAGTCGTGAAAGCTATCTTTCCTTACTCACTGAAGCGTTAAGAACGAATATTGCAAATATGAAAGGTATTGAAGAAACAGACCACACATTGTCGAGAACGGATGTTGAACAGTTCGCCATTGAATTAGAATATGACGCGTTTTATAAAAGCACCGTCATAAGCCTGTATAGGAGAGCCATGTCGAAATTGGTAAAGAGATATATATTATGTAAAAGGCATGGGTATATTTACGTTTAAATGAAAATTTATATTAAATATTTGTAAATTAATCATTATTCATAATTTTTTAGATAGCAGCTATCAAAGGTTGCAAGGACACCCTATATCCGGGTCTTAAAACTTTTGAACCAAAGAAAACGGATTCTCTTATGGATTTTATAAAAGATTTCGAAGCTAAACGAGGTACTCAAAAGTATCTAGGTTTTATAACGGCCGCTCAGTTAGAGAACAGTATGTTTAGTCATAATCATAGTTTATATCGCCACTACAATATATTTATATTAAGCATTACGTTTCAGGTGCATCAAACACAGAACCAACTTTATCTAAATCCGATAAAGACACTAAGAGGAAAGCGAATTCATTCAAAAAAGATCCTTTGACTCAAACCAAATTACAAAACTTCTTTTCAACCAAATCATCTCCTGAACCTCTAAGCTCAGATTTGAGTGAGGACGAAGGCGGTCTAGTCATAGATGAGAACGCTAAAATATATGACACAGATTCCACTCTACTCACAGAAGATAAAACGACTTCCGACTGTAAGGAAAGTTTAAAACCATATACAGAGGGGAACGATAGTAATTCCAGTAATAAAAAACAAAAGATGATCGTGATCAACATAACCTTAGAAGGCATACCGAAACACGAAGAAAATAAAGAAGTAAAAGTTAAACAAGAAAAAGATTGTAAACTAACATCCCCCGAAAAGATAAAGCCCACCGCAAAAAGAAAAATAAAGGCGCTGTTCGGAGAATCGTCTGAGAGTGAAACGGAATGTAATGAAATAAAACGATCTCGAACATCACACAAACAAGATGAACACAAGTCACCAAATAAACAATCACATAGAAGAAGATCTGGAGACACGCAGTCTAGAACAAAGAAGAGTAAACATAAAGAGAAGAAATTGAAGAATTATAATGAAGACAGAGATAGAAAGATACTAGACGAAAACAAAACTACAGCCGGCCCCGCTGTTGAACAAAATATATTAAACACGTCTATTGTGAAAGAAGAGACTCAAAGTAGCCAAGATAATAAAGAGCTGCATGAGAACATTAACATTAAATCTGAAGTAATAAGTGAAAATGAAATGCTCAATTTAGATGGTGACAAAATAGTAGATGAACAATCTTTAGATAAAGCATACAAACTTAATCTCGAAGCTGAAAAAGTATTGCAGGAGTTGAAAATGTTTTCAGAAATCAAACCTGAAGTGAAACCTGAAGTAAAAGAAAAAATTAAAGTTGAAGTCAAAGTAAACAAACCAAAGAGTCCAATCACTATGTCCAAATCACCGACTAAACATGGCACAAAGGAGAAAATAATACCCCACACTAAGAAAACTGAGACTGTTATATCTCCTGACAAACTTAAAGCTAAACCGAAAATAAAAGAAGAAATAAAAGATGACGTTAAGAAAAAAGACAGACACAAAGAAAAGAAATCGGAGAAAGTAGATGTCGCCGGACTCGTTGTTAAACTGTTGATGCCTTATTATAAGAAGAAAAAAATTAGCAACAGAGATTTGTTTAAGATAACCGCCAGGCATATCGTTCATCAATTGCTTGCCATACAAATTACAGGTAACTTTACTTTTAGTGTTGTAAAATTAGTATTGAAAATAATATTACTGTCCTCACTTATACATTAATGAAAAAATCTATATAACGTTATTGTTCTTAATATCTTTTTAATAATCAGAAGTAATGGAGATGATATTTATTTTAAATATTTGTTTATTTACAGAAGAAAAGGCGATAGAAATGCTTCTTAAGAAGACTTTCAGCAAGGAATTAATAATTGAAAAGGAAAGTGATCTAGAGACAAAGTTAAAGTTCAACAATGTCACGTGATTTATGATTGTTAAGACATGATACATTATTTTGGATTCTAATTATTCTTGTACGCCGTTTAATATAGTTGTTATTGTGGACAGTTATTTATTTTTAAAATTCTTGAAGTTTTATTTCGTTTGAACTCTATCTGGCCAACTAAAATATCCTATAAGGAGCAAAATTAAAACATTTTTTTCTGGTTTCTTCTCTTTATTATTCTTAATTGTTTTGCCAAAATGTTACCAGAAATTTATTTATTTTTAAATATGAGATAATACTGCAAAAAAAATGTAAGTATTATGATTAAAAATTATTACATAATTACATTCATAGCATCTCTGTTCTTATATCCACACCAATAACTCATCTTTTATGTTGAATATCAAATTGATAGTTTTAGAATGACAAAATTGTGTTATATAAACAAAAACAACAAAAGCTCAGTCTAACTGCCTTTACACCCTTAACAGAACAGTTTATATATATTCAACATTTTCGCTCATCAACAGATTTTAATTCTCCCTTCATAACTCAAGTTATATATTGTATAACTATATCCGGAGCGCCCTCTTCCTGTGTGAGTGTGCCTGTTGTCTGTGGGGCCTCTTCCTGGCGCGCGGCGTGTCCGGGTCTGGAGGGGCGGACGTGGTCACCAGGTTCCTCTCGTTCCCGATGGGCTCCAGGCCGATGGTCTCCTGGAACTGCTGCACGCGACCCACCAGCTCCTCGTCGTTCACTATCAGTTCCTCGATCTGAAGGAAACAAATACATTTATACTAAACTATATTACAAGACAACTTAGTTCTGATACTCTTAAAGTCAAATATCAAAACAAACAAATCCTAATTTCCATTGGCTAATATAGTAGTGTTTTGTACAAGTTTTGCCATCATTCCTCACAATTTTAAAACAATCAAATTATTGCAAATCAACAATCTCAATGGTATTTCTGACAAACATTTTTCATTGCAATTTTAATGCTGTCAATCTGTAATTTGTTTCACTTGTATTTTATATTAGAAACACGGATTTTTTTTTCGTATACATATTTAATTTTAAATTTGGAATGCAAAGCAACTTATTTTTATATAGTACTAGTTTTTGCCCGCGACTTCGTCCGCGTTAGTTTGGTCAAGAGTAATATATGTAGGTATAGCTGACCAGGCGAACTCTATTCCGTATTAGAGGCCATAAATAATCAGGTTTTTCCTGTTTCAATCAAACAAAATGATTGTCATATTAGTTAGTTGTCAAATCTAATGTCAAAAAAACGTTTGTATGGGAAATAGGAAAGGGCTGTTTTTATGGTTTTCCCGGCAATTATTCCAATTTTTCTCACCTTTTAAACCTTCCCTGGACTTCCAGGAGTATTTCAAGACTAAAATTAACCAAATCAATTCAGCCGTTCTCGAGTTTTAGCGAGACTAAGGAACAGCAATCCATTTTTATATATATAGAAGATATAATATATATAACCTTTTCGTTGTTTCATACCTCAAGCCTGTAATCATTGAGCAGGTCAGTAGCTATTCTCACGAGGTAGGCGGCCACTTGTCCCCCTCGCGGTCGCAGGTGACTATACAGTCTCAATACAGCCGGTACTAACACCTCCGCTACCGTACGCTTCATTTTCTAAACATATTTAAAACTATCAGTCTCATTATATTCACGAATCTATCGCTACTATTTGTGGCACTATTCTAATGGTCTAGTCTACATATCAATATATGTGATTATTATATTAATATCAAGACAGCCAATATAGTACACAATTATACATTTCATTACATATCTAAGTACAGAAGCATTAACGAAGCTTGTTCGTTATGATATATATAAAAAGGACTATGTGTAAAGTATCAACTGGCTTATGTTGGTATACATACATTTAGATTTTGACGTAGTGGTTACTTTTGTTCCATATGATGTATATTATACTATTGACATTATTTAAACGAAATAATATATTTTAATTTTTTTAACTACTATAAATTTTATAAAAATACTTTAATAATCACAATATTTATATTGAAGTGAAACTTCTTATAGGACTTAAAATAAGGTTGCGTTAAATGTTAAACGATAAAAAGACTAAGCGAGAGCGAATGCATTGCGCTTGAACGCATGCGCGTACTATACTTGTTACAATCCAGCATGTGGGTAAGCATCGAGCAGAGCCAAATATTCCAATGAAAGAGAGAGAGAGATATATACAAATGTAGAAAGTAGGAAAGAGAAAGATAGTGATTCGGTAGATTACAAGCACATGCGCATAATATTCTTGCTATGCAGCGAAGTAAAAAGTGCGAGCGTCGTTAGATTAGCTAAATTCGTACTTGTTGTTCTATATTAATTTATTTATAATGTTCGTTATTTTTTAGTTTGATTTCATACACATATAATTTATTTTTATTTCTACATTACGAAGTTTCACTTCTTCCGAGCGGAGGGTCTTATATATTATCTATTATTTTAATGTTAACATGCAATAAATGGCCAATAAATAGTTTAACAGTGAAAAAGTTAAGAATAATACATAAATATACCTGTTCTTTGTCCGTTAATATCTTGTGTTAATTAAAAAAAGGTAAAAAGATTATTAAATTAGTGAAGGAGGAAGAAATGTTGCTCTTCATTCTTATGAAAGTACTTTAACAACAACAAAAATGTCTATTTTTGATATTATGTATTTTTATAAAATATTTTGTTTTGTTTTGTTAACTTACATGGGACACTATATTAGTTGTTACACGTTCCTGAAGATCGTCCAAGTCATTATCGCCAGCCTTCTCTGGTTTTTCTAAGGAATTAAAATAATGTTTAATTATAAACTATTTTAAGTTGATACATACAAGTTTTGGAACAACTACTACTATTTTTAATATTATAAAGATATCATCATTTGACTTATAGAAAATTCCTGAGATTAATAGCTTGTCAATTACCATTCTGTAAAGAAGTAGAGTTTCAAAAGAATTCAGAATTCCAGAAAGCATTTAGCATAAATTAGTTTGACATGAAGACAATATAAAAATAATATTTACTGTAACTTTAAGCAATAACCGAAAATATCGAACTATTTTTTTGGTCTTTATTTCCTAGATTAATTCCGATCACATTTAGTTCCAATTTAAAAATACAGTGTTGCCAAGTAAAAAGATATTGTTTCCTGCACGAATTTCCACCATATTAAGTTCCGAATTCAAAATACTGTGCTGCCAGGAGATTAGACAATTATTTAAGAATTGTTTTACCATATTTTTACAGTCTTCACAATCTATTCTATATAATAATATAGTCTATCTAGTCAGTCTGTGTATATCCTTCTAATATTATAATTGCGAAAGTTTGTGAGTTTGTGTATGTTTGTTACTTCTTCACGCTCAAACGGCTGAACCGATTTTGATAAAATTTTGTATATAGGAAGCTGACTTCCAGGGATGACACATAGGCTACTTTACATCTCTAGCAGTTAGTGTGTCTATATATGTTTTTTTTTTTGGTTGATAGTGTCATTTGGCCACAAGGGAGACAGCTGAAAATCAGCAGAGATAAAAAAAACCTCATAGCCTGAGCTGTCTCCTTTTCACTGTGCACATTATATATCAATTATATTAATTTTCTTTATTTTTGTAATAATGTTTTTATATCCTTTTTTGTATAATTTTGTTTTTTAAATATTGTTTTTTGTATAATTTTGTTTTTGTTTATATCCTTCTTTGTATAATTCTGATTTTTTTTCTTTGTGCGTGTGTCAATGAATGTCTTTTCTTTCTTTCTTACTGGGCAGCTTCATCCTCGGCCCACACAGCAGCGTGATAGTGTCGAGCAGCGCGTCGTTCAGTCCTCGCGGTAGGTCATGGTCTCGCTCGGTAAATTCGTCACACAGGTCGGCCGCGTGCTCCAACACCTCGCGCGCCAGGCGACACTGGACGTTCAGCTTCTGGACCAACGACATGCGCTGTAGCATCACGTCGTAGATTAACTGGCGGGAATCGAATGATATGGACTCTGGAAACACGAATATTGAATATATGTACTAATATTTAATATACAAATCACCAACCCGTCTTGAGCGAGCGTGGTGAATGCTCAAACCTTCTCCATGTGAGAAAGAGGCAGCTCAGCAGTGGGCACTGATAGGCTGATGACGTATTTAATATCACTATAATATACTCTCGATGATTTTGTTACTATGCAGTTCGCAGCAACCGTGAACACGTGAGCTCGTCTACCATTAATGTATGTAGTTAAAAATAATAATAAATTTGAATGAATACTTGTTTAAGTATTAGATGTCATTATGATAATTGATAAATATTTTTATTACAGACGATTTGTTATAAGAAAAAGTATGTAATGGCGTTTTAGTGGACTTGAGATGTAAATTTTGATGAAGCAATAAGTTAAATATAAATAAAATGTAAAGAGTTATTTAATTAAATGTCTATTAATTTTCTTCTAATATACAAAACTGTAATTAGAATCGATCAATTTCTTAGAGAAATTTATTTGAAGCTAAATCTTAGTCTGTACAGTCACTTAGTACCAGTACCGTAACTAGGGCGGTGCCAGCAGTGCCCAGGCACACGGCGGAGTCCCTGGAGGGGCGCAGAAATGACCAGACTAGTATCTAGTTTTATCTCATGCATGGTAGCTATATACTTTGTTACTTTGGTAAACAACAAATAGATAGATTTATTTGTATGCACATTTGTCCATTTTATTTTTAGAGCCTGGTTAGAACATTTTTTAGGGGCGCAGTTTTGAAAGCTCGCACCGGGGGCATAAAAGCCTAGTTACAACACTGTTTAGTACTGTCAAATTAATGTAACTAGTAAATTGTAAATCAGAAAACCCAGTGACAAACTAAAAGATATCTCGCTATTTGTAATTTAAATAGTCATATAACTGGTGAATAAGACCTATGTATATCTAAAACGTCAATGTATATATAGAAAACGTGGGCTACAGAAGTGATATACTTAGTATAATCCCTATGTATATATAACAATACTATAAATACATATATTAGTGACCTGTATCTTCTCTGTTGTAATGCAGCACACAGTCAACAAAGTGATGATAGATGGCGTCTACAGTGAGGCAGCATGACACGTAGTACTCCGCCGGCTCACGAACGTCGTGATCCTCGTCAGCCAACAAGGCACAATAACTACAAAGAATAAAGGATTCTTATATTAATAGAATTATCATATACAGCATTTTTTGCGAAAAAATATCTAATTGGATTCTTTATGTAGGATATTCGTAATATAGCTAAAAGCTATGGAGGAATCTTTGCTATTATTATCAAAAAAAAATTCTCTAAGAAGTTTTTTCGTGAAAGATTTCAATCTATATTATTGTGCTCACGACAAAGCAACAGAACTTTACTATATTATATGTATTATATAATCTACTATACTATTATATAAAGTACAAGTTTCTCTTATTGTAATACTAGTTTTCCACCCGCAGCTTCGCCCGCGTGGAGTTCGGTTATATCGCGTTTCCAAGAGAACCTTTCAAAAGTCTGGGATAAAAACTATCCTATGTTCTTTTTCAAGGTCAACTCTATGGCTGCACCAAATTTCATTAAGATCAATTCAGTGGTTTAGGTGTGAAAGCGTAACAAACAGACAAAGAGACAGAGTTACTTTCGCATTTATAATATTAGTAGGGATTACCGGTAATACAAGGGTGTCCGTAATCTTAAATATCCTGCGAGGAATAGTCTTGTGAGCGAGCGAGCGGCCGCGCGTCTTAGAGGGGGCGCTGCCTTAGACGACAGACACTCACACACAGACTCGAGCAGCGACTCCACTATACACGAGTATCTAAACATTAAATATACAATATTAGTATTATAAATAATACTTAATCTGATTTTTTTAAGCAGTTTAGATAGGCATATATAACGTATAGTCTGGTAGAAACTAGTCTTACAATCAATGTTACACTTACATTTATATTTTAATTTGAAAAGCATATAAATCAATTATTTTAAAAATAGATTAAACGAAATAGTTACTGTAGAGACTACTATAATCCCTACGTAGTAACTGGGCACCTCGCTCTGTGACGTCATTAGAACGATACCGCTTGCAAAAAAACTGAGAATTATATAAAAAATATATAAATTATAAATTTTTTATGTTGATAAAGGGTCGTTTTTATGATAAGGCGTCATGATACTAGGTTATTTTACTCACGAAGTTTTCCAATTAAATAGATACATATGGACCGATATGATATTACAGCTTAGCAATAAAAAAACGGCAAGTGGACGCTAGATTTTTTTATTGCTGTGATATTTTTCATAGTTTAAGATAATTTTTGTATTTAATAATAAGTAAATGTAACAAAGATGCTATTGCTACTGAGCGCTTACGGCGAATGCGGGGCGCCGCGCGGGGTAGCGGGAGAGTTAATTAAGGGAAGTGCACAGTTAATTCGTACGGGTTATAGTGAAATATTTCACACATACTCGAATATACAAGGTGACTGGTGAATTACTATCAATATTTAAGGAGCATACTCGGTACATGATTCTCATTCGAATTATGTAAAAAAAATAGGTACTTAATTTTTGACCAAATTTCCGTAAAAATAAATAAAGTGTGTACACGTTCCAAGTGTTCCAAGTGTGGACGCGTGCGGCGGCGTGCTGATACAACACTACGCCGCCTCCGCGTCTGTGTGTGTGTGTGTGTATACCTAATCTGTAGGGTGTTCATACGATGCGTAATTAATTACATAACTTTTGGTTAACTTTACTTAGAAGTTTATTAATATTTATGTTATATTAATTTTTATTTTGTCATATATGATCGTCATATATCACGTCCTCAAATATCGATAGTAATTCACCAGTCACCCTGTATATACAGTGGCTTAGACCGACACCAACAGATGCGCAAGCGCAGGTCTGGACGAATCACGTGCATATATACATATACAGGGTGACTGGTGAATTACTATCAATATTTAAGGAGAATACTCGGTACATGATTCTCATTCGAATTATGTAAAACAAATAGGCATTTAATTTTTGACCAAATTTCCGTATAAATAAATAAAGTGTGGACACGTTCCAAGTGTTCCAAGTGTGGACGCGTGCGGCGGCGTGCTGATACAACAACACGCCGCCGCACGCGTATGTGTGTGTGTATACCTAATCTGTAGGGTGTTCACACGATGCGTAATTAATTACATAACTTTTGGTTAACTTTACTTAGAAGTTTATTAATATTTATGTTATATTAATTTTTATTTTGTCATATATGATCGTCAAATATCACGTCCTCAAGTATCGATAGTAATTCACCAGTCACCCTGTATATGCAGATAGTTAGACACTACAGTACCTACAAATTAATATTATCTATAATAAGTATATACCGTGTACAGATATCTGTAAGCGCCAGTAATGCGTTTATAGAAGCCGCTTCATTATCATCCTTCAGCAGGGCTGCCAGCGCCGGGGCGAGCGCTGAAGCCGCTTCACGTGATCTAAGACACAGACGACCAGCTCCCGCCGCACACAACCCTAGCTGTACCGGACCCCACTCTATGAAGAATAACATAGAATTACTTGAGAAGTTATCATTTACAGCGCTTTAAAATCGTAAATAAATCCAAAGGATTTGTTGATACATAGAAGTTACAATCAAAACTTTGGGTTTGTTACAGACGGTAGATAGAAATTATTATGGTCCGGAGGGTAGATCTTATAGATTAAGATAGCATTAGTTGGGAAATTATCATTTATAATGCTTTAGAATCGTAATTAAATCAAAAGGATTTGTTGATACATAGAAGTTATTATTAAATCTTTACCTTTGTTTCACAGGGTACATAGAAATTATCATTATGTTCCGGAGGGTAGATCTTATAGATAAACATAGCATTAGTTGATAAATTATCATTTACAACGCTTAAGCTAGGTCAAAGCTATTAATGAGTCAATAGGAATTCTTTATCCATAGACAAGTTATTATTAAATTTTTACTTTTGTTTCAGAGGGTAGATCAAAATTCTTATATCATTGTACATGTATGACGTCACATACCGGGGGGCGGATCGGTGAGGGCGGTGAGGAAAAGCCGCAGAAGCCTTGGCGAGGGCGGGGCGGGCGCCACTAGGGACACGTCCGCCGCGCGCAGCCACTCGCCAACGTCATTTCCGGCCACCGCGCGCTTCTCCGCTATACACCGGAAGTATTAAACAATCAATTAATACTTGTTTCCTATAGTGATGCTTCCAAATAATGCATCATCATCAGCCTATCAGAGCCCTTCCACGTGCCGCTTCGTCAAATGCCGCTTCTCACGTGGAAAAGGCTTGTGCATTAATCACCACATTTGCTCAAGACGGATTGGCGATTTCAAACTTATGATTTGATATTATAACTCCAGGTTTCCTCACAATGTTTTCCTTCACCGCCTGTCAGTTATGTCTAAATACTCTTAGAAGGTACATATGACTCGGAAAAATCACATTCGTAGTTGCAGGTTTCGAACCCGCACACTCATGCACGAGTGACGGGACCTTAACCTCTAGGCCACCACGACACTCATACCAAATATGGTTCCATTTCAATAGAAATTATTATACAATATTGGTATAATAATTTCTATTGAAATGGAACGCAAACCATAAACTATGTATGCCGATAGATCTTGTCTATGACACTAATGGAAAAATCTCTATCTGTTCAAATGTTCCGATTATAACGAAAATTCTAATCAAAGATTCAATTTAATTCCAAATTATATTTCCTCTGCGTATATACAATATTCCTACACTTTCATTAAATTTATATACATACTATATTAATGTTTAATTTTATACTGTCTATTTGAATCTTGTAGATAATGTAGAATAAATAATAATTATATATATAATAATTTTACCTATCTGCATGAGTTCGGTCGCCCATTGAAGATTCTCTGGATCCAACTGAGCTGCCAGAGACGCACACGCTGTTCTACAACCTGTACAGAACAACAATCAAATTATACATTATAAGTTATAATTCAAGTAATATACTTATATATTATAATAAAATTAAAGATGGTAGAGCCTAGCTGTAGTCAAGTTACTAGACCTCAAACATGCGCTGACTTGACAGAAGATCGGCGTGAAATAGCGTTTCGTCCGATGAGTAAGAAAGCCTGTTACCTTTCCCTATTCCCTCCCTTTCCTGCTATTTTCCTATTCCCACCCCTCCCTTTTCCTCAACAATCAAGGTTGGCAACGCATCCGCAACATATATGTTGCGGATGTCCATAGACGACGGTCACTACTGCCCATCAAGTAGGCCGTCTGCTTGTTTGCCACCTTTCAAAAAAAAAATAACATATTATGTCTTCTTTTTTTTCTTCTTCTACCTGGCAATTTCCCGGCTATGGCCAGGGTCTGCCTTACATGTTGTGAATAGTTTTGGCTAATTGTTTTTAACGACCGGTCGCCTGCCTGACATCAACCTTCTTTTGGGAATGCATTAATCAGTGATGTGTAAATATTCTTAGAAAGTACATATGACTCGGAAAAATCACATTAGTACTTGCCCGGGGCAGGATCGAACCCGCGCCCACGGCAACGAGAGGCGGACTCTTTAACCATAAGCCACCACTGACTAATAATAATAACATATGTATCCCATAAAAAATGTATATACAGGGTGACTGGTGAATTACTATCGATACTTGAGGACGTGATATTTGACGATCATAGATGACAAAATAAAAATTAATATAACATAAATATTAATAAACTTCTAAGTAAAGTTAACCAAAAGTTATATAATTTATTACGCATCGTGTGAACACCCTACAGATTAGGTATACACACACACACACACACGCGTGCGGCGGCGTGGTGTTGTGTCCACACTTTATTTATTTATACTGAAATTTGGTCAAAAATTAAGTACCTATTTTTTTTACACAATTCGAATGAGAATCATGTACCGAGTAATCTCCTTAAATATTGATAGTAATTCACCAGTCACCCTGTATATGTATACCGTCATCGCTAGCAGCTGCTAGTCTAGTCACCAGGTGTTCCCTGAGCGTCCTCCGGTCGTCTTCCTTCAGACACCTGCACCAGGCCGCCAGCAGCTCCAGCAGTAACAACAGCAGGCGCGTGTCGTAACCCTAGAAATTGTGACGTCATCAATATATATGACGTCATGTGTTACAGATAGTATAGTGCGTTTGATTTAAGCTGAGCTTTGCATATGTGTGAACACGGATAGTGTAGGTTTATTCTGCTTTTGCTCCGCCCCGCACCTTCCTCACTTCATCCTTTGTACTTGGAGCAACGTCAATGTCAAGTGAAGAAAAATATGAATTGTTATTTCAAAATTTTTATTACTTAATAAATTTTTTTCCATAACATTTCCATTTGGCCTTTTACAAGTATTACTTATTTCATTTTTAATCTAAAATAAATCTAGCGCTTATATAATGTATATAAAATATATTTGATTTCTAACAGTTTTTTGTCTAACTCTACTTTTACTTTCATTCACACAAATGTAAAGCTCAACTTAAGTCTAACGGACTATAACTAATATCAAGAGCTTTAAAGTCATCTGTTTTAGTTATTGTCAAGTTATAAAGCCTTCTTGGATGCTTCAATGTCAAATTATTTAACTATCTACGTCACTAAAACTGACAATAGTGCATTCGTGGCTGCGCTGTTTAAAAGAAATTCACCATGTTCTATTCTGACAACGAACAAGGATTTTACATCGCTACGAATATTCCATATACTGCATTAGAAAGTATTAGAAGCGAATTAATCCTACTAATATTATAATTGCGAAAGTTTGTGAGTGTGTGTGCATGTTTTTTACTTCTTCACGCTCAAACAGCTGAACCGATTTTGACAAAATTTTGTATATGGGAAGCTGACGTCCAGGAATAACACATAGGCTACTTTACGACCCGGAAATCCGCGGGTAACACCGCGAGGCACAGCTAGTAGTATATAAGTATTGTATGACTCACCTCCTTTTCGGTCAGATGGTAATAATAGTCAAGTAAAAATCCAATATCAGAGTAAACAACGTGTCGCGCCACACTCGTCAACAACACAAGACATTGTAGGTCACGCTCGGCGTCCTTGACGTTTAAGTGGGTACTTAATATGTCCACTATACGATGACTGAAACATAATACATATATAAAAGATATAATTATGATGACACGATGGCTCAGTTAGCAAAGAGACTGAAACGTGATAGGTTTAAGATTCAAATCCTGTTTATCATATTTTTAATATATGTAGTATTTAAATTATAATTATATGCAACTATTACTGATAGATGAGTAAAAAACTAATAACTTATATAATGAGATCTAAAACTATCGCGATTATTCATTCAAATTAAACTAATATTTTTGGATTACTATTCGTTATTCTATTATTTTAAACTACATACTCCCGACGTTTCAGTTACTTTCAGCAATCGTGATCACGGGTAGACGAGATATGAATGTTTTTTAAAAATAGTAATCCGAAAATATTAATACCATTTCAATTAAATATTATCGAAATATGCTGACATCAAGCAAAGTATAATTCATATAACTCACTTAATATAATTGGATGATTTAACCAATAGCGTGCAAGCCTTCTGTAGATGTCTCCGTAGGTTGTGTCGTGTAACGCCAGCCAGGAACAGCCAGGGCAGAGGGTCCTCGGCAGAATGAGCATCGTACTTCTTGAAGCGAGCCATTAACAACTGTTGGATCAGTGTTACCACTTGCTCCTGAATCTGTAAATTAATTTTTCAATGTTACCACTTGATCTTATTAATTATTAATTTTTAAAATTGAATTTAGTACCCTTATATGAGATGGACTACAGGCTATGGTAATTTTTATACTGATATAGGTACTAACATATCTTTTAAGTTTTATATTACTATATTGATAATTATTGTTGAAGTTTAATGTTTGTGTAATAAGGTCGTATTAATTTTTTTATTTAATACTAATATGCAAACAGAAATATCTGCAAAGTTTATTATTGTATTGTATATAGTAGTATATTAGAATAAACCTTAGTTTCAGGATCGGACAGCTGGTGCATGGGCCCGGTGAGAAAGGCGTCCAGCGAGGCCTCGCTTGGAGCGCGACCCACCATCTCGCCGAGAGCTGCTATGGCGGACGACCTCACCACGATACTGGCATCACGGCATAAACCCACCAGCATCTTGATGTAAATTAGTTTACTGATCATTATTCATTCCATTAAAAATAAGTTTTGGCAATAACACACACACACTCACACACAAACACAAAACGCACGTAATTCACCAATTAACCATACATACAATCAAAAACCGTCAAAATATCATCATCCTTCTATATCGTTCCAAAATATAATTATCTAAATAACTTAATAACAATAAATTTCATACATTCATTCAGATATATATAGCAGGACGTAATTAATCAACTGTTCAATAGATCAAGTCATACTTAGTATCTCTTAAATATATCTTCTTCTTCTACCTGGCATTTTCCCGGCTATAGCCAGGGTCTGCCTTACATGCTGTGAATAGTTTTGGCTAATTGTTTTTTACGACCGGCCGCCTTTTTTTTTTTTTTTTTTTTTTTTTTTTTTTTTGTGCGCACTGGGAAAAAATGCTTTACGCATCCCCTCTCCGTTGAAGACGGAGAGGGGTATGTGGGACTCCCCGGGAAAAGGATTCCCGGTATACCCACTAAAATAACCCAGTGGCGCTCCGACCTCGCCTGACTGGCAGGGGGCTGGGAATCCTGTTTGCGTCCAGCCCCCTGCTGGCGATTGCCCACCTTCTGGCGGACCCCTCACGCCCCCCCAGGTGGGGGGGGGCTCTGTTGTGGCCGGAGCGCACGGCCATCTATGGCCGTCGCAGGGGCGGGTGAAGATGGACGCTGTGTGCGCCGCCTTCCGCCCCTTCTCCTTCTACGGAGCGCTGGCGCTGAGGGATCGTCCTCGCGCTGCCGCTCCGCCGCCTCCTTCTGTGACATTACGTCCTCGCAGAAGGAGGCAACTGCAGTCCACGCCTCCTCACTCCCCAGCATGGCGGTGACCACACGAGGGAGCGAGAGGTCGCTGCCAATCACTGCCACCAGTGCACGACGGGGCACGGCCCACGATGGGCACACCTCCATGGTGTGCTCTGGGGTGTCCACTTCAGCTCCGCACTGGTGGCACGACGGGGACTCTTCCCTCCCGATCCGGTGCAGGTACGATCCGAAGCAGCCATGCCCGGATAGCACCTGGACCAGACGGAAGGAGAGGGAGCCAAATGACCGACCGAGCCAATCCTTGAGGACGGGCCCGATCGCGTCAAGCGTTCTTCGGCCGAACGTTGCGGTGGCGAGGTCCTCTGTCCAATGTTGGACGACTGCGGCCCTCGCCTCCTCACGAACGGCTCCCCTCTCAGCGGCGTTGGGGCGCTGGCCAAGCACCCGTTGCTCCCCTCTCCACTCGTAGACTCTGGCGGCGAGCACCCACGCCTCGAGCTCCCAAGGAGGGGTGCCCGCCAGAGCGCACGCTGCCGCGAGGCTTACCGTGCGGTAAGCCCTCGCCGCCCGCTGCGCAATAGCCCTTTGGGGCCTCCGGAACGCTGCTGCGTTTTCCCTCCTATGAAGGGAGTCCGCCCAGATTGGGGCCCCGTAAAGGGCCATACTCTTCAAGATGCCGGCATATAGTTGCCGGCATCGATTCCCAGGTCCCCCGATGTTTGGGAGGAGCCAGGAGAGAGCCCCCGCGGTCTTCAGCAGGCGCGTCGACAGCCCGCTGAAATGAGGGCCGAATCGCCACCTGCTGTCGAGCGTCAGGCCCAGATAGTTCATCTGGGCCTGCACCCCGATCCGGACGCCCCCCACATAAATATGCGCGTCCGGCGGCTGGCGATGCCGAGGCCGATGGAAGTAGACGGCTTCGGTCTTGTGCAACGCCACCGTCAGTCCAAGGCGTGAGATCCTGTCAGCGAGCAAGGATCCTCCCGCTGAGGCCAGGCTGGCTGCCGTCTCGAAATTACTCCCCCGAGCAGTCAGGAGAGTGTCATCTGCATAGCAGACGACTGACGTGCCTCGGGGAAGATTTCCCCGCAGTAGCCAGTCGAACCCGATATTCCACAGGAGTGGTCCTAGAACGGAACCCTGTGGAACACCAGATTCGACGCCATACCGTCGCAGTTGACCCGCCCTATCCGCAACGAGGACCGAACGGTCCTCTAGATAGCTGGCTAGGAGGGCCCGCAAGTATGGAGGCACTCCGTGGTAGCGGAGTGCCTCTAGGATGGTGGAGTGGGGGACGGAGTTAAAAGCGTTGGCTATGTCAAAGGACACAGCCAACAGTCCATCCCCCGCTTCCATCGCCTCGCTCACCTGATCCCTCAGTCTCGACAGGGCGTCCAATGTTGAACGCTCAGGCCGAAAACCGAACTGAGCGTCCGATAGGTCTGGGCCAATTGTGCCCAAATGTCCCTTGAGGCGGGTGGCTATCATCCCCTCGAACATTTTACCGACCTCATCAAGCAAGACGATGGGTCGGTAAGCGGACGGGGAGTCCACCGGCCGACCTTCCTTACGTAGGAGGCACAATTGGCCCTCCTTCCATATATTCGGGAACCTCTTCGACGCCAGGCACGCTCCGAAAAGGTCCCGAAATCGTGGACCCATCCGGGAAGCGGCGATGGCCACCACCCTCGCGGGGACGCCGTCCGGCCCTGGGGCCGTCTTCTTCTTACGGAGGCGGGCCATTGCTTCCTCCAACTCCTCCTCCGTAACAAGAGGCACTTCGTCCACTGTTGGAGCCTCACCGCGCGGCCGGCTCATTGCCGGGGGGGTGAACCTGTCCCTGCGGGGAAACAGGGACTGTACCACCCCATCCAACAGCGTTGGTTCGAGGGTCTCGGCAACTGGGGGACCGTAAGGACGCAGCTTCTTCCGCGCCGCCTTGTACGGTCTCCCGAAAGGATCGTTGTCGAGACTCTCCAACATTTCCAACCTCGCGTGGTCCAGGGCGGCGGCGATTCTCGCTTTGAGGACGGTCTTCGCCTCTACGTATGATGCGTAGAGACGATCCTCGTTGGCTAGATCACGGGTGCGCCGCCGCCGGCTCCTCGTGTACTCCCGCCTGGCCGCCACACAGATGGCCCGGAGAGCAGCCAACTCCTCCGACCACCAATAAACGGCGCGTCGCGGAGGTGGACGATGGGACCGAGGCATACTGGAATTGCACACCTCGGTCAAGGAGGCTCTTAGTTGAGCTGCCGCGGCGTCCACGTCCTGAACGTCGACTGGCGGTGTGAGCCAGTCCTGGACGAAGGCCGCCTCCTTGGCGGCCCCCTGGTCCAAACGGGTGAGCGCCCACCGCGGGAATGGTGACTGGGCCCCAGCACGGTTCCCCTGGGAGTCCTGGGTGGAGACATCGAACCGCACATATCGGTGGTCCGATAGAGTCTCTACCAGCTCCACCCGCCAGTTCACGACACAGGCCGCCAAGGAAGGGGCGGCGAAGGCGAGGTCCACTATGGAGCCCCCCTGTCGCCGCACGCAGGTGTGTACTGTCCCTCTATTCAGGAGGGACAGACCTGACGTCACCGACCACGACTCTACCTCGCGTCCCCGTGCGTCCGTGCGTGGGCTACCCCATGCCACCGACTTGGCGTTGAAGTCGCCCACCACCAAGACCCGGCGTTGCGCTGCTCTGCCGGCCACCATGTCGAGGACGCCGAGGAAGTTCTCGAAGTCCGTTAGAGGGCGGTTGGGGGAGAAATAAACCCCTATTAAGGCTATGTCTCCCCATGCAGCGGCCACGTATCCCGGCCCCTTCTCTAAGAGCGAGATGGGGGGGGAGTCTGTGGAAGACCGCGCAACCAACGCCACCGAGCCGTTCTCGTCTCCTAGCCATGTGCCAGGGACTGAGTAAGGCTCGGCGACAACCGCCACGTCCACCAACCACTCGGCAAAGGTTTGGACCAGCAGGTCCTGGGCCGCTTTGCAGTGGTTGATGTTCGCCTGGAGAATGCGATGAAGCCCAGTCATTAGTCGGTATTCATCGCACTCCCCTCGGTTGTCGGCACTGGGACTGGGATCGCAGTGACGGCGGCAGCAGCAGGTCGTGTGGTCACCTGCGCTTTCCCTTTCTTTAGGGGAGGACGACATTTCCTCCCCGTCATAATGTGGTCGGCTGGCCGACCACTGTCAGCGCACACGGCACAGTGCGGCTTGGTGGCCTCGCAGGCGGTGGACCTGTGCCCCCCCTTGCCGCAGCGGAAGCACAGGTCTGTACGCTCCGCAGCGGACGGACAAAGGGCCCGGGTGTGGCCGATGCCGAAGCACTTGTAGCAGCGCATCGGCTCGTCCTCAAGAGCCCGGACACCAGCCGAGCTGAAACCAACCGGGAGGCGTCCCTTTGCCAGAACTGCCTTTGCAGCCATGACTGGGCACTCCAGTCGCAAGCTGCCCATGCCCCCACGGCCAGGTCTGATGGCGCGGCCCTTAATCGCTGCGATGTCACAGCCCCCCAACGCCGCAACTGCGGCCACGACCTCCTCTTGGTTGACCGAATCATCAAGATCGGTCACTTCCAGAGTCACGCACTTCAATGGCCTCGCGATTTTGGCCGTGTCTGCGATTACCTCCTTTAGTTGGCTGGCGAAGGTGTCGGCCTTGGCGCTGCCCTGAGCCCCCGAAAACTCGAAGATACGAGCCCCAGTTTGGGTCCGTCGGCACGTGACCCTGCCCTCACTCGGTTGCACGGGGTCAATATTTGCACGAGCCCGTCGCAGCACGGACTCGTACGTCTCCCCACGTGTAACGGCTTCCGCTGTGAGGGTCACCACTACGGCCGCGGTTTTTGGAGGAACGAGCTTCCTCCTCTTTCCCGCCGGAGCTTTATTGGCTGCCGGGGATTCAGGTACCGGCTTTTTCCCCTTTCGCTGCTTCTTGCCCACCACCTTCTTCCATGGCTCGTTGGAGGGTGTGGTAGAAGGCAGCAGGGCATCTTCCCTTACAGGAGCTTGGGCGGGCGCTGGGGCAGCGCTGGCTCCCGCCTGTGAGGTAGGGGCCGAAGGGGACTTCTTTCCCTTCCCCTTCCCTTTGCCTGCCTTCGTGGCCTTGGGCTGCTCCTTCTGCGCTGGCGCTGCTTCTTGGGGCGGCGGTGCAGTAGAGGTCCTGCCGAGTGGAGGGCGGAGCCTCTTTTCCGGCAGCAGCCGGTCCTCAATGCCTGCGAAGCAGGCTTTTGTAAAGGCCCTCTCCTCCATGACCACCTTTCGGATGATGTCCTCAAGATTGGAGGGGGCCGCCGCCACCGCTGGACCTTCCGAGGTCCCTTTAGACCGGGCCATAAGCTCGGCAATGCGAGCTTGCAGCGCAGACATCTCCTTCTGCAGGCGGTCAACTTTCGCCTGCAGTAACCGCGTCTCGTTGGACGTAGTGCGCTGCGAAAGTTCCTTGACAATGCCGATTAGGCTGGCTGCCCGGCATTTGAGGGCCTTTTGGAAGGTCCCCTTTAGGTTTGAGGACTTGGAGGCGACCTCAATTATTTCCCCCTGGTCCTCGAGAGCCATGCGCTCCATCTCCTCTACGGAGTGGTCGGCATAGCGGACGGTGGCTGCACCGTAGCCGGCCTTGGCTCTGGTCGTCCGCGCGAGCTTCTCCTTAGAGGCGACCATTTCCTCTAGGTCCGCCTCTACTATGGCCCGTTTTGCGGGTGTCCTGGCAGTGTCAGGAGATCCCCCGGACTTTTGACGCAGGAATCGCTTCCTGGACTCGCGGCGGATCGAGCCACAGTCCGACACACTCATAATGGACTCGGTGTCCGAGTAGTCCGTGGTTTGGCCCACACTATGGAGGCTTGCCGCCGAAGGTGCGCGGCTAGCCTCAGACGCTGACGCGTCCCGTGAGGGGCCCTGAGAAGGGCCTTTGGGTTGGCCCTGAGAAGGGCCTTGGGGTTGGCCCTGAGAAGGGCCTTGGGGTTGGCCCTGAGAAGGGCCTTTTGGGAGGCGCCGTCTGGAGGCGGCCCTCGGTTGTTTGGAACTCATGTTCACAACCAACACAGATCACGATCGTCGCGAAGGATCACCAACCACTGGCCACTGCGTTACCGCGCACCAAGTGGGATGGGATACCTTACGATTTCGAAGCACAGACTATTAAAACTTCGAAGCACAGTGTTCGTTAGCCGCCGGCCTGCCACTCCGTTACGGTGGTCAGGCGCGACGTTGCCCAGGGGTCACTACGAGGAAGTCAACACTGTGGGGGGACCCCCACGACCGGCCGCCTGCCTGACATCAACTCTCTTTTGGGAATCAGCATTAATCAGTGATGTCTAAATATTATTAGAAAGTACATATGACTCGGAAAAATCACATTGGTACTTGCCCGGGCTAGGATCGAACCCGCGCTCTCGGCAACGAGAGGCGGGCCCTCTAAGCATTACGCCACTACTGACTTATCTCTTAAATATATATTGTTAGAAATGAAAAACATGTTAAGATTTTTAAAAAGAAACGGTAACCGGCCAAGGGTCAATTAATTAATATTCGAGACTAATTACAGCAAAGGTTCTTCTCTTGACAATAGTTGAGAAGAAAAAAGTGTCCGATTGTCAGTAATGGCGCTCTTTATATAGGTGGCTTTAGGGTTGCCAGTATAATAATTATTTATTATTTAACAATATATATACATATATATATATATATATATATATATATATATATATATATATATATAGTACTAACCGCATATTCTTTGTTGGGTGTCTGTCCGTCGCTCGTGTTCGCTATCAGTCGGTGTATGAGACCGACGGCCGCCTTCCGGACTACAGCTCGCTCGTCACACACACAGCGCGCGCCCAGCGCCGCCAGCCGAGATACCTCGCCCTCACCACTCAGTTCCTGGGGACATTATATCACGTGGTTTTAAAATACTTGTAATAATAAACTAGCTCTCCGCCCTCAGCTTCGCCCGCGTGGAGTTCGCTTATACCGCGTTTCCAAGAAAACCTTTCAAAAGTCTGGGATAAAAACTATCCTATGTTCTTTCTCAAGGTAAACTCTATGTCTGTACCAAATTTCATTAAAATCAGTTCAGTGATTTAGGCGTGAAAGCGTAACAGACAGACAGACCGACAGACAGTTACTTTGGCATTTATAATATTAGTAGGGATGTACGAGGGGAGGTCAATAAGTTCGCGGAATGAACGGGAAGGGGGTTGAAATTTAACACGAAACTATTTTTCCTTTTCAATATAACCTCCCTTAACCTTAATACATTTTTCGGATCTCACAAATAATTTATTAATACCATCGAAAAAAATTATTTATCTTGGCTATCAAAATAGGCCGAAATTGCGGACTTGACTTCTCAAATTTTTTTCCACGCAGCTTTTTTTTCATTTTTGAAAACAAATAATAGTCGCTGGGGACTAAGTCTAGACTATATGGTGGGTGGTGTAATTTTTCGAATCCGCATCGGTGAATGGCAGCCGTCGCAACATGGCACGTGTGGACTGTTGCGTTATCGTGCAAAAAGAGCACACCTTTTGACAGCTTTCCTCTTCTTTTTTCCTTGATAGCTTCTTTCAAACTATCTAATAAAGAAGCGTAGTACTGTCCCGTTATAGTCACAACACGATCTTTATAATTGATCAGCAAAATACCTTCTGTATCCCAAAGGACAGTCGCCATGATCTTTCCGGCCGATTGTGACACTTTAAACTACTTGGGAGGAGCTGTGCCTTTTTTTATGCCAATGTATCGATTCTCGCTTCGATTCAGGTTCATAGTGGTGAACCCAGGTTTCATCACCAGTAACAATCCGGTCCATAACTTCATCCTTATTCTCCCCACAGAGCTTCAAAAACTGGCGAGAACACTCGACACGCTCGCTCTTTTGAAGTGGCGTGAGCATTCTTGGAACCCATCTTGCACTGACCTTAGTCATCCCAAGATGATGATGTAGGATATTTAAAATGCTGGTTTCGGATACTCCAACCATTGCTGCAAGTTGTTTCTTCTTCAACCGGGCATCTTCCAATATAAGTTTTTCTACTTTTGCGACGATTTCCGGTGTGGTGGCCTCAATCGGTCGTCCGGAGCGGGGGTCATCTTCAATGGACTCTCTCCCTTGTTTAAAAAGTCCATGCCACTTGTAAACCATGGTTTTACCAGGGGCAGAGTCCGCGTAAACTGATAACAGCTCTTCAAAAATCGTCTGAGCGGATTTTCCTTGCTTGGTGAGGAACTTAATAACGGCGTGGTGTTCAATTTTCTTCATACTCACTGACTTCTTCCCGATTCACTCGTTTGCAGGTTAATAACTCAAAAGTTTATGACCCGATTTGGTTCAAACTTGGAATATATACTATTAAAGAGGTGTTGAACAAGTTACTACCTGGACGAGTAAATCAACCCCCTCCATCCCCTCCATTCCGCGAACTTTTTGACCTCCCCTCGTAGTATCAAAATATATCTAATGCATATTTTTTATTACAATCGTCATTGCTTGACTATACCTACCACTTGGTAAGCAGAATTATAGCTTTGTATTAGAAAAAGATTGCCATCTTGACTTGAATTAAAGTATTCTATAATATAAGTGGGGAAACACAGATGCAAGCACATTTTTTGTTATGCTTATGAGGAAATGGGTCGTTTCTTCCCAATACAAGTAAATAGGACTATACCTAAAGTATAGATATTGTCAAAAGTATGGACTATCAAAAATTTATGAACTATATTAAAAGTATGTATGTTCCTCTGATGTTATTAAGAGGATAGAGAAATTATATTATGCAATTCCTAGGCACATACTCTAAAATGTATACTATTAACACATATAGACTGGCTATTCTATGTCTATGCTGGATTTTTACTTACGACACAAATGTAAGGAATCAGATTTTATTTAATGCAAAATTTACAAATAACTTATAACTGAAAGCTTAGTTATTGGCAATCATATTTTTTGTCTGTTAACACTTAAGATTCTGGGAGAGATTTTCACAGATAACATGTATAATTAACATTAATTGACGGTTAGCGACCTGCATAGCCTCTTTTATAGCGGGTACTTCCGATTGTAAGCAGTCCGTGAGTATAGCGAGGGCGCGGGTCCGAATAGTACTCGATGTATCGTGAACACGTTCGTACACAGCCCTCAAGACTTCGGAGTGAGAAATCACGTGGGCACGTTGCATCAATAGATTCGATACTTCTTCATCTGTGATTTCGTCCTAGAAAAAAATTAACCTATATATAACAAAGCCGTCATCATAATTCTCTGTCTATGATCCTGTCATTTTATACCTTCCATACTAGCTACTACAAGCCAATTGCTAGACTAATGTTACTCGGAAAACCAAACATATAGTATATTTTCATTTTATTAAGAAAATTTTACGATTTATCTTCCATTAAAATTTTTATGACAATATTAACTTAAATTTAAGAAATATTACATATGGTAATCAACTTGCAGCGCCAACTTTATTTTGTAATGCGCGACTTCAGACACAAAAGTAATCACGATAAATATATAGACACCTCCCACTTAATTGTTGTATGCCAAAAAAATGCCATTTTCCTTTTTTACTGAAAAATATCCTATTATGGATCTTAACATCCATTAAAATTAAAAAAAAAAAACAAAAACACCATTTTTAAAAGATATGTCAGACGCATAATGTTGTAATTTTTAAACGCGAGCGGATTACACCGTTGTATATGCCTATTCAATTATTTACTCAGGGCGCGAGGTGTTACATACAACAGAGTTAGACTTATGTTTTTCAACGTATACAGTTGTAAATATCATATACCACACACTTGTGGTAGCATCACTATGCTACTTGGGCGCCGCGGTATAATGTTGTAAGTATCAGATACAACACCTTTTTTAGCGTCTACTCCGGAGTAAAATGTTGTATGAACAATATCTCCGCAAATAGGCATATTACTTAAAATATCTTTTAACGTAGTTAAGAAGACTATTATGTTAATTTTAAATACGAAATTTAAAAAAAAGGTGCGTCAATAAATGCAGATTTTGGGTAAATTTGCATCTTTGAAACGCTTTACTGTAAATTTACACTTTTGGAGATACAACAACTTACGTGGGACGTATCGATATACAGGGTGACTGGTGAATTACTATCAATATTTAAGGAGCATACTCAGTACATGATTCTCATTCGAATTATGTAAAAAAAATAGGTACTTAATTTTTGACCAAATTTCCGTATAAATAAATAAAGTGTGTACACGTTCCAAGTGTTCCAAGTGTGGAGGCGTGCGGCGGCGTGCTGATACAACACTACGCCGCCGCCGCGTCTGTGTGAGTGTGTGTGTATACCTAATCTGTAGGGTGTTCACACGATCCGTAATTAATTACATAACTTTTGGTTAACTTTACTTAGAAGTTTATTAATATTTATGTTATATTAATTTTTATTTTGTCATATATGATCGTCAAATATCACGTCCTCAAATATCGATAGTAATTCACCAGTCACCCTGTATACTAAATATATTATTATCATTGTATATTATTTTCTATATACTATTTTGATGTGTTAAATTTCACCAAAACCAACTCAATAGTTTTTAGGTGAATTGGTAACAAACATTTCATACATTCATATTTATAATATTAGTGGGAAAAATTATTACATCGTCATTTGTAGGTAATTGTTCCTCAGCATTTTCTCCAATAATCTCTGTGTCGTTGGCTTGTTCTGGCATTTCATTTTCACTTGCTGTGGACTCGTTTGTGTTTCCTATAAAAATATTATCTCATGCATTTATTAACAAATGTTAACATAAGGTAGTGTGGGTGACTTACCTGTATTACCAGAATTTGATTCTGGATTGTCTTTTGATGGTTCGGGATCATTACTTAGCAGCTTAGACAGTATTTCCTAGAAAATAAATGTATTAATTAAACTGAAAGATAGTTCTTTATTGTATATTTTTCTCAACATCTACACTATAAAAAGCTTTATTATAATTAAAAAAAAATTCTATTAATAATTAATTAATTATTTGTGTATACCAAAGCCACTTGTCGATGTGATATTTTTGATGTGCTCGATAATTTCAACAACCATGTTACTATTTTCTTGTATGATTTTGTTGGTAATAAGCTCATTAAGCCCACGACAAGTGAGACACGCGCTGTGCGCACCTCTGCACGCTCCTAAAATAAGAAATATCTTTGAGAAAATTCACAAACAATGTTATATGTATGGACCAAGTATGTATTTTGTCTAAATAGATCAAGTATACATAATTTTCAGTATAAATTTAAGTCATAAAGAAAGTTTAAAGTATTCAAGAACCAATTACTTCTAATAGAGATAAATCCACTAATTAATAAGTTTTAATTTACAATTTTACATTGCAGTCAATAGTCAGTCTAAAGTAGCACATACGAAATGATATTGAGTTTCAGAGATATAGTGATTTCTAAGATAGTCTTTGGGTCACAAAAAGATTGCAATATGATCTTAATCAGTATGATAAAAACTTTTTTTTTTTGATGATGCAGGGAAACTCGTTGTTAGAGGTAGGTTTGGTTAGGGTAGGTAAGGTAAAGTGACTTCTAAGATTCACCAGGGCTTGGGCTCACAAAAAGATCTTCAACAGTATGGTAAATACTGATTCATTAAAGTTATGAATCAGGTAGGGTCTAGAACTGCAATGCCATTTTCCAATTTAAATATTATCCAGTTACCAAACTTACCAGACCATCAAGTGTATAACATAAATGCTGTAAAAGTATTGTATATCCATTTAAAGCAGCTTTACCATATTTTGTAAGCAGTAACCCTGAATATGTAACATAGGATGCTCGGACTACATTCTACAAATGAAAAGAACTATATGGTATTAATAGTCCAAACAAATATTAAACATTTGAAAAAGTAATGAAATAATACTTACATGTACATTACGACTATCAACAGATGCTGAAATAAGTTTTGGTAGCAGACATTTGAAAAGCACTTGGATTGATAGTGGATTTGGAGTTTGATTTGAGCCGCAGATGAGAATGTCTATCATTTCATATATTGTTCTGGATACATTTGCCAATTCTATTTTATCTGTAGAAAATAGTTCTTAATGAGTTCTAGAACACTTCTACACTTTCATATTAAAATATTGCTTTTGAAATTTAAGCTTAGAATATCAAAAATGTTCTTAAAAAGTAACGACAAAAGTTATAAGAGGCTTATTTTGTATCAACATCAGTTTTTGTGACAGAAACTTAAATATCCAAATAATTATGGAGTTTTGAATTAGTCTCACCAATATTCAGTTTATTAACAATTGCTCCGCCAGTGATGTCAACCAAATTGCTCATAATATCTTCAAAGTTCATATCACTCGGTTTTAATTGTAATGTCTCAATAATTGTTTTTAAATCTGTTACAAATTTTCCTAATTTCTTTATCAGATAATTAACTTCACAACTGAGTTCCCTGGCATTGAAGTAGTTGTCTTCATTATCACACATTGTCTTTGGGAAGCTGAGACAAACAAGTGAATGTGCAAACAGTTGGGAATGATATATATGGTATACTTTATATCCTGGTATAAGCAGCAGCTTGTAATAAACACGGGCTGCAAGAATAGCATTATTCCTATGCTCCTTAGTGAGCACATTTTTAGATCCATTATCGATGAAGTAAGCTAAAAGCGACAGTAAACTTTGGTGTTTTATTTGGTGTGAAATAACCGACCATGATCTTTCCTCTCCATCATTGAAATTAGGATCTAGCCAAGAATCGCATGCGTTCATTGTATCTTGAAAAATTGTTTTGATATCTAAACTTTCAAGTAGGCTTTCATATTCTTCCGGAAGATCCCCGAATTCTAAAAATTCGGAATTGTAAACTGAATCTACCCAATCCGTACTTAAACTTTCTAAACATAACTTATTTATCTCGTTTAAGATTTCTGCCATTTTGATACTGTTTTCTGTTACAATTTCAATAATATTAACTGTATGTTTTTAACATTGTAATCACAACCGGCGCGATTATTTGTTTACGATAATCACAATTTTCTTGTCATTTGTCAACAAAAAGTCAATAACTAATATGAAAGGAAATAATTCTGTCAGTTACAATGACATATTATCAAGGTACCAAATATCCTAATGTATATAAGTCTATGCACTTATATACGTTGTTAATTTTTTAAATCATATTATGTATATTAATTAAAACATTACATTCTTTAAATAGAAAAACAAATATTTGTCCATTAAAATTAATTTGCTTCATTCCTACGAAGCGTGAAGTGTGAACATTTCATGAACAAAATGTCACGTTACTTGTCAGACTTAAATGTCATTCGTCAGCTGTCACAATTCACAATAAAAGTACACTTTGCGGAAGTGTAAAATCTTACTGATTCATAAAATAAATTAGTCCTATTTATTTGAGTAATATCATGGCAACGAGAAAATCTATTAGTTGGTTTCTAACCGATCAAGGGCGACGATTTTCTTTCGCTTTAATGACGGGTACCGGTCTCGCATTGACAGCCGCGAAATTTTCTCCACACACTTTTCTACTAGAAAAATACCAAGACATGGTGGCTTATTATCAGTATTTATTATTTTATTTATTTTGAACTATGTTAAACATTAATTAAATGTTGATGAAGATTCTTTTCTTCTTTTCAGGAATAGCCAACCCGTGGAGCTCCCAAATGAACTATCCCGAAAATGTGAAAAATGTATGGATCTCTTAAATTTGTCTGACGCACACAGAAGGTTAATAAAACCCTTCAGTGTCTTTGGCTATGACCTTTTCCATGCTGGTGAGTTATAATATACAAAATAACACTTATATTTTGATTTCATAATATATATCATATAAATATAACATCACAATATAATTTTATTTTTAGGTAGCACAAGCTCTAAATACGGTGTCCTCATTGGAATTCCTGTTAATTTTACTTATAAATCATTAGAAGATGTAGAAAAGCAGGAGGTACAGGTAAATTGATTAAACATACATATATGAATAAAAAATTATTAACATGATAAATTTAATTTAATTATACTATATTTCAGGTCAATGGAGAACCTCTAGATTTAACAACAGAAGTAGGAAAAAAATTAGGAGAAGCGATACTTCTACCAGACAAAGTTAAAGAATTTGCAATATGTAGAGAGATACTTATGGCCCAAAACAGTAAAGTAATATTCCAATCGACTTTTCCCTTTCTTAGCATCTTCTTGGTTTATAATATGGCCCAATATCTGAACAGAAGACTTAACTTATATGCAGCACACGCTAATGTAAGAATTGTTTTGTATACCCTACTAGGTCTTTTTGGAGTAGGTACCTACTTTTTGTGTCAAGATATGACAGAAGTCCATTACGAGACAGTAGCTGATAAGAAACTGACTGAATTGGGAGTGGATTTTATAGAGAGTGGTGTTATATTCTATGAAAAACTGCTCCAAAGAAACCAGGCATTAAGGGAGTTAATGGGAAAGGAAGGTGAAAGAAAATATACTAAGCTCGGTAATGAAAATTATGGTATACGCCAGCCACATTTAGCTCTGGTCCATAGGAAACAGTTTTTTGAAGAAAAGTTAAAAGAAGTTCAAAACTCAGGTCAAAATGAGAGTGAAGAATTCAGTGAGGGTGTTCAAGAAAATTTATAATTGTATATTTAGAAACAGTTGAATATTAAGTGTAGCCAGAGTTGATTAAAGTGATATCAATGAAATACATATTTATCTTGCTTACACTTTGTGTTTCTGAGTTTTTATTTATTGGAACAATAATAAAATGGAAGTTTGTATTATAATTTATCACAATAATTATTAGAGTTGAAATGGATAGTAATTGGCAATATTCATAAATAGCATAAATAGGGTGCCAGATTATTTGGCCTTTCCTCCTTGTTTTTTATTAAAATACAAGAAAATATGACACTTAGTTTTAATTGTCAACACTGAAGCTGGATTTATATCTATTAAAAAGGCTTGCCTTATATTTAAAAAAAAATATTTTGTGATATAAGACCTCGCGCTCAAAGATATCTACGACGGCATCTACTCCTCCAACGGGATAGTAAAATCCGCTATGCTGAAGGAATACACTGGTGCGAAAATACCCAAACACCTACCTAGGACCCTCTACCTAACTTACACGCAGAAAGAGAAATCTGAACTGCTGCAAGAAGGATACGGAACTGGAGAAGAATCCCGCACCATGACTATTCATGAGTTACAAGGTCAAACCAGCGAGATCGTCGTAGTTATAAAACGCAGCCCTACCAACTGCTCACTGCATAACAGCGTGCCCCACGCGGTAGTAGCTATGTCCAGACACACAAAGGCTTTTGTTTACTATTCAGATAACCATCAAGGCGCACTGGGAAAAATCGTCACTATAGCAACAACAGCAACCAGTCGACAGATCCTGGATTACAACATCAAGATGGCAATCAAATCGAGGGACTTCAATACCATCAAGAATATAACGTCGGAACCTTCAGCCTTACAGAACTAATATTCACCTTAATATTTAATTTTTGTAATCAACATAAATATGTCTAATGCAGCCCTAAGCTGCAACAATATGTAAATTTATTATAAATAACTGAGATCAAATTTTTAAGAAATATTTTGTAAAATTAAATTTTGTAGTCTAAAAAGGCCATGGACCCTAGAGTTCATGGTGTAATAAATAAATAAATAAAGAAAAAAAATAAAAGAAGATATTAGACCTCAGATTTGTAATTTTATTAAAATATTATGTCATTAAAATGAAAAAACTATCATAAGTACCTTAAACATACATAAAAACATAATCAGTCTTTAGTGCAAAATGTAGATTGTGGAGGCCAGACATTTATTAATCACACTATCAAATTAAATATATTGTGTCATGATAGTATTTGATTGTTATATGACTATTTGCTATTATTTCATTAAACATATATAAAAGATCACTAAGGAGAGTGGAAGGGGTGTTTCATATTAAATTTTTGAAATATCACCATTTTGAAATAAAAAGCAAAGATGAAATAAAACAATTAAGGTAGAGAGAATAACGATATATTATATGGCATGACAAAACAATAAGATTAAAACCGTATATTTTATTAATTGATTTCTTTTAATTGTCTCTTATTTAGTAAGTATACTTTCCTATAAATCCACAAATATCAAGTTTTTTCTAAACTTCGTTTATCCTTTATCGTAGAGGTAAACACTTTTGTAATCTACATCAGTATATTTGACAGCTGCTATTGTCATTACGAAGTACAATAAAAAATCTCTCAATGTAAAATCTTAATCATTGAGTTCAGACTTGTACGTCGGATATTCTAATGTTGTGTAAAGTCTAATTGATCCATTGTGTTGCTCGTTCATAAAGTGGTATATTGTGAAAGAAAAGTAAAAGCTACGAGTGTTTTTCCATATTATAGTTATAACTTATATCTCAATGTCTGTCGAAGCTAAAAACAAGTGTTAAATAGAAGAAATTTTACCTTTTCTTTGTTTCAAAAGAACTTTAAAATTCAAGAATATAATAGCATTTAGTTCAGTTATTCATTTTTAAGATGTGTGGTGGATTTACGTGTTCCAAAAATGCCTTAATCGCCCTCAACATTCTTTATGTTGTAAGTAGAGTTTATGTGGAATTTTTAAAGTATTGCGTCTCTAAAGACGATTATTAGTAATTATTTCTTGTAGGCTGTGGCTTCAATTCTGATATCAGTGGCGGTGTATGGGCAGGCATCATCACTGGTTACCAACCTGCCTATTGTAGGAGGTATACTAGCATGTGGAGTTTTCCTCATTCTGATATCCCTGTTGGGTCTGGCAGGAGCTATGAAACATCATCAAGTTATGCTCTTCTTTGTATCCTTTGAGAAATTTAAATACAAAAACATCTTATTTGCTCTGTTTGTTAGCTAAATCATTAAGGTTTTCATACTGTTGTTACTATATTAAACATGAATATATCACTTTGAACTACTGTTTGCTAATTCCTAGATAACGTATCTGACCATGTAAGAGAGTGCAAATAAGGTATTATTAGAATATTTAAATAGGAATATATTTATATTATCTTTATTGTGTAACCCAATCATGAATACATTGTGATTTAACTGTTTCCTGATGTTGAAATTCCTTAATTCCATGATACAGTATATGGTGATCCTATTTCTTCTGTTCCTGGTTCAGTTTTCTATTGCGTGTGCTTGTCTTGCCGTTAATTCAGATCAGCAAGAGATGTTAGCTCAACAGGTGAATTTATAAACTCTTATTTTTATGATTTTTGTTACAATATCATTCACTTTTAATATATTTGATGTGTGGTTAACATTTTTTCTAGCTTCTACTACAGGCCAAAATGATACTAATAAGTTTATGTAAATTGTTATTTAGTCTATATTTCAATCTGATATATAAATGATATTGTTTTACATTTATTTTAAATCTATTCAGTACTTTTTATGTCAAAGTGTGTCAATGGATGTTCTAATTATTATCCAGTCCATACATTCACTCTTTTAAGTGAAGCCTCATTAGATATTATTTTAACTCTTTAAAATGCTATCTATTGTTCTATTAATATACCTTTGTAACCTTTCTCATTCAATTTCACTGATGACAATGAAGAAAGACAATACCAATAGATATATATAAATACATTTTTTCCATGTTGAAACTAATTATAGGTTTATTTTTCTTTGTGAATGTGTACATTTTTAATATTCAGGATATAGCTACTTGGTTTTATCTTGTTTAGGGTTGGAATCAAGTGGATATGGATGTCCGAGGCCAGGTTCAAGAAAGATTTCAATGCTGCGGCTTCCAAAGCCGAGACTTCAAGCCAAACACTACCAGTGACCATCCATCATGTGTTCTCGCTGATGTTAGTAAATTATTCTGTTCTTTGACAAATGTGAATTCTGTAATGAGATCTAAGATTTTCGCGAGTTTTATTCATTTAAATGAAACTAATATTTTTCAGATTATACTACGCAAACTAATTTCTTTTTGTAAAAAAGTACATACTCCTGACATTTCGGCTACTTTATAGCAACCATGATTACGGGCAGATGAGATGTGATTCATTTAAATGATTTTTTCGTTATATGTTTTAAATACCATTCTAATGACCTCATATTAAATTAATTGTTTATATATTAAATATTTTATGTTGTTTTCAGCAATTATGTTGTAACAGCTTGACAATAAAAGATGACTGCCAATGTCAGCCTTGTATGGAGAAATTAAAAGAAACTATTGATTATGCATTCAAGCTGTGCGGTGGTATTGGATTGTTCTTTAGTTTCACGGAGGTGAGTTTCTTATCTCATGTACCTCGAAGTTGACATAACAATATTTGTTTAACAAACAAATACAACAAACATACTGAGACAGCTTATCAATTATCATCATTAAATTTCTAGAACAATTTATATAAAACTATTGTATGGCAAATATATCTTTCTGATTTCTCTAAAATACATAGGTAGCCAATAATATTCTTTTCAATATCTATTTCTAGAGTGCATAACAATATGATTGTAAATTATCTGTACTAATTGGTGTTACTATGTATGTTTGTAATTATTTAACCAGATTTTAACACTAACATGGTGCGGTGACTAACAAATTACCTTCCAGTTTCTTGGTGTGTGGTTGACAGTGAGATATCGTAATCAGAAGGATCCTCGGGCTAACCCAAGTGCATTTCTCTGAATGATAAGGTGGTTTGGTGTATAGCTATGCATGCTTGCATGATTGCATGATTGCATGTTGTTATGCACGATAAAGCACCAATATATTATTAATTTTTATTATCTCTTTGCAATCAAACATTAATTGGTGTATTTAATTTCAATCACGATATTTATTTGGTCGTTATACATATAGAATTACATTACTTATAATTTTCGAAATAATTGTAGTGAAATTTTATTTGTAACTAATCAGATTTAATTATACATATCATAGCTCATTAAAAATGTTGTATATCACTTCATATTTATTTATTTATGTAAACTTTTATCGGTTTTGCGTCATATAGATAAAACGAGGTCGTGACGCCCTGCTACTGATTTTGCACGCACTATTTTTGACGTTTTGCTTTTTTTTTAATTTATCTAAATTGCATGCAATGGCATGTTGTATTGAATTTTGTTTAGCATTTTTATGATTGTTTTCTTTTTAAAATCGTAGTAAGTATGTCTAGAGAATAGTAGGTATGTTTTAAAGTTTTTTTGTTAGGTATATCTTCTATTCATTTTTAATGCCATTACGTTACAGTAATTTTTTTCAGCTTCTTTGTAATTGTTAGAATATTTATTGATTTTTCGAGTTATTTTTCTCTAGCAGCGTTCAAAAACCAAATAAAAATTGATATATTAATGATATATTTTTCTGAACGTTTCCAGCTTTTCGCAGTATGGCTCGCCCGTCGTTACCGCAACCAACCGGACCCCAATTACAAGGAACCCCATGCCGTATTCCCAAGAAAAAACTACTTGTATTAAAAACACGCTAGTTTCATTTTAGACTGTTTTCCTTGTAGGCCAATTTGTTAGAATTTAAATAATAGAATGGTGATATATTAAGTGATAGCTTTACATTACTTTCACTTTAGTTAGCATTGTTTCCAAACTATGAGTGACCTCGCCTGAATTCCGTTCTTGATTTTTTTAGCTCGCGTTACGTGAAGGACGTATGTATTTTTTAGAAAGTAATATGTTCTTAGTTCTAATTATGAATTTTTATGCCAGCTCAATAGTCTTGTTCACTAGTCGGTACTAATCTTTAACAGTTCTAACCTTGTGAAATAGAATTAAAAATTTTAGAATAAAAAAAACATCTTATTCTTATTATGAAAAATCATTTATATTAAAAATTTATACACATGTTACATTATAATGTCAAATCTTCCGCTAATTATTGCTATTATCTTTTTTTTTTATTTATGAATATATCAGCCAGTGTTTGAAGGTAAATCGATTTTTTGAAATCGATTGATACATAAAAATCGATTTGTTTGTTTAGGAAATTAAATGGCGACCGCCAATGTATAAATCCGTAAATAGGTAGTATATAATATTGGAATGATTGTATGTGTGTTGATGTAATTTGCTCACGGATTATATGAAAAATGTGAGTTCTCTTTAATGTTAAAACCTTAGTGTAGTTTTACGCCCAAAAAGACAAAAATATATTTTTTAAATAACTTTCTAAAATTTATTATATCATATTCTTCCATTTTTCAAATCATATGCTGATTTTGATTTTCGTCTTGTTATTAATTTGGCTTATGTCGATAACTACGTTTTATAAATTAATTCATTTTAACAAGAAAATAGGGAAATGATGCTTAAATATTTTTTTAAATACATTTTATTGTATTGCCAGTGTTTCGTCAGCGTACCGTTTAGTTTAGTTTAAATTTCAACAGTTTTAGTATCTTCAAACACCGCGTGTTCTTAATTTCTCAATATTAAGTTATATTGTGTACTAGTCAATAAAATAATGAATTTATTAATACTCCTATCCTGCATATGATTGTATTTGATGTGTTTTAAGGTGTTGCCATTCTAAACTTTCATTGTGTTTTAATATAAGTGAAATATTTTTTTAATTGGTCGCTTGTCTTTCGTATCATTTTTTATATATAAATGTAGTAGAATTACAATAAATTTTTTTTGTATTTAATTTTCTGATATAATTTTAATGATGTTTATACAATACTTATTAGTATTATCATATATCAGTGTAATTTCTTGTTCGATTAAAGTGTGTTGAGCATTTATGATTTTTTTATTTAATTAAATTAAACCTCTGTGAATTTTTTTCTTTCTAAGTCACATGCACATAATATATTATCGAAATTTTAATATCGAAACAAGTTTAAAACTTATGTCAAAGATGAAAATGGCAAATGTAAAAAGTATTTATATCAACATACGCACACATACAAATATCGCATAATACACACACATACATATTTATAGCTGTAGACACACGTATACATATATGTAGTTAGAAGTGTTTTGCAACTTCAATCATGAGTGAAGTCTCTGTAATTAGCGAGCATGCACAGTTAATTTCCGTTTGTTTGATTTACACGTTCAAAACGATTGGATTGTGCAATTGAAGTCAAAATTAGAGTTTATATGTCAAATGTCATGTTCTTTTTTTTCTAAAGCATTACAATGGCAATGGTTAATGCAAAAATTTTTTATTCATTTTCACCTAAAATTGTAAAGAAAACTAATATTTTTAAATATGTATACATATATAAAATACTTTTTAAATAAATTACAGAAAAATTGTTTTCTTGAATTTAAATAATAGGTCTTATTGGTTACTATTTCTTATTATGATAACTCAAAAATATTTTTATAAAAATAGCGTAGCGACATGCTTGTCAATATCGAATACTGAATAACGATTAATAGAGATAACGTAAAGATAACCGTATTTGTAATTTCATAGCTTTATTAAACGCGTTCAGTATTTTATCATTCACATTTATTTTTTATGAACTTTTGTGAACTGTCAGTGATGTTTGGATTATTTTATTTAAAAAAAAACAAACTTATGTAACACTGTGATCTACTGCGCAAGCCTTCTTCACGCATCCGCGCCCATTCGCTGTCGGAAGTGTCGACTCGGTTTCAGACGCGCAGCATTTACTAGGCTTGCTGCATTCAATCGATCCGCCTTAAATAAATTTCAGGTTATATTTAATAATAAAAGTGCCAATGAACATGTCCTTCGACACAGATGAGCTCCGTGATGAGTAAGTATACATATATAATACATATATAATACTTTATATACTCTTATTGTAGATATTTTACTTGTAGCGTATATTTATATTCGGATAGGAACCTCTTTGGTCTTAAAAAAAAAGCTTCGTGTTTTTTGTATAACTACGTATCTAATTCATTGGACAAATATTCATATTTGAATGAAATTCCTTTTTCAAACTATAGAACAATACATGATTTCAATTTTCATGATATTGACAAGATACACAACTATAGTATAATCAAGGTTGCTTAATAGTTACATATCATAGATTTTATATGATATAATAGTTTTAATAATAGCCATTGTTGCTTCAGTAAACAATAACAGCGAAGCTACAGTTTATTGAAATGTAGGTGAACTTGACTCGACCTCCCGTAACCAGTAACCTAGTTTAGATGTAGGCGTATTTTAAATATGGAACAAGAATAACTATGCATTTAGAAACGTTTAAAAATATTATCCAAAGAGTTTTTATGTTTTAAAATACATTAAAACTATTATACTTCATAATTGTTTTATGTATATTGATATCTGTTATTACTTTGTGTTTTAAAACCACATAAAGCAAAAACAATTGAATTATTTCACGTTTTTTTAGATACGTAATAATTTTTTTTGTATTGCACAGGTAACAATTTAATTTAATACTTTTATATTCTTAAATTGGTAAAGTAAGAGCACAATAGTTTTGTATGCTTAAATACAAAATTTGCTATGTCAAAGAATTATGTCATCACACTCTTATTTTTTTACTTGAATATTCGTCGTTTTGAATTTTGATTGCAAGGTAGAGCGCTGTTTATGAATTCTATACATATTTGACATACTAGAAAACACGAAACAACATATTTTTAATATTAATGTAAAAAAAATACAAACGTATTATGAACTCTTTTTTCTCGTAGTATAATTGTACACTAATTAAAAATAATAATTATTATTATAGCGTTAAACTGCCAATTATTCAGTTACTAGGCTATAGAGATGTGGCTAACCTCTTGAATATAGATATAGTCGATAACTTTTATGATTTATTTTTATCTATATATTGATCTAAATAGTTACTTTGCTGTTGTGATAACCATTACTAGCTTTATATTAACAATAAGATTAGATTACAGAACTGCTTATATGTAAAAAATCAAACACAATTCAAACATTTAATTACAAAGATAATTTATAAAAGAATGATGTAGCAATATGAATTGCTTTTTTGTAGTTCCGATATGAGACGATATTGAAATTGCGTGAAAGCTTCTGCTTAAGCAAGTATAGATATCAAAACCAAATCAAATCCAATCAGAATGTCTATTGGAAATTTTCACATTTTATTTCAATGACTTAAAAATTATATAAATATACGCGCCTGTTAATTTTGGCTTTCTTACATCTTACATTTTGCATGACATGAGCCTCGTCATAGATTATGGTAAAGAGGCAAGTGATTAATTACGAGCTAACCCTTTACTACATGACGGAAGGTCGATTTTAATTAACCTTTTTTTTAATAGTACTAAAATATATATAACAGAAGCAATATTCGATATATTTGTTTGTATAAATCACGTCATTCTGATATTAGTAATTATTACGTCACTATTAACATCAAAAATATTTTGTTTATAAATGTATGCGTTAATTATGCTTTACATTGACGCGTGGATTTATAATAAATGCGTCTTAATTATATGTAACCAGTAATGTATAGTGTTCGTGAAACATCATCGCGTGACGTTTGTTGTCACCGCATGTTTATTTTGCTGTAAGCGTCAGTGTTACTGAACGTTTGTTGCAAACAGTATTCGCCATTGCGAAGCCGTGTACGTACATTGCCGCGAGTTATTTGTTTATAAGTGAGTGATTTATTAATTTATAAGTGAAATAGTATCAATACGTGAGTATATATACTTTCTTAATACTTTACTTACATTTTTTCATTTATTATTATAAAAATCTGTTACATATAAACCGCAATAATATATTCAATTTCGTCATACATACAATATTCTGAGATGAGTATTGCAAATTTTTTTGTTGTATTATGAGAGTATGATATTAAATTTATATATTAAATTACTAATTTATTGTTTTCATACAATATGTAATCGTATATAGTAATGTTCATTCTAAAGAGTTCTACTACTTTCGTTTAACCTTGAAATAATAGTTTGCTAACATTCGCAACAATCAAAGTTATTGAACTTATTTAATGAAGCAATAATATTAATTAACAGTATAAAATGCACTGACAAAACAATATATTACTTATGAAGTCGCTTCCAAATTTGGGAATTATTATTGTGTCGAAAAATATAAGGAAAGAGGATAATAAAGAAGCCAATTTTCTGTCTTTTCCATCGCTGTTAATGGAAATAAATTTATTTTAATATATTTTTTAATAATTTTTTATTATGTTGTGTTTTTTAAAATGTCAACAGCTTCTGCAATCATGCCTCAGAGCAACGGAACGAATGGACATTCCAAACACAATGGTACATGTGACGAAATGGGCGTAGATACTAGGTAATTATATTGGGTGAATTTCGCTGAAGCAGAAGTTCCAGGAAAACTACGAAATTTATATGTATATTATACGAATTACGTATTAAAACTTATAATCTATACACAAGACTATATGATTGTCCCGATGTTAGGATAGCAATTCCATTCATTGCTTGTGTGGTATCAGGAATCTTCTGGTTCACACGGCTTGGTGTTCGTTTCGCGGAGCCAGCGGCGTCACTTGTAATATGATATTTTATCAATACAACGATGTTGCCCCGGCGATGTTCATTTATTTTTTAATACGTTGCGTGTACGTCACAAGTTTGTTAATATTATGATTTAATGGAGGATTTATTATTGTATTTTTTTTATCACATAAATTACATAAACAGATTTTTTTCGTATGTTTACGTATAAATTATCGATATGTTAAATTATTATAGATAATGAAATGTTTTTAATGAATTAACAAAATTGGTTACTCTTCAACATTATTTTGATATTATGTTTATTAAAAATATATATGTTTGAATACTTTTTTCCTGTCAAATTGTATAATTCTAACGTGATAAACTAATAAATATATCATCAACATCGATATTTAATTTCACAACCTAAAACGTTTTCCTAATAACGTAAATAGTGTTTTTGATATATTTTATTATATATAGGTATCCTGATGGCACGGTGCGTCTACGGAATCCAAACATCGAACTCATGGACCAAGATATTCTTTATCATTTAGCACTTGGCAGCGGATCTCACGATCTCGTTGAAATGTTCGGAGATGTTAAGGTATTTCATTCATTCTTAATTGTCAATGTCACAATAATTTTTGACGTATCGATTTTAGTTATGTACATATATACCACTAACGAATATATATATATATATATATATATATATATTACATAACTTTTGGTTAACTTTACTTAGAAGTTTATTAATATTTATGTTATATTAATTTTTATTTTGTCATATATGATCGTCAACTACCACGTCCTCAAATATCGATAGTAATTCACCAGTCACCCTGTATATATATATATATATATGTTTTACAATTATAACATATATATGTTTTACAATTTTTTATTTTTACAATTTCGGCATACAATGACAACTTTAGACTTTTATATAATTCTATGAAAAATTGTTTTCTTTTTATCATTATACGTCATCTGAAATTACGCTGCCAGTATGTGTATTTGTTTCCAAAAAGTTTATATATTTTTTATATTAAAGTAGTTGCTACAAGCACAAGTAAAGATTTTCACCTTACAGCCGCTGACATTAAATTTATGTTGTTTAAAACTTTTTCAAAAAACTTATTTTGTTAAGATACTGTATTAAGTATTCATAAAACCCAACTCCGTTTTAATATTACAAGTTGTAATGCAAAAAGTTGAACGCGTTAACATTTACGCTCTAGAATCTTGATTATTGGAGTCTCGAATAAAAAGACGAAAGCCGTATATTATGTTTTGTGTTCTTATTGTGAATGTTCAATAATAACTATCCGTGGAGTTTTTATATTTATAACTAGAAGACCTGGCGAACTACTTATCGCCATATAATCAAGAAATATCTATTACGTTTTTTTATTTATTTTTTTGGAGTTTACCTTTAAGCCATAAATCTCCGTGTTCTGAAGTGCGACAGAATGATTGACATATTAGTTAGTTGTCAAATCTAATGTCAAAAAAACCGTTTGTATGGGAAATAGAAAAGGGCTGTTTTTATGATTTTCCCAGTAATGAATCAATTTTTTTCAGCTTTTATACCTTCCCTGAACCTCCACGAACATTTCAAGACTAAGATAAGATAAATCCGTTCAGCTGTTCTCGAGTTTTAGCGAGACTCAGGAACAGCAATCCATTTTTATATATATAGATAATATCAATCCGAATGAAGATTTAAAATTGAACTTTTCATCTTTCGTTTTTTAAAATATTTTTAAATAAACAAAATGCTTTCGTATTAAAGTATTGTTACCAGTATTATTATTTTTATCGAGAGTTTTTAATCTCCAATATTTCTAAAGAGATTTCAAAGATGTACTCGTAAATTTTATTGTACTTTATTTGTACGAGTTCAAAGACATTTAGTTTTTTTAAACACTAATATCCACATATATGAGTGTGACATCACTACCAATCAACTTATCCCTACTAATATTATAAATGCGAAAGTAACTCTGTCTGTCTGTCTGTTACGCTTTCACGCCTAAACAACTGAACTGATTTTAATGAATTTCGTACAGACATAGAGTTGACCTTGAGAAAGAACAGGATAGTTTTTATCCCAGACTTGAAAGGTTCTCTTGGAAATGCGATATAACCGAACTCCACGCTGGCGAAGGCTAGTAGGACATATAGGTATTAATAACTTGATTTTTTTCTCCCTTGTATCAGTTCGTCTGTATGGGCGGTACTCCGAAGCGCATGGAACAGTTCGCGTACACCGTGATGGCTGAAATAGGTCACAAGCTACCCTGTGGAACAACATTACAGGATATAAGCCAGTTCTCATACAGATACTCCATGTACAAAGTTGGCCCCGTACTATGTATCAGTGTGAGTGATTTTCGATTTACTACAACAGTCTTATTTGTATGAGAATTAGATAGTAAGTAGAATGTAATTTAGATGGTGAACAGTATCATGGTAGAAGCAATTACTTTTGCTGGGAATACATCCTAATTACTTTCTGGAATGTTCTAAAATTTTTTTCTGTAAAATTAAATGGAATTATGGAATCGATAAAGTATATAATGCTGTTATACATTTGATTTGAAATTTGATTTGTCTAAAGTAAAAAAAGCGCCTACGAAAATATTTATTACAAGTTTACAAATATCAATAAAGATTAATTTTACTATAAAATTTTAATAGTATTCGAATTCTTACTAGAGATGGTAAAACATTTTGGCGTTTCTTTAAAAACAAACGTTCAAATTCATCATCATTGCCGGCAATTATGCATTTAAATGACGTTACTGCGAAAGCTGGTTCAGAAATTGCTAATCTTTTTGCGCATCACTTCTCATCTGTGTATTCTGATAATATAATTAATAATCAAAATTGTGCGGCTAGTAATCACGAACAAATATGTGAATTAAAATTTAATAAAGTGGAAGTCTGCAAGGTATTGCGGGACATAGACAGTAAAAAAGGACCTGGCCCTGATAATATTTCTCCTTATTTCATTAAAAAATGTGCAACACAATTATCATTGCCCCTTACTAAAATTATTAATAGATCTTTGGCAGACGGCATATTTCCTGAATTGTGGAAAAAAGCTAGAATCATACCTATTTTTAAAAAGGGTGCACCCGATAACATCATAAACTACAGACCAATTTCCATATTATCCAGCTTCTCTAAAATTTTTGAAAAGCTTATATATTCCAGATTATCCTGTTTTGTTTACAAATTTTTAACACCTTTTCAGCACGGTTTTAGAAAAGGATATTCTGTTCAAACAAATCTCTTATGTTTTGTCAGTGATATAGCACAAGAAGTGGATGGTGGGCATCAGGTGGATGCCATATACACCGATTTTAGTCACGCTTTTGATAAAGTACATCATCCTACATTGCTGAAAAAGTTAGAATCTATTGGCTTTGGCACTTTACTCTTGGAATGGTTCCGATCATATCTTTTAAATCGCCCGCAAGTGGTTGCTGCACAGGGTTATGAATCTATTACATACTATGCAAAAACTGGGGTCCCCCAAGGATCACACCTAGGCCCATTGCTGTTTCTAATTTACATAGATGATATAAAATATTTCATACATAATTGCCGTTTTGCTCTATTTGCTGATGACCTTAAAGTATATAAAACTATAAAATCATCTGTTGACAGCACACAACTTCAAAGTGATCTACTTGGAATTCAGCAATGGTGTGATAATAACAATATGCTACTCAATCCAACAAAATGTTTTCATATAAAATTCTCAAAACAAAAACTCCCTACTACTTCTTCATACACAATTTGTGGGCAATCAATTAAACAAGTAGCCGAGGTTAAAGATTTAGGCGTTATCATTGATAAAAAATTAACTTTTGTGCCCCACATTAACATGATAAATGCCAAGGGAGCTCAAATGATTGGATTCATTAAGAGAAATACAAAGGGATTTACGATTGAAACAAAGCTATACCTGTACAATGCTCTTGTTAGGACAATTTTAGAGTTCGCGTCTCAGATCTGGAACCCTATATACGCTGTTAATTCACAAAGAGTTGAATCGATTCAACGTGCTTTCACTAGACATCTAGCTTTTGAATGCAGCGGAATATCCCATAGAGCGCCATACGACAGTCGCCTAAATTTTTTTAAAATGGAAACTTTGCGAAATCGTAGAAAACTTCTCGATTTAGTTTTATTATTTAAAATTATGAATGGCACTGTTCAATGTGAACAGGCTCTCCAGAAAATTAAGATCTCAGTCCCATGTCGCCCTCCTAGAAAACCTATTAATAAATTGTTCTACATAGCTAAGTCACGCACAAATGTAGCTAAATTTTCCCCTATAAACAGAATATGCTGCCAGTATAACGATCTGTGTTCAATAACCCAATATATTGATGTTTTTTCCGACTCCTTGCCGATGTTCAAGCGGAAAATCTATGATGTTTTGTCATGTCCTGATAGTATAAGTAGTAGTAGTGGTGGTGGTTAGCTGTAGTGGTTTATTTCGATTGTTATTTTGATTTTTTTTTGATATTCTTTCTTCTTCATTTGTATTTTTTGAGTAATAGTTTTGTTATTTAGTTTATAAAGTTTTGTTATTTCTTTTGTTAAATTGTTTTTTTATAATATTTTTGTAAGCTAGACAGTAATTTTTAGCAGTGCTGTGTACATCCATAATTGGTACATACATCAGTTAGTGTTTAGTTTTAAATGTTTAGTTTTAAGTGCTTAATGTATGTACTGTCGATGTGCCGTTCAAATAAATAAAATAAATAAATTCGAACAAACTTTATTGCCACAGACTATATAAACGTTATAATTTAAATCGGCTATAGATCACAGACTATAAATATCATATAATATTCTGCCATTTGCAATGCACGTAGATGCTTTTCGATTTAGTTCAATACAATTGTTGATGAATATCGCGATGCTAAATGACTGAGACGACTTCTATTAAAAGATAATTGATTTATATTGTTTATCGAGTGAAGTCCATTAAAGATGGCAGCACTTATAAATTATTTTTCTTCCATTAATATCAATATCGAAATTATGACTAGTTATTGTATCATTTAATATTGCCAGCTAATAGGTTAATTTTCTCAATATTCTATAATTTCATCATCACACTAATTATGATAAAAATATTATTAATACTCGAGGATAAAATTAATAGTAAAAATGTATCCTACTAATATTATAATTGCGCAAGTTTGTGAGTGTGTGTATGTTTGTTACTTCTTCATGCTCAAACCGCTGAAACGATCTTGATAAAATTTTGTATATAGGAACCTGACGTCCAGGAATAAGATATAGGCTACTTTTCCTCCCGGAAATCCGCGGGTAACACCGCGGGGCGCAGCTAGTAGGCTATAAATTTTAATGTATATATTATTTTGCAGCACGGTATGGGCATACCGTCAGTGGGTATCTTATTACACGAGGTCATTAAGCTGATGTACCACGCTAAAGTACGGGATCCTGTGTTCTTCCGCATCGGTACTTGCGGGGGCGTGGGTTATGAAGGTGGGACGGTCATTATCTCAGAGGATACTGTTGATGGAGCTCTCAGGAATGTTCTGGAATTGGTAAGATTATTCTCTAACAAAAATTTACTGTGTGTATGATTGAAAAATGTGTGGTATATGAAAATATGGCTATATGTAATGTACTTATACCTACTAATATTATAAATGCGAAAGTAACTCTGTCTGTCTGTCTGTTACGCTTTCACGCCTAAACCACTGAACTGATTTTAATGAAATTTGGTACAGACATACAGTTGACCTTGAGAAAGAAATTTTGAAAGTTTATCTTGGAAACGCGATATAACCGAACTCCACGCGGGCGAAGCTGCGGGCGGAAAGCTAGTGCTTAATAATACTAATAAAGCATACTGATCTCGTATTGGGGTTTTAAAACTGTATTTTTGCTCAAAGTACCAAATAGCGTAATGTGCTTATTTAAAATCACGTATTAATTTATATAGAGTTTTCTATCTTTTAGAAGAAGAAGTTTGCCAACAAAACTATGTGTTCAGTATTTGCCTTGAAATAAAATAAAATGTAATTACTTTTAAGACATGCAGAATTTAATTTTCTTCATATCGTGTTTTCAAAATTTGCTGAACCACGTTATATCCTATAAGAGACTCGTCTTTAAATGAAACTTAATATTTTTCGAATTTTATTATTGTAGAAACTACATACTCCCGAGGTTTCGGTTACTTTTCAGCAACCGTGATTAAGGACAGACGTATCTCGTCTTAAAGTTATTACAATAATAAAATACGAGTAGTAATCGTAAAATATTAGTTTCATATAAATGAATACTCGCGATAGTCTTAGATCTCATTATAAGACTAGTATTTACAGTCCTTATGTAATGCCAGTGGCATTCTATTTCTATTATTCGTATTTTCCAAGTTAAAATGCTGGTTCTTTTAAATGTGGTCGCAGCTTTTGAATTCCTTTGAAATTCTCTCATCTCTCGTTTTCCAAGCAAATAGTCTGCTCGTGATCTCTTTTTGTATTCATAGAAAATATGAATTGCATTTATGATTTAACCCAGTTTTATAACTATATTTGTATGAAATTATTCTCGTAAATGAAATTTATTTTATAATAAATTAAAAAGATTCTTTAATTTATGGTTTTGTATTACAAACTAAATTGTGGTTTGTAATAAATGGACGAAAAATAATCACGGTTCCTTTAGAGAGGAGGTAAATATTGTATACACGTGATTTTATCAAAAAAAAAGAACAGTTTAAATTTAAAACTCAGTAAATTTTCAAGGCTCAAAAAAAAGTTATTTAAAAAGATTTTTAAATCGTCAAATCTGAATATATTTTGAAATTTATACTAATATTATAAAGCTGAAGAGCTTGTTTGTTTGTTTGTTTGAAAGCGCTAATCTCCGAAACTACTGGTTCGAATTGAATAATTCTTTTTGTATTGGATAGTTCAGTTATCTAGGAAGGCTGTGGGATATATAACATCACGCTACGACCAATAGGAGCAAAGATATAGTGGTATATGTGTAAAAAACGGGAGAAATTATTTCATCTTTGAAGCCTTCCGTTGCGTGCGCCGTGAAAACGGTTCAAGATACACAAAAAAATATGTATTAAAGAATAATGGCTCTTTTAATGATCTAAAAAACAGTCCGCGACAGTATATGTCTATCTTTTAAGATTAACTCACAAAAACCGTTTTTATGGTACTTAATTTGGTCGAAATAATTTGTTTAAGTTGTATCAACATAATAATATAAATCCTTATTCAAATAAACAAATAAATATGTTGTTGGTTAAGAGTTCATTGTGAATTAAAAAAAAACAGGTTTTATCCTGAAAATTCTACGGGAACTCGACCATTCCGAAAACCCCGCAAGAACGGGAACTATGTGGGAAGAACCAAAAATCTGCCGGAAGTCACTATTCCACGCGGACGTAGTCGCGGCAAAAGCTAGTAAATTATGTGTATACCGTATCGTAAAAAGAACACCCTTTATTCGCTATCATCTTAGTTTTAGTATAACAATTATCACCTTATTAATTTATATATTATAGTGTAATAATTATCACCGTATTATCAACAGACAGTTTTGGGCAAGTCAGTCCAACGTCCGGCCAAGTTGGACAGGAGGCTGGCGCGTGAACTGAAGGCTCTATCAGACCCTGAGGACCCTTACGACACGGTCATGGGCAAAACTATGTGCACCTACGACTTTTATGAAGGTAACAATTATATTAGACTTATATTGGAATAAAGTCTTAGTTATATATACATATATAACATACATATACATACAGTCAGAGGTGGCCTAGTGGTTAAAAGACCCGCCTCTCATGGACGAGGGCGCGGGTTCGATTCTGGCCCTGGCAAGTACCAATGTGTTTTTCCGAGTCATATGTACTTTTTAAGATTATTTAGACATCAATGCTGATTCCCAAAGAGGGTTGATGTCAGGTAGGCGGCCGGTCATAAAAACAATTAGATAAAACTATTCACGACATGTAAGGCAGACCTTGGCTAAAGCTGGGACATTGCCAGGTTGAAGATATATAAATATAACTAAGACTATATATATTAAAGACAGTCGTGTTAGTTTATACACAATTTATTTACGTACGGGTTTGCTGTAAATTGGTGGAAAGATAGGATCAGGAAAAGGACATATGATACTTTTCATCCGATCGAAAATAAAAAAATAAATGGATAAAACCTAAAATGTACTAATAGGTACTAGGTCTTTAATGAGGAACAGAGTTCACGCGATCAGCTATACATTTCTAATTCTGAAACTAACGCAAACGAAGTCTCGGGCAAAAAGTAGTATATAGAAGGTTATCATAATCCATTTCTATTCAATACTCCATATAAATCTTTCGATGAAAAAAAAAAATTTTTTTGTTCCAATACCGCCATTTTTCTCTACGTACTACTAATTTGCACTTATTATGGTATTTCTTTCTCGAGAAGAAACTAGACCTTTATATAGGAAGTGAGTACCAAGAATGCAGACTATATTAATATTTAAATAAAATAGAATTTATTAATGGAAATATACCGTTTGTATAAGGTTCTATAAGTCTCATGGAACTGACTCACCATTTAAATGAGAACTCTATAATTTATGTTTTCTAATGTATTCGTAGGTCAAGGTCGTCTGGACGGTGCATTCTGTGATTTCACGGAGACTGATAAGATGGAATATCTCGAGAGTATCCACAAATTCGGCGTCGTTAATATAGAGATGGAGTCATTGGCCTTCGCTGCTCTTACACATCACGCTGGAATTAAGGCGGCCGTTGTTTGCGTCACGCTACTAGATAGGCTTAAGGGGGACCAGGTGAGCTCTTAGACTATAATTTTCATGAATATACTGTATCAATAATGTCTCTTAGACTATAACTTACACGAACATACTGTATCAATAATGTGAGCTCTTAGACTATAACTTACTTGAACATACTGTAACAATACTGTGAACTCTTAGACTATGTTAGGATTTAATGATTTAGATGAAGACCTTTCGTTCAAAGGTTCAGATGTGTCTTTGGAGTTAATAATGAGCTCTTGGTCTATTTTTAAGAAAAATTTGTTACACGCACAGATTTACCTCAAAGTCGGGGAGATTATAGATTACTCCTATATATATTAAGACTATTATTTTTACTATAAACGTTGAAAAATTCCTAAATGATATGGATTCCTGGGTTCGAAATATAAAAAATACGTAACTAGCAAGAGATTTCTGTTCCGTTGCCATAATGAAATAAAAAAACCACTTTAAAATAATCTCCTGTATAATATTTTTCAGGTTCTAGCGCCCAAAGAGGTTCTGGACGAGTGGCAACAACGTCCAACAAAACTTGTATGCCGTTATATGAAAAGGTAAAATTAATTACATACATACCTATGTAATATATTAATAATATATAATAATTAATATATGTATATTTATTAAAGGTATTTACAAATAAAAGGACGTCTCTCATTGGACGGCCACGGATCAGTGGCTGTCAAGAGTCCTCGGCGGTTCAAGCTAGTGCAGCAAGAATCGGAAACTTACGATTAAATCGATTCAATAATCGATAACATCGATTCAAAAATCGATAAAACCGAAGCTTGATCGCTTCACTATTAATTTATTTTGTTTTTTATTCAGTTCCTTAAAGGGACCATCGATGGATGCGTCACTGCCAATTTTGTATGTGATTTTTTGCACCTCGCTTTTAGTTTGATTATTTTATATATTTTTTTTATCACAGTTTGTGATTTGATAGTGTTTTTGATATTTGTTCATATTTTTAACCATTTTATATGAAATCCGTATTAAATTTTTAGAGTAAATCCTTAACTTTTTACTTGATTATATTGTTTTGGTTAACACTCACCGTTGCAACGGAGTCAAGTAGATAGAAGTATTCAATATTATATATACAAATAGTAATCTATTTGTACATTTATTATTTTTGAAAGCAAAAAAAAATCTATTAACCAGTGTCAGTCATAAAATAAATCTTTTAAAATAGATATAAATAATTACTATAATTTATACATATCATTTAAATCTATCAGCCTAATAATAATTATTTAAATGTAAGGTCAGAAACAAACATTCCATTCGTTCATTATATTAAATGTTAATGAAAACTGACCCTTAATTAATGTGCTTTCTAAAGTGTCCTGTGACCAATCACAAGGTTATTTAATTTGTTCTTAAATTGAATTGTATTACAAGCCAGTTATAAAATGTGTTCGAAATTTGAAATTTGAATGTGTTAACAAAATGACATTTTTTAGAGTAATGCTTATAAAGGACCACGTGTTTTGTTGATCGAGAATATTAATGACAAATTATATGACAGATTTATTCGAAATTTAAACTTTTAAAATTTAAATTTGGAATGTAATGTTTAAATTTTGCTTATGAATGATAACAATATTTCGTGAGACATCTTGTTGAATGTTAGAGATGTTTTAGGAAATTTAGATAAATATTTAATCGGATAATAAGAGAAACATCGAAATCGTTGTAAGGCCGGTGTAGATGTCGCCTGTGTCTTACGTGCTTCCACGAGTGATTCATTACATTTAATACGATTTTTCATCGTTTACCTACATACCGACGGTTTCAATAATCATTATTCGTAAATCTCCTTAAATAGTCGAATATTTATAAATAGAAAGCGTTGAAATTCGTCGATGTTTAAGTCGACAATGCAAACACGTATATCCTTACTATGAGTGTTGTAGTTAACTATCAAACTTTTCGTGTTCAGTCACTACTTAAAAACAAAAAACGAAATCTATTACGTTTCCCGTTAACTACAAAACTCATAGTAACGCAGTTTGTTAACACAAATGATTTTAATGTTGCTAAAAATTATCATGAAAGTTAATGTTTCAATATATAAAATTGGATGTTAATTATATGCTGTTTAGAAATTAAATATTTATTAGTATGTTATATATAAGGAGTTGATATAATTAATGGATTGTAATCTTTGTATAAGTTAATTAAGAAGTTACATCGTGACCTATCTTTGTGGCACCAATATTAATATAGTATTAATATAGCTCATAGGTATTAAATTATTAAAATGTTGAATGCTTGTAGAGTTTGTGCTGTATTACTGTAATCTTCACTACTTTTATCTCGCTGTAATATAATGCTGATGTTTTTTGCTTGCATTTATAAATAAAATATAAATAAAAGAGGTTTTAAGGAAGAATAATAGTGAGCAGAATAATTTGTGCATGAAAATGAAAATTAAAAAAAATAAATGTCATTAAACTGTCAAAGTCACAAATAATTGTTACAGGATGCATTCCAAGCTACGCAATTAATTTTCCTGATCTACATACTTCTATATGCTTTTGATTTTTATTTAATGAATTTTAAAATTAATGCTACCAATTGTCATTTAGTAAAATATACAGATATTTTTTAAACTGAATATTTGAAAAGAAATGTTAAAATTGTTGGAGCTCAAATAGATAATGCATACAAGTTCGTTAGATGAGTAAATTTTTTACGTTATCTGTTGTGTGGAATACATATTGAGCGTTGCGAACGCTTGCATGTTATATATTGAATAAAGAGGTTTGTTTTCTGGATTCCATTGGCTGTTTTATTAAAAAAACATTGGATAATTTTTAGTATATATTTCAACGTCATTTGAAATATAAACAAAAATATTAGTTTATGAATAAAGGCACGTGTTTATTAATAAAAACATATGTCTTCATAGATTTTTAATAATTCACAATTGCTTATAATATACTATTACATATAACGTGGTGTGCCTTATCACAATAAAGCATGGCACCGTATTTTATGATGAGCAAAGTTATTTACTACGTGGAAAGCGCTATTAAGTAATTTATTTGTTTGAAACAATCATAATCTTTATATAGTGACGAAAATGTAAAGAATTTTCACGTCAACATTGACCATATTTTTTTTAACAGACAAAATTCATTAAACAAAGTTTCACGATAAATGAGTGATAAATAAAAAAAAGCAATTAAAAATAATTTTAACATAAATAAAATGAGCAATCGTATATGACTCGGGCGCTGTATTCAACGTCTTGGTTATTTCAGTTGTAGGAACTTCATGAGGGCGTCGTGTATGAGGCGCGGGCTGGCGTCGCTGTCCGCTGTGTACCTCACACCACGCAGCGCCCCGTCTTCATTCCTCACAACCCCGTATTCCCCTACTATGAAGCCATCAGGAGTTCTTTCTTCCACTCTATATTTCCTAAACTGACGGCCTTCTACTACGTAACCTACTTTGCAATTTTCTTGCTTACAATTCTCTGGATTATCTATATCAGTTGTCTGTTCGCCGTGACTCCTGCCGTCTGTCATCACACTGAGCTTCTCATCCACTTCATAATTCCTCTCAGGCTCGTGATCAGTGCTCCTTTGAGGGTTCTGTTGGTATGGACCAGTTGAGGCAGCTTGTGTGGTACTAATTGTGGTTGATTTCAATTTCTGTGGCTGCCACGGCCGGCGTTCCTGTTCAGGCTCGGGAGACAAATGTAATGACGCGGGTTGGCTATAAAATTTAGCCGGCTCACTGTATATCTTCGAAGGTTCGCCGTATATTTTAGCCGGCTCGCTGTATATCTTTGCTGGCTCACTGTATATTTTAGCCGGTTCGCTATAAAACTTAGCTGGTTCGCTGTATACTTGTGCCGGCTGGCTGTATATTTGGGAGGGTGTATTATAAAACTTCTGATCTCCAACATTCTGATTTTGATTTACGTATGGAGGTAAACGGTCGTTATATTTGGGAACCTTTTGGTTTTCGTGTACTACATTAAAATTAACAGTTGTCAATCTAGTATTCGCTCGTGTTGGTTCCTGTATATTGTTTTTGTAATATGACAAAGGCACATTTCTTGCTATCGGTACTTCATCTACCTCATCGTCATGTCCTAATATGGATGATTCAGCGACCGAATCATTCGTCTTATTACTACTTGGATATCCATCGTTCGATGTAAATGAATGGAGTCTTTCATAATTACTAAGACCTCTTGTTCCTTTTTTAGCTTTTAACTGATTTATATACTCTATGTTGGCGCCGATTAAATTTGGCGGTATATCTGTGACAGATTCGAGATCTTCTAAAATTGTCGTTGGGAGAGCTGTGGTGACGTCATCAATGTCGGTTGTAGAAGCAAATGGTTGGATTACTTCAATTGCAGGGGTAGTAATACGAGTATCTTGACTCATTACATCTTTGCTCTTCTCATTATTTGCTATACTCGGTCTTGGTTTTGTTCTACCAACAGCTACAGACGACGTTATTCTTACAGATATAATTTGTTCGTCGTTTTCATTTAAAGTATCTCCTTGCTTTGGTATACTTTGAGCATTGGGTACGTGTTGGGGTACATTCTGTTTCACATAATGGTTGTCAGCAATCGGCACCGGTTGGGAAGCCACTAATGTGTAAGACAATATCTGAAAATAGAAAAACAAAAGATTTTAAATATATTTTATATAAATTCTTATAAATTTAAGTTTAATTCAAATAATTATATATTAATTTTCATTTTCCTGGTACATAGTTGGCTCTTAAATAATAATTTGGAACTTTTGTTAATTATTTATTTCATACGACATTTTATCCAAATTAGTTTTACAGTTTTGTGTGATTGAGTATAGCAAATACGTTTAACGCATCGTATTTAGAATATTTGTAACACAGTTTCAAATATTATATTTAAATATATGATCTTCATATTTACATACTTGTAGGAACTAATTTCGAACTCAATATGTATTTACGATTTAACAAAAATTGACATTGTGCCAAAATTTTAATAAATTTAGGGTAACCCGGTCTTAGAACTATTTGCGGCTTTAGAAAAACCAAACAATTTTAAAAATTCTATTTTTACTTTTTGATATACATTCATCCATTTCAAAAATGTCTTCTGATAAATGCTCTTATTGACGCGATATGCTTTGTGTATAAAATTTAACTAATTAATTATTGGACCCTTTTCATAGAATAAAGAAGAAAATATCTATATGATTATTATTAAGCCATAGCCTTAATAACCGGAGCGGAAATGGTTTTTGCCAGCTGCTGTCAGTGACCGGCGCGGCCTTGTCCACACCAAGTTCTACAGAACACTCACCACGAGCTCAGTTCATGACAGAATACAATTGATGAATATGATGAACCTAATCTAAATTAAGGCCAAAAAATCATCGTAAAATTCTTCTTTTTTTAATTTTAAGAGTATAAAGAGATTTTATAAAGCAATTAGTCTTAAATATATTGACTATGATTAAGTCTTAAAAATTAAAAACAAGATGGCCGCGGATTAGATTATCTACATAAGCGCATTTAATACTTTTTTTGTCTTTTTTGGGTTCGGACTATAAAAGTTTATTGCTCTTTGTCATTTTATAAGATTAAGACAAAGTTGTTGGGTTCGTTACAGGTACTCGTATGATGTCTAGACAGATTGATTTCAAACGGATATTAATAATAAATATCTGTTAAGAATTACCTACATATTTGGAGGCATTTTTTATTTCTATGTTTGATTTATTTAATATTTAGTGCTACAAAAAGTATTGAATAATTGAAGGATCTTTAATGTTTCTAAGGTTGGTATCTTTTCTTTAATATTTCATAGTACACTGCATAAAATTGACAAAGTAAGATCTAATCGGCCATTTTGACAACTGTCCTTAAAGCTTAATATGGTTAAGTGTGACCTTTCAACCTTTCGACCAATGTCGCTTGGTAAGTATATTAAACATATTTCTAATTTAATGCTAGTTTAGACTATTTTTATCATTTTTTCCTGAGAAAACTATTATACCTATAAAACATACTGAGGGATTAAAAGACAGATCATTTTTACATCAGAATGTAATTATCAAAAGATTAATGAATACTGATCAAGATGTTTCAATATTAAAGTTTTTGTCAACGTTCAGCACTGCATATATTCATCCTAAATGTCAAATCGATAGCAAAAAATATCTTTTGGAATTTCGAGGCAAAAACGTGGGCGCCATCTGTCGACGATTGAAAAAATGTTTACGGAAGTTAATCATTATAATGATCTTTCTGTATCATTGAAAACTAAAACGTAATTAATGGTAATATTTCTTTATTTAAATTTCTAATTTTCTGACTTAAAATGTTATAAGTAATTAAATATTCGTTATTTAATATGAGAGTTTCTAACACGAAAAAGGTTGTATATCTGGCATAAAGTAAGCAATGTGAACTATATATTTTTAAAGTGAGTCTTAAGAAAAACTTCTGTGGAACTGTTTTATCTATAACACAAATATGCAACCAAGACATATGATGTTTAATAAGCATAATTGTTACCGTGATACTTTTAGTTTTTACTTGTAATACAAAAAATATATGTTATGTTATATATATGTCAGTCAGTTTAGAACGCTTGTAAAACTAGTATTTATTACGTTTCACGTTCCAAGTTGTAATGATTGATTATAAAGTAGGGTTGTACATTTATGAATGAATGTTTCTGTCCATGTTAATTGTTCGTAAGTCGTGAGTGTTGGCGAAAATGATTTGCTATACATTGTCACTAATAAATTAATGTTCAATTTGACATTAATTTATGTCAAATGTATTGTAAGATTATTTTGGACATATTTTTGTATTATTACAATAATGGCGTTTTATTTAGAGAGAATTGCTTAAGTTTTTATTATCATGGGTTATATGGATTTTAAAATCAATGAAATAGTGATGTAGTTAACTTCGGATTCAATAAAAATATTTGTCGGTTTTCCGGCGTCAAATTATATATTTCGTTTACATTCATATAACTATATCGGGGAAAGACTATATGAAAATAACTATATGTGTTTATTTAGATAATGATATTTCGTGGTAAAAGTTCTTCTTTTCAGTTCTTCACTTGTGCCGACCCTGAGTATAATCCGGATGTTAACATGATTGACTGTATTTATCCTCATGTATATAATTAAACAAAGATATCTATATTTTTATGTTAATCTATATAGAAAATAGAAAAAATATAGTACATAATAAAATTTTAATGGGGTAAAAATTATAAATATATTTCTTCACAACGAAACTGTTAGTCTGAAGAACTATTTGACAACATTTGGTCGTCTTTGAAACAAAAGATTCTTGATAACAATTTTTTACGCGTACCATCAATGACGTTTTAAAATAAATCCCTACTAATGTTATAAATGCGAAAGTAACTCTGTCTGTCTGTATGTTAGGCTTTCACGCCTAAACCACTGAACTGATTTTAATGAAATTTGGTACAGAGATAGAACTGACCTTGAAAAAGAACATAGGATAGTTTTTATCAAAGACTTTTGAAAGGTTCTTTTGGAAACGCGATATAACCGAACTCCACGCGGGGGAAGCTGTTGGCGGAAAGCTAGTATAATAAATTTGTTTGAAAAAAACGAGGCTTTCGAACATTTGACTTTTTTAATTTTAATGGAAATCATGTTTCAATATATTTATATATACGTAGGTACACATTTCCATACTAAAGTGATTGAAGATGATATTTCAAGAAATTATTTTATTTAAGAACTATGTAATTAATCTTTAATTTTATTTAATATACCTACTAACATTGTAATGACTCTAGAGGAGCTATAAAAGGTTCCAGCGCTACAAATAAACAACTCTAGATTGTCATACCCGAGCTAAGTCATTTAAAGCCATGTGTAGCAAGAATATAAAGATGATAAACATTATAATTCATAGTTTTGATATACGGAACCCTGAAAATGAATTATTTATAGAGTGAGTGGGCGAGTATCCTTGATAACAGTAAATCTAAGTAGATAATTATTGATAACTAGCGCTTAAGCAATATCACGGTTCCGCTGTGTTGGTTTACTTAAAATGGTTTCTATGTTCTAAGAGTGTTATTTTATAAAGCACGTACGAGTTTTGAAGGGATTCTTATTAATATAATTAATTTTCTATAGCTATTTTTCAAGTTAGATTACTCTTTATGTGTGAATCGTCTTTAGGCAGATCTTGATCTTGTTGACGGAGGTTAAAAGATTTTGTTTAATGTATCTTTATATATGAAAGTAGGTACGTAAGTTGTATGAGCAATGGGAAAGGTTTAGTATGAAATGTTAAGATAATTTCTTTTGCTACGAATACCTAGTTGTTTCTTTTACATTTGTAATTTGTGTTCCTGAGAACGTAATATGTTTCCTTCATTAGTATTGTTCCCATCATAAAACCTCTTAAAATGTTGCCAATTTTCTTTTTCTATCCTTCACAGGGTAGAATTATATGAAATTATCATTTATCTTATCTTTAATAATCTTTGCTATCCATATTATCGATGTTAGATGAATGAAAAACTGGAAACGCCTTATAAGTAGTGTGACGATGTAGACTCACTAAGTTGCAGTATCCTTAGTCCAAGTTATCATAAACATACTACATACGTCGCGTTAACTGTTTCTCATTCAATAACCTAATACCACATGAATACTTTTATATGAAAAACTGTTAAGTTAACGTTCAGTAACGATTCAAACTTTACTTCACATACTGGTTCTGTATAAGTCTCGCTTATGATTAGAGAAGGAAAATTTTAATAAATAATAATTATATTAAATTATTATAATGAAATGATTTTTCTTAACTATATTCTTGAAAGATAAATTATAACCGATTTTGCATTCTTATATTTGTATCCGTTTTTTTTTTCAGTTCAGATTTTACGATAAAAAGTTTTGAAGTCGAAATCAATTTTCAGTTTTCTTTGAAATTTGCTTTTATTGAAATTTTCTTTTTTATTTTAAACTCGAAAATAAGGTACAATATTCATTGTTATCTTTTAAAACTGGCAACTATATTAGTGACAAACAAACAAACAAACTCTTCAGCTTTATAATATTAGTATAGATGTGAAATTGAGTTCTTATCAAAATATTATACGGAATTATAATAAAAATTATACAGAAGAATATATGGAGGAACCAAAATTATTAATAAAACATTATAAAAAAAACTATATTTGCATTGGTCAATAGTATAAAAATAGTTATTTTTTAATTGTTAAAACAATATATAATAATTAACATAACCACCAATTTCTTTAGTCATTAATAACTTATCGGCCATTAAGCGAGAGTTGTAATTGTAGTTTTTATTTAAAATATAACATTTTAAATTTAATTGTTTTAATCATTAAATTATTAATAAGTTCTATATTAAAAAAAACAGGAAGAAATATAATAAGAACCTTTTTTATTTTTTGGCAGATAAAAAATTATTTCGTACAAAGTACTGAACGAGTTGACATCGTATAAGTTGTATAAAATAACAACTATTTTAATGTCGTAACCATGAAAATAAAGACTTATTGAAGTATATTTTCACTTTAATTGTAAAGTTACTATTAAAAATTATAGCGAGACGAAAATATTAAATAATATTAAAAAAATGGTTTTGGCCCATTTGTACTATCGATTTATATCGAAATACATGTATATGTATATGAATATATCGATTTTTTATTTTAGTATATCAATTGAATTGAATATTTTATTTATAATCATGCATATTTTTTCTGACGTTTTATTAACAGATCTTGTGAATCACTTTACTTATTGTTTGACAACTTTCTACTCCAAGTATTGTAAGGCTAGTAATTTATCTTTAATTATTATATCCAACCGCGGTAACCAGATATGACAGTCACGGGCAGGTGCTACAACTCACTCACTCACTCTAACTAACTCAGTGTTCACTCAACAATAGTCCAACACTATCAATGCACACACTCGCCGGCCTTCGCACGCCTTTTCTCAAACGGCTTTAATAAAATTATCGTGATAAACAATTATTGATTTAATATTCTTTTATGAAACAAATATGTATTTTATATTTATAATTATACTACAATTTTATTTACGAAAAGTATTAAGTAATTATGTTAAAATGACAACCGAATCTTTTATGTAGATTTGCATGATTTAGTAAAAGTACATCACTTTTGTAAGAATTTAAAAGTTACAATCGTAATATCTAATACCGTAATCTTTATTTCTTCTAATAAGTAATTGAAAATACTATTACTGAGTCATTTAATATAAGGCTAATATAATCTGTTGCTCTCAGTTCAAGTAGATTGAGTAATGACAATAAATAATAAATGCGTTGCTAAAATTGATGTTTGGGCGTGTTATTTAAATACTATATGCTCTACTAATGTCAGCTATTATTTTGCAAACACTTATTGATTATAATTAAATGTTACACGTGTAATATGATACATTTACAATTTTGACAGATACAGATTGGCTGTTTATCGTAAACTAAAATGTCATAAAATATCGGTTTTTATAAAAAAAAAATTACATTCTGGTATACTAGTTGCATACTTTTGCTTCAAGTATCCTACCGTTTTTATAATTCAATGGTAAGATGGCAACATTATCATATGTTTTTTAATCACAATGTCTTTTTATTGAATGTTATAATGTAGATCATTTTAGTAATTTATTCTTTGTCTCAATACCTATATATGGTCTGTATATAGGGTGAGGCAAAGAAACCAGTTCTGATTTACCAGATCGTGAGGTATTTTAAGCTCGAATGCAAAATAAATTGCAAGATGATAGCGTACTTGTAACCACAAAGAAAAATTCTATAGGGACGCATTATGGGAGTCGTACTTTATGAGATTTAAAGCAGCTGATATATTTTTATTGGTGCAAAACATTTATGGGCTTTATAAATAATTTTTAACGGTCACTTGCCTTATTATGTTACGAATAAATCTTTATAACAAACATTCATCGCATTGGTCAGTACTTACAGAGCGATTGATTTATTGCAGGCTAAAGATAAATGTTATATGCTTTGTCATTATAATGTATTATGTTTGTATTAGAACTTTGACAAATGTACGAACACACCCAATTGTAGTGTAATAAAAACTCAAGGAAGTGATCACCTAGACTGAACCTGTTTCGCCCTCGACTGGAATAAAATTCGTTACTGGCGATTGCTTTAAATACCACTGTGACATTTATTACTTCACAGTAATTTTACGTCTTTTTTTTTGTACTTACATTCCTTAAACGTGCATTAAATATGTACGTGAATGGTTTAAATGAATAGCTCTTTGATCTGAGTAGTGACTTGTGTCCATTGACAAATGTAATGTCACTTTCATAATGCGGAAGTATTAAAATGTCCAAGTAGTTGTCAATGTTACAAGTTAAAACAAGTCTAAAAATTTTGAAATTAAAATAAATATAATAAATTAAAAAATAAATGTATACAATATTCGTACTTTACATTTTAAACAATATTAAAATTGAACGTGTTAAAGTGTTACCGCTGTGTTATAATATAGTTTTGATTTAATACTATCAAAGGTTCGTTTTAGGTGAAGGACTACATACAGTCAGCGAACCAGATCGGAATGTCTTACAAGGAATATAACACTGTGGTGGAAATGTATCTTTCTATGAAATATTAAGTTCAATGATGTATTATCGATGTATTGGAATAGTTGTTAATCTAAATGCGATGCGTGCAGACTGGATTCCTAACGCGCTCGCACCAGCGTCAGCTCAGGGTCAGGGTCTACATTATTTATGCGATATGTACACAAATTATACCCTTAACAGCATATATTTAACGGTTAAATTTCCATGAAATTAAACCAACAATAAATCTATAGTATGTAAGAAAAGTTGAATTATTTATGTAAAAATTTGGTAATATCTCGCGTTTACCGCCCGTTTTTTTATGATAACGTTACAAGTTATTTCGATGTTTTTAACAAAGGCCTTTTAAAGTGAATGCTTATTATTATAGTCGTAATTAATAATATAATATTTTTTTTACACTTTGATAGACACTTGTGCAATATTTCCGGCATTTGTTTTCGCAGGTTAAGAAATATACTAATTAGATAGTTTGTTTAGTACCGACTCGTTTCAAGAGCTGTGGCCAGAATTTAAATGCTCAGTACCAAATAAATTTCAAGTGAAACTCACTCGGTGCTATATTGTAAGAACTGTAAAATCCGCAGTCGTTCATTCTGACATTGAAGGTTAAGTAACGTAGGCGCACTATATACTGCCTAGACCTTTAAAGTAATAAAGGCAATGGAAATATTCTATTAATTAGATCAGACGTTTAGTATCCGATGTAATTATCTTACATAGTATGTATAAGATGAATAGCATAACATAAAAATAACACATACATATATAATTATTTATGCGTACCAAAAAAATAATCCGAATAAAATTGATCCTCATCTCGTTATTGAGAACTTTAACACACAAACAGCTGATCGATTTTACTGTATCGATAGAGACATGTCCACTTTAACAGGAATATGTATCAAGATCATCATTACTGGTTTAATATATTAATAAACTTTATAATCTTATCATGATGACGCTAAGGGCTGGCTGTGTAAAACTAAGCGAGGCTTCAACTTCTCTATTCGTTAAACGAATCGGAGAGAGCGAATCACTTCTAGTACACGTGTGCCCTGCGCGCGCGCCGCGTTTGACTACAACACTCAACAATAAACATCGACAGCTGACCTTCCGAATTAAGAGTTTAATTTATGTAATTCACTTTCTTAAGGAGCTCATGACGTACATCCACAGATGAAATAAATTGTAAAACATGTACAGTGAAACCTTCGTTTATTACAATGTTTATTTTAACAAGATCTGTGAGTGATAATTGAATTAATAATTAATGTAGCCGAACGTCGATGGCGGTTTATGTGGAATGAATTGTTCCAATAAACGGCATGCTATATCCGCGCCTCGTACAGCTGGTAAGGTTGAGGCTGAAACAGTTTAAAAGCATCTTTATTTTTTAACACGCCATGTTTGGAAAGTCGTCGGGATACGTAGGACTTCATCAATTACATGGAATGCATTGGCGTCAAAAGTATGATTGCTCCTAAATGTCACGCATTGTTCGATACTTGTTTTTTTTTTTTTTAATTTTTAACAGCCGAAGGTCTTCCGTTCTCATGGTGATAGCATGATTATATTTTTTAATAGCACTTAATTTTATGTCCTACCAATTTATTATAAGAGTTTTATATATATATAGAAAGTGATTAAGGCTATAATATATTTTTTATAAAAATTACCTGATATTTGTGTATGAATTTCTTATTATCTTGTAAGTTATGTTGATGTTTTTTAATAGCGATCTGATTTTCTATAATCTCTTTGAGTTTCATGTTTGTTAATTTTATATTAGCTACCAGTGCTCTGTTGAATGCTTTTATTTCTTTCAATTTAGCCTTTATAGCCCACATTCCGTCCTTGATGAGGTCAACTTTCCCTGGTTCCAAATCATCATCTTGTTCATCGTCATTTTCATCAGATGTGTCAAAGGCTACTCCTGATAATTTCTCATCACCGGTATCATGGAAATGTGATAGACGAGATTCGATTGACGCTAAAACATTATAAAAGATATCATTTGTTTTAAATACCAAAAACATATTAAATCAAATAAATTATACCCACAAATTTAAACATTATTGTTTAAAACCTATTTTATATTAATTACATCTGTTATTATTTAAAATAATATCCGTTTGTAATTACAAAATAGATTATAATTGTACACAGAACAGAAGCGACCAATGAACGTAATTACAACAATTTAAAGTTTCAAATAATTAATCACATTTACTGGCAATACGTGTAATACATTGAAACTCACCGGGATTTAACAGCAGGATAATTGATGCGAGTATAAACATATTGTGTATTGACATTAATGTTAAACAATTTGTATTGATCGATGTTATTGCTGTGGTAAATCTTTAGAAATAATAAGCAATATTAATCTACCCTCGACTCGAATCGATAAATGTCATTTATAACGATACTTTTTGGTACAATACTTTTTGGTTAATTGAGATACAGTAACCAACCTTGACATGTTTTACTTTCGTTTTAAATATGTATGTTTTTATTAATAACAATTCATTATTATTACTATCTAAAGTGCATTCCATAGGGAAAGATAAACCGATGTTTCATTATATCTTTTTATTATTACGCAATGTTGTGATTTTTCTGAATTATTACTCATAATAATCGTTTTTTAAACCCGTCGAAATATTGTTACAGCTGTTTCCAAATTTAAGAAATTTATTAAGGAGTTGTTAAAACTTTAAAACTTTCGATCGTGTAACTAAAGTTTCATTTTTAAATATGGTAATTGAAAAAAAAATTTGGTTGCCAGTATTTTAATATTTATTTCTAAATATATTTTTGCAAATTAGTCAACTCATTTTATTAAAATACAATTCATTTATTATAAATCTTATAATATTAATTAAATTGATGGGGTATTGGATTTATTATAGTTAACTACATTATTTCTTAATTTTACAAACACATTGTTTATTTACTAAACATAAATTAAATACAAGAATGTTTTTCTAACAAGAAATAAAATTACGAAAAAAGTTTCATATTTTAAGGTTAACGTTAGAACTATCGTGAGAAAATATACTAAAATTATAAATACAACAACTACTTTTATGTTTTAAAACTATTCTTTAAGTACTTCAAATAACTTAAGTCATAAATGGTCATTATACAATATGTCTGACCCAGATCTTTTGAAGTATTCTTTTACGTGATTTTTTATTTAACGAGACTAGTACGTGACGGGGAACACTCAAAAGCACTAGAATGTCTAAATGCACATATTTATAGAATACACTATGGTAACATATTAAAATTAAGACAATAAATGTATAAGATTATTGTAATCTCAAGGACAATACGTATATAATACATTGCTTAATAATAATAAACAAAAAAAATAAAATAAAATAAAATGCTGAATACAGAGCTATCTATGGATAAAATATGAAACTATTTGATACTTATATATTCGTCATTAGCCTATCATAGCCCACGGCTCAGCAAAGGCCTTTTTCTCACTTGGTGAAGGTTTATTAAGAATACTTATATATTAAGTAAAATCTGTATCAAATAGTTTAAGATGTAGTTTTGATAAGGGCATTGTCATAATGATACGAGAGCGGCCTAGAAACGGGCGCGGCGTCTCGAATGTCACAAGGCCGGTCGAGTTTTGTAAATCTCGTCCTCGAGATCAAACGCCGGATCAGCGTATCCTGAATCATCGTAACGGAGTGATCTGCGATTAAAATTACATATTACTGTTTAGTACACATAATATTGATATTTACAGAAGAAATAATAGAGATCTAAGACTTTTGCGAGTATTCATTTAAATGAAACTAATGTTTTTCGGATATACTAAGATTTAAATCTCGTCTGCCCGTAGGCCGTGATCACGGTTGCTGAAATATAATCGAAACGTCGGGAGTATGCAGTTTTTTTTAACAAAAGTAAAGCACACGTAGTATATCCAAAAACTTCTTTCATTTAGAAATAATAATTCTCTTACGAAGAACGAGTCGATTTAGTACACACACAATTTAATTTTAAATAAGATTTTATATAGTTTATTTGTTATTAATTACCGATCAGGTGTTCTTGTTCTACATCGTGATGGAGGAGGAGATCGTGATGAAGCTCGAAGCAGTGCTGGGTCGTCATACCGACGGGACACTACAGTGAAGTCATGATGAGCATCAATCAGCTTCTGGAGACGAGACACCATCTCGAAGTCCGGCACAGATGACGGCACCAGTATACCGAGCAGTTTGGCGATTGAATGTCTGTTGATATATACCATTGTATTGTATATTATTGTATTGTATACTACTGTATTGTATAAAGTTTTATGTTTGAATTTATATGAAACTTTGTAATTTTATTACGGGTAATAATAAAGCGTAGGTAAATTAAACTTAATCGTACATTAATATAAATTGTACGCTTAAAACTAAACATCGATATTTTATATTATACAGGGTGACTGGTGAATTACTATCAATATTTAAGGAGCATACTCGGTACATGATTCTCATTCGAATTATGTAAAAAAAATAGGTACTTAATTTTTGACCAAATTTCCGTATAAATAAATAAAGTGTGTACACGTTCCAAGTGTTCCTAGTGTGGACGCGTGCGGCGGCGTGCTGATACAACAACACGCCGCCGCACGCGTATGTGTGAGTGTGTAGTGTAGAGTAATCTGTAGGGTGTTCATACGATGCGTAATTAATTACACAACTTTTGGTTAACTTTACTTAGAAGTTTATTAATATTTATGTTATATTAATTTTTATTTCGTCATATATGATCGTCAAATATCACGTCCTCAAATATCGATAGTAATTCACCAGTCACCCTGTATAGGTAAGTGTTATTAAATATTACTACTAATTTATTGTTTTTTTTCTATTAAGATACACACACACATACAGTCACGTCTGTGTGTGTCTGTTTGTGTTTGTGTGTGTGTATACATATACATAATACATATTATAGAAGTCGTTTAACCCTGTTAGCTTCACATTGATATTATTTTCCTATACATCGATTATTTCGGATTTGTAATCGGTCCGCTCCTGCATGTTAATGATCAAGGACAAGGGCGGGTTAACGTAATTTTCCGTGTGAAGGTGTTTCGTGGCCCTACTGATATACATTTATTAATTAAACAATACCTGAAGCTTTGTAGCTGTGCTTCTCTCCGTTGACATTCAGCAAGCGCCTCTTTAGTCCTTGAGAGATCGTCTCTTAGTATATTAATCTGATGTTCAGTACTCGTTCTCTCTTGTTCGTACGTCTCGCCAGTAGTCCTCACTTGATCTTTGAGTACATTCACCTTTCGATTGTATCTCACACGAAGCATTTCTGCTTCGTCAATTTTTTTCTGCAACTCTTCTATCTTTCTCGCTCTCTCCAACGCTGTTATCTAAATTAAAATGTATATATCTAAACACAATTTACGTGTGATTTAAGTTATTTGAGGAAAAACATAAAACATTTCCGTATCCAATTAAATGTAGATTGGTGTACTTAAATAAATTTTCTTAATCTTCAATTATCTCAATCCAAACACGACTTCGCAAGGCTAAACTATTGAAGCGTTGTAATAAAACGATAAATTACCTTAGTTACGTGATCTATGAAGTCCTTCGGACTACGAACAGGAATTGTATTGAAAATTAAATGATTTTACATACAAACTATATATTTTTTGTTTAATCGTTATGTAATTTGATCAATTAGTAAAATAAATATATCATTTATTGATAGGTTATGTATAAAAAATACGAAGTTTTTACTTGGCCTATACTAAAGATTATTTCTAGCAAAGATAAACAGTATAATTACGTTTCTATTCAATAGTTGAGTACGATCGAGGTGCACAAAGAGTATACAAATAACCACGTAGCAACGAGTAAATAATTTTAACCTTGTAAGCAAATAATTCCAGTTAATCCACTCACAATATGACTTATATCGGAACGAGTCTTTTGTGTGATTTTATTAAGATTACATTTACATTGACACATCTGATGCGAGGCTAACATTACAGTCATTTACACAAAGAATCTAATTATTTATTTGTAATTATTTATTCTTATAATGTCACGCAAGAGACAATTAATATGAATGATTCGTTTGGTTTGAGGAAAATCGTACTTAAAATGTGCTTTAAATCTGAAGCTTTGTTTTACAACTTACATTTTACTGATATCTCAGTCGGAGTAATATCTCTGTTCAATAGTTTAAACTCAAAACCCATTCAGATGTTGACGTTATATTAACATGAAATACTTCATAATTTTGTTAAATCTACTTAAATTTCGATTAATTCTATAAAAGAAATTCCTTATAGGCTAGAACCTTCTTTTTCATTCCCTGTTTTAGTTCCGAAACACCACTCTCTGAATAGCAACGCTAAATCAATGATACAGTCCAATAATTCAATTTAAGATTTGTTCATGTAAGAAACGAATTATTATGTTAATAATATATCCAGTAACCTTATATTCAGCGGCATCAGCTAACTGCGTGTTTAAATCCCGGACCTGTGCTCTCGCATCACTCAGTTGAACCCCAAGCTTGTCACACTGACGAGCCAGTTTCTTACTTCTATTAACAGCTTCATCACGTTCTGCCTGAAGAACTGCCCTAACTCGAGACGATTCTTCCTATTATGTTATATTATGATAGATAAACACATTGTGATCGATTCTTCTAGAATTTTCTATAATATACGTATTGTTCTTAACTTTTATAGCAAATGGTGTTGTGAAATTAATAATACTGATTGCTTTTCTTTATATATTGTGGTGTACTATATTATGTTAAACTTTTGACAATTCGTTAAAACTCTTGTTGAAATACGAATGAATTTTCAAGTAAGTTTAAGCAAAATTAATACTTTGCTGGCTAAACAATATAATAGACTATATTGAGATATATTTGAATGTTTTTTTATTAGTTATGTTTAAGATAGAAGTTTATCTAATGAGATAATATATGTTTGTTTGTTCGTTACAATAATACCACATTACCTGTACGCTAAGTTTACGTCGTAGTAAATCTAAATGTAAATCTTTTCTTTGGAGCTGTTCTCTCAGTATTCTTATGCGACGCTGAAGTTGATACACAACGGCGGTCTGAAATACACTCATAAACATAACATATAAAACCATAACACAAATACAAAAAAATATCTACAATTAAATACATATTAGTGCTCGCATTCTATTAAGTATTCTTGTTTAATTTTTTATCGCCTAACTACTTACTTATATTTTAATTACGTTTGGTTTAAAAAAAAATCTATTAATAGTTAGCGTCTGCAACATTAACTGTGTTTATAATATTTAACTTGTTAATAGCTCGTAAATGGCGTGAAACATTTGCTCCGCAGTGCTATGACTTACCTAATGACGTGTAATTAGTAATAGGTATTTGTGAATAATTAATGGTTATGAGAATACATCTGGGAGATTGATACCTAAGTATATTTTTATATTATTTTCATGCCAATTTTTGTGTATTAAATCTTACTTCTTTAAGGTACGGTAAGTCATGGAAAGAACGCTCTCTTCTTAGTCTCGGTAGTGTGCCATAGTAGCCGTAATACAGCATCTTATGAAAACAGATATTCAATTAACTATTATTGTAATATTTCTACGTATACGCCTATAATATTAGAATTCAAATTCAATCTACTTGATTTATATGACTCGTGTCGCTCACAAATGAGACATTATAAATCACAGCTATAAAGTAAATTATGTTAGTATAGCAAAGCAAAATACACGCACTGAACTCAAAGCATATTAATGTATGACATTTTTGTTTTTACCGTGTACGGCCGTCGGAATTTCTACTTTTACCATATATCTCCAGGTCTCTTATTTTAATGTGAGGTAAACAACACAACAATAAATAATATAAGTAAAAAAAATTATCATAAAACATTGTGGGTGAGTTATTTACATTTTTCTGATTGTTTCCTTGTTGAAATAAATATTTATTCCATCTCTCGATGAATAAAGGGAAGTAAATGGAAACTTTACGTGTATACTAAGTGAAAATATTGTATGAATATGTAGTGATTTATATATTTATCGTGAATGTAAAAGGTCCTTTAGTTGTGTAACTATGAACTAACCTTGTCAATAATTTTGTCGCTCTCAAGTCTCGCTAGTTGTTCGGCTCTTTGAATGATGGAGTCTGTGTGTAAGTCCAAGCCGATGTTCTGTGTCAACTCGTCCATATTGAGAGTGCGACTCAAACGCTCCAAGAATGCCACAAACTGTAGCAACATAATGTATCGGAGATATTAAAGTAATTACGAGGTCATGTTTTATTTATATCTAATGATTCTTATCGTATGCTCATATGGCAGTTGCAAGATTGTAAGATTTATATAAAGAACTCTATTTCTCTCAGCTGGATACATATTAATGCGTTTCTTGAGATCATTTCACATTTGCGTGAAACATAAAATTGCGTTTGTATAAAAGGATGTCAACGATTACTTATTACCGCTTTTATTTACAATGCATAAAACAATCTTTATAATTTAAATTGTAAAGTCATTTAGTTCTTGTACTGTGGTATTAAGATTTCTTTATAATAACATAAATTATTTATAACATTATTATAGTATACTAACATTAGCTTTATCTTTTCTTAAATTATCTCTGGACATTTCTAAAGCTGTCAGTTCTGTCTCCAGTTTGTGAACTTTAGTTTCAAGCATATTTCTTTCGTCTTCTAGTATTCTTACGCGTGTTGTGGCCTGTTCGTGTAAATGCGTCGTTCTCCCCAACTGTTGACACTCGACGCCTAATTTTTCACGCAACGCTTCTAATTGCTTTAAATAGAATTAAATCAAGTCTTGTATTTTATTTTATTAAAAGAAACGTATTAAACGCTAAGCGTAAATTGCGTATGATGCTAAACAAGAGGCTATTGTGTGGTAAAAATGGAAATATTATTTGTAAAATGTTGTATTCAGACACAAAAGATGGATTAAATACGTACGGCGGTTTTATCTTTATTTTCGCTTAAAATTTCCCTTATACGGTCTTTGATAGTGCTCTCGTGAGCTTCAACAAAACGAGTGGGCAGACTGAGGAGGATTGCGATTGATTCCATTGTGTTTCTAAACTCCGTTTGAAGCCTTTGATACTTTTCGTCGCGATGTCTTAAGTCCTCTGTAAGGAACAGATTATGGTTTTTGATATTTCAGTAGAATAATAAGATATTATACACGTTTTTACCTTTTAGTTGGATTATCATTGATTCATTTTGGTTTACATTATCAGTAACAACGTTTAAATTCTTCGTGCAGTGTGACAATTTTTCTCGAGCTTCGTGAAGTTCCCTTTCTAGTACTCTATTAGATACAGAAAGAGATTCTTTCTCCTGTTTCAGTCTTTCTATGTCTAGGAGCTGGCTCGAGAGTTGCCTTTGCAAAATATCTTTGTCAGCATTCGCTCTTTCTAATGAGTCTCTACAACTTCGAAAGTCCTGTTCAATGGTTGTGAGATTTTCACTAGTGTTCATACATTTATTTTTAAGTCTAGTAATCTCTTGGACTAGTTCAGATGCTTTAATGATTAGACTTTCAGGGGAATGAGTGTGTGTGGTATCACAGAAATCTGAATCCAAGGCGACAGAAAGTCTTCTCACGAGATCGTGGAACTGACATCGCGCATTTTCCTTTTGCTGTTCTTCATTGTGACATTCTAGTTCAAGAGATCGTAATTTCTTTTCCAAATCCTTTATCTTCTCTTCACAGTATCGATTGTCTCTCTGAAGTGTTTGCACCGTCAAGTCACTTCGGCCTTGTGACGCTTGTAGATTGCGTTGGACTTCATCGAGATCTTGGATTTTCTTTTTAAGAGATGATATAATAGCGTTCTGTCGAGCATTCTGTTCACGAAGGTGATCAATCTCGACTTGTTGTTCGAGTATTCTTTGGTCTCGGGATAACATTTGGTTTTTTAAATCGCTATTCTTAAAAGGAAATAGATTTTTTATATATCTATCATCACAAATATATTATTTTTTTAAATGACTGCTCCTTACTTACCTCTGATATTAATTTGTCTCTTTTATACTGCAGTCCTGCTAAGTCACTTCTCAAGGTAGTGATCACGTCATTTCCTAAATCCGTTTCCATCTGCGGATGAAAATTCAAAATTAACTTAAGCTTATTCCAATTAAACAGAAAGCTATAAACAAAAAAGCTTACACATTTCTATAAAAAGATAAAAAAAACACCCCCGGAAAGTAAGTATTTTATATTTTTCAAAGGATTGCTATCCCGTGGCGTGCGAAAGGCAACTAGACATAATTGTGGAAGAAGGTATTTTCCGGTAAAGCTAGCGTGATATCAGTTGCTATTTCAAGTCCGCAAAGAGTCACGATATCTTCTTATGTACGGATAAATTTACGTTGCTACACAATTTGTACCGTCATTTACATAACATCGCTCCCTCCGACGTCCTTGGTAATTGATTACGTCAGGTATACGTATTCGAATATGCCTCTATGCCTTGATTTATTAAAAAAAAACTATTTTTATTAACTTTACTTCATTAAAATCACAAACTATTTCTATTGTTATCGTTTAAACGTATCATTATCGATTAAAGAACGATTTCTTTTCTAAATTATCAGTTGCGTTAAGTTATTCCATAGGTAATAATATATTTCTTTTGATATTTCACGATTATTTTAAAATAAAACCGATAATAAAAGATATTCGATATTTAGAGAGCATTAAGATTTTATAGTACCTTAATTAAAGCCAACGAAGTACTCAGATGTATAAACGGCGAGTCTCGTGCAAGGCACCATCGATGGGGTTCGAAACATGCCATCAATCAAATAAAGCTTGGGGAATATTGAGAAACTTTTAAAAATTCGTAAATCTTTTATTCCCGTTTTTATTAGTATCTCATTAAACGAAGTACATATATGATATAAATGAAATTAACAAATGCTCTAAATTATTCTTAAGATAATGTATGAAAAGAATATTTGACATATAAGTTTTGTTCTTAGATTTTTTTAATAAATTAAATAAATTCAGTTTCCATAGACTATTTTGACTGATCTGTTCGCAGCTAACAGAATAATTCACCTGCAGTGCCCTGACCACATGTTTATTACGTCTTAGTAAATGTGACTTAAGTTACTCATGAATAAACCCTCGCATATACCTAATATTTAATAGTTTCAAATATATTATGAACGAAAATAAATATGGGATTCGTATTTTCTTTATTTAAATTCGTATTTAAGGTATACAAATTTTCTCTATACAAATGTTCACCTATTGAGAATTAATATTAAACCATTCGAATAGTTCGAAGGACTGCTATCAATAGTGGAATGAATATATAAAACGAAATATAAATGAGTCTAGACTAGGCGTTTTATTTCAGTATAGGTTTAGAGTTCGTATCTGTTTCAACTAAACAGTGTGCTTCCAATTTCATATCTTATCTTCCAACTTTCGTCCCCATGGAATTAGTTGGTTATTTATATATTTGGTGATAGTGAAATTTGGATCATATATTTTTATAATTTATGACATATTTTTAGGATTCGGATTAACATTAAATTTTCTACAATACGCTAAAGATGTTATAAGCCAGAAGACTGACTATGAATAAAGTTAATTGTTATTTTGATTAAAATTTAACAGGATTCTGTTTTGGAATGCCCTAAAACGAGGGTAAGATATAAAATAATGGTGATTGATATTCCGAAAATATTTCAAATTTTATAGAACATCTTATTATACTACTCGTGGTTTATTGTAAAAAACGACAAACTTCCGACGTCTCGATTACTTTTTAGCAACCGTGATTACGGACAGACGAGATGTGAGGTGAGAATTACAATAATACCTAAAGCACGCGTAGCATAATCCGAAAAATATTATTTTCATTTAAATGTATAGGTACTCACGAAAGTCTTAGATCTCATTATACAACTATTTATAAATGTTTTAGCCAGAAAGAAAAGTTATTTATTATTTCATAATCTTAAATCAATAACGAATTGCTGCAGACTGTAAGAAAATACGAGAAAAGTCGTTGACAATACAAGTATGTATAACATTAATGAAAATGAGTATTACATCTTGAGGACAGAAAACATATTTTTATTGAATAACTTTTATTACCAGAATTCAATTGGATGTAAGCTTTAGATACTTGCGTTAGAAAAATAAAATACTTTCTCTTTATTTACCAAAAAGTTTAATTATAACCTATTTATTAGTTTTCTGTCAGTTTGAACACATAAATAATAATTCTGAATACCTCTACGTGAGTTTGGTTGAGCGTCTCATAAACTTTCCAATCTTCAGTATCCTCCTTGCTTTTCTCGTCTTCCATTTCGTTTTGATATTTATTTTTCAAAATGAAAACAGTAGCACGTATCCACTGACTACGAGGTTGCTACGAACTGAAAACATGTAAACATGGCAATCGATCCTTCCGTAGAGCTGAGCTTGTATCGGCACAATAAGCGGTATGTCACAACCTAATTAAAAGGAGTCCATTGTAAACATAAATATAGGTTTAAAATATAATATGCTTTGAATTTTTTGTGTAAAGTAATCCAATAATGATTATAAATGAAAGGAAAATAATAAGGTACCTATAGGTACTAGCAATTTCACTTTTCTAAATGATTTTAGTACATTTTTTCTTATTTCATATTAACCTTTGCTTACGGCTTTGTCCGTATATCAAGTCATTTCAGATCCTATACATACATATTATAAGGTTTCATTCGATATATCAAAAACACTATCAAATCCTGATTTTGTGACTATGGAATTATCTTAGGATATTTGCTCGTTAATTAAAATAATACATGAGTTAAGTTTCTATCAAAATCAATGCAGCCGTTCCAGAGATGAGTCGGCACAAGCAAACATTATTAATAGTTTTATCATTATAGGTATCGTAGATACTTGTAGAAGTTTAGTGAAAAGTTGCTGATATGAAATTACAGACCGTTCAATTTTATTTATTATTATAGATCAGTGGTCATTAAGCTTTTCTAGACCAAGGACCAGTTTGTATTCTTTGTTGTTCGCATGGGACCACGATATACAAAAAAAAATAAAGTGAATACTAAGAAAATAAACTTTAATAAAAAATTCAATGTACTTTGTATCGACAAAAATATGTTATTAAAACATTAATGAAATTTAAAAGAAAACGAAATTATTTTATTAATGTAATTTCAAAGAGATTGCTTGCTCTGCACAAGAACCCACTGCAATCCTAGGATTAATATTATTTTTCAAAGTTACTCGCAAATTAGGTATCTACTTTTAAACATCGTTTTTTTTTTTTGTAAGGACCATTAAGGCGGAAAACCATTGTTCGCATAAATATGAATTAGAAAATACAATTAGATACCGTAACGCCATTTCTGAAAATTGGTGTATCTACCTAAGAAATTGCTTTTTTACAACAAAACTTCTCCATAGGGTTACATTTAAAAGCTTCCCTACATCTGTCCATTTTGTAGCTCAATGATGTCTTCTTGGATTTTATCATTTTCTCCACTATCCATGTTAAACGGGTTGCAAAGTACTCTTTGACCTACGACATTATAGTGCGTTTGATTTAAGCTGAGCTTTGCATTTGTGTGAGTGCACACGGATAGTGTAGGTGAGATGTCAATTTTTTTAATGAAACGTTCTTTTCTAGTTTTTAACCGCTTTATACTTTATTCTACTTTTACCCCGCCCCGCACCTTCCTCCCTTCACCTTTTGTACTGGTAGCAATATCAAATGTTGAAAACGCAATGTCAAGTGAATAAAAATTCGTATAATTTTTCCAAATTTTTGTTAACCTATAATTTTTTTCCATAATATTCATATTTCCATTTGGTATTTTATAAGTTTTGCTTATTTTATAGCGTTTATGTTATGTATTTATAAAAAGACAATAAAATTGAATTTTAAAAGGTTTTTGTCTAACTGTACTTTTAATTTCACTCACACAAATGCAAAGCTCAGCTTAAGTCTATCGGACTAACTACGATTAGATCGACAGGCGGTCGTTGTGTCACCCCCGGCTCTTGAAATCGTTCACGGACCACATGTTGGGAACCATCATATTGTTTCTATCAAATAATGAAAAAAAATTGGGAATAAAATTTCAATTGACTTTTGATACTGAACGTTGAAAGAATTATTTTATGCCAGTACAGTAGAAACTCGATTATCCGGCCCTCAGTTATACGGATTCGCGATTATCCGGACCACGGAGAGGTCCCGACAAGAAAAAATATCAAAGCGTAAGAGAGTGGTGTTGTTGAAAGTGGCGTACGTCAAATGACAATTACCAAATATTATAAACTAAATTAAACTTATTATTTTATTCCATGATTAAAATCTGCAATTTTTAGTACCTACATGTATATTGTAATCTAAGAAAATGTATCCTTTAATAATTTATTAATAAACATTGAATTAGTCCTGTTAATCGAGTTTCTACTGTAATTGGATGTCTGTCGTTAATATTCATCACGCTAATTTATCATATGGAAAGAAAAACTCAGCCTTCAAAACATATTGGAATGAGAAATAAAAAACCATTAAAGAAAAATATAAAAAAAGAATTTAATCAAGTGTCAATAACAAAAGTGCTCGTCTCTTACGATAATCTTAAACATAGAGGAAGGAATGCACCAAATAGGTTTTTGTAATTACTTTCATTTAAACAACAATATTATTAAATGTATGAAGAAATATCTATGTGTAGACTTATGATAAACATTCAATATTTTTTTTATAACAAACATTTAAGTATACACTCATGGTGCAGATCTTGTTCAGATACAATCCACAGATATTATAACATTTATCACAATTATAGCCGATGTCTTATTGTAAAACACCTAAAACTATAAAAATATCAAAAAATAGATATTTGTCATAACCTTATAAGAAATAGGATGAAACTATATCTAAAATACCAGTGATGGTATTAAATGTTCAAAACAAAACAGATCAAACAAAATTATACTTAAAAAAAAACTTAGATGCAATACAATGACTTATGTTAATTTTAAATCAGATGTTTTGACTTTATCTTAAAGTACAAAACGTTAAAACTATATGCTTTGAAACCCGTTTTAAATCAACATTGTAGGACCCAAAAACATAATTACTCCTAATCTTTGTTTATAACGGTGGGTGAAATATTGACAATCATATCCAGAGCAAACGAAAAAATGGTATTTATAAAAAATAAGCAAAAAAAAAAGAAACATTAATAATTTGACTCGACTTACTTAACTAGAAACGAAAAAAAATTGGCACCTTTTTTTATTGACGATGCCATTCACAGCGTCTTTTCACAATCTGAGAAGGTTTTATCTTATAACTAAGAATTAACAATACAAAAACAGTACTGGATCAATCAATATGTACTGGTAATACAATTTTCATTCATCACTTCAGTTAAGTCCCTATCATTGTATGCGTTCAACACAGAATAGATTTAATGTTTATGATAGTTTACAAGTTTATAGGAAATATAGTGTATCGGCTAAAGAGTGGTGTGGAGCATTATGTAGACTGTTGGCTGCTAAGAAGGCGAGCTTGTGAGCATACTGACATACAGACGGCACGCGGATTTGTGTTGAACAGTTGAAATACATGTGGGTCAGCTTGTATGTGAGGCGTTGGATCTGTAAAGTATATTAAAACTATCAATTTCAAACATACATAACCAAAAATAAGACTATTGTTTTAGTTTCTATAATAATCTTGATAACTATGAAATTCATTGAATGCAATAATATATTGATCAAATAATTAATTAACTTTAAATTCTGTTAAAGGTCACATGTCATGCAATATTTATTTGTTACTAGTTTTTGCCCGCGACTTCGTCCGCGTTAGTTTCGTCATTAGTAATATATGTATAGTTGACCGGGCGAACTCTATACCGTCTTAGAGGCCACAAATAGTTAGGTTTTTCCTGCTTCAATCGAACAGAATGATTGACATATTAGTTAGTTGTCAAATCTAATGTCAAAGAAAACGTTTGTTTGGGAAATAGAAAAGGGCTGTTTTTATGGTTTTCCCAGTAATGAATCAATTTTTTTCAGCTTTTATACCTTCCCTGAACCTCCACGAATATTTCAAGACTAAGATAAGATAAATCCGTTCAGCTGTTCTCGAGTTTTAGCGAGACTAAGGAACAGCAATCCATTTTTATATATATAGAAGATTGGTTGAAAGCAAGTTACCTACTGATATAATATAATATTTTGTACTATTCAGATTTATTTATACATTATGCATAGCAAATTCAGATATGTTTAAAACATTAACTAATAACTGATAATTTGGAGTGTTATATACTTTGTTTCAGTGTTAAATTATAAAGATCTTACTCTATCCGGATCTAAGCAGGAAGTGTCTTCTATAATATTGTATGATGTTGGAGCTATGGTTCCCTCTCTAACGTTTTGGGACACAAGATAGAAGTCGTATCTGTGAAATAATAGAAAAATATAATCTATTACAAGTAATGTTATGTATAAAAGTTAACTATACAATAAAATAAGAATTGTAGTACTACATAATATATATTCATTGACTTGAGCAACAGTATTTTTAGCTTTTTCACTCATAAATATGAAGTGTTTTAAAAGATTGTAGGACAGGAAAATGGTCATACTTTCGTTAGGAATGCAAACTGTTACTTAAGTTACAAATTTTATTTATTTTAACATCAAAGTTATGTTAAGTTGATAACTTCATTAAAATTTTAATATAAAATTAAAAATAGACACAAGTAGGAATCGAACCTGTAACCTTTGAGATATACTTTTAGTTATAGACCGACATATTAGTATACAGATCTATTCCCAAAGAGGGTTGATGTCAGGCAGGACGCCGGTCATAAAAACAATTAGCCAAAACTATTCACATGTAAGGCAGACCCTGGCTAAAGTTGGGAAATTGCCAGGTAGAATAAGATATTATACAGACCTCTCAGGTAGTGTGACAACATCATCAACTACTGTCCCAGGCCGTGGGTTCTCTCCTTTGCGGCCACAGTCCACGAATACTCTAGTATTGATCCTCTTAGACACAATAATGAACGCCATTTTGATCTCCCCGCCGCCGTATATCTCAGCCAGTTTAGCTTTCACTTCTTCTACCTGTAATGTTTTGGTAGAACTCAAAATACATCAAAACTATAATAATGAAAGTAATTTTACTAAACTGTATTGTTTTCTATTATTCGATATGAATAATTATAGTAACGAATATCGCTTTAGATGTTTTAAGAGTATTCTTTGTACATTTTTTATTAATTGACTATAAAATCTCCTTATATAGCCAAATCTATCGCTCTATATTTGGAAATGAATTTAGTATAGAAATCCGTCATGCCTTATATAATTATAATGAATAAACATCCTTACTTCATGGCTTTTCACGTATCCGATTTGTCCGTCGCCTACGCCGTCTCGGTATATAAAGATACGTCCGGGCAAAACGCCTGTAAGTAATCAAATATAATATATATAGCGTTTTATACAAAGCCATTATTACCAATGTAAAAAGATGTAAGGAAAACGTCTTTTAACAAGACTATTATTTAAATAAACTTATGTCTTCGGATATTTTTTATAACTACCCACTCTCTGTCTCTGTTACTTGGCATCTACTGTGATCTGTTAAGTTTTTATAATTGTTATATATCCAACCATTTCTCTCTTTATATTTCCGTACAGCCGATGCTACGTTGAAGGCGATATGTGAGCTGAGTTCTTCGCCTGAGGTGTGTGCGTTAACACACGAGTAGTACTGAGTCATCTGTCTGTCCAACGTAGCTACCAAAGCTCCGAAACTCTTCTCCTTCGAGCGCGTGTCGTGACACACGTCGTATCCAATCACCATAAGAGTAGGCAATGGGATTTCCACAGTCCATGGAGCGCCGCCGAGCTGAAAAACAGAAATAACCATAAATTGAGTGTTTAATATTTATTAAACTTTATTAATTACTAGCTGCGCCCCGCGGTGTTACCCGCGGATTTCCGGGATGTAAAGTAGTCTATGTACTATTCCTGGACGGCAGCTTCCTGTATACAACATTTTATCAAAATCGGTTCAGCCGTTTGAGCGTTAAGAAGTAACAAACATACACACACTCACGCTATTATAATATTAGTATTTATTAATTAAAATAAAATATTAATTTGACTCGACTTGCTCTAAACTAGAAACGAAAAAAAAATGGGCACAGAAAATGTATCATAAAGATGCTATTCAAAGCATCTTTTGAAAATGTAAGCAAGTTTTTTATCTTATATAATTATACATTATAATATTGTATTTGATTTATCTTATGTTCTTGTAATCTATATAGAATGAGAAAATTGTAGTTGCGAATTATATTCGAACCTGTAATCTAAGGAATATCTTTTCAGTTGATTTGTTTATTTAATGTTATTCATCATTTTTAGCATATAGAATAGATATTTTTAGGTCATAGCAAATATTTCCTTTATACGTTTTCTAGTTCAGTTTTTTGCTGTGGAATTCTCGTTTGAAATTTATTAATATTTAGGATTGATTTTTACCTTGCAGTTAATCTGAATAGCCACTTTGGTAGCGATAGACATGGCCGACTTGCTAGTCATATTTCTGGCGCAGACAACTTGTGTGGGTACCGCGCGGTCGATAGTGCATTTCTTCTTAATCGCTTCATATCTAAATTTAATACAAATATTTAATGTACAGTAATACCCCGCTTGATGCGACCCCGTTGTGCGCGGTTTCACTGTAACGCGATTTTCAAAAATTTATTCAGGTTGGGACATATTGCAGAGTATAGACAATCATGATGACCGTGTCTTGAACGTGTGTCAATCGATTAAGAACAGTGTTTGGTGTTATGAACGTATTTTACAAGAACGTAAACAAAACGCTACCCAAAAAACAATACATGTATTTATTTCGTAAAAAATAGAAGTACCTATGTATCGTATAGTGTTCTTAGAATTAAAGTGATTGATTAAAATGATTTTTATATTTAGTTATTAAATTTTGACTGTGTTTAATCATAAACCTCGATATACGCGAATTTCAGTTAACGCAATTTTCTTCGGAACGTATCCCTCGCGTAAAGCGGGGTATTACTGTATGGTGATAATGAGATTTAAGACTTTCGAGAGTATTCATTTGAATAAAACAAATATTTTCAGATTTACATGCGTATTTACTTATACTGTTGTATTATAATGTTTTTGACTATATACTCCAGACGTTTCGGTTACTTGGCAGAAACCGTGTTACGGGCAGACGAGATCTCTATTTGTATCGAGATTTTAAAGAGATCTCGTCTGCTCGTGGTAATAAAAAAATATTAGTTTTATTTGTGGGGTGATATTTTGAAACATACCTGTCTGAGTAATTCCTAGCTAATACACACAATATCATAGCTGGATTTTTTCTCGCTATGACAGTTTCGCACATATTGGCATATGCGGATTGGCTGTCTTGTTGAATGGTTACTGAAATTTATGAATATGTTATATTATATAAAAGATTCTTAATGCAATAAAATAATCTAGTTATTTAATACAATACAGTCAATCTGGGTAACTTTGACAGATAAGGGTGATATTTTATACTGTATCTAAAAAAATTAAACCTATCCCTCGGGTGTTTTTATTTTATCAGTGCTCTCGTATTACTTTCCGTCTCTAGACATCCACATAAAGTTTATAAAACATACCAATATAGTATAAAATCTAAATTTTGTGTGTGTCAAAGTTACCCTCCTAAGATGGGTAACTTTGACACACACAGAGCCAAGCATAAAAATGTAGTAATAAGTATTATTTTTATCAATCTGGGTAACATTGGGGTATATATTTATTAACTAATGGATGCATGTGACACAATAAAAGGAACATTTTGCAATTTTGTCTTATATTAAAAAAATATATGAAGAATTAGTCTACGACATTTGGCAATGTTACACACATTGTTTAACACCATCAAAAACGCTTAAAAAACTCCTTTAATTTAACATTTTTATTCAAATTATAAAGAAAACAAGCAAGAATAATTTTAACAAACAAACATTTTGTAAAATCTTGAGCATAACTTGTCTATTCTCCCTACTCCATATAGAGCAAATCGTCAATAATACTTGTGTAGAGCCCAGGCTGTTTTATACCGATTTTACTGTTATCTACTGTAGATACAACATCATCTTATGTAATTTTAATAATTTCTCTTTTATCTGGCCATTTCCAACCACCTTGTGTTGATCTACTCATGACAACAAGTGTATAATACGGGAATGTGTAACTTGTCACTTTTCCTGGAAACAATGTGCCTTCTGTTTTAAATATAACTGTTATTCTAGGTGAGAACTCAATATATTTTGATGTGCATGTTGCAAAACTCCATCTTTAACAACAAATTCTTCAATCACCTCTTCTACCACCTCTTCCGCCACCATTTTAGTTTCTATGTAAGGGTAACTTTGACACTGTCAAAGTTACCCAGTTACTGTTCAAAATACGTATTTTCATATTTATGCATGAAATTTCAAAATAAGATTTAATTATATGTAATTTTTTCATGAAAATGCGGTAGTACACTCACAAATGGCTCTGTATAACATCTCACTTACCTTATCAACAACCAAAATCACAAAATATTCAAAAAGTTATTCACCCTAAAGTAAACTTAAATTCGCGCGATATATTCAGAAACGAAGTTATGACATTTTTTTACTTTCACAACTTACTTTTTTTTTAAGTACATTTAGGAAGCTTAATTAAAATCACAAATCTAAAATAAACATATATGAATAGTGTTGGTTTCATGCGAAAAAATAATCGAAACTAGTTCATGGTCCCACTGTCAAAGTTACCCGATGAATCAAAGTTACCCAGATTGACTGTACAGCTGCATATTAAATTGTTAATAAATGTTATACTGGTGACTGTAAATTTACAAAATAGTTCATTAATGGGCATTAAAAGGGAGGTAAAAAGTAGGTTTTATTACCGATTTCCGGTCTGGGCATTCTAAATCCGCAACCGGAACCGGTCTTCATGATCAAATCTACGAATTTTTCTGAATCGTTCTGTTGGCGTGCGGGCGTTATGACTACCCAAGACGGCATATTCGCAATCGAGAACAGATTCTTAGACCTGTCAACATTTAAAACATTAAAATTATTATAAAGTAAATTATACAATCTCAGTTTAAATAAGAGAAGATATTTTTCGTACATATCTCTAATTTAATTAGATATATTGTTATACATTTATTACGTAATGTATAATAAAAATGTTATTTTTAAATTCCCCATAGTCAACATCCAACTTTTCTAAAATAATTGCATAACAATTTTGTGTTTGTATATTGCAAGTGAAATTCCGTTATTTTTCTTTTAAGACTATTCGAAATAAACACATACACAAACACACACATGTATTTGATTAAAATTTTAGTATTTACTAGCTTTCATAAACCTTTCATAAGTCTGGGATAAAAACTATCCCATGTTCTTTCTCGAGGTACACTCTATGTGTGTACCAAAATTTCTTTAATATCAGTTCAGTTAAACAACTGAACACGCCTAAACAGGCGTGAAAGTGTAACAGACATACAAACAGACAGACAGAGTTACTTTCGCATTTATAATATTAGTATCTTTTGAATCACCTCATATCCCTAGTCCAGCCATCGTTTGTATCTCCCGCGGGGTACTTCATGTTGCCTCCTTGGATGATCTGTTCGGGGGGTAACTGGCGACCCTTGAACCTTACGAGGTCATTCGATAGTTTTAATGACCAAGTCCCCAGTTCCTGTTATATATTAACTTATCTTATTAATATTATTATCGTCATCGGTCTATCAGAGCCTACTGCTGAGCAAAGGTCTCTTCTCACATGGAAAAGGTTTGAGCATTAATCACCACATTTACTCAAGACGGGTTGGTGATTTCAAACTTATAATTGTGAAACTATAAGTCCAGGTTACCTCAGAGACGGGCCCTCAACACTTATTATATTGAATTTAAATATAAAATTACCTGAACCACTTCCTTAGTCTGAGTGAATCTGCGGTTGAAATTAAGTAGTTTCTGTATACGCATGTCCGGACCGATCTTTGTGTGTGTAGACAGAGCTCGCATTAATTGGAAGTTAGCTCGCATCTGATCTGTGAGACCCGTCTGTCGACACAGCTCCGGCACTAGATAAACCAGTTCAGGCATACCACGCTTTATATCACGCTCCTTGGAACGAGAGATCAATAAAGGCTGGCCAGGATCTTGGATTCTGATTTTATATTTCTGTGAAATAAAATGTAATTAGTATTGATAAATATTAGGAATATGGCAGATTGGATAAAGATAGTAGGGCTTGTCATATGCACGGGAACATCCTTTAATGTATGAATACATACTATATGGAATTTATGTAGGTTAATATATATTTACCAAATTATAGTAGTCTAAGTAGGACACATCTTGATCTTTCATCCTGAAAGTAGATTTCGGTGTCTCAGACCAAGCAACATCATCAACTCTATAAGTCTTCTTGTTGTAATCTGTCATAACAATCTTGCCCACGATATCTTCCAAGAACATCTTCCTGTATGTGTCACCTTTATACTGATATGTGTATTCCTTTAGCATTTCAAGAACCGTATCTAAACGTAGGACCTGAGAAATAATAAAGAATACAGTAATGTAGGTTAAAAAACCTAATTTATATAATAAATTATATTTAAAAGTCCTTACTTTGTGAGTGATCTCAGTAACCATGAGTAGACGATCTTCATACTGATTTATACTAGTCTTATATCCGGGCCATACTTGTAAACGATGTTCGGGGATGTCAATCTGTGATACATTTGAATATATGACTATATGCTATACATATAATATTATGTTTTTCAAAATTAAAGTTACCTTAGCTATGGGATCAAAGAAATCTCTACCCATGAGTTTTAAATCCAGAATACGGAAACATTTCCTTATCATGATATTGAATATCTGTATATAGTGATAATCACCGGGACTCACTTGACCTGTTAGCTGTAAGAATACAATTTTAATTTATTATACAAGTATAAAATAATAATAAATATAATTATTAAATATAGTCTACTCTCGTTAATTCCAACCTGCGGTAATTCGCAACTCTATAATTCAGTCATCAAGAGTTCGCTTCAAAATCTCTTTATATTTCGAACTAAATCAATACATTTTTATGCACTTGGTAATTCGAACGAAAAAATCATTGCTATATAATAAAACGACGCGTTAATTCGAAATCATCGGCTTCCAACACTCGACAATTCAAAGTTGCTGAGAGAAACAGGTCGATTATTCTAATGCAAGTAAATTTGGCGAGAGGTTCAAACTTGAAGAAACGTTAATGTACGTGTGTGTATGTACACTCTAAACTTATAGCAGTTTAGTATACTTATAGCAGTTACTTAGTTATTATTGATCAATACTCAGTAATTCGAACTTTATTTATTTTCTCTCACAAATCTCGAACTATATTACAAACATTCGATAATTCGAAATATTTTGAGTCCCTTCAGTTTCGAATTAACGAGAGCCGACTGTATAATATTGTACCTTAATAAGTAACCTCATATTTTCACCATCGGTTGTTCTTTGAGAGTATAGTTCCATGGGGTCTGGGTGTAGTTTTTTAACCGTGTACAAGTTAGTTCCATCAAATAGGTACCTATAAGTTATTAAATATTAAAATAAATTAATTAATAAGTAAAATAAAGGAATTAATAACTAATATACAGGGTGACTGGTGAATTACTATCGATACTTGAGGACGTGATATTTGACGATCATATATGACAAAATAAAAATTAATATAACATAAATATTAATAAACTTCTAAGTAAAGTTAACCAAAAGTTATGTAATTAATTACGCATCGTATGAACACCCTACAGATTAGGTATACACACACACACACTCGCGCGCGGCGGCGTGTTGTTGTATCAGCACGCCACCGCACGCGTCCACACTTGGAACACTTGGAACGTGTACACACTTTATTTATTTATACGGAAATTTGGTCAAAAATTAAGTACCTATTTTTTTTTACATAATTCGAATGAGAATCATGTACTGAGTATGCTCCTTAAATATTGATAGTAATTCACCAGTCACCCTGTATATCACTTACCCTCCCAAAGTATTAGCATGTATGCGAAGGAGGCCTTTCCTCACAGCAGTATTGTCTTCTTCGGGGTCAACGTCTACATGGTACTGATAAAGTGACCACTGAGGAGTGGTTTGAATCGTGAAATAATTAGCACAAAGATCCAATGGCATGCCAGTACTTCCTGAATAGTCAAAATTAATATAGGTGTGTCATGAACATACAAAATTTAGTTAATATTTAATGTGCATTGTATGGTAATTGATGATTATTTTCATCATAGATTTTGTGAGTACTAGGACAAAGTGTGCATTAATAACATATTACATTTATTTGGACATGTATCATTAATTAATAGTTATTTAACAAAGCCATTGATGATGATTGATTTTATATTATAAAAACTCTTTTTATGTGTGCGGTTTCTAGAACTTTCATTTCTATACAGAAAACATATGTTTAACCACATACCTACAGTTTCATTCAAATTATTCAATGAGTCAGAATTCTTAAGAGTAACACTTAAATTTTTGTTGCCCAACTCTCAAGTTTAATTGTTTTTATGATAAAAAACAAAAAGGTTGCATTGATTGAGATATTAACTGATGTATAAGAACAATTTTGAGTGCTTTGTTTTTAGTATACCTTTCTTGGAAGTCACAGTCTGTGGGCGTGTTCGAACAATGGTCATTTGATCAGGCAGAACTCTTCCTGCTCCTCGATGTGAGCCTCGGCCTACCACTGGGGCTGCATCGCCACCACCGTGTGACTGAGATGGACCTAAAACAAACATTTACAATAGAATAATATTTCAATAATACCAACATAAAAATAAGATTAGTTTTATCAATACTAGAATGTTCCTAACCATATTCTTGTTGACAAAAAAAAATATATATATATTATGTTTATATATGTATGAATAATATTGTACAAGTATATTATCAGTAGTTTATTATCATGACAGTTTTGGATGGAATATGAAAAGTTAAAGGACATACATATGTTAGTATTTATAATATAAAAAAGATAATAAACAATTTTGCTTTTGAATCAGAGATATAATAACATGAGATCTTCTTGGTAATGGACATAAAATCATGACTCAGTAAACAAAAGATCATATTACTGTGACCTTAGCTTCTTATTTTATAATTATGTTGTTGTAAAGCTACTTAATTGGAAATTACTCAATAATTTAAAAATATTATGTGTTACAATTTGAATTAGGATTTTACTGTATATAAAGATTAAAAGAGAAATAGTTAAAGGGTTTGTTTAAAAACATATAAAGAGTCAGAATTATTTGATTTAAACAATAAGAAGTACCTCAAAGTTATAATGTATTAACTATCTGTTATAGTCTATATAACTATGTAAACTTTAAAATGTTCTTTTTTTTTCTATTTTATGGCTGAAATATTTTATAGAAGTATGAGAGTCAGTGGTGGCCTATTGGTTAAAGGCCCGCCTCTCATGCACGATGGTGCAGGTTCGATCCTGGCAAGTACTTATGTGATTTTTCCGAGTAGTATGTACTTTCTGAGAGTAATTAGAGACCATTTACAGACGGTGAAGGAAAACATTGCGAGGAAACCTGGACTTATAATTTCACAATTATAAGTTTGAAATCAACAACCCATCTTGAGCAAGTGTGGTGATTAATGCATTCCCAAAGAGGGTTGATTTCAGGCAGGCGGCCGGTCGTAAAAACAATTAGCCAAAACTATTTACAACATGTAAAACAGACCCTGGCTAAAGCTGGGAAATTGCCAGGAAGATTTTGTAGAAGTATGAACAGTTAAATATTTATTAGCAATCCACAATCAAAGGTCTTGCGGATTAAAAGATTTATTAAATAAATGCTTATTATTCATTTTTTTTTAATAGAAATAATTCATATAACGCCTCAATCATCTTATCTTTCTTTGAATATTGATATACAGAATCAGAATTAGAATATGTACTACCTAATGCCACTGACTGCATTCGTTGTTGTATATCCACATCTCCAGGGTGATCGTGAGTAGATGGGGTCGCTCGATGTGATGCCCGTCCTACAGACTGTGTGGGCATACCGGCCCTGACTGGCGGGACTACCGATGGAGCGCCCCAAGCTGACGGCGGTTGAGGCCTAGGTCTGGGCGGCCCGGGTTGTTGAGGGGGCTGCTCTCCGGGCCTTCGAGGCGGCTGCGAAGTCCCATCTCCACCACGACCTGCCCGGCCTCTAGCGCGTCCGCGACCACGCTCAGACATACTTCTACACAGAGAAATAAGTAAAAAATTGCGATGCCTAAAATTAAAAAGAACTGCTTCTTTGTACTTTCAAATTTACGCAGAGTTAACGTTTTTAATGGCGTCACGTGTGTTCAATATTTATATTTTTAAGAGAGGGTATTATTAAATGATTTTTATTGTTCTTATATTTTTATTGAGGTCTCACATGATGAATTTACATTAATATGTACTATGTTTAGCAAAATTTGCCATACAGAATATATGTATTAAAATTATAAACTTTATTTACCCAGTGTTTCAATTTGTACCAGTTACTGTGAAATCTGTGAGTTTTCTAACTTGTTCTTGTTCATGAACATCAAAGTTTCAAGTCAAAAATAATATATGCAAGAATGTCTTAAAAGCAAAATATTATTCTACAACAACCATCAAAGCCAAATGGCAAAACACTTTACTGATTACCTATACTAAGCTTAAGGCATAAACAATAAAGAGTCGAGCACAGACTTCATATAGGCGGCAGTAAAATGCTATACTCTATGAATCTTTGGGAAGTGAAATACAATAATACTTTAATTATATATTATTAAATGTAAAAAAATAAAAAATAAAAAAATTATAATTTCAGTATACACCTTAGCAATTCAATATTCTTGTTATATATGTATGTTACTTGCTATTAAGTTGCCAGTATCTTTTATGTAAGTCAATTCAAAGTTGAGCGGCAACTTGCACAAATTTCTTTTTGAAAATTGGATTCCGCAAATATTAAAAGAGAAACTATAATTTTTGCACTTTATATGGTTAAGATGGATATTTTTTATGTTATTTGTATTTTGACTTCTATAATATTATATTTAGGGTCTGTAAAGTATATGGTTTAATGTTATCTAAAATAATATTGGTTTTATTTTAAATTAAAGAATAGAATAACCATAGATAATACACTATATTAGAAATGTAAAATAATATAATAATGTAGAATAACATACAGAGTCAATGCAGAGATACTATTAGATACGTTCAGGAACTGGTTACTCTAAAAGTGAGATATTTATTTTTTATATAGGTTTTGTTTTATATTTTAAAATATCAGTGACTGGGACCTAACGAACATGTCTATCGCTTTGTTACTGAACCATTTTTTATTGACATCCCTAATTATTTTTTTCACTTAAACTCAGTATAAATTATTTTCCTTTAATATGAAGATTCTTATGTTTTAGACAGTAGAACTTGTGGTAAATTTATTTAAGAATAACTTATTAAGTAATAAACGAATAAACCAATGGAAAATTAATAGTTGTAACTAAAATACATTCCATTCTCATTTCTTTGCACTTTCATGAAATATAAAAAAAATAAAGGCCACTAATATAAAAGATAATGGCTTTTCTCACTTAAACTTTATACATGGTAATTTGCCTTTTTCTAACTTTTTGCTATTATTTCAATAAAAATAAAAAAGTGAGTACGTTACATACATAATATAAATGAATGTATGAAAAATACCTGAACGATGTTTTTTTGTTGAAAAATAGCTCTCTAATGTAGTTTTGATGTTATCGAAGGAGCTGTAAAAGCGTCCAGTGTAGTTTTCTATAGAAATTAATGGTTATGTGACCGCGTGACGAATCACCGGTGCATTTAACTAACGCCAGGGCAGGAAAGGTCCGCACTTTGATAATATACTTGGGAATGTCACGTATAAGTTTGGCGCCGTTATTGATGCGGGAGTTATAGACAGAAGGCAGACCCTGGCTAAAGCTGGGACATTGCCAGGTAGAAGAAGAAGATTGGTGCGGGAGTTATAGAAATGATAAACCATATCACTTAGGATTATAATTCTTCCAATAAATAAAAAAGTTTACATTGGCAGAATATATCACGATTCCGGTCCGAATGAAGCCATAGCATAAAAAAAGAAATGAGAAACAATATGTTGAAATAGCTGTAGTTTTATTATTAAGTAACAGATATCGAAGTTGATATCCATTTTTTAAATTCTAGTAACTAATAAAATGTCTTATATAAGTGAAATAAAAATGGCAGTAATAATGAGAAAAATGGAAGCTCTTCATCAAATATATTTAATAAACTCACCATTGAATAAACGTTCAGCAATATATATTTTTATATTAAAAATTAAATTGTATCTATTAATACAAATAATATTGTTTTTATAATTAACATACTTTGTTCGAATTTTGTATCTTTAAATATTTTGCATCGCATTTTTAAAATGTTAAAAACATAAGAAAAACAATTAATAATTTTCATATAAAACACGTAAACATTTAATTGAGTAATGTACGTATTCATATAACTGTTTGCATAAATTTTATCTTTCCCTCCAATCTCAAATGTAAGTCGTAAATGAATTTTAAACACAGGGATTTATGTCCATTTGACACTGCTTTAAAATTGCACGTTTTTATTCCGGCATTTTTATTAGTTCCCATTTCCCTCTTTGTAACGGGACGCGTCTCTTTCCTTGTAGACGAATTTATTTAAATTCTTAAAAGAATATTCCCTTTTGCGGGGCTACTTTGTTTTGCTGAGGAAATCTTAAGTGAGCCGGTTAGAATTTCTATCGTTTGTTATTGAAACTTGCTTATTCGTTTTGCATTCGAATAAGCTTATCTGTTTCTCGTTTTCTTTATAACGTTTTTCAAATTGAATTTAAACCAGATAAGTAAGATCTTGGTCTTAATTAAAATACATTCATTGCGTCTCCGCTTCTCCTTAATTAAGTGCTAGTAGAGTTTAGTATGTACCCCTCCCTAGGGATAGGGATGACACCATCCGCATAAAACATTTACGCCCCGAACCCGTTAATAGCCACAGTTTAGATATTATCTACATGTATCAAGTGTCTGGATGAATAATAAATATATTTATATCGAAAAACATTAATATTTGTAACCTTTGTACAATAAAAAGAAACCTAATTAAAGTTTTGTCTCCATTAAATCACACATAAAGGAATTTAATTCTATTCAACCTTCCGTAGGATTATCCTAATATTAATATTCTAATAATCTAAAGGTAGACATCAGTACAAACAATATCCCAGCAAATTAATCAAAGTTTGAAATTATTTCAATATTGATTTAACTCCAGTAAGTAGCGGGGCGGGATGCCCGTCCAAATATTTGTTGGAGGTAAACAGCAATATCGCTCTGCCTCCCGGCGAGCCTCGCTTCCGTATTTCAATCGCTCGATATGATAATGATGGTTGCTGTAGTGATTGCTGATGCGTGCTTCAAACAGCTTTGTGTCGGATTTATTGCAATTTGCCCGGACTTCTAATGGGGCGCTGGGCAAATAGAAATATTCACTATAAAATACTCACCAAGATTCCGTTTATATTCTGTTTTCATATAAACTTAAATTTTATTAGTTAATGTTGTTTTTGAAATAACTATTTAAGAGGTGATGTTTTTTTTTATATGTGATATATTTATACTTTGGACAGGTTAATAACATACAATGAAACGAAAAGAATGTTTTTTTTTTGCATTTTCTGTCTCTTATTTTATAATGAAATACAAAAATCGTAACATGTACAAAATATAAATTCAATGAGACAATATTTGTTCTATATCTTTATATATTTGTATCGAATTAAAAAATATATTAATGTATAAAAATAAATGGTGCATCATTGTTTGATGTCTGAAATATAACGAGAATGTTTTCAAATAATTGACGTAAATTGTAAACACCAATATAATATGTAGAATAATAGTTTAAAGAAACTAAAAAAACACGCTTTTATAGCAAACCGAACTAAAAAATATATGAAAAGAATATATTAATCCTGACGGCTCTAACAAGGATAATGGGAAATTGTTAACAAATTATTGTATTGTCTTTCAGACATATGGAAGGTTTTAAGTTAATCAGATGTTTAGAAACCGGTGAAAATCGTGTTCAAAGATTCCGTTACATACATACATAAGTCAGTGGTGGCCTAGTGGTTAAAGGGCCCGCCTCTCGTTGCCCAGGGCGCGGGTTCAAACCTGGCAAGTAGCAATGTGATTTTTCGGAGTCATATGTACTTTCTGAGAGTATTTAGACACCACTGACATACGGTGAAGGAAAACATCGTGAGGAAACCTGGACTTATAGTTTCGCAATTACAAGTTTGAAATCACCAACCCGTCTTGAGCAAGCGTGGTGATTAATGCTCAAACCTTCTCCATGTGAGAAAGAGGTCTTTGCTCAGCAGTGGGCGTTGATAGGCTGATGACGACGACGATGACATACATAGGTACATACAGCCCAAGATAATATAAGCTTGTTAAAAATCCTTACAGTTATGATAGATATCGTCTATCTTTGTGACATCGTATGTTTAATATTGTGACTAAAAAGTAGAAAATCTAGAATAATTTAATTATAATTGTTGATGTATCACAGTAATGGGTAACATTATACTATTGTCTTGTCTCTATTAATGATTTATCGAGTTTGTTCTGTCTTGTCAACTTTACTTTAAACTTCACCTCCCTCCTCTTTGTTCCTAATTTTGTTTGAGAACTTAATAATGATCTTTATATTTGATTACACTCATTATAAAGTCATCTATGTGTTCGTTTGTGTACTTATAATGTATTATTAATATATAAAATATTTTTCATCAATACACTTTTGATTTTTGTATCAAACTTAATATTTACCACTTTGTATATAAATGTAAATGACGTTCTATTAAATATTTGTGGCCACTATTGTGTTAGGTAGATTTTTAATATAGTTGTATTGAGTAATAATATCTACTTCTCCTAACTTTATCTTTTGTTACACACTTCTTAAACTTAACGTAACCGAACCGTCGGGAGTAGTAGTATGTAGTATTTAAAATAGTAAAATACGCGAACCAATTCGAAAATATAAGTTTCATTAAAATGAATAGTCGTGAAAGTCTTAGATCTCATTCTTTAATGTTACCTATACATACATACGTCACACCTGTAGCAGCTATAAATCATTAGATAAAGTCTCCCCATTTGAGATTTTTTAATTAAAATATCACTATTGATAAACTATTTTGTCAGTAGAAGTTGAATATACACATAAAACTTGACTCCACATATTTGGATTTTCATAGTTCCTACTGAACACACTTTTCTTGTTGCAGTGTCTGGGTATTTTAAACTTTAAAACTCATGATTCAAATTTAAACGATTTATGTTACATACGTGTAAAGTTTTAAACCAATTTATATATATTTGTATTATAAGATAAGTTTTATGAGGAAAAAATGTAGAGAACAGATAAGTTTATATGATACTTAAGCTCGTTCAATATCAACCATCGAAGTTTCTCGACTGAACTTAGACGAGGGATAATGAAGACTTATGAGTCTAGCTGTCAGCTTACTTATAATTGTCATTTCGGTTATTAGACACGCTCGTTACCATCGAGACGTTGACACATTGATGTTGCAGCGTTTTTTAATTAGCATCATCATTCATCCACGTTCTAGTTAAGTAGATCGAGTTTCGAATGTACTTAAGACTTTGAAATATCCGCAAAAGTTTTAATGTTTATAATATAGCATATTTTTTACTGTTGATACATTTAAAACCCCTTGGATGTCTTTATCGGGGCTTAATGTGTTGTACATCGTTCCGTTTGGACGAGCATGATTCATCACAGTCCCTGGTTTCAGTGGTTTTTATAGAGAAGTGCTGTGCTCAGTGACGCTTAAACGATAGAGGTAAAAGGATTTTTATTTATCTAACCTTCATATATGATACGATTATTCATAGAATATTAAAATATAGTTATAACTAACATGATTTCTAGATGTTATTTTATATATAATAATAATATAATACTTATAAGAATACATTAAAAAAATGTCGTCTGTAAGAAGAAATTATTAAATCTTTTAAATAATTTTCTGTATAAAAATAACTGTTAATTTAAATACAAACTAAAAAATAAGATACAATTTATATAGTTTACGTAAAAACAATAAAATAAAATAAATATCCAGATCAAATACTTACGTAGTTTACCCCCTTGGCTGTTAATCCGTGAAATCCGACATCCAGCACTAGCGTTCGGATATTCCGCGTCGTCGGATTACGGTGATTTCCCGCGGGAATCTGACCTAAAAGACACCTCCGCATTCACATTATTACTTTCATACAGATGTGGCGACTTGTGTAATTATTTACTGCTTATACATGTTTGACGTGTATTTAACCCTTGTCAGGCTGCGGTTAGACGAATATAACTAACGTAAATGATTAGTTTTAAATCACTTAAGTATCCAATAATTATAATTGATTTAAAAAGAAAACTTTATACGATTATAATTCCTTAAAATCTGACGGTCAATTGCAAAGGTTTATTAGAAAAAAACCAAAAGAATATTCAGATTATTATACACTAGCAATATTTTAAATAAAATACTTTCATATGTAAAAACTAGAAATGAAACATTACATTTGTTACAAAACATCGCAACTTAATGAGCGTATGATAAAAAATATGTCCATTTCAATATTAATATCTATTGATGTGTATAGTGACGAAAACAACAGTGTCTCTATATAAATGATCATCTATAATGACGAAAACAACAGTGTCTCTCAACAATACATCAGGAGGCGACATCCTGCGGATGTGCCGTAACGAGGCTGTTGTTCCATCCCCTCAAAACCCACCCTTTCAGATTATTTTTCGGTCATTCATTCGTTTTCAATGGCTCCGTGATGAATACATATTAATACCGCCGCAGGTGATCTCGACTTTGTGAAAGCTAAGTCACAAATATATCTGGTATCGTTAGTTACGTAATTGGCTGTATATTTCGATATATCAATGAAATTATTATTGATATATCTTTTAAAAACACATATAGATAAAAAAATAAAGTATGACTACATGTAATTATGAATTATTTTTATTAAAACAGTTCTTGTTTTAAAAATTTCATTTCTTTTAATAATTTTAAGTCCTAGTATAAAAATGTTCTAAACAAATATTGTTTGCAAATTTAAGTCTCAGTATTTCTTTTACTTGAAAACAGTCTGCAGCCTGAAAAGATTTTATTTATATTTAAGCCGTCCAAATTGGTGCATTTCAAAGTAACGACTGAATACAACTAGCTCATTAGTAATTTTTTACCTGACAACAAAATAAATACAAAGATTTTAAGCATCGAATTCATTATTTTACGTATTATTGTTTTAGAAACGCATTGCAGTTAACTAAAAGAATTCACTAAAAAGCTTATAAATTCATATAAGAGCTTAATATCATAGTAAATTTTTAAAAATTTAACATAATTTTCCTTTATAAAAAGTAAAAACAAAATATGTGAGCGATAAATCAGAAAACAATTAAAATGGACATGAAAATATTTTTCCTCTCAGCAGGAAACATAAAAGGGTGGCGCATCTTTCTAAAGGAAATTCTACTCCCCGACTCTAATTGTAATTATCGTCGTGATTTACGAGTTTACAGAATGACGACAAATTTTAAAGAAAACAAAATAAAATGTTTAACATTTTTAATAGAGTATAAGTTTCCAGAAAAATACAAAATGTTAGCCATTTAATATTCAAACATTAATCATGACAAACACAGATAATAAAATATATTTGAATAGAAACAGAAATTTGTTATACGACCTCAATAGTGACTTGTAGCGTGTTACCAATAATTATGTGTCACTATAACTTTGCTTTATGGCTGGAATCCATTATGTGATCATTCCGAACGCTATCTTTTAATCGAATAATTGGTACCAGCAAAATATTTTAACCAGTAATGTGTAATAACAATTAAACCAAGCAAATGCTATGATAATATTGCTGGCACTTTTTTCTTCTTTATTTTTTTTTGTTTTAAATAATTAGAACATGAGGTTTTTTTAAGATTCACGAAAAAAAATTAAATAGTATTGGACAATTATTATATTTTTCGTTATTAAGCCATAAATAATGTTAAATGAATTCGCAATCCAATTGCAGATACGTCATATTTGACAAATATAATATCCCTAGCTAGTCGGTAGCCATTTTGTTCCCTCCGTTCAGGACTATTTTATGGCGCAAAGCTCCTTATCTCTGTTTCCACCCGGTTGGTATTAACAAAGTAATATAGTAAAATCATTTAGGATATTATAAACGAAAGTTGGTGGACAAAAAATAAGATTAAGGATATTAGTTTATTTAAAAAGACGTAATTCTGATAAGATTTAATCTATTTATAATAAACGAATAATAACTGTGTTGTTTTTGAACGATTTTAAGTAACACTAACTGTGTATTTTACTATAAGTCATATGATATTTAATAACATTATAATATACGTATATTTTGCAGTTTGATAGAGTATAGTGTGGGGGGGATGGAAAACGGGGAGGAAAGCGGGGGAATGCTTGGCCGGGAGGGGGGGGGGAGGTTGGATGTAAACACAAAGGTTGTGAAAAGCCGGCAGTCACGTGGCGCGTTCGCCGGGGGCGCATCACTCTTAAGGGCGATATCGCTTGAGCTGCAGTTTAACAAGAAACACCAGGACTGTTGAAGTGTATACAACCCTTAAGAGTGATGTCCTCCGGAACTGAATACGGATACTAGGTACGGGATACGTATAATAATATTAGTATAGTATAAAAACCAATCTTAAGAATATCAGTTTTAAACATATCAAGTTAAAACTACCATATCTAGGACATATTATAGTTGTAGGAGCTAATGTTTATCTCGTCTTCATACGCTAAGTAATCGTTATCTTGGTAAGTGTTTATTGTATTTGGACACTGCACCTTTTGAATGCATGTGCATGTTGCAGGTAATTTCTATTTTTAATCGTCTTATAAAATGCACTTTTTACCTAAAATATTTTTAATTTATTTGTAATTTGTTTCTAAGTTAAAGAATAAGAGTTGTCTTTTTTTTCGTTGTCAAATTTATGTGATTATGCGGAAAATATCATATAAAAGAAATTCTTTTGGGATGCTTTTTAATAATTTAAAAAATAATTCATTAAGGATAAAATTTGTAAGTTTTTCAAAAAGAAAAAGATTATATCTGTCTGCTAGAAATATCTATTGTTATGCAGAGTATTAGTAATTATTAAATATAAAGTTACAGGAACCTTTTAAAAATAAAACGTTCCTAAAGAAATTGTTGAATGTTTTTCCAACTATGCGATCAAGTTTGATATTGGGGCACGATAAAATTTATTCATGGTTCTTTATATATATTTTTTTTAATATATTTTTCGATAATAGAACTAACATACGCATTTAAAATAAAGAAAACTTAGTTATATCTAAGTGATGTTTTCCAAAGTATTGAAGATTGGAACATAATAAATAGTATATGTAAATTATCTATTTTTAATGGTTCATAAATGAAAAGATTTAAAGTTATTTTCGTATCTCTTTAAAAGAATTCGATAATAAGGACTGCTTAAATAGAATAAAGTAAATTTAGTTCTATTCCAGTCACATAGTATATTTTTATAGCATTTTTTAAATTTGATTGTTAATTAAAAAAATACTTTAAAGCTATATTTGTTTCTTTGTACTGAGCAAAGTAGTAGTTAAGGTGTATCTAATCGACTTTTGTAGTCAAAGTGTATTGTGATGCAATATTACTTGTTTTGAAAGAAATTATAACTGTTATTATTATTTTTTATTAAACATATGCACCTTTAAAACCAATTATTACTAACTAGAATAAAAAAACACACAGCATTGCGTCTTTGAATAATATTTTTTTTTTATTTATTTACTATCGAAAAAGCAAACATATTTTTCTATTTTTCTAATTAAAAAGACAAAAAAGAGATCTAAGTTCTCATCTGACCGTGATCATGGTTGTTGTAAAGTAGCCGAAATGTCGGGAGTATGTTTTTTAAAAATAAAGTCCCGTAGTATAATATGAAAAATATTAGTTTCATTAAAACATATTAACGATGTTTATTACATGGAATGTATTATTGCTATTAAGTTTATAATCAATATAAAAAGCTCTCAACAACCCTCGACTAAGCATCCGACTAATTCAATAATACTCCCCAGATAGCTTGGACCAGTACACGTCAAAAGTTGTTTGCGTCCTAGCAAACTTAATAGAGTTATTAAATTCGGCTTTAATTTATTCAATTTGGGAGATTGCGAGAGACAATGAAGGGCGGAGCTCCACGCGGACCGCCCGTCTCTACTCACCTGTAAATACATTACCCAAGTTATACTCGTACCGTGTTATAGAAGCGTTCTGGATTCCATTATGAATATAGCCTACCATTAATTGTTATTCAGATTATATTATCTATATCTATATATAGATATATAGATAAAGTATGCATATGTGATGTCGGAATTATTGAAATAAATCCGATAAATTGAATTTGTTGGAATTATTTTGTGATATTGGGTTATAATAAATCCTTTAAAAGCGATTATCATAAATCTAGATTAAATAAATACGTATTATAAGAGTTGTATTGCTATCGAACTAATTTTTTTTTCTGATTTTATTAACATTTATTGAATAAATAATACAAAAATTGTTTTCAGTTGAAATTTTATATAATTTCAAACAAACGTGAACTGAGCAAACGACTCCTTTATAATAATAATAAACTTTATTGAGAAAAAAAACACAATACTTACACAATAATACATCAAGGTTGAGGTGCATTATGTTTCAACAAATTTTAAAATTTCCATTGTCTTTGGGCCCCACATTAGGAGACCTGTATCGTGGGGTCCGAATTATGTGTTGAACATAAATTTCGTGTTTATAAAAAATAAATTCCAGAATACATTTATTATGAAGAAAAACTACGAAAAAGATATCTTTCAACACTTAATTTATTTCTTATTCGAAACATAAATCATATTAAATCACAATAATATTTAATAACATACTAAATCAAAGCCATCAGTTTCCACCATTCAAAGAAATGAACAAAATAAACTTAATTTAAATCAAACAAAGACGATAAAGTAGACACGTTTGTAAAGACACTGTTACTGGTTCATCTGTACCAAGACCGTGATTTTATTCCTTCTTATAAACCGATGGTCCCCACGGAGCGATCGGTGGGCAAACATCTCTCCGTCGGTATTGCTACCTTCGCGGATTTACTGTATTTGATATCAAGCTAAAATAAACTCCGATTATTGCTTCTTCGACCTTTATCTGTTTGCAGAATATTCGAGTTTTGTAAAGGTTTTTTTTTATTTGAGTTACAATGTATATATTATTTTTTATTTATTAGAATATATTTGTATAATCATGTTCGGGGAAATCTTATAGTTTTTTATAGATTACGTTCAATAAATGAATTGAAAATTTAAACGAACTTATCATTGTGATATTTTAATGTATACAATAATCTGTTTATTAAAAAATTCATTTTTTTTCGAAGTGGTTTGTTTTTTTTAAAGTAATTTAATAATTCTTTTTATAAAACTATGATTCTCGAACTTAAGGTAGCAATTTTTTTTTACATTATTGCTAACGTTTCGATTATTTCGAGTTTCGAGTAGTAATAGTGATCACGGGCATATGAAATGAAAATATCCGTAGGCGTCTTTTTTTGTCATCTACCACCCTCAATTCCTTATATTCGTTAATTTTCTCAGTTTTAGAGATGCTTCAGAATTCACTAGCTGTGACGGGATTAGTTCACTCAAATTTAACTTTATTTAAAAGTATACATACGACTGAAAATCTCATACATTACTATTCTCAAATCGCTTATGTATAGTGCCTCAAATAACTCTTGAATCAAAAGAATGAAACTTTATATGCTTTGTATTTAAGGAGTAACGTTCTCAAAACGATAGTTATAATAAAGATTATAAAAAAATCTTATACAAAATTAATAATTATTACAATTTTTTAGGAATAACTGTAATTATTTGTTTAGTAATAAAGCAGACAATCGTGTGTCTGGTTCATGACGTTTATATGACGACACTAAAATCAAAGCGTTATTAGTTGAGGGTTGCAATGTAATTTTATTACATGTATTAATTTAAGAAAAACAAATGTTAGAAATTCAATTCTCTAATAGTATGTAGATAATTTTAATAATGAGTTGTATAAAATCGATTCTTAATTGATTCATCATGAATGTACCTATATTGTTTTAAATTTTATAGTTCCTTTTTTAATATTTATTATTAACAATATTTTAAATGATAAAATATTAAGCAAATTCAAAACTGAATAAATTTCAATATGAAAAAGCCATAAATAAAATTAAAAAAAAAAGAATGACTTCAAAATTGGCATTCCTAACAAAGTATTGCCATATGAAATATGTACATTTAATTATTGCTTAATTTACTGACACTTGGTAGATGTCAAACAGGGCGTGATATACCTCCGAATTCAATAAACTGCTTCCAACATTCGGTTGAGTTAACAATTTTCTATATTAAAACCGAAGAGCGTTTGAGAACGACGGGTTGCTATGATACCTTGGAGGAGTTAATAAGTCTAAATAGCTGAGGGAGTGAGATAGGTGAATTCTGATTTATTGATGTGTGACAGAGAGGGAAGCTACCCCCCCAGGTGGACGGCAATCGAGTGGAAAAAGGTGCTTTTGTCGATTCATAAAAAGTGTTGCCTGATTAAAACTAAATTTAATAACTTTTTTAATATCTTTTCATTATATTTCTTTTCCGTCTAAAGTGATTAGAATATATTTTATTGAAAGCTAGAAATTGTTATTTGAATCGTAGTCATTTTTAATTTATTTATATTTGATTTGAAAACAGAAATTTTTTAATTATAATATTTCTTTCTTTGTAGTTTGATCGTAATAGATATCTTTACGGATTTGTTACAGAAGCCATAAACAATTTTTAATGAATAATAAATTTTAAGGAATTTTTAAAGTACATTTTAAAATATTTCATACGTAATACGTAAACGATTCGATAATTTTGGATAGAAAAAAAAAAAATAATAATAAGCCATTTTTAAAATCCAAATTTTCTACTATAATATGTAAAGTTATTTATACAGAATATCCGCTCACTTTAATCGTCTCTGTCAGTTAAAAAACACACTGTTTTCTACCTTAAATGATAGTTTTGATAACATCTTCAAATGGAAAATTCAGTGATATTATTAATATTTTATTACTCTTTACTCTATATATATAAAAATGAATGAATTAAATTATCTTATCTTAGTCTTGAAATGTTCGTGGAGGTTCAGGAAAGGTTTAAAAGCTGAAAAAAATTGATTCATTTCCGAGAAAACCCTAAAAACAGCTCTTTTCTATTAACCGTCCAAATGTATTTTTGACATTAGATTTGACAACTAACTAATATGTCAATCATTCTGTTCGATTGAAACAGGAAAATTTTAATAAATACCAATACCTGGTTATTTAAGATGGAATAGAGTTCTCCCGGTCAACTATACATATATTGCTAATGACGAAATTAACGCGGACGAAGTCGCGGGCAATAACTAGTATTGTATAAATATGCAAAAGAATCTCAAGTAGACAAACCTTTTACTGATTAACGAAATACTCTTTGAGATTTAATAAAACACTGAGCTTAAATTGTTACATCGTAAAAACTTCAATATGTTTTCAGTTTGCAACAACATAGGTTGTAAAATATTTCAATTTAATAAGCAATAGAACAAATTATATTATATTTTTAACTATTTCATTCAAGATATTTATCATTCTAGGTCTGTTTATTATTTAATATATTCTGTATGCCAAAATTTGCCGTAAAACCAAAAATCTTACGTTACTGAATAATTTTGTTCCATCCCGACGCAACGCGGGACAAAACCGAGGCTAACACTTTTGATACATTTCTATTTCTTTTAGTTTTGATATAAAATTCATAGTATACCCTTTTATTAATATTTCTTACTTACCATGGTTTCTAGTACTACCTTTTTAATGTTAAAACGGATATTAGTTTATATATTTAAAAGATTCATTTTTTTATGTACTATTTTTATTTAAAAAGAATTATTTTAATAAACTTTTATATTTATTTTCGTAAATAATATTTAAAATTGTGACTTCATATTTAGATTTTTTGATAATCCATAATTTATTTATTTTTTATCTATAGATATAAAGAATTATAAGCGTTTTTATTAAAAAAAGCTTTTTATTATATTCTTTGGAATTATCGTTATAATTAATGAACTATCCAACTTGAATAACAGACAAATCTTCAATTGGAACAAAACCTCAATTTATACATATCTTTGTATGTAATAATAGGTCAGTATATATAAAAATGTTACATTTATTTATTACTTATATAAACATATGAGCGGGAAATCAAAGTAAACCTTTCTATATTATTGTTTGCTTGTGTTTTATTAAAATATTGCTGACATTTTTTTATAGTTAATGGACCTTAATAAATCTTTGCTTGATGTATCATATATTAGTACCATATAAATTATGTTACGATCCAAGGGCATAAATTATTTATATAATTTTGATATGGATATTATGTCTGAAATAAATATTTATTATTATTATTATTATAAATAGTTGTGGATAAAGCTAAAATCGGTAGAACAACTTCCTCTATCAGAATTCATATAATACGTAACTTATGTTCATATTCTAGTAATGTCTCAACAGTTCCTTAATACTCTTTTGGCATTTTAAATTAATAGTATCTCAAATTTAAAGTATATTTTGAATTTGCGTTAAAACTGGAACTAGAATGTGTAGTTTAAATTATTGTTTTAAGTTATATATTTTTAAGTATATAAAACACATTAAACTATGAAAAAGCTGATATGAAAAATTTCATTTTTGTTTTTTAATATTGAAAATTTAATCTATGTATATTCAAATTAATTTACTTTATTGAGTAACCAAAAAATTAATCCTGATTTCTTAAAAACTAACTAAATCACAAATTAGGGTGTTTAAATGTATATAAAGTAAAGAAATAAAACGTCTTCTTTTATAGTTGTCGCAAAAGATATTCTTTTTCCAAAGTCTAGTCCTTAGTTTTCTTAAAGGCAAAAATCTGTTCGTTATAGAATGCTATAGTCTCAGAGTTTTCACTTATAACCACTGCTGGGTCACTTGTAATTTCCTCTAGAATATCCTTACCCTATTTAATATCCATCCATTGGATTGTTTAGACGAAACTCAAATAAATATTATATTTGATATTGCTTTGTACGTACTGATATTTAGTTCTATTGAAGCACGTTGCCGAGTTTTTGCTATTCGACTCTGTGAGATGGTTTCATAGGAAGAGTTTTACACAAATATTTATTTCTGTATTTGTTATTTTTTAAATGCTTGCACTTCAAAAAAAAAAGATGATGTTTCTTATTTTGTAAGCTCATTTTGTAGATTAGATTTTGTACAAAAAATAGTGCATGTATTAATTTATTTTCTTTGGTTCTGATAAAAAAAATCAGTTTAACCTGTCAAAATTTTTATTCAAATGCTTATGAATTGTGTATAGATGTGTTACGTACCTTTGCAACACAGATATTCATCTTATCACCCCTTACAAAGTAGTCAAGGCCGATAATCGCTGAATACGCTTTTTGAAAAGTGGGCGATCGTCGTTAAGTGCTTTGAAGGCCTCTTTAGCCACAGCAAAAGGCACTTTAACATGTATATATAGTACACACCTTTTAAAATGTTTCTTTAAAGTACGTTTACAAGTGCTTTAGTCTTTTTGGATGAACATTGTATGGAGTAATCAAGGTCTGTTTTATAAAATAACTATCTAAAATTGAAGGTTACAATATTTCTTCTTTACGAGTTATTTTTGGTCGACAAATTTACGTCACAGTTTTAAATATCCGAGGTGAAATGAAAATATGACAGAATTTCGAAGTTTTCTATTTTATTTTTAGAATATAAATAATCTTACCAGTATGTATGTACTTATATAAAAGAAATAATATTTATAACATAAAATTTGAATTAACTTTTCGTATGCAAAAAAATTTAAACACACATTTATTTTCATCTGTAAGATTATTTTTTTTATTATTCACGTTGCTTAATTACGCTGTTTAGCTTTATAAGAATGAAATTAAATTATATTATCGTCTAGTAATTGTTAATAGCTTCACTGACTTTTATTGCTTTTGCAATTTAAATATGAAATAAGTATAATTTAATATTTAAATATAAAGAATGAAATATAATCAACTCTATTCAATTTTTATTTTGCAATAAAACAACTGAATGAACCGAATTTGTTTCATATTAATGTGCTCAAAATTATATTTGTTTTTATATTAATAAAATGAACAATAGACTTACAATACGTTTTGTCATCCAAAATACTTCGAGTTGTATAAAATGTATACTTATAGTATCATAATACAGGAATATAAAATAATGGAATCGCTTTCGCTAAAGTTTTAATAATTTAAATTTTATTCATAAAAAATACAAAGTCAGCGTTTAAATAGATCGAGCTTCATCCCTCGCTTACGTTTTGACTTATGTGAGAATTAATACAATCTGGAGGAGGGTTGTGGTTTGTGAAGCGAGTGAAATCTGAGAATATAATATGTATTGATATTATAATATATATAACACATATGTCTTAGGAATTCAAGCTACTATTATCGGTGGAAATATAAGAAAAAAAGGATGTATTTATATATATGGAAAATATGAATAACCTCTTTTTATAACACGAAATTAACCAAAAATTTTTACCTTATATTACTCGTCTATTACCTTGTAAAAGAAACTAGTAATCTTTCAATCTTGAAGTAAAAAATCGACGAATATAAAAAGGATATTTAGTTCATTAGAAATAATAATTCGGATTCCTGCATTCCGATTTCTTTGTCAGAATTTAATTAATATGGTAAATATTCCTCATCGAATACAAAATAATTTTTATATCAAAGTATATTTAATTAAAGAGGTTTAAAAATACTTAATTAAAAATATATAAAATACAATATTATGTATAATAAATTGCAATATATATGCTCTTTAAATAGGTTCCATATACGTATACATACATACATACATACATATATATCGTATTTAATTATTCTGTTTCAATGTTCACACAAAGCGAGAGTGGGAACGGTCTGATGAGCAGATATTCGATTCGGATGCATTCAGTCGACTTGTGACATGACATGGAGCTGAGAGTATTATAATACTAATATATACATACATATATATGTATATATAGATATTATTAAAGCCATCTATCCATTTATTTGTTCCAAATTATCTTCTAAAACTCAATAAAAACTATTTGAAGATTTTTCTATATATTCGCTATGTTTTGACTGATATTTTTATTTTAAAGTATTGCTATCCATACGTGTTGTTTCTGAAACCATATTATTGCATATATTAGATATCTTTCTAACGATATATTTATTATAAACTACTGCTATTCATACGTGCTGCTTGTGAAAGAAAAAATACAAGTTTTTTGTCTTCGAAGTTACAAAAAATTAAAATATTTTAATTGTTGGAATATTTTTTTGTTATAAATGTATAATACAGTATAAGTCTCAGTCTGAGTCTGAGTCTGAGTCTACCCTTCGTTCATAATCCATTAATATTTGACGTAAACGATGATATAGCCTCGTGTTCGTTGAAGCGCGGAGACTTCATTTGTGGGATCCTCTGGCCGTGAAATGAACTGAGGACCGCGGAGTCAGCGGTTTTGATGTACCGGGATTGTTCCGATAGATATGTAGTATATTAAGATTTTAAAGTTATATTAAACTAGTATTTTCAAGAGTAGAGTAAGATAAAAGATTCAAAGACAGTTTATGTTTCTTTTTTTTTCTTCTGTAAACTATAGTCGTTTCATTTTTAGTAATACTTATTATGTTTTCGATGGTATGTATGCATGATTTCTTTCTGATTGATGAGAATTTTTTAAAAATATTGGTAATATAACTTTTTTGTTTGCATGAAATATTATCTAGTATTAAAGAATGTGTATATTTTTTATCTTTAAAATAAATCACTTTGTTTCATATTTCTATATATCACAGATCATTAAATTTCCTTAGTTTTCAAAATGTTTAAAAACGGAGATAATGTTCATTTCTTTATCAAAATTAAATAAGTATATTTTGGCAATTTCCTTTTTAATCATTAGCGAAAGTACTATGAGAAAATTGAGTTACGATATCTTATACAAATTATAGATATTGAGAAATAGATAACAAATAAGACGTTATAATGAGACAGGAAAATCGTTTTAGTTAGTTAAAGCGTTCATTATAACTTATATAACTCATGTACTAGAGAATCCTAATGTCTTTTGTTTTGTCATGAAATAGTATTAAATGTTTTAGTCTCTCCCATATTTGAATATCAACATCAACTGGGTCGATACCAGCTCTATGTATTTTTGGTGTTACTGAAAATATTCTGAAACCTTACTAAGCCACGCCCCGTTACAGTAAAACCAGCCATTGGATGAAATACGTCTAGTTCCGTAAACGTAGCGGCCAATGGCGGTAAGGGCTACGCGCAGCCGTAGACAGCTCGTAGCCCGCGCGGGGTGCTACGCGGGGTGCTACGCGATCGACAGACGCTACGACGGACCTGCTACGCCTAGGAACAGAAATGTAAGTAACATTTATTAATATTAATATATGAAATTACTTTACATTTAACTCTTTTCACACTTTACTAGGCTATGTTACTGAAGTTCTGAACATATAATTACAGTTATTCATTAATTTGTATAGAAAATTGAGTGTTACGTAACATCAGTAAAAGGAGCTCATCTATGTTGGACGATTAAAGAATAAAGTACTATTGAATTATATAAGTTAATATATATGAGAATTCAATATAATAGTCCAATTGAACTCGAATTTAAATGTGTAACCCACCACGCACAGACGTGGCTTTGTGGGTTAGATAGTGCTGTGATTGACATTAATTTTGTTCCAGGTGTTAGTATAGTGATTACATGAAGAGCATCGCGTTACAATGCAGGGGTTGCAAGCTGCGAAGGAGAAGGCTTCTGGTCTGTTCGCCAACAAACCCCTTCTGTTCAAGTAAGTACACCTAAAACCTAGGTACAATACCAACAAAAAATGTCACAATTAAAAAGGGCTACTGAATTTCATTACAAGCAGATCAAGGAGGAATAAAATCGCTAAATGAAAAAAGGCTTAACAATTATTAAAGCTATTTTATATGTAAATAAATTTAGATTTAAATAATATAAACCTAAATAATCAATACGTAATATTTTCAACTATGGTCACTAAAACAATGAATGGGTAAAAAATTATCCATAGAAGTATTTGCGACGGACCTGTGGACTTGATTGCAATGGGAATAGGGAAGCAGAAATTACCTAAATATCCTTTCACGACGAATATAATACTTTAAAAGGAACTAAAGAATACTAAATACAAATTTAGTTAAAAAGAACCGTCGGACTCTTGTCATAAGGCTTAGTTTTGGTTGTAAATATATTGTATTGTCATATATTTCAACAGGATATTAAATTGCCTTTGCCTATTTTTTAACTATTTTCAATATCTTTTGTCTGTTATGTTTTTTTTGTTGACGTCATTTCAATAAAAAAAAAATCCTAATCATCTTCTTAAATTTTATGATACAAACTTAAAGCATATTTATTCAAGTCAACTACTTGACAGTATTTAACAAAAGTAACGTAAGTAGACAAATTCCTTTGTATCAGATTTTTAATGTAATCAGAATTATATGAATTAAACTAAAACATATAACTATCATCAGTTGTGGCCTTGTAGTTAAAGGCCTTCCTCTCGTGCACGAGGGCGCCGGGTTCGATCCTGGCAAGTACCAATGTGATTTTTCCAAGTCATATGTACTTTCTAAGAGTATTTAGACACCACTGACAGTGAAGGAAAACATCGTGAGGAAACCTGGACTTATAGTTTCACAATTATAAGTTTGAAATCACCAACCCGTCTTGAGCGAACGTGGTAATTAATGCTCAAACCTTCTCCATGTGAGAAAGAGGCCATTGCTCATCAGTGGGCTCTGATAGGCTGATGATGAAACTAAAATAAGATATATTTTATCAAATTATATCTATATCTATACAGTTAAAGGGAATGGTTAACCTACAACCTAACCCGAGTTAAACAAATGAAAATGGCCCTAAAAGATACATAAGCAAATATTGGAATATTACTTTTAGATCATACGAGTATATTTAAAAGATCTCATCATCATAAAATATTCTAATAAAGAACTGAACAAATAATCTTGACGTTATAATGAAACGAATCCTATAAAAGCTGAAGGAGCAATATCGATTATGATCGAATAATATCTTCTTTTATAATCGAATGATTAATTTTATTCAATTATTGTTAGATGTTTTTATCTATATTTCTCGCTGTTTTAACTTCAATTCCTTAAAATCTTCACTGCCAATAACTATTTGAATAACATTCACATACTACTATTTTTCTTCCTGTACTTAAAAATACATTTTTTTTTTATTTAAATTATTTCATACTAAAATTGTATTATGATAATCTTCTAAAGAGTTTAGATATGGAAGACAAATTGAAAATATAGGAAAGGACTATCATTTTTTTAATTATATAAAATAGTAATAAATCCTGTTTTTTCTTTTTTTCAAAATAATTTTAATCTCTACAAATTTATATTAAAAAAATGAATAATAAACGATACTAATACTTTTTTGTAATAAGATTTCTTTTTCAAATCATAATATACAAGAGTTCTCGTCTCTAAAATGTATTATTTTATGTGCTAGTGATTCTTTATTTTATACTAACTAGCCATTGTTATTCCTTTGTTAACAGATTCATTGATTTCAATCTTCATGGCAGCAAAATTTTACTAAAGATTTTGCTATCCGTACATAAGAAAATGTTTCTATTATATGTGCATTATTTCCATTTTAAAACTACTTTGACTGACATCACAATTTTTTCAACAAATCCCGCCTTAAAAGATAACAATATCAAATTTCAACTATTTATTAAACGAGTTATGGTGCGTGAGCCATAAGCTGAGTTTTGCATTTGTGTGTATAGTGTAGATGAAATGGCATATTTGTGCTTGGCACTTGCTTTTCTAGGTTTGCACCGGTTTATACTGCTTTTACTCTATCAGGCACCTTTCGCACTTCACCTTTTATCGTCGTCATCAGCCTATCAGCGCCCACTGCTGACCAAAGGCCTCTTTCTCACATGGAGAAGGTTTGAGCATTCATCACCACGCTTGCTCAGGACGGGTTGGTGATTTCAAACTTATAATTGTGAAACTATAAGTCCAGGTTTCCTCACGATGTTTTCCTTTTATACTGGTAGAAATTCTACTAAACATAAATCAGAGTAATTTCAAACTGTATAAATACAATACGTCATAAATGTGAAGAGGAAGCAATTTAGTTGGGCGCTGCAAGTCGATCGTCAACAATATTGACATCGGATAATACATGTTGCTATATGAAGGGAGGAATCACTGACGAATACACTAGGGTTGTACATGATAACAACTTTAAATAATAGTACAAGTATAGAACAAGGTTGTCCATTAGAACGACTTAAATAATAGTAAAGAAATATATATAAAACGATTTATTTATACTATTTTTCACATAATGATTGAGATATGAGTAATGTTAGTACATTTTCTTAGAAATTTACTCGTGTTGAATTTTGAAGCCTCAGTTTGATACTGATTGTTAATAATATTAAAGTGATTATCATAAAAATATCTTATTTATTGGGATGTAGTCTATATAATATTCTACGTAATTTATTAATTATAAGTAGTACACTCTTTATTACATTATACTCGTACGGAGTCACTTAGTAATCACCCAAAACTGTAAAATTTGGAAGATTTGTGTTTTTATATGTGAAGTTATTTTTGATGAGCTATTTTTATGATTGAATTTAGTTCATTCATCAATGTCTGAGTCGTCAAATCTAATAATATCTGTATGCTCAGCAATCGGCGTTTCCGAATGGAGTGTAAGCACTAATCCGATTTTCCCCTGATCGCATCCCTAGAACTGCTTTCTGCTGATAACACACCGACAGATCCGGATTTATCTCTTCATGCGGAATGTTTATTGTTTTATATTTGTTATTTTCAATATTGTTTTGTTATTTTCTATACAATATTGATTCAATGAAAGCTTATAGTTGAAGGTTTCGTCTTGAGAATAATGTTTTTCGGTATGTTGTTGATTAACTTCTCGGTATTATGGTGTGTAAAAAAAATATATAGGGTTGGTTGGAATTTATTTTTGAATAATATAAAGTAATGAGTAAGTAATAGTTCACTTCAAGTTTCGGACGATATATTTTGAATAGAATTTTTTTGTGAAAGATAATAAAAACATGAAATTGTTAAATTTTATATTATTCTGAATTAATCTTAGACCTTTAGATCTTAAACATTTTAAATTTATGTTTGTTGTTCTTTGTTTTAGACGCTTTATTAAACACAAATATAAGTTTAATAATTTATCAATGAATTAATCCGGTTTGATAATTTATTAACGGAACCAATACACACATGTATTGTTTCTTTATTTTCATTTGAGAGCACCGCGTAATTCATATTACATCTTTACTTAGTAGTAACTACGTAGTAGTATATTTACGAAAACAATACAAATTAACTAAAAGAGTAAAATTGGAGTACTTATTTAAAAAAACTTATTCGAATATTAATTTAAACAAAACTAATATCTTAGAATTTACTACGCGTATTTTAATTAAGTCAGTAGTGGCCTAGAAGTTAAAGGGCCCGCCTCTTTTTGTCGAGGGCTCGGGTTCGATCCTGGCAAGTACCAATGTGATTTTTCGGAGTCATATGTACTTTCTTAGAGAATTTAGACAACACTAACAAAACGGTGAAGGAAAACATCGTGAGGAAACCTGGACTTAGAATTTCACAATTGTAAGTTTGAAATCACCAACCCGTCTTGAGCAAGCGTGGTGATTAATGCTCAAACCTTCTCCTTGTGAAAAAGAGGTCTTGCTCAGAAGTGGGCTCTGATAGACTGATGACGACGACGCGTATTTTATTATTTTAAACTACATACTCCCGACGTTTCGGTTACTTTTCAGCAACCGTGACCAGAGACCACCGGCTGCAAATATATATATAAAAATAATAAAATAATAATAAACAAAAAAAAAATGAATACTCGCGAAAGTCATAGATTTCAACAAATATTAATTTGTGATTCCTATTTCACTCCGTTTATTTTTGTAGCTAAATTTGAAAACCCAATTTTAACATTTAATTTCATAAGATTTTTCATATTACACATAAATGATTGTTGCATTCTTTATACGAAGGATATGAAGTTAATTCATTACAAATATCCGATATTAAATAAAGGATTGAAGGATATTTAAATATTTTCATAAAAAATTAATTCCTACAATTCATAAATCTCATATTTCAATATCGACATACATTATCACTCTACTGTTTTAAGCTCGCAAATTGCCAGAGTGAAAGGGTAGCAGTTCATTATGTAGTCCGTTTAAATCACTAAGTCCTTAAAAGACATTAGTAGGCTTTGTATCGTTATCGGAGTACACAAAAGAGATTTCCAACGAACAGACAGGGGTGCTTCCCGTCAATTATGAGACTTAATATCGCACGGTATAAATATAAAGCTGTATCACGGATTATTCTGTGCTTGCAAATTCGTAGATTCATTTAAAGTATTTGAATGCGCTTTTGAGATTCGATAACGTTTCTATTCAGTCGGATTTATTTTGATATGGAACTTAAGTAATTATATTTAGTAGTCATAACTAATGTAATGTTTTATAATGAAATGTATGAAGAGATTTTATATTTTTTCTTATTACGAATTTTTATCAAAGAAAAAATATGAACGTGAATTTTAGTTTTTCTTTCTGTCGTTATGAAAACTCAAATATTTATGTTCCATTCTAAGTAAAATAGTTTATTTTTAATCCAGAATAAAGAAGAATATATTTAACATCTGATTCAAGGAGAGGAATTATGAGTGAAAGTGAAAGAATAATTTTTCCATATATACATCGTCATCAGTTTTTCCTTAATATTAGGGTAGACAGATTAATACGTATACAGCACTCACGATAATTGTTTCCGCCATTTGAATATTGCCGGCGACAATTAACGGATTGGTCCGGAGCCCGAGGCGAGTACAGCGGAGCCCTAAATTAATTGCTCTCTGCCACTTTGTTTTACTCCCTATACAAAACCTATAACGCCATTGAACAAAAGGCAGAAATTTTAAACAAAAATCCAAGTTCATTTCTCTTGTCTATCGTGCTTTCAAGTAATAAAATTTCTATAAGAATAATATAACTATAAGTGTATATGATTTCAACAAATAAAATCGTCCATCAACTTTTGGATCTTGAGGTGTAAATAATATTTCCTCAATTTCGACCCCTCGACAAAGAAGCCGAATCACATCCTGTCATTAAGCGAAGTAAGACCGGATATTTGTTTATACTACATTCTCTTGGAAGTCATTTTTTTGCGTCTTATTCCTCCTTCATTATCAAATAATAATAATAATATATATTCCAGTATAAAAATATCCTATTAATTATCATCTCTTTCTAAGGATACGTTTCAATCAAACGGTTTGAATACATCGCCCGTGATTCTGAGCGGCATTCGGTGTTACATTTCTCATTGATGGCTGTTGAATTTAGCCTGAGGTTGTTTATTAAATTTAACGAGCGTGCGGCGGTCCTTTTGTGGCGGGATGGCCAATTAGCCGAGCAGCTGAGGGGCATTACCGACTTACTAATAACTGTTAAAAGGATGTTAACTAATAGAAACAGAATAACACGAAACATTAAGCAAACATTTATGGATATATTCACCAGAACACGCTTAAGATAATCGAGATAATTATTATCATAAACACAAAAAGTCTATTTAAAAATGATGTAAACTGTAAAAAATGTGTATGATTCTTAATAAAATATGAAGTTAAAGTAGTCGTAACTGTCGGTCTAGACGTCTGCCGTGTAAAGTGTAACGACCGCCCCAAAAACATAGCGATAACAGATAAATTATGTTGGCAATTGTCATCCCGCGGGATCGATGAGTGGAGCCGATGAGTCTGGCCGGCGGGACGGCGCGGCGCCCGGCGTCAGGGGGACGAGGCTTAACACATTTATAACACACGAACGGTATAAGAAATAACACACAAACGGTATGAGAAATATTACTGACATCTTACACAGGAGAAACAACGAGAGATGGTTCTGTATGATAAGTCGAGATTTATAACGAGATATCGTGGTGGCCTAGTGGTCGCCTCTCATGTATGAGTGTGCGGGTTCGAAACCTGTCAAGTACTAATGTGATTGTTCCGAGTCATATGTGCTTTCTGAGAGTATTTAGACACCAGTGACATACGGTGAAGGAAAAAATCGTGAGGAAACCTAAATTCTAATAATTTACAATGATAAGTTTGAAACCACCAAACCGTCTTGAGCAAGCGTGGTGATTAATGTTCAAATCTCCTCCATGTGAGAAGAGGCCTTTGCTCATCAATGGGCTCTGACAGGCTGATGACGATATATAAGAAGTAGCATTTGCAAGCCTCGTAATATTTTAGATCGATGATTAAAAATGAAAAGTAATTAGAATTCTCTAATGAAGTTACATTTTGTTTTTCTCAGCAAGCTCACTAATTGTTAGATATAATGAGAATCCTCTAAAAGGACAGGATTTAATTTGCGGTGGACGGTGGGATGCTAAGAGGGCGGTGCTGTGCCGGATTAATTTCAACATCAAAGGAAAAACTGAAATTACACTCTCATTGATGTATGTATATATAGTATTGATAATTTTTAATTCTAGATTATGATCTGCCCATCGATGAAGTAAGTTATTTTTGTAAAAAAAAAAATATTTGCGTTCTGATTATAATGAATGAATCGGAATTTTCGCCATTGTTAAAGATTTATAACAATTTAGGAGAATTATATTCAATAATACAAACATTGTATTCATAAAAACGGTTCACGTTTGGAATGGTTTAAATAGGCATCTTTAAAGATTAAAAAAATGCTTTTAGATTATAGAAGTTGAAATCTTTATACTATTTTAATTTTTCTTCCACCTTTTTTGAGCTCTTAATCGTAATAAATATCTTATTCTTAAATAATGGTTTGACCAAATTAAACTATTAATAATTTACTAACTTTTTATTTAATTTACTTTCAAAATATTTTGAGGATATTTTGAAAAAATATATCCTTCATTTATTCATGTTTACACATAAAATAGTTATTGGTTTCTTTTATGTGTGCTCTAATTTTTTATAACGTTGAATAAAAGAAAGAAAGTTAGAAGCTTAGGAATATTTAGTTCGTTGAACCTAATTTTTATTAAATTCTGTAACATACGAGTACATGTTGAAAAATGTTCTTGAAAACCAATCATTGTAATTGAATTGGAGAATAATCAATTAAGTTAACTAAGCATTTACATACATACGGACTTGACATGATTTCAATAAATATGTACCACTAAGGCATGTGTTAAGGTTTTTATAAGCATACGAGATATAATTTTATTGTGAGAGATTTGAATATGTCTTAGTCAATATTAGGAGGCTTGAAACTAGATTATAAGTTTTCCTACAGCAGTGGCTTTTAAAAAAGCAATGAATTTATTAAGTATAAGTATCTATTATAATAACAAGCCGTAGTTATTTCCAATATTTTAACGAGCTTATTCAATTTCCAATAACTGATAAAGCTCTAGGAAAAGAAAATAACAGTATAAGATAAACGATCAGCGAGTTGATCCAGTTGAGTTATCTTTTTTATTTGCTGTAATAAAAGCAGTGGGTTCCTCTCCGAGACTGCGAAATGGGTGTCTGGCGCCATGTTGGAACAGACTTTCAGGCGCCTACCAAAAATTCCACAGAGTAGTTTGATACAGATGAAACATATTTTATGATAAAGTATTCAGTACCTTTCAGATATATGTTATATTTGAGGGATTGGTTAGTTTAGTTACATAGAGTCTGTGCTTTTTCTACGAATGTTAATATATGTAGTGATATTCGGTAGTGAAAAACTCTTTATATACCAGATGTATTGTATATTTTAAAATGCTTATTTAATAAATACGTAATGTTGTTTTAGATTTCTACGTATTACTATTTAGGGTTTAAGTAACAAACAGACTTATAAGTATTATGTATATAGACTTTATATTTTTGACTTACAAATACAATTGTTGATTGAAAAATTTTTGACAAGTCCTCTCTCCATTTGCAAAAAAATTTGCAAAAATATATAATATACATGAGCCATTATGATATATAACTTCAACTATGACATTTTAATAAGACAATTCATTATTTATATTAATAATACCATAACGTTTCATCGAATAACGAATCTGTGCGTAAATTAATCTGCAGTATAATAAATACGTCAGGCCTATTTCGTTAATCACGCCGCCGCCACTAATGTTCCTCGTGTGCAAATATTTGACTTCCAAGACTTATCGATCAGGAGTCAGATCATGACAGCTCCGCACTTCACTCCACTTCTACCGCGTTTCAAGCCCTTGTAAGCACTGTATGCAATTCTCTTGTCTTTTAACACTTGGGGTGTATTAAGATCGGATTTATACTCTGTAATTTTGATATAGAAAATTTGACGTATTTCAAATGAGAAAATGAGCTATTATGAAGATATGATTTGTATTTAAATCATCAATTTAGGTCAAGTGTCGTTACGGAGGCTGGGAGACGATTGAATTTCCGGATCGTGACGACGACGCGGCCCGGACGTCGGCGGAAATACCGCTAATGCATGTCAATTGTGCTCCTAACTTTATTACTAAAATATTCGCAGAGTGACGCTACGTTTTATAAACATTTTAGGGGAAGTACAAATTTGTGCAATTTTGTAATATAGATGTGGAAAGTTATAAAAAATGCTCAACATGCTTATAACTATTCATCAGAGTACATTTTAAAGCTTCTTTTCGTATAATCTATTACAGTATTCATAGATATCTCTGGCCTAAGAATGTTCTTGAAACAGACATGTTAATTACGTCATTAGAATTTTACTTTCTCCGTCACGTCGCCCCTAAGATTGGATTTTAGATAATGGCTGGGTAATCACGGCGGTGATTTATCACGCTCCCATATCTGCCTTCACTGTCCATTAAGCAATCAGTCCGCAACCCTTTGTTGTCAACGGGACATCTACGACATAAGTTTATTTTGTTCGAAAGCTAAAAACGTTTCTATTTTAACTTATTTCATTGCGACTTCAATTGAATAAACTAACTGTATTGATGCATGATTAATTTTTACAATGAAAAAGGACAAAGAAATTTAAAATTTTACGTTTAAACAATACCTACATGACGATGTATAGTTTCGTTTGAAGGAAATATATTGTTATAAATGACATTAAAATTACAATTACAACCTAAATATTTTCTTATAAACTATTAATATTACTTACCAGTAGTACTTATACTGTCACATATATTAAAATTGTGTTTAAATGGAGATGTCGCAAGAGTTTATTATGAAGCGTCGCACCCTAAATTACATTTCGATACGCGCATAGCACCCTACAGACCGAGTCGATCAATGGCAAACAAATAAGTATATCGCTGGCACAATCGAATCTATTTCATGTAAGCCCCTCAACTTACTCTCAAAGAGAAGCCTGAAAATCACAGGCTGCTTTGACTGGTTGCAACTAATAAGGTTTTATATGTGGCTGTATATTGAAATACAACTTGTTAAGTCTCAAGCAGAATGATTGTAATGCATAAGTCTTACGATGTACAAGTAAATGTAAAAGAAATATATATGTTATACATTTTATTATTATGTGATAAAATATATAGGATAGTACTTGTATATAAATAATCACAATAATTAAAATACATAAATATCGGAGACATTCGATAAAAATAGTTTTAAATTTTTATGGTCTGTTAATATATAACTTAAAAATGTAAAAATATATTCAAACGAAAGTACATTAAGTGAAATTTTAAAGGACATATTTTATTTTCGTCATTTACATGATGTCGTATTAAAACGTTGACTCAGTATTTAAATGGATTCCCATTTGTAGTCGCGGAACATGAAAATAGCGTGGCTCTTAAACAGAGAGGGGTTTGACAAAGACCTAATAAAGTACTACAAGAGACAACCGGTTTAATATATTTATTGCTTCGACTTGATTTGAATTTCAAATATTCATTAAAATAAATTCTGTATTTTAGACAAAAATTATTTGGGAATCTGAAAGAGAAATATACCACAAATTAAACCTGATGTTAAATTTATGTAATTAAAATAAGAGTACATAATTATTAAATCTTTTTCATTTCATTAAAATATGAAACATTATTTATTCATATATATGTCGAAATAATTACCAGTCGCATCTAATATTTGTAACTCTGTGCTGCTAGAACTTTTAAAGTATATTGCGTATCCTCATACATACGGAGGCTGGTGGGGATTGTTGTTTTTCAAAGCGTACGAACGTTGAAATGTTACGCCGAACTAAAAAGGGGTTTGGCTTCATTCAGTGACAGATCTTCTCCTGTACGATTTCGCTTTTATATCTGTGGTCGCTTTTATTGAGTGTTTAGGACCCGTAAAATGTAAATTTTATCCTAAACATTTTCTTCGTGACTCTTTTTTATTGTGATGAATTCGCTATGATGCTTCACGCTCAAATTGTTTAACCGTTACATTTGACAGTTATTTCTTTATTACTAAATCGAACATTATGTACATGGATTCTCTTATATGTTTACTTCCATATAGTTTTATAGAAATATCTTTATTAGCTTCCTATTAAAAGAATCAAAACGTAAAATTTTAGTGAAATATGATGTTGTATAGATATATTTTAAGTGGCTTACAGCTGTCTAGACTTGTAATCAACAAGCCTCGTGACTTTTATATTAAGATTGAAGTAACTTAAAAAACATTAAGATACATTTGGGCCTCTTTAGAGATAAGTTTCCTTGATCCCGGCCATTGTGATAGTCATCTTGAGAAAACTCCGTGAAAAGCCCCGGGTTCATTCCCATTCATGGGGCGATTTGATTTACTTAAGATCTTTGGCTTGATACTGTCTATTAAGCGAGTGGTTGGCGACCGTCGTTTATATAAAAGAATAATGTGATGTTTTCAATTTTGGCCGCTCGTTAAGTATCTCCTGGACTAGCCGATTTCTTTGTGTTAAAAGCTCTTAGACTACTTTCAGTATATTGAATATACTTTGGACATTTTCTATGGAATCTAATACAATTACAGCATCTTTTAACTTGATTGTGAATAAAATTATAAAATCATAGTCTTCATACAGGTAAAACAATGTATTTTAACCAGACTGAGCAATGAAAAGAAGAGTTATGTTTTCTGTCCAATTGTATGCAGGCAGATACTAATACATATATAGAATAGTATTGGTTTTGAAATAAAAAAAATATTTCAATTGAAAAAGTCATTTAAAATAAACCCGGTTCTGGGAGCAATCAAAACACTGCATAAATAATTCTTTTTAATATTTTTTGCATCATCTGCTTCTATTAATGAGATCTAAGATTTTCGCGAGTACTCATTTAAATGAAACTAATATTTTTCGGATTTTACTTTGCGTTTTATTTTTGATTAGAAAACTACACACTCCTCCTCCTGCTTCTATTAATCAGGTAAAACTTGTAATAAAACTTACCTGATTAGTGTATATGCGTACAAGTTATATTAATAGTTTTTTAAGTCAGGAGTATTATTAGAGTGGGGCCACATGACGCTTGGTTCCGTCCGAGCGAACGAACGATTTATAAAATGAGTTTGCGGTGCAATCAACCCGTACACCCCATTGCTTACGTCTTACTGTTTTAGGGAAGCATCTATGCGTTTTTGTCTAATTTTGATTTATTTTGACTTTCTATCTTTATTAATTAATTTATAGTATTAATAATTATGTTAAAAAATAATAGGTATAACCCTAAACTCTACACATACATACATAACAAAAGTAAAACAAATTTTTCAGTTTGTAAAAAATATTTATTATAAATTTGTTATAAATAACATAGTCAATTACGGCACAATTGTGAAGAATTATACTTTACTTCATTTATTTCATAATAAATCTTACAATTTGAAGGTTATCGATAACGTATAGTCCCAACACTATTTCACGGGTATTTGTGGGACGTCACCATTTTTCCCTCCGCCATCAGAAAGTTAAAAGCATTGAAAGACATATCGCGGGTTCCTTGCAGGCTCATTGTTCTCTCGCCCTTTGTCCTGTTCCGAATGTTTTAATGTAATTGGCTTTGTGACCGGTTTTTTTTGAATTATATGTATGTGTATCGGTTTTCAGCTATTAACCCAAATGGATCCTTTGTATTGGATGTTAAACGATTTTAAGGATAATCACTATTAATATTAAAAAATCAATTAAAATAACCGATATAAATAGAGATTTATTTTTAACAATACGGAATGATTCACATATATTTTTTTCCTATCACTTACCGTAGTGTCAAATTGTCACTATGCATTATGAACTTAGATCCATGTCTACTATTTAATATTGTTATATTAAAACTACAGTTAGCGAGACAGATATATCTTTTATCCTTTTCACTCCCGTCTGACTCCAGTAAGTGAGTTGGATATAAATTGGGACATTGTCTGTGAATCTAGAGCACTCGCAAGACTTTTAACGCCGTTCTGCAATAGCTTGCAAAATCTATTCTTAATTATGAAATATATCTAAAATATACTTAATAAAACTTGATATTAATTATGGATATTGCAATATTATTTATTAATAATAATAGTTTTTAATGTATCATTTATTTTTAAACTAAATTCATATATGTGTATAAAGGATGTATTTGATGTATTCTGAAATTATTCAGCGATCACCGTTTCGTATTAAGAGTGAATTGTGACTGAGGATCCTGAATGAACCTTTTGTCTTCTCCCTCCCACGCTACTGTTATTTCTTTCTGTCTCACGACGTTATCGTGATAAGATCCTATCGCTGGAATATAGGATCAATCAGCGACGTGATTCAACAACATTTCACGAATTTATCAAATAATATTATCACAGAAATCCTTTATTCGTTAAACAAAAATCATAATTCATCTATATTTTTTAAATATTTTCATATTAACAATTATTATACTATGATATTTAATTTTGAATTTATTTATAACGTAATTAGAAGAAAACTTTTAATTACGTTTTTATTTTTGTATCCTATATAATATTATTACGATGTTCTCATATCTGATCTGATGTAGGACCTATATATTTTACCTATATTCCAACAAAATGAATGAAGCGAAATAACGTAATAATTGTAGAATATAACTCCGAGTAAGGACAGAGGGAGCGTGGCACGCATTTCTGGCTAGTTTGATATCAGCCTTCATGACGTCACCACGGACTGTTCCAACGTCCTCCTGACATAATAATATACTCAGCGGCTTTATAAAGTGGGTGAAGTCGATAAAACTTTCATACACCAGTGTCAGTGATACACGCTTTATAGGTAAAGGAAAACGTGATTCCTCACAGATATTCCGCAAAGACTTTATTCCATATAAAATCCACAGGTTGTTTTGTATCACCCGTGGGATTTGTAAGTGAAATTACAACTCTAAACGTTCGGGTATAAGGTGGTAAATTGTTTATATAAAAGGAAGGGTGTAATTTTCTAGTATAACCTGTTGATTCGTCGCGAAGAAATCCTTAGGGAAAATGTTTTGGCGTCGATTAATGTAAGTATTGCAATCGCGCTTCATGAATTGAATAGAATTAATGCAATTCTTATATAAACTTTATATATGTAGCAACGAAACAATAGATATTTTTTTCATATTTAATTTCTTAAAAAAAAATAAAGAAGCACTTGTTCCGTGTTTGATACGGTGCAGGTGTCTAGAAAGTTATTGGAGCAAACAATAAAAAAGTCTCGTTGTCCTTTTAAAATAATTAAGGATTTTTGTTTGTAAATTAAAATATTTAAACTAAAGTTAAAGCAGTTAGTGTAAGATTGACTAGTATCAATTTTATCAAGTATATATTTTAAGATCAATTTACGTAATTAAAAAATATTCGTACATGAAATATAATATATACACACTTTTATATATAAAGGCTATAATAATATTAGATTATATTTCTACTTAAAAGTTTTTCTTATTAATACAGAACAGATCTCCACAATTATATTCTCGGTACAATGATACACAATTACAATCCGAAGTATCCTCAAAAGTTATCAAGTAATTTATTGACCCTTGTTACTTCTTAAGTCACAGCCTTTATGACCGACTCGGTCATATATTGTGCCCTACGAGATTTTCCCTAGGGACGATATTACAGTGACGGTCATGCCAATTTGTTTTTATGATTCAACTGACTATGAATAAACCTGTATACACAACCATAAATATAAGGTTTGGACACATTTGGACACATGGACGCATTTGGACACATGGACACATTTGGACAAATTTATTTCTATATTCGCTTACATTCATTGTAAGCCATAATGTATATTATACACATATTTATTAAACCAGACAGGTTTTATTTCGAATATTTCGTCTGACGTCATTAGTATTTCATTTTATTAGACATGGAGTAATGATAAGAATATATGATATGATAATGATATGATATGAGTTATGTAATTATATTTATCAAGTTGTATTCATAATACAATAATAGGCATGTATTTTGGGTATGGAAATAATTTTTGCTCATATAGCTTCTGTTCGCGGATTCTCCTGACCTAAATTCGTATGTATTGTAATATGTAAATTAAAAATTGCATGAAGTTATTTTAATTGTAATTACATTTTTATGAAAATATTGAATACTAAGAGGGATTTATATTAAATAAAAATTATGTTAGATGAGATATTTATTTCATTAATAATGTATTAATCTTTATGTATATAAAAATTATAAAAACTATTATTATTATATGACGATTTGCGTCTTAGCTTATAATACAAAATCTGGTCGTATTTTGTTTCCAACCAAATTAAACAAAACAAACTATTATATGGTATATATATATGAATTTAAAATTAAAATCACTTTGATGAAATTAAATCAATGCCAGCATCGTATAGATCGATGAGGAGTATTAGGGATGGCCGAAAGACGATTTCAATACAACTGTAGGTACAATAAACAATACTCGGGGGAATCCACCAATTGCCTGTTCCGTATATTTCATTATACAGCCGTTCATCATTTTCTTATTAATATTTCGTTCTCAACTGTGTCTTTTCATTTTCATTGACAAAAAAATCTTTTTCAGATACCTTAAATAATTTTCCATTCAATATAAGAATGTAAGAAAATTGATGTTATTTTAATTTTAATATGTATACTATTGTTTGAATTTATTTAAATTTAAAACAAGTAAAGTCACGATATAAAGTTAGTGAACTATTGAAGGTTGTTAAATTTTAAAATCTCCCTTACTCTGTATGGCTTTGCAGTAATTACGAAGCTGTAAATGGACTTCTTGAGGAAGCCAAGAGCCTTTTAATTACGAACCCCAGTGGAGCTGAGAAAACAATGACTATTATGTAGTTGATTAATTTGGTAACTACTATAATATGATATGACGAAATTTATAATCTCGTCGTATTCTGTTAATAGATATGTGCTACGTCGTAGCACTAGAGATGCTACGTAGCTGCTACGAGCTGTGTAAGCTCTACGTCGTAGCCGATACCTCTCACCCCTTGACTATACAATTCGTTTGATTCCCGTGTAACGCATTTACACCCTAAGCCGGGGTATTTGCGTAATTGATATTTACAACTAACCTGGATTTCAAAACGCTTTCGGGATTAAGCGGAGATTTGTTTGGATTTTCTTCGTTGGAGTACTTCCTAAAGGCGGCCGTAATAGCTAATAACATTAGAGTTTGAGAGACTCCGTTACTTAAATCAGATTGTATTCCCTTCATTGTTGAATTGATTTTATTTTTATTTACTTTAAGGATAACAGGATGGGGTATTTTAGATTCACAACACGCAACATCTGTGCTATAAGTAAGAATTTCATGAGCTAGTATCAAAAATAAATAAATAAATTCAGTTAGTATTTCCAGTATAATAACAATTTATTTATTTAGAAATGATATTTGTACGTACAATTTCTATTACATTTGTATATTATAAAACAGTCGTATTTGTATTTGCTTGTTAATGCGACCGATCACAGAAATTCAAGAAACAATAACGCTCTGAACGGAACGTGAGCGACGCGGCCCCGGACAGATTAGGAGACGACAAAGAAAATAAGAATCTGCGAACCGAATATCACAGCAAATACGAATGTTTGTCTTCCATTTTTATATTCCCATCCCGTATAACAGATATTATGAAGCACGGTTGTTGTACCTTCAAAATAATCTTATTCTTTTATAAAGAAACATTTAATTTAGCAAAGTAACCTACTTAAAGCAAACGGCTCTCGTAATGAGACGGATGAGAACGTACTGTTAGATTCATACAATTAATTGATTGTACTCACATATCACTAATATATAATTCTTCTTCTACCTGGCAATTTTCCAGCTTTAGTCAGGGTCTGCCTTACATGTTGTGAAATAATTTTTGCTAATTGTTTTTACGACCGGCCACCTGCCTGACATCAACCGTTTTTGGGAATAATATATGTACTAATATATAATTCTTAACTATAATGAAATCATTATATTATTGTATCGTTATTGTTGTCAAAGTTTTTCGTTTCATTCATTCCTGTATCCAGCCCCGGTCATAAAATAAATCTGGTCATAAATAAAAGGAAGACGCTAACAAGCGGCTCGGATTCAGCGACTTATATTTCTCTAGAATACCGCCATTTCTGTCATAACTCTATTATGTTAAAGAAATACGATAAATGTAATAAATAATTCATTGATTTTTTTTAACTAGTGTATTAAGAATTGTTACTAAGGTAATGTATCTGATTTATCTTACTTTATTTATATATATACATATATTATATGCTTATATATTGCAATAACAATGTATGGTAGTTTATTGAAAAAACTTATCGCATCCTCCTAATGAGCGTCTAAATTTATTACATGTTTTATTCACTCCAGACGTCTCACAAGACAGGCTCGAATCACTTAAATTTTTTTCTATACAATTCCAGATTTATTTCCATTTAAACGGAAAAGTAGTGGAGTGACTTCAAAGATATTTTTAATTCAATCCATTAGCATTTAAACGAAGTCTAACAAATAGTTTCACTACCATTGTTCATTACATTTTTTATCTCTATACATTCTTTTAAAAGATTTTTTTTATATAAAACTTATTTTTTTGCCCTGTTTAATTAATTATGGCTTTTTGTTTTTGAATTTGTTCACAATTCGGTTGGTGACTTCTATGGTTATGCATTCGATTTGATCGCTGGGTGGTCGGGAAACAAATTTAACCGACAATTGTAAATCAATTAGAGAGGGTGGCGCAGGGTGTAATGGCTACCCTCCCACGTGCTCACCAGGGTTGAAATCGAATCATTTGTAATGACTAAATATCGACGAATTATCATTTACTTGCAATTGTGAACGTCGTATAAAAATCCTTGTATATTTATTATGTTATTGTGAAAAATGTTTTACAGATAACACTTATACATATATTATTAAATTATTATATATCTAAAATAAATAACAAATATAAGTTTATATAGTTTTGTATTTTGATACGTAGTTAATCGATATTAAAATTAATTAATTTTAAATTGTAAGTCCGTCCCTGTTTATAAGTATTCATAGTAAGGAGTGTTCAAGTGCATATTGTACGCAATGTACCCCTCGTGCCCTCTTCACGTCTCGCCCAGGAGTTGTCTTCGAGAATTGAGAAAACAGCCAGAAATAGAGTTAATTACAGTATGTTACTACTTCATAGAGTATTATACACTTATAGACATACATGTGTTCTGTGTGTGAATCAATTTAAGGTTCTCATTGTTTTGTACAACTATTTCTATTTAATTTCTTCTTAATTATGTATAAAGAACATGTTAATTGTATACCTATGCAAAGTATTATGTGTTGTATAATTTATATGTATTTATACTAAGAAAAGCACCAGTTAATTAGTTCAAAATATTAATATACATCTTATATCAGTTCTTGCTTCATACGTATTTATTTCAAATAAAACCATATTGTATTACAATTAAGTATGTGAAAGTCTTAACAGCGTGGAAGAGGAAGTCTCGTAAAGTCATACCGCTACAGACGACAAAGTTAGTTACTCACTACTTGTTTGAGTGGATCTTGGTCAGCTGATACTAATACGAAATTAACTGAGATCTTCTTTATACTCTCATAGAAAAGTTACAAATACTGTACTGTAATTAATCTCTAAAAGTTATAAGTAATATTCGTCTAATAAGAAAACGTTAGAATTTAATGAGACGTATAGAAAAAAGTCACTTTAAAATACTGAATATTATGTATGACATTAAATATATTTCAACTTTATATTATAAATTAATATACCAACAAAGTACAATGATAGTATACAGATAAATATATTAAACTTGTGCTATAATTATAGCATTTTTGACGTCATATAATTACAGACGTCGGTGCATTAGCGAACAATGTATAAGCGATCATGAGGGGAGCTATATGGAAAGATAATCTCTGTTTTACCCCCAGTTATATTTACGTTTATTGAAACATGAATATATATTTATTTAATAATATCAATTCATCACATTTATAATCATTATGCGAGTTCTTCTTCTTCCTGGCAATTTTCCAGCTTTAGCCAGGGTCTGCCAAATTCTATCTTTCTGGGTCTGTTATGCGAGTTATAATTTTAAAAGTATTTTCAATTTTGATATAGTTCTCTTTATATAAATCTAGATGACTGTGTAAGTATAAGTATGATACGTCCATTATAGAGTTGTGGCCTGCGGAAGCTTGTGGCTAGCATTTAATTCCTTCATTCAGCGTTTTAATTGTCAGAAACCAGATGATGTGACCTTAATGCAGTGTGCACGATAATAAGTTAGCAATTATCAACGCTAAATAAACATACATATTATCTAGCTATACTAAAGAGGTAATACAATAATTATTTGTTCGTCAACTTGTGTTAATATGTAGTTTTATAGGTAAAAATATGTAGCTTGTGTTACAAATAGTATTAAAAAAGCTTCGCAGTAACTGTCGACTTGTCACCCCGTCCAGCCCAAACTAAACGCATTAGCGTAGTCGAAGCGTCGCGTCGTTTCCACTTGGTTATGCCTTTTATGCGACGATTCATTACTACAGGGGGAATAGATACCCACATTTATTACTTTTGTCAGCGGAAAAATGAATTTACACACCAGTAACCTTTATTTTATTAATGTTTTAAAAAGATTTGATGTCTTTTTCGTTGGTGGTTGACTTTAATTGCGTGAGGGATAATATTAATATTTAATTTTGTAAATTTAGAGTGTTTGAACCCATTCTAATAAACTAAGGTGATACGTGTCCAAGTGAAATAATATGTATGATCGTTGAAAAACTTTTATGTCTGATATTGAAATCAGAAACACACCGACATTTGTTAGATAAATTAAAATATCCATATGCTAAGCTAAGTACGTGCAATTTAAGTTTGAAAACAATATTCTTCAAACTGCAGGATATCGAGATATTGATAATAATGTTGTTATGAACGCGCGCGCTATTAAATTGCCTCCAACGAACACTTCACTCCCTACACACCTGCATGTCTCTTCTTTGCTCGCATTTTAATTCCATTCCCTCATATTCCCATCTCATCGTTTTAATTATCGGAAAATAGAATCGTTTAACAGGTATGCTCTCTTAAATGAAACATGTTTATTACTGATATTTTTTTACAATCAGAAATTTTGCAATTTTTCATGTTCTGTATTAATGTTTTTTATATGTAGAGATGATTAAATAAGTGTTTTTGTTCCAGAAATAGTCAATATGAAAATTTCCATGTTGAACAGAAGGGTTACGATCAGATGTACGATGGCGAGGACCTTGAAACACCTCCATCTCCAGAGAGACCACCTCCTCGGCAAATAGGTGCTGTTACAAACATTTGTTAAAATAACTATAGATTCATTTTTTTATACGTTTCCTTGTTATTTTGACTAAGTATAATAAGATTTTGTTTAGAGGTCATTACTGCTTAAAGTTCACACAGCCACACAGATGTACATACATATATGTATACTCCGCGAAGTATTACATATGTAAATATAATGTATTTATTATCATTTGTAAATCAAATTCAATAAAACCCATTTAGTCGTTTCACCAAAGTAACACATATACACACTATTATACAATTAAAACATTATAAGTTATTTCCATATAGATAAGTACGTGAAGGCTGAATGTCCATGTCTGAGTGCCCGGTACACGGTGGCTCTGCTGGCCTGCTTTGGATTCAGTATCATGTTCGGAATGAGATGCAACATGAGCATGGCCAAGTTGAAGATGATGGAGAAACAAAACGTAATGCTCTCAAACTTAATACATCCAGTGATTTGACACTTTTTGATAATGGCTCATTTCTTTACGGTTTATTCAAAGCGCAGTTTTAAGTCCAGGAATGTTTCAGACGTCATCTGGAGTGGTCGAAGATACGCCATTTAATTGGACAGTTGAAGTTGAATCATCCATCGATTCATCCTACTTCGCCGGTTATCTGATCACTCAAGTGCCCGGTGGTTTCTTGGCCTCTATGTACCCGGCAAATAAGATTTTCGGCGCCGCGATAGTTGCTTCCGCAATATTTAACATGGCTATCCCAGGAGCGATGTCTATAGGTCCTGTTGCTGTTGTTTTCTTGAAAGTAGCTCAGGGCTTCGTTGAAGTAAGTGAACTGAACTTTATTTAAATATATACAAAGTTACAGTCATGTACATAAAGATGAAGTAAGATAAAGTAAACATGTAACAATCATAACAATACATGCATAGAATTTGTAAATTTGGCATTCAGTTCGTGACGAGGCATGATCAAGCTTATTAGTGATGTTAAAATTTTGATCCCTGTCTCCCAGCAAGTGTTAGCGTCACGTTTGGTTACGACACCCTTTGTATTTTAAATTGTGTCGATTGTGCAAAAGCAAACAGATTATTTTCGGAAACTTTCCACTTATGTAGAACATCGTAATTACTACAAAAACTACAAATAAAACCATTGAATTATAAAAAAAAATGTTGAAATTACTGAAGTACAAAGATCATGAGTATAATTTTAAATTACAAATTTAATATAGAATATAAGATATTTAGTAAATCGTACTCGAATCTGTCGAAATCGTTTCCTAAAGTACAAAGCCTCTTTAGGATTATTGAGCCCCTGGTTACCATAGTTACGTATTTATTCGCCTGTACCCGGCTTAGTTGTGTCGTCAATGGCATGGTATCCTATTAAATCTTATACTGAGATATCGAAACGATTCTATAAATCACATACGTATATTTAATCCATTATAAAAGGTATTGAAACTCTGATATGATTATTTTTTTTGATGTCAAGCATAATTCGTAAAATTGCTATTTCCTTGTATTCTTTTATGAAAAATTTAATATAGTATAAAATTACTTTAAAATATATACTTTGTAGGGTGTAACTTATCCTTCGTGCCACGGTATCTGGCGAATGTGGGCTCCACCTCTAGAACGATCTCGTTTGGCTACCTTGGCATTTTGTGGGACTTATGCTGGCATTGTTATTGGCATGCCACTATCAGGTCTACTCACCGATTATATTTCTTGGCAGACTCCCTTTTACTTTTATGGAATATCTGGTGTTATCTGGTAAGAAATAAAACTTCTGTAGTCTCAATTATTCGTATTATACATATTTATTATCTTTTCCGTCTGATTCAGTACGACAAAAAACTCTGTGTAATCAGTTCGGTTGTTTTAGGTATTTTATGTGGCTTTGGTTAGTGTTTGAGAGGCCAAGCAAACATCCTCATATATCGGGCAAGGAACTAACGTATATTGAACAATCTCTTGGAACACAGTCGCAAGCTGCTATGCCTGGTTTTTGGAATACCCCTTGGAAGGAATTTGCTACTTCAAAACCTGTAAATATCACTTATGTAATTCAATAGTCAATGGCACGTTGTTTAATGTTATTTAACCGGTAAATTTTCGCAGGTGTATGCTATAATAGTGGCTAATTTCTGCAGAACGTGGAATTTTTGTTTACTCGTCATCTTCCAATCTGCATATTTTAAAACCAGATTTAATATGCAGATAACTGAGGTAAGTTATTAGTTGCTTATGCAAAGATTTAATTGTCAATTAGTCCTATGTAGTTTTTGAGTAGATATGATAAAGTACTGATTATATATTTTGTAATAACATAGTCTGGATTCGTCGGAGCTATACCTCATTTGATTATGACGTCATTGGTACCAATTGGAGGAATGATGGCTGATTACTTGCGAAAAAACAATATAATGTCCACGACTAATGTGCGGAAACTATTCAACTGCGGCGGTTTTGGTCTCGAAGCCTTCTTCTTCGTTCTCATTGCGTATGCTGATAATAAGGTAATAATTAAAAATTGACTTTTAAAGAAAGTGATTTCTTACTGTTAACTTAAAAACGATAACGCGATGTGCACATACAATTGAATTTTTTTTTATAAAAAATCATTTAAGGAACATTTAAATAAGACTTTATTATTACTAAAATTTTGACTATTAATCGCAGTACATAGCTACGATAGAGATGACCTTGGGCGTGGCCTGCAGTGGTTTTGCTATATCTGGTTATAATGTCAATCATCTTGACATCGCTCCACGGTATGCCTCCATCCTTATGGGTCTGTCCAACGGTATTGGTACTATTGCTGGCTTCATCGTTCCGATCGTCATCGATAACATTACAAAGGAAAAGGTTAGTTGAAATTATATTATCAAAGTAAAAAAAAAAACTATCCTATAAAAAGATTTTTTGTCTTTCCATGCTATAAAAATTTGAATAAGTTAATTATTATATAGTCCTTTTTCTAACGGGCGAAACAATGAGTACTGTATTGAATAGAAATAATTTCTTTGAAACCTATCCGTGCGTTGTTATCAAACTTTTGAAATGACGCTCCCTCGCAGCCATAGGTTTTCTTGCAGAAGCGAAACAAAAAGGACAGTGGGTCGTAGCTAATTTTAAAAAGGAAATCGAGCTCGGTTTGCTTCGCGGTGTGAATATGAAATGAATGCTCGGGGTGGGCGCCGATGCGTTACGCAGCTACATTGCGAAGGCACTTTTTTATAGGTTGCTTTTCGCTACAGTGAATTCCGGATATATCTCAATATTTCCCTGTCAAAAAATTTAAATGGCAAAAAGTTTCCAAGTTTTAAAGCTTCAGTATTTTGTTAATGCAGGATAAACCTGACAAAGCTATATCGGAATGGCGGACTGTGTTTCTTATGGGGGCAACTGTACATTTTATCGGCATCACCATATATGGTTTCTTTGCTTCCGGAGAATTGCAACCTTGGGCTGAACCAGCGCCCGCTTACGAAGCTCCTCTAAAGCCTTTAGATCAGGAGACTACCTTTGTGAGTATAACTTAGGTTTATACACGTAAATTCAAATATCAAATTAATTACAATACTTCATTATAACTTATTATATAATTAATAAGGTATCTTAATATTACGTACCATCCATAATTTTTTGATTATAATATCAGTATCTAAATCAAAAACTGAAAACGAAGTATCGACAAAGACGGGAATTATATTTTTTAGACGGAGAACACATCAGCTCTTAAAGGTTCAGAGCCGCCTGCTTATGGAGCGATTGCACCACCTCGTCCTCCTGCGCCCCAGGCCCATGTTCCCAACAATCCTTTCGTTTCTGGAGCACTGTACCAGGCCGAGCCAATCCAGCCTCCCGCACAAGATTACCAGGATCTCACCGACGACGGCACCTATTAACCTAACTATTATATTGCTAGTCGGTGAGCTCTCACACTATAGCTAGTAAATTGTAATTTCCAATAAATTTCTATTGTTTCCTGTTGCAAATTCTATACGTTCGTTGATATTTTGCTTGTTTTTATATTCGTGATATTTTATTTGCTCAATTTTGTACAGATGTATATACTTACATTGGCATATCAGAGTTGTTTATAGTTTTCGTTTCGTAGGCTACTCACTATATGAAAGATCGTTTGTCCGTATGCTGTCGTGATTAGGTTTGTTGTAGCTTCAAAATTTTTGAATGTATAATTAAATTTAGATGTTATTGGCATACGGCTGAGTGAGTTCTTCGCAGTTTGTGACACTGTCTAGATCGCATTACGCCCCGTTACTATCTCTTGTTGTTGTAAAATGTTTAAATATATTTAATAAATAATAATTTAATAATTCTAGGATTGTACTTCAATTGTAATTGAAATCATAACTATATGTATAATAGGTGTAGGAATTTAAATAAAATGTTACTTACTTAAGGGAAGGTATATGCTAACTATCAAAGCTTCTATCCTTACTCAGGATTAACAAATTTTTATCTATTTGGGATTCAATAATTGAAATATTTCGATTTTATATACGTTATACATATATATATTTGAGACAATCTGTTTATACTGGCCGGCTTAAACATATACCTATAACTATTTGAAACTACCTGTACTCTCTCTGTATTTTCAAGAGGTAAACCATTGGTAGGTTATCTCATCAATATTATTCGAAAGCTGAAAATTATGAATTAATTTATATAAAAGCAATTGAATTGAAAGATTTTATTATTAACATATATTTTTCATTTAGTAACCTATGTATCATATTTATTATTATTTTTATTTATTCGTAACGGAAAATGGTCGTGACTCTACAAATCATCTAGTCATTTGTTATTTAGTTTATAGAAAATTTTGTTCAAAATTTTTTACATCAAATGTAATTTAAATTATTGTATCGATTAATTTACATTTTGTGAATTACTTAGTATTATAATTTTTATCATAATTTTATACTTAAATAAAATGTATCATTACTAAGTAAAGGTGCAATGTACTCTTACTATATGCTTTTATTAAAAGTTATATAATAAAATTATTTTTATTTAAATGACAATAAATATAAATAAAGGTATATCCTATGTAAATAATCAGATTTGATGACGTAGTTATTCCACATAGAATCATAATAATTATTGTATAAATTGAATAAATATTTTATAACAATTTAGAAGACAGGTATTTAAATTAGCGTCTATTTGTAGTTCGAATAACAAAATCATTTATTATTTAATATAATAGGTAATGAATTTCTCAATATATAGGAAAACAGTGCAGTCAAAAGTAATTTATAAACGAGGATTCTAAAGTCATTGTTATTCTTCATATATAAAAGAAACTCGATAAAATTTCATAATATATTTTTTTTAGACAGAAATATAGCTGTGTTTTGTACTGGCTACATATAATAGATTATCACTTTATTTTCAACTAATACATAGCTAATTTTTCTTATAACCTGTGATCTTTTTTTAACTGTAGCAACTCTTTCATTAAAAATCATATGTGGTATAGTCTGTGACAAATAGGAAGTAACTTGGACATGTGAGAATTATCATTAAAATGTTCTTGTATATAGAAGTAGAACTGTTTACAGATTAAGGCGATCTCTGTTATATATTGTTTTGCGTTCCCCACATCCATTAAAAATCATATTTGTAGAGTAACTGTTTTAGACGTTTGTTTAAAGTGGCTAGATCTTTAGAATTTTAATATAATGATTATAATATTGTTTGAATGAATCTCTACGCCGTCAATTCTCTGTTGTAAAGAACTATTTAAATTAACCTTCATTAAAAATTTTATGAGATATGTATGTATCATAACACCGATGTCATTGTTTTTGTTTTTTATATATTTTCATTTTCATAATAAAAATTTTACTATATTGTTAAATATAAATAGGTTAAATACGACGTAAATAACATTGCTTATTAAACGTTTAGATGGAAAATGATTTTCGGAAATTGGATTAGCCTTATCTAATTCTTATATTTTTTTGTTACCGTCAGAGTAGGTTTTTTTCTAGAGCCGGGGTTTGTGCATGGTAGTTTATATAATAAGGCCAGTATTATCGTTTTAGAGTGAATTTTCCTTTGATAATTTTCACTATGTCCAAAACTATGGCGAAAAGGGTAATGATCCCCCTCGCACTTGTTGGACGTGCACTGTATTGGCTATGTAAGTGTAAATAAAATAAAGATCTAAAAAAAAAAATTAATGCTTTTTCGTAAAAAAATATGACAAAAATAAAAAAAAAATATTTGGGTTTTACCGTTTTGTATTACTTACAATAATTTCATAATTTTCATTGAGAATTCTGTTTCTTTATTACAAAAAAGAATTAAATTAATTTTCAATAATAACTAAGTTTTATAATAATTATATATAGTGTTTTTTATATTTATGTTACAAATATTTTAGTTTTATTTAGTTAATTTTTTTTTATATTTGCTATCATATAATATAAAATAGGTTAAACAAAAAATAGAAGTAAGTGAAATAATAATTTTAAGACAATAATTTATTTAATATGGGGTGATCGCACTCTATAAGGCTGTGTCGACAATAAAGCTTTTTAAAGCGACCGTAGTTTGTAAATTTATAGTTATAATATATTAGACAATACGAATTATTTCATATGATTTCATGTTCCATATACTTTTATCTATATGAACTTTCATTTGATAGTAATTTATCAAAATAACATTTAAATCATCTTATTATTTTCCATATTATTCATTAAAATAGCAATAACAGAACAATAAAATTTACATTCAATGTAAATATTTAGACAATAAGATATGTAATGTATAATATATAATATATAAGTTATTATAATTAAGTAATCTTTCAAGAACTGAGTGGTCAATTACTGATTAGAATCGAGTTTAGGGATGGCCCATGCTGTCCCTACAACAAGACGCTGTATATAATTGTTTGCTTTTTCCTTAATTGTATACTCATTGTAAAACGCTTTCTCATTCTGTACTCACAGATTTCAAGACTTTAAAATAATTTGAAAGTTATTATTATATAATAAATTGTTTTTGTTATCCAAATAATTAGATAACTTTAGTTTCAGCAACGATATGAGTTTTAAAAACACTCGGTTTTTAATTATATATATGTTTTTTATAATTACGTTTTTTATAATATAAATAATAAATTTGTTTGCTGTAGATTAATAATTGTACATTAAGCATTAAATTGGTACATATATAGAAAATATTAAATTTATTCTAACATAATCTTTACTTGGGAGAATATATTGTTTATATATATGTTTATTTATCGTTGCCACAGCAACCGCGGCAAGTTCCAAACAGGCCTACTTACATTAAGAATGTGTTGGATTTCCACTTCTAGATTTTTAGTACTTCATCTATACAAAGACATTTTACTTTTTTGTTTCGATCAGTAGAAATAAGATTTAATTAAGTCCATAAATAGTTCAAATTACGGGTTAAAATTAAGATCGGTTGAAAGTAAATACTAATATTATATAATAAATCATTTAAGCCATATATATGTACATTGTGAATGAAATATTTTTCTTAATATAAATTGTTTGCTTTTCTTTTTTATACGTACTATATAATTGTAATGTTTTCTTTAATTATTTTGAAGTTATGGAGTCAAGTAATTAAGATTTGTGATTCACGACCATTTTCCGTAACCAATTGAAAGAATTAAAAGCATTTCGTATCAATCCTATTTTTAACTGATTGTCAACAATTTTCATAGAAAAAATCCACTTGTTACTGTTAAATATAATTAACTTTATATATTTGTTATAAAATGAATGTTTCCCTTAATACCTTCCCTAATACATGTTTAAAAATTTATATTGTTTTATTTTTATCGCTATAACCAAAATATTTAACACCAACGCTGTCTTCTTCAGTGGTAGATGAGTTGAAAATATTTTAATTCTAAAATAAAAAAATATAATCACTTACAATATATTTTGATGTCAGGCAGGCAGCCGGTCGTAAAAACAATTAGCCAAAACTATTTACATGTAAGGCAGACCCTGGCTAAAGCTGGGAATATGCCAGGAAGAAAAAGAAGAAGAATCACTTACAATAGATTTATTTTCTAGGTAAATTAATAAATAAATCACACCATGTTACTATGCTAACTTATTTTTAAACGAAATGGCAATTTATTATTGAGTGACATTTATTGAGCAATATAAGAGCTAACTATTTTAGAGATCCTTAAGTAAATTTAAATATAATAAAATATTTATTTAATAATCTCTACTAAGAATTATTTTTCCATTGCACAATAATTTTAATAAATACGTTTATCGTGTTGTTAGCAAATAACGTCACGAGTTTAGACTTTTTTTTAAAGCAATAAAATTTAATATAATTTTTATAATGAGAATTATAATATGTATATATATCACGTGTTAAACATTCATATAAGCATTATTTCAATAAAATATGAGGTAGGACCTAGTCTATTTTTATTTTTATATACATTTAAAAATCTATTTACTTCGATTTGTGACAAAATCTAGTATTATTATATTGATTGTTTATTTAATTTATTATTAACTAAGAAAGTTTTTACCATATTTTTTTTGTAATCTTATTTTGAAAGAATTGACTGTAATCAATAGGATGTTATTATTACTCAGAATTGTGTTATGGAACGTAGTTATTATTAAATATTTCTTTTAAATCAACTATAAGGTGAGATGGATCTCAATTTCCTGTTCTTTCCAGGGAAACCTCTAGCGTAAGGAGGGTTAGCGTTTGTGGTCACATAGTAAACTCCTCGAGCTCTGAAAGAAATCGAAAAGATATTATAATCAAATAAATATTAGCTTTAGCCTTAAGTATCAGTCGGTCTAAATTTACTTTAAGGGCGTTTGGACAATGTTATAAAAAGCACTTGAAGATAATAATATATTATTGTAATAATAAAAGATATTATGTAATAAGGAGAGTGATTAGAACTATTGCTAATTATAATAAAATAACTTAATGATTTGGACAAAATTTTAAACATAATTATCATAGTATCATAATTTTAGACATAATTTTCAGATATCTGTTAGAGAGGAAACTTCTCAGCATTCCATGGATTCACAGTGAAGGTGCTGGGTCTGGTTAAATGACGGATGCGACGTGAAAATAACTTGAGCATGTCATTAATTACTATAAAAACTCATAAGTATTCAAAATTATTGTTAAAAGTAAAACGAAATCAAAGACTGTTTAAAAAGAGAATAGAACTACGTTTGAATCTTGGTATAAATATGACGTCTGGACGCAAGAGAGTTCAGTTAGTGCGGACCATTGAATGATATGATTATGAAGAACCTTCGGGAAATACAGGAACATTAAAAACAATTGAAGTTTCATTTTAAAATATCATGGAACGTACTGAAAGAAGTGACAAAAGTGACGTCGGCGATGATGGCGTCACTCTCTTTAAAAACAATGAATTTGTAATAAATTCGATATGTATTTTTACTTTCTTGCAATTAGAATATTTAGAACTTACTTATGTGTGACATGTTCACCCATGAGAACATATTCAGTGTCTTTTGGCTCACACCATCCAATCAGATACGAAAATAAGTTCGGACAAGGCCCAGCCCAAAAACCAACCGGACTAGTAATCGATTCTATGAAGTATGGCGTTACTTTCGTGTGATCACAGGACAAAGTTTCTGAAAGTATTTTGTTTTACTTTTAATGATACAATTATTATCTCAATTGGAAATATTACCAGCGACATCTTTCGAGCTTTAGAATTTAGTGAAAGCGCCATCTTGCGACAAAGTGGAACTTCATCATCAGAACCAATTGGACTTTACTCCATAAAAATAAAGGAGGCGCTTTTTATACTCTCAGCAAGTATAGAAACAATTTTAGCAGTTAGATAGTTTAGAGTATTTTTTTTATTTCAATAATTCAGTTATTGTCTTAATAAAATTTTTACCAATGACATCTTAAAGCTTTAATTTTTTTTAAAGCGCCATCTTACGATTAAGCGGATCTTGAGTAGGAGTAATTTGAATTTTGTCCATAAAATGTCAAGATGGCGCTTTGTATAATCTTAACAAGAATTCAATCAATTTTAACAGTCAGGTAGTTCTAATTTTAATATGAAGCAATAGATGCCGTTGAATTTTAAAATGACTCACGAAAAATAGTGTCATGGGCGCATCCTGGTTGACTTGAACCTCCATTGACGTAAAAATCTGCATGACCATTTGGGCCCCACTGACCGAGTATACCTGCTCCTGTGTGTAATATATCTACGAAATGGGCATCCGTGTAGTCAAGGTCACGGGACCTATTGTTTCCCATGTAGAAGAAAATGGTTGGATCAAGACCTGGAAAATAGGAATTTATATTCGCACCACTAAACATTTATTATACTTTACTTATAATTTTACAAAACAGGAAGAATAATCGGCAATATAATGCATATTATTTTAATTGCATAAACATTTCCATAATGTGATAGCATCCTTACATAAACACCATTACCTTTAAATACTCTCTTACTTATAATAATAGAAAGATAATAATTTCGCTGCGTTGCAGTTACGTTAGATAACAAGTGAGAGTTGACAATTCTTGGCCATTCTTTTGACGACATATTTATATATCTCATTAACTTATCCTTCACACATATTTTGTGATTTTTTTTTTTTAATAAATAACATCAGACGACCGAGACTCTCATTAACACTATTACATATAAATATTTTTCGTCGAGAAATCTTTATTATTCAAAAAAATCAAAACTCCGCTTTTCGTTTTCACCTTGTCCCCATTTTAAAACATATGTCGTATTTGGAAGATATTATTATCATACCTTTTTGGTTTTTGCACTAACTTTTTTTTTCGTTATTATAAATAAACTGTTACACATATAATTAGCGGTCTTGTTTTGAACTATAATTTCTGCAAATAGCAATGTTTATTTCACCATCAAGATTGTATAGTAATGTAAGCCCATTTAGAAATATATTACGAAACCTTCTATAAGTACTATATTCTTAATTATAGATCGTAAACTATCTATTGCAAAATACATCAGGCAATGTTTTCGTCATGCTTATTAAGTTTTAGAAAGAATATTATGTGATGGAAAACTGAAAGGATATTCAATTTCAACAAGGTTTAAAAAAAAGTTATTGAATAATTCTTTTTCTACTTACGATTAACTTTTAATCTTAAAAGTGGTGTTTGTTTGTCTTACTTCGTTACGCTTCACAAATATTAAAAATAATAATGTTCTTCCTCTCCGTAAAACTAATTATTCCTGAATAAACCACATTTAGTCTAGAATATAGTCTAGGAAGTCATACCAGTAATTCTGCCGAGTTTCCCTTCGGATAAATGGTTGGCAACAAGGCCGAGGATATGAGCTCCAACGCTGTAGCCGATCGTGTGTATCTTTTCTGGAGGCACAGCTTTCTTTGGGTGATACTGAAGATACTCCACTAACTGACTAATACACATGGCTGCAAACCGAGGGGCCCATTCTATCTGAAAGCATGATAATATTTGGATATTGGGACTTCACGAAGCTAACAGTTTTATTGGTCATTATAAAAGAACTTTTTGCAGACAAGGGATATTGATACGCTTTCATAAACTACTAATGTTAAATCATATATGACTATAAAATATATATTAATTTCTATTAAAACGGTGTTTTTAGGTTGTAAATATTTATGATATATATTCATAATAAATTGAAACCTTGAATATTTATTATGTAAATTTATTATTATGTATCATAAAAAATATCGTTCTGTCTATAAATTACCCGACCTACTTAGACAACCGCAAAAAAAATTAAAGTCGACCTTTATATATAATTGCTTCCCGTATAAAAAAAGGCTTTAATATGTGATTTAACCTGACTGAGACAAGGTTCCTTCACGAGGGATCCATAATCCACTATTATTATGTTATAGTTTCCTCTTGCAAAGTAAGCATTCCTCATATCCGTACTGGGTGACAGATTTCTACCGCCTCCAAATCCATGGACCACCACCTTGGTTGGGTGTTTTGTATTGAATCTCGAGCGTGTTAAAGAGTCATTGTCGAGTGTGTTTAATAATTCTCCCTTCTCTTGAGTCGTTCTAGAAAAAATATTGACCTTCAATGGAATATGCATATATGTTAATTAAATTTACTGCTCACAGTCACAATAAAAAAAAAAGAAAACATTATAATAATTGGACAGCATTGAAATAAATTTAGGGTAAACCGCTAAAAAGTTTCGTTTTTTTTTTATGTGATCATGGAACTACATTTAAAAATGTAGATGATCAGAATTATGGAGTAAGTAAAATTTTGGTGAATTACCTTGTATATAAATAATATTGCATTTTAGGATGTGGACATCTGTATGGGGCTGGTATGCAGGAACCCGTCTTCAATAGATCTCTTACAGATTGAGGTTTCTTTCGTTGCTCATCCTTTACTAAATTTTGTTCTTGCGTGTTGAACGCTGTAAATATTCAAGCTTAGTTAGGCAGACCAAATATTTAAAAAATTATAGTATAATTAATTCTTAATTAAGACGTATTCATTTATGTATTATGTAAAAGCCTTTATAGTTATATAGTTGACAAAAAAAAAATTAACAATAAATTTATTGTTGACAAAAAAATGTTAACAATCAATGGAAACTGGGACTAAATTTCTTGAGAACCTATGAACGATACTGTTCTGTCAAATATGAATGTCATAATAAGACGTATTATTAAAAAACTGTTAAAGAATTTGTTGGAATTGATGTGTAATTTTTTTTTTGTAGTCGATGTATTGTATTGTATTGTAAAGCCATGGATAGTTAGATGTACAGGAACTTTAAAATCAAAAGTTGAGTTACAGATAAATTTATTACTTTGATTGATTGATACTAAATATTTGGACATCTTTATCGTAATTTTGTAATTTTTAAGGCAATCTGTTCAGAGATTAAAATTCACAACTTCTGTTTAATGTTAATTAAGACAGTTATAAAAATGCAAATCCACGACATCATATACATTTGTAGTTATATTAATAAGATAATTTTTTATCATGTAAAACGGTAAAATGGTAAGTGCATTGTATATTTCTATGATAAAAAATTTTTATCTATGAAATTTTAGTGGATTTTATGATTTGGATACATTTCCAATGGATATATTCCACAGATATTTCATATTGCACGCATTGCATTTAAAAGGAAAAAACATATGTATTTAAGTAATCACATTCTTTTGTTATAATTGAGGTTCTCTGACCGTAAAATAAAAAGTTGTTGATTCATACACAATCGCAAAAAATAATCTGTTTTACTAACATAATTTCTTAAACATTATGTCCTTATTTTAATAATTTATATATGAGAGCATGTGTAGGAGTTTTTAGAAATATAATGAATACGTATTAGATAATAATCTTTACTAGGTGATGATAAATAAGTTATATATTATAAGAACTTACATATAAATAAGTGTAAGTAGAACCCATACGTGGTACTTAAACATGTTTTTAAAGTGTCAATCATGTATACCAAAGCAGAAAAAATTTAAACCATAAAAAATACATGTAAAGCTATTTCACTAAACGTAAATTATACAAATAATACCAGTTCTAAATAACTTTGCAATCGAGTACAGGTTGTAAAGAACGGCCTCGTATTGCTTAACATTGGCCATCAAGGTGACTGCATGCCTAGATATTAATATAAGACACCATGTTTCGTAATAAATTAATAATAATTAAAACTATTACATACGGAAGTATCGTTATATTAACAAAAAATATTACAAACGTGTAATGTTTTTTATATTCCAATACGGATAGATTGGAAAAAATATGACTTGGATTTTTATACAAAAAAACCTGACATTTCCAACGTAATCGAATTACCAAGGATTTCAAGACTTATTTTGATATGGCTATTTTTTGCATTGATATAAAATACTTTCAAGGAAATATGTCTCAGACATATTAACATATATATGTATGTCTGTCTAAAGGGAAAATAATTATGAATTTTTCGTTATAAATATAATGCAATTAAAATAAGCAATCTGAACTCTGCCTTTTTATGTTTAAAATGACAACTAATAAACATATACCTAACATAAAGTAACGAAACGTAATTTCGTGAATATATTATACAGGCTGATTATTTCTGGAAAGTACTGGATAGCATGATGTAAGAAAAACGTTGAAGCGTTGCCACAGGTCCTTACGGCATCTGCATTAAATTTTGTGTAATATGCGTGCATTCATTAATTTTACATAATCTTATACATCGTTTTGATTATACATATTTTATTGGTATCCAAGGTTATGTAATCAGTATCTATGCAGTTAAATTCCGATGTATATTTCCAAGTCTAATTAATGTGGGAATTTGGTATTTTGATTATTTTGTATAATTCTAATAGGACAACAAACGAGCAGGTGTATTTGTGCCATCATATTGTCACTTAAAGGACTATAGGGATATGACAAGGAATTATACTTTTGGACGGAAAAGAGAAAGATGAAATGGAAACGTTTCCGACTCTCTCAATAACATGAAACTCATTTATACCTTTTATGATAGCAATAACGTAACATTAGCATAAACATGAATTGTTATGTTAGGAAGTTCATCACAAATTTAATATCGAGGCAATATTATATAAGTCTCTGTCATATTACTAATTGTATTTAAAATTTTGAGAAATGTATTATGAAAACTTATCAACCTTTTTTCGTTTTTGTTACATGTTATTTCTGTTCTCATACCAGTTTATTTAATCAGAATTGTAATTTATATTCTTATTACTTAATCATGTCATCATAACAATAAAAACATGATGACAAGATTAACGAAAAACAACGTACATACAACAGGGGCTCAGTTTCTCACACCCATCCAGCCTAACTTGAACTTCACAGATGTTTTATTTCTTTTATACAAAGTATCTTTTATTCTTGGGTGTAAAATGATATGATGGACTATGACAATACTTTCACTACAGATTCACTTTCAACCTAGATCCAAACACTAGTAGTTATATGTAACATATTTGATAAATAATATATATATTTTTACAAAACCCTAAAAAATATTTAAATAAGACTTACCTGGACTATTTATTGTAATTGTATGTTTCGACCAGTCGCGAGTAATTAATTAGGACATTAAGTTATACATTCCAAATTAATTTTGAACTGGTTTGGAATCAATGGTTGAGTAGGTTTAGAATAGCAATATTGTCACGTGTTAAGGCGATTAATAATTTATATAATGAGTTAAATATTAGCAGCCAGTTTCATTGTCAAACGATTAGTCATACAGAGAAAGAATCTTGCAACTTGGCCATACATTGCAACGCATATAAAGTGTACATAATGTCATTTGTAATTAGTATTCTAAAGTTTGACAGTTACAATATTAAACGTGACTATTGTGATGTAGCATCATGGAGTTTTTGTTGATATTAAAATAATATGGAAATCAATGGACAGTAATTGCTTAATAATAAACAATAGGTGGAGTGTAATTTCAACAATAGATGCAGGAGTTTTATTAATTTCAATGAAAATCTCCGTGGGATAATGACTTTATTAACCACATAGTTATTTATACCTACAAAAATATACAATATTTTTTCTTAAGTTATATATATTTATACGGAATATATTATTTTATAAACAAACAATTTACATTTGTGTCTTTAAGAGATTTTTCATTTTTTTTAATGACAAATTTAAAACACGTAAATAATATTATTTTAATCTATGGGTTAAAAAATATTAATGTTCTGCGTTTTTTAAAAATGTATTCAGCAAACTAATATAAACGTCCTTTAAAGAGACATTATTTGTGATTTAAAATGAAATGTGCAAAAATATTATTTTCACCGCATTTAAATAAAACAATTCTTTTTTATAATTTTTCATAAGCATTGTATTTATTATGTTTATGTACGAAATTTCCTTAACATAATAACGAAGATCTAATTAATAATTTAACGGTATTTCAATTTAAAAAAATCACAGGGATTATATAAAATATATTTGTTTTCACATGTAGAATATTTTGTCATTATAAATATTTGTATATAACATATGACTAAAAGACGTTAAGGAAAAACCAAAGATACACTGAGAGAGTAAATGTTACGCAACGAAATGTCGGCCGAGGTTTTGTAACGTAACCCACTCGGAAGTAGCGCATTGTGCGCGCGCGCATACTGACACGCTTGGCCAACTTGACTTTTAATTATTTATTTTTTTTACTAATATATTAAGGATAATCACAATAACATGTATGCATGTAACAAATGTATTTTTTTATTATTAGCATAAAAATATTGCAAATATATATTTTACTTTCTATCATGGAATAATAATTTTGTTGGAAATAATACGTTATATTTTTTTTATATTTAATAATTTTCTATAAATATTTTTTTTTGTTATTAATAAATTGTGATAATTTACCAGAAAACTGTAGAGCTGTAATTCCAATAACCAAGAGCCACTGCGTATTTGTCACCATTTTTTTTAAATATAAATCACAATTTAATAAAAGTAAACAAATATTTTTAATTTATGTCAAACTATATTATATTATTTTTATTATATTTAATATAAATCATATTAAAAATATAATTATGATCGTAATATTTTTCCGCACGTGAGTTTTCTTGAATACGGAACACTAACACGTCTGTGAACAACGCTAACGGCTAGGCTACTGACAGCGAAAGTGGATTTAAGAACAACATTTCGGTTTACAAAACAATGTATATGACGAATTCGACATCCAGTATAATAAATTACCGCAATTTATGTAATGACTGTTTATTTAAACAAAATTTTAGGATTTGTTTTATTTTTATTTGGGAATCAATTAAAATTATTACAGTCACTTTATCAATATATTAAGTAACTTCGGTATAACAGACAGTAAAAGTTGATTATGTCATACAGTTTGCACGATTTTTTCGAGATGCTTCCAAATTGTATTACTACTAAACTCTTAGATACTTGCTTTAGAATACTAAGTACAATTTAGTCAGGAAGCGTTCAAGACAAACACATCTAATAAGAATTTCATTGCCGAAGCTTCTGGAGGAGTAGTAAAGTCATAATAAAATTTAATTACTTATGTTTTATAATAATATATATGAACTGTACAGAGAACAGTAAAATTTCATAGCTTCCACTCAAATGGCTATTATGACGTCAGTTTTTTTTAAATATAAAGATATGTTAAAAATTACAATAAAAATACCACAGCTGGGTTTGATAATTTATTAAAAAAATCAAATTAATTATAATTCAGATGCAATTCTATTGAATATTTATTATCTCAGGGTAAGGTTATATAAAGACACTAATACTGTGTTTCGAAATATTAAAGAAATCGTTTAGTTCGGATACTGAATTTTCATTTATACTTTGAATATAATTTTAAAACCTATTCCACTATTTAAGGAGTGATTTAATATACAAGAATGAATTCATTTCAACCAGGGCCTTGCCACAACTCTTCACATGCAGTGAATTTTTACACCACTAACCCTAATCTGAAATCCAGTCGACAAAATATTTCATTCAAATCGTTCCCGGATCAGCTTGAAGGGAACAAACACAGCTTATCTAAGCGTGAGATCGTTTAAACAGCTTGTTTGCTACTTGTTGTGCTATAAAAGTTCAACTTCTAAATTGTTATTGTTAAATATATTTCTGTTGTTTCAAAACATATTTAACAGGTTTGTAATTGTAACAGTTACGGTTACTTGAGACCTGCTTTATACATAATAGGTAGTAATACATTACGTAATAATTTTTGTTTACATTAGAGTAATAAAACAAAAATTAAAACGTTTCATGTGTGTTAAATACAAGACAAAATATATATTTTTGTTGTTATGTTCTGTACGTCTATCGTTTAATTTTATTGCTTCCCAATAACATTCGATCTTTAAAGAAGTGTAGTTTTCAAAAACTGACGAAGCAAAATGTGTATTTTAAAGAACATATCATTTTAAAATCAATTAAACAACATTCTTCTATTTCGCAATAAAACCATGACAAGCACATGGACCCTGAACTATGGATATGATAATCGTTGGTTAATACAACCCGTTGCAAAATGTATCTCATTAAAAATTGTTAAGTTAGCACCGCGTTACAAATGGTTCCGTATAAATTTATTTTTCGTGCACTTTTTAGTTTGTTTCTTTTTTTAACAATAGCGAATATTACAAAAATCAAAATCTTCTTACAAGACTTTTTCGTAATTTTTTTGAACATATATGTAATACTATGAATTTAAAGTTTTTTCATTTTCTTGCTGATCACTAAAATTAGAGGAGTGGAATAAATTATGTTTTAGACTTTAGCGGAAGGTTAAAACTATTTCAATAGCGGTTTTTTCTTATAGAACCTTAAGACTTATGAAAAACGGTTGGGTTATTTGATGGGATCTTTCGTAATCGTAAATTGAGGATGGCCATAAGGAAATTAACTATGTATTGTTGTGGTTGACTGCGTCTCTAAAAATGTTGGATAGCTAATATACGTAGTACATACGATGGCTTAATATTGTGAAAATATTTTTTTGATGTTTATGATATTTAGTATATAATTTTATATCTCTTCAGAAGCATAAGGACATGGGATAGAATAGAATGAAACATAATTCACTGTTCTCCGCTCAATCTAAATAAAGTACAGAATATCACATAAGATAGAAGAGTGTGTTGAGTTGTAGTGAAACATAAATATTACAAATACACATTATCCATAATAATTCTTCCGTACGTATTACTCCCTTATTTGAACTATAATGTCTATGGTTTACGAAAGATGTTTTAAATAGTGTAAACTTATAGGACATCTACAGACTAATGTTAGACAGATTTTCTTTGATCTAACACTTTCTCAAACTACAAAAGACCACCTATAAGACTACCAACAGCAAACATTGACAAATCAGAGCAGACCTTTATTTTCTAATCATCTGCCAGCGACTAAAGCTATAGAACCAGTCAGTAACAGCAGGAGATATGTTGAGGAAATTTAAAGTAGCAAGCAAGGTACCAAAATTAACTGTATTAAACGTAATACTATAGTCAACAATAATACAAAAGAGACTATAAAAATAAGAAATGATGATTAAATGCTTTATCTTAGCGGGAATCATTTCGTCACTCCCTTTCAAATTGACATGACAGATGATGAAATGTTACCCTTTTCGAAGATTGTTGACTTGTTGAAGTAAATGATAAAATCAGGAAGTATATTGTGTTAAAAAAAAATTTTAGTGTCCATTGTACATACCTACCAAAATTATAAACATTTTTGTATTTGAAGTTGTTCTTATTCTTATTCTGCAGAAGTGAAACGAATTAAGAAAAGAAAAGAGGTGTAAACTGTTTTAGGTGTAATGATGCTCCAGAAGTTATTAAAAATAATAAAATAGTAAAGGAAAGTTAAACTTGTGTCAAAATTAAATATAGTTAAGACTCACTCTTTCACTAATCAAAATAAAATATGGCAAAAATATTTGTTTGGCTCTATTGTTCTCCTAGAGGATGTGTAGCTCTGAATAGTAAGGCTTTGGCCTTTCATGATACCAATCAAAAATGTTGTAATAATCAAAATTTATCATAATTTATTTCAACCAAACCCAATATTTCTAAGTAACTTAATTGAAATTATATGAGTTTCACAATAGTTTATATTTTTACTCAATGAGGATAAGACTATACGATATTATTTATCCCCATTCATTACTGACCTATAACAACCTATATTTATTATGACGCCTTTACCGAAGTGTTAACGACTTTTAAAACTTTAGGCGTGTGTGAATACCACGTTCCCAGCTTGATTTTACTAAATTTTCTGAAAGATTAGGATAATATCACTCATTTATTATAAGTAATATAATGCAAGTGAAAAAAATAAACTTGTACTAAACCTATCAACTCTCAAATTAAGGTATCTGTGTAGCCGGGATCCTGTGATGTCACACGATCTGATCTATCTATAGTATATTTGCTAACCAATCGCTTTTTAAGTTCAAAAATGTACATGAAATTCTGTGTTAATAGCATATTGTTTCGAATTTCGTTTCTTTTTTTATTAATACAGCCTCGGAGTGCACCGATATGATTTTCGTATATGAAGAATGTTAGGAAATGCATAGGTAATTAATGAATCGTATAATAAAGTTGTTATAAAAAACTTTTTTTATTTTGATATTAGTACTGATTTGATGGGATTAAAATACTTTCAAGTGACTTAATGTAATTTATTTATTTACTTTATTAATATTAAACATTCTTATAAGTATTGTCATATTATTGGTCAACATCGTATGTCATATAGTTTAAATATAGATCGCTTCCAAGATTTAATAATAAAAAAAATAATGTTAACAAGTTGGAATCAACGCGGAAGAAATTTTTGACGTCACAAAATAAAATTAAAAAATACTCTCTCCAGTAATTTTTTTCCTAGTAACCGTTATATACAATAAACAGGAAATATCGCATTGTCTTGAAGGTATTAAAATACAGATTAATTTAATTATGTAACTTAAGCTTTTTAAAATACTATATTTGTCCATTTTCTACAATTGAAGTATAGTAAACGCAATAAAGCTGTAGGCAATTAACCAAAATACTCACATCGCATACTAAAAATATTTAAATAAACATGTATTCTAACAATAAAAAAGAAGTTATGAAAGTAATCTTGTTGTTTTTGCTACTCATAATGTAAACAATATTTTTTCCATCATTCATAAGTAGTTTACAAGTTGTTTCTTTACTTACATAAATTATTAATAAAACGACTAGTTTTTGTTATTTTTTTTCTCTTGTTTTATATAAAAGTAACACTTTTTTTGGTTGTACAACTTATAAAGATGTCATAAAAATATACCTTATGTTATTCTTACTTTATAGACTTTTTCCTCTAGCAAACGGTGGTTGAGCGTTAGTACGAAAGAAGAAGATACCTGAGTTACTGAAATAAAAACGAAAGATTATAAACAAAAACGACGAAATTATCAAAAATGACTCCTAGTGTAAAATTACAGCAATAAAAAATATACATAATACATTAAACCGTACTTTCTTGATAAATATTCCCCGTAGATAACTTGTTCGTTCAATGAAATGATATCACACCATCCAAGCAAGTATGCTATGAGTGAGAAGCATTTCGTTGCATAGAAGCCTGTTTTGGTTATAATTGATTCTGCGAAGTACATTGGTGCGCGGGCGTGGTCACAGCCAGATTTTGCTGTAAAAAAAACTACTTAGAAGACAATACGCCAGCAACAAGATTTTAACAAAGGAACAAAAACTTGTGGTATTCAATTGTTTCCTTTAAGTAGAAATTGCTATTTACCTTACACAGGCATTACAATTATTTTTTTTATTCAAGTAAATGTAGTGAAGAGACACATAGGGTAATATTTTTTTGTTATCGCTTAAGCAACATAAAGTGATGTTTTATTGTCTTGAGGGTTAGAGAGTGTGAGTGGGATATCTATTAAATAAAAATGATTTTTATTTATATTTGAACTTACTTTGATTTTCTGTCCTCGTACAACCAGGTTGAGAGTAACCACTGTTAGCGAAAAAGTCTGCATGACCACAAGTTTCCAATTTCCCTTTACCTAAAGCGTTAGTATGTAGTACGTCTACAAAATCCGCATCACCGCTGTCAATTTTTTTTCTGTTATCCATCGTCGCAAACAAGGGCATAGCGGGATCCAAGGCTAAAAAGTTGTTTACACGGCCATTGTTATGATAAGTGAAACTCAAGCAAAACAATACAAATCGCTACGTTGAACTTTTTAGTGTATTCTTGTCTAATTTATGTTACCAGATATTCTCGATAATTTTCCCGCTTTGAGGTAATTTGCTATAAAACCGGCAATTTGTCCGCCAAGACTGAAGCCTATGATATGAAAATCAGTTAGTCTAAATCCATGCTTGGAGACCATCTCGTCAATTAACTGGGCAGTACACATTCCGACTAGTTCTGTATTCCTAGCAGCCTCCATGTAACAAGGTTCTAATGCTATTTTATTGTAATCAACGGTTATTATGTTGTAATTACAACACTCTAAGTATGCTGAAAATTGAGAAATTGAATATTAATTATCTATAATATATTTATATTTATGTGAATAGTTTTAACTTGTATAGACTGGAAGAATAAAATATGCTCCGTAACGTAAATTTAAAGATAAAATGGTATATTTTTAAAGAACTGTATAGAAAATGAATAATTTATGTTAGAATTATAAAAGTATTTTAGTGATCTTTTAAAAGTAATTAATGAGGTACATGGAACTTTTAAAATTCTTTGGAATATATTATACTTCACATCACTAAGGTATATTGATTTAGAAAAATATCACGTATAATGTGCATTTTTGTGAAATAAACCTGGTCTTATTTCCGTATTTGGTGAAAAATTTTTATGTCCTGTGTAGCCGTGTATTAGAATTTTAATTTGGGCGTCCTTCACCCACGGCGCTGTCTTTATCGATTCAGGTTCCATAGCTTTTAATTCCACGGGACTATTCCTGTTTTCTCTGATAAAATACAAAATATAATAACACACTTAACAGACTACTAATTTAAATTGAAACTCGTAAAACAATTTACGTCGTACGTACGTCGTTTAATTGTAAAATTTATTCAAAAAGACATTATCTAGTCGAAACTTTTAAGTATGAATCAAAGATTTACTAACCTTGTGTATAACCAAAAGGTAATATTATCGTTTGGACACTTCATTGGTGGTAACACGCAATTAGGACTGAAAAGTGTCAAAATTCCGGCTGAAATTAAATGTAAATTATTAATTTATTATTATATTACCTTAACAAAATTATATTTCTATTTTATGATTTAATTTTAACGATAAATATAGAAATGCTTTATTTTGAATCTTGTTACAAAAAAATGAAAACCACTGTATTTATTAAAATATACACAATTATTTACAGTTCTCTTCCAATTAACCAGAAACACAAATTTAATAAAGATTAGTAGGTATATGGATAAATAATAAAGGCTTGAATGTCTCTGCTAAGTTTCTTTGGGAATCTTGTTTGACCACCTTTTCTTTCAATCATAAAAATCACTCACTAAGCCTGAATTAAAAAAATCATTTACAAATAAAACCAAAAACTTACTTATATTCTTGATTATAAGGAGTATCACCGTGGATAGTCGCATATTTAGTATTTATTTTTTATGAAATACACAACGAACTCAAATAAAAACTATTGCTGTTAACTGAAAACTTGTTCAAAGGGAGCCAAGAAACGAAATGTATTTGATAAAAAATTTAGGCTCCGGCTTCATTGTGTCAACATATCGTGTTAGTACAGTATTAAGAAACTAATTTCTTGAAAAACATATCAGGAACATTTTGAAGGTTCGTTGTAGGATGTCAAGTTCCTACTTGTAGTGTAACTGCGTGGACTCACTTTGAATTTTTTTAAGTAAAAATATTCAAAGTATGTATGGTTGCATAAAAACTTTTTTTTACTAAAGTATAGCTTAACTGACGTTGAATTTAACATCAAACTTAACATGAAATAACATTTGTATTGGTAGACAAAGTTTTATTTTTTTCTTTTGTGAAATTACAATTATTATTTTTTTAATAAAATGTATACTCCATAGCATGTCTGTTTTAAAATATGTAAATGAGGGACATATTGTTAATGTAAAGGTACGATATTACCGCTGTAGTATAACTACTAATTGTTAACATTGTTGTAATAATTAGTCTTGACAGTTGCAGGCGATAACGCATTTTAACCTTTTTGGGGACAAAAGTGTCCCTTTTTATTATCTGAAAATGGATCTGTCCCTGACTTCTATGTAGGGGTTATTCTTAATATCAAAAGCAAGAGCAAAGAAATGAGACTAACAGGTTTGAAATGAAATATAAAAACAATATAAAATGATATAAACCAATTTTTATAAAACTTTAAACAAAAAACAAAGTTAGATTTTTTATAACATTTTAAGATTGTTTTAACAAGTTGTAAGTTTAGTTATTCTCAGATTCAAAAAAATATATGAAAATGTTAAAATTTTGCAAATTTATTTATTTCTTCATGATTATAAAATGTTTTGAATTTAGTTTTAAGCAATTAAAACTAGATACACAAGAAGACTCTAAAAAGATTATACACGACAAGAAAAATAGTCATTTAAGCAATATGATTTTCGTGTCAAATATTAGAATATACAGGTCTTAAAATTAATACGTTTTTATGCAAAATTGTAGAAGTTTAAACTTAAGAAATAATAAATGTCTTTAATGAAGAAGTTTTAACTGGATTTTAGATAAATAAATTCTGAGGTTCAATTGGATACTCAGGAGAATTTTGTTTTTTTAACGACCAAGTACGATTAAAGTTTATGAGTTTGGTTCCTTTGAATTAAATAATCAATTTTTTTATAAATTAAATGCAGAAAATAAGGAATAATACAAGTTCCAATAAGATTTTATGCAAATTACGTAAATTTGTGTACGTCTTTTTACCCAATTTTACATAAAATAGGGTGTAAAGATTAAATAAGCAACACGCGAACTTTAATAAAATTATTTCTATCTACTAACAAAAAAGGAGTATGATGATATGTATGATAAAAGGAGGCGAGATGATGATTTTATAAGTAAGTAAAGTAAGTAGGTAAATTAGCCACACTTTGTATGTATGACCCTACATGAAGTGAATCACTGACATGTAGGTAAATATCCTGAATGATGAATCATTGAAAGCAATATTTAGGCGACGGCAAAAATAAGCCAATTTAAGGGTATCACGCCTATGTAACTAAAGGTTGTATGTAGTAGGTATTTTATTGTGACTGACTTGCAAAGCATTGGACAAACGAAGAGAATCATTTACAATAAGTGTGCGTTCAGTTTAAAAAAGTAATTTACTGAAAAGTGATCAAAATGTTGGGAAAAGTATAAATATATTACTTAAACAGGCGATTTGAATCCAAAATTTATTATCATTTTAGTTATTACGACGGGATATTTCTATATATTATTTATACGTCCAGACAAACCCATCATAAGTTTTCATACTACATACATCCGTGAGAATTTATTTTATAAACCACAATTTTTTTTTGTTTTAAAAATATTATACCTGTTGTGTGGTATCAAAAATAAAGTATCATAAATTTAAGAGCTGCTCAGTAACTGAATGCACGTCTCAAATGAAATGTTGGCGGCTCCGGTTTCATTACATCATCCTAATCGGTTACACGTACTCAGAAATTAATTTCTCGAAAAACATTATCATACTTATTTTTAAGTATCGATGACATAATAGCGATAATTTTCTTTTGCTTGATCTTAACGGCAAGGGACTTACGAGTATCTTCTTTTCTTTGCTTTAAGACACTGCCTGATATTCATCTATCTTGATGAATTAAATTTTATTAACTCATACTTTATATACCTGCTTTTAGTGGTTGTGGAGAAAAAACTAATAGATCGTACAGATTTCTTTCAAAACAGCTATCAATTTTCAACGTAAAAAAAAAATTGGATCTAATATTTGACCCCAAATATGTTTGTAGTGTCAAATCAATATTTGTAGTTAAATAAATCACTAAAATTATAAATAAATGACTTAACCTTACGTCATATAGATGGAAAGTATTTATAATAAAAAATTAAAAGGAAAATTGAAAATAATATAAATATATATTTTTATAAGGAATACTCCATGGTTACTCTGTTTAAAATATGTAAGTGACGGAAATATTGTCAAGGTACGGGTACGATAATAACGCTATAGTATAATTTGAAACGTTAACATTGTTTTTATAATTAGTCTTGAGAGTTTCAACGATAAGAGAATTGCGACAATTGTGATGTACAAAACAAAGGTTGAGTTCGTTACATTTTGTATATATGTATAAACACTCGTTTTAGTGAGAAAGTGATTTTATTCCTTCATAAATAACTCTATTGTCTTGTTACTGTGTGAAATATTATTTTTCATAAAAATTTAAGGTTATCTCTCTATGTATTTAATTACTACTGATAACTATTTTAGTTATTTAAATGTTTTGGATCGAGGTTAATGTTTTAAGGATCATATGTTGTAGCAATTAATAGTGCTCAATTATAAATAATGGGTCTATAATTTAAAGATATGACAGAGGGTAGCCTCGGCCTGCAAGTTCTTTCGGTCACGGCAAATATACACATTGCGTTAATGTTATATTTTATTTAATTCAGTTTGTATAAAATCACGCAATAAATTTCTGGTAAAATCTGCCAAAACTCATAAAAATGTACCTATGTTTTATAAGTAATTAATGGTTAGAGACTAAAGGTTAAAAACAAAATAAACTAGTCTTGCCACTACCCATTTCTTTGAATTTGTTGAGTGTATCTTGTCATTACTCTGTTTCATGTTTGCTAATTTCAGAAAATTAATGTAATGAATGGCTTATGTGAACCCATGTAGACTTGCTATAATGAAGGTATGAATTTCGAACCTGATGCTAGACAAAGTGGCAGTCTTATTTAAGATCCGAACACAAATCAGGTTTTTTAAATTTATGCAATTGAAATACAAAATGTTTAAATTCAAGATTATAATGACAAGTATTCACAAAACAACAAGTTTATTGTTTTTTAGAATTTATTATTTTTTAAAGTCCCATGTTTCATTTAAATTTAAACAAATCTTATTGTAACAATCTATTAAACACTCATAATTATGAACTATAAGGAAGGTGACAAATAACAAACACAATATAATTTAATTCGGTTTATTATTCAAATAAGTAAAAAATCAGTCAGTTCGTTTGAAAAGAAGACGCATTTGGCACGTATTTCACTAATTAATATGGCTCATTACAAAACTGCATCATAGCACCTACAATTATATAAAGAGCTTCAATCAAATGTAAATTATAATATATACTTTGAAAAGTTTATAACTTTCATAATTTTAGATTTGAGAGACTTTACTGAATAACGAATATAAATGCAATAATCATGACAAATATTGTATCTTTTATTTTAATGTTATCTTCAACTCTTGTATTTATAAGTGCGTTACAACTTTTTGTACTTACAACTAACATTTCGTCTTATGTTATAATCTTAAAATTAAAGTTAATTAATTATCTACATTTAATAAATATTTACAATGAGGTTCAACGTATTAACTTAAGTCTTATCACTTTCAATTGAACAATATATGGCAAGAAAAATGAAACTACCTAGATCTTGATACAAGATCCAAACAATATTGTACAAAATAATTTTAATATATACAAATGCACATGATTACTCAGACATATTCTTCGGACGGTTTCGGAGTTCCGTTTGGCAGTCGTAATGAGGAAGACATTCGGCCATTTACTGAGTCAGGTAACTCAGCAATATCTTTAAAGACCCCAATCATACTTTCGAAGTTTAATAAATAATCCCACGATAAAGTTGCCGCTGCGGGAGATCCGTTAGCTTGTCTATAAAGGGCTGAACCGACATGAGGAACTAAATCGTCATCAGATGCCACTAAGGTACTCAGTGAACCTCGAAATGAAGAATCAAAACTTTCATAAGGAGGCGGTAAGATTGGCTTTTTGTTATTATTACCACTATTTACATTTGATCTTCTTATATCTTCTGGTTTTTCAGCGCTTATGCTGTTATTATCATATTCTATTTCTGAGCAAGTAAAACTATCATTACCACTTTCATCATCTGACCCTGTTGAACTTCTGTTATCGACGGGTGGAGAGTGCTGTCTGTGTGACATATGATGACCAACACCACCTCCACGAGGCGCTTCACTGGAACTAGAAACAGCATCGAGTGTAGATACAAGACTAGAAGTTCTTTGCCTTGCGTTCATTCTTTCTATTTCTTCGGCTGTTAGTCCCACAGCTCCCGTTCCTACGGATACAACCTGAGGAACTTGAGGAGTGGCACTAGGGGTTTTTCTTCCAGCTGATGAACTTTGTCCACTTAGCTGTGACATTACTGGACTATTTAAACTACGTTCACTATTACTATGTAAAGGATCTTTACCAACTCCGCCAGAACTTGATGTGGTTGCTAGTAAGGCACTTTGTAGTGGTTTTCCAGAAATATCATGTAATGTTAGAATTCTTGGTTGTTGACTTAATTCGCTACTGGGTGATAATCGTGCAAGTGGAGTTGTCTGATGCTGTCTAGTTTGAGGTGGGGGTTGGGAATTCTGTGATAACACTCTTGGCGGATATCCACTCGGATGATGTGGTGAATGCCTGTGCTGAGGAGTCTGGTGCTTATGATGGTAACTCGCAATAGGTGGAGGAGTTGCTTTGTATTTTCGGACACCAGCGGCTTCTCTAAAAGCCTTATAATGATAAGGAATATCTATATCTGATGGTGCAATCGAACTAGCATTTTCAAGATCATAGTGTTCAGGTACTTCAGAATTCATATCCATTCCGCTCGGATGATCATGAGTATGATGAGACGTATTAGTTGACAGAGGTGGTGGAGAATGGTGATCTTCTCTTAAAGCTGGACTTTTTCCAACCACTTCACGCTCTATTATATCAGGACGTTGGCTTCTTGGATGGTCTAAATTCATTATATCGCGATCTTTATATTTCTTTGACAATAATTCAGGGCCAACTATATGGCCAACATTGCGCATAATATCTGCATTTTCAGAAATGTAACTATTTAAACTAGTATCATTGTTATGAATATTTCTATTTATCAGACTGTCGTTAGTACCAGCAATTAAATTTGGAGTATTTAACATAGCAGGTCCACCATTTTGTTTCGAGTGACTCATATTCCCTTTACTCGACGGTGTATTTCCTGTTTCTTTCTTCTGCTTTCTTAGGCGAAAAACGAGAAAAGAAACTGCTATTGCTACCAAAAGAATAATGAAAAATGATATTACAAGTATCAAACCAATATTTAATGGATCAGGATTTTGAACTAAGCCAGCGCCAAAGGCACTGTGACATCCAGGTAAAATTTTTCCGGTTTTTGTAACTTCTTTAAAAATACTACCATTACCAGCAAATGGTTGAATCTCATTATTCACAGTAAAGTTTGCAAAACATCCTTCAAACTTATTATAGTTTGTAATCCATTCTGCTTTTATCCCTCCTAAGGAGATTATGGTTAAATAGGGATCTAAGAAATCATGAACTCCAGCAGCGTCTAGTTCTTCTCCAATATTTTTATTATCAATAATTAGCCTTATACTTCTTCCATGAGCTAATAACGTTATATTATGCCAATTTCCATCAGAAACATCAAATGTTTCTGTCTGGCTCATATTAACAATAGTATTTTGTTTCGAAGTGTAAGTAACTTTACCGCCGAGTAATTCAATTAGTGTGTAATACTTATCTGTTGCAGAGTAAAACAGAACACCTTCTTTTCTATATGTTCTGAATAAAAATGAAAGGTACTTTGCTGGATTATTAAGTTTAGGTATAGTCTTTCCTTTATATAGTTTTCGCTCCCACATTGTACTTCCGCCATAAAATGAATCTAATAATTGCATTCTTCTATGTTTTTCAGTTATAACATAAGATATGAAACCGGTCTCACCAACAGAAATGCTTTGAAGCGACAATGAGCAATCTGCTGAAATGATATTGTTATCACACTTACAGTAGTGAGTCTTCCACCTATCAATACATTGACCAGATCCACAAAGTTCTTGTTTGAAGCATGCACCTTTTTCTCTCCTGGCGCAATTGGGATGAACTCCTCGGGAATCTAATGGATTTGTTAGATTTAGAATACGTCCATTGATCGTTATACTGTGCAAACAGCCAACAAAGTCATCAGAATGAATTTGTCCTGGCCTTTCTAACACTGGATCAGCCTTACGAAGACCTCCAATAAGTAGTGGTTCATTATTGAAATTTAAGGTTCTGAAACAAAATTTAAAATATTATTAATTTCAAACATCTAAATAAAATATCCTTATTTTTTTTTATTAAATAAAATTACATAGAACTACTCACCCAGCTTGTCCAGTATCATCGTTATAACAAGAATCGTCGCCCGGTTCACACTCGGTGCAGACATCTCCATGATCAGTACAAGATCCAATACTGAGTGATATTACTCGACCATTTCTTGTAGCCGTCAGTTTGTACCATTTACCATCAGCAAGATTTTTATCAGTATCCATCAATGCCACGGAAGTAATAGATGTTCTTGATCCACCAAATGAAAAAACAGGCTTGCCCCCAAGTATTTCTATTGCAATGAAATCTGATCTTCCTCCTGTTTGGGCACCATAATTATACAAAAGAAGGGCGTCCGACTTTGTAGTTGCAAATATTATTGTAATATCGTTGGTAGATGCATCTAATGCCGGATATTGCATATAAGACAATTCATCAAATCCAAACGTTGAGCTTTCACAATGTGTCCCATAACGGCCATTTACGCAGCTACATTTATATCCTGGTTTCAAACCAATACATATTCCTCCATGTAAACAAGGGTTAGGTCTGCAAGAGTCTACCAAAGCTTCACATTGATTCCCTCGATAACCAGGACGACACAAACAAAAGAAGGAGTTTCTATCAGCACTCTCCTTACAGGACCCCCCATTCTTACATGGATTGCTACTACAGACATCATTTCTTTCCAATTCACAAGTTTTTCCATGACGTCTTGATGAACAAGAACAAACAAAATCATGTCCTAGCTTACGACATACTCCTCCAAATTGACAAGGATTTGGTGAACATGGATCTTGACGCTTTTCACAATTACTACCAGTGAATCTGTCTATACAATGACACACATAATCGTGACGCACGAGAGGTGATGAAAGTATTAAACTAGAGCTTTCTACTATCTTCGTACCATCCAGTACGTCTATAGCGTCTGTACAAGTACCTTCATTTTGGCATTGATGAGCAGAACATGGATAGAATGGAATTATGACTTGACGTTTTAGTACTTTTTGCATTTCAAGTTGTTTAGATTTTAAATGTTTTTCTGTGTTTTCTTTACTCCAAACGGAATTGTTATCTTTTATAGCGATCAACAAATCTATATCTTGAACCTTTTCATTGATGCTATACAAGTAAACAATCTCTTTATTTTTTAATCCACCTCTAAATATTTCTAAAACTGTTCTATAATAGTCTGTTAGAAAATCTGTAGCTGTCATATTGATTATCCTAGCAGTTATTGACTGTTCGACAGTACTATTTGTGAAGCTAAAGAATTCAACACTTATTGAGGATACAACGTCTTTATGAATTCCATCGTTGCCTGATACTGAGAAAGAATATCCTTGACCAGGTTTAACAGTATTTGTGTAGAGATCACATCCTTTTCTAATATTAAATAATGATAGAGTGGTGTCAGATGTGGAATGTTTAATTAATTTACATTCGTAGTCACCAACTATATCAGAGTCGTTAGGTTTTACGTCAGCTATTGGTCCACTTGGTATTTTATTGTTGAATGTGTATACCAAAACATGAGCTGATCGAGGAGAAGGTGGATTATCGTTTTTGTCTAATATTTTAATTTGAAGTGAAAAGTTAGAGTACATAACCGGTGTTCCACTATCTTCCACTTGTATTACTATATCTAAATAAGGAGTAACCTCTCTATCTATTCTTTTACTTGTCAAAAGTACTCCTGTATGTTTTTGGACTTTAACATAATTTTCATGTCTCCCTCCAACTATGGCATAGGTGAATGGAGCACCATTAGGCGGTAAATCAGGATCATTTGCTGATAATGTGGTTATGCTTGTATTCGGGGGCTCATTTTCATACACAGCTCCATTAAAACTCGCTGTGTCTATGACTGGTCCATTATCATTAATATCTGTTAAAGTTATTTTGACAGTAGCAGTACCCGTTTGAGGAGGAACCCCTGTGTCAATGGCACCAATTATAAGAGAATAAGTTGATATCTTTTCCCTATCCAAATTTCGAGCAACTTCAATATTTCCACCCTGTGGATCTATTTTAAAATCTTGGTTTAAGTTCCCGTCTATGATGGAAAAGCTAAATTGATTATTTTGTGATCGAACATCTTTATCTACAGCTTTAACTTGGATAACTTCTTCACCGACTTGAGAGCCCTCAGATATAGTTGCTTCATAATAATTTCTTAGGAATTCAGGAGGATCATTTCCGTCCTGAATTGAAATTATTACTTGAGCTTCATCAGTATCATTTCCATGTATTCCACCTGAATTTTTTGCCAGCACTGTCAGTACAACTCTATTCTGTGTTTCTCTATCTAAATATCTTGCAACTCTTATAACCCCAGTCTGTGAATTAATACTAAATCCTTTATCATTACTTGAACCGACTAGTAAATAATATATAATTCCATCATCTCCACTGTCTTGATCAGTAGCCTGAATAACACCAACATTTGTTCCGACTTCAGCTGATTCAGAAACATCAAAATGAAACACAGGTTGAATGAATTTCGGGTAATATTCATTTATGCCTGTGATGTAAACTATAACTTCTGTTGTACTTTGCATGACTGAATCGGGATTTTCAGCCAGTATTTGTAAGTTATAAACGGTTTTTTCTTCAAAATCAAAAACCTCTTTAGAAAAAATATCACCTGAATTTTCATCTATGGAAAACAGGGCGGACATTTCATTTTTAATGTAATATTTTATAATAGCATTTTTGGGTGAGTCAATGTCTGTTGCTTTCACTTTATAAATAAAACTCTTGGCTGGTGAATTTTCAGTTAAATAGGCGACGTATTGGGACTGATTAAAATGGGGAGCATTATCATTTATATCTGTTAAAATAATTGTTATCGTAGCTGTCGTTTCTCTTGGCTTGAAACCTAAGTCTTTTGCAGTAATATTTAGCCGATATTCCTGAATTTCATCATAATCAAGTGATCTTAAAATACTTATAGTACCAGTAACTGGATCTACTTTAAATTCTTTTTCTTCATTACCTGATGTAATTGTGTATCTAACTATACCATTGGGTCCCTCATCTTCATCTTTAGCATCCAACGACAATATTGATGAACCTATTGGTTCATTTTCTGGAACTATCACTTGATAACTCAAGGCTGTAAATCGTGGGCTATAAATGTTTTCTCCAGTAACGACAAAAGTTACTGTTGTTTCATCCCATTGTGGCGGTACACCACGATCTATTGCTTTAACTTTAATTTGGTAATACTGCCCAGTATAATAAAATTGCTTCCCGATAATAATCCACCCATTAAGTTTATCAATGGAAAAATAAGTCGTGCCATTGCCACCAAATATATTATATTCAATTTCAGCATTTATACCGAAATCTAAATTATCTTCGGCTTGAAGTTGTATTATTTTTTCTCCAACAGTAGCATCTTGAGGAACCGGTACTAAATTCTCATGCTCTTTAAATTTAGGTTTATTATTATTTGCATCTACAACATTTATAGTGACTAAACACTCTGATGACATGGGTGGTTTTCCATTATCAGTAGCCACGACTATAACAGAATATGTATTTTCTGGGGATGTATTAACAGATGTTCTTTTGTAATTCATCATAAATTTAGTTACTATCTCTCCAGTGGCAGGGTCAATTGAAAATAGGTCAGAGCTTTGTTGTAAGGAGTAAGAAATAATTGAATTAGAACCTTGTTTGTCTTTGTCAGTGGCTATTACTTGACCAACAAAACTATTTTTGTCTTGAAGTTCAGGAAAGTTGAAACTATAATATGAATATTCAAACTCAGGGGCGTTGTCATTTTGGTCTTGAATAGTTATAGTCAATGGTGTTTCAGATCGCCAAGCTCCATCTATGGCTGCAACTTTTAGAATGTATTCATCTTGTAGCTCTCTATCTAACGGTTTAGCAACAGTAACATTTCCACTAATCGGATCTATCACAAATTTTTCTCCAGGATTTTCCACAAAACTGTATGTAGCATTAGCATTAGGGCCTGTATCTAAATCAGCACTTGTTACTCGTATAACGAAAGAACCGATTTCAGCATTTTCAGTTACATTGACGCTAAAAAGTCGAGTAAATCTTGGTGGATTATCATTTTTATCTAAAACAGACACCAGAACAGTAGACGTGCCAACTAATTGTGGTATTCCATGATCAACAGCTTCAACTAAAATTTCATAAAATGGTATTGATTCTCTATCTAAAGCAATATTGGTAAAGATTTCACCACTATCTGAATCAATAGCGAAAGTTTCTTCGTAATCATTTACAAGCCTATAAGAAATTCTTCCATTTTCATTTGAGTCATCATCATGAGCTTCAATCTTTATCACCATTTGAGGCGGGGACTCTTCTTCAGGAATGGATGCGTTATATAATAAACTTTCAAGAATAGGAGCATTATCATTGGCATCCGTAACTTTAATTTCAATTTCAATAAAAGATTTTAATGGTGGATTATCAGAATCTTTTACTTCAAACCAAACTTCATATAATGGCATTGTTTCATAGTCAAAGCCTCTACCAGTGATAAAAATTTCACCACTCATTGGCTCAACTCTTAAGGCATCACCTACATTTCCTCCCGCTACTGAATATTGAAGGAGTCCAGTAGGTCCAGTTTTTGGGGATGTTGCTGAAAGTCTAGTTACTAATACACCTTCTGGGGTATCTTCAGAAAATGAGAAAGTTAATTTGTTATTCACGGTAAATTTTGGGAAATTCTTTCCTGATTTTGGTATTAAAATCAATTCAGCGGAACTTTCTCTAGGAAATGTTCCACTATCAGTTGCTAGAATAATAAGATTAAAAGTCGATCTCATTTTATCCTTGTATTTCATTAAATTTTCTTTTGCTTTTATTACTCCTGTGTCCTTATTGATGGTAAAGAGGCTATGGTGTTCTCCCTTTAAATCATATACAATTTTTTTATTATCTCCAATATCATTATCTTTCGCTTTCACGCCAAAAACAAAATCACCTTGTACGGTTCTCTCAGATATATAAACCTCATATAGTGATTGAGGAAATGTTGGTGTGTTGTCATTTTCGTCTTCAACTAAAATTGTAAGGTTCGCGGTAGCTGTTCTTGGGTCTGTTGTTGAAGAGTCTTGTGCCATTATTATAAGGTAGTAGATTTCCCACTCTTCTCTGTCCAGTGTTGCATTAGTATAAACAACGCCAGTTACAGGATCTATTCTAAATCTTTCTGATTTATCACCTAATAAACTATATCTTATTTTTGCATTATTACCTATATCTTTATCTATTGCTTTGGGATGAAGTATTTCAGTTTCTGGTGGTAAGTTCTCTTTAACACTTGTTTTATAACTTTGCCTCTGAAAGTCAGGACTGTTGTCATTCACATCTTGTACAATAATTTTGACAGTTCCAGAACCAGTGAGTGGGGGAGATCCTGCAATAATTATAAAAATGTAAATAGTATGTTATTTAAAAAATATAAATTGAATGTTATACAGCATGTTTAGGTAATTTTTTTTTTCGTACCTGTATCCATAGCTACAAGAGAAAGTGTATATTCATCTTGAGCTTCACGGTCTAAAGTCCGTAATAAAGATATTTGTCCCGAAGAAGCATTTATTTTGAAGAGATCTGAATCACCCTCTTTTATAAAGTATCTTACTTGATTGTTGAATGGAGGAGAGTCTGCATCATATGCTTGTACTGTTAGAATATATCCTCCATAAGGTGGAATTACATTTTCCATAACATAAGCCAAATATGGCGTATCAAGAAAGGTTGGTGGGTTATCGTTTATATCTTGAATAGATATAGATAATTCTGCAGTGTCGAACCTTATATCGTCTTTACCACAGTCTTCAGCTTTTATTGATAAAATATAACGGGATTTTCTTTCAAAGTTCAGATTTTTAGCTACTCTTACAATCCCAGTATCCTCACTGATACTAAAATCTCTATTTTCATCACCTGATGCAATGGAGTATCTTACTCTACCATTAATACCTTCATCGACATCGGTTGCAGATACCTGAAACAGACATTATAAAGCACTGTCATATACAATTTCAAAAGGATTAATTTAAAATATATAATATTTAAATATTTTGGGGTATACCAATACACAAATTTATATTAAATAAACTTACTTGTAACACACTTGCTCCTATACTTGCATTTTCAGGCACTGAAGCACTGTATTGTTTTGGATCAAAAACAGGACTATTGTCATTTTCGTCCAAAATTTTAATAAAAATTTTGCCTTTTGTAACATTGGGTGGGTCCCCTCTATCCTTCGCAGTAAGAAGTATTGTATAATTTGATTTCAACTCTCGATCGAGTTTCCCAGTTGCTCTTAATATGCCATCAACATTTCCTAATGTGAAATAACCATCTACTTCAGGATCTGGCGCCATAAAGTATTCAACGTACCCATTTCTACCTTCATCTTTATCAACAGCTTTTACAGTCATTATCACAGTATTTAATGGAATATTCTCAGATATTGCAGTGGTTTTCGGAGAAATAAATTCAGGAGCCATATCATTTACATCTTTTAGAAGTATTGTAACCTGAAATGAAAATATTTACATATATGTTATAACGAGTATAACGACAACTGTGTCTAAATCTTTGTATAAAGTATTTCAAGACTTATATTATATTTAAGTGATGAAATACTTCATTTTCCCGCGATACTGAATAAGTAACCTAAAGAATTAAAACAAAAAAACTATCTCGCATAAATAACTCTGTATAGATTTTATTAAAATATCAAAAAATTGAAAAATCTTGTTAAAAAAGTGTTCCATTACGATAATAGGTCAAATAAGAACATTTTAATCACTATAACAAATAAATGATAACAAATAATAATCATCAACATCTCTGAGTAAACATTGTATACAGAAACAAAACCTTTCATAGGTTATGGTACAAAATCAATACTTCTCAGTCAACTCAAATGGAAAATATCAAGAGTATGTGAAAACAAACACAAGTCTGCCGGTACAAAAGCAAATATGTAGGAAAAGACCGTCGTAAAAATGTCAAAACTGTAATATATATCCTATTTTATGACAGTAAATAATATTACCTGCACTGTAGCTGATAACCGAGGCTCAGGTGGCTTAGCTAAGTCCTTAGCAGTAATTACTAGATTGTATATTGGTATAGTTTCTCTGTCCAATAATTTTGATGTGACGATCGTACCATTTGAAGATATTTTGAAATCCTGGTTGTCATCCCCCGAAAAAATACTATATGTCAATTTCCCGTTAAAACCTGTAAAAAACATTTTATTTGTGATGTTTTTTTTTATTTATAAATAAAACACAGGCGGGAACCACATTTTAAGTATGAGATAACAGTTGTTCAACATCGAATAAACCTGAATTACCTGAATCGATGTCAGTAGCGCTAACAGTCACCACAGATGATCCAACTGGGACATCTTCAAGAATTTCGTTCGAGAAACTCATGGGATCAAAGACGGGCGCATTGTCATTTAAGTCAATAACGTTTATGTACACCGTCACTGTACCAGAAAGAGAAGGATGTCCATTGTCTTGCGCCTGCGCAACTATTATATAGTGTTGAGTCTGCAAAAATAATTTAGATTTCATTTTAAACATATCATACGATGTACCTACATACATATATGTAGGTTATTATTTATTGTTACGTCTTATGTTTTCTTAAAGATTACACGGTGACATAACAGTTGTATTTTGTTTTATCTATAATACAAAAGTTCATTGCTTTCTAAGTTTTAGTTTACAAAAATATGATAAATATATTAATAACCCGACGAATGTTCCATATAATAGGTCACCAAAGACTTCCAACTATGACAAACTCACTCATTCGTGGATCGTGAAGCGAGATGGCGATTTAAAAACAAGCAGCGGTCTCGGAATCCGGCTTTTGAATGTTTTGCCGACGGTCGCTTTGTCAGACATTGTTCAGGCCTTAATTTCGATGGAGGATCGAGTGGGCAAATGCCGAATATGATGCGCGACGCGAAAAAACTGTACCGGGATAAAATTAGCAGCTCTCTAGAGGGGTACGCGGAATTGGCGGGCGGTCGAGAAAACGAATGTACGGCGAATTGTTTTTACTAATTAGCAGTTACGACTGACTTGATACTTGATTTGTGTATTCCTTCTGCTCGAATATGTGGTTAGACAGTTGCTTAGACAAAGAATCTTTATTTACATATAAGAACTGACGCAGCTATGTTATAATTATATATAACATGAAACAAGTACTATACATAATAATTACTAAAATGCTGGACATAAGTAACATTGATCTTTAACTGGAAGAGAGATTATGAGATATTTTATTGTATGTTACGTCTTTGTTTACAATTGGTGCAGTGAAATGAAAGCATTTCTAAACGGCAACATTTAGCAGTGTTTGCCACGCTCGTGGTCCGTGGCAGACAGGTTTGCATGAATAGCGGGATTAAATAATACCTCACGTGGACTCCTAATAACAGGATGTTGCAAAACATATTGCAATCCACTAATTCAATTTGTATATTGTACATATATTGAAAAATATAATAATGCTAAATCTTTGCCGTTATTTTATTGAACCAGTACTAATTGCCAACAAAATTTCGCAGCGGAGCATAAGCTTATACGTAATGATTCACGTTAATTAAATAGAATGATTTGAAAGTTTTTTTTTTATTATAAAAAGCAGGTTAAATTCGAACTGAAGGAGAGGCAAAAAACCTGTAAAGTGTGTATTCTACTCCGACGCGTCTAGGGTCCCGTAACATATTGAAAAAAGAGCAAATAAGTCTTCGAAGAGCTTAAATTGAATAACGACAATGAACAGCATATATATCTATATTATATTACATTAATACATTATGCATTCTCAAGAGCATAAATCAAAAATATTAATGGAGCTGTTCTTAAAATAAGTAATATTTTACTATTTTATATTCAAAATAATCCACATGGCGTGTTATTAAATACTGACAAGATAGGTGTGTCGGTCTTATGAACCTGACTTATATTAAAGATCTGCTCAAAGGCATCATTGTCCTTCAGAGTTGCGCATCTTTTCTACAACCCGCAATATTTTATAAAGCACGCAATAAATATTTCTTATCCTTATCTTATTTTTGAGCCTTAAAGCGTTTCAGAGAACTCAAAATTACTTAAGAAACCGCAAATTTGATGATCTCAAATAATTAATGAAGTCTTACATATATCACCTAATATGTATCTACTCGGTTAAAGTTAATAATTACGTCATAAAATTACTTCAAAAAGTGTATAAAAAATGTGTTTTAACCCAAAATTTGAATGTATTTCATTTTTACTTACATACTTTTGTGTTTAGTGTTCGTAAATCTGTTTACATAATCATAATACCGTGTTCTTCCTCGGTTCAATACATAATGAGTCATACGTTATGAGACTAAAACAAAGATCGTTGCTTAATTTCGTTCAACTTTTGGAACGTAACGCGTCGTGCAATAGAACTACTTGAACGGTCAACGGCCCGACTAAGATCTATGTTGAGATAATTGTCTCAACCGATACAAGTACACGAACTGCTCTGATGTGGACGATGGCTAGTCCACAGATATAGCTTTCAAATATCAGGAAGGATTAAATTAGACTTTTTCATTATATTTATTACATTCTCTATTAACAATAAACTAGTTTTCATTTGCCATTTTAGTAACATATTATTGATCTTGTTAACGAATTATCGTTATTATGAATTATACTATGCAATGATTGTATAAAAATAAACTGTATAAAGTAAACAATTAGATTTAATCTGTATTTAAAAGATTAAACTGCCTATTTCGATTTTCTGTCGGGAAATTCATATCCTCCGGTCAAACGTAATAACTTAAGATGCACGTTTTCTGCGAAAAGTGCACGAGACGGATTTTAAACGAATGTTTACACTAGGATTTCATTATGAATGCTACAAGGGCTTGAAATCTCGCACGATAAAATACGAAGATGCTATTATAGTTTGATATTCATAATTATCAAATATATTTCTTCTTCCTTTCCATCTCATTAAAAAACAATAATTCACACTCCTCTACTTTATACAACATCGTATTAAAAAATCAGCGATATTTTACAGCCAAGAGCCAAGAATTTTTATGTTTCAATTAACATTTTTGCTATATTTAGATCTGATTACAACAAGTGAAGTGTTTAATTACAGAGAACTATCGGGTATAAAAACGATTGTGGTAAGTGGCAGACAATTAATTAAAGTGTTCGTTCGAAAATTCCTTCCCACTAGTCCTTTATAGAAACATCTCTGTTAAATAGATTAACAAATTATAAAGGTATTGAATTGATCTAAAATTGTTCGACTATTACCCAATATTATTACGTAATTTACGATAACTTATAATATAAACAAATTTTTCAAATCTCAATTGAGTTGTAAGAACACGCATTATGATCAGCAAAAGCCCTTATTATCATAACCTCGTTAATACAACCGCAGTAATTGGTTATTATTTCAACCGGTGAATATTAAAATAAACTCAATCACTTAACCTTTTAAAGTGCTTTTATTTCTCACTATCTGTTTGTTGGACATAAAAATATAAAAGAAACATTCACACCCATGTTCAGTTCGCAACTAAAGACTTAATTACTTGAAACATAAACGAAGGAATAAATGATTTAATAAGGAAATAATGATGAGAAATAAAAGATCCACGTTATGCAGACTGGTTCAGAAAAAAACTATTAACTTACCTTAAGTTATTTGTATTTTATCTTTCTATGTATATAAATATAATCAGAGCAATATAATTCTTACCTCTTCATAGTCGAGGCGGGCTGTCAACGTAAAAATTCCTGTTTGCGGGTTGAGTGAGAAAACATCGTTAGCCCAATCCGATATGACATTATAGGTGAGTTGAGCATTTGGTCCGGAGTCGAGGTCAATAGCCGCCACTGTTCCAACCACGGAACCTCGGGCTGCGTTTTCTGGTATGTCAAAGGAGTAAGCACTCTCTTTGAACATCGGTGGATTGTCATTCGTATCGGTGACCTTGAATTAAAACAAAATCGATTTCAATACAAAACATTTCGTAATTTCGTTCCATTCCCACGCATGTGTGACGAATGCTCTTATTTGATGTCTCAGTATCGATAGCTGTTATTGATATGAAGTGTCAAACCTTTTTAAAAGAAAGTCCATGTTAGCGTCGATAGTTTAAATGATCGTGTAAATTTTGTACTGTAAGTGTCAGTTGTGTTAGTTTTCTCATCAAATAAATCAGTATAATACTCTTGTGACCGTTTTTTTTAGATTCCCGTTAAAAGTAGAAACTCCATGCAAATATATTTTAATTTATTTCAGTACACATAATATATAAGACATTGTAGTGGCTAACTTGAACATCCTGACATAATAGCTTAATTGTTTTTACAATACCTCGGTTATAATTAATACTTTTATGGAACAAAATAATGATATAAAATTTAAATATCACAGTTTCTTGATCTTTGACATATAGTTTCAAGTGTATTCACTTACCTGAACAACAATAGTGACATCTGTAAACTGCATTCCATCATCAGCTCTTATCAGCACATGGTATTCTGAAATCGTTTCTCGATCCAGCGGCTCCTTTAATGAAAGCTGTCCGCTTTGAGCGTCGAGAGCGAAGGGTGTTGCTTCATCTGTTTGTATAGTATATGTTATTGTTCCAATAGTATCGGGATCTTCTGCTGTAATTGTGGCTATCAGCTGTCCGGGAGCCAAATCCTCGGAGGCGAAATAAGCTGGTGGAATGTTTTTGAATTCCGGTGGGCTATCATTTTTATCTAAGATGACCACTTCGACCTGTAATTGAAATAATAAAAATAAATCATTGTATTTTTGTATTTTATTCCACTTAATTATATATAGAGTCTTTATTAAATTTGAATCCCTAACAAAAGTAAGCATGATAACAATAATATCGACAAAACATTATGGATTCAGAACATCTGATGTTTTATTTATAATACGGCCAGAAAATCGGCCACTTTAACACAGTATAAGAACACGAACGAAATTAATAATTCTAAAAATGCAGCCTGCGAGCGAGTCTCGACAAATGTGTATCTACGGACTGACAGGATGATAAAATACATTTAGGGTATTTCACGTGAAACTTTTTTAATGTGGTTGTTTTAAAATAAATACAATAGTAAATTATTTTTACATTGTCTAGATTACTTCGTTATTTTACAATGGTATCAAAATATAAATGTATACGAGAGTTTGTACAAAATTTCTTTATACATCAATTATTATATTAAATTATCGAATTGCTGAAAACTATAAAAAAATATTGTAATTAAATCTTAAAATCCATCACAAATTAGAAATATAAATTTGTAAGTAATAAATGGTAAATAATATTAATTGGGTAAAAGAGTGCCACACTTCTAAAGGAATTATTTGTGGACTTTAAATAAGGTATACAGTTTTATTCCGGCCTGATAAGATGAATTAGATAAGATTTATGAAGTTGAAGGCGATCTTTACAAATGCAGCCGGTGGACTTTTACAAAAAGCCGTTCGAACAAAACTCGACAAGTCAACAAAGGGACGGGGGAGCGAAAGACTTAAACCGCCATAGTTTCGTCATCCGTTGAGCCACAGAGAATTCGGAGCTCAATGATCGAAGACGTCATAGATAAGATGAGACCGATTGTTGAGAGTTCTCTGCCCTTGCTCAAGAGAAGCTGCGCATTTGTTATGATGACTCAATCTTTTCTTTGTGTTCAATAGGGTGCCGTCTCGAGAAGAAAACTTCACGACGCCTACGAGATTTTACGTAAGAGAAGCAGCAATTAACGTTGATTGTATGAGCGTGTCAGTTAGGGAATAAATTGAAATGTGTTAATAAAATTTATTGTTCAAGAAATAAGAAAGCTTGAGAAATGTTAAGACCGATTGTAAACATAAAGCACTTTATTGATATTACGGTACAAATTCACAGCGCATGTATAAATTTGTGAATAGGAACGGAATAAGTAAATGATGTACACTAATTGTATTAATGAAGCGCATTTAGTTACGTAAGGGGAACCAATAAGAAAGAATCACTAAGAAAAAACCGTTTGAAAAGTATACAAAAAAAAATGACATAAGATTTATTATGAAAAAACTTAGAAGTTATACGGCTTTGCTAGTGGACCCCCTAGAGTTCATGTTTGAAGTAATCGATTAAGGGAAGAGAAATGACAAGACGTCGGTTTAGTCGAAACCTCAATTATTCAAGTTTCGATAATTGATTACGTTTCACTACTCGATTAATGCGATATATCGAGCATTTATTATCTCGTGATGATTCCAATGTCTAAAGCATACATTATTTAACAATATTAATAGCAATAACATAAGAAAGACATGTATTAATTACGCTTACTTGACTTTTAATTGCGAAAATTTAATTTCACGTCTATTAAATTGAAAAATTTGCAATATGGAAATTGTATGAAAGGAAAACCCAAGCACAATTTTAAAATAAGTTAGTTGTAATGCTTAATTATATAAATAATAACTTATCCAAAGGATTAGTTATTAAATTATTGTAATAATATATAAATATGTATGTACAATAATATTATATGGAATATATTTTATAATAATATATCATTGAGATCAGATAGTGAAAGTTATGTAGGCTTTAAAGCTAAGGAGTAATTAATCAAATAAGGTACTGTGGTCTTACTTTTATTTTATTAGGGATCGAATTCCAGCGGATCGCTTTAGCTTTAAAAAATGACCTTACAATTTTGTCGTTTTGGCACAGCGCAATGTAAATTCATGGACATCAATCATTCTAGTCATTTACCTCCAAAATCTTGACGTCACGCCTTGATTGCCTCTCCCCATTTTTATATTATTTCACCTTGCACCTCTTTCAAAATATATTAGTTACTATGGGTATCGTAAAGTAATTTATCACTTGTGAAAATTGATTGTGCTTTTGATCCGTAACACTAATTTGGTATAGCGGTGATCAAGTTATATTATTTTTGCAGAAATATTTTAATATTACCACAGTGAGAATGAAGTGGATGGGAAATTTTATGGTTCCTTTGTTTCATGTAGGTGCGGATGGAGTTATGAACCCGGAGTAAGTCTGAGACCGTCGACAGATATGGTAGCGTAGGGTTAGACTGTGTTTAGAGAGCTTCGTGACCGCAAACTAACCGCTATACCCCGGAGACTTAGCACAATTATGTTGATCTTCAAGTTATTACAGGAGACTCAATGTTTTTGTTCATGCATTTTATTATATTATCTGCTTTGCGAAGTACAAAAATCAGCCATATACAAATACGATAAAGGTTTCTTCTTAATCATAGCGTTAGTGATTTTATTTTTAAATGACTTTTTTATTATATTAGGTAATTCTACTATGAATACATTAGTATGCTGATGGGGGGTCTGCACTTTACTCGTTGCCTACAAAACTAAGAAAAATAAGGAGAAAAGTATTCCGGATAAAGTGTACCGATAATAAAATACTCAGTTTCAATCGCCTTAAGCACATTTATTGGCCCTATGTTTACCAAAAAAACTTAGCAGCTCCACATCATTTTGGAGATGGCTTGATAGTGTCGCAAATTACAAAATTCACCAAGGATTTAACAATATATATAATAAATATGTGTAGTTGCAAATTGCAAAGCTATATACAACATATTTTTTACACAAAATAGTTACAGAAATATTATGTTATACAAATAGCTTTGTCAAAATATTTATAACGATTTTGACAAAGCTCATAATATACTGTAAGCTTACAGAAATCTACAGTATAACTAGCAATATTACGCAGTCAACTGAATAATAACGAAAATAGGAACAAGATTGATTCGATCAAAATTGTTGTAGTCGGATGACAAATTAGTATAATTTTCTTATATATTACATAAAAACTGTCCTTGTGGCATATGAATTCGCTAGTAATGCTTATCATTAAAGTCCATATCAAAACCCCAGCGGGCAGGTACTCAAGAACCTTTGATTTCTCCTAAATTTGCATCCCGAGGGCATTTACGTATTTCTCCTTGATCGATAATATAATTTTCCAAGTATCTCACATTTTCGAGATAGCTTGCATTTCGAATCGCGTGTGGCGAATAAATTCTGATAAACAAAACAGAAAACATAATTACATATCGGATTATATGCATTTAAATATTGTATCAGGATTCAAAATTAGAAACGCTAAACTATTTCGGCTTCAATTAGGGACGTAATTAAATTAATTACACATACTAGCAGTTAAATAAGAAAATATGTATAAGCAGCACTTTCTTGATGTACGTTTCTGTGGCGCACCATACGTGGTATAAAAGTTTTTTTTTTATCTATGTATTGTATATAAATTCGATATGAATTACGTAGGTTTAAAGAACATAATACATACTTATGGAACGTCAGTCCGTGAACAAGCCATAACCGTTATTGGATGTAGCGAATTTATAATAAGTACAGTATAATGCGAGTTAAATGGATAGAAGGAAACCTTCTAATATCTTGACGCAAACAATATTCACGGTCTCCCGGCAAATAAATGAACCACACGAACCAAAATCACGAGCTCTGAATTTTTCAAACGTCCGCCACGGATCGAGATGTTCGTAGGCACAGCGGCGACTACAAAGCGGTTAACGATTAAAGAACTAAAGCCAAATGAGACTATGTCATCTTTGTTTCATTTTATTATTTATAACAAATTGAAAATATCAAATTATGCGGCACTGTAATCACGATCGCGGTCGTGACAGTATTGTTATAGTATTTTAATTAAGAAATATATTTTATGTTTCATTCACTTTATCGCTGTATAAATAATGTTATTTTACATATTAGTTAACAATTTTAGCCGTGGAAAGATGTAGGCGTACGAGATATAAATTACGATAGCACTAATGATAGTACTCTTCCACATCGCAAAGTCCATTGATGACTCATGTCTCGAGAATTGTAATAAATATATCTCATCTGGCTTATCTGCAGTATCGATTATAGGTAAGAAACACCAAGTCATCGCTGGGAAAACAATAGCAATAATAACAAAAGAATTACAATGTCCGCTGCCAAACGTCAATATCACGCAGGTGGTTGTGGTTGTAACGGTGGGCGATGTACCCGATGATACAGTGACTAAAACACAGCACCGATGTCGCAACATCGGTGATTTCGACCGTCGGTCATCTCTAACGATGCAACGATAATTAAGATCGGACGTCAAAATTATTTACGCCTCCAGCATCCAGTTGACCTGAAAGCCAGTCACGACTTTTTCCTTGTAGTCGATACTATTGTTGCTCTACTCATGTTCAGCTAAAATGAAATTCATACATTTCAACTCCGGTGTTACATTGTATTTAAAATAGACTGTCGCTGTATCAGAATCATAATTTATGTAACTATAACAAATTACAGATGAAATAAATGTGAATGGTGTCTAGACAAAAAGTTATTGTTAAATATTAATAAACATACATAAGACTTTTATCTAAAGTATTTTTGTGTGAAGAACCAGTTTGGGATAAAAATTATGTATTTTACCAGTTGATAATTTAATCATTTATAAGGCCTATATATAAAAACAGACGATTTGCAACATTCTTTTTATGTTTTAAATAAACATAAAAGCTCAATTCTATACGCTTTTAAGCAACTTTTGTCTCTATAAAAGTATGACGAAATAAGAAGTTACAAATTCTCTTTGTACGGAACCTTACCCTAAAAACATTCCCACGAATTAGATACTAATAGAAAGACGTAATAGATATGTATCTGTGTTCTGTGCGTAAATTGAATAATAAATACCTTTTTCGTAGTGGCTAGTATTGTGACAGCGTTAAAATTAATGCTTTATCTAAATGCTAACTAGTTTCAGGTTATTACTCATTCGGTTTAGTTATTGCTCATTGTTTGAGAACCGTCTGTACTGACCCAGTCATTACATAACGCGTTGGCGCCTAAATTATATTGTTTTACGCTTGGTTAAAGTCTCAAGAATATAGATAATGTGTTATTTGAATTATTAGAATTTAAAAAAGAAGGGGGGGGGGTATCAATTAAGTTTGGACATTTTTTAAGTGTCCCAAGGTTTCGCGATAAAAACCTTATCAGTCTACAATGCCAAGCCATTAGCTGATTAAATAGGTATTTTAGTCAACTCGTTTTTATTTAAATAACTATATTTGTGATTCAAGTTTTCGTTAGTTTGTATATATAAAAAATATATTTATGTGTATAGACGAGACAGATATTTATGTGCGTCTTACTAATTATCGTCAGATGTCAGATTTTAAATAATGTCGTCAATTATACGTGGCAACATTAAACCTACGCTTAATAATAATGCAATGTATGTTAAAAAAAGATATGTAAGAGCTAATACATTTTTCTTCGAAATTTGTGGTGTTTACGTTAAAAATCTGTTAGTGAAGTGTTATCAATTGGGTATAGAATACAATGGGAGCGAGATCGTTGTCAGTGACGGGCCACGACGCCGACGTTCGGTTCGGTCGGTTCGGTTCGCAACGTACAGAAACCAGGTTAACGAACGGATCCTTAGATAAATTCGAATACCTTTTAGGTAGGTTTTGTGCATACCTTTTTAAGTGGCCTTTTACTCGAACATTTAAAATTTCGCTTTGAAATGTATCGATCTTTTACCGCACTTCAATTAAAAGGAATTATATGAATCTAGAAAATTTTAATATAAAATACTATTTCTATATAAAAATCATTTAATAAATTATTAGTTGTATCGGTAATGTATGTAGCTTATCTAAAAGCAATTGCCTGCTTAGTGGCAGGTTTATACGGACATATGTTAAGTGATCAGAAATACCATTAACCCTTAATTATTACATAAGTAATTCTGTATTAGAAAAATTTAATCGAAAAACAAATATATAATTGACGTGTTCATATAATCATTCCTTCGAGAAGTGATTTAAACATAAATAGTAATTTAATTAAATGAAGAATGCTGACGGTTATAAAACTTACAAACTAACCATAAGAAGTAACACAGTAATTGGATTTAAAAAAAATATTGATTCATACACACACTATAGTTAATAACTAGGCCAAATAATTGAGCGATTCTAAGACTTTATAACCGACAATAAAATTCTGAATGGGAATTAATTCAGCGTGTTGTATTACCTAAGGGCTTGAGGCAGTTCATTAAGGATCCTTCAATCATTTGTTAGGGCAAAAAAATTTACAATTCACCTTTCATTTTTTATTCTTGGTTCCTTTATGCGTGTACACAAAACGTAAATCCTTCTTGCAATTAGATACGCACTTGGTAGGTTTCTTTATTTTAATTGCCAGTCTCATGTTTTTTATTATTAATATTTTAATTCGGCAATTTTTAAAATATCGCATTAACCAAGTAACGTCGCAATAGTTGTGTTTTTGTGTGAGTCAGGGAAACGATAGAACAGATTTTGATAGTATTTTGTATAAAGGTTACACAATGAAATTATATGAAAAACTGCGTAGGCTTTTTTATAAAATTTATCTATTAAACAGAATATTAAAAATACATTACATGTCAATAATTATGACTTGCTAATTAGTAATGTAAACTGTATCTCATTATGCATATTTCTTAATTAACTTGTAATCTTCGTGTAATTCATTCATGGTATTAAAAATAAAAATATTGTTAGCAAAGTATCAACAATTACATTTTTTGTCACGAAAAAATCAATAGACTCGATTAAGAAACATAAAAAGTGGCTAAAAATAAATGTTAAATATACTATGAGTACAAATAAATTTGATATGAAAGTGTTACTTTATTACTATAAAATATACAGTACACTAAAATATTACATTTAATTTAAAATCGCGTAGTTTTTGAATGTTAAGTGCACAACATTATTCCTATCTTAATTCCGAATCAATTTTTACTTATTGACTGTTTTACACTTAGCTATCTAGAACCTGTTATGTGCGTGTCGGCTTGCATAAACAAGGTTTCCACAGATAATACACAACAATACAATTTAAATAGATTAATAGATATATTATTAGGATATGTACATTTTAATTTATATGCTTTAAATTAGAGAATAAGTCTAGTAATAAAAAATCAAGATATACGATACAAATAATAATATCCTAGCCATTTAGCCAATTGCGTTTACAGGAATTGTAAAAATAACTTAAACAAAAGATTTATGCTCCAGTTAGATATATCATTAATATACTTTTTTGTATATTAAGTTTATACATTTATATATATACAGTAACACGCGTACAAATTTCTGCATTTATATTTTTATGAGCATAGTGGTAGCTACTTACAAATCCTCCACATACCTGACCCAGGTTGAGAATCTATACTAGTTTTCACACGATGCCTACTTAAAGATACGAAGTTTAATGCAGATGTAACAATAAACATGTCCAGCGTCACCAACGCACATATTCCTTGCATCTTATGATATTCGTTTATCGTTTTTTTTTTCTTTCGATAAAATAACATACTATACGTTTATTGGCCGTTCGATCGTTTTATTTCAACAATTTTTCTTTTAATTTACATCTTTATTTAAAACTTATATTAACACTATCAATTATTGTATATATGAAACGGATCATAATCGGATAACAAATTGCTGGTTAAGAATGTTGATTGGATGATTCAAAACAATTATCTAATTAATGTCATTGTGTAAAAACGTGAACGCATAACCGTGAGCATTCACGGCCGTGGCAATGAAAGTGGTATTTTTTTGTGTTATTACAATCATAGATGCGCGTTCAAGATTCCTATCATAGCTATATCGGATCCTTATATATCTATTATAATAATTCATAAAACAATCATCCAACGTCAGAACATTTCCACGGCAATAATACTGTAATAGTTGTTACTATATTTGTAATATTTAATTAAACTTGACTAATTAATAAGTTGCGTGCGTATTGCATTTAATATTACCGTAAAGGCTATCTTCCAAATGATCTGTGGTGTGTACAGTAGATCACGTTGTTTTATTAAATAATTTTTTAACATCAAGCTAAAATAGACCTTCCTACAGAGTGGCTAGATAAAAAATTGTATGTCTATATGTCTTGTAACTGGTTTATGTAGGGGACATTTTTAAATAAGCAAAAACTAACCGTGCGACGGAATGGCTGCCTTTTTATATATACCATAGCCTGGAAATCATTTATTAATTAGCGGTTCCTGTGATAGTATTACGTAATTTAATTATGCAAATAAATATATTGAATATAAATTAATTATATGAAATTATTCGAAATTGTTATTATCTCGTTTATTCACTGTTTCTTTTGAAAACCAATTTGTGGCGTTACGGTGTGAGTAATAAAAAAACTAATGAAAATACAAGACGCTTTAATATAGCTGACTATTTTAATGTTATCATCAAAAATTTCTACTTAATCGTTCATAAATCATTCAAAGTTACGACACGAAATAAAGATTAGGAAAAACAAAACTTTTATGGGGTGGTCACATGACTTTAATCCTGTATTCACACTGTCACGGCAACATGAGTTCATTAGCGGTATCACGAACGGAGCCGATATTGTATGCAAGAATTATCTCTCGAAGCTTTTAGCTCGGAGATTCCTCTTCAGATGTTTAAATTTCAACTTGACAGCTAGTATCGGAAGACTTAAATAGAACGTTTATCAGGAAACGAACTATTTAAAAGTTCTCTCATAAAAAAAAACAGACTTGGGGATAATTGTGTTAGAGAATTTGTAGCATTATATCGCTTTGTAAGACTGATTAAGGCACGCAGGTTGGCCGCTGATGAGTTCATACACCTATATTTTTTAACTCAGGAATGACTGGCCGTAGTAGTTATTTTAATTCAAAAAAGAATACCTACCGCCTTTCAGTCATTATGTAAGACATATAAGGCACACATTTACATGTTTACTAACATAAAGAGCGATTGGCGTAGAAATTTAGCAGATAGACTAGCTTTTTATCTTTTGTCCATATAAGCCAAATACTATTGCGTCTTTAAAATTAAAACCAGTGACAACATTGTATTTGAATAAAAAAATACTTTAGATTCATATCTTTATACAAAATGTATAGCTAACAAAATGATTCCACATTTTTTTGTTTTTCGTTGAGTTTCAGTTAACACAATATTAGTGCTATGTTTAAAATACCTATAAGAATTATTAATAGCAATATAATATATGACTTTTTTTTCAATTATATGTTATAAAAGCTAATATTTTATATTAATTTTATATGAGAATCTTTAAATATATATGTATATATTTAAACCAACAACGGAAATTATTTTGCTGGAAAATATAAATAACATTTGCAAATTAATCCATATTGTTTTTATTAATTTGTAGTCAATTTTACAAGTAATAGTTTAATAATTGAAGACGATTTGTACATTATAATTTATATATTATTAATAACTTTATTATATAAATGCATAGCAAGTAATATCTATTATTTTGGTCGTAACAAATGATAGATTTTATAAACCTGTTGTTATAATGTGTATGATAATATTATACTCACTTCAAGTATTCGTTTAAAAGCAACTTTTAATTTTTATATTCAAATACTTGTTCACACCTTAATGATTTGCATGTTGTATAAAAACGGACCAATAAAATTAAATTGTCGCTAAAGCAGTATGAAAAACACACTAATAAATATAGCAATAAAAATAACACCTTTAGTAAATTACAGTTTCTTAATGTAATATTAATATCAATATTAAAAAAGTTCGTTCACAAAAAATTCGTAAGAGTTTTTTAACACATTGTAATAATGCGAATTAGGTAAGCGCTAACAAAGTATATTTATAATGAACTCTAAGATTTTCGCGAGTTCTATTCATTTAAATGAAATTAACAATATAATTTTGTAATTAACTACATTCTCCCGAGGTTTCACATCTCGTCAACCCGTGATCACGGTTGCTGAAAAATAATTCGAAAAATATTAGATTCATTTAAAAGTACATATATGTATAGATATAATTAAAATAGCTCTGTGAAGACATGAACACATTACGCCCCATATCAAACCACGGATTGCGAGTGAAATCGCGACGCGACGCGTAAAACTGTCGCGATAAGAATCTATTGGGAGATAGCGATCGACCCGTTCCAGTCCAGCCGGACAGTTGCCTGACATTCTGGACTATCCGACTATTAGAAAACTTTAATGAATGCGACGTACACTATCTGCGTTTAAACGTGTTAGATTCGAAGTTCTTGCGCAATAAGTGATGTTATGCAATGTCATGCGAAAAAGGAGCAATGACGTCATCGAAAAAGGGCAATGTCATTATCAAAAGGAGGTTGCTGGTGAATATAATATTGTTGACATCGCCCGTGTAACTCTTGCGGATTTTCTTGCTAAGTTGACTGAAATTTTGTAGAAACAAAATATTAATGAATTTGACACATGTTTAATAGATGACATCATAGTTCGTTTCAAAATATTATTTTTTATTAATCCAGTCTATCCCCATTCACTGCTTCACATAGCATAACTTCACATAACAGCTCGAAGTCTTTCAAAAACAGTTTATCATTGACATCTATAATCGTTCTTATATATTAATTGTTCAATAATATAAAATAAAACAATACTTACATTGAATAAAGAACATGCATATCATATATCATATGTTAGTAGCGTAGGAGCTGCTCGCTATATAGGCCAATAGATTTTTTTCCTTAGGTGTATTACAGCAATAAAATTCAGTTTTTGTAAGGCGCTTGTTAGATCTCCCGTTGCGAGATATGTTGATTTACGTTTAACGCGCGTGACCCCGTCGGAGGCGATCATAGACTCGATAGAGGATCCGACTCGCTCAGATATAACTAAGGAATTATGGTCTGCTCTGGCTGAATCGAGATTTCTTTGTTTCACACGATTCCGTTCCTATTATATCAGCTACCAAATATAAGCTTTAAGATATTTGTTCATTGATTGTATCACTGTTGTATTTATAAGAAATAATTGCCATGAACATTGTCCTAGACCAGGAGTGAGTCACGTTACATTAGTAGTTTATTTACAGTTATCTTATATATATTACACTTAATCATGATTAAAAAAATTACTTTAAATCCGTTAAAATTCAAATGAATTTATCTATATATTAAACTTTTTAAAACAATACTCAAATAAGTAATTAATTACTTAATCCGTTATTCATATGTTATTACTAAGAATAAAAAAACAAAACAAAAAATCTAACAATTTACAAATTCCAACAGCGAAATGTAAATTCATTTAATGGTCCATTACATCCTACATCTATAACTTGAATGTTGCTAATTAGGCAACATGCAACATGCTTAGATCGATAGAATTAATGTTATTTAAAGTAGTACACTTTCACAATGAATTATTGTATGGAAATATTGTTCTCATTATAATATATACATCTATTAACTCGGAGTTATAGCTTGATATTATATTATTGAACTCCAAATATAAAGAATTCCTACGTAAAGTTTTAAGAGAAACGATATTTGTAAACGACATTTAATGTATCCCGTTATAAGTTTAACAGTAAATTCTTATTTTACGAAGCATTTCTTACCTCTTTAAACGGTTGTCAATCCATTCGAGCTTAGTTACTTTATTGCGATACGTATTGCTGATTTTATGTTCCCTATAGATTTATTAATTGTGATCATAAACAGTTTTCAATTACAACACAATTTTATTAATGAAAATAAACTAAATCCGTTACTGGTACTTAAGTTTTAATATTTTTATGAGTTAGTTACAAAACTATACCAAAACATTGAAAAATATTAATTGATAGTTAAAATTTTAAGGATTTTGGATCTTTGAAAGTTTGAAACTGAGTTTGGTTTTAGCTATGTATCTACTAGGTTATAAATTTTAACATAGTAATTGAATTTGTAATATAAATCCATGTAAGACTGATGAAATGAAAATATTTTTTATAGATTCAGCCTTGATAGATAAATGATTTCTTGAAACATTACGTGTTCCATTATGTTAAGAGTAATAAAATATCTTAGTGATATTATGATCTAAAGATTATTATTAAGTCCTATTATGTATGAAATAAGCAAGTTTATTATCACAAGTACATGATAAATGTAATTTATCCTTACACTTCCTATTATGTGAACGTAATTTAAGAGATAGCATGTCAAACCGCAAACTACTGAAACAACTTAAGATTAAACTAATTTGAACATTATTCTTTGTTTATTATTTCTTTTACAAATATTATTAATAGAATACCGTATCAAAGGCTTTATAATATATATATATACGTATGTGGAAGTTTGTATGTACGAATGTATGCCACATACTTAATAGGTACTATTCATTCCACATTTCTATGAAATTTGATATTCCTAGAATCTCTGCCGGAGTAACACAAACAAAATATGTTATTCATAGCTGCGGGTAAACTTTAGTATAGGCGTTCAATCGACTTCCATGTACCATACAGTGTAAATCAAAAACCGTGAATTACAAAACAATATTATTCAATTGTTTTCAAAATTATTTGCATATAAAGAGTTTCATCAATTTACCAGCAATCTCAATAAAACGCATAAAGTTAAATGCCTTCCGGCATTCGTCAAACGGTCTGGGCTAGACCCTAGTAGCGCAACAGCCACCCAGTTGCTAGCCAACATCCTACCGAAGGACAATTGAGCGATTTGTCAAGTATTGCATTAGGCAACTGCTCGCAGTCGATACGTGAATCTATGTGACGGGACTTTCGCATTGTGGCTCATCCATTTCTGTTTACACTACATGAGTCCATAGAATTATCCATTCCAACGCGTATTGGATATATTGTAACAGATAGTAGCCGAAGATCTTTGTACGTGGGTTGAGTCTCGCGAAAATAGCGAGCCTTACGCAAGATATATCTACAAGGGACAATGGACGAGGAATGCTCGGAAACAAGCTTTTTGGGGATTTATTGGATAGATTTTATGTGGGATGGATTTGCTTTCCTTACATCTGCCGCCTACTATATGACCTAATACCAGTATTTACGATGAAATCTCAAGCACCCTTTCTGTTTATGTCTTGAATATTATTTATGATAATTTCAAATTCTTAAACAATGTTACATAATCTTATTGAACTAATAAATAATATTAACTAACTATAAAGTGAGTTGTTTCACATTTTACGTCAACGTGTTGTCTGAATAACGTTTCTCAAGATAACATTAACCAATGCATTCCAATATGCCTTTATTGAAACATCAATTAAACCAAACGTATTATTTCATTAGCTCTTCAAAATAAATCTTAGAGATGCTTTGAAAATCATCCGAGCCATTTAAATATTCCCAGGATTCTAGGAGTCGGAAGAACAGCCAACAGGGGACTAATTAAAATTAATATGTTTAACCGTTTCTGTTCGTTAAGGCGACATCAATTTCCTCGACCTGTCTCGACCTCACTGCACTATGCTCGCCTCCCGACACCGTCTTTTATGGATTCGACACCAACTCACATTTACCCACCATTTGTACCGTTCATACTTGGAATTAGATATCCATAATACGATATGTTAGCTGCTTTCAATTCAATAGAAAGTAATTTTACCATGCAGTTGGAAATGAGACACGTCTTTCTAGAATAACTTGACTACATTTTAGCTTTATATCTCAATAAGATCTAATTATGCTGGTCAGTTACAATATCATATAGTAAAAAGGCTATTTAACAATTTAAGCTTTTCTCAATCTATAAAACTTAATTGTTGTGTCATGGACTTACTTTTATTAAACAACGATATGAGTTTGAAAAAGCATAAACACTTTACTTCTTGGTTATTAACATGATTCAAATAACAAATATAGACGAAATGATTCATATAAGATGACAAATTGATAATTTAAAATCTATAGATATTCCTAAAAACACCTCAGTTTTAAAATATAAGTGAGATTTCATAGCTTATAAGGCTTTTGGATTGTGTGCTCAGGTCTAAGTAACGGTGGATGCGCCCACTCCAGGTGTCGCTCGAGTGTGCGATTCGTCCCTATGTTCAAACGATTTACGAGACGTCTCCTACTTTATTGGGTAAAGCGATTCACATAAATCCAAAAACAACATCACACTGAATATTTTTAACAGGACTTACCATTTTAGTTATAAACGCTCTGCTTGGACATTCCTAACGGAATAAACAACACGAGAGCATCTTGTGTATTACACTACTTTAACATGTAATGATGAAATATTTTAAAATGTAAATGACGTTTCCAAAATAAGACATAATTTTCGTGTGGTTTGAAATATCGCAAACCAACCTGAATATCCTGTTACAAATATTATAACAGGAACTCGGGTCAAATGAACAAAGAACGATGTCAATTTTCTTCAACAGTCCGTGAGTAAATAAACCTATGTCTTAATTCTAGGAAACGAGCGAGTTACCTCACGACAAGTTGCCTAACTATCTAAGAAATTGTTAATATATATTCCAATTACATTCTGAATTTAATCTACATGTATTTGGTTTTATTAATACTTTTTTCCTTTGTAGAATTTTGTAAAAACAAAAATAAACATTATAAGGACATGATTGCGAATTTCCTAAGTACGAAATAAAATTATTTTTTAAGGATTAGCTGCACATATTTTACGGTTTTATAACTTGACCTTTCGATTATATAGCAATAATCGCGCTGGTATGAAGAGGAGATATAAAAGCTACTTAAGTAATAAAAACTTTTTTACTTATAGTGACTTGGTGCAGAGAATCCATTGCATATGCAGTAATAAAGCTCGAAATTATATTCTTGAGATAAATTAAATCTGTTAGTGAACACCTTTCTGTCGTTACTTAAACCATCTTCGTAGAAACATTAAACCGTTGAAAAATATTGATTGTAATTCATCTTGTTAAGATAAATATAAGAATATTATTTGTAAGAACAAATCGCGTTAATGGCAAAAATTTGAAGTATCTGAACAACGAAATCAAACATTTGTTAATGTAAGCACATATAGGTACAGTTATCCGTTAACCTATAATCTCCAGGATTGACTGACGGAACAGGCACAGCAGCAATCACACGAAGTACGACACATCCGTTAGGCATTCAGCCTCATAGATGTCTGGAATTTGACTAGATATCATCTGCGTACCGCACTAACTTCTGACCCTACGTATAAGGAAAACGCTTATGATTCTAGAACATTAAGAATTTATTTCTTATCCAGATCACTGGTAGTTCATAAATCGATTTCTATTTACCAGTTCGATTTTATTACATCGATATAAAATGTAAACTCATTAATTTTATTAATCGACGCTTTGTCGTTTGTCAATGTTATTGGAAAGTATACGCCATTTAGGATATCACCGAAACTGCCAATCAATTTACTGTTACCGCTGTAATTTACCTCGCTAACAGTATTATTATTGTAGTAGCACAGATGATATCATATAAATCTGTCAGAAAAAAGTCGCCTGATATCTTAATCTCGATCATAGATCATAACTCCCTAATCAGGTCAACTAACGTTCAAGTCAACAAACTAGTTACAGGACGGATGTTACCTGTTTAAAGAAGCTAAAAACTGGATGCCGTTTAATTTAAACGTGCTGCCTAATTCATTTTCTATATTAACTTCCGCAATCAATTAATGAAGAACAAAAAGTTTATTTAAATTTTAAAATAAAATAATTCTTGTGACATGATTATAAAGTTTGAAAGTAATAATAGAATAGTAAATTGTGGAGCTCAATTTGTAGCAGGAGAATGTGTGTGCTTCGATATAGGAGTCATGAATTAATATATTCAAAACAAGCCCATGTTATGTATAATCGGGGACAAGACATGGTGAGGACATGACCACACCACATAGAACTCTTGTTTAATTACCGTAATTCATAATATCTGTACTAACAGATGCTGGTTTATCTTAAGTATGAATTTTTCTCTATTGGTACAAGGTTGTCTCCATATTAAAAGTCAATTAAAGTCTGATCGATGTACGTCTGAGATCCTCCAATTATTATTTTAATGGTGTTTTTAACGATGCGACGGGATTTATCGCATCGTTGGGGTAGAGTGTGCACGCAATGCGAGAAGAAAAAAAAACACTTGTGGCTGGCAAGTGAATTCTTTTAGCTGATATTAAATTTCTCAACGATACATACATAGTGATGTTTCAATATATAAATGTTTATAGCTAACTGAATGTCATAATTATAAGATTTACCTAATTCTCATTCATAAAACCATGTTAAGTATGTATATTAACTAATAACAAAAAACTGTGTCATTTCTTCTAAAATTTGTATACAGGGTGACTGGTGAATTGCTATCAATATTTAAGGAGAATACTCGGTACATGATTCTCATTCGAATTATGTAAAAAAAATAGGTACTTAATTTTTGACCAAATTTCCGTATAAATAAATAAAGTGTTGACACGTTCCAAGTGTTCCAAGTGTGGACGCGTAGGGCGGCGTGCTGATACAACACCACGCCGCCACACTCGTATGTGTGAGTGTGTGTGTATACCTAATCTGTAGGGTGTTTACACGATGCGTAATTAATTACATAACTTTTGGTTAACTTTACTTAGAAGTTTATTAATATTTATGTTATATTAATTTTTATTTTGTCATATATGATCGTCAAATATCACGTCCTCAAGTATCGATAGTAATTCACCAGTCACCCCGTATAAGACTCATCCTTTATTTATACTACTGATTTATTTTCTTGAATAATTTTAGAAGAAATGAAACAGTATTTGGTTATTAGCCATATACTTAACATAATTTTATGAATATATTTTTTCTTTTTATTTAATATTTTCTCACATTAAGTAAGTAAATGTATCTAATGTTGAATTATCCGTATACTGTGATAGCAAGATCTTGTTAATTTGCAAGTTTACAGGAGGTCTGAGACTATAGACAAGCGGTTGCATATCAAGCCAGCGGTCAGCGTGTTGACAGTCTGTTTTAGTTTAGATTAGAAAGGCCTAGATTGATAAAAGCATTAAAATTATCAAGGAAATTATATAACAATTAAGATTTATATGGTTAAAACTTACTTATTTTATGATAGTAATTGTCAAGTAAGGTGTGTGAGTGGAAGACATTACCTAATACCTAAGTTTACTTATTTAATACATATTAATTTCAAATTTTTGCCACTGTTTGTTTGTAGGTTTTAAATCATACATTAAACTTGGAATAATTTCGAAATTTTTTTGGGAAAATTTTTTCATATGATCCACCATGCACCTCGAATTGGACTTGTGAGTCACAATATTTATTGGCTTAAGACTTTGCAACCATACACAAAAAAAATACCATTGTACTTACAAAATTTATGAAGACGTTTGAAAAATATTTCTTCTAACATAGAACTACACTAATAGAATACATAATTGTACATAACTACACTAATAGTTAAATAGAGTTATAGTTTAAAACTTATCGAAGATAACAAAATGTTAACACACAAAGAGTATCGCTTTAAGTGACTTTGTATATTATAACAACTCGCTTACGGCTAAGGAACCATTACCTATAACAATATCAAACTCGGTCGCCATCTTTGTTCACGATTTCGCCAGTGAGTAATAAAACTAACCCACGGTTCTTATTTATAAAGGCCATTTAATAAACAGCCGCTAAAAGTATCACATTTAAATAAAAATACAACATTCCTTTAAATTTTAGCTAACACTCATAAAAGTTATTGACTTAATACAAAAGTTCTGTGAATAATTTTGAGATGAGAACATTTTTGATGACAATCACGAAAATTAATATAACTAAACTTGACACAAACAAAGCCGGACATAGTTATATTACAAGATCAATGAGATAATAAAATGTCTAAACAATTAATAAACTTTAAAAGTATTAGGATTTGCGAATATGCAGTATTAGTAAAGTTGACACATACTATTGATAAGAGGCGATGTAAGAAATATATACGATAAAACAGGACGTTTGAACATCTTCCTTCATAAAGTTTTATAGAAAATCTGATAACAACACACTTATGTCAACGTACTTACAATCACTGAAGCAGTTTAAGTGGGTTCTAATAGATATGACTGTATATATAATATCTGAGTAATGCTACGAAAAGCAAATGAAGTAATGAACAGCAGAATCCTATCTTTTTAATAACTATATAGGTAGTATAACTAAATTTAAAAAGATTAATATACAATCAGAATAAATCTGATTCATTTTAAGTCAAGATAAGTCAACAAAGTCATGTTCGATACTATTCGTAACTCCGTTGAAGATATTGTGTCCGCGATTGTATCAGACTCCCCGTTGCCTTATTGATAAGGTTTCCATACTTCCCGTGTAAGCTGGAATGCTTCTGAGTTTATTTAATGTAATTTATATGAAGGTACAGGGATATCTCGATATAAAATTTATAACACGCGTGTAACAATCGTATGTTGTATGATAACGAACGCATTTGTATTTATTTTTCAAATATCTTGACACTATATTCTGTTTTGGATTCCTTTTTTAACAGATACGTAAACTAATTTATATATTTACCTCAATTCATAGAATCGAAGTTTAATATAATGTAAAGTCTATATAGTTTTTAGATGTAAATGGTGAGTAATTTTTGATCCGTCTCGATAGCGGTTACATGGCAAACAATAAGCAGGCACTTTATACCGCTATACTCGTACATCATAGTGAATAACCACCTTAAATTGAAACTGTTATGATGGGCAGAATAGATTCGCTCGGGGTCGAGGCGACATCACGAAGCAAGAGGGGTTAAGGAGCGGATAATTGTGAATTCACCCAATACAATAGCCAATTTCATGATGGATTTTACCGCAAAGCTGCAATCATGATCTATAATTTTTATGAAAATTAAAATTCATAATGAATAAACCTTTGAGCTGACAAATAACATAAACATATACATTTCCTTCGAGATATTTGTCATAGTGCCATTGAGGCTGAAGAAAACAAACGGTTCCGTGTTTGACCTCAGCCTTAGCCTTCATGTTTGTCTAACCTTTAATTGTCTCTGGGATTCAGAACAACGCACGGTTATGTATACTTAGTCGCAATAAATCTCGCTAAAAGTACTATAACTAAACACAATAAAATTGTTCAACAAGCTCTTTGCGAGGCCTTTGCCCATTACTTTCCTTATTTTATTGTGTTCTCAATAAGCGAACGCATTTCAATAACAATTAAAGCTGGAAGTAATTCATAAACACTTGTACCGAGATAACGTAAGCGCGAATAGATAGGGTTTTAGTTCTAGAAATATCAGCAACAGTGACATTTATTTGTTACTGATAAACTCAGTCTTCTAATTGATTATGCACGAAATATAATTGCCTTAACAAAAACTATATTGAGTTTAAATACGTGGTTAGCTTGATAATTGATTGCCATTTCAATAAGAGGTAATTTGCAACGTCAGTATTTTTTGTGGTTAAATACATTTATCATAAAAACTTATGTTTTATTTTGATTACGCAGCAATTTTGTTACTATTATATCAATGTTCATAGAAATATTTTAAAACCTCAACTTTTCCCTTTGCTTTTGAACTCTCTACAAACTCATCTTGAATAACAAAGTGCAATGTCCGATTATGAATTCTAAATGGACGCTATTTATATATTTATAAGCCTGAATGATATACGAGTTTCTTTAAAACAAATGATTTAAGATAAGTTTCGTTATGAACTAATAAGACTTTGTTGATCTAAATATATGATTTATATTTCTTTGTATCTGTTAACAAGAGTACGACCTAAAAGACGTCTCGTTAAGCAAACGCTTTAACCAATAAACTACGTCTCACATCCGAGACTGTAAGCTTATAGTATTCAACATTTATTCAACTCAATACATATTTACAGGTCAGCTCGAGTTCCTGCCCTTTATGTGATCCTTGTTAAATAAAATTGTAAAGAGCATCGCAGCAACAATTCGACACAGCGCCGACTGGCTTCGTGATCACAATGCTTTCTCATTAAACGTCAACGTTCGAAGCCGTGACACTAAAGTCATTTCAACGAAAAAAATCCTTAGCTCATTTTGTTAAATTTCTTACCGTACGGAAAAAGAGCACAAAAGATTTTTCTTAGGCGAGGCGTGACTGTCGTAATTAAGTGAGAGCGATCGTGTTGACGAAGTACTGATCTAAGATGCGTAGTTAAGCTTCGAGGATGGAAAATATTTAATTAAACTTTCATTGTGTGACAGAAGTTTGTATAATAATAATAAATATCATTTCATTATGAAACACTTGAGACATTTCGAGTCTCATTTACTAAGCCATAACATAAAACCCTTTAATAAGTTGCTTCCAATTTAAAATCAAAATTATTTTTAAGTCCGCTGTCTTTCAGAAGAGGGGACCCGTCGAGGGCCAGATTATAAATCATAAATGCCACGTTAGCCTCGCCAGACGGTCGGCTCGTATCGAAATTATCGCCCGCGAGCCTCACGTAAAATATACAAAACAGTTTCAGGTTACACGTCAAATATTTCTTTAAGACGTCTAAAATAAACCACACTGACTCATTAGCTTATACCCGTTTCACAGTGAAAAGTGTTGCTAGAACAAAAAATATTTTTATACTATTGCAAATGTAATAATGTACATACACACATCGTAAATAAAAAATAAATAAAAATAGGTATAATTTGTAAAAAGATTATACAAAAAAAAGTCTATCATTATTATGTTGAATTATTTTGCCAAGACTACTTAACACTGATAAATATAGTCATTATAATTTAATATATGTAATTTGTACATCATTTAAATAATTCCATTTAATATGAAGACTTCAAATGTTTTATAACAATGATATATGCGAAATGTCAATCTGTCAATTGTTTTGTTATTCATCAATAAATAATGTCAACTCATAAAATGTGTGTCTCATATATAGCGAGACTATTCTGTGTGGGTTATAAAATGATTTAATACAATCTATTTTTGTCTAAATGTATTATATAATATTAAATCTAGTTTTTTAAATCGACTTATATGAATTCACTTTTAATTTTTTCTGTTTCAAATACCTTTAAGTCATGATAAACAAATACAACCTAAGTAATAGTAGATAAATAAAAATATTAAGTCTCTTATAAATTAGGCTATCTTGAAGCGAACTTGTTTTAATTTAAAATTAAGACCATTAATGCACTAAAGTACTATTGTACTATCGTGATATCCTCAATTACTTAGCAACAATTTACAAATACAATTCATGTGTTTATTTTTATCTAATCACGTTATAAATGATAACCATTGAAGGTTATAAATATAGAAGAATAAAAAGGGTGTCACAGCTGAATTATATAAAGTAGTTTAAAGGCTTTGAAATCCACATAGATTCATATATCATTCAGTTATAATAAAAAGCTTGCAGATGCTGTGACAGTAATCATGGTCACAAAAACCTTCTCACATGCACCTCCAATTACAAACCATCTAAGGAAATCCTACGTGCCTAACATAACAACGGATAAAATCTAATACACCACTAACTTTATAAACCTAAATAGAAACTCAATAATTCAGATTATAACCACATTATAACTATGTTTTTAAATTATTTTAAAAATGCTGTTATTCTAAAATTGTATATTATTTAACGGAATGATATATACAGATTCCAATTAAGGCAGATTTTTGCTGAGTTCTCTTGGCATGGCGCACATACAAAATGGCTGCCGCATGCCTTCCTAAGATTGACTAGTAGCTGCATGCATTGCCAACGGCGACGCGGAGTGAGCCGATCTATCTGAGGCCAACTTACCATGGAATGAAGCTCTAGGTAAATTAAAATTCTTTTTGTTTGATGATAAGTGTTTCGAGATTGCTAGCAAACTTACTGCCGTCTTAAAACATCTCAGAGTTTTTATATATAAGCTTTAGTTATTGAACGGAATGCGTAAATAAGAGGAAACTTGATTGTATTAATTTCTAATAAATATTTAAATTTTGTCCCTGAACAAGCGTACATATATTAAATGTCGCCTTATTTAAAATACGCGTCGTTCATTGAACTCGAGCAAAATTGATTACGACTTCTTATAATAAAAAGATGTAAAATAATACTATTTGTATTTTAAAACTTCAATGCTATCATAGAAACTATTTATTATTCTTGGTTTCTATAAGGTTGGTTATAATAAAAAAAACGTATAAACTGCTTTACTTGCCAGTTGCCATCTAAAGTGATCAAATCAAGATCAACCATCCGATTCATACCTGCAAAGAGAATAAAAATATTAATTTTAGTTATATTTAATGTCCATATCGTTTAAGCGGTATACGGGGCACCATGAAAAAACATAATAATAACGTTCACACATTAAACGGTGCCCGCCTTAACTGCCAAAAACCCATCATTACACAAATGTATTCGCCGTTAGGCCACAGCCACATAAGTCACATTTATCGCCGCATCAAAAAGCAATCAAGCGACAAAAGTTTGGGGCGAGTTATCAGGGACTCAACGAATATCTTTGAAACGCACTAATCGATTCGAGAGAGGCCACAGGTAAGCCTGCCCGAAACATAATTTACGGACAACGATAAAAACTATGCTTCGGGAGCAGCAAAAATTTATCAATAACATTAAAACGAGTTAGCCTATGACAATAACGGATGTAAGGATCTCAACGCCTCGGGTGTTTTGAATTAACTCTTAATAAAACTGCATACATCATTGTTAATAAAGCTGTCGCAATAGTATTCTGTTGTCGCATTGTAATTTCGCATTCGTATAATAAATTTAATATCGAAGTTCATTTTTTAATTAGTTAAGACACGTTAACATTAATAGCGCGTGATTACGTTTGTGTTCCGAGCGACTCCTGCGCTGGCATTGGCTGGGACGCCCCGCTGTTGCGAGAAATATGTAACCCATCTACTCGAGGAAACAAACACCACAGTATTGACGCGGTTATAAATATTGGAAATGACCCGACATTCCGATTAAAAAACCAATTTGAAGGACCGATTTAAACTGTTTGCATTATCATTTCATATCACATTTTATTGTTTATTATATTCTTTGTTTAATCCTTCTCAGACTTTTTTAGTTATTATTATAACAATAAAAATACATCTAGCTAATTTTGTAGCAAATGTTTTGATATTATTTTTAATGATCATGTATTATCAAACAATTTTCCAAAAAATAATCCATACATAACAGTCTGCACATAAAGATACATTATTACATAATGATTGAAAAGTATAGTGATCTTAATTACTTGTTTTCAGTGTGGATATTATAGTTTGACTGGCAAAAGGTATGCCAAAAGGCACACGTACGAATCCTTTGTTTAAATTAAATTGACGATTATTTCCTATACATCTAGATGACAAAAATTTCATACGAGTATCCTAAAAGTAAATTTAAAACTTTTCCAAAACATCATTATAATTAAGTTTTTTTGATAATTTAGTTATTTTTTCACACGTGTATCATACGTCATTTTGTTTATGGTCAAGTGGAATTCAGGGAATACGTAATAATTTTTAATCTCTCTCACACACTGCATTTTTTTAAATAAAATTTACCCTATTTGCTTTCCCCGTACTTTTAAAATATTTATTACATATGTCATGAAGATTGGCTTAGTACTTTTAAACTGATGGTGTCAGTACTGAATTGTGCGCATTGGTAAATTATATGTATAAATAATACCAACATTGGTTTAAATAGAATGGAATTCTTTATTTCAGTTATGGCGTTATAAAAATGTACATAGTTATTTTATTTCCATGTCCAGATATATGTCATAACAAATGTTGATATACCTACTTGTAGGTATGAGTAAGAAAATGTATCTGTATAAAATGTAAAGATTAACACTAAATGTATAAGAACCAAATATATTATAGGTATTCATCCTAATAGAGTAAACCTACAAATACATAATTATTGACGAATATAATCGGTCATAATTTATAATATGATATCTCATGGGGCCGTGACACCGGATTGAAATAAAACTATAATATTAAATAATACAGAAAAAAGCTGGCCGGGCCATAAAAAGTTTATGGCTTTTTACTTGGACGAGAGGTCGTGGAACCCATACATTTTGTTTGAATTTTTAATTCAACTAAATATGTGCATCTGATTACCATCAATAAAATTAATCAATACAAATCAATGTTTATATGTCACAGTTGTCGAAAATGACAAAATATTCAGGCTTGAGTGGCACTCCTTTGACCGAGTCTGTAATGTGCCCACTCGTTGAATTTTAAAACGTTCCGATGCAACAGATACAGGCTGGTGTAGTCTTATTTGAATTGTGATGTGAAATGTGTAAAATGAGTTACCTTTATGAGGAGTAAAGTGGCACTTTACACGCGATAGGATAACGTTTACATTAATCACTCATGAATGTCTGAATTATTTGTATTAATAAATAGTAAAACTTGTTATTGTATTTTATACGAGCAAAAATATATGTGTCATATCTGTTAACAATCACAATATATTTTTATTCAGCAACATTAAACACATAGAAAATAAATCAAGTTAGTCCTAACGATGTAAAATAATTGGATATCCGTAAACCGTAATCCTCTGAGTTATTATTAGAAGCTATAAGTTATTCGCTCCTGTCATGCTCTGACCTCGACTCAAAATTTGTATTACATTATTAACCGTACTAGAAATGCACACTGCACAGGGTTATATTAAATCACATAGCTCTAAACACGCTACCGGCGCCGATCCCTAATTGTAAATAGCAAATACAATCCCTAGATTTAGCGTATTAATTAAAATTAAAGATTCTCGTTTCTCCCCACTTACGCTCGGTATAAGTTAGCCCGCTACCATTTATACCTGTTCAAAATCACTCACACCAATACAAATTAAGCATTCGGCATATGCTATAAAGGCTAAATTTCAATAACGACGCGTGACGCGATCGTAAACAATTGTCTGCTATATATAGAAGGCATAAAGTACATTTTAATTTGTCATATATTCGAGTAACAATATAAAATCAAACAAGGCGCGTAGTTAATAATTTATTGATATAAGACATGCAAAGCCCATAAAGTTACCAATGGCACACGTCTCGGTCTCTTTAATTTGTAAGTCGTTAGTGTTAAGCTGGTAGTGCTCTGGGTCCAAGTTGACTTCAGATTAAGATTTCACCGAGCAACGAGTCATTTCAAAACTGTAGTTATTTTATTAGTTCTTGTAATATCTCTATTGAAATTTGTTGTAACCAGTTTGAGTTATTACAAACTGTAGATGGCTTTTACAATTGGGATGAGTGTTTGTTACACTATAAATCCTAATTACAATATTAACAGAGGCCTATAGTTTCTTACGGCGTAGCTTGAAGTTTGTAGAACCTATAAAAGATAAGGATATAAATGTTTCCTTCTTAAATGAATGTCTTCTTAACGACTGTCTCCCCAACTGCCCATACAATAACATTAAGAACTTATAATCCGCTAACATTTCCACCGTTTGGATCCTTTTTAACCGACAAAAAAAGGCCATATTTTTTTAGGAATGCTCAAGCAAAACTTCCTTATTTTTGAAGCTTTCTTTGATCATTCTTTTTGGAAAGATTTTATCTTCCAATTGATCCTGTTTTAATATTAAATTTTGTTTATATCAGTAGAAGAAATGAGAATTGAAATCCTTTTAAACTACTTAAAAAACTTCATTCTTAGTAGGTACCTAACTATTTATTTTTGTTTAAAATCATAATAGATGGACTTATCTTAATATAATGAATACTACAGATTTCTTCGTAAAGTATAGGTATTATTTTAAAATTGTATGAGAAATTCACTTGTAACAATATTCAAGCAAAAAATAAGAAGTAGAAAAATTTATTATTCATAATTAAGTATTTTCTTTTATGTTGAAAATTTTTTATATTTGTTTTGGTCAGAAGTTAATATTTACTACTTCTCAATAATCCCAAAGAAGAATATAATAAATTTTTTACAGTAAATATTGTATAAATTAACAATAGTAAATGTATTTATTGTGCGTGTAAACGGCCAAAGATTAATCCGTAAATGGTGTAATAGAGCTTTGTTACAATTTAGTAAATAAACGGGCGGTCAACTGTAACCAAGCGTAACAACGTAAGTGTCCCAAACAATGGAGTCAACTGCTGATCAAACAAAATTTATCGTTGAGCTCTCAGACGTTAGGTTGAAACGGACGGGGCGGTGAGTCCGGAGAATGTTAGAAAAACTTATAGAAAATGACAAGCGAGTGACAAGGACGGGCAGAAATATAACTTAGAAAAGAAAAGGATGGATAGAAAACCCGTTCGCCAGCATTCCGCAGCATGGTGGATTTAGGAACGGGGGCAGCGCGATACGATTAGGCGGTTATGCCTTGTTATTTTTAAACATCGAAGATGTGATTTTTAAAAATGATTCCCATCTACCACACCCAATTATAGTTATTTGTTTTACAATTGTCTTTATATCGTATGTCACATTTGATTATATGATACGAATACCAGTTGATATTATATATGCATAGTTTAGTACAAGAATTATACCAACTTTAATACTTCTTAATTAGAAACTGGTCTTAAAGCAACAGCAATAGTATGCAAATCTTATCGAATACCAATTATATCTAAAGATTTGTAAAGTTTTGACATCAGTGAGATAAGATTTCAAAAGATCTCACGAGATTTCACTCATAATTATGATTTTTAGGCTTTTTAAAATAATTTAATTTTTTCTGGTAAAAAAGTTTTGATATAAAAATTATAGGTTTCTATTAAATTTAATATCATACATTAATGTTGTGTAGTGAGGATTGGTATAGAAAAAAGTTCCTAAAACTGTTTACAAATCGAAAAAAAGCATGCAGCTTTTATTACTTTAATGACAGATTAAACAAACCGACCGCATCATTGTTGTTAATTCATCGTTTGTATTTACTCCGGAGGCTTTAGTGCTTTATTAAATGTTTTAACTGAATCAATTATTCTTTTCATATATATTTGTGTAAGTTCCATTGTTAAATTGGTTAATGTTCTCATTAAAATGTATGCAATTAGTCAATATATATTATAGCGCATAAAAAATTACTAGCTACTAATTTACTGTATTTTATAAAATATTTCTATTTTATAATAAGATTACATAGTTTTTATAAGTAATGAATACAGTAAAGGTACAACTGACGAGAGTCGGGATGGTGTTTTATAGCTATATAAATACAATTTGAAATTTCACATATAGTAAGTAACTTAGTATTATTTACTTCTTACAGTCTGGCTATATTTGCAAACAAAAAATAAATACTTTTTTCATAGTCGCGAGAAAACATCTATAGGTAGTTTAGTTATTTCAAAATATTATGAAATAGGAGATTTTCTTCGACTATATTAAAATAAAAGAAAAATGCTTGACACAACTTTTTTATCATTCTTTTTTCCTTACTCTATGCCCAAGTATAAGTAAGTACTACCTATCAAGTAATTTTTATACGAATATAACGAAAACATATCTCATTCATAAAATCAAAACTATTTTTATTATCTTTCAAAAACAAGCACTGAATTCGTCTTATTCAGAACACTTCGTACCCAGCGAGGTTCAGCATCATATTGAGGCCCAAAACACCAGCCCCACGCAACCCAGGGTGTCCGATTGCTTGTCGTGTAGCGTCACTTATGTGAAACGGACCACGGTAGAACAAGTTATGACAAGACAACTACGCCGACACACGTGATAAATATTTTATTTATTTTTGATAGCAATTCCTGTTAGTGCTTTGAGAATGAAGTAGCGCCACGGGTCACGAGCGACTATTCGTATATATTTTTTGGATATCTTGTTTTGTTTTACATACGATCTAAATTCGTGGTATTCGTGGTGTTCGTGGTTTGTTAATATATTTAAATTAAACTATTATTTTCCTATTTACTACGCGGTTTTTTATTTTGACTATAAACTGCATACTCCCGACGTTTCCGTTACTTTACAGCAACCGTGATCACGGGCAGACGAGATGTTGTTAATATTTATATTGTCATATATTTATCTATTGAAATATACTTAAATATTGAAATTATTTATTAATCTTTTTTATATATTTCACACAAAATGTACGATGCACATACAAAGACACTTTCTTAATCATTTCAATATTATATTAGTCATTTTGAAAATATTTTGCGACGTAGATTTTATTTTTATTTGTATTATTCCATTCATAATAGTTTACAGCTCCAGTTTTAATAATAATATGACCATGTTTCTCAAGATGCAATTCTCGTTAAGTAAAGGAACTCTCGTAAAAGAATTATTTCGTATTTCTAATCATAAAAAATGCAGGTATAAGTAAAATGTCCTACATTTATTTATGTAATTTTAGTATGCTAATTTATATTGAGAATTTAATATGTATATGATAAACATCTCATATGTCACACTAGCCACAACCACAAAATATTGTGGCTTCCATTGACCGTATAACTACTAAAAACTATTTTTTATTAGTCTTTGTTTTAAATATATTAGATGAGACTTAAATATACTTTTGCATCTTAAAGCTATTTACAATTTCATGAAATCATTAGAAATGCATACAATTGAATTTGATGGATATACAAAAGAAAATTTAAAAAGGCATCTTTCAATGGACAGTATCGGGCGCATTAAGCCTTTACGTCAATTAAATTCTTTACATTACCTTGTTCCTTGACGTTATAGTGAGAGAAATAAATGTGAACCCGTTTTTAAAGGGTCTATAAATGTAAGTACACTCGCTATTTTTATATTCAGGGAGTTATAGTTTGTATATTATTATAATTCCATCATGATAAATATGACATTAATGGATTAAAGTAATATAATTCAAGAAATTCATGTACCTACCATTGTAATGCATGTTTTCTAAATACGTCACATACTTCAACATTACTATATAAAGGTGGTGATAATATAAACTATGTCATAAAATTTCTTAAAGACTTTGCATCACAATTAATAAGCAAATGCCGGTCGTAAATGGTGTTCAATAAAACTCTTTAAAGATAGCTCATAGTTTTTCAACCAGAAATGTCAAAGTCGACACATGAAGAGGTGCGAAGTGATAAAATATAGCTCTTTATACGGTAACAAGACTAGAGACAATGCCAATGTTTTTGTACTCGATAGCAACCTCCTTAGATCATTACAATAGCATAAAGTAGCCAGTTATGAAGAACCATTCTCTGAACACCGCAACCGGTTTAAAGCTTAAAGATGTTTTTTAGAAAAAGTTATACGTCGTTAAACAGTAAACATAAAGTATGTATTAACGAAACTCAAGCTAGATTTAACAATGTCGAGTGAATCATACATCATAACTTTGATATTCACAAACCGAGAGCGTTTAGGAATATATATTTGAGGCGTTCTCAAATTATCAGTACACCGCCAGCAACCGATCCATAAAAGTCAGAAAAATAAAAATGTTATATCGTATAAAATCGTATCTGCAGAGATAAGGGCGGCGACGCATTCGTGCTGCGTAGCCCATGGCTGTTCTCAATATTTCATATAACAACCTATTTGTATGCGTGCTCCAACAAACTTAAATGTGCACTGTATGTAATTACTACTAAAAGAGGACTGAATAAAATGTATCGTAATATAGATTAAGATATTTTAATACACAACTTATATGTCATGTTTTTTACTTATTATAGTATTGGTTGTTTAAATTCATTTAAAATTTATTTATTCGTATAATAAAATAGGTATTTATGCGGGTGTGTACACGGTAAGTTTGTTTCAATACTTCATTATCGGATAAGTTTGAACATTGCTGATTTAAAAAAGAAGAATGTATCGCAACAAAAACTAAAAGACCATTGCGTTAACATTCATTAACTCTGTTTATTTTCCTTCGCGTTTCATTAACTTGTTAACTTAACCCAGTTTCGCGACAACGTAATTAAATTATCTTTAAACAATTAATAATCACTACAGTGAATACAAATTAAAATACAATAATTTTTTCACCCATAAATATTATAAACACTCATAAGTCGTAACGGCTTTCCTGTCTATTTTCGTCAAAATATTCTCTGAAATAAAATGGTTTTTAAAAGGAATAATCCTAACTAAAACTAATTTTAACAAAATATTGAAAAAGACCGACAAAAGCTACAATTCTATAGAAAACTTCTACTGATATAAAATCAATTTAACGACTGCATATTATCGAATACAAAAAAAAATACGAGTACACATTATTATAATAGTTACAATACAAATTCATGTTCCGTTTTGTAACGAATGTTCTTGCATACTAAAAATTTCCTGTTCAAATAAGCACAGCTATTAATAATTGTCAAAGACTTGTATGGTGTCAAACAGATTACTTGAGCAGGTAGTTGCCCCATCTTGTCACTCTAAACAATTTTATCTGATTAATACCCATACTATAAAAATATGTAGATCCCTTCTACTAGTCCTTATGTAGTTAGTTTAAGATTGAAATCTCAAGAACCGATATATATGTATAAATGTATTTAAAAACTTAACTGGGGTGTACGGAATACTTGTGATGTGTTTATTAACATGCTGGTTTATTTATCGAATGAATCAAGATATACTATGAATATATAGTTTTATTCATTATTTAGAATGTTTTTAAACCTTTAAAATAAATATCTGCGTAGTTTTTTTTCATATTTTCTTTTTGATAGTATAAAAACCTTCATACTTGTGTATTTTTTTTATAAATCTAATATTAATAGATAAAAATGTCGGGGAATACAAATTAGTTTTTTTCTAATCACAAAACAACACATGCACTTGGTAGCAGTAACATGTGATCTATGACATAACATTCAAAAAAACCGGGCAATGAAAAAAAACAAGTCACGAATTTGTAATGAAATAATTCAACTGAATTCTAATTACGTCAAATGCTTAAATGAACATAAAGTAATATGGCATTTTAATATAAAAAATAAATAGTAACATTCTATAAGTCATCACGTAAGTCATTTAATTATCTCCAAAAATCCATCATTTAGTTTCATGTTATATCTATCGGCTTTAAAATAAAGGCCGGTCATAAACAAATAAGAGCTTTGTCGAATGATTTGCATACTTTTAAGTCCGGCCCATTACAATGTTTTAATACGTCCGTCTTATTACTTATCAGTGTGTCAAGCCAGCCTTATCTACGCCTGCCCTGATGGATCGATATTAAGCGCCAACAGAGCTACTCACACTGCTTGTCCATTTGCCGACCCAGCGTTCTACATACTAACCGACATGCTTTAAGTAATTCAAACCATTTGTATATCGTTCGGCGATAATATTAAAAAATCTCATATGAAGTTTCATATGAAACTTAAATTTTTATCACTATCAATTAAGCAATAAAAAATATAAATGTGAATTAAACAAAATAAACTTTAATGAAATGTTAATTTATTTTATAAGTAGCAATAACTTGACAGTCTAGAAAACTTGATGGCAGCAAAAAAGAATGGTAAGCACATACCTTTTATTTGTGCACGAAACTAAATGTTATAGAAACAGGTAACGAATATCAAGAGCACAAAAACTAAAAGACTCGAACGTTATGTAGGTTTCGACCACAATAGAACGTGTCAGATTATAAGATGAATGATTTTAATTTCTGCGTTCCCGTCTGCCACGCCACCGATTTAATATATTAAACACACGGAATAACGAATTTACTTTCCACAATAACTGTAATGTTCAAAGGAATGCATGCAGGTTTGCTTTTAATTAAGCGCCGTTCAGTAACATAAATGTTGGATAGTGAATTCATCAATGCCATAGCTAATTATGGCGATTGCGCTTAGAATTGAATTGTGAAAGATGACAAGGGCTGCATATTAAAACTACGAGTGTCGAATGTCCGGTGCAGTTGAAAGTACAGACGGTAGAAAAATTCTCTAATATTATTTTAAGTTCATAAAAAAAACATTCAATCTATGTGGTCATGTAATGATTTTCGTAAGTTAGATGTGTTTTTTAAGTAAATCGTAATAGAAAATTATATTGACACTTAATGATCCGATCCACAAATATGGTATCATTATTTTGATATTCGGTGGTGTTTCTGTAATGCGAATCACAGTTTGATCGTTTCCGACGGTACAACAGCAATCCTGAACAATGGCTGTTAATAATAAGAAAAGTTGTATTTACGAGCATACGTGCCCTCGGAACTGAGACGAGCCAGCTCTATTGTACTCAGACCTCCTATGATTATTTCAGCCGCTTGCATTTTTCTACTAAAGGACCTTTTTAACTTTATATTTTACGACTCCGACTTGAAATAAATCTGGCGTTCCTCACATAAACCTAATTTATGATTTTTCGAGACGTTTAAAATGAAAAGCTCCTCATAAAATTTTATGTCGGTAATTGAAAGCAATTCTAACGTAATGAACTATTGTATTAGAGAGTCATCAATACTTCAAATCAATTTATCACTTGTTATGCGACGTACATAGGTTAGAACACACACCAAAAGTCTTGTACCGTTCCGAGAATTATATAAACAATCTAATACCTTAATATATATACTTAGATATAATTATTAACACACTATCAAAACAACAAAAAGCTGTTTAATGCAACATTAAACAATGTTTATCCATATAAAGATATTCAATTAACCCTTGCACTTTAAAGAAACAAGCACTCAAACGCATTATGTTACTAATAACATGACATTTGAGTAAATAAATTATTAAGTAAGCCCACATTATTATAGATTCCTAAACTCTTGTAATATAAGACTCGGGTAGGTAACTAGCTGTTGCAAAATTAGCTAAATTCAGCCTACACTGTGGTCTGTGACCCAAATAAGCGGGCGCCTGCGCACCCGGCGCCCGCCAATCATAAGCCGCCATTCAAATTTCAAACCGGCGCCAATACATCTGTGGCTCGGTAAATGTGTTAAAATTAGAATTGTTAACAAACTATGTATACCATAATTTTGCACTTTATATTCAACTGTCAATGGTCTACTGGGATTTTAACCTTGAATGTACAAAACTAGTTCGGTGTGACATACCGAATAGTTCGATATCACCGCGCCGGTTTAATACTTTACTTATATATTATTCATATTCGTATAGAATTTAGAAATATTTAAGTGAATATTTAATTTAAGTAGAATTTCAATTTTGATTAATTACTCAAAGTTCAACATAGAGTAAAACGAAAAATTCAAACACAAATTATATTTGAACCAACCATTAGTCTACTAGAGTGGTTTATCTATAATTTTAATAATATACACATACATGAATACAAATATGAAATCGTGTTTTTATCTTTACATGTCTTTTAATTAATATAGTATTAATAGCATTGATAATGAATTCAGTGCTCTAGCGTACAACAGTTTCAGAGATTAAATGTATGTTAAACGTTTATAAATGCTTCTTCAGATTCCATATGAGAAATGCAACCGCATATCTTAATTTATTGTACTTAGCACTTTATTTATAGTCCGGCTAAGTGTCAATGAATATTTCTTGCGTTTATTTGAAATAATAATGAAATAGATGAGATGTGCTGTGTGAAAAATAACTTTACTGAACATTTTATACCTTTACTTAAATATTATGTTTACTTTTACTTATAATATCATATTTCAGTGGCTATTTATACTTTTGAGTAAATAAGTGCTAATACCCACGTGCTAAAAAAATAGTAAAAAGTATATTTTACATGCATATGCCTTGTATAAATATTATTAGTAAGAAGGTTATATAGCTTTATGTGTATAATTTAATCTGACTTGAAAGCTTCTACATGCATATAAAGCTTACCACACACAAAAAAAACGTCCGTAATTCGTTTACTACAATGATCCCCGTAGCTTAAGGGATAGGGGCATTTTAAAAGCTTTCTTTAGCCGTACAAAGCATTAAGACCGAATGAAGATAAAATGGGAACCAAGCGATACAACTCTGCCATAAATATCTTGCCTTTGTTTAACTGATAAATTACCTATTTGGTAATCTTTTTTCTTTACTTTAAAATTCTAAAACACATTCCTAATATTTAATGAGTGAAATAATCTGCATATTTAATTTATAAAATTACTCAACAAATTATATTGGTAATGTCTCGTTTGCATTTAATTTATTGTTATGTTCTTTGATTTTTTTATTCATTCTTTGCACGTTTCCACCCACAGCGCGTAATTTGAATGCATGTTTCTGTTATATTTTACAAAATACTCGAAGCCCGAGACCCTTGTCATTCCAATTGATAATGTCTCGTTGTAAAAAAAAAGCTGTCATAATTATCATTAATATAAAAAAGTGGTTAAAAAATGATCGAATCACAGAGTATAAACGACGCCATGCACAAACAAGCACAGATTATACAAATATATGACAAGCTAGACATTGTCGTTGTGAAAAGGTCGTAATTGGTTAAAACAACAAATAACCAACCAAAAAATAAGTTTACTTTATATGTCTACTATTCAGAAAATAAATCCCACACGGATAAAGCCCTTCGATCCGGAAAAAAACATTCTTAGGTCAGTTAATATATGGTTGTCACTTAAGCAAAAGTAGATTCGATATTTCAAGCCGCGGTTAAGTTATTGGTCGTTATTAATAACAAGCCTTTCCTAACTTAATCTGACTTGAAAGGTTTTAGCCTCGGATCGTGTAGCCAATGTATTGTTCTGATAGTAGTGGAATTGTGGACATTCCTTATCGATACAATGTACTTTAAAACAGCTTATTACACAAAGTTACTTCGATCTCGCTAACAATTTAATGATATTTATATTTTGAATTAATTACCATCAATATTTTCTGTGTACAATGATTCTATAAACTTGTTTTTTGAAATAAAACCAAAATTATATTAAATTATTGTAATAAATTTAATCTGAGGAATTTTGCGTGTGAGGCTAAATACATATATCTGTTCTTTTACATATTACATATAAATTACTATCTATTCAGACAGAACTTCGCATTTATTATACCAATAGATAAGATAACTATAAACAAGACATATTTTTTGAAATGTATAAATGCTAACATCATAAAGTCAATAGTGATGTAATTATTTAAGTTATGATATGTAAATAAAACACAATTGTCATAAATTATAAAATAAAATTTAGTGAGTATTGTAACGGAGCTAAAATTAACTATTGTTATTTAAACAAATGGGAATGTAAACAAGCGAGGTATTTCTCCTTAGACGTCCCTATGAATTTGAATTGTAAGACCGGGAGAGGGCGTTACGAACCTTACTCGAGTGAGCATTTAAAATTTAAAACACAAAATAAATTAAACATTTCAAACATCAACTTTAACATGCTCATACAATAATCGAGTTAAGTAAATAAAATTTCAATAACTGAAAATAAAAGTATATGAAGACAATTATTTATTTAATCAACACGAAATAAGAAGTGACTCTATTAAATATTTCTTAAAAAACACTTGAGTCGCCTGTTCCTCGTTAGCGATGGCTCAAAGTTACCTTCTAAAGAATCGAAGTATCTCTTCAGAGTTCGCTGTGTCATGGCTGGTGTGGGACATAACAAAGGTTGGAGATGTTCTTGGAAGATTAAAACACTTTTATTTTAGTACCACGTCAGACAACTCTTTTATTACAAATTAAAAACATTATGAAATGAAATCATCACTTGATTTGATAAGATTCTTTATATTATAATTAACACCCTAATACCATGATATAAAAATCATATTTATTCGTTTGGGTTTTAAATAAAAATAATGTATGTAAAATTAAAGACATACCTACTTCGATATAAATAATATGAAGTCATAAGCGTCTCTATGGTTTTACTGTTCGCTAGAATACAAACGATAGAGTGTCCATGGGTTAGCGTGTGGGCAGTGAGGGCTTGAGTCTTTTCTGCGTACCAATATGTATCTTTGTAAGTTTCTTTTTTCTACCAACGTGGTACCCGCTTTCATTGTCCACGCACTTAAAAAGCCCGCATTTAACCTCCCGGGAGTTTATATATATGATGACGACTTTACGAACTTAAAGTAGTTACAATTTATTGGCACCGTGATTTATTGTAACCATTTTACTTAGCGTAGCTTAATTAGCTTAAAGCGTGTTGAATATTTAAATAATGAGACTTATATTTTAACATAATGTATAGTAATTAAATTGGGGAATTTGTTAAAATAACACCATAAAATAATCTGAATTGAAAGTAGAGTATGTTTTAATTTTGTATCACATGTAATAATTCGTTGAAAATGTGCTGGGCTGGTGGTAAAAATCACTTGAAGAGCACTAAGTGAGATAGCAAGTATCTGAGCAGTTATTCAAAGTACATCGGAAGAATAAAAGCGCGCCCTTATCAGGTGTTGTTCGTTTTGAGCTTGGAACAAAGTGCCCACTTTATGTGACATTCTTATGGGTTATACTCTTTATGACCAGGAAAATTATACTTACAAGGGGCCATATTGTGTTTAAAAGATTAAATTTTGTATTTTTATTGATATTGTAATGGTCTTGGATTGTTTTATTATTTATATTTTATGAATAATTTTAAATATATTTTACTGGCGAAATAAAAAGCTAAAGGCATATGTACACGTAAGAAATACTAATAAATATTTTCTGTGCAATATTTAATTTTGCATAAATGAACATAAGTGTGTGCTCATGCTCATGAAAAATTATTAGTTTGTTTTTTATGTACATAATTTTTTTTTTTGTCTAAATTTTTATGGGAAATATTTTCTATGTAAAAAAAGATTAGGAAGGACCCAAAAGAATACTGATGGTCAAATAGTAAGATGAATGCTAAAACTCGTCATAATAAATACCTTTGCTATTTTTAAATTATGTAACTCAATATAATTTTACTATCCAAACATTTAGATTCGCCTCATGAAAACGTAACCATTTTTTCCAGGACTTTATTGTTCTTGAAATAGTAAATCAAAGAAATGAATCGACCACTTTTGTGGTTTAAAATGACGGGGGGAGTGTAATCTGTTCTTGTGGGTTATTATATAATTTAACTGACTCTTAAGGTTTCTTGCAAAAAATACTGTCTAAAACATTTCAGATTCTCGCGTTTGCTAAATTAATGTATCTCCAAATACGGTTGCTTATCAGTCTAAGATAGACGAAGTTTGCTTTTATTGCTTTTCAATGTAATAAATTCGCTGTGGCTCCTTTGTACTTCCTTTATGTAAATGTATAACCGTTTGAGGATTTTGGAGAGGATTATTTTCTGTTTTTTTAATAAAAACGCAAAACGGCGAAGTTACAATTGTTAAGGATAGACTATTTTTTTTTTTAATATGTTTCTAAAACACATTTATGTGATGACTCAAAATACTTTTATATCTATTTGTATATGTTTTTCAATTTGACGTATGTAAACAGATAACTTTGATAAATTTTGATAAAAAAGTTTTCACTCCAATACCAAGAGCACGGTTGTATTACGAAGTCGCGTTTCTAAATAAAGTTGAATGACAAGTTGATTAAAATATTTTGAATTAACTGAGAACTACATATATTTAAACAAAGAAACTCATGTAATAACTTAACTTTTATTGATGTGACCAATTAAAATGATTGCATGGAATTTAATTATCTAAGAAAACATACCTAATATTTTAGATATTTAAACTATCCCCGTTGGCTCGGATGGCTGGAATCAATTTTGAACTTTACTGTTCAGTGTCATAATAAATACTGTTATACAGCTTTTCATTTCCAACTTGCCTCCAACTTGACTGCCGGACGAGTTTAACCAAAAATAAGCTTTATTTGCGTCAAAATTCAGATCAAATTTGTGATAGCGATTTATCATAGATAGCTTTCTCATGTTTCGTAAACAGTATTTATTTTTGTGTGAGTCAAAAATTCTTGTTAGAACCGACTGTGAGATGAAACTGGTTTTAAATTTATCTAATATAAATATGTAGATAGTAACGCCCCGGACGGAAAAGTTGAAATATTAAATAATATATCATATGTCCAGTAGGTTCTAGCTGTATACGTATTTGTAAGTTCATAACATAATAATTTCATTTTACAACCTCATTGTAATCAAGTTCTTCTAAAATGCTATATAAAAGAATTTGCTACTTTAAGCGTATAAACTACGTTTATCAAACTACATAAAATAGCCAGAAGAATGAATTTTACAAACAATCAGAACCTTTTGAAGGTTAATGAACATGATTGTAAAGTACAACCGACATAAAATTAAGAAGTACCGCCTAAATTTGATAGCCATCAGTATTCAGAACTCATGAGGCAGTGAGAAGGAATTAAGGCCAACATGTTGTGATACGGCGGAGAACAATAGAAAGGGTACCTCACAAAAACAAGCACGCAGGCACAAATACATCCCGAAACCCGAAACATACCTGTGCTTGCCAGACTCAGGGTTATTAATTAGTAATTGTAGGGTGACAATTAATGTTCAAAACTGGAGAGACGTAATGTATATTAACTCAACATAATTTATTCTACAATCATCCAAACTTAATGTTTTGGTGTAAAGAAACATATTAAAATAAATGTATGGGGTAAATAGCTCTTATTCGGCTGGCGTGCGTGCCAAACAAGGTTTCATGAAAATTATTAAAGCAGCTTTTATTAGTCCGGGAAATGGCCGTTAATGATGGTTCACCTAATTAATGAAAAAGTGTCGCCACGTTGACGGGGTACCAGAAAAGGATGCCCGAATGTATTCGGGCATTGGCCGTTCTGAAACTCAAAAAATCGTTTAAAAATCACTCGCTCCGCCCACAGTACGCCCAGCGAGTGTAGCACACTTATGATTTATCGTGACGACATCCCGCCTCTTGCACTAACTACCCGGCTTCCGTTGCTCTAATTATACACCACAACCTCGGAGTCGCCAAATCTTAAGAACCCTCCACTCATCAAAGGCATGGAACAGGCTAATATTGAATTACAAACGAATCATTAATATGGTTGCAATGACATCTTTATAAATACTTTTATGAAGATGTCATTGGTAAATTTATTGCTTGCAAATTAAACGAGCGTGTCTCACTTTATGATGGAAAGTTTAGTGTTGCAACTAAGATTCTCATGAAAGTGTAAATAATAGCATTCGTCTGTGTAGTTAGTGTAGTCCGCAGTAACATAACAAGCGGCTTTTAGCTTAACAAAACACTGATATGTTTTAGACGACAGCAATAATTACTTAGCAAAAACAACGATGTGTCGATGGGGTAGGGTTTTGTTCGGCTAAGTAAAGACTGTGGTTAGGACAGATGTTAGCAATCCTCTGTATCACCAAGTAATAAGATTTATTTGCTTCAAAATATAAATATATGAAGTTAGTTCATCGTCATCGGCAATGCATTTTTATAAAGTCTTAATATGAATGCGTGCGGAGTGAGTTCCATGTATCGCTGACTGTTTTGCTAACAGCTCACGGATCAAGGACGTGGATCGAACGTATTTAGAATAATTTTGATGTGGCCACTGGCTGTTCTCACGCTATTGGCATTCTTAGTTCTGCCTAATAAATACGCTGGTATATACAGACGATTTACGATTTTTGTAACAATTATATATGAATGTATTGTATGATAAATTATACAGTACATATTATATTATATATTTTTTGTAATTGTACTTCTAAAATTATGCTTATTGCTATTACAAGAGTTCAACATTCATAAATTACGCTACAAATTTATTAATGATAATTCATATTTATAGTACATTAATGTCTTAGTTATTATTATACTTAAAATCAGTCATTATTTTTTAAAAACAAAAACTATTGAACCCTTACATTTTAATTTTAAAATGCATCAAAAAAATACGTGTAATGATATATACACTAAATAAACATTTAAAGTTATTTATTAGGCTATGCGACAATTTGTTGTATAAATGTTTTCTGACAGCTATCTTTTATCTGACTTAATTAGCAAGAAGCAGCAAAAACATCACTGTCAGACGAATCAGATATTAAAGTGCATGTTCGATACTGCACTGAATACTAAATATACTACATTGTATACAATACAAAAAACTTTGTTACCACATCATAAGTAATGAGAACTTATATATGTATACGAGTATATTATATATAAAGATTTGTGATAAAATAGTTGTTTATAGGTTTCACTGAGAACTATTCAATGGGTAGACGTTTATTCAGTAAAAACCTGATTATCTAAAATTTGAGAATATCATACAGAGATGCGTTTTATATTTTGCTAGTTTCTTAGGTACTTTATAGGAACTGTACAATGAATATGTATAAAAATTTGTTTTGAAATGAATTTTAAATTACATTTACAAATTAACTAAAAATATCCTCCTTTAAGTATACAAAAGTAATTTACCAAAATTATGATACCTGTTAGTCGTATGAAGATAAGAATAAAATAAAAGTTTTGTACACATAAATGAAGAGCAAATGAAGTTACTAATGATGTAGTGTTATTAAAGGATTTGTGTGCATATCCGAGCCAGTGATCTGCGTAATTAGTGGTCAATAAAGATATAAGTTGAAACGTTATAGCTCGTCCTACATTCAGGCAATTGGAGACAAAGTTAGTCGACACTGTTAAAACCACGTTCTGTACAATATTTTATATATGACTGAATAGTTCTTGATAAATTCATACCTATTTATTATGTTTTATAATCACGTGTAACAATAATATGTATAATATAATGAAAATGCTTTTATAACTGTACGGTGATGTTTTAATGGAAAACTGTATTATATTTATTTATAGTCCCATTTCGAGTTTAGTGCTTACATTAAATAGTCCATCGGCCGTTCGAATATCAATGTATACAAGAATCAATATAACTAAATTACCCCAATAGAATTTCAAGCAGTATATAAGCCTATCAAATTACACAATGACATTGTATTATAAAATTTACAGACGATAAGAAACTTTATAATTATGTTAATAAATTTAAAGCAATTGATTAAAAGGTTGGATTTAAGTGCAAGTAGATAATGTAAGAAGCGGGATACTATAAAATAATTGGTGAAACAACTGTGAAGCAATATAAAACGGTGCTTAGTCTAAGTTTGCAACGTCACACACATACGATAACAGTTTTTCATTTATAAATCATAGCATTTTAATATTAACATAGGATCTTGAATGTGAATAGGGAATAATTTCTTCTGTAGTTTTATTCTGCACACTACAGAAGTACATACAGAAGTCGCTAGTTTAAGTTCTGCGCGGTTAGAAGGATCTATCATACTGTATTATCTGTCTAAATACATATGTTCTTGTCCATCGTTCATTATTTATTGGCAGCTATATAAAATTTCAATACTATTATGATTTTTATATAAATTATTAATCATATAATATTTATTTTATGCATTATATAAAGATGTTTAGAAAACTACTACTGTTCTCCTGTTTGTGTTCCGAGACGAAAACTAAATCAGCTTCGAGTAGAGATCGCGACCTTTCTATGGTATAATATTCACATAATAGTTATTCAATATATCCATTTGAATAATTTTATTATTATGATTATTTACTACCATAACGTTGTTAAAGTACAAATGTTTCCATATTTATTCACACATTTATGAACCTTATATATAGGAATGAAGAGGAATGTACATTATAATTAACAAAATATGTGTTTTTTGGACATTTTTGGACATATATTGTGTTGTATGAATACTTTCATTAAGGAAGAAGGACAAACGCTGTTGTGCTAGCCAGAGAATTTATGTTTCGTCATAAATCGATATTTATTTACGATCAATATCTCGTAACGATTTACACTGACAATGTTATTAAAATGTTTGTTTATAATATATAAATAACAACTTAATTTTACGAAAAGCTAATACTTTTATATTAAAATCCATAGTTATACAGTTTGTCTTATTATTTTCTCTTTGTATTACAATAAATATATACGTCTACATACACAAATGTTGCTTTAATGTAATATCTTAATATTTTTTTTTATGTATTTTAATATAATAATTGAACCGTAAAAGACGATTACATGTAACGGTTAATGTTGAATATATATATATTTGCAAGTAAAACAATAAACTCAAGTTAAGTAAGGAATCCTAAAAGTGCAGCATTAAACATAACCTTTGAGGTAAACGGTTTGTTTTATTGCGAGTTCCAGACGGGTCGGTGGGTTATCTTTCAGAGATCTTCGTCACTCATAAGTGCCGATCTTATATCGTTCGTGACTTAACAGAACGCAAGTCTACGTCATATGTATATAGTATATTGGCTTTAGTCCCGTCAATGACCAAAAACGCATTTCGCTTATCGCATATCTTAATGTGCGAGATAGACGTAGTGGTCTATGAATTAGCTCCTAAGATAAGTGTCACTCTAAATTAGCATATCGGCTATAAAGATATTTGATTAAGATTTTATAATATATTCATTATAAAAAAAATATATACGAATTAATAAAGCGGCACGAATACCAAAATATAACATAATTATTTTGTCTCCGAATTAAATTTTTTTTCTTACAATTGTGACAATAACATTATTCTAACTGTATGTAAAGTTATGTTATATTTAACCTTCTTTAAAAAAAGCGTAAAAGTGGATATAATGTAGAGATGAGAACAATACACCGCGCGGTTTTTGGACAAACAAAAATACTCACGATTTATTTATGAAAATTCCGCGTTTATTTATTTTGCAATAAGAAGTTATACTTTTAACAAAAATATACGAAAGGGTGGAGGTTTTTGATGGGACAGAATTTTTTAAAAGCCTTTCTGAGCAATAAATATAATGGACATTTTATTATAACACTAATAATATGTACATTAAGATAAGTAGGCATATTTTAAACGAATCCATAGATGTAAATTTTCATATATATTATACGTTAATGGTCATTAAATTTAAGTTATTGCCGTATGCATATAAGTTATTCTAAAGTATTATGGTAAGTCTTAGAAGACTCTGGTCTATATTAATATTTTATATTCAAAATCTTCAAAATATATTTAATTAGCTATAGTGTTTTATTTAATTCTGTTATTAAGTGTATTAATTACCTCCCAATCTTAATATTTAAATACGAAATGACTTCCTATAACGTGACTATGGACAATGTAAAATATTTTTAAGTCTCATCTTGTGAGTTTCTGTTGTCAGTTGAGTTTTTAGTTAGTTATATTATAACTATGATATATGTATACATAACTTAACGCTATTTTTATCTGATATTAAAGACAAATAAACTAATAAGTAGGGATTTGACATGATGTTCACTGTAGGAACAGATCTTATCTAATAACTTACCGGCCGCGTCCTTTCCTATACGGCGGCTGAGACTTTAGATTCAAAGCTTCAGTGACTCGATCGGACGTACTTATTAATCATGATAAAACGTATCAAGGCTGGGTTCAGAATGAAAACCAAAAATATATATATAGATATCAGTAAGTTATGTATGTTTACATTCTTATCGTGACTATAACCATATCGAATGGTCATTTAGATCATAAAACAATAGAACAGTTGCAACCGCGAATGCAATGTGCAGTTATGCAAATGGTTGGGGTCGCGACCGTAAGCATGAATATTGATACAGCATTGTCGAGATTGCAGATTTAACCAACGATAGTCTTAGATTCTACTTTCTAGGTGCACGTTTGGGAAACCTATTATCCCAAACCGATTATCCAAAGACGGTATTGGATGATATTGGATCGGGTGCATTAAAAAGTAGCGACTATATACGTTGAAGACGACAATAACATCATATTTGTATGAATGTTCTTCTTAGCACTATCTCAATACGCTTAGCTCACACAAAAAAATTAAGCTCTTTACTACGTTGCGCAATATTTTATTATAATACGAATACCATGAAAATAAAGAGGACTGGTCACGCAGCCACAATGGTCGGCTGGTCTAAGAAATGACTTCAAAAACGTATATAACTTCGTCAAATGGTCATAAAATGAGACCCGTTTTATGGCGCACCTTTATAGCCGCGGGGTGCGTAAGGATGGATGGCGGATGCCACGTCTCAGTCGATTCGACGGACCTGGTACATTACTCGACAGCCCGACTTTGTTCGATTAACTAAACAATTCCGGGATATATTATGAAATTATTCAATCATATAAATGGATTGTTGTCATTCTCTGTCTCACTTTCTCTCCGTGTATTTATATATATATAGAGAGAGAAAGAGAAAAAAAGAAAAAGAGGAAGAGAGACATATATATATTATATCGAGTAATTATAACATGGATTTTTGAATTAGACTTTAATATTATTAGTAAAGAGGCGATATTCAAACCTTCAGTATTTGTATCGTTTATGTCAATATTCCAATCTGTTTGTGGAAGATGAGGTGTAAAAATAGCCTATGTATAAATTTTAATGTAAATCTGATCATAAAATACAGGCCATAAATGAACGGATACAGATATCAAAGCAATTGTACAATAGGCTGACTGCGGCGTTTTGAAGCGTAATAAAAGTGTATTGTTTCATCGTTATAATTTAAAGATATTTTCATATATAAATTGCTTTGATGAAGTGTCAGACGTGGTGCTTGAACTCATAATAGCTTACAGCCTAAATGTCGTAAACGTTCGTTTGATTTATACGTAACACCATAGTAGGTTGTTAAACCTGCTAAATTCTCAGGCCTTCTCTTTAAATTATGTATTCCAATTATTAATGGATATGTAGGTGTATTTTTTTGTACGTTTAGAATAACAGGATTATTAACTACTAATCGGAGTTTAGACTTACATGTTTTGAAGGTAAATATGTTTTGGAGAAAGCGAAAAGTAACACAAAGAGATGAGATAGTGATTTCTTATACAAAATTGTAAGAATAAAGACTGTTACCTGTACCCAGATAATCTGAGATGCATCTTTGTTAAAGATAAAAGGAATATTTCATAAAACTGGTGTCTTATTTAAACTTCGCAAACAATAGAGTGTGAATCACTTTTTTTTTTTGAATACTTAGTACTTCAAAAAGATCCTTGACAAAGAGTTTCTAATCTTTTTCTACTGAAAATGTCATCTGTTTTGTTAAAAGAATTTAAAATGATAACTAAGTGAATAATGAATAAACGTTATATAATATTACTTAAACTATAAAATTATATTCCTTATTTTAAATTTAAATATGATGACATTTTGCTTAAAAACTGACTAATTAATGACCAGCGGAATTTTTATTGCTAAAAAATCTACTTCTATAGAATACATCATGTTGATAAGACTGAGACATAATGAATAATTGCTCATAAATATTTATATACAGCCTGATTACAATGTTGGCCCAAAATTTATCGACTTAATTTGATTCCCGAGAAATTATACCCACTTAGATAAAACTCTTCCAAAGACCTCAAATCAAAAAGGATTAATGCGAAATATAAATTGGATTTATTATTTACGAGAAACAATCACAAGACGATTCAAATGTAGAATATTTTTATTATTATCAAATAATTATTACGACCTGAGCTGAATAATGGAAACTCTTGTATAAAATTAATTATCTATTTAAAAAAAAATCTAGATTCCCTTGCAGCATTCTTCAATAGGTATGACTAAGTTATATCTTAGTAAAAAAACGCTTTATCTTTTGACAATCATACAAAAAATAAGAACAACCTAAGGTCGCAGTTAAATTTTATTGTGAGACAATTAGAATAGTATTATTATTTAGTTGTAATGTAGTCTAAAAGTTAACGGCAATGTAGGAGTGGGCGTAAGATTCTCAACATTTTACTGCAGCCATTTGCATCTTACAACTTTTATCGATGTATATAAACGAGATTTTGACGCAAAAGGCTGAATGCCTCGCCGTCTACAATATTGCTTACATTTTATCTCGTGAACTGAGGCATTAACGGCTAATTAAGAAGGAACAAGTGACTGCAACCGTGTTATAATAGGAATAAAAATATACATAAAAATATTTAATACATTTATGATAGATTCAAAAACACTTGGACATTTGAAATAAGATACTTTTAATTCAAAATATGTACATAAAGTTCTATATTATTTTATAGATTAGGAAGAGGTCCCGATATAGAGACGAAGTTGTAGCAGTATTCTAATCATATTATTTAAAACTAAGCCTAAGGATGTTCAATAATTAATCCACTTCTCATTATTTACAATTGCAAGGCCTAAAGTCAAGACGCTTATTCCCTATGCAACATGGCTATTGAAAATCTAAGATCGGCACGAACGCTAGAAACATTGTAAATGCATGTATTAGCCCATTTATTAGGGCGGTCTTATAAATTAAATATGGCGCACAGAATCGCATGCGAAGATTTTAATGTTGCCTCATATTGTGTGCAACATCTGAAATTACTTCTATTATACTAAATGGTATTAATGGATTATAATAGAAAAGATATATATATATATATATATATATATATTATTTTTTTATTGTGACTGATGAAGAATGTTTAACTTAAAGAACAATGATAGATCAATCAATGAAGTGAAGATTCAAAATATAAAGAGTTTTATGTATGGTTAGTGTCCTAGCTATCGTTGTATGCCAATATTTTGAAACTCAAAACCACTGAACCAACTTCTATTTTTTGCAAATTAACACCAGTTCATTTCCACCACCATCTCTTCCAACCATTTAATCTATAGCAAACTGCGTTAATCAAACGAGTATACAAAGAGTAAATTACTTGTAGAAGTAATAAGTGAATAAGTTCCATGTGCTATCAATACATAACAATAGTAATTTTATATAATGCCTGGAAAAATGGACACATTAAAAAGTGGAATGTTTTGCTTTACTTCTAGTTCATTTTTTATATTGATCCGAACTTTGTCTCAAAGGAGTTAACTGAAACCTAAACTACTAATTATAATTTCATATATATTTTTTAATACTTAAGTAAATAAAAAAAAAAACAAAAATTGTTATGAAATATATTATAGTACTCATAATCGTCTAAATCTTGCTCAGTCCTCTTTGTATTGCCCCGGTCAAGTAAAACTCTTATTTATAAGAAAACTAAAGCACCTATATAGCTGTTCGATAAACCTTAACTTATAATTAACATTCAATATATCCGAAATAAGTTTTTTTATCGGTATGATCAATAAGTCTTTATCGTTGAGTCTGTACAATAAATATTAAATCATACGCAATCGTTACTACGGAGGTGTGTCGGGCGCGGTATTAAAATGCAATAATATATCCGGACTGTTCTGGCTTGCTTCAGATCCGAAGATTACGCTGAAGTATTTATTTATCCACTTTTCCTTGGGGAGAGCTGATAGCATCGGGGAATCAATTTTGTGTCGGTGGCGTAGGTTTCAAATACTTAGACAGGTGGCATATCAGTTAGTAATTGTACTCAATCTATATGATAAGAATATTTTTTTTGATATTCACATCAATTCATTATAATTTCACGGCGACATTTATAATAGTAGTCACTTATGTGACCTTTTAAATTTGTTACAAAGACAACAATTCCTAATTGAAATTTTGAATTTTTAACAAATTTTTACTTAAAGAAAAAACTTTCAAAAAGGTCAAATAATTTATGCATCGTGAACACCTGTTTAATTTATCCAGTTTAAGGGTGTCCATAAAATAATAAGTACTCAGTCCCAAAATGGAAATCTTAAGGATAGACAATAAAACATTCAAAGACTATTAATATTTCCAAAGCGTGAATCAAGCCAGATATCAATGAACAATGAAATATTTTCGCTTGATAACCATCAACCTTTACGCGGAGGAATGAATTTATATATATTTATATAATACATATATGACAATGAAATTTTTGTTCAAATAATATGAATATTACAGGTAAATGGAGATTTATTCTAAAAATATATTAACGGAGCTTAATTAAACGGATCGATATATTACTTTAGTAAAATACTTACTACGCTGTTAAGCTACTTAAACCATTGTAAAATGTAAATTCTGGGTATGCAATAAGACTGTATTTATTATCAGGGGCTTGATAAACCTCTTACTGTCGCCCTTCTGCCATGAATCGCAAATGCGGTAAATTAATAGGCCAGATACACAGGAGACTCGTCGTCTTTACCCTCACGCGATTCGTAGATACTTTATATAAAACTTCCTGAACCAGCGACGCCATTAATATTAATATAAGCGTACCGCAAACCAATAAAAACATATTTTCACATCAACAAACTCATATTAAATGCACGTACCGTTCGTATACTAAACAAATCCGTGATTTAATATTACTAGATAATAAAAACGACAGTTACACGACCATCTCTACTAAACTCCCATCACGCCCTTGCCAATGATACACAAATCATAATAAACTTGGTACAAGTTCATACTTATAAACTGCAGACTACACTTATAGTCGCATATAAACATCGATGTATGACGTAGAAACCATCAAACCGACTAGAAACCGGTTCGTCTTCACATGAATGCACACATACAAGTGTCCAATTAAACGAGATCCGTGACAGTCTGTGATACCGGTCTCTGGCAGGCTCGAGGCGAAGGGCGTCCAGAGGCGAGGCGGATCACGCTTCACTGGACAGTGATAAGAAAGCGGCCACAGTAGACAGACCCACGGGGAGCAATCTATTATAATATTGTGATTGCTCTTCATACTATAGAAATTATATCAAAGCTAATTATTATTTGTAAGTGAGCGAAAAAATTGGCAAAGGTTAAAATATTGGTAATTATAATATTATCAGTAATGTATAGCTACTATAATACAATAAAATTTATATCCTATAACTCGATTTTTAATATAGTTTAATATTTAAAAATTCATTTTGCATTCCAAGATGTTCAATTGTAATATATATACGAAACCTCATATTGCTCTATACTTTATGGATTTTTTTATGGAATAAAAGAAAAGTATTTTTGTTAAAACAAGCAATTCCCAGGATTAATTGAGAGTTGTGTTAAAAAAATATGATTTCTATCCTTATCAGTGTAAGATCGACATCGCAAGACAAATTAATTCCCATGTGAGCCTACTTATGGGCATAAAAACACCTATTTAACTCATCTACAATTCATGCAATCAATATAAGGCGTCATGAAGTTGTAACTTTCTTTCCTCCGTAACAGAAATAAACTCTCGCAAAAGCAAATGAACAGGTTGGAGCGATTTTAATCTGGTCTAGTCTAAAGTATAATATATATACATATAAAAAAAATATTTGACTGTATGTTTGATATATTGAAATAACGTCATTTTACTAAACGCATATGTATACAGCGTATATTTCTTTAAATTTTTTTATATTTGTTCTGGCTTATCCCTGAAACGACTGGCCCAATTTCTACGGGACTTTTTGCTGTCAATATATGAATTATTTCAATTTAATTTATTTTTTCAAATAAAATACTGTTCCGTAAAAACGTAGTCGCGGCCACAGCTATTGTCGTATAAAACAATAATGACATATTATTAATATTGTAATAGTTATACATTATTAATGATGGACAAGTACATAAAATTATTATGATATCATAAAATCCCTATAATTGAATATGAACTATAAAACGTTAATTATAATTATTGGAATTATTATAGTTCCGCAGAAACAAACGCTCTATGAAATACGATGAAATGGTTTTATCATGTTGTACGAAGACTCTGATGTCGTAACGGTATTGCTTACTATGAGTTTATCACACGTCTTAATATGAGTTTTATATTTTAAGTAATAAGAGCTAAATTTACACTGAATTTTAAATACAAAACACATATTTTAAGTCGCAGCTAAAGACTTACAAGTACTAATGTAAGTGCTATCCGAAGAAAAGTGTTAGGTATGTCAGTGACTTGAAGATAAACCTTTTAGGGCGCCACCCAAACTCGTTATCAATTACACCTTAAAATGCATTAGAAATAACATGTTGAAATAAAGTAGATTTAACATCAAGAGTTTTCTCTTTGAGTCCCAAGCAATAAATTCGTTGATAACAAAATACATGTCAATACATTAAATTACTTACATCCAACATAATGAAGACTCTATGTGTCTATAGTATATGAAATTATTACAAAATATATATGTTGTTAAACAGAGTTCATTTTATATAAAATTTCAAGAATTATATATCTTTATTTGTTTTATTTACATATACATACATATATTTATACATACATAATATATACATATAATATATACTTGCAATGATGAGCAAATGATTGTCATTGATGAAGTAAAAACAACTGTTACTTTTTGATCATAAAAAAGACTACAAGAAAAATGCACATAAGTAAAATGTGACTTAATATTTTTAGGATTTAAGTAAACTCACGAAAGTATAACTAACACATTTTGGTTTACTTAATATTTTCCAAGTGACATTATTCTTTTAACGATTCCGTTTACGACTACATATTTCTTTATTTTTTATTTTTCACACAATTAACCGAACAATGTTACGAGTATAAAACATAACATAACATATCTTTACATCAAATTTATAACATCATAACGCTTTTATGTCCCTCCCGCTGTTGAATGCTATTAAAAAGACACTATGAAAAACTTATCAAAAACATATACGAAAAAATTTGTATAAAACACTAATAAATAGAACGCTTCGCATAACAAATTTTAAATAAGAATAATAGTATAATACATTAGAATTAACTCAACCTGCAACACATTTTATGGTTTGCCAATAAGTTAAAGGTTTATTGAGCAGCCTCGAGTACTGCTAACTACTTAAACGGATCCTACTCGTATATACGTACATGAGATAAGTCTCACGGGGTTGAAAGATATAAACAGGAATTGGCGTGAAATAATCAAAGCTATGTATATCACATTATAACTTAAGTTGTATGTTCATTAAGGTGAGCTTGGCCGAAGGAGCTTACATTAATCAGACGAGGTAATGCAGTCTGGCGCCCTAATGCGCTTTCGTTGTCAGTGATATTTACCCCCAACACTTCGCATCAATCTTTCACACAATGAATCCGCATATCGGATATCTATGAAACATTTCATAGATGAATCAACTCAACAATAACTTTATATATTATTAAATATTTATAAGAACATTAAAACATATTTGTATACTATAATACTCAAGATAATTTCAATATTTTTGTACATAATAAGGAAATTTATATAATTAAAAATAGGAAATCATCTTCTTACATATTCTAAAACGATGTTTAAAAAACCTATAATCAAGTTGTCCGGATGAAAGAAAGACATAATATTTCTAGACGGCTTTGCTAACATTCCAACGTGAGCCAAAAGATTCCCGAGATACCTCAATGAGATTTAAAGATGTCCCTACTAGACAGGTTTAAACATTTATCGTAATTTTGCGACAATTTAAGTTACACGGCATTTAAAATAACAGCCTATCTAAGAAGTTTTATTATGATACAATGTATTGCGAAAAGAGAAACTCGCCATACCAACGAACATAGCCTTAAGGTAAATAACAATTAGAAAACCTTACCCCATTAATATGTGTTCAAACATTTAGCATAACAATACATTAAAAATGACAATGAAATATATCATATTTAAAACTTCCATACATATACAGTATACAAAAGTTCAGACTCGATAAAAATAAGTATTTCTTATACGTCTCTACAACGGGCGAATAAAAGTACTACATCAAAAAAATACAGTGAATTAAAATGGCACTTAACTCTCGACGTTTGAAAGTCTTTAATCGATAAAACAAGACATTCGAATCGTATTCAGGGAAATGGTATCGCAGTAATTTATTATTTTGGTAAAACTTAATAAAAATCTTATCCCCCTTTATGGCTTAAAAACAATATTATTAAGCAAAATCCACCATTACTATAAAGAAGATGTCACCAAAACTTTATAGCTATATATATTTTTGGAACGATTGTTTGTATGTTTTAGTAATATGTTTTGAAAGGAGAAAAAGATGAACGGTATAAACTCCACCGACAATGCACACTAATAATTATAAATAATGAGACAAGCAATTGCAGTATCTTACGTTTATTTTGCTTAAACTTTGAAGTGTATTTATTAAATAATGGCATATGTTTTATTTTTAAATTGTTTAACTCTTGTCTTGCATATTAATGTAAAAATTATGTCGAGTTAAAATAAAATTAGAACGATTGTTATAACTATGTATTATTCCAATGTTACGAAGAATTAACAAAATTTCAAATCTTTTATATCCTTATCTATTATACTAATAAATTTCTTAGGTGTCAGAATATCGGACTATTAAAAATTCTTTACCATCTATGACTCATCTTGAAAACAATAAACCTAAAAAAAGTAATGAAGAAGTTTTAAAATAAATATCATGCAGGTTTTATGACTTTTTATGTTTTAAGTTATAACAGATTTGATTTCATAAGATTACTCAAGGTATCGAATACTTTTGAAATAAAATATATTTATGAAACGAAAATCTTTTTACGATAAAGCATATAAGAATTCTTATTTGAACTATTAATTACATTTTATAATGCGAAACAAATTACAAATGAAATTCATGTTTCACTTAATCTGTGGAAGGCTTCAGAACGAATGTTGAGATATCGTTGCGAGACGAAGCTTATCGTTAATTTAGAGTCTCCGATTAGAGCTCGCCATCCGACGTACGCTAACGAGCATTCGTTTTAATATTTTTTTTATTTTAGCAACAGTATGGTGCGGATGTTTTGTCTTCTACCGACGATTGTGCGAAGTTAATTGGATTGACCATTTTAAAATAAGTAAATGAAACCAATCCATAATCAAACCAATATGCCTTGTTGTCAACATCTGTTGAATTTTGTTTTATTTATACTGTTCTTATTCTACAAATATTATATATGATTAAAGGATTACCTTTGTGGTTGTGGATTGTAAGGGACTTCCTGATGATACAGCACAAATTTCCACTTCGTAACGATCGACACCAGCTTCTCTGTCCAATGAAACAGCAGTGGATAAAATGCCCAAGGACGAATCTATGTCAAATAACCTATCCACTTGTTTATTATCACCAGTCACATTCACTATATAGTATTCTAAACCACCTTTGTAATTGTTAGTCATGTTTAACACGGCAGTTCCGGCTGGTTCATTTTCAGCTACGGAAATAGATCCCACATTCGTCCACATAATACCTTCCAGTTCAGTTCCACCCATGATCACAGTTAAGTAAGTTTCAGTACTCCTCTGTTCACTTAGAACTGCTTCGTCAGTCGCTTTTATAACTAAATTCCATCTTACATCAGGCATTGATGGAGGATAACGTAAACTTAGCGCACCATTACTCCTATGAAGGTCAAACATGTCATTCCCTCCATGAATTAACTTATACGTTACTAGACCGTTAGTCCCGGAATCCAAATCTCTAGCCAAAACATTCATAATGAATTTGCCTCGACTCATACTTCTACCCAATCTTTCAGAGTTTATAACAGCGGCATTCATGGACACAAACACTGGGGCGTTATCATTAATATCTTCAACAATTACAGTTACCAATTTCTCGGAACACAATCTACTGGACGCCGGTTCAGCTTTATCACAAGCCACTACAGTTATTCTAAAGGTGTCAATGATTTCCCTGTCAATAGGCAATAAAGTGTATATAACGCCAGTGACATTATTAATTGCAAAATGTCTTTTGCCGTTACTGGGGTCTTGATGGGTGATTGAATAGTAAACTTTTCCATTCCATCCAGAATCGGGATCTTCTGCAGTAACAGTGACAATTGGAGTGTGCATAGGAATTCCTTCTCTAATTTGACGTACTATAGCTGTGTTCGTAAATATTGGAGCATTATCATTTGCATCTATAACAGTGACAGTAAATGTGACACTGGACGATAGACTTGGGTTTCCGTTATCAGTGGCCGTTATGTTTAAGACGTAAGATGTCAAATCTTCATAATCCAGATGCTTATGTAAAAATAACTCCCCTGAGTAACTGTCAATAAAAAATGTCTCTTTTCTATTTCCCGACGTAATTGAATATTGCAATTCATTATTTATTCCCAAATCGGCGTCATTGGCATGAAATTGAATAATTTTTTTATTTACAGGCTCTGTTTCAAGCACAGAAACATTCATTTGAGACTGTTCAAATACAGGTGCATTGTCATTCTCATCCAGAACATCTACCGTAATTGTTGCTGTTGAAGAAAGCCGAGTTTCTTGTCCCGAATCATGGGCTATAACTGTGAGTACGTAATGGTCTACACTTTCTCTGTCTAATGGCTTATTTATAAAAAGTTGTCCTGTAGCTTCATCAAGCATAAACTTTCCTAAATCATCGCCTCCTATCAGCTTATAATAAACGTCACCATTTAGTCCTTCATCGGCATCCGAAGAATAAACCCTCATGATTGAAGCACCGACAACAGCTCCTTCGGATACTTCCACAGCATACGGAGTACGTGTGAATATTGGTGAATTATCATTTACATCTGTGATGTATATGGTGACTCTAACAGAATCTGAAAGTTTTACTTTGCCATTATCACTCACAGTAACGGTTAACGTTATATAATTTTGACCACTATTCTGGGATAGACTTTCTCTGTCAAACGACTTCAATGTTTTAATAAATCCATTTCTCGAATCAATTCTGAAATCATTTTGAGCGATTGGTAAGCTGAAAGTTAGTTCTGCATTACGCCCGATATCTTTATCAGTAGCAGTTAATTTTCCCACGAAAGTGTCAGGCGGTTCATTTTCTTTTATTTTAAAAATAAAAGTAGTATTCGTGAACTGTGGACTATTGTCATTTTCGTCAAGAACGTGAATAACTACTGGGACTTGAGATGATCGTGACGGTTTCCCATGGTCTGATGCGACAATAGTTAAAGAATAATAATCCTTTTCTTCTCTGTCGAGAGGACTCTTAACATAAATGTATCCATCTGGAAATATCCCAAATTTTCCGTCTACATTTCCTTCTATGATTGAGTAGGATATTCTCCCATTTTGGCCTAAATCGGCATCTGAAGCTGATACGGCGAAAAATCTCTTATTTACAAGAGTAGATTCAAATAATGATGTTTCATAGGACGTGTGATCGAATACAGGGGTATGATCATTTACATCATCAATAATAGCTACTATCGAATGTTTTGTAGCTAAAACAGGTTTCCCACTATCAGAAGCAGTAACCTCAATAGATAGTGTTGTACCCGGTTCGTTTGTTACTGCTTTATTCAAATATATAACACCGGTCGTTTCGGATATTCTAAAAGTGTTGTCAGCATTATAACTTAAAGTATAAGTAACTGTTCTATTCGACCCAGAGTCATGATCTGTGGCCCTGGCGAAATAAACCTCATGTCCTACCGCCATGTTTTCAGGTAAATGTATTTCATCCTTGCCTTCAATGAAAATTGGATAATTATCATTTACATCCAATACTGAAATATTCATAGTAGTAAAACCAAAAGCTTGTCCACTTCTAGCCATTATTTTGAGATGGTATGTAGTTTTATCTTCACGGTCAAGATTAGACTCTGTAGTGACTATTCCAGATTTTTCGTCAATTTTAAAAATTTTCTTTGGATCGCCTTCTATAATATAATATGATATATTATCACTTATAGTTCTTGTTCCAACTTTTCCTACAATCCGGCCAGGACTTGATTTCAATAAGCCATCATCTTCAGTTATTTTAAAATTGTAACCATTATATCCGTCAAACTCTAAGTTTTTTCTATAAGAGACCTTAATAATATCAACTATAGCGTCTTCAACAGCCCTTCTATTTCCTTTATCTTTGCAAGACACTCTTAACGAATAAAGTGACTTGGGTGCTTTACGGAAATCTTTTTGTAATATTACATTCCCACTTTCAGGTTCCACATCAAAATAGCCTTCACCGCCACTTTCTAACTTGTATACTACTTTAGAATTGTCCCCCTCGTCAAGATCAAATGCATTTACCTGTAGAACCCTAGATCCTGGAGCCAAATCCTCTCTTATACTTTCGAAATATCTCTGAGGATATAATATTGGATCATTATCATTAACATCAATTACTTTTAAGAAAACTGTAGCTGTAGATGATTGTGGACGGTAACCTTGATCTTTTGCTATAACCTGTATCTCATAAAATGGAATTCTTTCTCTATCTAACTCTGTTACTGCGCTTAATTGACCAGTTATTGGATCCAGCATAAATGTGTTAGGATATTTCCTTTCAATATTTGATGACAAGTAATATGACACAGATCCATTTGTTCCTTGATCATAATCGGAAGCAGTTAAAATAAGAATTTCTTTTAAGGGTTTCACGTTTTCTGGAAGTGATGTATTAATTTGAAGTTGAGGAAAACTAGGTGCTTCATCATTTTCGTCTAATATAGTAATTTTTAGCCTTGTATATGCCCATTTAGGGTTTGGTCCACCATCACGGGCTGACACATTTAATTCGACAGTACCTTGGATCTCTCTATCTAAAACTGATCTAGTTGTTACTAGGCCCGTGTAGTGATCAATAAAAAACCATTGTTGTTGGTTACCGTCATAAAAATCATAAAAAATTTCAGCATTGACTCCCGTATCTTCATCTGTTGCAGTTATTCCAGCTACATATGTTCCAATGGGAGCCAATTCACTAAGAACAGTAGAGTACTCAGATTTTTCAAATACAGGTTCATGATCATTGACATCATTTACATGAATCACTAGGAACGAAGTAGCAGTACGTGGGGGCGTACCTTTATCAGTAGCTACCACAGTTAAATTATATTTACTTATTTCCTCTCTATCTAAAATACCATTAACATGTACTATGTACACACTGCTTGAATTTTCCAGTCTAAAATGATTTAATTCATTCCCCGCCACTATCTTAATGCTCGTTATTCCGTTGAGACCAGCATCTAAATCTGTTACAGTAATAGCGGCCACAAGTGATCCATTTTTAGCATTTTCATCCACTGTTGCGAAGTTAGCTGTCGATGGTACATAAGTAAAAGTGATAACTGGATCGTGATCGTTAGCATCAATCAAATTGACAGTTACATACGTTCTAGCATCTTGACGCGGTACTCCGTGGTCCTTTGCTATAACTGTTAGAACGCACGTCATATTACAAGTCGTGTTACTGCAATATTTTGGGCAACTCAACTTTTTTAATGTAGTTATAACACCGGACTCTGGGTCAACGGCGAACTGTTTCTCTGTATCGGTCACTTCGTAAGTAATTTTACTATTATCACCCAAATCACTATCCGTTGCGGTCACTTTAAGGACAGTAGTTCCGGGAGGGACACTCTCATTAAGTGACACTGAAAAATCGCTTTGATCAAATATAGGAGGGTTATCGTTTACATCTAAAATTGAAACGTTCACTTGAAGATACCCATACTTCGGAGGACTGCCACCGTCACGTGCAGAGATATTTAATATGTAAAAATCATTTGTTTCTCTGTCTAATTTTCCTGTAGTTTCTAAATGTAAATATGAAGTTTGTCCACTAGGATTTACGGTGACGTTCAATCTAAACTTTCCTTCATTATCACCATCCACTATTCTATAATCGTTGGCAATTCCATTTTCACCTAAATCCTTGTCAGTGGCCGCGTCTAATAACAACTTAGTCCCGGGAGCCGCGCTCTCTGAAAACGCCACAGCGATCACCGGTTCCGGGAACTCTGGGGAGTTATCATTGACATCAGTAACTCTGAGGCGCACCTCGATAGGATACGTCGGCTGGCTCGATAGAACAACAAAAGCATAACGATCAACACTCTCCCGGTCAAGGATCACATTAGTTCTGATATCACCAGACACAGGATCTAGGACGAATTCCTTTGGTGGTTCATTAAAGCGGTACGTGAAACCGGGTTTAGTAGGTATTCTGCCGACATTGGTCCCAATAGGTTGTGATTCGGGCACACGGAGGTCTACGCCGGTGTCCACGGCGCGGGACTGCATCTGTTCGGCGGCGGCGCCAGCGCCCGCGCGCGTCAGCAGCGCCAGCGCGACCAGCACCACGTGCCACCGCCCCATCACGGTCATGACGCTGACAACAACATTATAGAACAGTCCTTCTTCAACAGTAATGTCACAACAATGTTTAATATCCCGTCCGCGCAGACTGGCGCTCTCGCCTCAGGTATGCAACATGGCCGCTACCAGCGCATGAATATCTCACAGTACAGCCTACACCGTCACATTCGTAAACACACGTGACACTAACCGAACAATACAAAAATAAGTTTATATGAACATAATCACTGAACGTTTATATATAAAAAATATGTTAACGAGAACACAGTTGAGAACGCAAAATATAATGTGTAGAGTGTGGTTACAGAGCTAGCAGCCTTCGAGTCGGCCGCTCGACACGGTACTAGCGGGCGGAGGCTTCTCGCCGCCCCGCGACCTCCGCCCGACACTCCCCGCAGCTTTAAAGCTCCGGCCGCAGTTGGGACGATGATGCCGAGATAATGGCCGCCCAAGGAATCTAGTATTTATTACCTGAGTGTTGCTAACCATTAACTATTAAAAAGGATGCTATATTTATACGATTTTATGATCTAACGTACTTTATACAAATATTAATGTTATTATAATTTGATGATATATAAAAAAATATATCGTCACTCTAAATATTATTATTCCCCATAATATAATTGTTACAAATATACGTATATTTGAATAATTTTATTTAACATTATTTCGTAAACACCTAAAAAAAAGCTACAGGAGCGCGTTGATATCTTTTGTTTGGTGTTTCGGAACAGACCAGCTACCGTTAATGTAATTTTATACTAACTACCTAAAACGTTGTTTACATGAAACATATAACATTTATATGAAAAAAAACTAAGTATCTAAGTACATTATAAATAATTTACTGCTTAAATCTATTTCAGTTAATCTAAAATATAAATCAAAATTACTTGACAATTAATAATATACAGGTTTTTTCTCGTCTAATATAATATATAATTATTTTCAACGTTGTAACAAAAAAATTATATAAATTAAAATCACAAAATATGTCCCTGAGCATTTGATACTTCATTTATTATAACGTAAAGCAAATATATTAATATTTTCAACAAAAAATATATACATATTAGTATAATATATATTGGTAAATTAATGTATAAGTCACTCAGGCTCCATCTATCCGAAGAGCATATAGATACGAGTTAGAACAGCGTTCTCGCAAACGAGTAAGTTTTCACAAAGACGCAACAGACCTACAGATTCCAAAATATTTCAACAGATGGCGCTGTCATTAAATTATTGTAACAAGCTTTTTATTATTAATACTTATATTAAACACTAAATATATTTACTAAAGATCAAGTTTATATATGTATATATATTTATGTATATATATGTAATATAATACTATCACTTTTATTCATACTGATCAAGTTATAAGTGCCTATATTTGAAGATGTATTTTGGTTAAAACAAATTCTATTTTATATTATGTAAAGATATTATATAGTTGGTATAAAGACAGTCTAATTTCAGCTTCTAGAATAGGGTCTGAATGCGATGCCAGTTTAAAAATAGCTCGCTGCGGCTATACTTCTATCGAGCACTTGTTGCTTGAGCTGTTTGACGTCACTTCCCCCCCCTGGGGGGGCCGCGCCCCCTGCTGGGATGTGGGTGTTGACGTAGAGACCCACACTCATGAATGGAAGACTCCTAAACTGCTGACTAGCCTTTCATACGGAATACAATTTTACGTATTACGTCATCATACATTTCCATGTAAAAGTATAGTCATTTCTAAGATAGATAACGATCTTGATTTAATATTGAAATAACTGGAACTGTTTATTTTTATGGACTCATAGAATAAAGAGCCATAGTGAATATTTAAATGAATACTTGTTTAACTATTTTAAAGTATATCCTAAACGTAATCTTTTGTTGAATTTATTTTTAATGATAATAATGTCTTGACTAATTTATCAATGATATCTAAATATCCAGACTTATGCAATAAGGAACGAACACAATAGTATTCCAAGTATACTAAACTCATAAAGGATTCTATAAAAAACCTTCTTTATATAAAATTCTGTTAGCAATCCTTTGTCTCAGTGTACAGTAACGTAATATTGAAGGAACACACGTGGAGCAAAACAAATCAGTCGCTGTTTGTAATCTACAGACTGAAAGAAGCATCTACGGCGTAAATCAATTTCTATAAATAGCCACCGCCCACATACACTGCAAAGCTTTGTCACAACGAGACACTCATAAACGAGGTTTTTTTCATTCATTTCTTGCATTGCAATTGAAAAATCATCAGACTGTAAAGATTAAAATGCTTTGTCTCATCTTGAGACGATTTAAAATAACGATATTGGTAAATTTAAATCTATTTCCTGACTCATTAGAAAATTACTATAGATATTTCATACATTAATTTATTTAGTTTCATTAAATAAATCCTTTATATTGTTAAATTTATTACGTAAATCATGCGTTAGTAAATGCAATTTATGTCTTCAAATGAAGCTAACGTTCCAAGAAGTATGCGTCGTTACACGAAGACTTTGTACAGAGATAATACGTTTGACAGTTATTATTTTACACCAGGACTTTACATGACTCATGACATTACATCAGGTTGACAGGTGACATGACTCATGACATTAGATTAGGTTGAGAGAAAACACTAAAAAATTACATGATTATAATTGAATAATAGAGTTATATAATATTATGAAAATACTTTATATAACAATTGTAGTGTCTTGAACAGAAGGACGAAGCGATTTGATAGGCGAACTAAAAATAGCTCTGCCTTTAGTACTAGTATTCTTTGTGTACTCAAACACAGACGGTTTCAATTTTAGTCAGTAATAAATCATGTTACATTGGTATCGCAGGCGATTTATGAATGGAAAACTCTCAACTTGTTTGTATTGAGTTGACGATGGAAAATTATATAAGGGTATTAATTGATACTTATATATATTTAAATAAGGATTATTTTCGAATTCCAAATAATAATATACCTTACATAATATTATCTATTATTAGAGTGTGGAACTGATTTGTATGCATCTAGTAGCTATAGGGTATTACGCTAAAAAATATCCTTCAACATGAATACACGTGCAAGTCTTATGTATGTGCCCTAGTTTGAATATTTATTTGTATTTCTATTTATAATAGACGAAAATACAATAATATTTACGATATAATAATGATTATTGATTGTTTAAATTTGTATTATATTAATTGTTCAGGAAGATTTTTAAGCAAAGTATTTCATGGCTATTTAAATTCGTCGTTTAATTTGACTACACTAGTTTGACATTTGATGATTTGACTTATTTATACCGAATTTTAGTAGATATGAATAGACTATATAAAGAAATTTAAATGAAACTAATATTTTTTGCATGTACTTCGCGTTTTTTTATTTTTGATTATAAACTATATACTCCCGACGTTTCGATTGTATCCGCCGTGATCACGGTTGCTGTAAATTAAAAAATAAATGGCGTAGTATATCCGAAAAATATTAGTTTCATTTATATTAATACTCACGAAAATCTTAGATGTTATAAAAAGAAATGTTTTATTGAACCGAAATTATGTAGAACGCCCGTTGAAATCCAGACCTAAACCGCGCAGGTTAGGTATACATACCTAGGTCCAAATCCTAGATATTGACTTGCAACGACGACATTTTGGCGCCGGTCGGTCATTGACCTCTTATTTGTGACTTCCTCTACCAAAACTGACATTGCATTTCAACTGCACTTACACCGCCATTATCCCCGACCTACCCCATTTTAGAGCTCAGAGTCAAAAATTATCTGTCGATTTTATGGTATAACATTCTGTAATATTTAAGTTATTATTTGTAAATGAAAACATTTATTTAACTCTTTTTTTTTTAATAAAAATCGTGCTGAATGGAAGAAATCGGTTTTGTTTTGTTTTTTTCCCATAGTTATTTAGTAATTAGTATCATTAATAAAAAAATATATAAAAAAAGTTTAGCTTTTAAATTCGATTGATATCTTCCTTTGTGTACTATTAATTATAATTTTAATCAATTGGAAAAAATAACCTCAAGAATAAAAAAAAATACAGTACCCTTATAATGAGTTTCAATGGAAAAACTAAAGTCACTTAGTTCCCAATTACAATTCATAAATCTTTACTCGTGATAGTATCAACTTATACTAAGATATAAGAAAAAAACTTAAAACTTCGAGTATTTAGTATAAACATGCAAAACGTGTGTTCAGTAAAATAGTACGCAAGCACGTCGATCTATTTTCTAATCATAGAAAAAATATGAAAGAAATAAGAAATATAAAAATGAAACCATTTGTATTGCATTTCCAATGAAAAGTACTAATTTTCTATTAAATATCAGTATTTAAATTAAGTCTACACACAAACGCAACGTAACTGTAACTCATGTTAGTACTGTGTGAATTCAAAAGGGCAAAGGTTATAGTCTAAATGACAAAGTTCGATAGATATACACGTATGGGCTATAAATGAAATTATTTCTCATTCATACACTACATTTATTTAGCCTATATTAATTTAAAATTGTCACTTATAAAAAAAATAATAATATTTATTTGAAATAAATAAAGTCAACCCATATTATATACATCTAATGGATAAAGGGAAAATTCATTTCATTTGAAAAAAAGCAGAAATACATCAAGTTAATGAATTTTGGTTTCCTTGAAACACTTCAAACGATATTAACCAATTACTCTTTTGTACTGTGATCGTTTTGACGTAAATTTTTAACGCTAATTCAGGATTTTCGACTAATCTTTGAAAATTACGTTTATTTATATAGATTGACGCACTGTTAATTATATTTTTAATACTAGTACAAGTATCTTCAGTAGTTTATTAGCAGAAACCATAATATGATAATTGACAAATATATTTTCAATTTTATAATTATTATTAATTATTAATGTTTGTTATTAATACACAATGTATTGTTATTAAAATTATCTACGGAATAATTCCAGAAATCAAATATAAAACTTTTAAATTATAATTGAAAAAAAACAAATTTATCATTACATACTTACATACTTTTCATAGCGCTTTGAAGTTCAGCTTAATAGAAAAATATTACGAAAAACAAACGGTATGATAAAGTTAAAAAGTAATTTATAAGTCAAAAGTAGAAACATTTTAACATAACAAAGAGAAGCATTACATTTTCAGTTTAATATATAAACTTTCTGAATTGCAAAATAGCCTTTCAACGAATTTTAAATGTATGTTCGAAGGTTTCGGCCTTAGTTAAAATTCTATCCGTGGAAACAGGAGCCTTATAAACGAGACTGTAAACTTCCATGTCTCCAGTAAATGAATGGGATTGTTTGCGTCAAGCCCGTGCTATATTACTATATTTATGAGCTACATTCAATGCATAGACTGTACGCCTACACGTTACAGGTACAGCTTCTGAGAAATCCCATCCCATGTCATATGTAGGCGTTTTAATATTATACATGTTTAGCTTATAATATTATCATATAGCTTTAAAAATTAGTTTCAGGGATTCGTAATAATAAGTGTCAAATAATTTCGATAATGAATCAAAATGTATGTTGATGAAGTCATTGCATGAGTATTGAGTATGTTTTTCAGTGTATCGTACGAAAAAACAGTGAGTGATACGTTGAAAAGATGAATAATCTGTGGGCGCGATCGATAGTCGAATGCGGGGGCTGTGTGGAGTATGGGGCGAGCCTCGGAGGGTGCAAGGGAGATTCATTCAGAATGTGTGGGCGGCGCGTGGGCGACTAGCTTATAAAGACCCTCGGCTCGCCCTGTCGTCATAGTTGTGCCCGAAACCCCGTAACAGACAGTACTGTGTAAAAATGTGCAACATTCTCTCCGGATCAAGGTGAGCTTATAATTTTATATCACTATAATAGTGCTATTAAATTATTATTTAGATTCTCCGGTTTTTGTTTCTGTGAAAAAAAATTATCGATGCTTGATGTTAAAAATATAGGAGTAGGTACTTATATTTTTTATATAAATAGAAAATATTCAGAATATAAAATTATATAAATAAAAATTATTTCATTGTTCGTAGGATGTGGGTGGTATTGTTATGCTATTTATTAGCACAAGCAAAGACCTACCCTTTACAAGGATGGCCTGTATATCCTCAGGCTTCACGGGAATATCCTGAAGATGATTACTATTATGCTCCTAAAGTACAATACTACTATGACGCTCCAGCTATAAATGTACCTGAAGTATACGGTCAAGTTCCCTACACTTACTTTTATGATCCATATGGTCATTTCGCAAATGAGGAGCCAAAACGGCAAGAAGAAAGACTCGCTGCGTTACCTATAGGCCAGGAGACGTGGTTTGAAAGCGATTCGAACCCGCGATGGAGATCTAACAATATGGATGACGTCAATGCCGCTTTCTTAGATAACTTAATTTTGACTCAAATGGCTCAAGATGCTCAAAGACGGCGCGAAAACGCCCGTGCCGCATTTTCTAATATGGAATACGAGGAAAAAGAAAACGAAGACGAAGATGTCAGAGAACTAAAAGCATTGGCTGGAAAACCTCTTTACCACGTCCCGAAAACTGTCCCTAGAATAGAAGATGATGATTACGTTGATGATGATCCTGATAGCTTTATCAACTGGAACGGAAATAAGAGAAGTCTCACTACTACCGAAAGCTCAACCACTACGGAAACACCAAAATCTGGTCAAAAGGAAGTTCTTATGTTGCGTCCGGCGGTGCAACACAGCCGTCAAAGAAATCAAGATAAAGAAAACAACAAAAAGACACCATTCTACAACACAATCACGCAGTACTTAGAAAAACAAGGACATGTAAGTTATTTTTTATATTATATATAGTTGTAAAAGTTTTATCTTTTGCTCAATGTAATATATACTACGTTCTATATGGATCGTGAAACCCCGAAGTCTAAAAATAGCTTGGCCGGGTTGGGGGCGGTGGGTGACACGATCTGAGGTCGGGTCAATGGAGAGAGGGGTATGCGGGGCAACAATATCAGCAGGAATCATCGCCTCAGCTAACCTACTTAATATAACATGAATGAAATATATTCCAACTATAATATTTATTTACAGAAAATATCGAAAGGACGCAAAATTGAGAAACGCTTCGTCTCATCCGACTCCGATCTAGTTGTTGAGCTTCGAGGATTGAAACATCGCATCGCCACTTAAACTATTGCAACTGATTACCGCCAACTATTATGAGACTGAGTATTATTTTAGAATATAGAATACTTACGGCATCCGCTCCCTTGAATTCAGTTTGAGAGGCATACAAAATACAAAAAAAAATATAAAAAAAATATAATTCCATCATTATATCCGTAAATCATGTGTGAATTAAATAGTGTCATCATTTTGATCATTGTGTAACCACTTAAATTAATTCGCATCTCGCGTTATATGTCTCTTTAAAGGTTCATAATTAATGGCTATAATTCTACAAAAGTACTCGATTTAATACGTAAGTATATCAGATCTTAGATCCTTTTTGATTCTTTATTAGTAGGTATTAAAAAATATCCTATATATACGAGTGTAAACTGTCGTACAAAATGTGACTATAATCACGTTTCCTGATGTTTGATGTTTGAATAATATGAGAAAGATAGTTTTTTAAATAGGTCTCCTTAAGGTTCCCTTCATTTGGCAGCTAATGTCGCACAAATCTGTGCAATTGTAAATATAATATTGTTAAGTATCCTTCTTCTAAGACTTAGATAGAGAAAGAAATACATTGAAATGTTTACTTTTGTAAATTATTTTACAAGTTTTTGAATAATACTTTTGTTAAAAACGAAAACATAACAACAAATGTATTATAAAAAAACAGGTTTTGGTATATAACCAAAACAAATTGACTTAGTGAGATCTGTTTCATGTTTTAAATAAACTTTGAATATACAAACAAAATGCAATAAAAAATAAGTATTCAACAACGCTCATTCTAAACTTTTCTAAATCTATACTATTTTTTTCTTTTCTTGGTAATTTTTGTATCAGGTGCTACTTTTTTTTTCTTACGGACTAAGCAGACAATAGCGTTAAATCTTTTTGCAAAGCAAAAGTATGGAGATATAGTATACTTTAATAACTAAGAAGGAAATGATTCTCTAGGCTGGAAGAGGATTAGGTGATATTTTAGCTTTACAGCTTCTTAACTAATGTTTATAACAGTCGGTCTATGAGACCCTTGTTAAAATTTATACGAACCGCGCCATTTTATGGTTTGTATAAAAATACTTCTTGTACTATATTATTTTTTAATGTTCCCCGATCGTGTTTCCTATTTTTCATAATAAACGAAGCATAACTGTTAACATCTTATCCTTTTTATAATATATTTTGTAATTCATCCTAAAGTTAATAAAATTTATCTTTCTGAAGTACATATCTGTTTATAATAATGTCAAATTAATTTTCATTGGTAAGATAACATTAATTCCATAATAGTAAAATTATTGTCAACGACGCATGATTTCTTTGTACGTAAACACTTACGAGTCAATGTTTAACATTCATAAATAATACCCATTAGATAGAAAACATGTAAAATTTAAATTGAAAATGAGCCTAATTAGGTAATTTCTGGCTCAATATCACTCAACATACCCACATCCATATATATTTTAGAGAAAATGTATTAGGGTATTATTTTGTCCTATTTAAATTAAATGAAATGTGTAACTAAATATGGATACATGTAAATTATTAGAGAAGTATTAAAATATTTGTATCCTCAAAAAAAATATATAAAAAAAAATAATAAAATATATTCAATATACTGATGTTTTATTTTCAACAATATTTTGTTTCATTGAGACAAATTTATAATTAATTACAAGGATCTTTCTGAGTACATACACGTGCAATATTGCCACGTGTTCTCGAAATCACATATAATACACAAAGTTTTCGATTCTGATTTACATTATGTTGATTATCAACACGATTTATGAATGAAATACTGGGAACTCAACGTGTTCATTTTGCACGTTTCCCGAGTTCTTTACGATGATGCGAGTTGCAAGTAGTAGTCATTCCAACATTTTAAAGAAAAAGATATGTGAAATCCTTTAATGATTCCACAGATGTAATTCGGTACATATAACTTAATCCAGATATCGATCTGTTTTTTAATAGTTGGTATTTATTAATACCTTATCTGTCTCCGCCCCATTTTTTGTATGTAGGCAGACAGTCAATATATCAAATAATATTTTTTGAAAACGGAGGTATGGTCTGTAAAGTCGAACGATAAAAATTCTCCGTTACTCGTTTTCATAAATCTTCTCTTAAAGATTGTATGAAATCAGCGCGAATACCACAAATAGTTCAAGGAATATCTTTGGTTTACTTGGAGTATTCCAAATCTTAAACATTTTATTATTATTTTAATATAGTTATTATTTTAATAATAATTGCGTATTTAAATTTGTTTTACTACCACTAGAATAGTCTACGATTTTTAGTTAAGCTATTTGACGTACTTCTTTTCGAGATATTAAAGCATTTTTCAAAAGCTGCAATTCGAGTTCTAGACAAAGTTTATGCTCGTCGTTCAACATCCTAACTCTCTACAATTGCTTTAATTCAAACAGTTCCTTAAATTCGTTGTAAGGACCTGGCTCTCCGGCGGGGAATCGAACCCCGGTCTCCCGCGTGACAGGCGGGGATACTGACCACTATACTACCGAAGATATCATCACGACTGACGAAGATCTTACATTCACTCTATTGTCATGTAAACGGGAGTGAAAGCAGACAATAATTGTAAGAATTAATGTCCACGATATCTTTTTATCAGAATGAAGCAGGTGTCGGGTACCGTACGCCGTACGAGACAGTTATCCGTACACCGAGACGCATCAGAGTAAAATGCGTCATTTACTTCTACAGCGAAGTATTTCAACTGATAATAATCATCAAACCGGAACGCATTCCAACATTAAATATTTGTATATAAGATAATTAAAATCAATGTAAATCCGTTGGGTTCGTGAAAGTCCGTTCCTCAATATTGATGGTTGAACTCAGATATGGACAACCGTCCAGTGCGGTTTTTGAATTTCGTTACTTTATATTCCCAAAGGATATCGTTAACTGACTTCTGAAATCGTGTTCTTTAATATTTTAAAGTGAAGTAATTATTGTAAAATATTATTACATTTTTATTTATTGTAATGTGGGTACTCAATAAAAAAAGAAGACACTTGTCGCATATGATATTGAAAATATGAGCTTAAATAGAAAATATATACTTACAGCTTTGGGAGATCGTTTTGGTAGACTGTACCTGTCCAGACTGGAACCTCGTGACGAATACTCACTGTCACACGAACTTTTTTCCCAGTCCATGACGTTCGAAGGGAGACAAATATTTAAATATTAACACTTTTCAATACGAACACTTTAAAGACTGTAATAATTATAACTACTAATAAGTATTCTTAAAAACTGGACTACTGCTCGCTCTGAAAGACGACGTTCTATCTAGCAATGACAAAATAATTTATGACTAAGTTCTCATTATTCTTTTGTTGAGCATGTTTCCTTACACTCTTTTTTTTTAGAATATTTAATTGCCTAAAGAGCTCTAACTTTTAAGAATTGTATACCGAAAATTCAAACATAAATGTATTTAATATCAAATTAGCCCGATCATTTTATTTGGAGAAATTTTTCCTATCACTCATTTATTTAACATGTCTATTGACGTATAGTCATTACTTTGTGTTGTCAAATTCAAGGTTTGATGTACAAAAATAAGGAATAAAATATTCACTTTAACAGCAATAAAATGATAGAACCTATTAGATATTAACGATCTTCGAGATTGTATGCCCTTAATATTTTTCCGATCGAATTTCATATACTTAAATACGTAACAATATAAAATTTAAGATATATAAAAGAAACTTTAAAATTGTTCCTTTTAATTTGTAGCTTTTCCTTTAATTATTAATCTAATAAGTAAACATCAATGCGTAAATAAAACATATTATTAAAATGATTATTTTTAATGTATGGGACAATTTTTATTACCATACCTTTAAGAATGCAGAATGCCCATTAGAAAATATAAAGTAAAAGTTAAAAGGTACATGATTATTTTCTAAAACTCTTTATAATTTTTTTGTTATACCAGCAGCAAGCACTTTAGATAACAGTGTAATAAAAGTTTTAGGGTTAATATCAACTTAATACGCCCTATTTAGGCATCGCATGTTTATCTTCTAATATAGACAGAGTATACGTTTTTATCTATCACTTATAAAGATAAAAATTGCTTAAATACGTCACTTTTCATATAACTCATAGGAATTTAATGATCCCCAAATCAGCATACCTTAAATCTTCTTTATTTGTAACAATATCTCAATAAATTAAATTAATAACTCAGAAAATAGAACCAAATGTACCTAAATTTAACATTAGAAATGAAAAATGACGTAACTTTTGTCCATTATTCAGTTTAATTTATAAACATAAATAAACTTTATACATAAGAAATGAAAGGAATTTTATTAAAATAGATAATATTTCTAAGAAAATATTACGTAAAATAACAATATTATGGATAATTTCGTAGTATAACGAATGAGGTAGCTGACTGCGCGTAACGAACTCCAATCAGTGTGAACTAGAACACTCCTGTATTCTTTTTCTTAGTTGGTATCGTCACGCTACAAACGGCGACTTTATAGTTTTTCATTCATAAATATTCACACATCATAGTATTAAAATAAATAAGTTATTGAACGATTTGTTACGTACGCGCTACATATTACAAAATAAATGAACATTGCCAGGACGAAATCGTTGTATGGACAAAATATCATGTTACGAGTGACGCTGCTGACTCCGCGGAACGAACACCAAGCCGTGTGAACCAGAAGATTCCTGATACCACACAAGCTATGGAATGGGATTGTTATCCTAACATCGGTTCAATCATGTAGTCTTAGGTATAGGTTATAAGTTTTAACATGTAATTCTTATTATAATATACATATGTACAAGTAAATTGCGTAGTTTTCCTGGAACCTCCAGCCACCCTATATAGTTGATTCATATATGTACGTATGTAGTGACGATACAAACTTGATATATACAAACAATTTGAAAATGTTGACTTTTAGTTTAAGATAAGCAAGTCATAAGTTATAAGGTTGGTAAAGGAGATTTTTATTATAATATACATATATTTCAATTTCATCATTTTCTTAATGTCATGACCCGCACCTTATAAATATGAAATATCGATTTCTTTGTTATTTATAACATACCAGTTTCAATTACTGATAGGAACTGATAGAACATGAATATAAGAAGAATATTTCTATTTTATTTTAGTCCCTCATTATAAATTTAGGGGAGAGAGTTGATGTCAGGCAGGCGGCCGTTCGTAAAAATAATGAGCCAAAACTATTTACAACATGTAAGGCAGATCCTGGATAAAGCTGGGGAATTGCCAGGAAGAAGAAGAAGACAATACAAGACAGTTTAAAGTCAAATTTAATATCCAATTACTATTTCAGTACATACATATATTGATTTTTCTTAAAATACAATCACACAGTAATCTTTATTATATGTATCTGAAACCAACGATGCCTAAGTACTAAAAAATATCTACTAATTCATTTATATTATTCTGTTGCTTATCATTTTTATTATACTATTTTATATAAAAAAAAAAGATTTCGAGAAAATTCTAAATCGATTTCCTCAATAAAAATACAGATTATAAATACGAAGCTCAGTCTTCGGACCTTTGTTAAAACAACCTTTTCCTTTTACTTTTGGGGTATTTTTTATTTTCTCTTTAATCTTAAGTAAGTACTTCGATTTCCAATATTTTACATGAATATATTTTTATGAATATTCCGTAATTTATGAAATGCTGAACTTGTTCTTATTTATGAAAACCAGCCGAAAATATCTCTAAATAAATTAATATCATAACAGAATTTATTCAAAACCCTAATTAAGCGTAACAACAATTTTCTTTACAAATGACTCGTAGGTGTATTTATTACGGCTGAAATAAATAGAAACTGTTTCTTAGAGAAAATGGTAAATATTCATTAAACTGAGAGCAAATGTATATATTTAACCTTTAACCTTTGCTTAGAAAGGCAATTTCATAAGACAACGCCTACACGGTGTCTTGCTTTCGTCCTTTTAAGGTTAGCTACTCAATAACTGAAGAAGCCGGATGAATTTTGATAATTTTAGAAACAAAACACTAAATTCAATAAAAAAAAAGTAAAGTAAATTTATAATAAATATATGTACATATATCGTTTATAATACATCCTAAAAGACATATTAAAAAAAAATCTTTTTGAGAATAAGAATATCACTAGTACCAAAAAATATAATAAGAAGAATTTCTCAAAAGACTTACTTTATATTAATATTTTAGCGTATGTCTACATCGTTACACAAGTTATACTATAAGTGCAAAGATTTATGAATGAATATCATATAACGATATCATATTCATATGAATAATTAAAAAAGTTGATACAAAATTAAAAGCGTTGCTAAAAATATATAACCTTCATACTTTAACTTATAGTGTTTAGAAGTACAATAATATTGATAAAAAACGGTTCGTACCATTAAATTTCGAGACACGAAACAGTGTGACGTGAAAGCTAATTTTAAAATAATTGGTACCTACATAAATTTATTCTATTATTGTACGTCAGGAAAATTCTTTATTACCCAATATTTAATGAAACCAAAATATTAATTAATCACTCTGACAATTTTCACCTTTTTTTTACATCTTGCAATTAATACATTTCTTTTGATATACACAAATCGATTTCGTATGTTTTATAACGTTCCAAAATACAAAGAGTTTTGAAGTTATTCATCAATAGATAGCGTTACATTTATGTTTACCATGTATTTTAAATAAAATTAAAAATAACAAAACACCAAAATTAATCTTAAGCCAAGTGGCTTCAAAAAACAAATATCTTTATCTCATTAAATTATAAATTTAATACCCAGTATGATTTTCAAAAATAAGTCTATTATAAAATACCTAAGTTAATATTATCATGTGTGAAGATATATGTTTTGTCAGAGTATACAGCCCCCTTATAGGTGTACCGAATGCCCATATGTTTAATTGCATTACTTCTATGAAAGTTTTTGATAAAAAGATAAAACTTTGAATATTTATTTATCTTATCTTCTTTGAGTTAACTTCAGTAAGACAATTGTGATGCCAAAATTCTACGTATGTTTGGTGTGCATATACAAAAAAGAATTGTATTATAAGTGGTGTGCTTACGACAGTCATTATTAACCAGATATTCTTTGTCCTATTATTGATAACACTAGTATGTTCGTATATTTAAGTGTCACGATTATCATCATCACGACTTCTACAAATAGAATAAAGCCTTCTTTTTATAAAAGCATATTTTACAGGATGTTTATATATAAGAATTTATAAGAATTTACTGAAGAAACAAAAAATATTTAACAATGATAAAATTTAATGAATTCGAATTATCATATATTGTCATAATTGTAAAAGCTTCATTTTATGCTTTGAGAAGTATTCAACTGAAAAATTCAAAGACTAATGATCATTAAAGGTGTACTGCTGAATCGAAAACCAAATGATATTTGCCAAAATTATAAAATATAAGATATTTCGAAATCTATCTAATAATCTAATAACTAGCGATCTATAGTAATACTTCGAAGTGACGAGGTTGGTATTTTTTTACTAAACTTCTTAAGTTAAAGAAACCTTAAAAAAACTTTTTTGTCCCCCCTTTTTTCAGTCTACTGTATATAATATAGCTGATTGAGAGCCCAAATCGTCTCTAGACGACATCGCCCGCGCTAACATAACTTATTAATTCTTATTTCTAAATAATGAAGCGTAATTCAAAAGTCAATATGAATTACTAAGATCCATAACGATATAGGAAGGAGTTAATAATAAAATACATATTTACTAAAGAATAAAATAAAATTTTGATCATGTATCTTTCATAGACGCACCAGGTAGGTTAATTTTTTATACACACTAAAATAATTTTTATTGCTTTCCATTCCGATTTATATAAACAATGTCACATTAGTAAAGATTTATGGATATGCAGAAAGAGTTATTGTTAGTAGATGTTGATTCATTTTCAGTCATTATTGTAAAAAATTTCGTTAAGTTATATTATGTACATTACATTATTAGAAATAATAGTAATTTTGAACGTAGCATGAGTGCTGTAAATATCAATTTCAAAAACAATGAAGTTGTCAATTTGACGACTTCAAACGTCAGAAATCAAAACATTTTATACAAGTTTCAAATTCAAAACAAAAACAACTAAAATATTATTTTTTTATATTTAATGTTTTTAATTTACTCTTATTTATTATATTTGCAATAAGATAATTAGGGAACATGTAAAATATTGCCTAAGGAAATCGTATATAATAGTAACAGTTACTTAGTTTCCCGTTATTCGTAGCATACCACGTCAGTATTAAATCGCTCAAGTAAATCATAGGATGCGTAGATCTAAAGGATACCAAGATCTTGATGAAAATGTTGGTGATGGACGTCAACCGGCGCCTCCAATGCCGCCTCCTCAGGAAATCGAGATGGCATCGGTTTCCGTCGTTCCTGACGGTAAGTAATATAAAACATTATCCGTTTGTCTAATTTTACTATTTTATAAATGTTCAAAAAATATCTTCCTTACTTTTTGTTGTTTCTCTTGTAACTGCACTGACTAGGGATACCATTTGATCAGGCAAAGATGTGGTAAAATTATTAACTGTACCAGCATCTCTATTTTCTTAAAATGTTTAAGTTAAAAAGAAAATACGACCATAATTTCTATATATCAATTAGCATAAGATTAACATATCCCTATTCATGCTTTCAGATACATTCACAGTCACTCAGGCGGTGAATGCTCTAGGTTTTGGTTGGTTTCAAGTCAAGCTGTCCTTGTATACTGGCCTCTGTTGGATGGCAGATTCTATGGAGATGACTATATTGAGTATTTTATCACCTGCCCTGCATTGTGAATGGAATATTAGCAAGTAGGTATATGTTATTGAAAATAGTCCGATTAAGTAGCCTCACTATGTATACCTTGAATATAGAATTATGATCCTTCTAGGTACCAGCAAGCCCTTACAACAACAGTTGTTTTCATGGGAATGATGCTGAGTTCGACTTTCTGGGGAAATATAAGTGATCGTTACGGCAGAAAAACCGTAAGCATGTTTAAAAACAAAATATATATAGAATTTTATTAAAAATGTTTAACAATATTATATGCCTGGTATTTCCTCTTGCAGGCACTAAGTATGTGTGGTGTTCTTTTGTTTTATTATGGACTCTTAAGTGCAATAGCTCCAAATTTCCTATGGTTATTATTTTTAAGAGGTCTAGTCGGTTTTGCAATAGGATGTGTACCACAATCGTAAGTACATATATAATAATATACTATGTAGATATAATATATAAATGAAATATTTGTAAACAAAACAATTACTTTTATTTCAGAGTGACTTTATATGCAGAATTTTTACCCACAAAACAAAGAGCAAAATGTGTTGTGCTTTTAGATGTAAGTATTAACTACTTTGAAAATTATAGACATAAATAAAACATCTTGTAAATATGCTATTACCTATATTATTATGTTACAATTGCATAAGATTTTGTTTTTTATATTAGAAAGATAGAAGAGAGTTATAAGTTAATTTTTAAAATCATATATATTTATGATACACTAGAAATAATATGATTTGAAGTTCTTATAATTTTGTATGTATGTACAAACATAGATGAATTATTATTGATGGCAAAATTTTGTCAATACCATTTCAGTGTTTCTGGGCCCTCGGAGCTTGTTTGGAAGTGGCTTTGGCATTGGTTGTGATGCCAACATTAGGTGTGCATTGGCTTCTGGCATTATCTACTGTACCATTGCTCATATTTGCTCTTATATGTCCGGTAAGTTATGTAGATATATGTACTAATTTTGTCTACTCTATAGATTTTATATCTATGAAATAATATTAAATACACATAGATATATAGTTATAGATGAATTTTGACTAATATTAACGAATTTTTACAGTCTATCTTGGATAATGAGAGGTGAGATGATAAATAATTGAAAAATTAAATGTATTATTCATTTCTTTTTTTTTAAGGTTTCTATATGTATGTTCTACCAAAAAGTTTACATTACCTAATTGGTAATAAATATATATATATTTATTTATTTTCTTACAGTGGCTTCCTGAATCTGCCCGATTCCATGTAGCTAGTGGTCAACCTGACAAAGCTTTAGCAACACTCGATCAGGTATTTTTTAACTTTTATAAAAAATAATATCACGTACCAATCATCCTAACTAAATTTTATTACTTTAACATAATAAAATATTCTCGTGTATATCTGTAGGTGTAATTAATAAATCGCGTGATTTTATATAATCAATATTAATTTGAAAGTCTGTGCGAAATAATTAATGGTTTTCACTTTGTTGAAATAATGAGCTGTGATTGTGGAATACTTTGTTTAATTATGTCTTTCATATGCTTGAAAACATATGCAGTTATAATAAAAAAATGCTATAATAAACAATAAAATGCAATCTTATTTTCTGTATCATATGCTTGAAAACATATGCAGTTATAATAAAAAATGCTATAATAAACAATAAAATGCAATCTTATTTTCTGTATCTTTAAAAAAATATTGAAGGTTCAAATTATAAGGCTAATTAAATATGAGTTTTTTTTTATAAATTCCACACAAACATAAGTAATTCTTTTAATATTATGCTATGGCTTCATTATCATTGTGGAATGTAATGAAGAAGTCATTGTTTTTATTTGTTGAATGAACTATGAATTGTGATATCTTTTGAATAATGTGTTGAGAAAACATGATGGAATTTGTTGAATGAAATCAGATTTCTTTTATGTTTGCTTGTATATTTTTTATATATTTATATTTTTACTTAAACATAAGAAAAATACGTTATTGTATAAATAAGAATACATAGTATGTATTCCATTGTTAAAGAAAACTACTAAAATTTTAAGTTATTATATTTAACGAATTTATACATAAACCAGACAAAAAATATAGATCAAACTTAAAGTACTCTCAATTTTAAATGATCGGAGGGATGAGGGACAACATCATATAGGAAACTTGCTTTCCGCCCGCAGCTTCGCCCGCAAGGAATCAGGTTATATCGTGTTTCCAAAAGAACCTTTCAAAAGTCTATGATAAAAACTACCCTATGTTCTTTTCTCAAGGTCAACTCTATCTCTGTACCAAATTTCATTAAAATCAGTTCAATGGTTTAGGCGTGAAAGCGTAACAGACAGATAGACAGAGTTACTTTCGCATTTATAATATTAGTAGGGATAATCCGGAGCGTTAAGTGTTTAAGGCAACCTTTTTAGAAGTCACTTAAGAAGTTCCACTTCAGTAATACTTATGATATGGAGTGAAGTCAGATTTTTTAATATATGTATGTTTTTTATTTCAGATAGCTCGTGATAATGGCCGTCCTATGTTGCTGGGTCGACTCGTCTGCGACGACTCCGTGGGTATCGGACAAAGAGGACGTCTCAAACATCTGTTAATACCACAACTTAGAAACACCAGTCTACTACTTTGGCTTATTTGGTAATAAACACTATTATATAGATTTCTATGTAGTAAGTTAGATATATTTGTATATACCAATTTATCAGATAAACTAATTCTTAAATGAAATTAATAATATGTCAATCACATCTCGCCTACCCGTGATCACGGTTGCTGAAAAGTACCGAAACGTCATGACTACGTATTTTTTTTAAAATAACAAAATACGCGAAGTACTCCAAAAATTATTACTTTCATTTAAATGAATATTCGCGAAAGTCTTAACTGTCATTGATATAATTCTTTTTACTTGATGAATTTACTTTCTTATTTATATTACTTTAATTTACCGTTGACACACAACAAGCATGAGTAGTTTAAATCGTATTCTACTAGCTACTAGCTTTCCGCCCGCAGCTTCGCCCGCGTTTAGTCCGGTTATATCGCGTTTCCAAGAGAACCTTATGGTTCCAGAGATATCGTGATGAGTCAATATATAGGTGGAAATCTCTTTTATATATAGATATTCCATACTATGTATGGTATAGTCATATAATAACCACTAGTGAGATCTATAGTTATATTATTTCTATTTCAGGATGTCTTGTGCGTTTTGTTATTACGGTCTAGTACTCATGACCACTGAACTGTTCGAGACTGATGCTGGGGAGGAACCCTGCGCCGCTGACTGCCGTCCATTACAGACCACGGATTATATGGATCTGTTGTGGACTACACTGGCAGAATTCCCTGGTTCGTACCTATACTAGCTGCGCCCCGCGGTGTTGCCCGCGGATTTCCGGGGTGTAAAGTAGCCTATGTGTTATTCCTGGACGTCAGCAAAATTTTATCAAAATCGGTTCAGCCGTTTGAGCGTGAAGAAGTAACAAACATACACACACACTCACAAACTTTCGCAATTATAATATTAGTAGGAGCGTTACTAACGTCATACGCGGTTTTTTTTTTGCGAGTATTGTAGGTACAATTTATACTAAACGAATATTACATAGTATGGGTATTATGTATATTTAAACAATATATGTTTTGTATTCTTTGATACATATGGGGGGACATAAATTGAAACATTAACTTTAGTGTGTTTTAAATTGTTATTGCTTCATCATATTATAAAAACATTAACTAGTGTCTCCACACATATCCGAACCATAGATATCAGCCTCCAGTGATTTTACTGTAATAGATATTGTGGATATTTTTTGTATGTATAGAATCATAGCACTTTTGTATTAGTTGTCGTCGTGTTTTTAATGTAAAGCTTATTCAACTATTATTTATACAAAATGTCAGCCTTTGAATAGGAACACGAATTTTTTTTAACGATGCTCAATGTATACTTATATAGTTGTATACTTATGTATAGGTTAAATTTAATATTATTGTATCAGAAAAATATATTCTTTATATATATTTTTTATTCGATTAGTCAATACAAGATATTATTAAGTCCTGTCTAAATTATTAGCTTCGATGCTATTTTAAATAAAGCACAGCTCTAATATTTTAATAATATATATTTTGTTATATTTTCAGGAATATTCGCAACAATATTTATAATCGAGAAGTTCGGACGCAAGAAGACGATGGCTTCACAATTCGTTATATTCGCCATGTGTGTCTGCGTATTAACGTACAACGCTAAGTAAGTTTTAAATTATACAATAGAAGAATTTGTTGACTGTCTAAATTAATTTTTTTACTCATCTTTTTTGTACTGGACTGATTTATTTTCTTTGCATTTAATAAATTGTGTAAATAATTAAAATCAATACATATTTGTAGTATAATAATTAAAATTACTGAACGTAAATACAATTCTATAATATTGATTTTGCTCTACCTGATTATATTTAAAACGGCTCGGTCATTTGATTTACTTTATCAATACAAGAAAATGGCGAGCAAAGTATAGAAAAGTTCATTTTAGACAAAAAATCTCCAAATTAGGTTCTATATCAACGGTATATACCTGGTCAGAACTCACACACTGTCTGTCATTGGGTTTGTAAATAAATTTCATCAAATAATTTTATACATTTCGTATATTAAAAATAATAAGTCAGAGGTGGCCTAGTGGTAAAAAGGCCCGCCTCTCATGCCGAGGGTACGGGTTCGATCCTTGCAAATACCAATGAGATTTTTCGGAGTCATATGCACTTTCTAAGAGTATTTAGACATCACTGATTAATGCATTCCCAAAGAGGGTTGATATCAGGCAGGCGACTGGTCGTAAAAACAATTAGCCAAAACTATTCAGACATGTAATTCAACTATACATGTAAGGCAGACCCTGGCTAAAGCTGGGAAATTGCCACGTAGAAGATTTCGTATATTAAAACATTCATTTTGTAATTTCAGTCGCACTTTCCTCACTTGCACATTATTCCTGGCTCGTGGAATAATCGCTGGTTTGTTCCAAGCTGCCTACGTTTACACGCCGGAGGTAAAGTTGGTTATATTTAATTATAATACAGTTATGAGATAACCAAATTATTAACTTTAACACACAATATTTTAAATTGTCCAACAATTTTACCAAACATTATATAATATAATACAGTCAATAATTTTTGAAACAAAACAAATAATACTAAGATGAAATTTATTGCAACAGAGTATTTTATAATAATTAAAGGAAAAATATTTTACCGGCGAACTAAGATCGAAAAAAGTAAGGGGGCGAGATTTTAAAGAGTAAAAAGAGGTTTACCTTAACTTTCGACAAAAAATAACATATAATATATTTTTATGTGTTAGGTATATCCAACAGCGTTGAGGTCGACGGCCGTAGGTGCTTGTAGTGGTGTTGCAAGACTTGGAGCCATGGTTACACCATATGTAGCACAGGTAAATAATAAAAATAAATTAATCTAATTAATAACACTACACACTTTAGATGTGGAAGATACAATTTGGGCGATTATATTAAATCTTGGTAGAGTTTCTTATCAGTGTTGGCAAAAAATATGGAATAAATAAAAATTCAATATAAAGAATCCAGGAATGTTAGCATATTATTGGGTGATAACTTAAAAATACTTGTAGTTAATCTTAACCTCTCGCTACAGCACTATAATATTGTCTTAATATTTCCCATCAACAAGTACTTCTTGCTTCGTTTATACATTAGTGTATTTTACAAAAATATTTTTTATTAATCAAGGGCTTTAAAATATTTTACGTTTAAAAGAAATGATTTATCATTATAATAAAAAGCCGAAATTATTTCTACGTTTTTTTTCATCGTGTTTTTCTCAAACTAAACAGCCAATTCATTCATTTATAAAAATGATATTTTCCTTTACTAATTAGGTTAACGTTAATCTTTCTCGTACATATATTTTTTTTGTAAAAAATACATTATAATATATTTCAGGTACTATTAAGGAACTCAGTGTTAATAGCAACCGCTGTATACTCCGTGGCTGCACTGTTAGCGGCTGCTGCCTGCCTCGCTCTGCCGATAGAGACTAAAGGCAGAGAAATGAAGGATACTGTCACTGTCACCGGCTGACAGGCGTTTGGCATTTTGACATTAAACATTAAGTCATGGTTGACATATATCTGACGTATTGACATTTGACACTAATTTATATTGTGGAGGGTAGATGTAAAGAGCACTAAAATCTTTTACTTGTTAACATATATGTAAATGAAAAGAAGAATTATTTAAAAAAAACTATATGTATAAATACTCACCACTCGCACACTATTAATAATTACGTAAGTAACATAAATTTAAAATGCTAAGGTTTAAATTAAAATATTAAATATACAGATCTAATAGTTTTTATGAACATAATAATTTATGTTACATCGAATTACTACTTCCTGACTAGTATCTAAATATTTTTTATTTAGTAAGCACAAAGTATTAAAAAAATGTTGAATTTAATCTTTTTATATCATGAGGATTTAGTTGAAGCGAGAACGTTCCATTTACTATGTTAGTGTAGGTACTTATACAAGAAAACTCGCATAATTTACTTAATTTTATGTAACAATGACCACATAAGTGTATGACTGCAATAAATTAATATATTTTCCTAGGAATAGCAACAAAGGAACTAGAGAAGTCTTCCAAATGATAATTATGATGCTAGTGTATTTTAGTGAAATTGTATCCGACATAGGAACTGACATCTTTTATCTTACAATAGTCCTAACTATGGAACATAGAAATAGAATATTTTCAAAATCAGATATATTAGTATATACAAAGGATGAATCTTATAACTATTATGTAACAGAAAAAATGCAATAATTACATTAGAAAATGAAAACATTACAGTTGTATTCTATATTGTCCATAATTTTGTATTCGATATTTTTATTTATTTGCATTTGTACCTGACTAAGGTTGATCGATTACCGTCCTTGTAGGTCTATGACACTACCAACATAACTGTGTTTAAATTTTTACTTTCACAGTGTGATATTTAATCCAAACTTATTTAAGCATAGCTTTACTTAATAATTTTATAACTTTAAGTGAACTGTAAACGTGTGATAAGAATCTCAAGAGCAGACGAACAAAATATAAATATTTAAAAGAATTTTTGTCTCTTAAAAATCGATCAATTCACGTTTTAATTATTGTATACTCACTTATGAATAAAATCGTCATTGTTTTAGCGCCATCTGGTGAATTTTAATTAGTTTCTTATTTAAGTTTCTAAAGCCAAATCGGCCGTGTACTTAACTATGGTGACCTGCTTTTTTGAGTGTTACTATATCGTAATATTAATCGTATTATTCTTGTTAAAATTATACACGAAGTAATAATAAATAATTCTCATGTAATTTTAAGGTCTACTGTTTAGAACAGTAACAATTCTTTTCAATTTTCATTGCATTTATTTAAAATAATATGTAGTTTTACTATGGTTGTAATGCTAACTTTGTTATGTATTTGTATAGTTGTATTACAGTTTAATATTGACACCAAATATAATGTTATATTTTTTAAGCTTCTAATATTTTATACCATACAAATAAAACTCACTGCTGCTATTAACATAGATTTTCTTTTGACCCTTATATATTTAATCTACTTTATTTGTAATAGAAATCAGTTTAATTTACGAATGTAATTGTTGGCTGGTTTAATTAAAACAAATTTTGTGTCACAATCTATAATGATTTATTAAGAGTTAATAACACATACTCGAAACATCAGAAGATAATCACTCAAATAATCCACATTCCTTTCAATACATTATACGAACACAAACAACACTAAGATAAATTTAAATGCTAGTGCCAGAAAGCTAAAACAAAACATTGAATTTAATACTACATAAGTTTATCCCAAGTCACTGGACCATTGAGATAATAAATGTGAGATACTTTACCAAGAAATGTTCACCGAAATGATAAATCTAAATCACAATTAAAATTAAAATAAATTCACTGGAGGTGTCAATAATAAAAAATATCCTATGTCTTATTAACTATAAAGTGAACTAAGTATGTGATCAGTCAAACAATGGCCTAAATTTCTATAAATCTTAATAGAATTTTAATTATTAAATGTCCTTTATTTATTTAATATTACAATAAATAGGAATACTGGCTAAGTTTCTCAACAAACTAAATCACTTCCACATTATATACAGACATTTGTAGCCTCTATACTTACTCATTGTAAGGTACCTAGTAATTACTTTGTAATGAAACTTAACTAACCCCTCATTCTAAACTATATTTTTGAGTGTTTACTTTAAACGCTACCTTATATTTAACAAATATGACTTAACATTTTGTTACTAAACTTTTGTACAAGGTAATATTGGAGTAGCAAAGATAATTCTTTATTGAATGAAAAAATCATTGATACTAGTACATATATTATAAACTTATTAAACTGAAGATTCATAGTTTAGTAGAAGTTAAAAAAATATGCCATAACCTATTCAATATTTTTGTTAGTAATTATTTTCATACAATCAATTGAGATCACATTATAATGAATCAATATTGGCAAAAGTATAGTTTTATGCTAAATCCTTCCAATACTCAGTTCCTAATACAAAGTTTAAAAACGGTGGGATACTATAACCATAATATAATTTACCCAATGGCTATAAACAGTGTTACATAAGCAATTATATATTTTTGTCTTTAATTTATAAATCACTTAAACATTTCCATAATGATTGGTTTCATTAACATTACAATGAATTTTTACATGAATTACAATAAAAATTATATATTTCATAAATTGAGAGTGTAATAAAGTAAAGCTGCCATGTAGTGTGATGATACTAAACAATTTCAATATCTACTGATTAATACATTTATCTTTAAAATCTAAAGCTGTGACTTATGTATATAAGGATATACATATTTACAAATAAAAGAGGTGATTTTTTTGGGCCTCTAAATCCTAACAATGAAATTGAGCAGTTTATGAATGAGTAATATTACATAATCAATTTACAAAAGATTTGGCTTGTGATATATTATTTACTCATATTTTATATCTTTAACTATTGGTGTTCTATTCTTGAATGTTTCACTATATATTTAAACAATTTGTACCTACATATGTCGATTTGAGGACCCATTTCTTAAACAATAAAAATCAACTCCCTTAATTTGTACTACCAGCTAATCATTACAGTAAGGTATTTCAATCATCATCTAATTCAATAACAATAGGCTCTATATTTTCAGTAGCCTTAGTATATTCATCCTTGAGTTGCGTCAGTAATATACACTTTGGTATTTTAAGTTCTTCTGCTTCATCAACCAATACTTTCAGTTTTTGGAGACGACCGATATCTGGAGCCGTCGGTAGCAAAATGTTTTTAGTTTCAGTCATCCATTTATCAAAACTATTCACTCTGAAGTCGATAGTCTGCAGCATAATGTGCAATTCATCCATATCATAGCGATAGAATAAGGTTTGCTTTTCCAATGAGCATGGACAAAAACTATCACCTGTTGCATGTTGCAAGCAAGACATGTGCTTGCATTCTGAACAATATACAGATGATAAGAAACAAGTTGTTTTGCAGACTTCACATAATCTTTCATCATCTCCAAGCAACTCAAAAGCTGTCCTTCTGACATTCTTTAATCCATTCTTCAACAATAAAGCCCGTAAACGGCCTTCCTCCTCGGTTGCATGCACTAACTCTTTTTGTGTTTCTAAAGCTGTCTCCAAATCTAACCTATCCCCTTCTAAAGCCATTTTACAAATAAGTTCATCATGTGAGAACACACAGAATCTTTTGAGATATTTATAGTGCGTTATACATTCACGGCCAATATGAAGCCAATCTGGAGGAGCAAAGTTAACAGCTTCAGCGAAGTTATAGCCCTGATTGAAACCAGCATGATATGCTCTTGGGAAGGTAACAACAAATTCCCCAGCATTTTGATCAGTTCTATAGATGGGGACACCGGCTGCCATTAGTATGTTAGGATTCATTATTGTTACTAACTGATGCAATAAGTCCGGTTGAGATTTGAAAAGATCCGGGGCAGCTGCCTTCATAGCATTTTCTAGAAGTTCAGCTCCACTTCCTGGAACTCCATACCAAGTCTTGGCTTCACCCCAGTGTAGATAATTAATTGAATAGCTCCAATGATCTTCATTATGCCAGCAAAATGCTGAAAAACACATTCCAACATACATCCATGGTACCGTCATGCCGGAAATGTCTGCATTTATAAACCTTAAAACTGAACCTTCTAATACTGGCAAATTGTTTAAATTCCAGCCTGAATCAACATACTCCTGATCACCAGGGTATAAATTCAAAGAAGACTTTGTTGGAAAGCCCGATCCGTGATCCATTGAATGCAAATCTGCTCCATACTCCACAGTGACATCCTCTTCAACAGAAGATATAATTCTCCAGAACTCTTTCTCGGCCACATTAGTTGGTACAAGATGCCCGGACATACCAAAGTAGTCAGATTTAAATTTATCTGCCATTTCTCCAAACTGTTGCAAGGTGTATTCTCTCTCAGCTTGTGCAAAACCAAAAGCTTCAGCCGGCTTATGTACTTCTTCAGCAATGCAACAGGGACAACGCCAGTCACCGTCTGGAACCACATTGAGCGGTGGCTTCAAACAGAATGTGTGATATGTATCTGAGCAGCCATTGCATATCAGCAGCAAATCATCCCTATGATCTTTCTGGCAAATAGCACAGATATAAATTGCCAATGGATCCAAATCATACCGAGGTCTCTTTCTTGACTTTGTTATATCAAATTCTTCATCATTAAGACCTGGCATTTTTGGGCCAGGTCCATAACAAGCCAATCTCCTGAGTTCTCTGTTGCGTTTTATCTTTTCAAAATCTATTTTTGATTTTGTACAACCAGGTTCTATTTTAATATCTGAGCCAGTCTTTGTCTTCTTAATACTTGTGTGAGGTTGTTCATCATCAAAGTCGTTTTGCATTTTTGTTATAGATTCTATACTAATTTCTTTAAACACCTCTTTTCCATTTTCACTTTCGTCTTTAACTTCTACTTTACAATCAGACTTTTTGACCGTTTTTAAAATATCAGCTTTACTTTTTTCGAAAATTTCGTAAGGAAGAAGAATCTTTTCATAGTTACTTTTGAGAAAATTCATTGTGATTGTGCTTTGACTGTAACCCATTGTGTTAGCTATCTTACGCCATTTTTTTGGGCTGTTACAATTTTCAAAGCCTCCTTCTTCATCAACCCAGAATTTTAAGCAATAAAGATCCAAAGTTTTATTTTCAATCATAGGAATTTTAAGAGGTGATCCTTGGAGTTCCCAAAATTTTAATATTTTTTCAAGAAACAAAAGCTTAAGACGAGTAATGGCTTCCAATTCATTAACTTTTTGAATCCGTGGAACGAATTTTAATTTGTCGACATCTAAAGAAAACGGAGGCTGCCATCGAGCAGGGGGCTTTATTTTACAAATTCCCGTTTTCTCAGCAACAGGACGAATTTTAGCAATGTATCCTAGAGGATCCATAAATTCCTCAGGCGTAGGCTCAAATACGGGTGCCTCGGGTGGCGGAGTGAAAGTAAATTCAGCACTTTTTTGCATAGCATTCTTTTGAATATTTTTGCTATCCATTTTGTACGCACAACATTAACAGCCACAACAGTAAATAAAACTTGCAATCATAAATCCACGGTGAAAAAAGTTACTAATGCCTACGTGACTTTTCGCCATGTGTAAATGGCTCCTAATATTAAAAAGATCGGGGAACCAAACATTGGATTGACGAATTAAAGCCCAATGGCAGTATAGAAATTACCATTTTTATCCTATCTTATATTCAACCGAGCACGTTACAGCTAATAATAATCAATGTTTTAGACAGTTATATGTTACACCAGCCTCACTAGTAAAAATCAACGTTTTAGTCACCACGATACAAAACAGGCAATAATACGATTGCAACTAATGTCAGACCATCCGACATCACTAGATTCGACGGTCTACACCGGACAGTCGACACTTGACATCCTAGTATACACTGTAATGGTGCTCTTACACGATCAATATTAAAATAATTGACAAGTTCATTTAAAACAATGTCGAATTTGCTTTTTGACTGTTTTTAAAGTTCCTGATATATAAAGTTTGTAGTCGTAATCCATTTACGTAAATAATTTAAACATTAATAATTATTTTATTATATTTTAAACAGTATTAACAATAATATTTTTTAAGTCAAATGATAAAAAACGATTATATTGAAGGTGTCAAACCGACTTAAATAATACTGTAATAGATGCACACATTCGTTATGTTTATTTCGAACAAGCCACTTGCATACTTATTTCCATGTCATTATGAGTTATTTTAAAATGATAGATAGAAATGCGACATGTTTATGTAGGTGTAATGCTCTCTGTATCTACGCATGCCGTACGGTGATCTCATTGGTTGTTTTCGTTTAAATAGATATTTAAGTTGATAACATATTTAAGTTGGTAGTACTAATCAATTAAAATACTAAAAGAACGGAAACATTCAATATTTCACACGAAGATTATTACGGCTTTTCAGATAATTAACTTATCCTTTTCATAATATGAAAGATTCTATTACCTTGTTAATACATTAGATCTTTTTACTTTATGGAGATCGATTAAAATAATTGTTTCCATTTAAATATCTTATTCAAGCTCAGTTTTTCTCAGATTAATTTTATTACATAAGCGCTAGGGATAAAAACACAACAATACTTAGGTATGATAAAAAAATTACATGTAAGCAATAAAAAATATAATATTCTGTTTTTCTAGTTCAATTTAACTATGATTCTTTTTACTCATATTGTTGTTAATTTAAATATCACATTAGACACTTTTATGATAATTTAAAAAAAATTACTTATTTAAAACATTATATACTTTTATACTATATTATATACTTTTATATTTTATATACTTTTATCATTATTATTTTTTAAAGTAATAAAAAGGCTATTTTATGTTATGATCACGATAATCAAAATAAAGTCATGAAATAAACAAACTATTTTAAGCACTTTAAATTCTAAATAATGATATATCAGACCTTATAATCGATTAACGTGATTTAGTTTCAATTTAATTGAAAAATTCTTTGAATTAATTTTTATCTTAAATATATGTTTTATATAAACCTTTATATTATAAAGTTATTAAAAAATAAAAACCATATTTTTATGTTTGATCAATGCAAATAAGATCTACAATACGAATTGTAACCTGGCTAAGACATTGCTCTATTGTCGATTAACATTTGTCTATGATATAATGTCATAATTTTAAATAATATTAATTTGTTATCAAGTAAGAAAATATTCTTTCTTATATAAAGAATTTGAGTTTATTATTATTTTTAATAAGCGATATTCTATTTTTAGGCTATAACAAAATGAATTCTATACGTTTCCTTTGTCGCTTAAATAACATACAACTTCAGCAAATTAGGTTAGGTCATAGAATCAGAGGAAAAGCACCAATATACTGTAGAACTATTAAAGAAAGAATAGATGAGCTCAATTATAAGGATGAATTATATACGGCTAGAATTGATATCGGATTTCCGACTGAAAAGTAAGTATTAAAAAAATATTCACTCTCAAACTAAGAAAATCAATTATAAACACTTGCCCTTTTATTTAATAAATTATAAAAAAGTAATAATATTACAAATTGGTATGAAGCAAAAATTCTTCATTAACAATTTTCTCTATTTCAGGAAAAATGCATTGTCAGCCCGCGAAGATCGTATTGCAAAAGCTCAGAAAGCTAAAAGTGATAAAAACTTAGAAAAACTGGCAAGAAATTTGCAGTTGGAAATTAATATGGAGCAATCAAGAAAAGATTGGCTGCAGTCCTTGGGGCCCTTGCATAAGAAACAGATAGCAGACCATTATGCTATATATGAACATTTATATGGAGAGGGTTTCTTTATACCACATTTAGACTTAGAAGTGTTCTACGATCTTGGAGATGGCAATTGTTTACCTGTATATTATGGTAATGTGGTAAAACCTGCCGAGGCTTTACAAAGTCCTATAGTGAGCTATGAATCAGATGGAAATTCATTATGGACCCTTGTTTTGACAAATCTTGATGGGCATTTGAAAGATAATGAAAAGGAATATGTTCATTGGATGGTTTCAAATATTCCCAGTAACTGTATAGAGAAAGGAGATGTCATTTTCGATTATTTACGTCCCTTCCCTGTCAAAGGTACTGGTTACCATCGATATGTTTTTGTACTATACAAACAAGATGGGCAGCTCAAATATGATTTGCCAAAAGGTAAGAAACATGGTTTAGTCTTTGTTTTAAACAAATGTATGTATATTGTGTTTTGTTATCTATCTATCTATATCTTATAGCTTTGTGTTCCCATCACTCACGACTATATCAAATATTCATAAATGTATTGCTTCTGTTAATGAGATCTAAGACTTTCGCAAGTATTCATAAAAAAATTTGATTTACTAGGATTTTTTAATTATTTTAACTACATACTCCCAATATTTCTGATTCAGTTGACTTTCCATAGTCAATTTCATCTAGTCCGCCTGATCACTGTTTATACAAAGTAACTGAAATGTCAGGATTATGTAATTAAAATAATTCAAATCAAGTAATAAATCAGAAAATATTAGCTTAAGGTCTTGTATAAATTGTTTTCAACTGCAGTGATAAAATACAGTTTTTATGAATAATCAAATACAGTGGAGAACTGGTAATCTTACTAATCTGGAACTCCCTATAATCAGACATTGTCTATTACATACTTGTATTCCCTTATACAAGATTAAACAAATTACAACCCATACGCACCATCACTATTGTGCTTGTAGCATAGGATATTGTTTTGATTCTGATTGCTTAATTTTACTCCATATATGTATCAATGAAGAGGATAGCGGTCTAGTGTGGTTTCATTATTTACTGTTTATTAATTGTGTATTATGTTATGTAATCTTATGATTGGATCTAATTTGCCAGATTAAAATGTACTCTTTTGTAAAGAAATTCAAACTATATAGTGGATCTTAGGTAATACTCTATAATCCCACAAATTCGATAGTTTGATACTGGCCTGCTAAATGTTTTTCGGACTACCGGGATCTACTGTATTTGTATAATTTTATGAGTAGGATTTGAGAAAACTACTGTTATAGTCAATGTTTTCATATGTTCAACAGTTACATCAACATCATTGGAAGACAGAACATTTCAAACAAGAGAATGGTATAAAAAATATCAGGACAACATAACACCAATTGGTCTTGCATTCTTTCAAAGCGATTGGGACAAAACAGTCAGAGATTTCTTCCATACAACCTTAAATATGAAAGAACCAGGTAGTTATTTCAAGCCAATTTACTTACTACATATATTATTATAATATGTAATTAACTTTTATTTTAATACCAAAACTTATATTTCAGTGTACGAGTATGATTTCCCTGAACCATACATACGGCCACAAGAATGGTTCCCGCGACGAAAACCGTTTAATGTATACATGGACAAATACAGGGATCCGAAACAAATAAACAAAGAATATTTGCTACGTAAACTTAAAAACGAGCATCCGTTCAGAAGCCCAGAACCTCCCCTCAAATTCCCTAATGCTCATCCCTTCCCTAAAACAATGCCATCGTGGTTGAAAGTACAAGAGCAGAAAATAAGACTTAAATGGGGAAGAATAAACGATGTTTAAATTAATATTTTATATAGAATTAAATTAGATTCAAATTTGCTTGTATACTTTTATTTGACACAAATATCTATCTGATGGAATATATTGTTAAGGTATTAAAACAAGGTGGAATTATTTAGTTTTTATTACTAGCATTTAACAGCACACCAAGCTTATATGTATTTCGAGTAATATAAAAACAATAAAGATATTAGAACATTGGTTGATTACGTACGTATTGTGTATCCTATCCTAGAACAGTCTGGCAAAATACTAATATTAATAAAATAAATGCCATTTCCAGATCACTTTAAAAGGAAAGCAAAACTTTGGATTTAATAATAATAAATTATCATGAAAATAACTTTAATTTTAAGGCAGAAGTGGGCGGAAGTATTGCAAACTATTATATGAGTTAAGCTTTTTATAAACAGTAATTTGAATTTGTCATAATGAAACTAATCTGTATTTTATAATTTTTGCGACACAGCATCTCAAATTTTAATGTGTATGAAGATATTCTCAAAGGTTATTAATAGTATGGTATGTAAATAGTTTTTAGTCCAAGCCTACATCGTCATCGGGCGTCTTGTTTGCCGGCTTCGGTTTAGTATCAGCTTGTGGTTCTGAAATAAAAAAAATATAACATTACTTTTACTACAGCTAACATACATATATTATAAATATAACTAATATTTTTAGTCTTACTACTCGTTTTTTATGATTTTAAACTAGTTTCGGTTACTTTGCAGCAACCGTGATTACTTGCAGACGAGATGGAGAATTATTTTTTTTAAATGTAGTAAAACATACTCTATAAGAGGATATACAGAATTTAACAACTGATATTCATTCACTTGGAAATTTTAATTTAAATATAACTAAGAATCTATAATAAATAATTTAATAGTTTTTTTATCTAGTTCATTCATGAATTTAAAACAAAATTAAAGGTGACTTTGAACTACGACACTATACATTACACTTATGCAGTGTATACATCGAATGTCTCTAATTGCAAAGTTTATTGCGACACTAAGTGTTGCATCAGCCGTTGCGGTATGAACACGTTTTTATATTATTAGTATTATCAATGTGACCACAAGTACCACATAATTTTTGTATTTTCGTTACCAGATTAATTAGGATGTTTAATATTTGTACCGATATTCTAAAAATGAAATAGGTAAAAAAAAGTTAAATCAACTTGTTATGTCATGTCCTGTCAAAAGTCATAACTTTTCTGGTAAATCTACAAAATAAATATTTTAACTAAAAAGTTTTCATAACTTTGATATTTAATCTGTGTGAGTCATTCCACAATTAACAAGCTCCTTCTCTCTTAATATATTTTAGTACATTATTTTATCTAGCACAGTAATAATAATAAAGGCAGCATCAAGGCATTCATATATATATGTATATATTTGTGTATATATGTTAAATATTTATGTACTTGTATATGTATTTGTTTGTGCATATTTATGTATATTATGTATATGTATATTTATGTATTTTATACCATGTATATATTTTTAATGTTTCTTTAACTTCTGTGCACATCCTACTTACTACTCTCCTACACTATTCTGGGTTGGCTGGCAGAAAATGCTGTAATAGCGTTAAGTCCGCCTTTTGTACATCTTTTTTCGTGCAATAAAGAATAATAATAATAAAAAAAAGGTTCATCCTTGTCGACCAATCCTTACTGACTCATCTCTGTATGAAAGATTGGACACTATTTCAGTATACAACCACACTTTTAACACAAAAATTCTGTACAAGTGTATAGAGTAAAGACATCAATGTCTGACATTATGTCTGATTTTGTCTAAGTCTCCACATATTACTACACTTACCCGGAGTAGCACCAGATTCACACTTGTATTTCCTAGCAAACAGTTCCAATGCAGCAGCAATTTTAGGATTGTTCTGATACTTCAAAAAGTTGATTGGATTGGATGAAATGTCTTGCAGAGCCATTAATATTTCCAGATCCTGCAAGTTATTCTTTGTATTAATCCCTACTAATATTATAAATGCGAAGTAACTCTGACTGTCTGTTACGTTTTCACGCCTAAACCACTGAACTGATTTTAATGAAATTTGGTACAGACATAGAGTTGACTTTGAGAAAGAACATAGGTTTTATCCCAGACTTTTGAAGGGTTCTCTTGAAAACGCGATATAACCGAACTCCACGTGGGTGAAGTTAGGGGCGGAAAGCTAGTTAAAACATAATTTAAAAAATATTTATAATCAACTTCAAAGAAAAGATTATAAAATAAAAATATATGTACGCATATATATGTACGCATACATATTAATATATATTAATATGTGCTATTTTCAACAAAGAAAACAATATAAAAACGAAAATGGGAATTAATTTTATTTAATTGAAAAAACATCATATAAATTACACTTAGTTAATGTTTTTTATATTAATGTACCTGAGAGGCAGCCAACAATTCCGGATCCTTTAGAAGTTGCTCAAGATCTATTTTCCCCATGAACTTGGGAAATCCTTGTGAAAATGCTTGTTCCTCGGCAGCTTCAGCGTTTGCTTTTTGCGCTTTGCGGGCTCGGTTTAATTTCTCGCGACGCTTCAATAAAATATTGAGAACAAGTTTAATGATTATATCATACATTACATGTTATTTTGTTGTGTGTGTGTGTTTTTATTGCTTTAAAAGCAAGGACTACCACACGATTATGAATATATCTTGAAATCTATGATTTTCGGCATAATAGACAAATCGTAGTCATATTAAATACGGATAAAAAAACAGCAAAACAGTTATAAGCTTTGTTAAAGAATAAAATTATAAAAAGTAATTTCATCGTAAATGACTAGTCAAAGTAATACTAATTTTTGCTGTTATGAAAAACTTATTAACTATATAAATATTGTATACTAGAAGACCTGGCGAACTTTGTATCGCCCAATAATCAAGAAATATCTATTCCGATTTTTTATTTATATTATTGGAGTTTACCTGTAAGCCATAAATCTCCGTGTTTGGAAGTGCGACAGAATGATTGACATATTAGTTAGTTGTCAAATCTAATGTCAAAGAAAACATTTGTATGGGAAATAGAAAAGGGCTATTTTTATGGTTCTCCCGGAAATGAATCAATTTTTCTCACCTTTTATATCTTCCCTGAACCTTCACGATCATTTCAAGACTAAGATAAGATAAATCCGTTCAGCCGTTCTCGAGTTTTAGCGAGACTAAGGAACAGCAATCCATTTTTATATATATAAGAAGATAGAAGATTGATTGATTGGAGCAGATATTAAAGATAAAAATGTTATCAAAATTCAACAATTCAATAAATTGCTTAAACAAATGAATATAGAAACTTTTTCATCAAAACCTTATTTTAATGAACTTGATAAAAAAATACCTCCTTTTCCTCCCTATGACGTTGCACATTGATATTATGCTGGCGTATTTTATCAGCGTTCGGCTTAACCTCATTCAGCCATTCGTTTGTTTGGTCGTCGTAATCAATTTTGAGTGACTCGCACAGATCATGAGCGGCCTCCTCGAACTTTCCAAGCAGCCTGGAAATAAATATATATTATTATAAAACAAACACTCTCATTTTACGTATGTGCAACCTATTAAAAAATTAATGATTATCGCCGGTGGCAACATTGTTGTATGTATAAGATATATAATGAGTGACGCTGCTGACTACGCTGTACGTACACCAAGCCGTCTGAACCAGAAGATTCCTGATACCACACAAGCAATGAATGGGATTGCTATCCTAACATCGGGGTAATCATGTAGTCTTATAATATTATACATATAAGTAAGTTTAGTATCTCTCCTGGAACATCTGTTTGCTGTGAATCGAAAACGTATCTTATATGATTCTCAGCTTTATTCGCAATACCTACCACGTATTTGCATTGTCATACTAAAATCAAATATTTTCGATTTTGCCACTCAAAAAAAAAACTGTGGTAGTTTTAATGGATATATTAATTAAAAAATGCATCCTACTATTGCTTAGTTTGACGCGAATTCGTGTTACTTCATACAATAATTCATATTAATAAATAGTTTATAGTTTTAAATCACTGTTATTTTGACAACTGACATGTTTATTTTACTGTAAAGCGTCATAAAATCCATCCTTCTATTATTTTACTGGCGTTTAATTGTGAAATTATGATTATTACTTTGTATTGTTAGTGTTTGTAATTTTATACGTAATTTGATTCGTTATTTTTAAGTATATTTAGGTATTTATGAGGTAAGTTTTTTTGGTACATTATGGTAAGTGAAAATCTCTCAAGCGAAGTATTGCCATATAATTGTATTTATACTTTTATTGAATACTACGATTATTTTGAAGCTAAATGGATAAAGTTAAAATAAATACAAATAAAAAAAAATAAAAACAGCGACACAGATGAACATTTACAATAAAAAATATCTTGTGGTTTTCTTTTAAGCCCATGCTTCATTGTTCTCTTATATTATAAACAATATTTTCAACACTTAGAGGATATATTTGCTACTTTTCATCATGTAAATAGATGGAACACAATTTAATATTATAAGATCTAAGACTTTCGCGAGTTTTATTAATTTAAAAATTACTCATAACTATTATTACTTGTAATTACAATTTAATATTAGTCATAAGTTCATACAGTTTTTCCTATATGTATAAAATTTTCTTAAAACTTATCAACATTTTGATTGATATTAAAAACAATACTTAAAATGTTTGTTTAAAGTTAATACTTTGAAACTTCTCATATGTAAACATTTTTTTAATCATAAATATATATTTTATTTAATTTGTAATACCTGTAGGCGCGGCCACGGAATTTATATCCAGCTACACTATCACAGTTCAGTTCCAGAGCTCGTGAGCAATCCTTGATACAGGCATGCAGTCTGTTCTGCTTTAGGAAAACCTGAAAGGTAAAATTATAATAATAATAACTTAATATAAATAAATAAATATGTAATAAATTAAAAGCAGACATTCAAAAACTTTTTTGTATAAATGACAAACAGAATAAAACTGTTCCAATATTGTTTGTTTAACAAAAATTTTATATAAATTGTGAGTAAACCAGAATATATCATACATGTGAATAACACAATTACTTTGTCAGTTACCTTTTGAAATAATGCACTATTATTTCTATAAAATAGTTATAAAAAACGCCTTCATTATTTTCAGCATAGTTATAATATTATAAACCGTTTCAAATGCAATTATTTACTTTTTATCATTTGATAGTTAAAGAAAAGATATAAAATTATTTTAGTTATTAACAAAAAATTTGAAAAAGATGTTTTTATGAAACATAATTCAGAAAAAAAATTCACAGTTAATGATGTTGCTAATCTTAATATTATTAATTAAATACTTAAACACACATAAAGAAAAAAAATAAGACCATAATTAGAATTTATAGCATCATTATTATTATATGTATATTGACCTACCTGACCCCTTTTGGCGAAAAGAAGTGCACTTTGTGGGTTAAGTTTAATTGCCTCAGTATATATCTGAATAGCTTCATCATATTTTTGTTCTGAGAAGGCACGCATGGCTTCCGATCTCTTTTCATCAGAGAGGTCCCGATCTTCATCGGAGACTTCCTTTGTCTCATCACCCATTTCCTGATCAGCTGGAGTTGAATCAGTTATTACTCCTGGAAAAACAGGTCAAATTTATTAAAACTAGATAGAAATAAGTAATTTGGTTTAGACCACTGCTTGATTTACTATGGTACATATGTTAGAAATAAAGATTTCATATTAGGACATAACCAGGAAAGTAATAATATTTTTGTCTTCAAATTATTATTTACATATCAACTGCAGTATTTCTTTATTTAAAGTATGTTACTCATACAAATTACATATATTACAATACATTATATTGAAAGGTTAAAAAAAATTGGCCAGAAAGGTCTCATGAGTCATTTTAACTTGGAGTTTGCAATATTAATGAAAATTATATATGTACATTAGTAAAAATTACAAATGCAACAAGGAGATTATAATTGAAGAGTATCAAATATACTTTATATGACAATTCACATTGATAAAGTAAACAAAAAAGAAAATTTGTAATACATACAATAATAATATAAATTATACACTCTTATTTTATATCCTATTATTTTAAATATGTTAAATCTTAATGAAATCTAATACTTTCGGGATAGTCATTTAAATAAAACTTATATGCTTGGATCACTACTGCTTTTTTTATTGAGAATGAATGCTCATCTCGTCTACCAATCATCAGGGTTACTGCAAAGTAACCAAAACGTCAGGAGTATGTAGTTCAAAATAATTAAAAACATATAGTAATCCGAAAATACTAGTTTTATTTATGTGTTGAACCTTAAAAGCAAAGATAATATAATCATACATGTTTACAAAAATATATCGAGTTAACAGTATATTGACGATAACATTCTATAGTGTTTTTAAAACATTTTATAATTGGAAGCAACGAAACTAACAATGTTTTGAGACAAAGGAATTAATGTATAGAGTAAAATATATAACATTTACATTTTTTATTTATAAATCCATTCATTCATAAAATTAATTATAGTATTCACTTAGATGTCTGGCCGTGTGAGTAAAGACTATTAAATCACTACAGTGACATGAGCAAGGCATTTAATAGAAGTAATAGAGTTATCATATGTCAAAAATGCCTAAGAACCATTGCAATGAAACTGACCGTCAAATGAAATGAACAAATAAAAAATAATAACAATTTAATTTTTTATTCTCAAAGGTGGCAAACAAGCAGTCGGCTTACTTGATGGGCAGTAGTGACCGTCACTAATGGACATCCGCAACATAGATGTTACAGATACATTGCAAACCTTGGTTGTTGAGGAAAAGGGACGGTAGGAATAGGGAAATCGCAGGAAAGGGAGGGAATAGCGAAAAGGCAAGTATTACCTCAACGCTGCTTTGTTAAACATAAATGTATGAAAGAAATCATATTCTGAATTGTTAATCCATTTAAAACCTACAATGGCATATTACATTCCTTGTTTTGACTCAGGTGTTAAATTCTGGGAAGAATGTCATTTGACAATAGAATATAATGGTTATTGGTAAAGGTAAGGTAAGTTTAGTTGTGATTATTTATTTCTTACCTTCCATATCAAGTTCTACGTCAGATTCAATATCTTCCTCCTCCTCCTCTGCAGGAACTTCCTCTTCAACTTTAGCACCAGCATTACTAGAATATACATATAGATACTCTTTAAATTATTAATGCAACTTATATACAATCTGTCCATATTTATACTCAGAGATAAAGCAAGGAATTTGTTTAATATTGACATTAGACATTGTCAATAACAAGTTACTTTAACAAGAAACATAGATATCTTATAGAAAAATAAACAAAACCTTTAAAATGTTTCATTTTTTTAACTTAATGTGATATTATGCTTACAAGAGAGATTTTATGTTATTTTAAATAATTATGATGAGTAAATAATCTAAAACTGATATGCTCTTTAAGACTTCAGCACTTGTATTTTGTAATTATTGTTCAATAAAATTGTTTGCAGAGAAGGCTTAAAAAAGAATGAAAAATCTCAACCGAATACTATTTATTAACATATATAATCTAGAAAACTAAAAAGCCATTAATAACCTAAGTTAAATTACTACTTGTTTGATTATAAATAGAATAAGAAGAAATATTTTGGATTTTGAAGTGTCTGAAAATTTATATTAGAAATTAATTATTATAATATATACATACCTATCGCCGGAAGCGGTAAAATTTTTGGTATTGTAAGTAGCGGTGGGGAGCGTAACGCCGAGTGAAACCAAATAATCTTTGAAGAAAGATAATTTAGGATGATGCAGTATCATAGGTTGATTCTTGCAAAGCTCTACGAAGGCCTTCAGTTGAGTTAACTGCTCTTCATTAAATGGGCAATTCATTTTTACACTTGTTTTTGGCTGTTAAATAAAAAGATTATTAGAATAAAATTTTTAATCAACCGGCAAACTACTAACAACTAAATATGTACATTGTTTTTTTTATAAAATACATTTGAATAGAGACATACCCTTTATAACAGGAATAACAATTGACTTCAAGATTAGTCTAGAAAACGCTTATATTCGACGGGGGTAATAAAAAATGTCAACTAATATAGCAAATAATGCAATTGCATTGACAACTGTCATTTGACTTCTGACAGTTATAGTCTTTTAAAATTATATGAAAAGTATGAAAAAAGGCAAACTCCAGAAATAAATTAAAATAAATGTATTTTAAAAAGATATTTTTAATAAGCAGAGTTAGTAGATTTTCATAAGAGACATGGAGTTAGTGATATCATAGAGTTTACAGTCATACCGGAAATTTGGCTACATTGCTATAGAAGCTACTGCTTTAAATAATTGGACGTCGATGTTGATCGAAATGAAGTAATTTATTAATATAAAATACTGAATTATCAGAATCATAAGGTAATTCAATAGATGTTTCTGTAACATTTATTTAAGAATACTATTTTAAAATGGGATACTTGTATTTTGTTCATGATGTTCCATAACTTAGAAACGTCCTGAGGTTGAAAGATATTTAGGATTTTTTTTGAGAGTGCTAATTACCGAATGAAATGTGTTTATGAGCAAATGAAATGGATAGGCACGAACGGCGTATTGATTCAGTTACAAATACTATAATAATATAAATCTCAAAATCAATTTGAGGAAAAATACTTTGCTGATTTTGATCACGGTTATGAAGTTATGTAATTCCTTAAGCATATTTGTAAAGTATTTAATACTGACGTTCAATATGATACTGATTCGTGGCGTGAAACATTAAAAATATTGAGGAAAGAATGATTAAAAAGCCCTAGTGATAAATAACACTTTCTCTGAAAGTTTAGTTAGTTTATTAACAGTACTAAGCAAACTTACCCGGAACGCCCGGTAACTAAAACTAACTGTATCTTGATTTCAGTATTAGTTTATCGTATAATCCATTTTCTCCTGGTGGAAACTTAACCTGAACTGAAAGAACGCCTTTTGTATGTATACAGCTATAAGTCTTATTGGTTTTTACGAAAATCAAGATGTCATCTTCATCGGTGAAGGCTGTGTATTATGATATATGGAGTATTTTTTTATGTATGTACCTATTATCAGTCGTTATTTTATCGTTAAAGGGAGGTTCGGAGACGGGGAGTTTATTGGTTTGGTGATCAGCGCTTCTACTTTTTTTTTTAAGGGGAAAATCATCAAATGACCTCTTGCCTGGGTGAGGCAAGAGGGAGTGTCAGACACTTACTGACTAAAAACCCCCCAATCCCCCGTACCTACTCCTGCTCCGAGCCTGGCCGCGGTACATCATTGCGCTTACACCCGCGACCTGGCCAGGCATCGGCTCTAGGGCCCCATCTGTGTTGGTCCGATGGCTCTTTGAGGCGCGCGCGGTACGCTACGCGCCGTACGCATTTTGTTGACACCTAGATATCTGATTTTTTGCTATTGAAATGGCCGATCGCACAAATGAACTGACCGTTTTGGAATGACAAAGTTAAATGTTATTACTGAAAAAGGGGATGGTGTTTTTGTCAGGATGTATGTCTGGCTTGACCTTTTTAGGACTGACGTCATGAACTTATTTGTTGCTAGCTATTCCTTATGGCGTCGTCCAGTTGAAATTAGGCTTATTATGCACTGCGTGTTTTCAAAAGTTTTTCTTCCTGTTATACACGTTTTAGGAGGATAGCGGTAACGGGAGGACAGAGTTGTCGACAAAAATTAATAAAAATGGTCGTTTTGCACTTTATGCCTCCATATAGCCCTATTTACGGTTTCATACTAAAATTGGAATAATAAATTCTAATAGAGATTAAAAAGATTTTTTTTCGACAAAGTTCACATTAAGGTTCACATATTGAAATATTTTTAATATATTAAGAATTTATGTATATAATATGACTCGCATATAATAAAATTTTGAATAAAAATACAATAATTGAAATTGAGGGGTTGTTCGGCTTTTATTTGATTTCATTTCTCCGTAATGTTGCCGTAGATCAGATTCCTCATGGAATATTCAATGTTAGGGAAAATTGTTAAAATCAGGGATTTCTTATAATATGTAATTTGAATAATGACCTCCTGGAACAGATCATTTTAGATATATTTAATGTTTTCTAATGACGGGTTAATATACCAAGCTATTAGTGAGGTGAACAGTGACGTAATGATGTCTTTAGATTATTTAGTTGTAGGGTAGAAATGTGTAACAATTAATTTCTTAGTCGACTACTTTGTGGATGTCGGAAGAACGTTTGTATGGTTCAAATTAAAAGAAATAAAACAATTTGAAAAATGGACAAGACTATAGCAATTAAATTGTGCTTCTTAATGTGGGGTAAGTTATATAATTAAGTGTTATTGCAATTATGTTACAGTAGATTCTTCTGTGATAAATACGTCAGTCTTTATTTTTTTTAACTAATTATTGTGATGTGGTTATTTTAGTTCTTCATTCATTTATATATAAAAAATATATCAGATTTTCAAGTGTATCACATAACATAGATGTATTTCTAAATTGTTATAGTGTATATTATACATTTGTTTAAAAGTATGAAGCAAGTGATAAAATATCTCCATGCCAAAAAACTTTAACTTTTCATTCAATACCGAAAGAAAAATCGAAATATGTTAAGAAGAAAGAAATATGAGGTAACTTTCGATCTTACGTCTAACTTGTTCATCCGATCTTAAGAAAATTTATATGAGACATTTTGTAAAAGAAACTTTATGAATAATATATATGTATATTGTACCTACATATATACTTAGTTCAATATTTTTACAATTAGGAGTGAACAAAATATTAATTTTGAATATTGAATGTTTCTTTTTAACGATTGTCAGTTGTTTTATTTATTTGGCGTCAATACTTATGTCATTAATTATTTTGTGATATTGTATATAAAAGAGGGCTGATGAATAAAATGCAAAAATAATTGTGGTTTTTAAAATAGGTGTGGTCCTAATAAATAATGTTTTCTGAATACCCCATACTCGTATTAGTGAAATGTTTCTGTATCGGTTTAATGATAAATGATAATTATATACAATAAATATTCTGATGATGTTCGAAAAAGATTTAGTAATCTAGGTAGTGCATAAAAGAGGCGATGATAGTAATAACGGAAAGAATTTAAGGAATTTCGGTCCCATATAAGAAGTTTTTATCTCACGAGATCCAAATAACGAGGACTTACAGTTTAATAGAGACAAAATGATATTTTTTAGTTCTCAATTAGCCCAAAAACTCCTCTATGGACATAATATGCTCAATTTCGGTCATGTTTTTGAGGTGTTTTTCTATGAAGAGTGACTCAGACATAAATTTTATGAAAAGAGTATCAAAACATCGGCACAAGTTAATTTAGATATAATTTTTGATAAGTTTCAACTTTTAAGGGATTATGTTGCACTCATTGTAGACTATTTAGAGTAAAGTTAATATTAAATACATTTAAATTAAAACAGAAACTATCGTAGCTATACAGTATACCTTTATGTAAAGTTTTAAAATACAAAAAGATTCATTTATTTAATTATTTTTAATAGAGTTTGACTATTGCTCTTGACTGTTGGTACATGAAAAAAGTCTTGTGTGACAAATGCTTTCTTACACAAACAACCTAATTGTTTCAACAATCTCATATATAAGTTACTAGCTTTTGCCGCGACTCCGTCCGCGTGGAATAGTGACTTAAAGCAGATTTTTAGTTCTTCCCACAAAGTTCCCGTTCTTGTGGGATTTTTGGAATGGTCGAGTTCCCGTAGAATTTTCAGGATAAAACCTATGTTTTTTTTTATTCACAATGAAGTAGTCTTAACCAACAACATATTTATTTGTTTCTTTGAATAAAGATTAATATTATTATATTGATACAACTTAAACAAATTATTTCGACCAAATTAGGTACCATAAAAACGGTTTTTGTGAGTTAATCTTAAAAGATAGACATATACTGTCGCGGAGTGTTTTTTAGATCATTAAAAGAGCTATTATTCTTTAATACATATTTTTTGTGTATCTTGAACCGTTTTCACGGCGCACGCAACGGAAGGCTTCAAAGATGACATAATTTCTCCCGTTTTTTACACATTTACCACTATATCTTTGCTCCTATTGGTCGTAGCGTGATGTTATATAGCCTAAAGCCTTCCTCGATAACTGGACTATCCAACACAAAAAGAATTATTCAAGTCGAACCAGTAGTTTCGGAGATTAGCGCTTTCAAACAAACAAACAAACAAACAAACTCTTCAGCTTTATAATATTAGTATAGAATTAGTAGTTATTTAATACTTTTTATAATCTTATTTTTTTTTTGGTCACCTAATATCTATCTTTATAAAGTTAAGTCTAGTCATCCTTATAAAGTTAAGTTAGTCCTGATAGATATCAAAGGCAAACTCTCGGTTGCTCTCAAATTCACTAACTAAGAATAAGCTCAAAAGATATTGAAAGGCTTCGGATGAGAGTAATTTAACTAAGATTTATATACAAAATAAGATAAAATCTATTCCCTTGTGGAACAGTAATGAATATTTTATATAGTTTAAGATTAAACCTACTATACAAAATAAAATTGTTTTCTTATACCTTACTTTATTGTTTTAAATCTCTCCCACTGCTTATACGAATTTTATATTATGAAGTCAAAGGAGTGGGATAATGTATTGAGTTTTGATTAGTGAAATGGTACGCTGTTAACTAAATTAATATGATAGCAAGCATGAACTTCCTTCTAAAATAGATATTACATCAATTTTGTTGAAAATTGAATTTTATAGCATAAATATTTCATTTCTTTATTAATTTGAAAGTTCTATCAAATTTCTAATGCTCATTGTCCTAACATTAGTGTTGGACGCCGTTGAAGATTTTTTTTTCATGTGTTTATTACCGGTTTTTTAAATCTCTATTGTTTCGAAAAACTGTTATAACCTCGAATTAACCATTCCAGCTATATCTGGTAATGTTACGACGGCGGTAAATATTACTAGAAACTTCGATTTGGATAGCCTCATATCCAGTATGTTTCAAAACGGTGACAGCAATTACCCAGGGAATACGCAAGGCTTTCCAAATAGTGATCAGGTATGAAATATCAGATAGTAATTAATAATTATATATCGTTGTATACATCTTCTTCTGTTATTATTTCTTTTGTCAAAAATAAAGAAGAATATTTCATACATATATAATCTGTTTTATGTATTTATATGTATTTTTTTTATTTACATTTATTTTAAATGCAATTTCTTTATGTTTTCAGAGTAAGCCGCTGTATCAGGAACCATCGAAGCCTTTAAATAATTTTAATCCCGCTGACAATTATCCAGAGTATCCGCCGAATGGATATCAGGTGTGTTTTCTACATATAACTATTTAATTTGGAAAAAATATATACAAATGTAACTGTCATGTAAAGTCAAAGCATAATTTTCATCTTAATTTAATCTGTGCACATAAAACTCGGTCAATTTTGTCTAAATTATTAAATATATTTATAAAGATGGTACTGAAATATATTTTAGGTAAAATAATATTAAATAATATATATGTATATCGGCGTTATTACGTAGGTACATTTGTATGGATGGATGTTTGATTAGGGATCGTAAAGTAATCGGGTCCATACTAATTATGGATCATATTAAATACATAAGTAGAGTTCTTAAAGATCTTATATTTATTATCATAGTAAGTTCAGTTACATATTGTGGATGAAAAACACCTAAATATTGATTTTGTAATTTTCTGTATGTGTGTGATTGCGTATTATGATACACATATATGTGTGTATAAAATATTATATGTGTGATTTTTTGAACAATAAATCATTTCAGAGCGGCCGTCCCCAATACGAGCGGCCAAGTGGTATCAATAATATCTACCAGGGAAATAATCCCGGCTACAGTCGCCCTGGAAACTATCAAATTAGACCAAATCAGGTTATTATTATAAATTATATTTTTATCATTTCCTTTTTCATTTAAGTCACGTGTTAGAATAATCAAAATGGAACGAAACCTCACGAATTTGTTTATTCATTGCTCAATAGAATTTTCTAGAGACTTTTAATTAAGAAAACTCCCTATTACAAAAAAAGACCGCGTACGGAATTCCACTTTCCCTTTCTCCAAATGTTTCAGATTAATAATCCCCAAGGAAATGTATGGAATAATGCAAATGAGAATCCGGGAATGAATTATCCAGGTGGTACGCCATTTTTCCCCGGGAATAGTGCTCAGGTAAATTTAACATTACTCAAAATATATATTTGAGGCTAGGTCAAAATCTATTTACTATATAAAAGCCGTTATATTATTATGTTAATAGTTATTGATTCACAATGATATAACACTTTTACAGAATCCACAATATCAACGACCAGGTGGAGGTTTCACGGGAAATCCCTCTAATGGAGTTCCGGTATAGCTTTTAATTATACTTATGAAATTTTCTTTACAATTAGCTAATGGCATGTATATATAGTTCGGTAAAAATCGAAAAAGACAAGTACTCATAGCAGAAAATGAAATAATTATAATTGGTTTGGTCTGAAACAAATTTTGGTATGACGTGATTTTTATTTCATTTAAGGCTTACTACCGTCCAAGACCAGGCATGGGAAGCAATTGGATCAATAGGAAACCAAATGTTAAATATGATCCAGATGTACAGGTAATAAATATAAAAGTACATTAAACTTATTGTTAGCAAAATTTTACCTTTTACCAAAAATATTTAGTCGCCATCTTGAATTTTTCGCTCTTTGAATCTATGATGACGTCACACGTAAACCTGATTTGTCATTCAAACTAAACGCGTAAACAAAATACTAGCTTAATTTGTATAAAATACTGTATTCGAAATTGAGTTGTCAAATTCTACCAAAATAAAAATAGTCATATATCTAAAACAAGTCATTTGCAAGTTAAATAAATAAGTCTATAAATATCTCTTTACAGTATTAAATGTATTGGATATTTAATTATTTTTCTTGTAATTAAACATAAGTATAGAAGAATTATTCCGTTATAGGAACCTCAAGTAATGGGTTGGAATCCTAATGTATATCCGAATAATGCTTATCCAAACCAAATTAACGTTCCCGGAAACCAGATGCAGACGCAGGGCGTTCGGCCAGGGTTTGACCATCGTAACCCCGGCTTAAATCAAGGGCAGACGATCCAATATCCGTCGGGAGACTCCCACAATTACAGACCAGGATTTCAAAATGTTGGCTTATTTAATCCGTCCCAACGTCCCAATGGATTAAACAATCAATTACCAAGCTTACAGTACACGCCAAACTTTGACCAGAATTTAAATTACCCCGACCCTAAAAATAGCGACTTGAATAGAAACAGACAAAATAAGACAGAAAAAGTTACAATACCAGCCCGGCCATCCGATATATCCTTACAAACAGTACATAAAAGGTAAAACAACAGACGTTGGTGAAAACATCTCAATTCTTTTATTATTAAATAATTTTTTTTGCGAATAATTTTTGATATGTGAATTTGTATTTGAAATTAAAAGAAACTCAACTGAAAATATGCTTTTTAATACAATGTCATGCATGGTATGAAGCCAAAGTTTTAGGTCACGGACGAATGTTATTAACGACTTAATACGAACAGAGAACGCGCTTGTTTTAAATTAAAACCAAGTTATATTCAACAATTGATATTTCCATTTCTATTTTCGATATGAATGAGAATAAAAAATAATAATTTGAGTTCGAGGTTTCAGTTATTATAGTCCGTTTATAGTCCAACAAAGTTTTCGTAACAACTCTAACGTGTAGTCCTAGTCGTATGAAACAATGCGTCCAGGACTGTCCCACCACTAGCGACTACAGTCCGCGCTGTGGAAGCGATAACGTGACATATTTTAACGAGGAGAAATTCCAGTGCTCCCTAAAATGCGGTTTCGGTGAGTCCATAGATATTTTATTATTTAACGAACACACTTAGTTTTAATGACATGTGTTACAAATTAAAATGTACATTTTTGTTCAAAGTCTACACCGTCCGGAGATTTGCATTTTTAATGATATGTGCATTTTGTTTCTAGCGTGCATTTTGTATATGTGATATGCATTTACATAATTATATAATCAGTTTAATTTGTAGGTTTAACGATATCACTATATTGCTATTATTAATGTATAAATATAAAGGATTTTAGGGTTATTATGATAATATAATTTAATGATACAGTATATATTACGCGACAAAATTATACACTGTAAGGGCTTGAGCCAGTATTGTAATATCAAAATCTATTGTATGATAAATCCGATGGCTTATACGTAGACCCTTGAGTGAAATCGTATCGATCTACATTACAATTGGAGTTCTTTACTATCGTTTACTCTAAAGGCTACTTGAAAGAATATTAAACTTGTAGACATTACAGTAAGAGGCAATAAGGAACACGTTAAAGTATTTCCATGAGAATGTTTGTAATTCTGCTACGATATATCAAATAAATATTCAATGTAATAAGATATTCTTATATCCTACTCATTTTATACTACTTGTAAATATATGGATGGTTTTATGAGAATGTTTAATCCATTGGTCACATATTTATAGATTTAATAAATCAAATTAATCTGATTCGATTAATGAAAAAAGTCATTTATGACCTGGTATCGTAAATTATAAGGATTAGAGTTAGTCAGTGGTGGCCTAGTGGTTAAAAGGCCCGCCTCTCATGCACAAGGGCGCGGGTTCGATCCTGGCCCTGGCAAGTACCAATGTGATTTTTCCGAGTCATATGTACTTTCTAAGATTATTTAGACATGACTGATTAATGCTGATTCCCAAAGAGGGTTGATGTCAGGCAGGCGGCCAGTCGTAAAAACAATTAGCCAAAACTATTCACAACATATAAGGCAGACCCTGGCTAAAGCTGGGAAATTGCCAGGAAGAAGAAGATCATAAATAATAAGGATATTTTAATAAGAATATTAAAAGAAGTAAATGTATAAAATATATCTTAAGTAATATGTTCAGTATTTACATGTACAGTCTGTAATTATAGCGTAATCGATGTTAGGTTATGCTGATGGATTAACGTGCCAACTGAGCCGTGCTAGGGATCTATGTTTAATTTACAAACGGCATACACACAACACAACTATAATAACACGAAACATATACCTTTGGAACCTGCTATTGCTAGATTTGTGTAACTTGTTGTAACTTGAAGGAAGTCATAAAAATGTATGTAAAAGATGGTTTATTTATAAGTAGTTTTAATAGTCAATAGTGTAAATAAAAATGTTCGTAATAAATCCGCATTAAATGTGTCGTTTGTTTCAGATGTGAAAATTATAAGGAATGGAACGTGCCCGAGTTGATTTAAGTTGACTTAAACTGTATAAAAATAAAATAAATGTAGGATGCCAAACATAATAAAATTATCATAAACTAGTTTTTGCCCGCGACTTCGTCCGCGTTAAATTCATCATTAGTAATATATGTATAGCTGACCGGGCGAACTCTATCCCGTCCTAGAGGCCATAAATAATCAGGTTTTTCCTGTTACAATCGAACAGAATGATTGACATATTAGTTAGTTGTCAAATCTAATGTCAAAGAAAACATTTGTATGGGAAATAGAAAAGGGCTGTTTTTAGGGTTTTCCCGGAAATGAATCAATTTTTTCTCACGTTTTATACCTTCCCTGAACCTCCACGAAGATTTCAAGACTAAGATAAGATAAATCCGTTCAGCCGTTCTCGAGTTTTAGCGAGACTAAGGAACAGCAATCCATTTTTATATATATAGAAGATTAGTAACAATATTGAATGAAAAGAAATCAGTAATTTATATAAAAAAACACTTCATTTTATTTAAAGTAACTGACAGCAACTGTCAAAAATGTATTTAAAATATGACATATGACTGACATAACATATGTACTTACTATTATGACATAAAAACAATTCATTACGAAGTACAATAAAAATTAACATATACATGTATATAAACAAAATTAAAATCGTCCAAACTTGAAATGTAACAGATCCGCCATATTAATTATCATTAATGAATATTTGACGTCTAATTGTAATTCATAACGTGTCGCATTGATTTGGAAACGATTGTTAATATTTAACGCATTGATTACGTATCACGGCTTAATTAACTAATGAGCTCCAAAATATTCCACTGTATCTGATTTTATTATTACTTTAAATTAATACTTTTTTAGTTTTATTTTAATGACGAGCTAAACTTGGGAAGGTATTTTAAACAAGCTACTAGTGTACTCCATTGTCCATTGAATTATGTACTAAGTTGTTACTTCGAATAACTATTAAGGATGTTGTAAAATAAATCTTTTGTGTTTTTAATATATTCATTTTCTATATACTATAATTAAAATCTATTTTTTTACTTTATTAAAATATCTTTAATGGTTACCATCACTTGTTTTATTTATAAAACAAAAATTATAAAACGCCAAGGTTTTGTATCCACTCATTGTTTTGTAAAAGTTGACCTAATGTAAAAGAGTCAATTTACAATAATCATTTGAAAAAAGTGACTCTGTTCATATGAAGAAAAGTGACTTGCTGTACTGTAACGCCATTACCATGTTGCTTCAACCTTATTGAGTTTGAGAGTCATAAAGAATTTGTTATAACATTAAACGGTATTTAACAGAAGCATTGTCTAGACTGAAAATTAATGCCATTAAGTTAATGTCTTATATTTGCATAAGATACTATAAAACTGATTATAAATATACAATTAATGCTAATAAAACGTATCTATTGTCTGTCAAGTCGATAAGCATAATAGCAATATTTATCTAAAGAGGAATAATAGGCTGCGGTGAGAGTGATAGCGGCGCACGTTTACAAGCTATTGTCAAATCGGTAAATCGAAAGTGTCGTTATGCTTATCTCCAGGGAAACCATATAATAATACAGGATTTTGATTTTACAGTTAGGATGTGGCGTACTGATTTTGTGACTATGTTTATTTTATATGTAGGACAAAATTTGAATCGCTTTTTATCTGTGTACATATATAAATGAATATGACTATTTTGTTTTGTAAGTATAGCTTAAAAAATATTCATATTTCTATTGGTTAGGATTTTTTTTCAATGTTCGTTTGTTTTTTTATAGTTTTGACAGGATTTTCAGTAGTGTGTATATAATATTATCAGTGAAAATACATAAATATGACGTACCATTTCATTGATATCACCTAGTTAAAAATACACGAATGTAGCCGTTTATATAAAGGTTAGTACTTCTTAAGAGAGAAAGAGAGTGAATACGTAGAAATAAGGTTCATTTTAGTTCACAGAATTGTCTCTGTACTGTATATTATATGGGTAACCTATTCAACATTTAGCTATATGCGATTCGTATTTGAAATTATAGAGCTGCGGTTAAAATAACGATCCAAGTTCGACAATCACAATTCTAGCTAAAATTTATATGGAATCAATTATATAAAACTACCATAACATATAAATGATATATAATATATAACTATAGTTATATAAACCAGATAATTGAGCCGTATCTTAATTTCGTTATAAAAATGTCGATAGAATTTCTCAGGAACGTGTTCAATAAATGTAGGCAATCGGCTCTTTGATTATGAAAAAGGTAAGAGGTGCTAAGAGGCAAAAAGGTGAAGTGAAATGGGTATAGCGGGAGTGTAAAAGCACCCTTGAGTGAATCTAGCCGTCTGAGGACGTTTATATTGTCTACAATACCGTTGTGTTTGTAACAATAATTTTAATGTAAGAGAAATATTTAAGGAGCTGTTAAGTTATTACGTAATAACTTTCAGGTGAGATAGTTGAAATGATATATAATTGGTTTTATAAATATGTTTTCTTATTACAAACAGTTTTGATTGCTAAAAATGTACACGTATATAGCACGGATAAAGTTATCAAAAGGTTTTTGATATATATATAAAATTAAATGTCGGGAATAAATATCTAAAATTCATTTTACTGACTACTGTGATTTACACAACCTTAGAAGTGTGCCATATACTTCTTGAGAGCCTTACTTAAAATATGATGTAAAAGTATCTAGATTGAATGTTAAGATTTATTATTACCTTATTGCTTCATAATGATATCTAAGACTTTCGCGAGTATACATTTAAATAAAAGTAACATTTTCACATATACTAAGCGTTTTTTATCATTTTAAACTATATATCCTCGACGTTTCAGTTACTTTGCAGCAACCATGATCAATGTATGAAATGTGTAGTTTAAAATAATACAATACGTGTATTATATCCGAAAATATTAGTTTTATTTTTATAGCTTAGCATAACTTTACCGTGATAGTGTTAGTAGTGATTATTTTCATAGCAATCTATTAAAAAAGTATGCCCACCCGAGATATTTAGGGATGACTGAAAAACTTTATTTTTCTTGTTGCTCTGTAACCTTCTTCTACCTGGCAATTTCCCATCCTTAGCCAGGGTTTGCCTTACATGTTATGAATAGTTTTGGCTATTTTTTTTTACGACCGGCCGCCTGACTGACATCAACCCTCTTTGGGAATGCATTAATCAGTGGTGTCTAAATACTCTTAGAAAGTACATATGACTCGGAAAAATCATATTGATACTTGCCAGGATCGAACATGCGCTTTCATGCATGAGAGGCGGGCCTTTTAACTACTAGGCCACCACTGACGTGTTGGTCTGTAGTATTAAAAATTAACTAGCTATCAGTAACTCCTAGCAGAGAGTGTAAGCGGTAACTGTTGGTTCTTCAAAAACCTTCACACATAATGGTATTAAGGTACGTAATTAAATGAGAAACGGGAAACTCGTCGTATTCAGTGTGACGTAGCAAACCGTGTTAAAGATGCTAGTCATTTCTTATGACAATAACTCATATGTAAAATTTACCTTGACAAGATGTTGAAGACGATGTTGCTTAAAAAATCAAGGTAGTTTTATTTAAAATTATATGAAATGAATTATATAATTCTTAAACTAATTAATGAATATATGTTATGTTGAAAGGAAGTCAATCTGTTTGAATAAAAGATAGTATTTATGAAGCTATTGAATGTTCCAACATCAACTAGCGTTCCAGAACGAAAATTAAAAATTCATGATATTACATTTTGTAGGAACGTGTAAGTAGAAATGAAATAAAAGGAAAGTTTCACAATGTTCGCCACAATGCATGAAGTTTTAAGTAACGAGTATATGAGTAAGTTCACCGCAATTTCGTTAAGTATTATTATGTATTTATAAACTGCTGTGTTCACTAATTTATAAGGGAATTGCATATAATTTGATAAAGTTTCTATTAACAGAATTCTTTAAGATTCATATATACACTATTTATGTGTGGGTCTTGGATTTATTGAATAAATATTTATATAATCTAATAAGGATAATTATACTTTTTGTTGCAAAACAAAATTAATTTCGTTCAAAGTAATAAGACAGGAATTACGTTGAAATCCTTGAATTAGCAAGCTCAATGTTTGTTGACTAAAGTCTCCGTAAACACAATTAAAACGGCATCCCTCATGTGGACGGATTCCTGTTGACTTAAGGTATAATTTTCCTTCGGGAATCCTGGCTTTAAGAAGGCCTTTCAATATTCACAGTCGCCCTAAGGAGAATTTTAACGACACTTAGATTCCTCAACGTATAAATTGTAGCTTTAAACAAATTGTTTTGTACTTAAACTATTCTCGTTGTATTTTCTATTATGTTTATGAGAAAATTCTTTAATTTGTTTCTGTCTTTCTAACTCAAATATTTTCAGGTAACTAAAATAATTACATTTTGTGCGTGTCTTTTAATAAATTACTTCACATTTGTAAAAGGATCGATTAAATGTTGTTTTATTTATAACTTCTATCTATTTCAGGAATTTACACAAATATAATGTTAATTATCTTGAAAATGTGTTATGAAATTTAGGAAGAGACTGCATTTTGATTATGTTATTTCACAACAATTATTATTATTGATGAATCGATTCAATTTGTGGTAATTTAGTAATTTAACAAAGTTATAAATAACAATTATGGGTATATTGATTTATTTATTATAATTTGTTTATAAAAATTCAATGCGGAAATTATGGAGGAACATTTTTCTTATTTATTGGAAGCTTACTATCTATGCGTTGAGATGCGAGCATTGGAAACTTTTAATATTTTGAAATATCATTTTCAGTATTTTTTATTTTTAACAAACAATATGAATTTTCAAGCCCATTTGATAATCAATAATACAATTTACTAGAAGTTTTACTGACGCAGAATTATTGTGTTCTCAATGTTACATGGTTCACCTGGGTAAAGAAAGTTTAAATTAACTTGAAGTTTTTTTACAAATACACATATACCTTACACCGTTTTAGTATTGTACGTTTTTGGGAATTTCGTAAACATTCGTTTCATAGTAGGGACCTATCTTTATCATTTGTATTATTGGTAATGAAGATGTAAGACAAATAAGATAGCCATCACAATATTTCGTATATTTAGGGCTGGATTGCTTCATAGTGAAAATTAATCTGATTCTTTATACCAGTTAAAAATACTTTAATCTTTATAATGTTACACAGAAATAAGTCACTACGTCATAAGTTTTATCTCCATTTAAGTACTTTAAAGTTTTTTGTCACCAGAACTCTTATAATTAAGATTGTACTGCATCTTATTCACAACTCAAACTTGTATTTGAATAATCAATATGTCTCAAAGTTTTATTTAATAAATAAGATGAAGCTGTTTGAGTTGTGTTTCCATAACAAATGTTGAAACTTTCCCATTAACTTGATTTAATTTTATGATATAAGTTTTAAAATTAGCTTTTCTTTTTTTAATAATAATTTGATCACAATGATATGTAAGACTTTTATGAGTGATACTACATGATTAATTACTTTAACTATATACTCCCGACGTTTTAGTTACTTTGCAGCAACCGTGATCACAGGTAGACGAGATAAAAATGTTCATCACTTCTTATGATGCGATATGGTCATGGAAGTTTGCGATTATATTTTTATGAGGGATCCCAGGTATTAGATATATTCTAGCCTTGTGGATGCCTTAAGCCAGCCTAGTGGATTAGTCTCGGTATGTACCTGTCTTCACGAGAAAGTATCTGTGGTTTATCAAACCGAACGTAGTGGGCTGATTTGTCCATTGTGTGTTTTAATTTTATTATATAACAATAACTTTTTGCATAGTTGTTGAAATATCTGTAATAGTTTTTTTTAAATTTTTGATTATGTTATAGAAATCTCGAATTTTCTAGTCATGTATGTATATTTAATGATTGTATATTAGTTGCAATGTAACGTTTGATTTGAACAGGTGTATACATAACATTTGATTTCAAACTGTGATGTATCTAAATGCGATCAAGCGGTCGTTTGGGAGTTTAGGTAACAAACTTGGGTAAGTTCCATTCTACAGAGACATAAGTATAGCGAAGTTACTAGAGATTTGAGGTCTGTCGCGTCAAAGCGACCGGTCCCTTTCCCGTTTTCGAATTCAAATGGTCCCAATGTTGTGTGGCTTATAAAGTTTTACTCTTTGTGTAAGCTTGAAATGAAGAAATACCCTTCAAGTATTTCACCCTTTTTGATATACGAATACCGTAATGAAAACTGAACAAAAGATACGCATTGAAATGTCCGGGAGAAGTTCGGATTATTACTCAACATTATGTCGATCTCGTCTTGAATTTATGTTTATTTTATTTTCATGATAATTTAAATGTCATTGAGTGTTAAAATAAGTAACAAATGTTTAAAGAGCGTCGTAGAAGTATAAAGTATATATGAAGACGATGTCAACGCCAGTTTTCAATGGTAGTTCATAAAACGCGGACCATATAATACTATTGTTACACTTTTCAAGAGAACTCGTAACTGCAGATTCCGATTTTATTGCAGTGCTCCATGATGCAATATGAGACTATATAAATCTACGAAGCAGATGGTACCAATAAAGTTCATACAAGTATCATATCTGCAGTGGAAATAATTATTTTTCTGTTTATGTAGTTTCGATTATTATTCAAGGATATTATTTCACAGATTCAGTTCGGAATTGGATTTTTATTTTAAATAATGTTCTTTTTTTTTTGTAAATTTATTTGGTGCTTTGTAAATGTATACTGATAAGATTAAATTTTCGGTCTAATATCTGTTTTACAGAGATTTTACATATACCATGTAAAAAACGTAATCAAAACTCATATAATAATAAAGTATTTTTAAAAGTAAGCAAACTATTTCGTCACTTAAAATAAAAAGCATAAGTTATGTAGTACTTTAAATACAAAGTTTTTCTTTTCCAATCTTTTTTAAAACGAATACGATAAAGAATTTTTGTTACTTTTAAAACGAAGACTCTGTAAACATAGCGAAGAAAATGTAATTTTTAATCGCCTTATAAAGAAAACGTTGTATATTCATTATATATACGTATACATTAAGTTAAATAGACAGCGTTCTTAAGTAGTAGCACTCTAAATAAATGATATTTTGTCATAAATTGGTTGGATGTTAAATTCGTGGACCACTTAATGTAAAGTGATTACCGTCACCTGTAACGTTGTTATAGATGCGACGTCCTTTTAAGGTTAAAGTTTGTTAAGTAAATGGAGGATGCTATGGAATCGGCGAAGGAAACTTTGGTCTTCCGGCTCTCATTCAAAACAGCTAGGAAAGTAGCTACTTTATGCCGATCTTCTGAAATAGACGAGTCTTATCCGAGCTGCAGTAGCTAGATTATAGTGAGACTATAAGACTTATTCGGTTCGATATCCTTACCTTTCACTAGCTGGTATAAAAGAATAAAAAATTCAAAAAGAATATCATTTAGCAACATTTTCCTTTATAATTCTGATTTAATTGTTCACTATCATACCACTAGTATGAAAACAACTAAATAACTTGAAATGTATATAATATAAAATAATAAATGTGAAATTTAATATTACATTATAATGAAAATATGAATTTCAACAATATTATTGAAGCAAGAGACAAAATAATAAATAAGTAATTGGAAAATTGTATCGTAAATTTAATATACAATGAAAGTGCTCGCTGATATTTTGACACTAATAGAATTTATAAGAAACCTGTTAGTAGAAGGGAACAGGTGTCAAACAATCTTTTCATATTTGTCCCCATCGCACTCACAAACTGCTCCTCGTAAAAACTTACCACTTCATCGAGTGGGTTTCATAGAATAGCATGTGTTCGGCTATGTTCGGCTCACTTCGGCTCGGTTCGGGTCCTTAGGGTGGGCGGAAATTCAGTTTACGAAGACGCCGACAGCGGACTGACGTTTCGTTGAACATCCGTTAAAAAACTGTGTAAGATCGTTGAGCTTAAAATTTAAATTTATAAACAATAATTGTTTTTTTTGTGGAAAGTTTCCTAAACGTCATCCAGAATATTTGATGTGTAATGAAGTGTATTAAAGTGTTATTTATACAGTTGTGAATCTAATTACTGACTTAAATTCGTCGGTAATGATGTTTGGGTGGTTTTATAGTAATAATAAAATAAGGTAAGATATTTTAATATTAATACATGTAAAGTTATAATTTAAATTTAATTTTTATTCCTATAAAAAAAGCTTGTAACATTTAAATACTAACTAGTATTTAATTCAAAGGTGTGCGTGCATATAAGTGATAAAATTTGCATGTGGCTTTGCATTTTGTAATAAAGGGTTCTAAGGGAGGAAACTACTAGAAATGAGGGCGAAGCCATAATATATTCATTGTGAGTTATCCACGTTAGTAGAACTTTACTAAGTTACAGAAACCCTTAAAAAAACTTGTGCGCCAACGGTACATAGTTGTTTACAACTTTGATTAATTCTTATTGTTTTTATAAATATGAATAGAAAGTTTTTAGCTTTTACATTATTTTCTTTATTAAATATAGATTTATTATTTATAAAACATATTGTTTTATGAAGCCTATGAAATGACCTAGTAAATAAAAATAAATTGTATATTTTATATTCAGTAAATGTAAATTCAATCGTGTTTCTTCTGGAGATACTTCAAGGAAACGAAGATTTAAGATCTCTGAACAATCTTTTTCTCGTAACGCATACAAACTATGATCTTTGTATATTTTATTTTTCATTGGAAATATATGAAATGTATATTATCAGTTTATTTAATTTAATATTTTAAAGGAAACATTAACGATTTAAAATTATATCACCTAAAATAATTCATAACTGATTGTCAATACTAAATTGAATATAATTCATAATTATTATAAAGTAATTCAATTATTATCAATGAAAATTTTGATAAAAAAAAAACATTTCGCTCATTAGAATTTTTGTTACATTAAAACTCTTAATTAAAATATTTATACCATCCATCGCATAATTAATGATAAAGTGAATGCCAAAAATGGAAAATTTTCTTTGGAGTGTTTCTGTACTTGTACTTGTAGAGTAGGTTCTAAATTAATTTGCTTCCCGGTCGCATTAAGGAAATATAATTGAAGAATCAGTATCTGGATTAAGTGAAAGCAACATTCTGATATCACTAATTGGTACAAGCTAGATGTAAAGTGTAAAAACTCCAATCCACTTGATTGGATAGTATTAACTGAATTCATTCGTTCGCCCGAGCCAATTAGAGTATAAGCAAAAAAAGAATCCCTTGTTTATGTAATCTAAGCCATTGATGAAAATTCTGACATTTTAATTACTTAAAAACAATTCTGTATACTGGTATAGAACTTAAAAGCTTTTAGCTTTACGATAGAATTAAGATATTGATGCAACATTTATGTATCCAAAAAGGTATCAGGCTTCTTGACTTGTTGTGTAATATTTTATTTATATTTGAAAAGATACATTTCATTTTCATTCTATTAGTGAGATAGTCTAGATAGACTTTTGGTTTAAATGAAATTTTAATATCGCACGATCTTCATTTTCATTCAATAAAGTATAAAACAACCATTGTATTTTAAATCTGAAATTACAATTGCCGAAAACTTCTGTAAATAGTATAAATTATATCGAGTTTATTTAGTGCTTAGTTTCTATTTTACCCGAAACTCGGTACCAACTAAACTCAAGTAGCCAATTTAAGCTAAGTTTAACGGTCTGTACCGCAGTCCTCAGCGAGCGAATAATAAGTTGTTATTTTCAGTCCTTGTGATTGTTATATACTTTGTATGTGTTATGTATGTACATACATATGTAGATTGCGTCTAAATATTTGAAAATCCCCAGACCTCTGTATAGCAAACGAATTTCCTAACTGCTAGTAATTGCTTAACTTGATATCCGCCATCCCGTCGTGTTTGCCTCCAAAACGTTCTGACTGACTCCATATTCAATTATCTTTATGGAGGGGTTGTAGAATCTGTAAATTACTTTCGCCATAATTTATGTGAAAACCTTAAAAAAGATATGAGATATTATTTCGGTTTATAAATCTAGATGTTCGTGCATCTTCCTACATCTTAATGTATAAATGCATGCAAATGCAATGGAATAAATTCAGGAAGACGCTACACTGAGTTTCATACCTGAACAAGAAACGCATTATACTCTTAGCGATGTAGAATAATTAAATGTTGCAATAGTAACTTTGCGGGCGTCGCGGCTTGTTGTCTCAGAGGATTGGCTGCGGATGCGTCTTAAAATAAATCATAAGTATTTAGGAGTTTAATTTAAACGAGAAAACCACAAATTTTAGTTCCTAACTTTATATTCCTGTTCAAATATAATTTGAAAGATCTCGGTAATTATGTTTTAACTACCTCTTTAACTTATACGTTATGATGGTTATATTGACGTCGTAAAGAAAAGCGATAATTTATTTCAGGCATAACAATAAAAGATTGGAAAATCAAAATAGTAGTGGGTTTCGAAATGTGTGTATGAATATTTATTAGTCTTCATACTACCACAATACATTTTCCTAAACAGACGTTCTTGAAGGTATAGTTGTGCCTATAGGACAAAAGAGTATTCGACTTATTTTTTTATGGAAATACTTAGAATTTTTTGTGTATAAGTTTAATGCAAGCTACTAAGGTATACTATTAGAACATAAACCCAAAAACCAAAATAAGAATCTATGAGAAATGCTGTAAGAAGAGATTAAAATAATTCTAAATTTTCCATAGGAATGGAAAATCAAAATTGAAGGCGATGAATATAAATTTTGCAAAAGATTACTTGTATACAATATGTATTAACTGCGCGTATATTAATTACACCCAAAACTACATCACAGTAGAGACATTTAATTGGTAAATTGCCACCATAAAATTATTAGCCGGTCACAAAACGTTGCAGCGTATTCAAATTATCAGAAATTCAATACAATTCCCACGTATGTGTTGAACTTGTTCAATTGTTCAGACCACGTATATTTATTGTGACGCTTTGTTCATCGAATTTCGACTATTTAATTAAGGGACGAAAAACATTGTTGGCTCCATTAAGCTCGTTTATAACAAGTACAGAATTATTACAAATTAAGTTCTCCAATGTGTACTCATATCACACAAAGGCTAAAATGGTTATTGAGTTTAATTATTAACTGTAAGTCCCTTTGATATAAATGCCTCGTTAAAAACTGAGTACTCGCATTACTTAAGAGGACTCGGATCGTAAAATGATATATATTATGTTAGTTGTTATATTATTATTACGGCATATCAATGAAAAGTAAAAGGAAAAATAATATATAAATGAAAGGAATTTCATTCTTCGATAAAAATACATTTGATTTGTGTATCGAATAAAAGCATTCAAAACCCGGTTACATATCACTTAAAAAAATATATTTCTACACAATACTCATCAAAGATAATAGAATATCCATTTATTCACATTATGAAACCATTGAAAAAGCTTTTTGAATGTCAATATCACTGTAACAAAAGTTCTCATGTCAGAATAGATACAGGTTTAATATTACGAGTTTTTTTTTTTTGTAAAAATGTAACATTAAATTGTAGCGAAATGTAGGAATAAAAATATACATAGTTAATTTGAATACAATGGGAGTTAGAATTATGTTTTGCAACAACGCTTATTACAATATTAGAATTTAATTTAATTTTTTTATATATTTAACTATATGTATATAAAATAGTAAATTTTCGTGGCAAGAACATTTAAATTCTTTAAACGAATGTCGAAATGCCGTGTCATTCAAGTGACATGTCGCTTTCAGGACGGCTGCTAACTAGAAACTTTTCTGTCCCGAATACAGTTCGTATATGAAAATATTTTAGAATTGTAATAACTTTTATTCGAACCAAATACGTTACAAGTTTATTTTAATACAAACTTTCGTAAATAACTTCTGGACTCGTTAAATATTGTTGTTTGGTAGTAGTTTAGAAAACTGGATCGTCCCTTAAAAATAAATAAAGGTAACAAGTCAATACCTATATAAAAGTTACGGAATGCGTGAAGATTCGACGTTAAATGTATGAAATATCTTAGTATCATATATAACTTAAGAGGTGTGCAATGACATCGATATCTCATGGCACACTTCAATGCCTTAATGGTGTTTTGCACTTACTTTACGAGATTTATGGTTGCTATGTTATTTTATGTGACATCATAAAATCAGCTTTATGTACAAACTTTGCGTAAAAGGACAACAAATTAACAAATGCCTAATAGCTTTTTCGTTCTTCAGAATTTGCATTAAATAATTGTAATTTATTCCTTCATTGTTTGTGTGTTCCTGTGTATCGAGCAACGAAAACATCCCCACTAAAACAAATCAGGAATAATAGAGTACAATTTTATTCCATAAACATTTAAATTGGAGCAAATCACAGGAGAGAATTGATTTCATTATGATGTAACGTGATATTTGAATAGAACAATTATAAAAAGGCATATTGATATCGAATTTGGGACCAATTAAGGAAACTGAATGTGATTAGTTATAAAATATATTTCACAGTGTAGTTCAATGGCTTGTTATCTGAAAGTACCTTGGCAGTTCGTTATCCACTAAAAGGCTTAACGTAACTAACCGAGTCGACCACTGCGTAACAGTTCATGCATCTATGAGTTGATGCGATGTTATATAATATAAATATGATGTCATTTAAATGTGTAGTTTCTATAACAAATATGGAAGTTTCCAGAATGTATTGATACACACCTTTCTTTGTATGTTCGCATAATTAGTAAGAAATATTGTTCTCATTACGAAGATTTTTCGTTATTAGAAAGTATGTTTTGCATTTATCTTAATATAATGTTTTAATGAATATTCCTAAGTGGAGATTCTTCAATTAAATATTCGCTGTTTATATTTGGATTTTATTTTCAAATAGTAACTCTAAATTTCTTTAGCAAAATCATTATACATATATACTGGTTATTTTTCCTTTTTCATATTGTTTATTTTTCTGGTATTATTTAACCTTGTAATAACAGTGATCGTAGTGATCGCTGTTATCATATATTACATATAAAATTCATCTGTTTCAGAATTTAACTGGACCAAACAGACCGGCAGATTGGCAATAAAATTTAAAATGGTATTTTTTCCTATACCTATCACATATACGTCATACGCTATAAAATAGCTATTTCGATTCAACGATACGAACGGACAATTTAATTTATTTTTATGTTTACTTGTGGGATTTGTTTGAAACACCGTTTCTGTATTCTTTAGATTCATGTCAACGTCTGGGCTGGGTGTATTCAAAGAGAAAGACGGGACAAGTTGTTAACAAGTTAGTTTTTAACTCGCTAGTTTTCCTTGAGAACACCGTTCTGGTCCTCATGTTACTGCAAGCCATGTGACATTGTGGACATAAGTAGGTCTTCGCGTGTATTACTTTCTAACTAGTACTTCAATGCTTTTTCAATTTCAGAAACAATATAAAAGAATCAATTAATACAACTATAAATACAATAAAGTTTATGTTAAAAAAATTTGTTTTTCGATCTCCCCAATGAAACAGATAAATATTTTGTTTGTAATATTCAATTATAAGAAAATTATACGTTGGAAGAATATTTATTACTACTTTTGATCTTCCAATGTCATTACGAGGTTCAGTTACTGGATATTTTTATCGGGTTTTATTTCGTTACGCTCGTTATAAGTTAATTTTCCACTTTTTCAATGAACTCTGAAAGAAAATTAACTGGACGCACACTTTAAATTTAATTTGCTTTTATATTTCACTACGGGAGTGTGAATAACATCATTAGCTTATTATTGTCGGTATTCTAGCGAAATAATTATCCATTTCGTGCGCTATACATATGTACATATATTCAAATGGTTATTAATATAGAATTTCAAATTTCAAATAATTATGTTGTTTCATGAGTCACTCGAAATTTTTAATTCCAGATCAAAATTAGTTTGAGTATTGGTTAAAATGGACAAAATGTTTGTGACAAGAAATTTTTTTACTGTCATAGCTCCTTAATTAAACTGTATGTATAGCTGGTTTAGCAAATTATACTTTAACATATTTTTAATAGCTTCTCTTCTAGAAAGAGCACTTTAAAGTGACTGTTATCTATGTCAAGTTGTTACCGCTTCATTTATTTTAAATAGAAAGTTAAGAACTTTACCGTTACGGCCAAACATGGAAGTTATGTACTTTGTTTGCATCAATCGAGGGCCTTTAATTAAACTAATTGCTTTCTGAGACATCAATGCAATCTTCTACTTACCGAACTGTAAATGTAGATATTGTTTTAAATGTCATTTATATCAATTAATATATTAATTTCTATCATTCCATTTAATGTAGAAAAAGACTTATATTATACCATTTTGATTTTTTTAAGGATCTGTTTTATATACTATGATATGTGTATGGGAGAATACCCTGTTTACAAATAAAGTATCTTTCGTTCTAGCTTTTGGAAATTTCTTATTTTTATATTAGGATATAATTTAATATAAATAATTGTCAAAAAAATGGTTTTTGGTAATATATATATTAAAAAGTTAATTATAATAATCAGATTTTGTCTGCTAACTGTTCCCAATAGTTGTTATTTTTTAATAAGCTATTTTGTAGAACGGAATGCTAAATACATTAAATATAGTAGAATTTTGGTATGAAAACCGATATCAAGCTAATTTCAATATAAATGTTCATTCCAATAATTTGTGCTTTCTATGCTACTTACGATTCAGCATTAGTGTCATATATGTTTTAATTTACTAGCAACTATTAATTGGTTGATAACGAGGACAAATTTAATATAGCATGACAATACAATTTTATAGACACTAATCTAAGACTTTCGGGAGTATTAGGTTTTATACTGCATTCACGTATGTTATTCGATATTTTGAGAACATTGCAGTGACTTAATAACTATTATTAAGATTTATGTTTAGATATTTTCATTTGAACATTCATTTTTTACATTTGTGCACCTAGCGCTAATTATGTCCACAGGTGTGGTATAGGAAAGGACATGACATTTTATATTTTTGATGAGAGGATCTCAGGTGTTAGACAATTGCCAGTCATTGTATTTTTTTTCAATTTCTTTAGTCTTGTGAAAAATCTTGCCTTATTTTATGGTTTCTCGAAACAGTTTGCATTAAGTCGTTTGTACATACGCATGTGGGAAACGGACTGTGGTTTATCATAAATTGGATAAACGAAGAGTTCTAAGGTACAAGGGTTAGGTGGGTACAAAAATACATATACCTCAAATATGTATTATTATAAATAGGCGTGTGTCGAAGTTAGTATGTGAACACATTGGACAGGCCAAGCCACCATATTTGGTTTGACAAACCACAGATTTCCACTCGTTTAGACATCAAACATAATATTATATAACACTAAAAACATTATATGGCTAATACGTAAATAAAAAAACTGTTAATAAAACTAAATATTTCTCTACAAAGTTTTTTGTTCCTCTTGTAGAATCAAATATATTTATTCGGACATAAAATGAAAACTAGGTCGCATTGCCTTGGAGTAACCACATTTCACCTGAATGAACCTTATTCTTCTATATTTACACAGTTTATAGTCTCAGTTTTGGTTTTAAGTTTCTTTTTAAGCAAAACTAAATTGTGTGACATATTTTAATCAGAAGATTTATTTTATTTTGTTTGTTAAGTCTGCTTTTAAAAGCTATTCGTGTCATTTTTATTCAGTTTCTTATATTAATACTCGTAACTAAAATCATAAGTAATAAATAAGGAATATTTGAAATGTTGTCTTTTTTATAAACACATGGAAACGGATCTCGTAAGAACGATTATTTATATTACAATTGTTTTAAGTTTCTAGGCTTAAGGTAACACTCATCCCAGTCCAAAAATTATTCATCTCAACGCAATCACGCTCGTCCTAAGTGGATTCACGCAAAATAATGCACATACATAATCAATGTACTGAATTATTGATACGGGACAAATTCCGCTTCAGCAAACGCAGGTGATGTTGGATTAAATGAACTCATATATTAACCGTATATAGACTGACTTGTTACTTGTTGTACCAAGGTATTAGATTTGAATTGTAGACACGCTTTTGAATCGTAAACGATGACTTCGACTTTACAGGCAACCGTCTCATTATTAACAAATAGGGTGAAAGAAATCCAAGGAAAGAGGCCGATAGAGTATTTTTTATTTTGACCCGAATAAATATGTTATAGCCTGAATAAAAGTCATGAAGTCCCCCATAATGAGGCCAGTTACGATATCGTTAAAACAAGCTAGCCGAATTTTTTCATACTTATAACATGAAAGTAAGACAAACATACAATTGTATTTATTTAAAAATATAGTGCCTGGCGATGAATTAAAAAATGTGTTATCTAATTTCCACATATTATTATTAGAATTATATTAAAGAACAATTGCAAAAAAGGAAAGAAGACAAGCAGGGAACCCAATAGCCTATTTAATAAACCAATTTTTTTAAAGATAGGCTCCAATCTACGTTATCAATATCTCATTTAGACAATTTTTTGGTTTCAAATCGTCACAATATAATTGAAAATTGTAATATGGTATAAAAACGTTGTTAAAACAATTTATTTCACAGTTCTGAAGTTAAAGCATTAATTTTCTCAAAGCTATTGATGCGAACTTATCTGAATTGAGATCATCGAGCCAGCCATTTATATCTTTTAAAATAATTTGATTACATAAACATGATTTTCATAAAATTTTGTTTATGTTTATTAAAATTTGTAATTTTTATTTGACCGGAAAAAATATAAATATAGATGTATTTTGTTTTGTGATATCACTTTTGTTCATTTCTTAATTCAAAGTTCTATACGCCACTGTAATGTAAAAAAGGAACAATTATAACAATTTGTATTTTTATATTATTTGAATATAAAATTTTAGCTACCATCTTTTTCCACTAAAAACATAGTTGTAATATTCTCATTGTAATGCAGTATTCTCGACGCAATAATAATGCTTCAGAAGTTCAAGTATTCTTTTATTATTGTAATCAAAAAGTTTGTTGGCCATTTCGTAAAGTCCAGGTAATATTTCTTGAGAATTTATTCACCGTTATTGTTTTTCAAAGTTACAGTACTCAACAAAAGACTGTTAATTTACTTTACGTAAAGAACACAAAGTGATCATTTGCAGCCGCATCCTTTCGTAAAGAGCTTTTTAAAACCCTTTTCACTATTCTGTTTTATATTTCAATCTTTATAATCATCTGCTTTTCAGTTCCCAATATTGGATTTGGCAAAAACTGTCGTATCCGAATGTCATTCTGAATAAGAGGTTGATAATTTTATTCGAACATTATTAAATAATCTAAGGTGTTCTTGATGATGTAAAATTTTAAAGTCTTCAAAAACATTTATTCGCATCACCGTATGAGAGAACACATCAGAGTCCGATGTAAAACAATGAAAAAGTAAACGGCAGCCCATGGTCTAGCGCCTTTACCGAACGGATTTAAATGTTCTTTATTTGGTGCCTCGTGCTTCTGTATGTTTTACATTTTCATCTCACCTGAGCTCTGAATTGAATTTAAGGGAAAAATGATGAGTTCTCGTTCGCTAAAAGTACATAGGCACTAACGGATTATATTGCTATAGAAGTAGGTTAAATAAAACATTCTCATTTTACACAATGTCCTGCTTTGAAATGAAAAATCGGGAACATTCGTGAATTGGTTGTTATCGGATTTTATATATGCTATGAATCTTTTATAAAAGATTTCATATTTTTAATCCCAGACTCAAAAAAGAGGAGTGTTATTCTGCCCGTCAATTCTATGTGTGTGTATAAGTATTTGTTTTTGTGAGAGTATCAGCTCTTTTCCAAAATGATGGAAGGCATTTTTGGCGTATGATTACTCGATTAAATGCTTCATGCATGCCATTAGTAGACAGTATAGTCTTTAATAGACATTTAAAGCGTGTTTTTTATATAATAATATTATTAGTTTTATTCAGAATAATTATTTATTTCTTTATGAGTTTAATTATTGATAATATTTTTATCAAGATTTGTATCTTGGTGCTGTCTGAGTAATTATATGTATGTTTATATTCTTTTATTAACTTGTTTTATTTCTAAACATGTATGATTGTTTTCATATGTTTTTGTTAATTCTTCAGGCCCAAGGGTAATTCTTTATCACAAAGAATTTGTTCAGTGTTTTTATAGCAAGCCGATATCTACAACAAGAGGATATTTATTATTTAATCCAGATAGTATGGCAGACCCTGGCTAAAGTTGGGAAATTGCCAGGAAGAAGAAGAGTATGTCTGAATTCCAATCTATCAAGTCATTAACGTAAACTATAGAGCATTTGATACTGTTTTATCTCAAGTCTGTTCGACAATGCAGACATATTTTAACAACCATTTAAAAACTCTAATAAAAAATCTATCTAAGGTGAAATTTCATGAATTTTATGAAACCTGGTTCCGGTAATGAGACAATGGACATTTTGAATGGTATCAATATTATTACTAAGTACTAGTTTCACAAATTACAATTGTTTTTACGTCAAAGATTAAATGAATTATAGTAGAGTACTTATTTCATAAAGTATTAGTTTTTGCACTAATGAATCATGTAAATTACGTAATAGTAAAGTATTTATTTTGTTTCTAACTTCATGTTTTCGGAAAGGTTGTCAGAAAGCAATGTGTAATGTGTAAAAACGATTGAAATGTAACCAACTGTCGGAGAAATCTGTGTTTGTCACGTAAACATGATATAGCCCCGCGGAGACTTCAGGATTCGGGTAAATTATAACTGTCTTATTTTGATCCTTACGTCCATACATCCTCACATCTTTAAATCAGTGCACCCTTACACTCGTAGGTACATCCGTATTTCCGTAAATATGTACATGCTTCCTCACAAACTTTCGCATTTATAGTACTAGTAGGATATATCTTTTAGATCTTGTTAATTTGATTAGAATACTAAGAAAATCAATGCAGTATTCATGAACTTATAAAGCAGTCGTACAACATTCCTAGAAACACGCTCGAATGATCTTCCGTTGAACTGAAGAAATTTCAATTTCAAATATAGGTTAAATTGTAACTGTTTCTATAAATTGATATTATAAAAATCGTTAGAAAATATTATATTATAGCGTGTTAAAATAATAGCATATGTATACATGTGCATGTGCATGATGGTGCAGTTTTATTGAACTCTGACTATATTTGGGTCACACGATGCAGAGCAATATCATAATTTTTTTTCATTATTAATGATATAAACTCAATAATTATCTTTTAATGTAAATAAAATTAGGACACAAAATATTCATTTTCTCAGATTACAACAACTTTTTCTCGTATCAACATTCGTGTAAAAGTATGTTTTTAATTATCTGTTGATCTTAATGATTTTACTTGAAGAGCTTTAGAGTCCTTAGTAAGAAAGAACATCATTGTTGGCGAAAATTTAACAAGAATAGATTTATTGCCTAAAAAAGTCACTTGTAGTTATGACGTACTTTACTTACATTTTCTGTTAAAAAGCCTTCCGTGAACTCTAATTCAGTTTGTTGAATGTAATTATAAGTTTCTGCGATACGCTATATGTATCCCCGCCTTACTTTCTACTAGCATTTTATTTTTAATGAAGCGCGCTACTGAAATGTGAAAGAGATATTTTTTTTATGTCATTGACGATAAAGGTAAAAGACTTTTAATCTATTCCTACAGTACCTGCCTTCAAAGCAGATGGCAAGTCAAGCGAAGATAAAGCCGAGTCTTGTTAACATTTTTTAGTTCCCTTTAGTTAAAAACTTAGCTTTACGATTAAAATATTCCAGCTTATATAAAACCTTGATAAGTGATGCAGTGGTGTTCAATTTACCACATGTTCTAAAAGAAGCTCGTGTAAAATGGAGCTTGCGGAAAATTTTAGTTTTAATTAACGTTCTCCAACATGTGTCTCACAAACGGCAGTAAACAAAGTTGTAAAAGATTGTTACTATAAGAATTGTTGACCGTTATTAGTCTGAGAGATGTTGAGATGTCATTACGGCTTTCTTTGTGTTATATTAGAGTGGGAGAACAAACGCGTGTCCAAAGAGTGACGACAGGAACAACTGTTTTGATAGGACAAAAGCGGAAACTGGGCCGGGATATCTCGGCTTCCATATTTGTTTTCATATTTATAACGAAAAACTTTGGTGCATATTTCTTCGAGTACATACGTATGTAGTAATATAATTTCAACATGGTTGATTATTTTAGCTTGAAATAAATAGCCTTGAACATAAATTATTCCCAAGAAGATTAGAATTTCATTAATATTTTGTTCTTTTAATATTAGAGAATCTTGTTGTATTTTTTCTCTATGCATAAAAGACATGACGAAATAAATTACTTTGTCTATACATTATCCCGAGAAAAAGTGGTATAGGATGAACATAAAAATTTCATCCTAAAAATGGAGGATTCCTTTATTCTTAATACACCTATCTAGTTTTATAAACAACTGCTACGTATAGCAATAAAAAGCAGACTGTATAAATTTCACTGTATTCCAATTTTTGTAGAGCGGCCACATGTTGCCAACAAATGCTATTGTATTTTTTGGCAACGTGCATACGCGTACTCACGATTGAGATATTTCCATGCGGTTCTAATTTTTGTAACGGTTCCGTGAAATAATAAATATCTTTATACGTACGTTTATCATTAAATTCCATGTTATGTCGGAAACATAACTGATTATACTTCTAAATTCTCTGTCATGTAAGTGTATGAGTGTTTTATGTATTCTGATGAAAGAAGTCATAATTTTGTTTTTTGCCCAAATACAGTGCAAAACATACCCTTTTGTTACTTATTCTTTAACTTGAAGGAAGCAAATGTGAATTTGATTTCGTTTTAAATTTGTTTTCTATTTCGAAACAGATCAATGAAATAGTAAGCTTGTACATCGTTAGGTGTAAATTGGTGTCCTTGATATAAAAATACATATATACTTTAAAAAGCAAGATAATGACTATTCATTAAAAAATCTTCAATTTTTACTATTCAAAGCCCCCCGAGAGTGTAACAGAAACACTTATAAAAAAAATAAATGTGTTAGTAACATGAAGCATTATGGAACATAGTAAAATATATTTTGAAGCAGTTTTTCTACTAAAGTCGATCTTACCAAAAGGTTTGCATTTGATTTATGTTTCCATGTCATACCTATTGTTTCAAATATTGGCAAACCAAGCACGTTTTAGTTATACGTGTAGCGAATGGATATCGTATATTTTCAATATTTTTTTCACATAAAACAAACGAAATACGACTGGGATATTGATTATTCTAATGAAAGTGGTCTCTATAGCAGAGTAATGATTATTTTCTTAATTCAATATCATAGATGACCCTCATATAATATGTCTTTGGGATGACAGTCAAACAACCTAATTGGGGTTTAGGTATTCAGTGGACTGAATATAAATGATTAGGCACAGAATTAATAGTTTTGAAAGGTCCCTTTGATAGGTTCTCTATATTCCTGGAGCGTCCGATCGAACAAGTAACTTAATTTGTAATCATCAATCAGCGGAACAATCTAAGACTCGAGCCACTGATTTGCTTTAATCTTAATTGCTTTACTTTTAACTGTTTGCAAGTACTTATAAGTAGATTTAGTAAAAAAAAGGAGCAGCAATAGGGGCCTCGTCTTAGGTAAATATCTTCTTTAATACACTTGTTATTTTCAAATGAAGATACTCTATTTTTAGAGTAAGAAGTCACGATTGATAAAAGGTCATTTTGGTAGCATAGAGCATATAACATTAATTTATAATTCCTTATTTATATTAGTATTTTGGCAATCACTAATTCAAATACGGTTTAAAATTATAAACTATAATTTTGAACAAGTGATATCTATAGCATCTGATCTAGTCCATGGTCACTTTAATAAATCAATTGCTATAAAATAGGGTTAAAATTTCAATTCATACAAATATCTTATAGATATAAAAATGCAATAATTTTATTTAAAATTCAACTTTTTAATACTATTTTCTATGGGCACCTATCAATCATTCACTCCACTAAATGATTTCCGAATATGAAACCATTTCTAATTTTTTTTTTCTAAAGCCGAGTGAATTGTGAAATATTGCATAGCTTCCTCAATATGGTTACTGAATATTTGTACGAAACTTAATTTATTTACACAAAATATTTTATTACTTTCAGTTCCATCAAAATACGCCGCTGTTATGTAATAAATCATCTCTATATTTTTTTTATTTAAATTTCAATTTGAACGCAAACTTCAAATTATTTACATTTTGTTAACCAACAATATATTTTTTGTTTTTAATTAGAAGAAGTTTGTTTCTTCAATTACGATTTTATGTTCTGCTTTTTGGAATTCAATACGTACGTCGTGTTTTAATATTTAAAAACTAAATATTTTATATTTTCTAGTTCTGTTGAAGCTAACGCTGAGTGTTTCATTTTGATATAATTTTCATTATTGAAATAACTTTTATAACAACGTCAGGTCGCAAAATTTTATAATAATGATATATAATATGAGTTTATAAATAACTTGATTCGGATATCATTATGAAATGATTTATTTAAATTAGTTTAAAGTATCTCAAGCATTTTTAAAACAATTTGATTAATTATTATCATTAAAAATTATTCAACTATTCATTACATATATGTATTTACGATGGCTATTATAATTATGTATTTTGTTTGAATTCTGGGTTTTGTTGTCAATTGAATTGCTATTTAATTGAATAATTTTTGCAACGAGTTCAATATATAATATACATATATATATATATATATATATATATATATATATATATATATATATATATATATATATATATATATATATATTGCCTTTATTAAAATGACGTTATTAATATGAACTTAAAATCGAAACGTAATAATATATATAGCACATACCGTCATATAAATTCGTTACGAAATTGCAAATAGGATTTCCTTTGGCCATTCCAAATTGAACTGGCTTTAAAAATTAATTGGTATATTGCTTTTTTTCCATATTTATATAATATTTGTGTAATGGAAGATTAAGAGAAAGATGTCTACATCTTCTATAATAAATTGTTTACTGAATAAATTGCTAAGCGACTGTAAGCCAATTCGAAATTCTCCCGTTTTCATTTCCTTGACTGCGGGCGTTCCGTCACGAAGCAATTACATGAAGTTATAAATGAGCAATATACACGTTTGAGTTCTACTAGCAAATGGTGACAGGGCGCTAATGTTGTCGGCGACTGTCCATCTGATGTGATAAGGGTCTACAGTCTATTTGTCCGAGCGCTCCCTACTAATCCAACTGCCCTTTGTTCGAAAGGTTCCTGCATTTTAATTGAAGGAATTATATTCCCATTTTAGCCAAGTTTTCTGATTTTAGCTTCCTACTTTTTTAAATTCGTGTTTGAGTTAATTATAAAATTAAAACGAGTGTTTTAACATATCTTTAAATTAAATTGTTTAAAGGAAGCTTTCAGAATTATATAGCTTTATCAGTCTGTACTTGCCTTACTCGATAAAAAAACAATCTTTAAGGACATGACTACTACATAATAGCTTACAATGGTGGAACCCAACTGTGGTCAAGTTACTATAGCTCGAATATGGGCTTGCTCGACCAGGGAAGCACCACCCTCTCACAGAAGATCAGCTTGTAGTAGCCCTTAGTGGCTACTTTTCATCCGATGACTAAGGAAGCCGGTTACCATTTCCCGGTTCCCATCCTTTCCTGTTATTTCCTTATTCCCTTTCCTTTCTTTTCCTTTTCCTCAACAAGCAACGTTGGCAAGGCATCCGCATCATCTATGTTGAGGAAGTCCAAGGGCGGCGGTCACTACTGCCCCTAGTTTAGGTCTTCTGTTCGCTTGCCAATTTTCACTTTAAAAAAAAAAACAAAGTAATCAGTTTTCTGAGAGGTTTTGGTGTTATAAAAATAAAAAATTTTAGTCAGCAAGTTATCTCAAAGACAAAGGAATGTAAATTATCGAAGAGTTTATTTGAAACCTATCTGAATTACACCGAGAAAATGTAAACGATGTTATCAATTATAAATTGTTTCCTCAAGAACTTAAAAATGAATTTGTAATAGCAAGTACGTAGGTCAGCTTGAATATGATGTTATAGTAATGTCTCTTATCTCAGAAGACTTTATCTAAATGTATTAAGATTTGAACAACACTCCTGAAACTGTTTGTCAACACGAAAGAAAAAATCCATGCCTATGCCTCAGTCAACTGATCTTAGGTTACGAACAGAAATATTTTTTTACAATTGCGTATAGAACACGGATAAAATTTTTAATTACATATCCAAAGACTATAAACATCTTGGGATTTGGACTATCACATTGTCTAAAGAATAATTACTGTAACAAGCGTTTGTTGTAAAGGGGAAAATACGGTTATAAGACATGGTCACTAACAGTATGATTTGCAAAAATCCAAATCTAATTCTCAAAACATCGAGGATTGGTTTGGATTTCTTTTGCAGGTTCCTTAGGTAACCCTTTAAAGTGCTAGTTTGTGAGTAGATTGTTTTGAGAACAGTTGACTACTGGGTTCTAAAAGTTCTCGAATAAATGAGAAATGAGTAGATCTACTACCATTGATCTGTCTACCAAAATTACCGAAATCTATGAGATCTGGAATAGCAAGACCCTTTAGCCTGAAATACATTTAATGTAGATTATGTCCAGATGTAGACTAGATAGATAAGTAACTATAGAATTATGTTTTTATAAAATTGATAGGAACCTAAGAGCTTGCCTAGCCTTCACTATATACAAATAGGTCAATGCAAATTCTAAATATTAACTAAAGCGGAATTTGAAATATTTAATAAAAATAACCTTATAGATAAACAATAGTTGTGCAGTTATTTTTAATATAAAAACAAATTCTCTATTTATGGCTTTTTAACAATGAGCTAGGGCAGTATTATTTTCCTTTTATACTGAAAGTCGCCTCAAACGTTTCTATAATGTGAGCCCGAGCCACCCATACCCGACCATAAAGCAAAGACGTAAAACACTATTTTATATTTTTGGATAACCGACATAAAACTTACGAAGCATATAATACAGGAAAAATAGACTTTCCTACATTCAAAGATTTTTCGTTCACTTTAACATTGAAATAACATTCAAAATAACAGACAGTGTTTTAAAATAACTGTTGAAAAGTTAAAATACAATACAAACTTGCATTCTTTAATACCAGAATTAGTCCGTGACCTTTATATAGATTTCATATTTGAGTACAAATACGATTAAAAAAGTCCTATAGCAATAAACTTTATGAACTGTATGCGAAAAATGTTATTCGTTTCGTTTCACGCTTCAGTCGTTAAACATTGAAATTCATTTACATTGTTCTTTTTGTGTTTAGGATGACAAACGAGCAAGTAGTCACTGCTCGTGGGTGGAGACCTTTGCTATATGAGTGTAGCATCAAGTTCGGGGCTTATTTAAACCATTTAGTATTAAAAAGGAATTTAATGGAACAATGGATTAGTACAAAAGTAAAATAAATAAGACTTGGACAGTAAATAACTCGCTTTGCGCGATTTAAAAAAATCTTTCACATTGTTAGCAATTAGCACTGATCTTTTATGAGAGAGTATTATCGTGTGCGTGTTACTTCGAACTTGAGTTATAAGTTATTAAGAGGCTTTTCATCGGCAACTGATAATAATAGGATAAATAATCCTTTATATGAATCAATGATAATTTTAAAATTATATGAAGTATACATAATAGTATACTTAAGTTAAGCGTGAGCATCATAAATACTTCTTGTAAGTAATCGATAAAATCAATGATGTATTTAATTAATGAGATACATATAATATTATACACGTTATTCCTACATGAACAGGCATTGCACTTTCAAAATAACGAGTAAATTATTCAAATGGAGATACGCAACATAACACTTGCATAGTGCAATTCAGAGTAATCGTATACGTAATTACATTTGATATTGTTGAATCATAAGTTAAGCCTAACATTTTTATAATTTTATTTTACATTTACTTAAAAACTAGTTACTTACAGAATACAGAAAGAATTTTCCTGACAATCTAGTAATAGATGATTTTTATATTTTTTTTTGTCAAACATATATCGTGATTATAGAAAAGGAAATAACTTCCATAGAAAAAGATACGTTCCCGTAGGATATTAAATGTGGCGATACTTTTGTTTGTGCACGTCCACAAATCTTTTATTATTTTCTGTAAGCGTTGTAGCATTTAAAAATCATAAGTAACAAAAGAAAAGATGCCGAAACCCTATAAATTTTTGTAGGTCTTCAATAACTTGCCACCTTGTACACGGCTTTGCCCTGGATAATAACGTTGTATCCAACTTTTTCAGCTGAGAATATGTACGTATAGTAATTCCTTAAAGATCTTTTTATCTGAAGTGTTAGTAAATTGTTAGCATTACATAAACTTTCTTTTCTCTTATTTTACAATCAGTTATAAATAGAACATGGAAAAAATATTGTGATTTTCACGAAGTCAAAGAGTACAAAGTATTTTCACATCTCATGCTTTTAAGGTTTGTGACAATAGAAAATATCAATAAAATTTATAGATTTAACAATTATAGCGAACTCATCATACCATGAGACTTAATTTTTATATTAATATCGACTTTAATTTATATTCGATACAATATTAGTTCTCAGTATCACATAAAATATTCTTTTTCAGTTTAGATAAACAGAATAAAGTAGTACATATTGTAATTTGTTCAAGATATTGCTTCGTGAGTCAATCAATATCTATATAAAAGTTACATACTACTTGAGACTTAATGGTTTATCTTTTAGGCTTTTCAATGTATTAGAGCTATAAATACATATAATAAAATTCTCCGTGGAGGTTAGGCAGTTTATATTAAAACCAGTGGATACGGGCCTCGATAGTTAACCATACTAGGTCGGACACGCGATCGCGTGTTACAAAAAGGCATACTAGAATTACACGCGGAATGACCTCCACTTATTCTTAGGTTATCTACACGCGAATGTTGCTTTCGAAAAGAGGACCCGAATTGTTTCGTATAGTGTATAAAAACAATCTTCTGTTTCTAAAGATCTTTTAGCTTTGTAGGAGAAAACATATTTGGCTGTCAGAAAGTTTTAACTTATGTTTACACAAACAATTTTATTATTAATGTATGAGTACAGAGTTGACGATGAAAGTATAAAATTTCGTTATATTAAAAATATAACAAAGGCTAAACATGTTTTCACTCTTAGACAAAATAAATAAATCGTCTTTCATCTTAAAATATAAACGATGTAAAGCTTAGAAATTGGAAGATTAAAGAAATAAATAAAACGCTAAAATAAATATACTAAAACCGAGTCCAGTTGTCCTTTCTTTAAGAAGCCTAAATAAAGTAAGTGAGCGAAGTTCCTCTGGATATAACGAGAGAAAGTAAAATAAAAAAAGATTTTCTCATTGGTTGACAATTAATCCAGCTTTTGAAATATTTTTATATCCTGCAAATTGTGTTTATCAAGGACGTACACAACAAGCACAGTTATAAATATAATATTATATGATACATTTGAATCGTATTTTATATCGTTGGTAGAAATATTAAATTTAAAATTAAAATATACTCATAACACGTGTCAATTACACGTTTGCAATATGCTTTTTAGCATTGAGTTATACTGCATATTAAATTTTACATAAAAAAAGGTAATAAATGTCTCTCATTATTTAAATTTAATTTTATACTTATTTAAATAAAACTTACCGCAACCCTTTAAGTTAAATACGATTAGATTTTAATTAACGATAAAGATCATTTTTTATGTTACCGGGGAGCGACATCTTTTTCAACATATTCAAGATAGCTAAATTTTATCTCCACAGTAATTTCAAGTGCTCAAACTGGGTCAGAGTTCATCAAGCCATCATGATTATAAAAGATTATTATTTTGGCTCCTATAAAATTAATATTATAAGACTGTATCTTGTGATACAAGAGATTTTTTTACGTATTAATAAATACGAATAAAAAATGCTTATATGTTACTTATAATGAAGAGTGAAATGTATATTAGCTGTTTCGTTTCAATTCTACTTGATTACAAAGAACATAGTAATAGTTACGTATATTTATACATTATTGCAATGAATAAAAATAATGAAAATAGTTTGGTCATTACTGACAGACAACGCCTACATTTTGTAGCTATTAAAAATCTTTGTAAAGTAATCAGCAACGTAAATCAAATCAAGTAGGTTTTCTAATTAATTTAATTAATTTTGAAATATTTTTTTACAAAGGCACTAAACCATAAATCCCTACCGACTGTATAAATCATGTATCCAGGAAAGAATAAATGAGATTTCCCCAAAATGCCGACAGGGGAATAAAATAAATTATACACTGTTAGGTTAAGAAGATTAATATCCCACTTAATTCCTACTCATAATAAATTTGGTTTAGTTTTGATATATCATACAATCTTTATTTGTATGTTAAATGTTTATATTATAAAGTGATGCTTACGCTATCTCTAGAATCATTATAATTGCTTAAATAATATAAGATATAACGTCAACATTATGGACAGCTTTTATCATAGGAATTATATAAAGGGGAGGGTATTGTGTAGATAAGATTGATAGCATCTTCATTAATGCGTTTTCATCTATCAACTGTAAAGTTAGCTTCTCCTATCTTATTCATTTCAGTATTGCAATTTATCGTAATTTTGTCTGGGGAATTGTAGTAATATTGTGCTTATACTTACAGTAATAAATCTATGCGAATCGTTCACATTATATATGTAAGCCTAGATAATTGATTACCTAGCTTTCTTTATTCCATGCTTTGTGTTTTATGATTAAGGATAATATCGACAAAATAATTAATAACAGTTTTTCACTGACTGTTCAAAAAATAATAATTTTAGAATACTTTCATAGCTCTTAAATATTTTTTATGATACTTCATTATTTTAATGTTTTACTAATGATGAACGTCAAATTAATTTAAACATCGTCATATTATAAAAGTGACTAAAATAAAATTATATTATACTAGAAGACCCGGCGAACTTCGTATCGCCCTATAATCAAGAAATATCTGTTACGTTTTTTTATTTATATTTTTGGAGTTTACCTATTAAAGCCATAAATCTCCGTGTTTTGAAGTGCGACAGAATGATGATTGACAAATTAGTTAGTTGTCAAATCTAATGTAAAAAAAAAGTTTTTATCATCAACTACTAATAAATATAAAATTAATTAAAAAATATTGTCCAGCGGACAAAATTGTGAAAGTAAACCATTCCCAGATGCCCTTGAATACACACAAAAAATTTCATCAAAATCCGTCCAGTCGTTTGAGAGAAGTTCATACACACAGAAAAATTATATATATAAAGATAATGGAATATATAATAATTCAAATTTATAAATATTTATATTATTTCACAGCAAACGATAGACTATAAAGGGGTTTGTTTTGTTTACAGATTGAATGAAGTTGGTGCGTGTCAACGACTATGAAAATTTGAGGTGAGTTGACTCGAATGAATCGATTCATTATTGCATTGTTTTCTCAGATTCATTCCAAACAATTACACGACATATTTAAAAGTATTAAGAATGATGGATAACGAGAATGTGTGCCACATATTGAGTCTATAGGATTATGTAAATTTAATAAAATGTATGATAACAGGTAAAATGGTATGATGGTGAGTTATTATAGAAACGACTTAATTTAAAACACTAAATTGTTTTCGATTTTCAAATAACGTGCCCGAAAAATAATCTGATGCTATTAATAAAATATAGAAATTTCCTGTAACAATGATTGTATTATTGTACATATAACAAGGCTTAAACAAGATTTAGGTACATTTTTAGTTTTATTACAAGTCCCAAACAATAATAATAAAATATATGACTAGCATGTCATTAATCTGGTATTGATTCGCTGGTAACCTCCCTGCAAATGGTCTTTGCTATGTCGAAATTTAATTAAAGATGTCGTCTGTTACGGTGTCGTATTAAATTATAATTAAGGAACAATTAGTGACTAATTGAATTTCTAAAGTCTCTCGAGAATAAATGAAGTTGGTACATATATCCGCAAGGTAAGATCATTGGGCCGTCATTGGGGCAGAGTTGATCGATGATAAGCTTGAATGGGCACTGTAAATCCGTTTATTCTCTTGTTTACAATGCGATTGTTGTTGTCCATGATATCTGGATTATTGTTACCATTAGAACTAGATTATTGGACTATCTAGCATGAAATTGTTTCGAAGAAGTTTGCTTAAGATACGTGCTCACATATTAATAAGATTTTCTTGTTCTACGGTTCTATACATTTTTTTATATTTGCCCGGAATTAAACTAAAGCCTAGAAACTCAATAGCCATGTACATTTTTGTAAAGAAATTTATAAAGATGAAATTCTTTTATCAAGTTTAACAACATATACATATTTGCAGGAACTTTTGTCTAAAAAATAGTTACATAATATAAATAAATAGAGTTGATTTGAATATATAAATTTACTTTTTTAAATGGTTTTATTAATATTTCAGTGGAATAAATCTAACAAGGCTTCCGTACTTCCACTATTTATATTTTTATGAAGGTTTGCAGACGGAAAATTGGTAAATCTAGTTTACATTTCTCGTTGATATTTTTCAAATACACTTCATTTAGAAGAATATTTTAAAGGTTTATTTTTTAGGTTCATTGTTATATATCACAACATAATGATACTTATATAATACTAGAAAGCTGTTTGAACAATAAAAAAGACGGTTGCATCAATTCCAATATTTTGCTAATTCCGTGTAGATTTTCTCTTTTTATGAAATGGAGCTTACATTTTGCTGATTCACTGAGCCTCTAAACCTCGAGTGTTGCTGACCGCCTTTAGGCCTGATTCTTTTGTTAAAGGCTCAGAAAAAACTTTCAGTCATACTGATTCCATTTCAGTGTTCAATTACTACTAAATATTTAATTTTTGCTCCAGTATTTAATTATAAAACGTACAAATGTACTTTAATCATCCAATAAGAAATTGATTATATACTTTCTTTGATTTTTTTATACATCTTGAGGTTCTCCGGGTCCTAAAGATTAATTAAGTCGATATTAAAGTTTTATATTAATTTATAAGGAAAATTCAAATTGGAAAATACTACCTTCACAGATAACAATACATTATAAAAAATGTGTACATCTTATAAAAATATACATTTATGAATATGTCCCTTTCGAAAGATAATACAATTAAGAGAGCGTATTTATATTCGTAACAGTTCTTAAAAGTAAAATATAAAAATTTATGAAGTCGAAATCTCAAAAAGAATCATATTTTGTAAATGTAATAAATAAGGCAATAAACATAAAATGAAATTAAATGTAGTCGAGGAACGTTTATAACGAAACGGTTATCCAAGAATAGCGGAGTTATTAGACTCGAGATGACAAAGGAAATTTACCCTATAAATGAAGGTACTCCCGATCCTTTTGTATACAAAATGGAGGAAAATTAGTATGCCTCAGAATGAACGATCACCATTTCTCACTAAGCCCGAAATCCTTGGATTATAGACTGATTACTGATTTTTACCTTGCGAGTAATAGGCGATAAATTTAAGATTAACTTTTTGTTCTAGGGACGTGGCTATTTAGGGAATGACGTACTGCGGTGAAGACGGCAGGTGTGGCGCGGGCTGAACAGGCGCGGGGCATGTGGGTGTTGCTGATGCTTGCGTTGGCGGTGGCCGTCAGTGCCGAATGCCCTCGTCACTGCGAGTGCAAATGGCGGAGTGGTAAAGAGTCTGCACTATGTGCTCGCGCCGGCCTGAATTCTATACCACCACGTTTAGACCCAACAACTCAACTCTTGGATCTGGCTGAGAATCGAATATCTGTACTTAAAGACGATGCTTTTGCAGAAGCTGGGCTTCTGAATCTTCAACGTCTATACATTCCTGCCTGCAATTTAAAAAGTATAAGGCAATATGCATTTCGTGCGCTAGTGAATCTGGTGGAATTGGATCTGTCTAGAAACCGTTTAGAGACGGTGCCCTCACAAGCGTTTGAATCAATTCCTGAACTCCGAGAACTTCGACTGAGCGGTAACCCAATAGTAAAAATAAAAGATGATGCATTTTTATCCCTACCCCATTTAGTAAAATTAACCTTGGGTGATTGTAAGATAATTGAAATAGAACACAGAGGTTTTAAGGGTTTGGAAGGTTCATTAGAATATTTGGAACTTAATAAGAATAAACTTCAAATATTACATGTTGCCATATTAGCGCCCCTGAGGTCATTGAAAGGACTCGAACTTTCGAATAATCCATGGGATTGCAACTGTGCTCTTAGACCTCTGCGAGATTGGATGATAAGAAAAAATGTTCCCGCGACTGTTGTACCAGACTGCGCGTTACCTCCGAGATTAACATCACAATCATGGGATCGCTTGGATCTAGAAGATTTTGCATGTATACCAGAAGTAACCGGAACCTCAAACAACATCAAAGGTGTAGAAGGTGAAGAAGTTACTCTCATATGTCGAGTAAGTGGTGTGCCAGCACCAAGAGTGAGATGGATTCGATCGGGGCGACTTTTAGCAAATACTACTATATCAAGTAACCTCAATTCGGGTAGAACTTTTTTACTACGTAGTGAAGGACAAACTAGTAATTTAACAATAAAGTCCGCAGATATTCAAGACTCTGGACAATACACGTGCAATGCTGAAAACAGAGCTGGTAAGGCGGAAGTGGTTTTGAATTTAACCATTGAGAAAAAACCTCATAGTAGAGGTTTTGGTGGTAGAGCCCTCATGGCTGGGATGGCTGTGTCTGCAGTAATTATACTAAGTTCATGTTTAATAGGATTATGTGCATATGAGACTCGTAAGAAACGTCAGTTAGATAGATGGAATGAACAGATAGTGACGTCGAATCATCACGATAATAATTACGAAAAAATAGAAGCTAATTTAAAAACAACCGAAGAAGTTTCAAGGGTTGTTGTTTCAGAAAATAATAGTCGAAAAAGAGGAGACTATAGAAATGTACCATCAGACGACCCAGAAGACGAATACGAAGGTTATGGAAGAGAGGAAGTTAATAGAAAAAGAAGTGAGTCTTCGCCTCCACGAGATATTAGATGGCGACGTACTGAATATGACCCACCTGTTTCTAGAGCAGGTGAATTAGTTCAAGACCTTCATATACCAAGATTGAGGGAATATAACTCAGGGTAAGTTTTTCATCATATCTACACTATAAAATAAAAACAACAGGTGTTTATCTAAATTTTATAAATAAAATAATTACTTAAATCGTATGTATATGAGATATAGAGACATGTATGAATGTGAAAAAAACTAAATTAATATTCGCTCGTTTCATAGTAAGTTGTACTAGTGACTGTATCTTACCTATTAATTCAAGTTTGTCTTCGATACACTATACTAAATTTAAAATATAACAGCTGAATTGTTCATTAAAAAGTCATATTAAAGTTGCTCAATATCCTAAGCAAACATTTTTGCGTCTATTTATATGTTGCAAATAAATTAATAACATCCAGAAAATGAAAAAAATAATCAAAAAATGAGTTTAAAGATGATTTACCTACAATAATACCAATTGTAATCAACGTTAATGAGCAAATACACCTTCGTAATTTAATAAGATCCTGATTTGTGGCCTGGACAATAACAGATAATGATAATACCTTGAAAATAACTTTTAAAATATATGATTATGCTTAATATTATCTCACCTAGAACAAGTTAGGAGAAACCTCGTAAAAGTACGGGCAACCAGACTTTGCCTTACAGGTGGTTTAAATGATATACAGTAAACGAATAATAACATAAAAAAATTATCAATATTACAAATTGTAAAATAAAATGTATATGATGCACTAAGTTTAATGGTCTGTTGTTATCTTATTCTTTCTTGTGTTCAAGAATTCAGTTAACTTCAGAGCGCTGTAAAACTCAGATAAAAGATGTAATTAAATAAATTTCTGGTTGAAATCATTCTTTAAAAAACGATGAATAAAATTGTTATGATATTTTTATTGAAAATGATCAAAGAAAGTTCTAAAATCCCAAAAATATTATAGTAATAATTATTTATAACTCTATTTTGAATAATAGATACTAATACAATTAGACTTTTCAACAATTGAATCGACTACTAATAATGTTTTAGAAAACCCAATATAGAGTTACTAGTTGACTAAATATAACGAAAAAACCCTTTGTACTCCTTTGTTTAAGATAGTACCGGAGGTTAAACACCCCTTGTTTACTCCACGAACTTCAACTTAATCTTACAAGAAAAAAATAATAAAATTGACTCCTCTGTGAAACACATGTTAAGTTAGTAACGTATTAAAAATTAGTAACGTATTAAGATAAATCCTGAAATACTTTTCAACAAAAATAAAATACATTATCGTTGTATATTTTCTGGTATATATTACAAAACATTATTTTATTATTGTTTAGTAATGTTTGATTTAGATTGTAGTAAAAATATTTAATAAAATAACACTCTTTAAATATAAACTATAAATAACTTGATAAAATATTATTTGTTCCAGAAACGACGCTACCAGTGAAACGATACAGACATCTAAGTCGGCTGGGCTTTTAGCAGGTCACGTTGAGATTTTATCTGAAAATAATAGGTTTAATAATAACGCTCGCTCATGTCCTCGACCACGAGCACGCGATCGTCTTGATAATGATCTATCTGGTAGCGACAGTGAAAAGAACTATCCAGATCTAATAGAAATGAGTGCCTTGGGCACAACGTCATACTATCGAGGTGATATAAAACATGATCCTTATTATTTTTACACAATTCCCAGGAGAAAAGATGGTGACAGCCGAAGTCCTCTGTTAAGTAGCCGAAGAAATAGCTCTGGAGGTGATTCTATCACTTTTATTGATAAAAGCTATGACAAAAGTCAACAAAGGTCTAGTGGACGGAGGTCAAATAGTTTTCTAGATCTTTCTGTCGGCGGTAATAGAATGCGTCGAAATCCTAGCCTGCCGGCCTCTCCATCCAGAGAGCAGTCATCAGTTCCGTCCGCCACACCTCTTTTGGACTTATCTGGCCTTCGAGACTATTCGAGAACTGGCCAACCTTTCGAGGATTTTGACTTTCGTGCATCTCAGCTTGAGAAATTCCTAGAAGAATATAGAAGTTTAAGGGAACAACTTTCTAGAATGAAAGAAACTAGAGAAAATCTGCAAAGAACAAGAGCCGTTGAAAGTGAGGAGTTGCGAACAATCCACAAAGGTAAACCTAGTATAGCAGTCACAGAAACGTCATCTTCTGTAACATTAGCAGATGCAGCATCTCCATTGGCATTAAGTCCATCAGAATATAAACCTCAACACCCAAGGCCAGAATGGTTGACCACTCTACTATACCGCAACTAAACGATTAATCCTTGTAAATATTTATTATATACTTGAACTGATGTTAATGATAAGCAATTAAATTGTTTGTAAGCGAGGTGATAAAATAGTATCATTCTTTTCCAGTTAAAATAAATTTTGAGTCAAGATAATGTTGTTTTGTTTTTTTGTATTCTTATATTAAGAGTCAGTAGTTCTTTATTTAAATTTATCATTGAATACGAGCAGTGGTAACAGGTAGCAAAATTTTCAGTTAGTGGTCATTGTATGTTCTAAAATATCCTTAATGCAGCCAAAAACAGCTAACTTTTATGAAAAGTGGTTATAAAAAGTTAGTGGAAGCGAAGTTGCGCTCGTTATCTACATGCATTAATAAGCTAAAGAGGAAATATTATTGAATTTGTCACAGCTTGTTTGAGTGAAATTTCAATTAGCGTTACTCTATAGAAGAAATTAAAAAGAAAATAATTCTCAAGTGGTGCAAGTTCTTAGACATTTTCCCTCATCTATTAGTGTAAAAGAAATATTTATTTCAGGGAATACAGACAGCAAAAGATATTTAATGACGAGACTGCAGATTTGAACCCAATTAGCGTGACATGGCTCTTTGTTTCGTAGTTGGAATGCTACAAAGTCGGGGAATTTTATCGAAAGTAACGATCTCCACTTCACATTTTTATTCAAATAAAGCAGAAACTTGTTATGTACCAAAATGTCCCTTTGAACCAAGCTCTATTTAAAAAGAGGATTTGTTATAGTTAATCATTATGCCAATGATGTTATTGACCTATTTCTTAAATTAGGTTATTTTGCTAAAACATAAATGAAAGTGAACTTTAAGTTTTCAATAAAATGGTTTTAATATTTTAATAAATATTGTGTTCATAGTATAATATTAATAGATTTTTTTAAGTTCATAAAATGTCATTTAATGAAACTTAACTTTGAGAAATATATCTTACCAATATTCACAATATTTATTTTTATCAATTAGGCTACTATTCAAGCATCATATTTTTCAAATACTATTTATATAAATATTTTTTAGATACTTAAAAATTTTCCTCTACATTTTTGTGTATAGACCAACTATAACGAAGGTTAAAGCCAACCGCAGAGCGTGTTATTTGTAAAACACGATGTTAAAATAGTTGAAGTTAAATTAGTGATCCAATAGACATTGCCAGAGTTTGCAATTACAGCTGTCGGAACGAATTGTGTGCTTGACAATAAAAGCGATACTTTTATTGTGGCTGTAAATTTAAAACCCGTTGTAAGCTTGGTGTCGATGTCGCATCGCTTCCGTATTGCATTCTATGCCTAGTATTTGTTACCAACTTTACTACTGACAGTTTGAAAGTTATCCATTCAAAATCTCCAGAGATACGTAAAATATAAAAGAAAAATTACGTTGATGATAGGAGCAATTCTGGACATTGAAAGTTTTTCAACTGGAATTCGTTCATCTATTTGTCAGACCTAAAGCATGTTGTGAGATATTTTATATGCGTGCATAAGAGAGAATTTTGTCGTTAATTACTGATTAAAGCGAGAAATAGTAAGTGGGATAAAATTACTACGCCTTTTAGTTGCATGTTTATTGCATCGTTAACGCTCACCAGAAGACTTGAATTATTGTGATTCAGTGTCCTAACGACCATGGGTTGTTTTTTAATGTAAAAATACATGCTCAACGAAATTAAAACTGTTGTAGGGGATGTCCACTATTTTTTCATAATTTCTTGCTTTGACAAGGTCATTTAACGTTCACGTCAATGTTTTTAATAAATCACTTTATAGCAAACAATGGTTATTAGAAAAATAAACAACTCAATAAAACCACAACAGGAGGTAAAATATAAATTGTTAGTTTTTTAGTATTTAAAACTCCGAAGTCAGTTACAGCGCTATAAAAATAATAGTTTGCTGAGTTGAATTTTGAAGATAAAATTATTTAAGTTTATATAAGCTATATATTACCAAAAATATTGTTACTTGTTTTACGTCATTTTAATTAAATGTAACATTTAGGTTACAAACCAATTTATAGAAACAAAAATTTAATAACAACTATGGTACAAGCAATAAACCTTAAATATAACTGTTTAAAAAATATTTATAAAAAATAATCATTGTTGAAATAGTTTACTGCGATGCTTATACCTATTAAATGACCACATATTAAATACTGTTACCACCAGCTTGGAACATTGACAAAAATGTATTGTATCACCAAAATGGTTAACTCTTAAAATATATTCACATGACTTTTAACTAATCAATGATATTGTAGAAGTAGACGAATGGAGGGACAGAAATAACAACTGTCTATGAGAAATAATAGGGTCTGTATAAGTAAAATATGTCTATTCTTCGCTGAAATGTAACTAATAAAATAGTCCAGTGTTAATATTTTTTGAATTGAGCAATTTAAAAAGTTGCTTCAAATGGTAAAATGTATTAAAAAATGCGTGTTAAATTGTAAAATTCTCCCCATATTACGAGAGAAAGCCGGAACCTGGCTTTGGGATATTTACTATATAAATTTTTAAGAGCAAAATGGATACAAAGTATTTTGTTTTTGTATTTCTAACATTTAGTCAATATACGGGAAGATACAAACTATACACTGGGGCTTCGTTAAAATATGATTGTAACATCTTTTCCAGATATATTAACTACATGTTTATAGTTATATTATGAAAGCAAATAATCTGATATGTATTTTCATAACAAGTATTCCATACAAAAACAGAACCTAGTATTGTCTTTCCCGGGGGAGACTGTGTTGTTGGAACGAACCAGTCAAGTGTTATCTATACTCACACACTCTTTTTATTATCGTTATTTCGGGAATATACTAAAATGGTTTTAGTTAATTGTCTTTGGAAAAAAATGTGTTATGTTTATATCTATTGCATGAAAACTTATAATTACAATAGTTTATGAGAGACAATTTAAATGAAGCTGATACTAAAACAAATTATTCGAATTAATAGATAAGTTAATTGTAATAAAATAAATTAGTTTTAATCACAAAATGTTTTAAATTCAGGACGCTTAAGTGATTACATTCTTACGATGTTACATAAAAGAAAAAGTTTGTTGTAATATTCTCACAGCTTTGATCATTGTGTAAATATGAGCTTGAGTCTTGAGGGCAACATTTGATTTTGCATACATATAATGCGAAATGACTTTTACTTTTATATAGGAACATATTGGTTAATTTTAATAAGTTCTTGTTTATGAGGTTGTGTGTATATATATGTATTTTTTGGACCCCTAAATCAACAAAAAAGTAATGCAATATTTTATATGATAGTATTTATACGGTAATATTTTCAATGTACTGATGTCATTACAATATATGTTTAAAGAAAGAAGTTCCTTAAAAATCTACGTACTATCAAGCAAAGAAATATATAAATTAGTATTTACCTTTTATTCTTACCTAAGTAAATTAAAATTAAAGGCTTGATAATGGGTTTAGGAATGAGAAATTTAATACAAATAAAAGAGACTGTATATTCATACAATGTTATAAAAAATATTTTTGTTATAATTAAAGAAAGAAGTATAAATGTTTTTTTGTTAAGGAATCGAGTTGTCCATAAGTCTTTGAAACGGCTTGGAAAACGTTCTTTGATGAGATAAAGTAGGCTTTATATTTATTTAATCTAATTATTGGCTTAAACAAAAATCCTTTATTGTGCCATAAAAATGTAATATAACTTAGATAATAACGTTGTAAAAAGTCTGAAGAGATTTTATATATTACTGGTTAGTTAGCGAAATTATTAATAAAATCAACGTTTTTTTCACCAGAACTTTGTCTTCTTATTAATTTACACACATGATTTTAACATTATATTGTAAACATTTATAATACATTGTTAATACACGGTGTTTTCTGTACAGAATGCATGTTATATGGTCAATAAAATGAGGTGGCACGAATGGTTTTATGATTTTGAGGTCAATATATGACGTGATTACATATGGAAAGTTGAATTAAGCTTGTTGCATTTAGAATATGATTACAAAGGATTTATTGTTTATATTTGTTATATGATTCACTGCTTTCATATTAAAATTTTAAAATATTAACATAAATTTAGGTGAAAACTCACAATAGAATAGTTTACTTGTGTTAGCGGCAAAATTTCCAGAAAAAAATCAGTTGCGAAAAATGTTTTAATCACTTTTAAAAGTTTTGACATGTTTTGTTATTATTTAGTAAGGTAATAGTAAAGGCCCTTATTTATTGCAACAGTAAATTTATCCCTTAAAAGTACAAATAAAATAACAGAGCATTGTTATGTACTTGATTAAATGTTAAATCCTGCACAAAGGTGTCGCATAATCCTACGTTGTGGCCCGAGCATGAAATTTCACGAAACAGGAACGCTACATGCACTATTTCCTGACATACATCACAATGTCATCGACTAATGCAGTGATAAAGCGAAGAATTGCGGAGCTACTCTTTTAATTCCGTATTGTTTGACAAATTTGAGCAAATGACATTATTTATATCAACAAAAATATCAGTAACTAAATAGGTATTATATATAACATGTAGGTAAAAAAGTGACCTATACTTTTTAAATAATAGTTATAATAACTTTACCTGATTACAGGGCTTCAAATAATTATATATTGATGCTATTTTAAATGTTGACTACAACTGTCTGCTTTCCGCTTTTCCTCCAATCTCTAAACGGTTGGGCGGATTTTACTGTGACTTTTACTGTCAGATAAGAATTAATTTAAGCAAAAAACAAGGTATCTCGCAAACCACCGTAAAATATGAGCCAAATCACGGTTAATACCGCTACTTACGTTATAAAGGTGTAAGATTTGAAAGTCTGCACGTATGAAAGAATTAAACTCGTCTTATTTATGATTTTCTTTAACAAATAGGTATCTAGAAAAGGATTTTTGAATCTCGTTGAGTTATATAATCTAGCGAAAGTTATTTGTTAAGTAACTCTTTGGAATTCCTCCGTAGTTTGTAAGTGAACCGACACTGAAAACTATAATCAATCCGTAGAATTATTCATAGATAGAAATTAACATTTATGTCCGTTTAAATAAAATAAAATGTTTTATTTATTAACAATACACAACATTCCTTAAAATGCACGTTTATTCCGAAATGCCAAAAATACGTATACATTCATAATATTTTGAGATGAAATGTAGTATATTTATAAAAAATGCCGAGCGTGATTCTGAGGATTACCAGCAGACAATTTCTGTAGCAAATATTTAACAACAGACCGTTGTTCACAATGTTTTTCGAGAATTTTTCGGTGTTTTATATCACTCGAATATATTAATAAGACAGTAAAACATGTTTACTTTAGAAACAAAACTTAGAATATAAAGTAGTACCATCTACAACATTTCGTTGAAATGTTATTTATATCTAACACGAACTAAGTAAATATCCGACTTTTTAAATGTTATAACAGTTTTATTCTGTTCTAAATTTATTTTATGTCATGATTATCTTTAAAATTAACTTACCGAATTTTGATAAAGAAAATTAATATTACCCTAACGTCACTTATAAAATATTGCACAGAAACAAAAAAAATTAAAACAATGTTATTGGGTACATTAGCATATTTTTAACGTAACGTTAAGATATCCTGTAGTATAATATAGATGCTCATTATGTAGTATTATGCTATTATAAACGTATAGCCAGTAATCTATTGTAAAATATCTATATAAATTGAGTCTATTACTAAGTCTTTAGTGATCTACAATTTTATTGTCTTTGGTAACGTAATAAATCATAGTGACGTATCATCAAAATTGATGTCGGATTGAAATGATTTGTGATCTCAGCGATTACATTTTGTGAACTCCATTAAAATCCTTTTAGATATCTTCGAAAGATTTCTAACAGTAAATTAATGAGGTTCCATTGTTATTAGGGTACAGATTTCAACGTCTTTAAAATCTATAGTTCTAGATTTGTTGATTACATACAATGTTAGAATTATGTGTATGATTGAATTGAAGCATTGTTTAATCTATTATAATTAGTGTACGCAATATTAACAATCGGAAACTATTTTAAGAAATCAATTAGCTTGTATAAATCCCATCAAAACTTTGTTACGAGTTCAACGTAAACTGTTCAGACACTTACATTAAAACGTCGAAACGTTTATCGATAGTTCAGATTTGTTAGGACCGAAGGAAATTTGGGAGGAATATTTTAAAAATGTTATACTATTTATTAAATGAAATTTAAAGCGGTAGTAGGAGAAATAATTCTGTATTATCTTTATTAGAAAATTTGTCTAGACATTGTATTCGACATCCAAAGATACACTGATACAGGTATAAAAGTTTGCATACCTCTTTTTACAGCAAAGGATCCCGAATCTAAAAAAATTTCAAAGATTGTGTTGTAAAGGATTATGTAAAATTTATTTAGATCAAATACATAATTTCAATGTAAATATTGATGTGTAATCATACCAATAAAGTTGCATATCTTTTATTGAAAACATTTTAAATAAACTGGAAAAAATATATTCATTCTGTAAATGTAATAGGCAAAAAAAGTTTTCATTTTTAATCCACGTTAATTAACTTTCATTCTAGTTGTTGCAGGTGTATTTTGACTAGATTTATTTAGTTCGCCCCCTGCTAACTGCAATACGATCGACGTTTGTGTCAGGAGTATGACAACCAGTGATTCATATGAATATAAACGAACCATCCGATGTATTTCATTTTCAACCGGATATCGGTCACAGATACTTCCAATTAAACTTTTCCAGTTTGAATTTATTATTGAATCATATTTGTTTCGCTTTGCTTTTATACTGTTTCTAAATTAATATCGACGAAAACGTGTTCCATGTATGATAGAATTACACGTAGATTTTTTTTTACTTGATAATATTAGCGAGTTCTAAAATAATATGAATTATGTGTGGCTTTGACCAAACAACTCAAATAAGACTTATGTAGCACCATCTTCTTCTTCTTCTTCTACCTGGCAATTTCCCAGCTATAGCCAGGGTCTGCCTTAGATGTTGTGAATAGTTTTTGGCTATTTGTTTTTACGACCGGCCGCCTGCCTGACATCAACCCTCTTTTGGGAATCAACATTAATCAGTGATGTCTAAATACTCTTAGAAAGTACATATGATTCGGAAAAATCACATTGGTACGTAGATAACGTAGTTCTCCTTTATTTGTTAAATATTTTAATATTTATTAGAATAATATTTTTTATTATTTTTATTAAACACTAGTACGGAATGAAAAAATGTTTTCTCTTCACCTTCAATTTTCACCTAACCCTCTCTTTCTCTTTCACTCTTCTTCTTCCTCAACTATCTCATATCTCCCTCACAACTCACTTCCGATCACAATAATTGTAACGCTCTCTTACTAAAAATGAAGATATACTCCAGGTTGATGTCCAAAACCTAATTGCGTTTAATGATTATTGTTGACTGCTTGTAAATTTATTAACAGAAAACAAAATGTGTAATAAGGGTAACCTTTAAAGAGTGACTTTACCAACAATCAGATCTGTTTTTTGAGCTCTTCTTTTAATTTGAAGAATTAAACATGTTTTATTTAAAAAAAACTAAGTTCATCCACGATTTTTGTTTGTATCGTTGAAAAGATATATTGAATCAAATTTTCAAAAGGATTGTTTTTTGGTTGTGCCTTAAAATTTATAAAATTCTTAAACCCATAACAAAATAATAAGGACTTTGTAAACCATTCTTCATGGTTCAGATCTGATATAATTTAATAAAAAGGTTTGTTAAAAAATATAAAACATTTTCTCTCTAACATTACAAAATTTATTATTAAAATATATACATATCTATTTTACATGAAGAGGCCACTGGCTTTTGATAAACGTTTTATTGTAGCTGCTCTCGATGCAAAACTAAGAAGATAATTATTACTTAGAATTGAAACCTTATAAATTTATTATCTTGACTCAGTACAGTACACTTTAAAAAAGCAATAAGCCCAGCAGACTGCGACATACTTATAAATATATAATTAAAGCTAGTATTTCAATTGTTGACAGAAATTAAAATATCTTAAGTTGGCTCTCGAATAAAATTCAAATGTAAAGATGCAAAACATTCTACAAAGTCTAAAAAGTATTAGCAAAAATACGTAAGTAGCATGACTAAGAATTGATAATGCATAAAACTTATCCTCATTTTTGTATATACTTATCCTTCATACACAATAAATCTCACAAAATATTTGAATATTTTTCTAAAAATTTAAATAGATTACTCAAAAATTACCTGTAATTGAACATTTTTTATAGTGAGACAATGAAAGGAACGTACAAAACAAATGTTAATAAATGACGTGCCTCTTATTGGATTAAAATGTACCATGAAGGAAACAATATGTTAAAGTATACAGGCTTACGTGAACACATGAGAGGCATTTGACCTATAAGACTCTTACTTTACTTCTAATCAAGGAAAAAGCATCTCAAGGTTCGCTTTTAACCGGCTTTTAACTGGCTTTCTTAGAACACCTCTTATGTCATTCCTTAGTTCGCTTAAATGTAAAATATATTAGTTCTACTCCGTCTCTGATCTCTACAGGTGCCTTTAAAAACATAAATAAAAAACCGTACTTAATTTCATTAGAAATGTGATTATTTATTTTTCGCTTACCTAACTCAAAAAAGTCTTGACATTTGGAAAAGATGTTGTGAAAGGGGATACTGTAACTATCAAATCCTGGTATAAAAAGGTATCTAGTTAAAACTATCGTGAGTGGAATTGACAGCGGTATCAGTTTTTCAAGACATTTCGGGGAATTCGCACCGCGGGTATCCTTTCGACCGCAAGCCCCGTTCTGCCACTCGTTTAGGTAAATGACGGACCGACCTTTTTTATCTAAGCCAACCGCAATTTGTTGCCAGCGATCTCACCCAGCGATACATTCTCCGGTCCAATTCCTTTAACTCATCATATTAAATTATTATTAATTAGTTCATGCGATATTTTCAAATCATATCAAAGCCCTAAAAGTGATAATAATTTTATTATCTAACTTATAGTATCTTAAGTTTATTATTTAAGAGATATATTATATAAACTATAATAATATACTCACTCAGCCATAATAACAATAATTTATTTGTGACGAAATTCTATCTTTCACAGATATTTTCTTTTGATACCGCGATATATTCATACATCTTTCTATATTTACGGTACGAAAAAATAGAAAGGGATTTATTGCTTAAACAAATATTGTACTACAAACACATTGTATTCATATTACTTTCAGAAACATTAAAGATGTTCGCGATGGTCTCGAAAAAAATGTCTTTGAGCATGAAAAGCATATTTTATTTTGTTTTAGCAACAAGTTCAGTCGGAGTTGTCACAAGATACTTTGGCTTGAACTTTTTCAATTCATGTCATGTTTCCTATAATATTTTCAAGAAAAAGAAAGCCGATCTTTCGAGTTGTGAAAGAAATTGCTGAATGCCTTAAACTTGGTCGTCGCGATAGCGTACTTGAATACCGCGATAAAATAAAAGTTCAAGGATTGTATAGTGTTTTTTTTATCAATGTTTTAAAAATTATTCAAAGACATTCTTATCATTGTATTTTTTGACATGAATACTATATTATTTTCTTTCTAAACTTGGTTCCAACGATTCCCAGAGATTATTGCGTACTTTCCATTAAATTATCGTAGTAAGTCGAAAGTTATTCTGAAATTTAATTTACTATGATTTACAACCTAATTGGTTAATTTTAAAGTCATGTGACATATTTCAAATTTGAATTATTTTGCATTTATTTAGGTAAATACCATATTGTGAGTTGAGTAAATCTTTTTAAAAATGCCATTACTTATTAATTATGATTGTATAAAAATTGCTTATTGATTTTGGTTTCCAATTAAAATCATTAAAAGAATCTGATATCCTTTTAAACTCAAGATATATAGAAACAGCTATTTGAATGAGGAAAGATCCATTTTCCTAATTTTTGAAACTGGAATTTTTTCTAACACACTTCATTATAGCATTATAGTTACTTATATGCAAAATATGTCAACTTGAAAAGTTACTTTTATGTCAGTAGCACATGTTACAAAATTTTAAAGATGATTGACACTTTGTGCTTCGATGAAAGTAATAAACTAAACGAACATATGCTTTTTAGATTGATTATCTATTACCAAGTAAATTTTATAACTTTAAAGATTCTTGCAATCGTAAGCTGTTATTTATCAACTGTAATCGTTTTTATGTGAAACTTACTATGTACTTTTGTAAAATTGAAACTTGCGGTTTCTCGAAAGATAATATTGTTGAAATAATTTTGACTTTAATTAAAGATAGTAATGGTAACATCTCATAGCAAAGTAGCAAGAAAGCGTACCACTCCTAGTTCTAGTAATTTGATCAGTGGACGAACTTTGTACTGCAATATGTATATTTGTAGTATCAATAATATTTCTTTGGTTTCGCAAAAATATATCCTTATCAATTTCAGTTCTTTTTGAAATTGATATTATAACAAAGATTTTATTAAAAAAAAGAGAATTATAATAAATGGAAAAATATTATATCAAACTTAAAAATTAAATTACACATTGAACATAGAAATAAATATAAATGGACTTAATATTTTGAAGAAAGACGGGTTTTGTTGAACCATAATGAATTTTGTCCATCATCAAATACTAGGTGATGTTGTCAAAATACTAAGTAAAGTTTTTGCATGAACAGTAATTTGCTTCTTATTAAATTGAATTTGCGGTCAAATCAAGTACAATCAAGCTGAGAGAAATCGATGCCTCAGTTTTTTAGTTACTGGAAAACCCAACTGAAAGTGAGACAACCCAAATTGAAACTAACCCCAACTATATAAAAAAGGGTAAACTGAGGTTTTTATTTACTGAATCTTAAAAGTACTGGGTTGAACATTTAGTTACAGATATACAATACACATTTTTTGCCTATGCCTTATTGTTGAATTCGAATATGAGTTTACTTTTATTTTCCGTTTCATTTTTACGTCTTAAGATATTTGAGAGAAATCTGGTGTGGAAATAAACAACATGTCGGAAAAACAACCATCGTTTAAAAAAATGAGTAGATTTTGTATTGTACTTCAATAACTAGAGAATTATACTAATTTGAAAACTAAAATCGTGTATATTTTTATGTTTAACTTTTATGTATAAATTTATAAATCAATAATAAATTTCCAAAGGACTGTTCAAACTGCATACAAAAACGATAAATTAAAACAAGGTTTACACCGTTTTTCTTTAGAAACTTTTATCAAACCTAAAATAATGACGATGGTTTTCATGAGGGTTTTAATAGCTCCGGTTAAATCTCACCAGTAGACCAGTAAGTAGAGCCTCGGAGAAACTCATTACCGAACTCCTTGAGGTACTATTTTGGCTGAATAGCATGGCGTCGAGCGAGATAGCGTGCTCATGAGAGATATCTCCACAAACTAAGTATTTCATCCTCCTGTATCCAGATTGAACGCACAAACAAAAACGTTATTCATAAACTTTTCCTACGGACAATAATAATGCTTTTAATGCGCTGTTTATGAAATAATGTAAGTTGAACTAGAAACATTTCTCGGGCTACATTTAGGGTAAAGTAAAGGAAGTTCATTAATTTTCCAGCGCAAGACAAAGCTGTTCTTGCGCCGTTCACTTCCAGATGAATAATCAAGTCTGTAACTTTTAGTCAAAGCAGAATTTTCTTCGTATATTGAAACACTTATTAATGAGTTAGACCACAGTAATGTAAATTCGTCGCATTTTATTTTAAGTTAACAATTTTCATGTTTTAATTGGGGAGTTGCTGAAGTTTTTGCATTTATATTTTTAAATAATTCTCTTATATATACAGCATGAATCTGAACATATATGTATCTATTTTTGCTTTTAGTTACATGAGTAATCTTTAACAGAAAAAAATATAAGCACCAACTAAAGATAACAACAAAAAGTGGATGAAAATTTTTTCATATCGTTTGCTAAAAATCATAAAGACGAAGATTCATTGTAATTTAGATTCATCAAACCAAATTAAAGTTATAATTTAGAATTCATTCGTCCGTCCCTGGGCAATATTGAGATGTGATATTCAAGAATAAAATTAGGTATTAGATTTAATTGAAACGCGTTCTTTCTTGATGCTCCCCAAGGGATATTTCATTGTTATGTACATAAATAAAATCTTGAAATATCCATTAATGGCTACATAAATAAAAATAAAAGTCTTGTTAAATTTTATATTCAAAGTAGGATCGTTGGTTGCGGTCGGAGGGAAATATACTGGGCAACAAATAACCGCCCGACTAAGATAAAAAGGGCACGTCATTTTGTTAAACGAGTGTCGGTCTGGCAGGCGCAAATAACAAACACACAGACACTGCATCAATACTATCTATATAAATCCCATTCACTTCATATTGCTTTGCTATTCTGGATTATGTAAAATAGTCATATCATTCCGATCCTGACTTGCATTCCATACTATCAATTGAGCAATGGAGGCAATAGAATTTGCATACATACAGATCCTAATGTTGTATCTCTCCGGGGATTTGTAAAGAGCAATCTCTTAAGGAAAGTTTTACGATAATATTTCTGTTCACTATTACAATAACCGGTACCTATCTCAGTGGCTTAGATTGCGATATCGTTGTAATAATATTCTTATATTTGAATGAACTTGGAAACATTTGTCAAAAATATGCGACGTTTTTAAAATTGAGAGGAAATGTTGTGAGTTATTGATGACCTCTTCATAAATAAATATGTGATGATGTAATTGGAAATCTGGTAAATTAAAAATCATACAAAGATATCTTTAATATCACTTTAAAATTAAACACAGAGTTATGTAATAATCCTTTAAGTTTCGATAAAATCTTTAAAATAATTCACAAAAAATGTTTGTGAATTATTTTCAAAACTAGAAGTGTTTGTACAAACTCGTTCTGATATTAATTTCTAAAGTGTCTTTATTAGTGTGCGTTGTAACTTTGATAAAGACGCTTCACGAGTCGTGTACAAAACATATTCATGTAAAGTTACTGTTATCAAAACGCGAACAGCCAAACTGCTCTGGCTCAGAATGAAAAGCTCTTTCATCGTATACTCTTTGTCTATCCCCGAATTCATGTGTAAGCTGTCGCGAGGGGAGGCTTGACGATACAGCCATAAAGAACCTACACTACTCCCTGTAATGCCCGCGATACATGAGAATTTTATCCGAAAATACCGTAAGGTTGACTCCGGCTTATGTTTATTTTCTTTACTGTGGCTATGGTTTATGATGTGACATTTTTTAAACGTCAGTGAATTCGTAAGGCAATATATAATTTGAAGTTATGTATATATCAGAGTAGGGAGGGTCAGAATCCAACTAAAATAGGACAGAGGATCCGCAATTTGGTGAAGTAATCTAATTTTATTTTCATTGAACGTGCTTGAAGATATTCAATTATTTTTTGATTCTTTTCATTCCCTAAATGTTTTATGATTACTAGTAGTTTAAGATAATAAGAAGTAAGAAAATATAGTATATATAAAAAGTGGAATATTATAAAGAAGTATGAGAATCCAAGACGTTTAAATATTTTAATGAATATAATATTGAAGTAATTATAACGTAGAATGTAAATAATTAGTATATCGTTTAAACTGTGATAAATTACCGTGTCTAACAGTAAATAACTAGACAGATTAAATATAAAAATAATGCTTAAATTTATATTAACTCTTATTACGGACAAGATTTTATAAGGAACCAAGATAAAAGCTTTGCAACATTAACAACGAAGCATTTTGCTGCTGTCTATACTAAATGCTCAAGGGAGTAAACGTTATAGTTCGTTTGGGCAAGATTAGTTCCGCGGTTTGCTCCATCAGGTATCAGGTAGTAAACTGATATTTAAATGGACTCTTCACTAATACTACCATCCAATTATGGTTACACCAATAGTACGAGATTTTCATCTACTTATTATCGTAGGTACATCTCTTTCCGCTTTTATAAAATGATTTTTGTTTGTGAAATATGCACAATAAATGCTGCCTGTATTAATAATTAAATGTAGTTACCAATAATTAAGTTATTTAGGTATATACGTCAACTGTTTTTTATATATTCACCCACATTGGCATAATGTATTTGAATAAACAATATTGTATTAAATGACAACAATTTTACCTGCAAAATTTCAACATAATCCTTCAATTTGCATAGCGGACATAAAATGAAAGTGAGTATTAAGTATATTATAATGTTTATTAGTATCAAGTTTCACGACAGTTTAATGGAACAATGATCCAATATCCGAGCAGTTACGGTCAGCGGTTTGTTGGGGAAAGTTGGCATTACTGTTTGCCTATAGCCACTGCCACATATAACAAGTAATTTTGTAAAGGAAATTATGCTGTGAAATAACACAGAATTATTTTTATAATCTTTTAAATTAAGTATTAGATAAAATATTCCCGCATTTCATTTTAAAAAGGCCAAGATAATACGGTATTCAGCCATTTTGAATAACGATTTCATTTGATATACTTTTCCTTCATCTTCAAACTTATTTATTACTTACCTTGCGAAATAAGCATTTTATATTTATATCACTTTTGTTGAGATTTTCAAAGGACGCTTATTCTGAGAGGATTCCTCAAAACATGTACCAGAAATTACTTTTGTTTGTTAAATTCCTATTTAGTCACTCATAATGAAATTTCTCCAAACAATAAACTCTAGGTCTTCATTGTACAAACTTCATTAAAAGCATAATGGTTTTCAACACGTAAAATTTTAATATAGTTCTTTTAAAGAAATCAAATTATAACTGATCTGTTGCGATTTAAAAAAGGTTTTCATTCACGAAATAAATTATTTTAGAATGGATTATTTTAATATGGAGCATAAAAAACTAAAATGGGGCAAATTTGACAGTCCAAATGACCCATAGAAGGCTAAGACAATTGGGCTACAAAGCCTTCATTGACATTTTATATTTTCTTTCCAGCCAGTGCTTACAATTTCTGGGAATTGCTAATGTTAGATTGACATTTATTTTTATGTTAATAGAAACAGTAATCTTTTCTTTTTCATGGTCAGAACGATGTTACAAAGACTATTAACCTGAGTTCTGTGGAGTACGTAAGTAATAGCTAAGTACTACGAAAAGTTGGACATGCACATTCGTAGAACTAAAATTATCTTTGTCACACATAAAAGTCCGTGCCAAGTATGACTTCACTGTTCAATTTTTAGAATACTGGAAGCGTTCGTTCGTTGCGACAGCTGCTTCGCTTCAGTAACTCACTTTGAAAGAACTTTATGTCACAGGTGAGATTGGCTTTTCGGTAAAAAATGTTCTAAAACCATTTAGATATAAAATTATAGTTGCGCTAAAATTTGCACATAAGAAACAAATGACTACTGTTTCTTATGTGCAAATAATAAATGAATGATGAAAGTATATCTCGCAGCAACTTTTGTATCATTAAATTTTAAATTAGTTTAAAACTCACCAAGTTTATTAACTAAAAGTAAAGAATAAAAATTTTATTTCCATAATGTTAAACGTAATAAAATTTTATATTTCCCCAGTCAAATATATGAAATTTATATTACGACTGCCAATATCAAATAAATTGAAAAACACAAGTATTTCGTCGTGGTTTGTCTGGGTGGAATTATAAGAATTCGATTTAAGTACATACCTTTTATAACATTAAATTAAAATTGGTCGTTTAAAATTTAATATTTTTTATTTTCAGTAAGGTTTTTTTATTTTATTTAAGTAGATATTATTTTAATTCAAAATGGCGGATGACTAAAATGGGGGATAAGTAGTTTTTAAATTCTATACATTTTATACTTCTCCTTTTTATGACAAAGGATGTAAAATATTACGTAATAATTTTTAATATCTGAAAATAATATATTAAAAATTATTTACATTAGTATTTAAGGCATTAGTGAACATAATTCTTGTTTTGTTTTATTAAGCTTCATTTATTTAGGACTTGTAAATTTATTAAAATATTGCCTAGTTCATACTACTAACAAAGTAAAAAACATTTTATGAAAATGGAACTCAAGTATGTAGCACATGCCATACAGAAGACAGTAAGAACATTACCAAAATCCAACATTTGAGGTGTTTTGCTTCAAAACTTAAAGAAAAACAAAGTTACAGGAAGACATAGATTATTATTATTTTCAAGTCAATAAGTTACAGATGTTTATAAGAGCTACAATTTCACTAAATTTTATTAATTTACTTGAATATTTTAATTTAAACATTACTCTACGTGTAAATATAATGACTTCATACGAATTACAACGAATTGTATTAATGAGTATAAAATTGGTAGCAGGAATGATATAGGTATAAAACAATACGATTTCTGCTACAAACTATTCCATGATATTACAATTTAAATTAATGTTGTGGTTCGTTATACGGTAACTTCATATCACATATAACATTGAAGAGTTTCTGTGTGTGATAGGTTATAAAAACAAACAAAATGTTTCTTTCTCATGCCCATAATTTACTAAGTTAGCTTATGGGAAGCAGAAATTTTAAAAATATATGGGACATCGTACCTGGTTGAGAGAGATAAAGCGAATTCTACTTTTTATAGAGTAATATATCCATTTATTTCTTTATATGAAATAAACAGGAAATAATTTAAGAAAATAGCTTTATTTTTCAAATTATAGCTAGCTTGGACATGGGTGTTGTGACTTGGCGAGATATTAGTATGAAACTTTAACAATATGCCCTAATGACGATTACATATAAAACAATAGGAAAAAAGTGTTCCAGAAAATATAAAAAATATATATCGAATAATAATAAGATATAACGATAACATGATATAAATGATTCATTAGGTGTTTTAGGGTTTGAATGTTTTAAAAACTTATCTACATGTAACCTCTATATTTTATTTGATATATTTTTCCTTACGAATTAAATAGTTTCTTTGTATTAATTATAGTTAATTTTTTAATCAAACAAGATAAATTAAACGTCATATAAACATTAATCCATTTATTTACACAAGCTTTTGTTTAAAGAGTTTGTTGCAGTGTAAACTTTCTATCTCCTTAAGGTATCCGATTTATTACTTAATTTTTTTAAATATTGAGAATACTCTGACAGAATATTTTTACGTTACTTAAAGTTACTTGGATGTTGAAAAGATCAGTAACACTTTCATCATTTAATATCAAACATATGCTGTACCACCACAAGAACAAATACAAAAACTGCATGTTAGCTGCAACACCGCAAGACAGTATTTATTAAGAACATATTAATAATATCGTATTAGTTGGAAGTTTTGGCATTAATACAATCTATTTATATTCGCCAATTAACTTGTGCCAGCAAATAGATTTATTGTCTATGCTAATGAAAGCTTTATTTTCTATGCTAAATGTTTTGTTTGGCTTCATCAGTTAGTTATTCACTGTAACTTTATATACACACATAAATATGTATGTTTATATATTAGGCTGAGTATAATGTGATATCAGTATCATTCTGTAATTATTGGGAAAATTAAAAACACACCGGTACCTTTATACAGCAAGGATTAGTAAGACTTAAAACGGTTTGTTTAATATGTAACTTAACTAAAAAAAGAGTTATTGATTGACTTACAATTGATAGAGAAGAAATAATATTTCTTTAAACAATTATGTTATCTTATGTGTATTTAGAGTACGTGGTCTAGAATAATAAGTGGCTACGTTAATTTGTATCACAATCCTGTTGGATCAAATGAGTTGTATATTAAAGGGTTCTCGTGGGAAAGTAAATGTAAATGTCCTTATGTAATAAATGAACAATTGGAATAGTGTAAGTACCTTATGTAACAAACCTGGACTTTGTAGATTAATTAGTTTTGTCTTTCACTATAGCTGAACGAAGTCGGTTTTAATATTGTAGTTTAAAAACCTCTATAGTATGGTAATTAAGATAAATCCTTTGTTTTTATAATAGGCGATATTTGTTCTGAGATTACATAACTGTATTTGCTTACGATTATACAGCCAAAATACCTCGAAGTATTCTGATTGTTGTAATAATTATTGTCTATTTAAAGTTATATTTCTATAGTTGTGTTCAAATTCAGCTACATATTTCCTTTTGCCTTCTCTGAGAATAGTTCCAACGGGAAATTAAATGTTATATTATCAAAGACAGTATTTATATATGTAGCTAGCCTTCGACTCACTCTATTTCGTAAAAATATTATTTATTTACAATGATTTTTATATGTTACATATCAGTACAAATATATTTTTTTATATATTCATTGCTATAAAAATTATTCATAATTCTGCCATTCATATATAATACAATAAACTGAATTCTGTTAACTTTCTATAAAATTGAGATAAACGACTGGCACGTTCGGTGCAATTTTCTGAGCGAATAAAGCTCTTAATGGCTGTAAATTCTTATTATCTTATCGACAGCTATCTGGCGTGAGAGCTACAAGTGGTATATTCCGCAGATGGAATTCCAACTGGCAATTCTACTAACCGCAGATTGAACCTTGAATTATACAATACTGTAACCATCTATAAATTGTTACATGATTACATTGTAAATGTAAAATAGAATAATTACTCAAGTGTAAATTATACTCCACATTATGATAGTATTCCAAATATTACCAAACAATGTAGTCGCAGAAACCTATTGTATATGAGTATGTATATAAATGTATGAACGAGCAAGTGGCAGGCGAATTCATGGCAATTCATGGATCGTAGAAATGTGGTTATGCACAAGACCGAACCCGAAAATACGTTTGTAACAGACGTCTTTATTTATATCGTTACCCAGCGGTGCAAGTCAGTAATGTATTGCATTTGCCACAGCATATTTGAGTCTCATGGCTACCCAGGAGTATTCCTATACAATCTGTTATGAATATAGCATTTGATTTTAAAAGTTAGTAAATATTTTATATCAATCGTGAAAATCAAACATTTTAAATATTTTCCTTTTATTTAACGACACAGGTTATATTATATTATTACTAGCGACTAGGTTCTGGTGCTACAATAGAAATTGTTAATGGATTAGCTTACTATTCGCCTATGCTTTGAGGATCATACGTTCCAGGTAAGTCTCGCAAAGTGTTTGAGCATTATTAATGAACTGAAACTAAGCTCTAGCCATGATATACATACGAGTATGCTATAAAATGAAAAATCCTTATGCTATACTTCCTCGCCTTTGTAAAAACGATTTTACTCACACTGAGATACCAAAATGATTAAAGTGTTTTTAATTTCCCTTAATACGTTGTGATGATAAGTTCAACATTATAAGCAAATAAAGTAAAATAAAATATCCAATTATAATGAGTCTTCGATAAATCATTTAAAATAATTGTATATTTGTTATATTTCAATGGCACTATATAAATAACAGCACATTTAAAATGCAAAGGAGAAACTGTTACAGGGATTAATTAGAGGTAGTCTACGACAAATATACTCTTGGATAAACCCAAAACTCTAACATTTAAAAGTTTTAGTTTCCACTTTTCAACCCTTTAACTTGTTTGAGGGAATAATAATATACTAAAAATAGAATAAACATAGCTTATATTTAGGGTCAGTTTCAGACATATATAAGACTGTGTTAATAGTTTATTACAAAACAGAATAATAATTAATCATTCTAAATAGTCTGGAATATAATTCTACGGAAAAGTTTTATTTTACGTTGCTTACATGATTTGAAAATGGTAATGTTTTTTTTTATTTTTGTGAAATTTTTAATCGTAGATTGGAAATAATTTAAAGTTCTTAAATTTTTCAAGAACATACTTAATTTTAAAAGTAGGCTTTTATAATATATTAATAAAATACATAATTTATTTGTTATTCATGGTTACATTTAAAAAAAAATCTTAAAAAAACTTTACTGTAATTACTCAAAAGAACGATAATATTGCATAATAGTAGGAGTCTTAATTAGATTTTAATCTTACTTAAATCTGTTTGAAATAAAGAAGACTTGCTTAAATTTTATGGTTCTTAATTTGACAATGGTACAAAACATTGATTTGACATTTAATTGGTGATTTAATTTTGTGCTCTTCATCTCTTATTTTAATGATGAATTAATAATTAATCCTGATTGTGTCAAATTAATAAATTTTCATGATAACATTTTTATTGTTTATATTTAACATGAAGTCTGATAGCAACAGTAACCATTACTGTTGCTTTCTTAGTGTTAAGGCTTTCGATATGCGTTATTAGAGCGTTGACATATTGAAATTAAGCCTCCAAACAAAATACAATTACTATACTCAAATGCTTGAAGATTTGAATATTGTTACTACAAACATCTGCTTGTGAAGAACTGAGATAAATGTTAAGGGAAAATTCCTTCGTTATTCCTATTAAAGATAACTTTATTTGCATTTAACGATCTTCTTCTTCTTCTTCTTCCTGGCAATTTCCCAGCTTTAGCCAGGGTCTTCCTTCCTACACAAACGCCTCCACTTTGCACGGTCTTTGACAACCTCGGTGGTTAATCCATTGGCTCTCATATCCTGCTTCACGGTGTCCAGCCATCGCTTCTTTGGGCGTCCTGGGGGTCTCGCTCCAGGGACACACATATTGAGGCAAATCTTTCCGATAAGTATATATAAATATATATTAATCGTTAAATGCAAAATGGTTCGCAAAATGGTTCGCAATATTTTGTTTTTTTACTTCTCCATTATAAATATATTTTTAAAATTTTATATTTTAAATATAATACGAAATATAATGATAAACAGATAAACAAAAACCGGTTTTATTTTGGTTAAACCTCAGACAAAGCTGTGTGGTTGTGAAAAGAAAGTAAAGAACAACTTTATATAATATATATTTTAAGTTTAACCGTATTTTGCTGATCAAATCTTCGAGAGATTTCAGTAATTTTCTAAAGATCTCACTTTATTTTATCTTACAATGTACGAAATTTTGTCGAAAGTATATTAAGGGCGGTATGGAACCGATTGTGTTTTGTTTGGGAGTTTATAAAGCGGTTGCTTTTAAGGTTTATAGCTGAGTAATAAAGAGCGTAAAACCCGGTTCCTCGCTTAAACTTACTCAGCTCCATAATTGAGACATTGCAATCGCGACCCTTGGGCTCTTGCGGTTCGTTTTGAATAATTTTCTAATTTTCTTAATAATGTGAAGGTGTTATATAATTCTAAAATAATTTGAAACAAATACTTTTTATCATCAGATTCAAGTACTCTACATATTTAAGACGTGGAAAGTTAGAACGTTTGGTTACAAATCGAACTATTTTCTAATCAAATTTATTATCCCAACTTATTTTGGTTACAATCTTAGTTATCATAAAGTATTGTTTTCTAAATTAAAATTGTTACAGTTACTTTTTGTAACTTAATCATGAAACCGACCTTTTAGAGAATTCAGTAAAAATTTAATACAAAGGAATAAATTTAAGTATCATGCAAAATGATTCTCGAATATATATTAAATTCAACTAAACAAGATTAGGTCAAGCTGGACTATACTTAGAATGGCTGATGAAAATATATAAATTATTTGAAAAGAAACTTTCAGTTTATTCAAAATAACGAGGATTTGCAAGACCTGTTATAGATAATTGTACAAGAAATAGAATATCAGCAGTTTGTGCCATATTTTTTAAAATCACAACCCAGTACCATCCTTTAAAAAAAATAAAAGAATTGCAAAAAACAAAAGGCAATAACATAAATTTTTTGATAAAATATCTCAAATTACCAAAGATTTCTGATGACATGCCCGGTCACAAAAAAAAATATAGGCTGTTATTTTACTCTTGCTGGTTCGTGCTTAGGATTTTCATCTTTAAATCCTATTTAAAACAAATGGATAGTCTAAGAACATATAACTAGAAATTGATGAAGCTTCGAGTTCAAAACTTGATAATTTACTTTGTAACATTAAACTATATCATATTATTTAAACGCAGAGATTTTTTCCCTGCATTCTCATTGATATCTTGAAAACACCTTTCGTTTTTCATGATATATGAGTTTCCCCGCCCCGACACAAGGGCCGTCGTGGAACACCCTTGGGTTTTTAGTGGGTAGTGGCAACGAGTCCCACATACCCCGCTATTTTCTAAAAACGGCGGGAATGCGTAAATGCATTTTCCCAAGGAAAAAAAATGATATATGTGTTTAACGGATAAGCAAAAGTTTTAAAAATATTATTGATTAATTTAATGTGTAATCTCCTAATTATTTTTTCAACAAGACAATTTTATTTAAAGCTTGCGAAGTTTTTAAATTAAAAAAACTATAAAAAAAAATTAACAGACAAAACAACAGTTTTATTGATTGCGGCCAATTCTTATTTCCGTCACTGTTGTCACCTCTCTAAATGTATTATTCAAAAGTTTGTGTCCATTTGGAGCACAATCATTTAAATAATCGTTTCAGGATTAAAGAGCTTCTATAATTGAGGAAAAAGGGTATAGCAAAAAAAAATATTGATAGCGTTTATCAGAAAATATTGCTACAATGTACATGTAAAGAAAATATTTTGTTATCATAGCATTATAAAACAAAACCTAATTATATAAATTCGTAGTCATTTATGCTTCTCTATATTTCATGTAGAAACTAGCTGATACCCGCGACTTTGTTAGATATATTAACAAAGTTTTCATTTGTGCAAGAAAACACACATCATTTAACACGTAGTTGTTTCTTAAAACTTTACTAGCATTATATTATATGAAGATAGATTCTTTTAGTTAAATGCCAATTATCTGGGATATACAACTTGGAAAATTTTATTATTTTTATTGACTGATTGGGACTTTTGCTGTAATAAATACATAACTTGGGAACCCTATAATTTTAAATATATATGTACATATAAGTGAAGCACAACTAATTGCTAAAAAAAACGTAAAAAACTTCCGTCAAAACTATGAATAATATTTTTGTTATGTTTTAATAGGAATCACCAAATAAATTATGTGGATAGAGTAAACATTAAATATACATTTATGGCTAATGTATGGAATTTAAACCTTTTTGAAGTCATGTATTTCTTACGAGCTTCACGTACACTAGTCTTAAGGGAGTCAAATTTCCATTTAAATCTTGATCTTTTGTGGAAGCAACTTATTAAAATTCTTTATTTATTAAAATCAATTTCCTGGTAGTGGTAAGAGAGATAATAGCAAACATACTCGTCAAAACGAGTAAGTATAAATTTAGGGATAAATTAATTATTATTAATGATTCAATTGAATGTAAAGTCATAGTCTGAATTACAATAATTGGATCTTAATATTTTCTATGATTCAGAAAAATTAAAACGTATACGTATTTCGTCGACAGGTATAAATTCTATTGGATATTTCTTAGCCGATACAAGTTTCATCTTTTATTACCACACATACATTTATTTCTGTACACTATTACATTTATATGCATACTAAGAAAATTATAACTACAACTTACTAGGTTTATTTTTTGTAAGTTAAGATGAAATTGAAATAAATGTCTATTTTTCCTGTTTACAGCTCACCAATTTTGATCTTAGAAGCCATTAATGTATGATAAATAAATCAAGTAAAGAAATTAATTTTGAGGCAGAGTTCTTATCTCTTATTTTTTGCAGAAAATAATTTTAATTTTAAACGTCTGTTCTGGGACTAATTGGACTTGTAAATACTATGTAGCAGTTAGAGGTCAATTGTATAAATTATTTAATTTTACGAGTAGCATGTGTTTTAGCTATGACAATTAAAATTTTAAAGTAGGCAATAGCTTTAGTAAATATTCAAAGATAAATGAAAAACTCAATTTATTATGATTAATATTAAAAATTCTACCGAGAATATAGATGATAATTTAAACTAACTCATAAATCATCATCAAGAATACTGTTAGTCGAGTTAAGTAAGAATTACCTATGAATTGAAATTTTTCTGCAAAATGAGGATGTTAACATGACAAATCTCGGTCAAGAGCTATACAACCCCTTATAGACTTTCTTAGGAAACTAGACTTCAACTTCAAAAAATATTATCTTAAAGGTTTTAACTTTCTTTAGTGTTTCTAATAATAAATGTGGTTGATTTCTTTTTTGCATTCTGACTGTCATAAATTATATAAATTGAAAATGATAGGCATAATTCAGGTATATACTCCCAAAATATAAAAAAAATGCTTAGGCCATTTTATTATTTTGTGTTTGATTATGATAATTTATAAGTAAATAAATTATTTTTACAAGACACGTACTGGACATATTGCTTGCATTGGTAGTGAAGAATAAGTATAAAAACAAATATTATTAATAAATAAACTTACATATGTCTTTCTTAAAACTTGCATAAAATTATTCTAAACTTTAACTAATTCGGAGGTTAAAACTAAGCTTATTTTTCATGCTTTTTACTCCAAAATATACGAGACAACAGAACCTCATGTATATCATAATTAGAAACACGTGGCGTATAATTCAGTGCATCAGATGCAGTATGCGGTGGTTTAAGGACGTCGAACGTGTGTCAGTCATGATTAGAATGTCTCGTTGTGCCATCGCCGTTAGACGGAATGAAGATAAGCTTTGGAAATTCTGATTTAATATTTAATATTTCTATTAGAAATGTAAGATTTTCATCTATATTATATAATTTTAAACTATTTTTATTAAATGGTTGATGTAATCGTAGCGATAATTTAAATTCTAATATGGCTTTTCCTTCGTAAATATTTTCAGAAATGTAAATATGCAATATACTTTTTTTCTGCAAAGAATATTTTATTAGTCACCCTAGGAATGTGAGACGGAAAATTTGTGAAGTTTTGTTAAATTATACATACGTTGTCTATAAAATTGTTGGCACACAATGGCACCAGATGCGACTCGCGGTCACTATAAAAGGTTATTTAAAAGAATTAATTCTAGTTGTATTTTAAAACGAGCATCTATGCTATGTAAAATTCTTTTTAAATAAGTTTAGTTTGGAAAATATTTATTTGTTAAATATTTTATAGAAATGCTAGAAGACCCGGCAAACTTCGTATCGCCCTATAATCAAGAAATATTCGTTACGTTTTTTTATTTTATATTTTTGGAGTTTACCTATAAAAGCCATAAATCTCCGTGTTTTGAAGTGCAACAGAATGATTGACATATTAGTTAGTTGTCAAATCTAATGTAACAAAAAAACGTTTTTATCAACAACTACTAATAAATTAAAAATTAATTAAAAAAAACATTGTCCAGCGGACAAAATTGTGAATCTAAATCATTCCCAGATCCCCTTGAATACACACAAAAAATTTCATCAAAATTGGTCCAGTCGTTTGAGAGAAGTTCAGTGACATACACACTCACAGAAGAATTATATATATAAAGATTTAAAATTTTCTACATTTGTGGTTCTTTTGTCTTCTGCAAAATAGTTTTGTAGATATATACATAATTTGAACATTTATTTAATATATTTTTTACCACAAAATTAATGTAACATGATAATACATATATATTTATTACATTCTTTATTTATATATGAGGATAATAATCATAATATTTCGTATACCTTTCTAAATTTTGTATGAATAAAAATTTGGATTTTGCTTATTAATAGAAAAAATGAATGATGTAAAATTTTATTAAAAACTGACGGATTTAAATAAATATCTTCTGGTAAATTTCATCAAAATATTTCAAAGTCACAGAAATTTTATATGGCGTGATAAACGTTGATAAAAATATGACAAAGGATGTCACGGATAAAACTAATATGAGATACTTGTGTTTCGTTTCAGAGTTAGAAGGACTTTCATATTTTATATAAAAGTCCGAAACTCTGAAACCCCGCTTAGGTTAAGCTACTCAGTGATACATTGTTATTAAGACGCTTACTTTTCTCGCCCTTTGGTAGGTATTTTTCATAGGGATACAAACTTTATGAGTATCAATTTTTTCGATTCCTTATCGATTCTCTTTAATAATAACTATTCGATGATGAAATGTTATAAAAATATAAAATTGAAAACAAATATTTTATATAAAGAAATAAAAAAAATACCTACCCAACTACGAATATTGTGGGAATTGTTTTATAAGCATGAAAATTCATATTTCTACTTAATGAGTTATTTTTGAAGCATTAAATACCTTTGAAATAATTTTACATTTACTTTATTTTAATGGTAAATCTTTAAAGTAATTACGAAAACAGAATTTAAAATAACGATTTATATCTATACAAAATATTTAAAAAGGTTCAAACTTTATTATTCTATTAGAAATCACAAAAGTCGTTAACTAATTTGAATCTCATCAATAGTATGGGTTGTGATTAATCTTTCAACCGCTTCCTCGCGTTAACGCTAAGCTAGAACTGCAAATCTCTAATTAGCTACTTAGGATCAATACTTGATAGTTTGATATTAAGAATCACATTACAAAAGGATCATTTTAATCCACAATTTAAGATATTTCACGTTTCATACGATTTTACTTTAGTCTAACAAAGACAAAATTTTATAAAATATCTATATTAAACATATAATTTCTTAATACAGATAATTTTTATATTGTAATTTTCACAAAAATTTAGTAAGTTGTAAGTTACTTTATTTAAAAATGTAACAATATATACATGTTGTTATCAATAACTATATTTATTGAATTATTTTTTAGCTTTTAGTACATTTAACTTGAAAACAACTACGCTTGTTTATAATAAAACCCTTTAACTTATATTTTATTTTAAATTTTACTATGTACCTACTCTGTATTAGTTATGTTATACATGGATAGCAATAACTTTATATATTTTATTTGGTACTAAGAAACTTTCAGACAATAAGGCCTAAGGTTTGCTGATGAGATCGCTGAGTTTACATTTACATGTTTAATTATACATATTTTACACATAAAACAGATACATTCTGGAGATGTATAACCCTCTTCTTTCATTATATTTAAAAGATAATGGAATAATTAATTCCATACAATTAAAGTATGAAAACAAACAAAATATAATACAAACTATTATTCTAGTACAAATATGTTTTACTATCAATGGCATGTGTGAATATATTTTATACTGAACATAGTCCAGTTTAGGTACACTTGTTTCAAAAAAATTAACCTCATATCTTAATATGAAAGGGGTAAATATATACCTACTTTAATTTAATTAAATGGATGGTTACGGATTGCTCATAAAATATGATTTTATGGCATTGATATAATTTATAAAGATTAAAGTTAATTTTAATCCTCAGCTATTCAAATATGGCCTTAAATTAAAAAGGGATTTAATATAATACACAGTAGAGAAGAGAAAGATCGTATAAATCCTGATTAGGTTGTCAAGGGAGCCTTTTGAGTTAAAAACAAAATTCGGAGATATTGTATAGCCATATATTGAAGTCTGTTAAGTTAATTGTTTTAGTCTCCACTTTAAATTACGATAATTTCGATCTAAAACGCCAAAAACAAAAAAGAATGTTGTAATGGCTTTTATGCGAATTATGTATGAAATTAATTACGTTACACTTATGGTACCAGAATAGACAATTTGTTTATGTCAGTAAAATTGAAAAAAAATCATCAAATGTTACAAAGCAGGGAGATTTTAAAAGATCCCATGTTATATCTCACAGAGAAAACTCTAAGATAGTTTACTCTACATCATACATATGCATGGATAAAAACGTATATTGCGCAGGTACTGCTTTAAAATCAGAGAGGCCAGAAAATATCGATAACATCTAACTCTATGGTGAATAATGAAGAAAAATTCAGCATAAAATAGCCACTAGAACACGCAAAGTGAGTTACGATCCACCAGGGGGTCACATCTATTAACCTTCGGGAAGTGTCTGAATTATCAGTCTGGGACATAGCAGAACAAAGTTCTGGATGCAGTTTTAGAGCTCCCAGTGTATCCATAAGAGGCTCACAAAGGTTAAGTAGAGATGTGGTTGGTATGCCAGCCATTCTAAAGGGAAAGACTCCACCTGCAGAGAAAAGGCCTAATATTCATAGAATTTAACAAAGCTTACTAAAAAGAATTCCTATATTATTTATCCACTTCGAAGCAATTACATGAAAACAGAGTTTTGACATTTTATGAGTCTATTAAAAAAATAGAGTAAAGAAGAATAATTAAGTAATTAATGCATATTTGCAATATAAATTATATCAGAGGTAGAGAGTCAGTAAAGTCAGGTAAAAATAAGTTTAAAAATTACAAAAAGTACTAAAGAACATAAGAAAAGCAAAAAGGATTGTAGCTCTATGGCTTACTTCATTATTTCGAAGCATTATGTAGGAATAAGATTTTAGAAAAAAAAAACAAGTATTGTACGTAATTGAGAGTATTTGTTTGAAATTATTTTTCGTTTAACTAATAACGTTATTAAAACAGATGTTATTGACTTTTAATATTTTATATTATAATATGTAGTCGCAACTATAATCTTTTAAGGTCTTATATATTGTATAAAATTATAAATTATCTTAATTTTTATATTTATAGAAACAGAAGCGAAAACAATAATTTAATAATATTGTGGTAGCACATGCTTAAGTTCTTCAGAAAATATAAGCTGTGTTGTGAAAGTTTGGAGAGGAGTATGGTTCCAACCGGTGAATGGATCGTGTTTCCTCAATAACTTACAATTTCCCTCACGCGTTCGCATCAGTGCGAGTATTGTTTAACTTTTTATCTCTCCGGGATTTATATAAACTCGTCACAAATCCTTTGAGGATAAAGCTGAAAAGTTTTACAAATCAAGAAACAAAGTTTACAATCCCTCCAATTTAGTCCAAAATAAGACGCATTTGTGGTGTGCGAGATATTAGATTAAAATAGTATATTGAAAAATAACTAGTTAATGTTTCTATAAAAATCACAACAGTTATCAAGAAAGAGTTATTATTATTTTTCGCAATAAAATATAAATTCTCTTCAAATTTTGAATTTTATTTATTTATTATGATCATTTATGAGTTTCATCCGCATTGATCGTGAAATCGATGATTTGACGTGTTTTGATTTTGTTTTGTTGTAGCGAACTGTTTTATGTTCGTTAATTGGCAGTCTCCGTATCGCTTAGTGATTATTCTTAGGAAGGTCTGAAAATTATTTTTATACTAAGTACATAATAGGCATAAATTGAAATTGCTCCATGACTTTGTTCCAATCTCTAATAAAATCCGTACTTTTTTTTGCTTTTATAATTATTTATCACATCAAATCAACTAATCAAAGATCTAAATTTCCAACAAAAAGATATAATGTAAATATATTTCTATAAAAATTATTGGTTTTAATAATGCCTAGTTATATTCATGAACTGTTTTTCTTGCTTTATTAGATCCCAAGTATTCTATTAACTCATATAATAATGTTTATCTGTTTCTATTCATTAGTTTACGTTATTGGTAATAAAACTATGATGACTGTAGATTTTATTTAATATCTTGGTAAAGAAGTGACCCTGACAAAAGGATTTTTTCAACAAATGAAAGCCCTGATGCGGTTTGGGGATGATATTCAATGATAACTTTCTCAAGAGTGCTCGCAGGTTTTATTATCGCCCATCACCCCTGACCTGTCATCTGAATACTCATACATTTTGTAAATAATGTAATTTTTATATGTTCAAAATACATTCCAGGAATTTGTTTTGTTTCCTTCAAATACAGGATTTTTTTAATGAGATTCCTTGATAGTCCTTTTATACAACTGCTTATTAAAATAGAACCGTATTTCGTGAAGCCGACTTCACTGCTACGTCATCCCCTAGTAGTCTTTGGTTACGAAGCAGTACTTACAAAGGACTTTGAAATAGCTCTCAACGCTTTATATTTACTCGGATTCGATATACTATTCAAACAACCCTTATCATGGAAGTGTTATGAGATATCATTATAATTGTATTTTTTTAATAAATACTCCAAAATTTATTAAGATATAATAATTTCAAATTTGGAGTGGATAATTTAAGAGTTATAAATGTGATATTGAGTAAGATACGAACGTCAAACGACTGGGTAGCTAGAGCGACAGTAGATGTAATAGATCAGCTATTCTATCTCATATTCATCATAATATATTTGATGTCGACATTTATAGTTTTTCTATTTGAAGCTTAAACATATGAAAACTCTATATTTTCCAAATAATAATATCTATACGACTGTGATAGACATCTAGAAAACTGTGAAAAAAACAATTTAAATTTGTCAACTGAGTGAAAAACTTGTGGCCTTAAATAACCGGGTATTCAAAAACAACAAGACTTTCAGAACTTGTGTTAGGGTTTAATATAACGTTTGAAAAAAAATACGTATTATCTACATTATACAAGGAAAACAGTAAGATTTAAAAGAAAATGGTTGGTACAAAAAACTTTTTTACATCTCGTCTGCTCGTGATTATGGTTGCTGAAAAGTAGCCGAAACGTTGAGAGTATGTAGCTTCTTACAAAAATAAAGCACACGTAATATATCCGAAAAAATATTAGTTTCATTTAAAATCCTAATAATATATTAGACCAACAATATCCTCCAAACAAAAAATTGGAGAAGTTAAAAATTTACCAGATTTTCTTTGTTGAAAAAATATGGAATTTTTAAATTAAGTTCAATTTCAGGACCCTTCCTAAAAACTCTATAATAGAAATAAAGAAACACTTAGATTCCAGGTTTTAATTAAAATAATCAAATTATTATAAGTCGAAAAAAAACATATATTTATTAAAATTAAGGTAGCTTCAATTATTATAATCTAATTGAAGGCATTTATATATATGATTTTGACAAAGCACGAATAACTAACTCTTTTTAATGATTAATTTATTTTTTTACTCTTAGTATTATGAAATTCAATATTTTAAAATTTAGTTTGAGCAACTAAGACGAGGAGATGAGACAACAGGAGCGGTAAATTGCTTAATTGGCATGTAACTTCTGTATGAAAGTAAGAAAAAACTGCTGAAGATGTTCTTGTTCGTGAAGATGCACTTTTTGTTAGGTTATTCAGTAAGATGTTACCTCTAATGATAAAATTACAATCCTCATTAATTCAATTATTCGATAAACAAATTTAGATTTAAGTTTATTATATAAACATTTATATTTGTCATCCATCCATTGATATATTTTTTCTGTTAAATAAAACAAATATTTCTTGATGTAGACATCTTAAGTTATAGCACCTGAGAGAGTTCAATAAATAGATGTATTTCATAATTTTTTATTTAAAACGTGGTTAAAAAAATAATATGTTGTGAAACTTTGAATAGATATGTACTTCTGTAAGGAAAGAAAAATACCTGATAGGTATCGTATCTACTACCATTTCGATCCAAGTGTTTGAGTTTTATTAAAGCTGTGTTTGAATTTTATAAATTATATACAGGTATTATAAGTTCATTGTTTTTTATAAGTATATATGTATAGGTTTTTTTTGAAGCTTCAAATAAAATCTACTTGATTAAAACGATTTCCACCTTTCATTTTCTTAACACAAAAAAAATCTTAATAAAATATTTTATTTTTAAAGAATAAAGTTACTCTTATTATTTTAAATATACAAAACTTGATGAGTAAGCATTAATAAATTGCCAAATTAATTTCTTTAATTTTTAACTTAACGAACAGGTAGAAAAGGTAACATGGGTTTCGAGTGAAAAGAAATAAATCAATAGTAGCTTTTATTTATATGTAGGTCACTACTACATCTTTACATGTACGTTTTCCTAAAAAATATTTCCCCATAGTAAAATGTAGCAAATTGGACAGAAGGTAGATTTATAACGATCGCAGACGAAGCCAAGTTTAAAGACGTTGTAAGCATAATATATTTTATCAAAACAAATTGATTACAAATACAACATGATTATTTATAATTGAATATTTATTCACGATGATTTTTATATCTCTTGTAGTAATTTAAACTTACTTACACATGTTTTTCTATTTTTCATATATGACAATTGAAAATAACTTTTTAAAAATTTTCACATACATATGTATTAATAAGACGAAAAGCTTTTTAAAATATTTCATTTCTTAATATCGTATTACTCAGATGCCAGTTAATTTTAAACACACATTTTATATAGTTCAGTTTTATATGTTTCATTTAAGTTTGTTTTCTAAGAACCAACGTAGTACAAAAGATCATCAGGTGTTATATACAAAGTTCTTTATCCCATTTATCCATTATTATTTTTCATAACAACTAAGCCATAAATCAAAGTCGGAAAAGTTATGTTGTAACAACATCAACATTTATTGCCTGTAAATAATTAAGAAGTTTACATCGATTGTAAGATGAAATATTACGGTATAAGGAAGACGTATTAAATTATTAAAACTACATGATAAAATCTGAGTCCTTCTATAGTTCTATATAAATGCGACCTTAATCTCAAAAGATTCCTCAATTAAGTATTTAATGGTTTTGTTGAAGAGGAAAGTACTAATTAACTAATGTTATTTATTTGGTTTTCCTGTATGTGGTATTAAGATTTTTATCTTACCATTGTTCTCTTACAGTGTATGCATTAAGCATATGCTCCTTTATTTATTTAAAAAATGATAGCGGTATATAATATGTAAAGGCTTCTATTCGCTCTGGATCTTGATTTTTGTCTTTTTAACATTGTTTACGACTTAAGAAAACCTTTATTTTCTAAAAACCACTTGGTAAAGGAACAAAAGGGTATTACGATTCTCTTAGAGTGATAAGTATGTTTTTCATGCAATAGTAAAACTCTTTCCTTGTAATTCTATTATACTTTGCTTTGCATTTGCGAATAGACAATTAAATTCTTTAAACTGCGTGGCCTCTCATCTTTGATAATATAAAATATGTTTAATTTTGTTTATTCTTTGGTTTTTGATGAATAGTTTCAGCTGCATAGATTTTAATATTCGATTGAAATCTGTATAACAGTTCTTGAAATCTTATTCTTTCGAATGCATTTTACATTTTTGGCATAATAGTTTCTGACTGAATACTGACTGACTAAATACTATATGTAATAATGATCTTAATGTGTACACAGGTTGAAATACCGAGTCATGATGTTTTAAAGTAATCAAAAGCGATATGTAAAACTATGTACTTTAAATACGTATTTGACTTAATTTCATGAATCTCTTGTTATTTCAGATGTTCACTAATGTTATTTATTACGGAATAAAATGAAACTTACCAAAACTTTTTTAGATTAACGTTAAAAAACCTGACAGTCGCAAAAAAGTATGTACAATATTAGTACTGAAAATTGTAGTAAAACTTTACTTGGTCTAAATAACACCGTTGTTAATAATTGTTCCACCTTATTGCAGAAAACTAAAGTAAAATTTGACTATAACTGCCACAAGAGACTCAAATCTAAATGAATTCATAATATTAAATTATAGATTTAGTTATATTTTATATTAAGTCGATGCAATCAATAGAAAAAGTTAAAGTTTTGAAGAGATATCATTGGACATGATACAAAGTAATTGGACAGCGAAAGTACCAAAAAGGCTTAATTTGCTATCATTCTTTGACTCCATAGTTGAAAATTCTACGAAATTGCTTTATCATAAACGAATGGTTTAAGTTACTGTGGTAATATGTCAGGGATTTGGAAGAAAACAAAATTAAACTTATTTATTTCAGGCCTAGGATGAAATTCGTCTACTACTAATAGGATTATAATAAGTTACAAAAATATAAAAGTGTTATAGAAGATTTTGTATGTGTGGTTTTCCGATGGGTCCTGAAAAAGATGAACTTGTCATACTTTGGTTTATAAATTATTTTGAAGTAAAGGGATTTTAAATATTAGTTTAAAATATTTCATCTAGTTGAAACTTATTCAAAGATAAGATAAAGAAAAAGGCATGGATGATAAAACGTGACATTTATTCTGATCCAAAGAGCATTTTGAAGCAAATTTCCGAACAACGAAAAGAAAGATGGAAAAGATTTCTTGTGACTATCAAAAGAATTAGATAATTTAAATTAAAGTTATGATTAGTTGAAAAGCAGTGGTTCGGGTATCAAATGCTTTATATTATTCTAAAGAATCAAAGCACGTGTTAAAGTAATTCAGTTTTTAATACTAGAATAATGTGGACTCTGAGACGTTTGAAATAGACTTTGCAACATAATGTTGATCCATCTAAATTGTTTTAAGATCGTTCTTTGGATTGTTATAAATGTAAAAAGTACAGTAAAAGTATAAAATTTGTGCACAGAAATTGCAAAACATTCTGAATAAAGCAATTTAATGTAAGAAATTTCAGTGAACTTCTAAAAAATACCAGTTTTTTTTTTCCAAGATTCCTTCAAGCTAAAAGTATTGCATATATAAGCACTAAATATCGGTTTTAAAGTTTTATGACAAAATGCGTGAATTGAAAAGAAAGTTTGATTGTATTTTGTAATCCAAAACAAAACATAGATATTTCGTAAATAATCTAAATGTTTATTTTCCATACTTTCCAGTCTGAGTCAGATAAAAGATTTGACATGCACGTCTTATAAATATTATAACGAATTGACATACACCTTAAAGTTTTACCTTTGTTATTATATATATATAAGAATGTGTTTAATTAACTTAAAAAATACACACCCAAAATATTAGGTGTTATAGTGCAAAAGTTATACAGATATAAATGAACATATTGAGATTGCTTCAAACTATGTAAGATTATATACGACTGAATGAATGTCAATTATGAATAGAATCTCTCACAATAGTCTTGCAGAAACCACTTTAGTTGCAATACGCGAAGAATGCAGCTCTGAGAGAATAAGAAATCTATTGGATGAATTTTTTTTTCTTTATTAAAACTGATACAAAATTTAAAAAATCCTATTAAGAATATTTCTTGAATACTTGGTAGACAAATGATATCTTATAATTTTCTACTGTGTTATCTAAATGAAGGCTTTATATGGTTTACTATCCCACTAAAGACTCAAGGATTAACTATTGACAGTGGATTAGACTATTAGACATTAATGAATTAGACCACTGATAGATCAAGACAGACAAAGTACAGTCTGCCTCCCTCAAAGGATGGATGACGCCATTGATAGATTGAATACTGTAAAATTTTAATTCAGCAATAAATTTTCTGATTTTTGTCCTAAGAATTTTGTGGTCGTAATGAAAAAAATGACAAGACCAATTATAGTAATTTAACTGTTGACGAACTTAGTTTTTAATTTTGTAATAGTATTGACTGATTTTGAAAGTATACTTATAAACAAAACTTTAGTTCCAGTTAGACCATAACAGATATTTACTATGATTTACGTCAGAAAAATGTCCTGTTACCTGTAATTATTCATTTCAATAACCTGCTTTATACAATATTGCATGTTATTAAATACTTTATGTTTGATATATTATCAATTGGACTAGACAGTGATTGTAAGCGAAAATTGAACAAGCCTAGGTTCTCTGAGGTAATATTTCTATTATTTTTACTAAAATAATATTTAATATTTTTTCATGTACATATATATTTTTTATACGTATTACCTTAATGAAATACTATGAATTAGTTATTTATGGATTAGAAAACTCGTAACAGCTATAATTTGTTATATAAAACTTACAATCTACATTCAAAAAGTCCCTTTTATGTTGCTGAACAAAAGGTGAGATTATCAGAATAAGAGGTTCTAATTTTTATAACTGTCTTTACAAATTTTGTTGTTTGAATAATGTTGAAATACAATTTCTATTAAATTTAAGGTTAAAACTGGGATGGAGAAGCTTGAGTCATGCAATGCACATAGTTATGTCTAATTTTCTATTTGTATTTCATTAAATGATATGTTTTTTCTATATTCTTATATTATATCATTTCAATGTTACATACTACTTATAACTTAATTTTGTTTGTTTAATATGTTTGTCCTATTGGTAACATACATGTACAGTGCATTTCCATAATACTATATGTATATTATAAAGAAAAAGTACATTACTCTCAGGCTTCTCATTTAAAAATTTTACCTGATCTAGTAATGAATAAATACAAATATTTTTTCAAAAGAAAGCATTGGTTTCAATACATATTTCAATAGTTATTTATCAATTCAATTCCGTGTTATGAGCGACGTTGCCTGATATAATACTTATGTTATATTAAATTTGTCACGAATTTTTTTAAAATAAGAAATTAGGAATGATTGTTGCCTTATTTAGTCGTATAATATCAAAGCTGTCTCACTTTGGCTTAATGCTCCGTTGACTTCAGGGCAATTAAAATTTTCCATTTAATATTTTTCTCCTGCTATACATTATGGGAGCTCGTATAAAAGTATTCTAATTCTACTTTATAATGTAAAAAAATATGAAATATTAAATAAAAATTTGTCTTTTGAATAATTTTGTATTATGTTTTACATCATCAGTATCTAAGGAGTTCTTGTGCCATGATATAAGAACTAATATAGAACATTTTATCTCATAGTTATTAATTTTTACATTATCTAGATATTTTATTGAGTTAAATGAAATTAGGATTAATTTTGCGGTTTTATTATATGAATTTTCGTTATTGGACTAATGGATATTAAATATGCAGCACGCATTTAATACGAGTGTATTATGAATATTGAATATATCTTTATTAAACACGGCAACTGCAAAGTCAAAACGGTGAAAGATTAAAATATTCAGTATGGACAGTATCTTTGACTTGTCTTTTGGTATTAAACGAATTTCAATCAATCGAAGAAATGCAAGACAATTTAGAGCTACTCTGTAACCATATCGGTGATTATGAGAGATTATATGTTTCCAACTCAAGCACACACTGGTACAAAGGGTCTGGTTGTTTTGTTGTGTATTAATTTCAAGCCTTCATTTATCTTTTACTCCAATTATAATCTATTTAATCTCATAAAAAAATCACTACTAAGAAGCAAATTCTTACAACGGTTGCACTTTTTTTCACTCACAATGCACGTTGCTAAATTAAGAAATCTACAATCTATAACTCACCTTTGAGTATACCTTTGAGTATACCTAAATGATATGTGGATAGTCGCGATGACATTTGCCGCTCTCATTTTCTTAACCTGGGTGACCTCAAAATTCTTCATGATCTAAACGTTGGTAGGCACTAGTTTAGACAAATAAATTTTTATTTATGTCCGTAAGAATTTTCTGTGTTTTGGCTCAACATAAAACAGTCCGCAGTTCATTAATTAGCATAATATATTTTTAAAGTAGAAATAAAAGATATATTATCGTTAATTAATATTCCCGATAATAAGTTTAAAGCACGTTATATACACACCACATAGACTCTAGATTCACAGTTTTGTCCGCTGGACAATGTTTTTTTCATTAATTTTTAATTTATTAGTAATTGTTTTATTACAAACGTTTTTTTTCGACATTAGATTTGAAAACTAACTATGAAACTATGAAACGGGGCTCTCTGATTGGTCGGTAAACTGTTTATATAATTTTTTCGCCATTTTATTATTATTAAATATTGTCATTTGTCTTTCTAACTTCTAAGAACAAGTGAATAGGTTTTAATTAGTTTATTAGTAAACAGTGGATTAATTTATTAACAGAGGATTAATTTATTAACAGTTGATTAATTTATTAACAGTTGATTAATTTATTAACAGTTGATTAATTTATTAACAGTTGATTAATTTATTAACAGTGGATTAATTTATTAACAGTTGATTAATTTATTAACAGTGGATTAATTTATTAACAGTTGATTAATTTGTTAACAGTGGATTTACTACCAGTTGATTAATTTGTTAACAGTTGATTAATTTATTAACAGTCTATTAATTTATAAACAGTTGATTAATTTATTAATAGTGGATTAATTTATTAACAGTGGATTTACTAACAGTTGATTAATTTATTAACAGTTGATTAATTTATTAACAGTGGATTTACTAACAGTTGATTAATTTATTAATAGTGGATTTACTAACAGTTGATTAATTTATTTACAGTTGATTAATTTATTAACAGTTGGATAAATTTATTAACAGTGGATTAATTTATTAACAGTTGATTCATTTAGCGACAGGGGATTTACTAACAGTTGATTAATTTATTAACAGTTGATTAATTTATTATGTAACAGTGGATTAATTTATTAACAGTGGATTTACTAACAGTTGATTAATTTATTAACAGAATATTTACTAACAGTTGATTAATTTATTAACAGTTGATTATAAATTAATCAACTGTTAGTAAATCCACTGTTAATAAATTAATCCACTGTTAATAAATTAATCAACTGTTAATAAATTAATCAGTTAGTTATTAACAGTTGATTAATTTATTAACAGTTGATTAATTTATTAACAGTTGATTAATTTATTAACAGTCTATTAATTTATTAACAGTGGATTAATTTATTAACAGTGGATTTACTAACAGTTCATTAATTTATTAACAGTTGATTAATTTATTAACAGTGGATTAATTTATTAACAGTTGATTAATTTATTAACAGTTGATTAATTTATTAACAGAGGATTAATTTATTAACAGTCTATTAATTTATTAACAGTGGATTAATTTATAAACAGTGGATTTACTAACAGTTGATTAATTTATTAACAGAGGATTTACTAACAGTTGATTAATTTATTAACAGAGGATTAATTTATTAACAGTTGATTCATTTAGCGACCGGGGATTTACTAACAGTTGATTAATTTATTAACAGTTGATTATAAATTAATCAACTGTTAGTAAATCCACTGTTAATAAATTAATCCACTGTTAATAAATTAATCAGTTAGTTATTAACAGTTGATTAATTTATTAACAGTTGATTAATTTATTAACAGTTGATTAATTTATTAACAGAGGATTTACTAACAGTTGATTAATTTATTAACAGTTGATTAATTTATTAACAGAGGGTTAATTTATTAACAGTTGATTAATTTATTAACAGTTTGATTAATTTATTAACAGTGGATTAATTTATTAACAGTTGATTAATTTATTAACAGTGGATTAATTTATTAACAGTGGATTTACTAACAGTTGATTAATTTATAAACAGAGGATTTACTAACAGTTGATTAATTTTTTAACAGTGGATTAATTTATTAACAGAGGGTTAATTTATTAACAGTTGATTAATTTATTAACAGTTTGATTAATTTATTAACAGTGGATTAATTTATTAACAGTTGATTAATTTATTAACAGAGGATTAATTTATTAACAGTTGATTCATTTAGTAACAGGGGATTTACAAACAGTTGATTAATTTATTAACAGTGGATTAATTTATTAACAGTGGGTTTATTAACAGTTGATTAATTTATTAACAGTGGGTTTACTAACAGTTGATTAATTTATTAACAGTTGATTAATTTATTAACAGTTTATTAATTTATTAACAGTTGATTAATTTTTTAACATTGGATTTACTAACAGTTGATTAATTTATTCACAGAGGATTTACTAACAGTTGATTAAATTATTAACAGTTGATTAATTTATTAACAGTGGATTAATTTATTAACAGTTGATTAATTTATTAACAGTTGATTAATTTATTAACAAAGGATTAATTTATTAACAGTGGATTAATTTATTAACAGTTGATTAATTTATTAACAGTGGATTAATTTATTAACAGTGGATTTACTAACAGTTGATTAATTTATTAACAGTTGATTAATTTATTAACAGTGGATTAATTTATTAACAGTTGATTAATTTATTAACAGTTGATTAATTTATTAACAGAGGATTAATTTATTAACAGTCTATTAATTTATTAACAGTGGATTAATTTATTAACAGTGGATTTACTAACAGTTGATTAATTTATTAACAGTTGATTATAAATTAATCAACTGTTAGTAAATCCACTGTTAATAAATTAATCCACTGTTAATAAATTAATCAACTGTTAATAAATTAATCAGTTAGTTATTAACAGTTGATTAATTTATTAACAGTTGATTAATTTATTAACAGTTGATTTATTTATTAACAGTTGATTAATTTATTAACAGTCTATTAATTTATTAACAGTTGATTAATTTATTAACAGTGGATTAATTTATTAACAGTGGATTTACTAACAGTTGATTAATTTATTAACAGTTGATTAATTTATTAACAGTTGATTAATTTATTAACAGTCTATTAATTTATTAACAGTTGATTAATTTATTAACAGTGGATTAATTTATTAACAGTGGATTTACTAACAGTTGATTAATTTATTAACAGTTGATTAATTTTTTAACAGTGGATTAATTTATTAACAGTTGATTAATTTATTAACAGTGGGTTTACTAACAGTTGATTAATTTATTAACAGTTGATTAATTTATTAACAGTTGATTAATTTATTAACGGTTGATTATAAATTAATCAACTGTTAGTATTTACTTAGTGGATTTCCACTGTTAATAAATTAATCCACTGTTAATAAATTAATCAACTGTTAATAAATTAATCAGTTAGTTATTAACAGTTGATTAATTTATTAACAGTCTATTAATTTATTAACAGTTGATTAATTTATTAACAGAGGATTAATTTATTAACAGTTGATTCATTTAGTAACAGGGGATTTACAAACAGTTGATTAATTTATTAACAGTGGATTAATTTAGTAACAGTGGGTTTATTAACAGTTGATTAATTTAGTAACAGGGGATTTACTAACAGTTGATTAATTTATTAACAGTGGGTTTACTAACAGTTGATTAATTTATTAACAGTTGATTAATGTATTAACAGTTTATTAATTTATTAACAGTTGATTAATTTATTAACAGTGGATTTACTAACAGTTGATTAATTTATTAACAGTTGATTAATTTTTTAACAGTGGATTAATTTATTAACAGTTGATTAATTTATTAACAGTGGATTTACTAACAGTTGATTAATTTATTAACAGTTGATTTATTTATTAACAGTGGGTTTACTAACAGTTGATTAATTTATTAACAGTTGATTAATTTATTAACAGTGGATTTACTAACAGTTGATTAATTTGTTAACAGTTGATTAATTTATTAACAGTTGATTAATTTATTAACAGTCTATTAATTTATTAACAGTTGATTAATTTATTAACAGTTGATTAATTTATTAACAGTTGATTAATTTTTTAACAGTGGATTAATTTATTAACAGTTGATTAATTTATTAACAGTGGGTTTACTAACAGTTGATTAATTTATTAACAGTTGATTAATTTATTAACAGTTGATTAATTTATTAACAGTGGGTTTACTAACAGTTGATTAATTTATTAACAGTTGATTAATTTATTAACAGTGGGTTTACTAACAGTTGATTAATTTATTAACAGTTGATTAATTTATTAACAGTTGATTAATTTATTAACGGTTGATTATAAATTAATCAACTGTTAGTATTTACTTAGTGGATTTCCACTGTTAATAAATTAATCAACTGTTAATAAATTAATCAGTTAGTTATTAACAGTTGATTAATTTATTAACAGTCTATTAATTTATTAACAGTTGATTAATTTATTAACAGAGGATTAATTTATTAACAGTTGATTCATTTAGTAACAGGGGATTTACAAACAGTTGATTAATTTATTAACAGTGGATTAATTTAGTAACAGTGGGTTTATTAACAGTTGATTAATTTAGTAACAGGGGATTTACTAACAGTTGATTAATTTATTAACAGTGGGTTTACTAACAGTTGATTAATTTATTAACAGTTGATTAATGTATTAACAGTTTATTAATTTATTAACAGTTGATTAATTTATTAACAGTGGATTTACTAACAGTTGATTAATTTATTAACAGTTGATTAATTTATTAACAGTCTATTAATTTATTAACAGTTGATTAATTTATTAACATTGTATTAATTTATTAACAGTTGATTAATTTATTAACAGTGGATTTACTAACAGTTGATTAATTTATTAACAGAGGATTTACTAACAGTTGATTAATTTATTAACAGTTGATTAATTTATTAACAGAGGGTTAATTTATTAACAGTTGATTAATTTATTAACAGTTTGATTAATTGATTAACAGTGGATTAATTTATTAACAGTTGATTAATTTATTAACAGAGGATTAATTTATTAACAGTTGATTCATTTAGTAACAGGGGATTTACAAACAGTTGATTAATTTATTAACAGTGGATTAATTTATTAACAGTGGGTTTATTAACAGTTGATTAATTTATTAACAGTTGATTAATTTAGTAACAGGGGATTTACTAACAGTTGATTAATTTATTAACAGTGGGTTTACTAACAGTTGATTAATTTATTAACAGTTGATTAATGTATTAACAGTTTATTAATTTATTAACAGTTGATTAATTTATTAACAGTGGATTTACTAACAGTTGATTAATTTATTAACAGTTGATTAATTTTTTAACAGTGGATTAATTTATTAACAGTTGATTAATTTATTAACAGTGGATTTACTAACAGTTGATTAATTTATTAACAGTTGATTAATTTATTAACAGTGGGTTTACTAACAGTTGATTAATTTATTAACAGTTGATTAATTTATTAACAGTGGATTTGCTAACAGTTGATTAATTTGTTAACAGTTGATTAATTTATTAACAGTTGATTAATTTATTAACAGTTGATTAATTTATTAACAGTCTATTAATTTATTAACAGTTGATTAATTTATTAACATTGTATTAATTTATTAACAGTGGATTTACTAACAGTTGATTAATTTATTAACAGTTGATTTACTAACAGTTGATTAATTTATTAACGATAATAATGAAAGTTAGAGAATGATAAATAATCATTGGGACTCGACACTAGAAGAGGCTCGACATTGTAGATCAGCAGCTAAGGTGAGAGATCTTTTGCCATTCTCATAGCGACTTGTGGTCTCTCAAATCCTCAGATATTATGGGAAAAGTCCCAAAATGATATGTCTGACAACAAAATAATCCCAATGTCACATATTATGATTTAGTTTATAACGAGGCGCTAACTAAGATTCAAGACCAAGTGATGGCTATATCTGGGAAGACATTATCAGATTTTGGAATGAACCGGCCACAAGGAATCGGAGAAGTCAATAGTTATTAAATCACTATTGACTTCTCCGATTCCTTGTAACTGGACTACAATGTCTCTTCTTTACAGCAACAAATATCAGAGTCTGTTCCTCGATTGAACACAGAACAAAAATTAGTTTATGATATTGTTGTGCAAAGAATCGATAATGGTGAGGGTGGATTGTTTTTCTTAGATGCGCCAGGAGGCACTAGGAAAACTATTCAATAAATTTACTTTTAGCCCAAATCTGAAAAGACAAAGGAATAGCTGTTGCCGTAGCATCCTCTGGGATTGCGGCAACGGTGCTCGATGGAGGCCGCATGGCACATTCAGTACTTAAACTCCCATTAAATTCCAGCTGGTAACATTACAAAAAACAGCGACAGAAAGCGATCGAAAACAGCGAATGGGCAGATAGCTGCTTGCCATCTTCTCTATGTTCGGAGCCTCAGTGACCCTTATCCCTTACGTAGGAATGAACAAAAAATGGGGGTCCACGAAAATTTATCTGCTTTTGATAGTAAAGAGCAAAAATGTAAGCATAGTTTTTATAAGGGCCTACCTACATTGTTTTAAGTACCTAACTAAGTAGATAATATTTTAATAAGGCAAGCGACTGTTACTTGTCCAAACTTGCGTATTCGATATTACGTACAATTTCGTGTACAGACTTGCAAAGCGCTATCCGCCCGACAATGCTTAATGCTTGTTCAGACATGAACTTGATCACCACTATAAATACTTGATGCCAAAGGCAAACACTCATTCATTTGTTTCCAAAATTTCTAAAACTTTATTTTACCTATCGGAATATAGAGACAGAACTCAGAAGTGACACAATTTTTATTTTTTGTCGACTTTAAGAATGTGGTAGAAATATAGCAGCAGGGGGTCCACCGAAACCAGTATAATTTTGAAAGTGGTCCAGGAGAAAAATAAGTTTGGGGACTACTGACATAGAGGAACGACCCTCCATTAAACGTGTTAAGCTACAGATGGAATTAATTTGATTGTGATCCAATTCTACATATTATATCATCTTAAAATATTCTGTTTCAGGATCTGCTAAGTCATAAAGTCTTTTAAACTATTAAAATTTTACACTTTACAATTACTTTATTAAGATAATGACTACATATTGATACTGTTAGTATACTTTTAAACTGATATAACACTCTTCATTAGAACATCTATTTAAAATTGGTTTTACTGATTATAACTTCTTTTTAGTTACTTTCTTATATGATGTTTAAAAATATTTTATCATACTGATTATAATTCTTAACATACTGGATGTTTTTTTAATATTTCAGAATAAGTATTCGTTTAAATCACTATTATTCCTACAACAGTCTGTTAAAATGGAACCGGGCTGCGTGAAAGCCGACTTCAAGAACAGTCGCTGGCGCGTCGCCAGCCTAATAGCCGCTGGATATGAAGCAGTGTTTACAAAGCGTTGTGTTATTGCTCTCAGTACATTGTATTTACTCCGATTTGATTGTATTTTAATGAACCCTAGTGTAGTTAAATATAATATCATTGAAATATTTAGGAATATTCTGTAATCTAAAAGCTATTAATAAGATTATTATAGAAATTAAAATTTTTATTTATCGCCGTTTAAATCGTAACAATCGCAGAATACCATTTAATATTAATAAATCATAATTTTAATATTATGCTTATTCATCTTTTTTGTATTCATAAGTTTTGTTATTCGATGCGATTATAGTTTTTGATAAGATTTTAGAATAATTAAAATTTTATAAAATCGTGAAAAGATTAAAATTATAACCACCAAACAAAGAAAAAATCTAAATAAAGAAAATTATATTATTATTAGTCATAAGACAGTTTTAGTGAAAATCAATAGATTCGCATGATCCTTCGTTAGAGTAGGCTGAACATAGAATATTCACAGTGCTCAATCGTAAATAGTCTGGGTGCGTTGATCTAGTAAATTATTATGTAGGAAGTCAAACTTGTGCTAAATGTATTTGCATATCTCAAGATTCTGAGAGAGAATGACAACACTACATCTCATTCGATTTGAAGTAACTCTATACGTAAAGGGAACATGTAGGTATACTTTGTTTTGAGATTGTAAACATTTATCATTCTGTTAAATAGATTAAAGAGAAGTGTGACATGTGTATTAAAAAAACGGTAAACAGAAGTGCTAAAGTTAATTGGCGGCTGACAGTAACTGGCCGTGCCTTAACGTCTGAATTGGATTTGGCAAATTAATCTTTTCGTAGAAACTCCGGGTAGCGACCCGTTAAACCCAAACTTCTCAGCCACAACTGTTTAACAAGGTTTGTAATTTATGTTAAAAATGTTTATATTCTGTTGTAATAATTTATATTAAAATTACAACTATAAAGACTTGATATATAAAACCAAAACAAAATGCGATAAAAACGAAATTGTTCACTTTGTAACGACATCAAAAAGTAAATTAATTCCCAATATACAAATATTTATTTAACATAATTACCAATTTAATAATTTTAAACTAAGTCATTTTCTATTAAAGATGAATTTTAAGTTCCTAAAATAATATACATATAAAAATATTGAATCTGTTTAAAAAGTAACAATAATAATGACAGAAGATGCTTATAAAGGTGATATATTTTAATACTATTTTCCTTGGAGTCTTCTAAACCCATGATTTACTTTAATGGCAAATAAAAAATATAATGTCGTAAAAATCATCCCAGTGGATCACCTTTTATTAATTTCCTCGTTAAACAATTAGGTACTTACATAACTGATAGCTTTTATGTCTTATTTCTTCTTAAATAATTTGGTGCTTCTCACATGTTTTTTAAGATTAATAAGTGATCCAAATGTATATATATCTCTTCTAAATTAATGAAAGTACAACTGATATTTAAAAACACGGTGGTAAGACAGGTTTGCGGACAATTTCACATTTATCTATCGTAATTAAAGGGTCATGTTAGGAACATGGAAAATATAGGAAGTAAATATTCAAATAGTTTTATTTGAATCTCACTTTTTATATAAAATGTATACAATTTATATATATGTTATATAAAATGGCAGTTAAATGAAGCCTATTCTTTTTTTTCAGTCAACTTGTTAATAACTCAAAGTTATAAATAAAATGTTTTACAATTACGTTCAAATGAATTCTAAAAACGAGTTTTATAAAAACGACGTTAGCAAAAGCCTACAACACAGCATTAAAACAGGTTCTTTTTGTTTATTTCCCTACCATATGCCTTTATTCTGAAGATTTTATTTATGGCTAAGAACCAATACTTGAGTTTCGCTGTTTTAGATAATATCTCAGTTATTTATTTTATGACTCATTTGCTATTTGTGGATAAATATAATATAATATATGTACCTATATATCAGAAGAGTCAGTGGTGGCTCAGTGGTTAAAGGGCCCGCCTCCCGTCGCTGAGGGCGCGGGTTCGATCCTGGCCCGGGCAAGTACCAATGTGATTTTTCCGAATCATATGTACTTTCTAAGAGTACTTAGACATCACTGATTAATGTTGATTCCCAAAAGAGGGTTGATGTCAGGCAGGCGGCCGGTCGTAAAAACAAATAGCAAAAAAACTATTCACAACATGTAAGGCAGACCCTGGCTATAGCTGGGAAATTGCCAGGTAGAAGAAGAAGATATCAGATGGTTTCTTAAAGTATTCTAAAGCTTAAATTAGTTCTGTATAATTTGTCGTTCTACTCAGGTTATAATAATAATAATAATAAATTTTATTTCAGACATTACATAAATAATTTGAAATAAAATTAAACATATCAATTAATACAAACAAATACTAATTCACTGGAAATGCGTTCACCCATATTTATGTATGGAGACCGATCCAATGCAACAACATAGGACAATCCCATCTATCGCACAATACCCTCAGGATGCAATTGGAGCTGGTTCGCGTTCTGCATAGTAAAGAGGCGACGCGCTTTCTTATTAAAGCGTGGAAGCCGTCAACTCTTGCTTCCGAGAACATCGCAGAAGCGCTACATAATGGTGGCAGCCCCAATATCACCCTGAAAGTATTATTATATTGGACACGCAGCGCACTGTATGCCCTCTGTGTATAGCTTACCCAAAGATTGCAAGTATGAAATGATTGACAGTAGGCTCTAAATAACGTTATCTTAACTTGTTCAGTACATCTTGCAAATCTTCTAGCAATCATATTGCATCGAACAGACAGCGCCCTGCGCTCCCTTTCGATATTTAGGTTGTCAAATAGATCTTCCGTGACCCAGTGTCCCAAGTATTTAAATTGCGTTACTCGTTTAAGCGGTGCATCGTTCAATATGACTGGTGGTACTGAGTAACTCTTAGTGCCGGCTTTAAATATTAATACTTCACTCTTAACAGAATTATACTTCAGGGTCTTCGAATATTTCACACATACATTTAAAAATTGTCTAAGAGCACTAATCGTCGGGCTTAGCAACACCATATCGTTTGCGTAGCTAATATTATTTATACAAACTAAAGTTTATGACTTTTTTAATAAAGGTTTTAGATTTTTGAGTTCTAACAATTTTTATTCACTCAATCACTCCAATGTATCCTTTTAGTGTTGACAGCTTTAAAAGTGGAAACGGAAATGTACGAGTACTTTTCTATTTAGTTCGTTCGAAAATCAACATTGATATATTTCGCAAAATTACTCTTACTAGCATTACTCAATCACAATACAGACATCTTCTTCGTGGCAATTTCCTAGCTTTAGCCAGGGTCTGCCTTACATAATGTAAATAGTTTTGCAAATTTTTTTTTACGACCAGCCGCCTGCCTGACATTAATCCTCTTTGGGAATAATCACAATACAGTCTTAATTAAATAATTTGCAATCTTTCGTAATTGATTTTCAGTCCAATTTTTTTTTAAAATTCCAGATGAAAATTAATGAATTCTACAATTATTATTTACTTATTTCCTACCTTCAAAATATGAATGCAGGATGTGTATACTAAATCACAAAATCTGTTCCTGTTTATGTAAATATTTACCGTGTCACGGATAAGTTTTGGGGACAGTTCATAGGGTCGTAGGAGCAGGAAAGCTAATTGGCGGTTTACAGTTCTCATAGAGTGATAACGAGATGACTAGATCGGTAAAATTAGCTTCTGACGCCGAAATATGTGTTTTATGTTTGTTATATTAAATTCTTGTTCAAGTAAATTTATTTAATAAAGTGTAAAATCATTTTTAAAAGAAATTCTATAAGAATTTTTTGTTGAGAATACAGCTTTTATTTTTCACATTGTGTTTAGAAGTTATCATTAGATTTTTTTTGTTATATATGTTTTTCATTTTTGAAGTTTTAAAAGCAATTACTTGATGCTTAATTAGTAATTAAATTAAGGAAGGTTATTGCTAAGGACAACAAAAATAGTTAAAACGCATTTATTGGCTGAAGATTTAAATAATTTGTTTGACTGGATAATGTTAATAAAATAAGATACTCTCAAAAGTTCATAAAAAGTATTATCCAAATTTTCGTAATTATGTATAATATATAAGTTGAAGAATTGATAAATGCTAAATATATTTTAAATAACGTTGTGTTAAAGATAAAATAAAAATAAGAATTTCATTGCAATTTGTGCGTATTCGTCTATTTTTAATGAAAATTTCAAAATTATTCATGGCGGACCGGAAAAGCCTAAGGGTCGACAACAATGTATCAATCGTGAGGCTGAGTGACTTACAACGAGGGTTCGGGGTTTTACGCTCTTTATTATTGAGTTACCATACGAGAAACCGCACCTGCCTAGCTCCGATACAAAATAATTCAAGATTTAGACATAATATTTCAAGTTTCTTGATTTTTTTTATTTTTATTACACCACAGTCAGTCAGAATTTTTAGTTTGTATTTAATAGGTACAGAAAAATATTTAAACATGACCATAGTATGCAATTATATATTGTTTTAAATCCGAAAATAAAGTTATATCATTTTTTTCCTTAGTTATAGTTTTTTATTATTAACTATTCTTTATTGAACACCACAATACAAGCAAAAATGTAATAAAAAAGACCACAATGTTGGAACAATGGCGGCCTTTAGGCAATATCTTTCTTATTTACTACTCGGCTAATAAATTACTTTTTAACTCATTATAAAAATGATCTTTTATTTTGTAGGGAAAAATCAAAAATTTGCCATTACAAAAAAACTAACCTTCAAAATGCGATAAAACGTGTTTTTATGACAATCTCATTTAAATTATTTTACTTTATATAGAGCAATATGACTTTAGATATAAATTGTGGTGATTTTTGGTCTTATTGAAAATTTCGATAACGTAAATAATCGTTCTTGTATTGAAAAGATTAAATTTTCCTGGAAAAATCTACAGTACACTATTAGTTATATTTAAAAACTTATATTATTCTCTTAAAACAAAATAATGCTAATAAGATTGAGAATAACATATATTTTATTTCTGGTATATTAAATACAAATTGACAAATTAATGTTTTATTTTTACTCATGTGAAGTTTATTATGATAGGTTTCTAATTGGTATATTTTTATTAAATTATTTTTATCTGCGGTTATTAAAATATATTTTTTATATCTTAAATGTTTAATATAAAAAAATAATAATGTACCTTTAAATTTATTTTCAAAATATAATATTGCGCAATTGGAAGAAGGAAATTGTGTTCTCGGGAGCGCTCGTTTGAAATGAAGAAGTGATGTTATTTAAACTAAACGTTTTGTAAATACCTTGTACAGTATACACTGACTGTAATCAAACCACTATTCCTTAATATTGAATTGTACAATGTTTAATAGAATATGTTTTAGCTTTATAAAACTTGTTAAAAGAAAATTGTTTCGAAATTTATACAAAACTCCGTTTTTTTTAAGAATGCATGCTAAATTCTTCTTTAATTAACAATCACATGTTACATTTAAATTTACAATCAAATTTTCGAATATATTTTCTAATATTGGTTGCAAAATTTCGTTGGTATGTTGTTTATACTTCAAAATGTTATAAAAGGTTATTACTTACGTGTGAAACTTTGAATTCTTAAATTTGAATTTTACGCCTGCGAATACAGTTGGATAATTTCTACGTCTAAACGAGAGGCATATTGTTCATATTACACGAGTGGCTGGGGAAATATGCAGGGTCAGTATGTAGTTCCCTGACAGTTAGAACTACGTAAGGCGACGATTAGAGGACTATTAACGGAAGATGCATGTTGTATAGAGATTACGGAAATATATGATGTTACTGGACAACGATTTACATTTTTGACAATTTAACCAACATTTTAGTTGAAAAAAATTCAAATTTACTATATTTATATTCCACTTGAAACCCTAATACTTACATAAACTTTTATTTCTAAGGCTAAAATTTTGATTACAAATAATAGAACCTCTCGAATAATGTATCTGTGGGCAATTAGCCATATAACTCGTTTTTTCCTCATGCATTTTCTTATAAAAGACAAAATATTTGATATTCTCCATAATAAAGTATATTTTATAACTTTTTTATGTCCTGCTTATTTTATCAAAGGCATTGTAGAATTAATCAATGTATTCCTTAATGATAACCCTAATTTAAAAGAATTTTATAATTAAAAAATACATGTTATGTTAATAATGTAACTTAATTAACATAAGTCAAATTATGCTTAAGATTTCTGTAGTTTAGTACATAAGTAATAATTATTACTACAACTAGTAATGGACGTTCTAAGCAGTAGTTTTTATTTGATGACATTTGTTTAATAATGTTTACTGTATATATATATATATAACAATTGAGGTGTATTAATTACATTTCGACATATTTTGTATATAGTTGTATCACTCAATTTATGACGAAGAAAGAATTTTAATTGCCGGTATATTCATTGAGTACAAATGGACCTTACTTGAGTGGGTCTGAGACCTAAAAGATTCCATTATATTGTACATGTTTATAACCTTTCATAAAATTATTCGAACTTTCTTTTATGTTGGGTTCCATTTAAATATCGATTATTGGCATATATTATATCAAATAACGGTTTGTGTTTATGTAACCATCTCATTACGATAGCTTTTTGGACAAAAAAAAACTTTTATGCAAATTAATATTCTTTGCCAAATTTTTATTTTCATTTTATGCACATTCTACTATGTAGTATAATTGATTTAATTTCTATATTTTGTACTATATAATGACCATACAGTGTGCTAAACGTCACTAAGTATAAAATAAAGAAAATAATAACGATAATAAACAGAGATTATTCTTAAATTTTCGATATGAATTCATTTGAACGCAATCTTAAGGACTACGGAAATTAAAAACGAGTAAAGCAATTTAAAAAAAAAGTAATATAAAGTGTTGCCAATGGCAATAATAAATCTGTTATGGGTTTTATTAAAGATTTGCGCTCAGAAAAGAAATCTACTTTTATTATGCATAAGTGAAATTAATGAATTTTGCAACTGAAAATATATTTTAGAAGCGAAATAAAGTTATTTATTTACAATAGAATATATTTGTTCCTTTTTTGTTACGAAAAGAATATTTTTAATAAAACTTAATTATGTTTGAAGATACCATTGTATAAAAAATAAAATATTATGATTTGAATGAATTAAGGCATTACAATTTTTGAAATAATTAGGTAACTGATTGCTAGTGATTATTTTTCTTTCATGTAATTAGATAAATGAAATAGAAAAAGGAAACAATGTAAAGTCAAGTCATAACATATACTTTATCTCTATTTAAATAAATGTAAACAGAAAAATTAACTTAACTCTAATAGAAATCGCACACATGCACAAAAGCAATTCACACTACAGAAGCCATAAAAGAATCTCTACAAAAAAAGGGTCGTGGCATCGCTGAAGTTGGTGAAATGTAATTTCAAGCGGGAAAGTCGATCGTTTCTCTTGAATATCTCAATTTTCTACGAGCATTCGCGTCAAGGAGACTATTGTTTAACTTTTTCCCTTCCAGTCTTGATATAAACTCGTCACAAATCCTTCCGGGAATACAAGTGTCATTTTAAAAAATATTCAAGTCAATGAATGCAAGTGCCAATCTCGCCGACTTATGCCTTATATTTCACTGTAGCGAACTCGTTTCGCTGATAGAGATTTGCATTTTAAATAGGACGAAGTTACTTCTGTTTTTGTTTATGAACATAAAGTGTCCATATTAAAAAACATATATTACTGACTCTCATATATTTAGGTGATATACAATGTTACACATATAATAAAACAAATATTTTATTTTCGGGAAACACATTGAATAGTGTCGTGTTTGTAATGTACTTGTTTCATATTATTTATTTCTAAGATTGTCATTTATGTCTTAATTTTTTATATTGATCTTCGATGATGATTTGTGAAGGCAGAAGCGAGATAAGAACAGTTCCTGGCTCCACGCCAGTCTAATCATCTAAGGTTGAACCAGTGTTTCAAGCTCTGAGTTATTGCTCTTTGCACAATGTATTTACGTTGATTTGTTCCGATGTTAGGTTACTTAAATATTTTTTAAGAATGAAGTATACAAAAAGTAAATTTCTGTTATAAGTAACAATAATTGAGAGAATATTGATGTTACTTCTTACTTTGGTGCAGAAAGTAGGTCATAACTTAAACATACAATAACGTATACGTGGGAATGCTAGTGAATTTCTCTGTGTTAACTTGGTCATGCTAGAACTATAAAATTATATACAAGTTCATAAGAACACTTTTCAAAAAAGCTATAACTTTTCTGACTAATAAATAATGAAATGTTTAGAAGATTTTGATATCCGCGTCGAAAAACTTCGTCGAAGCTGTTGTAGTGGTACAAAAAATATTGGATATTTTTGTTTAGTCTTATTATTTTAGTCATACAACGTTGCAATTAAGGAAATTAAAGACCACGTCATTTTCAATATCTGAAATAAAAGGAAAATATATAATTAATGCTTCAAGTCGTATTATATATGTTAGAGGAATAATTTTGTAGTCCAAGAACATTATACATATAAATAATTTAAATATAATTACTGATATAAACATATTCAAAGAAACGGTTAGAAACTTTGTAGACTCGATGTAAAAAGTCTTTTGAGATCTGAAAATTAAATTAATAATTAGTAAAACATTTTTTGATGGTAGATTTTTTTTTAAGAAATGCATTTTCCTTTCCTATGTTTTTAATATACATATACATATATGTGTACACTTTTTTTAGCCTCTTTGTGCATATATATGTATATATCGGCGCTACCAGCTTTAATAACGGATGCGACTTTAAAATAATTTGAGGCTGTCATCAATTCTTATTAAACCTCATTAGTATTTATGATTATTGTTAAAAGTAAAACGAAATCAAAGGAGAATAGAACTATATTTGAATCTTGTTATAAATATGACGTCTGGATGCACGACGGCAGATTTGAGAATTCAGAATTGATACTCGTAATTCAGAGTTCAGTGAGTGTGTATCATTGAAGTATGTTATTATGAAGAATCTTTGAGAAATACAGGAGCATTAAGATTAATTGAAGTTTCATTTTAAAATATCATGGACCGTACCAGAAGGAGTGACATTAGAGACGTCAGTGAGGCTGGCGTCCCTCTCTTTAAAATCAACGAATGTGTAATAAATCCGATATATATATAGATATTTTTATGAAAAAAGTTGAGTCTACAAGTAATAAAAGTCTTATAATATGTCCATATAAAAAAGAGCTAAAATCTATGAATAATAAGTATGAATTAAGCTGTTTCACCTTACAATTGTTAATAATAGTAGTTTCTTAGTTTCAATCGATAGATCTTCCCACGAACTTTCGTATATAACATTACCTACGTTCTCTGCCTAAAATAAATGAGTTAAGTAGTTGAGACAGTAGAACTAATTATATCGCATTTAGTACTTAAAGATATGCCTTTGTATTTAACAGAAATTACATGAATATTTAGAATTAAAAAACTTTAAACTTCTCATGAAATTGTTTATAAATTAGACAATAATAAATAAGTTTTAAAATAACTCACTTCGTCATTAAGGAATTGTCCTTGTCTACAACAATAAAATACATTTGCGAAGTTTAAAATGGATATTATCAAATTTTTAAAATCCTCTCGTCTCCCATATATCTGTGAATAGTAAAATAGCTAATCAGTCAGCTTAAAATAAAAAAGTTACAAAGTAATGAAATTTAACTGACCTTTGCCGTGACGCTATAAAAACATACGGTGGCGCTTATAAAGATTACGTGTACAGCGAAGAGCATGCCATAGGTGTTCCCAACTTTTACGACCAAACTAATGATTAATATGTTTAAATTAACATAAACACATTTAAATAATAATTAAAATTACGAGTGAAATAACGCTTTTAAATATTGGTAATCTTTATAGTTTATACAGTGAAAGAGTTCTATGTATTAAAAAGTATGCATATTCATTCTGTCTTACTTGCGATCGCGGTTTTATATATAAATATTATTTTTGAAATAAGAGACAGGCGTTATAATAAAGTGAACGAACCCGTTTAATATAGAATGTCTCTGAATCGCTCGCTTCAGTTTGATGTTCATACCTTCCTCTTTCAATTCTATTATATCTTTGAAGTCTTCTTGCAGCAATACAAATAGAATATTCAAGTGCTTTATAGAAACAGTCAGTATTAATAAACTGCAGTTAATAATATGTGCTAAAATACATACTGCAAAAAGGATTAAATGAATAGTTGAAATTCTTTTTAAAATTATAAAACTGATTTGTCTAATTCACTCACTAGTTAAATAATCAGCAAAGTAAAGGGCAGTGAATTTCAAAATGTTGTCCTTGTATTCAAACGGCACCCAAAAATGGAAAGGGCTGTTGTATGCAACTGTTTTATTCAATATATATTTTTTGAATAGTATCGTTATTATAGGATAAGACATATAGAAATGCAGATAGAATTCAATTGCTAAACACATAACTGAAAATATATAAATAAATTTATATAAACTGCATTAACAGTTCTAAAATCACAAGAATTTAATTGGAAATACATTGTAATTCTCATATCAAAAGATTAAGAGTAGTTCGGAATCTTTTACTATAATGTTACGGTTACAGTGCACTTCTACAATCTTTTGTGTATGTCTATCACTTTATCATAATAAAAGAAAAGCATTTGACATGTTTTAAATGTATGAAATAAACAAAAATGTTATACAAACAATTGCTGGTAAAATTAAACTTTTTCAGCTCATTTTGTTTAAACATTGCGACGCGAGGCTTTAAACTGCTGTCATCTCTCCATTGCTTCTCTACATCCATTACGAAATCCTTAATTCGATTTTTAATCATACACATATAAATGTACATGATGGTACCTAGAACAACAATTTAAATTGGCAAAGTCCACTGTATATAACGGATTTATTTCTAATCAAAGAAATTTACCTTGAACACAATTGCAACAAAAAGATATATCAATTATGGTCTCTAAGAAATCAATACCGGTTGAAAATTTTCTCACCAAATATATCCAGTGGGATATAGAAACAGTGATATAAAATATGAATGAGAAAATGTAAAGGTTGTTGAATTTTGATATAAATATCTTTTTATTATCAAACAAGTTGATTCCTGTTAGCATAAAATATTTTAACACTGTTGAATATGATTTATGTAAATCAGCGTGAACCATGTCTGCCATGTCAGCCATATTAGCGAAATGAGTGTTGTTTAACTTAAATAAAAATATTGAGTGGTCTTTTATAGTTTTGTAATATGTAGTTCCTTGAATTATATATGTACTAATTCAGTACGTCAATAAGAACGGACATTATTTTAATTTACAATACATAGAGTATGCGGAATTCATAAGCAATATTAACTTGTCAAATTCATATTTTTAAAATAATATTATTCTACTAAGTAACAGACACTAATGAGTATTCTGATTGCTGTGTATTGACTTTTAAACCTATTTGTGACAAAATTTTACGTGGGAATAATGGAATCTCCGTAGAAATATTTCGTAATAATTATGTATTTTTTTGCGGCACTAACAATTAAACTCAAGCAGATATATAAAATTATATTACTACATATACGAAATAACATTTGTTTAAAATATATGACTAATAAAAAAGCAGTTTCTGTAACAAAAATATATTTGTGTATTATCGTATACATATCTGTGTCTTGCCTACTTATTATCCTTATTATTAATGAGTGGTGTTCCTGCAGGAAATATTCAGATATAATATATAACGGGCTTTATGTCGGAATCACAAATTATCTAATAAAATGTCCTTATACACATCAACAACCGTGGTCTCCATAAAAGTTATTTTTCATCTTTATAGAAAATAATATTTCTTTAAAATTGTTACATTTATTTAAACAATATTTTATGTAATAAAACCTTCGGGTCTCTTTCTTATGTAATGACTACATAGAAAAGTATGGTATTGGCAATTTACACCTAAATATACACTACACGTTTTGTCATCGACTTCGACATGTGCATGTCTCCCACAAAACTATTAATCTTGTTCTATCATAAACCATCAGCAACCTGACTTTGTTTAAACACATTATTTTGTAATGTTATATATTTATCCTTATCTTGCATATATAATAAATAATATACATCGAGTCTATGTCATGTTTAAGAAAAAAAATGAAGCTTCTGTGATTCGTTACATGAAATAAATAAATACGGAACTAAAAGACAAAGCTCCCTCTCATATTTTTTGAGAGCAATCCTGGTGAGAATATCTCTGGACCTACATCTAAGGCTGACCCTACCAGACCGCAGTCACTTTCAGGTAGCCATACTTCTTGTTTGGAGCTTGACAGCTTCAACGTAAGATTGTTTTGTTCTTTAGGTTTTTGCTATCATACTTTTAAAACATGTTAAATTACCAATTAAAACGAATATGATAAACATTTTAGAAGCACACCCTTTAGGAACCTTTTAGAAGAAACACAACCTTTTAGAAGACGCACAAACATAAAATAAAGTATAAGTCTTATAATTCACGAAGGCACCTATCGATCCGAAATACTTTTTATGATCACGGAAACAATTTTTATTTTAACGTTACCATTTTTTGTGTTCTTTCTTTCTACAAACGTGTCAAAACGCGGTCAAGTATCTAACAAAGCTTCCTTTTCAGTAGACGAGTTTTAAAATGTCCTGAAATAAATTATAAATAATAATTTAACTAAAATGGGGTCACTTAGTAGGGTTGCCCTACTTATATATATATTATATATATATATTTATTTATATATATATATATATATTTACAATTACTCACCTGAGAAAAAATTATACTTTATTAATATTAATTAGTCACTATTATTATATCAAAACATTGTAATCCGATGTTAGCATGACATACTGAAGATAGGAATAAAACACTATACGAGTATATACATATTTTGGGTCTCCATATATTTTTTTATAAAAGACAAACTTTTGCCTTCACAAATTAAATATATTTTAATAACTGATTGGTTTTTATTGTTTTTTGTTTGTGGTGAAATTTTAAGCTTTATTGACGGGTGTATCTTGTTATTATTAATTAATTAAATTTAAACGATTTTCCAATCTGCGTGAGAGAATTTGTATACATTTTTTGGAAGTATAAGCTATTTACGACATGCCCATAAACATTAACGGCTAATTAATACAATTATATTCGTGTGTTTTCCGAGTTTTTTTGCATGTGATTGCAAAAATGTTAGCAGTAACTAGAAGTAATATGTATGTTAATCAGGAACTGTATCAAATACACCTCTGAAAAAGTGCTGAAATTAAAAGAGGACTCTTAAGCAGTTACTATATAATAGTTTACCTATAGTCTTAAAGGATGAAACCATCATTTCAAAATCTTTAAAAATCGTTTAGAGAGCTAAAATTGTAATTTTTAAATCGCTTAGAAGAGAAAATATATATACCAGCGTTACCCTTAATTTCTATACCTACATATATCATTTTTAAGACTTTCAGTGTCATGGGCCATTATCATATGAACTAGTTTATTTTTTGCCAATTTTATAATTAGTTGAACTTTAATTTGAATTATAGATATTTTAATTTTTAGACCATATCTATCGAACCATTTTAAAAAAGAATAAGAGTAGCTAAATTTAAATCAATATACGATTTGTATTTTGTATCCCTATAAGAATATTTTGATAAATTGATTACGTACGTCTATCTTTGGTATATTACTTCCAGCACATTATAAGATGATATAACACTATGATATAATATTCCTCATTCTATATTTTAAAATGGTTGTAGCCACCTCTCTGCTTAAGAAAGTGGTTGCTAACATTTACTATAAGCATAACCTACAAACAAATAATAATGAATGAATCTCAAATAAATAATATAATAAGAGCTTAGTCCTGTTTTTATGAGCATCCTTCAAGTGCTCCACTCTGAGGTTGTTACAATTGAGTCATTTACATCACCTCACTTTATTTAAATTTGTTACTCGCTTGTCAGAAATCATGTCTACACTTGTTTTGACAGACCCCATCTTTGAGTTTCCTTGGAGTACATACTATATCTCCACAGTACAGGTTATATTTTAAGTTATTTCTGAAGATTTCCAATTTATGTTTAGAACTTTCCGTGGGTTCGGTACGCATTAGTTGTATACCTTAAAAACTTTCTAACAGTTGCCACTTTACTGAATCTTCCTCTACGAATGTAGAAGATTTTTAATATAATAAAGAATAGTTTAAAATGTTAATATCGATAAACGATGCTGTCGTGATTGTGATCTTAATTACAAAAATCTTTTACAACGTATACGCATTGATCAAAATGATTTAAAAGATATAATAAAAATAAGCAATTAATTAAAAAAAATGTGCAGATAAAACCTTCTTAGTAAATAAATTACTTGAATGGCTTAAGCGATGTAACAGATTTTAATCAAGTTGCGACTTCTTTCATACTTTATAAAAGTAAAGTAGAAGTTTCTCTAAAGCTTTTCTTTGTGCCTCATTCAGTAATGTATCATGTTGTTTTTTTTTTTCATTTTAATAAAGAAATATATCTCCTAAGTGGTTGCTTTCATCTTTGTTTTTAATTTACTAACATGATATCGTAGACGATTGAAATTTGATATTGTTATAAATAATAACATTTTAAGGTTTAATTTTTTTATCCAATTAAACCGAAACAAACTTTTTTTGTATGTTTAACTTTAAATATATTTATATATGCACATGTATGTATAATGTTTATAACCACGATTTCTAAGTGTACTTTTGATATTCAATCAATCACCAAAAATGGGTTCATTAAGGTCATATGTCTGTTTGTTTTTCTTTCAGTCCATCAAGATCTTCTTATTTAAAAACGATTGGAGAACTTGCCATGAAATGAAACTCAATTACTTTCTCTCTGATTCCTTTTGGATAAATTGGAAAATGAAATTGTAGCTTAAAGCAATCAGAAGATGTGACTGTTAATACTCGCAAGAAAATCAAAATCTATGAATAGCTTCTCATGGATATCTACATTAATGAAATTTTATTAAAAAAATGTGAGGAAGAATTGGTGAAAGAAATGTAACTTTAATAATTTCTAGTAAAATTATTAAAGAATATTATTTTCATTTTTATAAATTTATTTGCAGTTAATGGTAATGCAAAGATAGAATCTCTTTTCATCTTTTAATTCAGTTATTTTTAATTAATTCTTTGATTAACAGATAAGGAAATAATTTTCAAAAGGCAGTTTTGCTTTAAGCATTCTATAAACGCTCAAATGAAATGATAGCCAAGAATTATCGAGTCCTAATATTAAAATATAATTTCAAATTAAAATAAGTATTATTTTTTGAATGTTCTTTATGTAATAGACGATATTAATTTAAGTGCATACCAATTTATACAAATAAAAACAAATAAAGAGCACTTTAACTGGTAATTATAGTTTTAAGTAAATGGTGAAGACGTTTATGATAGTCATAATGATTATAAGTTCATATTTAATTAAAAATCAAATTCATGATCCTTAATTGTTGAAAATAATCTTGCTTTATTGTTTTGAATGTTAGTGATGATTTGTCGTTAGGATTAAGTCAAGCGTATAATAATCTTAAGTAATATTTTTTAATATTTCTTTATAAACTTAAGAGTTTTCATGTTTAATTTAAATTTTAATAACGTTCATATTATTCAGAAGTTGATTACTTTTCGATGAAATATATTCTCATTAAAAATAGCGTTAACTTGTGTTTACGTTGCGGTTTTCCGATAAATTGTGACAATATAAAACTCAATTGAGCTGGTTTTTCAGAAATTTTTACTGAATAAAGCTACACAAATAATTTTTTAACATTAACGAATTATATACTGGTTAAAACATACTAATATTTTGTATCTGAAATCTCTTATACACTGATAAGGGTCTACATTCATTTGATTTCAATCACATTATGGCTATCATCTAGATATTCACAATGGAAAATTCTTGAAAAGTACTCTAACCAATAGTGCTAAATTGCTATGGAAACCACTGCAACAGAAAGTACTCTTTATAGTTTGAGACGTCTCTTAACTATGAATATTATAGAAGGATTTAATGAACCTCACATTTTAGAGTACTGAGTACTTGCAAGCACTAACAGTACTAGTAGAACTTTCATTTTCATTTTGCATAAAATGACTACTACAAACTTCCTTAAAGAAATAAAAACACTTAAATAAATAAGTAATTACCAAAAATCATCATATTATATATATTTTTTGCTATACTGTATTTTATTACAGTTTAAAATCTGAGAAAAATATGTTTTGGAAAAAAGGACCCTCGACCAAAGAAAAAAAAAGATGACAATTTTATTAAAAATTTAAAACCAGTTTCTTAAAATATTTTCTTCTTAAGCGATATTATTTTTAAATGATAGAACTGTAATCGGATTATTTCAGAAAGAGAGAATTGAAACCGTACTATAGATAGAAAGATACGTGTGGTCAAATTTAAGAATCATTAAGTGAAAAATAAATCATATAGTTTTTACAAAAAAGTTATATGAAACTAATTTAGATTTATATAATTTAAATAAAAATAATCACACTTTAAAAAGCGTTAAATTGACGGTTTCCTCTGTTTTTTGAATAAAAGTAATAGTTAAAAAATAAGAAATGAAACAATAAATTATTATAAAAACAAATCCTTTCGTAAAATTGAAACAAAAAAAAATATAATTGTCGAATAATTTTAGAGGTACTAAATTTAAGGTATTAGAAATCTATAATTAAAATTATATTTTTTAATAAAATGGTTATGTCACTGGTAAAACAACATCTTAAAAATATTTTTTTGTTACTTGCATACTGTCTGTTTCGATATATATCTTCTACATATTAATTTGCTAATAAAATATGCTAACAAAGGAAAAGTTAAGTTTCGATTATTTCTATAATAAATATTTTAACAGAAGTTTTAGGTAAGGTTAAATATAAGTTACAATGTTCATAAAAATATTATTTATATACTGCATATTAAAATACGGTGCAGTACATATTTGTTTGTTTTTAAGATAAATACAAATCTGATTAAAGGATAAGATAATTCTATAAATAAAAAATAATAATTGGTTTCTCAAATTAAATGGGTTTTTTTAAGTTTGAAATGACATATTAATTGACAATTTATACCTGATCGAATATTTATGTGCATCCAAAATCGTTATCTATTTGTCTTATGATTCTACTAAAACAAACACGTTCCTGATGTTGACTAAGAATGAAATATCTTCAGTATCGTGTTAGCATTTAGGAATGGATGTTGTGACCTAGTTTCTTGCTAGCGAAGACATTTTGTCAATGTCAAATCAGACAGGGTTAAATGAGGAAAAAATATACTATTGAAAAAAGAACAAAGAAAATGATTAATAGTTACTATAAGCGATTATTCTTATACTTTATAAATAAATAAAATTTGTTGTCTCCGTTTGTGTGTTCCGGCTAATCTCTGAGACAGTTGGACCAATTTTTGGAACCTACATTGACTGATCTAATGAGAGGGAAATTAGGTTACCTTAATTTAAAAACATATTTATGCTTTTATTATTCACATAAAAGCATAAAGTCGCACTTTACATATAAAATTGTAATTAAACAAATATTTTCATTAACATAACACTAATATTTCTTACAATGGTTGAGAAAAAGTAAGTTTTGGAAATCTGGTGTAATTTTTAACAAATACTATTTTAAAAACAGGTCGCTCATTCAATTATAACTTTTTAATGTTCGCTTGTATTTTGGAGTTGTTTTAACTTTTGTGTAAACAGTTTTACGGTTTAAATTTAAGAGCAAGCGGCAAGCATATAGTTAATTACAAGTGGGCCGTTCGCGTTGGCTGTATTTCCTTTTTCTAAGGAATAACATTGAATATTATTTATATATACTAGGTGAATCAAGCGGCTGCACTCCTACTGTTTTATTGGTCATAAATCGTTGCAACGATACAATAAGGGACGAGGTTTAGGTTCTTTGGTATCTTCAATATATCATAACATTTATTACAGTCTCAAAACGTTATATATTTGTAAATTGTTCACTGAATTTTGAACTAAAAAAATAAGATGCTTAAAAAAAGGTGTTTTATTTTAAGAAAGAAGAATTTTTTTTTCTTTATTTTCATGTTATTAGGCAGGTTTACTATTTAAAACACGGATAAAAATATAGTTCAGATATAGATCAAATTTAGTTGCAGTTAAAGGTGTACAAAATATATAGTTTATAATAATAATAAAACATTATTTTAATGATTATTTTCTGGTTATTGGTTGTTAAAAAAAATGTTTTTCTTTGAATAAAATTTTGATAATGTAATATTTAATGTTTAAACATAATGTTTTGTTTCAGATCAAGAAGTAATCTTCAGGTTCGCCACAGTAACTTCACACATATAGTTAGATGAGTAATATCATTGAAAGCACCCACCCATTGGTACTTTGAAATTTGTGTAAATACTTATCTGATTATGTACTGTTGTATTGTCCGTCGGAGTTTGGAGTAACTAAGATAGTATCTTTACAAGGTGTTCTCAAGCATCTATGAACTTCGTAATCTTGATAGCAATTCCCTAAGGGGCTAGTTATTTCAATGTAACTATCATCAATACAAACCTGTTATTAATAAATAGTTTAGAGATTTAGAAATCAATGTATGATGTAAACTGGTATTGTGTAAGCAAATAAAAATATTACTGATAAATTTTCACGAAATTTCGTTTAAGTTTCATACTCATTATAAATATATGAATACTTTACAAGAGGGTATAATGTGTATTTAAGATAATATATATGTAGAATATATTAGACATATATGTACTATAGAAATAATTTGGATGTTACCAAATACAGAAGTATTTTCTTCCTTTAATGTATTTTTCTAAGTTGTATTTTCTTCAGCTTATCATTACATACTCATCCTTATAACCAGTTTTTTTAGACATGTAAATCGATAAAGGAAATTCTATATGTGATTTGAGATATCTAACAAAATGTTTTGAATAACACATTAATTAGTATTCCATTTTATGTTGATATGAGATTAATCAATAAGAGTTTAACCATATATTATTTTTGGATATCTAGACATTAAATTCATAATTTTAAATGTCTTTTAAGTAAAGGCAGGTTGTATGGATAAAAGAATTGAAATAATGATGGTAAAAAAACAAGCATATTTTTTTTAAATTTAAATTGTTTTGTATGTATAATTTATCTGTTATTGAATTTACATTTTAATTTCCAGAGAATAACTTTAAATACAGGTGTAATTTAAATTCATCTAGAGCTAATATGAACATTTCTTTGTTAACAGTCTGAAATTTAAACGAAGTTAGTTCGTTACACGACTAGCCATTCAATCTGAAACCGTTGTCGGCAACAATGTTTTATTTCTGGCTATGATATATATGAAGTATAAAAATATCAGATGATCAATAACCTGGCCTTATTTTATATAAAATAAAAATATTAGTACATATACAAGCAACTTCTTTAACTAAATCTATAATTAAAATCGTCTTTCACAGTATCGACCATTATGTAAATGAAGATAAGAATAAACAATCGATTCTTCGTGTGCTGTATTTTAAACCTCAAATTTAATATAATTTTTCAATATACTAACAAAAGACTTTGCTAGTGTATAAGTTTGTAAGCCCTGTCGTAAATCCTATTTAAAGTTTTAAAACCCCACTGTCGAGTCACTAGTAAGCTTGTTTAAGATCTTAGATTTATGAAAATCGTTTTAAAAAAATCAATTGTTAATCCTATTACTTACAAATAAGACTTTTTTATACAACATAACAATAATATTGCAAAGCTAAAGCTAAATTGCGGAGAACAAAACCGCTAAAACGATCGCGTTACCGAATAAACAATAAATGTTCAGATTTACAACGTAATAAACGCGTTGATTGCTTTTCTCATTTTATTGACCTATCAATAGCAATAGATATTTACGAAACTGATCTACAATAACAATAAACTAATATTTATTCGTTCATCAATTGTAATACATTAATATATTTTTATCTTTCCTTACTTATCAAATAAATTTTCATACAGTATTTCACTGTGAATTATTATAAACATAGGCATCTATTAAGGCGAATTGTTTTACTGCTTGACGTTGTTATCTAATTTATATAATTTAATGGAGAAAACGTGCTTGAACATATTTTTATAAAATGTTTAGTATTTTTTTTGATTCAAAACATTAAAATTAATATTAAATATATCTTATCTTTGCCTGGTCTGTTGCAACTTTATAATAATCATTATCAGAGGCTGATTAATTAAAATAACACGAAGGCGGTACTGACAATGCATGTTTCCGTAATTGATTCCGTATCCAATTTGTTGATACTCCAAATCATCATTTAACATTTAAGGGATACAGAAATACATATAAAGATATGGACAATATTTTAACATCTATTATTAATTAAAAAGATTTGTTAAAAATACTTAGCAAAAATACTTTTTAAAAATTTTAATAAACATCTTCAGGCAATACTCTTTTATGGGTGAGATATTAAGAAATGTGAGACATTGCTGACTTCACGCTAAGAGCTTCTCGAGCGAGGAATTAAGAAATTTCTTATACCACATAAGAAATATTATGTCATTCCTTTCCTAATATTTGGGTTATCAAGTAGGATTAGTCACAAGTTATAAGTTAGTTATACAATGTTTACTATAGTATACGTCTAAGTAGCTTTCGAAGTTTTCGTGGAAACTAAGTCTAGTCGTGACCTTAAGTTCCATAATTAAAATTGAAAAATAGGTAATTAAATATAAACCTTTGAATTAAAACTTTCTCACGGAATATTAATGACAAAGTTGATTACAGTAGTTTTGTTTTGTGAAATGTTTTATTTCATTTAATTGAATATATCGTAAATTATTACAAGAAAATGATATTATGCATAAAGAGTTTTGTAACTTTATACTTTATATATTTTCTGATGTTTAGTAATTATATAATTATGAAACTTATTGTATATCAATATCAGTCATTTAATCAACGACTACTAGAAATATCAGACGTCATAATAAAATATTTTTTTCGTTATTGCAATTCCTAAGCAGTTCATGAAATTAATTAAAGTATGTATAAAGCAGACACATGACAACCTTTTGTCCTATTTACCCTCCAACATACCAAAAAAATCTCATTTCCAATAAAATAAATTTAACAACACAAAAATACTCATAAAATTTATTTAATAGTTTGCCTCCAAATTCATTACGTATTAAAAATAAGAAGCTAATAGATGAGGTTTTATATTCAAAAGATTTAAATACCAAACCGATTTCTAATAGTTTAATTATAACATTTATATTATTGGATTTCACCACAAATAAACGTTTTATATCCGAATACCCGTCACAAATTACAAACTAATCATGACCTACCAATAATGGCGTTTGGAAGTGGTGAATATTCCCAATCTCATCGCCACGTTACGCTTAGCCAGTAACTGCCAGTCGCCAATTAGTTTTACTGCCCTTGTGCTGCTATAACTATTTCGTGAGAATTATCTATCGGGCAACAATACTATAAAGATCTGTGGTAAGTCCTTTTACAGTTCGATTTGAAAGGAACTTTGTGCCAGGTTTCTATTAATTAAATGAAAATGTTGTACGGGAAAATTATTTAACAAAATTGGTGAGAAATTTTAAGCAACAAGAAAAATATAGCTAATGGTTATGAGATTTTAATTGAAAATTAATAACGTAATATAACTGTATTGGCAAGTCTTTGTTTTTGAATCTCAAAAACTCTAATAATACTGAACAACTAGAGGTCGCCTTCATCACCCTGAACTTCATAATAATTTTAAGCTACTTATAGTTGAGCCACAAACCATCACATAACTATACATGGTGGGAGTTTTAACATATTCAAGGTGTTTCAATTAAAACTATCCAAAATTATAAACCATACAGAAATAGAAATTCTGGAGACCAATTTAGAATAACATCCTTTACAACAAGCGGTGTACATAAACTTGACTGTGGCTGTGGCTTGTCATACATTTGACAAACAAAGAGAACCATCGGTACAAGATATGAAACAAATTTCTACATAAGTAATATAACCATACAAGGGACATGTTAAACCTATCGAGGACAGATTTATAGCAAAAGTAACAATTTTCAGAAATAAAATACAAAATAAATCCAACTTTAAAATAAAATATAGATATATAGATTCATAAATATTAATACTAAAAGTACTTAAAACGCAAGAAAAATTATAAATTCGAAAAACATGCTAAAATTAAATCCAAAAATATTCTTTTATTTAAGTGATATGTCCAAATAACATAATTTTCAAAATGATAAATTCACCTTTGACATCTTACTAAAGTTTCAAGCGTTATTACATAGGTGTACAACTTTGCTTCCGCCGTTTTGCAATAGATGGTTGTAGCGGTAAGTGGTAGTCGAAATAAATAGATCGTAGATGTCATACAATAAGTTTAGGTATTTGTAAACATAACGCCATCGAAATATTAGTCGATTTATGTCTACATCTTAAAGTTATTCTCGATTAAACATGTCAGCTTACGAGCCAAACTCTCGTCATTTGCGGGAGGTTTTAATTTTCTGCTTTAATATGAAGAAATCTGCGGCTGAGGCTCATCGAATGCTCTCAATTACCTATGGTGAGGCTGCTATTAGTGAAAGAACGTGCCGAGAGTGGTTTCAACGCTTCAAGAACGGTGATTTTGACGTCGAAGACCGGCATGGCGGTGGAAGAGAAAAGATTTTCGAAGATGCAGAATTGGAGGCATTACTTGATCAAGACTCGTGTCAAACGCAACAAGAATTGGCAGGATCATTGGGAGAGATGCAACAAGCCATTTTAAAACGCCTGAAAGTCATGGGAATGATTCAGAAACCAGGAAATTGGGTGCCGTACGAGTTGAAGCCGAGAGATGTTGAACGGCGTTTGTTTGCTTGTGAATAGCTGCTTGCAAGGCAAAGACGGGAGGGATTTCTGCATCGCATTGTGACTGGGGACGAAAAATGGGTTCATTACGATAATCCCAAGCGCAGAAAATTATGGGGATATCCCGGCCATGCTTCCACGTCGACGGCCAAACCGAATATTCACGGTTCCAAGGTATGCTCTGTATTTGGTGGGACCAGCTCGGCGTAGTGCATTATGAGATGTTAAAACCGACTGAAACAATCACAGGCGATAGTTATCGAACGAAATTAATGCGTTTGAGCCGAGCATTGAAAGACAAACGGCCGCAATACAACGAGATACATGATGAAGTGATTTTACAGAACGACAATGCTCGACCACATGTTGCGAAAGTGGTCAAGACATACTTGGAAACGTTGAAATGGGAAGTCCTACCCCACCCGCTGTATTCTCCAGACGTTGCTCCCTCGGACTATCACTTGTTTCGATCAATGGCACACGGCCTGGCTGACCAGCACTTCCGGTCTTATGAAGAAGTTAAAAATTGGATCTATTTGTGGATCGCTTCAAAAGATGACCAGTTTTTTCAACGCGGGATTCGTATGCTGCCCGAAAGATGGGAGAAAGTAGTGGCCAGCGATGGACAATACTTTGAATCATAAATGTATAACCAGTTTTTTACAATAAAGCCTCGAATTTCGGAAAAAAACGGCGGAAGCAAAGTTGTACACCTAATAAAATATTATTTTATTTCAAATATAAATGGAGAAAACTTAAGTAAATATTAGTTATATTAAAAATAAATCCGATCTTTACAGGTAGCTCTACATTTACCTAAATATTCTAACATGAAAATACTGTAGGTATCTTGCACTATACATATGCCTTTAAGGGTTAAATTTACATTTTAAACGATTACATCACGTGTTTATAATTTTTTTAAGAATACATTATGAGCTAAATTCAACTCTTGGATACTACAAACTTCTGCAGATGGAAAAAGAGAAAATATTTAAGTATATGGCATGTCCAATAGTTAGGACGTATGAAATTATGGAAAACATTTGAAAATGCTTTTCACATATTATATTAGTATCATACTCAAAATATAAAAATATAAATACTGGTATCTCTTATTATGTTGATAAAAGTGTTTTATTGAAATTTACATTTTCCATTACGATTGCTTGTAAGCGCTGCGAATAATGAGTTCTCTTTGTCTTCTCGATTGGGTTGCATATAGTCAGTTCTAGATCATTAAGTCATTAATAGATACTCGTATCGCATATTTTTGATAAATAAATAAAAACATGCAAGGAAAAGACCCATATAATCAAGAGAAACTTCCTTGAACTGTGCTGATTTGGTAATATTTCTGTATTTGTTCTTTTCTGTATCTAAGAATTGTAATTTTTTGTACTTTTGCCATTTCTTCATTTATAAGTTCTATGCTTTATTAACTTTTACGTACAAACTTTACAAAATTACTTTGAATTTTAAATAGCAATATTTTAACAATTTTAAATAGCAAATAGTAAACGATTGCATTCTTACTTATTTTCTTCAAAAAGAAAACTATAGCAAATATTTTAAATTTATAACTTTTTACGACAGAATAACAAAAGAAATTAAATAAATCTTATAATATTGTTGTAACGTCACATTTAAATAGTATTTCATATAAGAAAATTTTATTTTCAGCTGAAATATAAAAATATATCCTTATCAAGTTATAAAATTCCACATATTCAAGTAATAACGTAAGTATTACGGAACATGTATAAAGGTAATGAATATCAATCAGTGGCAGCGACCTCATTCCTCACTCAGGCATTCCGCCCTACATTTCGCGCGCTACCAGTCATTTAGTGTCCATTTGAAAGTATACCATTTACTCCCAGATACATTAGTTGCTTTTTTAATACAGTAGTAATTAAAAAATATATTATATCCAACTCTTTGAGATATGTGCACGCTGATATGGAACCCCAAAATTATTATGAAATATAATAAGAATTTATGACCTATTATTATTATATGTGATTATAGTTACAAAAATCAATATTACAGCAGACATGTTCATAAAATTCATCTTAAACAGTTACAAGTTTTAATTTTCTAATTAATGGGTACTTACTATATTTTATTCCAAACTATTTTTTATATACATATATTTACAAATAATTTAAAAATAAAACTAATTTAATTACGCCATATTGTGTAGATGTCGTTTATTTTTGTTTATAAATATCTTTTCAAATTAAATATTCAAGTCATCATGTTTCAATTTTGATTGCATATACATACATGAATGCTGAAACATATACATATTTAACACTATTATTTTAATCTATCGATTGCTTGAAGCTATCGGATCTTAGTCTGATTTGCAACATAAACACAAATTGTAATACTATTCTCTATACTACATAGTAAGGCTTACTCGCTATTCGTCTTTGTTTAACGATGAATATTGTTACAAATGAACCTACATACGCAAGATACTAAATATATAAATAGTCTTAGCCCGTTGCTGTATTAGTATTACGTCCTTCATCCTTATTTAAAGATGAAAACGATCAATATCAACATAAGAGGCTTTCATAGACTTCTAGCACCTTAAAGTGTTTATCAGAGTTGAAGAGAAGGGAGTGAGGAAAAAAGAATAGTTATAATATTATTTATTCATCTCAGTCTTTAATAAGACGAAGTAGGTGGTACATAATGGGTGTTGCAAATCCGATTTATTTGCTCTTAAGAAATTAAAACCTAAACAATTTTAAAACGGACAAATAGTACCAAAATTTCTGATGCATTATTTTTAAACATCATATTGAGTACACACAAAGTCAAATAGAATCTTTAGTATTATACTTTAAAAGGTTTAAACTATTTTAGTTGGTTTTCTATCCAGTTAAAACGAAATGAATTAAATATAAATAGAAAAAAACGACGTAAAAACTGTTAGAATTTACTTACAACAATTTATGTTATTTTGAGTATGTATGTCTATATATCTAATCATGTCATTACAATTTCATCCTACATAAAACATTTCAGGATAATTTTAAAGTACAAAGTCATTTGTTTAATCAAGGTACGTTTTTGAAAAAATGTCTTAGTTTGAATATTGTTTATACAAAAAAACAGGAATTATCTTTTTTCATTTCATTAAGAAAAATAGCAAAATTATTCAAAAATAACCGCAAAGCCTAAGGGTCTCGATTGCGACGTCTGAATTGCGAGGCTGAGTAAGTTCCAGTGAGAGTCCGGGATTTTACGTTCCTTATTATTGGCTCATAAAACATAAAAGAGCTAGATTTATATAAGCTGGAATAAAATCGCAGGCTTATTTTGAGAATCATTTATCATATATCTTTGGTATCAATACTAAGAAGAGAATAGCATAAATTGATATTTTTCTAATCCTAATAATTTTCATAACATATAATAATTTTATATTTGTTTTAAAAAGTAAGAATCAAAAGATGAACGCTATAAATGAATAAAGTAAAAAAAAATATGAATAAGAAATTGAACGTTAACATTTAATAGATTTAGATCTTTGAAGATGATATTGGTTTTTCCTAGAAGGATAAAAGTTGACATATAGCCTCTCTTGTGACTGGCGAAGTGATCGCTTGAAGAAAATTGAGATATTCTACATAAGCGATCAACTCGCATCCCTAGAATTATATGACACTACGTTAGTAGCGCTCCAAACTTATTTCTTTTTATCCTCCTACAGAAAAAATAAAAAGGTTGTGTCAAAAATATCCTTTTCCAATTTAAATGGTCTTTTATCTTTAAAAGGGAGGAAAATTGGTGGCCTAAGTCGAATTTATAATATAAAATAATTTCTAAGGTCCTAATAATTATTTAATAATTTGTATTATCACGAAGAATCAAAACCGTACTTCTTATTCATCACATCATTTCTAATCACTATATTTCACTTAATTTCACTCAATACAATACACTACAACAATAGTCCACTTCAGAACAACTAGTCTGATTAACTATTGAAGCTTAAGTAACTGACTTATCTTTTAGCGTCTTAAGCACACAGCTGACAACTAACTTAAGAGTGAGTTGAGTTATCAGACGGTAGGGGAAAAATCATTACCTTCTAAGTATACATATATATTATAATTATTATTAAAGTTTATATAGAAATATTTATATACAATATTCTACATTTGTTTAGAATGCCAAAGACGTGATAAGACGACTCAAAATTAGTTAACCCAGGGACTAGGGACATCGACTCGTATGTAAAGAGAGTATTCAAATCATTTTTACCGTAGAAAATAAGTTTATATTTTATCTTTTTTTTATTTCACATAATTCGCTTATCATGTATGTAACTTTTTTTGTAAGTTAATGATTTATAAATTAAATGGCAATATAAAAAAAATATTTTGCAATCCGTGTAATTGATAAAAATCTTTCATTTTAAATTAAGATTGGTCAAAACAAAAGTTACATAACGACAATAATTTGTAATAACACGTTTTAATAATATTTTACTTTCATTACATTCTTGTTTATAAAAAGGAGAACTTGCTGAGAATAAAATAAAAACATTTTACTAACTTACTTCTAATATATATCTTGGTTTTTTTAATATTGGACGTCATAAACAAATTAATGTTTTTTTAAATATAATTTTTAGTTTATTCCTTTCTTTTTGATAGGCCGATAATATGGATATACTAACTGATTTGCTGTTGATAGCGGAAACTTTCAACGGTTTTCTTCATTTCCATGCTTACTTTTAATTTCCGCGATCTATAGGATTGCGATCTGTTAAACGTAGCATTTTTTAAATTAAATATATTTTTATCTTTGATAAAATTATTGTGTTAAGGACTATAAATTTATTTATTTTTTATTAACTCAATTATTTCTCGTTTCTATGTTGGGTGAGTGAAATATAATGATGAATAAGTATTGTTACTGATATTTTGTACGAGTATTACGGTGACAAATGTTATGTATTGATATCAATTACAACCTTTTTTTTTAATAGTTTTAGAGAAAATATCAATAATTCCATCTATCTCTGAATTTGGTTACCACCAGAAGTGCTGGAGTAGATATGTATGTATGTGTATTTCTGTAAATAAAAGAAAATTTTACTAGTTATACTTTTAACACTCATAACTCACGAACAACTGTAGGGATTTGGCTTAAAATTTGCGAGGAGGTAGGTTGGAATCGGCAGACGGACATAGGATACTTTTGAATTCGTTCAAACAAAATTATAATTGCTGGTAAAATCCAAAATCTGTTTATTTACGACTATAGCTTAATCGAAACATTTCGCCCGTTCGGCTATAGATTTCTAATTATTACGGGCAAAGTCGCGGGCAAAAGGTAGTATAAATACAGAAGAGTTGATCCACATTAATCGCTTTCGTAAAATAATACTTTGAATCTTTTATAAAACGTACTAATTCATTTGAAGTGAATCAAACTGAAATAAAGATTTTTCCATTATCTTAGTTTAATAGCTTGAAATTGTTAGTATTTCGGGTTTCTGTAAATAACTCAATCTAATATTTAAACTTCCCGGTAACAAACATCTTTTTTTAAGATAATATAAAATTGGATTTAATCATTTGTATAAGATATTTAATTAAGCCGTAACAGTCATAACTATTATTCCATCACTAAAACGTGAATTGCAGATTCGACTACGAATTTCATAATAGATATTTGGTTTTTTAATAATTGTTATTTTTTCATATTTCAGCTTTAGATAACAAAACACGTTTTTTATTCATTTTTTTGTTGGCCATATATATTAAAAAATATCAACTATGTCATTATATAGTTTTTGTAGCAAAAAAGGATGCTGATTGATTTTAGGTTTATTTTAACCAGTATCAAAATTTTAGGTTTTAAATTTTGTCTATATTTGTACATCAAATTAAATAAAAATATTTACATATGAGAGTTTGATTATCTATTATTTTATGAGAAAATATCTATTTCTAAATGATTTATTTATTTCTTTGTTAGTTTGGAGTTTCACCAATATAAAAAACAACAGGAATAATTTATAACAACATAATTGCAAAACTTGCTTTAGCAAATTATTTATAAAAAAATATATACAAGTAGAAATAGATAAAAAGTTATAACGATAAAAATATTATGCACTTAACCGCTTTAGGTGTTATTTTGGCCACAAGTTTGAAGAGAAATCGTGAAAAAGCTATGCTATTTGACTCAGGAAAGTTATTTTGTATTCGAATTGCTGTTAATTCACTCGCGTTGACATGAAACCAGATACTTGAAGAAGATACAAGAAGAAATTATCGTAAAAGCGAAGGCTAACGAAATGTTAGAAGCTATTAAATCATTTTGGGATAAATTAAAAGATATGAACTAAATTATGGAGATAGTACAGAAAACATTTTAAATTTTTGTGCATTACTTTATAAAATTGTTTATCCTTTGTTCTTTAAAAGGTTTTTAAATTTTGGAATCAAATTTGTGAAGACGCCTCCAGTAAAACCTGAAAAATCGGATAAATATTTTTATAATTTATAGGTTTTTTATTCTGGCTACTCAAACTTGTACTAGTATACTCAAACACTACAATAAGTTTGGTCTTAGAGCGAAAGTCTTTAAGAAAAATTCTGGATACTTTATACTGAATTTTGTGCAGTTAAACTCGGCCAACAACTAAAAGTCTTTATTAAATTTAGTTGATACATCCACAACTTACTACTCAAAATAAAATTATGTACGTCTGTAGCCAACGCAGTAAGTGAAGTGAATTCAAGAGTTATTTTGAGAATATGGTTAAATTGAGTGAAGTACAGAATACAGGTTACAACAATATCACAGCTTTTTCTTTTACAACCGGACAAACTTATCAAATTTATACATAAGTAAAACCCATAAATAGAAAGTTCGAAAAAACCACTGCTTAACTTATAATTATCCAAGAAAAAAAAAATGTAGTAGAAGCATTGTTTTTTAAAAATCAATTGCTATATGTTGTCCCTTATGAGCCATAAAATCTTACAAGACTTTACCTGACAAAGGCAACAAGTTTATTATAATTCGATGCTTAAATAACACTTGATCAGTTTTGTTATTAAAATGACAGGGAGCCGATTATGTCCCCGATTAAAAGTGACCCGTCGTTAGTTAAGAGTTACAATGACGCTATGAAATTTAGTAAAAATCAAAAAACTACTAACTATTATCCAGAAAATTGTAGAAAAATTGATTAATTAAAAGTATTTGAAGCCTATGTAGGTGCATATTTTTTAAAGTTATGCTGATAAAAACACGATCGTAATCTAGTTCTAGTCAACTGATAGTTAAAAATATCTTACTGTATTAGAATTGATAACATGCGCACGTGGATTTGACATCTGATTGAAACGATGCCAACCTCACGCCTATGTCACCTAATCTATATGGAAAAATGTACTATGTACATATTAGTTTATATATGTATATATCGGATTTATTACAAATTCGTTGGTATAAAGATAGAGAGACGCCAGCCTCGCTGACGTAACAAATGTCACTTCTTCTAGAGCGTTCTATGATATTTTAAAATGAAACTTCAATTGTTCTTAATGCTCCTGTATTTATCGAAGGTTCTTCATAATCACTTATTTCAATGATACGCACTCTCTGAATTCTCAATTCTGCCGTCGTGCGTCCAGACGTCATAATTATACCAAGATTTAAACATAGTTCTATTCTCCTTTTAAACAACCTTTGATTTCGTTTTACTTTTAACAATAATCATAAATACTAATGAGGTTTAATAAGAATTGATGACGGCCTCTAATTATTTTCATGTCGCATCCGTTATTAAAGCTGGTAGCGCCGATATATATAATATTAATAAATATTCAGTTTCAAATTTATTAGTAGGAAAGCTTGTATTAGATAATCATGCATATTTAATTATTATAATAAAGAAACAATATAAAAATTTTGGTAATTTTCTTTTTGGAAATAACAGTAATAAAAAGAAAAGTAGGTATTTTCAAAATCAATAATATGAGTAAAAACTATCGAAGTACAGAAAGGTAGTAAAGGCTAAGCTAACTGAGTTTTAACTTATGAAAGAAGGTAACCTAGTATAGATTTAAGCAGTAGAAATTACAATACAAATATATTATTGATAGAATCTCTAACAAACAAAACGAGATATATCAATTAGGACTACGATCGACGTTATAACTGACCATTACTGTACAAAACAACAAAAACTTCCATTTTACCCGGGAAACTTACAAAACATGAATAAATATATTTTTATTTTTTATAAATATAAATGGAATTCTTTGTACTGATAATTGCTTTAATTGTCTCTTAAAATTCCCCTTAAATCTATAAAAACTGGAGCTGAATAAGAAATGAATATCTTTAGTATTATATTAACGATTATATAATATTACTCTTGGCGAAGACATATGCTTAATGAAAAATCAGATAGATTTCAAAGAAAAAAAAATCTTGAAAACAAAAACTAGGGAATTGAATAATGGTTTCAAAAAAAGATCTCTATCATACGTTGTACATAATAATATTTAAAAAATTACATAATGATATAGAAAATATGACAAATGTTTGTAAGGTGTAGTGCTTCATTAAATTTCAGTTTTTGATTCATTTTTAAGAATTTATTTCCTGCTAACAATTTCAGATGAAGCTTGAAGTCATAGCTTGATTTATGAATGATAGGTATAACAAAAGTAAACATTCATTATTTTTATATTTATTTAATATATTAGTATTACATCACTAATTGTTACAAGATTTATTATTTACTTACCAGAAAATACTATAGTATATAGTATATAATACTATAGATGTTTGTTTCATACTTAATTAAACTTTAATAAATATAAAGTACGTTATACAATTTATATTTTTATTCTTTCTAGTAAAATACTCTCAAATTTTCATACTTATCAGTATTATTGAATCTCTTACAACAGTTACAATTCTTTTTAAGTCATAAATAACTCTAAGTGAGATTATGAGCTTATTACACACAAGTGTGGGGAAGTACATATTTCTCATTAGTTATTCAAATCCGAGTAAACAAAACAAGTAAACAATATCTTCTTAGCACGTCAAATAAACGTTGAAAAAGTTAATACTTTAGGTTCATCAAAAAATACAAACAGTATATTTATATGTGTCTAACTTTAAATACATAAGTGATTTAAATTCACCTAACGCTATTGTGTACCTTCCTTTGTTGACAGTCTAAAATTTAAGCAAAGTTAGTTCGTAGCGGGTTTCAGACACGACTAGCCACTCGATCGGTAAACCGCTGTCGGCAAGTTTAGCAGAAACTGGTAATCGTTTATACTGTGTTTATAAAGACATAAACAATGACTATACTTAAATATAACTTGGAAATAATACACATGTATATATTTCACATATCATTATTTAATATGATTGATTTGTTTAGCAATTATATTATAACTTTTCTAGCGGAGATTTCCTTTGCAAAAATAAAAGTAGTAACGAAAAATAGTAGTTACGAAAACCTTATCACAGATTAAATTTTGAGATTTAAAACTCTAATACCAAGACAAGTCACTTACCCCAAAGAGCTTTTTAAGAAGATCATTTCAGAGTCAATTATTTATTTTATTACATTAATGTCAAAGGACATAATAAAAGCGGGAGCTTAAATAACATTACATAATATAAGAAGTTGATAGAAACAAATGGACAGTTTTTTGTTGATTTATAAAAAAAATCCTTACTTTATAAAATTGTATCATAGAATGTAAACGATTATGTGTCGTTGCTCAAAGAGGTTATTGTTAATTTGCTTCCAGGTCACACATATGTATGAAGTAACTGTCAAGAGCCAATTTACTTTACTGCTGTCATAATTGCTCGAAATGAATTCGAACAATAGTATTATGTAGACTTTTTGTTATTACTATTGTTACGAAGATTTTACTTGGAAAAAAGACAATAAGGTGTAAAATCAAATAATACGGGACATAAATTTGTTTTTATTATATTTAAGAAAAAAGTATACTAAATTATTCAATAAATTGTTACTAACTGTTTATTTTACACAATTTTGTTCTATTTATTTATTAAATTTCATCGTGAATATATTTCATAGCCATTAGCCTTATATTTCTTTAGTTTCTGAAAACAAGTTTCTGTCTAAAATACAATTCCATTTTTTCCTGCCTTTTGTTTAAAGCGTTTGCTTATTTATTTATATTGACTGCGGCAAAAAAGGAAATTTTGTTTTAGCACACATGAGTGCATTTAAAAGTTCTTGTAATAATGTTTTTAGCATTGAACAATGTTGAGTTAATACTTAAATTAAAATTCGTATGTAAAATGTAGAATGAAAAATACATAAACATGATGAGGAATCAAGCCTGAAATCTAAGGAATATTACAATTATTTAATCTTATAAGTCAGTTTTGTCATACGAAACGTTTTTCATTTGACTTAAAAATATCAGTGATTTGTTTTTTTAAAGCAATTTTTACATTAATTAAAAAAATGAAAGAAAAGTCTCTATTTTACTCTCACTTGCACTTTTCTTAACTACAATATTATCTCCCTAGCTCCAATTACATTATCCAGTTGGAAGAAGAAAAATTTAGCATTAAATAATATGGTACGAGTAAATAAAATGTTGCATAATTTGATCGTAATGGAGACTTAAAACATTATTTGGAAGCGATATCAATTCCCGAATTTATTAATAAATATTACATAACCTTCGACACAGTTTTTAATTTGATTATTTATTATTAGTAAATTTATATTTAAACTAATATCACTGAAGTATTAAATTATCTTATTGAACATGTTATTAACAAATTTTATATATTAAAGTTTAATAAGATCAATATATTAATTACGGTATATTAATACAAGGCACTGTCTTGTTTTCATAATTTAAAAATTGTAAGTCTGGTACAGTACAGTACAGTACTACATTAAAATTTACACCGATGGGTCCAAAACAAGAGACGGTTCTAGTTGCGGGTTCTACGATATAGCTACGGATTTTGGGGCCAAATTTCTAATTGAAAATTCATGTATACCCATCATGGGAGTTGAACTGATAGCAATTAAAGAAGCAATGCACTATATAGAATCAACATCATACCATAAAATTGTAATCCTTACTGACTCGAAGAGTAGTCTATAACATTTGTTGAGAAGTGCTAGGGGCGGTTGTGTCGGTAGAAATGAAGCTTACCTCGTTATTAAATGTATCTATAGATTGATACGTAACGGGGTTGAAGTTCGTCTACAATGGATTCCCTCACACGTTGGTGTCAGGGGCAGTGAGGTAGCAGACTCACTTGCATCCAAAGCTCTACGGAACCTCTCGATATCACACCGCACTATATTGACTACTTTCCAAAAATTAAAAACGAAAATTATCTTAAATTTAAATCTTATTTTGACGAGTGCTCTCAAAACAGGGGCCTCTGGTACAGAAGCATTGTAGACGAAACACCACGCAAACCCTGGTTTGCTTCAAGAAACCTCAACAGAAAATATTTGACTATTTCCTTCCGAACCCGTACCTATCACATCCCACTTAACAAGTTTAACTTCATCATGAAAAAAAGAGACGACCCAAACTGTAAACGATGTGAGAGAGAGGAGGACCTACATCCTACACTTAGTTCTTGAGTGTAAAATCAACGAACAATCTAGGTTAGATTTCTTAAATGAAACTCGATGTTTTAGGGGTGAGCTTCTCTTCTCTCTCCATCAAACCTTAAGTTCAAGTTTCACTGCCGAACATAGTAGTAGATTTGTAAGTTTCATCATAGACTCATTGAATTTTAGATCTGACTATTATAAAAATGCTAATTAAGTAATAATCTCAAATGTTAACACTTATAGTATAAGATTTTTTGTTTGTATTTGTTATTATTTTTAAGTCGCCTTAATGTCTGGATATATGACTTATAAAATAAACAAGATTAAAAAAAAAAGTCTGGTACAGTCCAAACTCTTTTTAGGCGAGGTGACAGAAATCTTCATTTTTTTATTTTAAAGAATGAATAAATTTTAATAATGCATCAAAATACACTTGGAATATGTAGACATGAGCAAAATTTGAATCTGCAAAATTTGCAAGCTGGGATTAGATCCATGAAGTCATCAGTCTCATTCCAAGTGTCGATGAATTTCTCATTCCACATCATTAATAAAGATTTTAATTCAAAGCTATTGATGGTTCTGTATGAAAAAACAATATGTTTTTTATTTCCATTAAAAACGTATATATACTTGTTTTGTATGTCTTTGATACCTTAAAGGTAACTTTCTCAAATATTTTAATTTAAGAAAAACAAACAAACCAAAACACTCTGTACCGAATTAGGAAAATCCCTACTGAAGAACATGTTTTCAATCAATTCAAATTCATGAAACTATTTCGCAAAATGTTATCTACTGAACGTATGTTAGATAATCGAGGCGAATTTAATTAAACCGCAGATAACCGTTAAATTACCAAACTCTTCAGACAGCACTTGCCTTGCAGATGACTTATATTTCATCTGTATTCAATGGCCTTTATGAATACTTGATTAAGTTACATGTCGGTAGTAGTTACTCAACTTCATGTTATTAGGTATTACAAAGATTTTATGATTTGTTAGTAATAATAATATCACGTCCTACTATAAAGTTTGACATCAAAAAAGACTTTTTTTAATGAATTATGTTTAAAGAAAAACAAAAGTAATATTTTTGTATATGTATAGTACGATATAATATTATTATAAGTTACACGTCATATAATCAATGGTCCTTCAAATGAGTACAAACTGTTGTATGTTGAAGTTTGATAAAAAAGAAGCACTGCTGGCCTGAAACGACAGAAAAACTTGAAGTTTGAAGGACTTCATACTGCACCCATTTAGTTCACGCGCGTGCAAAAGTATACCATTATATGCGTAGTATAAAACAAAAATCAACAAAGTTAGATAATAATTAACCCGCAACCGAGACTGAACTGTAATAAAATTATACTACATGTGAAATAAACTTTTATTTCTTTTATACCAATAATGTAATAGGTATATCAGCAGATATCTTTGCTCTGATGGTAATAGCCTACCGTCTGGAGGCACAAACGCTCCAAATTAAGGATTTTGTCTAAGGACCTTCACGTGGTTAAAGAAAGTTAGGGAAAGAGGTGACGTGTGAGCAGCTGTTCCAGACTTCGGAGGCTAAATATGAACATGTGCATCTCGAATATGTGTTTCGGGCGCAGCTTAAGAATTGGGTCCAGGTCCAGGTACAGACGAGAGATTTCAGTAATGGGAAATAGAGGTAGAGAATATAGTAAGCAAAGGCTTCTAATCTGCTCTAGAACTTGTTGTTATAAAACTAGTACAAGGTTTTATCGACGGCCTTTTTGACTTAGATGTAAGAGCTGCAGTGAGGCTGGGTCACCATGACTACTACAAAGTTGTCTTGGCTTATGCTCTGAAAGTAGAATCAGTGAAGCAAGACTACATGGCATGGCATGGCATGGCATGAAATAGTTGTTCTACTTATTTTACATTGTTATTTATATATAAATTAATAATAATTAGTATTGATTGCATTAATTTATTTACGAGGAATACTCATACTATTTCACTGTCGCTCTGTTACATAGAAAATGAACAGATTTTGTAAAGCAATACGCTATTCCAATTTACAGCCAAAGTCCCTTTGAACATTTGACAACGTAGTTGAAAGGAAAGTTGCATAGAAAGATATGCGCTGAGCTTATATTGCATTTTCATAAAAGTACTTTTAATACAATATTTAACATTTTACTAGGAATCTATAAATATTTTTTTTTAATTTTAAGAATTAATAAACTCTGATAAAATTATAACTTCGAGAAAAAGCATGGGTTGTGGTTGGTAAAATGTTTTAACATAATGTATCAAAAACTTGAGAAAAAAACTGAAAGTTGAGTTTAATAAAAATAATCATTAGATTATGAACATTATTTATAATATTTTACTTTTAAGGAGTACATTATAATTCATCGAAAATATGCCCGAGTGCACGGATTCAAAGAGTTTCATCGAGTTGGAAATGTAAGTCGTTTATTGTAGTAATAACATTGTTTTATTTTCTTTGATTATTTATAAATGATTAATTAAAATAATTATAAGGTAAAATAAAATATTGATGAAGCTAAATTTATTCTACTTTATAATACCATTAAACCTTTAACATTTGATCTATTGTATTTTCTAAGTATAATGTATAAAAATACATTATAACAGTAGTTTAGAATATAAATTAAAAAGATACATATGCCTGTAAAAATATAATTTACCCATACGAAGGATACATAAAAGTTATATGCTTCAAATTAATAAAGTAAACTATAAATATATGTATATCGAAAACATTCGTTTTATTATGCATTCATGAATTAATATTATCTAAAACTTATTACGCCAAAGATAATGTTAAGTAATGTTTTGAAATGGAGCGAATTTGTTGTTGAAAAATTCATATTCAAACGTATTGTTATATTTTTATATGAATTTCGGTTTAAGGCTGCTTTTAAGTAGCAATTATACTAAAAACCATTAATCCATTCGTTCATTAAATATTTTATCACTCCCATTAACTAATCATACATGATAAGGTAAGATGAAATCTTGATTATCTATGTTAATGAAGATCTTCGCTTAAAGTATATTCTGATTAATTAATAATTAATTAATCCAAAAAAGCCTTACTCTAAGGAAGTTTACAATGAGCGTTATTACAGACCTATTTATAATCGAAATTTCACTAGTTGCCACAATAGTGCGAACTTTAAAAAACAATTATTTACTAGGACAAATATTTGTTATATTTATTTATAATCATTAAATGTCTATATCTCTTTATTTTAAAATTTTAATTATATTAAGAAAGTAACAAACTCTTCTTAACAAACAAAAAAATAAATGTTATCTGGTCTTTTATGTTTATCGTTAAACACTTAAAGAAAAACTAGGTTCTTTAAAAATATTATAGTAATGCAATCTTGGTTCTAAATAAATTAAATTGCACATAAATATTTGTAGAAAAATTCTCCTAAAGGCATTTTTAATATTGTTTATGTTATAAGCGCTTACTTACTTGCGGTCGACGAAGTGGTAATAAAATGAATATTACTCGCAACTAGATTTTTACTTTTTGTGAAAACTGAGTACATCAGAAATAAATTTCGAGCATAAATTACATAAAAAACCCGAACTGTGAAATTATATTAGTTTAATACAATTCGATGCTCGTTAGTAGGGTCGGAAAGAATATCTCAACGAACTAACTCCTGATACGACGAGAGGATATAATGCAGAAAGAGTTTAGGAAATTGAAAATTGTGCCGCGGAATATAAGCCCATTACTAAGGAAATGAGGTACGTGAGTATGTTGTACAATTTCATCACCACTCAAAACGCGTCTGCGGGACAAAATCCCCAAAAATACCTAGGTGTTATTTAATAGAGTTAAATAAATCTACAAACTTGCATATATGATTATTCTTATTGCAGTTAAAAGTGGTAAGTTAACTAATTATGATATATTGATTTCAATAATATGAAGATATAAAAATTAAAGTGTATCTGTACAATATTTTGGTTTATTTTTATAAAGCTTATACAGAGAAAAGTAATCCACAACATTTCACGGATCTCGTAAGTAAAGGTTAGCACACCAAATGAGACCTCCGCTTAAGTTACTATATTCAAGCTTTAATGAAAACGTCACCGTGTTTTCCAATTTGCGTACAACTTGACATATTCAGATATATTCAGGAGAAATATATTTGCAACCTTACTTATAACTGTACTGAAAATATACTGTTGCAATCAATAACGATGTCTGACTTCTATATCACAATTTGTAATAAAGAGCTTGATATCGTTCAGAAAAATTCAAGCATTTTTTTACAAACAAGATGTTGATATTAATACTAATATAGAATTTTAGTGGTAACTTAAACGATATTATAATTAAAGGACAAAACATAAATGTATGATTTCAGTTTATATTTATATTGTATAGGCTACTCAACAATAGCAATATGGTTTAATTAAGAAAGCCCTCCAAATACCATAAATTAATTCATATACCATGACATATCTACTTCTATATTAATAATCAGTAATATGATAATTTGTGAATAATGATGTTATTATACATGATGGATTTTTTTATATTTGCCAACGGAATTAGCCCAAATATACAAAAAATTCCTAAATTTTTTATAATTACTTACTAGAATTTTCGAAATGATTCTTTTTAATGAAAATGTTTTGCAATAAAAATCTAAAGTGTCTCTGTCATCGAAATACTGTAAATACAAAAACCAGTAATGTAAAGAAAAAAATATTATCGAATCATGTTGGCGAAAACAAATCAATCCAAATCTGTTACATATAACATAGCGTGCGGAAAATGAAATTGCAGCGACAAAATCTATTTATTGTGTGAGTGTAAATGTGTAATCTACTCACTCTACCTCACGTTGTTTATATACTTCAAAACTGTTTGACAGTCTATAATCAATTTAACTTTAAATAAAAGAGGTTACTTCGGAGCAAATAAGTAATTAAAATTATTATAATGAAAATTTACATGTCTCTGCGATACCAGCGTCATATGTTGCGAACTCGCGAAGGCGTGAGCCGATAAATATTAGATCGAGGTTAGTGATTAGGGTTGGAATTGAAATAAATATTTTTATTACTATCAATAAATAAGTGATTGCATAAATATCTTATATTTTAACAATTAAATCTTTGAACTATAACAAAACAATATAAAGTAATCCATTAATTTTTACTCACATTAACTTAAACAAACACATGTTAAAATATATATTTTTTTATGTAGTCAAATAATATATGTATAAATAATTATACTTTCAGTTTATAGTCAAGATATTTACTGCCGTGATAAACATTTATTTTTTCACAGTTCAAATGCTCCAATATTATGTTCTTAAGTTATATTAAATCTTCATAATCTGTCAATTTCCGAAGTCTCATTTTTCTCCCATTTCCAAAGGATATAAGCTTCCGTTCGTTGATGTAATTTTAATAAAATCATTTTCATAGCTTATAGCACACCCCTAAAATATTGTAAGCGTTCCGATCGCACCGTAACAGATCGTCCTAATGAGAAAAGTTGGATAGACTTTGTGAGATTCAGAAACAATGCGACGCTAAACAATTTTCCTCCCGACAGTGGACAATCAATTCATAAGCTTTTTCAGCCCGTAACAAACTTTTAACGACATTTCAGTTTTTCGACACTTACGTTTCTTTCAAATTATCCATAATGGATTATTCCCGAGTGATTTCCGTAACTCTTGAGATGTCCCATTATGTAATTCACCAAATGTTTCGTCGCCGCTACGGATTTTATGTAAGTTATAGAGGGTAAGCAAACATTATGCATGTACATACATTGTATTGTTTGTGGCAACAGCGGACGACCGCAAATTAACCCACGTTGTGTTTATTTGCCTTAAATATCTACATATTATAATTATAAATACAGTTTAAATGTAAATATATTTCTAAATTGCTATTTTTACAGACGGTTTGTCTGGTACTTTTATATTTTATTTTGTATTTTCCTCTTACGTTCGTAAGGCGAGTGTTAGGGGAGTTTGTTTTTGTTTGTTTACAAAAGGCTATAACCGAGCGGCGTGTTTTCCTTTGTTGGCGTAATTACATTGTTACTCTCGCCCCGCACCTGTCATCGTCAAATGCGGCTGTGGATTTCTTCTTGCGTTTCGGTTAAAAATAATTATTAATAATTCCTTACAATGTTCGCGAAGTTGTAAATTTCACATGTATTTATTGTTATCTTATTTGAATTTTGAAATAGGAGTCCTTGGGGTCAAGTAGTATTTAATAAATTGAAAACATTATAGTTGCGTTTTAAAATCACTGTTATAAAAATCTAGTTCTGGATATGATATTTAAGAAATTTTGAGTAAATTCTAAGAAATGTATCTTTATCTGAAAAAAATACTTCTATTAGATAATTGAGGCGAGGGATGAAAATTAAAAACAGCTTATTTATTTAACTATTCATTGTATTAAAAAAATATCATTCATGTTGACAAGTAGATGGACTGACCAATAATTTTGACCACGTGTTGACAGGTCAGGTTAATTGAGTTTGTAATTAATTTCCTTTAGTACTCTAAATTAATACTAAAATTTCTATGTGGTCATTTTTAAAAAGATGTAAAAAAGCTGAATAACTTTAAGAGATGTATTATCAATATCATCATTCCAAAAATTACTTAATTAAAATTAAACGAAGTTAATTACAATAAAGCATTTATTTCTCATTTAGCTTACACTTAGCTCATAATAAAGGGTATTTAAATAAAGAGAACCAAGAAAATAAATAAGCATATATGTATAACGAAAAAATATTTGAATAAAATTGTTCTTGAACTTAAAATATAAAACCTCTAACGGGATATTTATCCGTGGTACAAGATGAAAATCATTTTTAATGGATCTTTTGCTTTGTATTAATAATTGGCTTTACCATAGTATATAAATATATGTATAGGAAAGAACTGTAATGAATAAATAAAAGCCAAAATTTAATGCTGTTCGAGACGATTTAAAACTCTATGATATACTTAAAATTGTCGAAACGCATATTCGATTTAAAATAAACACAATAATTGGGAACTTGATATGATACGTTTCACAGTAATTATTATAATTGGCTAATTATAAATATTAACATGTAGTGAGTATATTTAATATAAACCGATAGTTCTTTTTAGAGAGAATAAAATAAAAGTTTTATTGTTTCAAACCTAATAATACAATTTTACTTGTAGTCTGGATTCTAGATACGTTTAAAACAAATAGAGCGTAATGGAGCTTGGCCCTATATAGTCTGAAAGTAGCTTTCCGACGGAGGAATTCTCAGACCAATTTTCGATGTCCTTGTTAAAAGATTTGATGACACAAAAGTTTTATATCAGCAACGTCGCAAATATCATTTTATATAACAGAATTACGATTGAAGCACTTTCGACAGTCAAATTTAAAATTGACAAATCTTCAGACAAGTAATATATTTTATTCTTTTTGTAATTTTTACTGAATTTCGAGTATACATTTCAAACCCAATTTGTTATCCAATTAAAGCTGAACTCAAAGAAAACAGAGTTCAGAGTTTTATCGTAACGTACAGCGTTGCCATTTTGATTCTCATTTTCGTTTAAAAGCGACTTTCATTGAAAAGTAATATGGATTATACCGCAAATTTCAACGTCTAGGTTTTTTAAAATGCAACTGAGAGTGAACTCGGTATTAGAAATAAGCTTACCGCCATTGTGATTTCTGTTTAACAATGAAACTTGTTGGTTTTGTTATCGTACCTATAATTATGTTTAATATTTAGGTTAAGTATTTGAATTTCGCATTTAAATGTGATTATGGCTATAAAGTTTCAATTATAAAAATAAAATGTTATTAATCGTTTTCCAATGGTGATTAATAATTTCGTTTAAAAATATCTTTGATGTTTATGAGTTTTAAAAATATAGTGATTCTATTGATATCCTTATAATTATATTATCTGCAAGAATTTTTCTGTTAAACTTTGCTATGAATTTATAATTGTAAAGTTAATTGAAAGAATTAAAAAAAACATTGTACATAGTTTCTCCATGGAACACATTCCACTAAGCCTTCTCTATACGTGCTGCTCTAATTGTTACACTTTTCCCTATTAACATAGAAACTGAAGCGGGCTATTTGTGCAATTGCAAAACATTGCATTTCTTATAAATTTCTTTACTAAAATCGTCTTGTTTTGTACATACTTAGAATGTAAAGAAGTTTTTTCCTTATTTCCTATATTTGTAATTAATATTATTTCTGAGCATATTTTTTATGGTAGAAGGGAACAGACCAACTGACGTTCTATGTATGTTAATGTACCATCTGCTGCTTTATATGAATAAACTATACGTTGGGGGTTTGTATGAAGACTTTATTTTAAATCTGAGCCTCGTTGGGATTCCACTCATTAACATTAGCATAGGACGTTGGCTGGATGGAATTCCACTTTGCATTCGCCAAAATGAGACACTAGTTGTTCAGACTAACGTTCAATTATTTCACAGACTAGCCTTTCCTACGAGCCGTATTACAGCAATGCGGATGCTGCTTAACAGTTGATAAACGTAAGTGAAGAAAAATAAAAAAATGTTTTACTCTAAATTTGAAAGCATATCTTTAATTTTTTATGAAAATCGTAATCAAAAATTAATTTTTGATCTCTTATTAGAATTTTTGTAAAATTTAAATTTTAAGTTTCTTAAATACGAACATTACATAAAAAGGGGATAAAACTAAATTAAAAAAAAACGTTAACAATAATTTTGTTAAAGTTTAATTTAACTAAAACTTTTATACCATTAAAGTAGTGTTGTATCCTAAATAAGAGTCCTTTTTTATGTTATTTTTAAGCTGTAAAGCGGAGAGAGCAAAAAAATATCCGGGTGGATAAACCAGCCCGTAACATTAAGTACTGGTAATGTGAGAAGGCATTGTTTTGTTAATTACTGCGACCGGCCCCGCAGCTTCCCGAACTGCACCTGTTTTCGCAACCAGAATAAATTGAACAACTAACTTTACTGGGCTCCATTCTAAGTAATTCACGACGTAATCGTTTACCCGGTCTTCATGTAATTTTCCGTACGTATAAAGTCCAGTAAAAACAAAAATAGTGTTAAAAATAACGATAAGCTTGCAATTTGTTTAAACATTTAAGATATATGCAAAATTCCTTTTAATTATGTAGAATTTTCATATATATAACTCGTTCTTCCAGACAGTCAATTTGTACTTGCTTTCGCTTTGAGATAATTCTTTAACATTATTTTTATAACATTCAATCAATTGTATGTTTTTTTGACATATTTTTACACATAATCGTTATAACAATATATATTATTAATTATAGAAAATTGAATCTTTACTGCTTACTAAGTACGTTCTATTCAGATTCATAGATTAACATGAGACTAAACAAAATTATTTTTTATTTAAAAAGGCATTTCTTATTAACGCCATTTCAGTAGTCTTTCACAAACAGTAATTACATTTTAACAAATCATTTATCTTTTAAGTGATACTTATATATTCCGATATTAGAACGAGTCTAAAGACATAATAGAATTAAGTATTCGAGAATGGTGTAGTGCGTGCGCTATCAGGTCGCTAGCGTCAAGTGCTCCCTCTAACACCCTTAACAAAACTACTTACTCAAAAATACTCAAAAGACAATGAGAATAGTTTTAGAAATATTCTTTATTCATACAGCCAACTTTTTTTATTAACTCTAAGTTAAAACCTATGAAATTTAAAACGGTTTTAGTTTCGACAATCATACTGAAATAAAAGTATTTTTTCAATAAAATCTTATTTGTGTTTTGGTTTAAAATGCCATAAAAGTTATTCAGAAAATTGATGATGATTATTACCAATTACCTATATTTGTGTCTATAACTGGTTCATTGTCTGTTTAAGTATTTAAATCGAAGTTAAATAAAACCACTAATACGGCTTCAAAGTATTATAATTTAAATTATATGTAGAATTTAAATCAGATCCCAAATCAATTACAATTCATTCTAATTTTTTTTTCTAATTAATGTGATTTCTTAAATTGATTCTTAAAAAATGTGTTATCTATTTATTCAGTGTGTATAACGAAATAATAAATATATGTCTTTGCTTATTTTGGAATATGTGCTTTCATACTCACCTTTGTCAAGACTTTGTCTACCGATGTGAAAACTCCAAATTATAATTATAAAAGCATTTAAATATATCTTTTAAAGCAAATTGCACTCCAAGATATTTTAAATTACAGTTTATATACAAATTATTTTATAAAGTAATAATTTGAATACATTAAAGAGCGACGAATTTCTAAATGTTTAGTAACAATACTTGAAAGTGATTGATAACAAGGATTTTAATTTGTCACTCTTACAACTGGCATCTGTGCCTGGAGGGGAACTTGGAGCGCGAACTGTTTGTTCACATTCTATTAGTGAGAATGCAGACAGCACTAAGTACATGATGTATGCGTGACTATAAACCACTTGTAGCTGGTGAGGGTTAAACTATGAAGTCTCGACCATATATTCCTGTCTGCAATAAAAATTTAATACCTAAAAAATGTGAGAACTTTTTTAAATAGTGTATTTATGTCATTTAAAACTACAACTTGCTTTGGTCTTTGTGCTACCTTTATGTCTTGTATATTAATATCTTAGTATTTTTCTTTATACATACATAAATTACTGAGTAACAATAATGTTTAATAACAAAAATTTTATGCTTTGTTTGGAAAATGTATCTATCCACATATATCTTCTATCATATATCTAAATATATTTTATATCACCATGTAATAATATCTGATTGGTTTTGTAATTTAATATATTTTTAAGTTTGTAATTTTACAGAAGATAACAGAGGCATTTTGAAGATTGTTGCTAAATAGGCTAGTCACTCTAGCCTTGTAGAGTGACTAGTCATAATGAAAGGAAACACAGATGTTGGCAAACTATACCAATTCTTCATTATTCTCATGAGGATGAAGGAAGCTTGTCGCTGATTCCAGATGCGAAGAAGATCTAAAATTAATGCTGCTATATCCCTTATTTCTATACACTTAAAGCCTGCTTAATCATTAATTATCATTCCTCAGTAACTTTCCTCATGTTTCAAACTTGCAATTCAGCGTTTTTAAAGTTAATAGTAAATTAATAAATTAAAGTTAGTTAAATCCACGACTCGGTTCAGTGAACACGTTGTCTCGGAAATTGTTTAACTTGTTTCTATATATGTGTAACTTTGTTTTAGTATGTATCTTGTAGATGTATAATAAAATTGGGGGCTTAACAGATTTTTTTACTGCGTAAGAGATTTTTCCATTTAAAAATTCGGTATCAGAAAAGGAATATGCCAAACAAAACATTTTTAACGTATTGACACATATTTTTTCATGTAACTTGTGGGCTTTAAGTCCTAGCTGCCTTTTAGATGCGGCGCCAATTTTGCGATAAAACCTTTAGACGACATTAAGCCTCCGCTCCTCAGTATGGGCCCGCTTTAGCTGTTTGGTGACAAAAACCCTTAGACAGCATTAACCCTCCAGTCTCTACTTTGCCTACCCTCTAACATTTCAGTACAACTGTAGTCACATAACACCAACTACTATGTCAGAAACATCAGCGTGTGCTAGAAGAACCAAGATTTAACTCTCTTTTAAATTCTTCGAATTCCACTAATCTGCCATTTCTCCTTACTTTCCACTGGAGAGGTTAATCTTCAAAAGTGCATTAAACGCCACTACCATGCAGTTTTGCAAAGCCTTGTGTTTGATGTTCCGTGAAAATACAAACCTCATATTTTGCCGCATCGCTTCTTCTATAAGTGCTATGATAATAATTGATATCTAAGGATGTTTTATAAGGAAATTAATTTTGATTTTGACACTAATTTATTGTTATATAAATATACAAATTTTTAGACACAAAGTCTACTCTTCTATGTAGGTATAATTGTATATTCTATGCCTCTAAAAACACAAAATCGAAATTTATTTTATGAAAACTATAGTTTTACAATTGTAAAATGTCTTAGTACAGTAACAAAATTATAAGCAAGGGAATTCCGAAGGTCCACTAGCTATCGAATTAAATAAAAATAGTAAAAAAATTGCTAGTAGTTAAGGTATTATGGAAAATCTTGCATTGAAAACATTTATTCTAAGTCAAAATATGTAGTTGTATATCCAACATCTTAAGGTTATTAATTAAATTATCGTTTTGTAAAATCAAATTTAGAAATAAAAATGATTTTTACAACATTTAAACCAATAATAAATTCCTATTCAAATCTAATTTTTACACGAAATCTAATTCTAATTCCAAAGTAAATTTCAATTATTTTATTCAAATTTTATTTGTTCTTATAACTCTTATTGATTCACAAAAAAAATTTCTAATTCAAATTCAATATCTATTGTAAAATTTTAGGTATACTATAGAACAAAGTTAAAAATCTTTCCCTATACCAAGCAATTTATTGTGGACATACTACTCGTACAACCCCATGACGATATAGTCGATTACTACGAATCTCGAATCTCTAAACTATTTTTATTTCTCATTATATAGAAGAAGACCTAAGTCTTTGAGAATGATCATAGGATTGCTGAAAGTATAACTATTTCACCAAAAGAAGATTCAAGAAATACAAAATCATAATTAAAAATAACTTATAGTTTTTAAATTTTTAATTCGTTCTCTAATTCTAATTATAAAACAAATTGTAATTCCTATAATAACATTTATTCTTCTTCTTATAACTTCGAACTTGATACATTTCTTAATTTTGATACAAACTTATAACCTAAAATCTCTTTACCACACACGACGCTGTTTTTAAAATAACTATCAAACAGTTTCTCAGGATTCTTCAAATATAGTAAAACATCTAGTTGAAGTCATCAACCTGAACCAATTTCTGATACCGTTAAATTCATTGTAGGTATAAACGATTCCACTGCCTATACTCAATTACTGGGATCGAATCACTTTTTATTTCTTATATCAGATAAGCAGCACAAGCCTAAATTCTTTGTTACGTACGTTAAATTACGGAAAAATTTTGAGCACTGATTTTTTTTAAATGTTTAATGCTAAAATATAGTTCAAATTTAATGTTTTTAAATGGACATAACTTTCTTATTAAATTTCATCCACTAATTTTTATCTTCCCACTAGAAGACCTGGCGAACTTCGTATCGCCCTATAATCAAGAAATATCTATTACGTTTTTTTATTTATATTTTTGGAGTGTACCTGTAAGCATTAAATCTCCGTGTTTTGAAGTGCGACAGAATGATTGACATATTAGTTAGTTGTCAAATCTAATGTCAAAGAAAACGTTTGTATGGGAAATAAAAAAGGTCTGTTTTCATGGTTTTCCCAGTAATAAATAATTTTTTTTCAGCTTTTATACCTTCCCTGAACCTCCACGAACGTTTAAAGACTAAGATAAGATAAATCCGTTCAGCTGTTCTCGAGTTTTAGCGAGACTAAGGAACAGCAATCCATTTTTATATATATAGAAGATTACGTACTTCGGCCTTTATTGAGTGTGCTGTATCAAATTTCTCAACAGAGTTTTATCACACCAAGCAATCTCTCATTCTAGATAACACCTTGATTGATGTTGTTTATGTTGCAAACTGTTTAATCTCTATCAAACGAAATGAGGAGGTCAATGTTACCGTTTTGAATACTACTGACGCTGACCTCGAGATCAAGGATTATATTGTAGAGTATATTATTATAGATTTATTTTTCCATACAATATTTAAATTTTTAATACTTTATGTAATTGTAATTATTTAATTATTGTATTCCCCCGATAGGGTAGAAAGACCGATATTCTTGACTAGTTAAGTAATTCCAAATATAGTACGCTTGACCATAGTAGTAGTTTAGGTCAATTCAAAATTTCTAACCAAGACTCTCCAAAAACTGGCTTCACCGCAAGGACTAATATTCCACCATATCTGGACACTATGTATTTAGCACAATGCTTAATATGTTGAAAACTGTCCATATTTCCTTGAAACGACTAATAAGTACCATATAATCAAGTTTAAATCGTTATACATATTTGTATTGTTGCTTTATATACAGTGAAGATCAAAAAACATATAGAAAAGGTAAAATGTATTAAATTAATTGTAGTCATTTGAAATTCAAAAATTACAACCTGTTAAGTGCGAATTCCTAAAACGGGAAAATCTTTGAGTCCATAAAAAGATAAAGTAGTCTAAACTTTCAGTTTCTAAAAATCCATAGGAATTTAAATAGTTTCTATGTCTAGAAAGCTTTTATTACTGATTTATAAATATTGTTTCTAAGCTAACTAGAATACTTACTTCTTAATTAAAAAAGGATGTCACCTTTCATTCTTTCTCTGAGCAACAAAATGCCTGTGATATACCAATAGATATATAAATTACTGCATCGATTCCTCCATATGCTGTTTTTTCACAGCCGTTTGTAGTTTCAACATATGCAAGTAATTATGCTGTAGGTGAAATTCTAAGTGAAAATCCTGTAGGCAAGAACAAACGAATAACATATACTTCACGCTCCTTTAATCTCTGAAAGGAACTCTTTTACAACAAAAAAGCAATGGGTAGCCATTTCATTCATTGTCAATACTTATTTAGGTGACACTAAATTTTAAATTGTAACTAACCATAGAACTTTTGTTTGGTTATTTAATATTCAATATAGCAAGTAGACTCAATTGTTGACGCCTCACACTTAAGGAATATGACAATGAAATTGTTTAGAAACAAGGTTGTTTCAATTCTAATGCTGACGGACTTTCTTACCATCGAGTTAAGGTATTTGATGGCTATAAAATAGTATAAATTGCGAGCAATAGTTAAATTACAATTTACTAATAAATTAACAACTCGTATATACAATTATAAAATAATTAACGAAAAACTTGTATTTAGCTTAATTAAAAACGTCTGTATGACGTGTTTCTTTGAAGTTTTATTATTTTATACCGCACTTTAAACAAATAATATTACCGTTACAAACACCCTATGACTTACTTTATTCTGAACTTGAGTAGTTCGCTATTCAATTAATATCAGATAAGAATAAGCCCTACTATTTTTTAACTGCAGTCATCATTATGAAGTAACAAATATAAAGATACTATCCATCAATAAAAGTAAGTAACAATTATTTTTTAAAACTGTTATATTGCTGATAAAAAATATCGGCCTTCTTGGATCCCTTTTCTAAATAGTATAAATTAAAATTAACAGTGTGGATAACTACAATTATCGTAATACTAATATAAAATCAACTAAATAAAATATGTATTCGACATCTATCAAAGTGCCGAAAATATGAAAGGAAAGTAATGATTAGCCATCCTCAATTCATGGTCATCCCGGATTAAATAGAATGAATTGAAAAATTAAACAAGAATACTTTTGGAAAGGTTTGTGCTTAGAAAGAACAAACTAGGTATGTAAACAAAAGTTAAATAAACGAAGCTCTTTGGATGTGGAATGAATTTCCTATAGAAATGACATGTACTTTCATTAAAACGTTTCAGAACTTAATTATTACTAGGATACTATCACGAAAACGGTTTAAAAATTTTTAATTCAACTTTATCAACAACATAATCTTCTTCTTCTATATATATAAAAATGGATTGCTGTTCCTTAGTCTCGCTAAAACTCGAGAACGGCTGAACCGATTTGGCTAATTTTAGTCTTGAAATACTCCTGGAAGTCCAGGGAAGGTTTAAAAGGTGAGAAAAATTGGAAAAAATTGACGGGAAAACCCTAAAAACAGCCCTTTTCCATTTCCCATACAAACGATTTTTTGACATTAGACTTGACAACTAATATGTCAATCATTCTGTTCGATTGAAACAGTAGAAATTTAATAAATACCAATACCGGGTTATTGAAGACGGAATAGTGTTTGCCCGGTCAGCTATACCTATATTACTAATGACGAATTTAACGCGGACGAAGTCGCGGGCAAAAACTAGTCTAATAAAGTTTTCAAGAGCATATCCTATTATATCTTGTACTAATGAAGAAATGAAAGAAAGCCTCTAGTGACAATAACTGAAAGCGTACTGATTGATATATTGACTTAGTAACAGTTAAGCTAGTAAAATCATAAGCTATTTGTGAAAATCAATTAATCGATGTAATCAAATTCAATCAGAACATTTAGCCGATTGTAAAGACTGTTCAAGTGCATTAAAAGTCTTGACTCAATCCAATATTATTAACAACCACTCGAAGAACAAATTTAAAAGATCTCTGGAATTCGGTGGTGAAATCATAACTTTTTCTTCAGCACTTTTGATTGGCACCGATGATGCTCGTAAATATTTTGCAGATAATTATGATTTCGACGGTCGGTGGGTGCAATGAAACCAAAATTATTTGACTTAATTTAATTATAAACTAAATTACAACTAGGTTTGCGGCTATGTTGCACAAAGTTTGAACAAATAGTGACAATAAATCTAATGAAATTCTTACAAGAAATTTTATAGTCTAAAAACATAAAAGAAATATAAAACCAAAAACTGTCTTCACACGGAACTGCTGAGTCAGACCCGTGTAGAATAGACGAGTTTACCCAGAAGCTAAGGCGTCCTACGATTACACCGTATAAAGATAATTATATTTTAATTAAACGACCATTTATGACACCATCACATAACAACATATTGAATGTTGTCGAATTAGTGACAAATAATTATTTTATTTATTTAAGAAAAATATTTTATTTATAAATAAACAAATAAAAATCTTTAAAATACTACTATTTACAAAATAAAATTAAACTGAATTTGAAAATAAATACTATGAATGAGATGCTATCTTAAATAACTAAAACTGATAATCTATTTCTTTATGTTTCTTGAATTGGTAATTTAGTGAATATTATTGAAAGTTCTTTAATGTCTATTTAAAGATTTGTCAGAAAATAATGATTAAATGAAGAAGTAATCAGATCTTCCAGTACAATCAAACATAAATTCTATAACTGACGTATCACAACTAAATTCCTATTATTGTAGTAATAAAATCATTTTCATTTTGCAAATTCCATTGAGATAAATATGATATTCATAAAAGTATACCTTTACAAACTCCGCATTGCAAATTTGAAACAGACATTTAGACTTGTGTTTTGATACATAACCGTCTAATTCCATATTGTTCTTAGTAATGATGCATTATTCTCGTTACGGCAGAACTGCTAATTGTAAAATTATCAGTAGTGATTATTCTAAATATAAACTTCTATTTACTATTTAATAATTAATACAAATTGGGAGTAGAAATTATTTACTGAAGTAAGCTTAAACTAACCTAATAAATGTAAGTCTAAACTCTTTCATTTCTATTGATACCTAGCAAAATTTAAAAAAGAATGGACTAAAATAGTATTCAATCAATGTTATATTGAAAAGGTTGTGAGACATGGTTGAGATGACGAAGATAACAAAATCTGAAGATACGAGTAACAATGCTGTTAAATGTTTATAAATTATTATTAAAAAAATGTATATCAATTCACCAAATGTTCTAAAGTGACGTTTAATTAAAATATTGTCAAGTAACAAACAACCTGAAATGTCGTAAAAATTTTACAGTTATACTTGAACCAAGATCATTTATTTAAATCAAAATTTACAAACATTTTCGAATTTAGAAAATATACATCGTGTTTTAAAATAAAATCGAACTTTTGTAATAGTAACAAATTATTTGCACATATAATCTCTCTATATCGTTCCAATTGTAGTATATATACTGCCGAGGAGATTATACATATATTATTTGTATATGCGCAAGATCCTGGGCAATACATTTTTTTACTTTGTCCTTACGCATATAGCAGTTTATAAATATTATTATATATTTTTTTATTACCTCAAGGAGTCGAATCTTGTGCCTGGTGTCTCGGTCTAATATATTTTTAAAAATAAAATACAACGTCACAATGACTGCATTTGTAGTATGCATATTTTAATTTAGATAAAATTATTATCAATTATTTTGTGACATACCGTAAAGGTAAAATATATTGTAAAACCTCTTTGTATTCAGCACAAAGTTGCAAACTAGAAAGTATTTTGATACGACTTGAAAAATCCTAAGTTTTCCTACAGTACTGATAGTTAAAAAGTAGAAAATAACTAAAAGTTGCATAGAATGTAAGCAACAGTGTTTTTCTAAATCAAAACTTCAGTCTAAAAGTTTGAATTCTCAATATTCTTCGGAATGTTGTAGATAAGATCCTATGATTTTACAATTGAGTGGGAAATGTAACGAACGCTTATTTACGAATTAAATTCTAAAATAGGAAAATATTTTCAGAGCAAGCTTACTTTTAGGAAAGACTTATTAAAATTTTACAACAGATGTTTTATTGTTTCACAAAAATGTCCTGAAGCAGAAAACAAAATAAATTCATATTTTTCAGTTATCTTTTAAGGAATGTCATAAACAGCTAGTATTAAATTTACAGCAGTGAATCATATTTTAACAAAAACTATTTTGTTAAAGAGCTTCACAGATACCTTGATCGGCTAAGGCACATATTGATTCTTATATCATGCAATAAATAGAACAAAATTAATTACCTTAAATAAAACTTAGTTCCCTTAAACAAAAGCTAAAAATAGGACCTCAAAGGGAATTTGGTAAGGCGTAGGGTGTCGTATCCTGAACGTTCTGCACCATGACTTTTCATATAAGATGAAGTTCCAAATATGTTACATATGTAGTTATATATAGCTATAGACGTAATATTTGTTTTTTCGTCAAAATTCGTATCTCCTTTTAACAATTTTAAGAAATAATGTGTAAGTATTTACATATTAACTGTTAATAGGTTACCTAAGGTGAAATAATAATATTATAACATCGCAGTTACTTTCAGTAGTGCGACCATTTATGCTCTTCTCTTGTTTCATAACATATTCCAAATATTTATAATATGGGATAATCTTTGAAGTTGACTAGTGTCAGTAAAAGATATTATTATAGAAATATACAAATAAGGAATTGGTAAATTATGAATCTTTTATAAGTATCTACTTTTAAGTGCATGATATTTTCTAAAGGTGAAAGCCATCTGCAATGATTTAAAAACAGAATTAAAATTTAATAATTGGATGCAATGATAAGTCTCTTTAATATACTACAAACCGTTCAAATCGAAAAATTATGACTGACCTCTAGGTTCACATTGCTTAGATAGATAATTCAAACATAAATATTATATGAGCATAAAATGTATAGGTACTCTTATGTGACTATTTTAATAAATTTAGGAAAACAAATAATAAAGATTGTTTTTCTTACGTTCTTGGCAATAATCATCAAATTAATTGTGTTTTCGAAAGACAGCTAATTTTAACAGAGTAAATTTGTTACAAAGTTTTCGGAAGCCCAACTTAGTTATAAAGATTAAATAACTCTCGGGTTTTCTAAGATTCTATTACGTTAGACAATAAATTGACAGCGAGTTTTAAATTTTATCAACTAATAAATAATGAATCCTAAAGAAACCACTCATTAATACATAAGTATATTCTGTAATGATTGTTTATATTATTTATCTTTAAATATAGGTCAAAGAATTGTTTTTATTTTATTTTATTATTATGTATTTATTTGTTTTATTTACTATTCAAAATGCAAATCTTTATTAAAGCTTTACTTTTTACAATACTAAGTTACTAAGAAACGTCTAAAAAATGTTATATATTTTCATAAAAAGAAAAACTTTTCTCACATTAAGAGCAAAGTAATATTAAAATACCAAACGTGGTTATGATCAAAAAACTCTGCAAAATGAAAAGTTTTGTAAGCTTCCTCTTTCTACCAAAATATCTTCTGTCAGAATATTGTAATACGAAACTAAATTATTTGCAAAAAGCACTTCTCAGTTGAGAATGTTTTAATGATAATTTAATTTTCAAATAGAATCGTCCTTAAGTAATGGTGAGTGAGATCTTTGAATAATAGAAATCGTCGAAACTTGCTTTTTAACGTTGAGTAAAACCTTTCTTAACTTACTTTGAGACGATAATGCGTCAAAGAGTTGGGTTGTTTTAAAATGTGATCTTGTCAACTGTATTACTAATGGAATTGTTATTTTATTTTTCAAGCTATTGAAAATATATGTAAGCTGTACGCTGTATATCAAAACAGTATCACAACGTAGAATATTTTTAAAAGGTATATAAACGTTGCGAGTGAAAAACTTGGTGTAAAATAACTATTTGTTGTGCAAATGTAAATAATATAAACTTTTATCAATCGTCGAGTGATGATTCCCTCTCCCTAATGGACACACACTCAATTAGGTTTTATAGCGGCGCGGCAGCGTCGTTCAATTTAACGCCTAACTGCGACCGCACTCGGCTACCCTTACCTATTTATTTTTGTATACATCCCGTTTTTGTATTTGATAAATAAAAGTTAAATTTTAATATCTATATGCTCATTCTAAGTTTTACTTCTTTACACTACAAATGGAGCATCAATAGTTTTTCATTATAAGTCTTCGAACATTATAGTATTATCATTGGTTATTTAAAGAGTAACAAGCAACGCAACGTATGTAGTGTGACATCGCAGACTTAGAATAAGCATACTACATAGTTTCCGGTATCGTAGTTATCCCCAACAGTTAACTTTAAACTGCGAATATTACTTAAACTACCATACTTTACATAATACGTGTTTTCTACATACAATCATAAAAAAAAAACTTGATTTTCCTTTTTTATTTAAAAACGACTTATCTGAAATGAATATTCTAAAGTAAACATTAAAAATAATTTAGATAAAACTAATACTATCTCGATCGTTTTGGCATTCATTTTATTTTAGAATTTCTCTGGAGTGATATTATACTTACACATAAGTACATATTATATGGCCAGGATTTACCAACATACGTATGTACATATATTGATATATCCAAATATGTAACGCGTAACGATAAAAGCTATTCTCTGCAGACGTTTCTATTGTTCTAGTTTGTTTGAATAGTTCAAGTTACGTATATCTGTAAGTATTGTACCTGCATCAATGAACACGACTCGGCTGGCTTTATTAACCATTTGACTCAACTTTGCTCGGTCTTGTCAAATACTTTTCCATTTAAGTCTGTCCATTTTGTTAAATTTGTAGTTTTTTAATGTAGTATTTTGTTTTATTTTAATTTAGTTGATGCACATATATATTTCGTAAAATTTAATTACGTACATATATATCTTTCATTAAATTTAATTATTTTAACTATGTCAGAATTTATAATAGTAAAAATTGTTTTGTATTACATGGCATATATAAAAAAATATAAAAGAATATACAGTATTCGCTTGTAAATCTTTACAAATAATTTTGAACCTTTGACATTGCTTCTAATTTTTTTATTGTAAGTAATAATTTTAGAACAAATTGTGTTTTAAATATGATTCTTTGGATTTTTCCTTTTTGAAGCATAGTATTAACCATTCTCAATGTGTTTTCCGAAATGCACCCATGATTATTGCTGGTTGAGACAGTTTTCGCCTTAATCCTGAGACAAGTTCATTCTGTTCTTCATAGGCAGTCTAATTCACCTAAAGTAACGTACCACGTTAGACCAGATCTAAAGGACAATCATAGTATTAAAATTTTTTCTTCCGCTTCCTTATAAATTGTCGTAGAATAAACAAATTTGAATTTTGAGACAATCTCAAAGTGACGCAACATTTTTTTCACCACTATAAGCTAAACTCTAATCTAAGACCCCTTGAGCTACATTTGCTGTAATCCAAAATCGCATCATTTTAACAGATTTGTCCTTTTTTGGAGGTTGCATGACAAGCAAGGTACCGTTACTCAAACTTTCCTCTTAAAGGTATCTTAAGAGGGGTTTTCATCACTGGGAACTTTTTCATTTTTAAACTCGTAAAATTGTCAATCGGATTCATTGCAAGTTTTTAGTCACGGCAGACAAACTTGACCTACATGCTTATTCATTATTATTTCGATATGTTGTAGCTAGTTATTAAATAACCCGTGAAACAACATAAAAACTTTTACAAATAAAAAATAAAGTAATTGATGCAATAAAAATCACTTTTATTCGGATGTTGGATCTGTATATGTAAAGCAGAAAAATTGCGAACATTTTTTTTTTAAATATCGTCCTATTATTATGAACGTCGTGCTTCACATGCAGTTTATCGTCGTAGTCGCTCCATTGTTAGTCTTGCTCATGCTTCCGACTGTTCCACGGATTCAATAAGAAATATGTTATGAATATGCACTGAAATTATGCACCATTTTATCCCTCTCATGTTTTGAATTGCAACTTCTCGTATGTCACGTGTTATATGCACTACTTACTTTAACATGCGTACTTGCTTTTAGTTTAGAGTTATGATGCAACACTACCGTTGAGATTAATGTGTCTTTGTTATACTTTGGTTTAAAGAAGTCGAAACAAAAATGCTTCTAATGTTCTTGTTGTTTGAAAAAGTATATCTTGTTAATTATGAATAATCTTCACCTCCTTATTATTTGTAAGTAATAATTTATAGTACACTGGCAAACTTCAATACACCCTATAAAACTTTTTGCTTGTATCCAGAGCAGTAAGCAAGAAAATTAAGAAATCGTTAGCAATTGATGACAAAAAAAAAGACTAAGTGAGACACACTTTCATGTTGACTGTCTGCGATCAAGATTACTATTAAGTAAGCGAAACGACAGGTAAAATGTACAACAATAAATAGCGGAGCATATCCAAAACCATAGTTCCGGTAAATTTGATTTGCTGAGTCACTACATACCACTTTTATAAGTAATAAAAAATATTTACAACTTAAACTTGTAGTTTTGAAATCAATACTCTTATTATACTAATGTAAGTACTTTTGAAGTGTAGACAATAGTTTCCAAATTTTTTAATGTTTTACATTGAATTTAGTGGCTGGATTTTTCGTAATGTTTCTATTACATAGACATGTTTAAGTACGATAGATTTGATTAAATTATAGGTTTTTCATTGTTTATGAGCACTATTTAAAGCTTTTATTTCATTTTAATTACAGAAACGATGTGATCTCCAGGGGATATCGGTACTCACTCACTCTCTATTTGTTACTTCTTTAATACTAGTATGTATAATAAACGAATTCTTTTTATTAATATTTATGCATTTGTGTGTATTAATTTTAAGCTTATTATGGGAAATGAGCATGTGACCCATCTAGTAGGTAGGTAGTCAGTGGTGGCCTAATGGTTAGAGGGCTCGCCTCTCGTTGCCGAGAGCGCGGGTTCAATCCTGGCCTGGGCAAATACCAATGTGAATTTTCCGAGTCTTATGTACTTTCGAAGAATATTTAGACATCACTGATTAATGCTGATTCCCAAAAGAGGGTTGATGTCAGAACAAAACTATTCACAACACGTAACACCCTGGCTATGGCCGGAAAATTGCCAGTTCAGCAGACCCTGCCTAAAGCTGGGAAATTGCCAGGAAGAAGCAGAAGAGCATGTGATCCATCTTTTGATAATATTTATCCATGCAAAACTATAAATAAAGTGAAGTAAGAATGAAATGCCGGCCCTGTTTTCCAAAGAAAAACCTTTACAATCAACTTTTAAAGACCCGCCTGTAATATCTTCTCGAAAAATCTTCAGGAAGGAGCTAATTCTATATCATGAACGTGCGGAACAAGAAGGAACGCGATCACCTTCAATTCTGCAATCAATAGCGTAGAGAATATTTTATGTAACAAATCAAATAAGTTTGTGATGTTACTAGTGTGACAATGACATTTTGTAAAATTATTTCATGTATATAAAGACGATAGAACAATTTGAGTGAACACACAGAGGTTTAAGGTTTTCCATCAGATTGAAAATATCAACATTTTTAATTCCTGGTTTTATACGTAGTCAAGTGGAAGAACTTGGGAAAAGTGGGTATCAAACCAGATATGAACACAGAAAATCATGTAGAATAAACCTGTGCTTTGTACGGTAAAATAAAATGTACCTATGTAAAATACAGTCTCATTTTACTCACTTTTGCTAAATTTAGGAACTTTATAACGTTTTACGTTCCAAATGCCGTTTACACTGCATCTCTTTTGATATTTCGATCTCCAAAACACTAAAACTGATATTTAGAGGATTTTTCAAGAATTTTTACCAAGAGAAAATTATTATCTAAGTTCAAGTTTAGAGGTCTCTTTGTACTTTTGCTTTTAATATAAATAATGAGAAGTTGGACATCAAATTTACCTTAGATCTGTTCATCATCTAATGTTTTATTAATCATTAGTGAAGCCTGGTATCATATTGTAGAAAATAATTTACATTTTCTTATTTTGGACTCCAGAATTTGTTTGCAAATGAATGTCGCTTTATTTTACATTTTAAATAGTTTCTAAACAACCCCATAATCGTTTTTATAGAGTCACATATCGGATTCAGATTCTGAGATCTACAATAACAGATTTGAATTTTCGGTTATATGTAGAACACTAAATCCACTTATGGCCGTTAAACCGTTTATCGAAACTTCGACACAGCTGCCATCTTAACCATGACGTTTTCCTCATTTCCTTCGCCGTCACCGGAAGCTTCAAAGTCACGTCGCTAGTTTTCAATTTTGAAATTGTCCCAAACTTAGTACTACCACAAATATTAATCAAATCTTCAAACTTTATATATATTATATACATGACGTTCTTAATTATTTTTGTTATCAAAAACGTAAACAATACTTTAACTGACATGTAATATGAAGAAAATTACTCATATATTAGTCTTTAACAAAATATATTTCTGATTATTCTTTATTCTCTAAAATCTGTTAATTATTAGGACATAGTCTCAATGATTTGGTGATCGTTAAAATATATTAAGTTTTGTGGCTATATGTATAATTATATAAGTACAAATATATAGATACAAACCTTACACTACAAAGACATGTTGTATAATAATAACGTACAAATGTCTCAAATCTAAGGTCATAAATTTGATGTAATAGGCCTAAAAAAGAAATAGCTTGAACAAATATGACGGTGATTTATTTAGCAGAATACTTACAATTTTCAGTCTGTCAAGTCTTATAGCCAAAGTAATAAAATCGGGAAAGCTATTTTTTATAAATTACGTAACGTAGAAAGATGGACCCTTGTTGAGCTGGGTATAACAGCTTTACCTTAATATTGCATATGTGATAATTCTTTTCAAGATCACTCTGTTATTTTTTTACGTTTGCAGCGATTATTAATATTGTAATGTACAATAGCCGTACTCGTTCTTAATAATTCTTTTTGTTATGTTTTCTTTTATTTGTCAACTGAACTGTCCAATACCCCAGTAGTTGATACTATGATTGGAACAATTTTAACAATTATTTATTTTGTAGAGAACACTCACTACTTTAAAATGTTGAATGTTCTTAGCACTACAAGGAGTACATAGAGTACAGAAATACACATTCAATTACTTTCCGTTATATGTATATAGAAATAATAAATAATAATTCATAACTTTGCACTATATAAAATGTTATATTATCCAAACTTGCTAAGTATTTTAGATTTAGTTTACACTATTGACGATGCCTCTTGACCTGAGTTGAATGCATGTATCTTATGGGTCAGTAATAATAATATATAAAATGTATAGGAAATAGGTATTTCCTTTATTTTAATAATATCGTATTATCGAATACGATATAGTTAAAAATTAATCTCCTATTTAACATAATTACGAATAGATTAATTGTTTTGAACGTATTATTGCTTTTAGTGGTTTATTAATTAATATTTGATTCATATACAGTACACTAAATATAAAATCTATTTCGATATTATAAATAATGGAAACTATTTAAAACGTTCTAATTCTTTAAAGATTGGTATTTTATAAAATTATTATTGGGTAAATGTAATTGCATCTTCCAAATTGCTGTGGTCGTAATTAAGTCGAAGTGCTCTCATTTATGTCCAGGAAGCGTAAACAGTAACGGAAGGAAGGCAGTCTAAAAGCCTCTGGGTACTGCAGCTCAACAATTAACTGCTCGCTGCCTGTCATGTGAGGTAGTTTAAATTTAAGTAAACAATAAAATATATTTGAATAATCTACACATTCAACTAATATAACAAGAAAAAATTGATTTTTTCATACTTCTACTTAATTTTTTCAGTGAGTTCCTCAGAACCTACCCATCAAACTACAATTATGACCTTAAATTTTGGTAACAACGTATACACTTTATAAGAAGCTAAATATTGAAATTTGACACTTTTACAAAATTTTAATATTCCAGCCGTCAAAATTTTCTCGCATGAAAGTGGCAAAAAGTTTGACAGATATATAATTAACACGGACAACGAGATTATAAAATAGATACAAAGATTTTTGTAAAATACTTGTAGATAATATTCATAATATTAAAAAAGGGAATACTTAAAGAAGTATTTTAAAATAACTTGCCATTCAGAATACTGGTATATTGAAAAATCCCTTGTGGATCTCAGATACTAGTATCATTAATTATGTATCAAAGATAAATTGTATCTGGGGATACATGATGGGACGATAAAACGGTCCCGTTAATTTTGTTTTTCTTTACGAACAGTTTCAAATAACAAATATAAAGAAAGGTCTTTGAATTAATATTTAAACAGTTAAAGAAATATTATAGTATCTTTTCTACTTTAAAATTGGAATTTAATAAATAAATAATAATGAAAGAATATAAACTATATTTATGACGGGCTATATCACTGCTGCTTGACTATCATTCATAATCCAACTCTACATGAATGCACGCATGATAAACACTTTATCCAATTAAAAGCCTATCTACTCTTGCGTTCATGACATGAAAATTGTAAGTTGAAGGAAACACAGGTTCACACGAACTAAATATAACAATTATACGACATATACTTTTGCCTATATTCGAAAAGATTTATAATGGGATGATGGAAAACCGAAATGTATCCTAGCATCTCATTACATCTCCTGTAGAAAAACAAATTTGATTCCTAGAAAAATACATAATCATAAGAAGTCACATTCTAATATTACCACATTCAGTTTTAGCAGTAACATGCATGCAGCAAATTGAGGATATTTTAATAAAACTTAACCAGACAGTGGTCCAGTGGGAATGATAATTCTATAGTATAGCTATCTGAATCTATTTTCAACAAAATGCAAGGCAATTGGGTGTATGGCCATCTGCAACAGAAAACTTTGTAGCTTCGTTTAACAAGTGGGGAAGAATTTTAACTTCAGCATACACATTGCTTTAATGTAAAATACATAATAACGGGAAATTGAAAAAACTTAACAACAATACAAAAAGCCGTATTTTGTGTCAATTGTGACCAATCACTTCTTGAAAATCTTAAGTTAACTGGTCAGACCTATATACTTTTATCAGGCAACAATGTATCTAACAAACCTGACGAATCGTTTGGCAACGTGAGTTTGTCGGATAGATAGCACCTTAGCCATCAGCACAGAACCGGACGATTTTTTTCTCTCAATTATGTAATACATATTATGCATCAATTATCACGAAATAGTTTCCAAGCGTTATAATAGCACAACTAAATTGGAAAGTGCTGAAATCTCTCTAAATCTGCATTAAACAGGGGTAGCCTATTTGCAATCTAAATTTATTAGTATATTTAAAGCCCTGTTAGAGTCAAACTGGATTAAAATTGTTTAAAACTAAATGGAGCATTCCAACGACGTAGTAATACAATCAACATGGGGATGAAATGCATATACGTAATAGACAATTTTTTTTTGTGTCATGAAACAACAAGGAAATACTTTATCAAAGTTCATATAAGATAAATATTAATGTGAAAATTATAAGAATATATTTACATGATAAAAGTAACTTGCAACATCAAGTAGAACAATTTACTAATTACAGCACTAGTTAAGCGTAAGATAAATTCAACTTGAATAAATAATTCAATCGAATTTAATCGAATATCTAAGTAGCCTTCACTTATTCTCCTATAATATCTAAGATACAAGTAAAATTTAAATAAAACTATTTTTTTCTCAAACTTGCTTTGCATTGTATTTCACATTTACCTCTATGTTTAAGTTACGTTACTAAGTTCTATTAGTTGGTCTTATTGTCATTTAGCGCCAAATAATCCGTCGATATGTGCAATAGCTTCTATGTGAAAATTTCTTCTCTGTGTAGTTTAAAAAGGTTAAAAATTAAATACCATAAACAATTTTTTTACAAACTTTCTCTTTAACCCAGTGAAATAAATTATATCTTTATTCATTTTAGTTTTTAACCGACAATAAAAAGAGGAAGTCTAGTCAGTGGTGGCCTAGTGGTTAATAGCCCGCCTCTCATGCTCGAGGGCGCGGCAAGTTCGATCCTGGCCCGGGCAAGTACCAATGTGATTTTTCCGAGTCATATGTAGAGTACATGTAGAGTACTTAGAGTATTTAGACATTACTGATTAATGCATTCCCAAAAGAGGGTTTATGTCAGGCAGGCGGGCCGGTCGTAAAAACAATTAGCCAAAACTATTCATACATCTAAGGCAGACCCTGGCTAAAGCTGGGAAATTGCCAGGTAGAGGAAGAAGAAGACTAAAAAGTGGAAGTTTCTCAAAAACTCATATATTTTTAATGGTGTTCTATAATCTTTTTAAAAGTAGAGTAATAAAAAAGACTGAAACAAAATCACATAACATGACAATATGACCACAGAGCAGGTGTACATTGATAATTACCTACTAATTATAGATTCATTTATGAAAAAGGTACCTCTAAAGTTATTATATTACACAGTACACACTGCAAAATGATAAAATATTTATATAAATTCATGTGATTAACTTGATCTAAGCATTATTACTTTATGATAAATAAATACATTTTTATAAGCCCTTATTCAACAGGCTAAGTAGGGATTTAATTGTGAAGAAAAAGAACTTGATGTAGTCAATGTCAACGATTAAAATATCCAAACTTATTACATAGGGTCCTTAAATGAAACGATTTTTTTATGACATATAATACATATGTAATGACTATAAATAAGAAGTGAAATAGAAAAAAAAATTAAAGTACCTAAACAAAAACTATTAATTTTTTTTTCAACTTTTAAGTACGAATTTTACGTTAATTTTTTTAACTACAAAACTTTTTTATTTTACATATAAAAAAGAAATGCGACTTCTCAATTTTATTCAGTAATAATGTAACTATCTATTAATTAAAATATAATAACAGTAGATACTCTGAAACATTAAAGATTAATCCTTTTGTGCTTGAATATGATTTGTATATATATTTTTTACTGTCCATTATATAATGTATAAATAAAGAAAGATAAGATGTTTTCATTTTAATGCCAAAACTCTGATTACAAAAATCTCATTTACATTAATTACCTCATCGGTGGCAGAAAATTTTGTTAAATAGCTCATGATTGCAACAATAATTTTAAAGCAACAATAAAAATGAAAATATAGATTATATTTTAAAAGATTTTAAAATAAGTATATGTAGGAATAAAAGATAAAAATGGATAAATGGATGGACCATAATTCAAGGCATGAAGTTCTTTTAAACTGAATAATAGTTGAAATCGGATATATTTAGTCCAAGGACCAAATTACAACACCAGAATAATAATTAATTCGTTTTCACAAATTAATTATCCAAAGAGTCAAGGTTAACAGGCTAAGTACAACTAGTGCACCGCGCCTCGTCAGAGCCAAGACTCCCCTCGAATAATCGTGAACGTCTTTTATACAGCTATGTAGTAGTGGAGAGTGGGGCATCGAATCACGCGCTCGGTGGCGTGATCGGTACACGTGTTGGTTATACATAGTTATGTTTAGTTGGCGCGCTAGTGCCGACATATACTTGATCAACGTTTGATAAAAATAAATAAAATAGTTATTTTACATGATGCTAAAGTTTCGTAAAATATAACAATAAAATTGTACTGAAACCTCAAATACAAATATTAATATTAAAATTAAGATTAAAAATTTTACTTTTTGTTTGCTTTTTATTAAATGAGACCAAAATCGGAAACCTAAGTAGTCGAAACACAAACGAATGTGAATCCAATTTGAAACGAGTAATACGATTTGTAAGAACGTGAGGGATATAAATATCTCTTAAAGGAATCAAAATAAGTATTCAATTTGTGTTCCAGATTACTCCTCTTTAACTATTTATGTAAGAGACAAATTTATTAAAATTAACATTCAATTTAAGCGAGCAACCGCAGATAAAAGCTATTTGATATAATCAGTTTTTAATCTCGTTTAGCTTTAATATCATTGACATTAATATGCCACGGAAACTTCAAGGATTTTTTTTTTGTTTATTTGTGACATCAAAGAACTAATTATGATTTCGGCGGTCGGTGGATGCAATGAAACTAAAATTATGACTTAAATTTAATTATAAAGTAAGTTACAACTATGTTTGCGACTATGTTGCACTAAAGTTGAACAAATAGTGACAATAAATCTAATGAAATTCTTAAAAGAAATATTATAATCTAAAAACATAAAAGAATTATAAAACCAAAAACTGTCTTCATATGGAACTGCTGAGTTAGAACCGTGTAGAATATACGAGTTTACGCAGAAGCTAAGGCGTCCTCTGATTACACCGTAAAATGATAATTATATTTTAATTAATCGACCATTTATGATACCGTCACATATCAAACTTATCGTTCAAATAAAAATAAATAATGATTATGTAATAAAAACATACATTTTAATGTAATGAAATGAAACTAATGTAATAAAAACATATTAGTTTAATATAAACATAAATTTGAATTCGTGTAAAACTTAATCTACAATCATTGTACTACATTTTTAAGAAAGATGTCATGAAACAACTAGTCAAAGACAGATATGTTATGAAGCATACATTTTTAAGAAGTATACACCAAATACTAATACACCAAAATTAATAAATTTTTGTCTACATTACATCTAGGATATTACGAAATTGTGTTATTGAAACTAGGCTCACAAATATTTTCAGTGGTATTATTCCCTTTCCGTCTTGTGTCACTTATATGATGAATGATTTTTTTAAATAAAAACAACACTACGCCTTGTATGTTAAAATAAATTCTAATTACAAATAGACAGCTTAGCTTAGCTTACCTTTTCACACATGCAAATTACTTGGTCACGAAAGAGCTGTACACTTATTTTATGGCAGATGGCTTATTTTCCAAAACAAACACATCTACAAGTTAATGAAAAAAATCTAAAAAGAAATCCGGAAATCATTTTAGTATTTGACCTCGTATTATAATATCAAAAGTTATTGAATCAATACCAAAATAATGTTTCTAATAATAAATAACAAATAATTACTGCATATTTTTTTTAATATTGAATATATTACATTAAGTTAAATTAAAACAAAAAGGGCCTACAGCACCCACATTGTTATGATACAGAGCAGGTTTTTATTTTTGTTACTTTTTAATTTAATCAAAAAGATTATGGTACTCACGATTTCATTAAAATATAAACGTCGGTGCCACAAACGAATCCCTACTTGATTGAACCCCTCTACGAATTTGAATTTATTTGTTACGGGTAATACAATTTTATTGAAATGTGTGTTTGAAAAAACGTGCGGGATATAAACGCAAACAATTCTTTGAGGTAACAAAACGTAGGCTCAATTTGTATAACAGATTACTTTTTTTAACTTCTGAATGCTTTCCTAAGCGGCAGAGGACCAGAAACAAACAGACAGGCAGCTTTGACTTTTTTTAATTTAGTGTATAGCATTGACTTGCATATAAAAATTCATATTTTTTTTATTTTGTCACAACATATAAGTTTATAATGCTAAATATATTATAAATATTTTCTAGTTACAAGTACAGTAAAATCATATATTATGTTGAAGTTTATTATTTTATATTTAGAACACATATTATTATGTATGCAAATGTACATTTGACTCCAGTCAAGTGTAAAATCGTTATTCTTTAAATATCATACCCGTTAAATACTTGTATATCGTCTTTTTTGTTTTCATCTAAAATATTTTCCTTAATAATTTTCACTCTGAATATTCAGTGATATTTTTCTATGCCACGTTCTGTCATCATCTAGCAGTAAATCTTAGCAGCTTTACCCGTCTCCACTAGCAAATTTGCTTAACTGAATATTATAGAAAAGAACATTTTTTGGTATAAAATAAACGCAATATTTTATGAATCATAAAACAATTTTATAATAAAAGTTCTCTTATAAAATCTCTGTTCTCTTAAGCGGTATTTGTACTTACTTTTTCAAGAACCAAGAAATCTTATTCAGTAGGTTGATTTTTAGGATTTAAGGTAAGGAATTTGTGAATAAAATAATAATTTAAATTTAAGTCAATTTGTATCATGATATTTTATAGCTTTGTCGACGTTGTCCTTAAAAACAGTACGAGAAAAGTTATATCTTAATCTTATAATACTTTTGGAATTGTGTCCAAGTTTCCCTAGACGTCCTCAATTCTGTCTCGAGCCGAAGAGCTATAATTTTCGTAAAATGGCAGAGATGTCGACGACAGAGGCTCTTCAGGCTTAACTATAATAACTGCATTATGATTGCTGAAGACAATGTTAAAAAAGATATCCAAAACTTTAGTATGTAATAAAAAAGAAATCATTGTATTGTTAATGTTTCTAATAACTAATGTTAAAATTTTGGTTTCTTTTCCATTGGACCATATTAAGATTAACAAGTTAAATATAAAGGGAATTAAATATAGGTAAAAACGGACGACAAAATAGATATTTAAATTTATTTAAAATTTTAGTAGATAAATAATTCACTTAAAATGTTAAAAAGAAATAATCCTAGCTAAAAAGTGATCACAAATTCAACTTAAAGTTATGATATATTTATTTTATATAGCAAAACATTAATCAAAACACCTTCCTATGTATAAAATAAATGTAATTAACAACATATTCTTCCTATAAATGACATTAGCATAAATAAATTACAAAGAAAAATACCATCTTGTATTTCACAATGTAACGAAGTATATCTCTACGGCGTTTTCGTAACAAAGAAATTAATTTCCTGCGTCTCGGCTTTCAAACGTAATTATTTGAAAACAGATTGCGACTGCTATTAGGAGAAACATTGTATGCCCACATATAAAGCACAGTGAAGCAATGATTTAATTTAGTATTTTGTTCAGTATTATGTTTTAGTTATGTTATTACTCGACGCTATTTTTGTGTAAAATTTACTTTGTAATTTAAAATTTAATTTATGAATATAATATCCTTCCTAGTGTCTTATTTGTGGTAAATATAATTTTTAAACATAGCTTTAAGACGCCCGATCTGGATTCATCCGGAAGCTAGGAGAAAATTAAAAGCGCCGAAGAAACTAGTACACAGCTCTGTAATACTATTTTGAAATTTCTTCTAGAATTTAATTAAATGTTTGCTTCCGAGAGAAGTGACTATTGAAAATATGAAATGAAATTTGATTTTCACTCCCTTTACTAAATTAGTTTTTCGTTTATAAAACAAACCTTATTATTATTAATTTTGTTATTGTTATAGATCTTAAGAATTAATTTGGTGGCCAGCATAAAGTACTTAATTTATTTGTTTGAAAATTATTAATTATCTATAGAAAAAAGTCAGAAAATAAGCAAAGGGAGTAAAGTTTTTGTAACACTACATTATTCAAATTAATCAGATTTAGTGAATAGGTTGTTATGGAGATTGTACGTTCACTATAGATTATTTCACTATTGATTATTGTTCACTATTGTCTGATGGAGGTGTAGTCAAGAACCATTTAGACAAATTAAATATAAAAATATCCTAAATTTTCCATCTTGTTTACAACGGCAATGTTTTCTAAATCAAAAAGACCAATCGATATGAGTCATTTGATGACAACACTTTAAAATACTCCTACATATATAAAGATTCCGTCCAGTTCACAATTTAGCCACAAATATATCCTAATAGCATAGACGTTGGATAAGGATTTGATTTCTTATTCACTTGAACTAGAATCAAAGATTCTGCGGTCGACGGTGTGGCCATTTCCTTAAAATTATTGCGCTCGGTCTCTCTTCAACAGAAAAGAGCAAGTTTTTAAGTGGCAACTATTGTAGCAAGTTAAAACAAATATTATTATATATTATTTTAATATCATTTATTATTTAAAAACAATAAAGTCTTCTCTATCTGTTCATTTTATATTTTTAAATTTATACAAGAAACTAAAATATATTATATTGTATTGAAATGTTAAAAGAAAAATCATTGAGAAATAACTGATTAATTTATTAAATAAAAACTGGCACACGTAAAGCATTTAATAGAGTAATTATAAGCTTAAATGGCTTGTAAAATTTTGGAAAAAATCTGATAGTCTTTCAAGGCTGGATCTATTTTAACCAAACATAGTTTAGAACCACTTTAAGGGAAGTACTTAAATTTACAAATTCTCATTGAGATTGGTCGATAGATGCAAACACACAATGATAGAGGCACACACAAAAACAACAATTACACTCATTAGATACAACAAAGTTAAATCACAATTTTTATGTTTATGAAATATATTTATTATATTTATTTTTCTAATATTTCATTAGCTCAATTGTTGTAGACTTCAAATAAAATCTTACGCTGTAAAAGTTAGTAGGTATTTTCTTTAGATATTATATTAAAACTTATTTTTTTTGAAAAGAACAAAACAAAGATTTTATTTAATAAAATCTTTCGAGTTGTTGTACTTAATCATATTACACAAAATAAAAGAATACTAATTTATGAATTTAAAATTGAAACAATGGAAAATTCTCTTGGAAATTAATAAAGTCTTGGAATAGTTCAAGTATTTCGGAGTTCTGGTAATTGATAGAATCATAACAATATTTAATAAAAAATAATGGAATTTCGTTATCACAAAAATCGTTTATATTATGTTTTCCTCTATAAAAACTACAATGCTATTATAATTTGATTATTAATTTTATCATACATAAGGGAAATTTTTATTTATATACAAAAATAAATTCATGAGATTGTATCGTTTCCAAACTAATTTTAACTTAAATTAGTAATATTTACAAAATTTATCTTATCAGAGTTCTTAATTAGATCTATTTTTATATAACCTTCATATATTTTCTATTTAAAGACTTTTATGAACTTCGTTATGGAACAATTTTATTAATTTGTATAAAGTATACCATTTCTATTAATAGAAAATAAAGTGTACATAATTTTATGTCTATACTAGATCCATAATATCGTTTTTGTAGCATGGAATGAAATAATTATTATATGTATAAACAAAGATATTAATAATTCAATAGTACATATTTGAATTAAATTATAATTATTCAGACACAAGTTGCTCAAGATTAAAAGTATATTTTAAATTCATATATATTTCTATTTCATACATTATTTATATTTTAAATGAACTACTAGTGTCATGACTGGTATACGTCACTTGCTAGGTTATACATACTATCTTACGCTCTGTTTAACAGTATAAAATTAAATCAAAAAGTTTGTCTTCCTTATAAAAAATACAATAGTTATTTTAAATATGAGTAAATATTTGTATATTTTTTGAATTATTAAAACTTTATATTATAACTTTAGCTTTATTTCTTTAAAGTACCCAAATAATCACTAAATAATAATCATAAGTATCAAATTCAAATTACAGAATTAATCAAAGCCGAATAATGGTTCATTCATTGGCAAAACTCCAGAAACTTGTTAAGTAAACGGAGGTCTTACAAAGAGTAAAAACTATTATTCTTGAAGATTTCAAATTTATATTTTCCATTCTAGTTGATTTTTGATACCCTTTTTTATTAATAATATTTGGGCAGATAAATATTTTTAAAAATAAAGCAAAAATATCGATAATTTTATGGTAAAATAGTGGACTGTTAACAGTAGAACGGTAAAAATTCCCCTCTCGGTGATGCTGTCAAAAGGCTAACAGATATGGTCAATTCGAAAAAGGTAAAAATTACTTTCTTTGTAGATTAGCTACGAGTATAGCACCCAACGATATTTACAGTTCTCCTTGGACGTAAGTGAGACGTTTGTAATCGTGACATTTACGTGAGTTCTGCAATCGTTAAATTAATAAGTATTATTTTAAAAGAGGATATATATCATGAATTCATTCATAATTTGTGTTCAAAACAGTTTATTCTTTCTAGTACCATAAAGATGTAAAATATACTAATTAGCTCTCTATTGGTAGCTTAAATAAAAAATGGACTGCAGGTATTACGAAGGGGATAATAGGAATCTTGCATCTATGCTTAACTTGTCGTTTTGGATAAAAGAATTAACGCATAAACTACTCGATGATCTTAGTTTTCGGTTTTGAACGAAGATTTTTAGTTGATGATTTATTAATAAATTTTAAACTTTCTGAATTTCAGATTTCTTCAATTCACATTTCACACATCTCTTCTTAGTCATATTTCAAAGTAGTGGTTCTGATTTTATAGATACATCATTCACTAAGGAGTCCTTCGAAGTATTTGTAAGTTAAACAGAAGTAATTTCGTAAACAAAATTGAATGTCTACGTAAAAATTGTTTGCATTTATATCCTGCACGTTTTTTTCCCAAGAACGTTCCAAATAAAATTACTTGTTTCCAATAGAATTCAAATTCGTTGAGAGCTTCAATCAAGTAGGGATTCGATTGTGGTTCCGTCTCATTTATTTAAATGAACCAAAGAGCTACATGGCCTTTTTGATTTTTCATCACGATGTGGATATATTTACAAAAAAAAATATATTATAAATTAATAGTTAAGAAAACCAAATGTATATAAAAGCTACATTTCGATTTAGCAAAAATAATATATTGCATTTAAAGCTCACCACAACGCAATAAATTCTAGTCGCGCGTGCAAAATAACTGATGTAAATATAATTTATACTGCTTTATGTTAGTTAACAGACGTCGAATAAAGTTATATTTTTTTTTATTTGATAGGTATAATAGATAATTCTTTTGATACAAAATAGATCAGATAACGTTACGTATACTTTCTTCATAGGTATTTTCATCAGGTATCCACAATAATAATAATAAAATATTTTGCAATATATTAAGATTAATACTACAAGCGATTAGATTAAAACAAGAGTAATAAAGTTTTTATTATTTAACTTTCTAAATATATTTATTCCTTTAATTACTGATTAAATTCGTCTCAACTACTTGAAACCTAAAAATTGAAATTTTATATTCCCTTTCAAAAATTGTGTGAGTAGCTCTAATTATATACTATGATTCTTTTTAGGTTTAGAAATTGTATATGTATTTTGTATAAGTTAAGAAAAATTTTAAAATATATCTGTTTTAGTATTAATATTGTCAGAATATATTTATGAAGTTTATTTGAGTTGAGCTGGTTTAAAGCAGTGTAAAGTTTTTATTTTTTTAATCCTCTGGGAACGATTTCTTTCAGATGAAATGTTAAATTATGTATAGAAAAATGCAGGCCAAGTGGTGTCATTAATTTTTTAAATTACTTACTTTTAGTATCACACGAAACAGTACGTGCTTCTCCTTTGAACATGATTTTTACAAAAATGACATAACATAATATCTTTTTATAGCGTTTTCAATATCGTAAAAATATTTAAATTAAATTTATTTTGTTCTGTTGCGAGAAACAGCTTGAGTATAGTATAATTTCTCCACCAAATGTTTTTAGTTCATGGAAATCAGGTGTACTATTCATATACTTTTTTAAACATTCCGTAAATTCAAATTGAGTAAAGTTTAAAATAAAAAATCTCATATTGCCTTTACAATTTACTCTCATAAAAACAACAAATATATACACGTATTACCAATATAGCTAGACTAAAGAAAATCTGAGTGTATTTTAAATATCTAGAAATGGTAGAAAGAATAATGAATGGTACAAGATTCAATATACTACCTATTCAAATTTTTTATACCGTAATATCACAAAAACTATGGTATATAGATTAAATAATCAATATGTATATATACTCGTTTATTCAAATATCAATTTCAATGAATTTTCTGAAATATTCAGTTCAATTTATTCACTCTTTCGAGCTCTCATAAGTGAGAACTAAAGCCCAGCTTTCTACGTTCAGGGTTTCATAGAGCCATGTTTAATTACAAATAAATAAAAACATTTTTGAATTGAAATATATAAAACATTTGAGTATAATAAGAGGAATTTTATGCTACCAGCATTAAAGCGTGTAGCGTTCATCACCTACACAGACCAGGCAACACGTCTAATTAATGAAAGACGAGATATTTTTCATTTACTAATTATAAGCCGGTCAAAAAATATTAACACGTTTCATGAAGTGTAAAAATAATGTTTATAAGCAAAAAAAAAATACAAAACTTTAATTACATATTATACATTTCGCTTATGTTATGGGATTTCTGTGTACAAAAGTCAAAAGTACTAAATATATTAAAAAATAATTTTCCTTTAATAACACAGAATGAATAGTTTCTCATTATCATAACTTCAATTTAACCGTAAACATGTTTTACGTTGTAATGATATTCAAAGATATGTGTAAGAAATCTTGCGGAGAAGAAAAGATCTGTGTGCTGTGTAGGGAGCTGAATCTCGAAAAGTGACTCGCAAATTCAACCTGGGATCTCCTTGTTCGGGCGTTGATTCAACTAGTTATTATCTTTTTATAACGAGAAGAGAGTTGGTACACTTGGTTTTGAAAAACGAGTTGAGGGAATGGATTGTGATTAATCAGAAGTTCTCCTGTGCATGAACTTGCAAATTATTATTTGTCACACCAGTTATTATAAAAAACAAGTTTTAATATGTTCATCCGATCACTCAACGCCATATTTCTTTCTTTAATTTGATACTTAACAGTAATTAAAGTAGAAATTAAATACTTTGTAAGTAATTCAAACTTGTTGTAATTGGGGGTCTTTTTACCACTTTATAATAAAACTAAACTTAATTATTGCTCGAGGAACTCAAAGGACAAAAGCGTTTTAACCCTACTTGAATTTTCTTATATATGTATATACTTCTATAAACAGTAAAAGATATATTAAACAATCACAATATCACATTCAAGTAAAACAGGCAATTTGAATAGCAATGAAGAGTCTTTAAACATCAACAAAGCTGGCAGTAGCATTGAAAACACTCTGTTCACTACTGGGAATGGTTGGTTGGTTTAAATCGTACCCAAAATATCATTGTTTGTGTAGTAAGTAATTGATTTAAATTTGGACTAAGAACTCATTTCCTTAAACAATATCAATACATTAAAGAAAATCATTTGATGTTTAGAAATCCAATCCGTATTATTTCCACAAAACGTCCCTTTGACGGTACTTTGAGTTCTTACGAAACATTTTCTAAATTCTCGTATAATAGCCAATTATAGTTGTAAAGGATTATTATAATAAAAGAGATTTTACTCTTGTTAACTCTCTTAGTACTCCATCCTACGATATCAAGGCATTGTATTTAGTAACGAATTGAATGTAGAGGTAATCCCTCTTAGAGATATAAATTGAGAACTCCGTATCAATTTTATTTGTAAAATACTTTACAGTATTCAGCTACGTCAAATCCATCTTACATTTGTGAAGTAACATCACTTGGTTGTTTATTATTGAAAAATTTATATTTTAGTTACAACTTCTAAACTAGAAAAAAACATTACTACATGCTTTTTGCCAAGTAATTAACAACGTGAGCTTTAATTTTAATTGATTCATATTTCATTTACATTCAAGTACCGCATTTCTTTACAGTAAGTGTATGGCGTTACTGCTTTTTGTAGAATAACGTTTTCATTTGAATTTGAAATTACTGAATTTTTAGTTTATTGCCAATTAGATTTGTTAAAATTTTATTTCAACTTTGTTAGAAATATCTCAATTCTGTGTTTTTCACTTTATTGTTTATCATATATGGCAGACATTTTATTCCCTTTATTTCATTGCTTTTAGAAATCACGTAGTATTTTAACCGTTCCATATAATGTTCTTTTCTAATGTTTTCATAATCATTAATAAGTTCATCGCTGCCATAAGATACATAGTAGAAGATCGTAATTCAAGAATTTTACTCAAATGCGTGTCGCTGCATTTACAGGTTTACAGCTTTTTAATGCTAAGATTTCTGCTGTCTGTCTGTTATATTAACGCTTTTAATGTTTCAGATTTAGTATTTTATAATAAGAGATCGCAAGTCTTGACCCTCAGTCAGTGTAGTTAAGTTTTACCCGAAATGAAAGCTCAAAACAAAATGAGTATCCAAAAATAATCTTATACATATGTTCAAGAAATCGTTGATTATTAGGACTTATTATTAATATTTAGCATGAAAATGATTTATTATTATTCCATTAATATTTGGAAAAAATGTCAACAAAAATGAGATTCATTACTCAATCTTTATATGCATAGTATATACACTTATTTATGATACAATTACAGTTCCAATTTTTCTAAATTCACAGTACTCAGTTATGTAAATGTTCTTGATTTCATTAATAAATTGACTTAGTACCTTAATTTTAATCATAAATGTGACAATAAATATAATATTTAAAATAAATATATAAGATAAAGTTATCCTTGATTATAAGTATAAAAAGGCTGTTAAAAAAACAAGCTTACCCGTCTTCACAAGTATTATGGTATAAGGAAAAGATCGATGGCAAGCTTACTCTGATCGATATACAAGCCAAACAAGCAAAATACTTTAACTAAATAAATTTAAACTCAGTTACGTTATAGTTATTACCATTTAATTCAACAATTCATTAAAATTTAGATAAGTATGTACTGTTGAATTACTTCATATTATAAATATATCAATCTTAATTACTTACTTGAAATCAAGTTTCTAGAAATTTATTGCTTATTTTTATTTATACTAAAAACTCCTGGTTCAAAATTTTATTCTGATTCATCGGAAGTGAAAATATTTTTATTATATTATGATTCTATAAAATTGTCTCAATGGTCTAGTAATTAAAGTTTAATAAAGTAAAAGTATTTATGTATGTTTTTAATATTATTCTGAATGTTGTGGTACGAACTTTAATAACATCAAGTATCTTGTAAGCTTTATGTTTTGTTATTGATACAGTAGACATAAATTTAGTTACGAAAGAAATTCTTAATTATTATATATTCTGTTGTTATAAGTTAAAATATCTGAAATAATAAAGCTTTATTTGAAGAATCCTAATCTTAAATTCCTTCGAATCTTCATTCAAAGAAAAAGAATGAGTTAAAAGGATTAAAAATTAATTTTATTAAATTAATCCTTCTCCTCCAGATACAATTTTTTTTTTTCAAATTACTTATTATTAGATTATATCATTGGTTTTACGACTTTTGATATTGCAACTTAATTTTTGGCCAACATATAGCTAACTAGAAGGAATTAGAAGACTGGTTCTACTTATTTCGTAGTATCCCTATATAATTTCCACCTCGGATAAGTCTTTTTGGATCTACTAAAAAAAGAAATACTATGGCTACTGCTGCTGAGACAGATTTGGTGAGTTTTGGTGAGTTTATACAATAAGTACTGTTTCAGGACGATATTTATATCAAACAGAAAAACAAATTATATGGTGAGATACGAAAATCAATTCAGAATATGAATATGACTTGCTAAAGGAAATGCGTAAAATGGAATATATAGGATTTTTATTATATTTGATTTTCAATTTCGATATTCGCTTAGTGTGCGATGAATTCTAATTTACGTCCTGTGATATCAAATTGCATTAGATTTTATTGAGAATTGTATAGTTTGAATAAGTAATACTCCGTATTACAACAAATCACTTGAAAATTATTAATAATTATTTAATTTTCTCAACATATTTTTTTTTTTCAAAATTATATCAAACGATATTTTTCAGGAAATTTTGGCAAAAAAATTTGATTTTTATAGTTTATAGATTTTATATTTTTATATATTTTTAGGATATATTAAAAATGTTCTAAAAAACACAAGATAATCCTATAATTCGAGACTTTTACTTTAAGTTGAATAGATTTAGTTTGAAAATCTGATTTAATTGCTATGAATTATTATTTTTTTTTGCAATTGGAATTAAAAACTATGTATACGATTCATTTATATAGGTAAATAGATTATTTGGTCTTTAAAAATGTGTAATTTCAATAAATTATAGTAATATCAATAAAACTTTTTATTTTAAATTTGATCAGGTCTTTTTTTAAATAATTATATAAATAATAAGAAAAATTTGAACATTTTAAATAATGTTTCAAAATATACTTTAAATATTAGTTACTCTCACGTCTATTTTTTGAAATATCTACTGAATTTTTAGTGCATATTGCTCTACAAATAAATGATAATATATGTAGTATCGAACTTTGAGTGACTTTTATGAATTTAATATAATTGATATTTCTGAGAAATTATATTGCACTTCATTATATTTACAACATGTTGTTCTGATGATTTTACTTTAAAACTACTTTTGCACCTCAAATCAGTCAACCCTATTTATTTTATTGTAGCATATTAAGAAAATAATAGTATGTTTATTAAATATTGGTATCCACATAGGAGTAAAAACAAATGGAATAAATTAAGAAACAAAATAAGGGATTTTTTAATTATTTTTTTGGGTTTAATTATAAATCACAATACATTTATTTGATATGTTGCAAAAACTGTAAAAAAGTGAGCAACGTGCATGTAAAAGCGTTTATATGTAGATACTTTTAGTCTGCTGGCAAGAGACACAGGCTGTGAGTTTGCTCAATAAGCAATTTACAAGGCGATGGGACTTTAGCCTCAAGGCAGGCGAGATTCACTTTTGAGGGGTGTCTTCGAATATCAATTTATATGATACCTAATAATATGTATATGGGATGGCTCTAAACATTTTATATTTCACGATAAAGAACTGTTTAATTGTAACTCGTGTAACATATTAGAGATAAATATGTTACACGAGTCTTCTATACCCTAAGAATATATGATATATGTTGGAGCTATAGACATTTAGTAGTAATTACTTTGTTATAATATAATAAAAAAAACTACTATTTTTATGATCTCATGCCCTATTTTCTAAATCAATTTAATTACAATAATTACTTCTATAATTCAACATAATTTAAAAATGATAGAAGAAATATGGCTATATAGAAATTTCGTATTTTAAAATCTATTACATCTTTTTTTAAGTAACGGAAATAAATCACTACTACGGTCTAGACCAGAGATGATTTTCAGACTTAGCTCTAAGACTCTCTAGACGGATTTACTTGGAAGCTTGGAGAAAATTAAAAGTGCATTGGAAACTGGGTAGAGATTTCTTTTAAATTCAATTTGATATTTGATATGAACTAATAAAATGAAGAAAGAATAATTCTAGACTTTGATTATTATATTGTCATTACTAGGTATACTTCTTAATTTTTATATAACTATTATTATCAAAAAATACATACATTAAATTTGCTTCTAATGTTTAATACGACTCACAGTTTTTTGTAAACAAATCGTATATCTCTTAGCCTTCAAATTTAATGATAATCACAAATATATACTTAATTATGATAATTAAATTTATATTTTTTTTTTATGAAGTAAATGAAAAGCATTCGTTGGTGTAAAGATTTTTTTGTATAATCAACCGTTTGGTATTCATGAAAGAAACTGGTTCATCAGCAAACCTTATACAACGTTTGCTACCGTATACAATTAGATATAAAAACGATGCCAATTCAATTATTTCATTTTATTTAATTATGCCAGGCACATTTATTTGATTAAATTCATTTATTAATTTTAGTCATTAATTGTCACCTATTAAAAATTAGTAATGGGTTAGTAAAGTTTTTGTATCTTACTATGTATAAATATAATATCCTTTTTCACGGTAGGTATGTAGGTAGCAGACAACAATTAGTAATATTGTACAAACAAAACTCACTACATTATAAGAAAAGCTACACATAATATATTTGTATCCAATATCTTTATACCACTCATTTCCATTTATAAAAAACAGATATTTCAGTTATTTCAGTAAAGAACAACCAACAATTATTTCAGTAAAGAAAATCTAGAAAACCTGTATATATGTAATATGCTTCTTAGGTTATATTGAATATGCTCTTGTTAAACATTAAAATTTTTAGGGCCAATTTCAGCTAATTTATCATGGTTTTTCAACCTCAACATCATTTTCGTGGACTTTATATCTAACAGAGGCTAAATATTTAGTTCTACAATACCTAATGAGTAATATACTATAATCTTTTGTCCATGTACATAAGGTGAAGTTCAGCAATAATATTATCCAAGAGAATCCTAAGAATAAAATGGCATAGTGGTTCGAGAGGGAATGGTGGCTTAAATAAATATTCTAAAACCTAATATAGTAGTAAAAGAATTACCGTGTTTTTTATTCATATATAATGGATATCCCACAAACATTTGAAAATAATTTATCGTTATATCATTTTAAATTTTGTTCTTTACTTTGTTATAAATATATTTTAAAACATCATTAAGATTAAAATTCCTGACACAAGAAAAATGTGTCGAGTACTATTATAAATAAAGTTTTCTTTAATTTCAAAAAGTATTATTTATGTAAGATGACTAGTTATATAAATGGTGTGAACAATATTATACATTAATATTGTACATAATAAATTTATTTATGATTAGAATCAATAATAATAATTTTATTTATTTTCTTATACAAAATTGAAATCAAATAACAATTACTATTGGTTTGTTATATACATATGTATGGTTGGTAAACATATATCCAAAAAAGTAGATAATAATTACGTCTAATTTTGTTATTGATCAGTCATAAAGTATATCCGATCCTGTTCCTTTTAGTTTAAAGAACGTAGGTAAATATAAATTTAATATGAAGAATGTATGAAATTTCAACCAAAAATATAGACTATTTTTAAACCGGCACTTGGTAACATTGAATGATTTGTGAATGAAAAAGCAATTTAAAATATATAGTTATTTTATATCTCTATGATTCCTTTTTCTGTTTTCATTGCAAATATTTTATTAGCTTATGAAAGTGGTCGTTAAATTCCGAATGTGAATTAAATCTTTCCAAAAGATTATTGACGTGTCAGTTTTAAATATTATTTTTTTTAACTAAACTATGTAGAATTAAAATTAAGTTGTTAAAGGTTAAATTGTTTTTAATTTCCAAATGTCAAGAATTATTGTGATTTATGTTCTCTTGAATATTCAAGAATATTCATGACCAACTCGTTAGTAAGACGACCGCATATATTCATGAGAAATGTACTATAAAGAAGCTCATTTTATTTAACTCATTTAAAATACATTTCCAACTTAAAGGAAAAATACTTTTGTCATTTAGTGTCGAGAAAAAGAAGTTCGTCCCAAGAACTTAATCAAATCAAATATAGTTTGAGGAAATACCGGATCCACATATCGAGACAAACGGATAATAAAAAGTGGAAGAGATCTTGGTTATTCGTATTTTTCTATCTTCACCACCCTTAAAAAGATGCGTCATTCTGTAACGAATATTATTATATAAATCTCATAGTCTGGATATTTAATTTTTAAAAGTCTATTATTTTGTATATTTTTCTTAAATATTTATATTATTTTTAATACACCTTGGTTTAAAAACTATAATTATACACATATATTCAATGACACTCTTAAAATGGATTTTTTAATTATGGGACTACCTTACGATACTCCTTTACTTTGTAATTATAATATATACTAGAAGATTTTTAAAATTTATTAAACTCTGTGATAAGTTTACATTTCTGATGAATTTTAAGTATTTTTTTACAACAACTCGATATTTCCTTTTTATCATCCGACCCAATAGTTGATTGAAATGAAGTTTTAGATGATAAATACACTATCTCAGATAAAAGTCTTATATTGCCTCGGACATCAATTTTTTGTAACACGAAACAAGCACAGGCAAACTATTCCGATCCTGTAAAGGCGCAGTTTTTAATAATTTCCTTAGGTTGTACTTAATGAACAACAGACCAAATTGAGGTTGGAGGATACCTAACAACTGAAGGGGGTCGAAGTATTCCAAGGGTACATTTTGAAAAGATTGAGTTGAGGTTAATGAACTCCTCTTATGTTTTGGTCTGTTTCTCCAAACATGTTTGATTCCGGACCAGTGACGTGTACTCCATAAATGCAAATAGTACAATATTCCTTACCCATACAACATACAATCCTTCATAGTTTTGTTCACAGATATTTATATTTCCATTAATTTTATGATTGAATACAATTGCTATTCATCAAAAATTAACTGCCAAATTTTTGACATTTATTATATGGAACGTCAGTTTTTCTGCTGCGTGAGTGAATAAGGTACAACAATACGGTACGGAGATCGAATACGAAAACAGAATCTCAGCAATAAAATGTTTTTGTAAACAGAAGTATGGAAACAAGACTAATCGATTATTCTATACATATTTATGAACTGTTTCTAGATAGGTACAAAGTTAGTAAAGTTGGATAAAACTACTTTAGTTCCGACGCTGGCGTACCAAATTAATTTGTATAATATTTTAAGAGTCAAAAAAATTATACACCAATTTTCGATGTTATAAAATTATTCCAAATTAAGATATAATGATATACATTTATTAGTTTTATATTTATTTTCTGTCTTAATGTTTTCCATATTTTTATTTTCTGTCTTAATATTTTCCATTTTTTGCTTTTCACCCGATATTTTCATTAAAATATCTGATTATTTCTCAGCTATAATTGAAGTTTGTTGTTTTGTGCAAACAGACTCAGTATATTAAAAGTCTCTGTGTTGTTTGATGACCGATGTAAATGGATTTTCTAAAAAAAATTAGAAACAAAAAACTTGACCATTTAACATGTCTTTATACATATTATTAAAAAGAATATTTACACCAATTGATAATACCCATATTAAAGTTCTTTTATAAAGAAAAATTGGTTACAGTATGTAAAAAAGTTTTATACTAAATAGAAAATTTTTATAATGTACCTTTAACATTCTCATTAAAAACAACATTAGTAATCAGACGGTCCCGCACATTTCCATTAAGGAGTAGCCTATGCATCCCATAATTAAGTTGTCAAATGCCTTGAACGCCCCTAAAGTAAAATTTAAATGCTTTTCTTCTTCATTGATTGCAATTTCACTCTAAATATTGAGCGAAGAGGGTCTCTACCGATATATTATAACATATTTGTACAGATGTATGTGTCTGTTCAGAAGCTGAATATAATAGTTATAATAAAGCACGATAATTTTTTCTGAAGTCCGATGTTATCGATACGTTCAAATGTTGACTAAGTCAACAAAAACTTTTATTTAAGGACATGTTTGTAAAAAAGGTTTCGAGTGAGAGCCATTGGGTGGCATCCACCTCTATACATGTCAGTGATACCGGGATTTCTCGGAAGAAAAACGGGAGGAGACGGAGTTGATGGAGCGAAAACAGGAAGATGATCCTCTTCCGGCCAAATCCGCAAGCCAAAAAGGATGGGAACCGAGAGCGTCAACAATCTGTTATCGCACTTTTTAGTTGGTCCACGTCTAATGTATGTAGATCATTAACGCCGGCTTTAAATTGGGTGACTGTGGCTCTCTCCTGTTGGTCGTCTAGTCCCATCAAATCCTCTTTATCATCTTAGAAGGTACGATGAATCCGCTATTGCTTAGCCAACCCCAATGATAGTAGCGCAGAAGACCAGAGCTTTCAATATGTCACTCATCACGTCTTTTATAGCGTTTATTTGAGACAGGGGTTTTTTGTGGATTCCTACTTCACAATGTACCTCGTCTTGGTAGTATTACACACTGCGCTACCATCCCCAGGCAATGTGAAGATCCATCATCACATTTTTTCCCAAAAAATAAGATTAACAAGATTGACTTGATTAAATGTGTAACCATTTAAAATTTTATGCATAGATAAATATAAATAGGTATTTTTTTTAATATTAAACTAATTTACAGATTAAGAGGATATATACCTCAATTTTATTTAATATCATAAATACTTCCGATTGGTTAACTGCTGATTTATCAGAGAAAATTTATGTTATATTTAAATTAAAACATTAATTTCACGTTCCGAATTCTTTAATAGTTTTGTTATTTCGAATTCGATTGCTTTTTATCCACTGAACAAAATTAGTTTTCCAATTCATATGTTTTTAATACATATATCACGAGTTTATTTTTCATCGGCATCGTAATTTAAATTATGTTTTTTTTGCCTTTGATTCCTTTAATTTTATGAAAAAGTCATAAGGATAAAGGTTTCGTTTATGGTTCCATAATTTTAAAATACTACATATTTCATATCTAAGTCACAAATCTTTTTTAAAATTATTTTTTATTAGATAAACTTAACGAAAATTATTTATTTGTTACTTTTAATGATATAAGAATTAAAAATCTCTCATGTTTTTAATAACCTCTACAAAATTAATATATTATGTTATAACATATTTTGTATCATATGAGTTTAAATATGTTTTACGATCTTAAAATTCTTTTGCTTTGATACAAGACACTTTACAAAGATATTTTATAAGGGAATATAAAATATGAATAACATTATTTTGCATATGAAAATATAGTATGAAATAAAAGTAAAGTTTTATCAAAGTTCAATGTCTTCTGAAATTCATGCCTTGTTTATTGGAAAATATGTCTGGATGTATTTAGTAATGTCTTGATTATCTAGCCCTAAATAATGATTTTTACCCCTCTACATTACAGTTATGGCCTCCAATAAAGGCATATGTAGGTTAAGAGGCATAATGTAACATTTAGAATATTTATTAATAGTAAAAAATTAATAAGTAAGTTTTTAAATATGTAACTTGAAATATCAACAACTTAAGATTTTATACTATTTACTGATCTTTTCATCAATATAGAGTTCTCTTGTACGTTTATTATAAAAAAAATGCGTCAATTACTAATTCAGGCGATGTTAGAATCTACACCCCATAAATTTATGAATGTATGAAAAAATTTTACTATAAAGGTGTTGAAAAACGTACAACTTATAGGAATTCTAAACAAACCCAAAATTATATGGTTTTTTTTTGTTACAATATATGAAACATACCTAATACTAGAATATATATAAAATGAAAGAAAACGTCGATAAAATTATTAGTGTGACCTAGTTACCAATTCTAACATTAAAATGGCACAAAATAGAACCCATCAATGGTTGCAATTATATTACAAACTAGAAGACCTGGCGAACTTCATATCGCCCTATAATCAAGAAATATCTATTACGTTTTTTATTTATATTTTTGGAGTTTACCTGTAAGCCATAAATCTCCGTGTTTTGAAGTGCGACAGAATGATCGACATATTAGTTAGTTGTCAAATCTAATGTCAAAAAAAAGGTTTTATTGGAAATAGAAAAAGGCTGTTTTTATGGTTTTCCCAGTAATTAATCAATTTTTTCAGCTTTTATACCTTTCCTGAACCTCCACGAACATTTCAAGACTAAGATAAGTTAAATCCGTTCAGCTGTTCTCGAGTTTTAGCGAGACTAAGGAACAGCAATCCATTTTTATATACATATATAGAAGATAATAAGAGCCGCTATGGCTAGAACTCAATTACAATTTATTTGTTCTTTATGTTTTAAGGATTGAGATAACGAAAGAATAAATGACATTGTAAAAGATTTTATCTATCGGTAGAAGGAAAGACGATTGGGTGGATACAGGGGTAAAAGAAGATGAGAAAAATGTCAATGGATTATGTGAAAGATGTTATCAATTAAATCAGAATATTTTGTATAAAATACAAATTTTTGACCCTGACTTGTTACTCGTATGCGTCAGTTTCAGAATTACAAATGAATAGCTAACCGGGCGAACCATGTTCCACCTTAGCTTGTAAATAAGCAGATGTTCCATTTTATTATAATTATTATTTTATAAAGAATGGAATAAAGGGTATTATCTGTCTGACTCCTGATTCTAAGCCACCTGGTATCTAAGAATTGGCTGTGATCTGAGCTAGCTGGTTTTTTTACGTTTACTGGGTACATATAATTTTTCTTTATGCGAAAAGTGGCATACGAGCAGACGGCCTACTTGATGGGAAATAGTCACCGTTGTCCATAGACATTCGCAACATTTCCATATGATATGTGACATACTAATATTACACTATTATATAAGTTTTGTCCGTCAGTAGATTAGTAAGGTGTAGGGCCCTGGGATCTTGCTTCATAAAAAGTACACACCACAATATACCCGTTATATACCTTCATGATATGAAATCAATAATTAGTATGTTTTTTAATGTTACCTGTAATGAAAATATATGCAAGAATATAATTGAAAACTTTACAATTATAACAAAATAGATTTGAGTCCATGTAACCTTATAAAGTCAAGCGTTATTTTAATATTCATTCCTGATATCGCAACAAACTTACAAGGACCGTTGCTGTAAGAAAAAGATTGATGTTGAGCTTATCGTGATGGATGTACGTGGCTGTACATTGGCGTCTTATTTGTTATCTTTATAAAAGTTCAAAAACGAATAAGAGTAATTACTATTATATATTAAATTAAAAATGGCGTTGCAATATAAAATGTTCAATTTAAAACATTTCAATTAATAAATTAAAATCACGACTGACGATTGCGTGAGATTTTACATTTCTAAGTGTTTATTATTCATGAGATATTTCAGCTTAATAATTTGTATGTTTTATGACTTCATTTACATTTTCTTAAAATCAAATGAATATGATTATAATATGAAGATAAATCCCTTTAGTAACTTTCTTATATTGAGATTTAAGATATACGAGTGTACAGAAATGTATGGTCAGATAGTGTTTCCTTATGTTTCTTTCAGTCTCAATATATAATGATAATAATTCATAGAGATTGTTTTCTTTTAAAGACTAAAGTTGATATCCTTTAATAGTACATAAAAAAAAATAGTTTCAAATTTTCAATATTAGGAATAAATGATAGTAGAAAATACTTAATATAATAATCTCCTTTGAAGTTAATTAAAAATTGAAAAACAAAAGCAAAACCGTATAAACTTTGAATCGAAACCTTATTTCACGAAAATTATGTAGATACTAAGGCATGTACACATACAAATCTTAGTTTCTTATTTTCGTTGCATGTTCGTAGTTTTCATTTGAGCAAAGAGGTCAAACACTTAAATTTCAAGAGAAAAAATAGCCGTCTGAGACTTAAGGCAAGTAGGGAAAGGCTTTAATCATCATTTGTATCCTGTAAATATTTTTTGTTTTCAAATGTAAGGAAATCGTTAAAAAACTTTCTCAATTACAAAATTTTTATTAACTTGTAGTGCTTCCTATTATTTCAATGACTTTTTCCAAAGTTTGGAATCATATATTTATATACGATGTAAATTCAGATTTTATTAATATTTCGTCTTTGTTATAAACATTGAAGACGGATTCCCGATGAATATGAACATTTGTAGGCATAAGACAAACAAACAAACACTGAACTTACAATCTCTTATTTTAACAGCCTCAGTAAATAACCTAAACCTTTCTCTTTATATAATGGATTCTAATAAATCTGTATCCTCTTTGATCTCATCTAAATGGAACAAAATTTTCAACTGAAGATAACTTATTAAAAATATATTGTAACATTTCCATAATATCTGTACAACATATTTTTGCTTCACCATATCGATTACTCTATTCCCTCTAGACCCAACAACGACGCTGATAAGATAAACAAAACTATTTATATTACAACAGTTGGTTGTATGTATTTGTTACTTTTTGTATTTCTTGCTTAGAATTTTTAATTAGCTCTGCGAGCGTTTTCTATTCAATGAAATGTGTTTCAGAACTAATCCACTAAAACTATTATTCCTTGAATTGATAAAAATATTTAGTTCTATAAAATTGAGTGTTCATAAAAATTTCATTTTTAATGATAAGAATGAAAATTTTATTATAGATTCTTATCAAGTGAAACTAGCATTTAAATGAAATGATACTTATCCGTATTTAAAATAATTTCTGTTTATGAATCAACTTTTCTGTTCTTATTAATATTATTTATGCTTTCGGTAAAGTAGCTATGTTTTAAAAGTAGTAAGAAAAGTAAAATAAAATATTTGTTAGAGGAAGACAAATCGTCAGTCTGAGAAATTTAATTTAAGGAGTAATTCGTCTATCTGAACTCCAAGTACGACAACCCTTTCAAAAAAATAAATGGACCGGGGACACAGATGTGACATAAACAGTTAAATAAAAAAAACACTTATTTTCTACAACAACGAGCCTATAAATTTTAGCAAATAAATCGAAAATTTTATTAACATTTTAATAATATTACTTCAAAATTGTATTGAATACTTTTTTAATCGAAAATCGTGAATGTAAGTCAAAATCTGAGTAGTACATAAAAATCCAATACCTTTATTTAGAAATGTACGACGCAAAACAAAATGAATGTGCAATCAGGGGTAGTGTTCGTTTTAATACTCGGGTATTTATTTGTAAGTCTCTCAATAGGTCTTTCGGAGACAGAATTTATGAATAAAATTATATAATAATTCATATGGAAACAGTACTAAATATTTATTGGAATAATAATGGAAATTAAATTTTAAAAAACATTATTAAATTCGTTACCTTCAAAAATGTTATAAACATATATGTAAATGTAAATTATATATCATTAAAATAATTTCCATCAAAAAAAAATATTTATTTTTACTTTACGAAATTTGTTTGTTTTTACTTCATACAATTGTAGTTGGTTCGAATTATAAGAAAAATTATGAAGTATACATATGTAAATAAAACAATATTAACACTTACAAAACAAATAAAAATAGAATATTTATTACGCAATAATGAACCCAATAATCCTTACTTTGTAACTACATGTCCTTTCATTTCGTAAAGTTGTAAAGATTAATAAATATAAAAATAACAACTATAATATATATGTATTATATTATATTATATATAGTTATATTAATCCTTTAAGTAAGGATCATCGATTTCTCGATAAGGTTCTTTGAAGCTAAAGTATTTCTTCTTCGTCTCACATATATTTTATATATATACATATATTACTATGTATGAAGTACCATTATTAAGTAATTTGCAAAAGTTTAGAATAGAATTTAACTTACATAACTGAACCCTAATTATAATTAAATAAAGAAACCCAACTACCAACTTCCTTCATTTTAAAGAAAGTAATTTACTATTCTGATTATTTACTGTTACTGAGTTTTTTTATTTTCATATTTTTTTTGAGTATGAAAATAAAATAAGCAATAATACTATTAAAACATTGCTCGCACATATAATACGGACACACAAACACACACAAACACACACACACACTCATATAAACGAATTTTATCTCTATATTTCTTTATAAAAAAAAGTTTCCTGGTACGTCCTTCAGGCCGAGGAGCTATATTTTTCCCAAAATGGCCGCCACGTCGACAGCAGAGTCTCTTGTATGAGCTCAGATGAAATAATAACTACATTATGATTTCAGGCGGCACACCCTTTAAAGTATATTAAGGAGGCGTCAAGGATGTTAGTCTAATGAAATATATCTCCCTTGTCTGCTTTCAATCTTTTGCTTCAGTATTAAAATGAAATTTCAAGTCTTTAAAATTTTGTAAATAAAACCTAATACTAATTAAGCTATTTTAAGTTGTTAATTTATTTCATTATGTAAAAATGGTAGAGCATCCAAATTTTTAATTCTGTACTCAAATGCGGATTACAAAGAAAGTCCTCTTCATGGTATGTATTTTGCAATTTAACGGAGTATAAACATTCTTTAGCATTGTTTTAGTAGTGAAGAAATTAATTTTACACGTCCCGACGCTTACAACTAATATTATTTGGGAACAGATTGCGCCTGTCAGTCGAAATGATGCCGTAGACTAACATAATATATTAGGTAATACTCTCAAATATATTGAACTTCAGTTTGATACAGAAATTTATTAAAAATAAAAACAAAATTTAAAGATTTAAGTTGTTTTAGGAATACCATACTTCTATATACATACATACATATATGTATATACCGATTGGCTTGTGTGTATAAAACTTGTATGGAGAATAATAGAATTGCAAAAAGAAAAATACTTATAACCGAAAATAAACTTTCTAACGAACAAACTGTCTTTTTTCTTTCCTTAAAAGTCATTGAACTTTTAATAAATATCGACTTGTAATAAATCCGCAGTCTCCGATTATTATCTATATATAACAAAGCGCATTGTACACTCAATTTTTTTCCCAATAACAATGTAGGTTACTATGAAATGTAGAAAAATGCATAAGAATATCCTGCCTTTTCCTATAATATATCAAGTTTATATCACGACTCAATAAAATGATGCGAGTGTAGTGGAGATAGTATTAAAATTGTGAACACTAAAACCACTACCATTTAAACAAAACGATAAGAATTAGGAGAATAGTTGCAGTGAAATTTTTGCTTTGAATATGTATCGAATTAGGTTGCAAAAAAAACATATTGCAAAACTGTCACTAACAGCAGCTTCACAGGAAGGCCGGTTTTTGTTAAAGCATCGTTCAAGCACTTTTTATAATGTTATCTTTTAAACAACTTTTTCACATAGTAAAATGTACAAAAAATATTAATTTCTAGATTAAGAGCTTAGAATAAAACAAACAAAACTATGAGTTCTGAATTTTAAAAAGAATTGTTTTTATAATTAGTTATAATTTTGAAATAGTAACACTTTTGGTTCATTATGTGTTAAATGTCTTGGGTACATGTGTGACTTATTTTGGTGTATGTTGTATCCTTATTTCAACGTGATCCAACCAAGCATTACAGTGCGATGGTTATTTTTGATTTCCCACGACAATCCCTTCCCTTCCCGTCCCTTCTACTGTCCGTCCGAAAAGGAGGTTTATCAATAATTATATGTGTATGGGTATGTTCGTTATCGTTCTTACAATAAATGATTCTTGTCCTTTTTATTTATTTTACAAATGTTAAATAAATAGAATCCATCAAACAAAATTTTTTCCTACCTCACTTTGTGCCTAAAACAGTTATCAATTTTAATCAGAATCTTATATATTGTGTTGTTACAAAAAAGAAGGTTTGAAATCAATATTTAAAAAAAATATATACACTTTGTATTAACAGCTATTATCTTATCGTCAATTTATAGCATGAAGGTGTGCCTTCTACATTGTGTATAGAACCATTAATATCAGTAATAGGCAGTAGTAGAGAAAATAGAGTGTGCATGAGATGTATTAATTAGATATCATAGCAAGATGCACTAACCACAACCAAATATACAGTGCTATATGTTTATTTCACGGCTTAGTACATATCTAGATTATGATATCAAATCTTCTAACAAAATAACTTTAGAAATTATTTTTTTAAGTAAAAACTAAAAAGTCTAATAAAAATAATGTTCTATCTCAGATTCAGTTATAGATAAAATTCAAAATATTTGCATAACTCTCCGAAATATACTGTTAGTTACATTGTAATTACAGAAAGATTCATGTCGCAATAAGGATGAACATGGAACCTGCTTCATTTTTAGATTATATTGAGACTGTTCGGAAGAGATAAGGGGGAAACCTTGTGAGGGTTCACATACAAACAGAAAATAATGTAAGAATTGTCGTTTATATAAGATATCAAGTAGTAATTGATATAACTTACAGAATTTAATGGTCTTAAACTTAATACAATCTCTTAGTGACTTAATTTCACTTTGCCAACAGTAAAAAAAATTACATGATAGGAGGATTTTATGGTCCTCACTCTTTTTTTAAATCAGATTATTATTTATAAAAAAAAGAGTGAGTGAGTGAGTGAGTCAGTGGTGGCCTAGTGGTTAAAGGGTCCGCCTCTCGTTGCCGAGGGCGCGGGTTCAAACCTGGCAAGTACCAATGTGATTTTTCGGAGTCATATGTACTTTCTGAGAGTATTTAGACACCACTGACATACGGTGAAGGAAAACATCGTGAGGAAACCTGGACTTATAGTTTCACAATTATAAGTTTGAAATCACTAACCCGTCTTGAGCAAGCGTGGTGATTAATGCTCAAAACCTTCTCCATATGAGAAGAGGCTATGCTCAGCAGTGGGCGTTGATAGGCTGATGACATTATAAATAATTAATTGTTATACAAAATTATGATCTGTTGCCACTTACTGATTTTCTCTTAAATATACATAATTAGTATAGTTAAAATTAAAAATATTCCTTAGAACTCTACCTCTAAAATTTTTGTTCAAATCATGAAAATCATTTAATGTAAAAGAAAATTATTTTGTTTTATATGAAATATATTAAAACTCAAATTTGTTAAACAATGTTATAATTATAACTATTTTATATGTTAATTCTGAAATTTGGATGCATTATGGAATCCATAATATGGATCAAGTTAGAAGTCTAAAGATAAGGATATATTTTATTCGGCAACACGAGAATGCTAAATATAAGGTCCATGGAATGAGTTTAAAAATGTTGAACGACTGGTAACACATAGTACATTATTGCATCCCATTAGCACTAAAGTTGGCGCTTCTTAATTCATGATTGGTCGTCAGCACTGCTAAAATTTTATCTAATTGTTTTTCAAATGACTCTCCCATATCAGACTATTTACGAAGATGTGGTAAAGATACCGAAAAAACTTCTTATATCTGCGGGAAAGCAGTTGGAACTGATAGTATTTGCTGGTGAGATGTAAGGTACTCCTTGATAGCGGTCAATACTCGAGTGGCCACGATAGACCAGGCACGAACACCGTGAATTTATGGAATGCTGAGAGGTTTCATCTGGTGTTTATAAAATATGGCTATAACTTTTCGCGAGCAAATTATATTCAATTTGTTACTATTCATGCATTACTTACAATAGTTATACACGGTTATTATATCTTTTTTCTACTTTTCTGTATTTTGGTTTAAACAACAGAATATAAATAAAAGTTGTGTAGCGATGAAATATAACTTATTTTATTCCATAATATACTATTCAAGAATCCCTTCAAAGATCATATATGTTTATCAAAATATTTATAAGAGAAACAAAATTCCAAGATTGGTCTGACAAATGCATTCATATAACTGGACGATAAATATTTCTAGGGATGTGTAAAAAAAAGTCTTATATATTTTTTACGATTGGGGACTGCGACGTACGATCGGGTACCGTAATCAACTTGAATTCGTCAACTTCCCGATCCCTACATAAAGACAAGGAGATAGTAAAATAGTGAATATAAACCATTATCTACATTGCACTGTCAGCTCCATTGAAATTTTTCTCGCTAATATAAAGTTTGTATGATACTACATAGTTGTCGTCTGTAATATTGTCAGTATGAAATAAATATTGTAATGGCTATTAATTATATTATGTATTTTAGTCACCACATTCTTGTAAGATTGGAATTTAAAAATTATGACCACGTTCTGTATATCAATGTTTGTGTCGGTCACTTCTAAAACTAGAGTGCTATTAAAATTAACTCGTCTGTTTTGAATAGTCTGAGATGCTACTGAGCTCCCTATGTACTATGTACACATGATGACCGTTCAGTCTAGACTCCTTTTTCAAAGATCTCTGAAGCATGATATTTTCTAGTTTAATTGAATTGTGAATCGTCTAATAACTAAGTTCTACCATATATTCTTAATATTTTTCATATCTTTTTTTAATTTACGAGTATGTTTAAATTATGAAGTAATAAATAAACAAAATTGTACTGTTATAAAAACGTAGTAATTTAAAAAATGTTTTAAAGAATAATATTATAATTAAAACTAAAGCTAGTTATGTTAAAACAAGAACAATAAAAAAAAATATATTCGCAATCATGATTGAAATAAATAAAAATGAAATCTTACCATAAAATCTTTATATTGTTTTTAAAGAAAATTTAATATTGAGATTTAAAAATAACAAGGGTCATATTTGCTGAGCAACTTATTTAACTAACTACGAACATTATAGTATAAACTTCAAATGAAAAAGGAAACTCTACAGGCTTAGGCTCCATTTCAAAGACAAATAGCATGCCGTTAATCATAGAAGTGAAATGAAGGATTTCCACAAAGAATATCTTTTGTAGAAATACAAATTTATCTAGTGTCTGTTTCAAGTGACTGAAATATTATATGGAATATAGTTATTGATGTGTTTTTTGGTTTAAAAAAATAAATATCTATAAAAAGAATGTGTAAAAAAAAACTTAAATTACTTAACTATTTGATACATAATTGAATCAGTATCCTAAGCTAAAAACTGACTGACCGTAAAATATGCAATAATATTAAGAATTTTTTATTGATGTTATTGATCTACAAATTTAGGTGCTATCAGATAAAATTTTCTATTTTAACACCTAATTTGTAGATCAATAAGTAAAACTATTAAAATTTGTAGTTTATCACAATAAGTATAGGCGGTCCTATTCACAAGTACAAAGTTGCGATCAAATATCCAGTATTCAGAATTCCTTAAATCCCTTCTAATATAACTTTTAGTAAGTATTCCCCTTGCTTAATTTATGTTTTGTTGACGATAAACTGGTTTTCTCAATTTATTTTTCGATTTGGAGATATTAGATTAGATAAGAATCATTACAACATTTTTTTTCTTTATAGTAGTAGTCAGTAAATATAAGTGTACTTTCATAAATGTAACAAAACTTACGTAATGTTATATATAAATTATATAAACATCGAATAAAAAGGTGATGTTCTTAATAATAAAGGTGCAATTTTACGTAATATTGATTCTGACTCAAGAATAGATATTTGCAAAACTCTCGAGGGGTCGCCTAACGTGCTAATTTCCGAATGAAAGCTGAATAAGCATTGGATTGAAATTGAGTTAACATTTATTTTGCCAATTACAGGGCAGGGTATAGATTCTCTGGTCTTGGTAATCTGTTTGAATCCGAGAGGGTCAAAACTTTGCCACCATTTATTGATGTGATATCATATAATTGATTAATTCTTAAAGGTAATTGTTGTTTTAATGGATTTCTTATGTTAGACGTATCCTAATAAATGCAAGAGTTTATGAACTGAATATCAAGAATAATATTTAATTTAAATAATATCAGTATAAAAGTATTCTTTTTTTAAGAAATGTTATGTATTTTGCATTCATGTTTAGAAATCATTTTTTTCTTAACTTAATCTTCCATTGACTTCACAACTATGGATGGCTTAAGCTACTGATATATTCATTACTTTAATTGAATAAAAATACTTGTTACTATAATTTTCTACACTTCTATCTTATATAATAAACAATTATGTTTATCCCAAGGTCTGCATAAATTTATAGTATAGTCTGTAGAACACTATTAAATGCTCCTTCTATTTTCTTTTCCAAATAATGTATTTGGGGTAATGCGTTGTACAAGTTCCCGGGTACATCCTTTGCCTTGTCGCAACGCGGCCGAGGAGCGATATTTTTCTCGAAATGGCCTCCATGTCGACAGCAGAGACTTTAGAACGAGCTCAGCTGAAATTATAACTACATTATTATTTTAGGTGGCACACGTTTTAAAAGTCTTTTAAGGAGCCGCTATAAAGATATAATATAATCATGCATTTAACAGAAATAAATAAACACCGTAGTGGAATCAAAACTCTTTAATTTATTCACTACGTATTAAATTTTGTTTCTAATTAAAAATGTAGTACTAAAATATATATGAATTAAAAAGATATATTAAGTGATTTTATTCGAAAGCAATAATATTATTCTCGTATTCTTACCCTTTAACATCTTATCTCGTAACATTACTTCTACGTATTCATATAAAATTTAAATAAAAAAAATATTAATTGTGCGTGGAGTCCCTCCGCTCGAAAGAAGTGAAACTTCGTAATATTGAAGTGAAAACACAAAGAGGTAGAAATAGATTTCTAAGGAATTTTCAGTGTTTCTTCAAGACAAACTTTATTAATATTACTTACAAGTAACAATTGATTGGCCGCATGAGTTCGAGCCCCACTTTTCCCTCTCACCCAGTCTCTTCTTATACCCCGCCCCCTCAGGAGCGTTAAACGTTTAACGGTATCTTATCAGAAGTTGCACAAGAACCTTCACTTCCAAAATTATATTGACACAATTTAATAAAACAAAATAGGTATACGGTTCGTATTGAGAAATTATTTCAGATAGTAGTAAATTATTTCAGATATTTTTCTTGTTTGTTCATACATTTTAGAAATACAAATAAATAAAAAGCAGATTTAAATTTAAAATTTTCTAACATCAATACTTAGCGTATTAAAAAGAATCCAATAAACTATGTATTTGTAAAAAGTATAATAATTTCCTCTACTATTAATGGTTATAGTTCAACCCTAATATAGTTATGCGAAATATGAAACATTGAACACAAACATATAATTATCACCACAAAAGAGACCAATCTTGGTGAATATTTTCAACTCATTACTTAACTTATGTTTGGTTTCCCAAAAAAAAATACAATTTGAATAACCTATTTACATGAATGCACAAAAAATTCTTCTAATAAACGATATCACAGTCTAAAGTAAACAACTGTTTTATTTTGAAATTCTCAAACAAATATAGAAGTTGCATTACCCAAGAAGACAGGTGATAGTAGTATTTAAACGCCAATAGTATTTTCCGACAGATAGGTTTGAATCCTTTTAAAAACTTTGAATTTCAAATTTCACTTGAAATTGTTCACACTCTAATCTTGTTGAATTTATGTGAACGTAACTAAAGAAAAACTAATGGCTGAAACAACAAGTCTAAATGTTAAATACATTGTTTACGGTATAAGATCTTTGTTTAAAAATAAATCGAAATGTTGATAATTAATTAAAATTAAAAGTTTCTGAAAAACATTATTTGAAAAATATTTGGTAGTATGAAAAAATTTATGCGTTTCGTTTTTAATCATAACTCTACCTGGAAAATTTCTTGTCTGTGAGTCAACGGTGCCTTCACTAACGCAATGGCTGCTCGGAATTCATATTCAGTGGACTTTGCATTTCTTTCTATGAACAATTCTGTAAGTTTTGCTTCTACGTTACAGAATAAAGCTTATGAAGAGACATTTAAACTTTTCATATTTCATTACAATAGCTTGACGTTGTATAAAGACAGTAACAACGGATTTCGGTCGAATTACTTACTAAATTGTTTATTTTATTGTTTTTATATGAATGAAAATTTCTTTTGTTCGTAAAACATTGTATTATATTTTTTTTGCATCAAAGACAGCAATTTGATAATTAAAAGGCTTAATACAAGGAAATTTATGATTGAAAAACTTTGAAAATATTAATGTTCATATTGACGATGGAAAGTTATACTAAAGATAAAGAGATTCGAACTCGTAGAAAGTGCTCAGTTCACCGGCTCGCTTCATATTACATTGAGACTCACAACATTTCTCTGAATGTTTTTCCTTTGAACACATTAAGTAGCAAATAAAAATAGAGATTAAAAATAGAATATTTAAATCAAACTTAAACCTTAATAGTATTGACTTAAAGTATTATAACCAGAAATCACCTTTTCATTGTCCAAAAAATTTACTAGTTTTGTAACATACAAGTTTTTCATTGCAATTATACGAATGGTGGATTTTTAAATTTTCCATGTCTTTTATCTCTACAAAATTTTATACCTCCTGCACAACTTACGCACAATATCAAAATACATAACATTTAAAATGGCACTCAAAATTAAATTCGCACCAATATAAGTAAATTAGCACCAAGTAATATTTGGAAATATCTATCAGCTTTAATTGAAATGTCTATGAATTAATGTGCTGTAAAATATCATGATAAAATTTTAATTAAACTGTTTTATTGATGTAAAATTGTTTATTTTATAGCAGAATAGATGAACGCGCATGACTATGACTTAAAAGTATAACAATCAGATGGTAAGAAAAAGTTTATTTGTATTATATATTTTACCGAAAGTATATTAAGAGGTGGTAGAGCCTAGCTGTAGTCAATTTACTACAGCTCGAACATGGGCTGGCTCGACCGGGGAAGTACCACCCTCTCGCAGAAAATCGGCGTAAAGTAGTCTTTAAAGGCTGCGTTTCGTCCGGTGAGTGAGAGAGCCGGTTGCCCTTTCCCTTTTCCCAACCTTTCCTTTCCCTCCCTTTCCCACCTTTTCCTCCTCCTTTTCCCCAATCAAGGGCGGCAACACATCCGCAAATCTAGTTGCGGATGTCCATGGGCGACGGTAACTACCTACCATCAAGTAGGCCGTCTGCTCAGTTGCCCCCTTTTCCCATAAAAAAAAAAAAATATTACGTTCCCTTAATAACCCTTTGTTAGAATTTAAATAATAGTCATATTAAGAAAACAAACATTTAAAGAATATCTACAAAAACACTTATATGTATTATGATAAAGATTTATAAACATAATAGTAAGAAAATTATAAACCTTAGCATATTTCAGAATCCTGAATATATAGTCCTTTAAATGTGTCTAAACTTTGAGCAACCCAAATCCTTACCAATAAAACAATTCGAATTTCAACGGCTCCATACAAGAAAAGCTAAATACGGTATTTCAAAACAACATTCAAAATAAATGAAAGTGAAATCAAACTCAATATTTTATTTCTATTTTACCTTCTGAATAAATCTATCCTTTGGGAAATAAATTAAATTTTAACATCAGAGTCTCTCCAGGAATTTACAGAATTAATGTAAATTATTTGGTGCTACATAACAACCTTTGAAGTGTTTTACATTTTTAATATACGGCCCGAGCATTCGACACCTTCTTAACAATGAGCCTTTAAATTTATCTCTTTAAAATTACCTATAACATTGAACAAAATATTTCAAAACAAGGCTTAGAACGAAAAATTATTTTAAATGAACAGGATTCGTTCTAGTTGCTTTTATCAAAGTAACAATCCTTCCCTCATCTATCTTCATTCCATCAAAACGGTTAGTCGTATAGGATTAATTCTCAAACTCAAAAAAATAGAATTCATGACATTTATTAAAGTATACATGTTGAAAATTTGAATTATATCCGAATATAGAAACAAATTTCATAGTTATCTACAAACTTCAACTATCCTTCCCCACTGTGGTCTTATAAGTGTAGTAATGAAGGGGAAATGTTTACGATTATATAGGAGATACACATGACTTCGTAATATAATTACTTATACGTGAACCTATTAAAGATATGCCAAAATTAATATATATTAGGAAAAACTTTAAAAACAATTTTGTGTTATATGACATAAATTTCATGCAGTTTTTTTAAGGTAATATTATATGTATGTTAAGAAATTTTAAAATTGAAATATTTTATATTTGTGTTAGAATCCTCCCATATCATTTATACTCTAAAGATTAATAATTATGTTTCACTTTTCAGTTCTTTATTCATTATTGTTGTCACTTATACTCATGGCTTAACATAATGAAGAAGTGAATGAGATACTTGTCGTGGCATGTACAATGTAATTGTATCAAAACAATGGGTTATTTTTTCAAACTATTTATAATATTCAATTGAGAAAAAATATATGTGATTTCTGCTTATTTAAATCAAAGAATTAAAATAAAACTCCTTTTGTTTTTTGTGAGTGAAGTAAATGAATATAAGTTTTTCATTTTCTATTTTGATGATTCCAAGATCGTGTAGCCATCTTTGTAATTGTGAGTTTTTTCATTTCAATGATAAATTTATGTACATTACTTTATTGATCATTTATAATGTACATTTAATTGTGAGATATAGTTTAAAAACGTATGAAAAATAAAAAAATATTGAAAGTTTGAATAAAATAGTACAAAGATGATTACGTTTTAAATTATAAAAATATTTTCTTAGGCATGGTGTATTACGTAATCATGATAGATTGATAAAGAAATTTATTATTTTTTAATTTAATTATATAATAATTAAATGGGAATCCAAGACTTAATATTAAATCCAGCATCTTTTGTCTTTAACGACAACATGATTAGATACATATTATTTTAAACACCATTTAAAATTTTTTAAACGTATATACGTTTTCTGTCACTTACCTACAAAGTGATTTCTTGGAGCTACTGTCATTAGAGTATTAATTTAGATAACGTACACCAGGAACAAGGAAATAATTAAAAAAGTGGTACTTACTAATATTTAAAAACAAGTAACAAACTTACACTATCAAAAAACGAAAAATCTTGATTTAGTTCGAACTTGGACATAAACAATTTCATCGTTGAGAAAATTAATATAAAAATTTTACAACTTTTAGAGATTTAAGAATTTAAACAATATTCAAGTATTTTTATTAGTTTAGATTTTGCCCTAGGCTTCACAGTGGAATCTTGTAAATAATATGGAGAAAACTATAAATTAAACTTTATCATGAACGTTATCACTAGAGACACTTTAAAAGAACAGATCTAAAACTATGCATAACTTTAATTAGGAGTCCAACGCGCATGGAACAAATGCTGGGAAAAATAATAGATCGTACGTTATATACATAAAATAATCGTAAAATCTAACACTACTAGAATTTTTATATAAAAACAATTATAATTATGACAATTGACATAGTCATATGATCAAAATTATGTTAATTAACAGCTAAGAGCTTAAATCATTATTATCTCAGCATTAATCTGATTACTCCTATTACAGGGCCGCGACAAATACGAGTAATTAATACATTAACAGCTTTGTTATCATTACACACGCCTAGTTATGATTTCTTAAGCTTTGTCTTGGATACAAATTTAAAATATATATATTCCAATGTGAGGTCTTCTTCTTCTTCCTGGTAATTTTCCAGCTTTAGCCAGGGTCTGCCTTACCTGTTGTGAATAGTTTTGGCTTATTGTTTTTACGACCGGCCGCCTGCCTGACATCAACCCTCTTAAGGGATATATTAATCAGTGATGTCTAAATACTCTCAGAAAGTACACATGACTCGGAAAAATCACATTAGTACTTGCCAAGGCCAGGATCGAACCCGCGTCCTCGTGCATGATAGGCGGACCTTTTAAACACTAGGCCACCACTGACTTAATATGAGGTATTTTTATAAAAAAAATATATATTTTATTAGTGGTCCGGAACATAAAATGTCGTTTAAGTGGGTTATAAAATCCTCTAAATATTTATTAAAATACGCTCTTTACCGACAATTTCTTTCTAAATGATTATCATAAAAATCTAGTGTGAGGGTCTAATATTATTTCAAGTATATTCCATAGACAGCGAGTCTAGTTGAATAAAAAAGAAATGTCCCGAGAATGTAAAAGACGTTCATAAAATCGATCTGAAACACTCTTCTTTAAATAGCATTTGTTTTTCTGGCATTCATCCAGCTGCTTGTTAAGTAAATTAAAGACTGACATAGATATATCGGGACATTGTTTCTTGTTATGTGTATGTAATTTTTTTTATCTTAGAATTATTACAATTTAAATTCGTAATTGGTTTCTACTAGAAAGAGTTTTTTACTTTATGTATTTAAAGGTCACACGCCCAACTGGTACGAGTAGAAAAATAATTTATCTTATTTTTATATAAACATTATGTAATTTATTTTTAAAAAGAAGCCACTATTCAGTGAGTAGTAATAAACTTGATAAGATATGTTTTACGATATTTTTTAAGTGAAGTTATAGACCTTTTTTCTTTCGTATGTCATATTTAGGGTAAAAAATTTTACCCGCAACTGTTAAATGGCGATTTTTATCCTTGAACACCTGTAATTATAGCTTAAGATATTCTATATTACCATGCTACCTTAAAATAATACGGCCGCAGGAAATACTTAACATCAATCTTCTATACCAGATTGTTAAACCGTCAATTAATTTTAATTAACGATCAATTAAATTCCACTTTCTTTTTTCATCTCTTAAGTTTACCGTAAGAGAATATTAAAAAGCATTAATTACATATTGATAAAAATTTCCTCTCATAAATATAAGTATATAAGGAATAATATTCTAATTTATATAATTTATTTTTATTAAGAATTGAAGTTAAACTTTATCGTAGAATTCTCAAGACATTCTAAGTAATTTAATTTGGAGCGTTTTTGTAACTTATTGGACAGGATAGTAAGGCTTCGCCGGGCGCTACTAATTGAAACGTACTAAGCCTATTAGAAAATATATAATTAACTTGTATATTGACCTAGTTTTATTTTTCCGTAACAATTATTGTAAGTATTATTGATACAAACCTTATAATTAGAATGTTATTTGTCATAAATACATATGACTATGTAGATCTTACCTATATTCATATTATATATGTAATGACATGAATTTAGAATTCATTTAATGAAAAGGGTATGTAACTAAACAAATATTTTATTAGGATAAATCACGTACGTTTCCTTTATGAAAGAAGTCGTTTTTTCTGATGAATATGAAGCCAAAAAATTACTTCATCATAATATATTTAAATTTACATCTTCATTAGTTTCATGCTAAACTCTATATGGTAAAAATAATCTTATTTATAAGTATCACAGTTTAGAAACTACATGATTTCAATACAAATTAATTTAGATGAGCGATTTAATATTTTTTATAGAAAAACTATATCTATCTATGCATAAAAAAATAATCTGATTTATCTCCAAAAAAAAGTATTATCAAAGATTACTTTTAATATAGTAAAGTTTTTCGTACAAAGAAAAGATTCAGTTTTTATTTTTATATCTGTTGTTAATGTCACTTTAATATTAATTATTTAGTGTTATAACATATGTTTTGGTTAAAAAATATATATTCTTTTATAATATTGTGCCAACTTAATACACAAAGAGTCTCTCTATTTTGTTAAAAACTAGAAAGAGCAAAAAAGTATGAAGACTTTTTTCCTACAAACGGCTGTGCTGTGTACATCTCATTAGAATGACTTATTTCTACAAACATTTTTTTAATATAATAAAGAAAAGTTAGTATGGAAACATACGAGCATTGAGTTATTCTTAAAACGTAACATAGTTTTGGAATGCTTCGTCGTTAGATTTAATAGACACTTTTAATATTATAATGTATCCCAAATTATTAATTACAAATATCGAATACGTTAAATTAACAAGTATAAAAGCGTTGGCAATAGGTAAATAATAAATCCACGAGTCACTTTTTTTTGGTAAACTGTAACATGTACTCATTTTAATTATCACTACACTCAGATGATTAAATGTTATTTTAAAATTGCGAATACTTCAAGTTGCTGTGACCAATTTTATAAAAACTTTTCAAATGACCTGCTATACGCTTACTAAATAAGGTGGTATATCGTAAGCACAAATTATAATTAGGTATAAAATAATTGAAAAACTTTATATTTTATTACAATCTTAATTATAAGTTATTAGATTAAACGTGTTTTACATATATGTATATCTTCTATATGTTTTTAAGACCTTGTTATACATTTTTTTAATCGGAAAATTATTTGTTTTATTATTTTAAAGATATACTATATCCCGGCAATTTAGAGTTATATAAAAGATACAATTATTGAAAGTCCCATGACTACATTTAGTATGAAGTGACAGACGGTCATATTTCACTTTGTATATCGCAATATGAATCAAATCTACAATAGGTTGGAACAGAGTTACGGTGATATGCTATGGCTTAGTCTCCTTATCTACGACAGAACTATTCCTTTTAAACCGAAAAATATATACAGAAATATACAGTTAAATAAATTGCTAAGTACCGTTATTATATTTCCTAATTAACTATATTTTGTTAGTCTGAGAAAATGAACAAAAAATAATTAATATAAAATATTCACTATAAATGTTTTATGTGTCCTAAAACTGTCCACTATTCTTCTTATAAACAGTGTAAAATTGATAAGTTTTTATTTCTTTCACATGTTTTCATTTACTGTCACAAATCATAACAGATGTTAAAGATACGAGTGCTCTGGACGAAATGAAACTTTAGACATCTATTGTACTGGGTATTAAAGTCATATTGCTTCTTTCAACAAGATATTAATGATTTTTCTTTCATGTTGTTGTCTTTCTTTATTTATGTTTGTTGAATTCTACACATTTAAAAGGTTATTAATGTAAACCACACAATTAATTAATGCACTTCATATCTTACGAAGGGTATCTTAACCGCAACCTGTTATGGAGGTTATATAAAGAAATAGTTTGATCTATATCTTTTTTTAAATATCTGAGACAACCTATAGCTCAAATCTGTCAAGCTATACAAATAGTTAAGTACTAGACTATATTCTAATATATATGTAAGTTAAATATGGATCATTCATTGCAACCTCCTGATTCATGAAAAAAAAATCATTTTTAGTAATAGCTTTCCGAAACCATATTTTTATCACACTTATCATAGTATATTATTAAGCAAAGAAGGTGAATTGGTCACATTGCAAGAAACAATACCTTAGTGAATTTAAGTAAGACCCTAATTTCCTTAACAACCTGTTGGATAAATGCCAGAACAACAAAATTTATTTAAAGTGGAGGTATGAGGTTGATTTTATGATAGTCTTTAGAACTTGAGACATTCCTTTTTATCCAATAGTACCGACGAACTGTTTTTCAGTCATGGATACTGGCGGAATACATTTGAAAAAATAACTAATTCCAGAAGAAAATATATATGTATAAAGTGAATTGAAAAAATATTTGATAGAACTCTATTTTATATTATTATTTATATACATTTATGATAATATTGAGAATCAAAAAATATTATTTTATAAATAACAGCAACATCAAACAAAACATCCCCTAACTAAAAATTTAAAAAAAACACATTCGAAAAATAGCAAAAACAGTAAAATTTTAACTAAAATAAATATATATTTTTATTAAAGATGGTATAAAAATTATTTTTTTCTGACCTTGGCCTGTATTCAGTTGAAATGTGTTTTAGAGCATCGTTTCACGTTCCGTGTTAACCTAGATACGTTGTATCTCATTCCGGCCGATGTTTAACATATAAATTGCTATCAATTTTTTTAGATTTATACCCCTAAGTCTGTTCGGCAGAGATAAGGCGAAGTAACCGCTTTTACTGCATAAGTAAAACATTACTGTTCATATTGAATTTTCTTTAATATAATCAAAAATATTCTACGTCTTAGCGTTGATATTACAATTTACATATAAAACATCAAGAATAATGTATTTAAAGACAGAAACTACATTTTTTATAAACTTTATCGAGACTATCACGTTAATACTATTCAAATCCGTTAACATTATTTGTGCTGGTCAAAAAGTTTATAAGGTAATTTGTATTAGTTTTAACCACTTATATGTAAATAAATATGTAATACAATTTAAGCTAGAAGTCTGATAATTATTATAATAATTAACAAAATGAACTGAGACACTTTCGTGCAATTCCAAAAGTCATTTACGGGTGCCGTACGATTGTTTTTGATGTAGGCAAAATTTTATTTTGCTCGAATTCATTTATGCAATAACAATATCAATTAAGATTTATTTGTATTATAATTTAATCCGAGTATAGAGTAGTTTTAAGTATTGTTTCCTAATAAAGTATTATGCATTATACATAATATGTATATTTAATAAAATATTATGAAGGTTTTCGTTTAGGTTTATCTACAAAAATATAAGTTTGACTAAAGCTGTTGCTACATATTATACAGCTATACGACTGAGAATTCCCATACGGACTGATTTGGATTCTGAATTGCAACGTCTTCAAATTCTTCAAAATACAGTGTTGTTATAAAACATTCGTCGCAATAACAAAATATCTGTTTACTTTCTTCTTCTATACATGAACAAAATATTACTTCAAGACATTAAATAATTTAAACTACAATTTGAATTAATTCATATACAAGTATTAGGATTTTCTTTAATTTTATAAGAATCAACATTAAACAAATCCAGAATAAGTAATATTAGATAAATTTCACTTATCTATCTAAGAACTAGCGTAATTCTCAGAGTAAATATTTACATCAATTTGAACTGAATAATTGTTTATTTATTTATACGACGACCGAAGTAAGCAGACCATTTAAAGGATTTTGCAAATAAATAAGAAGGTATTAAACTGTCGTGGGAATTGCATATATTACAAGACGTGATTCACGTGTAATACTGACATTAATTAAATGTCATAAGAAAATGTAATGTTTTCATTTGTCACCAGAATAAGAAATACGTTTACATGGCACAAACAGTAGACGCACATTTAGTATATCCTAAAACATAGTAGAATTTTCATTATTTTTTAATTAATTTTAATATCATATTATCTTCAAACATTTTATCTTATTGCAAAATTATTTTGTATATTATAACTAATAATAAAATCAAACGATTTTTTCTAAAACATTTTATTTAATATAACCTCATTCTGTTTATTTATTAGAGGAATCTAGAACCGCAGCGTTTTGGCATAGTATATTGTTGTTACGTAAAATAAGTATGTATTGCATTCAAGTAAAGCAGCGGCACCAACCTCTTTAAGTGGTTTAATATATTCACTGTGCTTTGTTTGACGTTGACCGAGCCAGTTATAAAACAAACCTAGCCCCATAAAGACCTGAACTCTTTCTTCGTAAAACTAATTGTCAAGACTAATATACTTAAATCCTCTTTGTTTGTAAAGTAAAATTACTTGGTATAAAATATTTTTATGTTGTGAATTAAAAATGAGTTTAGAGAAAACTTACTTAATAAATTTATGTTTTTTATTTTTTAGGTAAGACTAATTAGGTATTGTTTTATAAGTATGTAGTTATTATTAAATACTTACTTTATCACAAATGAATGCTATTATAGAAATAATCGTTATTTTTACCGTCAAATATCCCGGGATTGTTATGTAAACCTTATTTTAAATAACTAATGAAGTATGCTACTGTTAGTTATTTCTTTTATGATTAATCGAAATAAAAACAATAATTGCTCCAACAATTATAAACTCATATATTTCCTTACCAGTCACCATAAGTCAGGTGGAGAATTAATTCATTAAATTAATAAATATCATGATTACACGCAATGTTTATCCGGCCATATCGAACCTAGAAAAAGCAAAAGAAATAAACCAGGTGATTAATGGATTCTCACATTTCCTCTGAAAAGTTTGTTTCTTTCATAAAGGCTAAAATTGGGACTTTTAGCCAATGTAAGGTGAGTTCTAGGTGCTATGAAAGCTTAATATAGATGTGAGTGTAACGACGCTGTTCTGAAAACGAACATTAAAATACAAGGAATGTTACAAAAAATATAAGTAGTTATTTTTTTTTGTACTAAAATAAATGAATATATTGTAAGAAGACTTTAGACTCAAAATTAACACAATTTTTTCTAGATTTTTTATAACTTATGTAATATTTGTGAATTATTAGTAAAGTATAAGGGATCTTAGATTTGTTTTTTTAATAGTATCTGGTAGCTAAATATGTATGTGTTTCTATGTTACATATCGTAATAAGAGTTATATAGTATTAATACATATAGTTATATATAATAACTTCAAAGACTTATATAACTCTATGAAGATGTGAGGAATTTCTTGTAACTCACACAAAACATTTTCTCGTTCGTGAGTTGTCCTCGCGTTTGCTGCTCAGACTCATATTCTAACGACTACTCTCTACTTTATAAACAAACGTTGCAAGTTTTCTTCCACGTTTGTTAACAAAGAAAATTTAAGGATACGATGAATTTGACTTTATTTTACTATACCTATTTCTATTGCTTTTCTTCATGTATATGTATTTGAAAGAACAATATTCGCCATGAACAATAAAAGTAAAAATTCATTGTAACAATCCCACTTGTATATTTTTAATAGATTTGCTAGGACAAACATATAAATCTTATTGATTGTAATCACTATAAATATAAAAAGAAAATAATATTTTTTCCTTATTTCTACAAAAAATAAATTGAGTTAATTTTATTCCACACAATTAGACATAGAACTAGAAATTCTTCAACTTTAGCAAAATCTTGTAGTCTTAAGAGAAACTTTTAAAAAAGCTCATGTATTAATGAAACATGGCGTACAATCATTGCTATTTAATAAAATTGCTTAATTGAAATGAAAGCGGTTATTTCGTAGCCGAAATGGCTGCGGTCGTCACGAAGTTTAAGTGCCCTCATTTAGGTCTATGGTTCGTAAACATTTAAATACCAGTTACTGCAAGTGGAAAATAATTCGCTGTGTGCATAAACATAGTGTTTTATTGGAAACAGAAAAGTATATTAACAGAATTTCAAGTCTAACAAATGGAAATAACCAAATAGTTCAGTAAATTTTATGATATATATAAAATCTATAATTTTTTTAGTCACAAAATTTATTCAATAAAATTTTTAGAATCTTTAGGGGTCTGAACATTTATTATTAGAATTTATAGAAATAAAACCTATATTAATTGCACAATATTGAATTACTTACTTTATATTAAGCAAAACATTAATATTTTCTATAGAAGTTGGTAGCAAACTCTTTGATCTAAGCGTAGCCTACGGCTTCTGATACACCAGAATTCTATCGTTTATTTTAAATAGCTCATATGTTGGCTTGTAGATAATATTAGAGAAGGGATTGACAAAAGTTATTGAACAAAATCGACATACAGGTCTTTCTTTCCAAAAAAAAAAAAAAATACCTTGTGAAAAACCAAATAATTCTAATCGTCTTGGACTAAGTAAGTTTAATATCAAAAGTTTAAAAATTTTCTGCAACTTTTTTTCAATCCTTCGGTCCTTCATTTTTTCACCATCTTTTTGGAGCCTATCGATCATTACCAAAATCTTATTGAAGGTTTTATACCTATTCAAAGTACTCAAAAATATCGTATTAGAGTTTTGTCGTGACATTCGAAATTTTCAATGAATAAGTCACTATAAGAAAATTATAACAATTTTCTAAAGATTTTAATACCGTCGAAGATATAAAAATATATATACAAATAGGCACCAGGCTTAGAGTTAAAAAAAACATATCTGCATACAAATTGGACTTCACATTTCTTTGATGAACTAATTAAAAGCTTCACCGTTAAAAAACATTTAAACAAACAAAATCAAGTACAAATGCATGAAATATACTCATATTGTAATTGAAATGATTTATAATTATATAATTTATAACTTAATTATACATATGTTTTATGATTTGGAAAATATTTCAATAAATTGTATTTTGTCTTACTTGCTTCCACAATATCTTATGAAAAAATTAACTCCGATTCCGTTTCAGAACATTACAATTTAACTAAACACCTTAATTTTTACATCTTGTTTTATTAAATTAAGTCAATGATATTGTTTTTATCGATTCTTTAAATTGTGAATAATACTTTTATAACGACAACGTGCAAAGACCAGAAAAGCACGAATAGTCAATTATAGGATTTATTAACTTTTTGAGATATTGACACACGTGCTCTTGAATGGCAACCAGAGATAAGCAGTATCGATTAATTTCGTAATGATCAGATTTTCGTTTTATTACACACCAACCAATCTGTTTTAAAATGTTTTTATTTAAAGGATTTTTTATATAAATGATGTACTAGACTCTTATTTAAATGTTATTTATTTAAATAATATTTTACGTTACGTTTGACTTATAATATTTTAAGTCAGTAAGTAACTTTGTTTCAAGTACTTTATAATTAATTTTTTATATTAATACTAGCTGACCCGGCAAACGTTGTTTTGCCATACAAAAAATAGGGATTGGTGATAAAAGAGTAAAAATTTTTGTTACATTGTAAGAAAAAAACAAATTGTCAAAAAAAATTCAAAAATTAAGGGTGTACAATCCTTATAACTTAGGAGTATGAAAAATAGATGTTCGCCGATTCTCAGACCTACTCAATATGCTCACAAAATTTCATCAAAATCGGTCCAGCCGTTTCGGAGGAGTTCTGTGTCTAACACCGCGACATGAGATTTTTTTATGTATATAAGGTAATACTAACAATAGTTGTAAGACATAATCGTCACACAAACAATAGTTTCGTTACGTACAGCACTAACTGATTCTTTTTCGTAGTAATGTTGAATTTTCTTTAAATTTACATTATAATAAATGAAATATTTAATAAGCATACGTTAACAGCCCATTTATTACCAATCTTACAACATGGGCCTTAAACACGCATTGTTTCATTTTCGCTCCAAAAATGAAAAAAAATATGTCAGCTCTTAAAAAAAAAGTCTTTATGGAGTTTGGTTACTTTGAGTATATTGTATTTTTTTCATATAGTCATAAAACATAAAACAAACATTATTAATTAATGAACTACGTTCATGAGTAGCAGATTATGGCGTTATCTTTATATGTTGATCAACTCTCTTGCTTTAAACATTTTATATTAGCTATAACTGCAATAAAAAAACTATATTATCCTGAGATTAGAATGTACTAAATACCCTCGAGTACTCAGAAGTTTCCAATAACATTCAATCGTCCGAGCGAGTTTAGAATTTTGATAACCCACATGAAAAGTTAACCACTTAAACTGTAATGTGTATATAGAAAGGTATTGCAACTGCAGTTTATTAATTTCGAATAGTGATGGAAAAATTTCACACAATCTGTTAATGGAAACAACTACTGCTGGTCTCCTGAGACTAAAAATAGTTTCCGAGGGATGCCTAACTTTTAAGTAACAAATACTTCTATTCTTCGAGATAATAGCAAAGATGAGGGGTTATTCTACAGATTGGATATGCAAGGTTGAAAGTTTCTTTATATAACTAGACCGCCAACTATGTAGTAATAAAGATGAAAGTTACCACAATGAATGAAATGATAAAGTTATTTTTATGAATAATATTAAAGACACTCTATCATTAATAACTAATGTAACAGTGCCAAAGATGCAAGAGCTTATATGAGTCTCGTCAAAAAAAATAATTAAACGGCTTGTTTTTTTTGCTGAAAAAGGTGGCAAACGATGGTGGTGGAAATAGGGAAAAGGTAACTGGCTTTCTCACTCTTCGGTCGAAAAGCAGCCATTAAAGACTACTTCACGACAATCTTGTTTGAGGGGGTGGTACTTCCCTGGTTGAACTAGCCCACGTTTCAGCTGTAGTAACTGACGACAGCTAGGCTCTACCACTATTAAAAAGAAATAATGAAGGTAATTGTAATAGATTTATATCTATTGATATCTATGTATATCTATTTATATATTTATTGTAATAGATTTATATCTATTTATTATATAAAGGCAGGGGTTCCCCATTAATAGTAATAATTATTGTAGTCACATTATTGCCCTCGACGGTGTTATTTTAAATTCAAATTACAGCATCGTGATGTACACTTAAACTCTACAAATTACTTTTCCTTTAGTACTATTACTTGCACTTACACTTGACTAAGTGACGTAATTTCAAATTCACCTTTATATATCAAATAAAATTCTGATTTCAGCAACTTAAAGTTCATATAAAATATAATAATAAAATATAAAGTAGACATTACAGTCACATTAAATTATTTCATATTTAATTCGTGACTAATCTACAGGTAGAGTTTTCTATGGCTCAAAAATACTATAAGAAAATTATATTCATAAAAGAAAAAAATAATTATTAATAAGCAACAGCCTATAACTAAAATATGAAAGTATTGTTTGACTAAAACAAAATATACTCATAAGGGTGTATTATTGAAGTCTTGGTTTACAATATATTTTTCCTATTTGTTTAATATAATGATGCTACATTACTTTTATATGTATTATACATTCCATATTCTTTATAGTAGGTAGTTATAAAAAACTTCAAATGTGTGTTATCAATGAACTTTATTTAAAAACCAAATATAAACGGTGAAAGTTATCGTCAGTGATAAACGCAATCATGAAACATGTTTACTTTGGTACCTTAGTATTTATTTGCAAAACTCTTCAAGTTGTCTGCTAACGTCGGCCTAATTTTCAGATGAAAGCTGAATCAGCATTCGATTGCAAATTGGTGTAAATATTTATTCTGGAATTTTTTAGAGCAGGCAGAGTTTTCATGTCGCCATTCGATAAATTTAAGTGAATTATATAGCAGTGTGAATAAATAGTTTTCACAAAAAAAAATATAAAAGAGGGTTTTAAAATGTTAAAAATATATATTTTTCTTATTTTAGAATGAAACATTTAACTTGACTATCAAATTGTTGATTTAAAGGCTCTTTATTATAAGTAATTTATTTGAAACAAACTAATTTTTTTTAGTATCTGCGTAGTATTATTTATTTCGTTTTTATATTTTATTTGTTTCACTCATATATATATTCAAGCTTTTATTAAAAATTATAAAAATAGTTCAAATTACAAAGCTGTTTCGAAAATTCGTTACCATTTTTTTTATCACTATAACAGTAAGTTAGGTGAGTTCATTTCAGATGTCTTCCAGGAACACCTGGAGTTATACTTTTTTGCTAACATTTAGAAAATTTACTCAACATATTTCCGTGTCAAATTTGTATGATACACTTTTAATTAAGATTTATTTATCCAATAAAAACAAATTCTTCGACCAACACGACGACATTTTTTGTTACAGTTTAAAGTTTTAAATTCATTTAATACTCTACACAAATTAGACCTTGAGTATTTTTTTAATATTTAATGACACAAAAAATTAACATAGGAGTTATTAAAGTTTTTAATGTCAGAAAAGATCCATTTAGCAAATTCAAATGTTTAAATCTGACTGATCCTATAATTTGCGTTAAGTGAATTTGATAGATAATTATTTTCTATAAATCAAGTATGGATACTTTATATTTCCTTTATCTGAGTGTATAATCTCTAGATTATACACTTAGATAAACTATTTTTATTTAAAGAAAAAGTAATTTAAAGGTGTCAATTATCTTATAATGTCTACAGTATTAGTCATTGGGGTGAAGAAACAAATTTAAATGTGCAATATGCAGCAGATCCTACTAAAATTATAATTGTTAAAACGAGCTTTATTTTCAATTAAACCTTTTTATAACATTATCTTAATGAAACTTGTTACCTTTTGGCTATAAGGGGGAAAAAAGAAAAAGACTTACCTAATAAATGCTTACCGATGCCCATGGACTTTTGCGGTGTGTTGCAGACCTTCCAATATACTTAATGTAACTGTAACAAGAACTTGTAATATATATTGCTGAAGATTTTTATCCTTTAGATTGAGAACTTGAAAAATTAGACTAAAGCATTAATAATGTTTAAATCAGAATTAATGTTATTTATATGACCGCGCGCACATGTGGCATGATCTAAACAAGCATATTATAACAATTTATTCGTTTTGAATTTGAGCCAACACGAAGCTTATTACCAACAATTATACAGAATGTACATTAAAAATGTAATAGACTGAAAATATTTTTTTTTATTTAAGAGATATGTAACCTTATTTGAAAAACAGTCCCAAAGGTAAAACCAAAAACACAAAATAAATATGATATTTCTTAACTATCTTCTTCATTAACTACGGTTAACGTCTAATAAAATACGAATAATTAAATTAAAGTGGATATGTTAGCCTTAAACGATAAATTACTAAATAAATTCATAAAGATTCACTCTGTTGTAATTTTTGCGAAAATAAGATAACCAAAACCAGTCATAAAATTATTTAAAAAAAAATTACGAAATTCTGTTCACATGATTGTAACATTTATATCAATTAATCCATAGATTCAGAAAGAAACAAATAGTGTTTGCTAAAAATAATTATATAGAAAGCAATCAGTAGCGCCATTTATAAATTGAATTACATATTATTATCATAGGTACATAAACATGCCACCTCACCAATAATCAGAATTTGAAATACAATATGTAGTAGGCTACAATAATATTACAATTTGTGTTATAAACTACGTTTCTACGAAATTAAATTCATATCCACGTAGTAGTTTCTGCTGAACAGGGTAACAAAGAAACCCTCCATACAAATATTCACATTTTTAATAAATGTACATATAGAAGTAGAATTTTAAGATTTATTTTTTAATATATATATATATAGAATAATTATTGCGAATTAAATAAAAGCAAGAGATATGTTTGTAAAATATTTTTGCCACGTCTATTGGTACATAGAATTGACCACTTTCACGCATCGAATACAAACTTATTATAGAAAACATACTTATAAAATTAAAATACATATTATTCAATTTCAACCGAACCCCTTTTTACTTTCATTTTTTACACGTAATAAATAAAATCAGAAGCTAAGTGCTTGTTCATTTAGGAAAATTTATGCTTCAAAACATCCATAAATATTTTGTTCTTTTATTGTATTTCCGTCTGACTTTCCATTAACTCAGAATTGAAGGTAATAATTTAAGCATATTAAGTATGTTTTACTTTTTACTGAAGCTATATACATAAAATAATTAATTGTAGTTAGGACAAACAAGTTTTAAGAAATGACATTTTCTATCGTAAACTTAAGATTCATTTCTACATCATTTCTAAATTCTGTTCCGTTTTAAAAAAAAATACACATTCTATACCTAAGGCTCTTTTATGGGAAACTTTATACAAATATAATAAAATTTCCTTTAGAATTTATTTCTAGGTAGGAAAACACGTGACGGTGCTGATATTTAATTGATACTGCAAGGACATAATTGTATTAAAAAAATAACATGCTGTTTTGCTATTTCTACCAGGCAAACAGGAAACCATAGAACTTCTAGCTCAAACAAAGTTTACGTTTACATTTTAAATTGTTTCCTTACTTTCTGTATAATTGTTCTTTCTTTTTTATATCTCTATGAATTTAATATAACAGATATATATTTAATATAACAAATTATGTAAAACAATATTTATTACCTTAAAATCGTTGAATCAATGAAACGACTGAACCCACATATATATTATATCGGCGCAGTTCCTATTATTTTTATAATCAATAACTAAGACTAGTTAAAATTATGAGGTATCATCTGAATAACAATCTGCATAGCCACCCGTGCAAGTAAAGTCACAACAATTAGTTGGTTGATATAAATAGAGGCGAGGGTACACTTTAACAACGGTCTTACTGGAGCTGTTGCAGAGATCAGATATTACCTTCAAAAGCCTGAGATCCTGCCGATAATCAAAAACAAAGGCACTGCTGACGTCACTTATACTGACGTCACTCTTGTAAAAACTACAAAGATAATATCATGTAATGGAATTTAGAAATACGGATTAAAAATATATCTAACCTTTTATATACTATCTTTGATTTTTAATCATTTTATAACACTTCATAGAGTATAATATAATGGGAACGATTAAAAACTGCTTACTATTCCAAACTCCTGTTTTTTTATTAATTTAGTAAATTTATGCATTCGGTGTATTAATAGACATAGACGCATGTAATGTGTTATTTATGAATATTGCCTAATTTCTCTGTATATTGGAAGCCTATTAGTAGTCATCGATGCCTAAAGCTAGTGCGATTAGTTTAGAAATTGGGCTAATTAGGATCTGACTTTGTTGTAGGATTAACTAAAAATACAAATAACATATTAAAACGAAAATACATATGATTGTATTACAAGAGTTGTAAGCTAATTTTTATATCTTTTATTTTAACGAAACATAAAAAATGGAATGATTTTTTTAAACCGAAAATTATCTATAAAATTATAAGTAACTTACGAATATGTAGTTTTATTTAAATTTAAGCACTTCAACAAACAGCTTTCCGAGAATAACATGTAAATACTTATAAACCGAAAAACGTGTTATAATTTTTCATCGAATTAATTTAAGTATTTGGATTTAATTAAAATCAGAAATATACAGTAATTAATAGCATGAAAAGTAAATACAGAAAAATAGTGTATCAAGCCATACAACAATGATGTTAATGATATGTAAAATTAGTTTTAAAATATAACAAATATTGAACGAAAAATATACTAAACATTTGAATATCATCCAGTTTTTTAGTCTCACTATAATCTCGTTACATACACGCTCTGGTCTCCCGTTACTAAGTTACGTATAATGATTGAGAAACATATACCTACGTGTGTCGAGTCTGACAGACGGTCGTATTTCATAGTAGCAGGATACAATATGAATCACATTTACAATAGGTAAGAACAGATTTATGAGAACAATATCTGATATACTTTAAATATCTACACTACTACCGTTGAAATGAGAATAAAATGTGAATCTCTTCAATGAAAAACTTAGAGGTCGGCGCCCTAAATGTAAAATATTATATATTTACGTTTAGAGTTTTTTTTAAATCGAATATAAAAAAAATTTAATAAATATTAATATTAAAAATTATTAAGCAATAGTTTTAGACGGTATTAAGAAATAGTTTTTCTAATGCTATAAAGATTTTTATGTACACCAATTGTAAGAAAATTGAAAAACATCTTACTCAAAATCGATTTAAAAGTATTGTGATAATTACAATATTAATATTACTGTGACTGTGGTAAATACAAATATTAGTTTTATTATCATGACATGTAACCAAAAAAATAAAAATGTAATATCTCTTTAACAGTTGTAACTTAAATTATATTTTATTTTCAATTCCTTAGATATACTTTCCGTGAAAATTTTAAAAAGAGCAACATATTTTACGAGAAATAAATCTTTGCTAGATATGCTCAAAACTCTCTAAAACATTATTAAAACTTCGCTCATTATAAAATAGATCAACTATTGCCTACGGCTTTAACCACCCTAAACTTTTATCAACCTTAAGTGTTGGAAGCATTATTAGACATTCTATGGATATACCAAACTGTATTAAAGTTCATCAAGAAAAATATAGCAACTAACTCTGATATATGTACAAGTATATACTCGTATACTATTTAGATATCTAAAATACGACAATTTACAAAGGATTGTGACTGGATATTCTTATAAAATTATTGATTTTTTTCATCTCTAAATAAATGTAAGGAACAGTATCCTTTAAAAAAAATGTGAAATATGAGAAGTTGTATATAAAAAGGTGAAATGTTACTTAGAGTTTATTAGAGTAATTTTTTGAAAAAAATCTCTTCATTGCTTTAGAGCCTTAGCCTGGTAAGATAATTACTGATTTGGACGTCAACAATCATCACCATCATCAACTATATATCAAAGAAATTAATATAAAACATTAGAATTAATCGACAATAATAGTGTAGTGTTCTACCAAGATAATGAAAGACCTACAAGTTTTACCATTCACAAAACGAATGCTTTACCAACTTGATTGTTTTATAATTTGACATTTAACATATTCTACAGATCTGGTGCCTTTTGACTGTTACTTGATTTCATAAAAGAAAACTGTTTGTTACTTAGCTATAACATTTATTCAAATTTTGAGATCAAAATAACATATTTATTATTAACATGAATAGTACTAGCATAAGAGTGGATGAAAACTTACTAGGGTGAATCAGAATAGGCGACAAATAATTTAATAATATTTCTGTACGTTAAACGAAAATTATCTTTAATTATCGCATATAAAAATATAAATAACTGCTGACTATCCCATTATAATATTAATTTCAATTCCAATTAAATTAAATAGCACAACATTCCGTAAATGCAAAAAACAATTACTAAAATTCATCCCGATCAATGTAACTGTTCCGACGTAATTAAATAACAAACAATGTTTTCCATCGAAGCAAAAGTTTTTACATTTAGTTAGTACTGTGATAAGAAAATATTAGATGGATTATGATAAAAGTACAAAGTGTCGTTGGCGTTGAGTTATATTAATGATTTCATGTTTTAAAACCTCGTTGAACATTTAAGATTTCATGATTATATTCTGTACCTACTCTTCAAGACATGCTTTCTTAAGTAAAAACTTTGTCAGTATAACTCCGGAATCCCGAAATTTTACATTACAATGAATAGATAATTATTATTATTCAGTTTTATTGTACTTTTTATATATCCGTCATTTAGAGGATAAATGTGAAAGTGTGCTCCCACAAGGAATATATATGTATGTATTGTCGACAGAGGAAATATCTTAAATTCATAACAACTTATCGGTAATATTTTATATCTTGAAGAATGATAAAATAAATATGATATATCACAAAAGAAATTTTTAATAATATTTGTAGTATCTGGTGTATGTATAAGGAATGATATATTTGAATATTATATTCCTTTATTTTACTTGACTGAAATATTACATTGTTAAACGATAGAGAAATATTCATCTGTTGTTTTTAGATACTGATAATGCTGAAATCATATCCAGCTACTACAATTCTATATTAAATAATTTAGTTAAAAACACTCATATTGCGTACAGTCGGATAAATTAATCTAAATTACCACTGTTAATATGTAGTACATTATTTATAGTATTTTTTCAAATATAAAATAAACGAAGCATCAATCAATCATGTGTGAGACATACATAATTTAACGACATAAAATACATGATGATAAAATAATATAATGTCAATCTATAACGATCGTGACAAAATATAAAGCAAATACTTTTATCAAATAAACTAAATCTAGCGGGATCCATCATTTTCTTAATCCTCCTAATATCTCTGAATGCTATTGATAAAACCTAACGTAATAATTCATCTTATTTATCACATGTATAGAAAAACAGAAATGACATAAAATGAATATAATGTAACTATTACATGTGATATTATTTGTACATTAGACGACTGAACGCATTTATTTTACTTACAGATAGAGTAATGGTGTTATTACTTAACATACTCAGGTTGCTAAAACAACTTGTATGGAAGACTAAATCTTTTAATTTTATTGTATTCATTAAATTCTATCACTGGCCATAACATTTTCGTTTATAGAAACCCTAAAATCGAGTCGTTTATTCCAATCATTTCTCTACTCTTTCGAGCATAGGGTGATAATAGCCTAAGAATTTTTAATCCATTTCCATTACAGACAGTTGTCACTGATAATGGACTAACTTAAAATTAGAACTATTTGGTACGACATTCAGTTTTTACTTTTCTCAATAGCGCGAAATATATTTAATACATTTATGCTTAACAGCTAAACTGCTAAAGTGTCCCTCTATGGAGTACGGACTAAACAAGGTTATCTGAGAAGTATGCAAATTTTTATATAGAGTATTTCAAATATAATTTTCATATAAAGAAAATTAATTCGATAATAATGCTTTTCTCATTGGAGAAGTAAATCGGAGTTGGAGTGGTCGAATTTGAATGTTGTTGAATTACATATATTATTAAAAAATACACTAACATCTTGGCTGACAATAAAATTTTCGAAGCTACTTTTGACGTTATTTCCATTGTATGAACGCATTTGAGTAAGATTGTGGGTGGACGACCTAAGAGCAATTCGATTCTTTATTCATTCCTTATTTACCATACGGGTGCTTATATCCTTAATTATTTATTAATATTTTACAGTTGTTACTATTAAGATTATAATACATAAACAATGAGTCAGTGGTGGCCTAGTGGTTAAAGGGTCCGCTTCTCGTTGCCGAGGGCGCGGGTTCAAACCTGGCAAGTACCAATGTGATTTTTCGGAGTCATATGTACTTTCTGAGAGTATTTAGATACCACCGACATACGGTGAAGGAAAACATCGTGAGGAAACCTGGACTTATAGTTTCACAATTATAAGTTTGAAATCACCAACCCGTCTTGAGCAAGCGTGGTGATTAATGATCAAAACCTTCTCCATGTGAGAAGAGGCTATGCTCAGCAGTGGGCGTTGATAGGCTGATGACATGACATGACATGACATAAACAATGAGACAATGAAAAAAGACGAATTTTTAAATAACATTTCGTACTTTAAAGTTAATTTAAAAAGCAACCTTTCGTCTAACAAACTAAGAAGATCATTAAAAACACATACCACTTTTTCATTTGTCGATCCATTAATAGCAATTGCCACTTGCAAAAGTTCTCTGCATTTTATGTTTAAAATGTTCTCGATTTTATTTTACCAATACCAACATCAATTAATAATATTGTTATTGAAAATATTAAATTAAAAAATCTCTTTCATATTATTAAAATTTAATCAAAATTCATTCAAGATTTCCATCGTTCGATAGACTTGGTTTGGACTTCAGTTGATTAATTTACAATCTCTACGTTTTCAAGATCATATAATAATAATCAATATAATATTTTTTATAACTATTTGATAAATTTAAAAAAGTTATACCAATTATGATACAATATAAATAATCGTATGTTACTCCTTGCGAGAAGAAAAATATTAATAGTTGTAGTTCTTTAAGTAAAGAAGCTGAAGTGCATACATAACAAGAAACAATGCCTCGATGAATCTACGTAAGTCCCCAATTTCCTTAACAAGCAGTTGGATGAATGCCAGAACAACAAACGTTATTTAAAGCGGAGTGCTTGAGATCGATTTTATGATCGTCTTTTATATTCTTGAGAAATACTTTTTTTTTATTCAATTAGACTCACGGATGTCGAAGGAATACTTTTTTAAATAACAAAAGTTTTTATTCTTTACTTGAAACTTGTTCATACTAGTTAATCATTGAACAAAAGTATAATGGAAACAGCCAGATAGTTCGTTTCTCATCTATTATTTAAATATAATTTGCATATCAATTCATTATGGGATAAGTATTTTCTAATTTAGATTTAAACTAATTACAAAACTGTTTAACGCCGATTAAGTAAATTTATTAATTAAATCTAAACGCTTATTACGATTCAAATGATATCAATGTATTAGTTATTATCACAACTATTTATTTTATTTATGAATGTTCAATGTTGAGACGGTAATCTGTAAATGTATCCCACGTTATTTGTATTACATTTTATTTCGCATTTATATAATAATTTCTTTTGTTTTCAACAATGAAAGATATCGATACGCGATAGTAAATGTTTTCGTAAATAAGTAAAGCCACATAAATATTAATAAATATCATGTTTATGTTATTTATTACAGTTGTTTAAATATATATTTGATAACTTTGTTTATTACGAAAGGGACAATATTATCAATTTAATCGAATATTCAAGGATATCAAATGTTCGCATCATTAAGGAAGTGTCGTAAAGCTGTAGTAATTAAAATATATGACAGTGATATCAGTATTGTGTATATAACATAAAATGTATTCTACTGTAACGAGATCCACTATTCTAGTAAATATCTTTTGTAGTTGTATTACAAGATACACTACACTAAAAAATGTACCAAATAGTTGACATGTACATATGTAAATTTGGGCAAATATAAACCTGTAAAAGAATATGATAATAAATTTCATGTAGGCATTGTATACTTAATAACAGATCCTACTAAGATTGAAATATGCTCTGGCAAACTTAACAAATCATGAATAGATCACATATACGCCAGATCACGAACACAACGGCGATATGAACACTGGTCGGACATCGTGTTTAGACATTCAAACTCGTATACAAGTTGCTTCTAAATACAAAACAATTTATTATAACAAAAAAGTATCAATGTACTGAAGTTTTCACATTTGGAAACAAAAAGGTAAATATTCTAAAAATCTATGAAATCATACATAATACATTTACGGAGTGTTAAGACTATAGCTATAAAAAAAATGTAATTTAAAGTTCATAAAGAATAATTGGACGAACATTCAAATTATTGAATCATAATATTATCAACTTTGAGTTTTTAATCTACATATATAATCTCTTGATTAAAGTGATAAAATACCTAGGTGTAGGATACCGCGTAATTATGCAAAAAATATCATTCAAAAGACAATAAAGTTAAATATGAAGTCAATTGTCATGATTTACAATAATAACTACGGATATCCGCGGGAAATTCTTAACCACATTACGGGTAGACTCTAATATTCTATAAATGAACTTGGGCGCAATTATTTTGAAAACGAAAGTAGAACTTTATTTCAAATAACTTCGGTTTCTTATTGTATTGATACATAAATAATGTCAAATACGTTGCTCAATAAGTCACTATATAATTTTAAATTGAAGTAGTAATATGTAGACCAATTTGTGAAAAATGTAGTCAAGAATACTACGCCAAATAGAAACGTTTTTTAAGGCAGAGTACTTGAAACTAACTATATTACCCTCTATCAATAAAGTTGTAGAAAAATATGTATGTGATCTTATATACGATTTTTATGAGAGTTATAACATAATTGCTAGTATTCAATACAGATTTCAGCATCGTAAAAGTACTACACCGACGTTATCAGCTTTTACGGATGGTTTTTATAGACATAGTACCGTACTCTTCAAGCTACTGTATACTTCTATAAAAATCTAAAATTTATAATATACAGCGATGGAAGAAGGAGCATTTTTTAAAGAATAGTTTATATTTTTATAAGCATTTTTTTGAATGAATCCACACATGACCACGCTGGGTGCGACATATTAAGACTTATTTGTGGTAGTAGAGCAGTGTTCTACGAGCCAAGGATATGGAACAAAGAGGAGAGTAATGTTTTTAAAATAAGCAATAAATTCTGATCCATCATTTTGTTGCTACTCATTACAATATCACAATCACAATACTTTCGTACGTCAAAGACTCAAAAGTTTCAAATGCGTTTATATGTACAGATAGCTATAGTACATAATATACATACATATTTCTAGAGTTACCTATAAAGGTTTCAAAGAAACGTCAATGGCATATGAAATATTTCTATTAGACTAGCTTTCATTGTACGGTGTAAATATCGTAGCACAAAGCGTTCCAACACAGATGGAATTGAAGACAAAGAGAGAGGTTGGTATTTTAGGAAAAAAATAAATAGCAAAATGTAATAATTTTACCATTTTACCAAATCATTGAGATGTACCACGAAAAGTTAATGTTTAGTATTTGATCCGGTTCCACTAAATAAACTTAAATATCTCATGAAAAATTCAGTCCCCAAACTGTAACAAAAGTTTCAAGAGATTCACCACGTGTTGTGGAATTGTTTAATGTATACCGAAGTTATTATAATAGTTTAATTCATTGAACCGTACTCGTATGTAATTGTCGTTATTTTTATACGATTTCACTGGTGCACAGTACTAGTGGAAAAAAAATATGATAGGTTTTTTATAAGACATGTAATTGTTGTTAATTTGTATTACTTTTTATTTAAATAAATAAATAAAAGAGGCGAGAAATACTACTGCATACTGCAATCAATATAAAATACAAAGTATTTGATATTGAAACATTTAATATTTGGTTTCAAACGAAGTAACGGCAGTCAATGGTTGTAATTGTAGTGGTAACTACGTTTTTACTTATCACATTGGTCGAGCAGACATTCTCTCCAACGAAGAAGTCGAAATATTGGTTGCCTGATTGATTTGTTCCAAATAATACACCATTCCCATTGGTTTAGTACACAATATTGAAATCAATCAATATTGAAAGATATTCAAAATATGTAGGAAGCATGATTCAATTCTTTAAATATCTTTTATTACTTCGCCACTTAAATTGGACTTTCGATTTCATAAAAAAATATCTAGACAATCTAAATCGGAATACATAAAAAAGTTCATAAATAACTATTAATCACCAACAATCAAAATAGAATACGCCAGCACAGTTTATTACATAAACCTTTTCTTTTTAGATATGATCTGTTTCATAAAAACGAATACCTTAGGCGTCACATACAGCGCGCAAAGTTTCTATCTACGGAACCCGGAGACATTCAGACAGCCTTCCTTCCGTAACTGTTTACGTGCAGCTAAATAAGACCACTTACATGACGACAGCAGATATTTCCGACGAGAAGTAGTCACTTTTTTATATGACGTTTTAATAAAACGGCAAAGAATACAAGCATTTTTTATAACCAATCAATAATTTTGAGTGGCGTTTCAATCAAGACTGACCAAACAGAATCCACTTTTTCAAAGGATATACAGATTGAAATTCAATTCACTCAAAACAAATTATTGTGGAGATTTACTGCGCATAGCATAAAAGATGGATACGTCGGTTCAGTGTTTTATTAAATGTACTTTACGTTTTTCATTATATAACATTTTATTTTTCATATGAAATTTAAATGCAGATACAAATTGAAAATGTTTTCATGATAAATTTATTAAAAATACATATATGTATTTTTAAATCTATGTTTATGAGTATGAATTGTGTCATGCGGTCTTTATTGAAGGTAGGCATGTAAGTGAAGCTGATATTGGAAAAGCATTTTTATTTACAATGCAATAAGTACATAACTTGCAGTGTGTGTATTTTTTTTTTTCATGAAATCTAGCAACTCAATAATGAAGTACTTATTTTCAACCGACTGAGATGAAATGTTGTATATAAATTCAGTTAGTATGATAATTTATTTATTTTTTATCATATTTATATGAAAGGTACCTGCAGTACGAGGTTAATTGATTGAAAGGCTTTCCCAGCCACTTAACCTTCAAAAAGTAGAGAAAAAAATTTTAAGCTCCACAAATATAAAACACAATGTATTATTTAAAAAAACACTTGACATGTAAGCCAAATACTTTGACAATTTATACTAGACAACCAACATAAGCAAAGTTATAAGTCAAAAATAAAGGAAGAATAATAAAATTATCTAAGTGTTAGTCTTTCTAGATTTTTTTTACCTAGTCTCTCTAGATTTTTTTAAAATAATTAATTATTTTATTTTCTTTTCGACACGTCATTTTTAATCCTACATGGGGTACATAGTTCTTCCAAAATCTACAATATGGGTGTCAAATCAAACCGATTGTTAAGAATAAAAAAACGTGTGCAGTGATACCCAAAAAAAAACAAGAAAAAAGTAAATTAAAAATAAACTAAATTTGCGTGGAATCCCTCCACTTTGAAGAAGTGAAACTCCGTAATCTTGGTATGATAGCCCGCATGCGTTTGAGTGCCATGCATTTCCTTTAGCTCTATCACTTTTTATCCCCCCGCCTTAGGAGCGTTGAACGTTTAACGCAACCTTGTTGAAAATCGTTTACGAAGTTTTATTTCAATACTTAGAAAAAAAGGTTTAATTTTAATATGCTTACAAAATATTCTACTTCAAACCCTGTAAGTACCAGCTTATAAAGTCATTACATAATTAATATGTATTTGTGTGTTAATGTAAATTCATTATTAATGACAGTGTTAATATTTTAACGTTTTATAATTTAAAGTAAAAACATAAAATTTTATTCAAAGTTCTTTATTAAATAACAAAATTAAACTGTTAAGTGAAATAATGTAAAGCAATTCTGAGAAGCGCGAATATTAGTGTGAGTTGCTATTCATGTTGTTTAATATTGAAATTTTCATTAATATGTTTATATAATGGCATTTGCAATGCACCTAAAAGCTAATATTACTGAGTGAGAATCTAAATCGGAATATTTAATTTAAAGGTTTTAGATACTATATGAAATTGATGTGACTATTTGTAATTTCAAATGAAAAGATTTCCAATAAACGCATATAAATTATACACAACACCTTCATCAACATTCGTTTTTATAATTTTCTGTCTCTTTTTTCACGTAGGCTAATCTCCGGAATAGCTGGACCAATTATGAAGGAAATTTCACTTGTAAGTAGGTAATGTAATAAAGAAGAACTTAGACTACATTTAAACGGATTTACTTTAACACAGTGGACTTTTAAATATATTTTTATATGACAGGGTATTAGCCTGAGGTAATTTTATTGTGACTAAGTCTGAATCTAATTACAGAATCTTCGAGCAATAGAATGACAATTCTTAATAATTAAGTCGCAAATCTCAAAGTTATTTAAAATATAGAGGCAAAGCCGCAGGCAGAAAGTAATATAATTAAAAATTTGTTTTATTTAGGGACAAATGCAACTCTTTATTCTTCTTCGTGGAGGAGTTACAAAACCCGTCTTCTTCCTATGAAGCTTTAAAGTGTATTACATTAAGTCATTTTTAAAAGAAGTAGTGGTATTTTTTATACTTTTACAGATTCTTTGGGAACATCGTTTACATATTCATTTTCTTCAAAGTGTCAGAGAATAGTCAATTTTTTTCATGAAATTTTATTATCATTCAAATCAACCCAGATAAACTGTATCGAAACTGTCAAATAACAGAAACATTTGGTAAATACAATCAAATACCAACAATTAAACCAACAGCTCAGTTGGTAATGAAGAATTTAATAACTTATTTTATTCATGGAACAACAAATAGTTTAGTTGTAATTAAGATCAAACTATTCCAGACATATTTGATTAAAAACTTTCAACTGGACTTCAACGGTAATCAAGGTGGAATATGTTCATAATCTATTACGATGGTTATACAAAGCATTCCCCTGTTAATTCATATAACTGAAAATATAACGATTCAGTTGCAGCACCACTGTCCACCGACAATATAAGTAAAACGAGTTATTAAAATAAATAAAGCTAAATAACATAACTACATAGTGTATGATTAAAAATAAAGTAACTAGCAAAAATAATTGGTCAAATATAAATCCGATCATCTTTATTTAATAAGTAACGAATAGATAGCACATAAAAGAATTGCTATAAATCCATTTATTATATTTACTTTTAATCAATAGTCTTGGTTATATATAGTTTAAAGTATATATAGTTATTTTGTAACATATATTTGGTCCATCGATATTAAAATAACAATTTATTTACATATATATATATATATATATATATATATATATATATATATATGTTGTCAACTTTTTCATAGAAATTAATAATAAAAAAGTTTTCATAACATTATACAGTTTCTTCCTAACCATTAATAACAAATATAACAGAACAAAACGAACACACTGATGTAAAATATCCATACATGTAGGAAAGTCATGGAAGACAAAAATAAAAGGCAAAAAGTTTCAATGAATACGCAAGGGAGTGCAGTTCCTAAAACTAGTTAACATTTTAAAATATACGTTTTCAAGATGTTATTAAAGAAGTTTCTTAACACGGCTATTTATAAAGCAGGAGAAACAGCTATAAATATGAAATTCAAGGATGTTGTATCCGGCTAAATAAACTTACTTAAAATCTTGAGGTGTTTCTTATTAACAATCTGAATTAACTTTGCGAGTAGAATAATGACTTTATTCCTGGTTTGAGATGGTAAAATTTTGTTGTTTTTTTTTAATAAAAGGCTGTTTAAGCTTTCTGTAATGCATTCAATTGTTTAAATTAATAAATAATTCGGCATTGCTTAATTCTTATATAAGCTTTATATAAATTTATAGTTCACGATGTTTTGTCTTCCATTTTTGAGGTACAGTTTTATAGTAGTAACAATGATGGAAATAATAGTATGGGCAAAACGGACGGTGTTTTTATCACGCCATATCAAATCTTATACGAAATACGGTTGTGGGTTGAGTCCCGGGAAAGGATAAAATCATTGCCAATATAAGTCTGTTAGGCAGGCGTCAGAACTGTTAATTCTGCCACTTCTTTTACGAAATAAGGATCCACAGTGTATTCACAGGGTGCATTGAATAGTACTCTAGAACCCTCAGGATTCCCCCCTATTGTCAAGTTACCGATCTCAAGGGTTTATAAATGAGGATAGGTCGCCACAGTGACTACTTGGTTTAACATAAAAGGTATTTGCGGCTTAAATAAACAATTTTTTACGTTTAAAATTCATAGAGAATATAAAAAATAATCAAAATAATTAAGATCAGACAAGTTTTGTCTAAATGAATACGTAATTGAGAGCATTATAAGCTGTTCAAATTTTATTTAACACTCAACCAAGTGAAGAAGTGTAGTGATATCTTGCAGTGGAACATTTTGTTACAACTTCTATTGAATTCATCTTAACATAAAACTTATTAAAGGATAAGCAACGTTTATAATTTCAGATTCATAATCTCTGCTATACTTCTCGAGGTACTGGTGTTTCCCTCAATTATTAATTCTATGGATATGTATGGTTAATATTTTATACTGTTTGGTTATGTTTTTTGATTGAAAGGGTACAAAATTTGTTAAAAATACTTCATTTAATTCGTCTGAAGTCGAACATAATTAGTGAATTGAATAAAAGATTATTAATATACAGTTAGGCGATATTCTATAAGGCATACTAAGGTAATTTTACTTTAAATTATTATTGAATAATATTTATAACAGAATTATAAATTTTGACACTAAAAAAAAGAAACTATTGTATAACTATGTATTGACTAAAGTTTTATTGGAGGCAGGTATTTACAAAACATGATTAATTTAATATTATTATTTCAATATTTTGGAGTTATTTTAATTAAACGATTGATTTAAGTAATTTACATACAAGTTAAATTTATTGGTTACTCAATCAATTACATGTTTGTTATTGTCAGTAGCGGTATTACATGCAAAAAACAGAATTTAAAATCTAAAATGACGATATCCGCAGAGAATCAGGGCCACTTCGTGTAAGCCTAAGAAACATGCAAAAAATGACAATCCTTCTCATTGTTTATGAAGGTTCTTTGGCTGAAACCTTACTGAAATTATTTAAAATTTGGTTTGAATTTAACCATCAGAAAGTTATACAAATAAAGCAATAAAATTATAAAGTACAAAAAAAATGGCCGCCATTTTGATCCAGGGATTGAAATGTGAGGAAGTGGTGAAAAGAAATTGAACAGTTAGCTTATTAATACAATTGAAATTGTAAAATTAAGTTACAATTTAACTTAATAGACCCGGTTATTATGAACATATATACAAGAAGACAGAAAGAAAACAAAAATAGAGAGAAACATGATTTTGAAAGCTATAAAATGATTGTGTCTTTATGAGATGAATTGTGCCAATACAGAAACTAACCATTACAATCAGTGGCTACATATTTGCTAGAAAAGTTAGGTATGTCTCAACTAAGTGATCGAGCTTCGGTTTTCTGTATTGGATGAGAATATCTTTTGTAAGTGCTTACTTACCTTTATATAATATATAGGGATAAAGATTATTAGAGATTAGGTCCTTAGTTTTAAAAGTGTAGTTAGTGAATTCGTCGGATCTATTATAGATTTCTCAAGGAAGTCTGTAGTAAAGAAGCCATAATAGGAAATTGTAAATATCTAAATGGCCATGCCCCATTTTTAAAACTTCCTATACACTTTCAAAGTTTCTTCGTTCTTCAGGTCTTAAAATAGTAGAGATTTTTTGTCAAGAAAATAGTTTGGTTTACTAAATAGAACTTGAAAGTTTTGTCAACTTCTATATTTATTTTACGTAGCTTCCTTGCAAACAAAGCTTTTGGTAAAAGCATTTGTCTACCAGTATATCAAGAACCTTTTGAAGCTATCCATATTTATGTGACTACCTGTTATTGTTCTATTTGTGTACAGGACTACTGAATATTGTTTTAATTAAAATAATGTAGACTAAATATAATAAACTACATAAATATAATGTCAAACCGCAGAAATTGAATAAGCCTTTGCAACAAGCTTATGTAAAGTGGCTTGTACTTATCTGACAAATTCGGTTTTTTGTATCAAAACTCAAAATCTGATGTCCGTGGCTACACTTAAGATTTTAAGAAATATGTCATTGTCTTACTCGCATCCAGACTATAATGCGTAGATAGTAATAAAACAAGGCTAATTGGCCCACACGCCTATCTCAACTTCCCGTGATCACAGTTGTTGCAAATTAAATGAAAAATCTGAATAATAATATTAAAAACCAAAGCAAAATAGACGAGTGATATTCGGAAAAAATATTTATTCCTAATATAAATATTTTTAGAAGCAATATTGCGATATCGAATAAAATTTATGACTCGTTATTAAAATGGGCTGTAGTATAAATGAATTGAAACGAAACTAATTAAGTAAGAAAATATTGGAATCAAATAAACAGAACATGTACGTATTGGCATTTTTTTTATAAATTTCATTAAAAAAAATATTAAGGTTTCGACTTCACGTGTTTACGTAATACTTAGTCTTTATTGATTCAAGAGTTTCAGTATTCATCTATTTTAAAGTATTCAATTAGATGGACTTAAAGAAACACAAATCATGCAGACCAGATTAATGAATTATAAAATATAATTCCAAAACAAGTTTCGTAATTGAACGTGCAGCATTTAAGCAAAAAAGTAAGTCAGCCAATAAAGCAATTTAAAATTGAAAATAAATTTTATATTTACTTCACTTATTGAGCTGTGGTAAAAGATTATTAGACAGGTTCATTGGTTTAAACAGCTATAAAAAATAAAAACGGATTAACTATACATATTTCAAAGAGAACTTCAATGTTATTAATTATTTCATTTGATTTTTGCCAAATACTTCTTCATTTGTTTCACTACATATCTTCAATTTGTTTAGTGTTAGAAAAAATTTGAACAGCTTATAATGCTCTCAATTACGCGTTAATTTAGACAAAACTTGTCTGATCTTAATTATTTTTAATATTTTGTATTAACATGAACATATATCGATCTTTGTATATTTTAGTTGTTGCTTAAAATTTTTGTATACTAAAGAAAATTATAGAAAGTTGACGGATTACTTAGGAATGGGATGTAAATTTATCCAATTCAAGTCACCTGTCTCTATAAATAGTTCACATTGACCAACTTGTGACTTCGTAAAATTAACCAAGGTCTCCAATAAATTTTAATAATTCGATTCTTTAGCAAAGATTATTTGTATTATATATAAAAGTATTGCTTGAAAGGACATTTCCAAGTCCTAAAAGGGTTATACAGCATATAAATTACACTTATTACAAGAGTTTTTGACGAATAATAATTTTTAGTATACGCGAAGTACAGATTAGTCAAAGATATTATGAGAAAAATTGAAAACTGGAATGTTTTTCAGACGGCCGTTTTAGTATTCTGGAAGCAATCTGCCATAAGAACTGAAATTATGAAAGCTAATCCGAAATTCCAAAACTTATATTCAGAACCCTAGATAGTAGTATATTTTCTCCATAATAGGATAAAAATTCCATATATCAAGGGTATAAGAAATATAAAAAAATACAGAGACAATAGCAGCAGAGTCTCTTCGATAATGCTGTAATGTTCCGAACTGTAGCGAAACTAGTAGAGATAATGATGCATTCACTAGAAATGATCTTATTGGTTTATTGCAAAGCTAATTGGTTGTACGCGCAAATTTCTGTGCAATTGTTCCCAAATAGGAGAGGAAAGTGATGAACTATATGGACTATAGGTTTCACTGGAAGCACTCGTAAAGTGGAGAACCGATAAGTGAATATAATATAATTATTTATATAAGTCGTTTTAATTATATTTTATTAATACATTTAAATTTTTTGGAACGAATAATTAAGGAAATCCTCTGCCATTTACTGTCAACTTGCTGACTAGGTAATCGTTTTTAATACATGGCTTTCATTTAAGAGATGCTTCTTATTTTATATATTCATATGTGAAAAATAAATTATACTATATAAACGAAATAAAAATGTTTAATAAAGACAATTTTATGTTGTAAACCTTTAAATAATATAATTTTCTATATCATCTTAATTAACACAGAGCTGATTGAATATAGTAAGGTTTCCATGGATCTTCAGAACTATACATTTCTTTAAACTCCAATTTTTTATGTAATATATAAACACTATTTTTGAAATAATTATACACAATACTATCTCTAAAACTGATATAGTAAAAGAAAAATAAAATTTTTGTCACTCCGCGATGCCTTCATTACATAGTCATGAAAAAATTCATACATTTTATAAAGAAAAACAATAACAATATAGGTAGATGTTATTGAGAAAGAAATAGATAAGTAACGAGATACATAAAAGGTATAAAACAAATTCTTTTAGAAAATATTTTCACGTGCATTTTTATTCACGACTACAGTAAAATTTAACTGGAAACATACAAGCACTAAATGTAAATGTTACTCATTGGTATTGAAAACAAAATTTTGATCAATAGTATTTAATTACTGCCCTTTCTCGTTTTCACTAATTTAACACTGAACGCATAAAGTTTAAAATATGTACATTATAAAAGGGCAAGAGATGACAGATATAATCAATTGTTACTAGATAACAAACTACGTCATAAATTGTGAATACAACTCTTTGAATATTGTACCATTTCTATATTTTTGAAAAAGCACACAGAAAATTTTGACTTGAGAAATATTCGTTGAAGTAACAATAAATTCTTTTGATATACATTTTGTGACCTTTATACATAAAATACGTGAGCTTTGAAGTCCTGACTTCAGATAATGTACAAAACGGAAACGTCTAGTCGCTTTATTTGATTGAAGGAAGTAATTTTCATTTATTGAATTATTTATATATTGATTACGTTGCGAATTTCGAATATTTCTCCTCGTGGATTTACTTTATCCGGTAGCAAGCAAGGTTATATTTTCCATCGCAAAAACGAAGTAATAAAAGATATTTAATAAAAATTACGCAATCGCACAGATAACTAAGAGACAAAATGGAGGCTGCAGTAGGAAATAATTATACAAACTAGTTCGGTCCTAGACGATTAATGCTAGTTCGGGGACGATTTACAACGCTCTACAAACTTTGTTCTCTACAGTGTACGACATTTGATTTATACAGATAAATTGGATTCGTTTGTCCCCAATTCCAAACACCAAAACACTGGTTATTGCGTCTCTCATGTACAAAAGATTTAGTATTCCTAAGATTGAAAAATGTCTATCAATGACGGCTATGCCAATATATTTTGTAATTGTTAACAAATCTATTCATTTTATTGAAATTCTTCATTTTATCCGAGTATAATACTTTTATTACGTATGTTAATACCCTTTAATATTTGCGAGAAAGTCTTCATTCATTCTTTGAAATTATAATAAGGCTTATATCAAACAGAGGGTAAATCGTTTTACATGTACAGGGTAATTTATTCGTGTGTAATAAGATCTCTTAGGTTTGCATGATATAAACGGAGAAAATATTCGTAATTATTGAAACACAAATACGAAAAAAATTCTCTTGAGTACAATTATTTAATGTATAATTGTTATATACTCGAATATAAAAACAACAGTTCAATTTATTAAAAGCTTAAGTATGTGTTTGTAAAAATCAAGTTATGAATATGTTTCAAAATATGTACCTATTAAATTAATAGTTAAAAATTTATCATATATATTTTTTTATAAAACTATACGCAACAACCCGAAACACATTTTTATCCACTTTCATTTTCTTATAAGTTGATTTCCGACAAATCTTCTTTATGTCTTAAATACCTTATAAATCTGCATTGTGAAAAATAATCACAGATTTAATTTGAAGCAAAGGTTTAAAGGGGATCTTTGTTTGGCTTGGACTGATTTAGGATAGAGAATTTCATCGTAGACACGGGACTTTAAAAAGCCTTAAAAATACGAACAAAATGTTCCATAAAAAGCACATTTTCTTATTTAATTAACAAAATTCTAATCTTCCCATTAGAATGTAATTATGTCAATACTTCAAAATTTAATTACTTGTACATAAAAGGAAACCTTGCGGTACATGATCACTGTCTTTGGACACAGTTCATGTTTTTAAATGATAAAATCAAGGGGAGAACCGAGGAAAAAAGAAATCTTTTGATGGAAATAACGTCTTTGATAGAGCGATAAAAAGCAGTTGTTGTAATTACAAACTGTAGGACTATCATCAACGAGATAGTTAGTAAAAAAGGACTATTCTGAACACTAAATACGATATTATGATTAAAATATAAATTCTTTATTCATTGACTCGACTCAGAGCACGATAGTTATTCTTAAAGCCACTAAAACTTTATATCCCAGAAGTTATGGGTTTGAACTACGGTCTTATTTGCTCCAATTTTAATTAAAGTATTTAGCACAACGTTTCTTTAACGATAATATATTTTTAAACTTGGTTATTATTATAAGATCTTGAATTTTTGGAAGTAGATACGTTAGATTTAAAATTGGTTCCTATTAAAGTGAGCGCTAAAAGTAAATTTTATATCCAGATTATTTATTCCATTTGAAGTGTCTTAATATAAAAAACAATATTATTCTTCAAGTTTATTTTCTGGAATAGTGACACCCCGCAGTTCAGATCCTATTTATTCGCCTCAAGGAAAACGTACGTATGTCGATTCACCGCTCTTTAAAGGTGCGTTTATTTACGTCCCTTTACAAGTAGGTGATGCGTCTTCACGCCCTGTCCCCTTTATAATAAGCTCCCCTTTCTTGCTAGCCCTCCTGTGTAATATATCTCCATTCAAATAGCACAAGGTGTTAGGTTTTAATATTTGTTTACGATTTCATACGGTGTATAAAACCAGGAGCATAAAGCATAACCCAGCTCTCTAATGAGAGCTTGAAAAAGTTAATTAGCTCCGCGTACGTCGAGTGAAATGCTATAGTATTTTATTTGAAATGTTTGCTATATTTTCATAGCAATATTTCTTAATTACACAAATGGAGCAAGTGAAACACATGAAGTTATAATAATCAGAATTCCTGAAAAAAATATATATTTATGTACATTTAAAATTTTTATTTTATAGAACTAAATCTATTTAAAAGTTCAAAAACAACATAAAATTTATTATTAAAACTAGTTTATTTTCATGGGTTCGTTTAAAATAAAAAAAAAAAAACACCGACTTGTTTATACAAATTTCAAGCGATCTTACACGAGCTTCCCCTGAGTGCAATATAAAGAGGTAGAGTAGAAAAATAACATATTGAGTATTAAATTCTGCATTATCACCTAAGTTTCTATAACAAATAATTTGATAACAACTATTTAATTATGTTGGTAAATATTCCTTATGTATAGCGTCATGTGTGTTTTACATAATCATTGTCTTGTTTGCAGGAACACGTAACTTGAATGTCTATCGGTCAGACATGTTAATTTGTCAATCGTTGGAGAAACACAATTCCTTGTATTCGCATATACAATTCGTGAGCAAACGAAATACATACGAAGCTGAAATTCAGTACATACCTATAGCTAATAACAAAATAATAATTACACTACCTCAATTATTTCGGCGCTTTGACCTCTCAAATGCTATACAGGTATGTTAATTAAACCGATTAAAGCAATTTTATCACATTACATAGTTCTATCCCTCAGTTACCCACTGTCGGTGCCGTTTCCATTTACTTTCAGGTAACCCCCGTAATGTGGGTAATTATTGTGACCCTTCCTAGCATACATCTAGAATTTGCTAATACCATTCTATTTAAATGATTTTCATAAACTTTAGTAAGAAATATTAAAACAGTAGGAAAAGTATTGTTAAATTTTAATATCAAAATTCTGGAATGGATTCAGTATAACTTTAAATTTAATACAAACGATTGTAACACGTCTCACATATATTTCAATGATCATTTCACTTTATATACATTTAATCTATGGGAAAGCAAATACGGAATGGTTCACAAGCCAAGTAAATGCAAACACGGGGGCGCCTCCACAGGAAGGTATTTGTCGTGCAGTCTCCTCGTTTCTTCTTTCACTGTTATGATTAATGACACGTTATTTTTTATTAAAACAGCTGCCGCATATTTTTTTCCTCCTTCGAATCGTCTGTCCCATGACGGGCACCGTTAGTCAAGCTGAATGGATTTTCAAAACAAGCAGATTTAGGTCTTGATTTTTTTTTCCAACAAACATTTTCATCAAACGAACAAAATATTTGTTCGATGATTCTTATGAACGTGATGTGGTGTTAGTGCTTTTTCATTTTATTTGTTATCGTATGATTCTCTCTCTTCCGTTTCTGTAATCTAAATTGAAAAGTATTAAAGACGCCATTTATTCTGTTCCTCTTTGTGAAAATGAGAAAACAAAATCTAGATGGAATAATGTTCTAGATTTGGCTCATATCTCCTTTGTAAGAAATTGTTAAAACACCGTAACAACGAAAAGTTTAATAATTCGTTTTATAGGGTTTCGCTGAAGTAGCGGAAATAAAAATATGTATAAGATACAGTTGAAAATTTAATCAATTTATTTTTATTCCATACGAATATTTTGTAATATATTAATTTGGAACTTATAACTTACTTATATTTTTTCACTTGCTTTTCATTTTAGTGACATCTCATTTGCTTAAATAAGTGTTTTAAATATATATGAAATATAGGGAAATTTAACTTATTTTTATGAAAGGGAAGGCTATATTTGAATATTGAGCTCCATTACAATGCTATTTTATCCTAATAAAAAGTAGCATATGGGGTCTTACAGCTTTACATGTATTTAAAATCAGTTCAAATTCCAATCGTTTAAATTATTTTGGCATAATTTACAAACACATACGTATTTTATCACAAAACTGTGATTAATAGGAAGTAGAATTGATACTCAAAATAACTTTGTTTTTTTCCTGAAACTGAAATATCTATCAATTATAATGTTAATCATTAGTAAAATATACTAATATAAATTTCCTAAAATTCTGTAAAGTATTTTTTTATCAAAAGAGTTACAAAGTTCCTTTGAAGCACATCCATGCCTACATTTATTTTGATAAATATCAAGTATATTCTCCGTTAAGATTTATATCTATTAAATGCAAAGAAAAAGAAGTCTTAATAAAATTGTTATCGTGCACTTAGTTTTCAAACTATTTATTAAATTTAGCAACTGTATTACCACTATGACTTGAATAGGACGAATAGAAAATTGCCACCAAATATCGCATACGTGTATCACATTAAATTAGATTTATTGTCAAAGGCATATTAATTTAGACGCGCCTTTATTTATGGTAATTGCTGAATATTGTTCATAATCATTCTGTTCGCTTGCTGTTCGGACGTCACTATATTAAGTCATTAGTTAATGATGCTGATATTATACAATGACCGCCATACGATTGATTACCTTACACGTGAAATATGAAAATTAATTTAACTCAAATTCAATTTGTACTTTAGTAAAACATTCAAGTTAAAACTAATGGGAAATATTCTGTCGTTAAACAGTTCAAGCAACAAAAGTGTATATAAAATTCCTAAAAATAAACCAGATGTAAATCGTACGACAAAAATGCGCAATAACATTTATCCTTATCACAGTATGATAGATAACACACTAAATAGTATTACTCATAATTCAGAGCAAAGCATCTCGTGACCCATAACATTCAATCGTTCGCACGAGGGGAGAATTTTGATGACCTGAAGGAAAGTTTTCTGTCGGAACACTCTGTATAAATCCGTGGAGTCATGTCGGGATTTCCTAAATCGTCTTTTATTTATTGCGCCGTTGCTTTTGTAGGCAGACGTTTAGGACTCAGTTACAACGTGATAGATGCGTTTGTTTACTGAATTTCAGTTCAATATTTATTTTAATTCAGTATTTTCATAGGCACATTTCAGAAATATGGTATTGTAATAGAAATTTGTAATTACATTAAGATTTTTATTGATGTAAATTTACTCAATGTTTCTGATACAAATATGATTTTAATTGAAAAGCCTAGAAATTACATGGACATAAACCAAAGACGAAATATTTTACAAAAATCTAACCTCCGATATATTAAAAAATTACATTACGAATACTAGCTCCGATCAATTAATTTGTTTTATGGCAAAAGTTTAGTCTCCTTTAAAGACTATTTTCTCGCCGGAAGTTTGATAAATAGAATGTTTAACGAGTTTTGTTTAAAAATATATATTCATTATTCATTATATAAACTGGCTACTTCATGCAAATTATAATTTGTTAGCCTTGGATTCACAATACATTCATGAAAAGTTATAATTTCAAGTACAAAGTCTATTTGATTTGACATTTTTCAACTTAGACTTTAAAAGGGAAAAAAAATCTTTGAATAGTTCATCCTAAAAGACAACCTACGTATGTATTATTTTTTTCAATAGCACATTTCTGATATATATATATATATATATATATATATATATATATTTTATAAAAAAATTCTTCTGACTAAAAAGGTAATATGTAAGTACGGCATTTCGTACAGATTATAATAACTAATATATAGATCTTTGTCAACATCACAAGGAGAAAACACAATGACATTGTTTTGATCACTCAAGTGTGTTTAAGAAATAAATTCAATCAGAGAGTAATTATTAATTAATGTACACGTTTACGTAATCAAATAGCTCTGTTGATGTACAAGAAGACAAAGAGACTAAAGTAATTAAATTCGTATTGATTTGTTATTTTGTTCGAGACAATTTCGATAATTGCTTAATTCAAAAGTATTTTGATGTTAAACAATAATGAAAAAAACCTTTACCTTTGCGAGTTTTCTTTCATCAAAAGTAAAAAGAAAATATAGTGTTATTTTAAATATAATCCTGCTTACTTGTTATTTCGTTTTCTGGAGGAGACTTTAATGTACAAATAACTAATTTTCTATGTTAAGTAAAAAGAAAGTTAAATAAGTATGGTAACATTTTTTTGTATAAATTTATTGATACATCAATTGAAGTATGTTACAACACAAATAAAATATTATTCTATAGGAAAATAAGAGCCTTTATTTTTTTGTTTTTTTTTAACCTTCAAATTTAATTAACTTCTGTAAAGACTGTAACTTTGTAGCGTGTTTTGTTTGTATTTAAGCACATTTTGTGTGAAATAAAAACATATCACCTTAGTCTGTAACCCACGTTTAAACCTAAGCCTCCTTACCTCTGATACAATTTTATGTCTTGTATGTTCTAAATCTGTACTTAGTAGTACATGGTCATTATTCAAGGACTTTTATGAGCCATGTACCAATGCCAGATCCACTTGAATAACCCAGCTCTCAAGTAATTGCTTATAGCTTGGTTTTTCGATGGATCTCCTCATTTCTGATTCAAACACATGCTATACACAGTTTGCTGCTAGTTTAATACATAAGTGAAAACCCAGCATAGCCCTTTCCACTGTCTTCTAGGTAACCTTGATACCTGATAAGATTCTTAAGTTACATATATTGGGGAGAAACATTGCGTAACCTAACTAAAATATTATTTCAAAATAGTGCAACATGTGGTAATGACGTTATTTTTCAATTATAACTTCCAACATTCAATCTGGAATATTCAAACTATTATCATAAGCAATAAAGTTTAGATTTCGAGTCAGTTATGCAAAACAGCGCCCTGGTACGACTACAGTCAAATTTTACCTGGACTAATGCAACTTTGTTCTTTACATAGCCAAAAAAGATCGTAACACATCTATATTTCCTTGTAGAAAATACTCTAAATTTATTTTCTGTCTGCTATCATAAGTAATATATGAGTATTTTTAAATTAAATTCAAATTTTACGTAAAGGATACTATATTGTATTGCAGTCACTATAAACTTGGCAGCGGTGACATTGCGTCAAAGCATCTCTTAGAATCCTATGTGTGCTTTACTTAATGTCCCGCTCAGTATTATCCACTTTTATCCATAAAAGAAGCTTTATTACAAGTTAAAACTTTAAAAGCTCTACTTAAATAAAGCCCTTGCTAGCGCGATGCGCTTACCGGCTAAATGGAAAAATACAGATACAATCTTACATTTTATTTCTAGTAGTTTTAACGAAGGTAGTTTCATGAGAGCTTCATTAAAGGGTATAATGATAAGTTATTTATTTATTTAATTATTACGATATAATTGATATTTTCCTAAAAAGGGTTTTATAACACGGAACGCAAATTCCCTTGAGAAATTTCTTTCATACTAGTAGTTACAGACGAAATTCGGAAACGTCAGTAAAGCTATTTTTATAACTTGTAGATAGTATATTTTAAACTCGTTCTTTCCGAAGAATTTTCATTGAATACTAAAATTAATTTACGGTCATGGTTTTATAATGAGAATAACATATTAATAGTATAATTATAATGAGTAATACTTAAGCGTAATGTTTTTCTTTGTAATAAAGGTAGGCTGAGCAAATCTTCGTTGAACATTTTCTTTATTAGCGTCATCGCTCTATAGGCCTCATATAAGTAAATAAGTAGGAATATAGGAAGTATCGTTGAATTAAGTTACTACAAAATGTTTTTAAAGTCGCAAAGGGCTTAATTTTTTTTATAGTTCTCATTAGTCTCAACTCTTATAGTTCTCATTAGTAATATAATATACATGTCTATTAATAGAGCAATACTTCAATGCTGCTATGAAAACATTTATTTAAATTCCTGTAAACAAATTGCAAGACCTCAGGATATAGTAAATACATTCTATTTAAATCCGAAACAAAACACCAAAAAAGTTAGACTAGCTAGTTTTAAAAATAACATGACAAACTGACAGACACTTTAATCTCATCTTCTCGTGAACACGACTACGGCAAAGTACCCAAAACGTCAGGTTAAAAATCAAAAATGTAAACTTATATACGTGGATAACATTTGAAACAGGAAAATTTGAAACAGTTCTTCAACATAAGTATTTTTACTCAATTATAATTTTACGAACGAAATATTTTCACTCTATTAAGCACATTTATATATGTGAAACACAATTTATAAGACTTTAGTTCAAATAATACAGTTTGCTAATTCTTTAAAAGATCAAAGCAAAAGAAATAAGAAGTTGCAAATGACAAACTAAGTAAATACAGCCCGTATTTGATTCTTTTTTACAAAATAAATTAACGCTCCGGCCGGTTTTATGCTAAATATATTTGTTTCTAGAATAAAATATTGTATAGGTACTTATCTATTTACTGTAGCGTCACTAGTTTTGAATAAACGTTAACAAAACAAAATCGTTCGTCTAGTTTTATATAATTTAAATTATTTCTGTCATTTCAATAACTTTAAATTATATAAGTAAGAGTACGATTTAATGTTCAATATTTGAAATAAACATTGTCTTCTTCCGAAAAACATATCACAAAGTTTGGGTCTCAATAGTGACAACGAACTTGTTAAACAAAGCCACACATTCATAACAAACCACTGAGTTCCTGTATACTAAGATACTAATGAAAAGATGATTAATTTACCTTCTTCGATTGTTTTGGAGCATAAGATCCTTCTTAATAATATTGAGATCTTTACGCAAATCTTTCAAATACATAGCTATTCAGAATTTCAGTTAGGTGAAAAATATTTGCAAATAAAAACATTATCTCACAAAAACGTTTATTCCTATATGGTATTTAAATGGTCTTTTACGATTGATTAACTATAAGTTAAAACCCACGAGTAGCTAAATAACATATGAGTCATAATTAAAATATAATTTTAGTGTGCCCATTGTTAACAAGAGAAACAGTTTTCTGTACAACCCAAAGTAAACTAGCGTATTCAAGTAGTTTCAAAACATGCTGATGTAAGAACATAGAAAACAGAATATTTCTTTTTTAATTTTATTATATTATATAGTTTTTGGGAGATAAAATCAAGTTTAAAGTTAACAGTAAACATTGATTTCTTTCATAACATACGAATATTTTGATTTTAACCTAACAAAAATTTATTAGAATCGTAGTTTTTATTTTGCATGACATTTTTTCCAGCTTTTAAAAACACACTCAAAGGCACTTCTGTGTGAAGACGACCGTCATGAAAATGGCGGCTCCTCTTTTTTATGTCATGATGTCAAAAAAGAGCTCTAGGATAGCACGCTATCATATTTTAATAGATGAAATTCTTGTGATTTAATTTAACGTTCGCAAAGAATATAGCGACCGCTTTCAAGCACGAGAAGCTATAAAAGCCAAGCTTCTGTATTCTATAACACAGTTTTGTGTTTCTAAGTGAATGCAAGTTGACTTTATAGAAATATTAGTTAACAAAGAAATATATAACAGAAAAATTAACATTATATGTAGTATCCCTAATGAGACTTAATATGTATTAGAAAACTTTTATATTTATAAACTTTTAGTATAATACTAGAGTAAGCAAATTTGCGAAGAAAAATATCGATGTAAATAACCTTTTATTTTCTCCATTTGTTGTTTCAAAGAAATGCATTCGTCGTATATAAATGAGTTTTAAGGAATTTCACAGAAAGAAGACTACAAAGTGATCCTTAAATGATAAAAGGTATTTAATTCCGTCTTCAGTAACGTTCCCTTAACATATAAAATAATGAGTTTTATATGGCCATCTTGAATTTTCGAATATCATATTCCGTTTAACTTAAGAAGTTATAAGGTAAAGGTAAACGAGCGTGGTAGATTTTTCGATCTTTCAAATCTTATGATCGATGAAAATGACATTTCGAACATAAACCGGAGTTTGTCACGTCACTAACGGAGCGGAAAATCAAAGTCCTTCCGCTTCGAAACTAAAGAGTGAAAACAAATCGTCTAACATGTTTTTTGAATAAAGAAACTCATTAGTAGTAGAATTATTTATCAAACTTTGAAAAAACTTATATTTGTAGGTAATAACGGTACTGCAGACACGATTATCGTTATTTGAAGTACATTTTAGGGTTATCTTTTTGCTATATAACATTATTATGTTTCAACGAAGATCTTACCTTTGAGGATACATAATGAAAATCAACAAATGATAAGTTTCTTTTTGAAGTCTGTTAAGAATATTACTTGAAAAACATACTTAATATATCATGCACGAAGATAAATGTGTGTTTTTACAAAATATTATAATTATTGTATGTATATTGTGTCCTTGTAACATTGTAACAAAAAATAAATTTATTTCTTGTTAATTATGATAACTATATGAAAAATACAAGGTGTGAGTACGTATAAGAATTATCTATATATATCCATGAAAACAGTTTAGAAAAATTCAACTAAAGAATTACTCGAACTGGTGTGCACGTGATGAAAAGCTAAAAATATTAACATCAAATCCTGCAACCTTGACGAATACATAGGTATACGTTTATACCACAGAGGCGTAGAGAATCGCTAAGATTATACGCCTGATTAAATATTTTCGCTCCAATTCAAATAAAGGCTGTGCGAAGGGAAATTCTCCCGTGAATATTTCGATTCCATATTTATTTTTTACCATATGTATGTGTATATAAACCATGCATGTTTTCAAGCGATCCGTTAACAACTAAGCTTTATTAAGATACAAAACTCAATGCTTACATTATCTCAAATCTCAATATAAATTGTAAAAATATTTTCAGAAGACGAAACGACAATGTCGTCGAATCACATATTCGATTGTCAATGGTCAATTCTTTAGGTTCAGTAATGTAATAAATTACATCAAATTTAATTTAAAATACAAAGATACGTAAAAAAAATATTTTATTTATGTCCATAAATTATGTTTTTGAAAACTTAATTAGTAACGAAATAAATTACATTTAATACGCTTTTTACCCACGTCAGAAACACAAAAATTTTTGTACCCAAATATTTATATTCAGCTGTTCAAAAATTTGCATCACATTAAAAACGCTAAAGATTAACTCAAAACAGTTAGAAAAGTCACAATTAGGGACAAAAATAATCAAACGGAGTTAGTAAATTATGAATGTAGCGCACGCATTACCTAATTCCTTAATAAGTGACATCATCATAAAAAAAGGGTAGACGAGGGTTACAAATGTCATATTATTTTAGCATAAAAAGTGGGAGCAAAAAATGAACTTTCCTACAGTCCAAATGACAAATTAAAAGCGGTCCGGTAAAGCTTCGTGCGTGTTGAGGCAAAAACTGCACGTCACTTAGATAACGTACAATAATTTGTGGAAAGTAGGGAATTCTGACGGCCAAATTAAATATAATTGCCAGACGGGAAATTAGGTTACTTGATTAAACTACTTCCATTCCTAATGATAACACATGCTTCATAATATGATGACTCACATTTACTGGCTATAAAAGTTAATGTTTATTTGCTTATCCTTATATGAAGTTAATATATTATAAGAATTATTTCCAATAACCGCCTTTCCAATAATCTTCGTCGATAAAATATTATCCGAATAACGGAATTATCTTGAGAATAAACTGTCGATAAACAGGAAGGATTAAGAAAGGTATGAGGCCACTACAGTGGTGTTCCAAATTGTTCAAAGACCTTTTAAGAGCTGTAAAGTAGAATAGTTTTAAACATATTGGGTATATTACCTGCTGATTTAGGGCAAAACATAACAAAAATCAAATAATAATGGGCCTATATACGAAATATGCAATGAATCAAATCAAAACGTTTCTACCCTTAACTTACAGATAACGATTTTACTATTAAAACAAATTCAAAATGATTGAGTTGTTGTTATGTCACGTGAGACTGTCGATCCTCCGCCTCGGTTATGACGCCATGAATCTTAAGGAGACCAAAACGCTGGCGCTTGTCGATTACAAAGGAGAAAGGTTCCATTTGCCATTTGCAAACGACGAAAGATAGCGATCGCTGCGTCCTATGCCAGTATCAAGCACGTTTTTCAAAGCACACGAGCTGCATTCAAAAACATTTGTACATTCTGATTTGTAGTGGCTGAACGTCAAAAGTAATTAGAGCACTTTTCATTTTTGTGTACAACATTCATTTGTTTATTCATTAAGGTGTAATTTGAATGTCATTTTGGAATTTCTTCATGATTGAACTGCGTGTTTTTGATGTTATTAAAAATTGGAGTAAATGAATTCACAGAAATAAATACTCGAAATATCGTTTTTATATCTTATTTTTCTATAAATATTATAATAACACATTATTAAGTTCGACAGAAGATTAGATTGTTAACGACACCAGGTTTTTCTAAATCAATTTAACTTTATAACTGTACAAAATTATATGTATATGATAGTTTATATATATTTATGTATATATATACTATATTTGGTTATGGTACTATATTTAGTACTATATTTTTCATCTTGCACCACATCCTAAAGCTTTCAGAATACAGTCGGTAATCGGATAGCAGCTTTCAACGGATATTTCTGACTCTTTATAAAATGACATCACGTTTGAGGAGACGCCACCCTGTCCAGGAATTATTTGATTTTTTCATTTTAAATATTACACCTTTTCCTGCATATATCTAAATTTAAAAGTGATATTAAAAGGCATTGCTATTTAATTAAAAAACCAGTTGTTATTCCTTATCCGAATTCATTAAAGATCTCGTCTTGTGGAATTCCTTTTATGTTCGGCATAACTCTGAACGTCATATGTAAAGTTACTTATCCACACAAAGCCGAGAACTCCCAGCTAATGTATTGTAAGTAACAATGTAACTTTCTTAAGTAAATTCAGATAAAGCAGACTGGAAGCTTATTATATTGTCACGTTTTAAATTGACTTAGATTTTGTTCAACTCTCAGCACTGGTAACTTTATAACTCGGTTAACACAATCGAGTCAGGCAGTAAACATCCTACACTTAAGATTAAGGCTTAACAATTCGTCTGGGATCTCAATGTTATTCTAGCGTTTAAATGGGTCACGTACGGTTCTCAGAGCATAGTTGTTATAAGGATAATGTTTTGTTTAATCTAGTCCAGAATTTGTTTTAGCCAACCGTCCGCGTTTCTCCAATAAAGCGGGCAATTAGTTTGCCGTGTCGGCATGAACAAACATTTTTAAATATATTTATAATTATTAATGTTGCTATAAAGGAATGACTAGAAAGAATTAACGCTTACCATTGGTAGCTATGGATTAACATGGATTAACATTAAAATTAACAGTACATTCGTTGAAAACCGTACATTACAATTATCACTATATACTGGAACACTAATCAAAATATGTGAAAGAAAAATTGTAATATTCCTTCTTTTTATAAAGAGAAAATCTGTGTTCTTAACTTGTATTACTGCAAATATATTAAACAATCGTAGTAATCATCACTAAAATATTGGAACCAAATTGAAAAATATGTATGTATGACCCAGAATAATATATGCAATATTTTGTTAAAATAATATTCACTCCTAAAACAATATAACCATAGTATAAACTGGTTCATTGTTATTAATATTCACCTACAAAATGCTCTTAAATGCATCATTAAGCATCAGTAACAAATACATTCAAGCGTTGATGATACTGTCATCTAAATTTCATCTAGATAACGGTTATTGTAGAGCAAAGTTCCGCTCGTTACTGGCTCCTATTCAGACATGTTTGAAGTGAACTTGATTGCATATATTTCACATGTAAATTTGTTTAATGTTACACGGAAATGCATGATTTTGTTTTTATTTTCCTCTTTTCCATCAACATACGGATTAGGAAATCATTTTCGTTGAGTTATTAAAAATATGCAAAACATTGCTTGAGCTCGCATACATAATGAGTATTATTTGTTGGAATGCGTACACTTTATGTATATACATATAGTTATTTTATAAAAGTAATATATGTTTATTCAAAATTTATATTACATAACAAATGAAATATATTGAAAAACAAGAGGAACAGATAAAATTGTAAGCGTAAATATTCAACGAAAAACAAAAATAATATCCGAAACTGTTTACAAAAATGATAATGGACTTTAAATTTCCTGAATTTATTCAATACGATCTTCAAAACAAGTTAAGCGTGAAGCTTTATAATATCGAAGTTATCAACAACTTGGAAGCGTGACGTGACAGAGGAATTTCCATCATAATAATTGCTATTTATTGCTGAGATAACACTTAATGGCGTTATTAAGTCAAAATAAATGAAATATAGGATATATTATGGCCCGTACTTAATATAGTCGTAGATTTGCACCACAATTCCGGCTGAAGTTATGCAATCCTTGCTACCACGATTTAGGAAATTAGGATCGTATGTTGTGGTATTTATTTAAATTTCCATTTATGATAACTTCCACTATAAGTATGGAAAAATTAAATAACGGACAATAAATTATGCGATATTTCAATTTCAAAATGATTCAAATCAGCTAATTTTATTACATTTATATTTTTATCAAATTTGTTCTTATAAATCTTTGACGACTGGAGAATGAATGTAAATCTCTTCAAAAACAAATCAATATTAAAATATAAATCATACAAAGTTACTAGAGATTCCTGCTCATAGTCCAATTGAATTCCTATAGATTCCAGACAATAGTATCGAACTAAAATATTGAGTAATAATTATTGTTTACTAAATATTTCCCTTATATTAAAATAAATTTTAATTAAGAAATCTTTCTTAATATTATTCATACCATACATATACAACATCGTTATATTATAATAAAGTCAAAAGAATTGTTTCACCTTTTTACTGGTTAAATTTATAACGAAACAGCCGTAAAAACTCGCGTAACTCGAGTGCTTCATATTTTATTTCCTTTGTTCAATTTGTTAGATAATTTCTACATGATATTGTAAACAGTACCTCAAGCCTCTACGTAAGATGAGATGTTTTAAGCCAGCGTTTAGCCGGGAGCAACTTTAAGAAACAAAATTAAGTTCTAGTCCGCTCTTAAGAGACGGGATCACAATTAATCTTGACGCTGTATATATAAACTTGTATTTTAAGTATGGTTTTGTATAATACATTACTTTTAATGAATTTCGGATGAATTTTCGGAACAGAGTGGATTAAGTTTAAGTACTTTTCATGGTGTATAGAATACATTTAAGCGAACCTTACTTTACTTGTTCCTCATGGGGCTTAGGTTAAATTAATTATTCATAATATTTCGGATGCTGACGTAGTTAATATCGTTTTGTGACTATACGCTAAAATTCCTGAATACAAGTCCCTCTTTAACCTGACAGTGCAAGGGGTGTATTGTTCCCGTTGAACATTTCTAGGGAACACTTGACTTGACCCCACCACTAATAGCGAACCCCAGCGTTTATCTAAAAATTACTTGAGAAATACTTCTCTTAGAAAATCGTATCCTGCATGCAACTTTTGAAATTTTTTCCAATACTACTATGAGACATATAAAGCTTATATATTTTTCTATATACGACACAGAAAATGATGCATATTGTCTTGTGATTAACTAATTAAACTATATAATTAATGATAATTAACAATGTAATCAAATACAAACTACTTACATTTTCTCCTAGCTATGCATATTTTCTGGTTAGATCTTCATAGATATATTATCTCCATCTGTACACTGATAATTGTTTAACTGAATTATACATATTATTATAACTATTGTATCGTTTTATCACTACAATTGTCACCACAAACTTGGACACTGTTCCCATCACCAGTATAGTTACTTCAAATTGATTTCGCCATAATAAATATGGCACCACTTGTAACATGAGAAACGGGAAACGCATCGTTTGTAGTATGACAAAGCAAACTTGGAGTAGACATGTTGCGTGGATTTCGCGTAAGACTGCATTTACTACCATCTACTTCATTGCACGTATGTGTCATACAAAGTGTGCTTACCAAAATATGTAATTAATACATAATGTAATATACATCAAATCTTTATCATAGTTAATGAATGAGTTATGTTGATTCATTCATTTTAAGTACTAAAATGAGTAATAAAACGATACCAATTCTTTCCTGAATATTTTTTTTATTTTAATTTTTAATACGTTTTCGTAATTCCATCTTGTTAGCCGGAGATCGTAAATAACTAAAATCTATTCAGCCGTAAACAGAATTCATGCAATTTTATACACATAAAATTTTAATAGACCGCCTTAGAGTTTATGACTTGAGTCGGCACCCAAAGTTCGCTTGGCTTAAGAATCTTGGTATTTAAAATTTGTTTAGTTCTATTCAATTGATTACTTTTATTAAAGTATGATTTTTTTGTTATTGCAGTAATATATTTCAGGATACTTTCTTCAATATTTGTAAGATTTACACATATGCATTTTAGCATCTTGGCTCTAAATATGATTGAGACTAGACGTTTTGGTTTTAATAATTAGTTATTATAAAGTCAACGATTGTTAAATTAAACTTAGGTGATAAAATAACAAGATCGACTGACAGACACTCACATCTCGTCTGTCCGTAATCACGGTTACTGTAAAGTAACCAAAACGTCCGTTATATGTAGTTTATAATCAAAAACAAAAATCGCGTAGTAAATCCGGAAATATTAGTTTCATTTAAATTAAACTTATTTTATCATACGGTTTTGTCTCACCTATATTGTACCAAAAGTCACAAAAAAAATAGGCCTTATTGTAGGACACTGGTATATATGTAGATACATACCAGTGTTCATCTTACATATAATTAAGAAAGTATTATGTATTCTGAAATTTTATAATTTTTATTAAAATTTTTATCCTTTAACATCAATATTTATAATCTATATAATTAATTGAATTGGATTAAACAAATTTTAAATACCAAGATTCTTACTACAATTTGAAGATCAAAATTGTAGTCAAACAATTTGTCTAAAAATAAATATTTTCAATGCAATATCAAGTTTATTGTAAACACCAAGCTATAACATAATAACTAGAAATATATTATTGTTCAAATATATAAAGAACTGTCACAATACACGAAACAATCACATGGCAAACACAAAGAACGCAGTTGCGCCATTTTTATGAACACTCGTAAAGGAATCACAAGACTCGGCATTATTGTTTGGGATTGATCGCGCCATGTTTATACCTCCTGCTGCGATTGTTACTATTATTGAAGGAATAGAAAACATACACGATAATTGGAAAGATTTTTCCGTATTTTTTGGAATAGAAAAGATTTAAAACAAAAATATTTTTCTTGTAGCCAAACTTTGTGGAACAATAGTGTTTGTTTATGGATTATTTTTTTTATTTTACATTATTTATTTGAAATAAACGCAGTATGAATATTTATTCGATGTATCGTATTCGATGGTTTTTTTGTTATAAAAAAGTCTGGAGATTAAAAAACGAACAATTCTCTTTAGTTTTTTACTAAAACGACTTAATGGGTTATTGTTGTTTTTTATATTATTTGTGATTGAATACGAAAATCCTACTAATATTATAATTGCGAAAGTTTGTGAGTGTATGTGTATGTTTGTTACTTCTTCACGCTCAAACGGCTGAACCGATTTTGATAAAATTTTGTATACAGGAAGCTGACGTCAAGGAATAACACATAGGCTACTTTACATCCCGGAAATCCGCGGGGCGCAGCTAGTATATTATAAATTTAAATAAAACAAATCTTTGAAATAAATTTATTTTAAAAGAATGTTTTTTTTGTCTTCTTTTGGTATTTGTTAAACAATTAAATAATTAAAGTAAACCTAAAGTAACTATCAGACTGGTGAGTGGTGGTAAAATTTTCCTATTGACTAGTTTTCTATCCATGAGAGAGAGTAGAGAGAGTATTTAGACACCACTGACATATGGTGAAGGAAACCATCGTGAGGAAACCTGGACTTATAGTTTCACAATTATAAGTTTGAAATCACCAACCCGTCTTGAGCGAGCGTGGTGATTAATGCTCAAACCTTCTCCATGTGAGAAAGAGGCCTTTGCTCAGCAGTGGGCGTCTGATAGGCTGATGATGATGATGATGATATCCATTTATGAATAGAAAAATTATATATAATGTTTGCTCGTATTCATGGGCGCTGTAAACGAACCTAAACGTCTGGATAATGTGGATACAAAATAATGAAAAACTCGTAGTATCCGAAAAACTTTAGTTTGATTTAAATGTGTACACACGAAAAATTTTATATCATTGGCAATTTCAGGTCCGTACCTGTTCACGAAATGAGATCTAAGATTTTCGCAAGTATTTATTTAAATGATACTAATATTTTTCGGATGTGCTACGCGATTTTTATTTTTGATTATAAACTACATACTCCCGACTTTTCGGTTAGTTTACAGTGATCACGGTTGCTGTAAAGTAACCGAAAAGTCGGGAGTATGTAGTTTATGATCAAAAATAAAAATCGTATAGTGCATCCGAAAAATACAAGTTTCATTTGAATTTTATATAATTATTTTTTAATATTTCTGTAATATCCACATAAATGACTTATACATTTTTGTCTAGCTTGTTTAAAGAAGATTTTTATTTGTATTTTTCATTTTTCTTCAGAATATAAATTTAATACTTTATTTGTAATGCCATCTCACGTTTAAACTGAAACACAAGATAAGTAATTTACTTACGAACATTAATGGTGCCGACGTCCTTCTCATTTAGTTTTATATTTTAACCACAGATGGAGTTATTTTTAAATTTCAGGTAGTAGATAATTTGAAGTTACATGGTTCCTTCAGTGGCTGATACAAAACGTTGTCGCTAGATGTACAAAAATATAACGACATAAATACAGTAAAAAAATTCTTCTCATTTGTGTCTGTGGGACAGATTTTATAAATAATAATAAATATTGTGCTTGAAGTCCCTCCGCGCGGAAAAAGTGAATCTTCTTAATGTTAGAATGAAAACGGGATTAGCTAAAAATGGATTTTAAAGGATTTTTTTTGTGTTTGATTAGGAAAACCTTATGAATATTACTTACAAGCCACGATTGTTTGCCAGTATGCGTGAGAACGCCACACATTCACTCTCGTTCTGTCTCTTATAATCCCCCCACGCCTGGAGCGTTAAACGTTTAACGCAACTTTGTTGGAAGTCGAAGAAACAATTTGACTTCGATATACCTATGACCTTAATGTGAAATAAAATTATTGTAAACTGATATGAATTCAATATAATAATTATTATAATATGCCATTATACATAGATATCTAAGATTAATTATGATGAAGTATTGATAGTACCTAAATAGAAATTATAGATACAAATATACTTACACATAATATATTTTACCTGGTAAAAAGGTAGACATGAACAATTGCCGGGTAAGACTAATGAGGACACTGAAGTTAAAATATTTCTGGCTATTTTTCCAGAGAGGCTACTACGATTGTTGAATGATCAAAGTTGGTGGTAAGGTATCCTTTTAACGCAAAACCGGTCAAACTGCTTAGAAACAAAGTCTATGAGGAATGCGTTAGTTTAAAAAAGAAAAAAATATTATTAAACATAAATTAAATAAATTTAAAACATTAAAACTATGTCATAGTGTCCTTAAAAAGTAAACTGCATGGCACTTGCAACCAAGCTTTAACTCATTGACCTCCTTTGCGTATATTTCCTCTATACAAAAAAAATTCAATATTTAGTTTTAATTTGATAAAATTCTTATTGTGTTTAAGATTTTTAATAGCAATATACTTTCCTAAATGTTTATCGTACAGTCAAATATGTGCAGGCTAGTTGTACACAGTTGTTTTCTTTACAGACTGTGTGAATATTTTAAGACAAAGCTGTATTTCAAAATGGCAAGACGCCAATTTTGCTTACAATTCCCAGAGAAATCCCATAACGCGGTTACAAAATCTATGAAATGAAACCTTACAAAAATCAATGTTTGGCAACACGAAGAATACATGATATCTAAAAGCGCTTTAATCGCTGATTTCAAACACATTTAATGATATAATGAATTTAAAATATGTGTATTTCTGTGTCATAATTTACTTGACACAGTTAAAGCTAAATTTAAAATATATAAATATGTGATAATTACGAAGAAATAAATAAAATAACTAAACAATTCTGCGATGATGAACACAAAAAATATATTAACATATCTATTTTTATAAGCTATCAGTTAAATTATAATTCATCTGCTTATTTTATAATCTATGGGAGACAGCGCAGATAGCGCCGCGTCGAACGTTAGTCGAAACCGTATACCGCGCCCTTACGGCCGTAACAGCCTTCCTACGAATACAGTGAAATCATAATGGAATATATTCGACTCTAGCAAACGAAAATAAGGTGAGATATTATCTATTTTAACTCAAAATGTAATTAAATTAAGGTCACAAGCATACTGTGCATAATGTTAAACTCAATTCAATGTTTTTCCTGACATTTATCGGAGCTGCGTCACAAAATATTGGCCCAAACGAACATTATTTGCAGTTTATATAAAGAAAAACTATTGAATCGACGTAGGCTCGTACATAAGTATTGATTGAATGCTTTGGACGCCTTACAACAGAGTTTAATTCGTACAAAGTTAAACTATTCATGTTATTATTAGACGCTAATATCTGTTATCATATTTCCGTTGTTCTGTCTTTATCGTAACCACTAAAATACAAAATAAATATTATTTTAGGTTTTTGTACAATTTATTTTTTCACTAATTAATTCATTGTAAACAAAAACAATTGATATGTACGTACGTAGATATTTTTAAACACACTTTCCTTATACATTGTTAGTTTCATTAAATATGAAATATATAACGAGGGTGTTGCATACAATTATCCAATCTATAATATTGGAATTATTATAAGTAGTTATTTTAAAAAATATTTCATGAAACAAAATGGCGCACTCAAACCGCGCAAACTTTTGAGATCAGTAAAAAGTTTTTAGCCTGAAATACTGACCTATATTTTGTACTAAAATTATAGCCTTAACGTAGCACTCCCACATCTACACAGTAATGCAATTTGATAATAACGAATATCGGCTATATGAAATCAAAAATATCTTGACAACATAATAATCGATGTAAAGATTTAAAATAAAGTACGTGTGAGATATATGCCACTGAAATGACATCTTTAAAATTTCTTCTAAGAAATATTTTCTCTGAACGCCAGAGAAAAGCGTTAGAAAATATTCCGTGTGAGAAATATGTAATTTTTCAACTGTCACAAAAACCGCCAACAGTTCGTATGATTGCTACTTCAAAAATGACAAACGTTAATACAATTCCTATTTTCTTTATGCGGAAAAGGTAAATTTTGACAAACAATTTTATGGAGACATTGAAAATAATGATTCAAGTTTATGGTCTTTAATACCATCAACTTAAAAAACTATATACAGGGTGTATGAAAAAACAAACAAATCTTATGTTTAATTCTCTCATTTATTTTTGTACTGTTACAAACATTAACTATCGTTTGCAATTAATGGTCACGTTGCCAATAAATCTTGATTTAGTCAGTAGATTTCCTTTTGTTCTTTTATTCTTTCTTCGATAGGCACTAAGCCCCACTTATAAAAGGACGAAGAAGGTTTTAGTGCTCGTAGTAATATTTGGCTGTACATAAAAAAAATCACTTCTATCTCCAAAACCTTTTCAGGTCTACTTTTTTGACAGTTTAACGAATACATTTACAAAAATTACAGATTTATATTTTTTTGATTAAAAATAGAATTTTTAATATAAACACATCTTACTGACTCAGGTTTCAGAGTATACTTATGAGAATTTTCAGTTAAGAGATACTGTTTTCTTCAAATGAATAGTGATGGGTCTATTGTCTCGTAATAGACTAATTCTACTCTAGTATAATCAGGTCTACTCGATGCAACACTGCTTTGTTACCATTTCCATCTCAGCTAAGTGGTTTAGTGACCTGTATTGACTTTAAATACATTTTAACAAATACTTACGTCAGAAAATATAGAAATAATTTATAATGGCTAATCTTCTTTTACTTTTCAAAAGTCTCTATTACCTACTTGACACTCTGTAATTTTACGACAAAAATGTCAAAAAAGACTCCACAGATTATACAAACTGTTCATCGCTTGGGGTTATTCAGAACATAGTTCCAATTCTTTCGTAGAAGAATGACCAACTTAAGATATAAAATAGAGAAAGGCCTACATTTCATTCCATCTCTAAATATTCTATTTAGTTTAGATCTCTTACGTCATTTAGCCCTTAAGATATGCGGGGGAGGTACCCAGAAATCAATTTGTTATGCAACGTTGTGGAAGAAGGAAGTAAATTATTAGTGAGCCCATATAAATGAAGATACCGGGAGTTAATAAATATTTTTGGTACTTAGTGAGAAACAAGATATATTAATAAAATTATCATAAATAGAGCAAGCTAAAACATTAATCACAATAAGAGAGGGTTAGTTAAAGTTAAGATTTGAAATGTTCAACTAAATATGTATTGTATGTATTATACATTTATCTCTTTCAATGTTTCTTAGGCACAAGATAATTAATCCTTCATAAATTATTAATGACAAAGATTAAGGAATTAATTTTAAAGTATTTATGTAAAATAACATTTTATTTGCTTAAAAATACAGTGATTTTAATTTTGTAACAACAGTTTTGTGGAGATTTCGTTAATTCGTTTACGTTTTTCGATTATCATAATGCTTAATTTCTCAAGTCTACAATAGTTGTAATAGAACATCGGAATTTCTTAAAATATAAAGAAACGTTTTTCATATGTAAAAAGTCCTTCGACTTTTAGTTTATTTATTAAGTATTTTGCTTTATCCAACGTATTAAAGTTAAATTAGAGAATATACAATGAAAGGAAACTAAGTTTTTTAGACATTACGCGTTCTTTTTATTTTATATCTACATGTTCCCGACGTTTCGATTACTTTTCAGCAACCGTCATCACGGGCAGACGGGATGAAATTATGACACTTTTATCTCGTCTGCCTATTTTCACAGTTTCTGAAAAGTAATCGAAACGTCGGGAACTTTTAGACATATTATAAAAAGAACATATAGAAATAAAGTAATAGTATCCGAAAAAAAAGTGTTTCATTTTAATAATCTCCACGCGAAATCTTACATACCATTAAATATACTACGATAAAGTCGTTGTGTTACTTTAACTATTAATTCTCGAAGCAACTAAAACGTCATATTCTGTAGATTCAGATCTTAAATTGTCTTATTAAATTTTTATGTAAAAATCAGGTCAAGGTTGCTTTAATGTCAAAAATTTTATTGCTACATGCAAATTACTTATATATACAAAAATATTTTAGTCAAATTTTTATCCATCCATCTGTATTCTTGTATTTTTAATCTGTTGAATAATAGAATAATCTATAAAATGTAAAATTCTTCATTGTTTACGCACGCACGCGTTTACGAGTTTAAGCATTTGGTAAATAGAAACTGAAAGCTACTTCCTTTAGCTTTGAAACACGTGCTCAAAAATGTAGAATTACACAATATTACTTACAATTTCTTATCCAGTAAGAATTTAAATAAAACTATAAAGAAAATGTCTTTTATTATATTTATAGAATTTTATATATAAAAAGGCAAAGAGTTTTAAATTCGCAAACTGGTTTTACATTAAAGAAAGGAACTAAAGCTGGAGGGAATTTTTCATAAATACAGGTTTTATAGGTCAAATGGCATGGCTAGGAATAGCTTGTTGTGAATAGATATCTATGAATGTTAGGTCAGTACATTACCAGATCGTTAATAACTAAACAGTAATTAAAGGACAAAGGAACTTAATGTTCCCGCTATTGAAATAATGTGCTATATAAAGAATGTACTGTGTAGATTAGAGCCGTCATTAGATAGTGACGTAGGTTTATATAGATCTATTTATTAAGGTTAAGATAAACCTTCTAATTACAAAAAAATATTTCTATTAATGATAAACGAAATATGTAGATTAAATCTCCAAGAAGAAAGAAATAAAAGTTTATTGGAAAATAGATAAATATTTATTTTTAAAATTTCATTGATCCTTGTTTTTATAAGCGTTATAAAATTTTATAAAGAAATGTTTCTGTATATTGTATGTCGTACAAATAAATAATGAAGGTTATTAAAGATTGAAGTACCTTTTTAATTGTGTAGTAGAAATCGAATTGTTACACTTGTCTATATAAAACATTAGTCTCATTTGTCAAAAGAATAAGAATGCACCAAAACATTAAATAGCGTGAATGTTTTCATGCTGAATATTTCTTAAAATTATAGTTTTTTTTTACATTTGTTGATGTCAAATATTCCCATTGCGAATTCTGGCCCTGGTTCATTCAAAGTATTAGCTCAGTTTGAAAACTCGTCAATGTACGCAATGCATGACGTAAACGTCACATACCGAAGCTTGATCGGCTCGCATCGCGCAGCGGCAATCGATCGCTTGCGCGCGCACCCCTGCCATCCTAGCTTCAGTACAGAACCGAGCCTCCATTCGAATATTAAATTCGACAGAAATGAAGCAAACTCGTGCTAGTGACTGCTGATTTAAGAACTTATAATTACAACTGGGGAACAAATCGCCGGGGAGCAAACAAGGTCAGTGTGGAAGATGTAGGCATCTGAGTTACTTATATACAACCTTTTTTGTATCTTATACCGTTATATGAATTCCTTGTGTTGGCTTACTCTTTGAAAGGGGGCCTAAGCAGAATATAGGTAAGTATGCACTCAAGTGCCCTCTCATAAAAGCTTCTGCTACCATGTTCTTTGAAGACGGAGGACTTTTGATTTGCGTTATATTTTTTCCATTATTTCTGGAAATTATACATCATTATAATTGACATTTTACAGTGTGTGGGCGGTAGAAATATCTGGGGCCTAATAAAACGACATTGAGATAAGGCATCGCTTTTTCAGTTACAAATCAATAAGAAATATATTTCTTTTCCTTTATATAATTGGAAATGACATAATTTGTTTAATATAAATAATATTATTTTTTATTATAGAAAAGGAAAAACCATTACACTCTAGTGTCTTCTGACATTCACCATAATTTAATATATAAGTTTTGAATTGACCTAAAAATCTATTTTAAAAAGATTTTATTAAAAAAATAAAGTTGACTTTTAATAAATTAATCAATAATGGGCGTGTCAAGCTTATTAAGAAGAATTTGTGGATAAAGAGACAGGTTTACTGCTGTATTATCAGATGAGATTCGAAAATTGAGAAAATTACTTAAATATTTTTTCCATGTCGAATTTAAAATTACAAAAGTATTTAAATAATCTAAAATAAAGATGTCATTAATAAATAAAGTATTTAAAAATAACGAAAACACCATAATTAAAGCCTTTTCTTGACACATTTAGTAAATATTTTATTTTCCATACAGTTTATTATTTTCAATTTATTCGTACTCTATCTAAACTCAAGAGATTACTAACTTTTCTCTGAACTTGGTGTAGTTTCTAATAGAACTTTAAACATTTTGAGCATAACAGTTTTAACTGTGAATAAATTCTTATGAAAGACGTGTTTTTATGTCAAGCATATTCTAAGCCCGCATGAAAATATTGAGTTACATAATCTTCAACCCAGTTTGTAAATACTCCTGCAACTATCTGTTTAATAGAATTATAAATGCATCTTACATCTTACCGTCTCATTAACGGCTATTTAAGCAATACGTTATTTAACACTCGTACCAAGATCTCCATCTAAGTTATATAACTATAATTTCATTAGACTAAGTGAGAAAAATATTATTTTAACCCTAAGTTGACGCTATAGTCAGTATTTATGTATACATTAGACTTCAAACAAAACAACAGTGAAGTCTTACAACTGCTACGTCTTAACAGCGTAATTGTGAGTCTACTACAAATTGTCAAACAGTACCCTGTTTTGTTTCAAAGTTATAAAACAAATAAGTTTTATAATTCCATATAAAGTTTATTGCTTTTTAATGCAACAATTTTGTTCTAAAATTGTATTTATTTTATAGCAAAGATGTCGCCAGTTCTATCAACGCAGCTGCGATGGCGGCGCGATGCGGAAGTTACTTCCGAAAAACCTGCCGCAAATGGCACTACACCATCGCCCGCATTAACATCGTCGAATCCTGGTAATATACTAATTTCAGTTATAAATAATATTTATTCGGTTATTTCTTTATAACACTTCTTCGTTATTTACAGTGACCTCTACGAATCCGAGTGGTTCATCAGAGATGCCGCCTCCTGCAACCACTACCCAGGAGTCGATTGTTGAAAAGACCGCTGAAATCGCCCACAAGATGAATATGGAGACATGGCAGTTAGTAGCTATTCTTGTCGGTGAGTAAAATGTTTTTATTACCTAAACACAGTAATAAATGCTTTCTGAGCACTTAAAAAAGAGCTTAGAAGTTAAACAACAGTTACTATTTTCGTTCTTTTTAAAAAACTTTTTAAAAACCAAATAGAGGAAAATATAATGTGAGAAACAAATTAAACCTAGTTATATTTATAATCGTATCGTTCGTAAGGTGTGGCTGTTGTGGTGCTCGGTATTTGCTTCTGTTGCATTCGGCGATGTTTCCGCAAACGACGATCCAAGGATGGGAAGAAAGGCATGAAAGGAGTCGACTTCAAGTCCGTCCAACTATTAGGTTCAGCTTACAAAGAAAAGGTAATGTATTGTTTATTATGAGAAGATTGAGAAAACAAAACTTTAGAAGATCTATAATTATGTTTGTTATTTGAATAATTATTATAAGAAAACAATTCGAATAGAATAATCTTTAATGAAAGCAGAAGAAGAAATCACACAAGAGCGTAATTGATTGGCCTTTTGAGACTCTTTCTTCGTATTGATAAGAAATGTTGTATTCATGTGAAATTTGCCGCGGGACGTGCATGTAGGTTCAGCCGGACATGGAGGAGCTCACAGAGAACGCTGAGGAACCTGATGACGGAGAAGAGAAGAAAGAGGAACAGAAATTAGGAAAACTACAGTACAAGGTAGGTTACGGAACCAAGAATGTGGTGCACACAGGGAAACGGCCTGACCTAAAGACCTGTTCTTCTTAAACAAGTACCCCTAATATTACTTTCTCGATGTTGTATACCATTAAATCATTTCCATTGTTTTTATCTCACCCATTTATTAATATGATTTTGTAGATTCTTTATTTATGTAGAAACTAGTTACCCATTTACCTATTTTTCGTTGTTAATAGTTTAGTCATAATTATGAAGTCTTGTATAATGTTGTCCGTTCACAGCTTGAATATGACTTCAACAGTAACAGTCTGTCAGTCACTGTTATACAAGCGGAAGAGCTACCGGCTTTGGATATGGGAGGAACATCTGATCCTTACGTAAAAGTTTACCTCTTGCCAGACAAGAAGAAGAAGTTTGAAACCAAAGTACATAGAAAAACTTTGAACCCGGTATTCAACGAGACGTTCGTTTTCAAGGCAAGTTGTTTAATTGTTATCAAAATCTGATATATCAGAACTGTGATGGAAAATATTTTAAAATTACTTCTGTGCAGAGCGTGCCGTATGCTGACGCGATGAACAAAACTCTCGTGTTCGCTATCTTCGACTTTGATCGATTCTCCAAGCACGACCAGATCGGGGAGGTGAAGGTACCTCTGTGTCAGGTGGACCTCGCGCAGACCATTGAGGAGTGGCGCGAGTTGCAGAGTGTTGAGGGTGAAGGAGGACAGGTGCGAATATACATATTTACAGTTCGGCAGTTATTCTATCGAATATGTAACTTTGAAATGCCACATGGATGAAGTACAAAATAATGGAATAAAAAGGACCCAAAGGGGATTAAAGAATTATAATAATGGAATACTGACTTACGTTCGTATGAAATGTTCAAAGATGAAATATTTTATAGGCATATAATTGTAAAGTTTACTTTTCAGCGATCTTCATTAATATACGCTACGCTTGGCGCGGTTAAATGGTATTAGTTACTAGAACTTGTTGTTTATCGTTTTTGTTATATTTAGAGATAGGATAACGTCAGAGAGAAGTTTAGGTATGTTGCGAAAATCATAATTGGTGAATAATTACATTGAAGTAACAGTTACACCCAGGTCACATCAACAGTCCATTTCGATACACACATCCTCATTTAGGTACATATGGTATACGAACATAACTCCCATGAATGCACAATAAAGCATTTAATACAAGAAGCAAGAAAGTATACATATATCTACCCAAGCCGTATTCGGCTATAGTGACTTTGCTTTGTTTTATAAAAGTATACATACAATGTAGGTAACGCAAGTGTCAATTGGAAATAATTATTTATATATTTTTTTCTTAGCTTAGGCTCCACTGGCTAAACACACCCGATACTGGTTTATTTTACATATCGTATGAGGGTGTGGTTTGCTAGCACAGCAATATATTTTTCCTATCCTTTTAATAAAATTAAGGAGATTTCATAGCTCATATATTTTTTTGATTGTACATAACACATTCTCATTGCATTCACAATGAGTATGGTACATATATATTTTTATATAGGTGTTCGTTATTAATTTTATTGAGAGGGTGGATATTATTTTCAAGTTTACTGCACTTTTTGATAAGAGGATCCTTGACAAAACTATGTTACTTCACGGTACGTATAAACATCTATACTATGTAATATTTGAAATGTTTCGTATCGGAGTCAAGGCACCTCGACATGGATTGACTCGTCATTTGTTTTATTTGGAAAAAAAAACTATTAATTTAAACAGCAAAAAATGTATTTACTTGTTTTTTTCTCTTTTTCTACATATTTTCTCTGCTCTGCTTGGCTGTGTTTGATTGTGTCCTGAACAATCTTGCATGCCGCTTCAAAAACGAAATGATCATTCACGTAAGTATTTTTTTGAGACACATCAAGATGTATATTTTGAATTATTTTCAAAAGCAAATAGTTTTTAAAGAGTGAATTCTAATGAATTGGCCGAAATCGAAAAATATATACATTATGGGTCGGCAAATCATTTAATAGGTAGGAGACATGAAGAAATGTATCCAGGAAATGTCAAATTATTCACCCGTTACCTAATATCACCCATCATACCACATATTATTTTGTTTTTTAATATTAATTTCATCCATCCGACACTTAATTTAATTTATATAGCGGCTGGGGAATGTTGCATGCTCGTACTGTTATGCTTGATTTGTTCCTGAATTGTCTTTTAAATTTAGTTTTAATATATCTATAAAAAATTTAATATAATACAAGAAAGAAACAGTTCAAGAACAAAATATATATGTGTTAGTATTATTGGCAATATAACTTATTGTATTATTATAATATACGTATAGCAATTTCACTCCATCATAATCTTTGCCGCAGATTTACAAAACATTGTATTGACGATTTACAAAATAATATGCATATTTTATTTTCAAGTTACATAATATATTAATTATTAAGATAATATATTTCAGATTTAAACATCAAATGGAGACTGAAAATAAACAGATTTTTATCTTTCTACGCTCCCATTTCTTTGCATCCAAAAGCTAAGAAAATTTTATAAACCAGCAATAAAAATCCTTTACTAAACAAAAAAAAGCTTAAAGAGATTTTAGATACTTACTTCAATACAGATTTGTTATCAATTAGTAGAATACAACAATATTAATTTAACAACTTTGCTCATAGTTTTCAGATAACTCTAAAACTATTACGCATTTACTATCTAAAAGAACATTATACCTCAGAATTTATTAGATTTAAAAACTATGAACTTAGTTTTTTTTTCACTACAAACACAATTTAGAATTCCATTCACCGCTATTAATTCTTACACTCCTTATCTGTCCAAGTTTCATAGTGCGATGCTGTATTCTATATGTGGCGTGTACTCTTCGGAATGTATGTATTCTAATGCAATTATAACACGTATTCATAAAGAAATTGACAAATTATGATCACATGATCAAATTTTCAATTATTTAGTTGGACAAAATAGAGCATTTCTTTATGGATATATACCTATACCTAATTAGTATTTTATTTTAGTATTTATGTGTGAATTATCTAAATGTTTATGACTTTAGATAATTGCGATCTGTTTCTAAAATGGTTAGAGTCTTCTAGGTTATTTCAGGCAAGAATAATTTACGAAACCTAATAGGGTTCTTCATATTTCAAAGGTTATATATAGGTACATCGGAAGGTGAGCTACTGAGCATAATGCTTTGGTGATCTGAGCTGGGTGTTACAAAACATAAAATTGGCATCATTTCGGCAACAGATCGTAATGAATACCTTATTTTGTTACTAATATATATAACATCGGATAAATGCTTTATAAATGTAGGTTTGATGTGAAATTTATTTATTTGGTTTTTGTTTACCCCGTCCTATAGAGTTATGTTACAAATATATGTACCGTGTTAAATGTTTAGATGATATGTCATCTATGTGCTAAAACGTTATATGTAACGCAATGGAAGTGGTTGTTAAATGACCTAAATAGTTGCAAAGTCTATTCTGTTTGAGGCCTCCCATTCCTTCAGTCTACGTGCTGTGGCATCATAAGCACATTACGACAAAGCTGATCAGTTGTACATAAACATATATTAGTATATGTTTTTAAAGGATTTACAAAGAAAAAATACAATAAAATCTTCATATGAACACAGTTCAGCTCTGTCGTTTGACTAATTCCCATAATATGCTTCTAGGAAATACACGGAGCTATTGTTTTGTTATATTTACATTGTTTTCGTTTGAGAAACAACCCTGATCCGCCCTAAGCCGCGTTTTATAAGACCCTATATTATTTGTATATTTTATAAACTGCTTATCAGACCCGTCTTCAATACAACGTTCCTTACACAAATATCCCACTAATAATCCATACTATTCACATTCCAACACCCTGTTAAAAAAGACACAAGTGAACATCTTGTTGAAACAATATGCACTACAGTCTGGGGATTTCTGTATTTTCAGAGTGAATCACAATAATTTTGAGGTATTAACAAAACAATATTTATTAATTGTAATTCATGTGTTCTGTTTACGTGTTTTTTAGGATAACAAGCTGGGAGATATTTGTTTCTCTCTGCGTTATGTACCAACCGCTGGAAAACTGACCGTTGTTATTTTGGAGGCTAAGAATTTAAAGAAAATGGACGTCGGTGGTTTGTCAGGTACGAGAAAAGCCTTATTCATTATTAGAATTAGACGTATATAAAACACTTCTAAACCTTTTGTCTAATTTCAGGAGTTTTAGGGTAACTTTCTTCGTATATCTCTACCTTATTTACCGCTATACTGCTCACACAGATTTTTTAACAATTTGCATGTTTAGAATATGCTGGATCAAGAAATAAATTTCAATAATGCTATATATAGCTTAAAATATACATTTAGTGATTAGGATACTTTACAGCAACATATACATGTCATGACGCTATTCGCTGCCACACAGATATTGATAAATGCACGCACTATGCTATTAATAATAGATTATCTATTAATGTACATAACAAATACTTTATGCTTGTCAGTCTAGACAGGTAGCATTAGCACCGCATAATAATACCTCATCCATACTAACATTCAACACTAAATATTAATTAGAGCAATTCTATTGAACAAGAACTACGAAACGAATGTGTATTTTTGTACTATAATTTTTTCATAAATATAATTAATAGTTTATTAATATACTCTTAGCTTCATCTAGATTCATAAAAAGGCGTGAATTTTTTATTCGTATTTTGGAAAAATAATTAAAGAAAATTAGACTAAAATATTATTCTCCCTTTTTCATATCCGGATGCATCGCTGCCGACAACAGATCCGTACGTAAAGATAGCACTCATGCAAAATGGCAAACGTCTCAAGAAGAAGAAAACGAGCATCAAGAAATGCACACTGAATCCATATTACAACGAGTCATTTACTTTTGAAGTACCATTCGAACAAATACAGGTGCGAGCCGAGATTGTTTCCAAATTCAATGTTGTGGCGAATTGCGTGGACACGTGGCGAATGATGAAAATAAATATCCTAAAAAATTTGACGCGTCTAAATATAGAAATCGTAAACATTATTTTCTTCATTCAAATATGACCAAGCAATTTGCAATCGATGTTGTGTTATTGTTGTGAATGAGGACCTACACCACTATCACCTTTACTTTATCCATACCTAAACAAATATATTCTAGCGAGAAGACTATTATGCTAGAAATCAATCTTCTCTTCTATTATACTTCTCTTTCCCTTCTATTCACCTATTATTGTGTCTCCAGGACACTTTATTCCCGTTCCCCAGTTATATTTATCAAACCAAGCATTTAGGTGTTATCCTATGTATATTTCGACCTTCAACTGTAACGTGGTTTCAGTTAAAGGTTCTGTATCCAGTGATACATCTAATTGTATTGCTCTGATAATATAACATTACCATAATATCCAACTTGCCACGGTGGTGTTATATAATCTCCCCTCGTAACTGCATTCTTGGTGACTTCAAATTGTAATTACCTGAGCATATGGTTTTCAGGAACCCTGCCTCTTGTTCTTCTTGTGGATCTTTTATCAATTTCATAATCACATATTTCCTTATCTCAAACCTCTTAATAACCTCACTCCTTACACCTATGTCATTATCAGTTGATTTGAAGGTAAGTGTTTACGTCATGTGTCAAGTAAGATAAAAGTGTTTGTAAATAAAAGAAATAATGAGCTCTGAAAACTGATAGTATCAATATTATCTATATCTTTGGGACTGATAAATTCAGTATGTATGTTTTATTTGATATTTGAAATATTGTTCGCCATGTGGAAATATTTTAATACAACATACAATTACACTAAAATGATGAATGACGCTATCTTACTTCATAGTTCCCATACAATTAGTTTAGTACACCCTGCCATTTCATAAAAACATTACGCTTTCAATAGGCCTAACGCTAATCATGTTAATTCAATCACACTAACCAAATATATTTAACTGACTACTAACAAAACAAAACAACAGAAGGTGAATTTAGTCGTAACTGTGGTGGACTACGATCGCATCGGCACATCTGAACCGATTGGTAAGGTTGTGCTGGGATACAACGCGTCAGGAACCGAGCTTCGTCATTGGTCCGACATGCTGGCCAGCCCGCGTCGCCCAATCGCGCAATGGCACACGCTCAAAGATCCCGAAGATGGAGAGAAGAAGGATTAAAAGGCGGTAAAAAAGTATGTAAAATGGTTTTTATACTGCCTCGATGATATATTGGCGTTAACAACTAATATGGCGCCATTTTTTAAAAGTTTTTACCACCTTCTTAGCATGACCATACATGTAAAGAAATTCCAGATTAATGTATATCAGGGAGCGTTCAAGTATTACGTAACACAATTTTGGGACAGGGGGGGGGGTCTCGTAAAACGTTACGATGCCTTACAGGGGCGGGAGGGGGTGGCTCTTACAAAAAGTTACGTAGCATAGTTTCTAAAAAAAATATTAATAAAAACCCCCAAACTGGCACCTCTTTTCATATACGTTACATTATGTTGACCAGATTGTATTAGTCTGGTCGATATTTTTTATTTGTTCTCCCAAGTTTGCAAACCTCTTAATTGATATTTTACGGGGAATACCTAGATTGCATTGTAAGTCTTTTAATGTTGCTTCCGTGGACAGTATTCGTTAGTGTTTATCCGTGAGTTCATAGTGTTCATACTGTAATTTCTTCAGAAGAGGGAGATTTGTGTCAATGATCTTTGTCATTTAATAGATTAAAACTATACCAAACTACGAGTATTACATATTGTTTGTAAAGTCGTAAACTTCGGATGAAATTGATCACTTGAGTGTTACGTAACGTTTTGAGAAGGGGGGGGGGCTACAGAAAAACGTTACTATGCCTTACGAGGGGTGAAGGGGGGGTCAAAAATCTTCGAAAATTGCGATACGTAATACTTGAACGCTCCCTCAACAGAACATAAATTTCTAATAAATTATACCTAATTTTCACTAAACGTCTTTAAGTTAATGCCAGAAATAATTCAAATAATAAAATGCAATGATTTTTATCAAATGATATTCTACAAGATGTCAAAGTTCAGTTTCAAACACTGCAAAATCACAGTAGGAAATTTGTCGTATAACACGGCTTAAATGTATTGAAAAATTATTTTCAGACTTTACATCGAGGAAGATCTATGAAGAATCAACGCCTTACTCATTCGAGAGTGATTTAATTTTGATGTCTATCTATCTATTGTTTTTTTTGCAGTTGTAATAGATATATTAGATTATTTTTGAAGTAACATTAGTTTCAAATCTACCTAATATTGGTGATAAAAACAAAATTTAAATATTTTGAGGCATCGTGTAAGGAGGATTTACTTTATGAATTTTTACAACAGCTTTGAGGAAACCCACAAATATATTTTAATAAAATAGGTTTCATTCATGATTAAAATACCCGTTTTGTTTAAATTGTTTCTTATTATATTCATTTAAAGCTACATACCTAAATGTTATATTAAAACTATGTAAATAATTTGAGTCCTGTTAAATTTATTACATTCTATTTTAATACCATGTAAGTGTTATGAATTCGATACATTTTAAGTAAATTATAAGTTCCTCTAAAGAAGAGTTGTTTTAAAACTGTAGATAAATATTCTTTTTTGACGTTTTTTTATGTTCTCCTATCGTCTTTAGAGGGACTATTGGCCTACCTTGGTATCTATCTATTATAATATTCTGTTTTTCATGACAATTACTACAATTTAACCTGGAACTATGGGATTTTCATGAAAATGTGTTTTCAATGAATGTAAATCTCCTTAAAAGGCGCATATTTATTGCCAAGCGCTAGTTACTCCAAGCTGTTAATCAACGACTTGTTTTCTGCGTTAAATATTATAATGTAGAAGAATAATTTATTATATCTAAATAATTATTGTAATATACACTCGTAATAATAACTATATTTATCACGATATTAGTAGAGTTTGTATATCTTGTTGCTAAATATGTTTGCTCCGATATTTTCAAACAATGTTAAAACTTATAGTCCTTCTAAGTAATGTCAATAGAGGATTAGAACCTAAGTAATTCTATTAAATATATTATAACTGTTAAATTATATTTTTTCTTATATTTACTAAAAGAAATATATCTTAAAGTAAACATTATATAATCATGCTACAAAAATTTGGAATAGATAATGATTGTTTCTTTTTTGTTTGTTGTAAAAAAAAAAGTTAGTAATTAGAATATTTAAAGCCCTCTAATTTTGGTGTGACAAATATAATCTATACATTAGCTATTTGCTTGACTGTTGTTGATCTCAAACATGTATGTTATTAATGTATATAATGTAATCACATGTTAAATTTCACCATCACTGATGTAGGAGTAAAAGTGACAGGCTTCAAGTATGTAAGTGCACTAACACAAAAACAAGTAGACTTGACGGTTGAATACTGTATTTATCAATAAATAGTTACATTAAATATAGTTTGTATAGCGTAATGCTACAGTGTAACTGCAATTTTGGTAGATTTATGAAAAGGCAAGTGCTCCCATTGATCGGTAAACATCCGGACAAGTAACATAGTGTTGACAATATATTAAAGGATGCTGCTATTTATTATATAATGTAATTTAAAGATAATTCATAAATTATGTTGTTGCTGCAACCTGTGTTTTAAATATGTCACAAAACTAATATTCTTTGTTTCTCAATGACAATGATTTTCAAAATATATGTATATTTTAAAAAATTCTTTTGAAAAATTGTCAGTATAACTCACATGTACATAATGTTCGATAAAGAAATCATCAAAACATCATATCACTTGCCAGTTAAAAGTTATTCATGAGTTTAACTTTAAATAGATGTCTTTTAGTGATTATTATTTAATAGTTTATTGTAATGTATTACAAGAATCGTGAAAAAGTCTATAATACAAAATAAAATAGAATTTCATAGTTTCATTTTGTGTATTTGATACATTGGTAACATTTACATATTTACATTACAGGATTTTAAACCCCATTTTATTCATAAAGTTTTAGTGATTGTTTTCATATATTAGGTAATTTAGAAAAGTATACTTGAACATGCAAACAAATACATATAATAAGGCAAATTGAATAACATTAATGTTATTAAAATGTTATTTGAACAATAAACAAATTTATTTATTTATTACACCCATTGTTGAGAGATTAAACATATGTTGTCATAACCAAGAATTTATCATTATATGCCTGACCTGTCAACATGTTATTTAAGACTCATTTTTGATAACAAAATTCTATAATATAGTTTGTTTTACAAAGAACCAAATATTACATGATTAGCAAGTTTATATTATGCAACACTGTTACAATCTTTTATACAAGTTTAGAAAAACATGTACCTACTGCTATTGTAGAAATATATTTTTTTTATTGTTAATTGTCGTCATAGTACCTTCTCTTCATTGCCCTATACTTCTTAAGTTTGTAGAGAGCTTCGATCTCTTTTACAACAAATTGCCCATGTTTTATCATCGATTCTATCTTTACTGGATCACTTTCCTCACTATTTCTTACAAACACTTTATGCAAACGTTTTCTGAACAAATCAGAACCCTGAGGCCAGTCTCTTCCTAAATATAGAAGCTGAAAAACAAACATATGATATAGAAACTGCATATTCTGTTTGTACAAGTAAAACAATATCATGACTTACCGTTTTATATAAATTAAGCACAGCTTTTCGGTGAGGTTGAGACATTTCTACTTTTCTTTTCAAAAACTTAGTCCGAGATCATAGTCTAAAGTTTAGAAATCACATTTCAAAAACATATTTCACTATGTGTTATTAATATTTTTTTAAACTGTTGCACCCGATGAACCACGAAGTTATATTTTCTGTTCTGATTTTACTCTGCAAGGTTTGTCATACTCATGATATGACAGTAAAGCGTCACAGGTTGACATTTTACTGTGTGCTGCCATTAATAAATTTTTGTGCAATTAATTCATTCTTACTAAAATTGAACTCATTAAATCCTATATTTGTTTCTTGTATATTAAGGGAATTCATGATCTTTTTTAAAACAAAATCATATCTATACTTTGTGAAATTATTTTTCCTTAAATATTACAATTAAACCAATGCATTCCTTCGTTGGTTGTTGAAGACATGAAAGGGAATATATGACCTATGTGTATTTTTATGACCCAAACAGTGCCCTACAATACCTCCATGAACTATTTCTTATAGAGTAATATACTATGATAATATTATTAATTAACTTTTCAAAAAGTCTAAAAACTAGACGTTGTATTGAAAATATACTGTTTTATTATTTAAAATATATATAAATATCACAATTTCGAAATATGTTACAAAAATTTACTTTTTAAATAAACTTTTCTTTTATGATTGACTATTCAAACAGTTCTAAAATAAATAATAATCAAGTGAAAAGCATGAAAGTCGTTACCAAGCAACAACAATAAATTTGATTGATTATTCCTTATTTACCACATTGTAAGTCCTATTCACTGTGAAACTTGCAAAAGATAATTTATCATTACAATGGCTGACGAAGAGCTCGGTGAACATGTTGGTGAAGGTATAAGAATTATCTTTATATTTTATATTAATACCAAGCATATTCAAGACCATAATATTGTAAAAAAGTAACTAGACCTGACTCCTAGCACTGAACTATTAATGCTTAATTTCGCACAAAGTGTAGCTTAGAAAAAATATTATAATTCGAGATCGGGATTTTGACATTTGAATTATATTGTAATAGCTTAAGATATAGGTAGCCATTCCGTTAACTCTGAATTACACTAAAGTTTTTCTTTCTTTGTGAGGATAGAAGGACTTTTTGGAGAAACTGCACCTGAAGTGGTTGAAGAAGAATCAATAGAAGCGGAGTCGGTTCTAACCGAATATGATCCAGATGATTTTCTGTCTGGTGCAGTAAACACTTTAGATTCTACAATACCTTTGGATTTATTTGAATTCGAGTATCCTTTTTCAGTTTTTATGTATTCATTTTCGACATGTGGAGAAAATCCTACGATTTATTATCTGTTGAAATAATCGAATGGATATAACCGCATGAATTAAAATACTAAATGGGCAAAAATTATATGTTCATATGTAATAAAAATTATAATTCCTATTATGCTTAAGATATTCATATGGATACAATTGTCAGAAGTTTTTCAATCTGTGCGCATGCGACGATGCTGTTGTTTGCTGGGCAGCGGGAAGTATAATCACTTTTATGGATGTTAATACGAAACAAATTTGGTTTCGAAGATCTACAACTGGAGGTTCCGTAGGCGCCCTCACGGTAAAAAAGAACACAGTTTATTCTGTTTGCTAGAATTCGAATATTTTGGTCCATGTAAACTAGTTTTATTTTATATATAATTAGGTCTCAAAATTAAAATGTTATACAAAGTCATAAATGCACGGTCATAATCTTAGTCATCGAAATCAGATGCAGGAATCTGTTTTATTTAAATAGCGGTGTACTTTTCTTGCCAATTGACATATTGATGTGCTATAATCTAAAAATATTCGTTTTTTGTCTTCCAAATAATAACAGTATTTCTGATCATGATCACCGGCAGACGAGATGCGAGTATCTGTCAGTCAGTCTTGTTTTTTTTTTCACCTACCGCCATCGATTTCAACAAGACCGACTGACATACACTCACATCTCGTCCGCCCGTGATCACGGTTACTGTTAAGTAACCGAAACGTCGGGAGTATGTAGTTTATAGTCAAAAATAAAAAATCGTATAGTAAATGCGAAAATATTAGTTTTACTGAAATGAGTACTCGCGAAAATCTTAAATCTCATTATGTATTTATTTACTCTTAATTTCCTAAGAATTCTCTAGTGGTTTTTGTGAGGTACGGTAACAAAAGTTAAACAACATTTAAGAAGCCAAAGTGGTAAGGAAAAAAATTAGTATAATTAGCCAAAAAGACAAGTAGCATCTTTAATTATAAGTTATAAATAATTAATTAAAATAACTAGAAATAAATATACTTTATTTATTATTGAATCTTACTTTTTCAATTCAGTCCTACAGGCAGGATCCTAATTACCGTATAGCCATAGCTGAAGGCAGAGAAGGTGATATTGATCCAATAATTCTACTTTACATCTGGCCACAAATGGACATTGATGCTGTACTGCGAGATGGCACAGCCAATGCTTATTCGATTTTGGACTTCAGGTGCTAATAAATAAAATACATTTTCGATTCAAAACCGATGCAGAATATTATATATTTATAAAAAAATATATAAAATAGTCCAGATGGTGAACTCTTGGCTTCGGTAGGTAAGGCCCCAGACTACAATTTAACAATTTGGAACTGGAAGAAACACAGGATTCTTTTACGTTCAAGCGCCTTTACGTTCGATGTGAATACTGTTATGTTTTCGCCATACTGCCCGGGGCAACTAACTACTGCAGGTATGAAGCACAATATTTTCAACAATAGAGCCTCTTAAATTTCAAAATGTCTTAAGAGTGTTGTGCTTTTTTTATTTATTAGGAGCGGCGCATATTAAAAACTGGAAAATGGCAGAAACATTTACTGGACTAAAGTTAAAAGGCGAACTCGGCAGATTTGGCAAAACAGAAATTTGTGATGTTCTTGGAGTATATCCTATGCCAGACGAAAAAGTAAACTTCATTAATACATAACATTATTTAATTAACCGTTTCCAGAAATATTATGCTTTATAATTATGCCAAAAGTCTAATTAAATCAAATGAATTAATCCTAAATTTTATTTGTACAAAGGTTCTATCTGGCTGCGAATGGGGTAATATTTTAGTATGGGAAGCTGGCCTGGTTAAGTTGGAAGTTACACAACGCGGCAGAAAAACTTGCCACAAAGCGCCAGTGGTAATGATTTTGTGAAAGTACTATGGAGGTCTAAATCAATTGGTTATTTAATCTAAATTGCTTTGGTGCCAGGTGCAATTCATGCTGAGTCCGGCTGGTGATGAAGTTACAACTATAAGTCAAGACGGTTACGTTCGTGCCTGGTACTGGGATACAGTGGAACAAGCTGATCCTCCAGAAGAAGACCCCTTTGTAGAACTAAATCCAGTTGCAGAGACATATGTCAGTTGCAAGAATTTTTCTTTTGTTGCAATTTTGATAATTTATAGTATAAAATAATACTTGTTTTTTTTACTTTTTCAGGTTCCTGGATGTAAAATAATGTGTTTGAAACATCAGAAAGACATGTATTATTACGCTCAAGTAAGTTAATATAGGATATATTAGTAATATTACAATGAAATGATAAAAAAATATATTTTTTTAGGACGGAAACGGCGGTATTTGGACAACCGATTTAGAAATAGATAAGCTCGAATGTAATCATCGCAAGGTCATGACTTTTCATGCGAGTGGGATAGTAGCAATGGCTGCATTACGTTCTCATCCTATCCTTATAACTGCGGGGGAAGATGGAGCTCTTCATGCATATAATTCAGAGACGCATGACATTTTGGCAAAATATCAATTCCAAACTCCTATAACCTGTATGCTATATCCACCATTAGATGTAAGAAAAACCAATTTGAAGTTTATCTGAATCAAGCTAAGAATTTTTATATATGCCTTGTAAAGGCACAAAAGTAAAATATAAGCGAAACGTATATCCTTCATCAGGTTGACCCAACTTCTCGAATTCTACTACTAGGATTCGCAGATGGCATTATGAGAACAATCCTAGTACACCCTGAACGTCTCCTGGCTCAGTCAACTTTAATTGAAGTTCGCGTACATTCCGCACTAACAATCCACAGCGAAGATTCAATTAATGCTGATGTTATAGATCTTATATCGGTAACATGATCAAAGCAAATTTTTATATTAGCCTTATAGAAAGGTAAAGCATTTCATAAGTTTAAAAATGTTAACGTGAAAGTGATATTTACTTCGAATTTTTTTCAGCTGCTGAAGCCTCATTCAAAAGCTATAACTCAAATTACAATAAATGATCCAAGAACGATATTAGTAACGTGTGGGGAAGACACCACTTTATTCATGTATCGTTTGAAAATGGGAACTCCATTTACTCTTAGGAGATTAGGTTTTATAGAAACGCCTAACAACGTCGCATTTATGACTTGGAAACCAAAGGAAGTAAGTCGTGTTGCGTGATTCATATATACATTACCGATAATTGAACATTAATTTAAAACATTGCTTTTTGATTACTAGGAAAGGATATTACTGCTTTGTGGTCAAGCTGGTGTAATTAGTGAAGCAGTACTTCCGAAAATTCCTGACAGACTATATACCGAAATCACTACTTTCAAGCAAGAATTTGTTTCCCATCAAGACATTCTAGTCAAGAAATATTAGTATGATATTTTTTATGAGTAGCTTATTTTGCCTTTTCACGAATTTACCTTAAAGTATTAATTTCCTATAGCATGCAGCATAGACCATTTCCCAGAGAAGAGGACTTGGCTAGTATAGACGAAGAAGCACTTAAGAGACAGGAAGAAGCAGAAAAAGAAAAAGATGACGAAGACGAAGAATGGATAGGAGAAATTCAATTAAGTATGACAGCAAAGAAAAATTGTTCATTTTTTTACCTGAACCAAACTTGATCACATAAAATAATATTCCATTTATATCGAGGTTATTCTTCGAAAATATCTTTCAAACAAGCTTAAGTCTATCAAAGGCTACCAAAATATTTATTTTATTCGGAAAATCGTACATACCATAATAAATTCCTTGCAGTTGAAAGTGATACCGAGCCGGGAACTACGATAACTTGGGCCAAATATTGTGAAAAAGGCATTTGGATAGTGCAAGAGGGTACTGGAGCTTTGTTGTTAGTAAAACCAGGGCACAATAAGATCCTTAAATATGGCCCATTCCCAGGAGCTTGGTGTGATAACATAACAACATTGCAATTTGTGTATGCACTGTCTCTAATGTCTGCTTAATTGTATTTTTGAAGCAAAATATATCAAAGTCTTCAACACATATTTCAGATGTGAAGATCGCTATTTAATAATAGGAACGAATTCAGGATACATTCGTGTTGTGCGTATGCCCACAGAAGAAGAGGATTCTCCGGAACGTCATCGTACGGTATGGCTCTTGGCACAACAAAAGTTGCTGAAGAAACTTAAGGGACGACGTTTAGCTAAAGAAGAGGTATTTTTTATACTTGCATCAGATTCGATCTTAGATTAAGGCAGTAGTACAAAATGAGAATAATGTTTTTCTTTAGAGTACAGATCAAGGTGTTTTCACAAATCTTTTCTTTTTACAGACCCAACCTACTCCTCGAATTGATTTTGAGGACAACTATTATTTACCTATGCATGATTTTTATACAGGCGCTATAACTTGTTTTGAGTTCAGCGGTGACGGAAAGTAAATATTAGAAAATATTTTTACCCACTCCTTTCCGAATGTTAAACTTCTATGTTATCGGATTTGTGTATTTTCTATCTAATTCTTAGATACTATTAATGGTAAAAGAAAAACTTTTTAGATATTTTTACACCGGCGGAACAGATGGCAACATATTTTCATATAAAATTTCATTCACGGAACCTCTGGTGCCAGTGACAGAAGTGCCAGAAATAGAGGAAATGCCAGTAAGTCTTTTATTATATTTAGGGACGAACTGAAGTTTGTAAAGGAATTCTAGAAAAGAAATTTTGTGCTCCGTTCACTGCCGATCAGGACATAAATTTCTCCTTTAATATATATTTTAAATCGATCTTCAGTGAAAAGATTCGAATATTCTGATCAAGTAGCCCTCTGAAAAATAAACCCCTACCGCGTATTTCTTTAAGTTTTCATAGGTTGGAGAAAATTACTCGCCTCAACAAATGAAAGCATAATATTGATTTTTGTTTCAGAAAGTAGAAAAAATTCGAGAGCCGAGTACTCTTGACGGGGAATTAATGTCACATGAACAACTTAAACAAAAAGAGGAATATGATAAAATGATATCAACAGCAAACGCCCATAAAAAACGAGTTCGTGACCAACTTTCCGAGCTGGGTATAGAATACAACAAATTGATTAAAGCGTAAGCAAGATTTTTTTCCTTAATCCATTTTCATTTATTGTTTTAAAGAAATTACTGTAATCTTTTTTTTATACAGCAATCGTGCATTACCGTATTCTCAACAAATAGACGTTGTCCTGGACCCACGACCTTTGGTGGTACAAGAGAAGGAATTGGATGATTTAAAAGCTTTAACTCGCCGCAAACTAGCTCATCAGCTTGAAGCCTCCGACCTCGGCTTACAGAAGATGTATTCAAGAAATATTATACAGCTTGATGTGTATCCCTTCACTTTAAAAGCTATACGGTATACATTGTTATCATTAGTTTACTATCAAAAATCTATACTTGACATTTACATTTAACCAATTCTGATTGATTAGTATACTAAGGTGAAATAAAATATTAAAAGGAGTTATTCTATAGGGATCCAGAAATAAAGATAAGACCGTTGAGACAAAAGAACCTTTCGAAGGCCTTCTACGATCAGTTAGAAGAAGTGCACCAAAAAATGGCCGAGGCTTCATTGCGTGGAAGGTTGTATATGACTTCAATAAAATGTTTTTTATGTAAAGATTTAGATATATCAGTTTGCCAAACAAAAAAATATGTTTACATGTCTGACATAGGAATTTAAATTTATTTGGTTTAATCGATGCTGAAAAGGGGTGAGTACATGTCTTTACTATACAACAGGGAATATTCAACAGATTTTTTTTAATGTTTTTGAAAATGTACGTTATTAATTATTACTTTAGACGTGCGGAAGCATCTACAGCACGAGCAGCGGCTAAGAGAGCGTCATGGGGTCCACCTAGAATCGCGTCTTTTCTACTGGGACTTCCACCTAAACCACCCCACCCACTAAAAAAAGCGCTACGCAACTACCACCAAAGACTGAATCGGCATCACATTCAATTTATAGAAGTATAAGACTCATTAAGATTTCTTTTAACTAGTTATAACACAATTAACTTAAAATAAGCAACACCTAAATCAATTTCATAAAAAAATATGCAGAATCTATGTAGAAATATAACCTAAAACATAAGTTACACAATAATAATGAGATCACGTCATCTTCAGTGGCAAGATCATCTAGCTCATAAGCCGGACCCGCATGCGCTCCCACCGGGTGCAAGCGAAGCGCTCAAACAAGCAGAGGAAACAATTGGCAATCGTGTACTCAAGACACAAGGGGACTATGTTGCACCGCAGGGACATAATACGCAGTTGAGAATATGTCTTTGCAGAAAAGAGGTTCCGTTTCTACTGTCCTTGACATCAATTATCTCAGGGTTTAGTCAAAACAAACATTTCCTTTTTCATTACATAAACGATGTATATTTTTATTAAAAAAAGTATGTACTCATATTATATATAATTTAAATAGCTACTAGAAGACCCGGCGAACTTTGTATCGCCCTATAATCAAGAAATATCTGTTATGTTTTATTATTTATATTTTTGGAGTTACCTACTAAAGCCATAAATCTCCGTGTTTTGATGAGCGACAGAATGATTGACATATTAGTTAGTTGTCAAATCTAATGTCAAAAAAAACGTTTGTATCAACGACTAATAATAAATTAAAAGTTAATTAAAAAAACATTGTCCAGCGGACAAAATTGAGAATCTTAACCATTCCCAGATCCCCTTGAACACACACAAAAAATTTAATCAAAATCGGTCCAGTCGTTTGAGAGAAGTTCAGTGACATACACACTCACAGAAGAATTATTTATATAAAGATAAATTTAGATTTGTGAATATAATCAATATTGCCAATTTATTTTTAAGTATGTAATTGAATTTTTTTGATATTCCTTACAATTTATTGTCTACAGATCTACGACAATAAACGTGAATTTAATGAAAAAGTGTTGGAACTACGTGAGCAAAAGGTTTGGCTAGTTTCGAAAATGCAAGAAATAGGTAGACGTTTAGCGGAAATCCGAGTTGAAATTCCGAACAAATTAGCAAAAGCACCGCCGCCAGTGCCCGTGATCGATGAAGACATGGAATTTCCAGAAAAAAAATTAGAAGTATAATTATAAAATTATATATTATGACACTTTTTTGAAATTGATATATAGCATAAATATTTTCTTCTTAGATAAAGCCAGAAATAATAGAACCGATTGGCAGAAGAGCCACCAGCGCAAGAAAAACACTTGAACGCCGAAAGTCATTTTTATATCCGCAACCACGAATACGACAACCCAGAGTTAGCAGATTCGTTCCAATTACGGGTAATATTTTTATAAACTGTAAGTATCTTTGAAATTAGGTACAGTACAGCAATAAATAATATTAAAATCATTGAAATAGAATCACGACCACTTGTTGCGTCTTGGGAGCTTTTAAGACCAAAACCTGATCAAGAATCTACGGCTGTTGAAATTGAAATTCGTGAAAGGCGAATTGAAAGGTAAATAGTTCACATACTGATATATTATAATTGTAGCATTTACAAGTAACTTCATACATGCCGACTGATATTTAAATTTAATATTCATATAGACATCTTTACGAGCAAGATATGTTGCTTGTTGATGCTGAGGTTTTAGTCCAGAAGTTTGATTCACGTCTTCGTCAACTTCAAAGAGAACGTATTCGTGTACAGGTAAATATATCCGAATAACTGGACTGCAAACAGAAAATAGAGATACTAATAATAATTATAAAAACTTCACAGGAGAAAAACCAGTTGCTTGAGCTACATCTGTATCAATTACATAGAGAAATGACTGTGCTCAATCGTTTCGAAGCTCACGAGGACAGACTTGCTGAAAGAGTTTATGCTAAGCTAATGCAGGTAATTATTATAAACAGTACAGTTTTCGATCATGTCCACATTAAAATATATACAATAATACAAGTTGCAAATTAAAGAACGAATTCTTATATACAATAATATTAATAAATGGGCTTTTAGGTTCGTGGTGTCAATGATCAGATACAAGATTGTGAACAACGCATTGAAGAACATAAGCAAGAAAAGGAAAACCTTGATCTTGCTTGTCAAGACTTACAGCGGCAATTTAAAAAACTTGTACAAGATAACAAATTCGCTGATTTCTTACGCAGAATATTTAAGAAGAAATACCGTCCACCTCGGGAACGCAACGAAGATGGTTAAATGTCTATTCTATGTTATTTGTTTCCAATATTAATAATGCTGATTATTTTTGTTTTCAATTAAAACTTTATATACTCAGAATCGTCGGAATCCGAATCTAGTTCTTCTTCGAGCGAGGAAGAAGATGAGGGTAGCTTGGACAGCAGGGATATTGGACCTATACGACTTGATCCCAATATTTGTCCGGAAGGATGTGATGTTGACATTTACAACAAAACATATGACCTCAGAAATACAAGGCTAGTTACATGTTTATTTTATTTAAGGTCTCGTTATATTGTTTTTAAAGTATGCTAATGTAACTACATTATTTTAATATTTATTGTAGACATAAATTTGAACAAGAAATGATTGAAAAGGACCATTTAGTTGACTTGTTACGTAAAGACATTGATGCACATAATAAGATAAAAAGGAAGTTTTCGGTGCAATTGGAGAGGCGGAAAATGGAATTGAGGGAATTTATGGTATATCATTTCTGTTTGCTTACAAATAAAGTGCATATACAATGAATAATAATATGTCGGCGCCTGCGCGCCACCTAAGAGAAACTATAACCAACATGTGTACATATAATTCATTTGTAAAAACGAATTAATTATTATTCTGGTACTATAATTTGGTCCCTAGACTAATAATTATACCCGATTTAAACTATTATTCAGTTTAAAAGAACTTCATGCCTTTAATTATGGCCCATCATCCTTTTATCTTCTCTTTCTATAAATACAATATCTGCTTCAATTTGCATAAAAATATATTATTTGATTTAACACATTCACAATGGTTTTCTGCGACGCCCGTCAATTGTTTATGATATGTTGGGTTTTCTCAGATGGAAAAACAAAACTGTATGAATGAAGTAGACCAAGTCGTAATACTGCGTTATGATCAAATCCGAGCATCTGCAATCAAAGACTGCACAGGACCAGGTGGTTTGTCCCACACTGTGGTGTTCCCAGAAAAAATGCTGTCTAAACTTAGAAATAGAGTGTTGGAATTGCAGGATGAGATAAAACAGCAGAAACAACGTCAGAAGTATGTAATAAAATAAATATACTTTAACATACCATGCAAGGCAAACCTTTTAATTAACCTTTTATGCCAATTTTGCAGAATAAACCGAACACATCTGTTCCGCATGAATGTAGATTTACGGGCTATGGAAAACAGAGCGGCGGAGTTGAAGGCCCAAATGAGGGATGTTTTGACGCGTAAACTTGGCAAGCCCCGGAAAGTGGACAAGACACTTGATGAACTACTACGCCAGCTGGCACGAAGGCACAAATTCTCAGCAGCATTATCAGCTATACCCCATTTACTAAATCAGCTTAACAAGTGGAGGGTAAAAATAATCTGTTTTGTTCTATAAAAATACATGGAAAATTAATTATTTTTATATAAAGTTATTTAATTCAAGTTGAATTTAATTATGAGATCTATGACTTTCGCTAGTATTCATTTAAATGGCTCTAATTTTTTTACGTTATTTTATTATTTTTATTACAGAGACCCAACGTTACGATTACTTTGCAACAAGCATGATATTCTTAAAAATAGTAAATAACGCGGAGTAATCTGAAAATATTAGTTTCATTCAATTGAATTCAGTACTTAAATTACAAAAAATAAAATTTATACGATCCTCTGAGACTTCCGGGTCGTGGTGTTCAGGTTTAGGCAAAATATGTATAATGATTATTTTTAAAATTATTTTATATTTTCAACAGAAACGTTACAGCGAACTTGAACAGAAATATTTAACTGCTATCAATCGTTACTCTGACCGTCTTCGCTTAGCGGCAGCACTCCAGGCCGATATTTATCCTCAAAAGGTGATCCAAAGATGAACATAAATAAAAAATATACATAACAAGATAACACTACCAACTAAATATGATTTGCTATACATTTTAGCCTCACAAAGACCCGACTGTAATGCCCGGCGCTTACGAACCGGCTCAATATCACCGCGATGTCATCCGTCTTAGAATTATAAGCGCCCAACAACAGGAGCAAATTAAGGCAACTATAACATCTTTCATATTATTTAAGCTATATTCAGGTGAAAGTATTATCTTCATCCATTTGGTTCACGGAAAGACGTTAAGAAAAAGATAATTATATCATACGTATTAATTACATATGTACATATTTGTAGGTTTTGGAGGAAGAGATTCACAATTTGCGTCTGAAGCCGCTGTCTCAGATGGTTGCTCCTTCTGAATGGTCACCATCAGAATCTGATCGATCTCAGATATATCTACAGATGGTGCCGCCGACTGCACGACCGACAACGACCAAATACTTCCCAATGTAACGTCTCTGCTACTTATTTAAGAATAAACATTATAATAAAGTAATACTCTATACTAAAATCATCCAAATGTAGACTAACTCTTTAGATAAACAGAAAATCAATATATTTTTATGAACATTCTTGAAACAACAAAAACTATTTTAAATATCGAACTGAAAAAATATTGTATACAAAAATATGTATTGTATTACTCAGAACGCCTCTTGGCTCTCGCGCAAAATTGGTGTACGAAGTAAACTTGATGAAGTTACTGTACGATTGCTTGGACATGATGCGAGTGTCCCGGGATGATGCGGAGGATTTACTGCGAGAACTTACCACAGAACTACGAAAAGTCTTATCTGGGTTGGTAAAAATATCTTTAAACTATCAAAATTGTTCAATAAAATTATAAGTACATCATTAAAATTTTAGTTCAAAAACACGATTTGACGTTGTTGATACATTGGTACGTAAGTGGCTCCTAAAGTATGGCGGTGATCCTAGCCTTTATAAAAAACAGACGCGAGCTTTTGACGCTCTCGCAACATTGGCTGACCGGCTTCTTAGCCAGCATGTAAGTTTTAACGGAAGTACACTATCCTTAGGGGCCGTTCAAGTATTACGTAAGCACTATGGAGAGGCGAGTAAGCACTATGGGGGGTCTTTGGTTGATTATTTTGGATGACATGGGGGTTGGGGAGTCTAGGTATTGATTACATCATCGGTAGTTAAAAAATATAATTAAATTTTTTTTTCTGGATTTCTATAAAAAAAACAATACAGTAATTGAAAATGTTTACGTAAGCATGGGGGGAGGGGGTAAGAGCTTTGCTTACTTTTTCTGACAAGGGGGGTGGGGGGGTAAATGATTGTAATAAATCTGCTTACGTAATACTTGAACGGCCCCTTATACATAAAAATGTATTAAAATTAAATTAATTTTTGACAGATAGAAGCAATGGAAGGAATGACACCGAAAACTCACGAAGTTATGAAATCGCTAGAGGTGGCGTTAGATAGCGTCTCTGATAAGAAACAAAAACTCGAAGAGCGAATTGGACCAGCCCTTGCTACAATTTTGCATACAACATCCATAGAGCATATGGGTAAGGAATGTCTTTTGTTAACATTTTTAAACTAATAAGATTTAAGATTTTCGCGAGTGTTCTCCTAAAGAAGCCGAAACTTCGGGTATGTCGTTTTTTACAAAAATAAAATGCGAAGTATAGTCCGAAAAATATTAGTTTCATTTAAATTTTTTAACATGTTTCTACGATTACTTACCTTTTTTTCTTTAGTTTAGTAATACCACTCTGTTATCTATACACAACAATGGATGAACTTGAAATTTAAATTAAATTGTCGAGCAATTATAATTAAATTAGGTATATAAATATTAAATTATGTAAAGACAAACTTTAAAAACTTTATTAATTTCAGATGACGAAGAAACATTGACAATGGTGATGACGTCCCTCGTGAATTCCTTAATCGACGAAGACAATCCGCTTAACGCAGAATCTATAGAAGCAATTGTAGTGGCCGACGTCGTTCAAGATATTCAAGGTCTCTCACAAAATCATTTAGTTTACAAGACTTTAAAAGCATATATCAAAACTAATCTACCTTTTCAATCATCCGCATCTTTTTTAGATTGTGGTATATTCGCACCCAAACAACAATTACAAAACTTGGTCAAAATCGCAATAAATAGTCTACGAGCACAAATTATTACTCCTGAAGAAAGACAGCAGCTGGACAAAGATGTTGAACAGGCTATGACGGAATCGGTAATTTTAATCATTTTATAGGAATTTGTTTGACATCAACTATTTTTATATAATCTGTCTTCCTTTTCAGAAAATGAGTTTACCTGATTCTTCTAGAACGGAAAAGTAACATCTGAAACTCTAGAAGACGAAACAGTTTCATATATTTATATTTTATTATAACAATACTAGTATAGTACTTAATTATTTAATTAATAAAAGTGTACTACATATTAACTGTGTATTTTTTATTAAATGCATAATATAAAGTTAACTAAAGGCCAAATTATAAAAATAAAAATTAAATAAACCTGGATACAATCACTGTACACTACTTGATCATATTTAAAAGACACCCCATGACAAATGGTTAAAAATTAAATTCAGACTTCGTTATATTCATTATATTTATACTTATCTTTGGAGGTCTAGACCTATCTTAAATTTTAAATTTTTTCAAAAAAAATATTTTCTACACGAACATTTTTAATACATATTTTCTATAACAAGAATTATTGTCGTATAATTTCGAGTTACTTTTAATAACAAATACCTAACTTATTAATTAATAAATAAAAATCAGACATTTTCCATGTAACCTTAAATTAACAGGAAAAAAACATGGTACTCCTAAAATGGCTTTTTTAAATTTAATTTTTAAATATTAGAAACATAACAATTAACCTCTTTTGCTTTACTGCTTTTATTAATATACTAGCTGCGCCCCGCGGTGTTACCCGAGGATTTCCGGGATGTAAAGTAGCCTATGTGTTATTCCTGGACGTCAGTTTCCTGTATACAAAATTTTATCAAAATTGTTTCAGCCGTTTGAGCGTGAAGAAGTAACAAACATACACACACAAACTTTCGTTATTATAATATTAGTAGGATTACTACATACTTAACAATATTTCAATAAAATGTGGAACATAGTGGATACTAGGTATAAAAATTGTATTCATGTCTATCAATTGCTTATCGGTAGCCTAGCACTATGAAAAATTTATGAAAAAAACAGCATATTATCAATGTCCGTTCTTTTCTATTCTACAGGGTGACTGGTGAATTACTATCGATACTTGAGGACGTGATATTTGACGATCATATATGACAAAATATAAATTAATATAACATAAATATTAATAAACTTCTAAGTAAAGTTGACCAAAAGTTATGTAATTAATTACGCATCGTGTGAATACCCTACAGATTAGGTATACACACACACACACACACAGGCGTGCGGCGGCGTGGTGTTGTATCAGCACGCCGCCGCACGCGTCCACACTTGGAACGTGTCCACACTTTATTTATTTATACGGAAATTTAGTAAAAAATTAAGTACCTATTTTTTTTACATAATTCGAATGAGAATCATGTACCGAGTATTCTCCTTAAATATTGATAGTAATTCACCAGTCATCCTGTATATATTGTCTTGAGAAATATATTCAAAATATTTAACGCGCTTGAAAGTCATAATTAATAAATTGAAATTAATGGCCTTTACTGATGTTAATATTTTATGCAATATATAAAATTATAAACATTTTTTTCTATATATCTTAGGAAATCTATCTCTTAATTTCTTAGGCATTTTGTATTTGTCATTTTGAAAGACTGAACTTCATCCTGACATTTATTGACAATTGACATTCGTAAGACCGCGAAATGTTTATTTTAAAGACAACATTGTTTTTTTATATTATATGCTAAATTTAATATCCTCGACCTATGAAAATATTTTAAAATGCTGCTGACAGATTTGGATCTAAACAAACTGTCGAAACTAGCATCACAACAAATAGACCACGTAACTTGTATAGAATGGTAATTTATTTGATCGTCAGAATTTTTATTCACGTTTAGTACTTTGTATTTAATATTTCTATTTGATTTTAGTTGTAAGTATTATACAGTACCCACAACAGCAGCCTGTGGTCACTCATTGTGTAATTCTTGCTGGCGCGGTCGTAGAATCTGTGCTTCTTGTGGAAAATCTATCGAGAAGAAAAATCTAAAATTAAATATTCCACTCCAGACTCTCACTGAACATATTTCAAGTCTATCTAAAACCTTAGAAGACCTCTTTAATATTAAGTGTAAGTGTATATTCTCTTAAACAGTTAGTTAAATTTAAAATTAAATGTCGTAAACATTATTGTTAAACTATAAGTTTTATCGAATTTAAAGTATTTATTGATATGTTTTAATGTTACAGTGGATGAGTATTTACTAGATTCACCCATAGAAAATCAAGATGAACCAAATAAGAATGTTAAAGAATGGTTGGCAAGTTCACAAAACCAGTTTTCAGCTCCTATTACAAATTCTACCCAATCAACTCAAGGACAGATAGAAGCAGAAAAAGTTACTAGTGAAATACAAGTTCATTCTGTTAATAAAAGAAATTCAAATCATAAAGAAGTTATTCATATTCCGCTTATACAAGATGACTGGGACAACATAGAAGAAATGCCCGAGACAGACAAAAATACTAATAAGAATCAAGAAAATGTTGTCGGTCCTATGGATATTGAACCTTTTGAATTTATGATGGATGATGAGTATAATGCTAATAATCTTCGACGTAGCTTAAGGAACAAAGATAATAAGTCTCCTAACAGTGAGCTTAAACAGGATTTCCAACAAGATAAAATAATGAGTGGAGACACAAATAAAACATCTGAAAAAAGTAGCCTCAAGGTAGCTAAAACTTGGACTAATGTTAAAAGAATGAAAAAAGAATTCAGTAAATTAAACAAAAAGCATAGAAATAAACTGAATGTATCTATAGAAATGTGTAAAAAGAACATAAATAAAATTGCTCCACCAGTAACTCCGGAAAATTTATATACTATTGAAGATAATACGCCACAAATCATAAATAATGAAAATAGTGATGAACTCATAAATAACTGTGATGTTAATAAAATAAATGATGCCGAACAAGTTATAAGCACTGATCCTGTAAAAAATAACATAACAAATAATGTAACAAGTCATAAAATTGTAAATGAAAATAATGAATTACCTCCGCCTAAAGTGGCTTTTGTTAAGAAAAGTACTCTTATATACAAACCGCAAGAAATAAATAATGTAACAATTCCAAAAGAAAAACATTCAACTGGAGTAGCTGTAAACAATGATGATATAGAAATTACTATAAAAATAGGAAATACTCTTACAAGCATCTGTATAAAGAAAAAGGACAATGATGTACAATTAAAAATTAATTCAGACAGACAAGTTCAGACATCCCTAGAAAATTGTAATGAGAATAAAAATGATACATCCAATTCAAAAATTACCATTAATAATGTGGAAAATACTGTCCGTTGTGAAAATACTCCCAATACAAATACAGTTTCCAAGATAAATAGTGTGAAAAAAACAGTCTCTAAGAAGAACACAGCATCAGCTGACACAAGCACTGCTCAGTTTGAAATAACAAAGAGCATTGGAGAAGAAATGATGAAATCGTTAGACATTAACCAAGAAAGTATTAAGAGAACACCATGCAGAAATATACTACAAGAGAATAAAACTCAGACAGTATTAAACAAAATAAGTGAAATTCCCGAAGATGCTGATATGGATATATTTGATACTGACTCAATTAAAGAAGCAAGTGTCGCCTCAATAAAATCTGCTAAAAATACGCCATCAGCCATTCTGCCTTCCTTCAGACCATCGAAAACTAAGACTCCGACATCCGATAAAAGGAATAGGGAAAACGATTTTGGTGAAAATCTGCCGTGTAGCAAAAAAAGAAAGATCACACCATGCAAAGATATTCAAGCAATCAATGAAATGAAAGACATAGATAAATCTATGGAGCATGATCAAGTCAATGATGAGGATTTCTGTGAAATGTTAGACAACATAAATACTATGGAATATGCAAAAACTAATATGAAAGAAATAAACAAATCTCAGGACATTAAACAATTAGAAAAAACACCAACACAAATAAGTGCTATAAATAATTCCTTTGATAATAAAACATCAAAAGACAAACACATTGAGAAATACAGTGAAAATGTATTTTCTATGCTGGATAATGAATCTCAAATACTGAAATCATTTAATTATAAGGTAAATTTAGTATAATAAGATTAATTTAAACTTCAATTCTATAATAAATGTTCTATTAAAATTAATTGCCTCAAAAATATATATATCGAGATTATATAGAGAAAATGCCGCTCCAATAATATTATTTATAAATAATTTGAAGCTAGTTTTAGCTAAATATTAATTAATATTTTTCAGACACAACAAAGTCAATGTAATAAAGATTCTGTTGTAGAAAAGGTAAATAATCCCAAAGCGAATGCAGATTTAGATGTTATGGAGCTTTGCACTCCTGTGCTTGATGAAGATTCAGACAAAAGCGTAGTTGAAGATACACCACAAAAGTAATACAATTAATTACAACGAATAATAAAATATTTATATATGCAATAACAGGAAATTTAATATCAAAATATATGTGTTACAGGACAGCATCTTTCTCTAAAATACGAAACAAAAACGAATCAACCGCCAACAGCAATAATATTACTATGAAAGAAAATATAAAACTCAAAGTTCAAAACAGACAAACAGATATCGAGGCAGATATCATTAGTTTATCTGATACAGTCGGAGATTCTACAAAAAATATTACAGTACTAGAAACATTACCTCGACCAACATTGGAGACTCCGGTCACAATAACAAAATTTGTGGACCAAATAAAACATAAATCTACGCCCGTAGCAAAAAAATCACTTAAATTTAATAATGAAAACAGTATCGGTGACATCACTATGTGTCCAAGCTCGTTGGTAGTCGCAAAAACCACACAAGAAAAGGAATTCTTGAGCAAAGCATTCGAACAATCCATTGATTCAGAATGTGTGAGACACAATGAGAGGTTACTAAAATTTTGTATCGCCGGATCATGTCTGACCACTGCTGAACAGAGTAAGGTTAAAATGCTATGCTCGAAAAGGAATTGGACATATGTTGAAAAATATACTAAAGATTTAACACATCTTATTGTTGGTGTGGATAAAGACAATAAAGCACAACGGTAATTCTATAACATTATTATACAAATTCTTTCATATCTATAAAAAAGGCATATATTTTATAATTGTACATATAAAAATGTATATTATATTTTTTATTTGATTTAAAAATCAATCGATTTTAAATTAAAAATAATAGTCTTGGTGGATTTTCATTTGGATTTTGCTCAATATATTTGCGAAAAGGCAATTTTGTTCTATCGTTTCATCTAAAGATAAATTAGATAAACGTAAAAAAAATAAGATTTATTTTAAATTGTCATGACTTATTATATATATTTTTTCTTTATGTATTTTTATGTATTGATGATAAAATTTAATATTACTTGTATAAATAATGAAAGGTTTTTTCAGATCTGTTAAATACATATGTGCTATAGCTAGTGGGAAATGGATAATCACATATAAATGGATTGAAAAATGTTTACAAGTAAATGGTGTGGTAGATGAGGTATGTAAAGATATTAAAATAACATTCTTTTAATTTCAAAATATCTTAAAAACTTATAAAATTATATAGCTTATGTTATCTCTTTTGCGTATTATAGAGCTGCATGAAAATTCAGGATAAATTATAGCCTTTGTCTAATTTTGATATCGTAAGATAAAATTTTATCAAAATCTGTTAACGTTTGACAAAACTTTTACATATTACATATATGAGGTTTTTATAAGCAGTGAGTAGTACTAATTATTATCACATTGGCTGTAAGGCGGCGCTAGTAGCGGCCCGGTCAAAGTTATTTCAATTTATTTTCGATAGATGGCGTTCATACCATATCATAAAACGAATTAAATTATAAATCTCTATGAACACTTATTTTGAGATTGTATGAGTGAATATATGTTAGTGACATTATAACAATTAACATTTATGTATTTTATCAAAATTTATGCACTATGAATAGCTTATTTTCTTGTATGGAGTCTGTACCACTGCATGCAACCACACACACTTTGGCACTTTAATATTACTTTTGTACTAAGCGAAGTCAATTGCTGTCACAAAATGCATTACTTTTCTCATGTACATGAATATATATATGAAAAATAACAAGTATTCTATACTAAATTATGTAATAAATAAACTTTATAATGTTGTATGTATGTTTTTTGTATTATAGGAACCATTCGAAGCGTTAGATGCTTCAGGCGAACCTGGTCCAAGACGCTCTCGTTTGTCGAAACAAAAACTATTCACCGGCATCAGCTTCTACTGTATGCCGCCGTTCAGAGTCATAGATGTCGATACTTTGAAGGTAATATTAAATAGTACATTAAATATTAATAAATATTTTGTAAGACGATTACTGAAGTGAAACTTTTTATGCGACTCCCAACAAGGTTGCGTTAAACGTTTAACGCTGAAAGACAGAGAAAGAAAGATACACAAATGTAAGAAAGTAGGAAAGAGATAATGAGAGTGAGTCTTTAGTTTCCAAGCACATGCGCATAATATTCTTGCTATACAGCGAAGTACAAAGTGTAAACGTCGTGATATTAGCTAAATACGTACTTGTTGTTCTATGTTAATTAATTTAAAATATTCATTAATTTTTAATTTTATTTGATAATTTATTTTTAATTCAAAAATCCGAAACCTCACTTCTTCCTAGTAAGTAACTCCTCGCACTGTCTATTTATTTGATTACTATAAGACTTTAAAATATGGTTCTTTTTACATACAAGTTTATTTAACACATTACTGGTAATTTCTAGTATTTTTATATTAACGTGTATGAAATATGTTGTAGGACATCATCGAGTGTTCGGGCGGCCGCGTGATTGTTGATGCCAAGGAGGCCCGGGCGTCTGTCACACCGTCACTGATGTTAGCCGAACCCGAAAATACACAAGAGGACCGATTCATATGTACGTGTATTATTGACGTTTGTAATTTATATGATATGAATACTTATAGGTTTGTATGTCCACGATTTATGAGACACTTACATAATGTGATTTATAAGATACTAGATGATCCGGCGAACTTCGTATCGCCCTATAATCAAGAAATATCTGTTACGTTTTTTTAATAAATAAATTTAGGTTATACCTTAGCCTCAGAAACACTTGATGGTTATGCTATTATCAAATAATCGCTCATATATGACATTTGTATTTTTTATCTATCGCCATCTATTGAATACTTACTTAACTCAGTCAACAGATAATTGTAATAATGACAAATAAAATTCTTTAATAAACAAATAATTTGCAATAAAATAATATTGTGATTATAAATTCAGATGTAAGCTATTCTATCTTTCAAGTTGGATCAAAATGCACACGGAATGCAAATCAAATTTAAAATCGGTCTAGTAGTTTGTGAGTCCATGGCGGACAAACACGTGACACGAAATTTGTATATATACAGGGTGACTGGTGAATTACTATCAATACTTGAGGACGTGATATTTGACGATCATATATGACAAAATAAAAATTAATATAACATAAATATTAATAAACTTCTAAGTAAAGTTAACCAAAAGTTATTTAATTAATTACGCATCGTGTGAATACCCTACAGATTAGGTATACACACACACACACGCGTGGCGTGTTGTTGTATCAGCACGCCGCCGCACGCGTCCACTCTTGGAACACTTGGAACGTGTCCACGCTTTATTTATTTATACGGAAATTTGGTCAAAAATTAAGTATCTATTTTTTTACATAATTCGAATGAGAATCATGTACCGAGTATTCTCCTTAAATATTGATAGTAATTCACCAGTCATCCTGTATAAAGATAACCATCGTTATTTGGAATATAATGATGAATATGTATGAGAAATATTATAAAATCTCAGAGGATATTTGTGCCTTAATGACCAGACCCAACATATTTCTGTATTCGCGAATTTTAAGGCGCGTTGTGATGATAGATCACGCCGTTTCTTGGAAAAACATCTCCAAAGACCATGCCATCAAAGTCAATAAGTATTACGAGCTCACTAAAAACTCACAGAATAGGTTCGTTGTAAATTTATATACGGTAGAACTTGAACCGAAAGATATAACCGCTAAAACTCTCTACAACCTACTAAAAGACTTGTACAGAACTAATATCAATTCATTCTTGGAACATACTTTGAAGACAGCAAAAGTAGGTTCGCTTTAAATTTGGTTAGGTAGAAAGAGGAGCTTGGACAGTGGAGATGAGTGTATAACGCGTGTTAAATAGGGGTCCCGTAAACCTACACTTGGGTCGCAAGTCCCAGTCACTGTTGAAGCTCCTCTCCCTGCAACGATGGACCCGGTACCCGCACGGTGAATCCATAGAATGCTGAGAGGTTTCGTCTCTACTATAATAAATAATATTTAAACAAAATCTATATGTAATTTTTTACCTTCCACTTGGTTCATTTGTAAAACTATCAGTAATAAGTGGTTTTGCTTATACACATATATGCTTAATATGTACACAGTAAAATAGTTTTTTAAACCAGTTTATGTTTATTTTTAATGGAAGATGTCCACATAAGTTAAACATTATAAAATAGTGGTAGCATAAATTAAATCTATTATTATTATTAATAAAAATCTATTATTATTACTACATGCATGCTTAATCATAAAACTACATTTATACAATCTGTCTAACATTCACAATGATGGCAGTATTTTTTTTTGAAAATTCTTGAAAAGGTTTAAATAGTCACAGTTTCTCAAAAAAAAGTCTACAGTCGTTATAAAAAGACTCTAATTATTAAACTGATAAGTCGGATATGGACTACAATTTTTGAAAAATTGTCGGAATTTCGTATGACAATTTTTTTTTCGTTTATTCCCCCAACAATAATTCTCCAATGCCATAAGGTTAATGACCTCACAAGCCGCATAGCAAAATATAAATCGTTTGTTTTTTTTTTAATTTGCCTATTGGACAATTTAGCTTTTATCTACTGTTAAGTATATTTCAAACACTTTCAGCCCTCTATATTCATACTATAAAATAAAAGATACATTTAATTTCTATTTTATTAAATTAAGAAAATATTAATAATATAAATAAGTTTCAATACAGTAACAAAATTAGAATAGAAACAGACTTGTATGAAAAAGAAATCATTTACATCTGGAATTATTACCAGAAGTTGCAGGTTCAAATCCTGTTTGTATCGATGAGCTTTTGTTCTACATATATGTTATAGTAACATTTTTTAAGTTTTTAGTGTTAGTAAAATTTTAGCACTTAAGTTCAAAATAATAATGAAAGAAAATTTTTCGCTGCGCTTTTTAATAACGTCTACCTCGGTGACAGTATATCAGCTTATATGCACATACATATATATTTAATATTATACCGTAGGAGTATTTATAAATATTTGCCACTTTTCAATATAAATTCATAACTTTACTAAACTGTTAGCCCTGTCAATAGAAATACTAATCAGTAGTCGTCTTAAATACGCAGTATAAGTTGAATACAATAAATTTAAAATTATTGCCATATAAATATATTCCCCCATTCAACTGGGTCTAATCTTTAAATCTAAAAAAATGTGATCCTATACATTAGCTAATTGTATATGTATATAACATGCTAATAATAAGTTATCGAGGAAATAGATGTCTTAAAATATAAATACAATAACAATTAAAAATATATTTGTTCCTACTTGTTATTGATAATATCTTGGCATACAGTTATAGTTTAATTGCGACTTTAGATACATACGTAATGTTTTTATTCAATATAATCTATTTACAAAATAATAATATGTATTGCGTATGAGTAATTAATATACTATTTTGTATTTAAAATAAAAAAAATAGTATTGCAATGAAACTTTTTGGTGACTGATAAAAAACAGGTAATGCAAATTGCATCAACAAGTTTGATACTTTTGACATGTACTTTTCCCGCCTAAATTTCCTCATGTGTAATTATAGATACTTATAATACATTTCTTCACAGATCTCGCTGTGGAGCTGGGTGTGGTGCCAATAAACTACGAATGGGTGCTCAATTGTCTTGGAAACTTCTCGTTGGAACCCATTTACGAACTATTATTATGTCCGGCCTCTCTGTTGCCGCCGATCGTTGCAAAATGGCCGCCAGAACTTATATCACATGATGTTGAATAAATATTGCATCATCTTGTTGTTTTTACTTTTGTTTTACATTTATTTTTCTGGAATTGTATGAGTAAAGTAGATTTTATTCCTTTTTAATGTCTGTGAGACACAATCTCGTTAGACTTTGTCATATTCTAATGAAAACATATTTTTATTTAAAAAATAGGTACCATTTCCAATACTTTTCTGAACCCTAAGCAATAAAGTAACCAAATTAACTTAAAAAAAGATTCTACCACAACAATTTAATGTCTTACAAATTGGGACACGTAATGTGAAAGTTGTTTTAGATTTTTATTTTATGTTTCTATTATGTATAAATCTACTTATAATTGGTCGTTTGGGTGGAAATTTCGTAATTTTCCTTTTGTGTAATTTTGAAATAATACCACAATAACGATTTGAAATTAATATTACTAAGCATTTTAAGGCATTAGTTCAATATTAAGTTATGATAATCATTGGAATTCTAAACTACATTAACAGTAGATATGCTTAATACTTATTATTTGCATAGTTTTAAAAAGCCCTTGATCACGGTTGCTGCAAAGTAACCGAAACATCGGGACTATGCAGATAAAATAATTTAAATCGTGTACCTAGTACCTAAATCCGAAAATATTATTTTATTTAAATTAATAAGAAAATCTTATATATATCATTTGTTTACATAGTCGCATAACTTACGGAGCATTAACGGTTTTTCTATTGTAGATCTCCGCACAGTAGGTACAGTATTAACGTAAGTGTTACAATGAGAAACGGGAACGACTTCGTATGTAGAGTAATAATGTAAACTCATACTAAGTATACTGAATTTGTACCACTTAAATAGTTTGTCAGATCTACAATATAACTGTTTAATTATAAGCACTTAAGTCTATGTGGCTAAGTAATTATCATTACTTATAGTGTTGGACGGAGCTCTTTTCAATATGGCCATATATTTTCGGGTTTATGAAATTAACAAATGAATCTTCTGTTTACGAAATGCCACCAAATCGTTATGGGCAGACAAATCTCTTACGACCCAGCTCAACTATTGTCCGCGATCTAAATAAGGTTTGTGGTGCAAAATATTATTATTAATGTAATAAAAGACACAAGATATTTCTCATACATTTACTACCGAGACAGAACTTTTTAAGACTACGCCTACAACTAGTTTTTACACTACGTACAGAGAGTTTACAACTGTTCATTCAAATATCTTCACTTAACACTTAATAATATGAATAAAAGTTATTGATAACGAAACGGAAAACAATTGGTATGTAGGATGCCGATGCAAAAATTATAGGATATATCCTGATTTTACGAAATGATTTTTCAGAACGTAATCTATTTATTCATTAAACGTTTTTAAGTACATGTATGGAAAAATCCATTAACGAAATCAATTTTCCAATTGTAATCTAAATGGATGTGATTCATAACCGACCACGTGGTGACCGGTGACTGGTTTGCATCCGATCATACGATGTACTGTGTACATCATAATCGTGTGCCCCTTAGACCCACGAGGTCCAACACGTTTCTCTCACGCGATGACGCTACGTCTGTTCAATCTCCATTAAACATGTTAACTGCACTTTGCACCCTTTTTTATAACGATTCTTTTGAACCCGTAGCGATATAACTGTTTAGGTGTAGGTATCTATTTACCAATTAACCTTATACTCAGCTAGAACTTTCTCATTAATAAAAATAAGTAATCAAGCAATAATTAATGCAGTTTAATTGTTATAAATATTTAATTATATAAGTACCTTTGTTAATTTTTACTTAGTTAGTTTACTAAAAGATTTTAAATAAAAAAAAATAGTAAAAGAGTTGACATTATGCAAGACTTACATATTTACGTAAACTTGGAAGCTCAACGGGAATTTAACAGTTATTTTAAGACTAGAATTATTTTTGAACGAAGTTAAAAGAAATTTCGTTTTTTTATCTACAATTTGTAAATACAACTGTGGTTTTTGTTCTACTTACATTGGCCTAATTTATTATTATTATCTATTTAAAAACTCTTAACTATGTCCAATTACAAATTTATTATACTTATTAACTCAATAGTTTAGTTAAATAAAAAAATGACTGTTTTTATAAAAAAGATAAATAAGTGTATATTACTTTTTATAATATTATGGCAAATCATAAATATTATATAAGTAATCTAGTAGAATAATTATCAATTTAATAGATTTTTTTTTTGTATAAAGAAATAAAAATTACACGAATGTATCAATATGCTAAACAGCTGGTTAGTAGAAAACCTTGCTTGTGTGGTCAATGGTCCGCAATGAACAGCTTTAACCATAAAAACATCATTGTATATGAAATTAGAAACCAATATATATATATTCTAAAGGTTTGATATAGGATGCATTATATTTAGGACCTGATAAAAGGACCATAGTCGTAGCATCAAGCCGTAGCCGAAATATCAATAATACAGTGTGTCCTACCCTTAAGGGTATTTCGGGGGGAAAATTAAATTATATTACAATATATGTGATATATTAAGTCGAATATTAGGTTTTAATGGCTATAACGACTAAGGTGATCGATTAGTTTGGCTTCGGAGTTTGGATTGTGACCACCAGAAATGTAAATCTTATCACAAATACCTATATAATTATATACGCTTCGCTCAAGTTAGAATAAAGGCCCCCACGAAAAATTTTATTCAAGTGAGAATTTAGGCTACACCTCGGGCTTTACTTTCTATTGTCTGAATAAATATATGAGGTTGAACACATCTGCCTATTTCATATAAAGAGCGATTCTCGATTTTCCATTATCATCATGAAATGCTAAAATATAAGAGAATACTATATAATTGTTTAACCATAAAGGTTGTCTACGTACCTATTATGTAAATAAAAAAAGGAGATCTGAAAACAGATATTTAAATCATTACAATAGATCCTTTAAAAAGATCAAGTTATTGAACTTTGAAGTAAATATTTTCAATTCCGCTTTTTTTCTAATAAGATTGAAAGTTGAGAAAATACAATTTGTTTATTACAGTAAAATATTTTATTATGAACGATCTGTACCTATACTGATATACCATCATTTTTAAGGGCTTGTGTAAAGTAATTCTAAACTTATACGAAAAGCGTTACTGACTCAATTTTCAGTTGGTTGTGAAATGAGAAATAACACGATCAAAAAAGTCATTTCGAACGATGGGTTGGCTACGTGACGTGGTACTAACATCGCGCCACCTTGTCATCCAATCCACGGTGTGCTTGCTTGTCGCCGCATTGACTTTTAGTTCGCATTAGACCGCTACACGCTGCATGAAACGCGACGAGTCATTTCGGTTTTAATAATATACTTGAGATATTAAATAGTTATCGATAAATATAATTTTCCGAAAACTATTGACCTAATTTATTGCATCATTATAAACAATATATGTATATAAGTAAGTGCAAAAGTGTTTAAATAAGTTCAGTAGTAGTATAGAACCAGTGATAGGAGTTGTTATATTTGTGTTTGTGTTTTTTTAATATTATTTGGTAAGGCGGTAATTTAAAATTATAAAGTGATAAAAATTAAAACGGCTTAGGTATACAATTTCTGCTATTATTTATATTTATTTCACTTACTAGGTTAGTTATTATGCGTTCATATTTTCTATTTAACAATAAAATAAACTCTATATAAACATTAAAACGTTTGCTTTTGTGTGCTAAGTGAAAATAATAATATATTTCGAGGATATTTACGAACCGGCAAAATTGCTTAGGCTCTTAAAATATAATATTTAAACTTCTATATTTAGTATATATTTTTAGTTTAGCTGTTCGTAACGAAATAATTTTTAAGTAACGTTAAAAAATTAACTACGATATGCGTTTTTTCCATTTTCGCCAATAAAGCAAATTGCAAAATGACATTTTGAAATTGTCACATTTCAGTTTCAGCCACGGGAGAAATTAATATTTTTCAAATTTTTATGTAGGTATAGTTTCATCTTTCTGTGCGATTAAAATAATGGTCAATTCTACATAAGATTTCACACTCAACGTCAAAATTTACTTAGTATTAAAAATGATAGCAGTATAAAATTGGATTAATTCTTGTGTTTGTTATAATCGCTTTTGACTGTATTGTATTGTTCGGGTTTATACAGATCATTTTAGAACGTAAATTATATTAAATTGTCTCATCAAGAAACATAGCGTATTATAAGTAAAGGCATTGAGATAATTAAACCTACATTATTTTAGGCGAAAATGGCACCGAATTCGAGTGACGCCAACGGGGTGTTATTTGAAACGGATGCAGCCACACCAGATTTGGCTCTTCCTAACACTCCAATCCAACAAGCAGACAGTTACCCAAGAAAATATGTATGGAGAAATATCATTGCATTTACATATTTGCACATAGCTGCATTATATGGCGGATATCTCTTCCTATTCTCTGCGAAATGGCAAACAAATGTTTTTGGTGAGTATCTGAAACTTTTACATTATTTCACATTAGTACAAGTGGCTTTCTCATTGTTGATTTAGATTATCTAATCTGATATTTTTTTGTATTTTATTAACAAAATTTGTTATTTTTACCTTCAGTATATAAGTTTTAATAAATTTTTATTTCAGCTTACATCCTGTATGTTATGTCTGGGCTGGGTATCACAGCGGGGGCTCACAGACTCTGGGCTCATAAGTCATACAAAGCAAAATGGCCATTGCGTGTTATACTTGTAATTTTCAATACTTTGGCATTCCAGGTAAGAATATCAAATATTTATATGTTAAATACACTATCATGTGACTTGGCAAACATACAAATATAGTACAACACTGCATACCACACATTGAATAGAGTTGCAGTCTGTCTTTTCGCTTTTTCAATATATATTTTTTTATATGGATATTTTTTTGAGGTATATATAATGTTTAACTAAAAGTAAATCTACAACAAAGCATTCTATATAGAATAAACATATACACATATTAAAGGTAGCTAAAAGTTAGCATATTACTAAATCATATCAAAAATATATGAAAATAATTGAGAATAATGAGAATTCTCTGTGGTATGATAAAAAACTTGTCCCGTAAAATTATTTAAAAACTAATTTTATGCTTATATTATTATTGGAACAAATTTTGCAGTAGAAATATTATAATAATTAACTCTTAGAGAATAAAAATAATTTAAAATGCCTTTCGCTTAAAACCTTATTAGTTACAATATATAAATCTATAAAATTAATTTATTCAACTAAATATCTTTAATATTTATTTTTTTTCAGTCTTTATCTTGATTATAATTTTTCTTAGCACTTGATAATTTTGAATACTTTATTGTATTAAATACCGTGACATCTTAAAGAGTGTAAAACAGATAAGAATAATACAATAACAAAATATTACATGGCTTTTATTAGGATTTTTTTTATTTAATTCAAATAAGAATTAAATTTCTGATAATTGTAAGGAATAATGTTCGTCTCTTGACAGCATGTACAAGGCATGTTACTTATATGGCCGCAGCATTGTTATTTAAAATCATGCTTTATACCATGCTTAATACTTTGTTGTGATCATGTACACTTTATCTCTTTGTTGAATCATGTTGACAAGGGATCAATCAATGTCATGATAAAAATTACCAAATTTATATCTCATGACATAGTTTATATATATATGTTCAAGGGACTTGCATTTGAATTCATTGTGTTTGTTGTACAATTTTCCTGTCCTCAAATTGTATTTGGCTAACGGCTATCCCTATTTCCTCCTGGCCATGTTTGTAATTTGAATAAATATTTGATTACCTAAAACCATTTAGACCTTTCAATAGTCGTTTGAACAAAAGATTTGAAGGTCATTACCATGTCTGTGTCACCGATATTTGTTTTCTTTTCCTTTGTTTGATGAGGATTTTGCAAATAATTATTATGTTTAGTCGGAACAAATGTTGTGTTTGCTTTGTTAACTAGGATACATATATTTATTTATTTATTTATTTATGTACCAAACAGAAAAAAATAGTTACAATAAAAGTATTATAAAAGAAATGTGATGTACAAGGATAACTTATCTCTTAAAAGAGATCTCTACCTCTATATTTGGTATTGTAAAGTAATTGTTATTATTTGAATATTTGTTCTTTGTTCTTTTTACATTTGCTTTTTATTGTTAATATGTTGATCCAAATTTCCTGATAATGAGATTGATCAGATGACTATTGTTTAAAATCTTTGTTTGCAACTTTTTTTATTATTTTGATGCATTTATTTTATTAGTAGTATTTTTAGATATTTTTTCTCCTTTCGTAAAATAATGAAACTTAAATCTGCTTATAATATTTTCGTTAAAATTTAATCTGTCGTTTGAAAAATAGTTTTCAATAAACTGACAAACATTTTTATAAACGTTTATTATAGGATCGCAGCAAAACCATTATGTAGAAATATAATAATGATTTTAACTTCTTTGTACATATATATACTATTTAAATGTCCGATTCTAACTGTAGCTTCTAGCCGATTTTGCGAAACAGTCTATCATTAAATTCGTTTCGCTCGGTATTTGACCGCGTTAAAGTGAAATTTAAACCTCACAAAGTGCAAGGTCAAACCCATCACGTAATATTATAAAGTAATTTTTAATTTCAATTATAAAACCACATATTTTATAATTAAAAAACATAACCACATAAAACACATAAAAACGCCTTAAATAAAATATAATTATAATAATCATACATGTGAATGACGTATTACAAAAAAAATACCCAGAAAAGAAGGAAATATTTTATTTAACTAATATTTTATTTAACTTTTTTTTAATATGAATTAGTTTTTTGCTAAATGCACTTATAAGAATACAGTAATCACATTGTATTCTCAGCAACTTGATAACATGTTACACGGCGTCTGATAAGAATGACCTCACGTGACAATAGTTTGTCCTTCATGCACTATGTCCATTATAAGAAGAAACTGGTATCCAAATTGGATACCATGTATATATATATATGAAAATATATATATGAAAATATTGTTTACTTCTGAGTTGTGGGTCTATTTAAGTCTGGTTACATGAATAAGAAGTTAAATTTCGTTAAATATCGTATTTACACTGTTAGTGGATTTTTAAAATGTCTATAAATGTTTTATAATACGCCCTTTCTTTATAGAGTTTTTTTTATATATAGCCTAAATCCTTTTCGTATAAAAGCTTTGTCATTGCACATTCTACAGGAATGTTTTAGATCAGTAACGCCTCGTTGTTATGCGTTAGTCCAAACAAAAAATCTCCAAGTAATGATGATGTAAAGTTGATGTAACTACACGCACACAGACACACACACACATGTACAAATGTAAATACACATGAGAGTATATTACGTATTTATTATTACAAAGCACAGAAAAAATAAATGGATAATAAACTATAATATAGCTTTCATAAAAAGAATACCACATATTGAATATAATATGTAGGTATTTCATTATATTTGGTCACAGTTTTAATTATAATCCAAGGCCAAATATTTTTTCTGATACATTTTCCCATCATATTACTTGTAATGAATTTAATTTCATTATTACTTTACAAGTTGTTCTTAAATTTTTCGTGATGTCACCTCTAGCCAATACTAAAAATAGATATGTAGGTATATGCGTCATTTGTTATTAGAATTCTTGATATATATTGAGTTTATATGGACAATATTTGGAATACTTCTAAGTTGGCCAATTAGTGTAATAAAGAAGAGAAATATTGGAATTTTAAACTCAATTTCATTATACCGTACGCTTTCCCAAGTTAGAACTACATACGTAGCGTTAACAGTTTTCATTTATAAAGCTTCGCACGCTACATTATTAATGAGAAACGAGATACGCTCCGTATGCTGTGACGATGCAAACTCAGACTAAGCAATAAGCATACAATACCACGTTCGTGACTATAAGACATAAGTTTTTTATTCTCCACTTAATAAAATACGGTAACATAGTCCTATACATTTTTTATTACTATTAATTTCAAAATATATCAATAGGTCATTCAATAAATACATACTATTATTATTACATGTTTTTATGCAACAACATGAATGTGTCTTTATATCATATTTTTTTCATCTAGGACTCTGCTATTGATTGGGCTCGTGATCATCGTATGCACCACAAGTATTCGGAGACCGATGCCGATCCTCATAACGCTACACGAGGCTTCTTCTTCTCACATATCGGCTGGCTTCTGGTCAGAAAACATCCCGAGCTCAAGAGGAAGGGCAAAGGTCTAGACCTGAGCGATCTATACGCTGACCCAATCCTTCGCTTCCAGAAGAAGTGAGTCTGAATTTAATTATAGATATTTTGACGAAATTATAGCCAATTATCCAATTATCCGGTTATTTCTCGCCTACGTCTTGAGTTGTTCTATTAATTCCTTCTAAGATTTTACATATAATCAGACCATGTAATTTTTGCGAAGTAGTTGGACCCTCAAGAAAATTGTAACATTTTATGCACGTTGCATAGTTTTGGTGATGGTATTGACTAACATGAATAAATGTTTCAGATACTACCTTCTCTTGATGCCTATCGGTTGTTTCATCCTGCCGACAATTATCCCGGTCTATTTCTGGGGAGAGACGTGGACGAACGGCTACTTCGTGGCGGCCATGTTCCGTTATGCGTTCATCTTGAATGTGACCTGGTTGGTAAATTCCGCCGCCCACAAATGGGGTGATAAGCCCTACGACAAAAACATTCAGCCCTCCGAAAACATGTCAGTTTCACTGTTCGCTTTGGGCGAAGGCTTCCACAACTACCACCACACATTCCCGTGGGATTACAAAACCGCTGAACTGGGTAATAATAGGCTGAATTTCACGACTACCTTCATAAATTTCTTCGCCAAAATCGGTTGGGCCTATGACCTTAAAACTGTTTCTGATGAGATCGTGAAACAACGAGTCAATCGTACTGGCGATGGAAGCCACCATTTGTGGGGATGGGGAGATAAAGATCATTCCAAGGAAGAAATCAGAGCCGCCATAAGAATCAATCCGACAGATGACAAAGAGGAATAATTTCAGTATGTACAGAAACTGTCCCATACGTTACGATATCTTCACTATATACATAGATCTGATTTTGTATCAGAATATAAATTTTAAGAACCATAAATATTATGGTTATATAATATGTTTTCGCTTATTTATTTAATATAACGAGTAGTTTTCGAATTTAGTGACATTGAAAATGTCTAAGAACACATATTATAATACATTACAGTAGAGATTAAAATAATGAAGCAAAAAAAAATAATTTTTAAATGCTTTGTATGATTTATTTTGTTTAAATTAATAAGTATGTAGTTTTGCATATTGATTGCACCAATTGCTTAGTTAGGTGTTGTGTTGGGTATATTAAGTGGTTATCTGTTAGCCGAGATATATACAGGATTTGAAACAAATTAATTAGTTTGCATAATTGATATCAGAAATTAATATTAAAAGTGGTTAACGTGAAACCTTTAATTATACCCTTATTATATAACTGAGTACAATATTGTGTGATGGGTAACACATCAGTATTAAAACCATTCATAGTAGATCGTTTGTGAGCACTAGTCTATAGAGTTTTGACTGAATAACCCAGTTTTCGTAGAATCGAATTAACTTAGGATATAATTTTGTAATCGAATATTGTTTTTTAATTGCATTAATTTGGCGTGGACTTTGTTGGACCACTAGACAAGTGGATTTTATATCTATGGGATTTTGGACTGATGTGTAAGAGAAATGTGATATTTAGATGGATAAATAAAATAGGAATGGAAATGTGTATTTAACAAAACAGTTATGATCAATAATTTATTTAATATTTTTTTGTATGTAAGCAAAAAGTTTGAATATAATTTTCATAATTGGATGTTTTATCTGTCATTCATTGTTTCATACTCAGTGTTGAGCTGGCTTCATATAGTGAGTACTTATAAACTGTGCATCATGTTATTTAATACAAATATATTGCACCGTGTGAAGCAGGCTTCCCTTAGATTAATTAAGAGATAACTATTATGCCCATAATGTTGCTGTTCTAAAATATAACATTATAAAGTAACATTGTTTTTTTATTTGTGCAATTCCTTTGTAATTTTTATTCTGTGTTTATAATATAGCAATACTTTTTATATATACAATTAAAATGGCAAAAATTTTGTCGTAAACTATAACAATATATATATAAAAATATTTGAATTATTTAACATAAATATATCTTTATTAGCATTTGTAATGGACAGCTCTAATAACAGTCCCGTGTTTGAATAATTTAAAATCTTATTAACTAATACTTTATTAGCTACAAGCTTATTTAACTATTTTAATATAATTTAACCATTTTGAGATTCATGAAGTTAATGTGCAAAAATTTTATTAACACTTACTGTTTAATTATGCAACTTAGCTTAATCGTAATGTGTCTTAGCGGTTCACCAATGATAAATGAAAGCAAGCGTCTTTAAAAATATTACTTTGACTCGCAACGCACTTCCAAATCGATTTTAGTACTTTTATTTTCGGATGGAGACCACGAAACTGGTTTCTTGGCGTCGCTTTGTCATACATCGGATCATATGTTCTCTTCGTAGAACAAATCTTGCTCGTCGCATTTGTCGGGAAGGCATACGAAGAACTCTATGAGATTCATCAGCGGGCCTCTAGAGAATGGATTTTGGTAGCGACCTCTCTTATCACGGAGGTAGGGGTACCTTTTGTAATTGAACATTTCGTTGGTAGTTAAATTCATGCACGCGTGTAAGACCTGTAATAACAAGAGATTATTAAATAATAGATTTTTTATCAGTTTTATAATATGATCCCTACTAATATTATAAATGCGAAAGTAACTCTGTCTGTCTGTCTGTCTGTCTGTCTGTCTGTCTGTCTGCTACGCTTTCACGCCTAAACCACTGAACTGATTTTAATGAAATTCGGTACAGAGATAGAGTTGACCTTGAGAAAGAACATAGGATAGTTTTTATCCCAGACTTTTGAAAGGTTCTCTTGGAAACGCGATATAACCGAACTCCACGCGGCGAAGCTGCGGGCGGAAAGCTAGTAATTATATAAAAATATATCGTATGAAGTGAATTAATATACATATATAATTTGTGCTAGAGTTTTTACTTCAAGGATTTTTTTGCGTGTTTTAAAACACAATTTATTTGAATTTATTCTTAAATCTTTCTGATTTACGATAGTTGAAAATTAAAACTATGTACTTGTGTTCAAAAAACAAGAGAATATTTAAATTATAACTTACTGAAGTGCACGTCAATATCCATCCAAGCGCGCAGAATGTGATAGCTTCCAATAAACCCAATACATAAAGAAGTCCGAAGCCCTCCAACAGAAGACAATAACACGCGAAGTATATAGATAAGGTGCAGTTTATGGCGACGCTCATGACAAAGAGGAAGAACCACATCCGGTTCCGGACACCGATGCAATTATATATAAAGGGACAATGGTGATCGAAGTATGCGACGCAACGTTTGCAGATACGGCAGTGTTTAGCTCTGGAAAAAAATTATAATACAATACTAACTTGCAAGAAAGTCTTCACAAAATTTGTTAAGAAACTGTTCGATTCTTGTTACGTAAAAAATGCAATAAATAATTGTAATTATAAATTAATACCGTCTTTAGAGAGTAGTTTTTTGACAGAAGTAGTATCGCAAAAGGTGATAGATGTAAATTCTTTAGAATTTTAATAACATTTTCTATATATTTTCTTATTAATGTAGGCTACAAAGACAATACTTAGAAATCGTCATAGTCAAGGTTATAAGGAAATATGATCGAATATTCATCCCTACTAATATTATCAATGCAAAAGTAACTCTGTCTGTCTGTTTGTTACGCTTTCACACCTAAACCACAGAACTGATTTTAATGAAATTTGGTTACAAAACATAGAGTTGACCTTGAGAAAGAACATAGGATAGTTTTTATTCCAGACTTTTGAGAGGTTCTCTTGGAAAGTCGATATAACTGAACTCCACGCGGGCGAAGCTGCGGGCGGAAAGCTAGTTAAATAAATATCTAACCTCAACGGTCTCAAACATCTGCAGGTATGGCAGAGACGAGAGAGTATAATATTCCTTTTCTTCCATTTATCGTAATACGGTATCTGTCTGATAGCTCGGTAGTAAGTTTCCGAGTTCTGTGGTATGTAGCCGGGGTCCCTTCGGTTTGCGATGACCCAACTGAGCCACATAATAGCATTCCAATACAGGAAGCAGTAGTGAGACAAACGCATTGTGTTCCATGTTAAGGGAATGCACTAGAACAATAAAATATTATATTAAGTATAAATATCTTACATATAGCTAGTTTAACATACGGTTTGCTATACTGCAAGATATTTTTTCATTATTGGAACAAAACTTATGCGACTTCCTATAAGGTTGCGTTAAACGTTCAACGCTCTTAGATAGAAAGAGACGGAGAGAGAGTAAATGGGTGAATCGATTGTGAATTGTAAGCAATGTTTATAAAATAAATAAAGAGTTCACTAAAAATTGATTTCTATCCCTTCCTATTGTCATTTTTGTAATATTTTGAAGTCTCACTCCACTGAAGGCTCCACGTACTATTTTATAAGTTTTAATATATGATAATTTTAGCATTTTATTATTTCACTACTCTATTTAAAGGTATTCCATTAATATATTTTTAGATATTGTGACCTCGGTAACCTCATTACGCCTGAGTGGATTACATCAATAGCAAGACAATGTAACGTTATGCAAATACCTAGACCTTAGACATTGTCTTAGACTGTACATACAGTATTGTCCTAAACTAATTTCATAATAACTCAACCATTGTATTGCTATTTATCGAACTGTTACCATGACTGTTGAACTATAAAAAAAAACAAAAAAACACGAAATAGTGTCATCTTTATGCCCTCTATCAATTGTTAATGTCAACATTATTCCTAAAAACCGGTTGTAATAAGATCTATACATAATTTGTTCTCGCTAAATTCGAGCTTATGTAAATTAAATGCGTATTTGTTTCATTTATGTAATTAAATTATTATTTAATTTAATTAATAATTAAATTATTCATTTAATTTTATTATTAAGATCGTGTTTATGCAAGCGTAAATTAAATACGTCAAGTTTATACATACCCTAATGATGTACATAGGGTAACCCCATAGAAGTACTGAAAAGAGGAAAAACAATAGCGGACCCTTAGAGTCTCCCGCGCCACCAAACAGCATCGCCCAAAACTCCGATAACGGCGGTATCCAGTGCGACTTACGCTTCATTTCCTTCGTCAGTAGTTTGACAACTTCAGCATGACGATGACTCTGTGCCAACATCAATGGCGTCTTACCATTCTTATCTCTTGGCTCCAATTCCGCTTTAACCTGAAAGCAAAATTCATAAATCATATACAAGCTTTATACTTGCGAATTTTACAATAAACTATCTATTGGCTATTACAATAACTCACCTTTTCGCAAAGTAGTCTCACACAAGTTAGATTACCAGATAGGCAAGCAAGATGCAACGGAGTGGAGCCAAAGTTATCCGTACAATGCAAGGGCACTCCGGAGTAGATGAGAAGACGGACTAAATCTGCATGACCTTTATATGCAGCCCAGTGTAAGGCGGTGTCACCATTGATATCAGAAAGTCGAGTAGCAGCACCCATACCCAGAAGATAAGCAGCAGTCGCTGTCTTACCATACATACAAGCCGTCATGAGTGGTGTAAGCCCTGAAATAAAATTGATATGATTTATTTTAACAATAGATACGGATATTTCTTACAAAAATTAGGTAGTTTAGACCATTTTGACTCAGTTTCCTACCTTTAAAGTCCGCAGCGTTTACAGCAACGCCAGATTGCAATAGAACTTGGACTACAGATGCGTGTCCCTTACGGCAAGCCCAGTGGATAGGCCGAGGTCCCTGCAAAATTATAGATACTCATATGGAGTTAAATATTTTATAATTAAAACGAATAATTGTATTACATTCTATTCATTAAGTCAGTGGTGGCCTAGATGTTAAAAAGCCCGCCTCTCATGCACGAGGGCGCGGGTTCGAACCTGGCCCTGGCAAGTACCAATGTAATTTTTCCGAGTCATATGTTCTTTCTAAGAGTATTTAGACATAACTAATTAATGCATTCCCAAAAAGAGTTGATGTCACACAGGCGGCCGGTCGTAAAAACAATTAGCCAAAACTATTTATAACATGTAAGGCAGACCCTGGCTAAAGCTGGGAAATTGACAGATAGAAGAAGAATTGCATTACGTTCTATTACATGGAAATATCATTTCTTTTTATTTTTACTCTACCTGGGTGCCCAAACAGGACAGATCGACCGGGGCTCCTCTTTCTACTAAGTATCGCATGACAGCAACACTTCCATCCAGAGCCGCCCAATGTGCCGGCGTATATCCGTGCTGATCACGAGCACTTAACATTTCCACACCCAACTTTTCCACCAGCCTTTCGATGTCCGAAACTTCTCTATAACCCAAAAATATTTCTTTTAATTCATTACTTAAGTTAAATTTACATAACATTTAAATTAAGTACAATGCTTTCTAGTTAAAAAGTTATCACCCAATGTTGGTAAAGCCAATATTCATATGCATATTACATGTAGACATCGCTAAAAGATCAATTTTATATCGTACCCAGATCTTACAGCTTCAAATATAAGCTGATGGAAATCGGAGTGGTGGTTCAGATTGGTGGTGATGCGTGGTTGGGCGGCTGGAGCATCTGGGGACATGGGCGAACAGGGAGGAAGGGACTCCTCCGCTGCCATGGTGCAGGGGGGCGGCTGCGGCAGCGCCCACACGCCGCGGGCCGCCCCTGGACTTGGATATACCTAGATATAAAAAGACATAAGAAATAACTGTCTTATTAAAACGTACGATATAGGTAAGAACAGTTTAAGTAGTACCGGGTTTTAACAATAGTCAACAGAATAAGATTAAGGTCAATAAGATAGGAACAAAAAACACTAACGTTAAAATTTCATTTGTAACAGTCGGTAGATTTAATTTTTAAGGTATAGAGTTCCATTAAAACCTTATTTGAGAGAAGTTACGTTTAACTCTTTTGTTAAAAGGTATTTAGTTGCATAAATCATTATTTTATTTTCAACTTTGAGGATTATAAAAATACTTAGGTACGAAGAAACTTGTCCAATATTACTTTACAATGATTATTTGCAATGTGAATTTCAGTAGGAGCTCCAAACGGGTAAAATATAATATACAATATTTTAATTCTCATATTTTGTGCTTTGGATACCTTTGCAATATTAATAAAAAGTTTATTATTTTTTTTTTATGTACCTAATTACATCATAGACTTGCCATTACATATCTGCATTGCGGATATGTTATTTTTATTAGTTACCCGTACATTTACGTACAATAATAACATTTTACCTTTCTTTTAATAGCAATACTTATTATACATAATGGTGTTATTGGAATATTATATAGTAATAGTTAAAATTAACTGAGTATTCACCTTACTACTCACGGTGAGGCCGACGCCCCCCGCCGTTACAGAAACCTCACTTTCCGCCACCGCCACTTCACACGCAAACTTTAAAACTAAAGCTTTGCCTAGTTTTACTTTTAAAAGGGTAAATTATCACGTACATTAACAGACTGCTTACCAATGAGAACTATATTGATTGTAGAACCAAATGGCGAAGGAGCATGCGCTTAATCTACGTCAAAACTCAAACGTTTTGCTACAATAGACAACTAATACAATTAATCAACAAATAACATTTGAAATAGCACAACTATCGTAACATTATGCATGTTTTATCAATAATAATAAATAAAATTGCAAAATTATATAGCAAATATTTAGTGCGTAACATTAAATCGCAATAAAGTGTCACCGTTTAACTTTAAATTTACTAAAGGATGATGGTTGCAGAGAAATATAGAATGTATATGCTACAGCTAAAATAAGTTTAAAACATAACAATCGTATAAAAATCCACAATTAATTAATTAAATATTTTCAAATTCATTACAAGTGGGAATAGAAAATCCAACAGATAAGAAAACCTAAATCTTCCTTCTTATAGAAAGATATGCAATATTTTTTTTATGTGTTCTAGAATCTACATACGCGCAATTAGAGACATTCACGAAGGCATGCAAGTTATCGTGACCTACTAATTTAGTCATCTCTACGTAGGTATGTACGAGCATAGCCAGAGGTTATTGACTTATATCAAAAGTTATCGTAAATTTTGTTGCGTGCAAGACTACGTTAATAATTTTGTGTTACCTTAATTATTTAGGGTTTAAAGTATTTTAGAAAACTTATAAAGCACTTTTATATAAAAAAAAAACATAATCATCAATTAAACTTAACTTAATAAAATTACTTTTACCGACTGTATTTGTTATCTTGTTGTAAATCATTTATAATCGATTTATTTAGTTTAGAAGCGAAAAAAGGGCATATAGAAAGTATATTAAAAAAGTATTTTCAACGCACAATGCGTAATCGATTTTTAATCGATATTAAATGACTATAGACTACATACTTGTTCTTATTTTCATATTCCTCCGGCGAAGATAAGACTTATTCAGTATGCATAGTCCAAGTTTGCGGCTTCGTTCAAAATACCAAGCGTATCACGTTTCTCATACAAAAACCTATGATAATATAAATTTGCAAAAATTTATGAATAATATCTAGTAACGCTATGAAGCGTGACGATGCCAACTCATACTAAGCATACAGATAATATTCTAGCATTTCGTACACCTAGATCTCGAATTTATTATCATAGATAACTGTTGTTCTGGAAAATTAATTACTTATTATTATTGTTCTATATTAAATTAACACAAATGTTATATAATGAATTAGAATTTAATATTGTGAAATCAATGTTTCATGCAACGATTGCATGTTATAAGTGAAAATGTTCTTGATCAATGTTTTAATGTAAATATAACTTGTAAAAACTTTCACATCGGTCAAAACTAATACTTAGAGTCATACCTTACACATTCCATGTGAAGCGGTGCTTAATATAAATAAATATTGTTATGTATGTATTATATTTATTAGTTGATTTTAATGAAATAAAATAACATATAAATACAAATAAAACAAAATTGTTAGGCAATAAAATAGAGAAACAAAATTTCCTTCGGTACTATTATAGTTATAATAGTTATATTAAACAATTAATGATTCTCATAATAAACATTGATATTTATAAATAAATAATTTAGTCCCTTATAAAACAACAGGTAAATAGTTTAAATTTCACTTCATTATAAAATTATTTTCTTCTTTTTTTTTGTAACAATTGTAAATAGAAAAAATGAATTTAGTACTGAACAAACAATAACGAAAACACAGTTTAAAATTGTGAAAATGAATTTTAATTCAGCAAATTTTATACTAAATGTATAAATATGATAAAATCTAGATTTTGTTTTCACTACCTAAATAGACATCATGTTATAAAAAGTGTACAACTAAAACTAGTAGCTGATTAAACATCTCAATGTGGCTTATATTAGTAAGATCTTGTAAAAGCACATCTTTAAAATGGTATATTATACTTAAATAATGATAAAAATTATATAGTCAAAGCACTTAGCTCACAACTGATGTTGAACTCACAAACAACAGTCATCTTCAATACAAATCTTAAACCTCTAGTAAACTTGAAACATTTAACGAGCAAACTGAATAAATTATTATTCATAATAAGAGACAAACTTAACAATATCGATAGCTCAAAGTAATATAATATTTTCAACAAAACTCGACAGACTGCACTCAAGATAATGTATAAAGGATTATGTTTTAATTCAGCACTATTAACATATATTAATTGATGTTCATCAATGAAAGGAGTCATTTTGTCTATTGTACTGTACTGATATTGTGGTTTACCATTTTTATAACATTATCTTTTTTGCGTCTTAAAACTAACAGACAGTGGCTGGCCGTGGAGCACGTAGCCGTTTAAAGCTTGTATTGCCATAGCTGCCTGATCGTAATTTCTCATAGTTACAAAACCGAATCCTTTACTTTTATTTGTTTGATGATCTTTAATTATTTTAACGGACACAATAGCACCATATGGACCAAACAGTTGCCATAAAGTCAACTCTTCTACTTCGGGGGCAATATTATAAATGTATATCGACCATGTGCTCGGAGAATTGTGATCCCCTATTGCACCTACATGATTAATCCAATGATAAGGCTTCACTAACGAGTTCTTGGAGAAGTTATTATTATTGTTTTTATGTTTATTAGGATTACTCTTATTAGCGTACTTAACAGTTAACGGGTGTAAAAAAACTAGGAGGAGTTGTACCATTAACATTATGTATGGCTCTCTCCGCTTCATATTGGTGTTCATATAATACAAAAGCTATGCCTGACGCAATGCGGGAATTCACTATTTTTCCAAATTGTGCAAACAGTCCATGTAGATCTTGCAAGGTCAGTTCATTAGGTAGGTTACATACGTAGAGGTTCCAATCCGCTTCCGGTTTTGTCGGCGGCTTCAGCTCCGGATTGAGTAGGGCGTGAGATACCTTAAGTGTTTTGTTTTGCATTAAGAGGCCGTTGAAGGCTTTACGTGCCTTTACCGCATCTTCTGGGCGACAGTACTCGACGAACCCATATCCTCTGTTCGCTATCAATTTACAACTTTCTAATTTACCCATGGTAGAAAACAGTGAAAACATCATGTCCTGGGTCATAACCTCAGGAATATAATTGACAATAAGCTTCGTAGGTGATTCATCAGGCCCAAATTCATTATTTCCATGACAATTACCGTCTTGACACGATTCCGACATTTTTTAATTGTTGTCCCGGAATGACATTTGGTTTTGAATGTTACCAGAGCTGACTTTTCGTTCTAAAATGCAATATTAAAGAAACGTAACAATATAAATAAAAATTTATTTTAAAAATATTTACTATTACCACCACATTAGACAAACTAATAGCAATCCTTAAATATTTATCTTATTTTTTGCCAGTAAAAAAAATAAGTTTCTCTTAATAAGTTTTTCTTAATAAGTTATAAATATAAAAAATAAGTTTTTCTTAAAAAAAATATTTCTAAAATGCTTAACGAGAAAAAAGCAGCCATTTGTTTAATTCAATGTTTAAATCAAAAGACAACAAATTTATATTCAATACTAAACCTATTCATCTAATAACCCGGGTAATCCCCGAAATTGTTACTGTTAAAATTAATTTATTCCACTTCAATGTATATCTCATCAATAAAATAGGAACAATCATAAGTTGTTAAAATTTCTGCAATTTTTTTTCCTATTGCGTATTTTTTTATTATGTTGGCTGTTGCTTATACAAAATTGCTTATGCCAGAATTATTATTATCAAAGTCATATATAAAAGGTTAAAAAAAATTAAACATTCACAGACTAAAATCACTTTATTTATATCATAGAAGCTATGCGGTATACATTTATTGCACCAATTCACATATAACAGTATTATTGAAACTGGTATTTATTGTATGGATTGTGCTATTTGACTTGTATAAGAAAAAACAATATGACTGTATAATAATTAAGACATTGTTAGTACATCAAAATCGTACTCTATAAGATTTCTATTAATAATAAAATTATAAAAAAAACATTTAAAGCCACAAAATATAAAATTTGCATGTCTAAATAAAAATAAATAGCTACCTGTATTAATAAGATCACGTCATCACTAAAATAATATTATAATAAATAATGTTTGTCTTCAATTAATCTATAAACAGGTACAGATTTTAAATCGTCCATAAAGACATATTTACAAATAAATATATAGAAGAAAATTTACCTAAAAGTAGATAAAATAAAATGAGCCTCATGATAAACATAGATTCAATTCTCATTGGAATTTTGTCAAATCAATAAATTCTCTTTGGTATGCCTCACATTATTACATTTAGTACACCAAGCGATTGTAAATAGTTTTTAAGCATTAAATAGTCTGATATATATTCTGTCCAACGACTACATCTAACAGCAAAGATTATAAAGATCTACAATTTAATTATAAACATTTTTAATACTAAAATCACTTAAAATAAATAAATATATTTTGATCACTTTCAGCTTTGTATGATTATACCTATTGACTAATAAGAATTAAAAATAACATCGATAAAATATTTAATATTATTGTCATGTTAAGTGGAATTACGTAGTACAATTTAAAGTTTCAATATTGTTTCCAAACTCGCGTACGTGCCGAAGACAAAGCCTGTTATACCGAAAATGATGATTGCTACGTCCTTCCAGAGCATCCAATCGTTGGTTCCTAGTCTATCTGGCCAGAAAGTCATGATTTCAATCAACGGCGGGAATATTAACGCCAATGCTGAACTGCTGAATGCTCCAACTAGTGATATAATGCTGCTCAGATTCGGTATCAAAGTTGCCGCTGTAACTGGAATAATAATGACACTTCGATTAAAAAAATCGGTCAAATATGATTAGAAAGTTGTTTGTTATTTTATTGACAGTTCAATTTTCGTGTCCTGAGAATTGGAGCTCATTATCTACGGAAAAAAAATATGTTTACAGACAACAAAAGAATGTTAAATAACGATGAGTCAATATATTAATTGTTGATAAATAACTATTACAAGCGCTGGGTCTTTTCCGTGAATGGAAACTTTTATCAAAATACACAGATTGACACGTCAAATACACTGTTCACTGTTGTGTCAATGCCGTAAATAACATGTTTAGAATAATAATAATAAATAAACAATAAACTATTACCAATATTATTAATTCAATATTTATAATGTTTTTTAAAACAATATAAATTTTTACTTATGTATAATTAAATCGCCGTTTCATATTACACGAACGCGGAAGTTTTATACTAACAGATCAATTGAAGGTTATCATACAAAGATATTGTAATAAAAAACAGTAGAATCTGAAAATATACAACTATTACTTAATTTCAAATATTGATAAATCCAAATTTTAATATATTCCCAGGTAACCGGTAAATGAGAATTGCACAGAGTAAACAATATGATAACCTGCGACTATTTATTTTATACGGTTTTGTTTACTGACATCAATATTTGTCAAGTGACGTTACGCGGGACATTTTGTTAATTGGTTCGCCCACGAATTGGCTTTCATTTCAATTTATCGATATGTAATATTGCCAAGAGTATGTGAAAATATTTGCTTTTATGTCAGATGTTACGAAAGTATATTTGAAAACGTGTGGGTGATAAATTGAAATGTTCTATTTATTAAATGTAACCTTATATCTTTCTGGTTTATTTATGGTATAAAATCTTTTTGAGACAAATTAATATTTAGTTATATATAAATATAGTTCTAGACTAAAATTCAAATGCAATGTGTGTTAAAAATAAACGCTATAAAACTGAATAATAATTCGAATGTCACGTATAACTATTATTCATTTTATTCATTAATACTTGAAAGATGTTCCAAACATGTGTACATTTTATTTATGATCTAAAAATATTAAAATTGACAAGATTCCAAGACAAATGTTTTTAAACGAAATTCTCATTGAAACTAGGTCACGCGGCGTCTGTGTGGCTATACACTTAATGCGGTGGAGAAATTAATATGCTGTATTCACAGAAGCAGTAAAAGTACGATAGTTTTACGATGAAATCAATTAAAATGTAATTATAACTATCATTGAAACTTCAACGAAATATTACATTATGTAAAATGTATAGTGCGGAAAAGTAATTTTAAATTTTACGGTTTACATTTGTCAATAATGCCAACATAATATACATACATATATGATATAATGGTTATACGACCATTTCTTATTCAACCTTTGTACATATTATCTAAGATATTCATTTTTTATTTCTTTTTTATATTTCCAATCATTCATTAAACTACATTAATACTTGGGTATTGATTACATTTAAAAATATTGGTTATCAAACTTAACTTCCAAATCAGAGGGAGGATTAATTTCGTCTGACCGAAAGATTTAAAAAGGATTTATAGAATTAATATATTTTTGAAAAAATGATACGTTATTATTGAATTTTATTTAACGATGACATACAAAACACAATTAATAATGGCCATTAAAATTCATTGTGTCTTGTCAATCAAAAAGTTTATATGTATATATATTTTTTTGTTTTTTCTCATTCAAATTTATACTTACATGTAATAGAAATAAGAACGAATCTCGTCACAGCCTCGCCGTGTTCCAACGCTTTATCCGAAGTTAATTTAGATTTAATATACGGCCATACAATATTCATTGGCACGTAGAATTGAAGACCATATGACAGGAATATTGCGGCCGCCATTACAGCTCTCACGCTTTGTGCCAGTCTGGAAATATATTAATGTTTAATGATCATAAAATAATTCTCTTGTACATACTAATATTAAATAACATATTATTAACGATGATATAATGGTTTTAATGTATCTCATTATCCCTACTAATATTATAAATGCGAATAACTCTGTCTGTCTGTCTACGCTTTCACGCCTAAACCACTGAACTGATTTTAATGAAATTTGGTACAGAAATAGAGTTGACCTTGAGAAAGAACAGGATAGTTTTTATCCCCAGACTTTTGAAAGGTTCTCTTGGAAACGCGATATAACCGAACTCCACGCGGGCGAAGCTGCGGGCGGAAAACTAGTGTGTATAAATGTTAGTTAGTGTTTGCTTATGTCAGTATTTTTTTTAAAATATTATATGGAATGTAATTACAGACTCCTAATGGGTTCTTAAAAAAATTGTTTTCAATCTTGGAAAGTAATTAGATTGTTTAATATATAAAAAGACGAGTTTTAATGGAAATGATAAGATAATTGGGTTTTTGAAAAAAAAAAAGTATTGATTTTTTTTATGTATTTTAAAACTTTATTATTAATTATATTGGATTTTTAATGCAAAAAACTTGAAATATATTTTTTAAATTAATTATAAACAATTAAAAATTGATAAAATTCAAAAATATATCACGTGACTGTAAACGCGCCATGATTGGTCAGCATACTTGTGACGTCATAATGTTAAAGCAATTTCATAATAGTACAGTGTTTATGGCTATTATCTTTAACTTGATAAAAATATCTCAAATTTATTAGTGAAAAACGATTTGAAAAGTTTATTTCGACTATGTGTGATAAAGGATTTATAAAAGCAAAATCGGATAATATTCCTGATGTTAATATATTTTTATGATAACTAATTTTTTAAAAAAGTGCGGTTTAATTTTGCTGAAGTTCGAGGTGCTAAGACATCAAGGTAAGTCTGTCAAAAAATACTATTCTAAATGAAAATTAGTATTTATTCTCTATTAAATATAATTAATAATTATTTCATTAAATCATTATTAATAAAATGTTATTATAACATTATAAAAAAACCAAAATAACATATATGTACTTTAAAAATTTAAATGTAGTCTGATACAGAACCTAGAATGTTATAAAATTATGAAAATATCTATTAATTGAAGTCCAATTATTAGACAAACATATATATAGATTTACTATTTAATCGCTTTGAATTATCAATTAAAATTTTTTAATGCTACGATTCTAAAGGTTATGATTTGGAGCCCAGGTAAAAAAATTAATTATTGAACTATACTTATTCGATTTATACACTTAGATAAATAATAATTAATAACAATACTATTATGAAAACTTACAACGAAATGATCTTCACAACAAAAAAAAAATGATTTTGTTTTTGAATAATCTCGATGCACTGCTTGAAACCATTTCTTTCGACGTTTTTCGTCTTGTGGAACATTTAAAAACATTTTTTCAGGAGTTGTTTTTGTAGTCTTTGTACATAATGGTACAAAACTTTTGATTATTTAACAATGCCAACAGAATTTACTAGATAAAAACTCAAAACACTGTACTAATTATTATATCTCTGTATGCTACAATGAGCAAAAACTAACATTGTGACGTCACACGCGCTCGGGTTTATTCACGAGCTGTCGGCTTGTCTTCGGTACTGAATTTAAAATTTAATTTTTATTTTGAAATAACTTTTTAAATATTGCAAAAAAAAATAAAATAAAAATAGTTTTGTTATTAAACTTATATATGATCTTTCCATTTATCACAAAAAAAAAATAATTCAAAAACCCAATTGGCTATTAAAGATTCGTAATAAAAAAAATAGTTTATTTTCTATATGTTCATAGTTTATACGCAACACATGGAAATTTTGTGCTGTTAATTGATTTTTTTTCCATTTCAGTCATTATCTTCACGCTAACTGGTTTTTAATTTCTACATTATTCATTTCTCTAACATAATTATATATTTTTTTTTATTGTACATTAATTCTTTAATGAAAAATTTCAGACGAGATATTTTCCATACATTTATTAATTGTTTGAATCTATTTCATTTTTTAAGATTACTTAAGAATATTCCAACTATGTACAGTTTGACAATTTTTAACTCTGTTTTCTAGACAAACTAAATATGAGGATATAACACGAATATTCATAAATGCTTAAACATAATTATACTTTCTTGCTACCGAACTAGTCAGGTACAAAGACATACTTTTTAATACATAGTTTATTATATTTTAACTCACATTCCGACACAACGTATATATGTGGTTAGTTGTGTGTTTGTGTGTGTGTGGGTGTCCACAATTATTATTATTCAAGAGATTTTTAATATCCTGAAAAATTTATGTATAGTATTAGGGAAGAATAAAACATGTAACTCACAGATCGTTAGGTAGATTGAGGGTGATGCTTCCTAATACATGATCTCCATACTTGAGGTATCCAAAGAAACCGATAGCCGTGTACAAAGAGGCTACAATAACCATGCCAGTATTGAGAACGCCGGTCCAACCACCGAAATCTTCTGGGGTCTTCATGTTGTTTTCTAACGGCAAAACCTTAAAAAACGGACTTATTATAAGAAAAAAAAATACGTTTCCGAACGCATAATGGAGTAGTTTACATTTAAAAATTATGAAAGTAATATTTAAGAAAAAATAAGTTTAATAATACAAAACAAAACATATAATATAATTTAAATATATCATGTCTTTGTACTTATATAATTCGATATAAAAATTAAAACTCATATTAACTATAAATAATTAATGTTACCATCAAAGTTAGTTAAATAAATATATATACAGATAATACAAAAAACATATGCCATATTATTAATGAAACATTATAATATGTTATCGAAGTTAGTGATTCAAAGGGCGTCGATGTAAAATAAATGCAATTTAGGTTGAAACACAAATATTATCGACGTACATAATTAATATGATTTATGTTTCCAAAATGATAGATTTATCTCATTATCTAGTTATACAAGTCAATACGAGGATTTAATTAAAATATTTGACACAAATAAAAAACTGCTAGTGTAAAAATCAGCAACAATTTCTAACAGTTATTTTACGAAAGTAGACACGAAATTCGGAATTCAGATAAAATTTAAGCGATTCCAACGGTTTCTAAAAAGATTTCTGAATTTGAGAAAGTGTTATATTTGTCTTATACAACAAGATTTTTCTATTGAATAATATTAAAAATATCAAACTGTAGAATTGACAATATTTTTAGTAGCACATAAGGTATTTTGAGTTGATTAGTTTCTCAAAGTGTATAAGGTAATTCGAAAGTTTAAATTCACGAACATAATAATAAATCAGTATATTGTTTTAATTTAAATTATATACTGTTACTATAACTCCATATCTCTCGAACTGTTAAAACAAGACCACGAATATGTCGCTAACTTTTGAACTGCAGACAAGATACTCAATGTAAAAAAGCAGAATATAAGTAGGTATATATACCTACATATTATACATATAATATATATTTTTTTTTACTATGTACGATTTAATTTGGGAGTTTATTCATTCTAAATTTAAAGGGTGTAAATTCAGATTGTTAGCAAAAATATATTTAAACGTGGGCTTTTAAAAAAAATAGGTCGAAATGAATACATATAGAAATAATAAATATTATTGCGACCATTAATTAGCAATATAAAATCCGAGCATTATCACGAGAACAATTATCGTAAATTAATAATAGTGTAACGAATTGCGAGGTTTCACTATCGCTGACCTGAGTTAAATTAATGGTTATATTGTGAACAAAAAAAGTTTTACTCGAGTATTCATTTAAATAAAAATAAAATTTTCGGACATATTAGACGTTTTTTATTATTTTAAAACTACATACTTCTTCAATTCGTATGCCCGTGATCAAAATTGCTGGATAGTTACCGAAACCTCAAAATTATGTAGGTTTAATATTAAAAACAACGCGTAGTGTATCCGAAAACTTTCCTACTATAAAAAAAAATTCTTGTTATTTTCTTTGGGTTGTCGTCTTGCGTATCGGAAAATCGCTTCGAACAAAAAAAAACGTCCAAAACTATATTTTAAAGTTACTTTACAGAAAGTTTAATTAAAATTCAACAATTATCTTTTATAATATTTTTTTAATTATTTCTAATTTGAAGCTCGTGCTAAATATAATTCAAGAAATAAATAGATCCTGCTGGGTATGGCTATGACAGAATTTGCATAACGGAGTCGCGTTCGAGCCGCCGTAGGGATCGGACGTCTTGGTGTGATATATAGTGGTGTGATATAGTGATTAGGGTGTGCCGTATCGAGAGCCACTTGCTAACATAAGCTAACCTAAGTTAACCTAACCTAACCTAACCTAACCTGGTTTTGTTGGTTTTGGTGTCGGTTTTGGTGGTTGGGATGGGGGATAGGGAGTATGATGGGGGGGGTTGCCCGGGGGGGGGAAAACGGGGAAGTCTATGGAGGAGTTGTCGGGTGTGGACGACTCGATGTCGTCTCGTCCGGAGTCGGCGTTAGGGGCCAAGCGTCTCTTTTCGGAGATGTCTGGCTCCGACACCGAGACTGGGGGGGGGATGGCTCGAGAGTCGATTCCAGCGGGAAGACGAGGCCGCGGTCGCGCCTTGACCAGGGCTAGAAAATTTTTAAGGGAGAGGGAGGAAGAGGAGTTGGAGGCCGCCTTCGACTCTTGTATGGAGAGGAGGTTGGCGAGGGAAAGGGACAGTAAGAAGGAAAGGGAGGTTCCTCCGGAATTAGGAACGATGGGGGCGGAGGCCATCATGGTTGAGGCGGAGAAGAGCCTCAACCTGATCAAAGATTTGGTGGGGAAAAGTACCAACCTCAAGGGGGGGTACTCTTCGAAAATTATGAAGGCCTCCGCCTTCTTGAAGGAGGTGCTTGACGTCCTGGTGACGCGCACCGAGGCAGAGGAGACCCACCGCCTTAGAGCCGACATCGGTCGGCTCCAAAGGGAAAACGCGGGTCTCAAGGAGGAGGTGCGCGCTCATCGCCTCCAATTTGAGGAGATGAGAAAAGAGAGGATTGCGGCAGCTAAGGAGGCTTCGGAGGGCCCAGTCAGCCAGGACCAACTCCAAACGCTGGAGTCGAACATTGCCAGGTTGGTTGGCAACCTGGTCGATGGTCGACTTGCCGCGATGGAGTCCCGGCTACGAGGAGAAGAAGTCTCCCGCCCCCCCCTGGCGGGGGACAATTCGGCCGTCGCCGTGGCAGCCAGGAGGGCGATTCGCCAAGCGGCCCTGCAAAGGGGGGCCAAGAAATCGGCCCCATTGCCGGCTTCGGAAATTCCGGCACCGGCTATATCGGAGGCCGAATTCCCTTCCCTCCCTGCGCCTTCCCACGGGAAAGGTAAGAAGTCCAAGGGAGGGAAGGAGGTAGTATGGACCGCGTTCGGTCCATCCACATCCAGTGGAGGGGCCGAACCAACTGTAACGGGGGTTGGGGCCAATACGACGGGTTGGACGGAGGTAATCGGCCGCAAGGCCCCCAAGAAGAAGAAGGTGGCGCCAGTGCCCAATAAACCGGCGCCGCAGCAAAAGAAGGCGGGCCCTAAAGAGGGCCCCAAAAAAGTGATGCTCCCGCGCTCACAGGCCGTAATTATCAAGTTACGGCCTGATGCAGCGGCCAAGGGGGCATCGTACTTGTCAGTCCTCCTGAAGGCTGAGAGGGAGGTTAATACCAAGGAGCTGGGCATAGGGCCCCTGAAGATCCGTTCATCGGCAACAGGGGCTCGCATCATCGAGGTGCCCGGCTCCACCAGTGCGGACAAAGCCGATGCTTTGGCCGAGAAGTTGAAGTCCGCACTAGCGGAGGAGGTGGAGGTGTCGAGGCCTGTAAAATTCACAGACTTGAGGGTCACGGGTCTCAACGACGCGACGACCGCGGACCGGCTGATAACTGCGGTAGCGCAGGAGGGGGGCTGCACTGAAGCTCAGGTAAAGGTGCGCAATGTGCGACCTGGGCTTCGCGGCACAGGCTCCGCCCTGTTGGAGATGCCAGCTGCGGCGGCAAAAAAAATTGCTGCAGCTGGGTAGCCTAACGGTGGGGTGGAGCCAAGTGCGGCTCTCATATATGGAGGCACGACCCAAGCACTGCTTCAAGTGCTTGGGAATGGGGCACGTAGCGGCCGCGTGCCCCAGTCCAAAAGACCGCAGCGGCTTGTGCTACCGCTGCGGCAAGGAGGGCCACAAGTCCGCCCAGTGCACCGCGTCACCGCACTGCGCTGTGTGCGCGGACGCGAGTAAGCCGGCGGACCATGTGATGGGGGGCCATTCGTGCCGTCCTCCATCCACCCGCGGGAAACTCCCTGACCAGCCTAAAAGGGCGGGAGTTTCGAGGCAGGCGTCAGGAGCTGAGATGTCCGAATAATGGCTGGACATCTCAAGTTCCTGCAGGCCAACGGCAACCACTGCGCCGGGGCTCAGGATCTCTTCCTGCAGTCCATGGCGGAGTGGGCCGTAGACGTGGCGGTCATAGCTGAGCCGTACTGTGTCCCTGCCCAACCTCATTGGGCGGGAGACGCGGACCGCTTGGTTGCGATCGTCACGCGGCCGGGAGCCGGGCCCCCCCTCGCCGTCAAAGCGAGGGGCCACGGGTATGTGGCGGCGGTTTGGGGGGAGATTGCCATCGTCGGGGTATATTTCTCCCCGAACCGTGACCTGCCGGCCTTCGAGAGATTTCTCGACTCTCTCGGGCCGGTGGTAGGGCAGTTAGCGCCTCTCCAGGTGTTTGTGCTGGGGGACCTCAACGCCAAGTCCACGGCGTGGGGAAACCCCCGCACAACACCGAAAGGGAGGGAGCTGGAGGCATGGGCGCTGACTGCCGGACTGTCCCTTCTCAACACGGGGACGGTCCAGACGTGCGTGCGAAGGTTGGGAGGTTCAGTGGTGGACGTCTCGTTCGCCACTCCGACCATCGCACGCAGAGTGGAGGGATGGAGGGTTGAGGCAGGAGTGGAGACGCTTTCGGACCACCGTTACATACGGTTCGAAGTGTCTCCTACTCCTGCCGGTCGCCGGAGTCCAGTGTCGAATTCCTCGTCGCCTCGGGAGGGAAGTCGGTTCCCGCGTTGGGCGCTGTCAAAGCTCAACCGGGAACTGGCTGAAGAAGCGGCCGTCGTCGGTCGCTGGAGTCTCCCGGAGGGTGCGGAGTCAGGGGTGGATGAAGGGGCTAGCCGCTTTGGGGACGTTCTTCAAAACGTCTGCCGAGCGGCGATGCCCCCCGTAGGACGTCCCCCTCCGCGGGGAGCGGTATACTGGTGGTCTGAGAATATCTCAGACCTCCGGGTCGCCTGCAACGGGGCCAGGAGGGCATACACCCGGAGTAGGCGACGCCGCCCCCAGGACGAGGAGCGAGATGGTCGGCTGTACGGGATCTACGTGGAGAAGAAGTTGATCCTGCAGCAGGCCATCCGCCGGGCCAAGGAGGCAGCCTGGCTGGAGCTGGTGGAGGGTCTCGATCGAGACCCTTGGGGCCGACCGTACAAGCGGGCGCGGAACAAACTCTGCGCCCAGTCGGCCCCCATCACGGAGGTGCTCCAGCCGGCTGCTCTGAGGGGGATCGTCGGGGAGCTCTTCCCCGACGCTCCAGCGGGATTTACTCCCCCCAGAATGGCCCGGCCGACGCTGGATGAGGGCGACCGCGTTCCGCCCACCGTCACGGAGTCTGAAATGGAGGCGATTCTGGCTCGCCTCCAGAGTAAGAAGAGCGCACCGGGTCCGGACGGGGTGCACGGGAGAGTTCTCGCTCTCTCCCTGGTGCACCTCGGTGGAGCCCTCAAGGAGCTGTTCGACCTCTGTCTGAGGTCCGGGCAGTTCCCGAGGGCCTGGAAGGAAGGCCGGCTTTGCCTTCTTCCAAAAGGCAACCGGCCTCCGGACTCGGCTTCGGCGTGGCGACCGGTGGTTGTGCTGAACGAGGCGGGGAAGGCCCTGGAGAAAATAATGGCCACCCGTCTCGTTCGGCATCTAGAGGAAGGCTCGGGCCCGGGACTGTCAGAGTTCCAGTTCGGGTTCCGAGCCCATCGGTCGACCGTCGATGCTCTCAAACGCCTGAGGGTGGTGACGGAAGAGGCGGAACGCAGAGGAGAGGTAGTGGTTGCGGTGTCGTTGGACATCGCAAACGCGTTTAACAGCCTCCCACACAGCGCGATGCAGGTGGCACTCGAGTATTTCGGAGTGCCCCTGTATCTGAGGAGGCTGATAAACAGCTACCTCTCCCAGAGGAGGGTGGCAGTCGAGAGCCGGAGGGGGTCCATAGAGTGGTGGACAGTCGAAAACGGCGTGCCACAGGGGTCGGTCCTGGGACCGGTCCTGTGGAACGTCGGATACGACTGGGTCCTGCGGAGTCGTCTCCTCCCCGGGATGGGTGTCATCTGCTACGCCGATGACACCCTCGTCTTATCCCGGGGACGAAACTACAGGGAGGCGGCGCGGCTGGCCGAGGTCGGAACTGACCTCGTGATCAGCCGCATAGAGAGGTTGGGGCTTCGGGTGAGAATAGACAAGACCGAAGCCCTCCTCTTCCGCGGGACTGGGCGGAAAGGACCCCCGCCGGGTGCCACCCTCCTCATAAGAGGAGGGAGGGTCAGGGTGAGTCCCACCATGAAATATCTGGGGCTCACTCTTGACGGAGGGTGGACCTTCGTGCCTCATTTCAAGGAACTGGGGCCGAAGGTCGTGAGGACGGCAGGTGCGCTGGGAAAATTCCTCCCGAACCTCGGAGGACCCAGCGCAGCTTGCAGGCGGCTATACTCTGGGGTCTGTCGGAGTATAGCCCTGTACGGTGCTCCCGTTTGGGCTGATCGCCCAATGAGCCGCAGGATCAAAGCCCTGCTGCGCTCTGCGCAAAGGGCTCCTGCGGTGAGGGTGATTAGGGGGTACCGTACGGTCTCCTGGGCCGCAGCGACTGCCCTTGCCGGCGATCCGCCTTGGGATCTCGTGGCGTCGGTTCGAGCCGAGTTGTTCTCCTATGTCTCGGGTAGGAGGACACTCGGCGAGAACCCTTCGTCGGAGGAGATCCGAGCGGTTCGTCGGCAGGGGGAGGAGCGCCTTATGCGGGAGTGGGGGGAGGACCTGGCGGAGCAGCCGTACGGTAGACGTACAACGGCAGCGCTTCGCCCGGTCCTAGAGCGTTGGATGAGGCGGAAACGCAAACCCCTCACTTTCCGTCTGACGCAGGTCTTAACCGGGCACGGGTGCTTTGGTTACTACCTGTGTCGGACGGCCAGGAGAGAGCCGGGAGAAGGCTGCCATGAGTGCGGCGCTGCGGTGGACTCGGCCCAGCACACCCTCGAGGTGTGCCCGAGATGGGCTGCGCAGCGCCAAGACCTTGTGGCGGCTCTCGGCGGAGTGGACCTGTCGCTTTCGAGTGTCGTGGAGAAGATGCTCGAGAGTGATGGGTCCTGGTTGGCGGTGTCCTCCTTCTGTGAGACGGTCATGTCCACGAAGGAGGCATCTCAGCGGGAAAGGGAGAGGGCGGCTGATGCTCCCTCCCCCCGCAGGCGACGTACGGGGGTGCGACGGAGGCAATTCCTACGCCTCCAATAGCACCCCTGCGTTCCGGGCTGGGGTCGGCGTGGTAACCCGGCCCTTTTGAAAGCCCGGCGTCGTCGGGGTGGTCCTAATTGCCGGGATCGCCCCCATGCTCTGAGGGAGTAAGTCCGGTCTTTGCCAGGACCGGCCAGTCGCTGGTGTGCCCTGTCGCTGACAGATCCGGGGTACACCGACATAGCGGCCGATGGCTTTCGCAGTGGTTTTAGTGAGTAGGGGCCTGCCCAGGCCGAGCCTCACACATCCCTTCCGGCCCCACCAAGGCCGGTTGGACGGCTCGTAAAAAGAGTTTCCACTACGTCAACAAAAAAAAAAAAAAAAAAAAAAGAATTTGCATAACAAAATGAATACTTTATATGTAAATAAACAAATTAGCATAAATATTAAATGTCATGTGTACGAGGAATAAGAGGAATTATTATTTCATGTCTCATATATTTTATCTACTAAATGAAAAACTCTTTAAAGAAGTAATAAAAAAAATGTCCTAACCTTTCCGAGAATTACAACCATCGTCATTTTTGAAAACGAGATTATTTGAACAAAAAAATTATCATCTTAAAATATGTTATACTCTTTTTAAATATTAAAAAATAAGCATTTAAAACACTAATGAGACTAATTTGTTTTTTTGTAGATATTAAAGTAATTAAGTCATAATAGTAAATAAATAAATTAATTAATCACTAACTTATTGTCAACCTTGTGATTAAAACGTGTACTCACATTGATTTATGTATTACATGCAAATAAAGAAGTTTTTTGTGTTATTACAACAAATTTACAGACTTACATAAGTTGAGGATCACAAAAATTTGTTTTTTTTTTATGTTGTAAAACCAAAAGAATGTATTTACCATATTAAAAATATCATTAAAATTTATTATTGTTACATGACTATTACGATAAGAGAGTAATTTTTTATATATATAAAAAAGTAAATTCTTGGAAGAATGTTTTTTGCTTTCAATTTTACAATGATTCTATATATTTTTTATTATGTATAATTGCTATTGCATTTTAGGCATCTTATATGAAATTACCAATATCGAAACGAGATTTATATATCGAAGGAAGAATTTATTTTATTTCGTAATGATACCTTCTTAACTATTTACTATGTTAATTAATTTATAAAAAACACAATATTTATTTGTATAGTAATCTGTAAATTTCTAACTTGGTTATCCAAATAAACAGGCATAGTTGTTTGTAAAATTCCATTTTAAAACTAGACTTTGGACTTTAAATAACACATAGTGAATAAATAAACAAATATTGTGAATGTACCTCAAGAAAAAAATAAACTTAATACACATTCCTACAATTTCACACAAAAATCATAAAACCTAAATTTTCTTTAAATATCAAATCACCTTTTTTTTGTCTTTATGTGTATAACAAGCACATAATTTTATTTAAATAGTGTTATCATTATATAAAAAAATAAATATGTAAATAATATTCATATTATAATAATTTTTAAAAGTTTATTCAAAATGTGTTCATTTCATTGTTTAACTGGCAAATGTGATATTTGTGTTACTTTCCTTATAAATTAGGACAGTTATATTTTTCTAATAAATATTATCTAACAAGATAATGAGATAACACTGGCTACATATAATAATAAACAAATTTATTAACTTACCATTCCTATACCTTCAAATGCGTATATAGCCGTTCCAAAATACAGTGGCAATTGATGCCAGCTTGCAAATGCCTTGACTGTATTTGTGTGAGGTAAATCTTGTAGGATATAATAGAATGTTATAATAAGACCCCATGCCGTCATAATTGCAGCGATCAAAGATACTGGGGTCAAATATTTAAGATTCTTTAGCAAACCAAGTGCTAACATCGGCGGAAATATTATTGCTAAGTAACTGTGTACACTGAGATTAAGATGAAAGAAATGCATTGTATCCTGTAGGTTAGTAGCGACAAACAAGAAGTAAACACAGCAAAATCCTAATTGTGTGATAACAAGAAATATATTGACTATAGTCCTGAAACAATAATATATCATGCAATAAACTATAATATATATTAATATTATCAATTATTATAAGAAACAAATAATATTAAAAGGTACAATTATGTCCTAAACCAATAGAAAAAATAACCCAATCAAATATTAAATTCAGTTAGTGAAAATCACCATAGTGATTATTTAAACAAAATCTACACCATAAACCATAATAGAAGAATAAGTATGCAGTTAATTTACCTAAATTTCTTGGCATATGGACGCAGAGCTATGGGTCCCATAGCAAAAGCATCTTCAACTACTTCAGCGAAACTCATTGCTGGCCTCTGGTTTCTGATGCATAGTTCATGAGAGCATTGAACAAGCATATGCATGCAATGAGTACAAATTGTCCCCATAAATAAAGTTCCGATTACACCTGGGAGGAAAAAACATGGTAATTTATTTATCATTTAAAAGAATGAAAACAATATTTAAAGATTCTACAAATTTTAGTACCAACCCAAAAATAAACCAGAATTTTTAAAAGCATCTGGCATAGCTAGTATGCCAGTACCAATATTTCCTTTTAGTAAATGGATGAGCGTATCCAGATTAGATGTCGGATGTTCCAAGTAGCGTTCAGAGGCTGGATGATAATCGGCTTTCTTTGGTTTTTCATCTTTAATAGTCAATTCTGAATGTGATACAAGTTCCACAGTTTGAACCTCTGTACTATCCAGAGGTATACCGGGTCCAATTAAAAGAGGCTGCTTTTCATCACTCATTTTTGTAAATATAAAACGATTTGTTATTAAAATTCAAAATATTTCGAGCTTGACTTGGAAATTTACATTGTAAAGTGATTGTGCCCTGTTAGTAAGTATTGTCAATACTGAGACAGACTGCGCAAGTACTGAACCACAAGCGTGTAAATTAATACTGATATATGTTGACTGATGTTACTTGTTAGTGTACAAAAATCAATTGATAGCGCTGTCTGCCGATATCATAGCGATAAGCTTCCTTATGTCAAAGTCAACTGTCGACTGTCACACATAAAAAGACTAATTCCAAACTAAACAATTTCATTAAACGCCATGTATAAAACATTTTTTTTTCACAACTTACAATTTTCACTCACTATTTTAACATACTAAAAGTACTTTACTCTTTTTGTATTTAAAAAAAAAACTTTTCTTTTTTATTTTAATTATTCTCTTTATTTTTCCCATTAAAGTTGATAATGAAATAGTCACTAGTCAGTGACTTTGACAATGACAAAAACTTGAAAATGTTATGCAGTTTGTTGTTTGAAAATTAAGTATCTACCTACTGTTTTCATATAATGTATTTATTATTAAAATAGCTAGGGTATTGAAAGAAAACCAAATTTTGTGATATTAAAATAAACGTAATAATTTGATCACTAGCAGTCAGCATTTTACTTTTGTATTTAAAGTAACATACTTCCTTTTGCTCAAGGTTGATCAGTGACACACCGTCCATTGAATATGGGGAATGCGGGGAGTAATCAACAAAAGGAATGGCACAAAGATCAAGCCACAAAGCATACAGACATTGGTTCATCTTCCCCTGCAAAAGAAGGTGAAGCTTTTACGTTTGATAAGAAAATTGACGACGATCGCACCGGTCGAGACGATGACAACAACATAGAAGACGGGGCTCCGTATTATACTAAAGCTGTACCTCAACACGATGTAGAGGAAACTGTTATACGCGAGAGATCCAACACATTTACTGATGGAATTAAAATCGAGGATGTTAAAGTTCTACCAACAGTATTCAAATGGGAGGGAGGAGGAAAACAAGTATGACAATATTTACATTATTTTTTGTATAGTTTACATCATATTACATTAAATATTTACTATGACTTTTTATAAAAATGTTTGATTTTTCTAATTAGGATTCACATGATGTCAATTCCAGGTCTTTATTAGCGGTACATTTACGGACTGGAAAACTATTCCAATGGTGAAATCTCATGGTGATTTTGTTACCATTATTGATTTGCCTGAGGGGGAACATCAATATAAGTATTTTGTTGATGGAGAATGGCGTCATGATCCAACTGTTGTAAGTGAAGTTAACTATCAATATTAAAATAATTTGTCTATTAAGATTCATCTATTATGTAATAATAATTTTTTCTAGAAACTTGTAGACAATGGTATGGGTTCCAAGAATAATTTGGTGACTGTTAAAATGTCAGATTTTGAAGTCTTCCAAGCTCTTGCAAAAGATAGTGAGGGAATTCATAGTAGCGCACAAACTGAATATTCACAGGTAATATGCAATAAATACAGGATTTTTTGTATTAAAATCAGTTTATATGTTGTGGATAAAAGTATGAAATTAATTTCTTAACTTATTTCTATTTTATTTATAATTTTTCGAAGTAAATTCTGTTTCATATATTTAATCTTTATTTTCACAGGAAATACCACAATCAAAGCCTTGGGAAAAAGTTTCCGGGCCACCTATTTTACCTCCACATCTTTTACAAGTTATTCTCAATAAAGATACACCATTATCTGTAAGTATGAAATGTATGTTTTATTGTATTCATCAAAGGTCACAAGAAATCATTATATTGTTATAGGAAATTCAAAATCCTTTAAAAACTATAAAATTTTAATTAACATTTCTTCCTTGTCTGAAAAGCAATGCCACTGAACCATCTATAGATTTGAATTTAAGTCTAAAAGTATAAGAAAAAGAAATAGTATATTTACATATTTTTATTTATAAAGTATTTTACAATAATGAGTGAAATTTAAAATAAATATTTAGTTATAATAATACATTATCAATACAAAGTCATTTATGAAATAGTTCAAGTTTTTGTAAATCTCTTTTAGTTATGCTTAATTTTTTTGTGGTTATTTTATAGTATAGAGTATAATGATAGGATAGAGACAGTACTAGAAATTTTTACATTATACAGGGTGACTGGTGAATTACTATCAATATTTGAGGACGTGATATTTGACGATCATATATGACAAAATAAAAATTAATATAACATAAATATTAATAAACTTCTAAGTAAAGTTAACCAAAAGTTATGTAATTAATTACGCATCGTGTGAACACCCTACAGATTAGGTATACACACACACACACTCGCGCGCGGCGGCGTGTTGTTGTATCAGCACGCCGCCGCATTCGTTCACACTTGAACACTTGGAACGTGTCAACACTTTATTTATTTATACGGAAATTTTGTCAAAAATTAAGTGCCTATTTTTTTTACATAATTCGAATGAGAATCATGTACCGAGTATTCTCCTTAAATATTGATAGTAATTCACCAGTCACCCTGTATGCTATGTTGTAAAGAAATTTTATTCTTTTCTGTATATAAGACTTTTGAATTAATATAAATAGCTACCTAATAAGTTGAAATTAATGAAGGATTATGTCTACTATAAGTTTTATCCTGTTTATAAATATTTTTCAGTGTGAACCTACATTATTGCCTGAACCAAATCATGTGATGTTGAATCATTTGTATGCATTATCTATAAAGGATGGTGTTATGGTTTTATCAGCGACACATCGTTATAGGAAGAAGTATGTTACAACATTGCTTTACAAACCAATTTAAAGGAGGTTTTATGGTTGCTAGTTGCAAAACTGTTGTATGATTAATATTTTCTTTAACCTCCCCGTGATATAAATTCTGTAGATAATTTAAATGTAAAATTTGTGCAATATAGTGAAGCTTCTGTAAACTGTTTTATTTGATGCTTTTTCTGGATCCCTTAATAATTTGACATTTTAAAAGGAGCACTATACAAATAATGTACTTTGAATTTAAGTTTTCAATGGAAGCACACCAAAGAGTTTTTAATGTTTCTGTAAAAAGTTTTTATTACATTTCACATTGGCCAATATGTAACCATATTTTTAAATTATAATTTTTCCTTATTAGGATTAAAGATTATCATACATTAAAATTGTATTAGATAGATTGCTTACATGTGATTTACATTGTTATACATATTAATTATTGTCTAGAATGAAGATTGGTTAAATATTAAAAATATATTATTAATTTCATATAAGCAATAAACAGCAATGAAGGGGAACAATAATTTATTATTAAATGTTTAACAGATTAAAAATTTATATATAATAATATTATACATACATATTATTCACTGAAATTAATGATATATAGTGTAGAATTTAGATCAATTGTAACAATAACAGAAAATTTCTGTTGAGATCTAAATACTTAAAATAATACTTGTAATACTAAATTTGGTAGTTTCATTTATCATTACATTACTTCATATAAATTAATGAGATTATATTTAGGTATGGGTGCCAGAAAAGGGTATAAATGTGTTTCTATATCACTGGCATTCAAATTTGTGATCTCAAAACTTTCTCATTCACAATACCCTTTTAATCCTGCTGGCACCTAATTCATAAAAAAAATATAAATTTATATAATTTTAAACTTATGTTCCCATATTTTAAATTCTTAATAATAGTCACTTATGATTACAATAATCTCAATTGTCATTTCTATGTTTACTTTACTGTTACTGGTAATAAAGGTTTCTTATCAATAGAATTGTTTTTATTCGTGTTAACATTATTAACGGGATTCCTAACGTACATTGCAACTGCAATACTGACTAGGCATATTGATAACACAGTGTATTTCGTGATAAGGATATTAAATAGTAAGTAACATACAATAGCGGTTATAACTAGTTCTAAAGCACTGGCATATGTTTTTAAAATTGAATTCAAATTCTTCAGAAAGAAACTGGTAACGATACCGACAACAGCGCTATTCACTGTTATTAAAATAACAAATATATCACCGAGATATTTAAAGTCATAAAAAATGCCGTCTAACTCTCCCATGTATAGTAAAATAAAGAAATTGCATAAAACTGAATCGAGATACATGAAAACATTCTGTAAGAATATATCTACATCTGAGCCGACGGTTTTCAACAAATATTCATTGTAAGTTCCGGCCAAACATGAACAAAAGTTTTGAAAATTTATTGATAAGAAATATATGTTAAATATTTGAGAGAAAAATTCAGTATCTTCCTTCGTCTGTGCTGTTTGAGCATCAAAATTTTTTATCACACAACCTAATGTAAGAATCCCAAGTGAAATCCATTGGAAAAATGTAAGCTTCCTTTTGAACAGGAACTGTAAGACATAAGTATAATGTATTAATGATTACAGCTCATTTACTTGAATAATTAATTAAATTTAAAAAAATGCTATAATTAATTTTACAATTAATCTTGTATTATTAATTTTATAATTTATAATCTAACAGCAAAAAAGTGGTTTTGATAAAAAAATTTGCTTACCTGGAATATTAATGCTGTTAAAACAACTCGAAACTGAAGTAAAATATAATATGATGTGGGATCGTAATGGGACAAGTTTATAAATGCCAGGTTGTTATAAAAACAGTATAAAAGTGATGGTATAAAGTAATACAATAGTAGTCTATAATTCAAAGCAATAGCTTTAAATAAATTTGGCTTATTCCTGAAAAAAATATATATCATAAGCATAATTCATCCTCTTGGTATTTGTTACATTACATACAATGTATTATTAATTTATATATAATGACTTATTTTATACTGATTTAGATGAAAATTTATATATTTCTATGATAGTTAATTTGATTTATAAATAATACACTAAAAAAGACAGTAGTCAATGAACTAGAATATAGAGCCAAGGATATAAAAAAAAATACTTGCAGCCATCCTGTTTTAGAGACAACATGATGTCATTTTTATTTAAAAAATCCTAAATAATATTCTATTGGCTTACCCCTGTTTGCAAGTATATAAAAATCCAGATATCAACAATTTTAGTAATTCAGATAAAAATACAACAAGTGTTGTATTATAGTCATAAACTCCATTTTCTGTTTTAGATGCTGTTATAAAAACTCCTGTAATTATTATTTTTTTAATTATACACTATTAAACAAAACATAAGTAAAAAATTGATTGGAAATATAAATATTATATCAATAGAAACGTAAAAAAATATACTATTAACAAAATGTATTGATCATAAAATCATTCTCATTACCTTGAAATACAAAAAGGATTATATACAACGAAAATACTATGAATCCTTCTTTATTCGGAAATAACTTATTCCATTCTTTCATTTTCAATATTTTAAAAAGAAAATATTAATGTATAATAGTTAAATAATGGCAAAATATAATAGTTTCTAGCCCCTACACTATCCACGTCCACGAAATGGCTAATACTAATACATTAAACTTGCATAGTGTAGCTGATTTTAAATTCATCACTTTATCATTAACATATTTATTGTAAACAAGAATTAACAATTCAATATCAATAATAATTTGACTGAATATTCTAAGTTTTCATTCTCAGTGTAGCCGTAAACAAAAAGTAATGCAATATCAATTAATTTTTTCTATTATCTTTGTGATAAAAAAAATATTTTAAAATTAAATAATAAATATTTGTTATTGTAGTATTTGTGAAACACTGTTTTGACAATGGAAATACATAACATAATATTTTTCACTTTAGTTCGGTTTATAAATTTGACTTATGCAAGATGATGTTGTATTCTTCTTGAAAATATTATTTCTGATTGTAAAATCCAAATCGACAGTACCTTGATAATGTGTAACGATAAATTTGTGACTTGTTCGTAACCTACATTTTTTAATGTTTTCTGTATGCGATAAATACTATTAACATTATGAGAATATGAGTTTTATTTATGAGAATAGAGCGCCTATAAATGTATATGATATGTGAATAGGTAAATGTATGAGCAATATATTTTCATGGGTTATGGCAATTTACTCACTAGCTATGACATTGTCAGGTACATAGCGAATTTACTATTTACTTATTAATTTTCAGAATGATGAGCTGCGCGGTGATAGGTTGAAAAATCATTCAAGAAAACGGAATAAATAATAAATAGTATTTCTTTTTATGAATAAGAATAAATTTATATAAAAAATGAATAGCCGGGGCGGGCATTGCTGACGCAAACGCTGTCCAGACTGCGCTTTGTTTTTCTTATAAACAGGTTTTTTTGTTTAAAAAAACCAAATTTAATAATAAATACATATAAAATGTTGGGCTGTTTTTTTAATATATTTATCTACTGATGCATGAATTTTTTTAAAAAATTATATGTTTTATACAGGGTGACTGGTGAATTACTATCAATATTTAAGGAGAATACTCGGTACATGATTCTCATTCGAATTATATAAAAAAATAGTACTTAATTTTTGACCAAATTTCCGTATAAATAAATAAAGCGTGGACACGTTCCAAGTGTTCCAAGTGTGGACGCGTGCGGCGGCGTGCTGATACAACACCACGCCGCCGCTCGCGAGTGTGTTTGTGTGTGTATACCTAATCTGTAGGGTGTTCACACGATGCGTAATTAATTACATAACTTTTGGTTAACTTTACTTAGAAGTTTATTAATATTTATGTTATATTAATTTTTATTTTGTCATATATGATCGTCAAATATCACGTCCTCAAGTATCGATAGTAATTCACCAGTCACCCTGTATATTTAACTATTCCTATTTATTTAAATTACTTGTTTTTAACGACAAGTAAATATTGTAAGGAGATTTTAAAGTTTCTAAATTATGTGATGACGTTAGAGGTACATAGTAATTTTGTTTAAAAGATTGTATTTTAATTAATTTTTATTTTAATTTGCGGACGTTCAAGTAAAGTCTTTTGAATTGTTCTTCGCAATCCTTATCATTTCATTTGTTTGCCATATTGTAGAAATGCTTTTAAAAACTTTTTCGCCATCTTGGATAAGCCATAAGCCAGCTGGACTAAGAATAACGCAACAATGTTGACTTTTCATAAAAACAAAATTTATATTCTAAATATTAGCTCAAAGCGGTGTAGATAACTCTCTCAAAAGAAGGTTGCGAGATTTCACCTAAATATAAAACTTTTGACTTCCGGTAGAAAAAGGGAATTATAATCTAGCCCTTTAATTTAAAAATAAATGCAAGTCTTCATATTTTCTTTAAAAGATTCACTTATTTTTCCGGTTCACATAGACCTGATACTCCAATATTACCTATTATAACATTTCAATAATTATAACATTTAACCTATTATAACATTTATTTGTTATTTTATAAATTCATTCATAGGAATTTTGTATAAGATAATAACAGAAAGAAACTATAAAGGTATGAGTCTTTCTATTATTAAGTACTAATGATTGCTTTAATTTTAAAATTATTGTAGAATAGTATTAAATTAATTCTGTGCGTGTGGGAGAGATGCACCTGATACTTTGAGTGTTATTCTCTTTAATTCATTAACAATTTTGTGCAATCAATAGATTGAATCTGTAATTTTTTTAGTAATGCCTATATGCTGCTCAGTCATATATATGTATTTATATTTGAACATATATTAACGAATATTAATTGGAGGTGTACAACTAAATAATTCTATCCAACCATCACAGGATTGACCTTGCCCTCCTTCTGTAATGTTGCTTACATGCTATAAAAGCAGTTACTGCAGTTTGCAATGTTCTGGAGTCGGTTGTGGTAACCCGGCTCTAATGAAAGCTCGGCGTCGTCGGGGTGGTCCTAATTGCCGGGATCTCCCCCATGCTCGGAGGGAGTAAGTCCGGTCTTTGCCAGGACCGGTCAGTCGCTGGTGTGCCCAGTAGCTGACAGATAGCGGCCGACGGCTTTCGCAGTGGTTTAAGTGAGTAAGGACCTGCCCAGGTCGAGTCTCACACATCCCTTCTGGCTCCACCAATGCCGGTTGGACGGCTAGTAAAAAGAGTTTCCCTGCGACATCAAAAAAAAAAATCTGCAATGCTTTTTTATATTTTATAGAAATATACATATGAAGTATAATGATATTTACGATTTTCGCTTGCAGCTATTAAATGAAAGTAAGATTTTATGATAGCTAAGTGTTTTTTATTACTTTAAGTATACATTTTCTCGAAGTTTCCAAAATGTTAGTTTGATTTAAATATGACGCCTAATTAACCCTAGAGCAGTCGTTGATTTCAAAGGAACACGTATATAGAAATTTTAGTTCTAAAAAGCGAAAGGTCGTGGTTTCCTTAAGTTTTATTTTTATCTACGCCCTGGAGAGTTTTTTTTGTGTGTTTGTTCTATTTGATTGAATTAGACGGTGAATCAAGACTTGGAGTAAATTTGCTTTTATTAACTTAAAATAAATAAATATAAGCTCCTATCAAATAAATAAATTAATCGTTAAGCTCTTCAGCTACTGATGTTCAAGTTTTGTTTTATATTATTCGTTTACCTATTTACATAGATGACATTAAAAACCCAAACTTAGGTCTAAGCAAAATTCGGATAACAGTTTACCTTCGTTGCATTAAAGAGTAAAAAAAATTCCTTCCAATTGTGTTTTTTATTTATTAATTCAGTTTCGCTAACTTTTTATGAATATGTATACCTGATTGTAACAAAATTTAATCGTATTTTTGTTAGAAATGTTGATTAGCGCCTGATATTTTTTTTATATGATATATGTTTATATTTGTTTTATTATATAAGTTATATAATACACAATTCTAGTTTAAGAAAGGAGATACATAGCTTATATTGTGGCATATAAGCTTTCAAAATAATTATACCGCAAATAAGTATATATAAGCTTTCAAAATCCCATTTAAAAGGTTATTAATAATTTTCTTCATACACTTTTAAATCAATGTTGCCTTCAATGATTTATTAAGTGAATGACTCTATATTCGACTTATTGTAATAAATTCGTCTAATCAGCTAGAATTTACCAAAGCACTGCTATTTATGAGTATCATAGTACTTTATAAACATTGTTTGCATTTGGTTAAAATGACCTATAATTCAGCGGTATTAACTGAAAAAAGAAATCTTTATAGAAAGAATGATTAACAGCTTATTCATTTAACTTAAAATGATGTACCTAAAAATCTTGAAAAGTGTATGACATAACTGTTATTTAAATTAAAATATTATACCTAGATTGTTATCTTTCAATAAACCAATTTCAATTGTTTTTTCGGTGAATGTTAGTAATATGTCAAAGTCACTTGTTGTCAAGTGTCATTTTGACTGTTCCAACTTCTACGAGATTATTTGTTATGTTGGTTTAATTTGTGGTGAAATGAGAAATACAATTGATTGTTACATTTTATAGCCATTAACGGTTATAAATTCTTTCTCCTTTAAAAAGTTTAGGGTGTAAGGCATAAAATAAACGAGTTTAAAGCAACAGAAAGGGATTCAAATTTTCAGTGCGACACCAAAATGACTCTTGAAGAAGACGACAGTACTTGGTTAATATCTTATATATGCTTTTTTACATTCAAATACTATTCTACATAATAAGACTTCATTCAGATTGAATATTGAGCTTTTCATGTTTTATTAAAAACTTAAAATGTAATAAAAAGAATGACAAAAAATATGTTACAATTTTTCCTTATGCTGTGCATTTCAACTTTCTTCCAGGCTTATAGAATTGGAGTCAGCACTGCTCGATGGATGCACCCCTTGTGAGATTAATCTCATCACAAAAGGTAAAAGAATTCCTGAAAATTTAAGACCTGATGTTTGGTTGGTTTGTCTCAATTGTCAAGAAATGGGAAATCAGCTGCTTCTATTCGACGAAGTATTTGATTTACCAAATCAGAACGAGTTGAGAGATGATGTAAAAAAATTTGTACAAAAACTTGACAATGATGATGATGAAAAATTATCAGTAATATCGGACATAGAATCTATCATAACATTCTATTGCAAGTCAAAATCACATAATTACGCTTCTAACAATGGCTGGATTGAAATACTGTTTCCACTGTTGAGTCTGAAATTACCTAGAGGTGACACATATAATTTGTTTGAAAAAGTAATAAAGCTATATATTCCTAACGGCTGTGTATCTAACGGTGTGCCTTTTCATATACTACGACTGATCATACAATACCATGATCCAGAGCTGTGTTCATTCTTGGATACTAAAAGAATAACACCCGAACAGTATTGCATGCCTTGGCTTAGATCTCTTTTTTCTGGTACATGCAGTTTGGAGGTGGTGCTTTTTATGTGGGACTTGTATTTTCAGAGATCGGATCCTTTCTTTATATTCTTCCTATGCCTTATCATGATTATTAATGCTAGAGAGCAACTGCTGCAAATGAAGAATGAAGATAAAGCTACTATAATTAAAGTTCTCAGTGGCATGCCCCGGGATCTCGAAGCAAATGATATATCTGACTTTTGTTCCTTAGCCCATTACTATTCACTTAAAACGCCAGTATCTTTTCGTGAGGATGTGATTGATGTACTGTATTCCAATAGTGGAGTGGAAATTAATTCTAAATTATATTCGCAAGCTCTGTGTCTCCCTGTAGCGGTTCATGAATTGATTGAAACTGCTACGGTAGATGTCGCAGATGCTGATACTGTTAAGTTCTTTTTGGTTGACTGTCGACCTGCTGAACAGTATAATGCTGGTCATTTGTCTACTGCCTTCCACCTTGATTGTAATTTAATGCTTCAGGAGCCAAATTCATTTAACACTGCCGTCCAAGGCCTATTAAACGCTCAGCAGCAAGCATTAGCAGCAGGCTCCCTTGCCGCTGGTGAACATTTATGCTTTGTTAGTTCCGGAAGAACAGAAGAAGACAGCTATGCGCATATGGTAGTAGCGTCATTCCTCAAGAAAAATACCAAGCACGTATCTATGTTAGATGGTGGATTTGTGGCTATACACGACTATTTTGGTCCCCATATGACTGATTGTTTGGAAGATCACAACACAAATATGTGCTTGGTTTGTGCTCCCAATAACAATAATAATGGCAACAAACCAGCTGAGAATCGACCCAGAGATAATGCACCAGCTATTCAGTTGTTTAGCAAATTATCGTCAGCCATGAAAGCAAAAAGTCAAGAAGTTAAGGGGAAGTTAATAGAGTATATTGTTAATCCAACATCGCAAGCTAATAACGGTGATTGGCATGTATCAGCGAATGATAGAAAGGAACAGAGATATAGGAATGTGCCTCCAGTATTCAGCATCAACGATGAGGATGAAGATTCCTATTCCGATAATCGTCGAGACGTATCTAACAACGATAATTTAGACGAAATGGTAGACATTAAAAATTTCTTGCAAGGACCGAATATAGTAAATAATTTCACTTGTCAAGAAGTATTGTCGAATGGTTACATGTTTGACTCCCATCTTGTGGTGACCGAGACACATTTAATCATTCTACGTGAGATACCAAACAAGAAAGGCGTAGCCAAAGTACTGTCTCGAAGGCCACTATCCACTATTGTAAAGATTACAGCAAAAAAGAGGCATCCAGAGCTAATTACTTTCAAGTACGGAGTACCTGATGGGGACAATTTATTGATCAAAGACATGGATCGATTTCTCATTCCAAACGCAGCTGTTGCGACAAAAATTGTCTCCAATCAAATAGTCTCGCAGTTGGATAATAAGTTACAATAGACTTATTTTATGACATAGTGTTAATGGACACATGTAGGTGAAGTTATCTTTCAACATTAAATAGTAGGACTTATCTTTGTGATAGTAATTCCTTGTCATTTAGATAGCTAAGTGTTATTTAGTTCAAGCCTAAAATTGTCCATCCATTTTTTATTTCTGTGTGTCATATGACTGTACGAGCGAATTTAAAAATAGATTTCATTTTATACAAAAAATGCTGTTTTGGGGGCTCATTTCCTATGAAGGATTAACGCAAAGGTGAAATTATAATTACGCCTGCTTTAAAAATAGTACTTTAACATATTAGATATAGAAAGTATAGATAATTTTAGCATAGCATTTTTCATTAGTCACACAGTTTTGTAAAAGTTCTTGGAACATAGATATAATAATCTTTTTTAAACAAGAAAAAAGTTTTTATAATTATAATTAATTTATTTTAAATATGTTCAATGAAATTGTTAACCTATATTTATATTTTGTTGTATTAAAAGATTATATAAGTTCACTATGTTTTTGTTTTAATATTATGCAAGATTTTTTTAGAAGAAAATGCGCAATCACATTTACTGTTATCAAAAGATATAGCACAATTTTTATAAACACATGAGTCACACGTCATTTAAGCTTTTAAGATTCTTTTAAGATGATAAAGATCTCAAATCTCTAACTAGATTAGACAATTCAACACCAGTACTAAGACATATTTTTTTATTATTTGGCCAATAGCATGGTGTTTATTTTAATATGAACTGTTACGGCGAGTTATGTTTACTGGCAACATCATTAAAATTATTCTCCAATAGATTTTGCACAATTTAGTATGTTTTCTGTGTGTATATGATTAGTTCTGTTTTGATAATTTAAGTTAATTCCCGATGGTCAATCTCTAGTCGACCTTCACGGTTCATTTAGTACTGTTTGCGATAAACCGTATGATGTAATAAAAAATGCATTTTGTTTATTATTTATAATTGCTTTTAAGTGTACTTAAAACTATTTCAAAAATATGCATATATGTCACTTTGTTGAAGCATTTTACGTTACGTTCAATATATAATTATTTGTGGCAATTAAAAATATTGTTTTGTATGAAGAATTTTCCTTTATAATAATGCACACAGTTTTTTTAAATACTAATGTTTTTTATAATAGGTTTGTGTTAGTTTGTCTGTGTGTGTGCCGTGCTTTTTGTATAAAAATATATTTACTAAAAAATATTATAAATAATAATTAAACATGTTATAAGAGTGTATGAGAAATAAATTATGCACTACTTAATAAAATAATAAATAGTTTGTTTAATATCTTAATTCCAAATAAATATTGTTTTTATATATGGCTGTTTGATTTTATCCTTTGTGATTAGCAAAAAAAAATGCGCTTAATTTTTTTTTATCTGTGAGAACTCAAGCTAAAATAAAATTTATTTATCAATAAAATCTGTACCTATTTGTATTTTATAATTACATCTCTTCTAAAAATGTATTAATTTTAAAACTCGTAGATATAATATTATTCGAGGGGTAATGAGGTAAATGAAAAAGCTATATATATGGTATATTTTATTACCTTAATACATAACTATTAACTATATATACAAAGAATTAGCGTATCACTTAAAATTGATATGTATCTTATTACGTTCGTAAAATAAAATCTATTTAAATTGAATTAATTCTATCTAGGATGTTTAAAATAATAATGTCGCAATATAATCTTAAATATCGTTCTAATTACATAAATGATTATTTAAATGTTCCCCTTTCATTCGATTTGTCCAAATACATAACCCAGAACATTTGAAGCCTTATGAAGCCTCTTTATCCAGCCTTGGACGGAAAGGCATAACGATCTTACTCCTCATCATATATAATTGGTCGAAATTCGTTGTCCTTAATACAAAGATGGTGTGTTGGCAGTAAGTATGGAAAAGCTCGTAAAGTTGACAACAATTAATGAAATAGAGTAATGTGATTTATGAAAAATCTTCTTAGTTATGACGTGTTATATTAAATTTTGGCAATTTATATATTTAATGTTCTAACAGCGTTAAATTTTTCGGTTAAGGCTAAAATAGCGTATATTACATCTCGATTATTTTTAAACTTTATTAAGAATTATAACGTAAAAATTATTTGCATAATACCATAATTAGGTACTAAACGATTTACATATGTGATTATGGACAAAAAATATTCATCGGATTTATTTTACTACATTGTATGATTGTTTAAAATATTAAATCTTAATGAAAATACTATTTAATGATACTTCTTCATAATCTAAGCATTAAGATATCTAGGATAGTGACAAGAAATAGTTTTACAGAATTTGATAAAAATGTTTTATATTTACAAGTTTGTATACTAAGTTATACTAGATTTAAGTACATAGTTTTATTTAGAAATCCATTTTTAAAGAATAAAAACGGTTTATTGTATTTTCTATAGAAATTAAGTGCTCTATTTGAGTTGCAATTTAATTAACAAATTTAGTAGGTACTTACATACATATAATTGATTCAATTAGTAGTTATTATTTTTGTATATTTACCTAAATAGTAAAAACTGCTAAAGCGTATCTCATCATAGGTAAATTAACGCGATTGCGTTATAAATGCAATGAAAAATAGTACTGCCAAACAAAAAAAATATATTAATTATTTATAAGTAGATAATTTTATTTCCATACCCTAGAGAGTGATATGTATTACTTTGGCGATTTCAATAAAATCTAGGCACGATAATGGTAATTTACATTTAAGCACTTGATTAAATTACCTTACGCCGATCTAATAGTTATTTTGTGAATATCTTTCGTGATAAAATTTAAAAGTAAACTTGATAATTATCCTATTATTTTGCTCCAATTCTCATCTCTTCTTTCTCAATTAAACTCTCGATAAAAATAAATTAAATTTCTTTTATAGTCACAAATAATTTTTCTCTTTTCATCTCTTCTTTTAAATATATTTGGTTATGAATTACAAAACCAACATATAATTTTATTATTCAATATGTTTAGCACAGGCATGCATCGTACATACGGAGCTTTGTCAGTTGATTTTCATCTTTTTACACTACCTAATAACGTAGGTTACTAGATGAGAAACGAAAAACTTCTCGTATGTAGTGTGACTATGCAGACATGTGCTAAGCTTACAGATTTGATATTATTATATCGAATACATTCAATTCATGCAATCTTGGTCGTATTTTCTCATACCAACGATGTATAGTGAACATTCTTTACACATTTTGTTGTTTGTGTAAAAATTTTATATCACAGCCCTTTTAATTATAGTATGGCGTAACTCGTTATCGAAATATATGAATTAATATGATCATAATATTTAAATAAAGCGACGTTAAAACTATACTACAACGTGACGTGCTCGTTTCAGCAATTGTGTAGTTTGTTGATGGCTCTGCTGCTGTTGATTGTATGACATCCACTGGAATTGTGATAAAAATGTTAGATTGGTTCAAAACATTTGTTTTATATAGCTTAATAAAGACATTTACATATTCTTTTGCATTGAATAATAACGAAACTTATAAGTTATATGTAAATATTCCTTAAAAGCTGTAAGGAAAGGACTTTGTTTTTGTAATTATAAATTGCTAATAATATATAGATACTATGTATTTTTTATGGAACAATAAATTTTGTCGATACACAAGTCATTCTGTGGTAGATTTCAAATACTCTGAGATCAGAAAAAGAGGGGATGAAATAACATTTTTTGCTTCTCTTTTAAGGTGTACACTATACAATCCTTATAAATGACATTTTTCTACAAATTAACTTTTTACGAGTATATATATTTAAACTGATTTTAATTATTTCAACTATACGAAAGATGGGTGCCATAAAAAGAAAGAAATTTTAAACTGTAGGTAATGTTGAGTTCAAAAATTAAAGAAATTTATAATTAAATGACATTATCGTTAAATGTAGTTTAAAGTTCAACTGCTTAACTTTGAATTGTTATCTACATCACATAGGAATCCAGTATTTTTAATCATTCAATCAATGATGACCTTACCGATAACGGTGTCATTCCTGACATCTGCGAATTTGTCCTCAATGCTCCTAAATTCGGGGATTGTGCTAACACAACTGACTTCCAGTCTCCCAGTGGCCACAAGTTGTAGTTCAGATACCGTCACATACAAGTCTCGACCCCGACCTGGTCTGCGACTCCTATGACGACTAACACCATGCACCATATTCGCTTCATCTGGCATCTGTTCCAACTGGAATGTTGTACGTTTAAAACATTTAATCCAACTGCTATAAAGATTTTGTCTATTAAGCTTTGTATAAGTCATGATAATTCGATATGGAAAAGTAAGACGTCACATTAATGAAGTGATATTTGTAATGCAAAAATTTGTACAGATGAAGGAATGCATGTAATTGTATGCTAAACTGTTTTTGTTACATATCATAATAAAAGCTTGTAAATAATATAGGTACATATAAGTTTTCATCTTGTTTCTGATAATAACCACAGCGGTTGCCGCAAGAGTATGCTTTTATTTAATTTATCTTTAAACTTCTAAAATGTTATTTTAAACTTCTTTTAATTTGTTAAAATTTAAATTCCGTACATACATATTTTAGTTTACCTTATCAATTTATTAGTTAACAGTATTGCTGTATTTGTATCTACAGTATCAGATTTAATTGAAACTAATATTTTTCGAATTATACTTAAGTTTTATTATTGTAAAACGTGAACCGATATTTTGTCTGCCCGTGATCACGATTTCGAAAAAGTAACCGAAACGTCGGGAGTATGTAGTTTTGACAATAATAAAACACGCGCAGTACCTATAATCCGACAAATATCTGTTTCATTTAAATAAATACTCGCGAAAGCCTTAGAGATCTCAGTATCCGATTTGTTAGAAATTACTATGGTCATAGAGTTTCTATCTATCCTGCGTTTTCAGAGAAGGTATGTCATAATTACATATCGGTTTTATAAGTATTTGTTCATGATGATGTCAATATTCCGTGTAGTATTCATATGAGGACGGTGTGAATACTGTTTTTGCGTTTATAGATTTACCTGAGACTCTTTAAGGAGGCAACCAGGGGGCCGTGTCGCCACATGGGATACGTGGGTAAGGGCTAGAATTGGTGGTGGTGAAGTCTGATTGACCTCATGGTTCATCAGTCTTTGAAGACCTCGTCTTCCACTCTTCTCACTCATTGGGACGCGGAATTTGTGAGAATGTGCAACCAGCTCATCCATCTATTGAGAAGCCAATTATAGTTAAATATCATATGCATTTCTATTTTAAATGATGTCTGGTATAGGTGTTACAATACAGAACACATTCAATGGTTGTGGATTCGATTATCGGTTTCGAAAAGAAGGGTATGCTGAATATAAGATACATATATATATTCTGTCTTAGTGTGGTCAGTGAAGAACATAGAGAGAAAACCCGTGTATTTCAGGCGAAATTTAGGTGACCTACCCAATATCGTTGTGGAAGCCAAGTTCTAAATCCTATCTAGATTTGAATTGAAAGCCTGAGCTCACCTATGACACATTACTTTACCTGCTGTAACTCATGATGTTTCTGTTTAATTTGAATTTGAAATTGTTTTATTATTCATATATAATTAAACCTAAAGCTCTCGACCTACATAGTAGTTGACCTATTTCGAACCAAATATTTATTTTTTATATTAATTTGTTTCCTACACTACACGAATGCGTTTATATAAAGCTTCAACACATTTTATATAATTTCATTGGGAATCTAAAGGTTTTATCGCTACAGTTGTAGCTGGAAAAATCGTGTTCAAAAGACGCAGACTAAAATATAACTGTATTAAAGCGTCTATGAGTGGCCCTATTTTGCTATCGGCTGTTCCTTTATGTTTGAAAAATAAAAAATAAAGTATGTTTTACTTAAAAACATGAATGAGTACGAATGCGAAATTTTCGCTTTACGATCATAAACGATAATTACGATAATTGCTCTCTTTTGAATATATGTACCCAGATGCCATTATGTTTGACTTTAAAATAAATTTTTGTGCTTGTCAAATTAAATCTACTTTTGTATGCTCCGTGCAGTTATTAAATTTTGTTAAAAACACTGGCAGTACTTAAATTTTATTAATTTTCAGAGACAATTATAGATATTTTCATGGACTTTTAAATTAAAATCAAAAAGATGTATTGTATGGTGTCGTAAATAAATATTTTTTACACAATCTTCATGGAGTGGGTTGTAGATGGTTGAGTAGCCTGGTTAGTTATGTTAGAGATAGAAGTTTAGCTTCTAAAGAAAGTTACCTTAATTCAGTGCAGAGCACTAACTAAGTTAAATTTCTACAGCAAATTTTCTTCTCAAAGCTAACACGGGTTTTAATCCACTCGAGATTCAGATCTTGGTAGAAAAATTTAAAAAATTGTCCTAGAAATATCAGAAAGAATATTATAATGACGAGAAAAAGTAATTTTCTTGTTATTTATGTAAAATATAAGTTTATAAATATCTTAAGGTAACCTACAGTTATAAGAAAAGGTATGCTATTACCTTTTGTCCATTAATAAACCATGTGATATGTGGAGCCGGCAGAGCGGGGGCGGTTGTGCAATTCGCTTTTAACGTCTCACCGAAGCTTAAGTAGCGAGTTGGAAAGTCGATGCGTGGGTGGTGTTTTTGAGGATCTGGAAAAACAGTTATTAAACAAAATTATACTATATACTATATTAAAACAATACGCATGCCTGAATTTATATGGTCATAATAAATTCATGAAAATATTCGTTAAGTAAAATCAACGTATCGCCACGTGAAGATCGATGTTGGTAAATAAAAAAAGGATTGATGACACTCTCTTTTCCTTAAAGTTAGTACCAATATAAGCTTTATTGCGATCTAGTAGTAAACCTTGTTACAACTTGTTAAGAAAACCGTAAACTTCTCAAGCCTGTACTGATTCTATTTATTTTCAATGTGATTTAGCTTAATATAAGTTTTAATACCGATACATTCTGTGACTTAAAATTAGTGAGAGTCAGGATTAATTGCATCCGAAATCTCATTACTTTTCTCTATACATGAAATTCTTTAAATTTATTTTTATATATCAGTGTAAAGTAAATATATTTTATAAAATATAAATGGTAGCTTAAGTCCACGACAAACTTTGTCTAAGATTCTTATTAAAAGACTGCTGGTTTGATTTTCCTTTAAAGAAATTTCTATACTTATAAGATTTTTATGCGTCAATGTTTAATATATTTAACCATTTTATTTGTGTTATAAAAATCTTTTTTATGCGGATGTCTGCTGTCTAGATCCTACAGAATCGTAAGTGCTGAATTTTGACGGTTTTGCAAAATATACTTGTGTTCGGATTATATTTGGTCTGCATAAATAAGACCACGTTTCTCAATTTAGTGATGGCTCAAGAGGTTTTCAATTCACTTTCATCGTAATACATCCTTTGTCTAGTTTACTCTAATTTTTTTCACCTCAATAAATTTCCATCTACTTATAAAAATTGTTACAAATACTTAAAAAGACGTGATTTTTTGCTAATAATTTTATTCTTGAAACGTTTCTGATCCCATATATTTATAAAATAACTGCATTACATTGATATCACTAATTGCTTATTTTGAAGAAAAAATTGTAGTTATTTTTTGGACATTTACATATTCTCTTTTTAGAGTGATTCGTTGTACGCACGAAGGTAATTTTTTAAAGAAGAAACGCAATAATAAGTAATATGTGTTATGTTTTGATTATTTTTATAGGTTACAAAAGTTAATAATTGTGGCATTTTAATTTGTCAGAATAGAATAGTTTGAGAATATAATATACTATTCTCTTTTCTCCAAAGTAATGATTTCTCTTTTCTCCATAAAAGAATATAAATTAATAATATCTATTGCAAAAACACTTGGCATTTAAATTAACGCGTGGTAGTCATACCTTGAAACATTTTTTTCCCATAAAATATACAAGAATAATATTTCATAAAATATCTTTATAAATTTTTTAATTTCAATGATAATTTTTACAACTTTATTGAAATTGCTTAATATCTGGGTATATATCCATTTAATTATCTCGTGAAACATTCCCCTTATTAAACATTTAAGTATAATACGCCTTAGTTGAAAGTAATAGTGCTCTTACAATAAACATTAATACGTAAGGAAAGTTTAAGCTATTTAAGCATAAAAGGAGGTGCAATTTTCAATACTCTTAATGTACTTAAGAACAAACTGAATGAAGAGATTTTAAGGAATCTTGCATTACTGGGGTACATGTGATGCTTTTTCACATTGTTTTTAATTATTTTAATATTATATTATTTTGTATTTATAGGGTGTCTCACGGAAAATTTCGAATTTAAAAAGGCTATAAAAAAAGAACGACTCGATAGATTTCAATGATCAAACATTTATTTGAAAGCATAATTCATGACATTATTTGTGAAAAATTATCTCGGTCAAATGTCCACCACAGCTTACTTGGCAGTACCCTATTCGATCAGTCCAATTTTTCAGTACATTTTCAATTGTTTCCGGCCTTATGGCAGCAATGGCAACTTCAATTTCATGTTTCAAGTCATCAATCGTGCTTGGCTTGTTGGCGTAACAAACGTCTTTGACCGCTCCCCAAAGGTAATAATCCAATGGTGTTAAATCGCAGCTTCTTGGAGGCCAATTCACATCACCATTTTTGCTGATTATGCGATTTTCGAAGATTGGGCGCAAAACATCGACCGTAGCATGGGCTGTATGGCACGTAGCCCCGTCCTGTTGAAACCAAATATCGTCCAAATCATACTCTTCCATTTGACCGAAAAACCAATCAGTTAACATAGCGCGGTAGCGCTCGCCGTTGACGGTTACGGCGGCTCCTTCATCATTTTCAAAAAAAAATGGGCCGATGATGCCGCCGGACCAAAATCCGCACCAAACAGTCACTCGTTGTGGATGTATCGGTTTCTCCTCAACGACGTGCGGGTTTTCTGTGCCCCATATACGGCAGTTTTGTTTATTTACATAACCGCCGAGGTGAAAATGAGCCTCGTCGGAAAAGATGATTTTTCGATAAAACTCACCATCTTCGGCCAAACGATCTTCCGCCCAATTTGCGAACCGTAGACGTTTCGGATGATCAATTGGCTTCAGCTGTTGGGCCAACTGAACTTTATATGGCTTCAGGGCAAGATCTTTGCGCAAAATTCGGTGCGTAGTTGACCGAGAAAGGTGCAACTCTTGCGCTCGATGACGAATCGATGTGGATGGCCGTTCACGAACACTTTGTTCCACCGCAGCGATGTTTTCGGTTGACCTTGCTGGAAATGGACGTTTACGTGTTGTTTTATCCAACAGTGATCCAGTTTCGCGCACACGATTCACAAATTGCCGCACATATGCCTCCGATGGCAAATCTTTTTTGGCAAATATTTTTTTCAAATTTCGCACAGTTTGCGTTGGCGATTCACCACTTTGGAAATAATTTTTTAATATTTCCCAGCTTTCCTCAAGCGAATAGCGACCCATTTCGTAAATGTCAGACTTATTACTAAATATGTGACACTTCTCCGATGACAGTTGACGTCTCCAATGTCAAATTATCGTTAGTTCAAATTCGAAACGCTAGATGGGACACCCGTTAGATCTTAGTCAGTTTATCCATTAAAACGATTCAGTTTTACACACTGTTAATAATATTTATAGAAAAACTTTAAGTATAGCATTAATTCATTGAAATGAAACTAATATTTTGCGGATATACCTTCTACTTTTCAGCAACCGTGGTCACGGGCAGATGAGATAGCCGAAACGTCGGTAGTACCTATGTAGTTTTTCACAAAAATAAACAGCGTAGTATATCCGAAAAATATTAGTTTCATTTAAATGAATGAAACTAGCAAAAGTCTTAGATCTCATTATAGCATTAATTATTTTTGAAATCGTCATTCAAATTAATAATAAATAGATGTAAAATGATTTTATTTATATTATAATTTTAATAAACATTACAATTAAACAAAAGACTGTTGTATACAGATGAAACACTTTTGAGATCTGTGTTACCAGGCTACAAAAGTACTGACACCAATAACAATACGCTATCGTTGACTTTTACAGCTCGCTGGCCAATTACTCCAGTTACAGTAAGGGTTTGTATTCAGATTAAAAGAAACAAAAACTTACCCTCGTTTTAGGGAAAACATAGGAAAAATATTTAAGTTGGTGCTACAAATTAAAAAAACACTAAGGAGTCACAATACCTTATAATTGCAGTATTATTGTGTGTGGAAGAGGGAAGGCTTATTTATTACTTAAACTTCAGCATTGAATGTAACGTATATTATATGAAGTAATAAAATTAATTTGATGTTTACCTATCGATATAACTAAACAATTACTGATAATTCTAAAGTGAATGTTTGTTTTTGTAAAAAAAAATGTAATTTTATCTTATAAATATTGCGGTTTGAATAAAAACAGGCTTTGACGTTGGAAAAGTAACGATAAAATCATTTTACAGCTCCGATTTAATGTTATTTTCCTGGACATCATAACCAGAGGAGACTAAAAGATGAACTATATTTATAAAATAGGTCAACCTGTTACAAATGACGTAAAATCTGTTTTTATATATCTGTGAGTAATCGATAAAATACATTAAATAAAAATACTGATTACATAAAAGAAAGACAAATTTTAAACTAAATATTTTGACTCATATTTTCCGAACATTCCTATAAAACATTTACTACACTTTTTTGTATAATATACTTATATATCTTTTTTCCGTGAGTTACCAGTATGAAATGCTATCAGATTTATTAAGAAAATTACGGGCTGGAAGATATTAGATATATTAAAGGTTAATATTATAAATATATGTATTAAATACACATAAGAACCACTTCAATATATTTTGTATTTACCATCAAAATCGATCAAACTACGACAAAGTGTAAACAAAACACAAGGTTAAGGAAACGATCCAACAACAATACGGAAAGTAGCAGTTTGAGTAGTAAGTTATAATTTAAATCCTTTATGAGTAACACAGTAACTTACTAACTCACTCACTTGTCACAGGGACTTAGTCGAGTTAATAATCAGTTAGATTTTTGTATGATTTTTCTTTCCAAACAGTAGTTAACAGGCATACAATTTTGATTTTGAAATATAATCGAATCATAAAAGTGAAAAATAGATGGTATTAATTAAAATCATTGTGGATTATAAATAAAAACGCAAAAATAATAATCGTACTAAGGTATTTTCACTAATGATTCTCAATTTCATTGTTTGGTGTATTGAATGTTCTGAATTACTTAATTTTTAATTGCCTTTATGAGGGAGGTATATTTGTTGAATGCATTAAATTATTACATCTATATCTACAGCTACCAAATTAAATAAGAACAGTGTTAAATTTCAATTCTCAGTACTTTCTTTTATCAACTTCGTTTGAATAAAGGTTGGTTCTGAAAGATTATTATAAATATGTATTCTTATAAACAAACAGTGTTACTCCGATATGTATTTATTAATATTCTTCTTTATTTAGCTTCGTCAAAATCTGCTCAAACAATTTTGTTTGAATAAATATACAGTATCCTTACATCATAAGTACTAATATGAATAGACTAAAAAGGTTTAACATCAGAGAAAATAGTGTTGATCATTATATCTAGAATATATATTTTTGGATATTTTTTATTATTTCATATTTCAATAAATTTTTAGCAATTAGGACCACTTGAACAAATTAAACATTTACTTTCGGATAGATATAAATTGTTTAAAGTGTGTTAAATACGAAATAACATAGTTTTATTTAGTATTTGTTACATTTATCGTAATTCACAGTAAAGTAGAACGTATATTTGACATTTCGCCTCTTAAGTTAACCAATAGCAGACAATTAATCAGGACAATGCCAGTTCCTTAACAGTTGCAAAGTGTACTTATCCGTCAAATACTATACGTATTTTAGCTAAAGTGCTTGCTTTACTAAGCTTTCTATTCCTCACCTCTAATGGTCTCTAGGGATTGGATATTTTTCTTGTAGAATTTTCTTTTGAGAGCAGTCACTTTAAGAAAGCGTCATGCTTGGTGATTAATCATTTGATTAAACACGGAGATTCGTTCTATTCAAGCTTCTAAGTTATATTTGTAATAAACTTTAATACCCATTTACTGATTTAGAAACTGTTATACTTTATGTTGACTTGCTTATTTACTTAGTGATTTATTACATTAATGTATAATATTCTACAAAAGTAAATAGAATAATGTTACAAAAGAATAAACATGAAATCGAGATAGTAAATAAAAATAAGCTCTTTGACATCGTAGAATATAAATTGTGTTTTAAAATGAGTTATTTATGTCTGTTGTTTTATTAAAAACATCTTATTGGTAAATGTTTGAGCGAATGTTGGAAAACTTCATTGGTAAATACTTGTTTCACCCACAAGCTGAGAAATAAGTTTGTAAGAAGAAGTAAACTATTGAAGCGTGTTCTCTGGAAATGGGAATAATTTGATGTTTGTGTTCTTGGAACATTTTATAATTCTATATTTTATATAGAATTATGAACTATACAGTTGTGGTATATCAATATAGTCTTTAGATTTGTTTATTACTTTTAGTATGCAGATTTTTAACAAAGACAAGGAATATTTGGCAGGCAAGGTGAGGAAATAATTGATGACGAACAAATTCATGGATACGATAAAATCTCTCCATATTAATTTTATTTTATTTAATACTTATATATATAGTCAGGGGTGGCCTAGTGGTTAAGAGGCCCGCCTCTCGTTGCCGAGGGCGCGGGTTCAAACCTTGGCAAGTACAAATGTGATTTTTCGGCGTCATATGTACTTTCTGAGAGTGTTTAGACATCACTGACATACGGTGAAGGAAAACATCGTGAGGAAACCTGGACTTATAGTTTCACAATTATAAGTTTGAAATCACCAACCCGTCTTGAGCAAGCGTGGTGATTAATGCTCAAAACCTTCTCCATGTAAGAAAGAGGCCTTGCTCGGCAGTGGGCTTTTGATAGGCTGATAGGCAATACTTATATAATATTTAAATTGTATTTTATAAGTTGTATTTTACATGAAAGCGTCTTTGACAGATAAATTAAAACTTTTGTCTCCTCTACTAAAGCACTTCTGATCTCGGCTTTTAAGCACGATTACAGCAAAGTTGTTAAAACAGTAGGTTAAACGTAGCGTAACAAAATCACGTATGTTTTATCTAATTGTATACTCGCCACAGTTTGTCTTCATCAATTGATATATACTTTTTAAAGATAAACCAAATAAAGATGACTTCGAAATAAGCGTGGTGTGTGGTTATATGAAATGCAATAACCGGTTATTAAAATTATATACATATATTCCATACTGTATTATTTATTCGATGCACAGAACAGAAAATTGGTTCGATTCATCCGAAATATCTGTATTCCGTTCTCTGTATTGGTTGAATTTCATTTAAAAAGCAATAGAGTCGCAATTCAGTTTTGATTTTACCAAAATATTATTCCCTTATTTGTCATTCGAGACACGATTAGCCGTTCGTATGTCGATACTGAATGTTAATGTTGGCGACAGTGTTTTGTAGTTTTAAATATATTTGAATGATTGAAATACATATATGTGGAAAGAGGGTTTAATACTTAAGTTTTTTTTAAATATTCTACCATTTAGTATTTTTATAAGTTAACCCAGAGTTAAATGTAGCAACACTAGAGAAATGTCAATTTGGAGATTAAAAAATAATATTTGTTATCTATACCTCCCACATATATTATACCTGAATTTTGATAACACGTTATTTTTTTAATATAACAAAAAATGTATCTTGTTTATTATATAAAAGTACTATTCAATATTTGTTGAAATTAAACACGTTTTATCTTTTTTTTTGTTATAATTCAAATAGGATTTTAAACTGAACTGATATATTTCTGCTTAACATGTTTTTGTATTGTATGTAAAACGGATAAAAAAAATTGTTTGATTGATGACAATATTCACAGATTTATACGTTGTGTTTTATATTTTACAAAATATATATTTTTTTATAAATAAACTATTTACCTGTTTATTGTTACTTAATTACGTTGATGAGGAATTAAAGAACTAATATGAACCACTTTGGATTTAAAATAATAACTTAATTTGATAATATAGAGAAACATTGTTAGTACTTGTGTATGTATTTATGTAATTGTATTTTTTGTTTAGCATGTATCATCATTAATCAAGCGACTTGTAAGGATTATTCAATATTATATACACATATAAATACAATGAATAATACGAGATGTTTCCTTGAAAAGCCATATTTTATTCCTAAAAACTTACGTCACACAGAACGAACCGCAGACCCAAAGCGGGTTTCAATGCTATTCACTGTACATAATTGAAGCTGCTTCAAGAAGTCTTAAGAAACATGAAGTCGAGTAATATCATAAAAATATTATGTTAAATATAAGGATGGATTTAATTTATACGTCAAAAGATCAAAAATGATTAACATTGTAAACGAGATCATAAAGAAAGAACTTCATTACTTTTCATAGGAGTAAATACGAATATTGACAGCAATATATAAATTTACACCAATACAGACAACAAATCTGTCAATGATGAGTGTGAAACAGCAGATTCGCACTTATGCTTTTGATATTTAAGTCTTTAATTATCATCTAATTAAATATTTTTCTGTTTGTTTTGCTGGAGTAGTATAATCTGAATTGATGTGTTTTGACTATTTTTATTTTATAAAAAGTGTACGCCTGTCGTGCGTCAATTATTTTATTATTCAAAGAATATTTTTTCCCATATAAGCTTGTGTTCTTCATTATGTAGCCTGATTTATTTTACTATTTACTGAGACAGTTACTATAAACGCAGGTTGAATATCGTTTTTTTTTAATTGCTGTGATTTTTTTGAGTTATTTAATCAATAACCGAACCGTGTTGGATTTTAAAATATTTTTTACCATAGAGGTTTTATATTTGTCATTGATCTTATTATATTGTTTCAGGAATTTTTATGCCCTAGACTGAAAAATCAGCATAAAACAAAAAACGTGGAATTATAAATATATTTTCAGGTGCTTTATAAATATTCTTTTTCCAATAATGGCTAGACTTTAATTTCAAATTGTATAATTTTTATAATAATATTTCAGGATATTGTTTTCAATAATTCTAGAATTTATCCTGGTAGTTTGTTATACAAAAAAATAATTGCATCATCACTAATGTTTATGTACTATTTTTGAGTTATGTTGTGTAATATATTTGTATCGATGTGTTATATGTGCTGGCTATTTGGAACTGGATACTTGGAGCAAAGCGAAAACCAAATAAAATTACCATTAATTATATATCTTTCTCCTTTTCTTCTAATTAGGATATTTTACAAAATCTGGACGTTAATAAAATAAGTTATTCGGTTTTTATCTAAATGTCACGAGTCGTGAAAAATCTACCAATGGTTTTTTTTTTTATTTTAAGTTAAAGTTTTTATAGACATATGAATGTGTATTTTTTTTGGAATTGACTTACTTAATGTATTCAAAAGAAGGCCGGTTCAGAGTTTCATTTCTATATTTTTTTTTAGATTTATATAATTTAAGAAAAGTTTTAAAAATTTACGAAAAAAAAAAACCAATGTCAATAAACTGTTATTATGATTGAAATATTATAAGAGTTTTTATAGTATTTTTAAACACAAACTCTGTCGGAAGTAAGGTATAAGGAACTTTAAGTCGACTTTCAAAGTACGGAGTAGTTCGTGGAAGTTCTTACGTCAATTTAGTGGCAAATTTGTGCTGCAAAACATTAAAGATTCATAGATGATGACTGATTGTATCTTATTTAAAATATAATAAAATATCACACTCTACTGTAATTAAATAAATATTATGTAACGTATTGTGGAGCCAAACACGTAATTAAAAACTATGGTGTTAAAGTCGACGCGTCGCTATTAAATTTTAATTAATCAATATGCAACCTGTTTAATTTGTTAAATGTACAGGCGCCATTGAAAAAAATTGTAAAGATAGAGAGAAATTACGAATTTTAAAACTATAACTAAATTAAATTTTTACGGCAATATTAAGTCCCTTTCTTTACAAGTCTTTATAATATCTACTCAATAAGATATAGTGTTATATGGTTGTATATATGACAAATTTAATATACGTACAGTCAGAGTAATACATTACACGGAATTAGTGTTTACACGGAACGGAAACGATGTTGACAGTCTTATCATGTTAATTACACCGAGGTTCATTTGTGTGTACAATCTCATAGAGTGAGTACTTCAGAATTTAAAACATGATATATGTTATTGAGGTATTGTGCACACAGACATTCAGCTAACATATTATTTAATATGAAGATTGAACAAAATTTAAATTAAAATGAAGTTGCTTTCTATTATTATCATACCGTCCTGGAAATAATGTTACATTATTGTGTTTAATTTATTTTAAAATTAGTGTTGAAATTTGTTCATTATTATAGGAAATTAAATTTTTGCTTTTATTGTACTTATAGGTCGTATGTAAATCAATTTATTATAGACAATTTTATCTATATATTTGTATAAAATGATCATCTTAAACAAAATTATATAGAGTGATTGGAATGATATTTGCTTATCACGTTTTTTTTCAACTTTACGTGATAATTAATTGGCAGATATTAACATTGAATTCCATTTATTAAATATCATTTTTTTATAAGAGAACAACACTATCGAAAACTTCATTTATGTATTTATAGAAGACTTAAATGTTGGATCAAGATTTGTATACGTACATATTTGATTGTATTTTTGGGTGGTTTATAATGACTTAAGCGAATTAAGCGACTTGTAACGATTATCCAATATTATATACATATATAAATACAATGAATAATACGAGATGTTTCCGTGAAAAGCCATATTTTATTCCTAAGACTTACGTCACACAGAACGAACCCAAGGCGGGATTCAATGCTATTAATTGTACATAATTGAAGCTGCTTCAAGAAGTCTTAAGAAACATGAACATAATTATTGTAATTTCTGTTATTATAATTATTTTTTTGTTAAATCAGCTACATGTGAATGAGTTAAATTCAGTCATTGAAAATAATAAAAAAGGGATTTTTTTTGAATATAAGTGTGATTACATGTGTTTTTTTTTACAAAATAATGTATGACAAGATGCAAAAAATAAGTGATTTATATGTTTTCCTCAATGGAGTTATCGGATTGGAAGATTTTAAGCTTTTTTTCTAATATTTATGTACATATATACTATTACGTGAGCATATTTATACATATAGATACTAAGCAAATTAAATAGGTAGCCCGTGTTAGTATGTCCAAAATGAAAGCCGTCAAATTATAAAGCTGTAGGCTTCATAAATTTTAAGCAGTTTTTTATGAGTGATCAATGTGACGTATTTTAAAGAGTATAAAAGATATAAAACTAACTAAGCGTTTAAAATTAAAAACAATTTATCATATGCTTTTCTTAAATTCAGTATCAGTATCTTGAATTCAGTATTTGTTATTAATTGGATAGTATTGAAATAGATCTAAATCAAACAAATAATTCCGTTATTCCGATTATTAATTGATGTTTGAATTCCCAAAAGTTTGTTAACTAATTCCCAAAAGTTCTCTCGTAATACTTTTCGTTTTTGCTAAATCCATTTAAAAGAATCGATTATAATTAATAAAGGTGGATTATCTTTACATTTCATTACTATTTTAATGTGGTTACGTTAATAAGTTCTCGTTATTTTATCGATGTCGATAAACAGCGTTTTATATCCAGTCACTAATGAAATATTAAAACTGATATAACCTCATAATTTTCCTCTTTCGAGAAAAGTAACAGTTAATACCGTAAACGTTTAATGGTTAAATGATTTTTTTCGTTACATGTTTTATTAATGTTCACGTTTTGTGTTTCAGCTTTTGTGAATCTAAGTTTCTATATATTAGATAAATGCGAAATTTAGAAGAAAACGATACTTTAAGATATACAAAATATTTAAATATATGTTACAACTTAGTATGTTTAGAAATTCTATTTAAATAAAGTCAAATTGTTGTTAATACAACAGTTACTGTTAAATTAATGCGAAGTTAATTATTTTCCAACTTTATAAATAACTATTGAGAGTTATTGTCTGTGAACTGTGAATAATCAAACTATATTACTGTGGATGTGGCTAATCCAGAAATATTACAAAAATAACTTCAATATATTGTTATTGTATTATTTATCATTAACATAATCATAAAGTTCATAAATCATTAAGTCATAAGATCTAAAAATGTAAAAATGCTTAAAAATCAGACTTTTAAGCTCAAAGTAGTTGTCTACAACTCTTTTAGTTTCTATTTATAATTGCCATGAATTGACAAATTTATTGACAGAATTTTTCTATCTTATTCGTAATCTTATAATTTTTATGTCCACATTTTAGTTTTTATATTAAGAGACAAGACGAAACCTCTCAGCATTCCATGGATTCACCGTGCGGGTGCCGGGTCCATCGTTGCAGGGAGAGGAGCTTTAATAGTGCCTGGGACTTGCGACCCAGGTGTAGGTTTAAGGGGTCTCTATCTAACGCGCGTTAAACGATCAATAGTATACTGTATGTATATAAGGGATGAAAGTTGTTTATATGAGGCGTCTACAGTTGTTTTTATTATTGAATTGGCATAGATTTTTCGAAATAACTTTGTTGAAGGTTCAGCGGGTATTGAAGAAAATTAAAAAGAGGTGAGTCTTGAATTTTAGGTCAAACACTCATCGGATGAGATGATTTTTTTTGATGCCAATTCCTATGACTCAATAGTTTTAATATTAAGTATATAATTATAAAAATATTTAATACAAAGTTGTCGATATAAAAATGTTAAATGTGAATTTCAAATAAGATTATCTGAATAAATTATTAAAGGTCAGATAAAGGTCGACCAGGCCATTTGTTATATCTTATTGGAGTCCATTAAATAATTCAAAATTAGAGGTTTTACTTCAACAGATATTACAGGGAATGGAATTTTGACGGTTATTACTAATTTCAATAATCAATATATATATAATGATTATATAAAACTATATATATATATGTACAAAAATTTGAGGTGGTAGAGCCTAGCTATGGTCAAGTTACTACAGCTCGTTCATGGGCTGGCTCGACCGGGGAAGTACCACCCTCTCACAGAAAATCGGCGTGAAGTAGTCTTTAAAGGCTGCGTTTCGTCCGGTGAGTGAGAGAGCCGGTTGCCCTTTCCCTTTTCCCAACCTTTCCTTTCCCTCAGTTTCCCACCTTTTCCTCCTCCTTTTCCCCAATCAAGAGCGGCAACACATCCGCAAATCTGTGTTGCAGATATCCAAGAGCGACGGTTCTACCTACCATCAAGTAGGCCGTCTGCTCGGTTGCCCCCTTTCGCCATAAAAAAAATATTGAGGAAATATTATAACTGATGTAGCTTTTTGATATACCTTAAACTGAATTTCATAATAAATTGAAGCCTACGTCTTTTTATGTCTAGATTACTGTAAAGTTTACTGTAAGGTAAAAAAGTTCATTATTTTTGAATGAAAGAGCAAAAAACATCCTTTATTCACACATCATTGTATCCTCAAAAACTTCCTTATCAATATTAGCAAGATAAAATATGCAACCTGCTCGTAAAAATATCCAGTCCTAACAATTAGTCATATAAAAATTCATACTTACAGAAAGATTTAAATATGGTGTACATACGTTATAAGTGCATATAAATAATCAATTAAAATATGTATATAAGGGTTTAAATTAATACTTATTAATCCATACATTTCAAAGTAATAGAGTACATATAATGGAAACGCAACATTTTTTTTATCAGAAATAGGTACCTAAATCTATACCTACGACAAAAAATCAATAACTTTATGTACATATCTTCTGTCAAAAAAACTTTTTATTTTAAGTCACAATATTTAAATTTATTTTTTTTAGCAATAGCTTCGTTGATCGTTGGGTATAAGAAATTTAAAGCCGAGTTTTTCTCTACTTATTGCGAAATTTTTTACTTTTGAAGATGGTCAAGGAAATTCGCGATACAGATTTTTTTATTTACGTGCTATTGATATCAATAGATACTATTTATTTTAATGTAAGAGTAGCTAAAAATCATTACATATATACTATATAGGTATAATTCTCGAACAATCCTAATTCATTTATTTCTGTTAATGACTAAAAGGAGTATGTTTAACCTAAGTAAATTTTAGAAACAATTATCATAGATTAAATAACTCAATACTGCTAAGAGCCATCAGTGTTACAGTTTGGGGCGTAGTTGAATTTTTTTGGAGTATCGAACTAACCTCTCGTTCGATACAAGGTTTTGAATATACAACCAGCCATATTTTCGAAAGAAAATAAACGAAAGAGAAATACCGACTTTTCAATCATATCAAAAGTGAAGCACAATTTTTTTATGACAATTTAACTTTCTTTAAAATCTATTCCACTTATTAGATAGTGTTGTGGTTGTATATATGACAAACTTAATATACGTTCAGTTAGAGTAATATATTACACGGAATTAGTGTTTACACGGAACGGAAATGATGTTGACAGTCTTATCATGTTAATTACACGGAGGTTCATTTATGTGTACAATCTCATAGAGTGAGTACTTCAGAATTTAAAACATGAGAGATGTTGTTGAGGTATTGTGCATACAGACATTCAGCTAACATATTATTTAATAAGGAAATTGAACAGAATTTATATTAAAATGAAGATGCTTTCTACATATATTACAATTTATTTATTATTATCATATCGTCGTGGAAATAATATTGAGTACATATAGAATTTATTAAAAAATCACGTTTTAAAATAAAAGGCTTATAGACTTTAGACGTATAAAAATTAAATATGAATTTCAAATTTAATCGACTCATGAAGAATGACCTTATGAAAATAAGATAATAGAAATCTTAAATGTTTTGGAATCCATTTTAAATATGGTTTTCGGATTTCTATGACTATCACATAAACGTCTCAACCGACTAGGTTTTTTTTATTAAAGTCCGACTTTACAGTTAAATTCACTATATAAGTCTTCTAATTTCTATAAATATTTTAAATCAAGTTACCAAAAAATATTCGCAATTTTATTGAGAAACCTTAAACACTACCTTATTCAAATAGACAATCTTATAGCTATATTGAAAGAAAAATGCATTTAACGTAAATATTTACTGATATATTCTTCAGTTTTCGTAGGAACTTACACCAAATATTTACGTTCCTTTATGAAACAACAATACAGTTAGATTTTATATAGAAATATTTATATTAAAAGCAACAACATAAAAGTGTTGTAAAAAACAAATATATGAATAATATTCTACTGACCTAGGACATGAAAGTATATCGGATTATACTAATGTTCCGTATTTTTGTTACAAAAAATGGTATTATATAGTTTTTAGTAGTTTTTTTGATGCGATTGATGGCAGATGATTTATTCGGTCCATTTGAGGCGGTCGTTAGTTATAAATATGACCGGAAAAATATATCCGGATGTTTTCAGAGCTACAGTTTCTTTATATTTCTATTATATATTATATACTTACGAAATACTGTGAGTTGTTTCTCACTAGAAGCCTTCGTGTATATCGGTGTGTCCAGGGATACTTCGCAGGAGTAGCTACCACTGGCAGCAAAATCCAGGTTTTGAAGTGTGATTGAATTCTCTGTAGCTAAAGCGATCTGGAATAATTATTACAAACCATATATTTACGATATTACCAAGAATTAGATATAATCAAGAACGATAAAGATAGCAAGTTAATTAAGATCATTAAAGTGAAATACTTTCAGTACATTAAAACATTACAATTTAAAAGTTTAGGTACTTTGAATAAAACTAATAATTTCGGATCACTACTACTGAAAATATCTTTTCATGATGTCACAGTTGCTGAAAAGTAACTGAAACGTCGGGTGAATGTAGTTTAAAATATAAAAAATTCCTGATACATACGAAAATAGTAATTTTATTTAAAAGTATTTAGAAAGTTTTAGTCCCCATTAAAAGCTTGGTATTAGTATCACTTAGAATGCTGTATCATGACTCTATTATTTCAAAAATTTACTCACTGACCTGTGATGCTTTATTACAATCAATAAGTTAATGTACATGCACAAGATTTTAAAAATTAAATCTAGTTTTTTTAACACAAAATTATTACGTCAATCTCTTGACTTAGCTGTAATAGATTTAACTATGTATTCTTGGTGTGAATTTTAAGTACCTGTTACATTGCTCTAAGTGTTTAAGTAGTTACATTTATGGCCCCTTTATAGTTCGCAGAGATTGTGCTATTGTATAACTTTTCTATAATATAACTTTATAATACTGCGTTCTCTGTACTGGGAAAGTTTTAAGTACGTTGTAAATTTTGAATTATAGTAATAAGTTATTCTTGCTCGTGTAGTGCGAGTGCATCGGAGCGTAGATTGAACTTTGCTTCAAGTTTATCCAATTTTACATTTCGAAAGATTACGCTTTTTCCATTAATTGCAGTTAAAATTCGTAACACAAATATTTATGTGTAAACTTTCATTTCACTGAAAGTGTTGAATATATATTTGATTATACAACAAAAGGGTAGGTATCATATATTCTTTATAATTAAAACAAAACAATATCCCCATATTGGTGGTCTTTCTGTATGTCCATAGAATACAGTAACTCAATTTAAAGATTAATCAGGCAACGCTAGCGTTTTGGTGAACGTCGTCTAAATGTTTCCTTCACAAACAAGGCCGGCAACGCATCTACAATACTTCTTATGTTGTAGATGTCCATGGGCGACGGTGACTGCTTTCCATCAGGTAGACCGTCACCCCGTTTTCCCCTTTGGTAATACATATATAAAAAAAAATCTCACACTTTGCTCTCTTTTAATTACTTTTTGTTATGTTTAAATATAAATAAAGTAGCAATCACAAATCATTTACAATAGTATTGAGCATCTGCATTTAATATATTATTATTTGCATAATATTTCCTCGTATATCAAGTCGGGATACAATATAATTTTGATGTATTATCGCCTTAGGAATTTATAAACTACATAATCACTGCATAAGCTTATTCAATCTCATATTTTGCTTCCTATTGATGAAAATTTAAAATATTATCTGATTTAACTTATGTTTGTAACTTTTAAAAGCAACAAAATTTTTAGCAAGTTATCTTAAACCTTATTACGTGATGGCATATAGTTTGAATTTCAATGCGTTGTTAGTTACTGACCTATTTCAAAACTAAATATGGGTTGTCGGAAGATGACAGACTTACCATTTGGGAGGTCATATGACATGGGAATAAAATTAAGTGGATTTACTATGAAAACGAGATATTAAAATTAATCCACTTTTCTTAGACTATGGGTAATAACAAAGATGGTAGATTAGATATATTATTTGAATATTTCGACGGCAAAAGTTTTCATACAAATTTTTTTTGAGTACAATATGATAAATAAAATGAATATTTCAAATTAACTGGTAAACTTGTGGACCAGCTGTCTTTTGCAAATATTTGGTTTTATTCCAATGCCAGTATGAAAGATTTTTTTGCACTTCTATGTAATTAAAACCTGATCTATATGTTGTTGGTAAATTTTAAATAATGTAATTTAAATGTGAAGTATGGGTAAAAATAGAATGATTTGCAAATACATATTAAGTCAGTAATAATTTTCGTATTCTATACTTAGCTTTGATCTGTTTAACTTAAGACAATGTTTATTTAGGTAAGCTTGTTAGTATTTCGAAATGGAATTTATCTTTAGATTCTATTGAATATAATTTATGTATTTATAATATACTTTATTCAATTGCTTAATGTAATCACTAAAGGAAGGTATCCCTTATTAAGTTTTCGACTTATTATCCCCGGATTATGTAAACTATCTCATAACAATTTTAGATAATTATAATTTCATTTAAGAAAACATTATAACGTTTAATTTTCTATTCTGTTATTTCAGTGAACCCGGTTTTGTAAATTAATTGATAGTAAGCTAGCTGACTCCTTACCTGGTTGATGTATTATCGCTTTAAATATCTACATTTAGTACTAGTTTTTTCATATTCAATTTGTAATTTATGTGTACGAAACTAAAAACTTTCTGTGTTTATTTTGATACTGAAAAATAGTGGTAATAGTATTTAATAAAATTACCTTAAAGTTAAATTTACAGTTAGACGGAATATCTTATTCATTTCTATAATTAAAATCTGTTAAGACAGTGTGTGGTAATCATGATTGCATACTAAGATATACATATTTAGAAATATTATATTTTTATTTACTTATTTAAATGACTGACACTTGGAAATACAACTATATATACAGTTTGGTACATAGGACAAGAAAAATGGTATCCATTTAGGCTTCCTAGGCTGTGGTTTCCCTAACGTAATGGTGAGCCGGAAAATTAACTCTAGCTGAGCCATTATTCGCTATCTACTTCATTAGTGAGGTGTGCCCATCTAACCGTTGTTTTCTAGTTAGTTAGTGTACCAGAAACTAAACTAAACATTGTATCATTTATAATTGTTATTACATAAACTATACCATATTGTCGTATGAATCCTAGCGTCAGTTAAAATGTCATTCTATTGAAATAAATCACATTATTATGAAGAAATGGTACATAAAGCGGTCCCAAAAGACCATGAGATAACGGCCCCATGGTCGACATAAAACGGTCTTATTTATATTTATGTTAGAGTTTGGATGAATTAAGAAAAACATAGACTTATATAAATATTTACGACACAAAATAATCATATCCCTTTGAATACTGTCTATGCTCAAGTATCAACTGTTTTTATTTTGGGTGTTAAGAGATTCATGAATATATATCACTCCGTCTCTCACTATTTAGAGCTCAGGCGAAATTAATGTTTAAATTTATACCGTTCCCTCTTGGATTCCGATATTATAATTTATTAAAAACTATCTTCTTAAAAGGGGTAGATACTGAACTAGTTTTGTATGCAATGTATGTGTTTTACATATATCTCGAGTTGTTTTAGAATGAGATAGTACTTAAATAATGAACAATATCTATTATATTATTTATATGGATTGAAAGAGGATTTAAAAATTCTGTTTAATTTGTATTATGCCTGAAATTCAGCCGCAATATTGTATTCCATTCTCTTTGTCAAATTCCAACTCAGCTGTATATCCAAGGCAGGCTGTGTTCAAAGTAGGACGACAAAGACGTGCTATAAAGTTATAGTATAGCTTTGTAGACCACTGATTAGATGAGCCTAATATTGAGCAACCAAGTTAAGCTGTTAGGGTTTTTTGGGCGTGAATTTGATTTCACGTATTCAGAACTTATTTTTTAGGAAATATATCTGTCGTAGAAAGGAAAGTAGTTAATTTTAAGAGGATCATATACTAAATAATTTGAAACTGATATAACTACATATGTATTTATCCGTTGTGCTCATTCCATACATACTAATTAATAGCGGGAACTAAAAAAATGTTAGTATTTTGTAGCGTATCCATTCCATTTCAAATGAAGTCTCTAAAATTTTGTTATACAACATATTATTTCAATCTATTTGAATGTTGCATAAAACATGATATCAATATAAATCTGATATCGGCATATGTTATACTTCTATTCAAACTCTTATCACTGACTATAACATGAATTCAATATGATTAATTAATTATACGACGCTTGTAAAATGTATACTTTCGAATAAAAAATTATTTGGTACCTAATGTTTCCATTTTTATGAACGGTCATAAATATACAATTATATTCATGTATTTTTTTCTAGTTTTAAAACGTAAACATTTTTAGGAATTGTTGAATACTTTTTTAATGATTTTAAATTGAATTGAAAATATATTTAAAAAAAATGTTGAATAAGTAATGTGCGTAGATTTTATTACACATTATTACAAGTTCTACGGTTTATAAATATGAAAATTATTCAGAAACATACTCGTATTTTCGTTATAAAGCCAAAATTTTTGCCAACTTTATATGCATATTCACAAATTATAAGAAAACTGGACTTTTCTAACAATATTACATCGTTATTCGGAGATGGTTTGATTGTGTTTTGTTTCAGAACACATTTCATTAAGATCAGATCAATATGTAAACAGGAAAATAGGAAACTTGGCGTGTTTTAAAAATGAAAGTATGCCATAAAAATTATATTTACAAAACGAATAAAGTTAAAAATGTACATAAAGGCGCTGTGGAAATATGGTCCCTTGTTTATGGCTGCCGGTGTCGTTATATTAGTGCCGGGATTTCGTTATGTACATAACATTATTTACGATTACGTAATAAACTTATATTTTTCTTATTATTTATGCCCCATTTATATTATAATAAAATCTTCTCCCCGTCGCAAACGTTATTCGATTAAGTGTAGTAAGTAGTATTATTTTATTTACGAGTATGTTCTGAAAATATTTCTTGTAGATATAATCTCTAATTGTTTAAATAAATGAGAGTCGTAAACAGATTTATATAATACCCAACAAATCCAACTTATTCAAATAAACTTTTGTCATTTTTAAATTGCTGCTTCTTAAATATTAGGGTCGCAGGATTAAAAGATAAACCAAAATGCTTTAGATGCTTTCAAACTTTTTCGTTCCTGCTAAATAAATAAGAGTTTATGACAAACCTATATTTTTTAATACTTTTTTTTATTGGTATTCCACATTTTCTGGAAAATTTTCAAAAATCTCTACATGATGTTTATACATTTACAATTTGTTTTGTGTATTATTTTATTATTTGTTTTTACAAGTAGTAAATATATATATTTTTAAATTAATCTCATTGTTACTAATTTTTGAAACAGTAAAAAAACGCGCAGTAAATCCGAAAACATTACTATTATTTTAATTAATACTCCCGAAAGTCTTACATATCATTGTATTAAACAATTATTATTAGTAAAAATATTGTTGTATGGTTAAATATCTTAAACTTTGTTACTACATCAAATTAGTGGTAGTTAGATTATACTCAGTTTTCATGTAAACGTTAAAATTTTTCTTTAAAACAAGACTGCAACGTAATAAATTTTCCTTATAATTAGTACGTTCTAATTTTAAGTTATTTTTGTTGCTTGAAAAATTTTCTTCTTCTTTTGTAATATTGCATCAGAAACAAGTACAAATATATATTTCGCTTGCTCTATCTAATGTACACGAGAAATCTAAGTTTTTAATTTAAAGCTGTTCGCAGACTAAAAACATAAAGTATAATTTGATTTTTAAATCATAATTTTCTTTCACCGCTCCGTAGGGTTATAAAAATTTTAAACATTTACTAAATTTACATTAAAATGTATAAAGTAAACCTATATTTATATATCCAAATAATTAAATGCTTAGTCTTAATTAATATCAGTGTTTTAATAAACTTCAATGGTCAACTTACATTTAGAACAGCTCCAGGTGTTGTGAAGTTTCTGTACGGCGGTTTCCTGTTCCTGATGTATTGAAAGATTTTGGTGCCGTGTCGAAGGAAAACGACTTTGTCCAGCAAGTGAGGAGGGACGTCGTGAACGCAGCGGAGACGAACAGATCCTCCACGAGCCGCCCACCTTTCAATCTGAAGTTCCACCTTCACCTCTGTATGACCTCGAGCTGAAGGAAGAATACGTCCATTATATAAACTTTGCAGTGACAACAAACTTTATTTTAATTAAAACATTTTCTGAACAAGCACTAAAGCAGAGACAGGAAAAAAATATATATTGAAATCCATTTAATTTGACCTCAATAACGCAAAAAGAAATAAATCACTTTAGGTATATACACAGATTATATATGGAATTTTATTAAAAAATTAATTGAAGCATCGAAACTTTATATTATTTTCAATATTTTAACGGTTTAAGAGATAATATTGATATTAAAATACAACAATGAACTGTATTGGTTCATGTTAGCACAATAACAAACAAGACGTAATTGAATAAATGTACATGTTGTGTTTGTTTCGTAGGTAAAAATGTTTATCATTACTGTATATTTTATTGTATTTTTAGTATAATATTATTATTTTCAAGGGACCTGCATTATATTTTTGACGTAAAATAATCGTAATCTAACCAATCGTCTAACTCAATTTGTTAAATTCGAACACCAAGCAATAAATCAATTTTGTACAAAATGGAACAATCACTATCTAACAGAAACAATGTAGATTGTATGAACTGAATTAAACTATTAAATATAATCGTGTTTGATTTACAGATGAAATAATTGTTAATTAAATTAACCGTCAGTTAATATTCAGTTGGAAACAATGAAATTATAACGGTAATATTCATCAGCCCTTGGAATTAAAAAGATTTCGCCACTCTAAGAAATTTGACAAAAAATAAATTACCTAAATTTATTTTCAGGGAATTTACTTCGTTCTTTCAACTCAACTCGACTTAATTAAAATGAGTTAAGATTATATAAGAAACATATTTCAAATTAATATTTATTTTAACCAAGGTTACAACTATATATTCTGTTATTTTCAAATCCCATACAATGCATACAGTAAATTTTGTGTCATAGTTTTGGCTAATTGTTTTTATGACCGGCCGCCTGCCTGACATCAACTCTCTTTGGGAATGCATTAATCAGTGATGTCTAAATACTCTTAGAAAGTACATATGACTCGGAAAAATCACATTGGTACTTGCCAGGGACCCTCGTGCTTGAGAGGCGGTCCTTTTAACCACTAGGCTACTAGTCACCACGGACTAAAGTGTATATTTATATTTGTAAATTATTAACAAAAGATATAAAACTAACTGAAAGACATAAAATTTGTTATCTATCAAATATATTGTATGCCAAAAGGATTATATTTGAATGAATGAAAATACTGAATTAATTATGAAGCCAAATTTTCCGTAAGCATTGTAATATAAGAAAACGCGACGAGTACAAACCGAGTATTAAGAATTCAGATAGCTCCATCGCTAAGCGAAATTTGTACTTGAAAGTGGGAGTAACAATGAAATATTATGTGCAATCTAGTAAAATGAAGGTGCCACGTGAGAAGGTCGTCCTTTCGCGTGATGTAACCCATTCCAGCTTTTATGATTTGCACGTTTTATGAGTTCCTTCGCTATGCAGCTTTTAGTTGGTACGTAGCGGTACAACAGTCAAAGTTGTGATTATTTTATTATATCTGTCATTGTCTTAAATTCTGTTTTAAATTAATCAATTATGTCGCTGTTAAGTTCAGGCATTTCGTACACGAAATTGAAGTTCTATTTTTTAGTTCAGCTCTGCTTTTATTTATCGGGATCGATAAATAAAAGAACTTTTTATCCCGGGTCGTAGGACCCATCCACTCTTCCGGTGACGCTGTCAAACCCGCAGGGCTAACAGAAATGCTTATTATAAAAGAGAAATAAAAACTTTTTTATTAGTCTATCCGAAAAGTAGGGGTTTCGTAGTTCATATTAAAAATCTTAAAAATTACTTTAAACACTCACAATCGTCCTTTTCTAATGAAGTTTTGGTATGCAATTATTATATCTTAAATTCCTAAAATGAGAATGTTTAATCAAAACTGGTTTCATAACGATTAATATTTTTTATACATGATTTGGTTGTATTATTGAATTATTTTATCTTTCATTCTTTTTAAACAAATAATATCATTTATAAAATTTCAACTAATAATATCAGCTTAGATAACAAAGAACATAGATCTGTTATCGTGGTACTTTGTCGTTGACAATTCTATTGTTGCCTCAGACTAACCTGAATTACTGGCTACTATTTTAAATTGTGTTTTTAAAACTTCATAGCGCTAAAAATAACATTCAAAAAGGCGGATTGTTTCAATTTATATTCACTTCTATGCGTGAGGTGTAGGTTTCAGGCAATTGCTCGTATTTTGTCGTTTGTTCTTTACATTTATGCAATTTTGAATCTTATTTACTCATTGTTAGGACCAAATATATCTTGTATAGTTAGATATTCAGTAGAACGACGAATACGTGGCTGGTGTGAAGATTATGTATTATGTATGACATTTGTGCCACAGTTCTGATTCTGGACCTGTTGTGTACATTGTGTTGTTCATTGCTTTGCGGCAAAAGTCGCGAGTATTATGTATTTTAAGGAGATGAAATTTCTAAGAAGGTTGGTATCATTATGCAGATATTTTATAAAGGGTAATATTTTCGTTATCTTATATCTGTCTGAAAATCTGGGCTTCATTCTTAGGTATGTGTTTGAGAAAATTCAGTATACATACTCGTATATGTATAAACTTTTAATAAAAAACATTAAAATTAGGATGCTTAAATATAGCACATAAATTATATGTAATTAATTTTGACAGCTTTGTAATGTTGTACATTCAGTGTCTGAAATGAAATACGATGTTAAAATTTCTGGTATGTTTACTGCAATATTAATCTGAGTTTATACTAAGCTTTGAAGACACGTTAAACCATTTAAATGTCAAACGAAACTTGGTAACAAGTTTTTTTATCTTTGTTTGTTGTATCTGAAGAGAAAATAATGTCACTAGGAATAAGTAGTTAATAAATTAAGAGATATTTCATGTGTTTTAAAACATATAAGTAAGTATATAAAGATTTTGTATCTTCATATAAACGATTAAAAAAACACGTTGTTCTTTTAGTCTTTGTCTTTTAGACATAATTTTTTAAATTATTTGTTATACATAGTAAGTTACATATGGATAAAGATTAATATATTTATAGATATCGAAAAAAAGTTAGGTGGAATAAAATTATAGTTATATAATTAAGAGTCATGGAAGACTAAGAAGAAGTGGTTGCTGAAGATGTTATGTAGTTAAACCTTTGTTTTATAATTTTTAGTATGACGTATCTCGACCAAAGACACGTTAATGACGACATTTTGAAGTAAATATTTATGATAATGATGCAGCGTTAATTAGTTTTTTTTAATGAATATTGGAGACGAAAAGAGGTCGGATGGAAATAGAAACGGTCTGCAATTTGAATGATGGAATGCGACGTTTTATTTTATTGTGATATAAATTGGAGTAAATAAATTCAGTATGACATTTTTCAGCTAGAATGTTCGAAAACATGTATAGGCATTTATAAAAATTGGGTAGGATGACTGTATTTTAAATAAAATTACTTACTTTTGAAATGAGTACATATATGTATGTTGAATAAAATAATAGACATGATACACGCCTACAGGGTCATGAAGAATGATGAAGCTAAGCGTGTTAGCAATTATGTATGTAATTATGACATGTTTTTAAATTATTAGCACTGCTTTTAATTAAACAGTTTTGGTTTTATATAAAACTGAAATATGTTACTTTAAAATAATACAATTTGTTTTATTCACCCATTTTTTATTAATGTATTAATTATGTATTTAGTTGAAAAACATTTATTTTCAAAACCGATTTATATTATATGTAATTTATTTTTTTTGTGTCCATTTTATATATATTGTTGTACAAGATGTTAACTAGTTAACACGGAAACAAAATAAAAAGGAACTCTAAGATTGCACATATAAAAGTTGCTCCCTCGATACTCGTAAGGGCATGTCCCTTCTATAATATATAAACATATATATAGAGTATTCTATGTATATTCCCTTACGGAATTTTACAGGTATGAAATCTTGACAACCCTAATAATATAGATAATAATGTTTTATAAGTACCTATACTGTATTTTTTACTAAACATTATGTGTTTGTGAAGGTGTCAGTAATCCTTCAATCTCTTTAATAGCGATTTCATATTCGCGAACCGTTCCGTACTCGACCTATATTTGTCGGATTGTATCTGCGTTGGATGAAAAATATTATTTTAAAATGTACAATTCTAAAAATCTTTGTATATTTAAAAACATATTTGTATTGTAAATATTGATGCTAGTCTAGTTTGTTATCAATAAACAATCAGTGTGATTATATAAAAAATTCCATATATTAAATTAATTATTATTTTATATTACAATAATTAGAACAAATAATATTAAGATATGATTGGATTGGTTAAGTATAAACACTCGGATTGAGATAATATGTAAAGAATTAATTACTTCTACATAACAAACAATAAGTTATTCTACGAATTGTGGAATACAGAGCTATTTTAACGTTATCTAACAATTATTACATTATCTAAGCTTAGGAAAAAAGACGTGTTCCTCTGCTTAAGGCAATTTTATTGACAGTGGCTTATCGGTAACTTTGTCTCGCACAAGTTTGCATCTTCACACATCTTCACACTTCACACTAAAAACAAAATGTTTCCCGTTTCTCGTTTAATAACCTACAGTTATAATGTACAATGCAAAGATTTGTGAATGTAAAATGTAAATGTAAAAGTCAGTGGTTGCCCAGTGGTTAAAGGGCCCGCCTTTCGTGCACAAGGGCGCGGGTTCGATCCTGGCAAGTACCAGTGTGATTTTTCCGAGACATGTACTTTCTAAGAGTATTTTGACACCACTGAGAGACGGTGTTGGAAAACATTGTGAGGAAACCTGGACTTATAATTTCACAATTATAAGTTTGAAATCACCAACCCGTCTTGAGCAAGCGTGGTGATTAATGCTCAAACCTTCTCCATGTGAGAAAGAGGTCTTAGCTCAGCAGTGGGCTCTGATAGGCTGATGACGATGATGAATGTAAAAACTGTTAAGGTTCTATATCTACGGTGAAAATTCTAACTGCGGGTAAGCATATTGTTAGCAGTTGTCGTTGAGTACTAGAACAACGATAACAAAGATGTTTCAATCTGTTTCAACTTTTAAAAATAATTTTAATCTGTATATGTCAAACTTTGGTATTTTCTATAACAATTTCCCTTGTCGCATTATTTATTTTTTTCTAGTACAATATCCCGATTACTAAGTAATGCTGCATAACTTGATCGATAACAGCTCAAAGCTAACAACTTTCGTAACTAGTTTTTTGTAAATTATGTCGTGGTATTTATTTTATTGAATTTTATTTAATAAATAAAGCACCGCAATGTAAATCTCAAACTCACAGGCTTTAAAGTCCACTTCCAATTGTTGTTCCGTTGTTCTCACAATCCGATGAACAAAATGCTACTCGTTAAAGTGAAGCCCTCTTAGGATTTTCACTCGTATTTTTCGTCAACTTTATAAGAGCGATATTCTTAATATCAAAGAAAAGTGGGTTTTAATTCATGTTTAAAATACTTCTTATTGTAAGATGTAACAAAAAATATATAACAATTTTGTTTATTTATCGACTGTAATAAAGAACATTAAATCATTCGGCTATAACATAAAATACAAATGAATTTTAGTTCGACTTAAAACCTATTATATAATTATATTATTTAACGGAGACAATAAATCAATAGAAATTTGTGTTTAAGTAAAAAAAAAACAAATTAAATCCCACGTAATTTTTTTTTAAGAGTTTAAACTTATTTATAGCTAACTAACCTATAATGGTATTATCACCATTTTGCAGCACGACATACAGTTTTTGTAAACGACTAGATCCCGAAAAAACATAGCTTTTCCAACCTTAATTGCACAACTCATTAATGTTACGTTTTTACAAGACGCCATAAATTGCAAATACCTATTACGATTTCCCTGAAACTTATTAGTCATTTAGCTTATTAAACGATTAACATATGATATTAACTCTTTGATTTTATTTTAAGCTTTGCTCATATTTAATACAAACCTATTTTGAAATCATAGACCTTATATGTACAATATTAAAATCCAATACCTCAAGAGTGATTGGTAAAAAATTCTGTACCGTAGAAAATGTACTAATTGTTAGTATATTAACAATGTAGTGTTCAGGTAATAATAATACAAGAAGTTACTGAAAAGTTAATGAAGATGAAAATCTTTGTTCTTGTTTATATGAAAACCTTTATTTTTGTTGGTTGTAGTAGTTATAATCTAACCTATCTTGTGTAGTAAGGTGACGCTAACAGCTAGTAGTGTAATTTTTAATCTCCAACTCTCATGAATGACACAACGATCTAGTTTGAGCAATTTGCGTTTCGTACCCGGCATTGAATTAATCAAGATGAGTTTGTTTGCGAATCTCAATGTGTTTGCTCGTTTGCTATGTATACATGGCGATAAACAAATTTTCATTACAAATATAAGTCTAGCTGTCATCCGCGGGTACGTTAATGTGTGAGCTTGAAATTATGTAGTCCGTACAACCTATTAATTCAGCTATTAGCTTGTGAACTTTACTCAAAATAAGTAATTGGTATGTATTTTATCAAACGACTCGTTGTACATGTGTTATATAAATATATATTTGTCATTACTGTTAAGAACAACATTATTTGAAATTCTTAATTAACAGTTCCGTAAAAATTACTTCATCCAAAGGGTAGTACCGACCTTTTTAATCATACGTACAAATACTCTACATTAATTTACTTGTTCCCAAAAATAACACGAAATTCTTAAACCCAGGTGTCGAAGCTGTATTCACGATTTAAAGAGAGAAAGTCGGTACCTTGAATGAAAATCTGACTATCGAACGAATTGAAAAGAGTAGTTTTAAAAGTTTTCAGGCTTTGATCGTTGTAGACTAAGTCTTTGGATCAAAATGGATTTCCGTGTTGGAAATTTAAAAAAAAACATTGAGAAAAGATGAAATAATTTTTATTTACAACTTAAGTTAATGATTAGTTATTTTCAAACGGATTTCATTGAAAAAACATATGTAATCAGTGAATACGTGCCTTTTTTATCAAATTCTTTAATATCTACATTTAAAATTTGGATATATTAACATACAAAATTCAAGTTTCTAACTGTATTTTTTTTTATATTGACCTTTTTTTTCTTAAATTCTATAATATGAAAATAGAATAAAATCTCCATATACATAGATTGAAATTCGATTGTTGAATTTTAAATAGGCGCAGTCGGGAATGCAGACTTTCTGTAATCTAGAGTTGGTTGTTACTTTCGCCCGCAAACCAAATGCTTAACTTTAAGTATTTAAGCTTATAAATTCTAAACTTCGACTCAGTTATTTCAAGGTAATAATTTGTGTAGTAAATTTAAACTTTGTTTTATTAATTATAACTAATCGCTCGTTAAAACAAATTAATGTTTAGTATTGGTATGATTTTTTAGTTTTGTTTTGAAATAATATGAAAAAAACATATTAAGGATGTAACCAAACGGTCTTTTGATATGATCTTAGATTTTCTGACGGCTTTCAAACTCTCGACCTACATTGAAAAGGGAACATCATAGACTTACAGGTTAACGCGGCAGCGGACTTAAGTTTAAAGAGAAAATCTATACCACATTGTAACTTAAACAATATATTTTTTAGACATTCATGAGTACAGATACATTTATTTCAAATTCAATGTTATAGCTAATGGTTAGAAGTTGAGTTTTTTATTCAACATAATTTCGTATATACATAATCGTATATTCCCTTTTTATTTGATTACATTATAGTAATGCTTTTAAATAGTAATTACAACATAAAGGCATTCCTTGCTTTGCTTCAAACGTAATAATTGCACGGTATTTGGTTTTCTGCGAAACATTTCGTGCAGCAAAGTAATTTCGAGAATTGAAAGTTAATTTCCATAATTATAAAAAAAATCATAGTAATCGTCGAAAGTTACAAAAGTAATATTATTTTGATTTGTTTTGCTACATTCTTAATATGTATGTGTGTGAGTATTGAGAATTAACGATACTTAGTGTATGTTTGTGTTCAAGACATAAGTTGTAATGTAAAATATAATGCCTTAATGTCTACAGGGAATAAATTGTTTGAAAAATTTTCCAATACATCCTTTACACTGTGACATACAATAAGATTTTGTCTCTTGCTGAAAATTGTAAGTCTCGGAGGGAATATTTTTCACATCTATATCCAGCTTATTAAACTTCTTTTGTGAGAATTTTCAACGTTCCTTTTTTGAGATTTTTTTAAATTCTACCTTATATAATTTTCTGAGCACACATAGATTAATTATATATTGATTCACTATAGATTAGAAATTTGACAATAATTGAACAAAAATTTAATTAATTTCTTTTTTATAGGAATGATTCGAATATGGTATACATACACACGAAATATGTCATAGCAAAATAAAGCTTTTTTGACGCTGACACAACATTCCGCAAATTCAGTGCGAATGAAGCCATAGCCCAAAATAAAAAGAAGTCTCATTCCTAGTGCATTACTAAATTGAGTTTAAATCGAAAAGTCTAAATCTTTTCTACAATCAGAAAAAAGTCATTTCCAACCTTTTTTTAATATTGTAATTATACAGGGTGACTGGTGAATTACTATCGATACTTGAGGACGTGATATTTGACGATCATATATTACAAAATAAAAATTAATATAACCAAAATATTAATAAACTTCTAAGTAAAGTTAACCAAAAGTTATGTAATTAATTAGGCATCGTGTGAACACCTAAATAAATATATTTACATAAATATGAATAAAAATAAGACTTTATAAGCTCGAGAAATCGTACATATAAAATTATGTTAAAAAGGTAAAAAGAGAAAAAAAGAGCAATAACATTTTATCTGGGCATAGTTTCAATTTTTTTATCAACTTACACCACAGCTTTTTGACATAGGTGATAAAAATTTATCACGTCTGGTCCAAATATATCCAACGACTTTGGTTTTGAAAGCATTGGGTATTGTGAGTGTAAACTCATATTTTATATATAAATTTAATATAAAAAATATAATACTTTTGTGAGTTGTAAATTTACAATAAAATATATATTTTATTGATAGTTATATAAAACTCTTAAATTACTACAAATTAATTGTAATATTTATTAATAAAATACTTTTTTTGCAAACCAATGTCGGCATTCCTAATGATAGTATTTTTATCAGGCTATAACAGTTTAGTAACAAAAATCTAGTTTACAAAATTTTTTAAATGTTCAAAACATTGAAAATTTAAAATAACGTAACATTTAACAATATGCCCAAAGGTAATAAATAACAAGGTATACAATTTAATTGAAGAGAAATAAATGGTGGACTAATTAAACATTTTATCTTTTATTTATATAAAAACCTTTATTCGCGAGTTATATTTATGTATAAAATTGAATAATATTTCTTATTAATATGCACGTATTGTTAAAAATGCTATAAAAATATTGTTTGGTATGTATTTTTTATGCATCAATAGACTACATCGTTTATATACTGGGAAATATTTCGCTTATTAATTGTGTGATCTAAAATCTACTTTTATTTTGAATTTGGTACTATATTTAGTGATGTAATCTGTAAACGTATATTTTCTTAGAATACGTACTGGAATACTATAAGTTACCTTAAAAATAAAAACATCTATAATAGAGATTTTTTATTGAAGATACTACAACATATTATTAATACTAAATTGAAGTGATATATGCGTGACATCACTAAAGTTTAGTACAAGTGCTACTTACACAGGGTGTAATATTTTTCGCATACGTAGAATCTTTGAGCGTAAGGCTCAAGTACGTGCCTGAAAATGTAGGGCGGGGTTCGGATGAACATCCGACAAGGCTTCACCTACATAAAGAAAATCCTTATTTTTATTTTAACAACCACGTATCTTATTAACTGAAGATTTTTTTAAACAACCAAGATTAAAAAAATAATTAATGTCATCATCCTGTATAAAGATAAATCATTTGATTTCTAATGAATATGTTAGTAGCTGATTATTGTGATTGAAAATAGGATATAACTTGTTCACTCAAAGCCAGTGTACGCTAAATCATCGGTTGAAATAGATATGGGCAGAGGAACGAATACAATACCAATAACTCACATCGGACAGGTGCTAAAAGAGTAATGGCAAACTATTCCACGGGTTAGCCTTTCTCGACCGATATTCGGAGCGATAGTTCATGCTATTTATCATGGTTAACTTTTTACCTCCGTTCCTTTGAATCAGCTGGAGTGTGGAGTAATCGCTAAATGACTGCTAGCAGATACAATAATGAGATAAATTAGAGATATCTCCTTATTATACATATAAGTATTACCACCACCTTGACATGTAATATTTACATCAACTCTATAGGTATGTGATAGATATATTTTAATAATAAATAAATATATATCTTTCATAAAATCTATATACGAATGTTTACTTATCGTACTGAAGCTTAGCGTTTGAGTAATCCAGATAATCCAACATTAAGAAGGACGCAATCAATCAAAAAAACAAAAACGCTGCGAAGACAAATAAAGTTTTTGGGGTTTTGTTGACGTAATATACTCGGAACTTTTCTAATTTTGTACGCTTGCTTTAATATTTCTATACGTCAATAATGTATGTAATTTTTCATATTTATTAAATATTTACGTCAAGGTTTTGTATGTACGATAAGTACGAGTATATGAAATATATAAATTACTTATTTCATTCTAAGAATAGGTAAATATAATATAATGTAATTGTGTTCTTTCGTTGTTGATGGCATAGTTTTGAGTGCCTAGATTTGAAAAATAAAATGAATATATGACAATAGTTTGGAAGCAGTACTGTATAAAGAGAATTGCAATAGACTTATACGATTTGTCTAGTATTTATTTAAGGACAAACTATCCTGGTAAACCTTGATTCACAAACCCCACTCACTTTCAATGTACCTGATGATTTAGGAGTCAGGGTTTGTAACTTGCGGAACATAGATCATGGAGTATACCTAGTATTTATGTATTGTGTGATCGTAGAAGTCCATAACTGAAATCCGAATTCAATAAATATCGATACTGTTATATTAATAGCAGGATTTTATATACAAGAGATGATATCAAATGATGCTTTTGTCTCATTCTGAAAACATGTTTGATTAAAATTAAAGCGAGTTTTCAGAATACTATAAAGTATACGAATTATAATTTTTATATGTAATAGAGAAGAAGAATCTTTTAATTATTGAATCTTAAAAAAATAACGAAAAAAAACTAAGAGCAATTGTATTGAAAATGTTATTTGTAAGGTTTGGTTTTATGTAAATAGTACATACATGTTTTACATTTAAACAATAGAATAGCTGACTAATAATCTGAATGTGGTGGCCCAGTGGTTAAAAGGCCCGCCTCTCATGCATGAGGGCACGGATTTGTTCCTGTCAAGTACCACTGTGGTTTTCCGAGTCATATGTACTTTCTAAGAGTATTTAGACCTCACTGATTAATAAATTCAAAAAGTGGGTTGATGTCAGGCAGGCGGGCAGTCGTGTAAACAATTATCCAAAACTATTCACAACATGTAAGGCAGACCCTGGCTAAAACTGGGAAATTGCCAGGTAGAAGAATAGAAAGGCTGACTAATATTATAAATACAGCCTAAGCTTTTAAATTTACAATATTTTGAAGCAGAACAAATATATTTTTTGTGTATTAAATATTAGCTGTATTTTACTATTTGTAGTGTTTTTTCAGAATTCGAAGCCCTAGACAGCTCAAATAAATTTTGGTCTTTAAATTATCACCGCGGAGCAGAAAAGCCGATCTATTCGAAACATCTTTTCAATAAGTCGGATTGCAATATTTGCAGACAACTCCAAATCGAGATCTTCGCTCCGTAAAATTGATATTGACTTATATCATTTTATGAAAGCTGTAACACAGAACCCAATTAAGAAAATTGCCTTATATCCATTACAATCATGTGTTGATGGGAGTTTCTTTGTTATATTTATATATACTCGTATTGTATTAAATATATTTTTGTTTTCTGGACGTTTTTTTCGCAGATCATGTTAGGATAATGTTCATTAATATTATTCGATCTTTGTTTAAATAAAACATTATATATAGTGGGAGTTGTTAAATTATGAATTCCCTCCATAGAATTTATAGTTTTTTCATGATGTATTTCTGAACTAAAATCGTATACTTATATTTAAATAGAATAAAGTAAATTGAGGATTTATCATTCATATATTTGGTCAGAGTAAGAAATTAAGGTAGATACTGAAATTTGATTTTTTAAATAACGATAAACAAATTTTAAAAGTCAAGATTAATCTCTTAATCTTTTATATGCTCTTTAGAAATTGCATCCTAAAACGGTTGGATGAAGCATCAATAATATATAGAGTACATACAAATAAATTTTTAATGGTTAATAAATATTGGCTCGGCTCAGGAATTCATTTTCCGGCTTACATTCACCGACGGTGGCGGAATTAATTAATAAACATTCCTTTTCTTATTTTTGAATAAATGGAAATAATAAAGGCAAACAAATAACTTGGTATGCAATCAATTTATTAAAATGGGGTAGGGTGTGAGTACACCAGTGGTACGATGGCATTCCAAATTAAAAAAACTTTTTTTATTTCTTATACAGTAACTTAAAAAGTCAATGGTGGCCTAGTGGTTAAAGGGTTCGCCTCTCGTTGCCGAGGGCGCGGGTTCAAACCTGGCAAGTACCAATGTGATTTTTTCGGAGTCATATGTACTTTCTGAAAGTATTTAGACACCACTGGCATACGGTGAAGGAAAACATCGTGAGGAAACCTGGACCTGGAGTTTCACAATTATAAGTTTGAAATCACCAACCCGTCTTGAGCAAGCGTGATGATTAATGCTCAAATCTTCTCCACGTGAGAAAGAGGCCTTGCTCAGCAGTGGGCGTTGATAGGCTGATGATGATGATGATAAAGTAACTGAAAGCTCTTTGCTACAAATTATATGCTTTGACTACGATTTGCAGTTATTTCAGTAAAATATATCTTGCAAAGGTATAATATGATACAACGCTATTTTAAGAATTTCAAGATTATAACCTTGACCCTAGACCTAGGTTACCTCGAATATACAATTACTTACCTCATTCAAGTTATACCAAAAATTTTGATGCTTAATGGAATAGTTTTGAAATGAAAGTAATATGATTAAATAATGATTTTAAGTGAATTATAAAATTATGTTACTGGACTTACTACAGCCAATAAAGAATATATGAAGATGACACTTTAAGTCAAATAGTCTTAATAATATAGATAAAATTTGATATACATATTACCTCTCAGTTATATACAAGGTGTAAAATTTTTAACGTTTGTTAAAATATTCTCTATTGGATTTAGGATCTGATTCCAGATTTTGACATGTTTTTGATATAATAAAACAAAAATATCTCCAACAATACTCTGTAACAGTTTCACCATTAAATTATTCTTTCAACAAATTGATTATCAAATATGTACGTATTCAACATAAGTATAGGCCATTATTTATGTTCTAATAAAACCGTGAATGCCTTTAGTACAACAGATGTTTAAATTTTTTATCCTCTAATTGAAATATATCGTCTTCAGTAAGGCTATACATAGTTAATATAGGTCAGTTAACAGTCGATGGCTATAAATAAGTCTGAATGTGAAAAAAAATAAAGACATTTCGAGTTCCAATGGTAATTTAATGTTAAGACTTACGAACTCACTTTTATTGTCATTAAATAAAAGGATTTAAAAAAGACAAAACGTTTTGGTTTTAATGAAATATCTTGTAAAATTTCACTGAATATTTTTGACATTCAAAGTACAAGATGAACGAAGACTGAACTTCATATGATTGTATTTTAAGGCAAACTAGCAAGTCCGAATACAACAATTTAAAATGTTATGAACCTTTACGAGGGAGGGACCAATAATCATCCCAAATCTAAAGATAAACCGACAAAAATTGTTCTTAACTTAATGTTGGCTAAAGTGAAAAGTTTTTTCTAAAAATAATTACTACAAAAATTACACTCACGATTTTCTATAATAACAGGTTATTATTAATTATTATCGAAAAGACTAGTAATTATGTTCCTACTACATAGTACAACAATTAGACAATAATTGTCAGTACCCACTCAATTTATTTTATTCTGTATCCCTTTACATTTAATTATTGAAGTAGCGATAGTTTCATAATCCTTGAGTATTATATTATACATATAATGAAAACTGATATAGAGTTGGGATGGAGATTTTTTCTTGGAAACAATAATTACGAGATAGTATTATTCTTTATGCCATTCAGAGTCTATAGATTTTGCATATTGAAGAATTAACTTATTAATAAATAATTGGGTGCAGCGGAAAATTTGTATGTAAGAAATTTTCTACAAGGACGTTGTGTAAGCCGTCAAGGGAAAAGAAGCAGAAACTAATTGAAAACAATATCGTGAATTTAATAAGTTTCATAGTTTTTGCGTGTCAAGTAACAAATAAATACAAAACCCAATCATAAATAAATGCCTTTTCAAACTAATTATTTTCTAAGTTTTACGAAACAGATATTATGATTTTCACATTTTATATTTACCTTTAGTAACAGTCACACCAATAGCTCAATAATGTCTATACAAAACCAATTAAAGTATTAAATTTCATTAATCTATTTAAGCTCGCAATCTTTTATTAAAAGTGATATGAAATTTCCCGTTTATTCCATATAAATATCGTACAGGGTAATCAATTTAAAGTGTCAATATCGAAGCTGACTATTTCGCATTAACTGACCAATGCTCGAATCATTCATTATGCTGCTATAACCCATTATGATTGTAGATAGCCGTCAAACTATAACATAATGAGTTAATGAGATCTAAGACTATCGATTATTCATTTAAATGAAACTAATATTTTTTTTGGATTATACTGCGCATACTTTATTATTGATATTATTATATATATGTACATATGAGTGGTTTTCGATGTTTTTAATGCTGAAAGTTTTAAAGGATGAGTAGATTATATTTTAAGATGCATTGAAAAAGTAAGGAATTGTATTATTGTGGATGTATGAATAATATATATGTTACTTAACCAAAGTCAACGTTTATCCCATAAAATCCTAATCTCTTTGCCTCACTGTATCTTTGTAAGCCACCTGTCACTCACTGGACCCTTTCACTCAGAGTTCAGTTAGAAGTTACAAAGTATCCTATTTCTATATACTATTCTTTTTGCAGTAATTTATTGTAGTCATTTATATAAAACTTATGATTATTTTAGTAGCTCAGCTGTTTAATATGCCGTCTTGGTACGGTTTGCTTTTTATAGACTCGGGCGCTCTAAATGAATGAAGTTATTAAACTAAGAGCTACTCGGAAACATTTAGGTATGTATCTTTATATACCTGTTAAAAAAATTTGAAGATTTGTATAAAATAAAGTTTTTATTTTCTAATATACTTTAATCTGTCATTATTAATAGTATTTCTTATAAAATAATAAATAATAATCTATAAAGTTGTCCATAGCTACATATATTTTTAATTAAAGTTTATCGTGACCGAGGGTAGCGCTCTGAAATTTTCTGAGAACAGATTTTATCGACGAAACTTCTGTTACACTACTTTTCTAATAATTTACAAGATAAGGAATTCGTTGAAGTTTGGGTTTTGCCAATTTTCCATCATTTATTTTGTATAATCAAAAACTTTCACATTATATCTTGATGGAAATATACCTATTTACATATGTATGTTTAATTGTTTACTATGAATTTTCTTCATATATGTACTTCTTTTCAATATCTTTTTGCTTATTTTTTCATATTTTAGTTTTGCGTTTCGCAGTACCACTAACTTTAGAAACATGAAAACCTTCCCTTGACAGTCTTATTTAAGAATTTCCAGTCTATGCCTTCAACGACATTGTACTTAGTACAACGACTTATTAAATTATTGTAACACTTGAATGATCAAGTGGAATAGAGAATTATTTAAATAAAAAAATATTTCAATAACCATAGAACCATATAGAAGAAAGTGATTTTAAGAAAATTTGTCATTAAATGCCAGTGGGATATACAAAAAATTATCACGACAAAATATACTAAAAAAATTGTAGCGCCTTGCTAATATAATCTTCTAAAAAAGATTATTTAAATATATTCAGATAATAAAATATGTTTTTTTAATGTAATGTATAAGACTTTATATAACTTTACCATTAATTTTGGTTATTTTGGTGTAAACTGATAAGTATGGAAATAAAGCAAATAGATTTGGATAATCACTCATACTTTAAAAAGTCATAATTTGTAATATAAAGTTACATTAAGTTTTGTTTCACTTGAATGATTTTTATACCATCGTAAATATATAAAGTAAGCATTTATCACGTTATTGAGAAAGTCTTTACCATTTTGGAACAATACGCAAACAAAATTAGTTTAATATGAACCTCGCGTGTCACTCGGAACGTATAATTATGTCAGGCGAAACAAAAGATTCATATTATAATCTAGGGATTAATTATAAACATATAGACAGTTATAAAATCTATGAACTTACAAGTTAAGTGATATTAATAACTCTGTGAACTAGTGTAGCGTTAGTACGCTAGCTATATATAAAGCATATACAAAATCTATAGAAAATTTAGTACTCATTTTCATACTTTTGTTCTTACTCCTTGTGTCATTGTTTGTCTCAGAAAAGACTTTCACCTAGAAACAAAAGACTTTTGTTTTGCTAAGGATAAAACGCACTACAAAACTCGAGAACTATTTTCTCACTGATCTATATCTTGTCGTAAAGGAATATTTTAAAAATATTTTCACCTATACAATATACTTCTAAGGAATAGATATGCTTATTTTAAATTTTCGTCACTCTTCGACGGTAACTCAGAAAGTAATTTTGTGGAAGTTTTAGAGGGTGAAATCGCTAATGTGTCACGTTACTGAACAATCATAATGTGGAATAGAATTTTAAAATTTTAATAATCCTTTATAAGAATACAGTTTTGATTCAAAAAAAATTAAACATTTAACGTAAGCATAACTTAATGTTCGAAGATATATTTCTTACACCAGGAATAGAAGATGAGTTAGAATAATTTTTAATAAATTTATTTGGTACAAAATAAGGCTAATCAGTGGTCAAATTGTAATAGCTTCTAATGAATATATAATTATACTCAAGAATAGAAAAATACAGGTAACTTTTAGACAGCACCTAATTTTTTTGTCTATCTTTGATATGTTGCATTACAATCCTCTTTACCTTCCTTCTTTAATCTGGTAGATGTAGTGTGAATTAAGTGGAAGGCGCTCAGTAGTCGAGACCAATATGTCGCAACGAATAGCTAGTATCGCCTGACCGTGTAGCATTTACATTGTCACTCATTTGTGCAAGTTCTAGTAAAGCAATACAAATGTGGTATTTGCTTGTTTTGATAGGTGAAATGAATTTGAATAATTGTTGTGTTTAGTTCCTTATAACCGTCAATCATCTTTATATAATATTGAATATAAACAGTTGGGTATCTTACATGATATTGATATCCAATGTCCAAATATTAATTTAGAGTTTAAAAACGTGGATTTAATCCTCGGGTCATAAAAAAACTGAAAAATATCAGATTCCACTTGCATCGTTGTTTCATAAAATACACTCAATTATTTTTATTCGTACGTTAATAACGTTAATAGCTGTTTATAAATAGGCTTACTTTCTTATACATTAGTTTTATTGAAAGAATTTATTTTATGAAACGACTTTAATTTCACCGCCTTACAACGCCTAAATAATATTGGATATCTTTAAGAGACAAAACCTTAATCAAGCTTGAAGAACAGGATATGTGCTAACAAATTGAACTTTAAAAATTGATGTCACAATTAATGTATGAAAATGTATTGAACATTTTGTATAAGAATAATCTTAATCAATCATTCGGTATAGTGTTATGTATAACTTGTTCTGCTTTTCTCTGTTTTAGTTATATTTCATTGAGTGAGCCGCATACATTAGAACAAAGCTATTTCTTGTTTATTCCGTCCTTTAATTAGTTTTCCTGAATCACAATTTCTAGATTACTTTACATGCATCTCAGCCAATAGCAGCTTGTTTACGGAATACTTTGATTATTGTATGTTACTACAGATTAAAAGTATAAATTATACAGCGATAGCTAGGAAACTTAGTTAAAAGACTTTCATTTATGTAAAAAGAGTTGGTTGAGGAAAATATATATTTATTTTGAAGCACCAAAGTAAATGGAAAAGATTACCAAGGAACGTAAAAACAAAAAACTTATTTAGGCGATTATGTAATAAGTTTTCGCTTTGTAATAGCTTTTGGGAACTAAGGCTTTAAGTTCGAAGTATAAAACCTATAATATGTACTTGGGTACCAAGTATAGGTATAACAAAACCAAGTTCATATATGTATTTCAGGATACTTGCATTTAAAAATACATTTAAATTCTACTATATAATACATTTTTGACGTAATCAAAATATAAGGAGTTATGGAAACGATATCGATTTATTAAATAAACATTGTTTGTCCGTCTATGCATATAATTATTATTATACGATATTCAGTCTGTAATCAAACCGACGTACAACCTAATTTCGTATATCTATTAATATATTACGGTACGGTCAAGAATTAAGGATACTGAATATAGTCTTCTATAATGTCACTTTGTACTGTTAAATTAATAATGAAATAAAAATTAAATATTGAAATTATTCAAAGTATTACAAATTTTTTTAAACTTTCTGGTTTATTATTTCGAGTTCCGACAAAGGAAAATATTTATGCTTATGATTTTAAGTACAAAACATTGAAAATATATTAAAAATGGAAGTATTATGTAATGATAATTTTTAACATATACATTTCGTAGAGTGGACACTTCATTGTGTAATTTTTTTGTCATTATAGCTACCATTTGTTTCTCCTTACACGCAGTGCTCATAATATTTAAGAAAACGTTTATACATACGTTGACTTTTTAAAATTTTAACTGAGAATAATAAGTATTAATAACAAGAAGAAATCAAAAATTTCGTTGTTTTTTTCAGGGTCATACTTTAAAGATTTTCAGAATCTTTAATTTTATTTTAACTGTGTAATAAAATAATGACGATTGTACAAAATCTACGTAGTAGGATCTACTCTAGTGTGTTTTCCAAACAAGGCTCTTTTAAGTATTTTTAATATAGTAAATATAATGTTAAGCTTCTGTAATAAAAAAAATTATATTTTTTGATGATAACAACTAGTAATTTCAAAAAAACCTCTGAATAATTATGAAAGTGAAACGAAAAGTCGAAATTATTCTACTCTTTATGGAAAATATAATAATTATATTTTCCTTAAAGTGAATGATTTAATAGGTATTAAACTCATCGCATTTTATTTATTTTTATTATTTTCCTATTTTTTTATTATAAACTTTGAAACAATAAGTTAAAACGTTGTATTACAACTAGTTCCCTCGGTTATAATAATCTTGATTCAACCGTCCGGTGCAGTGCATCGCCTGTGTTGTATTTCTCAGTTTCAGTAATATTTCATTGAGTGACCTACATTTGAACGAAGTTGTTTCTTCTCCGTTCCGCTCTTTAGTTAGTCTACTTGAATCGGAAAATACAGATTAGTAATTAATTTACATTAATATGGAATGCATCTCATCGAAAGTAATGTGTAAAAATATATTTTAAAATCTTCTCTACATATAATATTTACCTCTCTCTCTCATATACATATTTATAAATTATTATAAATTATTAATATTTATTTATAAATTTAATATTCTCTTATAACGTTTGTCTAACATTCCTTTATAATAACAAACCATAAAAAAATCCTTAGATATTCCAATGTCGCTTTGAAATACATAGTAACAGTTTATTCTTATTGTAACAATACACCTTTCTTATTATAGTTGAGAAACTTGCATTATGATGTCAAAGGTATTCAGTACATGCGTTTTATACCCGAGAGTATGATAACATCATTATTAATGTAGAAAATGACATTTGAGAGGATGGCTCTTAAACCGAGTGCTTGCGTCAAGACTTTCTGAACCCGAGGTTAACGGCAGTTTAAATGTAACTTGCAATTTGAAACACAGTAGTAAGTCTTCGCGATATTCTAACTTTTGAAAGCCATTAACTTTAAACGGTATCATGTCGGGGGTTCGAATACCCGATATTTTAAGCGATCTTTGTTTGTACTTTTATATTTTCGCCGACTTTTACAACGTTCCTGTTTGCCTCGTCTGTTGGTTCTTTTTTTCCCACAAAACTGTTTTAGATTTTATTTCGCAAACTATTTTTAAAGTTTCCATTTACACCAAATACTCTTTGTATTGGGTGTGAATGGAAAATTTTTAAACAGACGACGAGATGTCTGTTATACGAAATCTAAGTGTAGTTTAATATTAAACTTTCTTTCATATTATTTTCTAAAAATACAAATACTTCACCACAAAGGGCGGACTAAGTGTGAGAGTTTAACACAGTGTTTTTTTCTTCAAACTTTCGTAGGTCAGATGACACGATTTTATATTTTTAAACATTTAAATATCAGATTTAAAGTCAATGAAATTAAATTTTCGGTATAGTAATAATAATGCCAGTACAATAATTCGCAAAAGAGATTCCCGTTTGGCCAGACACTTGTTCGTTATTAACTACATAAATTTCCGAAAAGACTTAATAATTTTCTATATATATATATATATTTTTTTTCAATAACAAATCAAATCAAAGGTGAGTGAACTCCAAAGTTATTTTAGATAGCGAGAACCAATCAGTCACTCGTACAGGCCGCGACATTCCTTAATAATCTTGAAAAAAGAAAACATACACGTAAAATAGAAATGTAATAGCTGGCAATTTTATAAAGCAACTTGCTTTGATTTACGAGTAATGTATCGAGATAAAGAAAGACATTTAATCAGGACAATAAACATCACAGTTACGTGTTTTACACATGTAATATAAGGCGGAGTTCTAAGGGTGATAAGCTGTTCAAATCGACAACAAGTCACGCGATCAACTACAATATTGATCGAGACGGAAGTAACTTATCAACATCTTTATCTCTTCCTTATTGTCTTTCAAATTATGTTCATTACAACTTTGTTACTTTCGACATGTGTAAATACTTTTCGGCTAATGATCTTAAATAATCGTTTCCTACAACGCTTCTTTTTTATATTATTTGATTAAATGGAGCTCGACTTAAATATATGTAGTAGATATGAACATAAGTTTTATTTGAGTCTTCATATAAAATAGTGAAAATTGTATTTGTGCGGTTGTGTGCATTACTGTTTTGTGCGTGTGTAGGTTCTTCAACAGAAATCGAGAACCAAACCATTTATTTACACATTTAACTCATATAGCTTTAAATAGCAGTTACTTATCATAAGTTTAACAAAACTTAATGTAAAGTTGAGACATTTTTTGATTGTAAGTATTTAGTGAGTCGTAATTTGTTATAAAAGTAACTAAGCTCCATACACGCAATTCCTTTGTGACACAGAAGTGTTAGATTGATATTGCAATCAGAGAAGCACGTCTGCGATAGGTTTATTTCACAGAGCAAGTCACCAATAATTTTATTTTCAGATGCCTCCCCCGTTACTACGCTGTGAGAATACAAAAGTAGGAAAACATTGATTCGCATCGTTAATTTCTGAACCTAACAAAGGAAATTCTCTGTATTAGGCTGACCCTAAAATAAAACTTCTTTATGACTTTACTTATAAATGAAATATGAAATAAATTATAACGAAATAAAATAATTATATATAATTCAAGTATTATATTGAATATAGTTATTATAGAATCAAATTAGATACTTGAGTACTCTTTCTTTTATATATATATTTAATATCTCTATATTAAATATAAAAAAATATGTCACGTCAAATAACTTAATGTTTGCGTTAATAAATAAAGAAAAAAATTTAAATACCTGTAAAATACTTTCTATAATAAAATAATTAAATTTTATAAATTATACATATAATATATACCTCAAATTAAAAGAAGCATATATTTTGAATGAGAACTTTGAATGTCTTTTACACCGTACCAGACAAGTAAAAAGTTTTGGACGTGCCAAAATGTTGTCTTAATTTGAGGAGAATCTTCGAATTTGAGGGATTTTCATAATTTATTAATAGCGACACACTCTTCTAAAATATTTAAAAGTGTATCTTTATAAAAAAAATGTGCATGCAAAAAATAAACATGAAGAATATGTAATAAAGTTTTAAAAACTCCGCAGGGAAAATAAGATGCATAGGTTGATATTTAAATCTATTGTCCGAGAGTAAAATGAAAATTTTTCTTTGAAATATATCCTTTGTGAAGGAAATTGATACAAAACTACTATATCGGTATGATTTCACTTTAGCAGTCCCAAAGGAAAAATTTCAGTGTCTAGTATATAAAGAAATATTAATATGCTCTAATACTTTCATTTAAAAGTTAATTTTTTTGTTACATCGCACATATAATTAATTTTTGACAATCTCCTTAGCAATTAACATAACCCTTTTTACATTTATTATACCTAACATAAACATATTTTCTATTATATAAAAATTAATCAGTAATGTTTCATGAATATTTTAAATCATTTTAAAATATTACCTGAAAAGAAAATTAATAACTTTCATGTGAGCACTAATCTGATGGTGACAAATGAGGCGAATAGCTTATACATAGTATAGAATTATAATTATTTAGGTCACAATAGTTGTTTCTCAAAGCATTACATTGTAATAGATATAATAATGAGAATAAAATAATAATTTTGTTATATAAAAAATTATAAGCAATTTATTTAATATCCATTCAAATGAAAGTTAATATCTATAAAGATATTAAATCAACTACTTTTAATTTGTATCTGGTTTCTATGTTTAAAAATTGATTATAAATAAAATAGAACAAACCTATGTTAGAAATTTAAAAACAAATGTTCTGGTTTAATATTCCCATAAATGTTAAAATAATTCACTTAAAGTACTAATATATTTATTTCATAGTCTAACGATACTGTAAGGAAACGTATCAAGCATATGCCATTTGTTTGAACACACACCTAGTTGTGTATCGTTCGCGAGTTATATATTATTTTACCTCGAAGGAAAAGTAATTCAATCCAGTTTACTGAACATATCCGAGGAAACAAACTCAGTTCTACGACGAGACGGAACACCTTTGTAGTGCCGTATCTATTTACAGAAACTGTGGTACGCTCTGTTGCCTAACGGAATTTTTGGTCGACATTCGTGGAATTGAAACAGAAGTGTCCCCTTGAGTCATTTCGGTAGGTATCTAATAGAATTCGATATCCTCATTTCGATTTCCTACTTTCCCTCACGATGTGCATGATTAATGCTTTGCGTACTCGTAAAAATTTACTGTTTCGAGTTTTAAAGTATAAAGTAACATCGTTTGCAACTTAAGGAAAAGCAACACAATTTCCTACGAGTTATTATAGAGGCGAACTTATAGGAAATAATTAAAAATTTGAAAAAAATCTATTTACATACTAATTTTCTTCCCCATTTAGCTTTCTAAGCAAAAACCTCACGACCTATAAAACTTACCTTCAATTAGAGCGAAAAATAGCCGCAAAGAGCTCGTGATATACCGCTAACGATAAGGCTCGACTGCTTTAGTATTAGCTTTTTTAACAGTTTAAATTTAAAATGGTCAGAAAAATACATATATCCGTATACAAAATAAAATAATAGGTCTATTTGCACGATGTCAAGATTTAAGTACTATCACGCATGAATATAATTAAAAAAAACTCCACAGAAAGTTACACGCTTAGTGTCAAGCAGAACGCTAATTAAAAAGCTTTGTTTTAGGTGAGAGTATAAAATGTTTACAGAAAATGTAAAATAAAGTGTAATTATGGCAAAATGTTTACAATGAAGGCAGTTCCCTTAAGCTAGTTGGCTTAGTAGTTGAAGTAGCTAAAATAAAAGCGTTGATCTAGCTATAAGAAGACATAAAATTACGTGTCAATCTAATTATAAAACAAACAAACTTTGAAGGTTGAAATCAATTAGCTACTATTTCTGTAAAGGAAATAATTTACTCGATAGGAAATATGAAGTTGACAAGTAACAAGTAATAAAATTTCGCCGAGGTTCTGCCACGCCCTGGTTGTGTTGTAATGTCGCTGTAGTGACTTGGATTTTTTTTTTCATTCCAAAGAAAAATAACTAGGGTTCCCTATACTAAACATTATTAGTAAAATGTGCGGTAATTAAATAAATGATTGTTTATATTTTTCTTCTAATGAACCAATGACTTATATTATGTTCTTTTTTCCTCGGTTTTTCATATTAAATTGAAACATAAAGAATATATTATGAGTAGAATAAATATTAGTTCCTACGTTACATACTCCTAACATATGAATTATTTAACGAACATCGCCGGGACAACACCTTTGTATGTACAAAATATAACGAGTGACGTTGTTGACTCCACGAAACGAAGTAAACTAGAAGATTTCTGATCCCACACAAGAAATGAGATACCCTTGCTATTCTAACATAGGGGCAATCATGTAGTCTTAAGTTTATTCCTGGAACCTCTGCCTTGAAGTGAAACGCTATATAACTCTTACCATGTTTGTTTATTTGGAGTTTGTGATATTTTATGTATTTATACGGAAAATATTTTTTGTTTTTGTACTATTTTTTGGCATAAAACTATTAGTGATTAATAATAAATGCTCTTTATTTCATCGTAAGTTATACGTCGGAGATATGCATTTAAATTGCAAAATATATTTGATTAAAAACAAATATTTCTGTCCATATTAATTTCATTTAAAATAAAAACCATATTAAAGTCGTGTATACTCTTTTTTCACGAAATTGATATCGTTAAATAACGTGTATTCGTTACAATAAAAGGTCTTGACATTTCAAAGACGTCACCCTTATTTTTTAAGTATCGTTATAGAATTTTCAATGATTCCTTTTATGAATCAAGTTTCCCTCATTTTATAACATGATGAAGTATTTTTTAAAACGTTTCTAAAAAGTATGAGTATAGTTATAATACTTGTATTTCTAAAATTTTCTGCTTCGAATTATGCGTTTTGAAATTTTGCTTCTTCACTTAAATCTTCAACAGTTCATGAGACTTCGAATATGGTTCTAATAGTGAGAATTAGTTTATATTATTGTTGAATCAAATTATGTTAAAATAACAAATTAATATTTCTCTTCTACTATATTATTTAAGTAAATATGCAAGTTTTAAACTTTGAATTTATATTCTTGAGAGACCTGTTTGTTATATCTTAAAATTGAATGCTCAAGAATTAAGCAACTCAGGCGTCTGATTATGACTTTCAAGGCTTTCAGTTAATTAGTATATAAAGTAGATTTTATAAACTGTTAATAATATTTCCGTTCACAATTACTAATAAAGTTTAAATCCACGACTGAAACATGTGTATGTCACAAATCATGTTAATATTGGTTAAATATATATTAGACAAGTAACAAGAGTAAGAAAACTTTATATTTTAAATTATACTTACTTTCACTCAAAAACTGTATAATTTACATAATAAACTATGCGGTCTCGTACATTATGATTCAATTTTAATGTAGAATAAGATTATACGTCGTGCATTCTCCCAGTGCATATATTAAGCTCATTAGCAAAACTAGTGTATTTTAAATATTTATTATTTTAAATGTCAGGCTACCGCTGAAAAGATTGTGAATCATAAAACAGTTCATAATCCTACATGTTTATCAATGTATTTTAATATATATATTTCTATAAATTCCAGCATTAAATTTATTCTTTATAAGGTTTCTAAATTATAAGTACGATAAATATTAATATTATTAGAAATCTTGATAGCCTACAGGTTAAAAGGCCCGTCTCTAGTGTATGAGGGTCCGGGTTCGAAAACTGGCAAGTTCAAATATGATTTTTCCTTGTAATATGGAGCTAATAGTTACATTATTTAAACACCACTAACTGACAGTCAAGAAAGACATCGTGAGGCAAACTGTACTTACAATTTCATTTCATATTATTATCAAAATGGTGATTAATGCTCTAATCTTCTCCATGTGAGAGGAGGCCTTTATTCAGCAGTGGGCTCCGATAGGTTGATGATGACGATGATCATTGTTTGTGCTTTTATAATAATAATCTAAGGATATACTAGTCTTACTTGAATAAATTGTTTAGTTTTTAACAACCCATTGGTATAAACCAATATAGTAGCAAATACAAATCGAGGCTACATAAATTTTTTCAATGTTCAAATATAAAAATACTTAAGTTTCACATTATAGTTTCAAAGAAGTAAGACCACAAAAATTTTACAGTTGTACTTTTTTCGAACGTTCCACTAAACTTGATTATATTGTAATGCATCCTTAATGTACAAAATATTTAAATATAACTTGTTTCACTAACTCTTAAAGACGAGACTACTTGAAAAAATCATATCAGTTAATTTGATATGAATATAACAGTGTTTATATTGACAGTTGTTAAGACTTTCTGATATGTCCAAGTAGTTGTAATACATCATGCACATAGAAATATGAGACTAGAGGGAGGCCAAGTATTATAATAGTTGGTAGTGAAGGCTACGTAGTTCTTGCAACTACAACTTCAGTTGAAGTTTTGGGCAGAGTTTCTTAGTTTCTTGTTTGACGTCCCTATAAACGTTTGCCTTGTGTTTGGAAAGTTAGCCGTCGTTTTACATGATCAGATGTAACGATGGCGATTTAGAAAAGGTCTCCTGAAAAAACAGGATTCATCTTACTGTCTCAGGTGCTATCAATCGAATATCAATTATACTTCATAGATGTTCTACATAGAAAACCTATCACAATTATAATGGCCTTTCATATATAAAAAAAACTCAGTAGATATAAGATATACATTTATATCGATTTATCGTTGTATGTTTGTAATCTTTTTAAGTTAAAAATACTGTTTCAAACTGAACTGTCAAAACGAACTATGACGAAAACTATGTCAAAACAAAATTTGGTTAGTCAAAAGTAGTTCAATAAAAAATCTGAGTATTTACTGAAAATGAGTAATGTTAAAAAACAACTGAAATGAAACATTTAATATTAAAGTAGCAGTAAGAGTTATAGAAAGTGTTTTATTTAGTTTAACTCCTCTACGTAAAGTATGCATATTATATATAGCTGAAACAATGAGTTCGTACTGAGATAGCTTTAGTGAACAGTGAAATGTAACGTTTTGCGTATTCCTCCAAATGTCCCGATGGAACCATTGAAGGAACGCCCGTCGCTGCTAGCACTTAAGAAGGTCACTCGTAACAAAACAGTAACGGCTTACGTAACTAGGTAAATAGATATAAACATTTCAAGACTCTTATAAGTGACCTTATTTTTATTTACTATTTATTTTATCGAAAGATCAAATAAATTTTTATTTACTATTTATTTTATCGAAAGATAAAATAAATAGTGATCGTTATCGACAAAAAATTGCGATAATAGAAGTAACGCATAAGTTGTCGCTCTAAAATTTAATCTCTCTGCGAATTTTATACCTTAGATTCAAGTATATCTGAAGTTTTAACTAAAGGTAAGCAACCACTAATGGTAGACGATAATTGAAATTTATTTATCCCCAAGATCTTAACTAGTTAGCTGCTAATTAGTTTTAAATGAGTTGAAAGGAGAATTATCCCATTGCAAAGGCGAAATTGGAACAACATATAACGTTGCAATCTACACTTAATGCGGTGTAAATGAGGACTTGAGAACTAATCGAGGTTACTGTTTACGTGATAGAACAAACTTTAATGACTTACCTTAGACATGGATCTTGAGAATAACTAATTAACTTCTAACCGATTTACTTAAAACATTTATTAGATGTTCGGCCCCGGGATAAGAAAATTTATTTTGTTTTCAAAGGTCTTTTACCTGGGTTTCTCGGAAGCTTTGCAAAAATAAACGATAACTTTGTTGTACTTAGCATATAAAATTAGTTTATTCAAATCATTTTAATTTAAAAACCAATATATTTTATTATCAGTGATGACTAAACACAGCAATTAGGAATGTGATGCTGTATTGAGCTCGTTTTAAATAAAAATAAATTTCTCTGAGTTAGTTCATTGTAAATGATAAATTACCATAGCGTTCTTTTCATCGTTCTCAGTTCAGGGCTGCGTGACCGCGGCTTCCTGTACAGAGGATTGCTTAATGATTCATACCGAGAGCCTCACTAAATCTGCTCGGCGAGAAGCATTAGCGATGTTGAATTATGTTACGGTCGACCCATAAATAAGGTTAAGACAATTTTCAGATCAAGTTCTCACTATAAAATAATACAAAGTTTCTATTAAGCATGTTATAGGTTTGCTTTTTAACGTGACGAAAGCAGAGAAGATTGATCAAACATGTGAAATCAATCAAAATGTAGCAGTTCCTTGTTGATACCCACACACGTTTTATTAAAGCTAAGGCGAGAAACACACTTACCTGCTATAGCACGTCCCAGCAACAGAGTACTGAAGACTATAGAGAGAACCCGTCGATCATATCTTCCCATCATCTTGGCGTTCCAAACTACTATCATCAACTAAAACGGCCAAAAGTCATTGCACTGTATTTTGAACGACACACACACATATGTTTGTTTTGATTCCTTATTTTTATTCACATGTTATACATAATTATTTATGGCCATAAAATATTGACATATGACTCGAAAATGTGTTTAATCATTAGTTTAGGCATTGACATAATGATTAAATAACCACATTTTGGTGTACAAATGGCAATCGTTGTTTATTCCAGAGAGGCTAGTGACATTTCGAATTATTGAAAATGTATATTTAATCTATGAAAATATAAATAATACGTATATTTCAAATTATAAATAGGTTTACAAGAATAAATGTATTGTTGAACATGCTATACTTATTATATTGTGAGTTCATTTGTGTATATCCAAAAATACAGTAATACATGGCGTCTTTGTTTAACCTTGGTATTTTTGATGACTATACGCGTGACTTACATATTGCATGTAATCAAAAGCTCATTACCCAAATATATATTTGAATACGTTATTATGTTTTACTTTTCAAATAATATCTATTTGTATCGGTTTAATTTTTATTTGTATTTTAGTTTTTCATAGAATATTACATAAGGAACGTAACGTTGTTTGGGAAAATTTTGATTAAAAAGTAATTAATTATAATCTGAAGTGAAGTTCAAAAATTGAGCATTTTTAGAAGCAATTAATTGCTGTTTACAGAAAGTAACAATATCAATATAGTATATATAAGATTTAAAAAAAGACTTTTATCCATTTTATGCCATATTCGTGGCAGTAAACTTTTACATACATACAAATTAGTTTTATATTTGAACACCATAATAGTGATTGCTATATAATTGTTCCACTATAAAATAAAATTATAAAATTAAATTAATTTTCCTGTTATCTTTCATAACAAGAAGTTCTGGAGTGATGTAATTTGATTTTTACTGATTTGCCGGGAATGCAGCAAAGTTTAATTTTAAAAGCCAACGCTGAGTTGCTATTAAATTTGAATTCATAGTTTTGTATTGGACTGATTGAGTGTTGTTTCGTTATTGACTTTATGCTCTTAATAAATATCGGATTTTAAGTTTAAATCCACATTTAATATATTTAAATGTTTATCTTCATTAAAACCAGACAATACGTATAAAATTGTGATAAGTTTAATTTACGAAATTTGTCGGTTTATGTCGGTATTTCCGTGTTTCTAAGGATAATCAAATGAATCGGGCAAAGTTAATTTATTAAGGACTGTTATCTTTACACCACAATCTTCTGCATATAAAGTTTCCATGGGACGTATCTAAATAACATTATAGTCTCCAAATAAGATATTGTAACGTATTTTTTACTCTTAGATATTTGTTATATAAAACAAGGAAAATCTCATATGTTTAATTAAAAAGATTTATGCAATTTAACGATGAAGAGTTAACATTTAAGAGTGTGGTGTTTTGTGGCTATTTGTTAAATTAGGCGAACACATTGCGTGACCAGAGCTAGGCGTTGCCCTGTACTTTATATAGAAGAAAAGATTATTTTTCACCACACAACTTCCTGACATTACAGTTCGTTACGTTCTGTTCAGACATATCCATATATTTTCAACTGTATCAATTTATACTAAAGCTGTAATTTAATTTATAACTTCTAATAATAAAAATGAAATGAAATTTCTTTAAAGCCTATTAGGTTTTACGTGGCTTTAGATTTTTCAAACATTTTCGCTCGCGTAAATGTTTCGTTATTACATTTTAAATTGTATTTCTGAGCTGGTATTGCATTTATGTTTTGTATAATAGATTGTATGAGTTAAAACAAAGTTACTAGTAGTTATTAATATCAACCGTTTGTTACCGAACAATTATAAGACAATTTATTAGCTATTTGGAATATTTTTTCTCATCATAGAAAGGCAGGCCGAAAAGGTTAAACGAGTTTCCTAATATAGTATACTATATGCTCTTCTTGAATAATAAACTAGAAGTCCTTATAGTCTCTTAATAAAATGTTTAATGTTTTCGAATATTTAATACGCATTTGTTGTTGAATATCCTTTAAATTTCAGCAATTAAATGGTAGCGAGCGTAAAAGGCCGCAGACCGCAGTTTCATATAGGAGTGTTGCCGTTTATCTATCAATTCGCGAATTATCATACAGGTTTAGCTGTTTGATAATAATTTACATAAAATTTTGTGGAATTACGGACATACATATTTTTTTTACTACCATAACCCTATACAATGAATCATATTCTACAACTAGCCACCAGTATTCCATGTATTGTATATTAGTTTAATTTTTTCAAATAAATTAGTTTGAAACTTGTTAGCCCAAAAATTATTACTTTGACTTACTTGACTTTGATTTTCAACTATTAAATTAGCAACAAAATTGGAGTCGAAAAAAATATAGGAAAAATTAATTAATTATTTATTTTAATACATTCACTAATGGTTCTTACAAATTTTATAAGCGCGAACTTTCGTATAGATTTATGAATGTTTGTTAAAACCTGCTGGAAAGGATTAACGAAACTTTCAAATAATATACATAGATCAAGTAATTACTTCGCGTAGTTAGATATTTTTTATTACTACTAATCTCATTGGACCCAAATCCAAATTCTACGCAGATTAAGTTAGAAAAAACATCTATCAATAATCATTGCTACCACACTACAAATGTTAAAGACATTGTATGTACGTCATGTAATTGTATAGTATATATTAACATTAGAAATATATGAATCATTTTTATATTTTTTACTAAATAGATTTTATAATATTTTTACGATATGCCAAAAACGACAACCTAAAAGCTTTTTTATATCATAGCAAAATTTTTGGCGATAATTGCATGATTAGTGTACGGTATACGTGAAGAGGATAAGTTGTTAAATTCAGTATGTTTGAGTACTTACGGTCTATGATTTTATAGGTGTAGCTCGAACACATATGTGTGGTTAGCTCTCAGCAAAATGTAGTCTTCTTTAAATAAAACGTCGGTCCAGCTATAAAAATCCATATCATGAAAATTATATCACGAAAAAGAAAGAAAGAATCTGAATTCTATTTCCACAGAAAAATTGTCAGTTTCTGACAAGTTTAAAATATTTTATCTGGTTTAAATGCAGACGTAATACTGGTGTCGCTATTAAACGAACGAAGACTTTACATTTATACTGTCTTAGTAATAGATGAAGTGATGTTGTGTAACTAAACATATTATATTATAAAAATTATCATTACAACGCACCCGTAAATTGATTTAAATAAAGCGCTTGTAGAAATCCATAATTTTATTACTCGCTTTTATGAGAACTAGATTTAATGTACCGCAATTGTCGACTCAATAAAACTTAACTTAATTTCTAATTAAAAGACTATCTACAGGAGACAATTAGTGTTGTAAGTTAATTTGCTGGTATCCAATTCTAATTGCTCCTAGTAAAACATTTTTTCCGTACCATTCAATGTACTGATTGGGTGAATTCTCGTCTTTGTTAGTCCTATTTTTTCGGTTGGACTTCGAGACTGATTGTAACGGACCTAACTAAATTACCTGTTTCCGGGCCACTGTATTGTTTCCACTTCAATAAAACGTCAAATTTATAAAGGTCGTTTTACAACTCGCTTAATACAAGTCAACATGAGCTTTTTTTCATATATATCCGATTTTCTTTATCGGTCCCATTGTAATTACTTCAGTCGTGAATGTTAAATTAAAATTTCAACATTTTTAGACCACAACAAATTACATTTCTTTTTATTATTTCTAAAAGATTAGCGTTGATTACTTTGTTTCTGTTTCAAAGGAGTGTGTTTAATTTTCCGTAAAAGACTGAACTGAAACTATTACTAGGAAAAACGTTTCTGTACTCCGTTAAAATTAACACCAGAGATGAAAATATTTTGTAGCTTTAACAGGAAATATAGTCATTCTGAAACTAAAATTAATTCGAACTCACTTTAAAAACATTTATGAGAAAGTTTTAATTCAGCGCCGCAATTCTCTCTCATGATTTATTTGTGCCTTTCATTCAAAGCGTGCACTTATCTTGTTAGTAGACGAAAAAAAGTTAAAAAACATTTTTACCTTGTTTTTTACTCGTAATGAATATAATTTTAACACCTCGAAACCTGTGAGTAACCTTCCATTATTGTAATTTTTTTTCATTGACGCTACGTTCATTAATCAATTGGACATCACTTTTATCTATAAGAATCAAAAATGAAACGGCCGGACTAAGTCTATCAATCTTAATTTAAAAGTCATTTATCCAGTACATTGTGTTTTTTAACTAGACCCAAAAAGGGAAATCAGTTCTACACAAAGGTTAACACTTCCCTAGTTACTATTAGTAAGTACAACTTTACTAAATATAACTATTATATGTATTATGGTGTAATTCATCATTGATAAGCGCCTATTTATAAAAGCTTAGCAAAATAATGAAACCGCATTACATACGAGCTACATATTTGTATGCATTCGCGGGTCAGGCTGTTTAACTTGTCATGCAGTCCACATGCAATGGCCAACATCAAAAGGCGTTTAGAATTCATTTCAATGTGGAGTCTTCTATCATTCTATAGTAAAAGATTTTTCAATTGTAAAGAAGTTTTATAATGACGCCCATATGAGTACTTAAAATATGAAAAATATTTCGTCTTAAGAGTTTTTTAAATAAAAAATATTATGTATAAAAGGGTTTTAATATATTTTGTCATGGACTTTAACAACTAGTGAACAGTGTCGCGGGTATAATGTATTATTAATTATTAATTGGCTCGCACTGCAATTAGTCGGAGTGAAGCAATCACGAATACTATATTATATTAATTATGTATATTAACTGTATTTTTTTAACGCTTGAATTAAGTTTAAATATTATAGTTTTATATTATTTGTTTTTATTTATTACAACAGCAACAACAATATGCTGTTTCGTGATGTATAGTTTAATATAAAATAGCATGAACATTAATTTTTTTTATGGTAAAAAAATATTTTTTTGCTTAATAAAAAATCCAATAATTATCGCACTTATCCACTCCGTCGGATCACAATTTCCGTTGAACCAAATGATTGTCCACTTGTTGACCCGTTCCGATCAACGTTCGCGCGCTCGGCGGAGCGTAGCCGACTGGCTTCCAACCATTCATTGTACTGAATATCTTACTACCAAAACTCGAACACACATCGCTATTTTCTCATATATCTATCACATTTTAAATCCCTAATCATTTTTCAACTATTAATCTCGAAACTCATCATACGACTGAGTATTTTGATAACGAAGATTTGTAAGTATAGCTTTATAATTATTAACCCGTTCGAAAACCACTAGTAATGACAACTTGATGCTTATGAAGGCACAGAGACTCACATTTCAGTCGTCTGTCATCTGTGCATGTAATAATAATTTTATACCAAACTATGAAAAGTTAATAATAACCATATTTGAATATGACAGTCTACTTGGTATCGTTTCATACACTCTTTAAGTTAGAAAGAGACTTTACAATCTTAATTTATATCTTAAATTTAACGAATTCTCATTAAAATATTCAAATTATATAGCAATAAAGATTTCGCATACTTTATAAAGAGTTATTACGAGGGGGTTGAAGAATTTTGTGTGATGTGAATCAGTTAAAAAAATAATATTTTTCTTTAATGTGAATTATGTTTCATGAAAGTGAGGGGGATGGGTCAGTCACGGTGCCTAATACACCCTCCCGGAGGACATTTTGTTATTCATTATATTCAGGAGCATTTTGTGAATGGTTTATCGCTTCTAAAAATAGGACTTGATTGCTTAAGGTAACACAGTTTTTGCGATTCAAGTCTCTGTGTATAAAATGGAAGTTTTTGAAATGTTTTGACATTTGTTTTTAATGACGTATCCTGTTAAATGTTGGTTTTAAAGAAACTAGTACTGGTTTATAGTGTATATTGCAGATATTTAATTCTTAAAAAAATTCTGAAACGAAAAGTATTTTATTACATTTCCTTCTTATCTTATAATAATTTTGAAGAAATAATTTTCATCATATGGTCCGACGTCTAATATGTAGTTACCAAAAAATCAATTTTTAATCATTTTTTTTTTCCTGACTGTTTTCATTTTGAAGTTAAATTAGGTTAGGTGTACAGTGTTCACATATATGAAATGATTTCATTTCTACTACAAACACTACGGTTCTAACTTTGTTTATATTTTTATTTAAACTTGGCCTGAATTTACAATACAAACGAAATATTTATTTTAAAGTATGTAATCTGTATAATGGCCTTAATGACTTAACTAATGTTTTTTAAATTAAGTTTAAGACGATATTGAAGTTTTTCTTAATTTCAAAATATTTCTTATTAAAAATGTCACGCTTTGTAGCCTTAATGCATCTATTATGTTTGCGAACCTGTTTCATTATTTGGGGTCAAAATGACGCAGCGCAAAACCCTCTCTCGCAGCCACCCTATTAAATCTGGAGCAAAATCAAGCGATGACTTTTCATTTTCATTATATTCACTTTCAATTAGCCAATGGAAACACAGAAAAAGCTGAAATTTTTGATAAAGTAATCTATTAAAAAGATTGAATTCGTATTGTTTATAAGGTGTGTGGAAAACAAATAAATTGCGAGATTAAATTTAGGAACATTTAATAATAAATAAATATATTAAAGCTAATATCTTATTTTAGAGTTTTAGACGTTATTTGACCACGTATTCCTTATCAAATCAGCAGCCTTTTCTCCAATCATAATTTCAGGAACGTTTGTTCTGGCGCCAATGGGTCTAGGAATAACGCTAGCATCGGCAACCCTTAAGCCTTCAATGCCGTACACCCTTAGGTTATTATCTACAACGGCTTCAAAATCAGTTGATGGTCCCATTTTGCACGTACCGATAGGCTCGTGGAAAGATACGATCAAGGTTCTAATAGCACATTCCCAGTAAGGATCAGAACCTAAGGGATATGTTGAGCAACTGGGATATTGCGGTAAATGTAATGTTGCGTCGTATTTTTTGAATGGTTGAGATTCTCCCAATTGAATTATATGTTTCACTGCCTCTTTTAATGTCGCTAAATCTTTTGGGTCAGTTAAATAATTTCCGTATAGTTTTGGATGTGAAAATGGACTGGTATCTCGCAGTTCCATATATCCTTTGGATCGGGGATAAAGAAGTGTTGGTATAGCTTGCCAAGTATCCATACCATTCAATGAGTGAAATGCTCGAGCATATGTATTTTCAGATATTCTCATACTCCTTCTTATCGCACCTCCTGAATCTGAAGTGATAGAACCACCCATACTTACAAGTTCAATATCGGGAACCAACTCAGGGTCTTCTGATAATGCTGTTTTTAGATATCCAATTGCCTCAACTCCACCAGGTGAAGCGAGTAATCCATCGCCGAACTGAAGCCACTGCATTAAGTTTGGTATTGTGGCAACCTTGGGTTCCAATAAACTAGCATTAGTACTTTTTAGCTTAAATATTACACCAGGGAAACCGATGTGATCATAAAGAGTTCTTCCAACTTTAAGGTCCATAACAACAGGTATTCCCAGAGTTTGTAAGTGTTCTTTGGGGCCTATTCCCGAGAGCATAAGTAATTGAGGTGAACCAATGGGTCCAGCTGATAGAATAACTTCTCGTCTACAATTAACTCTATGCTTAATGTTATTCTTTATATATTCAACTCCTGAAGCTTTCTTTGTTTGTGGATCAATTATGATTTTTGTAGCTTTAGCTTCACTCAATATATGTAGATTTTTGCGCCCTTTATGTCTATGCAGGAACGCCTTAGCAGTACTAAGACGATGACCTCTGTTAGTTATCGTTTGAACGTAGCCAAAACCTAGTTGATCTGGAGCATTGTAATCGATTGTTGGATGACCTAACATCCTTCCAGCTGCAAGGAATGCTTCAACTAAACCAGTTCTGAAAATACATCAAAATATTTATAATATTTGCTTCAGTAACGTAAGATAAAGTCCATAAAATATGTAAAATTACAAGGCCTTTGCAGATTAGGTTAGACAGTAATGGTTTAGTAACTTACTTGAATGGAACGTTCTCTACTGTAAGTTCTCCATCACGGCCGCGATAGGCTTGGTCTCTATATTTTTTGAGTTCGGATCTTTCAGATTTCATGTAATATTTCAATACTTCTTCGTATGACCTGAAAAAAAGTGTTAAAAAAAATTAACATCGTAGGAAAGTAAACAGGAAAAATGTTTGTATAAAATAATTTTGCTTCTATATAATTGAGCTATTGAAATCAAAGTTATAAGCTTTTATAACTTGATTATTTCCATTTCAGAACGCGCGAGAAAAGTTCAACCTATATTTATTAGCACGTAGCATAGAAATAAACCTTTTTCATATAAAATATATATGTGTCACGTGGAAAGTTACAATGTGGAATGATTCTGATAGAAATTTACGACGAGCCCTTTTACGACATAAGATAACGTCACTGAGGTGACTGAATTATAAAGAAATGTCGACTTGCGGTACAGCTTTCTTTGTAAATTGCTAATGTTACGACCATTAACTGTGTTTATTATTTTTCTTAAGGGGTTTTACAAATATTGTAATTATTTTACGTCTAGTGGCATATTGTACATATAAATGTTTTGTTCATTAAACACATACATATATAAGAAACGTCTGCAATTTGCTGCGTGTTCATTATTATTTGATTGTTGTTATTTAATCGATGTCATATTGTCAAGATTATCATCTCTGTATTACAACTATTATTTTAGTCATGTAATATATCATGTAGATCCCTACTAATATTATAAATGCGAAAGTAACTCTGTCTGTCTGTCTGTCTGTCTGTCTGTCTGTCTGTCTGTCTGTCTGCTACGCTTTCACGCCTAAACCACTGAACTGATTTTAATGAAATTCGGTACAGAGATAGAGTTGACCTTGAGAAAGAACATAGGATAGTTTTTATCCCAGACTTTTGAAAGGTTCTCTTGGAAACGCGATATAACCGAACTCCACGCGGCGAAGCTGCGGGCGGAAAGCTAGTATAAAATACGAAAAAAAAATTAATTTTTAGAGATATTAAGTCTTCCTAAATATGACTAATTTTTTCAGATAAATCTATGAATATTAAATATGATTTTGAGTTATCGTTAAGTCTCACCATCCAAAGTTTCCGTCAGCTGCAATTCTATCCCAATCCTGTGGCCTGCCTCGCGTGTAGAACATATTATTTGTGACACTACTACCACCAATTGCCTTGCCTCTAGGTGCATAGCATCGCTGCTCTTCGCTGCCTGAAACCAAAGAAAATGTCTGTATTAAAAATTAAATCATTGAAACAGGCAAAGGAAGTCAACGTAACGCATATAACTGGCAAATATTTTGACAAAATTATTCAAAAATATAACTTATTTCAGTATAAAATACAGATTTTTTTCTGTTGCCAACTTATCCTATCAAATAGAAAAATATTTTCAAAAGTGTTATTTATTTGAGTTTATAAAAATAATTTGAAAGAGTTGAATTTTAAACGATATAAACCACAATTTTGTGTAATCTCATTTGCCTGAGAATATATGAATGTTCATTTTATATGGTTCCAGCTATTTCCAGCTAAAACAAAATCAGCATAAAAATAACAAGTCATGAAAACGATGTATTATGTCTTTATTATTTGTTTTCTTTTTGCTTCCGCGCTCCTTTATATACATAGCAATTCCTTTAAGTACCTTGATGTTGTCTTTGAATGAAACGCAAACAAATTAAGAATAGAAATCATTCAATAGTGCTTGTATAGCGAAGTAAACTGCTCATAATATAAAACTACTTGATTTGTGTATTCAACATTGACAACATATCCAAGGAATAATAGTCTCAAAAACTTAAAAAAAATGCATAGTTAGTGTATATACTAAGTTATAATTTTCATTATGTTATTCGTTTGCTTATATTTTATGCATTAATCCTTAAAGAAGTACAAGACAATTGAATTTCAAATGATATGATATGTTTTATATTTCAGTATTTTAAAATTGGATAGACATTCAGAAAACCCCAAAGGTAAAGCTCTTGTTGGTGGCATTTTTAGTGGTCCCGAGAGCATGCAGTTGTATGTAAGTAATTCAGAAGCAAAATTTTATCTAAGTTTAGAAATTTAATTATAAACATCGAATAAAATATATGATTATATTTAACAAAATACTAACTATTTTATTTATTGAAATCACGTATTTTTGCAACAAATATAAGTCTATTTTGTTCATAACATTTCGAGTATTAAAAACATATAAAGTAGATACAGTTATAGTAATAACATAGAAGTAGATATTTACGTTAAACTAATAAGAAAATGTGTTAAATATTTACTATTTGTACAAATAAGGACACTCAACGGTACTTGATGTACGTGATAAATTGTACTTGGTCTCGAATAGCTAACAGTTATGTTCGTAGCTAGGTTCTGTTTAAATTGGTTTCTATGCTTGCTTTTGTGATCATCACATCATTAAGACTATTCGTGCCGCATTTTCGTGTCACTTTTTATAGTATGACTTGCAAACATCATACTCTCAATAAGCTTTAAGTTTCGGTATAAACGCAATGATAAAAAAAGTATACTGCTTTTTCTATGTTTAAATACGGTTAAATGCCTAGACGGAATTAGGTCATTTTTATTTAAAAATTGTTGTAATAATTCTTGCGAATTATTAATTGTAATGAATAATTCTTGCGATAAATTAATTCAAAGAAAAGAGGTTTTCGCTCATTTATAACGGTTAAATACAAATTAAATGCAGTTATATTCCAGTTTGCTTTATAAATGATCCGAACCTGACCTGTATTAACACTTATCATCATATTGAAATCTCAGACTTTCTCGAATGTTCATTTAAATACAACTAATATGTTCGGATACACCACGAGTTTTTCGCGATTATTGTAAAGCAACTGAAACGACTAGAGTATGTCGTTTTTAGTACAACAAAAATCGCATAGTACATTCGAAAATATTAGGTTTGTTTAAATAAAAAATCGCTGTTAATAAAAAGAATAAGATTTTAACGGAATATGCACATTTGAGCAGAACTTCGCAAGGAACTACTGCATAAATGATATGCATCAACACCTAGGTTTGGTTAAATTGTTTTCATTCCTGACGAAGACAAAAAACATCGAACTCATATCCTAATTCTCATTACATATTGCTTATAATAAATATTAAGTGAATAAAGAGGGCTGCTATATAAAAGACTTCTCAGCTAGGAATATAAAAACTGGACTGCTGACGGCTACTTAGAAAAAGAAAAGTAAGTATTCTGTTCAAATGATCCCTAAAAAAATTTATCTAGAATCAACTGACAAACATGTCTAATGACAGTAGCAATAGCTTTGAAAACTATTTATGGGTTTTATAGAACGTTAACTGTTGCTTTTAAGTCAAATAATCCTTTAAAGCTGGCAAATGGTCAAGGATGACGATGGCTATTTATTATTATGTATATGATCACCTCGTTTAACCTATCCAAAGACCAAAAACGATCAAAACTAAAGAATAGAATACATGGGAAGCCAATATATATTATAAATGTATTGTCAGAATTATTTAACTACTTATAGTTACTTTATTAAGGGAGATTTTGATGTTCAATGGAATGTACACATTTTTGTAATGCTTTTTAATAGGTAGCCTCGCGAAAAGCGTTATCTGTAGACTACCTATTGTAGTAATAGTAGAAGTAAAGAAAAAAGAAAATCTTTCAGTAAATCCTTTTAAAGAGCGTTAAGAGGCAAATTAATAGGAGTTACCTATTAGACTGTACCATTATGTTTTGTTTACATATATGTGTATAAGCTTTGGCAATACAACAATGCATAAGTAATTTATTAGTTTATCGGCATTCTGATTCTGAGACGGTTTGAAGATCAATAATATAAGCGCGCTGAATTGAAGCCTCACTAATAACACTAGAGGCATTTGTACGTTTGTACGTAACAGGCATTTGTACGTAACTGAAGACGAAAACGATATATAATATCAATTTTATTTATTTTTTGAGCACATCAATGTAACTGATATAGTTTTTATACAATAAGATTGAAGATAAATTATCATATGCCACCGATAATAAACTCAAAATTAGGGTTAATTTGACATTTAACACACTCAAATATCTACCGTTAAAAATTTGCTTCGTTTAGCATTTCGAAGTAACGGATGGAAAGGAAAGGCGATTCATAACGTCAGTGTTGAGTTCAAATTCAAACTAAAAGTTACTAAGAGAAGATTTCATTTACTGAAATGAAAACGTCTTTTCTGTCCAGCGCTTTTGTTTAGTTTTTGAAACGTACTTTTCACTTAAATATAAATAACCAACTTAGCATAACTTAATTTTAAATACACTTCATTACGATTAAATAAAGATACTTTGAATCTTTGCCTTTTCAAGCATATGCAAATATTTTTATTAATAAATAGTAAGAAATATTGTATTTTCTTTATAAATTACTCACCCATACAAACACCAGGTTGATGTTCCATAGTATATGGCCAGACATAATCTGTCTGTTGTAGGTATTGGGTTAAAGCGGGAATATCTGAGAGTAACATCTCCGGCTTGCCAGCTTCTATCAGCAAGACAGAAGCCCTTGGCTTATCTTCAGTGAGACGAGCTGCTAGCACTGAGCCAGAAGAACCAGCACCGACTATTACGTAGTCATACTCATTTAAAGGCTCATAGTAACCTGCAAAAGAAATTGTATTTTAGAAAAAAAAAACAACTTAAATCCCGCCTTATTCTACTTGTCCCAAAACCTAATATACAATATACATGAAATACATCTAAAGAAGATTTAGAACTGTAATATTTCTAACCAATATCAACAGTTAGTATGTTAGCTGTGCCAAGTCTAAGACCCATTCTAGAAAGCTAAGTAAAGTGAGTACATGTAAAATCAAGTCACATACAAAAAAGTGGTTCAAGTATCAAATAAGAAATATGTAAATAACAATTTAACATAATATGACTTCAAGGTTTATTCAAAACAATAACTAATTAAAAATATCTCGTATTCTTATCACTTATCTAAGCAAAGTTAATTAATTAATTAATTGTTCCGAATTTCGTTTTTTTAACAATTTAGTGAAGGTTTGTGAACATGACTATGTCTTACCTTTTGGCAATGGATATGAATCTCTCAAAAAATCAAATGGGTGGTTTGCATTCGTGGGATTGTAATTCGAGGCTACGGTTTGCATCATAATATCCACTATAGGACTCTGAGGGTAGGACCAATATCCGAACCTTGCTTTTCTATTTCCATTCTTAAGTTTGGACAAATGCAGTACATTTTCGTCTGAACTAGGCTCCTCATTACCCTTGATGGGATCACTTTTGTTGTTTAAAGGATACGGCCAGAGTATACGAGAGTTTCTAAAACTTCGAACGTTTGCATTATTTTCTATGTTATTAGGTATATCATAAGGTCCATTTTCTCCGTCGACCGTATCGTCTTCTTCGTAGATGTCTATTGCTTTTGTATATAATAATGTGTTTAGCAACAAGGCTGTATAAATTAGACGTCGCATCTTATCTGCAAATGAAAATAGTATTATAGGAAATTTTTTAAATATTAAACACAGTCTCGAACTCTCAAACACAACGTCTGGTAAAATAAATTAAATTCGTTTTATATATCGAGATTGAGATATGCATCTCTTCATGACTTACCTACATATAATCTAGCATAAAACTATTATCAATATATTTATCTTTAAAAACTTTTTATGATTTTGGAATTCATTTGTGTTTCCAGGTCATAAGACAAAAAATAAATCATATAAAGTAATTTAACGATGTTTTTGTCATCCGCGTTTTTAGGGCAAACAACGCACAAATATAACTTTGTTACTTTCGAAAGTTTATACATATAAGTATACTTTTTCATATAAATTTTGATATTTAATTTTTAAATGGTAAAAGGATATATTTTAAAATCGTGGTATAAAAATATTTTCCTTTTTAAGTAATACGAATATATTAAACGTATTTAATTCTTAACATTGTCTGTTTGGTAGTGATGACAGCATAAGCCATCATTAATTCACATGCCTGTCCACTTAAGTTTATCATTAAACTACATTTATACATATATGTACATTTATATCAAAAGATTTTTTTATATATTAAATATTGTAATACATATAATTATAAATATAGGAAGTACGATGATATTGTATACTTAAAAATCAAATGAACAATATTTTTAACAGTTTTTTTTTATTTTTTTTAATATTTTTTATTAACTCTATGTAATATTTTTATTTTTATAATATATTCAGTACTAATACAAAATTTGGTGTTTTTTTTTACTTTTTTATATATTTTCAATATATTCCTAGAAATTATCGTCCGCAAAGAATAAAATCGGTGTATATGTCACAAAAGTGCGCTTGCGCACATGTGCAGTTTACATGGAAGCATTTCCAAATTTATTTAAAATTAATACACCTACATACTAATTTTTTATATTGTATTTAAAATGATAATTAAATTGATAAAAATACCGATATATTTTTTTTATATTAATTATGAAAAAGATAAATACAAAAAAAACTCACCATTTACAATACGTATGTAAGTATATATATAATTTTAACTTCTTTATCATATAACAGTAACTTCAACGGTCGGTCAGCGAATGAGTGTTTTCGTATCGGATGTGATCCTTTACATGGGCCAGACGTGCTCTTCAAATACCGCTATCTCTTTCACCTGTAATGAGAAACATCTACACGAACTTGTAAAGTGCATTTAAACTACCAATATTATTGTTTATTTATTCATAACGTCCATATATTTTAGCACACTTGTGAGTTGTGCATCTTCTTGCTTTTCCTCTGCCACTGCTTATATAGAACGAGTTAATATCAAAAATAAATTTGTTTTTCTTTCTAAATTTGATTCTTGTTAAACCGTTTTATTATAATTCATTTGTTGTTTTGCTCGAATTGGAAGCTTGCTGTTCTACTTTTGACTTTACAGCCAATTTAATTTTGGATAAAAGTGTAACTTATGAAGAAAGTTTTGATATAAATGTATATACATGATACATTTTCAATTCCCGTTACAGTGGAAATGTACACAGTAGGGAGAAATTCAATTCGTTTACATTAAGTTTCATCAAAGTTGATGGTTTGAATTATTAATTGGAAGTAAAAGTAAAAAAGAAAATAAACAGGAAAAACGTTGTTTTATGTAGTATGTTTTTCTATTCAAACTTTTATTAAGTTTTACTCTATAAAGATTTTAACCTTTGACCGTTGACCTGTGATGTTTTAAATATTTATCGTATAGAACCTTATATTTATACCCAGGATAACATTTATGTATACAGACTTCGTGCTGAATATAACATGATACACTTTTAAAATTTTAAACATAAAATCTATTGTAAAAGTTTATTATTATTATAAATACAATGATACTGATTTCTTCAGGTTATAAGAGAGACCAAACAAGGCAACTTACTTTTAATATCGACTTCTTCAACTAAACGTTGCTTGCTTAGATATGCTTTTGTATTAAAAGTTATTTAGTATCTTTTTTTTTAAACAAAGTATGACCCAATCAAGGACACTAATATAAAATTTATTTTCATAATATCAACATATTTTTTTATTTAATTGTGAATAATTTTTTTAAATGAATGTATAATTTTGAAAGTAACATATTGGCAGCTTCTTGAATTTAATACTTGTAAAATATAAATAATAGTAATAACTGAAGTGTTTGGCTAACATCACCTCTTAAGCTATTCGTCAGAAAAAATCGGACATACATCGATATACTAGATTACACTTATACGAAAAAGTCTTATTCGATTTCCAATTTACCTAAAAAATACATTTAAATTGTCAATAGAAGCAGTTACGGCTTCCTAAATATAATCATTCCTACAGGAAACATCTCTTATTACACTATGAAGTTTAAAATAAAGTTCTTAAACAATACAATATTACTTTTAAGTTATCATTAATTATTATTATCCTTAATCGTTTACAACGTTATAAGGCAGAACAATTTTGATTAAAATGCATACTTTACAATATCTTAACGGCTCCTTCTCCATAATTTTATAACATGCTAAAGGTTATTATTAAAGGGTTGACAGCAATAAGCTATAATTGAAACTAGCAAGGATGACTCTGAGCATGTTTATGGGGACATAAAATTATATTTTTAATTTCATTTTCACCTGGAGTGTAAACAAGGTTTTATTGTTTAAATCGTGTTTTTTTAACAGTTTCCGCATCTTGACAGATATTTGTACCTTCGGTTACATTCCGTTAACGAAAACCGAAATATATTTTGGTATGTAGAATTTTTTTTCCTGCCCTGATCCCACTTTATGTAGGGTCGGCACAACATGTTCTTCTCTTCCACAGAACATGTTGTAAATAGTTTTAGCTAATTGTTTTTTGGTATGTAGAATTAATAAAAAAAACAATGAGTACCTATTTTATAGAACAGACTAGCTTTCCTCCCGCAGCTTCGCCCGCGTGGGTTTTGGCTATATCACGTTTCCAAGAGAACCTTTCAAAAGTCTGGGATAAAAACTATTCTATGTTGTTTCTCAAGGTCTACTCTATCTCTGTACCAAATTTCATTAAAATCAGTTGAGTAGTTTAGGCGTGAAAGCATAACAGACAGACAGACAGACAGAGTTACTTTCGCATTTATAATATTAGTAGGGATTAAATCGAATGTTCACAAATTTATTAACTTTAAATAGTATCGATAAAAGTCTATCCTTAAATATTTTGTTGAAGCAAAACAGTTTTGATATTGGAATTATTTCTATTTATTTGCTCAAATCTTCTTCATGTCAGAAGAAGCCTTTTCTCTGATAGGCTGATGATGATGATGATGATGATATTTATGTTAGCAGGTCGTTAAATAAAACATGATACACATTAAGATTTTCTAACTCTATTATATATATTATTATATACATTTCTCATTTCATTCTATTGATTACATCTTAATAGGTAAGAAGAGAGTACGTACTTATAAAACTAGTATTTAAGGACGTAATGAATTGTAATAATAATTAAATACCATTTTTATCTCTAGTCTTTATTATTATTATGCTCTAATTTACTTGATAGACTTTTATTTGTGATATAGGTATTCGTTAAAGCTGTTAAATTGATCGAAATCTATCACTGTCAGTCGGCGTTTATTAAGTATTTTAACATAAACTTATAAAGCGAATTTTATTCGTGACACAAAATTGGAAAAAAATATAATTTGTCACTCTCATCATTAAATCTAATTATTCTTAATAACCCTAAAATTAAGAGAGTGAAGACACTTTTGACTTGCTTTAATTAAAATGTAAAGTATTTTTGAATAACATTAGCACTAAGATATAAAAATATGAAATATTACAACGCCTCACGGAACTTTACATATATGTATGTGTATATAAAATAATCTCATAAAAAGGTTTGACTGTTTCATTAGTTAAATGTAAATGCAAATTTTAATATGGAATAATAAAACAAATGTTACTAGACTTGATATTATGATTTTAATATACGTATTTGCAAGTTGAAAGTACCACTGCTCACACTTTATTACTGATTCAAGAATGCTGAAACATGAGAACTCATAACATTAAATGAGCACTCACTGTGCATTTTGGGTTATTTTTTTATGTTTATAGAATGTAAGCAATCCATCAAAGATATTATTCTACTTGGAATATGTAAAGTTTGATATAAATTATAATATACTAAATGGAATAAAAGATTTATTCAATACACATGAATAGAAAGCACTTTCTGGTACCTTATGTTAATATATATTTGATAAAATTTTCCTAAATGTAATGATTGTTTAATGAACTCACAATCTATGAATATATATACGAAACAAAAATCAATAAGAGTACGTAAAAACAAAACACCTGAGATGTGATGTACACAAACACTGAAGCAATAAATTCAAAGGTTTCGTCTCAGGAGAGAGGAGAGGCTAAACGTAAAACGGTACTGTGTTTTCTCGGGGTCTAAAATATATGTACATAAAGTATGCAGCATAACATATAAATAGTTTACCGTTCCTCTGGCGACCTTCCAGATTGATTTTCATTCTCCTAACAGTTAATCAATCCATCCAATTCTACATTTCATTCGTTCATTTTCTAATGAATGTATGTATACTATTAAATATAAAGATCCTTCCTAAAAACTAAGCTTATATTATTTTAAAAATCTCATATATATTTTCAGCGAAGATAAAAAATGAGCGGTAACATAACTGACCAAAAAGAGATTAATTATTTTTTTAACATGAAATCTGTAATTGCATGTCATGGGTCAACGTGATTTTGCGCTACATAAAGTAGGTTATATATAGCAGTTTAAATTACTTATATGCTTTAATAATGACAACAATACAACACTACCAACTTTCTGCCTCTAAGTTCTATTTAACCTCTTTTGTCTTTTCAAATGGTCGAGCAGAAGATCATTTATATTTGACCCGACATAAAATTAATAATATGAATTAAGTAACTCATTAACATATTGTAAAATAATTTCCTTAATACGAGTATTTATCTATGTGAAAGTGATTATGTCTGTAGGTTAGTGGGTTCAGTTTAACGGTACAAAATGAAAACAAGTTTCTTACTTTTGTAGCACAAAATATTCCATCGTTTATTAAACATGAACAACTAAGCTAAATTCAAAAGGCACATGGAAATAAAAGTACAAGTTATTTTTAATTTAATGAAAATAAACGCCTGTACAACGTCAAGTGCAACCCAAAAAATAAATTCAATTTACCACATGTTCAGAATAAAGGTCCACCAAGAGTTAACCGCTAACAACTACGGAGTTACTCTTTTGAAAGCACAATTTAAGTGTTTGTAATAAAAAATGTCATACCATTTTCGGGGAATTTGCTTAAAATAATTATAGTTTGTTAAAAATAAATTATAAGCGCTCTATAGAGAAAAAGCTTAGTAAGCTCTGGCTTAGTACAAGTTTTTGTATGTAATTTTTATAATTCCCAATTCTTTGAATACCGCCATCTAGTTGAGTAACTTGTAACGTTTTATTGAATCTTAAAGGTGTAACTTAATGAGGGATCTCTAGAAAGGTATAAAACAAACTAGCTTTAAGCTTGAAACATAGATGGCGCTACCATAAAACCAGGGACACGAATAAAATTTTCAATTTTAAGTATATTTTTTTTATGAATATTGTTATAAATACTCTTAAAATATAAAAAGTAATATAAAAATTAGAATAAAAGAAAAAAGTATTGTGATAGCGTTAAGTAACTTAGTTTTTCAGGTAATGTCACAACATCTATAATATATATCTTTTATATTAGCTTCATTCAATTAAGTATTTTAAAAGTTTTAAGTGATGCAGCAACAAGTAAATGATACAATTTTAAGAAACTTGGAGTTTTTTCTTATTAGCATAATTTTATCATGGATATTTCTTCCAATATATCATATCTTTATAATATACCCTACTATGCGGAACTGACATTCTAAGTATCTTTTCACGACGGAGTTCTGAAAGATTTCTCTTTTATAAGAATAGCATTAAATCTATTCCTGTCCAAATATGATGAAATTTTAATGAGATCTAAGATTTTCGCGAGTATTTATTTAAATTAAACAAATATTTTCGGATTTACTTACCTACTTTTAGATGTGACATCTCGCTGCCCGTGATCACGGTTGCCATAAAGTAACCGAAACGTCGGGAGTATGTATTTTATAACCAAAAGTAAAAATCGCGTAGTAAATCCGAAAATATAAGTTTCATTTAAATAATGAAATTTCTCATCTCTAATAATTAAAGAGAGTTCTAACAAGCTGATAATAGATTTGGTTTAGTTGTAAAAGATATGGAGTTTTATTACTTTTTACGTCGCTAGTTTATAAACCAAAATTCTACATTGTCTAATGTTATTCTTAAACAATTACAATTCTCTTATAATATACTGGTCTTACTAGAGGTACACTATTACCTACACTTTTAGGGTTAAATCGTCGTCCTAATTTTTTTTTGTCTTTATTCCAAGTCGAAAAATAGCCGGCATCGTCTAATTTAAAAGCGTCGGTGGTATTTGTGTGTTTTAATCAGTTTTTATAATTTTTAAACCTGCGTCTATTAGTTTACTTAAAATTCAAATAAAAATATGGAAGGAAAGAATCATTGATACAATCAGTAATCGAACCTGTAACCTCCAGAATATTGATTTCCTATTGTTTGAAATAGTAGTGGTTCCTACAAAGTTAAAAATGTACGAATACGAATGAGTATCTCATATGAATGGGTGCATATAGATGTAGACGATACAAAATAGTAAGTATCCTATCTCGTATGCGGATTGAAATAGACTTATTGTTGGATATCTTGTCTTCTTTTGATGTTACATTCTCATCATTTCTATCTGCCGTGTAAAAAGATAAAAAACCGATTAAAATTTCCTAAACCAAGTAAAATATGTATAACCCTACTTAAAATGACTACGATCCAAAAGAATCACATACCTTGTTTTCATAAAAATTAAACAACAATTTTTAATTATTAACCAGGTGAAAATTAATAAAAATGTGACATCTTTTCTTTATATGCACTCGTCGTATTTTGCCCAAATCATTTACAAGGCCGAAAAAAAGGAACAAAGAAATGTCATAAAAATAAAGAATTTATCCGTACATATATAAAAGTACGTCCAAATCTTTTATCATCTAATAGGATCTAATATCTTTGCTACTCCTCCCTCAGTGAAAATTCATTGCCTTACTCATACTGAATACAGTTATGTGTAGCTAAAGTTCACAGTTTATACACAATTCTAGAAGATAGTCTCGGATTTGAAGGAGATCCTTAGACATTTAGATATGGATATAAGTTAGATTGCTATCCATAATCATTATTAATAACGCAAAAAGATAGTGTCTGAAGTTTGACATTATGTATGTGTAATTCTCAAAACTCACTCTCCTTGCTTGAGTTCTTTCTTATGTTTGGCTAAATTGGTCAAGCATAGTAAATATTTTCTGTATATCAAGATGATGTAAGGCGTTTTTGGTCTATGATTATTTCATTAAGTGTTTCACGAATGCCAATACAGTTATTAAATGAATAATATTTAATTATTATTGTTATTTGCTGCGATCTAATTAATAAGTATGAAACAATATCAGCGAATAAAAAACAGACCTTTTAAATACAGTTGCTTATATCTTATTACTTAAATTAAATTAAATTTGAATAAATTTATGTTAACACCTGTAAATGTAGAACAATGTTACATGTACTCTTTTTGTAATTAAATAAATAAATAAAATACTATCCATTGCGAGTATGTCAATTTTGAGCACACACTCGAATTTTATTGCTTATTTAATTATACTTTTTTATATTTTTTTCTTTCCATAAATCAACTATGGTATTGGTCAGGTTTCTTTTGAATGTCGTACCGGTAGTGGGTAAAGACGTAAGCAAAAAAAAAATTACTATTATAATAAGAATATATATGTATAACATAGTCAAAAGAAACATACAAATTCTTTTAATATATGAAATATAATGTAATATAAACATTGATTAAAAGTTGGGTCAAACAATATATAGTTAGTGTTTTACGTGATACATACTTAATAGCAACCTTTTGGCCTTGTGCCTGTAATACAATTTTCCAATTAGCGCAGGGCATAGAGGACCACTAACGTAACAAAATAATAATTCTCTAAAAATCAGAGTATATCAGTGCAAAAATAATTGTAATCTGTTTTTCCACCATATGTTATTATTATACTACGTACAGAAGATATGGCGTATTTTACTTTGACGTATTTTAAATCAATGAACAACTTAATTTATATATAATGAATTACAAGACAGGAATAGATATACTGTAAGAATAACAAACAAGCAGTTTGAATTAAAATTATAAAGTTATACCAATGGCTACACTTATAAGGTTTAACAGGATTAATTACTGGACCGAAAAATCATTTAATATATATAATTGTGTACTCATTAATAGTGATAAGAAGTCATAAATTTAAGCATCCCTTAATTCTCCCAAACATGTAATTTACAGCTACAAATGAATATATAATTCAGTAAGACTTTAACACATTAAAATACCTCCACCAGAAAGTGACCTGTGGTAGAACGTGAAATATTATCTCACCCTCGCATTCTGTTACTATGCGGTCGCGTTTGTCTGACTGAAATTAACTAGCATTACCGTTGATTGTCAATTTTAAACTACAATATTAATTATTAAACTCATCAATATTATTTGAACATTTTATTTTGTATCATTATGTCACGTTGATTCATTGTTATTAATTTTGTTTGTCGGTCACTTCGATTTAAATATGTATAAAATGGATGAAACTAAAAAATATTTGCACATGCAATGTTTTTTGGAAACATCAGAATTCGTCCTAAATTGGCACGTTGTTGAACAGTCGGGACTTTTTGACAATAGGTACAATATATTTCAAAGGTACACGAAAATTTTACATGCCACGCATAGAATGTCAATGTTTTATAAAGCCTTGTTAGAACCATAATAGCGATAGCTAAAAAGTGTTTTTAGTATTAGAATTTAAGAACAATATTAACCGTTTTTTGTTTATTACGTAACATTCTTCTTGATAAGATACAAAAAGTATGTAGGCCTATGCTTTTCAATGAAGAACATAATTTTGTAATCTTTAATTCTATACGTTGAGAAATATTTTGAGGATTTTTTGGTATATTGAATTGATATGTAAATTCTTAATTCAGAGATGCCTACGAGAAAAAAATTTAACCGTAGTTTCTAATTTCAAGTAAATTAGAAACACATATATACACTCAGTTATTTTTTTAAAGTAGCTATCAGCCAGAATTAATAATCCTTAAAGATTTGCGACAAAAACTATTATAAAGATATGACAAAAAAAGACTATTCCTTTCTAAAATAGATACTAATAAATAAAAGATTTAAGGTCAAATTGTTATGTTGGTTATAATAATTTATAAGATACTGGCTTTCCGCCCGCAGCTTCGCCCACGTGGAGTTCGGTTATATCGCGTTTCCAAGAGAACCTTTCAAAAGTCTGGGATAAAACTATCCTATGTTCTTTCTCAAAGTCAACTCTATGTCTGTATCAAATTTCATTAAAATCAGTTCAGTGTTTTAGACTTGAAAGCGTAACAGACAGACAGACAGACAGACAGAGTTACTTTACATCGTTAAATTCATCTCGATAGCTAAAAGATCACTCAGTACATTGAAGTTAAAGCTACTAAAACTAATTTAAGTACGATAAAGTAAAACTAATCAATGATTCGTCTTTAAAATAACTCAGTTATAAAAATATACATGTTACGTATGTTAAGAATTTTTAGTTAGAAAACAAAAATTGTATGAAATCTTTATGTTAAACTGTAATTCTGTGCTATAAAATGCTTATAAAGGAAGACGTGTAAACAAATAAAATAAGAAAAAACCGGTCTGCATAATAAGTCAAGTTGAAAGATAGAAATAAGATTAAATGGAAATTGCAGTCGGAGGCTATGTAAAGTTGCAAAACGTAAGGTTCCTTCCTTTTTCCGGATTTTTTTTCTTCTTAAACTCACAAAATTACTTATAAATGAAATAGCATATTTAATTTAATACTCAGTCTGCTAATAAATTAAACTGAAACAGGTTTATAATTAATTTTTTGTCTTAAATAATAATAACTGTAATATATTATGTAAGGAAATCTTAAAAGGTACTAAAATCTAAGACATTCGCGGCTATTCATTTAAATGAAAGTATAATAGTTATCGTATTTTATAAATACGGTTAATATAATCCGAAAAATATTAGTTTTATCTAAAAAGGTACCGTCTGCTTCTCGATTCTAAGCCAATGAATAAATGAAGTGACTAGTCTTAATGGATTATATGGTAGTTAAGAACTGAGACCATTTTCCTTTAGGATTGAAGTTTCGGCAAATGGTAGTCTAAGAGAGTTCAGTTACAAAGCAAGTTCTGCAAAGCGGTTTCCTTTATACACGTCTCAGTAAATTTTAGAATTTCAAAGACGCAGGTTGCGTTCGAATAATTTTCCAAAGTATCACATTATGGGATTTTAAAATTATTTTATAATTATTCAATGATTTTTTTCTTTTTCTTTAAAAAGGGATTCATTAAGCAAAAAGTGTTTTAACATAGTATTGATTATAATGGAAAGATATTTTAGTAATTAATCGATGTTTTTAATATGGGCATCACTATTTTTCGAAATAGGATTTGTCTAGAACGTAAACAGTTCCATCGAAGTCATTAAAAGTCTGTAAGATTCGCAAAATCATACGATCCAGGAACTTTAAAACTATCCTTTATATGCAGGCGATAGAAAATTCTAAAGTTCAAGTTAGTTTTGAGTTTATATTGTTTCAACTTGGGGCCTTTGGTATCCATTCTCTCAATCTGCAACATTTCAGATCACGTACTGGTACGTGTCCTCCATCGTTTCCCGTTTTGGCCCATTCTCCCCATTTCCGTAGACCGAAGTGCAATTAGGAACTTATCAGCAAAGATACTTGTACGGAACTCGTTTTGAAAAGCAGGAAACGTCGGAAGCACTGCTGACGGTTATGTGGAACCCTCAGCAACTTCGCAACTTTGTTATAATATGTTACCATCCCACTCTAGTGACATACCATCCAACGTACACGATAACATGTGATAATTGATATTCATATATAAAATTAAACGTTTAAAAAAGTAATCTAGTTAAAATTCATGCTTTTAATATTTAAATACGTCTTTGTTAAAATGCCTCAACTATTTATTTTAAATACATAGTTTTTTAACCATCGCGTAACACATCAGAATGCTATTTTTAATGAAACAACATCCCAGCTCGTTGGATGCTGCAGCGAGAAGATAATGTTTTATAAATTTTGTAACTATTATAAAGCCCGTTGTAAAACGTCTTCATTAAAGCTCACAGCTTTATTAAAAACTTAATAAAGCTGCGATCGCTAAATACTATACGGTTTGATTAAACTTTTAAGTACCAACAGTAATTAATAAAGTGCAGTTTATCATGGGATATAGTTATTTAATTAAAACTTAAAGATTAAAAAAACAATTACAAATACATGTATTCTATTATAAACGTTTTATTTATTTTCCACTTATGATTATTACAGCTTAATTAATAGGAATGTTCACAACATTGCTTGAGAAATTCATTGGCTATAACATAATAGGCTTCTAGAAATATAACATTTAAAATAATGCAACTTAATAACAACATAATAAAACAGCTAAACATTTAAGCTCGTGTACGTAATATTTATTTGATTTGATATAATATTATTCCCGTTTTGTAATGCTAACATCAAGTTATTACGAATTCCTAATTAATTTCGACTTTAACTATTTGTATTAACAACTTAAACAACATTATCAAAGTAACAGAATACAAAAGACTTAATAAGCATAACTAGATAACGATGGCTTGTATTTTATTATATATTATATACAAATGGTATTATAAAATATGTAAAAAGTATAAAATTCCGGTAAATTTAGATACGGAGGACGCTAAGTATGAGTTTTTAAGTTCACAATAACTTCTAAAGTATCCGACTTCGTTCTCTTATAAGAGTTCATAAAACTTACGTAACCCACTTAGAATGAAAGGCAATAAAATCTTCATATATATATATATATATATATATTGCCTATTCCTCTTTTCACTTTATGTGATTTACCAGTACCCTAAGTACGATTCTTTGTCAACAACCTAAAACCAAACATTTCAATTGTATCTCGGTTAATTTATGAACCTATTACACTGAAACTGTTAGTTTTTAAGTAAAAGACCGAATCTCGTACTAAAGATAAATTTAAAGATTGTAGACGGACAGATAAAAGAACCTAGCGAATTCCCACCGGATCAGCGAATCAAGAAAATAAGGTTAATATATTTGTTATTGCGGACGAGACATAGTCATGGTCTGGTAACTTCAAATTACTTTATTTCCTACTTGGTATTACATTAAATAAAGTTTTACAAACATTCTACGTATAAGAGTAACTTTATATCCTTATATAATATCTTTTAAATGGTCAATTTTTTACTGTATATATATTTACGCATAAAAATGTCAAAACATTTCAAAATTAATACATTACATACATGTAAATGATTATAATCACTGCTAGGAACTGGTGTAAGGTACTCGATAAACCAGCAATACCTGTTGAAATATAATTGAAGAGTTAATATGATACAAAATAATAGATTTATTATTAAATTGTTTGGAATTTTTATTGTAATACTCGTTAAAACATTCTGTTTATTTCATGAAGTATTTTCCTTTAAAGTTTTATTCGAAGTCGTAAAACTATCCAAGGAACTTCCTTAACTGTGGTTGCTCAAGAAACTATCTTAAATATTAGAATTCGATACCAACTTTATAAAAGTAATGACTATATTTTATTAATAATTTATTTGTTATTATTATTTAAAAGGTTATTTTATATATATATGTTAGTATTGTGTGATATTGCATACCATTGGCTTGACGTTCTTGAGGCTTCTGAATTTCAAAGGCTGCTATGTAAGTTGTTGGCATCAGACCTAATAAAAACATAAAATATATCATATTACTTTACAGAAATTCTATAGAAAAAAATGATATTTTTTTTGTTTACTGTACCTGGATAGTAGGTAGTTGTTTTAGAGATGGTATAATTTGCTGACGGTATACTTAAGGTACACACGTATTCTTGGGAAGGTGTGATGACGTCATCATCATGGACTACTGTCTTCACGGTCACTGTGTATAGCCCCCATGAGTCCATTTTCATTTCCGACACAGATTGCTTTAAAGGTATCCTAAAATTCGGAAACAAAGATTCAACTTGAAGTTTATTTAATAAAAACGATCCCTGTAGAACAATATGAAACTTTCATTGTACAATGAAAAGAAATACTTATGCATAATATATTAAGAAATTACCAACAAAATACCAATATCCGTCTGTCTGAGACGAAATGAAATAAGAACGTTCTCAACCACTTCTTTAAACTAATTGAAAGATTTCAATCGCTTTTATCAATGTACATTTTTTCCGGGAATATTATTAAATAAAAAATTGAAATGGAACATGCAATTTAGTTTCGTATAAATTTCTATTAAACTCGCTAGAGTTTGTAGTTGAAATTTTAAACATTCTACTAAGATGCATGTTTAAAAACAACATACAATTCTCGCAACGGTATACAATGGAAATACAAAAAGAATTAATTTTTTTTATTCAGAACTAATCAAGTAATGTATATTAGGTATAATAGAAACATAGATATACCAGTTAATATAAATATAACGATAATGAAGGTCACGATATTGTTTTTGTTTGGTATTGGGGTCTAGTATAAACTCACCCTTGAGCTGTTATCACTACTTCTGGCTTTGGGTAAACATCTTCTATCGTGCATATCAAAGTTACCAGAAACACATACTTCTTCTCCTGAACAAAATTAAAATTTCTACCCGGACCTTGAAGAAATTATAAGTCATAGTTAAATCTATTTACATATAAAAATATCTTTCAATGTATCTCCAACAAAGAAAAAAAATATGTTCTATGTTAAGTAAAATTATAAAAAAAAATTCAAAAAAAAATTTGCATGACAAATTTAAACTCTCATAGACGAACACTGAACTTATATAGTGATAAATTATATTTTTTTTATAAAATAGATGTCCTAATAATAGAGTACAATTTAGGAATAATTACTATTTAAAGAGTCTTCGGTCACACGGGAAATATTAAAAACATTCAAAACGAAAATATGCACTCAATATATGATCAGTATGTCAGATAAATAAAAATATAATCTAATATAACTATATTTATATGAATATCTAAAATAAACGAACACATGAAATACGAAAGTCTATTTTTGGACGCCAAATACAATTTAATGATTATAATCTAAAAATAACAAATCAATTCTAATTCGACATCTGATCTGCTGTACACAATATATTCTGAAGATCTCTATTACCTGTTATCCCAAACACAAGATATAAGTAATATAAATATTTTTTGTAAAGGACTATTCATTGTTATTTAGACGGAAAGGTCAATGAGATTTCCTTTCGAACAATAATTAAAGTATTCAAAATAGTTTTATTACATACATATATACAAAAATATATTTTGAGATAAAAAATATTTGATTGGCCGTTCCGATCATACAAGTCAAGTTTTGTCATCAAGAATTTTGATATATTTATTAAATTATGAACGAGAAATAGAATTGAAATAAATATGATAGAAAGGTGAAATGCTTACTGTATACAAGCATGGGTCTTGTCTGACGGTCTTCTTCTATGAAGGTTGATACTACACAAGTGTAGTTCCCACTTAGATCGGTCGTGGGTTTCAGTATCTTGATAGCTCGGTACGCTTGTAAGGGCTCGTCTGAAATTGATTCTGAATGTGATCAATATTATATTTTGAGGTTTCAATATCAAATGTTCGAGGGCTTAAAATATAATTTGCGGGGAATTCAGCTATGCTCAAATGAGAACGGAATTGAGTACAAAATATTGCTGTTCTTAATTATTTCAAAGAAATAACCGGATCTGTGTAATGCTCGTTCTAGGGAAAACTTTTTATCTAACTTCTGTTTCGTATAAATTAAGGTTTTATTCCAATTTATTTACTCCTTAAGATAACTCTGTCTTTAGTCTTTGAATGGAAAATTCTGTGAAGTTCTCTAGTCTTAAGATGAAGTCATGAAAAGTTGATTACATTGAAGAAGAATTTTAACTGCAAAAATCATTTTCTTAATAAGTGGCTATTTTTTCTACATTCTTTAGTCTTCACTTTGTACTTTAAGCAGGGGTTAATGAAACTATGTTTATTTAGTTCATTGTTCCGTACACTCGTACACATTTATAATCAGCATGGTAATTGAGTTTAACATTTTAATTCTTAAAAAATGTAAATATGGAACAAACAATTGGTGTAAACGATGTTTGTTTTAGTTTACAATAGGAATGATGTTATATTATTTATGTCACTGTATTAATTTATTAAACATTCATACTTTAATATATTATGAACGCTCTAAATGTTATGCTTTGAACCAATCAATAAAGGTTTTAAAATAATTTTAATTACATCACACTATCTAATTTTGAGATACAAAGTAATTGAAAATACGCTTAAACATTTTATACCTTAGAAGCCACCGCTTAGTATAAATTACTCTGTGATAATAGCCGTAATTTTAATGCTTCAAAGAAGCTTAAAGACTAAAATGATATAATTAACTTTGCTGCTAGCGAAGGCGTCGAAATTTGCTTCGCTCCTGCATACGCTCACTTCAAAGAATAAATGGAAGGTTTAAAATCGACCAAAACCTACCTAGCTGGTATAATAGAAAATGAGAGTTTAACCTAGAATAGGCTTACTTAGTTTACCTACATAGGATTTAATTTAGAATCCATATGTATCTGGAGTAATAAAATAAAGATGTCACCTGCTTTTATTTCTTTGTTTTATATTATAGTTACTACTGCATATGGACTTGTGTAGATACAGCATTGAAGTGAATAGAAGAATGAAAATTTAATACCAACAGAAAACGTTCATTTCATTTCTTAATTTCAGAAAATAACTGATAATTTCTATACGGTTGAGGCATAAACCTGAGAACATCAAATTGTTAATTGTCTTAAGCTCTTAAATGAAAGTATAGGACCCTTGAAAAATCGTATCAAATTTAAGAAAGTAATGCCAAAACGGGAGACAATTGTCAGAAGAATATTTTGAAGAGTCGGATCACTAACTTAAAACATTCTGAAATTAATTAATCTATTATATGTTCTCGAGTATCAAACAAAATGAATAAACTTATCTTACATTATTATTTGCGTAGAGGAATAAAGTATGCTCTAATTAAAAAACCGCTCCCAGCATAAAAAAAACTTACATATTCTTAGACTAGACTAGAAAATATATGTAACGTTATTATGAATGAATAAAGTTAAATATACGTATAATGATAATTATGTGGGTGTGTGTTTGTTATTAGTAAATACAAAAACTACTTCATACGTTTTCATTAAGATTTTTAATAACATGTAATTATAAACTTGTTATCTGAGCTAGCCATAATGACTTAGTAGCCATACAAAGCCGCGGGATGCAGTTAGTATATGTATAAAGTAATGACCAGTTTTTCAACTGAGATTTTTATATATGTATATGATATGTGAATAGTGTTCTTGACATAATTGCTTATAATCTTGTGTTATTAATCTTAGAAACGCAAGAAATAATTCCTTCCCCTTATTCCCTATTTTAATATTCACATATTAGGTTGTGTACAAAAATGTGATTTCAATGAACGTTGAATATGAATAGAAATATTTTATGAGAGGATATTCCATTATCATAAATTATTTCAGCAGCAATAATAAACGGTTTAGTAATTATTAACGAAAACAAACAAACCAACGAGCTACTCACCGGATATTTTAAAATCTATATCGACTTTGCCTTTCAGCAGACCTATAACTTGGGGTTTGAGTGGTGGTATCCATTGGTACACAAGTCCTGAAGATCCATTGAAGAACCATTTCACCACGAGGCCGGGACTTGACACCGTGCTAGTGTAATCGCAATCCAGAATCACAGACTCCACACCTATTTCTACTATCGCTGGTACTGTTATTTTTTGGATATTCACAGCCACACATTCTGCAACAGACAAACCCTTAGTATAACACTAGTAACACAGTCTCAATATATTTAACGCATCCCACTCTAAGGAATTAAATTAACAAACTCATTGCGTCTCCACACAAGTGCAGATTTCTATTCTATTAGCTATCGCATTAATAAGTTTGATAAAATTTGTCAATTGAATGGAAAATTAATAACAGTTGTATCTTCACAAAAGGTTTTCCGTGTAAATTGAAATTGTGGCAATATTTTAAACACAGCCGCAATTTACGGTCCGTGTCACTGTAACGATGTAAAACATTTTTATAATATTTATTATTTCATTATTGAAATTGTAATATTTTTTTTAACTAATGACTGTCAACTTAAAGACAAAAAAAATGCTGTAGGCAAAACAAAAGTAAATTCTCCTGAAAAAACAAATGATAAAATGATGTTTTTAAAACATTAAGTTAAAAAAACCCAAGCGTGATATTTTAAAGGGCGTACCTTCATTTTGTTTATTCGAATTGCACAATCAAAAGAGGGTCCATACATAAATTATGATGAACTTATGATAAATACATTGTTTTGCTGAGATATATTCCAAACGGCCATGAATAATGCATCACAGCTACACAAAACAAGCACAAAGTAGCCTGCTTTTACGAAAATTGGAACCCATAGATTGTTATTATGGTGTACAAAATAATGGATGAGATGAACGCAAGTACCTTTAATGGAAGTATTATAATTTAATGATTTTAGCTAAACACGAGAGGACATAATGAAGATATATTTTATGTGGACGCACTGTGAAGCTCTTTTAAATTTTTATATGGTTAAATGAAATATATGAGTACATATTATGTCTAGTGTCATTGTATTAACATTTTGATTAGAAATTTAAAAAAAAAACTCTACATATATTGATCGATATAATATCTATAATATTTTGAAGTCATTTTAAATAATAATACATTCTACATACATATATGTATGTGAATATACATATACATTTAATGACAAGACCACAGTTACAAATTATTGAAAGAATCATTTTTTATGATAAACAAATTGGAGCTGAAAAATAAATTATATATAACGAAACAAAAATATAAACTAAGTAAAAATTACTACTTAAAAAATAAATATCATCCATTCCAAATGCTAAAACATTTTAATAAAATATAATCAAACAAATAATTGAACTTGTCAAAATTATGATTTCTGTAGACGCGATCTTAACTTCGGAATATTATCTTAAAATATAGAATATATAAACATACGCACGTGCACATATTATGAGGAGCACAATTTGCGTCGAGTAGTTCATAGTTTCGCGCTCGAAGCCCGTTCGTAGTTTGAGTATGATTTTTGGGATACTTCCAACCAACGTGGGTGAAACACGAGGACTAAAATATTTGTTGGGATTTCAATATATGCGCATGCGTGGCCAGCCTGTTGATTTACTTCTCGACTTTCACATTAGAAGTTAATCAAACTGTTTGTCATTTTAATTTACGGGAAGAGCTTTTAATGAATTGTTTCGGAGGTCAGTAAATCAAAGCCAGATTCAGAGGCTGGCTATGAGGAAAATTTCATGCTGCCATTGTTGAATAAAAGCGTCGTTATAATGTAAATGTTTTTGTGTTACTATTTATTTCGAAAAAGTATCTTTATCTCGGGAGATATTAATAAATTTTGTTGTTGTTTACAGATAGCTTTATGGAAGACAATTTTAATAATCACTAAGTATGTTTTTTGTACTTTAAAATTCACAAACTTATGATCTCTTACGACAAACACTCTTGTCACTTGAAACTAGTCTTGAACTAGTCTAGTTTCACTATCAACAAAACATTATTTGACAAACATAAGCAAAGCTTAGAAAACACTTTATCCATCGCTGGTACATAATATAATAATATTTTATTAAATATTCTGAGCCCAGTATCACGTTGTCGATAATGTGACACGTAATCTCACCTCTTGATAATAATGAACAAATTCTAAGAATATTATTCCAAGATAATATAATTTTGTACAACACGAACAATAATTTATTTTAGATCCTTACTCTGTTTATGTTTGATGTAAGATATTCTTCAAACTGTTAAAGCTGATCAAAATTTTCAGAGTTCTGTTGACTTAGGATAGCTTGAAATCTACAATAATTTTATTCTCTAGAATCTCAAGTTACTGTTTAAATAACATTAAATGCGATTGTACAAACAATAATTATTCATGTCGTGCAATGCTTATTCCTATAATCTAAATATGTTGAAGTAAATTATAAGCTGATAGTGTTCTGTCTTTTTAATATTTAAGGAGTTTGAGTAGCGGACTGTGGAACGGAAAGTGACCTGCGACCTGAGGTTACGACATCCAGGGTTGACTTAGAAAACCAATATAGTATTATCAGTTCGTACATAAAACCTTTTAATAATTTTTTCATATATTTTTGCTACCATCGAGATTACTATATCGATTTGGATGATTTTGTCTTGAAGTTCAGAAGATATCAAGTGAAAATAATATATAGGCGTTTTGTCTTAGATATCAACCAGCAACAAAAAATTTTTTTTAAATAATGTGCCATAGAAATTCACGTCTAAATGAAAATAATATTCAAATAAAAACATCATCTTCCTTTATAATAAATATATTAACATATTCAGTTACTGTTTCACTTGTAAGGTATTGGAAAACGGGATGTAGAACACAATATATATATAAATATATAGTACTGTTTGTTGATCGAGTAGACAATAGAATATTGTATTGTGTTTGTAGTCTCACAAAGGCTTCAATTCAACGTTTATTGCTACATTCCATCGACTTTCTAAATCTGTTATAATAATAAAAAACAATTTTCCCAAAAAAACATATTAGAAGTAACCGAAGAATACAAACTTTAAATATTTAACAAAATTGGTAAGTTTATTTGAAATCATGATATAATTCGTCATAGCATCTCAATACTGCCTCTTTTTATACCAATATCTAATCTTGATAATATTTGTTACTTTACGTATTTATTTAAAATACAACTAAAATTTCATTGGTCTTAAAGTTGATCTAAACACGTCTCTAGCACAATTTTAATATGACACGACAGCCATCCCTGCCGCATACTGAGAAGTTTACTTTTTAATAATAAAATGCAATACGAGTGGAAGTTCAATAAAACTTGAGCCAATTTAAATAAGTATTAGAATAACTGGTCAATAAGTTTACAAACGGAGCGTGGCTTTTAGTTTTTAATATATTTTAAATATGCTTTAGTGACTATAATTTTTCGACTGATAAACTAAAACATGAATATGTTTTATAAGTGTTAATATTCGATTGCAAGTCTTAATATGAAAAGTTATGAATCGTTATACTTTAGAATTAAAAAAAGATCCAGTTTAATAAAAGTATCAACAAAACTTGTTGTATAATGGGAACAAACAAAACAATTACAAAAATAATAATTTCTCTAATTATAGTTAACACTCAAGTTAGGTTAACCCATGCGGGTTTTTTTCGTGACTTTTCCGCTTATCTCAACATGGCCTAGAAGTATGTTAGCAATCCAAAATATACAACATATATCGTGCGACACGCTAACTCATTATGGCGACCATTTTCACTGCCCTCTTATTGAGTTGTTACATTTTAATATAACACATAAATGTAACAATATGAGTAAAAAAACATTATATTTATAGTAGAATAAAAATTGTGTCCCAAAAAAACAGAAATACAGATACAACCTACAAATAAACATCCGTTTGAAGGCTATCGATAAACTTTTACATGTAAATTGTAAGGGCTAGCTTCGTCGCTAACTTAAAGTATCATTTCTCCCCTTCTATTTGGATAAATTATTAAAATGACTACCCAAGGAAAACCCTATTCCATATGTAATTATATGGAAGCTAACAATAGACTTATTTCAATGCAAGGATAAATATTGATGTAGTACAATTGGGACGCTTGGTATAAGCAATTTTGTTCACATTCATTATACAGGTATTTTACTTTGAATACCTACTCAGCATAATTATTAGTTATATTTCACGTTAAAAAACTTTTCACATTCTAGAAATTTAATTAAAAATAACAAAAGAAATTCAAGTCAGGAGAGGTTTAGAATTAATCTAAACATATATCATGATGCTTTTAATTGAAAAAACTTTAAAGGGCACGGTAGCGAAAACCTTTGATGGAAAAAAGTTAATTACTTTCTTTGACCACCGCGTCAACTAACCGCTCTTGTAGAACCTATTTAAATCGCTTCTAATTTCCTTTAACTCTACGAATGAAAGGGGAAACGAAACAAGCTAGGCACATCTCACCGTCTACGCCGAAAAAGTTTTGAAGGCTTTAATTTAGCCAGTTGTTAATTCACGCGCAACCAATTCAAAGGCTGCGTCGGCCATTATTAAAAACGTAAATTGTCAAACAGATGTGGCGAACGACTTCGGTAACGCGTCGACTATTTTAAAGCATAATTAAAAAAATATATCAACCATATGCAGTATGTACAATATAATACAAGGTAAGTAGAAAAAAAATTGCAGTGCGGTAAAAAAAATATAGAATTTTAATAAAACTGATGATATGAGAGATTGAACAGAGGAGAAAATTTTCAGTTATTTTATTTAGGATGGGTTATATTTGACTTGTTACGTTCGCGACCACATCCATTACAAATTTATTTTCTTGTCATCAAGAAAATTACAAGCTGTATTTGGGTAACGGAACTATTATATAGGCCTAAAACGGTTGGGGCCAAAAACGGAAATACTTTTAAGGTTTTACTTTTAAGTAGCCATTGAAAATCCATTTGGCATCCGCACCAAGCTATTTGGCTCTAAGTGCTTTAATGATTTCAGCGAAATTCCTCAAGAAATTCCAAAGAATGATTAATTTGTCAAATTGTGACGAGTCATTCAGACAGAAATTGAGTAAATGGCTAAATAGAGTACAGAAGATATGGAATTAGATAAAATGTAAATGTATCCATGGATATCTATGAATAATGAATAAACCGATCTTTGTTCCCTTGGCAGAGCAAATTGACGTCTTGTATTTATTGAAATGAAGCGATTTCTCCAATATAAGGTTAATAACATTAAAGAAATTATAATATTTTGTAATGATTTAATAATAATATTATAAAATAAATTATTCCTTAAACAATAATGACTAACAACTCTGTAATCACAGCCCATCTCCCGCCATTCCGTAGGGAGATTCGGAATTTGTCATGAAGTAATAATTTCCCGCGCGTCTGAAATCAATTTAATTGACATGACTTTGAATAATAAATATTCATTCTTTATAAAATATTGCGATTCATTATTCATGCCCAAAAAAAAGAATAAAATTAAACAATGAATAGAGAGGAACTCACAGAAATAATTAGGAATGATATTTTTTTTATATGTATAATAATAACTCACGCTGTTATATTATGTATTCCAATAGCTAAAGTATAAGCATTCCTTTCATCCTTGGAATAGTTTTTCCATATCCTATAGTTCTTGGCGTGACAGCCAATAAGAGTGTCAGGATATTTAATAGCATTCACCAACAGTTCCCAGCTCCTGTTGTGATTACATAAATCTAAAAAAAAATAACCATAGTTGTTTTTAAATCGAAGACCCCTATACATTTAAATAGAGATTAAACACTCTGTCAAAGTATTAAGTGGTATTCTATGCAAATATTTAAAAGCTTTTATTTAACATTTTCATAAAGCATACTGGCATTTGGTAATCAAATTAATGAATCGAAATCAGTACAAAAATAGAATGTATAATTCTTTTACTGAATTCCATTTTATTAGTGTAATGATTTAAATAAAAATTCCACGATCCAATATTTAATGTGATGAATTTTTTTTAAATATTTACAATAATAATCATTAAAAAAAATTGCATATAAATTTATCTAAAAAAATCTATGTCTTCTTTTTTATATACCTATATTAAAAGACAATAGAGATACTTTTATTTTGATGTTATTTTTAAATTTAAACCAGAACTAAGAACTATTCGTGACAGTCAATATATGTATTTTAAAAAATTTCGTTTGCATACACTTCTGTCTATACACGTCAATTTCCAATGAATTGAATTTCATTCAACCTTTTCATTATTTTCTCACTGCATAAATTCTACATATATATAAAAACTTTTTCTAGATAAAACACAACTCTCTTTTAAAGCCTTTACCGGTACTCATAAAGCAATGCAAAAATTGCTTTATTAGCGACTCCAGCTAGGAAAAAAAGCCATAAAGAAGAGGATGACATTATAAATAATTTAATTATTTTTTATATACATTTATATATAGTTGAAAAATTCATTGTATGTATAATATATAATTTTGAGTCCAGAAAAAGTTTGCAAAGAGCACTCCGACTGCATTTTACATGCAAAAAATATTACAATGTTTTAATTTTTTAATCATTCTAACTTACCCTCTTTTGATAGAGCAGGTGCAGGTTTTCTTCCACATCCAGGTTGAATAATCGGCCATCCGGATTTGAAGTTTGGCCAAAAATCAACAGTCCCCGATGGCATACTAGTGCCATACTTATTTGGATCAGTATGGATGACATCAACAAACAGCGCTGATCCCTGGTATAATCTGGCAGCTTTATTTTCAAATCCGACTGCCGCTGGATCCAAACCCGTTATCCTTTAGAGGTTATTCAAAATTTATAACTCACAATATTAAACAACATTACGTACATACCCTATGTATGACATACAAAAGTTACAGTATACACTTCGATTTTACAATTGGTTGAATGCCACACTTGATATTCCAATGTTATCCAAGTCATGATTTTAAAGCAACATTAAAAATTTTAAAAGAAATAAAGCATCATGACATGAGTTACAATGGAAATAAAATATAAAAGATAAATATATCGACACGAGCAGAATTTCGAAACAGCGACCGCTATTGTAGTTTCAGTAGCTTTAAATTTTTACTGTAATTTAAGTTACCTCAAATTCAATAAAAGTATTATACATAATTATGAGAACTTATTTCTTTTAATTGATATATGATTTTGCTTATGACTTTTTATTACAAACTTTACCATGGCAATAGAACTCCTTTCGCGGCCAAATGGTTGCCAGCTATACCCAATATATGTGCACCTAAAGAATGACCGATCAGATGCGTTTTGTTGAGGTCCATCCCAGACTCCTTAAGATCTAAGAACGTTGACGCCAAACGGACTCCCAGCTGTAAGTAAAAGTAAATTTCAATTACTTAATATTTATTCAGGAAAAAATAAAATGAACACACAAGGTTTTGTATGTTTTTTTTTTTAGATTTTATTTATAATTTTACTTCGAGTATCTTTTTTTTCAATATATAAATAAATAAGCTTTATTATTTTTTTTATATTTAATATAGCAGGTGATCACATAACCGTAACTCTATCTTTTTATTATAAAGATATATATCAATCCGTCTCTTTTTAAAGCTTTAAAAATTGATCACCAGATGATCAGTATTTAATCATCACGCAATTTTCACGTAATCACCAAAAAGATAGACCCTGATTTAACTTATGTAGTTGCTTCAATTTTGTATAAAAACATTCGTAGCGACGTACTGAAAGCTTTCGGAAATTCATTTGTTTATGTTACTTAACATTAACGGCTGTAAAGTATACAACAACGTCCGCCATTCGACTGGCACATTGGCAACGTCAGAACGTTCTGTGTTCTTTAATTAAGCTTCGGTTTAACCGTATTGCTAGAACCTTTGTTAATTGTAAAGTCGTTGGGGGATTTTAACAGAAAAAAAATCACGTAAACCTATTGTGGGAAAACAGATGAAAAACGAAATAAATTATTGAAAATACTTACATAAATTTATATGCTTATACATATTATAATTCATTTATTTCAATAAACGCACAGTAATTAGGCGTAATGCTATGGAATTATCATATTAATTGTCATAAAGCCGATGTATACTTGCTTGTAGCAAATTCTTGTTCATACAAGCTTAGTGCAAGATTAGTGCAAGCTTACTATGTATTATTTCAACTAATTTCATGTGTTATGTAGTCAAATTTCAAACGAAATACTATTTAATAAAGTTCCCGCATTTTTTTTATTATATTAAAACATTTTACTGCATATTAATGAATCTTTTCAAGTGCTTCTTGCTCCAAGTTTAATTACAGGGTGACCACAAAAGAAGATGTAATCAAAGAAAATTAACTATACGTTTAAATGAAACCTACTTAGAAGGTTTTAAATGTCGTAATTGGATTTTAAAGAAGCTCTTGAAGAATTTTTTATATATATAATATTAACTTATTCAAAGATATTCTATTGGAGATAACATCACAAGATTGTTTCTTCCCTACGATTTGGAATAGTTATATTGATATAAATTAATACGATTATAGAGACAGATCGTAATGAAAATTAATTTGTGCAAACTAATCCACAAGTTCCCATACAAATCAATATATCGCTAACCTAATGAATACTACATTTTTATCACTCAAAGGTCAATAACCGTTCAAAGAAATGAAACGTCAGCTGAGATCGTTAATTGGATTTCACTTCGTATAAAGTATGGTTTATATTATTAAAAATAAATATTTTATGAAACTTGTCATAAAAAAGAAAGTTAAAGAAACAAAGTGTACCTCTCCTTTAAAACATAGTACGTAGCAAAGTAGTAGGTATAAATATATTGTGTAATGGTAGTTTCGTTTATTTTACTTACATATATTTTGACATACATACATATATACATAAAAGAGAATAGTATTAGGTGTTAACACTATATTACAATAACAAATTAAGTGAAAATATTACTAACCTGCCTGGCATTTGGAACCGCGAAATTAACATACGAACTGGCCAAACTTGGCAACGGCTTAGACGCCAAGTAGTCCCAATTGAGTAATACCACGTTGCTTTCTCCCTGTTCGATATACGTCTTTATTACAGCAGTGACAGCCGGTCCAGTTGGGATGCCTAAAATATGTATTATATAATTACAGTTATTAAAAAAAATCTATTAAATTCTACGAGTTTTTAAAACACAAGAATTGCATGCGCATAAATGTAACCTATATATGTATATGGTATCTCATAGTAAGTTCTCCTTAGCGAAAAATAAAATATTGCCAAAGAGTTTTCTCGTATGAGATATGACTTTTTATTGTCAAACAAATACAAATAAGTACTGTGATAGTATGCTCTGAGTTCTGATAAGACATTACTAGTCGACCTTCACATGTTATACATACAGTTTGTAAACAAATTACACAATTCTAAGAATTTAAATATTACCTGTAAATCCGTGACAGAAGATGACTGTTGTCCGCGTGGAATTGTACCATGAGGTGGAAAATATCTTACTCGCCTCATAAATAGGCCATTCTTCAAATTTTTCAAAGGAACTAAAAACAATTTTATTCGATTTTAATTATTTTGCATCATCTTAATTATTGAAATGATTTAAATCGTCGATATATGATTTAAAAAAAAACTTTCAAAACTTACTCAAAATAATATCGTAATTTCGCCTCCTTATTATTTCCGCTACAAATAGCTGTAAAAGAAATATATTTTTCATTTCGATACCTTTCGAAATATAATTATGAATGTCATCTTAAAATGACAGCAAAATTTCATCTTTGAAATTGAGTAGTTATGCCTATATCTTGAAGGTATACGGATGTTTATCAGGAAATCCTTTGAGCATAAAACAGGTTTACAAAAAAACTTCACAATATTGCAATGTTTATATTTAAAAGAAATTAAAAATAGAATTTATCTACAAAACATCTGTTTTGAGAAAAGTAATCAAAAATAGCTTTGATAATATAAAAACAACAAAATTTTGTGTCCCCTGACGTAGCTTGCTTCACACAAATAAAACAAACATTCGCAGAATGTGTTACAAAAAAAAAACTGCACATACATTCCACAACTCTCAGTTGGAATTGAAAGGTATACACAAAATAATGAAAAACGATTCTTCAAAAATATTTACATTTCAAACGATACGAAAACAAAATCTAAAAATGTCTATTTCGAATACAATTTCGTATTTGTTGATTTTATCTACCAACACGAATTTGGATGTATGATAACCTAGTTAACTGAAATGCGACAACGTTAAAAAAACCAGTGGCGATGTCGGCACAGTTCACAATTAGTACTAATTGAAACATCATTTGATTCCGTGCGCACAATTTAGATTATATTAGAAAATAAAACAGGAATATACATTGTTTTTGATATTACAAACATCTATTAGGATTTTTTTATGTGGTAAAACTGAATATTTTTTTGAAATAAAAATAAAATTTTGTATGTTTGTAGATAAATATTTTTTAAATGTGATATGATACGCTGACTTAATAATTTAATAATCTTTACATTTAATTCAAATACAAAAACAGAATCAATAAAACTCATCAAACAGTATCGAAAAGAGGTTCTGAATGATTGAAAACATATAGATGGCGACCTTTAGATAACAACAGCTGACAGCTTTTATATGTATATATATGTTTATATATACACGATATTTTTTCTCACGATACATATATTAAAATCTCGATTATTAAGTGGGAAGTCGTTACCACCACTCATATCTAATTAATGAAACAATTTATTTAAATAACTCACCAATAAATAAAAATAAAAAAAATCCGACAGCACTGGCGCTCATTTTGACTTTATTGTTACAAATCCTCCTTTTCCTTGGCGTTTTATGTTTATATAGAGGCTGGTATCTCGCGTCCTTACAGTGGAACCATGGTTAATATCTCCTTGACATTACTGTGCTGATTAACATACATTTATTTAGGATTATATAAACCCCTATCTAAATTAGAGTTCGTTTTTGATGTTGAACGTCGAATATTCATGACAATTCAGCCTGCTTACGTATTTACTTTACTCTTATCTGAACGTTCCAAAAAGAAATGCCAATGGAACCGTTTAATTGAAATTTTATTTTTTAATGAGCACTCTTATTAATGATAACTTTCTGATTTAAACAACTTTTTATTCACCGCTGCTCAACTGGACTTAATAGTTTATTTATTAATTTCACCGGATTCTCAAATCATTATTTATTATTAATCTTAAAATATTACCTACAATACATTTAAAAATATATTTAAGTATATTGATGAGTGCGAATGTACAAAGCCATGAATACCGAAGGGGTGGAAATAGTCCCGATTTTTTAATACATTTATAATCGTGTTCTGTTTTTAACGATTCAACAAAAAAAAATCACAATATAAAAACTAAGCACTTCAGTATATATTAATTTTAAACCTTATATAAATTTTGTTACGTAATATAATTTAACATGTAATCAGATTAAAGTGATGTTGTTTTTTTTAACTATTTTTTAAATATATATAAACCCTCCACTGCCTTGGACGAATGGCTGAATGCTACACGACAGACAGCGCTAAATATTTATAGCGTCGTTAAAGTCATACAAATAAGGCATTCCTCGAATTTTAAATTTGTTTATGATGTGAATTGAAAATTGTGATTATCGTGTTTTGATTTTAGTTTTACAATGTCGCACTAATATATATTAGATTATATTTTTTCTTGATATTTTCTTAAGGCTTTTAAAAAATGGAGTTTTTGGTTTTAATAGTATATCCTGATTATATGTACTCCTTACCAAAATTTAAAAAAAAGAACTATTTATTCGAACTGCGTAAATCTGCGTGGAAAATTTTATGGACATTTGAAAAAAATCTAGTCAGGTTTTATAGTAAAAGAACCGGTAAGTCGTTTTTTATTCATTCTTTATATAGTACAATAATAGTTATAAAAATAAGTACTTACGGATAAAGATTTAACATGTTTACAGTGCCTTCTTATGCTTTATTAGTTACTATGTAATAAATATTTTAAGGTTATTGTACAAGAAAGATGTGAGTTTGCGTCAGTAGTCTGTGCGTTTAATAAGAATTATGCACATAATATTTAAATTTACCTCCGGTTTTTTTAACTCACATAAATTGCAGGAAAAATAGTAAAAAAAATAAAGTTTCCTTACATTCCCTTTAAGCCTTGACTTTCTATTGAAACCGGTTATATTGTAAGATCGTTACAATTTTTGAAGCTCATTAATTAAATTTAATATTTTAGTATGTTATTGAACTCATGTCGAAATACCTAAGATCTAGACTTAATATTTCACAAATCTTTGTAGAAATTTAATATATTTTTTAATACTTAATTATAGCAACGATATCTAAAAATCTCAATATATAAAATAACAATAATTTCATTTTAGAATTTGCATAATATTGTGATAAAATAATTTATTACTAATAACATATGCATTGGATTGATTAGTTTGTAATCTGTTTCATAATATTAGTGAGAGTGATCGGAATTATAAAATAATTCTATTCTGACTGCGTGTATTAACCACGTAACATTCTGACTGGAATTGAAATAAAACGTATACGAAAATACTTAGAAAAACTTACTTCACAGGGAATATTGTATGCATTAAAAGTTTTAAAATAATTTATTTTATCGTTAAAATCCCATTTTTCAGTTTTCATAGTTCGTAAATTATAGGCTCAAATAAATACAAACTCTGTGAATTTTAAAACATTTTTTACAATACCCTTCACAAAGTAATCGTATTTTTTTGTATATAATTTTATGGGTTTTTTAATAGAATAATATAAGTCGAGATACAATTTTATATAATTTTTGTTACAATCTCTAACATGCAATATTACATGAAAATATTAAATTATTTCGAGAGATTTATACAAAACTTCGTAAAACTTTTGTTAAGTGTAAAACTTTGCACTAACGTTCGTTTTTTATACGAACAAAATTATTTACAAGCTGATGTTTAAGAATGGATTTGGTTCACGTTGAATCTAGATTTTCATTTCATATAATGAACTAGCTCATGCCTGTGACTTCACTCGCGTTTATATTTACTAAACTTTCGTTTTCAAGAAGACATTACTAAACAAGATATACTTACAAAAATCGTTGTTTCTTGTCCTTGCTACGAATTCATTATATTTCATGAAGACATAAAATAAATGTGACCAATTTTCTTTGAAATAATTCTTGAACAAAGCTTATAAAATCTATCTTACAGTTTTACTCGCTCAACTTCAAATATTTGTATTTATTTAAAACATTACAATTAAATTTCTTTTTAAATCATAATTTTCATGTTTCTTTATTCATAATGACATGTAAAGAACCAATACTTTTCCAAAATCATTCCCAAAGAGGGTTGATGATGTCAGGCAAGCAGCCAATCGTGAAAACAATTAGCCAAAACTATTAACAACATGTAAGCCAGACCCTGGCTAAAGCTGGGAAATTGCCAGGTAGAAGATGTAGAGAACCAATACTGTTACTACACGTTTTGCATCATCACACTATACACGGAGAGTATCTTCGCAAATTATAATATTGAATAAGAACAAGAACCGCTTCATAAGTTTTGTGATAAGACAAACTTGTGCTTATCATAAAGGTATATAATAAAATAAAATTCAAAAGTATTCTATATAATTTTAATATACTTTGGTACATTCTTTTTTATAAAAGAAGACTTACAAAAACCGTGTTTATCAAGAGCAGAAAAGTAATTAAATCCCTCCTTCCGGCTTTTTTAGTCGTGACTTCAAAGATCGGAAATAGCTTTTACATCAACCTGTTGGCCGCAACTTTGTCCGTTTGCAATTAACTTTATTACTCACTGGTTAAGGTTTATAAAATTAATTCTTTTTTATCTTCCCATAGTGATCTTCCAAATCGTTGTAGGCAATCGCTTATGACGGAAAATAAAAGATTATTCGTATATTTCCTGGTACATATAGTCGATTCATCCTTCAGTAAATGAATCCACGAGTATCCAAACTACAAACGATCAAATAACTTCATAGAGTTAATGCCAGCGTAGACATGTAGTTAGTCAGCCTGCGGGTATTTTGTTATTGTTTAGTTTGTTGTTTGTATCTATATATAATATATGTGATACCTACATATATACATATATAGAAACAAAGAACAAAGTATTACGTATATAATTATACATTTAGACGTATAAGTACGAAAATGTGGCTCATAATCGCTTCTACATAGCTTTTGTTTGTAATGGCTTTTTAACATATATTTCAAAAAAGAAAAATTCGTAAGGATCACTAAACTTAAAGTAACAAGAGGATTCCCGGAGAATCAATTTCTAACCACAAATATGAATGGTCACACTATTTTCGTACTATTTACCGTTTTTATATGTATAATAACCTACCTTAATAGAGACGAAACTTTTCAGCAGTCCACGAATGTACAGTTCGGGTCCATCGCGTTGCAGGGTACCTACTATGTATAGATTTACGAATAAAAAACTGCAACGTTCTACATGAAATGAAAACTCGTATTAAAGATATGTATCTTTAATTCCAAAGAATAACATGAACAGCGGGACAGACAGGTAGAGAGAAATAACAGCGTTTCTTTTGAGTTACATAACAGATTCTTTCCGTATCCATAAAATTTGTTTAATTTATTTAATGACCAACAGTTCCCACTGTTTTATTATAATAATAAATATTGTCGAAAACAAGATGACAAGCGACCACGGACTTTTATATACATAGGATGATAACATAATATTTTTCAACCATACATTTACGAGTTGCTTTTCGTGTCACATATAAAATTTTAGAGTATTTTTTTTTCATTTCATTGTAATATAAATATAATGAACTTTATCGATGAAATTCTCCTTTACAGTCAAAGCTTAGTTTCGTACTACTCATGTCATTTATTTAATTACTGCCACAAAACTGACAACTATATATTTTATATACGTTAAATATATATATTTTTTTAATTATTCTTTATTGCACAAAAAGAGGTGTACAAAGGGCGGACTTAACGCTATTACAGGTTATTAATATTACATATTATTAATGGTTTATGGATATACTTTAATAAAGTTATGTGTAAGTTATATGAATTTTTTATTTAACTCGCATATTGGAGATTAAATTCATAGGTACTTATACAGGGTGACTGGTGAATTACTATCGATACTTGAGGACGTGATATTTGACGATCATATATGACAAAATAAAAATTAATATAGGTAACATAAATATTAATAAACTTCTAAGTAAAGTTAATCAAAAGTTATGTAATTAATTACGCATCGTGTGAACACCCTACAGATTAGGTATACACACACACTCACACATACGTTTGAGGGGGCGTGGTGTTGTATCAGCACGCCGCCGCACGCGTCCACACTTGGAACACTTGGAACGTGTCAACACTTTATTTATTTATACGGAAATTTTGTCAAAGATTAAGTACCTATTTTTTTTTACATAATTCGAATGAGAATCATGTACCGAGTATTCTCCTTAAATATTGATAGTAATTCACCAGTCACCCTGTATATCAAAGAAAAAAAGGGAAATATAATTTTAAGAACAGTTAATTTACAACTTTAATCTAATGGTAGGTATATAAATACCAGATGAAATACGTTTATATAAGACGAAGAAAACTATTATTTTTTACTTAGTAATGTACATATAATACTATTGAAGAATTTAGTTTTAATACATAATATTTTGGCAGCTACTTTATTGCTTTAACGATTCCTACTTCATATCATAGTAATGACAGAATCAAAAATGTTGCTATATGTATTAATTAAATATATCAAAATACAATAAAATAAATAATAATGATATATTTTTTATTACCTACTACTTACACTTTTTCTTAGTAAATATTATTAAATATCTGCATCAAAGAAAACTTTTAATGATTTCTAGACCTTCTCTATTCTATACTATGTATAATACTTACTGTGTTGTATTCTTGTAGTTATGTGATGGATAGTCGTGACAGGACATAGTAGTTAGGCCAATTATCTCCAATTATATGAATAATGTCAATGCTCTATTACTTTCTAAGCTTCAATTAACTCTTTCATATACCTATTATAGCTTTTTTAAGTAATAAAATTTATTAATCTTATATATTATTACGATACAGAACGGGACAAGGGATTCATTCAAATAAAACCATATAAATTTATTTCGACGTACTTTTTAAATTTCTGCATTAATATATAATCTCCTAATCATTTATTTATTTAGCTTACAATTCTTAATTTTGGAATGGTATTATTTATATTGTTAGCTTAAAAAATAAATAAAAACATAATAATGACAGCCTGATACAAAACACATGCGATATCAGGTCAACTAAGATACAAAGAGTTTAATTCAATGAGACTCTTTGGTTTTATATCCTTTAATATATATTATATAGTTAAACTAAATTAATTAATACAGCGATACACAGATGAACGCTTCTAAAGCAACATAACAGTCCGGTATCAAAACGACTGGCTTCACTTATTAACTACGATAATATATTTTTTTCAATGTTATTTGTACATAAAAAATAATAAAAAAACAATTCCAACAACCGTAAACTATAATTAAGTTATAAATGTAATAAACACGAAACAATACGAATACATTCATATAACTTAATATTACTAAATAAATGAAGGCATATTATTGCGATTAATCAATTCACTTAGTACGTAGGTTGAAACAAAACGTTGTATCAATAAATGAATAAATGAGATGAGAAGAGATAAGAGGAGATACAGAGATAATAAGAGATTGTGAAAGATAAATAAATAAGTTACGTTACACGACAGATGTAAAGATTAGATATTATTGATACAACGAACAGGTACGATGGGTTTCATCAAAATGTAGCCGACAGTAATATATAATTTGAGGCCAGATTTTGAAAGCAGCTTATAGTACGAGTATAGAATAAAAACTCATTCGATTCGACGTCGCTTCACTCATACCTAAGTCGTGAACATTAAGCTTACCACCAGTGTACAGTCAAACTACCCACACGATAGTATCAACAAGTTTTATATATGAAAAACTAGTAGCGCCATCTATGCAGTCCGACGATAAACTTGTGGTAAGCTCACAACGCGAATCGAACAGCATATATCAATAATTTATAACTATAAAATATCTAGTACATGTAATATAATATTGGCGAACTAAAACATATCGATATCACCACAAGCTAATTCCGTTCAGGAAGAGCGAACACGTGTACACTAAAAACTACGTAAAATTATTATAAGCTCATAAATAATCGGTAAAAAATAATATCATGTTACATAAATATGGTCATAGTATATATGTATTGATAAACGAAATGCGTGTCTCATACAGCGTGTCACATACAACACGATCAAGTCTGTCACGGTCCCGTACCACATGAATTATAATAATTCCGGCAAGATTGTTTCATTCCATACTTCCCTATTTTGGGGTAAAAATCTCATCATTTTGGGGTAAAAGTGTCCCCATTTTGGGGTAAAAAATTCCTCATGTTGGGGTAAGTTTAGAATCAATACTGACGATCGTCGTATATATAGATGGCCTCACCGGCGGATTCTTTAAGTGGGGGAGGTTGTGGGGGGAAGTCCAGGTCCCCGGGTCTGAATAGTTTGGAGGCGTTGGGGGCGGGGGAGGCGGGCGCGGGGGAACTGCCGGGGGAACCACCGCCGCGACGCTTCACACCGCTAGGGGAAGCCCCCGCGCGGAACGAAGATCTCCGAGCTAGTCTGGTGAGAAAATTATTTATAAATTAATCCTAATATCCTGATTTATTAGGTTCAATGATATTACTAAATAGTTTCAGTTCAGTGTGTCAATACAAAATATTTTTGATTGAATGAATTGAATCATTTTACCCTTTTATATTTATAATCTTTATACATATCTCTTGTTATTATTTTATAATAATGTTCTAAAGTGACAAAGATTTATAAAGAATTTAATGACGAGTAACAACACTAATTCATTCATATACGAAAACAAGGAACCAAAACATTCTTAACAGAATATAATCGTTCGAAAAACCTTTTGAAGTGTCAACCCAATTGCATGAGACGTGATAAACGAAGCAATTCATGACTAATAGACTGTAACGTACATTTAACTGAATGAATGTTTTACAAACGAACCTCGAGGCCATTTCCTCTGGAGTTTCTTCTATTTCCAGCACCCAGCTGACCGAGTCGTGTTTCTCTACGACCCCCTTGACTGCGGGGAGCGGCGGCGAGTCGGGGGCGGGGGAGGACGCGGGGGAGGGGGGTGTCTCCGGGCCGGGGGACGCGGAGCGGCCGGAGTCGCCGGACGACGTGCGCGTGCGCATCGGAGTACGCTCTATGTAGCCACCACCGGCTAACAGCGACACCACCTGGTGATGAATATATAAAGATTAGTTTATTATACATAATAAGTGTTTTGTATCATCAGTCTATAGCCCACTGCTGAGCAAAGACCTCTTTCTTACATGGAGAAGGTTTGAGCATTCATCACCACGCTTTCTCAAGACATTTAAAATAATAAGTGCAGATTTCCTCGCGATGTTTTCCTACTGTTTGTCAGTGGTGTCTATATATTCTTACTTTACATATGACTTGGAAATATCACATTGGTACATTGGTTTCGAACCCGTTGCCTCATGCACGATAATTAGGCCTTTAACCACTAGGCCACCACCACCACGACTAATATATGATATCAATGTACTAACCTGCGACTTCTGCCTCAGCTTGTATCTCAGTTCCTCGTTGAGGGCAGCCAGTCTGTTAGCTCGTTCCCTGTCCCTGGCAGCTATCTCCCCCAGCCTCCTATTTTCATCTCTTAACCTGTCTGCCTCTCTCTGCCTCGCGGCAGCTCTCTCTCTAAGTTCCTCAGCCGCGTGTATAGCCGAGCAAGCCTCCCTCTCGGCTGCAATCCTCCGCTGCCTTTCAGCTGGCAGCTCGGATCTCGCGTCACGTAATGATGATAACTCAGCGTTCTTCAATTCTATCACCGCCCGCAATGATAGTACCTGGAATTAAACGATATGATATTTACTTTCTTCTGTGTAACATAAGTGTTACTTTGTAATGTAACGTGAATAAAAATTATGACTATATACACAATAGCTTATATGGTAAAACAACTGGAACGTTTATGCCATGTGTCACTGGTTCGAGTCTTGTTTGCTTCGATCATTTTTTTCTTTTTAAAATTGGCTTGTGAATTTCAATTAATATTAACTCGTGGTTGATTTAAAGTCCTACGCGTCTTATTAATAATGAAACATCTCATTCATGACCAAACCGACCTCAGCAGCCAGTTCCGTGGCGTCCGAGCTAAGTTCCTCTTTGGACCTCAGTCCCATGTCGTATTCCTCGAGCTCGCTGTACACCGGGTCGCAGGCCGCGTCGCGCGTGTTGTACAACTTGTTGGCGGACTTGTCGCGCGACGAGTCGTTCGGCTTGTTGGACGACTTGTCCGAGCGTGATTTAGCACGCTCCACCTCAGACCGCGCCGCTTCCAATTGTGCACGGAGAGTTCGCTCGATCTCACTGTGTGAATGCAGCCGAGCTCTACTCTCGGCTACTTCTTGTTTAAGCGTATCTATTGTATCCTGTAATAGAAGAAAATATTATTTATATAATGAACCGATTTGATTATAATTTTTTTGAATATTGAGTATAATACCTTTAACCCCTTAACATCTTTCGCTAACGCCGACACTTCTTCAAAATGAGCAGCCTGTAGTCGCGAGTTAGCTTCTTCCTTTGACGATACTTCCATCTCGAGCTCTGAGATCTTGCTCAAGCATTCTGCGACTGATAACATAGCAATAGTACATTTCAAATGAGCTGAAAACTCAAAGTTATACACGATTCTGATTGCGGCACGATTACCAATTACCGCTTATCAACGAATTGCGTAAAAATTAATATTTTTTTGCATATAATCGTATTTATTACGAAAATATGGTGTTGGCTAATGATTGTCTGTGTAATGAATCGAAAGACTAGTATTGTTTTGTTATTGAGATATATTTAAATAGCGTGTGTTCACCAAATATTGCAATAAAAGATATGGATTACTATTGTTAATAATATGCAATTATGATCAATAGGAACTATAACTAGTACTTAATTGACCTGGATGAATTATGCCCGAATTTCTAGAGAAGGTCCAAAATAAACCAAACACTCACTCCGCTATTGATTTCAAATCCACTAAAACCTACCGTTGTAGTCAAGTCGGAAAGTTACACTTAATTGATAAAGACAATCTGACTAGTTGAATTATACCATGAGTATAACATGAAATAGAAACCAAAAAAAAAATTGTCAATCTTTTTTCTTTCTTTCAAATACTTCTTGCTAGCAAGAAAGGCCATAAATCATCGTATGTTTTTGGCAATTCTAAGTACCATTTAATAGAAATCTGGAGTGTAAATCACCAGTGTCGTAACTAGGACGGTACCAGCAGTGCCTAGGCACAGGGCGGAATCCCTGGAGGGGCGCAGAAATGACCAGACTAGTATCTACTTTTATCTCATTCATGGTAGTTATGTACTTATATACTTTGTTATTTTAGTAAACAATAAATGGATAGATTTATTTGTATGCACATTTGTCCATTTTATTTACAGAGCCTCGTTAGAGCATTTTTCAGGGGCGCAGTTTTGTGCATAAAAGGCTAGTTACGGCACTGTAAGTCACATATAATATTTTGTTGTACATACTGGTGTCTAGATCCTTCTGTGCTCGCTGCTGTCTGTCTCTGTCTGCCCTGGCCGCAGCGCTGCGCTCTGCTGCCGCCATGGACCGCCATCTCTCTGCCTCTTGCTGCCATGACCCACTGTTCAGAGCATCCAACTGGAATAAGGAAAAATACTTTAATATAACGTACATATTTAATTAAAGATCATCTCAATGAGTTAGTTAGATGGGAAATCTATATAAATAAAAGAGATTTTCACCTATATATTGACTCATCACGATATCTCTGGTACCATAAGGCATAGCGACTTGAAATTTGGTAGGATTATTCCTTTTGCAGAGTAGAATTCCACTCACAAGGGGGTTTGCGAGGGGTAAACAATGAAAAATACGCTTTCACGCATACACCACTAAACTGATTTTAATGAAATTTGGTACAGAGATGGAGTTGAACTTGAGAAAGAACATGGGATAGTTTTCATTCCATACTTTTGAAAAGTTCTCCTGGAAACGCGATATAACCGGACTCCACGCGTGCGAAGCTGCGGGCGGAAAGCTAGTAGCTTAATAAAACTTTTTGGTTTTCGATAGCAATACATATTCCATAATTTTTAATGTTATTGGTGGGTTGAAATCATATGATTTTATTTCGTAGTGTTACATATTCTATGTCTATCAGAAACTTTATTAGGAAGCGGTTAATACCCAAATATAGCATCAAAGGCAGGCCACAAAAACTATAATACTGATTCATAAAAATTAAAACATAAATTTACTAAAGTATATAATTTAAATAGAAATAATGTTTATTTATTTACAATTTTTGAATTGTTTTAATGTGAACTTACCCTAAAAACCAAATATTGCACAAGTACACCCAACGCTTCAACGCCTTTAGCAGCGTGTGCTAATGCGGCGGTTTGTTCCCGCGGTTGAGGTGGTGTCGCAGCGGTAAGCGGAGCGGGTAACGGGGCGGGTAGCGGAGCGGGCGGCGAGCGTACGGGCTGCGGTGTCTGCACTCGCTTGCCTCGCGGCCCAACCGCAGCCGTCACTCGCGGCGGCTCTGCAATGTAAACACAACATTAAAACCCCATAAAGACAATAAAATAATTCAAACAGATCTTTGAAGCCGTTTTCCTGCAAATGATAATAAACATTTTCTGTACCGTCTACACCGCAGCTTATAAAACAACGCTTTACGTCAATGTGTGTTCATAAATCATTGAGCAGCATTGAAAGCTCTCGTCGTTCGCGCCTTCATATTTGCTTTATTAATTACAAAGTATGGAGATGGATTTAAAAAACTAGAACGCTTCCCGGGTCTGTTCTCGAATTGCACAACATAATTCTCACGATACAAAGTAACAATGAGACTTCTGATCTTACAATGGGATACAATACAGCAAACAAATATGTGTTTCTCACTGTCGATTTTATCAGATTCAGAAATAGCTTTGTTTAGTTGAATCTTCATACAAATGACTGCTATCAGGGACATTTATCTACCCCGCATTTAATGGGGGCTATGTTGCAGGATGTTATGTTATTTTTTATGATGACAACTAATTAATAATTCTGCAGTTATTAGAGGAGACGAATGTTATATCTTAGTTCATGAATCAGAAACAACTGCCGGTATTTTGATAGTACTTCTACAGTCTTCTGGCATATATTCCATAGTACCATCTCTCATTGCGTCCTATGCTAAGTAAATTCTTTAATATAGGACTTCTAAAGCAGTAATTCAACTGTTGTTAAACAGTATACCGAAAAGGGCGGCCCTAGCTATATACGTCACAGAGAAATCGTGAACATATACGAATATTAATCAACTTACTTTCAAATGTGGTAGTTGTAGGTATATGAAGTATGTTCAGTCCTATACTATACATGGATTAACGAGATGTTGCATACCATTTCTTTGGGACAACATTACCAACACTTTCCTTCTTTGCAAGGGAAATCATTATAAATCTTGTATACTTCCCGCTAGTTTTATCGCAGTTCCTAGATCAGACGTAGCATAATCACTATTATATATCGTCAAATTTATACCTACCTACAGAAAACGTTGACAATATTAAGCATTTTGTTTTAAATAAATAAAATTCTAAAGTATTAGAAAATATTTACACAATAGATTATATATCACCAAAGAGTTGTTGAAACAATTTTCACTTCTTCGGATCTTATATTGTAAACTTTTAAATAAATATCGAACAACAAATATCATATTAAGCGCAATGGATACACAATTATTATTCGAAATCATTCAAGACAGAGAGTATCGAAATAGGATTTCCATTTTAGTGTTCATTTGAAATAGAATACCATAGAATCAATTTGTATTCGGAATGACAATAATGAGAGTGTTTTAAAAACTTGTATCCCCATAATTCCCACGGTCCATTGACTGTTCCTGTTCATGCGTCATTAACCGCTAGATCCGAAGCCCACTTCCGCTACCATAATAAAAAAAATAACAATCTTTTATAATCTGTATACAAAAACTCTATGACCATCTTCTGTTTTTTTTATCTGTGGAATATATGTAGTATGATCTCATATTATTGTTGATACGCGGTAGAGCGTAATAAAAATAATTTAAACTGTCATAACCGAAATTAGTTCTGAATATGTATTTATTAACAATTTGAATTTTCAAAGATAATTATTTTCGTTCATTAACCTGTATTGTAGAAAATTTAATTCAGTTAATTATAGATGTTTTGTAATATGTCACCTTTTTTGTAGTTATGATAGTAATTAATTGCGTGAAATCCAAAAATCATATGAATAATAATTCAATTTGACGTCTCAATAATTTGGAGTGGCCGCAGCGGGTCAGCCGGCGCGCGTCGCGTGGGCATCAATTTAGACAAGTGAAACGACGAATTAACAAACAGTCAGGGATGCCATTACTATACAGAGGACAATACCTATTCATGTGGCTACTTTGTACATCGGTTACATTTCGAAGAAAACACATGATAGAAGATAACGAACAATTGTTTTAATATAAATATGGTAAAAATGAATTTTATTTCATACTAATATAATAAAACAGACTTTATAATATGAAAATTACAATACATCAAGAAGATAGAGTTACAAAAAAACGAGTTGTTTAAATTTTACTGAAAGTCACTGTAATACGGTCTAAAACTTGGATGGATGGACAAAATTAAACTTAACTAAGCTAAACTGAAATGGACTTTATAAGTGAAGATCAGAGTTGAGAATTACGATACATTATTTATATTACACTATTACACGGTACACCTTCATAACTAAAGACTTGTATTTCTGGACAAAAAGCTATTTCGCAATATTCACTAAGATACTGTCATTGAATTATCAAATAAGCTTTTTATTATTTTGTATATTTAATAACTAGATACGGATGATTTAACTTTTCTGAAAGTAAACATAAAACAAAACATCTTATTTATTGTGAAATGTTTTTTAATGTATAATGCGAAGTATGTATTTTACCAGTCAGAGACATAACTCGCTGATTAGTAGGTATCCATTTGTATTTATGCTCATCATAACTGCCGGTATGCGACCTTCTTTAGTAATTACCAATATTACGGAATAAGGTCACTGGTAAGACTATTCTTATTTCATGTAATGTGACCATAATTTCCAAAAATATTTACTCATAAAGAATAAAAAGGTCTATTTCTCTTTTTTTTATATATTTCAAGTAAGTTATGCGGTAACCCTAATTTTTTAAGCCAACCTAACACACGCCCACGCAAGTCTCTCAACACGTCCACATTATACCTCATATTGTAATATATAGCAATCTTTTTCACCTGACCTTTTGATTTCATAACGATAGCTTTTATTAATGTAAGACAATCATAATATTTCCATACAAAAAACTAATAAATTTTAAAGGACAACAAATTGCCAGTCGTGTGAAAATGCAGAACTTTCTCTTGGCTTCTATTGAACACATTATTTTGTAATAAAATAAATTTGAAGACTTAAAATACACACGTGAAAATATCACTAAATAAATATTCTAGAATTATTTCAATCTTTTTATGTGTATGTACCAATGTTTCATCTTTCATACCTTTTTACATTTAAACAGAATACATTTTATAATCTTTATTAAAAGTTATCGCAGATTTCTGTTTATTAAACTTGATCTCTCTTTTTATGAGATTGAAATGAATCATTAATTTATAGCTATGTTATTTTTTCATATTCGTCGAAAGTATACGTAACTCAATTAAAATTAATCTTAGCTCTAAATTATCGAACTGGTTTTGAAAGTGTCAAATAAAAAACGTTAGGTAAGATATAGAAAATTATAATTACAAATAACCACACTTGCATTTTAAATGAGAAATACGATGTACCTACTATCGTGAAAAGGAATAATTTTAACTCTATGAAGCGAAAAACACTCAATAAGTATTTATGAATTACGTAACACGAATTACGTATACACAAAAAAAGGTTTAATATTTAATAAATTTATAATAATTGATTGATTTAGAAAACTAAAATTTCAGAACGTTCATATTATATAATTAGATATATTACTTTCATTTAAACTTTCAAAAATACATATTACCATAACAAATCGAACATTTTAAATAAGATAGAACTAAATGAAGTATTATTGATACATGGTGAATACAGTAGTAGAATCAGTAGTACAATGATTTGTACTACTATACTACTCTTAAGTAGGGTATGGGTTTAACGGCATGTGATATGCGATGAGAATATATAAACAATCAACTCATTACCACCTGGAGACTACGTGGTATGTAGTTTTCCTTATTAAATACACACGTATTGTTTCATACAAGAACTACTTCTTGTATTTAAAAGGTTATTTGTAGGAACACTCTATGCCCTTGTCATGTTGGCAGCAATGTCATTCTATCTAAAATAAATAGTATTATAAAGTTGGCAAAATTGCGTATACAAAAATTTACAAAGTTCATTGACTCCCATGACGTGTTGGTCTTGGTTAAACATAATTACGTCGTTAAAAATTAATGCCACCGAGCTCTTATTGTCATTGAAATAAGCATAAAATGTATAAACAATTTGATGTAACAAAAAAATAATTTAGAATATTACCTAAATTACTACAACAGAATATATTAATGCTGATATATGTTTCAGATAGTAGATATACAGTTTATAACATTATAGAGAAACGTTTAAAAATATAGTTAGTACGCCTACCACAAGTTTTTGCCGTGACACTACATACCAATCGTTTCCCGTTTCCCATTCAATAACTTACGTTAATACTTTTATGAGCGAAGATGAAGCATAATCATTATCTAATATGAAGCTTTCAAGAATGAAATAACATTTTAATTATCCATAAATATTTGTAATGAAAATGTCTATTAATTACGTAATACTATATGAAATTCCCTTTATATATATATTAGACATTACGTGTAGGTTATAGAAAATTCCACAATTCCGTTACTTACGTACATTTCCTATGGAAATTGGCTGCCATTTTATTATTAATATCACTCTAAAATTATTTCGGAAGTCCGTGCAGACGAAGTCGTGGGCATTAACATATATCGTAATAGGAAATATTATTCTTTTATTTAGTTATCCGCCAGTTCTATTAATTGAGAATGCAATATACAAATACGCGAAGATAGTCACTAATTCAAGTACAGGTAGCATACATAACTTTTTTCTCGCATAAATAAAATGAATTGTCATTCTAAATACTCCAATAACCATCACGTACCAGCTCTATAAATACTATAATCCATTCTCCGTCTAGCGTGTAGTGAACACATCTAAAATTAGTGAGTCTGTATGTATGTCAGGGGGCCGAGTCCCGCCGGCCCTAAAAGGGTCAACACTGGACAACTGTCAATGTACACAAAACATCAATCAAGTTAGAAAATCATTCCATATTATAGATTGATCAATACTTTCAATGTAAAAAGATATATCGTTTATTTCTTCTGATGATAATCGTTCGTACTGTTGAACAGCACCTTGGTCTTTCATTAAAACCTTTTAGCATCATGACTCATCAGCAGTTAAAGTCACTAATAAAGCTGTCATCTGCGGACGACCACAAAAGCATATTATCCCAGTTTCTCGGAATTCAAACGAATATAAATATTCACGATTGTGTACAAGATCGATTGTTAAAACGAGCAAAAATCGATTTTATATTTATTTTTATATTAACATAGAATCGAAATATTTTAATGAAAACGCGATGTAAATAAAATAAACCGTTAAAAAGCTTCGATCATTTTTTAACGAGCGCGGTATCGATTTCCTGTGCATGTTAACAAATTAACGTCGATAAGCGGACATATAAAAAGTTATTTTACAGTTAATCTACAATAAATATAAAATGTAATAAATATTTATATTATAAGAGAAAAAAAAACAGTAAAAAATATTAGAGATTTGACATTTATATGAAACTAAAGGCAAATGTCACTCCATTGGCATAAGTTGACAGCCACCTGAGCTGGTGGTACGCTTTAGTTATGATGAATAAGCGTTTAATTCCGTTTATCCCGAAGACAAACAACTGTAAAGGGCTAAAACTGAATCACTCGTCTTTGAACCAGCCGCTATATATTATATTACAGAAGCACCGGTAATTGGCTGAATTTAATTGTACGTTTTGTCACAGAATGATATCATGATATTAAATGTGTAAAATGTAAACAAGACTTCACGATGGCTCTTCTGTAATCTGTATCACAACAATTTTATTATTCATGGAAATACTGTAGTCGAAGAAGTTGCAGAACCAAATCGTTTTATAATTGTGATATGATGGATGCATGATAAAAAATGTCATAAAGATTTTAATCTCGTGCGAATCTCTTTGTTTTTTATATGTGAGTTAATTTTAGAATCAAATTTATTTGTATTTATATGTTATAATTGTGTTTTTAGAAATATATTTGAAGAGCAAATGTCATTAGTGAGAACTGAACTTATAAGTTAGGAAGAAACGGGAAAGTAAACCTGTTTTCAGCATTTAGAATTAAAAAGGAAAAGCTGAGAATGCTGGTAAATAATAAAAATATCGTAAAAATTTCTTGTATATAATAAGCGAAGTCCAAAAACGATGAAGATATTGTTCAAAGTTATTTCATAAAGTGACCCTTATAAAAACGGTGTTGTGTGAAAATTGAAGGGGTAGTTATAAACTTGACTTTTTCTTAGCAACATTCAACCGAATGACCTCGATAAAGAACGGACATACATTCTGCTTGGCATGTGTCCAATATACTAGTAAAATTGTTAGACAAACGGCCAAACTTATTTTAAATATCAGCTAGTGCCAAGCCCTTGCGAATCGCCCTTTAACGAACGATTAAATATTGATAAAGCTTTAACACTTGAAGTATTGCCTTATATAGATAATGAGTATATTTAAAAAACTTAAACTTAAATTAAAATTAAATGCAATATTTTTCTAGTAACTAATTTGAACATAATATATAATTTGACATATTTGATTGTTCTTTCGTTACTATCAAAAATAACTATCGCAGATTAAGCCCTTAAATACGTATTAATTTTTTAATACAGATTTGACTTTTTCAAAAGCGAGGTTAAACTGCATATAACAATGGTATAACCAACAATTAACAAGACAAGGTTGAAAGCATTTCACGACTCACAATCACGCCAGGGCAAGACGTATGCAACGAAAACTAACATATACATATATATAGGTATTCTCATTGTAATTTTTACGATAAATAAACATGCAAACAAAGTATATTTAATTAAAAGATTATACTATTTATTTAAGATTCTAGATAAATATATAAAAATATCAAAGCAAATAAATGTCTTAAATAATATCGTTTAGACATTTTATACTTTTAAGAATTTCATAATAAGAAGAAATTTCTTGAATTTCATTTCTTTCAGCTTCATTTAACACAATTCTACTAGACGTAATATTTTAATGTCTAATTACTATAATCTTGTATTAATTCAAATTGCGACTTAAATTTCTTTGATATAAAATTTATTCGTTGGAGATATACCAAAGAATTAATCACAAATATTTTTTTATTATTGAATAAAACAACACATACCAAAAAAGGAAATGAAACGCTTACACATGCACTACTATTGATGTCACTATTCCGCAAAATATACAAAGTCTTGATGTATAGAAATATAAATCGAAGTATTAAATTAATTTATTATTCTTTTATATAACAATTACAATGAATGAATAGGTAAATGTTCGCAAAATTTTATTTTAAACGCATGTAATCTTGAAGTATGAATGTCGAAATTCGAAATTATTAACATGTTATAGTAAACCATACTCTATACAAGTGAAAATAAAACATAAAATTGTATACAAATTAATTCATTGTCACACATTAAACGCATTCTATTAATGAAAGCATATTAAATATTAATGACTGTTACGGAAAAAGTTTAAATACTTTATATGGTAATGAAATAATTGAATTACTTTATAATATTCTATACAATGCGTAAACAAAGTGGCTGATATTATGAACAGGTTTATTCATGTGTATGTATGTTTTGTAATCAATCATGCAATAACTACTGAACCGTTTCGGCTTCAAATTTACATATTAATAGATATTAAGTGTATTAAATACATGGTACTTTAATTCTAAAGACTCCCATAGAGAGATCTCAAGAGAATAATGACGAATAAATAGTACTTTTATATCGGTTTTAATTTTAACAATAAATGTACATAAATATATATTTTGTTATGAAAAATATATAGCGTTTTATACATTATGACAAATGTTCACATGCTATCAACAACTTTTAAACCAAGTATTCCAAGGCTGTATTCAATCAATAATATAACTTCGTGCTTATGAGAATTGTACTTGAAAGTTTGTATCAATAAAAAAAATTATAATGCTTATTTTAAATTTAATAAAATTAATGTTTATTTCTTAATTTAAAAAATAATAATAAATAAATAAACTAACCTCGCCCGTCCACAAACATTTGAGTATATAATTCTAGCTCATTTTAAACATGGGTCAATCCAGTCACAGGCACTGCATATATCAACATTATGTACAACGAAACGTTTTGCAAACAAACTATAATACGTGTGCTCACAGTCACGGTATACGTAAGACTGAGGCACGCTTAACTCTCCTACCTCTATCAGAAACCAGATCGCCACAAACGTTTTTTCACTAATTAAACAAACGTTTACTTAATAACATTTATAATTTGAATTATCTAAGAAAGTTTACGTGTTACTGATAACTGGGATCAGGTATGAATATACATATATGACATACAAGTTTTTATTTATCTTCTATATATATAAAAATGGATTGCTGTTCCTTAGTCTCGCTAAAACTCGAGAACAGCTGAACGGATTTATGTTATCTTAGTCTTGAAATGTTCGTGGAGGTTCAGGGAAGGTATAAAAGTTGAAAAAAATTGATTCATTACTGGGAAAACCATAAAAACAGCCCTTTTCTATTTCCCATACAAACGGTTTTTTTTTTGCAGTAAATTTGACAACTAACTAATATGTCAATCATTATGTCGCACTTCAAAACACGGAGATTTATGGCTTACAGGTAAACTCCAAAAATATAAATAAAAAAAACGTAATAGATATTTCTTGATTATAGGGCGATACGAAGTTCGCCAGGTCTTCTAGTTTTATATAAAAATATATGAAGATATAGGAATTAATTATATATACAACGCATGAGCATTTCCCTTTTGAACTGGTAGTTCGTTGAACTATCGTGGAAAGTCGGCAAGAGATAAGAAAACATAGACTAATGCTTTTTAGATTGATGTTTCATCTATTGTTAAGTTCCCAGTCGATATCTAGGTAATACGGAATCTTTAGAATATAAAACAAAACAAAACATAGTCGGTTATAAGAGCTTCCAATATGCTAAAGTAACCTATAACATAGTATTTAATAAACAACGATGTTCAGAATAAATGTACAGAACCAAAAAGTCTTTTTTTATATTATATTATTTCTATAGTGGCTTTCTATAAAACCTCCTAAAAGAAAATACTTCTCTTTGCTTACTCTTTTAAGAATAATAATTTAAGATATCAAAGTAAATATTTTTATATTATATAATAACATTAATGTGAACTAAACAATATACACAAATAATTGTCCTAACTATTACCAATAATTCATTAGGATTCAAATCAAATTGTAGACCGGATGGGAACAGGAGAACGTTCCCCATAAAGGTCGTACGTGTACAATCGACCACGTCAAGGACATGGTGCAGTGCATATCATGCATTTATGTACCTTAATAACATAGAAATAGAGGTTGCTATGCCAACACACAAATTACACGTCAATACTGCTGCTGACTACTATTTCGTTTCAGACTATTTTTTGGTTCAAGAAAAATATTAACGCAAATAGACATAAAACGTAGGAATTGACAAAAATTTTATTTTAATATTAAGCATAAAATTTTCAACATTTTAAACGGATATATATATATATATATATATATATATATATATATATATATATATATATTATATGTTAAAAAGGTTATATATTTACTAATATACATTACTTGAGAGTCCCGGCGTCCCAAATAACAGACAAACATTAATATGTCCTAACATAAAACAGTGACCGGAAGTCATTTATGACTTGAAAGGTATGTAAGTAAGTGCTTTGACTACTGCATATCCGTTTAGTTCCGGATAAACATTGTTTACATATTGCATATTAACCTTTATTACCTACATTATAGAGTTGAAAACACATTGATTCAGTATTGGATAGTACATTTCATATACGCATTGTTTGAAATTACTTTTTAATGCACTGTCTCTTTAATGCATAACAAATTCTAATACAATTCTGAAATAGAGGATCTTTTGGTAAATTTTTACTCTAAATGCGGAAAAAAATAACTTTACACTCTATCACTCTGTACTAATATAATTTAATACTAAAATAATTAATAGTATGAATCTCGACGGATTTGAAGTATACGAGAAATTATATCATGTGAATAATTTTGTAACCAATTTTTTCTGATCCCACGATCGTCTTTCATCAGATGTTAATCAAAATATACACATCTCCCAAACATACATACATGTTATGTATTACCTCCCATTTTTATAGTCGGTGAAAAAATGCGTCTCGCTCCGCCGGCCGCATCTAACATAGCATACATATGCATAGCATGAAAACCCGACTTTCTTTGCACTTAGAACGGTTTAACAAGCCGAGTATTTTAGTCCACACGCACTGTTGTTCAATTCTATTTCATTATGTTAATCACGTACTTCAATTATGATATCTGTATGTACATACGTCATAGTATATTGTTAGCTTCTATCGGGACAATATATCTATGGTCATACGTGCCATCATAACTTCTGTCCTTTATAGTCATACAAGACAAACACATTTTTGTCACCATAAAAAAACGGTCAAAACAAATCTATATATTAAATTAATATTTTCTATATCAAAATAATTTGTAGATTAATAGTGCATGTGTACTTTTCTAAGGGCCAACATTTTCATATAGCAAGCGGTAGTAAGTATATAAATAAGAAATGTTATATATTTAATTATACTTAAAATAGTTTATTATGTATATTATATAAATAATAAAATTTTACATATGTATGCTACGTATCGACAGAACGTTGAATCGTTTAAAGAATTTAAATTTAAAGCTATTGGTGATCTTAATAACTGAGTTATTTTAAATCGCACTAAGAACTAAATAAAACGGCTTAGTTTTATAGATCAGTGAGTGGCGGAAAACACAACAGTCGCACTATTTATATCAATGATTCTACAAGAGATATTTTTGTATTGCAGGTGGTTTTGCGAATGTAAATTTAGAATATGTACCATATTATATATATACTAGAAGACCTGGCGAACTTCGTATCGCCCTATAATCAAGAAATATCTATTAAGTTTTTTTATTTATATTTTTGGAGTTTTCCTGTAAGCCATAAATCTCCGTGTTTTGAAGTGCGACAGAATGATTGACATATTAGTTAGTTGTCAAATCTAATGACAAAGAAAACATTTGTATGGGAAATAGAAATTTTTATGGTTTTCCCAGTAATGAAACGATTTTTTTCAGCTTCTATACCTTCCCTAAACCTCCACGAACATTTCAAGACTAAGATAAGATAAATCCGTTCAGCTGTTCTCGAGTTTTAGCGAGACTAAGGAACAGCAATCCATTTTTATATATATAGAGGATAAAGGATAAGTGCTTAAAATTTTGCGATACAAAACTAGCGCAGGACTTTTACTTTGCTTTATAATAAATTGATTAAAATATGTATGTACATATGTGTCGTTGGATTTGGTTAAAACAAGTGGAATGAGTACAGTAATGTAAAGAAAAGAAAGGTGTACGTTTAAATGTATGTAATACTAACACATGTATAGTGTTGGAACATACATATAAAACGAAGTAAATCTTGCAACACTTGCAACAGAAAAAGGCCACACATTACTACCAGTAGTTCGCACAGGTATTAAATTTAAGTCTTCACTTTGAATGGAACATTTAACATACATGTAAATTCTTAGAATAATATTCTTCTGAATGCAACTAATATTTTCGAATTACTACGCGTATTTAATTATTTTTGTCTGTTGTCTGTCCGTGATCACGGTTGCTGCAAAGTAACCGAAACGTCGGGAGTATTTAGTTAAAATAATAAAGTAATCTGAAAATATAAGTTTCTTTTAAATTAATACTCGCGAGTCTAATATCTCATTAACATTCTTCTAACCCTTAAGTTGACATCCTTTTATTACTTAGGATTGCACAACTTATTCAAATGGCGTTAGATATGAACAGATCTTAAGAAGTAATACTTCGCGTTCATTAGCAATGTAACAATTAAAATGCCAGAACATTATCCTTCCTCGTATAATTAAAGGTCATTGAAAGTTTTTAAAAAAATATAGTTTCAGTGTTAAATCGGCCAAGATCGAATCTTGAACACCTGCGGTTTCCGGACGTTATTATGTTAACGTTCAGAAACTATAACAGATTTTAAATCTGTTTAAAAAAATCTCAGAATAACTTTCTACTTGCACATAATTATTTCGTTCTAAATGCGGTTTTCAGATTTGCTTCTACTCACTTAACAGAAGGTAAATTTAAAATGATGCATAAACCAAAACAGTTAAAATTAAAAATACTAACGATCTTTGAGTAGGTGATAGGGACTTTTTTTACTGAATTATAAATAAAATTAAAAATATTTAGTATAACCTATTGTGTTTGTTCATTGCTATCAAAAAAAAAAACTAAAGAAGCAAATTATTGTTATTCGTATGTACGTAATTCTATTCTTAAATGACTAACAAGTCTTAATTTCTCAATTCTAGTATCTTCATTGATATAAAGCAGAGAAACAAAGAAAAACCAGTCGATAGGAATTCTATATGACAACGACAACTTTATTTATCCACATAACAATAATTGTAACGTTAAAAACATGCACTTCGCAAATGGTATTAAATAAACCATAAGTTTATGTAAAAGATAAATTTTTATTGTATGCATTCCTATTAACGATATAAGCATTTGATTAACTCCATAAAATGCGGAATGCATCCAGTGGAACCAATAAATAAGTAGTTAATGGGTTACAGCTACTGTTGAAATAATCCAGAAATAAACAAAAACTCCTGAACATTCAAGAATAGGAGAACAATACGACGGCATTTTGTTATTTCAAGATTCTAAATTATATGTACAGTTATGAGTTAATTTGCCCTTCGTCAAAACGGGATTTGTATTTTAGAATCGATGCACGCACCGAGGCGGATGTGTACAAATTCATTACAGTATTGGCCTTCCTCTATAACTCAAAGTAATTTTGACTGAAAATCGAATTACGAGTGGCAAACCAAAATATTACGCTTTTAGGAAAAGGCAAAATGTTTATGCTTGCATAACTTAGGATTAGAGACATGACTGGTTTTCTAAATCCTTCCAATACATCGATCGATTGTAAATACTTGTAGCAATAACGCTTGTGAACGGTTTAAGAAAATACCTCATGTTAAACTGTTTTTATTTCAAATCAATGCTTTATACTGTTGTCTATTAAAAGCAGAACTAATTGAAATAGCTTAACATTAGCAAAGCTTTGATTACTCATCTGATGAAATGCAGATCCCTAATATAAGCAATTTACAAGACGTGCACATATTGCTGTAAGCTAAACGGGATTGGTTTAAAAAGAGTAAAAGACTCGTTTCCGATACAAAAACCTTAGAGCTTCCTCGCGGGTTGCTTCCGAGAACTAATGAAAGATACGTAAATAGTTTGAAGGGGTGGAAGGAACTGTGCGTCGTCGCCAAACGCCATGACTTACACTGACCGTGATTGATTGAACTGACAATGTCACTGCCAACTGTACGGTCGAAACGAAACGGAGCATTCAGCAATTTATATTTATTAAACCACCCACAGAATGATGATATCTTGATGATACTTCCTGCGACCAAATCAAACAATCACGATACTCTCATCAAGGTCGAACTTTTTAACTTTTAACAAATTACCGTCAACAATTACGGCAATATATAAAATGTCAAATGCCACGATTAAGCCCAAGCACGTTGCATGCCCTAATAATAAGGTAAGTACATAAAATACAAATAAAGCTTTTTTATAGCGACTATCATTCATTCAATAAAACAAATAATGGTCTCGCATTATACTCTCAGACGGTTAGTGAAGAATTAAACGACTGTTAATATGCCCGTAACTCTATTCTTAAACGATATGTCATATTGGGTAGCGGCAAATGCACGCCATGCATTCTGAGCTTGTTTGGGTAATTATTTTAATTTATTTGTACTATACCCGCTTTACATTTACCATTGATGGAGGAAAGTCAAGTAATTCTAAATATAAGTAGGGATTGTTTTGTGTAATCGAAGTTCGGTAATAATAATAGGTAATTTAAAACCAAATCTTATAATCTACTGATAATTATGTAGTTGATGGTTGTATTACGCAAAATGTATTATTATAAAATTATATACGCTAGTAAGGGGGCATCATATCAAAACTTCGGCATACATTTCAAATAAATTTTCCAAGTCCTATTACTTAGACCAATTTCGGAATAATTTTAATACACAAATTAATTTTATATATAGATGTTAGACGTTTAGGAAACAAATATTTTACTCTGAACATACGAAAACTCTACCCATTTATAACGCGTAAGCTACTGAAAACATAACGTATGTTACATATTAAAATAAACTAGACGAAAATTGTTGGCATATTACTTTGTTATTGATGTCAGACAAAAAGCGAGAAATTAGGTTTTTCATTCATAAATCTACATCGTAATAATAACATACATTTATAAATAAGAAACCTTGAAAACTCAGTTTAAAAATGTAAGCTCTTACTACGGGTTGTGAAGTTTTCTTTGAATTACGGAACTGTTTTCGTAATGACTATCGCTTGTGAGTTAAATGTTATGAAATGGCTCTCATCTTTTTATGCATTCAGCGGTAACAACGTGCGTGCAGTCAAAAATTATATTTTGCAATTCAATATAGCAACGATAAAATTAACTTTATATTTTACTGACCACTATTATTTGATAATTTAAATTTGTACTATCTATATATTTGTGCAAAATTTTAATTTACCAATGTTTTACTTGTAATGACATGTTCGTCGTGATTAAATTAATATAATTTTTTTATTACATTTAAGATAAATAATATATACCTATTGATATTCAATATATTTTCCATTAAATTCATGAATATTTATATTACTCGAAACAATGAGAAAGTATTAATGACAACCAACATGAAAACTATCAAGAAACCAACCATCAATAGAGAATAATCTTTATGATAATTTTTTTCACATCCGACACCAAAATACGACCTCATATACATATAATATAAAGATAATATTAATAAATGTATTCTGTTCTAAATGAACGTTTTATAATATGTATATGAATATAATTATCCCAAAGGAAGGCAGGATTCGAGCTCTTGTGCAAAAATATCCTTATCTTTGAGTAATTCACCTCGTATAATGCTCCACTAATGGGTTTTCCGCACTTGAAAACTAGCCAGAAACGATAAAACGAACATCTGCAAACTAAAGAGTACGCCAAATGATATATTACAACACTTTAATCATTTTAATACCATAAACGATATTTATATGCGGAAACGCTATTAGATATAAATAAATATTGAAATTCTTTTCGTATTGAAACAGTCAGATGATACAGTTTCGTAAAGAAATATATTCACTATGTCTTATAAAAATTAAGTTGAAATTCGATATTTTTAACTATATTTCTTTACAAAACGACAATCATCGTGACAAGTCACTCACTTTAGTGATTTATCACCTAATAACTTCAATAAAACTACCTGATAAATGAAAAGACTTGATATAGGTAAATTTTCGTAATAAACATTTACATATTAAATTAATATCGGAAATATGAGAAATTCTGTAATATTTATTCTCGCTTATTAGTCACGTGAAATCGACTCAAAAAATCATATTTTTTTATTCTATAACGTGGGTGTATTACGTATATGTAAAGTGCTAATTATCATAGCACTGAGTTATGTGATTGTTACTTAAGACACAACAAGAAGCGGTCACATTCATGATTTCTAAACTGCCTTCTAAAAATAATTACGAGATTTGAAATTAATATCACATAATTACTCAATCTATTATAACAGGATTCATCGTATTCTTGATTTTCAAATCGAGAATATTTCGATTTCAAGTCGAGATTATCTCGATTTTTAATGCGAGATTATCTCGAAGTTAGTGTAATTTATAAAATTGCATTCCGTTCCGGTATAACCCATATATAAATTATCCACCATCAGACAGCTTATACCGTTCATGACCCACATAAGACCCACAAACAGCACACTGTAAACTCCGTAACATGTTTTATAACAAATATTTAACGTATTAACACATTACGTCACCAGCCATCAGCTGAAAGTCTCTTCGGCCGATGACTTATTAAGTTATTACATAACACACCTATGTTTCAAACAAGCATTTGATTCTTCATTTAATTTATACTTTTCTATTACCGCTACCATTTATGATATATGCACAAAATATTCTTCGATATGTCGAGGTTTGATATGTCGTAAAAAGTTCCAGAATTACGAAAATAGTATAATGTAAATACAAGTCTGCGATAATATTTAAGAAAGAAATGTAACAATGTAGATGAATTTAAAATTAAAGACTCGTATATATGCAGAAAATATTCTTTGATATGTCGTAAAAAGTTCCAGAATTACGAACATAGCATAACGTAAATACAATTCTGCGATATTTAAGAGAGAAATGTAACAAAGCAGAAAAGTTGAAAATTTAAAAAAAATCATAATAGGTCATAATTACTACCTGTATATGCAATTTAAATCAAAAACGAAAGCTGTCATTTTATTCTGACAGTTCGCATGTGCTGCCATAGACATAAAAACATATTCTGAAGTCAACGCCGCGTAGATAATAAGCGGTTACCATATACAGTTAAGAGAAACCTCCGATGATTGTACAAAACACTCTGTAAAACTAACAGTCACCGTTTTTCATTTACCGCAAACTTGTCTTTACTACTACCTGATTCACACAACTTTGTCTCACCCTATATTATTAATAAAAACAGAACCTAATTATTTTTCTGTATATATACCTATGTTAATTCAAATATATAAGCCTCATACTATAATATTTTGATGGACACCGGTCAGTAATTTCCGAGTTTTTATTACATTTGATTAAACATTTTTAAGTACAGGTTAAAAATACTAAAATCTACCTAAGTTTTATTTATAGCAATGAAATATAATGTTATTTGCTTGTGCTGCAGTAAATGTCAAAGAACTATTTAGAGAAACCTTTGAAGACTAAAATGGAAAGTAAATCGAGACATGGAAAAATGCATTAATTGGTGAGGCAAATGTAACAGGAAGCACCGGAACAAACTTGAATCAGTGCACTTTGATAATTGAATTCTATACCTTATTATAAGGACGTTAGAGATTCTATTTAATTGAATATAACATTTTCTTATCCTCTACGTTACTTAGAACAGCTTTTTATACTTTTGCTATTAATTAAAAGTGTCTGCACATTTAAGTTTTATCTAGTAAGTATTGATATGGAACTGATAATTTTAATGTATGGTAATAATTTTCTATAATATTTATATCCTTATATACTATCATATTACTTTCAAGTATTTTTTTAATTATATATTTAAATTCTACGATCCTACATTACTCAAATCTTATGACATAATACGTTGCACTCTAAAAAAAATAAATTTATAGCCAATATAAACTAAACATCCTATAAAAATACAGTCAATTTCGGTTCTACTTATAATATATTTTTTTAATTCCACGAACAATTAAAAGGTGAGGAAGTAATAAATATTGCGTGGGAGTGGCGATGATTCCCGGAGTAGTCTTTGAAAGTTAATGGAGGAAGAGATGACATGCCACGAGATGGGGCTATTATAATTGAGTTAGCATCGCCTCGCTGTCAGTGGGGATGAGATCTTATATCGGAATTGGATTTCTTAGTACTGCATACTATTATAAACAATAACGTGACATTTCATTCTATTTTTATGTCTCAATTAAACGGGATAAGTTAATCTGTTACTTAAAATCTTGGTGTAGTTTTAATGATTACTATACTTATACGCGGTCTGGAGTTTTAAGTAGGAATATTAAAAAATTATTTTTTAGGAATTCTAAATTACCTACTAAACTGATTAAACTACAAAAATTCGTAATATATATAGTAAATCGATGCAGAATAAATAAAAACATATTGAAACAGATATAAAGTTTTTTTCCATTGTTGGTCCAATCGAAAATTGCATGTAATTTGGACTGTGCAATAATAACAATATAGTCTACCGCCTACATATAAACTTTCTTAAAAAGAAACATCCACCCACGAGAACATTGACACGAAACTTACCGGTTTCAAAATCTAGTGATTTCCGAGTTTTGATATATTACGTAACAGTTTCAGAGATTCACCGTTAACGAAAAAATACGATTTCTGTACACGAATAACGCGTGTAATATTACCTCTTCCTGCTTTTGTATGAACAATACACAACTATATACACGAAAATATTCAAATCTGTTTGTTACTCTTTCATACAATAAATGTACGTAAATTTTTAAATGTACATAAAACATTAAGATAAGACGTACAAATTCTCATTAACGTTTCTTAGACGCACAATTATGTAATAATTTATTATGTATAAAAATAATACAGGGAATATAATTATAATATAAATGTCTACTTCATAAAATATGGTTTATAAAATGTATTTCTCTTTATATGAATATTAAAACAAACTATTTTCTCGACTAAATTTAAATATTACAATGATAATCATTTTATTTTTTATTAGAAATAATTTCATCCGTATCTAAAGTACCGTTTTGAATTGCAAAATTGTTTAAAACTGTTCTAGCTGACATTAAAGTTTGATGAATACGCAAAAATATTATAACAGTGACATACATTAAATTTAATTTTTATAGCTAAAACAATAATTTGAATATAAAATATTAAAATTTTAAAAAACTACATCGTCATTTCATTGCCAGAGAAGCAATTGAGAAAACCATAATACTTTATTGTATTTATATTAAAGATAAAAGCTTATTGCTGAAAAAAAGTGCTTTCACTTTAAATAGATGTTTTAGAACACGACCACAAACTGTTCTAATTTCATTTGAAAAACAAAAGAAGAGTCTGACAATCGATTAGCGAGATGCCACACGCATCGCGGAGTCCAAAATGGCAAACAGTTTCCGTCTCAACTTGATGGCCTGATGGGTATACAATATACATCCCGTTTATTAATCATTTACATTTACAGGTCACGACACGATTGCGATTTAAATTACACAACCGACGCCTACGATATGTCGTGATGAAAAAAGGTAAAAGTTCAGAACGCTTACAATAAAATCAAGCTATATTAGTACATTATGTAACTAATTGTTTTTATTATTATATCAACATTATTTTCCCAAGTTTGTTAGCTAATTAAGCCATTAAATACTATTGTTAAGTTACAACAATAGTTTTTTTTTCAGGTATTCCAATATTATCCCACACTCAGCCTTAAATGTCTTAACAAAGGCATTGTAATGTATTTTGTAGGGCAAATTTCAAAACTATATTTTGTCTAAACGTATTTTTTCAATAAGGCTATTAGTAACAAAGTAATTAACGAAAGTAATTTTATAATATGACAGTAAAATTACTTTTGTATTTTAAATTAAAAATGGAATGAAGCGCTATTAACAAAGGCTTAAGTAACGTCCATTTTTTTTTTGTATATTTATGAAGAAAAAACTTAAAAATTATCTTAAATATGTAATATTTCTAACCTTTGACACGACACCTCACAAGCGTACCCCACTGACTCTTCAAATCTTCTATCTCACTTCGTATATTCAATTCACTGTTGTATATTTTCTGCTGGTTTATCAAATTTTTACGACCGTTTTTGGAATCCTGATGAAAAAACGACACGAACTTGTGTAACGGACCCATTTTTTATATATAGTGATGTCAACCCACTATCATGCTCTATCCGAATGTTTAAATCCAATGAATGTTCAGAACATTTCGTGTAGCTTGTGTTCTTGTGACACTTGTAAGTTTTTTGTGTTGCCTCGACGGTAGCACGAGCGACAGTGTAGGTTGTATTCGTCTATCGCGCTTTCTTCAAGACTTTCATTGGACCGCTCACCCTTGACGCCTACACTGGCGTTTTTAGTAAAAAACTATTTCGTGCTAATTATAATTAATATTGCAGTTTCTTTAATTTAAAAAATCGTTCAATTTATTTTGTATTATTTTTACTGTTACTAATCTAATTTAAAAACTTAAACTTCACGAAACATGTTTTTTAAAACCTTCCTCATTCAATCTTACAAGCATTTTCATACCTAGTTTTATTCTATCAAAAACTCTTCAGTATATATTCAATTATAAAATCAGCCAACACAGCAGCAAAAAGATACAGTTATATAAAGTGTTATACGTAATTTGAAACAATTAAAATTCAGTAACAACAGTTACACGTATTAAAACAATATGGCATATTAAATGACGTCAGAAGTCTTATTAATATTTTGTTTTCTGATTCACAATTCGTATACGTGAGACAATAATGTCCAATTATCAATGAAACATAAGGAAGTAATTAAAATCCGTTTATATTTTTAGAAATTATAATAAAGTCACGTTTTCATTTAGTTCAATGTTTTTTCGTATTAATTAAGTACGCAATAGAAACTGTCCTAACATATTTTGTTTCCATTACACAATCTCACCTTAAGAGTATAAATACGGAAATGAAGGAAATAAATGTTTTCTCTCTTCAATAACTTAGAAGTTCTCTTTAATAACATAGTAACTGAAAGTCAAGTAAAGCCTCGGATAATTTTTCATAGTCAAACTTTGTTATTTAAAGAATCCTTTTTAATTATGTTAATCCAAATATTTTTACTATCTTATCGTCGGGTCTAATGCGTATTTTTTTCGATATTTTTATATGAAAAATAAGAATTACAAATGGTATAAAGTCGTTTTATAAGCCCAGTTACGACATATTGTGTGGTTTTCTTTGCTAGTATAAGAATTAAAAAAATATTAGTATGGTAGAATATTTCAATAAAACTAATATTTTCGGATGGATAATACCGCTTTTTTAATATTTTAAACTACATACTCCCAACATTTCGGTTACATTGCAGCAACCATGATCACGGGTATACGAGTTGAGATTTTCATCTCGTCTCATCTTCCAAGGAGTTGTGAAATCTTTCGCTGCTACACAATCGCTCCCCTTTTCCCCCTTGAAATCTTCAATTTGAAGATAATCCAGTTTGAAACCATCATGAAAGCCAATGGGTGGGACAAAGTTCAACCAATTAACGCTGACTTTAAAGTCAAACTAAGGCTTTGACTATAACTGGTACAAGCTTTCATCGACAGCATTCGCGACCTGGATGTACGGACTGCAGTGAATTGAGTTTCGTACTCATGATGCTACAACCTCACATAGTCTTCAGGTCGTGAAAAGTCCTCAATATATAAGCAATCTAAGCCACTGCATCAATGAGGCGTTGCTCATAATGAGAAATCTAATCTTCTACTATTTAACATCTCTAGAGAATATTAAGTAAAGGCCCTATCAGGAGCGTTTGTTCCTTTTTTTGTGTCATGATCAGTTGCCCTCACGGCGGGTCTACTCTTGGAGCGACGCCTTCAAAATAGAGATCGGCTGTGACAATACAGCGAACGCCTTAGCTGACTCCACTCTCAGCTACGATTCTCCTGCAGTAACTTTGAACCGTCTCTAATAAACTTCCTGCTGATCATTTGTAACGAGTTCGTGTTTAATTAGAAATTTATAAAAATATGTAGGAGGGCGTTATAAGAACAGGAGGGCCTTCATGGGAACTCATACTTTGAAAGGGATAAAGTACAGTCTATTCAATACGACACCAACTCAATCGAAACACTAGATATCACTATCACTTCGATACACAGCGATTCGTCACGAGCGCGGTGCGCGGGCGTCATCTCGCACGATACTCCATCATAAAGATGGCCGCCCTCGCTACCATCACAATGACGCTTCACTAGGCTAACCTCAGACAGCTAAAAGTCAACCTGACGTATGATTTTTGACGGATGCGCCGTCACGGCCGGACTGACATTCGACCGTCCTCGGGCGGTTCTCGGATCAATGAAATACAGTTGTGTCTATTCCGTTCGGCATCCTGACAAACGACTAGTTACAATCATCAAAATGTGCTATGGTACTTAAGACTTAAGGCGAGCATCTCGTAGCAATTAAGCCAGACGACAACATTCATCTCACCACAATGTTCAAAGCATCCAGAACAAGTCAACCAACTTAAAGGGCTCTGACCCGGACGACTACATTCGTCTTGCCACAATGTTCAAAGCATCCAGAACAAGTCAACCAACTTAAAGGGCTCTGACCCGGACGACTACATTCGTCTTACCAGAACAAGTCAGCCAACTTAAATGGCTCTAACTCGGACGACTACATTCGTCTTACCAGAACAAGTCAGCCAACTTAAATGGCTCCTGACTCGGACGACTACGTTCGTCTTACCAGAACAAGTCAGCCAACTTAAATGGCTCTAACTCGGACGACTACATTCGTCTTACCAGAACAAGTCAGCCAACTTAAATGGCTCCTGACTCGGACGACTACGTTCGTCTTACCAGAACAAGTCAGCCAACTTAAATGGCTCTAACTCGGACGACTACATTCGTCTTACCAGAACAAGTCAGCCAACTTAAATGGCTCCTGACTCGGACGACTACGTTCGTCTTACCAGAACAAGTCAGCCAACTTAAATGGCTCCTGACTCGGACGACTACATTCGTCTTACCAGAACAAGTCAGCCAACTTAAATGGCTCCTGACTCGGACGACTACATTCGTCTTACCAGAACAAGTCAGCCAACTTAAATGGCTCCTGACTCGGACGACAATATTCGTCTTACCAGAACAAGTCAGCCAACTTAAATGGCTCTGACTCGGACGACTTCATTCGTCTTACCAGAACAAGTCAGCCAACTTAAATGGCTCTGACTCGGACGACAATATTCGTCTCACCAGAACAAGTCAGCCAACTTAAATGGCTCTGACCTGGACGACAATATTCGTCTGACCACAATCTGCAGAGCATCCAGAACAACTCAGCCAAACGAATGAACGATGATCGAGACTCCAATGAGCTAGCCCCATCATCTCCACTACTTATACTCATGTGAGTGAACGATGACCCGGACATAGACTCCACAGAGCTAGCCCGTCCATCTTCACAACCTGATCAAGCGTCGACCGGACGTGGACTCCATCGAGCCAGCCCCTGCACGCTTTGATCCATCACTACTAGAAACATCGGCCGCATCAGCCAGTTCCATCGCCACCTCAAACACACCAACTCAAACTTACACAACTCATTTATGGTTTATCAATGTTGGAGGCCATCAGAGCTACTCAGCTACTCACTTTCATCATCTGACATAGCTTCGTTTCCATTCTCTCCACTCCATGACCCGCCGTCTCGGCCTCCTCATTACTTAGTTCAGTGGATATGTCAACTAACCCTTCAAAGCCTCTGGGTACTGCGCCCAAGTTTTCATGAGAGTATTTTAAAGTGCAATTAGATTCATCGGTATGTTTCAGTTCGTACCTATCGTTGTCTAGAATTTTAGTTATGATAAAAGGTCCCCTAAACTTTCTTTGCAGTTTAGTTTGGTAACATTTGCTCCCCGAGAAAGAAAAAAAAAAGGTTTTACTTGGGCTTTGCCTTTACTAAATTTAACTATTTCCTTTTGATCTGCGTTTTCAGTGTTGAGGGAAGTTTTATTCCGGATATTGTCTAAATCTAATCTCGGCTCGTTTGAATTTTGGGCTATTAATGATATCCCTAAAGATTGCGCGCGAATGCCAAACATTAGTTCTGTTGGAGTATATCCTGTAACACTACGGCTTGTGTTATTAAGTGCTAGATGACTCTCCCAGATCAGAGTAATTTAGTAAGATGGGGTAAAGGTACCGAAAACACTTGCTATATCTGCGGAAAGGCAGTTGGAACTGCTAAGCATTTGCTAGTGAGATGTAAGGTTCTCCTGGACAGCGGTCAATTCTCGCGTCGTCACTATAGGGTTTTAGAGATCATACTTGAAGCGGTTAGTCTTTCGGTAGCCAGAGCGCAAAGGGAAATAACCACAAACGAGCGATCAATAGGTTTTGTGAGAGAGAGCACCAGGGCTATAAAATCAAACGTCAAGCCTTACTCTATCCTTAAAGCGGCTTCGGATTGGACTATCATGATGGATACGTATGAGAAACAACACAAAATCCCCGAGGATATTTGTGCGTCAGCCTCCAGACCAGACATATTTCTATATTCGCGCATTTTAAAGCGCGTTGTGATGATAGAGCCTACGGTGCCTTGGGAAACCAACATCCCCAAAGACCATGCCATCAAGGTCATTAAGTATTACGAGCTCACTAACGAACTAACTCAAAATAGGTTCGTCCGCGGTAGAGGTGGGAGCGAGAGGCATAACAGCCAAATCTCTCTACAACCTACTAAAAGACTTGGGCCCGTCCAGAACCAACATTAATTCATTCTCGGAACGTACGTCGAAAGCAGCCCTAGCAGGTCCCTTCCAAATTTGGCTAGGTAGGGAGAGGAACTTGGACAGTGGAGGTGAGCGTACAACGCGCGTTAGTTAAGGGGCCCCTTAAACCCACACCTGGGTCGCAAGTCCCAGGCACTGCTGAAGCTCCCCTCCCTGCAACGCGATGGACCCGGCACCCGCACGGTGAATCCATTGAATGCTAAGCGGTTTCGTCCCTTGTACCTCAGGAAGTTTGTCACGCCACGTTTTATGGGTATCGTTTTCTATAATAGTTAGCAGACATTTTAAAATCTGCATGACCCTTTCTACTTGACCGTTGGCTTTATTTGCCCCTGTTGTTATAAAGTAAAGTTCTATACGAGGTGTTTTACTCAATTCTCTAAAGTCCGCGCTTACAAAGCCCCTTCCCCGATATAACAATTCGCTTGAGAACACCGAAAAGAGAAACAGCTTTTCTCAACGCTTTAATAGTACAACTGGCATCGAGGGATAGAGTATGCTCTTAAAGGACATACTTGATAACATAATCAATCATTACTGACGCGTATTTCTTTTCTGTCGCTTTTGCCACTTAATGTCCCAGTCATATCTATGTGAATAGTATGCCAATAAAATGTATGCAAATCCTTAGGAGAATTTACATGGCCAAAATAGCAATAACCCCACTGAATAAAATTTGGAGAGATAGGAAAATTATTAATGGAACAAAAATGCATCTGATACGAACGCTTGCCTTCTCTATATTTCTATCTATCTAGCTATCCGATTCTGTATAGTGCAAAGACGTGGACTATGAAAGTCGTTGACAGGCAAAGAATTGATGCCTTAGGAATGTGGTGATGACGAAGTATGTTACGCATACCTCAAAATATGGTCAGCGCTTATCTAATATCTATTTGCAGCACATACTGGCGTTGATTGGTCAGTTCCCTGACAGAACTACGGACAGCTTTAAACGTCCGCTAGTGATTGAAAAAGTGGACGGTAACCGAACTAGAGGACTAAATCCCAAAAGGTGACTGGACCAAATCCCAGAACACCTAAAAATACCTGCCTGCGTTGCACTCCATCAAGAAACTAAACGTGTCTATCTCAGTATGGATATGGTTGATTTAAGTCCATACAAGGGACTGATGGACGATAGGTTACCAACGACTAACTTTGTTTCGCTCAATTTTTTTTCGATATAGCATATTGTTTCTAACATCGTAGATGTGACTAATTGAATCGGGAAACTTATTATTTAAGAGCTGAGCAACAATATCTTGAACATATGCATCACGTTTTTGTTCTACCGCTAACCACCCTTGATTTACCTCTACAAACTGCACAGACTTATTAACTACTTGAGCCTTGCTTTTGTCGCTCTTGGAAGTGCCCTGCTCAGGGTCATCTATGTACTCTCGGTGTTAATTTTTTTTTTTTTTTTTTTTTAACTAAGAAGCTTTGAAAGGATTGCCACCCGTGAAAACGATAAAATGATGACCATATAGCTTTTGCTTCAAATATTCTTCCGCTCGAACGACTGCCGAGGTCTCAAGTTCATAAGAATGATACTTTTATTCCGTGTCAGTTTTCCGGCGACTGAAATATGAAATAACGTGAGGAACTCCGTGCTTTCATTTAATTAAAATGGTACCGTATCCGTTGGCGCTGGCATTCGTGTGTAATTCTATAGGAGGCTCGCGATCAAATATAGTTAGAATAGACTCCGTGGTAAGTATTTGAACTATCCATTTACGAATATTACCGTGGACTTCTGACCGTTTAATTAAACCCTTTAACTTAGTGAGTAGACATAAGGATCGTACTAGGCGGAAATAGTTCGGTATAAAATTTCTAAAACAAAAGGCTTACTATAAGAATTGGTGTTAATCTCCCTAGAGTCAACATACATTATGTCAGAGTTGTCATTCGGTTTTTTTTTTTTTGACAATTAGAATGGGGCTTGATAAAGTGTAAAATGATTGTTTCAAAGAGGGCATCCATTTTTTTTTTTTCGAACAACCTCTTATAATTTGTAAGGTCTCTCTTAGACTATGTTAGGGTCTAAAGAATTAGGGTCTAAAGAGTTAAGAGGTGCCCTTAATAATAAAATGAGTTATACTTCTTAAAAACATCGATAAGGGCTTTGTTATCGTCGCCTTCCAAATAAGTTTTGATACAAGAAAAGTTAAGACTGTCTGAGGTTGGGCACTTATCTGTTTTTGTCGTTTCAGGTTTTGAGAAAATAATGTAGTCACTGTTTATCTCTCCTTTAACCCCCCACTCTACAAGGTCCCGTCCAACAACCACGGATTCAAGAATAATATTCTCTTTAATAATATGAAACAAAAGAGACACTGAAACACTTTGAATTATGACCGGGCTTAAAATTTGTGTATTACAATAAGTCTCCGATGCCTTTCAGGGGAACTACTTCATTGCTCAAAGTACACAGAAATTTATTTGAAAAATTTTCAGATACAGACACACATTAGTACTACATGAACAAGTACACCCACTACTAAAAAGAAAAGGAACAGTCTCACCAGATGACGTCGTCAACTCCCCTCGGCTCGGCCCATGGTCACACAGATATCTCCTTCACCGGCGAGCCTCAATTACCGGTACCTTTTACGATCAAGACACGACGAGACGTCCTAACCCTTATATCTGCTTCCGTACGATCCAGATTGAACCGGATCAACTACGTCGTCGAAGTTAGTTGAGAAGTTGACATTATTTTCATCGACAAGTTTCTCATTATTTTTTTACAAAGTTTAACATAGATGGATGATCACTACTCTCCTCATTTTAAAGCCCTTTCGATCCCACTTCTGATGTAGGAGGGCGTTATAAGAACAGGAGGGCCTTCATGGGAACTCATACTTTGAAAGGGATAAAGTACAGTCTATTCAATACGACACCAACTCAATCGAAACACTAGATATCACTATCACTTCGATACACAGCGATTCGTCACGAGCGCGGTGCGCGGGCGTCATCTCGCACGATACTCCATCATAAAGATGGCCGCCCTCGCTACCATCACAATGACGCTTCACTAGGCTAACCTCAGACAGCTAAAAGTCAACCTGACGTATGATTTTTGACGGATGCGCCGTCAAATAAAATAGTTCCTAATATTTCCGTTTAAGAGACAACAAACCTATTTCTAGAATATTACAAAACATTCTCGTTTACTTAAACAATAAGAATATTCTAGTATACGTATATTTAGCTAAAACTTTCGTCCACCCGTCCCGAGATGGCGCTGCCACCTTAAGTTCGATAATATTGTACCGTTATTAGTTTTTATATTGTAACGTGGAGAGTATATTTATTATTTCCCGCCCTTTAAGCTGGCACGACAATTTAAAAAATTATATTCATTTGAAGTATTTAATAAATTTTCTGGAACATATGAATTGTGACCAAACAAAACAATACAGGCAACAATTTTGCAACATAATGTCAATATTCATACATACATAGATACATATAGTCTTTAACAACTCGTATTATTACGTTTAATCGTTAATAAATAAATAATATTTTTTAACAAATATTGAAACAAACAATGGAAGTTTAATTTTATCACTTTGCATCGTCAGACTACATACTAAACGGTTCCCGCATCTTATTCAATATGCTACGTTAATATAACATGGAAAGTTTAGGAACAAACAATTTTTAAATCTCGAGATCATCTTACTGTCCCCATACATCATATGATAGTTAACCAAAAACACTAAAATAACTACATTTTTATCTATCGCTTCATTCGCACTGGAATCGTGGAATATTTTGATAATTTCAACGTTTTGTATTTGTTAAACGAATTATTATCTTAATAGTACTGTTTGGAGAAAACGAGAAGGCGTTTGTCGAATTAAATCAAGGGAGTTATAATTTCTTTCTTTTTTTTAGAAGACTAGTTATCATAAATATATTTATAATTAACACGTGCTTTCCATGTGAAACTAGAATCAGGCATTTGCTAGACTTTATTCAACCATCTATCTATGTACATGATTAGAGTACTATACAGTTATTCCAAGTTTTCGTCGTCAAACTGCATAGGTACGAAACATTTCCAGTTTGTCATTCATAAATCTACGAACATCTATGTACATCTTCATTTAAAAAATGTAACAAGTCCTAAGTAAATCGTATCTAATAATAACATAAATTATTTATCACTAATACAAATTATGAGTGCATTTAATATAGTCGTATAAGTATTTAATATCAGACACATGATAATTATACTCACTGCAATTAGAAATCGAAGTGGCACTTGAACCATGACAGGTAATATAAGAAATTAATATTGTATGCTATAAAACTCAACCAACTTGCTATAAGCAAGATTTGACGTTTTGTTTTGGCATATAAAAGTTTTTAATTTGACATTGACTATGACACCTAATTATTTTGTTTGAAAGTTTTTATTTATTTTACGTAGTCGTATTATTTAGTAGTTAGTTTTTAAGTCAACCTGCCAACCTTCAAATTCTTTAGTCTTATTCCAAACAAGCAAAAAATACTATTATTTTTATTACATAAATATTAAGTGTGGTATAATAATTTATTTAATTATTTTTAAAGTAAATAAAATCAGAATAAATTAGTTATAACAAAAGATTATAAGTATAAAAACAATATAAGAGAAATCTGGTAATATAAATACTTTTATTTCTGCCATTCACCATAAGCATAAACAGTAGCAACTTGTTAAGAGACGACTTCAAAATTACGATTCTTATACGATCTTGCAAAGAATATGCAAATCACAAGTAATTTGCAAAACTGAGACAATAGTAATAATAATTATTAACAATAAAACGGAATAAACAAACATTGGAATAAATTAAATTATTTCCACCAGTCATGAATGAACTAGGAAATAGCTAACTATCCTATCCGTTGGCATTACGTATGTAAGCTAGGGCTCTTCGTGGTAGCTTATGTTCTACGGCTTCCTCAATTATATTTATCATCAGTTAAATGTATTTATTTCCTGATCGTTTATTAACATATGTAAAAGTAACTAAAATCTTCTTTCTAAACATTTTATATAATATGAGTTACTAAGTCAATTTTTTAATAAATGTATTACTAAATAATTATAAGTTTTATTAACTTTTAAGGATTAAGAAGTTCATAAAATTACACACGTAGCGCCATCTACTTATTATAGCTGGAACTTAAATTTGAATAATATTGTTCTCATGTTCAACAACAGATGGCGCTGCTGCGATACTTTTACTATTGTTTAAATATACCAACCGTAAAAGTGAAATATCTTATTTGTTGTATTTATAATTTTTAATATGTATATTTATATTGTATGCACTTTAATGTAATCCATATAATTAGACTAAAAATACAAATAAAATCATTACTTTTGACAAAAAAAAAATCAAAATTATGTTACAAAAAAAACCTATACAATGGAGGCATTGTTAAATCTGGTTTGTTATAACTTATAACCGCCATTAATCGTTATAATGCTTGCGTAGGATCCATTGAGTAAATGTACGTACGTCATGGGCTGTTTGTCATTAAAGATAAGGGTTATCAATCTCACCTTTGGTGGTTGCGAGAGTGCTTGGTCTCTGCGCGGGGCGGTGGGCGACTGGTTTACGCGGGGAGGGAGGGGGGGCGAGCGAGGTCCGCGCCCGCACTGACACCGGCGAAGACGATAATTTTTGCACGACGCCATTTTTCTTTGCTGTAGATTACAACATTATTGTTATATTTTATCCAAACTACACGCACTTGACGTATAATATATTTTATATTGTCATATTTACGTGTCAACAAAGAAAACATACGTAATTTATCTTATTAATGAACCCTAATATACATAAATAAGTTACATAGTAGACATAGATTTGCAAGTTACAAATCGTAAGTAATATAAACAAGTCGTTTGACACACTTTTTTAAGGACACCTACAGCGGTCTATTGTTTTATAAATATTGCGCAACCTATCACAATCTATATGCATATTTAAATTCTTATAGATTAATTAAAAGCGTTTTGTTTTAAACAACTTTTATTTTCTATGATGTTATTTAGTTATAACTCACATATTCTTAACGTGAATACTTTCGACTTTCATTTAACTGTTACGTCAGCCACTTAAGATGAGGAGTTATCATTTTGTTTTTAGCTTCACAATATTTTACCATGTAACATGTAGCTTGGTGCAACGACACGGTATGACGTCACACCGATTTAAGGTCGATTTGTGAACCCTATTTTAATATATTATATTTATAAGGGGAAAGAGTTCTAGTGTATATTATACTTTTAAATTATTTTTTTCTTTGTATTTACTGTACATAATATTCGAAGTTTATAATTGAACAATTCTTGTAGTAATGTCTGCTTTATATATACATATATCGAATTATCATTTACAATGAAAATTTCGTATATGGATTTCTTTATAAGTGAAGTATTGAAGTGAAATGAAGTTAAAATATTTTTTTATTATGACGATAAAAAAAATATTTTCGAGTTCATAATGCATGAAGTGAATGTCGCATAGTTTTTATGGGGTCTGTGTTAGGGTTAAACGTGGGTAACCCACTGACTCACCCACTGTCGGGGGTTGTGGCGCCGTCTGGGGTCGACTAGGGGTTGTAGGGGTCGGGACGCTATCACGCTTTTTCCCATTTCCTGGAAATAGCATACTTAATATCATTCATACATACTTATACAAACAATAATTTAACATTCTAGTATAAAGATATAAAAATATATGAATTAATTTTATCTTATAGTGTATTTTCTTCCATACATTTTGATTTATAATTAATATGAATTAATACGTAGATAAAAATAATATATCAATTTTCACGAACAGGTCGTAAACGTCGTAATACGTGTACATAATGAGGTAACACTTTCTAAATAGTAAGTCGTTCAGGTGTTGGATTTCAGAGTCGAATGTCGATCATCTTACAGTTAAGACACTTCAATGATACTCATGATTTGATATCGAATTTACTTATATTTGACGGAATTACGCAATATGACGGACAAATATTACTTACTGCAACAAAAAATATATATTATATTGCTATTTTGAAATATTTGTTGTATTAATTTATAGACTAGAAGAACAAAACTAAGAATTAATTAAGCATTTTTTAAGTCAAATAAGTTATTACTTTTGATTAAATAAATGTAGTTCTTTTATAATAAAAATCATTTAAATTTTGATAATATTTTTTAATACCGATAATTATCTTTTATTTTGCAACATAAAAACATTTTGCTGGCGCTACCAGATAAATATCTCATACCCGTGAGAAGATTGCACAACACGAATGATAAAGAAAATAAAAAACAATGAGAAAACGTATCGGTATGCCTACCACAAGTTTGAATAAAACTACAGCTGGAGCGTTAAGTATTATCATACATATTCGCTTATTTTTGGTCAGGTAGAGAGAGGAGCTTGGACGATGGAGGTGACCGTTTAACGCGCGTTATATAGGAGCCTTAAACCTACACCTGGGTCGCAAGTCCCAGGCATTGTTAAAGCTCCTCTCCCTGAAACGATGGACCCGGCACCCGCACGGCGAATCCATTGAACGCTAAGAAATTTCGTCGTCATATCATATATATATACAGTGCCCTCCAAAAGTTAGTTGAAATGATCAATAATGTAGTAAATGTGAGGAAATTATAATAAAACCAAATAAAATCGTGGCTTCAAGAATTATTTATTAAAATATAATCAATTTAGAATATTTCTGTCAGTAAGAGAATCATAACAAATTTTATAATTATAATTTATGTAGATTAACAATGAAATCACGTTACCAAAAGTTAGTTGAAATTGTTGAAAAAATATTTTAAGGCTTGTGTCTTTGCAAATATTTTAACTTTTAATATTTTGTATGACCGCCATTATTCTGTAGAACTGCTTTAAGTCGTCTAGGCATTGATTCTACAAGATTCTGTAATGTTTTGACCGGTATAATCGACCATGTTTCAAGAATTTTATTTTTAAACAAATTCTTGTAGCGTCTTATGGAAACAGGGATCCTGCGGTCTAATTCATCCCATAAATGTTCAATGGGGTTAAGGTCGGGTGACATCGAAGGCCATTCCAGTAAATCCACTTCGTTATCTTCAAAGTATTGTTTAGTTATCCTTGCTGTATGCTTCGGATCGTTGTCTTGTTGGAACTTGAAAATCCGACCTAACCCCATTGTTTCAGCAGATTGTTTTAAATTGTCACGGAGAATATTACAATAGACCTGTGCTGTCATCTTGCCTTCAATTACTTGCAGTCGGCCCACACCATGCCAAGAAAAACACCCCCAAACCATCACACTCCCACCGCCGTGTTTCACAGTGGGCTGCAAGTATTTGTCGCCGTAAGAGTTATCATTGCTTGTGCGCCATACAGTTTGCCGACGGCGATTTCCAAATAGTTCGAACTTCGATTCATCGCTAAAGACTACTCTCTTCCAAAATTCTATTGGTTTATCCGAATACTTGCGGGCGAACTCCAACCTTCGTTTTTTTGGATCGATGTTAAAAGAGGTTTCTTTCTGGCAATGTGACCTCGTAAATTAGCATCATGCAGGCGTCGCCTGGTAGTAGTTTCAGAAACCGAGGTCCCTGCTTCCTGTAATTGATCTTTGATCTCTCGTACCACAATCTTGGAATTAATTTTACACTGCCGCACTATTTGTCGATCATCAACAGAAGTAGTAGCCCTAGGACGCCCTGACCGTGGCCTATCTGCAAGACTAAGACATTCTAAACTTTTCTTTATTATTTTTCGGACACCTTCTGGACTAACTTTAAATAATTTTCCCACAGCACTAAAGTTTTTAATTTTTTCGTATTCATACACAATCTTTATTCTTTCTTCGACAGTTAATTTTCGTCTCGGAGCCATTATTAATTCAAAAACAGTCAAATCACCTTACAATATCTTATTATTAAATTTAAACTACGCACACTGCCTTAACAATAATAATAAATGAATTTAAAACCGCGAGAGTATCGGATATCGTTTAAAGTTTCCTATTTCAACTGACTTTTGACGCGCTCAATTCAAGTAGTGCACACATAAACATAGATTTTGAAAGAAATCAAAATGAATTTCGGGGAATTCCCTACTGTACGTATTAGAATAGTGTATCCAAAAATAAATAGTAAACAGTTCATTCATAGAAACTGCGTATTTTGGAAAATATATAACATCATTGATAAGGTGAACTAATTTCAACTAACTTTTGTAGGGCACTGTATATATCATATTTTCCCTAAAGGTAGCACTTCACTTGGCGTTTATTTGTTGTGTTCGGCCAAATAAGACGATGTTTGGAGGATTTATTCATCTTCATTTGACATATTTGCACAAATAAGATACATACACAAATAAGCGTAAACGCGTAACGTGTTGTTGTCATGCCAAGTGTGGATGTCGTGTTTGCGCTATTTGGACTGCGTACAAATATTTGGACATATGCGCCGAATACTCTACGCAAATAGGGAACGCCAAGTGAGGTTTTTAAATTAAACGAGAAACTCTTCGTATGTAGTGTGACGATAAAAACTTGTGGTAGGCGTTTTACGTACGTCACGTTGTGTATAGCGTAGAAAGTTACTAAGAGTATTAGATGTTGAGATAATATGCCAGCTGTATTTTATATCACATGCGAGCACTTCTACTGCTTCTTCGAACATACCCTTTCTTTACATAAAAGCAATACTTTATGCATTTAATAGGAATAATTTATAATATATTCAAAAATTTAATAGAATAGAGCTTTGGTATTAACTACACTTTTCTAATAAACTTTACTAAATTATGGTTTTGTATTGTTTATTAGGAACAATATTTTTTTCTATTAAATAGAAAGCATTTAATCTTATTTCATAAAATATTATAGTAGTATTTGGTTTATACTTATAAATTACCATATATTATATTTAATTGCTTTGATTGAATAAGAAATTTAAAAAAATAAAAACACACACGCACACACAACAGACATAATCACGTATACACATTGACTGCAGCAATTTACTGACGCATACGATCAATAAAAAAATAATGATTTAACAGTAATTTTTCTTATATCCCGACAAGATATCTTATTGTATTACACCATAATTAGTAAAAATAAATTAACAAGAAAATATTTAGACACAAATTTCATTTAATACAATGAATAAAATCATAATGAATCCATATTTAAAATTATAAATTCCCGCTAAATTGAAGACGTTATTCTATGTACAATGACGTATTAAATACTCACCTCTGGCACCAAAGGAACCGAATCTCTCACGATTGACGGCCAATTTATATTTTTTATCCGCCTTATCGCTAGGGACGGGCAGTTTGGACGGATATTTCTCGGAACTACTCCTGCAGAGTTTCTCCTTTGACCCGTGTGCCCCCATTTTCAGGATCTTCATCAATTGCACATTATTTTTCTATTTAAATCATAATTTAGGAACTATTCGTACATCACTATTGAAAGTCATCCCACGAACAACTATAAAGTATAAATTCATTTCAATATTTACACAGCGGTTCTCTTAATATTTTGTGCGTCAAAACTTTAGTGTTAATTTTACAAAGGTAAATAGAATTATATATAATATAATGTGTTTGTGAAATAATATTATAATGCATACGTTTCCAATAACACACACGTGCTTAATGTACGTTGATATAATTGCGACGGCTTCGTCTATTTCGGTGGCAAACTCGGAACGACCAATATAATTAGAGCTGTTACAAGTGTACCAGTATAGCTACTAGGAGAAGTTATAAAGCAAACTGTTTATTTTATTTTTATGTTATTTAGTTCAAAATCATGTTGATATTTGCATGAATTTATACGGTTAATATGGTTAATCTTTAAGTTTAAGCCTTCGAAGATGCTAATAATTATCTTCGTAAATAAGATTTAGGTAATACGTATAAAGTCTCGCGAAACAAACGGCTGAATTATATAAAGCGAACACATAGATCAACTTAAAATGGTCCTGTATTAGGAGCGTTGCTAAAGATGAGCGCTTTCTCGGAACAGTTGCTTGTTTGTTAGCGAGGGAATAAGATAAGATTTAATAATACATTGTAATAATACAAACAGTACGAAATAAAATTAAAGAAAAATACTTTAATAATTATACGTACTCTAAGTCTGAATTGTATACTACATAAGGAGAGTTAAACGTTTCATTTCTATAATCTCGTAATAAAATTAGGTAGGTTTTTAAACAAGAAACTTACAGTACGTAGTGTGATGCGGATTTATGGTAAGCATGCAAAACACTACTGTGTTGGAAAGTGTTGTTCATTTCCTGGCAATATGCAAATAGATAGGCCTCACAAATCAAAGTTATTAACTTGTATGTATACTTACTTGTATTACTTTATATATCAGTATATGTATGTGAAATCATAAAGCTATATAATAAATCACCTAGCGAGATCTTATTGCAGCTAGAATTATTTTTTTGCGACGTTCTAAACTGTTTTCTCTATATTAACTTTTTTTTACAACCAAGTAAAAATATCATACTTTCTATGAAGAATAGATTTTCAATTTTATACTCTACGTATCTGGCTAATTAAATCTATGTTTATCATTTAATTTAATCCGTACAAGACGTATTAATAAGTCACATGGTACAACAAAAAGTATACAAAACTTGTCCCCACAATATTTAGCTTTCCCATAATAACGTATTAGTCAGACTAACATAAGCGTGTGTTACAAGTTCTAAGAGATTTGTGTCTATTTAAGAAACATCAGTTTCAGGGTTAAATAACTTAAAGACGCACCGTGTCCTTTCAAACGATATTTTAAACAGCTCTAGTGTTGCGATATATTTAGTTCATGGAGATAAATGACTCCGATATAAGTGCTCCGCGGTAACTGTATATATAATGCATTTGTCACGGATTATTTTTAACTTAAGTGGATTTCTATTACTACAATAAAAGAAACTTATTATAGCAAAATCAAATTAAATAGTTTAGGTTTTAATTCGTCACTTAATAGGTAATTTAAACAATGTTACTTCAGCTTTATAATGTATTGTATAGTACCATTAAACGCATTCAAAGCGTGCGCGTGCGCAGCTACAGTTTGCAATAACTCATTAAATCTCATGTTATGATCTTTGAAATGATGTCGAGCATACAATATAAGAGCATATGTTGATATTTTATGCCATAGCCCACTAAATAATATACTTTTAAATATAAAGAAACCTTTTGAATAGAAGAGATGTATTAACAAGTATATCAATTTTAAATATGTACTTTCAAAATAAAGATTATTTATAAACATCGAATAACGGATATCATTACAATAACATGAAGAAGAAACAAACAATTGTTTATTAAATACTAAATAGAAACAATTATAAGCAATTTAAAAACATTGTTTTAGTTCACGACTGCACAGATTAAACAATAACTAACATGTTATGTCAAACTATACTGACATTTTCATGTCAAATGCAATCATTTGACATGACTTCAGTTACGTAAAAACAATGATTGCATTTTAAACTTATTGAACGGGCGAAGTCGCGTGTAATAACTAGTATGTAAAATGGTACAATACTCATAACCTTGAAGATACAAGTTGTGTTTCTCACATTTATGTTAATAACTTAAACACAATCCACGTCTGAAGACGATTAAATTTAAAATAGCAAGAATCTTTGTATGTATTCGTATTTCGTAAGATTATTATATGTGTATAGCAAAATTAAAACGCTTATTTAGTCATAATATATATTGTCTAGTTTATTAAAGAATAATTATGTTCGGAGAAAATAATTATAAATGTTTTAGTATTTATAACTAGTTGAATTATTATTATTGCTTGAGACAAAATAAAAAATTGCAGCTATAGAGGCAAAAACGTACAAAATAAATTACAGAATTATATTATTTTATAGCAATTAAATTTGTATATTAATATTGAAAAACTGTACATAAGAAGTTATTACTGGCAGAAAAATATAAGCACCTATGTTTAAAAAATATATATAAAAACTTGCCATACGTATGTATGTTCGAAGTGTTGCGTCATTTAATTTTGAACAAATATTAAGACTGATGTATAATGAGATCTAAGATTTTCGCGAGTATTCATTTAAATTAAAGTAATATTTTTCGGAGGTACTACGCGATTTTTAGCAAAACTGTAAAGTAACCGAAACGTCGGGAGTATGTAGTTCATAATCCCTGCTAATATTATAAATGCGAAAGTAACTCTGTCTGTCTGTCTGTTACGCTTTCACGCCTAAACCACTGAACTGATTTTAATGAAATTTGGTACAGACATAGAGTTGACCTTGAGAAAGAACATAGGATAGTTTTTATCCCTAACTTTAGAAAGAAAGCTAAAAATAAAAATCGCGTAGTACATCTCTAAAATATTAGTTTCATTTAAGACGGATGTAGTTTATAACACTCGGCGACCATTGTTAAGCTCCAATAGCGAGCTTATAACATATGAATAGAGGTCATGAATACCGTCTTTGATTTGATGTTCAGTAGAACAGAAAATTCAGTCAAGCAGATCTCATGATCCAATTCGCATATACTATAACGCGTATATTGGTTAACTCATACTCAAGAACAATACGTCTTTGACTCAATATTACATGGATATTCGAGTCCAGAACTAAATAATATTTGATATTCCAAACAATTGTTATATCAAACTGATTTATAATAAGTCTTCACATAAACACGGTACAAAATGAGGTCGGTGTTCAGTATTGCAACAGTTTTGACGGACTTTCGTAATAACAAAACACAGAAACATTGGCACGAGTCCAGACCAAGCCGCGGAAACATCCTGAACGTCGACAGATAAACCTTTATCAATTCTTATACTTTAAAGGTATTACGCCATTATAATAAATTATAGGACGTTTAAAAATATTTATAATGGCTAAGGAGAGGCTAATAACTTAGACTCGTTAAAATATCACGTTTTATGTGGCGCGTGTTAAAATAACACCAGACATGGTGCTAATGAAAAGCAATTTTTAATACCAAAAATGTACAGAAATACTTCTATTCTACGAAAATAAAAACTTAATTTGGAATAAGTTTAACAAATAATGCTGAAATACATACGAATTTATTTCGCCACAACTTGAATAGATATTGTGAAAAAATTATTATATAACATCAATCTAGAAGCTTCCATTATTATGATATGAATATAGGATTTTTTTAAAGGGGAAACTCAAGCAGAGTTCGGTTCTAACAAGTGAACCACTTGAGTGTGAATTTTTATTGATCGCTACAATGGTCGGCCCCATCTCCAAACATCCGCTGAGTTACATTCTTCACAAATCACAATTGATTCTGATAATATATAATAAAATTCACAGTATATTTCATTTCTAACTAAAAATCTTTAGTATCATTAAAATGAAACCAAAGCATAGTGTAATTTTGACTATGAAATTTTTTTATCTATACTTAAAAGCAAAATTTTATGGTCTATTTGTGATATCCAATTAACAACTTTCATTTGAATGTGTATACTATGCCTACATCAAAAATGTTATTTTAAATTGTTTTGTTTGTCTGTTTGCTCTGGCTTATCTCTAGAACCGCTGCACAAATTTTGATGGGACTTACACTCGCAGGTAAGGAATATTACGAACAGTAATTTAATTTACTGTTTACCGACTTAGAAAATGCCGTAGTTTTCAATATGCACACATATTTTTTATGCTATTACAGTTCACGTTTCAGTTCAATATTGCAAAGCTAGTTAGCCTGAAAAATATATATAAAGCCCTTTTTCTGCTAATATAGAACAAAAATCTTAACAACGTTTCTTGCCACTTGTCAAAACGTATAATAAAAATAATAATATAATCACTAAATGACTCGTTCAACGAATTTGTGAGGCAAATTCTGGTACTTACTCTTTATAATAGTAATTTCAATCAAATCTTAAAAACATTTAATTCTGTGCCTTCTCGTTTGTGGCAAAATCGTTACTTGGCTATCAAACTGACCGATCGAAAGTAACATAAGTATAAAAGTCACGTAACATCAATATCAAATTCGGTACACGTTGCCATCTGTTACGCGACCACTTGATCGAACTCGCTGCCAGGAAAGAATTTCGATTTAATTAATTGAACTTAATGATCAAAACGAAATATAAAAATCTAGAATACAGATTTAATATCGAATAAAACTATATGTATTTTTATCTTAAATTTCTCTTAAAAATGTTTACAGTTATAGGAATTCGTAATGCATCAGCATTAGAAAATTTATAGAAAGAAACTTTGAGCAATAAACATAGTGCTGGTATATTAAAACGTTTATCTTGATGCTTTCTAACATATAAGTCGAAAAGTAATATTTATTTAAGAATCGAGAAAATTACTCGACTCGACGTATAATTTTACAATTACTCATTTAATACGTTTTCTAAATGGACTGGAATGGAATCGACATTTCTTTGAACAACGACCAGTTTCCTTCATAACGGGTACCGATTGTTGTAATTGTGTATTAGTTTTTCTATGTTCTATATACAAGGCAATAAATAATATTGAAATTTCGCTCCTTTATTCATAAGTAGTATAAAAAAAAATATTTATGCAATTCATAACAGAATTGACTTTTAATTTAATTTTTTCAATCAAAATATATCCCTACTAATATTATAAATGCGAAAGTAACTCTGTCTGTCTGTCTGTCTGTCTGTCTGTCTGTCTGCTACGCTTTCACGCCTAAACCACTGAACTGATTTTAATGAAATTCGGTACAGAGATAGAGTTGACCTTGAGAAAGAACATAGGATAGTTTTTATCCCAGACTTTTGAAAGGTTCTCTTGGAAACGCGATATAACCGAACTCCACGCGGCGAAGCTGCGGGCGGAAAGCTAGTGTTTTATATATAAAGATATATCAAAATTTCTAAATAATTTATCATCTACGGTTACTGATTTATAAAAAAAACATGATCTATTTAATGAGTTTCATTACGTAATTTGATTGCAAGAACATTTTTTATTTCGTTTTATTTCATATGTACGTATACTTTGTATATTTTTTTGTTTAAGCCATGTTTCTCACAATTCAACCGAGTCGATTGTAATATGGACTACAGTATTATATTTATAGAACACAACAGATTGAACAACGATACATTATAACAGCTGCTCGATATACATCGCTTACATTTAATAAAATATTTATCATGCGACATCATAAAGATACATGAAACAGCTACATATTATATAACTAAATGTCTGCCTCTATGTTTTAAGTTGAAAAATAATTATACATAATTTAGTACTTATAAACAAATCATATATGATACTTACATAGCGAAAGTTATTTAAGATTTATGGATTATTTCTGTCATGTTTGTTACTATTTCTAACAAAAACCACTTTATATATTTTAATGAAACTTTATAATTATATTGATAATACATAAGAGTAGGCTATAGACTATAAATCATTCAAGATATTATGTAAATTGTCGGAATTATATTGAAAAGTGCCGCGATATCGGACGTCCACGTGGGCAGGGCTATGGGAATAATCTAGTTCAATATATTTACTTCATGATCTGGTCAATTTCTTACCACCTATATTTGATTTTTCATAACAGAGTTTTAAATTTTTCTGAGATATGTACCTTTTTTATATTTTTAAAATCTATTATACTTCTATACAATATTGTATTTTATATTATATGCCAATTAAAACTATCAAAAATATCTTGATCCTTCTATAAGAAACACTAATTAAAATAATATTGTATCATAAACAACTTTTTTAATATAAATATATACTTATATTGAAAGATTACTTCATTTTCATTTCAAAAAACTTAAAATAACGAAAATAATTTACATTCAGACTAAATAGTATCTATAGATATTTAATATATGTATATAAACAATTAGTATAATTTGCTTGCGTGTCATTGCGACAGATAGTCTACAAGTAAAAGTAGTTTTAACATGTTCGAACATCGCTGGCACAGTCTATAGAGTCTCGATAAAGGAACCAGTTTTAACCACCTGTGTTCTAAACCAAACCTGTTTTAAAACCACAAAAAACCTCGCCACACTCATGGGATATCGTACACCATTGTCGCCACAAAGCTATGAAACAATGGCATTAAATTGTACGTATTATATGACACTGAAACATCGTCAGTAAGAATATTTGATAAGAGATTCTAAGAAACAATCTATAAGAAATTATTTAATATGTAACATAAATAATTACTTCATTACGTAATGAATTATAGTTGACAATATGATCATTAAGTTCACTGATAATTTTACTTCTCACAACACATTTACATTAAAATATTAGACGTACAACACATAATAGTATTGATTCAAAATATACTGAATTTATACCTTATATATGCGGCTTTAAACTAGGACTACATTAAAGAAAATTCACTTCAGTTATAATTAAACAAACAAAAGATAATTTTAAAAACATACGCTTTGAATTTTTTTTAATAATAAATGTATGTTTGTTGTATAGAAATAGATTCCACAAACAAGCGAGTCAAATAGGACATAAAACTATCAACGGCCAGCCGTACTCAGAACTGTAAAGCGTTACCGGTATCTATTAAGATATTATTATTATTAGCGGAATCTTATTTTATAGATAATTTGTGTGTAATGAGATACGGAACCGATCACTCGAAAGTTACAGACGTCTAAACTATACACTTTCACGTAAATAGATAATAGAATATTAATGATCAATTTTATTATGATGGAAAAAATATATCGAAAATTTAAAGACTATAATTATATATTTTTAATCTTTACATATTAAAAATAAAACAAGAAGTATAAACCTAGTATTTTTTTAACAAAATATCTTTAAATAACAGTTCTAAAATTCATAAACAGGTTAATAAATATTTAAGTCAAAACGCGGTTAAAATTTGCATAGCAAACAAACGTGGCCGTGTCAAATATTGAGAATAATATAACAAAATATTTAAAACGTCCTCAGTAATTTACGTCTATGTATTATATTTTAAAGAATACTAAACTGTGTTCAAATCAACCTCGAGATTATTACGTGGAAAATATTGATTTATCATTCGTTTTAATTATAACTATGAGTGATTAATGCTTAAATCTTCTCCATGTGAGAAGAGGCCTTTGGTCAGTCACTACTGATAGGGTGATGATGATGACTTGTACCCAAACATAAACTAATAAAAAAACATTTTTTTTTTCAGCAAAAATGCAAGTAACTTAAATTTTTCCAAATAAAATTTCCAAATGTCGTGTCATTATAATCAATGTATCATTAACATGCGTATGTTATACAAAGAAACTGTAATGTAAACATTACTTTAAGAATTTAGCCTTAATATTTCAAGGGTCTAAAGTTTGAACGAAAACCAATAAAATAAACAAACCTCGCGCCAGACAAATGTCAATGTCAACGGGATTAGATTGTCTAAGGATTTAATATTTATTAATTATTGGGTGTTGCTAATACGAGTAATACAATCGTGACATATGTATGAAGATCTTGAAATATTATTTAAAATAAAACCTCTTTTGACAGTTCATTACGTAAAACAAAACCTTTGACAGTTTACTGAAGAGTTTATTACTGTAGTGCAATAAAGAGAATATACTAAACATGTACTAGCTTTACATTTACTATTGATTCAACAGTACAATGTTGAGAAGCCGGTTTAATAGTCTTAACATTATAATCGATACGTGGCTACGTGATCGTGCACATTTATAAAGTATGCACTTGATAGATAAAACAGTGTTTAGTTTAGTTTCTTCCTTGAGCTATAGTGCAGGTAGTCACTAAGTCTTATTTGTAATAATGTACTAGTGCAGAACCAGTTGCTACAGCTGATACTTGTATACTATAACACTAAATATCGAACTAGTTCGCACAAACTATAGTTAGTTTTTCTGACGGGGTCAACGTAACTCGGCCCGTCAACAAATCCGTAGACGAGAATAACCCGTTACTGCATCGCCTTCCAGCGGATTTCACTTGCGAACATTGCCATGGAGTATAGACCATTAGAACATTTTATACCTCATGGCTTTATGACCGATTTATGTGTTGCTAACCTGAACCGATATTACAAGTTTTATAGAGTCTAATAACGCTCCTATTTATATTGAAACCAGGAAGGAAAAATTTGCATGTAGAATATTTCCTTGATAATTATTTACAAATATTCTTTTATTTTACTCGATGTCGTTATTGTGTGAGAAAATATCTTAAATGTTATGTCGAAATATCATATCTTACAAATACATCTCAACTTAAAATTACTGTAGAGGATAAATGCTGTCACACTTGTTATTATTATCTCAGTGATCGATGTTTTATTGATAAAAGTATGAATTTATCGTAAGATCTAAAACATGGATCTATGTTAGTTGAACTTGATAGTTAAACTTAAATAATCTTCATATACAATCATTTTAAACGATAAACATTAAGTATTTTGCAACGTATAATTTTCTAGAAGAACGTCAGTCAACTTTCCTAATATATTTTTTTTTTTGTATATAAATCTATCTACCTCGTATATAAAGTTCCTTATATAAAGTTTAATGGGACTACAATTAATTGTCTGTTACAATTTCTTTTCGTTTTCTTCAACATGATCGATACTCAGTGAAAGGTGGTATTATAACTTTTGATTGATATTTCATTCACTTGTAATGAATGCAACATGTTTAACTGCCTGTTCTATGTAGTGTTGTATGTAGTTTGTAGTCCTGTGTAACTAAACTACCAGTTGCCAGACAAATTATATATAACAGGGGGACTATTTGATTCATGGACATTTCTCAAGCTCATTTTCTGTGATACCTAAATAATAATTTCAAACAAACGCATTGCAAGAGGTTGGTAATTATGAATAAGGAGATTGTATTTATTTTAATAAATATAAATACAAAATCGTAGTCACGTATTACAGTAAAGTTAAATATGTAATATAATTAAATTGAGGTCAGTCTATCTATAAATATCTTTTGCATAAATAAATTGTTAATCCAATTGTTAGTGCTACATGACTCGGTAACTATTACCTTAAGTTGAGACACGACTTACAGATCATGAATATTATATTATATTATGTTATTTTCATACATATTATATATAACCGACTGTCACATTACCTATATATTACGAGTAATATATTAACCGGTGAGAAAAATTTTAACCAAAGTTTTGACACACAAAAACAGTTACATATTAAAACCATTCACACGACGCGACGGACTGCATTAAAATTGTTATCTTGTTTATAGCACTTCACTAGCATCAACCACATTTTCTTTGAGTAAAAATGCGGTATGCGGTTAACCTTAGTATTGGAAGCATTGATTTTTCGTGGTGACGTCAAAGCGGTTGGACGCAACGCGCCGGTCCGCGTCTCACCGGCAACTGAGACTCGACTCGACTGTCTCACTACACTAGTAGACAGTAGACAGTAGACAGTAGGAAATACCGTCGACATGCTGTCGTGTCAGTTAATGCGACCTTTTGCATTGATTTGTGCATGCAGATTGGAAAAAAACGGTGTCGAATGTATGTTTACTTCAACAGTACCTACTTAATGTGATTACGAAATAATAAAGCATTTAAAACGGTCTGGTATTAATTAATTCATAAAAGATTTATAGTATTGAATGAAGTTTAAATGAGTTCTTAATTTGATCTGTTTAATGGTACCATTATTCAAATAAATAACAATATTGATAGTATATAGTCTTAGGTTTGACATAAGAGTAAAAAGTGCATCAACTTGGGGAATACGCGACTTGAAACCAAAAAAAAATTGAAAAAATACCGGTTACGTTCCAACTTCGTAAAATACTAAAACATATTCTCGCTAGTGAATTCTTTTTTTTCTTTATACAGGTACTTAAAACTAACTTCTGCATAAACTTTAAATTAGTGTATGCACTAATGCACTAACTTTATGCTTTCTAAATTCAATTACTAATTATTTTCAAATACTGTTTTATGTGATTTTAAGATTAATCAACGTGTATATAATTGTTATAAAATTTCTAAACTCGTTAAAGTTTCCTTTTTTTTTACCTAATAGTCTCCTTTTTATTTAGAAAATATGTATGTTTATACAGATCAATTCATCTATATTTTAAGACTAGGAAAAATAATAATAAAATTCTATGTAAAATAATCTTTTTAGAGAACTTAATTTATGAAAATGCACATATAATTAAAAAAGTCTCTTAAGAACATTGTTCATAGTCAATTTTTCATTACGAACTTTTGCTATCTGATATTATCAGGCGCTTCATAATAAAGTTAGTTTTAAAGTACATCATGGAACCTTGGTTTTATTTGAAGTTTTTTTTTCTTAACTATTCAGATTTTTTCTATCTATTTACATTTCAAAACAAGTCTATGGAACATTTTTTTGGTTTGTTAAACAGAACAATTGTGGAAATCGTACAGTTTTCAAGGAAATTTATGTAACTTCCGTCTTCAAAACTTACTGATTCTCTCGGACCAAAATGTATGGAAAAAATACACTCGTAAATTGAAATTGTTAGTATTGAAACGAAATTTATGTATTTAATTATTTATAGTAAAGTAAGTATTTACGAGTATAGAAATACCTGTGTAACCAATTCGAAGATAAGTTGTAATATATACAGAATAAAGTTGATGGGACTCTTATTTTAATTCTTATTACATAGGAGTAAATTAAAACCAACTCCAACTAAAAATAAAAATGTCTCCAATTTTCTATTCATGATTTTATCAAATATACACTTTACGACAGTCACATAGAGTATATTTTTGAGTATCCACAAAAAGGTATACTTACGGAGTAAAGGAAATCGGCTGGTTGAATGTTTTCCTAGCGGCGTGCTGGAAGCGCTGATATCGCTTTGAGAACTGTGAAGGCTGCTCTTACCGCTGCCGTTAGCTGAGCCGATATCCATGCGCATACGCATATGACGACTGTGGAATATAATACATAATAAATACCAATGCTATATTGCTTTGTTCAATATTAAATTCTCATTCAACTGAATATAATACACTAGCTTTTGCCGCGGCTTCGTCCGCGTGGAATAGTGACTTCCGGCAGATTATTGGTTCTTCCCACATAGTTCCCGTTCTTGCGGGGTTTTCGGAATGGTCGAGTTCCCGTAGAATTTTCAGGATAAAACCTATGTTTTTTTTTATTCACAATGAAGTTCTCTTAATCAACAACATATTTATTTGTTTATTTGAATAAAGATTTATATTATGTTGATACAACTTAAACAAATTATTTCGACCAAATTAGGTACCATAAAAACGGTTTTTGTGAGTTAATCTTAAAAGATAGACATATACTGTCGAGGACTGTTTTTTAGATCATTAAAAGAGCTATTATTCTTTCATATATATTTTTTGTGTATCTTGAACCGTTTTCACGGCACACGCAACGGAAGGCTTCAAAGATGAAATAATTTCTCCCGTTTTTTACACATTTACCACTATATCTTTGCTCCTATTGGTCGTAGCGTGATGTTATATAGCCCACAGCCTTCCTCGATAACTGGACTATCCAACACAAAAAGAATTATTCAATTCGAACCAGTAGTTTCGGAGATTAGCGCTTTCAAACAAACAAACAAACTCTTCAGCTTTATAATATTAGTATAGATATATTACCTTTTAGGTTTATTACTGCTGTTCGTAGATTTTGAGCTCAGCAACCTCGTGACGCTGCAAGATGTTTGGGAACGTTGGAGAGTGAAGGAACAGTCCACTTTAGATTTAATATCTTTGAAAGATTTCGTCTTATAATCAATTTTTATATCCATGTTCTTCTTCAAAAAGTTTTCTCTCCTATCAGCTTTCTTCGCTGTTTTCGGACTGCTCTGTATACTGTTGTCAGCGTCGGTTTTTCTGCTGGCTAGCATAGTTTTTAACTTACTAGGCACATCACGTTTAGGCATTTTGTACTTCTTTAAAGTGAAACTTCTTTTCTCCTCTTTTTTGTCGTTGCATCTGACATCTTTGACGCTGTTCAGAGAGTTTCTTTTGCTAGTGTTCTTAGGAGTCTCATCTTCATCTATGATATGTGAAGCGTCAGAATTCTGTTCTTCCACAGTATCTTCCACAGGAGTGAAGCACGTTATAACTTTACCGTGACCGACGCTCTTTTGGCTGCATTCAGAGTGTGTTGATGTTGTGGATACGGGAGACATGTCGTTGATGACGTTAAGGAAAACAGGAGACGCACGATGGTTCTCAAAATCGGTATAAACACCGCTGGATTCCATGCACGAATCTTCGCTTCTGTTGACTATTAAGGGAGCATTCCCGTTACTATTTTTGCCGCCATAAAGTGCGCCGTCAATGACTTGTGCCCTCCTATCTCCTCGTTGGATGTGCTCATCTAAACCATCAGCGTCGCTTTCAGTGAAGAAATCTGAATCAGTCATCGGATCAACTCGACGTGTCACGGGTACATTTTGCCAGTCCATTTCAATAGCGTCTTCCCTTATAGAAGCGTTATGCTCAGCACTTCGACTCACTGGTCTGGACATTTCACCGTCACCCTGATAGCCATCTAGACTCGTAATACTTGTTATGCTGGTAATAAAACTATTAGATACTTTAGAAGTTTCCATTGATTTATCGTTCTTGCTGTCGGAATATGTTTGTGAGTCGTGCAATGTGGACGCAGAAAACTGTGAGTATGTACTTATTTCACCATTGATATCCGAGCTATCGAGAGGTAAATCTTCAGGTGAAGGGGTCTGTTCTATTCTGTTAGTTAACAACGATGTTCCATGCTTGCAGTCTAGAGGTATCTCTAAATTGACCGTTGTGTCTGCAATGGAGCTAGCAGGCTCTAATATGCTGCCGTGTATAGATGGTAAAAACTCCTCATCGATGAAGCTGGCAACGGTATCTTTTTTTATTATTTCACTTTCATTTTCAATTGAAAAATTTTCTTGTTCGGTTGTGTCTTTGATGGAAAGACAGATTGGTTTGAAATCATTTTCCTCGCCGTTAAGAGGATCGATAGCATCCAACGTAGCTATAGGTGCTAACGATTCTCTATGTTTGGTAAATTTATTCATACTTTCAAATCCATCATTCTGTATAGTTGAAGCCGCTGAATTGCTTTCTGTTTTATCAGTTGATGGAGTATCTCCATTATCCGGGGATGTTTTATAATCACTGTTATCACAAAAGTTTGGCAGACCTTCCACGGTCGGAGAAAATGCGTTTTCCAAGTAACATATGTCGTCCATCTGATCCGGCGTGAGTATTCCCAAGCTGTCATCTAAAGAGTTTTCTTCGTTGTTTCTGCTGATTGAGTTGTCGTTCGGACTTAAATTCGTTTCGTACGTTCGAGAATTTATATGAGATTTCAATTGTAAACAGAGATCAGACCTCGATTGTGTACTGAATGGTTTTTTAACTGGATTGTGAAAATCATTTTCGCAGGAGTATTCGAATTCCTTTAAAGGTTTATTGTCGAAATTGACTACGTTTGGCAACCGATCCATACTTTTGTTAGTTAAACTTGTAAGTCCACTCAAGCTCTGTGACTTAGATTCTAGGAGGTCTTCATTACCCTTCGAACACCATGAATCACTTGATGATATTTGCTTTGCTGAAGTTGATGGATTTGTATGGAGATCGAATAAAAGGCTGTAAGGTCCAGATTCATCTAAATCTTTCTCCTCTATAAGTTGTTCGTTTATGAATCCTTTGGTCATCTTATCGACGTTTCGATCCTGTTTCTTTGTTATTTCATTCAGTTTCTCCCTAAGGTCTAATATACGCGGATTTCTTACATTTATCTTCTCAGCACTATAACTCATTTTAGGTATTAAAGAAGTGAAAGGCCTAAAACATAGCTTCTCTTTTACATCACAATTCCCTTTGGCATCTGAATCGAATCTTTTATCTTGAATATCTTTGCTTACATCAGATAAATGCAAACTTTTCAGCGTAGACGGTTCATTTAAATAAATGCCTCTCAGACTTAAAGATCTTGATTTGCCATGTCTATCGATTGGGATCTGAAAAAACAAAAAATATATTTCATTATGATTGATATAAATTTATGATTTTATCTAATCAGGACATTAACAATCTCAGAATTTATTAAGAAAAATACTATAAGATTAACTTTTTGAACAATAAAACTTTGTATATTTTCAAAGCAATGCACATAAACGAGTAAAAATTTAATCAAGGTTAAATCCAAGGACTTAGTTGTTTGTGGTCAGTTTAATTAATTCTGAATGCATGATAATGTTTTTACCACTACCTGATACTGATGAATACAAAACAAGGATTTATGCGACAAAAATGACGATGTAAAGTCAAATAGATATCGACATTTTTGCTTATTTTTAATATAGAAATATGTTCCTTTCGTTTACCATTTTGTTTCAATACACTTAAATGACGGATTATTTACTACTATACAGGGTGACTGGTGAATTACTATCAATATTTAAGGAGAATACTCGGTACATGATTCTCATTCGAATTATGTAAAAAAAAATAGGTACTTAATTTTTGACAAAATTGTGTGTGTGTGTGTATACCTAATCTGTAGGGTGTTCACACGATGCGTAATTAATTACATAACTTTTGGTTAACTTTACTTAGAAGTTTATTAATATTTATGTTATATTAATTTTTATTTTGTCATATATGATCGTCAAATATCACGTCCTCAAGTATCGATAGTAATTCACCAGTCACCCTGGATATATTTGATCACATAGCATTGCATTAGTTTAAATGTTTGAACTCTGAACATCTATTTCAATTGAAAGGTAAATCACAAATGACCGTGAAGCTCTAAATAGTACAAGTATTCGTAAATGACATACTATTAGCAATATTTTACCAGCACTTTCGTAATCAAGTAGCGTTAATAATAATTAAAGTTCATAAAACACTATAAAAGGCAAATACTATTATATTTTTATATGTATAACTTGCAAACGAGTACAACCTTAAAAAAAATATTATTATTCTTTTATCTACTAATTATTATCTTTAAATCAACAAAATGTTTATGTTCTAAATTTAAATATATATTTTTAATGAAGTAATCTACGAGTTATATAGTATATAATTATATAATTATAAAAACTGACATCATAATAACGTTTTATATTTTTGAACGGATGGTATCATCCAGTACCACGGTTCAGAGACCAGTCACGGTTGGTGACTTTACATCACTCAGTACAATGGTAGCAGACATCGGAATTATTCATATAGGTATTTCATTTTAGTTAATAAAAACATATGATGTATTGGTTAATATTTTTGTTGTTTTACTTTTAACATCGCAAAATATACAACACTATATTCAAATGTAATATTATGTTTTTTAATTGTAAAAGTATTTATGGCCAGACTATTATTTCAATAAAACTATTATACCGTAATTCTAAAGCATACTTTAGACTTTAGAGCTATAAAAATATATCATTAAATACCATCAAAACAGATGAGGTTACAGATATTAATAATCTTTAATGAGTCTTAAATTCTATAATGAAATTATCGAATTACCTAACAGAGCGAATAGTCACGAATGCCTACTCAGTTCTTGTACAATACTTCTCAGTTTTCTCAGCCTGATTGCCGCGCCTCATTTACACTCATTAGAGTTAACCAATGTTACCACTTATGTGGAACGATATAACGAATGTATGAAACCCGGTTATAAATATCGTGACCATACTTTACGAACTATTTAAGTTTGATATTAATGAATAAAGAAATAATTTAATAGAATATATTATATTAATGTAATTAGTTGGTAATTTGTAATGTATTTTGAATTAAAGGAATGTCATAGTATGTAAAATTTAATTTTATTCAGTTGTGCCTTTTGCGACAATAATTAAGAATAGACTATTACTTATTGCAAGGTATAGGTATGTATATATTTACATACTATTTATCAATTATGCTTCCCTTCTCTCTAGTCAAATTTTGATGTTTTAACTTGTCTCTAGTCAAATGGTGATGAAATATTAACAAAATTCAAGTAACAAGAAGAAATTTAATTTATAATAAGTTTACGTTTAAATTTTAATTGTTCCATAAAGGTCACATGATACGAAAAAACTCTCGAATAAATTAAAATCATGGCTACACCTAAATTATACTACAGATATGATATTTTCAATTTAAAATATCACATGCAAACACAATAAAATATCAAAAAATATATCTGGATGTTTTTGCAGTAAAAATAACCGTTATGTTGTACCAACACAAAGGCAAGACAAATATTGATCGTAAAATACCCAAGAGTGTGAAGAAAACCTGTTTTTTATAGTGTTTTAAATCGGTTCAATGATAAAAATAACACAAAGGTAGTTTTGTATGGAAAATAAACTCGTTTCCTTGTATTTTTTGAATATAACAATACATTGACACATAGTCGAGATACTTAAATCGCATTTTTTTCCTTATAGTTTAATGAAACTAGTAATAATATTTAACAGTCAATCCTAGATAGAAACAAAAAATACTATGATTAAATAAAATAGTGAAATATAATAGCAAAACCATAAGCAGTTCTATTGTTAATAAAAAACACAAGGCGTAAAATAAATTTCCAAATGCGATTCATTTAAGATTTTTAACACATCTGTCAATTAAACAGCAGTATTGTACCCACAAAAGGACAATAGTTGTACAAATATAGAAACAAGTAATTAATTTGTATTATATCATTGTTTTTTCCATATATTTTTGTATGTACACGTGTGTATAGATTCAAAGTACGATTAAGGAAATACACTTGTAACGAAATCGTGATCATGAACCAGGTAGTACAAGCAATTAGGAAAGCTATTGATATTAATTAGTTTTAAATGGTTGTAAATGATTTTAGATACATATACAGGGTGACTGGTGAATTACTATCAATATTTAAGGAGAATACTCGGTACATGATTCTCATTCGAATTATGTAAAAAATAGGCGCTTAATTTTTGACAAAATTTCCGTATAAATAAATAAAGTGTTGACACGTTCCAAGTGTGGACGCGTGCGGCGGCGTGCTGATACAACACCACGCCGCCGCCCGCGCGTGTGTGTGTGTGTATACCTAATCTGTAGGGTGTGCACACGATGCGTAATTAATTACATAACTTTTGGTTAACTTTACTTAGAAGTTTATTAATATTTATGTTATATTAAGTTTTATTATGTCATATATGATCGTCAAATATCACGTCCTCAAGTATCGATAGTAATTCACCAGTCACCCTGTATATTGTGTATGACAGTCGCCATTTTGATTTTTTTTGTATCCAAACAAGACAGTATACATTCCAAATTGGAAACGTTGAAAAACCTTTACGTCGATAATGTTAAATAAAATAATAAATTTTAACTTCAGTATAAAACATTAAAAAAAGTATACGTTAAATAAAAAATTATTGAATTTGAACAAAATATACATATATAATACAAACTAACCACGTTGTTATCAATAGTTAGTTTAACGGCGCGTTCTTTGATAAGACGTTATTCAGTTATCTAGGGCACAGCATGTGATTTGAAGTCAAACTATTTGTATAGACTAAAGTAATGACTACATCTATAGTACATTAAATATCCATTCTTTATGACTATTAATATTTAAGTATTAATAAAAATATTTCATTTTTATCACCTAATTTATATATTTATTTTCAATTAAACTTTTACGACATCTAAATATTTATCCATGTGTTAATTTAATACGATACATTTAAATTCATACAAGGCGCATTCAACCTCAGAATTAATATTGAATATCAGAGGTCATACTGAAAATAATAATAAATAAAAAAAATAAAAACCAGCTCGATTTCGTGTCCGAGTTGTCTCGGCATAAACCTGGCGCCATGATAAACAAATTCCAGAGACAATGTGATATTATTTTAAAAGTAAGAAGGTAAACTTAAAAAAATATATAAAAACTCTTTAAAACGAACTCCTCGATAACAAATCAGTACAAACATTAGAGGTCCACAAAAAACTGACATTTAATGATGTTTTGACAATCATTACGTTTTTTTTTGTAACTCGCTTCTTGACTAGTGAGATAAGTTCAAGGATGTACATTGGATGTTTTTAAAGCATTCCTATTAATGCAAATGACCACTGAATATTTAGTTCTTATAGAAATAAATCTTTTATAAAATACTAGCTTTCCGCCCGCAGCTTCGACCGCGTGGAGTTCGGTTATATCGGTTTCCAAGAGAACCTTTCAAAAGTCTGGGATAAAAACTATCCTATGTTCTTTCTCAAGGTCAACTCTATCTCTGTACCGAATTTCATTAAAATCAGTTCAGTGGTTTAGGCGTGAAAGCGTAGCAGACAGACAGACAGACAGACAGACAGACAGAGTTACTTTCGCATTTATAATATTAGTAGGGATTCATTGGTAGTAATTCCATTCAAATAAACATCAAGCCGTGTTGCGAGAATTGTTATTTTCTTTATGTAATAAATATATTTTACCATATTTAACAATACTGAACCAGATCCTATTAATATAAATTGCAAAAAAACTCGAATTTACATAATTATGAGTTTTAAAATAGATGTTTTTTTTAACAATTCAGCGTCAATAGAAGTTTTTCCTTGAGAGGATCATTTCTGTCACTGTCAAATATGTCCATTAATATAGATTATAAATAATAATTTAAATAAAAAAAGAAAGTAAATGGCATCATCATATTATATAATATTTATTTTCGATATATAAGTACTTTTAAATTATCAGTTTAAAATTTGATGGGGAATAAATGTACTGATATAATGACAACAGATTATATATACAGGGTGACTGGTGAATTACTATCGATACTTGAGGACGTGATATTTGACGATCATATATGACAAAATAAAAATTAATATAACATAAATATTAATAAACTTCTAAGTAAAGTTAACCAAAAGTTATGTAATTAATTACGCATCGTGTAAACACCCTACAGATTAGGTATACACACACACTCACACATATGCGTGTGGCGGTGTAGTGTTGTATCAGCACGCCGCCGCACGCGTCCATACATGGAACACTTGGAACGTGCCCACGCTTTATTTATTTATACGGAAATTTGTTAAAAAATTTAGTGCCTATTTTTTTACATAATTCGAATGAGAATCATGTACCGAGTATTCTCCTTAAATATTGATAGTAATTCACCAGTCACCCTGTATATAGCCTTCGACTAGATCGTTGCTCGCATTAAAACCTTATAAGACTAAGTATTTTATATATAAAATGCAATAAAAACAAAATGTATACAAATTAATTAAAATCGCGACGACAGATGCCGACGGACATAATTATACTGTCATTAAGAAATGATCTACACCATTCAGCCAATCACGATTATTTATACGAGTAAGATTTATTTTAATCAAAAAAACATATATTACCGGTTAAATCATTTACTCTATAAAAAAATGTTATTATTAAATGTACAGAATACTATTTATATAATAGTTTTACCTTTTAGGGAAGAGACCGAAATTTGATCGGCATTGTAATGTACAGCCAGCCAGCCATAGTAATCGATTGACTATATTATGCTTCAATGATCGAACAATTGTAGTGAGTTAAGAGCTTGTAATGAAGCTTGTTACCATTTACATTATATCCGTTCCCTGCAATTGATTATCAAGGGCAAAGGGATATTACCACCTTACCTCATAATGACGTCATTATTTTCAGATTAGAAATGACGTAACGTATTACTACGCGTTGGAAATTCAAATGTTTATTTTAACAATTTGGAGGCAAATTTCATTAGCTAGCTAAGCCTAGCTCACAATACAGATACTATTTTGCCTAGGAGAGTAGTAAGAAGGTTTTAATTAATAATATTATGATTATAATTGTTAGAGTTCTGTCCTAACAAAACATTTGTTACCCGTTACGTATGATAGTTATTTAGATTTTAAGATCGTGAGAGGATGTATTGAAGATTGTTATACTTAAACAATGGATGATAGAAAAAAGTTCTATAAGTACCTACTAATATAATTATAAATATAGAACAGGGCATTTGTATCATTTTGTTAATAATTTAGTTTAGTCTAATAAGAGTCGTAACTGCTACACTGAACAAAAATATTTAATGAAATTCTATCTAAAAATCAACTTAGCGTCTCTTTGAACAATGATTATCATTTAACAAGTACAAGTTTTCTTAAAGAAAGTTAATTCTCTATATATAAGTTTGCAACGTCTCGAATTACAATATAGTAAACGTGTTTTTAGTATTGAGTATGTTACAGGATTAACGAAGTGAAATCACGCAAGTGCTTCGAATCGTTGATTTGAGCCGAATCGAAACAAGGTATGAAAGATACGTTGTCCCACTGACATCATAATATAGAGAATCCTTTATTAAAAAAAATATTCAATATATCTATTAAAATTTTTAGTACAAAAGTTAGAAAGGAAGGCAAATCAATGATTTTTTTATTGATACAATAACGTTCTAAATAATACTTGGTCAGCATTTATGTTCTTATAATTTTGTTTAACATATCATTAAGTACTTTCTAACAGAGTCAATATTATTACCACTATAAGTACGCATGAATAGTATCAAAGTAACATATAAAGTATAATTCTTTGGGTACTTAATTTATCGAGTGTATGTTCCTAGAACTCAAATTAAAGGTAATTTATAAAGTATAAATACAATGTAGGCATAATCTAAGTTTTCATTTACATAAAAGTAATATTTTTGGATTACTTCGTAATTTTTTATTATAGTAAACTCAAAGACAATAGTATGTAGTTTAAAATGACAAAAATACGCGTAGTACATCCGATAACATTTATGTTTAAATTAAATACAATGTAGACATATTTTCTAAAACTTTTATATAACCATGTGTACATATCTTGATTCATTGTTGACAAAACCGATTATAACACTAAGTGAAAGTGGTTGTGTAGTTTTTAGATATTTATTATAGATCGCACTTATACGAAAACCTATAATTATCTATAGGATCATTGTTTGTATGTAATTTTTAATATAAAAAAGCGCTTTAAACAATTATATATTATTTCATATACTGTCAGTACTTTGAAACGGCTGGATCGATTTTGACAGGATTTTCACTTATATATAGATAACATTAAAGAAAAAAAGGCTATAATACCTTTAGATTTTTTTAAATAACCGTTTAAATAGGACAAAGTCGCAGACAAAGCTTGTATAGCAAAATAACTTCAAATACCATCACGTTTTATTACTAGTTTGTATTAATGATTTCTATAAATCAATATGGTTGTGCAATGCCTATAGGTCATTAAGCCTCTGCTGGTATCAGTTACATACGTATTTTGTAATAGCAGGATATGAGCCGTGTGCGAAACAGTGTCCTTACTCCTTAATAACTCAAGCATGACCAAGTTTCTCTTTACTTACATTCTAAATTCACGTAAATTTACAATAAAATTGTATCAATTTTAATGATTTTCACGGAAACTTCATGCTAAATGAAGAAATCTTGGTAAAGATAACTAGAACAGTAACAGTAACAATCGAAATTAGAAATTGAATTTAAATAAAAAATAATTTGATAATTCTATAATACAACTTCTTATATATAAAATTCTCGTATCCTGGTGTTAGAAAGAGAACTCCTCCGAAACGGCTGGACCGATTTTGATGATTTTTTGTGAGCATTGAGTAGGTCCGATAATCGGCCAACATCTATTTTTCATACCTCGAAGTCATAAGGATTGTTCACACTTTTCTTTTTTTATTTTCAAGCGAAATTTTTTACTTTTTATCACCAACCCCTATGTTTTTATATCGCAAGACAACGAAGCCGGGTCAGCTAGTAATAATATAGTAAAATATTTAAAAACAAGTGAAACAGCGCAAGAACAGGATAATAACTTTCTCATTACTAAATACGCTTATCCGTTACACTAATGGAGTAAACGTCTGGCTTTAAAATCTTTATATGGAGTCTGGTTTACTAGAAAAACAGGATCTGGATTCTTGCTACTATGAGCTACACTGAGAACATATTATTTCTACCTTGATCTTGGATTAAATTGCATAAAAAATGTCGTATTAAAAATTCATTTTCATACTAATAATTTTCTCGTTTATTTTTAAGTTTTATGATTATAAAAATAATAGTATATTATATATATGTGTGTGTGTGAGAGTGTGTCTGTGTGTGTTTTTTTAATTAAATTACATTTATTGTAACATAATTGTTACTGGAATTGTTACACGATAAATCTATGCAAAAAAATTCCGTAAACAATCTCGGAATATCAATTCTCATGGTCTCATGTTGTTTATGACATGTACAATGTAGGTTCTATTGAATACTAAACATAAGAAAATGAAAACCTAAGCAGTTGACGAGATCTTTTTATGATTAAAATCTTCGAAATGTTTTAGAAGCTAAACTAATTAATTACTTTTTGTATCTATATAGTCATTTAAATAATAATAAATTTATTTTAAACATGTTTCCAAGAGCGAACTCGTTTGACCTGTTCGTTTTACAATGCTTTGTAGTTTTCAACATCGTGACGAAGTCCAGACAGACATACATTTAAGGTATATTTCACGGAAATTATTTAAGGGAAATAAATGTTTATATTTGTTACATCTGAAGGTTGTTTTTGTGAAATACTCATTTAACAAATATTACGGTCACGATTCCAACATATATGTACCGATCGATAAACATTAAATATAAAGATTATTTGCGATCTGTTTCTTAGAATTTTATATACATTTATACATATAATTAATATTAAAAAAAATACATGACATTAATATGCAAAGGATATATTGCATATGTATGGTTAAATTTTGATAGCGAAGTTCGCCAGCTCTATAAAGAAAAAAATTGGCACAGAATGAACAAAGAACTTATTCATGATATATACAGGAATACTATTCGACAACACAATACACTATTGTGAATGAATGAACGAATAATTTAAGATTGATAACGTCTATAAAATGTTCAGCTATATATAAAAGATATTTTTACATAAAAAAGCTAAAGAAAGGAAAATAATTAATAGTACAAAATTCATGTTTTCATATCAAATCACTGATAATATTAGTTATAACAATTACATATAATTGAAGTGTATGTTTGTATGTACGTTACGCAATCACACCGGATCACCGAAACTGGTTTAGACGAAATTTCTTTTTATACTTAAAAATATACGATTGGCGTGATATACATTTTTATAGACTCATATATTAAACTTAAGACGTTGATATATAGCTGTAATAAAATGAATAACATTTATATGAATATCTTATTAAAACACTTGGTATTTTTAATCAGAAAACTTAAAGAGAGAAAATATTTGTACTAGTAGCGATAGAAATGAGAATAATGTCGATTGATGAACATAATATGGGAAAAATACTAATTTTAAAATATTAGTCCTAAATTTATAGGCCAAATATGGTTACTATATTATTATGGTTACTATATTATGTAGATACCTATGTCAATTACACTTACGTACATTCAAGCTATGGAAAGCTATTGGAAGTATAATTTGGTAATGATTGTTTTCAGGTTACTGTTTCTTCAAAAAGAAAGGTTTATATAGTTTTAATTATATATACAATATAAATATAAATTCAGATCTATATAGCGAATATATACATATATAAAACCTACTTAGTATATTACAGTTCAGCCAATATAACTGTACATAACGCCCAAACGATAATACTGCAATTAAATAATCGATTTGAACGAACGCAAAAAAATCAATGTTACTGACCCCAGCTTACTCGATTTTTTGTGCAATGAGAGATGTATTTGATATTTATAGAGATAGCGATGACTAAGAACAAGTGAACGATCCTAACAAAGGGAGCAGTCAGGATTACTTTTTTTACATAATAATTCAACTTACGTCATTTTTATTATTAACTATTGAGAAGTGAGATATATTTTCCAATAAAAATTACATTATTTTGTGTTGGTATATAATAAATCACTGTCACCCATATAATTGAATATGTTAAATTGCAATTGTGTATTCAGTATTGAAATGAGGTAAAAAACCATGACCGAACGTCAGAAAAGAAATAAATGAGCACGATGAATTAAATCGATATATAGAAATGAAAAGAAAACGTAATTATATGAATTCGTTTTTGGGTTAATCTCGAAATAACGACATTTAGTGTAACTTATTGTCAGCCACATAACTTCGATAAGTTAGTTTGCTAAAATTAATCAAAAATAGAATAAGATTTACTATTTTAAATATTCATAAAAATGCATTAACTATGCAAGCGATTTTATTTCATTAATCATTCTATAAAATATTTTTTTATATTAAAACAAAATATAGTTTCGAACCTAATTAGCATGTATGTGAGATATAATATGTGTATAATCTAGTGTCCCTAATGAAAGTTGCATGAAGAGGTCGTCTGGGTTGAGGAGTGAGGGTTTAACTGCGGTCGTCTTTTGTTTCTACGTCGCAATGATATCATGCCTAATAGCTATAACTGTATCATAATTCATAGCGGATAATATTATTACTAAATTGGACACACAATTATTCACTAATAAAAACCTATTTACCCTTCCTAAACCATGAAATAATGGTGTTGTCGTAGACCTATATTTTATTAGAATTTCAAGGTAATGTTTAACTTACAGCCTAACGAGTTCTGATAAGATTACACCAGTTAAATTACACAAGAATACTATTGGAAGTTAAGCAACATCCTTGGCCGTGATTTTAGGAACTACCTGCAAGCTTAGCTAATTGCTGAAATCCATATGCATTAACACTCACCTTCGACATATTAAACACGGCTCCGGTAACAAAACTTTTCCATAATTCACAAAATCATTATAATACCGATAGTGTAACGTTTTTTAGCATTAGTTATTAGCATTAAACAATGGTAGATGGAATATTTCGTATAACATTTTAAAGACGCCGATTCGCGGCAGAGGCCCGATCAATACTGGGTCCGTCGGAGCCGGCGAATAAGGTAAAAAATACACCAATACGTTACTAGTGCGCGCGCATACTGTTGTGAACTGACGAATGTGACGAGCGCATGTGTCGGAATTGAACGACACTCGGACCGAATGGCACAATGTCTGAGTAGCGAACCGTGTCCGTACTACGAGGCTATATTAAAACTAATTGTAAAGTAATAAAAAATATCACAATCTTCGTTACAATTGTACAATTTATACTGTTAGTCTGTTACGCTTAATGGGGATCTTATTACATTTACGATCTCAGCACAAAACATTTAGCGTTTGATTGACCCACATATTAAAAAATAGATTGAATATGAATATGTCCAATGTAATTTTTTTAAAGATTTATTTTATGTATGTTTAATATTTAAGTATTGTAGGGCGTATTTTACTTTACATGTGAAACCTATATCTAAACTAATTCAGAAAGATTATTTAAAGATTCATGGATCTTTTAAGACTTATAGAGATTTGAGACAAAGATTAATATGCACATAGAAAAATATTTTTTTTATTCAAATATTGTATACTGCAACTAAAAGGAGCTCTTAATTGTAACTTTTTATTGTAACAGAAATATTTCTTAACATGATTAAAATATTAAGTATTAACAGTTAACCCCTCCCCAAATCATAGGTTTAAGTTATTTAGTTATACTATAATAAATAAAACGGTTGAACAATAATTGACCTTGTTGCCCTTGTCGAGACTTCTCAAACTAAACTAGAACTGAAATAAACCAATTTAATGCCTTGTTTTTATAGTTAGAAATTTAATACTTAAGTTTTGTTTTAAGGATAGCTCTATTTACGCGATCATCAAAATAATTTTGTCTGTTAAACATAAATTCATTTATTATTGGAACGGGTAATCATAGGATCCTCTAGGAGAAATATGTATAGTATGGAATAAGATACTATACATAACACTGGTAATTTCCAGGTTGTTTGTTTCCAGGCGTTTTGAAGGAATAAAAATAATAAAATACCATGGCAATCATTTAATATATTATATGTTGATTTAGTCTCATATGTCTTATGCAATATGTGCATCTTTTTTTGTTAGTGACTTAAGTAGTAGTAGTAGTATTCTTTTAGATGTATTTTTTTCCAATATTAGTAATCTCGTGAACCATTGTTCAAGACCTCATAACTACTATAGGATACAATGAAGCCGAATGTAACATTTAGAATTCTTTCATTCAATCAAAATGATTAATCTGACCTATTAATCACTTGGTATCATATTATCCAGAGATAAATTATTGTAACACAAATATAGAAATATTTAATGACATCAAAAAGTATGCGATAAATAATTTGCATAGGTTCTTTTCATTTTAGTGCTTTTTCGTGCCTCAGACGAAAGCCTCAGAGGATATCGAAAGCCATATAAACCTTTATTTTATGTCTATATGTAGACAAACAAATTTTAAAATTTCATTATTCTATTACACAAAATACAAATACATACAAGATACCTTTTCTTGATTCCCTTTATAATAACAAAATTTTACTTTTAAGATCATTGCAGGTTTATAGAAACCAAATATTTCACATTATTTGAAGATTTTTTTTAGTTTTCTCATTTGTATTGCTGTTCAGAATATATAGGTTGTTTTTTTAATATGGCCTTCTGTACAAATGTAAAAAGCCAACTACGAAACGTCATTTTGACATTTGTATTTTGTCATTTACAACGAAAATGACAACTTTGAACTTGTCAACATATTGAAAACTGTATTTGGCTTAAAAATGTAAACATAAGTCTAATGTTTGTTGTGAATTATTCCAATGTTTAATATTGGTAACTCTCATACAAATATAAGAAAAATAATATAAGTGTAATATATTTAATCTATTACTAAAATTACGTTCCACTTGATTATAAGTTTTGTAAGATGGTTGCGTCAAGTATGACCATCCAGGATATCTTGCCATACGGCCCAAATAAATCAAATAGCAAAAAATTGGATATCGATGCCATTCTCCCATTTATAATACTACCACTGCTTTTGGTTATATGCACTCTATCAAGGCTTGTGACCATAATTGTTATGATTCTTATTGGAATGGGAGCACTGTACGCACAGTCACGCCCGAGGAATAAAAATCGGTAAAATATATAGAATATCTTTTTTCACTTACATTATGTGATTGCTATTACAATAACTTGTTTGAAGATTCCTAATATTTATTGATTTTAATTTGTTGGAGGAATCACTATGGATATATTATGTACATTTCTTATGTGAAATTTTAACATGAGCTTTCTATATTTATTAAAATCAATACTTTCTGATAAAAGATACATTTTTAATCATCTAAAATAACCATTTAAGGTCTCCTTTCTTCTTCCATTGGACGATATCATCAGGCGTCTGTATGTTTCTAATCTTTGAGTTTGGCATACTAAGTCTACTTGAAATAACACAGTTGGAGAATTTTATATTCCTTGTGCTTCTATCAAGCACATGTTATTTCTTCTACAAAATGAAAGCAGTGGCTGACTTTGAATTGGCTACAGGAGGAGCAAAAGGAAAGGAATACAGGTAACTTGATTACTATACCTCTTTCTGTTATATAAAGATTACTTAGTATTACAATGCCATTTAGTATTAGTAATTATAATCACAGTTACCATGATTAAGTGCAGTAATAATTTAATCAGCATTAAATCAAAAAATATTGCATGAAAATATATATCAAGATATATTATCTAAAGATTTTTTTAAACTTATCAATTGCTTTTTCAGTCCAGTACTAACATCAGATTCATATTACTGTCAAATCTGTCAGATTGAAGTCAATGAGAGATTCTTTCATTCTATATGGTAAGCAAATAAATGGAAATATTATCTTGGATTTACTGTTTAAGCTTATACCTGGAAATTATCTGAAAAATATTTAATAGTAACCAAATGTGAGTTTTACTGATTTATAAAAGAATAAAAGAAAAACTAAATATTTCAGGTGGGACTGTTGTGTTCTAAGACCTAATTACAAATATTTTCTAAGTGGTCAAATTTTCTCATTTGCCACATTACTATATGGAACTAATCTGGGTTTGACAACAGTGTGCCAGCCTTATATATTGTATGGAAATATATTAATGCCGGAGGACTGCAATGATGTGTATTATGAATTTGAGTAAGTATATGATATGTTATAAAAATCAATGCATAACATTTTGAACCAACATTTAATTAGAAAATATATAAAGAAAAACTCTCAGACGCAAGTGTTCTGATGCATTTTGTAATTTCTACTAAATTTTAAAGTTAAAAGCAGTACATAACTTATGTCTTTCTATATGATATATTTATTAAAGTTAACAATATAATACACCGAATTAATACTCTGTGTATTCTTTATATTACATTCAATCAAAATCTTTTTTAAAAAGTTCTTATAACCAACCATGTCTTATTGGTGTTCATTTATAACAAATCAAACTTGTTCTCTTAATAAAAAAAATATTATATAAAATCTCAAATATTTCTAGTTGAGTAATTTAAAGTATCTAAATAGGAAATGCAATATTATTCTTTATCTTATTTTTAATTAAGTTAGGTATTGAATTTAAGACACTTGATGATGTTGCACTGTCAAATTAAATAAAATTTATGAATTTTCTATCATATAACATATAAGAATATTTATTAATTTGTATTTTCTTGAATATGCAAAACTTATTTTAAGGATATGGTACAGGTATAGCATTATATATATTGAATATTCTTTTTTTTGTTCTGTATATCACTGAAACTATTCTTATAGATTTTTGTACAAATCAAAATAATACCATATGTTTAACCAAGAAAATAATGTGGAAAGAATTACAATACCACGATTGCGTTATCGGCAGCTAAAACTCATAAAAACCACTGACGTACTTTTAAAAATTCCTTTTAATAAAAATACAAATGTTTGTTGATGCGCTATGAGGAATGTATATTATTTTTCGATTATTAAAGTACGTAAATCTATGGTTTAATTATAATGAATTTCTTCATTTATTTCAGCTTGGCCTTATGTTTTGTATCCTGTATCTATGGACTTGGTTATCTTCTAGTAACTGCTCTAGTTTTAATACGACAAATTCTCATATACATTCCAAAATATAGCGGTAAGCTTTTAAATATCTCCATGAAGACTACTACCGATATTCAAACAAAAATTTTAATCTTATTTTCCTTATTTCAGAACCGCAATGGAAGAAACTAATTAATGTGTTAACAGTATAAAAAATACTGACCCAAATTCCACAGGCAAATAATGAACTTGAAGTATGAAGAAGTATTGAAATATTATGATTAAATTTAGATTTAAATCGAATTATTTAAATCCAAAAATTTATTATCATTAGGGATAACGGAATAAATCAAGAGATATTTACTTGAGAGTTTACGAAATACCGAAATCATTTTTTAACGAAGAGATGTACCTACCTTCACGTTTTTCTCGCTTCTCTGGAAACAACAGCTCTCAGTGCAAGGTGAATGAAGTCACCTCAGCGTTTTGGTACTGAAGTATTTATTGGGGATGGGTTCCGTATTCCCGACCTAAAATTGAAATTGGTGGTTTGATCTAATTTTACAAAAACGACCCCAAATGACAATGCTATCCAACCAAAAACAAACACTCGACCCAATCGTACATTCGGTTACCGAGATCATCTTTGTGGATGAATGTGCCGAGTCGCCAGTATAGCGTTTCTCGCTTCACTCAAATAATAGTTTTCACGATATATTATGTGCGAGGAAAAGTTTCTTGACAAAATCATCACGCTTATTTCATATTCATATTGTATGATAGGATTAATATGACGTTATAAATTATTTTATAATTATCCATAACTTTACATATACATATAAAAACATTTAGTCATTACCAACTTTTATATTATAAAACTATTTATGTCATTGCACTAAGTTGATATGATATGAAATATGTCGGTTTTGGAGTCATGTTACATAACTCAAATGAATTTTATAAAGTAGGTAATAATTATATTATGAATTAAATAAACGTCTATAAATCAATAAGCATATCTATTGTAGAATTAATATAAAATATTAAATTATTTACCATTCTTTACTGAGCTCTTCTACACTTTAGTTTTTAAGTTTACAAACGTATGTGACAATAAGAAACAAAAAATAAATATTCTCTTACATTAAAATAATCTCTGGGTCCTTTGAATCTTAACATGATTATTTTGTAAGTAATATTTTAAATGAAAAATTTAAGAAGAGCAAGTAGTCTCATCGGCTTTAATAGAAAAAGATTCGTAGTGTTTTAGAATATGCATCACCAGTTTGGAGCCCAAGTTACAAAATTTATAAAAGTCGTCTTGAAAAAATTCAACAGGGTTTTACAAGATTTTTAGCATATAAAGACAGAAACTGTCCATATCGGGCAGACTATGCAACACGTTTGAAATATTTCAAGCTAGATACATTGGAGAAACGGCGGTCTCTGAATGACTTAATGTTTTTACATAAGCTCATTCACAACTCAGTAGATTCTTCAAAGCTACTTTCTCAAATAAATTTATATGTTCCGAAAACCATTCCTAGATATCCAATTAAAAGCACCTTCGCCATTCCAAGATTTCGCACAAATGTCGGAAAATTTTCACCTTTAATTCGTTGCATGAGGACCTACAATCAAATTGATTCCCATGTCGTCGACATATACAGCCAAAGTAATAATAGTTTTAAAAAAATAATTAATACTGTTTTAGTTGATAATTGATATTTATGTTTGTTAGCTTATTTTGTTCGTTTTAGTTAGTAATTGATATTTTATCTTAGTTTTATTTTTTTTATTGATATGTTATTTTATTGTAATATTCTTTAAATGTCTTGTGTAGTTTTTACCTTACCCTTAGTTCTTTTGTTATAATGTAAGCAATAATGTAAATACCTGTAATGGTGTATCACACCGAACAAGTTTATTTTTTTAATATTTTTTTTTTTCAACATATAGTTTGTGAATATGCCGATGGTATTTCAGAAATAAATAAATAAATAAATAAAAAGATGATTTCGTAATTTTCCCGCCCTTTGACAAATGTCATACGCTGTAAATAAACTTTACCACACCATAGACAAAAGTAAACTGTATCTACACGGTATATCCTACAATTTACAAAAGCAATCTTTAATAGCATTATTGAAACTTCTAATATTTTTCTGTGTTCCTTTTATAAATGAACGTGCTATATAGATATCCTATGTTCTTAAGGCTCATAAAAGAATATTTTATGAATTGTATTGATATTTTCTACTAATAATGTGTTTATATATTCAACCCTATTTGGGTTTAAACTAGAGCATTATCATTTAAAATCTTGTCATTCCTGTGCCTCAGTCTTTAGGTCGATAATAATTTAAATCGAGGTATACATCTATAAATTTTTAATAATAAATAATTTCTGTTATTCATTATTTTATTAGATTTTCAGATAGGGTTAAAATTCAGAAAGGTATTTCAAAGTACTGAAAGAAGTAGGTACTCACAAATTAGTGACAATGTTATGATTGTGGATTTTTCCACCTTGTAGTCAAAATTGCCAATAAGTTTATAAACATTACACAACTAAATAGTTTTTTTATTAATAAAATAATTATAATGATGCAGCCATAATTTTTAGATTGGATAGATATAAATAAAAATGCATGAAAATTCAAATATTCAGTGAAATTCAAGGTATATATTTTATAATACTTATCGTACACAAATAATATGAAGACTAAAATAAATTTACACTACTTCTGATATTATAAATGAGACGTCAATAACTCCGGAATTGCTAAACAGTCTATTAAAAAAGAATATTGCATATGGTCACACTGTTCCCGGATACTTTAAAATTACTGTTACATAAGTTAGTGGTGGCCTAGTGGTTAACGGATCCGCCTCTCAGGTTCAAACCTTGCAAGTACCAATGTGATTTTTCGGAATGATATGTACTTTCTGGGAGTATTTAGACACCACTGACATACGGTGAAGGAAAAACATCGTGAGGAAACCTGGACTTATAGTTTCACAATTATAAGTTTGAAATCACCAACCCGTCTTGAGCAAGCATGGTGATTAATGCTCAAACCTTCTCCATGAGAAAGAGGCCTTTGCGCAGCAGTGGGCGCTGATAGGCTAATGACGATATAGGAATTACACGTACTCATAAATCATACATGTGCACAATAACGAAATGTAGAATAAATATCAAACAAGTAACTGTGAGTAAAACCAATTGAAATAAAATATTATTTTATATAAATCTTAAAAATTTTGATAGATAATAAAAGCTGAAAGGTCCCATACATTTAGAATTGCTGTTGTACTGTGATATTTTTTTGTTGCTATGTATTATTTTTCCTGATCTATGAAATGTTTTATGATATAATAGTAAAATTTTATGAAGCCTCCGGGGATTTCGGCCCTCTTTAGAAATCAGTACAGTCCAGTGTCGATACATCGTTATTTTAAAAAAAAGTTATTGTATTTTTTTTCTAATGTCACATTTCCCTAATTCTACTTTCTTTTTACCATTCCACTACCCGTGTATACCTTAGAAAGCGATCATAAGCTTCATACTTATAAACTAGTAAGTCTGGTTTTATTTCAACTTAAAAGTAATTACTAATTAGGCGTATTATTTTAGCTATTATAAACATTAATTTTATGTTTAATCATCAGGCGGGCAATAATCTGGAACAACTAATAATACTTTTTCCCTCCATCTTAACTTTCTTACTTCTTGTTCTCTTTTCAAAGCGTTCAAAGCGGGTAACGTACGCCAGCAGGTAAACGTTTTGAATAATATATTGCTGAAATATATAAAAATTAAATAAATAATTATGATATTCTGTGTTCAGTGAGATTTGTTTGACAAATTCATTTATTACCTGTTATGATATACTACAGCTTTTTTCCATTTAAATTCGTTTTCTTGCCTTATAACCCTTATGGCGTCACGGAATTTGCGGAAAACCAAATTTGTAACATATAAATCGTAATAATCTTCGGCCACTTGTTTTTTCAGAATATATTCGTGATGGTTCTGTAATGAAACATAAATAATAATGTAATCATTTTCACTTAATAATTACTTGTAACTTTTTATTTGTATTACAAAGATTACCATTTTAAAACCATTAAAGATTTTGGTTAATATTTTCTTTCTATAAAATTCTTCCGCTTTATAATTCCTTTCAAACCACTTATCTTCCGTGTACCACATCCAATGTAAGAACAAATTCTTCAACAACTGGAATCTATAATGCCTCTTCGCTTTTTCGATATTATCTTGCTTCATTTCCATTAAACGCCTCAATGGCCTGATGCCATATTTTGTCATCAAATTTCTTTCGTAATGTAAATCTGCCATTACGATTAGAGCTCTCATTCTTTCCGCGTGTTGTTTCTTCCTTATATTTTCAATTTTCTCTTTTTTACGTTTGTCTTTTAATTCTTTAATTCTTTTTAATTTTTCTTCTCTATCCATTTCTAGTTTCGCTAGTTCCGCCTATAAAAAATCATGAAGTATATACTATATTAACAGTATTTCTTCTACATGCCTATTAAAAATATTGTATTAATTAATATCTATTAGTTGTTACCTGTTGTTTAAGTCGAATACGTTCTTCTTCTATTTGCTGTCTTCTTTCTCTTATCAAGGCATGCTTTTCTTCACGCTCTCTCGCCCTGGCTTCCATTCTTTGAAGAAATTGAGGTACTTTTAAACAATGCAATATAAGAGATGGTTCTGAAACATATTATTAGAATTTCAACCAGGAATTCACTAAGGAGTATACATACAAAATAGAAAGTACCTTCAAATTCTTTAATTTTCAGCTCGTTTGTTAGATTTTTAATTTTCGGTTTGAGATGTTTGTCTATTTCGTAATACGTCCTTCGGATGTCTTCCTTCATAGTATTCAAGGACTGTTGTGATGCGTCAACAATTTTATTATATTTGAGCTGTTCTATTAATTTGTTTTGTTCTTCTAGTTTTGCTTTTTGCAGTGCTATGATATGTTTTTGGACTTTATATCTACAACAGGAGAAATCAGTTGGTGGATAAATATTTAGGCGATTAACATTTGAATTCTATATATATGATAATTTGTGTTTAATAAATATTTACCGGTGTTGATATGAGTTATAGTCTCGTGCAAGTATCTTCGATTTTTGCACTGATTCTGATTCATTATTATTCACATTACATTTTTTCTTTGCAAGTTTTTCAAAAAATATATTTAACGTTTCTTTTCGTTGTTCGTACATACGAATTTCCTTTTTCTTATTAACATACATTCTCCATAATCTCGTGTATTTCGTGCTTAAATATTTTTGTCGTTCACGAATTTTTGTAACTGCTGGTGTAATGTATAGAATTTTATTTATATCACTATCTGTAGAATGTTCTTCTATGTTAGGCTTATAATTATTTTGGCATAATACACTCCTATTTGTTCTACAAACTTCTTCATCAGATTCAGCATCTATATTTTTATTAATTGTCATCATTATCAACAGGGACTGCAGATCTTTTTTGTATTCATTCAATATTTCTTTGTTTTCATTATTATTTTGCGCACTTATTCCACTGTTTTCAATTGATTTTTCTTGATTTTTTGTTTTTGAATCTATCATCGTATTTTTACTATCAGTCTTCATTGTTTTATCTGCGAATGTTGGATGCGAATCAGTTTTTTCTTTCTGTATTAACTTGAAGTCACTATCATTTTCTATTACAAAATTTTTAGCGTCTTCTGTATAATTATTAATAAACCAAACTTCATTTTTTAATTCAATGTTATCATCTAAACAAAAAATATTTTTTAATTTCGTTGAATGTTTTTCTTGACATTTTTTGGTTTTCAACATCGTTTGATTTTTTAAATTCATGTTTCAGGGTCATCAACTTTTTTTGTTCCTTACTGTCTTTTATTTTTCCAATGATTTTCTAAAATGTTAAAGCATACAGTTAATTTCATAATTGTAAATAACAATCTGTTATCGCTACTTTTTATTTTAAGCGTGGGCCAATAAATATAAATATTATTAAACAATTTCATTACTAAATTGAAACCAAAAATTTTTATTCATAGCAATAATAATTTTTCATAAAGCCTTAAATATAAATCGTTCTATAACTGTTTTTCTATTAAAAATAAAATAAAAAACATGAGCTACAAGAATATATAATATACGTGCTTAGTTACTCTTATCTTGGATATGTATAAAATTTTGTGAGAGTATAAGAAGGATACTATATACATACCTGAAGTGCAGCTTTTGCGAATAACTTTATCACAAAATAGTTTTTATTCGACCAGTACTTATTAAGTTTGAAAAATAGTTTTTAAAACATTTCATTCACAAATATCTACGATTGTTTATTAATAATGGAAACATGTTTTACCCCGAACATTGTACAAAATACAAATCAACAACAAGATTTCTAACAAAGGTTGCATGGAAACCGTGTAATCGATATATCTTATGGTTTAATAGTTAAATTAAGGAGTGGGGACATTAATGCATACTTATTGCATATACCAAATTTCCGTATAAATAAATAAAGTGCGGACACGTTCCAAGTGTTCCAAGTGTGGACGCGCGCGGCGGCGTGCTGATACAACACCACGCCGCCGCACGCGTGTGTGTGTGTGTGTGTATACCTAATCTGTAAGGTGTTCACACGATGCGTAATTAATTACATAACTTTTGGTTAACTTTACTTAGAAGTTTATTAATATTTATGTTATATTAATTTTTATTTTGTCAAATATCACGTCCTCAAGTATCGATAGTAATTCACCAGTCACCCTGTATACATAAAAATTTATTGACATATTTTCCATATTTCTAGTAATGTTATAATTTTATAGGTATAATTATCATAGGCCCGTTGGACGGCTCGTAAAAAGAGGTTCCCTTTTTTTCCGGCGTCGGGATGTGACGACCCCTTCGCCCACTGGTGTATTCCGGTGGAATCAGTCATGGGGGGGAGGACTGGGGGTACAGCCCTGGGAGTCAGACGGTCACGGATCTGGCAGGAGGCCCTCCGTGGCTGTCTTGGGGGGAGGGGATACTCGGGTCTCTCCGGAGGTCAGAGTTCGCTTGTGGTCGGCCAGCTTCCTGCCGTCGGGCAGACAGAGAGAAAACTCTTTTTTACAATTCTTTATATTACAGAATTCTTTTTTAAAAAAATCCGAAAAAACCTTTTTCCGTTCATTTTATATTTAATCTCAGTCATATTTTATATTACTTAGACTGAGAAAATTCTTATTAGCGCCATCATATATAAGGCGACCAACTTTCCGAAAACTGAATGCGGGACTTAACCTTTCGTGAATGGCGGGGGGGGGGTTAGGGATTGGAAATGTCATAAAAATCTTCGCAACTGCCCATAATAAATTTAAGTACTCTCTTACGCGTCATGAGTTCAGAAGAAAGAAAGAAAATGAGATTAGCGCGGGCGCGATACGCTTGTCGCTATTATAGGTAATCTGTATTCCTGCACTGTTGCCCGTGGTATGGGTGTTGTGTAGAAGTGTGGTAGAAAAATAGGGATACGGGACATGCGGGACGCATACAACGTTTTGCGGGACTATTTTGACTAATAATTTCAAAGCGGGATTTCATCTAGAATTGCGGGACGGTCCCGCAGAATGCGGGACGGTTGGTCGCCTTAATCATATATTTCGGTCCGAAGTAATTTGATAATATAAGTTAATGACTAATGTAGACAAATTATTTTTCCTTATATGTGTGATAAATTTAATACATGCTGGAAGTAATAATTTTGCAACTGAATCTTAGAGTAATGTTATGTATTTCACAAAATTCTGAACATTTTAGTTTATGAACGATCACGGTTGTCATTTTTCTGACGGCTGCCAAAGATACAGTTATCACTTATCTATTAAAATGTCATTACAAGTTCAAAATACTTTTAGTCTTGCTTATTAATCGAAATTCATATGAAACACTTAAGGCTCTAATTACGAATTATTAGGTAAATGTATCTACCTCTGCATAATGGATCAGAAAGAAAATACATCATTAAAATACCGGTTAAAAAATTATCACTATTTACGGTATCGTTGCCCCTGTTCGCCTTCATAATATGCGTTTTAATTACTATGTATAAAGATTTTGAAAGTGCGAATAATACGCATTGTAAAGTGCCAAACGTTTTTCCTTCAATATCAGCTTCGATAGGCAACTACGAACCTCAACGCACAATTTGGAGACTCGCCATATACAGTCACGCTCCAATAAGGTTTTTTATAATTTATTTAAGATGGGAGTATTATAGAAGTATTATTAGCCAGAGTTGTGCCTTTGTAGTAAATTTAGCAGTTAGTTTAAATATTATTGAGAATTTAACATTACTAGGACTAACACATTGGACCTCGTCCCAAAATTATCGTAAGTAATAAAAAACTAAGTATGTTTTCTGTATAGAAACGTTAACACAAGCTATATAAACTTTTTCAGCATTACATGAGGTATGTTTTAAAACATTTATTGCTGCATCAATGTTCTACATGTTCTTTACATGTTTGATGCTATCAAAATACAAGCGAAGGGCTACACAGACAAAACTTGAAGCTTATTCTATTAAAATGAAATGGAGAGCTTTCTTTTTTAACATTGGCTCTTTCACGTTTGCAGCTTATTTTTTCTTAAGACACAATAAACTGTGTGAACCATATGGTGAGTGTTAGTTCATGACTAAAATTAAATAACTATAAAAAACATATCATTATTGCTGGCTCTCTTTATTTCAGTTTACTCGATGTTTGGGCTGTCTGAATATGTTGTTGTTATAAGCAATATAATTTTCCACATGACAACTGTATATGATCTCAGGAGGCTTTTCATCTATTTCTCTAGAAGCGGTTTTGTAATAGAATGACTCATGGTTGTTAATAATATTTTTTTAATTCAAGATGAGATTAAGGAGTATGTGATAAATCAAAGACTTTTAACATAACATGACTTTATTTAAAAAAAATACATATATAACAATAAACTGTGCTGTGACCCTATTAAATGGATACAGGTAGTTAAAAAAAACGCAATGAAAAAAAAACAGCTTATACTTTCTTAGAGTAAAATCAGACATATTTTATATACAATTATATGTATAAGCAAAAAATATAACATGTATTTAAAACAATAATAAATGTATATAAAAAATAATTAAATAATCTGGTTAGAATTTAACAACAGCTTATTTACAGAATAAAATATTAATGACATAGTAATGGAAATTGTCACAAATACATTTTTTATATAAAACATCTTATAAAAATATTAACAGATAAATTATTTAAATGAATTGATTCAAGTGTTGTGAGTTGAGAAATTATAACTATAGTAAATATTGGAAAAAAAAAAGTTGCACATACCAAAAAAGGTACAATAAAAGAAGAAAATATACTGTACATTATTCAAACTGTGTGAAACAAAAGTGTGTTAGTTAAATACCTATATGTAGTGTATGTAGTGTTAAAAAAAGAATAAATAAATATAGAACTATTTAAGAATATGCAAACCTTCCATTAGTTGTAAAAGTTGTTGGCAATAATTTTTTTAATTGCTTATAAATAAGGTCTTATAGTTTGAACTCTTGTTTCATTTTGTCAGCTATCATTTTAGCAATAGCCAAAGATGATGTAGCACCGGGAGAGGGGGCGTTCCGACAATGTAATACTCTACTTCCTATCGCCCCTGAACCAGGTTTGGAGTCAAACACAAAATCCTCTATTAGAGTGCCTAAAAATATATATTTTTATTAATTATATAGTTTTATTTAATAATATTGCATAATTTTTTTTATCATTGTGCAATAATAACTTAAATTTCAACAATAAGAAGAAGTGGTATTATTAATTTCCTCACCATCTTTCCCCATAGCCTGAGCTCGTACTCCGGCTGGACCCGACTCCACATCCTTAGTAGTAATATCTTGAATGTACTTCTGCAATTGCATCACTTGCAATGGTGTCATTAAGGATCTAGACATTTCTTTAAGTCCAAAACCTGCATATTTTAATGCCATTTTTCGGAATCCAGAAAAGTTTATAATTTCCTTTAATTCTTTAACATTTAAGTCAGTCCATCTGAAAAGGTAATTTCATTAAAATTTATAATTACATATAAAAACGATAAAAATTCATCTTGAGATAGAATTAAAGTTGTTTGAGATTAACAACAAATTATTTAGGAACTTACTTATAGCCTTCTTTACAGAATGCTAGAATTGCATTGGGACCTAAAATAACCCTGCCATCTATTCGTGGGGTAGCATGAACACCAAGGAATGGGAATCTGGGATCAGGGACAGGATATATATTTGCTTTTATAAGGTTACTCTTTTCAGGAACCAAATACAAATATTCCCCTCTGAAAGGTATTATTTTCGGTTCCTCCGGACAACCAGTCAGAACAGCAACGGTGTCAGATTGTAATCCACAACAAGTCAAAACATATTTGGCATGAATTGTTTTATCCTTGCTATCAGTGATAGTTACAGGATACTCAGCATTTTCAGATTCAAAAAACCTATTTAGTTCAAAATTGAGATAGCTATCTCCTCCACACTTTTCAAAATCACTAACATAACTGTTTGTAACAACTCCCCAATCCACAATCCCAGTATGTGGTGACCATATTGCTTGTAAGCCATTGCAATGTGGTTCTAACTCTTTAATTTCTTTTGAATCTAACAATTTCAGATCTTTGACACCATTTTTAACGCCTCGCTCATACAAGTCTAATAGTCTCCCAATTTCAGATCTGTCAGTGGCAACTATTAATTTTCCACACTTGGAGTACTTTATTTGTTTTTCATCTAAATATTTATACGATAAATTAAGACCTTCCACACAAAGTTTAGCTTTTAAAGAACCTGGTTTATAGTATATTCCAGCATGAATAACACCACTGTTATTTCCACTCTGATGAAAAGCAAAACGTTTTTCTTTCTCTATTAGAGCAATCTTTAACCCAGGATGTTGAAGAATTAGCTCTCTTGCAGACGCAGAACCGACTATCCCACCTCCGATTACAACAATATCGTAACATTTCTTTTTAATTTCACTGTACCTAGAAATAAATTAAAAAATAAATAAAAGGAAAATTAAAACCTTATTAATAAGGAAAATTTATTAATATAATCTTACATACCTACGAACTTTTGAAGCATATTTAGAGAAATGGTAACTGCTTAAAGTTAGCAGAGAAGCTTGTGACTTGCTTATTAGAGACATTGAATAAAAAAATGTATTAATAATAAAATGGACGATTTTGACTACACTTCACTTATTAAAAACAAATTACAATATTTAACATAACAATACAGTGATATCAAAAGGAGCAAGTTTTATTTACAAAACTACTTTATAAGTTTATGCACTACATTAGAAGAAATTGATAAGAAAATGACTGATAAAAGGAAAACAACAGACACAGACAAATATATATATTTTATAAAAATGTCAGTGTCAATGCCAAAAGACAAGGACTTCAATTCCAAAATAGAATAATGTAGGTCGTGATTGAAATACGATCCCATCCCACCAATATGAAAATCTAAATGTCTTTCTGTGTGAGTTTGTCAGTGTAATAAATAATTAACCTAATACTTAATACATTATATAATTTTTGTATATTTAATGAACGATACAATTAATACATTATCGCATTATAAATTATTTACACTGTACAGAAGATACAACCTGACAGTTTAAATTATAGTATGTTTACTAATGTTTTACAAGACGCTTTTAAATTTTCTTAGAAAAAATGGTATCTCCAAAATTTTTCTTAATTCATCATAACGAATACATATGAAATCCATAGAAATATAATTTAATTTAACATACATATCTATATCATAAAATAATGAAGGTTATGGAATAAAATCGCACGAAAACACTAATCATTATTATCTAGCTTTTCGTTCAAGATACGTTGCCAAATAGCCTATCTGAGCCCACTGCTGAGCCTAATCTCACGTGGAGAAGGTTTGAGCATTAATCACCACACAAGCTCAAGACGGGTTGGTAATGAAATTAAATCAAGATTTCCTCATCGTGTCTTCCTTCACCGTCTATCAGTGGTGTCTAAATACGCTTAGAAAGTACATATAATGACATAATAAAATATAACTTTTATAGGATTACACAGTTAAAGTAAAAGTATTTTTTTTAAATTAAAAAGTAGTTTTTAATATGGTAGCAATAGGTAAGTTGTGTAAATAACGAGAGTAAAATTCCCAACAAAATCGGTCCTGTCGTTCCTGAGATTTTTAAATTCAATAGTTACAGTCTCACTATATATAGGGTGACTGGTGAAATACTATCAATATTTAAGGAGAATACTCGGTACATGATTCTCATTCGAATTATGTAAAAAAAAATAGGTACTTAATTGTTGACCAAATTTCCGTATAAATAAATAAAGTGTGGACACGTTCCAAGTGTTCCAAGTGTGGACGCGTGCGGCGGCGTGGTGTTGTATCAGCACGCCGCCGCACGCGCGTGTGTGTGTGTGTGTGTGTGTATACCTAATCTGTAGGGTGTTCACACGATGCGTAATTAATTACATAACTTTTGGTTAACTTTACTTAGAAGTTTATTAATATTTATGTTATATTAATTTTTATTTTGTCATATATGATCGTCAAATATCACGTCCTCAAGTATCGATAGTAATTCACCAGTCACCCTGTATACGTAAAACGTTCAGATGGATACCAAGAAAATTCTTTCTTGGAGTTAAGTATACATGTTCATTAACATAATAATCTACCTGGCAATTAATTTTGTCTTAAAAATTTAAGTAAATTCTGATTACAAAATGAAATCTGTAGTTTTTGGAGGTCATTGTTAAGATTGAAGATCTTCTTTGAAAAAGAGTCCACCGGGAAGTGAGAAAGTAACAGAACTTTTAAGTAAACAATTTTTATTATCTTGATTTAAATATTGGAATTTGTTTACCTTTTCAGTTCCTAAGTTTTTGTTTTGGATTCTTGGCATCAAAGTTTTACATATTAGCGTTATATAAAAATATGAACTATGTATATAATAATTAAATCGTATATCAAATATTACATTAATAAAAAGTATTAGTGCTATTATCCTTTTTATAGTAAGCTGTAAAAAATTAAGATTTCAGTGACAGTGTAGTCTGTGATGCACAGATAAGTCGCATTAGTATATATTATATAGTTATTGAAAGAAGATAACTGTCACTAAAGTGAATGTAAATGTTTTTGTTTGAAATCGAAAAAGACAAGATCTTAAACTTGACCATAATCTAGTTTTATATTGATAAGCCGTAAAGGAAACAGAAGTATGGCCATAGCTCAATACAATTTAGTTTGGAACTCCTATAAGAACAACATTTGTAATGGATTCGCTATGTTGCAGCAAGTGTGTATTTTTTTTTCTAGAATATATATTTTTTAATTTTATGAAATTTAATAAATTTGATTGGGATGATATTGACTTAAAAATTTGTTAAGTATATTTCAAAAAATAATTTTGTAGAAAGCAGAGTTTGTGGATATGACACTAGTTGCTGGTGGTCATTTAGTTAAAGTCCACAAGAATATTGTAGCCCTGGCGAGCCCTTATATAAAGCACATGATACAATCAGCACCATGTGAACACCCTGTTATATTTTTAAGTGTAAGTAGTATAATATTGTTTTTATTGTCTTAATTAATTTTTCTTTTTGGAAATTTTATATTCATTTAATGTGAGAATATTTTCTTATTAGTACACTAATAGAAATATTTCGATAGTTGTTTATTTTTTCAGAGTATCACTCATGAGATTCTGTCATATATTTTAGAATATATATACACTGGTGAAGTTAATGTAGAAGTAGATAAAATCAAATCTTTTATAAATGCAGCTACAGAGCTTCATATTACAGGCATCAGTAGTGATCTACCACTTGGGGTGAGTAGTAACAATATTGTGTTATTCCATATAAATTTTAAAAGAACAAGTAATGTAAAATATTTGTTAGACTGTGACATGACAAGGCTATTATTTAATAATACTTCTTGCAGACTTCTGAACAAATTAATTCCACATTAGATAAATCCAAGAACACAGAGGAAGTCAGGTGATTAAATGAAATGATTATCTGGATTCTGTGAAATGTGATCGAATCTATCAAAAAATATTTTTTAAGGTCTGAATGTGCTGTGAACAACCATAATAAGAAGGATTTACCTACAATTGATCTAAGTTTTAATGAAAACGCTGTTGTAAATCAATTGGAGACAAATGCAAATAGTTTTAGTGAATGGTTACAAGATACTGATTCACAGAATGCAAATTTTGAATGCAATCATTTAGAAAATAAGACAGATACATTAGACAGTGTTAATGTGGAACAAACATCGCAACCAACATCCAAAGTTGAAATTAATATAAATGGTATGTTATATTTGTATAACAAGATATATTTTTGAAAGGAACTATTAGTAGATAAAAGTTTTATAAAATATACAAAACCATAACTTTTGTCTAAGAATCTGTTTGTATTTGTTAATGTTTTATGTCATTTTTATTTCATAAATCTATTTAATAATATTAATATTTTTTTAGGATCCATTCCTCAACAATACACAGTGTCAAAGAGAGGATCTTTGCAATTAATTCTAAATCGGTTCATTTATTGCATGCATCATCAGTCTTTGGGTGGAAAGAAGAGAAGGTGGCGATGCATAGACTATCGTTTGTTACATTGTCCAGCATACATTGACACAGTTAATGACCAAATAATGAATAGGTATTATTGAAACTTATATAAAAAATATTTGACACTACTTTTGCTTTGATGTTTAATGTTAAAGACCTTAATGCATTTTACATTCTAGAAAATTCTCTTAAATAAAAAAAATATATATATATATATATGTATATTTTTATTTGTTATTTAACTATAAAAATTTTGATAGTAGTATTTATTGGGCAATAATATATATTACATATATACAATTACGGTTATATTTCAGGCAAAATATTCATTGTCATCCATACCATGATGAAAAAATTATGAGGAATATTAAAAAGAATCTAGTGTTTGGTTCACTGAATGTTGCCATACAAAATTCTGGAAAATTACATGACACTAATAATGAAGAAATAATGGATGATAATGATTGAAATAGGTATAATCAAAAATAATATATGGATCCTATTTTATTTCCAAATAAATAAAGGTTAATGTCAATTCGTAAATTTATTTCTTGATTTGATTTATTTGTATTCCATGAGAAATAAATATGTTATTAATTAATATGTGTTATGACTATTCGTATATTCCTTTTTGTATACACATATTACACTCTCGTTAAGTAAGAGTTAGAACAAAGGGGCCGTTCAAGTATTACGTAAGCAGATTTATTACAATTATTTACCCCTCCATCCCCCTTGTCAGCAAAAGTAATCAAAGCTCTTACCCCCTCACCCCATGCTTACGTAAACATTTTCAATTACTCTATTTTTTTAATATAAGTCCAGAAAAAAAATATAATTGTATTTTTTTTATGGATCTACTCGATGTGACGATTAAAAATTAATAACTATCGATGACGTAATCGATACCTAGACTCCCCTACCCCCCATCTCATCCAAAATAAGCAAAGCAAAGACCCCCCGCCCCTCCACAGTGCTAACGTAATATTTGAAGGGCCCCAAATATAATGTGAACTTTAACTATTAAATAGTCGATAATGATCTTTTACGTGGTCGGCATTTTATATTGGCCAGACAGATTTGGTATATAACGGTAATCTAATTAGTTTCACACTTGACTCTGAATTCAGAGTCAAGTGTTTTGAAAATAAAGAAACAGATAATTTGAATCGATTTTGTAACATTATATGTTATTTCAGAACCCACATCCGTTTATTTGTAAAACTAACATTATTAATTGTTTATATTTATAACTACAAAACAATGAACAATATATTCAGTCAAGGTGAGTAGCAGATGACAAAATATATTGATAATCTTTAACTATATTATGTGAATGTCATAAACGTCAATATCAGGCTGTCAAAAATAAATGAGAAAATAATACACGAATGTAATGTCTGTGACATTTTAAATGAAATAAGCAAATTATTTATTTATTTATGTAGTTTATATCCATGTGAAGTAATCAAAATGGTACAGTCTCATTTTTCACTATCGTGGGATTCGTATAAGTCAAATCTGTCAACTGGATTCAGTGGTTTGCAACAGGTAAACAAACGAAATTTTGTGTTGAAAATATATGTGTAAAATTTTATTAAATATTATTTTTAATTTTACAAGAATGGGGAGCTTGTTGATATGACGTTGGCTGCTGATGGGCACTTTGTTAAAGTGCATCAGGTCCTAATAGCTTTGTCAAGCTCCTATTTAAAACAACTTATTTTATCAGCTCCGTGTCAACATCCGGTCATCTTCCTCAATGTAATGTATTTAAATTTATTTATTTCAGTAGTCAACATTAAATAAACTTTAGTAAATATTCTACAATTTCTTCAGTTACATTTTTCTTTGCAATGTCAGATCTTCCTTCAAACAGATTTGGAAAAAAAGTGTTAAACCTACAAATTTCCATTAGTTATATAATAAATACATATTAAGAGCTTGTATGAAGATTTATGTTAGCAAATGTTCATAATTAAGTTTTATGTATGGAAGTGCAATAAATTAAACCCAGTTTAATTCTTCATATTTCAATAGATATTACTTTCGTGAAATTTTACTGTCAACATTGCTGATATTTCAGAATGTGTCCAATACAACTCTAACATTCCTGTTGGAATATATATACACAGGCCAGGTATCGGTGCCTTCTAGTAATTTGTCAGCATTTATTGAAGCTGCGAAAGCATTACACATAAAAGGGCTCGAAAATGTTGTAAGTTAAATCTGTACCCTAATATTATAAAACAACTACACATCCTTACTTCAATTATTTAACAAAATAATAACATTTGTTTTATTTCATATTAATTCCAACAAAAGGTTTAAGTATTAATTCATGTTTTTTTTGTAGGAGGACAATAGCAAAGAAAAACAAACACCAATTAATGTAGATGAATGTAATATAAGCTCTAATAGAATTGCTGTTAAAAGAAAATCCACAGCACCTGATCAGGTAAATTAAATATTTAAAATATAATTAATAATTTTGCAAGCTTTTCTTCACTTTCTGCCTGTAAATTTGTAAATTAAAGAGAAATATATTTTTGTTTTCATCTTTGAATAAATACTCATGCCCCAGTAAATATATCAATGAGAAATGATTTAATAAGCAAAGGAATAAAAGAAATCTTATATTCCTTTGCTTCTGAAGGAAAATTTTGACTGCAAAGCTTTTTTTCTAAATTTTCCAATATGATTTTTTTAGTTTCATTTACCGGCCACAGCAAGAAAAGTTCTAGTAAAATATGGAGGAGCCACATCCACTGTGTGAGTCTACGTATTCTTATTATAACATTATTAAGTATGTATTTATATATACAAAGTAAAGCTTAGACCCACAAAAAGAACTTTACTTAAAAATATACTATAAAAAAAGAATTCATATTATTAAAAAGTGATAAAATAACAAGCATTTACAGTTGTCCCTAATTCTCCTCGAAAATACGGTTATTTTACTCATTCTGAACAAACTACTTTAAGGTTTGCACTTTGCACTATTCAAAAAATCCTGTTGTAATATACACTAACATATAAATATAACTACTTATTAGTTTTTAATGTTAGATAGCTTGATTTAAATCTTTATGTGACAATATTTTGTATGTTATGATATCTAATAAGACTTATGTTAAATTTGTAATATTGTGCAAACAACAAGATTGAAGTACATGATGGTCTTATAAAGCTGTTACGTTTCTTGAGGAAGTATATTACTATCGTCTTGTGGCATTGCCAAAAGTAACTTACTTTAGTTCATTTAGAACTTACTATAAGAGTTTGAATTAGATTAGTTAATTTTGCAATTTAAGGCATTTCAATTATTTTGACAAACATAGTATTCTAATTCATCTTAACACATAAGATTGTGAAGCAAGCTTGCAACATTACAAGTCACTTGAGTTTGTTTATGCTTTTTGTGTAGATTTTATTAACACATTCACAATAGCATCATAGACTTAAAAGTAATTTAGATGATTCATTGACTACATATAGATTTTTTATTGTTTACATTAAGTAAATTCCCTAAATTATTTGCAAAGTTTTTAAGAAATATATATTTTAAATATCGTAACAAATGTAGTTACCATAAATTTTGGTAGGTATGAAAATGTTTTAAATTTTAGTATATTGTCAATAATTTCATAACTAAAAATTACTAAATTATTTTGTGTTAATTTTTAGAATTGTGGAAAAGAAGAATCTGAATGAATCTATGGATAATGACGAAGTACACAACACAATGGACCATACTGTACTTGAAACAGATACTCATTTGAATGAGGAAACACAGAAGGATAAAGACAAAGGGGCAGTTCAAAGTTAGTATTAAACAATATTCATTATTTTTTTTATGTCAAAGGTGGCAAAAAGAGCAGACGGCCTACTTGGTGTAAGGTTGTACCGTCGCCCATGGACATCGCAACATGTTTGTTGCGGATGCGTTGCCAACCTTGTTTTTTTTTGGAATAGGGAGGGGTGGGAATAAGAAAATGGTAGGAAAGGATGGGAAATAGGAAAAGGGCAACCGGCTCTCTCACTCATCGGACGAAACGCAGCCTTTAAAGGCTACTTCACGCCGATTTTCTGTGAGAAGGTGGTACTTCCCCGGTCGAGCCAGCCCATGTTTGAGCTGTAGTAACTTGGCCACAGCTAGGCTCTACCACCTTTAAAAATTATTTTATATTTTACATCTGTAACATTACATAATTATAGTTTTTTTTTTAATTTAGAGTAAACTTTCTTCCCAATTTTATAAGAAATATATTATCTGTACAATCTCTATGATATACATAGAATAAAATTCTCTACTTAGCAATATCTCGACTTGAGTTAATTACTTTCTATCATATTCTAAATATGTACTTGCTTTCTTCTATTTTAACAATTGAACTTTAATTAAATCATAGTATTTTTAGCCCATATTTAAAAATTTTATATTTTAATGTTAAAAGTATTTTTCAAGACCTCATATAATTTTGATATTTCTTTTTTACAGTGGCCTCATCAAATTTACAATATACGGTTTCAATACGGGGTTCCCTACAAGTCATATTAAACAGATACATATATAATTTACACTCGTCTCAGTCAACCGGAGTACGTCGTTGGAGATGCTGCGACTATCGTAATAAGAAATGCAGCGCGTTTGTAGTCACACAGGATAATGTTGTTTTAAACAGGTGATTTTTTATTATTATTTAAACAATAAATATATTTCTTTTATGGCAACATTTTTGCTCAATTTTATACCATATATTTTGTTGTTTTTATTATTATTTAAACAATAAATGTATTGTTTACTGGCAACATTGTTTCATATGTTTTGCACTGAACTGTCAAGTTATAGAATTGTATTTTTTTGTAATGCTTTAAGTCGAAATTATGATTTTTATTTGTTGCGGTTGGGATGTCCGAATATCGAGTTCGGAATCGTTCGCCGCTTGAGGGGTGGATCGGATCGGATGATAATTCCTCCAATAGCAGGCGGCCGGTGATCCGATCCTCGGGATCCGTGTTCGTGGCGGGTCGTATCGTCGTTTTAGAATGAAACCACAACTTGTTAAGTAATGGCGGCAGAATCACTTGGTTTGTATGACCACGTGGTCCCTAGTCACTATCTTGAAAGCGCGGTTCTTCTTTGTTCGGGTTCTTCACTGTTTTTCAAAGCGTATGAGATGTCTTCACGAGATCTGTCGAAAAAGGGTAACTCCGTTACATAAGATGGCACCGAAGCCCCTCCTTTCGGTACGGATTGTATAGCCCGTATAATCGCTTCTGCCAGGTCTTTAGTTCCGGCGGGTTGTTGGTCTGGCTTGACCGCTGCCGACGACTGCGTTTGGATACACTCTTTTTCGGGAGTTTCCATAAGTTCCTTCGGGAACGCGTGGGCATCGTGCTCCTTCGGGGGCACGGTATCGGCGGTCTCCTCCAGCCATTGACGAACGTCCGCCTCTTTATTCCTCGGGTCTTCAGCGTCTGATTCATCCTCTATATCACTATCTTGCAAGCGCGGTTCTTCTTTGTTCGGGTTCTTCACTGTTCTTCAAAGCGTATGAGATGTCTTCACGAGATCTGGCTGGTGACTACTGATGATGACTACTGATAACTGATGACTGGTGATGACGACTGATGATGACAATTGACGACGGATGACGACTGACTGACTACTGACGACTGGTGATGACGACTGACTGACTACTGACGACTGGTGATGACGACTGACTGATGACAACTGACTGATGACTACTGATGACTACTAACTATTCGACTCACAGCGGCAGTTTTTTATATACGTTGCGCGCGCGCACCTAGTACCGCTGTGAGCCAGCGCGGATGCCCCGCCCCCCGCCAAGTGACCCTACCGCCGTTCGTTTATTGGTCAATACATTTATCTTAAGTTTGACAATAGTATACTGCGCTCTTGCAAGAGACGCTCATTAGGGATTTTTACACGTGTTGCGCACCTGCAAGAGTCGCTTTCCTTTTATTAATTATACAATACAAATATTAGCCTAATTCCTTATTTCTTACATTTCTTATCTCTTAAATCTATTATTAACTAAACATCAGTTGCGTCGCCGACATTATTATTACTTTATCAATGTCAACAAAAGTTATGTTTCTAAAGCCGTCATCTTTCCAGATTAGTAAAATTAAGGATAGATTTGTTATTTTTTTCATCTCGAGTTTATATATGTATATTTAGCATTGTAAAAATTACCACTGTCTTGTACTAATTCATTTTTATTACAATATAATTTACTTTTTTTATTCTAACAGAGCGAATCCCCACAACCATTCGTTTCACGATAAGAAGATTCTGGATAAAATTGAAAAGAACGCTATCTACACGGCCATAGACGACGTGAAAGGTGTCATTGACAAGGAGAAGCCCAAAGACAATCTGCCAATGGAAAGCGAATTTGTAGGACTTTCATTTAATACGGAATTAGACGATCTAACGAATGATCCGAAAACAGTGTCATCGTATAAAGTAACTTAATTATAAATATTTAGAAAATAAAGATTTTAGAGCTTATATGTGTCGTTTGGTATTTTATTTTATTATGGTTTGGTTCTATACTATTCAGTGTGCTAATTAATTTATATGATAAACCGTAATTATAAAGGTATTTCCTTTTTTAACTGTGAAATTTTAGTGCTAGTTTCTTAACAACTATTATATTAACAACTATTTGAGCATTAAAGAATTCAACTAAATTCTTTATGGCAAATATTTTCAAACTAGTAGGTCTATGTGAAGTTAATTGGACATTTGACAAAATAGAATCTAGCTCTAAAAATCCTCATAATTAAGCCTTGCTGTAAAATATGTACTACATACTCACGAAAAAGAAACAGACATATGTACATCAGTATTATAAAAACCTTCCGATAACAATAACAGTGTCTACACTGTTAAAAATTGTCTACAATTTTTAACCCTGCACTAATATGGTAAGGAGAATCGTAATTTATTTAATACAGTTATTAATAGTTTATACCAGATATTCACATAATGAAGAATGCTTCTTAACCTACCTGTTTCATCGGAAAGTTTGTTTATCACATTACTTTCATAACTCATCTAAATGAAATATAAAAATTCTGAATATTTTTGTCAAAGTCACACTTACAATATATGTAGTAGTATTTTTACTGTTCCTTAACTCTATTTGAGTAATCACATTCAAATATCTTTCAAAATCTGGCAGACCTTTTATATGGTTATATCTCAGTTTGTAGTTTCATTGCTGCACGTGAAACTCATTTCATGAACTAAAAAGCGTTCTTGTGTATGGAAATATTTCAAAACTGGTGGTTTTTTTTAATTCATTTGACACTCGGTGGTATGTGTTCAAGGAGCTGTTGCCACACAAATCAAAGGGTCGCATTAAATTGTGTAATATAAGCCAGTCGATGTCCACACTGAGAGTACTATTTAAAGTGTTGTATGTAGTATAAATCTATACTAGTGTAGATTTTATTGCTCGACTCATTTGTTCGATTTAATACTGTTGAATTTAAGCATGATGATTAATACTATAACCTTTTCCACGGAAAAAAAAGCTTTTGATCAGCTGTGGACTCCGATAGACCGATGGTGAGCATGATGATGATAACTGTCATTTTACCCGCTTTAAGGTGGAAATGATGCCAGTTAGAGCATCTTTGAAATCACTCCAGCCGTTTCAAAGATTATTTGTAACAAACATACGAATATTTTTTTTTTGTCACATATAAGTATATGTACGTGATGTATATTATACCATGTTATGTTAATACTGTGTAAATGCATATGTATTTTTTCATATTAACTTCATCTTTTATTTATTTCCATTGATTTTATGTATTTTTTATGACGATTAGAGAATATTTTGCAGTGTTATTTCGTTAGAAACTGGACGTAAAACAATTGAATATTGCTACAGAGATATAATATTATTCATTCATGTATATGCAAGTATTCATTTAGAATAAATTATAATTAAACTTATCAGTGAATTAGTTAATTGTCAGTTTAGTATAACAACTCGATAAATAACGACACAATGATTGGTTTTGTGTACCATTTATATGTACTAGTGAGCATGGTTTTGTGCAATCCTATACAATATAATTATTCATTACAAGATTACAGTAATAATCCCGCGGTCAAGAAATTACAGGAATATATCAGGATAGACTCGAGCCGTGAAGAAAATGTCGGTAAGGCTTAGGTATCTGGTACAAATGTTTATTTTTTACTATAAAGATAGCCATTTTAAGGTTGAAAAAATAAAAAATATTTTCACATCTCGTCTGCCCGTGATCACGGTTGCTGTAAAGCAGCCGAAACGTCGGGAGTATGTAGTCTATAATCAAAAATAGAAATCGCGTACATCCGAAAAATATAAGTTTCTTTTAAATATTTTTTTATATACAAATCTAAGAGCAGATAGTACTAAATTATAAGATTTTAGTTACAAAATGTGATGTCACTGCAAGACATTTGTTTATTTAGGTGATATCTAAATTACTTATTCTGTCAGATTACCGTTGCCTAGGGTTTTGTTGTATCATTAATAAGAGATTTAATTCTATGTGTTTAAGATCCCTTATTCACTGTCGACTGGCAACGTTGGAACTACTTCCGGAAAATTCCCTTTCGATAAAAGAAAAATTAAAACCTAAAAAAAAATTAAAAGATACCTATCCGCCAGTGACATTCATGTTAAGATTGGTCCAGCCGTTTTAGAGATAAGCCTTAACAAATAGATAGACTGACAGAAATTAAAAAAATTATAATTATGCAGGTATATTTACGTTCATATAGTCTTAGTGAAAAATTATTAATTTGCACTTACAAACAGACGATTTAATTTTATGTACTAGTACATAGTATAGAGTGTAGGGCATAGATAATTAATTATAATTCAATTCAAATATATGGGTACGTATGTTGTGATTCTGATACTGGTACAATTTTCTTTATCACATCAATAATTATTATCTATGACAGGGCCGGCCAAGCCATGGCCCGCGGGCCGCGTGCGGCCCGCGTTTCGGAACATTGCGGCCCGCAAAATCTTTTTTATATATTCTTTGTTTAAAAACATCAATGAGCAAATAATTTTTTCGCGATGAAATTCAAATTTTTTAAAGGGTATGTTCGATCACGATGCACACATCATTTTTTTGGACCACCTCAAATACATAGACGAAATAATCATCGAATTCGAGCGGCGTTTTGCAGATTTTCAAAAAATTGAGAGTGATATGGCACTCTTCACTAATCCATTAACGATTGTAGTTGAGAGTGTGAAGATTGATTATCAACTAGAACTGTGTGATCTGCAAACAGACCCCTTTTACAAGGGCAGAACAAAAACAGGGATAGATTTTTTAAGCTCCTCGCTGAACGTTTACCAAAACTGGCGAGTTTCGGGCAAAAAATGGGCTCGATGATGGGCAGTACCTACTTTTGTGAGAGTGCATATTCAACAATGAAGCTAATTAAATCGAAATACAGGTCTTCAATGACAGATACTTTACTTAAACATGCACTGCTCCTAGCTACTACTAATATTGAGGTTGATATTGACAAAATTATAAAAGACAAACTAATGGAAAAGTAGTTAATAAAATTACGATATTATTATTACGAGCATTTTCTTTTTATAAATATTTTGCGGCCTACCAATGTATTTAATCAATTTTATTGGCCCTCGGTCCCATCTAGTTTGGACACCCCTGATCTATGACATACATTCTATTAGTTTGAACCAATATTTAATTAAGGCGTTCTTTAAAGCATATTATTCATAGGTGTAGTGAAAATTTGCCAATGTCTTGTGTCCCGCAGATGTATTGTATGTTTATACAAAGTTCTTGTCAATTTTTACTTTTGAAAAATAAAAAAATATAATAGAGTTATACTTGTTAATAAGTAAATATAAATGTTAAGTGTAGAGGATATTAGGTGTTTGAATTGAATTAAATTTCTTAAATATGATAACATTATTCATACTATTAATTGAATTAGTACAGAAGTACATTGAACTTACATATATTAACATACTCTCTGTGCATGTAAGCTATGTATTACTATATCCTAATTACGAATATGCCTTGTTAAACTCGACATGGACAGCTTCCAATTCATGAATTAATATGATAGTATCTGTGTAGGTATAAGAAAAACTGCTAACTAGACAGTTAGAAGCTTTTCTTTGCATTCTTTTTACTTATTTTATTACTTGTATTATTCTATGTACTCTGTATGCAATTAAGCAGTGCAAACTGATGTTAAAAGCTCAATTTAGTATTATTCGTTTGAAAAAATAAAAGTCACATAAATCTTCCACAGAACTAATAGTTGACTTCTGGCAGAGGCAGGCAGAGGATGTTGGTCTTTCATTTTCGGTGTACAGACCAGCTGTGTTGCCTATATGTGTACTTACCTTAATAGGTAGTAAGCCTGACCTGCCTAGCATTATGCTAAATCATCACGGAGATGTGGTCCCAGTATACCAAGTATGTATATATAATATAGAGCTTACTATAGCAATATGATTAAATTTATTTATACATTTTTACAAACTATGTTTGAATTATCAAATTCAAGTGTTTGTTGGTGTGTGTACAGGTGTGTGTGTGTGTGAGTACTTGATGCGTATGTGTGTGTTGAATGTTGACCTAAAATAGAAATCAAAGCATCAGTTTCAATAACAATTAAAACTATTATATTGTTTTCATTTGTCACGACAATCTTATAACTACAATACATAACTGTCAATATCAATCACTGAAATGTTAAACATTTTGGTATTATAAAAACTGTCACTGAATGTCAGTCGTGGCGTGACATGCGGTACCCTGGAGTTTACACATTCGAATCCTTTTGGAATCAAATGTTATTAATAAAATCATTTTAATATTTAGTCAAAGGTTATTTAATACTAAAAACATAATTAAAAAAGGCATGACATATTTTTAAAAAGTGAAGCAGGTACTTAAGTATAAATCTGTTTTGAAATGAATATCTAATTAAATAAAATAGAGAATTATAATGTTATCACATAAAGTTAAAAAAATTCTTTACATTATTCAAATTGGTCTGTATCTTAATAAGTAAAGTATTAATAAAGATAATAATAATTTATTATAATAAACTACTAAATCTGTTTGCGTCATTTTAATAAGGCTATTTTCATGTAGAGCATGTGGAAGTACCCTCCATATTCGGCACATATTGATGAAAACGGAGACTTATATGGACGAGGAGCCCAAGACACGAAAAGTGTTGGAATACAATATATTGAAGCTGTCAGAAGAATAATTAAAAATAATGTAACGTTAGAAAGGACGTTGCATCTTACTGTTATGCCAGGTACGGAAATGGATTATTTTTTTAATAAATTATTACGAAAAAAAAACTTGTATTATCGTAGAGATCACATTATGTTTTTACTCTCTATTTACAAATTTGAATTCATCAAACTAGATAGATATCAATTTTTATTTTAAAATATATTATGTGTCTTCTTCTCCTGCCTGGCAATTTCCCAGCTTTAGCCAGGATCTGCCTTACATGTTGTGAATAGTTTTGGCTAATTGTTTTTACGACCGGCCGCCTGCCTGACATCAACCCTCATTGGGAATGCATCAAATCAGTGATGTCTAAATACTTTTAGAAAGGACATATGAATCGGAAAAATCAAATTGGTACTTGCCCGGACCATGATCGAACCCGCGCCCTCATGCATGAGAGGCGGGCTTTTTAACCACTAGGCCACCACTGACTTATTATGAGTACTTTTAGTTTCAAAAGTGGAACTTTATTTAAAAGAAACAAATCAACGTGAAATCGGTCTATTTAATTACAATTTACAATTAAACAAAAAGTTCTACCTAATACAAATACTGCGAACTTCAATAATTAAATGAGTTTAACACAATTAACAAATACAAAATGGCTTACGTGACCCAACAACGGCCAACACTGATTATCACTAAAACGTCCGTACACTACGAGAGCCCGCCGAGAGGTGAGCCTGATTCTCTGTTTAGCTAGCAGCTAGCATTGAGTGACGCCATGGTGACGCCTACTTCGATCACATGTGGTACCAGCGAAGAACGGCGCCAGACCGTCGCTACTCAAGTGCACACCATGTGTTGTCACTTGTCAGCAACTCACGAAATTCCTTACAGTACATATATACAAATAATATAAATTATTTTTCACAGATGAGGAATACGGCGGTAGCAAAGGTATAAAAGCTTTTATGTTGACGGATGATTTTAAATCATTAAACATTGGGTTCGCTTTAGACGAAGGATTTACTTCTGAAGATGACGCAATGCTCGCGTCTTATCAGGATAAGAGACCATTTCGTAAGTTTTATTTCATATAATGTTAAAAAAACACAACAGATAGTCAAAATCAGCAGACAGGTTTTTCAAATTTTTCTATCTCTTTGAAAATGTTTACAACTTACAAATATAACCATCACTTCTAACATGTAAAATCTATGATTTGTTCATATATTAACGACAAAATAGGTCTTTAAAAAATTTGTTATTAAAATATATGAGAAAAGTTTTTTCTTTACTAGAGGTGCGATTCAATATTGTCGGCCAAGGTGGTCATGGTTCAGCATTGGTGAACGGAAGTGCTATAGAAAAGGTAATGTTTCTAAACTTATAAATATTGATTAAATATTTGCTGAACCAATTTATATAGGGTTGGATAAATAATAAAAAATAATAAATTGGAATAAATGAAGTGATGGTATTCTTCTTTTATTCGAATGTTATGTATTTAAGCTTGTGTATTAAATCTAAAACCTATACGGGTAGATCCAAGTGGTCCAATAAATTAGATCCTATTAATTGGGCAACTGTGAAAACTAAGGAAAAGTTAACGTACGGTTGTTAGGAACTGTTGCACACACAAATTAATATTTTTTTCTTATACAACTTAAACATCAGAATAAGACATAGCCTATCAAGATGTAACATTTGTATTGTGTATGAAGTACCACCATAGATGTCGCTGCAAGTTGTGTTGTCACGTCATGTATGTGTTTGTGTAATGTGTTTTTCTAACATTCATTTCTCTGTGAATTAAATTCTGGAGTCCAAGTGGACGAAATTTTGTGCGAAAACTGTTTCATTATATTTTAGAAATATGTAAACATTAAATATACTTTTATATGATTATTTACTAAAATATTTCATACAGATAGTAAATAATGTCAACAGTGTATAGTGGTAATTTTTCAATAATTTTGTTTATGATATATTGACAAATATGCTTTTAATAGAGTAAATGATTCAGTGAGGAATAGCTTGTGATCTTGCATCACATATCTATACTAATATTATAAAGCTGAAGAGTTTGTTTGTTTGTTTGTTTGTTTGTTTGTTTGAAAGCGCTAATCTCCGAAACTATTGGTTCGAATTGAATAATTCTTTTTGTGTTAGATGGTCCAGTTATCGAGGAAGGCTGTGGGCTATATAACATCACGCTACGACCAATAGGAGCAAAGATATAGTGGTAAAAGTGTAAAAAACGGGAGAAATTATTTCATCTTCGAAGCCTTCCTTTGCGTGCGCCGTGAAAACGGTTCAAGATACACAAAAAATATGTATTAAAGAATAATGGCTCTTTTAATGATCTAAAAAACAGTCCGCGACAGTATATGTCTATCTTTTAAGATTAACTCACAAAAACCGTTTTTATGGTACCTAATTTGGTCGAAATAATTTGTTTAAGTTGTATCAACATACTAATTCATATTAATCTTTATTCTAATAAACAAATAAATATGTTCTTGGTGAAGAGTACTTCATTGTGAATAATAAAAACATAGGTTTTATCCTGAAAATTCTACGGGAACTCGATCATTCCGAAAACCCCGCAAGAACGGGAACTATGTGGGAAGAACCAAAAATCTGCCGGAAGTCATTATTCCACGCGGACGTAGTCGCGGCAAAAGCTAGTAATATATAAGAAGCGTTTACAGTCCATCCTATCGCGTGCAACATTTTTAAATCACAATTTGAGAAACCGCGTATGTAGTTTGATAATACAAACTTGTGATAAGGGTACGGGACATTTTCAATACAATAGCCAACAAGTGACGTAAATGTGTTTGTCTTTAACTTTTACATGTCTTTTGTACATTGGTAGTTAGGTAGATGGCGTTTTAATTCAATAAATTATATTTTATTTTAAATTTACCTAATCTGTGTCTTTGTTGTTTGCTTCAATATTTTATTATGTATGTATTTTGTTATATATAGGTATTACCTTGTGTTTTTGCTTATATTTTTTTGTTTTAAGGTGCAATATTTACTGAACACCGCCTTAGAATTCAGAAAGGAACAGTTGAAAATAAGAGACGCAACTACAAAACTCGATTACGGATCATACACTACTATTAATATTAATATGATTGAGGTATGTATTCATTTCATATATATTTGTATAAGTTAAGAAATAATTTTATTTTTTATTTATATTTCTTATTGAGAAAATTATAGCAAAATGTACAATACAACATTTTAAAGGATATTTATATAAAGTTTGATTTTTTTTTAAGAAGTTCCAAAAAATATATTTTAACTAATCTTAGAAATAATAAAATAATAAGAAATGCTGACTTGGACATAAAATTCTGTTGATTTTTTGAATTTTTAAGTGGAGTCATGTCAACAGTTTATTTTTCGATTATTTCTTATATACACGTGTTTTTAATGTCACCTTGCAAATATGACTTTTTTAAACTAGACACCAATTTTTTTAAACGAATCCAATTTTTTTTAATTTAAAGTTAAATTCAAATTTGTTTTTTGAACAAACTTTTTTGATAAGGTTTTTTCATACAGGGAGGCGTTGCTCCGAATGTAATTCCTAAAAATGTTAGTATAGTTATGGACATACGATTGGCAACATCAGTGACTGCCACAGACATGCAAGCTTTGGTAAAATAAATATTAATGATTTAATATATCTCCTCCACTCTAGACAACACTGGTAGAATCATCTACATATACTATTGGACATGCCTTAGAGATGAGAATTGTGGCACTCCGAAAGAAAGAAAGGAAACAAAGTTTCGGTCTATCTTTATCTCTCTCAAAAGTTATGAGCCCCTTCTGGATAATTTATATGCCGTGCTATCTATGAGGAAAGAGATAGTGCTAGACCGTAAGCATAGGCTATCTCTCTCATTCTATTCAAACCAAAAAATTACTGCAGATAATACGCATATGGCACGTCCATTAGCATTTGTCGATGGGTAGAATATACTTAGCACGTCTTTGCACAGAAAACGCTATACGTATTTTAAACAATCAAACAATGCCAATTACGCATCACCTACATTTATAAATATTGTTTAAAATAAAACTACTTGAACCGAAACTTTTTCAAACGAACATTATTAATCTTCTTCGACATTAACAAATCTTATCAAATTACCACATGACAAATAAAATATATGTCTTTTAATAAATAAGTTACTGCCAAAATATTTGTTTTTTTTGTCTTTTTTTAGTTGGAGTCCTGGTTATCAAATCTCGGTGATGATTGCACCATGGAGTTCCTAAGACGAGATGAGTATTCACCAGCGACAGCTGTCGATAGCACCAATCCATTCTGGATAGCGATGAAGGATGCATTGAATAATCGGTAATAATTACTATATTATTATAATTTAAAAAAAACTTATTTTACATATCAAATCGATTATCAATATTATAAAACTAATGTCTTTTGTTTTGGTATATAATTAAATATGAATATCGTCCTTACAAATTCCTTTGGTCCTGAATATTGTCTAAAGAATAAAATTTAAAGTCCGTTACTATTTGAATTGAAGTCAGTGGTGGCCTAGTGGTTAAAGGGCCCGCCTCTCGTTGCCGAGGGCGCGGTTTCAAACCTGGCAAGTACCAATATGATTTTAGACATCACTAACATACCTGGAAACCTGGACTTATATGTAGTTTCACAATTATAAGTTTGAAATCACCAACCCGTCTTGAGCAAGCTTGGTGATTAATGCTCAAACCTTCTCCATGTGAGAAGAGGCCTTTGCTCAGCAGTGGGCTCTGATAGGCTGATGATGACTATTTGAATTAAATATTAAGTAAAACTTCTCACAAGTAATAGTCTTTTCAACCTCATCATCTCATTCCACTGCTGAACTGAGGAAAATTCCTTATGAAGTAAAATCTTGTTATTCTTTATGATATATGTAGTTAAAATGTAATTGAAGTAATAAAAGTAATTAATTATTATTAACAAAATATAATTGTTACTTTTTTGACTATATATAAACCAAACTATCAGTATAGTTAAAAACTGAATTAAACTGAAATGAAGAACTAAAAGAAGTGCAAATAAAAAAACTATAAAAAAAACTTTTTTTCTACTCTGCCAATACCACACATTAATTAGTTTACTTTAAAAATAATAATTATTATTATTGTTAAAAATATCCTTTCTTCTCATTGTATTTAACATAAAAAGATAGAATACAATCCAGATACGAGTGCAATTATATCAAATTACTAATTTATATTTTTTTCAGTGGCATCACAGTCATACCTGTAGTTTTACCAGCTACATCGGACATGTTGGTTTTACGAGAGAAGTTCTCCATACCAGCCATTGGATTCGCTCCCAGAAATAATATGAAAAATAAAATTCACGACGCCAACGAATACATACCTGTTAGTAACTTCCTCAATGGAATCGATATTTATTACGATTTAATACAAAAACTTGCCAACATAAATCAAAATAGTTGACGTATTGACAATAAAACTTTCATCCAATGTAAAAGCTATAGAATTATATTTAAATGTATATTGTGATGTAATAATATAAATTTGTGACGTAAATTACGCAATAAAATTAATGAAAATTATGTACTTATTTTATTTTTATGACATAATTAAATGAGATCAAAAGCGAAGTGCGAATTAATTGGCGCGGCTCGTTTCATTTAAGTTGATACAGACGGCTGTACCAACTCAGGCACTTCTCAGTAATGGAGCTCCTTCCGTACGTGCCCTAACATTTTTAAAAGGACTTTTTCGCGAACCAGCGCACCCTGTTTGCTGAACGACGGATTTGAGAATAGTCACGCTTTTAACGTACAAATGAATGCTCCGGAATAATCGGGATCTCTGAGCAAACCGTTTAGAGCTCGATTGAAGAACAAAAAAAAAATGCGCGTTTATTCAGAAAATTGCTGGGATTAGATGCGTGTTTTATTTACACGGATTTTTATAATATTATTATAATTTGATTTAATTGCATTAAAAAGGAGTATGAAGTATATTAAAGCTTTAAATTATGTTTATAATTTTTTCTATTCCATATATCTATTAGAAATAAAGAACTTTTAGATTGAATTATATCATAGTATTTGAATGTTTATTTTTATAATAATACCATTTAGCTGTATAATAATTATTATAAATATATATTTTTCGTTGCATAATGATGTCTCTTTAATTACACGCAGAATTATTTCAGACAATATTTGTATATTACGTTACATTTATTAAGTAGGGTTAAATAATAATTGAATCAGCAACCATTCTTACAGATGCACAACGGAGTGCTGGAGGCGTGGAAGCGTTAATTGAAATAAATTGTCACGGCTGAATGTCGCCGGCACATAAATCAGAGTGCCGCGGGCTACCAACTAAGTGCCTGCTACTAACGACATAGCAAATATACATACAGAGGAGACAGATATTTAATTATTACAGTAAAATCTAATATTATTATTAATATTACAGTCTTTTTTGCTTGTAATACCAACGTGAAATTAATTAATGAAACCTATATCTGATATATAATTATTTCGATTAATACTGAAAACGTAAATTTATTTTTTTAAATCTTTATTTAAGGACTTGTTTACAAAAGAGAAACATGTTGTCCTGTTTGGACAACTTACATATATCTTAACAACTACACATATATTCTTATATCATAAACAAAAATAATTACAACAAAAACAAACATAATTGAAAAAAAAACCCTAATTTTACGAATGTTATTAAAATTGTAATAGAGTTTTATTTATACAGAATTTAAATTAATTTTCAAATCTGTTTAATGCAATTAGTTCTATATAATAATAATTATTAATTTGTTTGTCGTGTCTGGTAGTTTTGTAGGTGTACACAGCAGAATGACGCTTTAAGAGACACCGCGAGACGAATTAATTTAAAGGCGTCGAGTACGCGATTTTTCGTCGCTGTACTCATTTGTCACCGGTGTAGGTGTACATCACACCGGTAAAAGCATTCATACATTCACTTGTAAAAACGGATAAGGTATACCGGTTGATGTATAGTAAATATTAAAAATAATATATAGAAGATTATATATTTTTCATTATTTTATTGATAGTTTTGCATTGTGACTCAAATTAATGCTGTTTCGTATTATACTTAATACTCAATCCTATTCTATTGCGTTCTATCTAAATATTTATATTGTTATATCACATTTACTTTTTTAATTCGTTTCAGAGACCTGAGTACGAGTTAAAAATGCCAAAATAATTGACGTTTTCTATTGCTGTAGGATAGAGAGATAAAAATATTAAGAAATCTTAAAATTATTTACGTTTATTTGAAAATGCAAAGCAGGGAAATTATTATTTTCATTAATTGGATGAGAATCACACATAGATATGTAGTAAAACATATCACGAACAATTTATGTAACGGTCCTCAAAGTACTCTTTATGAAATGTAATGGCCTTCATAAATATTAGCATTCATTGTACCTACGAAATATAATGATAATATTTGTACAATATCCATACACTGAAGAAAATTAATTAATATAAAATAATATACGAAGATTATTTAAAAGTATATAAATGTATCGAATAGATAAATCGGTGTATACTAAAACTGAACAAATCACGAATTTATTAAGTGCTCATCAGGAGTTGTTCAATTCCATAGACAAACAGGGTTTAAGGGGATACTTGCTGACAATGGTTCGGTCACGCGCTCTTTATTTACTAACCCGTGACACTAACCCCCGCCTTATTTTTATTCCATATGCTATTTGAAAGGAACAATTCCTTTACCAGCATTCGATTTAAAATTTCATAAGTGTTGTTTTAAAATAGCAGTTATTAAATTGAATTTTATGTTCTTTAACGTGGGATATTCACACGATGTATTGCATATATAATAATAATGATCTAGAATTGAAAATAATATGGAGTTAATTAAAATTAAATGTACTTGTGATTTTAATATGTTAAAATTATACGCGTTATTGAATGTAAGAAATGAAAGAATGAATGCATGAATGTAATGAACGATAGCCTGTCAGTTGACTCATACTAATTTAATAGTTATATTTATAAATATAATATTAATTGATTATCTATTCTAATAGTATCTATACAATACTAATATGAACACAATGTGATTCTTTAAGTACTTCTAAAATAATGCCCAATTAAGTTATTTTATTGGAATTAACTGTATGATTCAATCTATACATTTCCACACTAACCCCTCAAATTAAGGTCCTTATAGACGTTACTAAACACTAACACGTGTCGGCGATTATTCTAGAACAAACGTCGCTTCTATAAAAACATTTCTAGTGATTTATAATGATAATAGCGTTGACAGTAACAGCGTGTGTGTGGTATTAGTGTTAAGATCGTTTAAATAAACATTACATACTTATTTGTTAACAAAAAGATACAAAGAAAACGTGTAGGTATTGAATTTAAAACTTGGAAATTAGTGGAAATTAATGCTTTTTATCTTAGTGTTTTCAGCCTCGTAAGAATTATTCTGACAAAAATACTTAATTATATTCTCGAATATAATATTAGATAATGTCGTTTTTTTTTTCAAAAACGTAGAAGTAAAATGGCTACACTGTTTTTATTATTCCACTATTATAAATATGTACTTATTTCATGTTACCAATGTAAGGAGGTAATTGTTTTTCTTTCTGAATAATACAATATTTTTCTTGATTAGCCATTTTTGAAAGAAAACTTTTTTGTTATGTAAATGATATCTTTATCATAGGTATATGAATGTTTTTTCTATTGTTTTTGTTTATTTCATCTTTTTTATTATTGTATAAAATTCAAGAACCTATAATTATTAAAAAGATCTGAAATCATGTTCATATTATACTGTAATTTGCAAATTTGGTATCTGCAATTCTTCATTTTAATATAAGAAGTATATTTTACAAAAAAAAGTAATAACTATACCACGTAAAAATATAAAATAGGAATCTTTTACGTATGAGACAAGACGAGACAGAAGAGAATTTTTTTTGAAACAAATACGTACATGACAATCTATTTTCAGAAATATACCTTTTATAGGTACTTGATATTATCATAATTGATTTAATTTAAAATTCCTGTGAACGAAAATTTCAATATATTTATATTTATAAAAACGTATTTACGTTTTTACATCTAAGTTTGTTTTATCCCTGTCGTAATCTGTTGAATGTTAAGCATACATATTTTTGTCAGACGTAACATCCTAAACGTCCCATCGGATTTCCACGCGGACGGATCCCGGTAAATCGATTATTGTTAGTTAAATGTAAACAAGGTCACTTATCCGACCGGACGTGTGTTAGTCTGATATATTATCTAAACGATCTTGCGGTTACCGACGGCGATATAGTAATAAGCCGTAAGTCTACGTCTCACGTGGCATTTTCGCTTCGTAGCTCGTTTCCAATTCAAAAGCTGTACGTAACGCCCCCTATATAAAAGGCACCCCGCCATTGGTCGTATACACCGCCCAGCCAATTAAGGTTCTGTTCTCACCCCTGGATCTTACTTGACATTTTAATGTTTACTGCCCTGTCGTTAGACTGAAATAAAAACTTCTATCTCGACACAAAAAAAACAGAGACGTTCCAAGGAAAACTGAGACGCATTTCTTTTACGTCTACTTTTGTTTTTTTGTTTGCCAGTACGTTAAATAGTTTTAATATTTAAAGCTATTAAACGGTTGATATAATGCTAATAAAGAAAATAACATAGAATATAGAGCATAATAAAAAAGTTATATGAATATTATATACGTTAACATGTAACATAGATTGGTAGCCGTTGATACTGTGACAATGTAGCCTGTGGACCGAGACACAAGATGGGATCGCAGCCATCTCTCTCCCACCAGCTTCATCCCCGTATCTCCATCCCTCTCGGGGGTGGGACTGGATGTAATCAGGGGATGATGTGACTCGCGATCTCCGCAGCGGCTTCAAAGATCACAATTATCAGACCAGTCTGTCGAAAGCCGCGAATGAGTGGCGAAGTCATCATAAAAAAGTCACTTCAACTTTAATATATGTTTTACATTTTACATGGACAGTGATCAACTATCGTTATAAAGTGTTCTATTATGATAGTTTTGTAATATTTTTTTAATATAGCTTCCGTTTAAAATGTGCAAGAGTTAAATGTGATTTGTTTTCCTGAAAGTCAATAGTTCAACCGTCGAGCTGTCGGCCTTTTGGGAAAAGCATAGGGTTACGGCTGCGGCCTTTCGTAGGATGGGAACAGGTAGGTTATAATTAAGAAGAAAATCAGTTTAATTAAAAAAGTGTTTAAGTTTTTTTAAATATAAATATTATATTTCATTGTATAGTGTTCTTCTCGCTTACGTTTTAAGTGAATATTGATTGGAGTTGGCTTCCATTAATGTAAATATATAGTGCTAGTTTATTATCAATGAGGGTAGAAACATTTTTGTCTATCTATTAACACGATTTTAAAGCTTTACTTTTTTATTTAAAAAACGAAATAATTCAAGACAAACAGAGATCGATTCGCAAAATATAAATGACAACAACATTATCGAAATCAAAATAAAAATTAATATTACTTAAATATTTTGGATTAACAATTAAGATATATTAAATGTAAGTTTAACATCTTTTGTAGCAGACAGAAGTAAAATTAACAACAAAGTGAGATCATTAAAACGCAACAAATCTACATCCCCGAATGTAACTTAGGGAGGAACCCAAAACTTGGTGAATTTACGCTCATGCAAAACTGTAAGGAAATACAGTGTGATCAAAATTTCAATTGACATTATACAGAATAAGCAATATATTCTTTGGAAGTCAAACTTGCTTTTAAACTCAGTGAACAATATTTTACATGCATTAAAGAAGATTTCAAGAATTTTAAATAAGTATACACCTGCGATTCTTTATACCTAAGTACTAAATATTTAATTAATTTGACGAAGAATTACTGAATCTGTTACATTTGTAAATACTTTTATGAATTATTATCTTTGATTATTCCTTCGTTAAAAGCAATATTGTCTTTACACCCTGTAGTTGTAAGTTCAAGTATAAATATTCCCTAAATTGTAGAGTCATTCAACGTCCCACATCTTAAAGTTGGGTAAATCAACAAAGACAATTTGTGTCCGGATTAGAATACAACATTGTAACACTCGATTTTAGTTTAAAGGAATTTTATAATTAATATGTAGCTATACTTTGACATTAAATTTTCATTTAGAAATAGGGAGCAATTTCAAAAATATCAAGTATAAAATCGAATACTATGTAAATTTTAATTTAAGCCAACCTTCATTTTATCTGAATGAAGTATAAATATTTTCAAATTAATTAAGTAAAAAATATGTTCTATTACCGCCTATGCTTCTGTATACTTCCGTCGGCAAATTATTACCAGTTTTTAGAACCGTAGCTATTTATACTTGCATTAACTTTGCCGTAGGGCATATGTTATAGGAATTATTTTCAAGCAAAACTATTTTAGTATAAAATACAAAACATTTTTCTTTCTTTCAACTCTAATACCATCTCACTGTATTTCTTTGTATGTTTAATAGTACCCACGCAAGTTACCTTTATTTCAGCGACGGCAGCTCTTGATATCAACTTCTTCCTTTTCTACTGTTAATTATTTTTCTCCCAGTGTTAAATAATTTAAATACACTATTTTGGTACCAAAATTTCTATTAGAGGTCTCTTTATAAGTTCATATATCCAAATGCTTTCAGAAGAAAGTGTAAGTATTGTTCATAACTTGTATTTGATACGTCAATTAAGGTGCACTGTTTTAGTAATGGTAATTAATTAGTGATAATAGAGCAGTTATGTGTGAGGTAATTTTAAATCTATAATCTATCAAGAGTTTCTCAAGTGAATTTAGTAAAGTTAGAGTTTTCCCATTGGTACTAACTGCGACTTTTTCGAGGCTGTCACTGTAACAGATTATTTATTGGGAGAACTGACAAAATATCTGATTCAAATTTAAACAAAGCGATTACTAAGAACGTACAGAAAACCACAATATTATATTAATTTAAGTTACGGTAATATTATATTAATTTAAGATACGGTTATTGAAGAACAAACAATGTAGTACAGATAGTCCAAGTCTGCCTCGTCACCCTACTTACTAACATAATAACATAAAGTATAAAGATTTATCAATTAAAAATTTTCAACGCTCAGTATATGGCGTGACGATGCCAACTTAGACTAAGCATACTGTACGCTTAGTTTACGTTGGCATCGGCGAAAAAACAGAGTTTCATGTTTAAGTATCATTCATAAATGTTTGCATATAGTCGTATAGTAGAAATTGAGTCATCAAATGAGAAACAGAAAACGCTTCAAAAGTCGTATGATATTGCAAACTTGTGCTTAGCATATTACTGTAGTAATTATTTAAAATTGTTTGATTTTATTAGTCTTTCTATGTAGTTCAAAAGTTCCAATTCTAAAGAACTGAAGCGATCAAAACAAGGACAATATCAATGAATTTGTGGCGAATTACAGAGTGTGTCATTTCACACGACTATCGTATTTTGTCGCGTATTATGTGGAGTTCGATGCACAGGGCCTTACGCATCGCTGCATTAACACATACGACCCCTCGCTTCACGTTTATGTGTATATAAATTCAGATTATCCTAATATTAGGACTCCATAATCAGTTCAACATTACAAATGCTCTACTTTTAACTGCTTTACAATTGTGTTATAACTTTTTCTGTTCAATAACAACGTAACCTTAGAATAAGTTGGCACTTTTAAATTATACTCATACAGTATTCAGTGTTTTATAAATATATAACGACTTTTAAACTATTTCTTGCGAAGATTTACGAGTGAAAAAAGGTTTTAGTGTCTGTTTTTATTTTTGTCCTCATACTAAAAACCCGAAATATATAAATCGATGTCTTAAAAATAATTATTTAGATAAAAACTTGTATCTTTTGCCGGCATAAACCAGAGAATCATTTTGTTGTAAGATTTGTTCATTTTATAAATATCCTCTAAACACGGTACTTATTTTATTTAAGTTAAACTGTAGTTGGGTGGATTTGAAGCAGATAACTTTTGTACTGCATTGAACCCAAGGAATCATTAATAAGGTTTATAGTTTGCTTGGGTGTTCGTATTATGCTTGTATTATTTTAAAATATCCTTTTATTCGACGCATTTTATACATTAAATTTGCTGAAAAATTAAGTGTAACGTTTTTATTAAAATTGTAATTCAGGAGTCATACTTGTGTTTAACAATATTTTTTTGAATAAATGTGAAATTGGAAACGTAAAGGTAAATCAAATGTTTTTTAAGGTAAATCAATATAAAAGAGTTTTTTAGCCCAAAAAGGTTGACACTGTTTTAATTATTTTATGAAAACGTGCAATGAGACACAATGTTTGAAATTTATTTGAGATACAATGTTTTTTATATTTCTATGATAGAATAATATAAATATTGAAGTGAATTAATTAAAAAAACACATTATTTATTACATTATAAATAAAAAAGTAACGTCTTTTCATTTAGTAACAAATTGACTATACAGATAAACTAATTAATTCTATTTTAATCAAATAAATATTATTAATATGACAGTTTCTATTTATTTGAAAATTTCAGTATTCGCAACAAAATCGTAACTACTATCCAAAATTATTCATCTCGGATCATATATCCTATTTTTTTTATAAATATCACTTTTTTTATTATGATATAGAAATATTTTAAAAAAAATTTTAGTTATTTGAGATATATAATTGTGCAAAAGTGCAAAATTAATGTTAACAATATAAAGAAATAGACGATATACATATATAAAGTTTCCACTTCGCTCAATTTGAACATTTAAAAAGATAATTACGACACTTCACGGCTTTTCTTGAAGGCCTAAAAGACGAACGGCAAAGTCGTTTAAGTCCATTTCAGTAAAAAATTAAAGAAGATCTCCTTGAAAAGGATTCTCCGCATTATAAGGATCTCTATTACACCGTTTATATATTTGCAACAAATTTTCATTCCTTTCATCAATATTATGGTATTCTTAATTGCTCAAATGTATGTTTATATTCAAAATAATTAACTTGATTTTTTTTAAATAGTAAAAAAAAAATCTAACCAAAGGAATCGGTAATAATTACACTAAATGTAACTCGAAATTCTGTTTCCCCTTTCAAGTTACGGTGTAACAATATCTATTATAAGCTTTAAGGAAAAGGGCCGCTGAAGGGGGAAGGTTTCAGTAAACGTAACAAAAACACCACGTTATTAGCGAGATTGGTGTAATCTGACTAATCTATTTTGGTTAAGGGAAGACTGAATCACGCTTAAAGGTTTCAGACGTTTAAGAAACAATGATCATGTACAAACAAACGTAAAATAAATAATTGTGAAAACCTGAGTTCAAAAATAATATATAAATTATAAAGGTTTTAGATTATTATGGAGCCAAACTATCTTACATTTTTATTTATTTATAAACGAAAATAAAAGTTAAGAAATCAATGAGTTCATTTATTATGCTTATTTATAAGCGTATTCGCTATTATAATAATTGCATGTAATTAAACCTCAAGTATTCATAATTTCTATTTTACAACTATCTACATACTTATGTATATAATATTTTATTGTCATTATGTTATTTCGTTTACATTGTGAAAAAATGTAGTACCTACTATGCAATTCTAGTACCTCGTTTTTATTAAAATTTTGTCTTTATCGGTTTATAAATTTTACATTATTCCTAAGTAAATTATTTTGTATTCACTCATTTACAACAATGCTATATTGGCAAACAGTTTTAAAAAATAATTTTAACATTTCTCATAACTACCACTCCCATTTAGTTTTAAGAAGTAATATGTAGTTGTTAAAATGTAGCGATTTTCCGGCTCGGAGCAAACAATATACATACATTCTTAATCGAGGCGTTTTGATGAAAGAAAGATTGTATGTCAAACTAACGTGAGGAATAACTTTATTTCTTTGTCTAAAAGACATGCTTACAATATTATTTGGCCCAGGCTGCAATGAAGGTGATCATCTGGGAAGTTTTCTTTTAACGTACTGTTAAAGTTGAACAGAGCCGTGAAAGGGCTATACTATACTACTATACTCTCTACTACTATACTCTCTAAATGCTTGTGTCTAACGTATACTAAGGAGTTTACTATTGTAAGAGACTTTACTATTTTTCGCCATCAGATCTCCCTAGATAAAAAAAACCTGGAGAGGAAAACGTCAAGTTTTTTTAAAATTTAGGATAAGCTGTCAAAAATAAATGGCTTTTGACCACCAGTCACATAGAGTTGCAAAAAAAAGATTGGAAATATGTCAAAAAATGTCAGCATTAAGTTTTAATAATAGATTAAATATTATATAATGTTTACAGGTGATAGGTTGCTGGACATCCCATGTAACGTGTGCGGTGATAGAAGCTCTGGAAAACATTATGGCATTTACAGTTGTGATGGTAAGAATTCCCATAAAACATTTCACATTCACCCTCAGACTGAACTACTTTCTGTAAACGGTTCTAAATTTTAAACTCGATAAAGTTAACTCTCACTATTAAGTCGTCCCACATCAAAGTTTTATAAGAAAATGGTTAAGTCTTTTCTTGGGTAGCTTTGGTCCAACAATATTTCTATCAAAATACAAAATGTATTTCAAATCATTTAAATTTTCTGATGGCTTGATTTCACATTTTTAGGTACATTTATAATAATAAAGGAATAACTAAAATTAAACTAATATTTTTCCGATGTACTACGCGACAGTATATCCAAAAAATATTAGTTTCATTTAAATGAATAAGACTCGCGAGAATCTTAGAACTTATAGAAGAATAACTTACTGTTTGTTATGATGGCAGGTTGTTCAGGATTCTTCAAGCGGTCTATCCACAGGAATCGTGTGTACACTTGCAAGGCTGGTGGTGAGATGAAAGGTCGCTGTCCAGTAGATAAGACTCATAGGAACCAGTGCCGAGCCTGCAGACTCGCTAAATGCTTTCAGGCTAACATGAACAAAGATGGTGAGTTTTTAACTCATAGATCAATTATTTGTATATATTGTTAAATATCTACACTACAGAAAGAGAAACTTCATAGATTCAAAATTATGAATTACAATGTTCATATCCAAATGACTATATATATTGCTAATATCGATTAAAATAACTCTTTAAAATTATTACAATAATTTTGTTTGGTTAAATTAGGATTCTTCGATTTAATCCTACTTAGTTCTCCCTTTCTTAAATTTTTTTAGCATAACGTACCTAATAAACAATTAAACTACTATTAAAAAAAATCTTCTTTAGGCTTTTCAATTACTTTTTCATTTCAGACGTAGATTTATTTAAAAAATTGACAATGTACATGGTGGTTATCATGGGATGATGTTTAACCTCTTGGTTTATGTTACAAAGTTTCAGCTGTGAAGGAAGTTATATGAAAAGTTTAAATGTTATCTAAAATTAATACAATAATTCTTCTATAGCTTCTCCATTTTACACGTCATAATAGTTCAAGTATTTAATGATAACTCAGCAATCTCGATATAAGTACAGTATACGATAACTCTTGCTATTTCAACCAAGAATATCAATTTCATTATGATATTAAGTTTTTACCCATTCATATTCCTCGTAATAAAAATATTTTTTCTTTTACTTTATTTGAATAATAAAATCATGGTCTAAATTACTTGGAATAGAAATTTGAGTTACTTTGGACATATACTTGACTACTAAGATTTCCACACAACCTCATTCCTAATTTACTTATTTTCATATACGTTTTATTTTTCGAAACGCTTGAAATCTGAAATCACTCAAACGTGAGAAGTGACAATATTGAAGAAATGAGTCGAAAGTCTTAATCTTTATCTCAATTCTCAATGCATATTTTACTTTTTCTGGTTACACTCTTTATTGATTCATCTCATGTTCTTTTAGCTAACAATCTAAGAAAATATAAGTGTTGGTAAAAAATCATAGCACTATATTAATATGATATTTTTATATTTTATTCGTCGTTTTGTGTTCTATTACCTTCCAAGTATATTATAATATTGCTATTAGCAATAGTAATGAGATCAAGACTTTCGCGAGTATTCATTTAAATGAAGCGCAATTTACGCGTATTTTATTATTGTAAAACCTACATACTCCCGACGTTTCGTTTACTGAAAAGTAAATTTATGATAATACGATTTTTTAGTTTTAATATAAGAATAAAGCGTTTGTTTAACATACAATTCGATAATAGTTTTCCATCCCATCCACAAGATATCAATTCGGTAGCCAGTTCACATTACAATAGCGAATCCCATTACATCAGTACGTGGTCGTTCTATCACTATCACAGCAGGTTGTTTTGTACGGCGACAGTTCGAGCCACGAGTAATAAAACTACTCGTACCGTGCGATGTCCAGCCGGCTCTATTTTCACGTGCGACCCAATCTGTCATTCATTCGTACGGATGTGTTCAATATAGTGTGCGGTTATTGTCACCTTTATTTATTGTTAACGTGAACGCTCCATTACATCAAATTTTATATAAGGAATAGTTATTTTTAGTATTAGATAAAATATCTATTATAAACGCTTAATATGATTTGTTTCTGAGAATTTCAAGATTGTGAGTATATTTTTAGTTAATATTATAAGAAATATATATTTATCAGTTAATGTTGTCATATAAATAGCAATCGTACAGAAATTCTGGGAATAGAGTTATATTTTCCTATTTAAAAATTATTGTACAAAAATGGTATCTTTTTAAGTAGAATAGGTCGAGCAATAGTTTTTAATTTTAGACTCTCTTTACATTAACAATATTACTATTTAATTTATACTGCGATACATTTACTGTTTAAATAACACATATATTAACTATCTCATTTATAAAGATAGCAGAAAAAGGACCAAATATTTCCACTCCTATTTATTTCGGCTAAAATTTACAGTAAAATCGTAAACTATATTTCCACAGTGTTAAATAATTCACATTAATAATATTATTACAGCAACAATAATCATATGATTTAAAGTAAATCTAAATCTCTGTAATTAAGGGAAATTTCGGGCGAATTGAATATTCATACGACGCCATGTCGGTCGCAAGTCGGGCGACGTCTCTTGTCGCGAAGCTTTTGAGTACTCTATGTTAATAACATACTTAAAGCAGGGCTGCCAACATATTATATATATGACCATCACTAAACAAGCATTACCAACATAACACAACTCAATAAAATAACATAGGTTAACAATAATTTAAACAGATATTATTACTTATAATTATAGATTCAAAATCTTCATTAAAATATGATATAATATTTCTTTATCGCTAAATTCACTATCTCTTCTACACTTTAATATAAGATATTGTACTATATGTATGTTAATTAATAATATATTATACTATGTTTATATAAAGAAATGTTACTATATCAACCCTGTTCGTATAGTATATCCAGTATAAAGCAGGTGCGGTGTTACCGCAGGTGGTTCTAAATTATTCTCAGCATCACTTTGTGCCGCGACCCGGATTACCCTTATATGTTTACTCCTTTGTAATTATACGCCCTCACGAAACTTGCACGCCGCAGACGATCACGCTACATACAACACGAGTTCACGATAATCCTCTATAGGTTAATATTTTAATGATATTATATGTATCTTTTATCTTTTATACCTATATGAAAGAAAGTCGTGAAAAACGGCTGTATGGGTTCGGCTGAAAATTTATGGAGATAGCTTAGAACAAGGGAAATGACATAGAATACTTTTGATTCAATTGAAAAAGTAAAATAAATAAGAAGTTCAAACCTAAAATCTTCTAATATACTGTCATTAGGGAGCAATAGAGTTTGCCTGGTCAACTACACATTTCAAATCTAAAACTTGTGAAAACAAAGTCACAGGCAAAAACTAGTATATTTAGAAATATTACAAAAACTAGTATATTTGGTAATACTTATTTCCCCAGCTTCAGGACGTATTTAATTAATATAGTCAATTTATATCCAACCGTTGTTAATTGTAATGTATACCGACAAAGCTGAATCGGGAAAAATGCTTACAAGTAATAAAGTTCATTGTTCACAATCAAAAAGCGAAATCAAGAGTAACTAAAGTCTGGAAACAAGTAAGAAGTTATATATTATTCATCTACCACTTCGGCTAGCTCGCTTTAAAGCCGCAACCACAGAATATGAAATGAGATATAGCATTTATTATGGCAAAATTTAATAGAACAGGGATACTTAATAAAAAAATAAAATAAAACTTAACGATCCATATTTTGATTAAAAATTAAATGAAACTAATATTTTGCTGATATACTACACAAGTTTATTTTTATAAAAATTACATACTCACATCTCGTCTGCCCGTGATCACGGTTGCTGTAAAGTAACCGAAACGTCGGTAGTATGTCATTTAAATGACTTGGAAAATCTCAGATCTCATTATGATAAAAAATTGTCATTTTAATATCTTTTCTAATCGTCTGTTTTCCGATGTCAATGAATTTAGTCTTTAGAGATTTGAAAACATACGAATATCGTATCTATGCAAAGCTATGTGAAATTTCACTTTGTACGGGTACGTAGTCCAATCAACTAACTTCAATATTCCAAATCAAACAAGTAGGAAATCAACTATAGTCAAACGAATATCGACAATGTGCGGATGTTTTCATCGCTTTTCAATATTCGTATGAAATATACGAGTTTCAATAGTTTTTTGGACAATACATTAAAGATATTAAATCGTGTAGAATGATGTACATATTTATAATTCTGAATAACTTTTATGTTTTTTTTAATTAATATGTAATTTAGGTCCAGATCGAGAGAGTAAAAATTACTTAATTATTGGGTACATGATTGTCGATAAAGCTCTTAAGTAACTTATATCTTTAGTTAAAACGTTATTTTGTGTTTTGTAATTAATTTCTCACAATATGATACCTAATGTCATTTTATTTTTTGGCAGTTGATAGATAATATGTTTAATAGTAGATTAGTGACACAAATTAAGGGCAAGAGAGCGTAAATAAAATATGTTACGTAAAAATTCTTTGCCATGGAAATTCAAATTCAAAACTAGATAATAATAATAATTAACATGACATAATAAAATGTCCTTTTATATGTATAATAGACAAAATTTACACGACCGCCGTTTCACGAGATCAAATAAACGTAATCCTCAATTTAACTTTACGGAATTAATTTTAAATCGATAAGGTCGCGGAGGCTTCTTGTCGAGTTGCTGACACTTTTATAATATTCACGACTTTAAAAGGGTTAAAAAATCTCTTTTTAACTTCATTGTTGCCTTTGATTAGTTTCGATGTCATTAATCCGACTTATGTTAATACTAAAACTTCAATTGATTGTTATTCAAATAAATTAAAATAAAATATTAGTAGTAATACATAATAATGCTTATTTTATAAATAAGATTAATATTAACAATCATTAGGATACACTTTTCCATACGTAAGAAGAATCATTTAAATTGTATACAGCATTGGCTTTTGGCTTAGCGTTTTGCGAAATAATAAACAAATACAATTTAAACTTTAAAAGGAAGTGTTAGTTGATATTCTTGGTATTGTAAAATACATCTATTAGTTATGACAATCCATGATATATTTAACAGGAATTGTTTCAAAGAATTGTCACAGACGCGACGGCGGGCGATCGCGCCACCATCCGACAAGGGGCAAACTTTTCAATTACCGCTATGTCGTGTTACCCCGCAGCGGGTTAAATTAATTCTCTCCACTTCACAAAAAGATTCACCTTCCCCGAGCCTCCCCGAAACGAAGTCCGTTTTACGTATTTTCCCCCGATATTTTCCGGCAGCCGCTCGTAACATACTGACGTTTCACAATATTTATTTTTAATTTAACGGTCCTCAGGCCTGATTCGAAATCTACGTGCTTACCTTTTAGATGTACTTTTTAAAAAGAATATTACACTTCAATTGACATCGGAACTCAGCTTGAAGTACGTCATAGTCTCTTTTGTTAATTCTCCTTTGTTTTATTCAACTAACTTACGTTGATTTCAAATCGTTCTGTTTTTTGATCTTTTTCATTTATACATGTTCAATTAAAATAGCAACTACATTTAAATTTATTATAAAGTATTATAAATGAATCTCAGTTTAACATAAATAAAGAAAATCTATTTAGTTATTTCATAAAACAATTTCCAGGTCGTTATCCTAACATAATACGTTTATAATGAATGTAAATTTGTTAATTTTGGATTCTGTTACATTAATCTTGACGGTCCCTTGAATTTATTGCTCGTTTTGGTAAAACCATTGCGTGTTACGCCCATCGGGAGTGTAACGAATTGTTTTGATCGCTCAGGAGCCAGGATCCAACACGTGTTCAACACCTATGACCACTTCGAGGGTTTGATAACCGAGGGGACCATAACGCTATTGTTAAATTAGTTATGCTTGTATAGATTAAATTATAGATTCATTACTATGACATTACTCTGTTTTTAATAGCAGCATAAACAATTGTATAAAGTACTTTATGGGTCCTGTAATACATTTGAAATATTGAAAAGATATTGCTGCGTAAAAAAAATAAATGATAAATTGATAAACATTTATCAAACGTGCCCACTTGAGACCGAATATGTAGAATATTGAAACTATAAGAGGAACGAAATCCGGGTCGGTCCGATCCGATTATGTGATTTATTCACCGCTCTCCTCACAAACCATCTGATATATAACCAATATTTTGACATTAAGTTATTCAACCCTACATATATTAAAATTAATTTCGTATACGTGCGTGAACGAATTATTGCACTATCATTGTAAAAATAAAATGCTATAATGGGATAAATCATCCCATCTGGTTTTGATATAATTTTTTTTTGGTGTTACTTTACACGATAGTTAATTAATTTCTCCTTTGCTGTGGGGGGTTAATTGCATTACAGATGAGTAGATTTGTTGAGGTTTAGTCTTAATTGGTTTTTGGTATTAATGATAATTAGCTGTAAAATTCAATATAATGCTCACATATACATTAATTTGTACGTCAAATGTGATTGATTTAATTTATTTATGAATGCTAGAAGAATTAAAGATTGGCTATAAATTTGATATTAAATTTATAGGCAATATTGAAAAGAGCTTATATTTGCAAAACTTTAGCAGGTTGTAGCTTAAACGAAGTTATCGGTGAAATAGGAAGGCTTGAAACTTGTATCGGAAAGAGGCTTCGACGAGGAATGTTCGGAAACCGCTAGCGGTTATTGCGTCAAAAAGATGGAAAACTTTGTTATATTATTTCTTTCACCAAACATTTACTTTAAAATTTTTGTTGTATAATGGCAGTTTTCTTTTATTTTATCAATCTATTTAATTAAAACATTACTTAAAGATATTTCTGACGTTCTAATTGTAGTCCTTATGTATGATTATAGCATGATTGAATTGTCTAAACGTATTGATATAATATGTTTACATTAAACTTACGTGAACCACAAAAACCTGCGAAGGTTGAAGTAAAAAGCTGGATATTTTTCATATTCGTGTCTGTGCACTCGAAAATATTCGGGAGAAATGTTCTCAATGTGGATTCAAGCAACTGTATCCTTTAAAGGTGTATATCGTAAGGAGTAATTTCGTCCGCAGGTGTATTGTGCCGTGAGATCGGGCCCACCTGTCGCCCCCTCTGCCTCTTCGCTGCCCTCCGCCCTCCCTGGCTCGTTAATGATGATGTGCTCAGCCAGCAGACTATTTCACTTCTGAATACATCTTTCTCACTTTTAAGCTTACATCCCACTCGCACCCAGGTGATCATTATACCTCCGTCCCTCTCGATCAGGTTCGCCTGGTCGCATCTAGCTAGTCAATTCGGCAAACGCGTATCTACTCTGTGTAGGAAATGTAATGGAACAAATGTGGCTAGAATTAACGTCGGAACGAATGTCGGGACACGGGGTCGTTCTCTCACCGGATATTTTCCACGCGATGCACATTTATGGAGCCGTAATATCGTATCTGACGATTATACTGTTTGTATTGAAATCAACCGAAACGAATTACAATTTTATTTTCATATATATTTGTTATTAATATCATTTAATTTAAGATTGATATACTAGTAATAATAATATCATAATGTTCGTGGCATAATAGCAATGGTCGTTGGAATAGATTTCATCAAGTCATGCTCTCTGAATAACACAACTTGATCTTATATTTTACTTACAAGGGAGACATGATCGCTTTATTCCTGTTAAGTATTATTATAAAGACGTCTTCACAAATCTTAGTTTTGTTTATTTTCTAATAATGAACATTAATATGTATATATTCTCTAAGTTTAGTCAAAAATATTCCACTACATTTTAGGAGATAAATGGAATTGCATATAAAAATAATTTCATCTAAAAGTTCACATATATAAAGTGGGTATCGATGTTATATAAAAAGGATTTGAATTTCAACGACACGAAAATATATGTTTTTGTAATGCTTATAATGCAAAACTTCAATTAATTTTGTAATTACATAAAACAGTATCTAGAATTTCGTCTTGGTTCGGTCAATAAACCTTTTGACCATTCACCAATTCGGCTTCGTGAAGCTTTCATAGGCCAGGAGGCGAACTCGGATTATTGGGTCATTTATCACACCCCGCCGACGTGGAGGAACGTCCGACCAAGACTTACAACTATCATAATCTGTGCTCATGTCGATAATGCGATATCGATAAAAATATTATGCCCAAACACTAATACTATCGATCTACGCTATATCTTTTAAATTATGTTATGCAAACTGTAAAATATCCAGTTTTTACATTTAAAATTATTTAAAATCATACTAATTTGTGGTTAAATAATATTTACTAAGTATATTATTTCGTTGCAAGATTTAAAATATGTTTAAACTGTCCTCAAACAATCCAAAATATTACAATTTTCGTTTTTTTTTGGTACTCATCAGACAGTAGCTCGATATATTTATTCGTAAAATATCGATAATTTTGTTCCATCACTACGCTATCGACCGCAGAACTCCATTTCCGAGCGGCTGAGTCTAAGATACATAGTTACACCACCTTCCTCCCACTTGAATCTGGAGTGGGTCCTACATACGCTTTGTACATCTGTGCACTGATCTAAGTCCATAAAGGAAGAATTGTAGAGAGCTTACTTACATAACTATTGTATATAAGGATATTTATTACATTACTTAGTTATAAATGCATCTACGACATTGCTTTTACCAAAGTACTTAAAGTAAAGTACAGTTTACATACTCGTAAATATATTTTGTTATCCTTTCTTTTTTATTTATATTAGAGTTTATTCACATTGGAATTTTGGAATACTTGTTTCAAAGTTTTTATTGATTTAACGGTTTAACTTATAATGTTGAGTGCTATTTGGAGAAAACCTAAGCGATTGATACTTTTTAGACATTTTAATCGTTTAGTTTATTGAAAAAAAAAGTCTAAAAATCATTTTCAAGAACAATATTTTTCAGCATATTACTTATGCCAGATATAAGCTTGCTGTGACAATGATGTGAGTACCTACTTATTCAACGATGTTTAATTTTTTTTCATTTAAATCAATATATTGTACAAATTATGAAGTGATGTCCTAAGTAAAAATTTGAAAAAAAAATCGTAGCACTTTCTAGTAAAAGGTAAAATTTATGAAAGTTTTTTTAATTTGTTTTTGACCTTTTAGTCATTTCTGTACGTTGGTATTTCTCAATCTTTTCAACATTATTTGCCGATTAATTTGGAACAATATGGATTTCATTTACAAAGATTTAGTTTTTTAATAAGAACACTTTCTTATGATTACATCGAATCACCACAAAGATCAAACCACCACCAAAGACCACGTATGCTTGATCAGCAGCGAATAGCTTATATGCTAGATATACAACGATATGACCGACAGTAGGCCTTGTAGAATTTTACTATTGTACTATTGACTACAGTGCGAGCATCACATAATACGGTGAATGGTGATTTTAATTTCATACATTGTTGCGAAACCTTACCTTTGATATATATATTGTATAAAGGTATAAAAATGACTTGCCAAGATGTTGAAATAACAATGATAAAATAAATATAATAAATGTCATAAAGGTAACCACACATCATCATCCAAAATAAATACCTTCTTTAAAATATTTTTTTACTCATTAAAATCCACAGTATTGAATTTAGACTGGTATGAATGTATATGATATCTTAAGAAGACCTTCCATTTGATACCAATATTGTTGAAGCGCATAAAGATAGTCCGTTTTCCACAGAAAACCATATTGAACTCGGAATGATGACATAAAATTAAATGAATTATATAAACTACAGACCGAATATGTAAAATTATCGTGGATGATGTACCAAAATGTTTTCATTGTCTGTTTTCAAACTAAAAAAACAAAAAAAAATATTAGGCAATAGTAAAAAGGGACAATAGTAATTAACTTTTAAAAACACAGCGTCGCTTAGCCTGTGGGCAAAACAAAATGTAGCAGAGTGTAATTTTTGTAACAGCCGTACATTTTGGAAAAATATCGCTTGTTTGCTTTCAATTCGTTAGAATACGGGGTTTGGCTGATAGATGTTTGAAGTTAAATCTCCCTTTAAACGGTTGTAAATGTGATTCTGAAAGCGCCTCTGTAAAGAAGTTTACAAGATTTGAGTTACTGTAAAGAGTAGGTACTTTATGATTCTGTACTATAAATGTATAAGACATTAATATTTTCATCATTACTATTAAAGCAAAATAGACTTTTAAATATAGTAGAATAGACTAATACTATTTTCTTGATTTTCATATAGAAATCACAAATACAAATTATACAGCTTAGTCAAGGATTTTGTTTTTTGTCATGTCTGGTTATTTTGTGACCAACTAAAAATTTAAACCGATATCAATCAATACATTTTTGCGATTAAAAAATTTGAAATACATTAATAATTTCCAAAAGGAACTTAATTTAAAATTTCCAACACATAATTAAAATCTCGCTTATCCGCGTCACACTGTAACTAAGCCCCTTGGCTTGAATATCCCTTTAGATACAATGAACGATGGAATATAGACTATATTAGTATAAAATAGAGTTCATTTTCTTATATTAAAGTAGGGAAGTGTAGGGAAGAAGCCGAGAAAAAAGCACGTGTTCTATTTGGGATTACATTCGCCCTATAAACAAAGGTTAACATTTGCTACACTTGCGTGTATTTGTTTCGATCGGCTAACAAATTTACAATAACTTTAGTTCTACTTTTGTTTTTAACATAACTTTGTCTTTTAATTACTATTGAAAATTACTTTTTATTGTATTATTATAGTATTAATCAAATCTCTACACATTACACCACTACAAATAATTCCAAAGAAAATTCGTATTATTTTTAAAATCAATTAATTAACCTTAAATTTACTTCAATTAAATTTTGTCAGTGATTTATTTTGTGTGCGACACAGCTTATATGTATTACTCTTAGCAAAATACTATATATAGAGCCTTACTATCAGTTCAGTGAAGAACAAGATTCCATTAATCAATCTTAAGTGATAACATTAAAATCTAGTAACGCCTATATAACTTGTGACAAGCAAATTCTCATCTCAAACTCGAATCCATATCATTACTAGTGCGGACAATGTCCATTACTACTAAAATTTTCACTTTAAGCCGTTATAGCGCGGGAACTAACGTATGGGCATAGCATGTGCGATCACAATAGCCACATTCCCATAGACTCGGGCTTGGTAAGCTGATTGCGTGACGTCATTACTCCAGCCCCGATGCACAATGATCCACTATTTAACTATTAATGGCGTCTTTGATCTGCGCTAATCTCGTTTGAATTGAACTATAAAACATTCGAATTCGCTGGCTTATTTATATGAGAGTAGTTTTTCGAATGTACACATTATGTTATGAATATTGATGTAGCCGTGAATTTATCCCATCACATCGTATAGATTACGGGCGTCATGATCCTGGCTTACTGGGGATCGGTGATCGGCTTCGTATAAGCGGTTCGTTGTGTATAATCCGCCATGTTTAACAACGCGAAGTTACCTGCAGTCGATGAATTTTAACCTTTCAATTTAAATGTATATTGCTATTAACAAAAAGGTTATATATCAATTGAAACAAAAACTTTTTGCTGGATTAATATTATATGTTTGTGGACTGGTGTACCGTGGTGTGACGAACAAGTGAAAATAAAATGTGTCTGTATTAATTTTAATTACGTTAAACTAACTCATAAATAACAATAAGATACAGTTATAATGATGTGTTACTTATTGTGAATATCTCTCAAATGTTTTTATAGGTATACATACTTTGTTTCACCGGCTAGACCAAGACAAATATAAACATTTATAGTTGGTACATATACCTATTAGCCCAATCGTGTGTAAAACCAAAGAACCGTAATACAAAGTTTAATGATGATTATCAAATATGTGTACATAAAAATATAAATAGCAAAAAGAATTAATCCAATTATGATCTGCTTTAGTAACTATTGTAATTATTTCTCGTTATTTTAGATACCTGAGAAAGGTCAATAAAAACGTGTAAACGATTATTTGTATTAGCTGTTCAGCACGAGCGGGGTCCTCGGAAGCCGAAGCCCCACCCGAGTGTCCTGGGGTCACTGCCGCCCCCACATGCCCATACACACAAGCCCCACGCTCTCAAACTGTCGCCTCCATCGCCCTACACACCTATACCACAGCCTTTCAATTTCCAGGTTCGTATATTATTAATATACATTTTAGACTTAGAATTATATTTAGACTTGTCGATATATATAGTAGATGTTATGAACAAGATATGGTATGTTCTGTCAGCTATAATACATTTTATTGCTTGTCGGCATTCGATCACTAATTTACCTACTATAAAGACTTGGTGTAGCAGCCTTTAGTACTAAGTAGTTTACTAAAACTGTAACAATTATTATGAAAAATAAGTTAAATTCTTCAAAACTAATATATCTATCATATATTTTATTTGATAGACCAATAATTACGTTTGGTTTTGCGGCAAAATATGCTAAAATTATTAAGCGAATACATGATCAAGTATATGTATCTCCAGTTTAGTATAAACGGCATCGCTGACTCCGCGCCTCTCAGTACTGCTTCATCAGCTGGCTCCAGCGGTGCGGGAGGTGCTGGGGCAGTGAGTCCTCTGCCTCTCATCACGGAACAGTTCATAGCACCTCCTCCACCAGGCCTCTTGCATATGCTCATGTCCAGCGATAAATGCCAAGTATGCCTAATACTCTTAACTTATCAAAATCCTCTAAATTATATCGCTATTTAAACTATACTGTAATAATAGGTAGATAAGGTTAAAATTTACTTAACGGATACAAAAATAGAATTGCAATTCTCACGAAGAATTATTTTATTATCATTAATAAGAAAATTAAGACACTAAGTTTTTGTAGTCCAATGAAAACAATGACACAGACTCTATTATATTCTAAAGTTTGTTAAGCATACAGTATGACAATCTTTAATGTTTTCTTGTAACGATACTAATCCTTTAATTTTCTCAGGAATTAATATGGAGTGCGAAACAATTACAACTACAAGGCGACCCTTCTCTGTTACGACCTCCGCCGAATGCTTTCGGAGCGCCCCTAGCACCAACCTGGGAGTTATTACAGGTTTATAAAAATATTTAACTCAAAAGACAATCATATATACATTGTTTAAACAACTTTTATTAAAGAAATATCAAATACAATAGAATCAGTTAACGATAATGAGATCTAAGATTTTCGCGAGTATTCATTTAAATGAACCTAATATTTTCGCATTTACTACGCGATTTTTATTTTTGATTATAATCTACATACTCCCGACGTTTCAGTTACTTTATAGCAACCGTGATCACGGGCCGACCGATATCTCGTCAGACGAGAAAATATTAGTTTTATTTGAATAAGTTAACCAATTGTGACAGTTTTTTCATCCAATATGAGCATTTTTTATGAGTTTGTTTAGCAAACACGGTGTATTTGGCTTACTAACTAAAATGTGACGTAAAGTTATCATTGATACAGTAGGTATTGACTACGGTAGGTGCCTTTTTGACTGTAGGGCGGGTTCCGAGTGTCTATTGGGCGGTCGAAGGGTGACTTTTCGCTTTTACTTGACTTACCCCGCCTACTAGTCGCGGCTCTATGTTGACTTTGTTACGCCTACGACAATAAACATATAAAACTTCATACATACAGCGGTTTTATTTCACTTTAACGCGTGAAAAGTACGATTGACCTCAACTAGAAGCAATTACTACAACTGCTCCCCTGAATATGATCATATGAAATAGGTACAAAATTCATATTTCAACGTGTTATTAAGTAAAGTTTCATTGATTTTCATCAGTTTAACCTAAAATGAAATTAAGATCACACAAAGTCATCGGAACTGCATACATTTATCGCACAGGCAATAAATTCCCAGTATTACGAATTTACCGTAGATAACTTAGTCTTTGTTAAAGTAATGAGATCTACCTAAGACTTTCGCGAGTATTCATTTGAAGGGAACTAATATTTTCGGATTAATAAGGATTATTTTATTATTTTTAAAACTATACGTACATACTACCAACATTTCGGTTACTTTACAGCAACCATGATCATAGGGAGACCCGTGATCGCGGTAGTTTTTTAACAATAAAATAAGCATAGTAATCCGAAAATATTAGATTCATTTACTTTATTACATTATTATTGTTAAAAAATGCACAATATCATATCTATTTAGGAAACAAGCGCGCGTCTTCTATTCATGGCGGTGCGATGGGTCAGATGTTTGGCTCCATTCCAAGCGTTAGCAGCATCAGATCAGGCTGTATTGCTGCGTGCTGCCTGGAAGGACCTGTTCGTGTTGCATCTCGCACAGTGGTCCGCGCCATGGGACCTCGCGCCTCTGCTAGCGGCCCCCGCTGCCAGAGCTAGACTACCCTCGGACCCGTTGGTTGATCTCGAACTTAATACACTACAGGTATTTTGTTTTGATTACGCAGGGAAACTCTTTTTACGAGCCGTCCCACCGGCCTTGGTGGGGCCGGAAGGGATGTGTGAGACTTGTGAGTGTATATCTTATTGGTAATATGAAATTCTTCGTGACATAAAGGTAGAGATTTATTCCGCCAATTAGCCAATTAATCAGCCAGTTTGTCTATTAAGACTTGTTTAGTGTAGAAATGTTCAGTGTTAAAATAAAAGTAACGTTGAAATAAACAAAAAACTAAACAGTATCGATATTGATTTGAATTTGTCATTTCGGGACATTAATATCTCGTTCGCCTTGCTAATTCAGTTTGACTCGAGAAAGTGAATTAAAAAATCTATAGGTTTATTTGGATTTATCATATCGGAATGGAAATGCTATTAGCCGTGCATCAGTTTCATGTAGAAATTCTATAAAAAATATATATTTATATTTTATATATATGTATATGAAGTACTTAAAACAATAAAAAGTTTAAAACAAACATTTATTCATTTTACAATGCAATATATAGTAAACGTTGATGTCCACACTAGGCTAGGCCTGTATCATAGTATGCGGTTCCCACAATTTTATAAGGCCAAATTTCTTGAATTTATTTACATTTATACTTTTATACTTCGTGTATACAGTTTTGATCTTTATTTTACAGGAAATTCTTTGTAGATTCCGACAAATTGCTCCCGACGGCAGTGAGTGCGGCTGTATGAAGGCTATTGTTCTTTTTTCACCGGGTAAGAGTTATTGATAATTAATTATTACATAACATAGTCTTAGAGAATCGACTATAAATCGCAGTATTCACAATTACAGAAAAAACTCTGAACAATAGATAAATAAAAGTAACGACTTAAGAAAATTTCCTTTTTTTAATACTATTTTTAATGTTGTGAAAAAAGCTTATTGCAATTTTATACACCTTCTTAAAAAAAACTTCTCAATGTGTAATTAACGATTGTTAATTATATTACGTACCTATATATACATTGTGTATATAAATATTATGTAATGTGAATAATGACATTTTCCCCAAAATATTTAAAAACCAGTCGTCTTCCTATTTAGATATTCAATACTTTTACTCAAGTGTAAAAGCCTATTTTTCTGTATAGAATGCACTACATATTAAGGATTGTAATATTTTTTTTATTCAATGAATACAAAGAAAAGTAATATATGTGTACGTGTTAGGTGAAAACAGTTTTCGATTCATAAGCAATCGTATCATATTTCATACAAATGAAAGCGTTTCAGTGTAACGGGCACCTAATTTTAAATATAGACAATTTAATTAAAATAAATTTAAACAATGGCTTCTAAACTTGTATTTTAATAAGTGCATTTATATATCTCAGACACGCCAGGTCTAAGCGAAACACAGCCAGTGGAGATGCTGCAAGATCAGGCTCAGTGTATTCTGGCCGATTACGTAAGGACGAGATACACCCGTCAGCCTACCAGGTATAAAATTCTGAAATTTTCTTCAAAAGACATTGAAAGTATTCAAATCTAGATTGTTCATATAATATTTTAATGTCAGGAACATATCAACATATAACATACATACATATGTACATTGTACTTTATAAATATTTAATATCATGATTTATATGTACATATATGTATATAACGATGTCATCATCTTTATATATGCATAGTAAAACTGTTGGAGATTAACATTATTTTCCTTTAAAGCACATCTTTACTTTATCATTTATGTAGTGCTGATTAATAGTATCCAAAGATAGAATCTTTTAATTTTTTTGTATAGAAGTAGGTATAAGTTATATTAAATTTCTTATATTAGACACGTTGAACGTTTAAAATGAGTTTTAATTTTGTTGTCAGTGAAAACGATCTCGAGGGAACAAATCGAAAAGACTTACATTAATTACGTAATCAACTAAAATTTTTCATGACGTTTGAATCTGACTTAATTCAAAACATTTTTGATGTAATTCAAAGGTGTAAAAGTACAATCAATATATGCCCATATTGACGCACACATTTTTATTATGCTGCTTTTCTATATAAATAATTCGTGTTCTTAGATTCGGCCGACTACTTCTCCTACTGCCATCTCTACGTGCTGTCAGAGCTCGTTCTATAGAGTCACTTCTGTTTCGGGAGACAGTTGGCGACGTGTCCGTGGCGACTCTTCTTCATGATATGTATCGCATGCAGCCAGCGCCGACGCCGGTACCAGCCTTCCAACCACCGAACTGTTCTTCGCCTTAAATTTATGTCTGCGCCTTAAATTTTGTGTTCTATGTAAAATTTATATGTACATTTTTGTTTGGAAGACTTTTTTTTATTATGAATGGTGTTGTAACGTCTAGTCACTTTTATTGCTTTTTTTTGCTAGTCACACTACATACATATAACTTATTTAGAGAAGCTTATAAAGGAAATATAAAATAATATAAAAGATAATTTTAAGTTACGAAATCACTCCTGAAATCTAGTCTTGATCTAGTCATGTTATATAAATATTTAATAGTGTTGCTATTAGTTTTGTATTTATTATAAGTTAATGATTATTATCAACAATTCTGTAAATATTTTACGGATATCTCTAAGAGCACATTAGAGTTATGATATTTAATAATTTATTTTTAATTATATAATACAATGTTACTATAAAGGAGGTTCAATATGAGGTGGGAAATATTCAGAAAAACGTTGGTCTCTGCCTTCTATACCTTATTTTAAAGGTACTTACACACTAATGACACAAATAGATGTATACAAAACATTAATGTAATGCAAGATTTATGTAAAACAAAACGCTATTAGATCTTAAACTAGTCAAGTTGTTATAGTTTTAATGTTGTTCTGTGTAAAACTTATATATGCATATTTTGTATTTTGACATGTTGAAAACTTAAATATATGGAAAAAACTTACATATCTATTAACAGGTGCTGATTGGTTTAATTTTGATGTCAATACCTTGATGTGCAAGTAATTTATTTCATTCACCATGTATCTTAATGTAAATATGATGAATAGAATTTATTGATCTCTATTAAAAGGCATTTAAAATAACATGATGGTATTATTGAAAAGTCTTTAAGGAAGAAGCAATTTATTTGACCACAACATTTCTTACATAACATCGAGAAAATATAAAAACTAAATTAATTAGTTCATTATTCTTCGGAGAGCTTCTTTATGAATCTGTTACGTTAACATTTCCTATACTCTGAATGGATTCGACCATAGATAGATCAACTGAATCATCTTCCTCAACCGTTTGAACTACTGGCTTCTGAATTTCTTCTTTGGACTCCTTCCTTGGAAAATCCAACTTAGCCCAGGCACCTGGCTCTGCTTTCTTTAATTTGATCTCGACCTTTGTACCCAACATTGATACAGTACTTTTACTCACATCCACTACCTGAAAAATAATATAGTTAAATAAAAAAGTCATTTCATCCCTACTAATATTATAAATGCGAAAGTAACTCTGTCTGTCTGTTACGCTTTCACGCCTAAACCACTGAACTGATTTTAATGAAATTGGGTACAGACCTAGAGTTGACCTTGAGAAAGAATATAGGATAGTTTTTATCTCAGACTTTTGAAAAATTCTCTTGGAAACGCGATATAACTGAATTCCACGCGGGCGAAACTGCGGGCGGAAAGCTAGTATAATATATTAAGTAGATTTGAAATATAACCTACTCCTCGTAATTCTAGATCCAGTTCGAACACAGCATTTCCTTCTTGTTGAAAAACTAACTTTGTGTTTAAGCGAATAGGGTTCAGTTTTACATAACTTGTGAATGGATCATACTTCTTGGCATACACACTGACAATAACATATTCCGGAGTTTGATGCCAGTCCCAACGACATTTCACTGTTCCTGCTGGAGCACTCTGGAAAGAATTTAATAATTTATTACTACACTACACATTCTAAGCAATAAACAATATTATAGGAATATAAGAAACTGTTTTTCAACATTAATAAAATCATTTATACATTAATAAGAGGGCATACAATTTATTTTTAATTCAATTAAACATTATATCTGTTCAATATAAGACTACAAACACACACCCACACACATACACTCAAACACATTCACTTATACCTCTATTATAAATTATATTTCTTCAATAGCCACCAAGCACACACACACACACACACATATATATACCTCTTTTAACCATTTATGAGTGCCAGTAGTGCATCCTGGTTGGTTTAAAAATGTGTTAAAGTCCGTTGTCCTTTTCTGGCAGCAGGTCCAGAACTTCAGTCCCTCGTGAAAAACAGGGCAGCCGGGATGGTATGTACATATGGTGTTGTCACTGTGAGGCCCTTCATAAGACATGTTACAGCCTCCATTCTTACATGCAGTGCCAATAGCTATTGTTCTGTAATTACACATACAATTCATATATGATTTATATGTACAGAATTGAAACATTTTAATTAAATAATTAGGAATGTGTTAGTTATGTTGTTTGGTTTGCTGTATGTTAAGTTCTCGGAAATTAATTATTATATTGCTACCTAATCCAAAAAACAATATTATAATACAAAATATAGGCTTTTCTTGCTACTGTATGTTTGTTTGTCAATGAATTACTTGTTAAATAGTATACCAAATATTATGTTATAGTTAGTATTACCCATCATTTGATGCAGCCACATTCTCCTTAGCTTTATGAACTGCTTCCTTAAGGGTATCTGCTATTCGGGGTTCTAAAGTAACTAATTGTGTTTCAAACGGAGGTCTGTCCAACTTGGGTCCAACTATTGGGGCTCTTACTTCAATAACTTCTTTTTTTTCTAGTTCTTTATCTAAACTATTCTTCTCAGGTTCTGGAGGTTTCTAAAATTATTAAAAGTGGTTAATTCATTGATATAAAAAATGTTAGTAAATTTAACATATATTTCATCATATATATATTTAGTATATTGCAGTTAGCACTGCGGCTTCGATATTATCACCAGGAAAAATTATATATTAATATTATAAGATGTATTACCACATTTGAATGTTTAGATAATGTGCAGCCTTTGATGTTGAGAAACTCTGTGAAGTCAACACTTTTCTTGTTGCAACAGGACCATCCTTTGTAAGCATCGTGAAAAACTGGAGCACCAGGGTGATGGCAACATACATCTGTAACAATGATTTTAATTCTCTAGTATGTATTAGAATTTCATTTAAAAATTATATTTAACATAATAAACATCACTGTAACAATAAATAATTATCAAGAATTACACGTTTTTCACATTATATGAACTTTTCATACAAAAGCTTTTGGTTATTCATAGACGGTAAGTTTCTAGAAAAAAAGTTCTTGGATTTACCTTTATCGTTATTTTTCGGATCAAAAAGTTGACCACATCCTCGATTGTAACACTGTACTAAATTTTTGTCTTCTGGCATGGTGTACTCGTATAATATCTCGTTATACTTTTTTCAGTTAAAACAATTATTCTTCAGATGAAAAACCTTAAATCACATTCCATAAAACTTCATAATCGAAACTTCACAATTTACTTTGAAATCTCTTTAAATGACAATGACATATAAATTTGACATTTTTATTTATAATAGACTAAAAATATCGATAAATCTTTAATTTTTTATATAATTCTAAAACTATACATAGACATATACAATTGTATTAAATTTCTCACTTTTGAAAATTATATTTTTATTAAAAAAACAATGTATATGAGTTTTGGTTGTCAATACTATAATAACAAGTGATATAATTTCAGAATACAGTCACAACCCTAGTGCTCAATTGAAAGAAAACTACTGTGGGTGTATTGTGGAATATAATTTGTAAAAAATATATAATAATCATTGAATGAATACAAAATCTTTTTGTTTCTATTTAATAATATTTATGAAAAAATCAGACTACATTTAATCGAAAATGTGATGCCTAATTATGGCTTTAAAATGTTTTTGTGTTTCGCACGATCATTTGTAATTTATGGAAGATGTAATAAAAAATAAAAATAAAAGGTACGACAAGTGCCTAGTTTTGTTGCGGTTATGTAAAGATGTTTTGGTAGGTGGCTGCTATTAATTTAAAATGAACCTGATGCGCAAATTGCGTGGGGCTTCCGCCTCGACGTCCGCGGAGCCTGCGGAGTCCTCAGGCTCGTCTTCGCACATTCAACTTGGTCTGATGCACCTCAAAAAGCTGTTTGCAGAATACACTCATCCTCCACAGCCTCTTACAGATGCAGAAAAAGATGACAAACTGTATAACATGCTACCTCTTTTTTGTAAGGTATATAATAAATTTTACAGTATACATAGATTTTCTCACTTATATAGGAGTTTTCAAGACTTTATTATTACATTACCTATTACAAGAAATTGTCAATAATTTTCTATACACCTTTACTTATACATAATATTGATTAAATAAGTTATATTCTTTTAAAACTATATACATAAGTGAGTAGTATTTGATTTAAAAAAAATATTTCCTAAATAATTCAGGTCTTTGGCACAAGTCCATCTAGTGAAATGAATGAAAAATTTTGGGACATATTATCATTTTGTCAACAAGTTTCAAAATTGATGGTATCTGAAATAAGGAAGAGAGCCAGTAATCAAAGCACTGAGGCTGCTAGTTGTGCTATAGCTAAATTTCTAGAAATTGAAAACTCGGAAGAATCCAGCAATGGATGGATGTTACTATCAACATTAAATCTATTGGCTGCTGGAGATCAGTCACTTATACAGGTTAAGAACAAAATATTACACATAAAGATGTTGCTTGTAAAGTTAATAATTAAATCAACTTTGATTTGACAACGGTATGGTTCAATTCAAGAGATATTTTTGTTAAATAATTGTTTGGCAAGAGAATTTATTCAATAGAGATATTTTTGTTAAATAATTCTTTGCAAGAGAATGTATATAGTAATTAGTAAATACTTTTAGGTCATGACAACTGCAGCTATACCATCAACACTAGTCAAATGTTTGTACCTTTTCTTTGATCTGCCGGAAATACCTGAATCGGAAGCTGATATTCAAGATGATAATAGTGAATTTACACCACGAGAGAGAAGAATACTCTTACAGAAGATATTTGTCCAAGTATATATTTTATTTACAGTATTTGTAAAATTGAATGTATACATACTATACATTTTTTCAAAAGACACAAATAGAACTTCAAAAATTTTATTCATCAAAGACTTACAAATACATCTTTAAATACAATTATATTTCTCAACATTTTGTTTTTACATTCATGTAACTATTGATAGACAATATGAAAACACAAAGTTAAAAATGTTAAAAAACAGTTTTAGTAAAAGTAAAATTTCATAATATTTTTTACAAACATTAAAAAAAATTAAAATTCAGAGATGAAACTTCTCAGTAATGGAATGCAGGGAGAGGAGCTTTAACCTACACTTGGAAGTTACGATCCAGGTGTAGGTTTAAGAGGCTTCTATCTAATGCATGTCAAATGCTCATTTCCATCATCCAAGTTCTCTTTATTACCTAACCAAATTATTGGAAATAATTAAGCTTTAAACAGAAAACAAATTTATTTGATTTTTCCTTAATTTACCTTATTTTTCAGGTTCTAGTCAGACTTTGCAGTCATCCATTCCCTTGTGAGGAGTTAGCGAGGAAGGATGACTTGAGTTTACTTTTCTCAGCTATAACATCATGGTGTGCTCCATACAACATCATGTGGAGGAAGTCGGCAGCTGAGGTCTTAATGACACTGTCTCGACATGGTTTAACACAATCTGTTGTTCAGTACATTCATAGTAAGGAATATTTATTTATATTGTTTATAATAATAAAGAATTATATAAGAAATTGTTTCCTCTAAAAATAATGTTATTTTACAGATTATGTTTAGAATTATATACTCGTATTCTCTTTCCTTGTATATTTATTATTTTACTTTTATGATATGTCTTTAAGAAAATATTATCCTGAGTGTTTCATTAACACACTCTCAGTAAACTTGTATGCAAATAAAAATAAATATATTAATGAGATATATTATATGGATCTCAGAAATGTTTCTATACAATTGTATAACAATAATTTGTAGTTAAAACATCATAAAATACATGGATATATTTTTAAAGTGTGTTAGTACATAAATAAATCATAATTTTTTTATGTAAAAGTAATTTTAACTTCCACATTTGTTTACAATTATGTAATTTACAATATTTCAATGATTTAGTTTTCTATTTATTTTTCAGACAAGGGTTGCGTTGGACTATGTATTGATAATATGCAAAGGATTCCTGAACTAACCCCATTAGAAGTGAGTATTTCTTATGAATAGTTATGCAATTTGTGCAAAAAAATGTTACTTATTCTCTATATATAATATTTTTTTCTGAATGTTTTGTTTTTACATATACTTATGTTTTTTATTATTTAATTTTTTTTCAGGTGGTTGAAATGTTTGTGGCTGTGTTTTGTTTTTTAAAAGACTCAAGTGAAGTTAGTCAATTATTGTTGGATGATTTCCGATCATGCCAGGGATATTTATTCCTATCTGAGTTTCTTCTCAAGTATGTGTTTTTTTAACTAATCTTTTGTATATAGTTGCACGTATATCTGTAATTATATCGCTTGGACGTTATTGTTTTGCTTAGTTTTTAAATTATTTTGTTGTAGATTTTTCTTTATATTTTTATATTTGTTATTACCACAGACATGAGAGGCAAGAGGTACCTGATTATCTGACCTCAGGGTGAGCACAGTTTTTTGTTTCTTATTGTAGTGTATATGGTAACTATTATATGAGAGTTTTGCCTTATAAAAAAATATTTGCAATTTAGTATATTTTCCCATTCTTTTATCTAGCACAAATTATTTTATTGCCCATTTTTTAAATTCCATTGTATGTATATATGTAGTTTTAAATAATTTGTAGTTTAAATCGAAATTGTATGTTATATTTTTCAAGATTTAGTTAAAAGTTATAGTTTTTTTTTAGCAAATGTATGGTTATGTGATAAATATCATTAATGAACGAAGTTACACAACAGTATTAAAAAATTTAAACTATTATAATGTCAATCAAACTAGCTGTTTCTCGCAGCTTTGTCTGTATATATTCACCAGTTATGATTATAGCTGAGTCCAACATGCTTATAAATATAAATATTTATGTTATTTTGATATATTACTAAGTTAATAGGTATCCCTTTATAAATTTTCTGCCGATGATATACAGGGTGACTGGTGAATTACTATCGATACTTGAGGACGTGATATTTGACGATCATATATGACAAAATAAAAATTAATATAACATAAATATTAATAAACTGCTAAGTAAAGTTAGCCAAAAGTTATGTAATTAATTACGCATCGTGTGAACACCCTACAGATTAGGTACACACACACACACACGCGTGTGGTGGCGTGGTGTTGTATCAGCACGCGTCCACACTTGGAACACTTGGAACGTGTCCACACTTTATTTATTTATACGGAAATTTGGTCAAAATTAAGTACCTATTTTTTTTACATAATTCGAATGAGAATCATGTACCGAGTATGCTCCTTAAATATGGATAGTAATTCACCAGTCACCCTGTATAATACAGTGATCTTGCCATATTTTTTTTCCAGCTTATATCCATATTAAATTTTTAACTTGAATGTTGTCTATCCAGGTTAGAAGAAGAGCGTGTGAGCGGCACAGAGGCTCGTGCTGCTTTAAGGAACCTGGTGCTGATGATATCTTCCTTATGCTCGTGCGGCTTCACCGAGCTGCGTCCCACTCGAGCTAATACTGAGTTGTTCCAGCTGCAAGGATTCGTGTTACCGCAGCCGACTACACCTGGACAAGCTGTCAGGAATGTGCAGGCCTTCCAGGTGAGATAATACTCCAGATACTCGGATATAGTTGAAATCTAATACTTTCGCTAGTATTCATTTAAATGAAACTAATGAACATATTTTTTGGATAACAACACTATATTGTTTTGTTTGGCAGATTGGCAGATGAAATTTGATTGTCATATATAATTTGTTTCAAGTACACTTAGGATTAGATATTTATAATTTTATATCAGATAAAAGGCTTATACCTTGTAAGGATAACTTATCTGATGACCCTATGTATATACTTACAAGCTTGTATGAAATTACTTTCATTTAGAAACATTATCTATATCAAATTTTATGATATTTCTGTCCAAATGTACTTTTCAGATGTCATATGAATATTAAGAATAGTAGTTTCTACAGTAGCTTCTTCTTTTTTCTCTGTTTGTGTTTAGTAATAAACTGACATAAATTTTTTAACCATTAAAAGCTTTCACATATATTCTATACACTCAAATGTTTTTGGCACCTGCTTTATTAACCTTATATATATTTTCAGGTCCTACAATCCGTATTCATGAAATCTAATTCCCCGGCTCTCTGCTGTACCATTCTTGATGCGATTTCAAGCGTGTATCACGCGGATAACGCTAATTACTTCATCCTGGAGAACCAGAACACACTCAGTCAATTTTCGGAGAGAATTTACACGAAGAACGCCGAAATCCAAGAGAAGTTCTTTGAATTACTGGAGTTTATTGTGTTCCAGTTAAATTTTGTTCCTTGCAAGGAATTGATATCGCTATCTCTGCTGTTGAAAGCTAATAGATCGAGAAGCTGCAGCATTTTATGCATCAAGACGCTACTGAACGTATTAAAGTAAGATTATATATATTAAATAATAGCATATGGTCTATTTACATATATATCTAATAATATATGAATTTCCAGGCATAACGTTATTTTCAAAGACGTGTATCGGGAAGTCGGTATGCTGGAAGTATTCGTGACTTGCCTGTCGAGGTATGCAGCTTTTCTGAAGGACAAACAGATTTTAGAAGAGGAAAAGTCTAAAGGGGAAGGCGAAAATAGTTCTAATGGATCTCCAAAAGCTCCTGAGAGAAAAAAAAGGCAATCGAGACAGGATTCATTGATAAAGGATCCGAATACTGATGATGAGGAGGAAGAAGCTGGCTCACTAGTGATGGAAGGACTGACGGCTCTATTAAACGGAAACGTGAACAACTGTAATGTGTTCAGAGACTGCGGCGGCGCTAAGTGCGTGCATGGAATGGTTGTGTATGAATCGTGTAGGAATAAAGCGTTAGGTGAGTTTTTGTTTTCAACTAAAAACTTGAATTTTTTTCTGCTAATATTTTCTGTATTCAATTAATATTATACAAGCTTTGGACATACATTTTATTCCATTTTTGCGAGTTTGTGTGCATTTGTACGGATTTGTCGATCTCTCCTTGCAACATTTGAGTATGAAATTCCTTTTATAATGTTCTTCATAATTTCAGGCGTTATAAGAGAATTAATAGTGAGCGGCTCCGGTGAAGAAGACATGGCGGCACTATTGTGTGGTATGCACGCGGCTCCAAACGACGCTTTGAGGTTGAAATTACATATACTTAAAGCTCTGCTCGTTTGTCTGAGAGACTCACATCGCACGAGGACCATATTCAGAAAGGTAATAATATAATAAAATAAAATCTCCTGGGGATCGATTTTCTAACAATTTTTCATACTTTTTTGCAGTCTCTCAAAATTGATTTCTATTTGATTTAAAGTTTTAATCATATGTTTGCAAGTATACTGTAGATTCTATATAATCAAAAATTTTGTATTTTGAGTTTTGATAATAACTATCTTTTGATTCTATATCTATATATATATAAGAAAGTTGTGTTAGTTATACTATTTATAACTCAGGAACAGCTGTAGGGATATTGTTGAAAATTGGCGGGCAGTTAGCTTAGAACCAGGAGACGGACATAGGATATTTAATTTTAGTCAATCCAATAAAATAATAATAAATTCCAATATCTGGTTATTTATGGCCTCTAGGGCGGAATAGAATTCGCCCGGTCAGGTATATTATCAATACATATACTACTAATTCCGAAATTAACGCGGATTAAGTCGCGGGTAATAACTAGTATATATTTATTTATTTCGGTAATCTAACAGTGCTTATAATAATGACATGATAAAGTATAACTAAACAATACTAAGACCAATACAGGATTACATAGTTAAAATAAAAGTATAAACATAAACGTAACTTAAGCATTAATAAATAATGGATCACTAATCTAATTAGCAAGACTGTTCGTGTGTGAGCGAATGTGTGTGTGTGGGTGTGAGCGTGTGCGTGTGTAGGTAAGTGTGTATGCATTTGTGTGTTTTAATAATAAATTAAGATGTCACTTGTTCTTTTAAAGCCTTTTTAAATTCTAATTTCTTCATATTGAATATGTCTAAGTGAGAAAACAAGTCGGTATAGGTAGTGGCTAAACGATTTACTAAGCAGTTGCTTCCGTATTTTGTGCTCATCGCCGGGGTATCAAATAATTTTGTCCGACGAGTACGTCGATTTGGTACTTGGAATTGTACCAAAGATAACAGTTCGTTGCAGTCTATTTCGTTTGACAGAAGTGAATAAAGCATCATCATATCATAGTGCTTGCGACGCGTCTCTAACGAATGCGTGTGATAATGACGGCAAGCCTCAGTATAGCTATTAAATATTTTATGGTTTTTGTAACTAAGAAATTCCATAAATTTTATTTGAATGCTTTCAAGTCTGTCTTTATAAATTTTGTACTGCGGTGACCAAATTGTGCATGCGTATTCTAACAAGCTGCGAACATATGCAAAGTATAAAATTTTAATACATATATATATTTATATAATTTCAGGTTTCCGGATTCGTGTATGTGACGAGTGTGTTAGTGTCGCTCGAGGGTAAGCTAGGAGGGGAATTAATGGACCGCGATATGCTACAGCTGTTACACATAGTGTTCTACACCATCAGCATCGCCATGAGATTTGAACCGGCTAATGCTAAATTTTTCCATCACGAGGTAAGATATTATATTTTAATGACCCTTATTTATAGGTCTATGGAACGTTGGAAGGTATTAAATGATGACGGTCCAACTTACGATGGTTATTGGAATAAACTGTTGTGGATTCAAAGAAGTGGACCAATATTAGAATAACAATAATTGAAATTAATTCACCTCTTTTATGTATTAAGTTTAATTTTAAATATATCTCCCTCATTGATACTATGTGACTTAAACTATTCCTATTAGACCAATCCGAAAACAGCTTATGTTCCATTCTACATAAAATATCTGATTATAATAAAATGCCGCTATATACCACAATTTTAACCTATATTTGATAAATTATATATTACATTCTTATTTATAGTTAACTCATTTTTTTTCAGATATGCAATAGCACATTGTACGAGACCATACGTTTGCTGGGTTGCTTTACAGAAGATAAGGAATTATTACACGACACGGAACAAGGCGACCCGGAGTTATATGAAGTGTTTCATGAGATCTTCACCGGAAACATACTAGAGATGACGTTAGTATTGTAATAATTAATTATTATCGACTATAATATAATTATACTATAAATTAGTTATTTATTAGTAATTTCTATGTATGAAGACATATTACATACATAGCAGCATATAGTTAAAAATTGTGTCCACTAGTCGTCAACAGTACATATATTATGATATTTATTATATAGAGTAAACACCATCTATAATGATGAAGTGCAAAGCAAGAAAAATTTTTATATGAATAAATGAAACAAACTTTTAATTACATTTGCGACGCATCGTCGTTGCCACATATAATATATTAACTTAAATAAATCTATTATAAATCTATTGAATGATATTTTTTTTAAATTATGAAATATTCTCATCTTCGTGAGAATTTCTAATTGGACCTATAAGGTTTTCGAGACTATACATTTATATAAATCTACGTTATACTTATATTTTAGGTTTATTTATATCGTATGTATTTAAATACTACGGATATTTATATTTTTTTTCACATTTTCTTTCGACATTTGTCTACTCGTGATCCCAGTTGCTATGTACATAAAAGAAACGTCGAGTAAAAATGTTAAACTAATAGATGTACCATCGCATTTTTCTCATTTGACTTCAAAAAAACTTTCGGTGCAAGTTCAGTGAAGTTATCTCAGCGTTTTGGCAAAGAACCGTTTTTTGACCCTACAATTGAATTTGGTGGTTCGATCTAATTTTTTTCACAAAACGTCCAGATAACTGGTCTATCGAACTAAAAAAATCTCGAATCGATCGAACATTTGGTTGCCGAGATCTTCTCTGTGGATAAATGACCTAAGTCGCACAGTATAGTGTTAAACTCAAATAAAATAATAAATATGTGTAATAGCATTCTGTGTAATATCCAAAAATCCCTACTAATATTATAAATGCGAAAGTAACTCTGTCTATCAGTCTGTCTGTCTGTCTGTTACGCTTTCACGCCTAAACTACTGAACTGATTTTAATGAAATTTGGTACAGACATAGAGTTGACCTTGAGAAAGAACATAGGATAGCTTTTATTCCAGACTTTTGAAAGGTTCTCTTGGAAACGCGATCTAAACGCTAATATATAAGAGTGTGAAATAAAAAAGACTGAACATATATTAGTAATAATAATGTTTTTGTATGTTATAGGTTTCCTGAGAATGTGCCAGTGGTGTTTATTCACGCTTGTATCGTCTTAAGACTGCTGTATGACGTGGCGTTGGATTCGTTCGACAAGCCTTCCTTCTGTGGTTCATTGAACGTCAAGTCTCCGAGCCTAACAAGACAGAGCTCAGCTGTTAATGAGGTTCATCAACTGTTTGATTTCGTAATACATATGCAAAAGAAAGATTTTCAAAAAAATGATATTCCATTATAAAACTATGTACTATGTACTATTAAATTTTATAAAAATTAATTGACCATAAAATTCAAATCAAAATTGATCAGGTTAATCTAAAACAGAAATATATGTATAAGGATTGATGTATATTTTAAACCAAAATGATATTATTATCGCTTTAGCAAAAAGTTTTTATTCATAGTCTTTCCTACTCTTCATATACATTATATATTTGGAGATAGAATTAATATTGACTATACCTACTAATAATAAACTGTCATGTCTCACATCAATCCTCTTTGGGAATGCATTAATCAGTTATGTCTAAATACGTTTAGAAAGTACATATGACTCGGAAAAATCACATTGGTACTTGCCAGGATCGAACCCGCGCCCTCATGCATGAGAGGCGGGCCTTTTAAACACTAGGGCACCAGTGTCTCATGTCTTACTATATTCATGTTTATATCAGGTGAAGCCGCCAGGTCGCACGGCTCCTCTAAACCTGTCGGGTGGCAGCCCTGGCGAGGCGTGGGTGGTTCACGCCGGCGTGGTGATAACCCTGGCCCGTCTGCTGCCAGCCCTGCCCAGACCGACACAACACGAGGCACACGCACGAGCGGTCAGGGACTACTTGGCACACGTACTCAAGAGTCTTGTTAGAAGGTGATTAAGTTTTTGCCAATAAGGACCTAAATTATCTATATTTTTTTTACTTGAATTTATAAACGTTGGTCTTTTTGGGGCCTAGATTTTATATTTGTGCCTTAAAATCGTGAAAACAGACAGATTTATACCCAGTTTCACCAATCAATGTTTGTTTAATCTAAACCCAGCACTTTCTAACCAACCTACAAATTTATAAATGTCCGTTAAAATATTTACGTCCCACGATGACCAATTAACAACGCATTATTAAACGTCATGTCAAATGACCGACTACCAAATTATTCGTTCTTGTTATAAGACGACCAAGTGGGAACTATGGCGTTTAATATGGCACGTTTGGAACGATGCATCAATTTAAATACTTTGATCGTATATACCTATGCCTCGATACGTTATTTGTAATATATGTATATATATTTCGGTTTAAAATCCAAATTATTAAAAAAAGCAACTGAGTGATACCAATTGCAATGATTAATGTTATGTTATTAATTAAACCTTGAATTTAAGAACAAATAATAGTATTATATCAACATTCGCAATTGAAAAACAGCCATTAGATAAATGGAATGTTACACAACGAAGACTTTTACGTACGAAAGCTAACTAACCAATCACTTGTATTGAAATCTATCTTCACTTTTATAATATTTATAATGTGTCCTTTCTAAATGCAGAAAATAAACCCTAATTATTCTAACAATATGTATTATTTTCACAGTGAACGTAACCAGCAAGTGATGTGCGGCGCAGGCCTAGCGGGCGCGGTACTCCGTGTTTGCGGCGCGGCCCTACGTCACGAAAAACACGCACTACACGCGCCCGCCATGTACGTGTTAGAGAGACTCGCGGCTCATCACATGAGACCTACTGAACTTAGGTAATTATATATACACTCTCTAAAAAAACTGGGATATTGCCAGGTAGAAGAAGAAGACTCTAATGTTGTACGTAAAATCGGTTCTTACTTTAGTTCTCGAGAAACATTAATACAGACAGAAACAGCGGGGTAATTTGTTTTAAAATATGTTGATGATAAGAATTAGTACGTTATTGTATAAATCGCCAAAATTGACCTTATTATAAGTACAATTTATAAAGTGTTTAAAGCCTAAATGCTATAGGGTCCTGTAACCTACATTGGTTAGAGTCAGTGGCTTGCACACCATAGATACAAATAAGTACTGCACCCTACCTATATAACAACTAAACCAATACTGTTCACTTCTTACTTACATACGTTTTAACATGCAAGACGGAATACGAATGCTTACAGATATTTAAAATGTTATTTGATAAACGGTTTGGCAAAATTGTTAAAAATGTCATCTATAACATAATATTACATATAAATAACATAAAAACTAGCATTTTCGATCGGCCGCTGCTAGCCACTAGCTCCGCTTCCCAGCCAAAACGGCCGTATGCACAACTACTCGGTGCTTATTTTCGATACGAATAATCACAACACCATCTACAAGTTTCGTGTTATATGCAGGGACATTTGCATGTGTGTGCAAAAACTATGCATGTAGGCACTACTTCCTTAACTTTGATTTATCGGTATACCATTCAAATTGTTTTCCGCCATTTTGTTATTATTGTCTTTCTAAGCGCAAGTGAATAGATTTTAATTAGCTAATTAGTGAATTTGAAAACAAATTATTTACAAACATATTATAGCTGTGACCTCTGTACTAGTGATGTGTGTTTAACGAAACTAATTAGGAGGACATTTTCAATAATATCGTTTGATGCTAAAATTAAAATAATTGCAAAGGGAATGTGTGTGAATAATTAAAATTTAACTAAAAAAAGGTTTGTTATTCGTATTAATAAAGAGTTTTATGATAGCTAAAAATATCTCGCAGATTATGTATACACAACCAAGTTATTTTGTTTTCCTTGTTTGTTTTTTCAATTAATAATAATGATAATAATGTTTGTTTCTTCGCTGGATATTCCATTTTTCATTAACTTTCGTGGCTCGTAGGTAGTTGATAGATTTATCTATACTAATATTATAAAGCTGAAGAGTTTGTTTGTTTGAAAGCGCTAATCTCCGAAACTACTGGTTCGAATTGAATAATTCTTTTTGTGTTGGATAGTCCAGTTATCGAGGAAGGCTGTGGGCTATATAACATCACGCTACGACTACGCTACTATCTCGACTGATTTTAAACCTGCATAGTTTTGAGGCAGTTCTTAATATATTTTCAAATATCTGAAATTTTCCCTCGCCATAAAAAATTTCACTTGAGTTTCAGCTATGGCAGAAATCCGTTTGTTGTCCATAAATTTATATGAAAAATAAAAATAATATGAAAAGTTTTACGTTTAGTTAAGTTTATTTATAAGTATAGTAAAAAAGGATGGTAGACATAAATTTACAATATTCTTATAACTAAGTTATATTCTAAATTCATACAAGCGATAACACAAAAAATGGTCTCACATACGTTCATAGACCAGGAGCTATTACAAATAAAAATACAATCTACCTTACATTATTTGTATTTTACAGGGAATTTTTGCGTATGGGAAATCCTTTGAATTGTCTGGCGCCCGAACCGGGGCAGGCTTGGCAGCCTGGAGGACCTGTTCCACTCACGAGAATCAAAACATTGGTTTCAATGACCACACCGAGGGACTATAGGTATCCTACTAAAATTATAATTGCGAAAGTTTGTGAGTGTGTGTGTATGTTTGTTACTTTTTCACGCTCAAATTGCTGAACCGATTTTGATAAAATTTTGTGTACAGGAAGCTGAAATCCAGGAATAACACATAGGATACTTTACATCCCGGAAATCCGCGGGTACCAGTGCGGGGCCCAGCTAGTTTATAATAACTTTGAAAAATAGTTACAACAACATTTTTGTCTTAATATGTAGAACTTTGTAAACAACTAAGAAGCTTTTTAATTAGGCTTTAATTTAAACTTAAATTATTAAAAGTAACGGATTCCGATACGAATTGAAGATAACTATCTTATTACTAGTGTTATAATATCCGAGTTTTATTTGTATATTAGTTTACGTATGTGCAAGAAAAAGCAAATCGCCGAATGCAATTGATTATGAAAACGTTGTTTGAAAGTTTTATAAATTTATATTGAGTGAATACATCGAAAGATATATTTTTAGATATGGGCTATGAAAGCAAGAAAAAGAATACAACAAAATAAATTTATCCACTTTCTACTTAGTTCCGTGATAGTTTTGAAACTGTAGCGCTAGCTTTTTAACTTAATATATGTAGAAAAAAAAACAATTTAATTAGTATATAAATTTATATACTTACAGGTCCCAAAATTCCTGCACACTACCTCCATTCGTTGAGTTCGATATGTCTGCTGAAGGATTTGGTTGTCTGTACTTACCGAGCATCGCTCCACAGTCCGCTAATTTGAATGCTCTCGGCACTCAAGATACGGCTACACTTGGTGGAATCGGCTCAGGTAATAAAAGGAGGCCCATATTAACACTTTGTATGACAAAAAACAAGACATCCCCTGCTAATATTATAAATGCGAAAGTAACTCTGTCTGTCTGTAACGCTTTGACGCCTAAACCACTGAACTGATTTTAATGAAATTTGGTACAGACATAAAGTTGACATTGAGAAAGAACATAGGATAGTTTTTATCCACGACTTTTGAAAGGTTCTTTTGGAAACGCGATATAACCGAACTCCACCCGGGCGAAGATGCGGGCGGAAAGCTAGTTTGTTATAGATTAAAGTTATTATCATAAGTGATATAACGAAATGCATAGTTTTTATATCATAGATCTTCAATTTTCTGTCAATAATGTAATCAATTTAAAAAAAAAGTAAATAATAAAATTTATTCCAGGCGACAGAGTGTTTCCACCGCAGACAGGACTAACTTATTCCACCTGGATATGCGTGGAGAAGTACTCCGACCCTCGAACTGATCCACACTGCGTCAGACTGTTGACGTTAGTGAGGAACATCAACAACACTAGGGACGAACACCTGGTTTGCCTCACCGTAGTTCTGTCTGCGAGAGACAAAGCCATCATTGTGTCTACACAGGAAACACTAGTACCACACAGTTAGTACATATTAGTAAAATAACAAAATCTTCTATATAAAATTTTGTATACAGAATTACATACGTTGCAAGTAGGCTGTACTCATCAAAATCCAAAACTTCTATATAAAACTTTCTAAACATAATCACCAACCCGTCTCGAGCAAGCGTGGTGATTAATGCTCAAACCTTCTCCGTGTGAGAAAGTGGCATTTGCTCACTAGTGAGCTGATAGGCTGATGACATGGCAATAACATACTACATATGTGTAAATCGGTTGTAAATAAATGATAAAAATCCAAATTTTCTATATAAAACTTTCTAAACATAATCACTAACCCGTCTCGAGCAAGCGTGGTGATTAATGCTCAAACCTTCTCCGTGTGAGAAAGTGGCATTTGCTCACTAGTGAGCTGATAGGCTGATGACATGGCAATAACATACTACATATGTGTAAATCGGTTGTAAATAAATGATAAAAATCCAAATTTTCTATATAAAACTTTCTAAACATAATCACTAACCCGTCTCGAGCAAGCGTGGTGATTAATGCTCAAACCTTCTCCGTGTGAGAAAGTTGCATTTGCTCACTAGTGAGCTGATAGGCTGATGACATGGCAATTACATACTACATATGTGTAAATCGGTTGTAAATAAATGTTAAAAAGCCAAATCTTCTATATAAAACTTTGTATAGAGAATTACATACTATATAAGTATCCTGTAAATGTAATACAACTTCTGATAGGCTGATGACATTGCAATAACATACTATATATGTGCAAATAGGTGTTAATAAATGATAAAAAATCCAAATCTTCTATATACAACTTTGTAATGAGAATACTATATATGATAATAATATTAATATTATTATTTGTCAGATGTAGGTGAATGGGAGCCCGAGGGTACCGGTGAGTGCGGGGCCCGCGTGTGGTGTCCCGACCTGCAGCACGAGGGACAGTGGCATCACCTGGCCTTGTTGTTCAACCGAGCTGTACTCAAGAACTCATCTTTCTCTTTGTATCTTGATGGTATGTTAGTAATGACCAGAAAATATGATAATTATTATTCGGTACTTACTATATGTACATTGTACAATATGGTCATCGATTCGTGTATATGTATTTATTTATATCAGAAATCACAATAGTTGAGAATGTTGGTACAGTATCAGAACATACGTGTTAATTTATATCTCACCAAAAACATGCCTGTTAAAAAGGGGGCCAAGTTCCAATCGGCTAATTGTTTGCCTAAAAAAGGGGTGAAATCCAATCTAATGCCAAGTTTAGATGCACTTTGAAATCGATCATAATCATCTTCATCAACAGCAACATCCACTGGTAAACATTTGCCATTCCCAAGACTCGCCACCACACCCAGTCCTCTGCCTTCCACATCCAGCCACTACCCGCCACCTTATTCACGTCAACGGTCCATCTGACCGAAATTCACTTTACCATACACCCAACTTAAAATATGGTATAGTTGTGAAAATACGTAGGTGCTTGGTTAAAAATATCTAAAATTATAATACTTCTCAATTTGAACTTGGCAGGTTTTTGTGCTGTTCTTAACACTTAATTAATTGTATCATTAATTTATTATTTAGTTATATAATTATTTATATTTATATAATTTAAATATTATATAATTTAAATAATTAAATTAATCATGCTGTTGATGAAGATGATTATGATCGATTTCAAAGTGCATCTAAACTTGGCATTAGATTGGATTTCACCCCTTTTTTAGGCAAACAATTAGCCGATTGGAACTTGGCCCCCTTTTTAACAGGCATGTTTTTGATGAGATTTCAATACTTTTTTTCAAGAAATCGTACATACAATCGTACTATACAGCCGTACAATGCATAACTTACAGCATGAAACATACAGCTACCATCTGATGGCATAGGAATTACCCTATGTGGTATATCTCCGCCAACCACCGAATGATGTACAATTTCCATTGTTGGTAAATGAATAGTAGAAAAGAAATAGAGTGAATTTGTGCTTTTAACACACACAAGTAATCAATCAATAAGCAATATCAAAATTAATCCTTTAACAAGTCAAATCAGTGATCCATTTAATCGTAATCGTAACCATATATAAGATATCAAGACATAAGTGTAGAAAGAAATAGAAAGAAATGACCATCGATTCCTTATCGACTTTCATTCATATATACTGCAGACAAAACAATATCGCGATTCAATTATACCGCTAGCGCCATCTATCGAAAGTAATTTATAACAATAGAAACCTGATTTTTAGGTAAGCAATATTTAATTAAGTTATACAGTGTGCATTATGTATAAATCACAATATTTTATATCCCTTATATATATATATATATATATATATCAGTTCTTAAGAAGCGCCCCACACTTTTTTCACAATAATATTAATTTAAAAATAAATTAACAAACAATAAATGGTATTTTTGTGAAAACAAGCGTTGGGAGCTTCATATATCACTTCTTGAGAAGCGCCCCACGCTTTTTTTTCAATAATACCATTTATTGTTTATTTTAAACAATTTAAATTAAATTTATTTCCAAGGTTGTAAAGGTTAAATTAGTTTCCACGCGGTTTCTTTCATCATTGGAGCGTGTTTTTTAGTTTTTTTTTTTAAACTATATATATTTTTTTATTTTTTAGTTTCATTTATCACCGATGTGTACTCATATTATTAATATTTCATTATTATGTATTTTATTGTGCTGAGCTGAGCGCCTATATAAAGGTTTTGATTACCTGTCAGTGAGTCAGTGCCAAAATTAGCTATTTTCACAGGGTCATATTTCAGGATCTTCTGAAGCTTTATCTATGAAATTTGGCATACTGCTTTAGGACTAGTATATGATTACGTACGTACAATTTTATCTCTGTACTTGCAATAGACACTGAGCTACAGGGGGTCAAAAGTGGGTCGAATTTATTAAAAATTCGATATTTAGAATTGAGGCAACTCACGCTTGACCGATTTCTTAAATTTCTTAATTTTTTGTTAATCTACATATAACACACAACCTGTGTACCAAATTTCATAATGCTAAAACAATGGGAAGTGGCCTAGAGGTTTTGATTACCTGTCAGTGAGTCAGTGCCAAAATTAGCTATTTTCACAGGGTCATATTTCAGGATCTACTGAAGCTTTATCTACGAAATTTGGCATACTGCTTTAGTACTAGTATATGATTACATAGGTAAAATTTTATCTCTGTACTTGCAATAGGCACTGAGCTACAGGAGGGTCAAAAGTGGGTCGAAACGGTTCGTGTAAATATAGTGCACGGCATGCGCCGGCCTGTGGAACTTGGCCGGCGCACTGCCGTGCGCTTAGATACAATTTTCAATTCAAAAATATCTTTACCTTATAATACGAATTCACGTGATTGTAGCTATCTATCACCAATAAGTCCCATATAAACCCAGCAATACATATATGTTTATAACTTTGTGTAATATAAGAATCTTATTGGAGTCATTATCTGTACTTAGGTCAGCACATGCACAGTGGTAAATTGCACTATGTGAGCGCGAACCCCGGCGGGGGCGCAGCCACCTTGTCGGGAGCTTCCAGTGTGTATTGTGTAGTCGGGACTCCGCCCCAGTGGAGACGATACTCAAGACTCGTGTGGAGACAAGGACCTGCGTTACTCATGGAAGATGTAAGACTGCTATTAAATGATCTACCTTCAAAAATAAACGTCTCGATAACACTTTATATTGTAAACTTTGAAATGACCCTTGCGTGAATATCTATTGTAAATTGTTTGATTATTATAAACAATCATTCATATAAATATATACAGCATCAATGTTTTGATGGAATTATAGTTATATTACATTTTCTAATTTTTATGAGATTAGTATGTAAAATATATATTATGTATATGTTATATTATATGTGTATGTTAATTATGTCAATGTACGTTATTTTAAATAGGCTGAAAAAACTATCATATTGCGTCCATATATAAAAAAAATGTATTACTTAAAATCCGTGCGTATTTAACTTACTTGATGTGTTAAAGGTGCTTCCTGCCCAAACGATCTCAGTAATATATCAACTGGGTCCGCACTACGTCGGTACTCTACAAGCGCCACTACTACCGGGCCAACACCAGGATCCCTTGACGCCACTGATAGCTGAAGAGAAGGTGGTGTTCGGAATAAACGCTCGAGCGATGTCGCAATTAACTCTCGCCAAGATAAGGAAAGTCTACAGCAAGAACGACAACAAAGCTATAGCGAAGCAGCTCGGAATGTCTTCGCACGAGAACGCGACTCCTATACGTATCTTGCACAACTCCGCGGGACACTTAATGGGCCCAGCCAGATGTTTGGGAGGAACCGTCGTTGGATATCTCGGTGTGAGAGTGTTCTGCCCAAAACCAGCAGCTATTATGGTGAGTTTCATATAAAATTATATTGGTGAATAGATTTTTACTAGGATAGTAAGTACATTTAATATCTATGTCTTCATTTCCACTTAACATATGATGGGATGAAAGTCAAGTGCTCTCCAGATAGCGATTGGAAAATTACAATACAGAGATAATAAGACAATAAATTACTCCCTCTTAGTAATCTGAAGTATAAATTAAAAATAATATGGAAGTTTGAGAAAACCTCAAAGTTAATTCTTTTGTGGGATATTCATAATTAATACATGCAATTGGATATAAAAAAATAATACTTACTGTAGATTACTATTAGTAGATACTAATATATCTATAGATATAGAAGAACTTTAGTAACATTCCTTCTGGGACTTTTAACCTAGGATATTTTTAATTGACACAAAATTTATGGATTGAACTTCACATATTTGAATAAAGTTTTCGAACTAAAGCTTCAGATGAGAAATCAAATTTTAATTTAATAAACATGAATAAGATTACTTTATATAAAATTCTATGTACATAATATTCATGAAGATACTTTCCTCACTTACAGATCGATACAGTCGGCGGGTGTTCAGTGTTGCTGGGTCTGATAGCGATGGCTCAAGATGTGGAGTGTTTGTACGCGGGCGTCAAGGCGCTCGTGTGTGTGGTTCGATGTAACAAAGCGGCGCAAGCTGAGATGGACCGACGGAAAGGATATCAGACATTGGCAATGCTATTGAAGAGGAAAAAACAACTTCTAAATTCTCACATACTTCACCTTATATTCGGTCTCGTCGGAACAGTTGACAGCCAAAAAGAAACTTCTTCAATACCTAATTTGACTGCATTTCAAGTATGTAACATAATATAAAATTTAATATTAATATGTTAAAAGTTCCTTATAACTTTTTTTGTTTCCAGGATTTAATTTGCGAGTTGGAAGTATGGTTGGGCGCGCCGGGTGGTTTGATAAAGTCACTTCTAGAACATCTATTGGAGCTGGCAACAGAGACAGCACATAGAACGCACAATCTACGCACAATGCGAGAGCTACAACTTGTACCTAAATTATTGTACATCGTTAATGACGTGAAAGTCCCGAGCACAAAGAATGTATTAATTAATTTGCTAGCTGCCTTATTAGGTGGTCAGCCGCGGCCGAGTGATTTGCTATGTCTTGGTCAGTTTATGGCGTTTACATTGCCGTTACCGTCGCAATCAGAACAGGGCGTGACAATCAAGGATGGTGATTTTGATAAGGAAGGCGAAGGAGATCAGATCATATTAAGGAATAAATGTCTAAGCGTACTACACAACTTGCTGTTTACTACAAGAAATCTGGTGAATACTATCGTCTGTGAGGAAATATCTAGAGTTCTAGGTATGGATTGGTTGTTGTGCTTCATGCAAGAGAACGTTCATCCTAGCAGCGTGCTATGGGCCTTGAGAATATTGGTGATACTCTGTTCGGGACAAGGACAACAATCGGCAATCATGCAGAGGTATGTGTACTGTAAAAATGTTATATGAAATGTATATATAATAATAACTAGAGAAAATACAATAATATTAATTTTTTTTTTGTAATTGAACTTTTTTTTCATCTTAATTGTGATTAAAATAGTTCATTTATAATATAAAACAAGGATTGATTCTCTCATACAACCAAACAATATAGGTACATCCCACGCTGAAATGGCCTAAAGTGTTTCTTCATATGCTTGATTTTAAAAAGAATTTCCCCTTTCGTTTCGTATCCACATCAATATATTAATAATCTTAGTAGCAATGGTAAATCGTGTAGTTTAAATGAGAAAATAGTTGCGATGCCATACCCTCAGTAATGTCAAACAAAAATTAATAAAGGGAATAATGATTTCATTCCAGTCAGTATTCTGCATGACACGATATAATTAATCCAAATGATAATCAAATATAGTTAATAAATATCACATAATTTGTTTCTATCAGATTCCGTGAAGGCGCCGGTAATGGCGGCTGGCTTCGCAACACGGAGCTGGTTGCGTCTCAGCAGGCCGGTGTAGTGATCACCACCGCTGTACACTCACACTCACATCTACACTCACAACTACTCTACACTTCGGGCTTCACGCTGCTAGCTTGGTAATATATATTACTGTTTGATTAGGTTAGGTCATCGTCATCAATCATCAATCATGTTAAAATATTTCAGAACTACCCTCATACTTTGATTTCTTTGGAATACTATAAAAAAGTAGCTAAGTCGGATAATATATATTACTGCAAATAAATATGGTCCATATTGACGTAAATTCCGGAAAAGTCTTATATACTCAGTATATAGATTATAGAGTCATCTCATACATATATATGTTTCCAGGTTATGCCTCTCCCACCTCCAAATCCCGGAGCTATATTACTTAGTGTTCGGTTTAACCCTGGGCCAGCCGGTGCGGTACATAGGTCCCGATCGCTTAGTTTCCGTGGAGCGTGTATGGGCAGCGGCGTGGGGGGCCGCGGCTCCTTCCCGGCAGTCCTCAGCGGCGGTGGCCGCTCGCATCACACTCTGCCCTGAAGCGGTTGTCATATTACTAGCAGCTGTAAGGGCGCTTATACACGCTGAACCTGGTACAATTCCCGAATGGCTTAACGATCACCCTGTAGCTATCATTCAAGTAAGTAATAGGTTAATTTATTATGTACTAGCTGCGCCCCGCGGTGTTACCCGCGGATTTATGGGATGTAAAGTAGTCTATATGCTATTGCTGGATATGAGCTTCCTGTATACAAAATTTTATCAATATTGTTCAGCCGTTTGAGCGTGAAGAAGTAACAAACATACACACACTCACAAACTTTCGCAATTATAATATTAGTAGGATTAAAGCAGAATGACAGCCAATCCATTAAAATAATTATACATTAAATATGAATGTTATATTTTATTTTATATTTCCAGGTTCTCTTTTCGCTATACAACACACTGCCAGACTTCGTGACGTTGATGATGGGTGCTGATGTATTAACAGCACTAGCCGCGACTCTCTTCCCTCCCAAGACTTCAGACGACATACATCTACGTTAGTATTCCTTTGATTCCAATATTTGATCAATTAAAACTAGTTAGTGATCTTTAAAAATATCAAATAACGATTCCTTCTTCTACCTGGCAATTTCCCAGCTATAGCCAGGGTCTGCCTTACATGTTGTGAATAGTTTTGGCTATTTGTATTTACGACCGGCCGCCTGCCTGACGTCAACCCTCTTTTGGGAATCAGCATTAATCAGTGATGTCTAAATAGTCTTAGAAAGTACATATGATTCGGAAAAATCACATCGGTACTTGCCCGGGCCAGGATCGAACCTGCCTCCTCTTTTAATCACTAGGCCACCACTGACTTATATACAGGGTGACTGGTGAATTACTATCAATATTTAAGGAGAATACTCAGTACATGATTCTCATTCGAATTATGTAAAAAAAAATAGGTACTTAATTTTTGATCAAATATCCGTATAAATAAATAAAGTGTGGACACGTTCCAAGTGTTCCAAGTGTGGACGTGTGCGGCGGAGTGCTGATATAACACCACACCGGCGCGCGCGCGTGTGTGTGTGTGTGTGTATACCTAATCTGTAGGGTGTTCACACGATCCGTAATTAATTACATAACTTTTGGTTAACTTTACTTAGAAGTTTATTAATATTTATGTTATATTAATTTTTATTTTGTCATATATGATCGTCAAATATCTCGTCCTCAAGTATCGATAGTAATTCACCAGTCACCCTGTATGTCTGACTTATATGTTATTATCGAATAACGATTCCATTTACAAACTGTTCTTAGTGTATTACTAATTTACATAGTGTTGATGTTAAGTGTCATATATGACGTTTTAGTGATAAATTAGAAGCCTTTCATATATAAACGATATAGGCGTTTTTGAGAGTTTGCTTATAGTGAAGTTTTTTTTCAGCGACGTGCGAAAGCGGCGACAGTTCAGGCGCTTCGACCCCCGGCTCCGAGGAGGTTGTAGTTGTAGCCGGCTCCCTCACAACACATCCGGCGCGACAAGCAGTCATGGACTTCCTGAGAGTGATCATACTAGACTCACTACCACTCAACGTATCGGCTAAGACCTCACCGGTAACTGAGTTGTTATAACGATTTACAAGCTATATGTTGCATTATAAGAACACATGAACAAAGTGTCTTCTCCTTAACAAAGACTAAGTACGTACTAAGTGTTATTGGACACATTCTTAGAACATATTATGTTAATGTAGTAATTTAGGTCAAATTCATTTACTTATTAGTCAATCTAGCCTAGATTGTAAATTTAATAAAGTATTGTATACTTTATTAGAAAAAAAAAATATGTTGCATACAGGATGTGCTTAGAAATTAAATCTCAACAAAGGTTTGAGTACTAAGAGTTGATGTATTCATTTGTTGAAGAAAATTCCAGTGGATTGTGTGATTGTGATTTATATAGGGCTTGTGCTATTCAGATATGGTTAAATGATATCTTTTGTGAAACGGAGCTTAATGCTTTTTGTGGATGAGAATTTTAAAGGGACAAATTATATTTCACTACTAACATTATAAAATAAGATCTCTTATAAGAAAATTCATTTTTTTTTAATCTTAACTACTGAAAAAATCTCAAAATTTATGAGTTGTTAAATTAAATGATATGGTTTTACTTTATTTATTGTTGTGAGTTTTACTAAAATATTTGCTTATTGAGGCCCATATATGACGTTGTACTAAAATGTATTACAAGTATCAATAACACGCATGTTACAAGAAGTAGGAAGCTTATTATAATTGTTATTATTAAAGGAGTATTAAATACTACAATGAATATCATAGTTCGCATATCGTTTCTAGCCGTCAGTATCGGATGCAGTGACACCGTCAATGTTTTGTACGCCAACTAGCCCCTGTTCGAGATCATACTTTTATTGCGTAAATATGCGGAATTTGGTTTATATTCTAACATTTACGCTTACCTAACGCCTTGGGGATACAGGAATGTTTCTTCTACTTAGTAATGGGATCTTAATTTCTGGAATTCAACTTTCACTGTTATCAATTGTAAATATAAGTTAACATCTCCTGCATGTAGCTTTAACCTGTTATATAAACCATCTAATTTTCATCTAGGTTTCAGCAACTAATAGCACGCAATACGAAACGAAAAATAATGAGATTTTTTTATATAGGAATATTATTAATCGCATATATATTTTAGGTCATCGACTTGGTTCTAGACGCTTCACCTCCAAATTCTACAACTAACCAGCAAATAGAATATCAAACAGAAGTTTTAACGACGATAATGGAAAATTTACTTAACACTGAACTATTCGGTACCGAGTCAAATATATCCAACGTCTGCTATTTGGCCGCTAGACTTGTTGACAAACTGTGGCAAGGACAGCTGTCTAAAGATCCTCACGAGGTAATTATTAATAATTAAATATTATTTTGTCTTCCCAAGTCTACATACATATTCTGTTTCCAGGTGTTCGATTTCTTAGTGAAGCTAGTGACACAGGCCAAGAAGAAATCTTCTGTAATATCTCTAGAAGGGCTGCATCATTGTCTAAACAGGACCATACTATTCCTACTATCACGATCCACTGAATCTATAGCTGATCAAATGTCAGTGTTGGAGGCGTTACACAAACTTACCACAAACAGGTATAAATTTATATGAATACTACATAGCTTTCCGCCCGCAGCTTCGCCCGCGTGGAGTTCTTTTATATCGCGTTTCCAAGAGAACCTTTCAAAAGTCTGGGATAAAAACTATCCTATGTTCTTTCTCAAGGTCAACTCTATCTCTGTACCAAATTTCATTAAAATCATTTCAGTGGTTTAGGCGTCAAAGCGTTACAGACAGGCAGACATACAGAGTTACTTTGGCATTTATAATATTAGTAGGGATAAATTTTATACAGGGTGACTGGTGAATTACTATCGATACTTGAGGACGTGATATTTGACGATCATATATGACAAAATAAAAATTAATATTACATAAATATTAATAAACTTCTAAGTAAAGTTAACCAAAAGTTATGTAATTAATTACGCATCGTGTGAACACCCTACAGATTAGGTATACACCAGTCACCCTGTATATATCATTTAAGTATACAGGGTGACTGGTGAATTACTATCAATATTTTCGGAGAATACTCGGTACATGATTCTCATTCGAATTATGTAAAAAAATAGGCACTTAATTTTTGACATAATTTCCGTATAAATAAGTAAAGTGTTGACACGTTCCAAGTGTTCCAAGTGTGGACGCGTGCGGCGGCGTGCTGATACAACACCACGCCCCGCTCGCGTATGTGTGAGTGTGTGTGTATACCTAATCTGTAGGGTGTTCACACGATGCGTAATTAATTACATAACTTTTGGTTAACTTTACTTAGAAGTTTATTAATATTTATGTTATATTAATTTTTATTTTGTCATATATGATCGTCAAATATCACGTCCTCAAGTATCGATAGTAATTCACCAGTCACCCTGTATAACTTATGATAAAAATCAAATAGCAACGTTCAAAGTATGATATTTAATGGATTCATTGATGTATGAAACATTTCTATAATTAAAATTCAGAAAATATCTAATGTGCGATTAATTTTAAAATATGTTATTAAAGAATTAATCCATAAAAAAAACGATCACTTCAAAAAGTATACTTTCTTAACACATTTTTTAGAAGTGATATTAAAAAATCATTTATATATTCAAGGTTATTAATATTCGGCGCGGGTAACCACGAATTGGAGTTCATCGGGTGCCTCACGTACTGCCTGCTGCAGCTCAGCGCTAACATGAAGATAGCGCTCGACTCACACATGAGGACTACCTGGCACGTCAACCCTAGCGGAGACTTGGAGGCTAGGGATGATAAACTGACCGCGCATCAAGGTATAATTAAATAAAACACATATTTACTTATTACTACGATTTATTATTGTTAACTTTTAGTAGGAAAACTACTTAATATAATGAGATCTAAGATTTTCGCGAGTACTCATTTGAATGAAACTAATATTTTCAGATCACGTGATCACGGTTGCTAAAAAGTAGCCGAAACGTCGGGAGTATGTAGTATCAAAAATAAATAGCGAAGTAAAATCCGAAAATATTAGTTTCATTTAAATGAGTACTCGCGAAAATCTTAGATCTCATTAAGGTCCACTTATATTAAACTCATATTTACTGATTACTTATCTTTATTATTGTTAACTTGCAGTTGGAAAACTACTTAATATTGTTATAATGTTTATTAAGCACTGTTACATATTTTACTTTAAGAGACGCTTTACACACCATATCACTATTTTAACCGGGAGGCAAAAAGGGCGACTAATCAGAACGCGTGCGCAAGTAGTGATAGGACATCGAACTAGTGATGTCCCCTATAGATTATAAATGTACCAAAACTAATCATTATTATTTTATGACATACTCTCGACGTTTCCATCACTTTGCAGTAATTATTTCATCTTGTCACTTTGTAGTAATTGTTTCTACAAAGTAACCGAAACGTGTATTCCCAAAAAGAGGGTTGATGTCAGGCAGGCGGCCCGGTCGTAAAAACAAATAGCCAAAACAATTCACAGCGTGTAAGGCAGACCCTGGCTTAAGCTGGGAAATTGCCAGGTAGAAGAAGATATATATTGAATTGATATATGAACATATCTATATAAATGTTATATAAGGCCGTAACCTGATGGCGGGTGCTGCCCGTCGCGTGTGGGAGGAACTGTACGCGTGTAAGAAACCCGCCATCGAAGAAGTGTTCAAGGTGACGCTACAGCCGCCCGCGGGGAACGCACGCGCGCCCGACCTGGCAGCCGCTAGGGACCACCTATCAGAAGCCGCGCACAGGCTGTGGGCTAACTATATACACGCTGAACGAAAGGTACTAAAACGAGGGTACAATTGTACTACACATTCATGTATTACACTACATATTATGTTATTAATTTTTTTTTATGGATAGCTTATAGCCTTTATCAGTAAAAGATCTATCTAACATCGAAAGAATTATTCAAATCGGACCAGTGGTTCCTGAGATTAGAGCGTACAAACAAACAAGCCAACTCTGTAGCTTTATAATATTAGTATAAATAATACATATTCTTTTTACCAAAAATAAACACGATTAAACAAAAACTGGCCAACATATGAAAAGATTAATTACTTAAAAAAATAGATCAATAGATTTTTTAAAATTTATCTTAAGACTTAGGTAAATAGTTTTACATAAAAAAGAAATGTTTTCAAATAAATCGTATAAATTAATTTTAACTATAATTACTTCACAATTAAATATTTATAAATAATGATTTAATTAATATTTGTTCCAATCACATTTCATATCGAGATATATTTTTTAATTTATAATAAATAATTCCAGGCGATATATCGCGTCCCGTGGGAGTTACATAACCAGATACAGTCTAAGATCCAGAAGGTGACGGGCGGCCTCACGCGGCTCGCGTCACGGACTAAAGTGAAGAAGGAGGACTCCGCCAAACAACGACCACACCCGCCGCGGGAACACGCGCTGGCGTACATGCAGGACCATGTACAGCTAGTGAGGTATACAAATAATATTATTAGTATTAACACCTTCCTATCTATTTTTTTTTTCTGATTCTATTTAAGGACTTTTTAGCAGAGCTAAATGTCAGTCCAATAGTTCCCTTAATAATAATCCCACCACCAACAATAAACATAAGCCTTAAAGTATCTAAAATAATTCTAAAATTATTAAACTACATGTCTTATTTTAATTTAAACTGATAAATAGTTTTGGCTATCTCTGACTTTGGTATGCATAACGCACTTTGAAAAATTCCTATATCCTTTAAATTAATGCTAAATCACATTCCTATCTATTACATTAAGAATTATAAACATTTTATTGACTTATTAGAGACAAGATGCTGTTTATATTGTTAAACAATTAAGCTAATTTTAATTTAAGTTTAGAAAGCGACTAGTATTGTGTGTTAGTGCAAGGGTTTTATTAGAATGTTTTTTTTAGGTAATTATAAGCAAAGCACATGGAAGACGTTAAGTTTATTTAATGCCTTCGAGCAGTGTGCACCATAAAACAATTTACTAATAACTCCCAGTTTAATACACTTCTTTTGAGACGGTTCACACTTACTACCAACATATATATTGTTATACCCGCATTTATATTCCTAGCAATATATTTACAGACAAGCGTGGGGCGTTCAGTTGACAGCGGCTGGGAATACATCCGCGCATACTACACGATACGTTCAAGCGGAGTGGAGCATCGCTTGGAGGGAACTGACTCGCGAGCGGGGACTGTGGGGCCCCCCCAAACCCGCCCCCTTAGACAAGTGGGCCCTACACTGTACAGAGGGCCCCTGCCGTATGAGGAAACAATTAAGACGGAACCACGCCTTCTATACTCACTATCCATACAGACCAGACCTCGATAAACCAGATAATGTAATAACTTATTATATTAAAACGAATCATATTCAATAAAACATTTAATAGACCTCGATCGATAATGAGAACGACAATGTGATACTGCTTTTATTAAATTAAATGTTTGTTTTATAGAAACAATTGAAGTACAAAGTAGCTCAAAGCCGTGACAGCAAGGAATACTATAGAGTGTATCAACAGTGGCGCACCTCGAGCAACCTGGCGGAGGCTGAGGTTATTGAATCGACGGAGCTACAGTCGTTTGAAGAAGAAATACCCAGGTAAGGAATTAAATAATAAACAATTATTATAACAAGGTATAGTCCGTTAGACTTAAGCTGAACTTTGCAATTGTGTGAGTGAAAGTAAAAGAGAGTTAGACAAAAAACTTTTAGAAATAATTTTACTATATTTTAAATAGATACATAACATAAGTGCTAGAGCTATTCTAGATTAAAAATAAAATAATCACAACTCGTAAAAGACCACATGGAAATTTTATGGAAAAAAATTATTAACTAATAAAAATTTTGAAAAAACTATACAAATTCTTCTTCACTTGACATTGCGTTTTCAACATTTGACGCTGCAACCAGTACAAAGGGTGAAATGAGGAAGGTGCGGGGCGGAGTAAAAGTAATATAGACCGGTTCAAAACTAGAAAAGAACGTGGCATTGAAAAATTTGACATCACACCTACACTATCCGTGTGCACTCATACAAATGCAAAGCTAAGCTTAAATCAAACGCACTGTAATAAATACAATGTTTTTCAATATTACTTGGACTCTTAATAACTTTTGTATGAAGCAATAACGTGATTGTATTTCCTTTTTAAAGCAAAGACGTGTCTATTGATGTAACGAACGAGGAAGGATCTCCCTCGGATCTAGTTAGCAGTGGAGTTGTTAGTAGAGGAACAAACCTCTCCGCAGAAGGTGAACATTTTATTTATTTATTTATTTATTAGAAACAGTTACACGATCGACTTATCACTAACACATTCACTTAGCAGTTGATACAGGGTATTAAATCTAGGTGAATAAATCATTACAGGTGTAAACAACATTGAATTCATTGCATTCATATATTATTACATTCATATGACTAATATATTTATGAACTTAGTTAAGAATTTTAACTAACTAACTAAGTTTCTTTATTCTTCTAATGATGTAGCGAACGAGGATCCGGACGTAGAAGACGATGATGAACAACAATCACCACCGCCAGACAACCAGACCTTGCTGCGATTACTAGAACATCATGAAAAGGTAACTTTATGAGACTTAAATTCTCAGCATTAAATAAATTGCAGGGAGAGGAGCTTCAACAGTGCCTGGGACTTGCGACCTAGGTGTAGGTTTAAGGGTACCTATCTAACACGCTGAAACGCTCATCTGCACTGTCCAAGCTCCTACCTACCTAAATAAATTTGAAAACATATATCATTATAATAAAAAAATAAGTATAATTTTAATGTTTTAAGGATATTACATATAACATATGAATGTCAAATTACTTAAATAATGTTGTTGTTGTTATGTTGTAGATATCCCACATGTTCCGCTGCGCCCGTATCCAAGGCCTGGACACAACAGAGGGTCTCCTGTTGTTCGGTCGTGAACATTGTTACGTCATCGACGGCTTCACGTTACTCAAGAACAGAGAGATACGCGACCTAGACAGCTGTCCCGACGATTATGAGCCGATCCTGCCCAGCCAAGGAATACAGAGGAGCAACCAGAGACAATGCTCCAAATTTCTATATGAAGATATTAGGTATTTTGGAATTTATTTATAACTAGCTGCTCCCCGTGGATTTCCAGGATTTCCGGGATGTAAAGTAGCCTATACGTTGTTCCTGGACGTGAGCTTCCTGTATACAAAATTTTATCAAAATCGGTTCAGCCGTTTGAGCGTGAAGAAGTAACAAAAATGCACAACCTCACAAACTCTCGCAATTGTAATATTCGTATGATATTGCTATTTTATTTTACACTTCTATGAACTTAAATATTTTTATCAACAAAAAATGCATTTTTTTCTATATTTCATCTGTATGAAAAGTATGTATTTGTTTGTTTTTCAGAGAGGTTCATAAAAGGAGATATTTGTTACAACCCATAGCTCTGGAGGTGTTTTCTAGTGACGGAAGAAATTACTTACTAGCTTTTCCAAGAAAAGTCAGGAATAAGGTTAGTGAAAAGTAAAACTATTTTTTTACAAGCATTTGTTGAAAAAAAACTAAATATGTTAAAAAGCTATAAGTATACAGGGTGACTGGTGAATTACTATCAATATTTAAGGAGAATACTCGGTACATGATTCTCATTCGAATTATGTAAAAAAAAAATAGGTACTAAATTTTTGACAAAATTTTCGTATAAATAAATAAAGTGTTGACACGTTCCAAGTGTTCCAAGTGCGGACGCGTGCGGCGGCGTGCTGATACAACACTACGCCGCCGCACGCGTATGTGTGTGTGAGTGTATACCTAATCTGTAGGGTGTTCACACGATGTGTAATTAATTACATAACTTTTGGTTAACTTTACTCAGAAGTTTATTAATATTTATGTTATATTAATTTTTATTTTGTCATATATGATCGTCAAATATCACGTCCTCAAGTATCGATAGTAATTCACCAGTCACCCTGTATATTAAAATCAGTTTTTCAATAGTTTCCTACTTATAATTTTTTTACTAATCCAGTACATACATTAAAACACAATAAATATATAAAAATTGTTTGCCTTTATAAAATGTAGATAATTTTATAGACATTTAATATCATCGCAAAAATCTATAATAACATTTCATAGACGTGCAGCACTAGTCTGCAAAAAACTTAAAGCTGTAGAACACAACATTATATCTAATTAGATCTAAGACTTTCGCGAGTATTCATTTGAATGAAACTAATATTTTCAAATTACTCGTTATTTTATTATTTATAAGTACATATTCCCAACCTATCAGTTACTTAGCATTTTGCTGTAAAGTAGTTTTATAATAAATCATATTAATCCGTCAATATAAGTTTAATTTAAATACCATTTATGTTCAGGTGTACAGTCGCTTCACGTCATTAGCGACGGGTATGTCAGATAGTGCGGCGGGCTCCGTTGCGGGACAGAAGAGAGGCGTCGCTGTTGAACAACCGGGCGGGCTGCTGGCATCACTTATAGGAGACACCTCCGTCACACAACGATGGCTGGTATGACTACATTACTATTCGGAAATTACTACTAGGAAAATACAACACTGAAATACTTTAGCGGTACTTACTATACATATTATATGTATAATAGCTGCGCCCCGCGGTGTTACCCGCGAATTTGCGGGATTTCCGAAATTTCCGGGATGTAAAGCCTATGTGTTATTCCTGGACGTCAGCTTCCTGTATACAAAATTTTATCAAATTCGGTTCAGCCGTTTGAGCGTGAAGAAGTAACCAACATACACACAGACTCACAAACTTTCGCAATTATAATATTAGTAGGGTAGGAGGGTCAGTAAGGTGCCTCATGGCGGTCTTGGCTTTTAATATCCAACATGATCATGGTAACGAACTCAAATAAAAACACAATTCTACTGTTCAATATCTAATAACACGATTTCTTTACAACTGTATTTAAAATCACATCCAAATAATAAGATGACAATAGATTATGAGCCAATAGGTTAGGCTTGTGGACTTCCTTTCACGGGTGTTTAAGCATAATGGGCATCCTCACTTTTGGTAACCTTTTATCAAACAAATTGACTAAATTACTTATGACGTTTATCATTAAACTAATTCAATGTCGACGCTCCGACATATATATACATTAATATACTTAATAATATATCATGATTTTATTTTCAGAGAGGTGAAATATCAAATTTCCAATACCTGATGCATCTCAATACACTCGCCGGTCGCTCGTACAACGACCTCATGCAGTACCCAGTATTTCCCTGGATCCTAGCTGATTATGATTCCCTGGAACTGGATCTCACACACCCCGCTACCTTCCGAGACTTGACTAAACCTATGGGAGCACAAAGCCCGGACAGATTGGAACAGTTTAGGAAGAGATATAAGGTAAAATATATAAAAGATATTCAAAATTAAAATTTATACAGATTTTTTAAAACTAATTTAGTGATAATAATACAGTGAAAAGATTCAAAGAATCTGGTTATAGATTTATTGTCCCAAATCTGAAATTATAGTTTTTTTTTTCTGTAAGCTAACTTTATGATATAGTATATATTTCTATGATAGTCACATTTAAATCGACTCAATGATTGCATTGAATCAAGAAGAAGACAGACATTAATATGTAAAAATGAGTTTTTTACGTTTTAGAAACGTCCATTTTAATAAGAATTAGCATTTAAACATTAGCTTGGTTAATACATATATATAATGTAATGTAAAATGTTTGCAGGAGTGGGACGACCCTCACGGTGAAACACCTCCCTATCACTACGGAACACATTATTCATCAGCCATGATCGTGTGCTCCTACCTCGTGAGAATGGAACCATTTACACAACATTTTCTGCGACTACAAGGAGGACATTTCGATTTAGCTGACAGGTAAACCTATTTCTCTATTTCACACCCTTAATATATAACTAGTACACAATATATATATTTTTTTGTTCCAGAATGTTCCATTCGATCAAAGAAGCTTGGAACTCAGCTTCTCGACACAACATGGCCGACGTTAAGGAACTTATACCTGAGTTCTTTTACCTGCCTGAATTTTTGGTCAATTCAAACAACTTCGATTTAGGTAATACATTACCTTCTTTAATAAAGAAATTCAGTCAAGTCAATTAGATTATATGTTTCTTTAAACACTTTAATTTCAGTAATTTATAGAACACGATATTTAACATAACGCTACTTTTAGTTAACAATTGATATATTTTAAAGCAAAGTATCACATACTGATACCCAATTAACAGATATTAAATATAGCTTTTGCCGCGACTTCGTCCGCGTGGAATAATGACTTCCGGCAGATTTTTGTTTTTTCCCACATAGCTCCCGTTCTTGTGGGGTTTTCGGAATGGTCGAGTTCCCGTAGAATTTTCAGGATAAAACCTATTTTTTTTTAATTCACAATGAGGTACTCTTAACCAACAACATATTTATTTGTTTATTTGAATAAAGATTAATATTATTATGTTGAAACAACTTAAACAAATTATTTCGACCAAATTAGGTACAATAAAAACGGTTTTTGTGAGTTAATCTTAAAAGATAGACATATACTGTCGCGGACTGTTTTTTAGATCATTAAAAGAGCTATTATTCTTTAGTACATATTTTTTGTGTATCTTGAACCGTTTTCACGGCGCACGCAACGGAAGGCTTCAAAGATGAAATAATTTCTCCCGTTTTTTACACATTTACCACTATATTTTTGCTCCTATTGGTCGTATCGTGATGTTATATAGCCCACAGCCTTCCTCGATAACTGGACTATCCAACACAAAAAGAATTATTCAATTCGAACCAGTAGTTTCGTAGATTAGCGCTTTCAAACAAACAAACAAACAAACTCTTCAGCTTTGTAATATTAGTATAGATAAATAATATTATTTCCTAACATATATTAATGTGTTAAAGGTTCAAAGCAGTCAGGGGTGTCTCTGGGTGATGTAGTACTTCCTCCGTGGGCTAAGGGTGATCCGCGTGAGTTCATTCGCCTTCACCGAGCAGCCCTGGAATCAGATTACGTGTCTCATAGATTGCATCATTGGATAGACCTTGTTTTTGGTTACAAACAACAAGGTTCATCTGCTGTTGAAGCGTGTAATGTCTTCCACCACTTATTCTATGAAGGAAACGTAGATATATACAAGTAAGTTACTCGATTTTTCCATTTTAAGGATGAAAATATAATATATGTATATAATAATCTTATTTTCACCAGCATTGACGATCCGTTGAAGAAGAACGCGACTATTGGCTTCATAAACAACTTCGGTCAGATTCCAAAGCAGCTGTTCAAGAAAGCACATCCGAGCAAGAAAATGTCTCAAAGAAGCTCCACCATTTTAGATCCAAATAATATTATACCGTCCCAGGGAATAACTCCGCCGGAGAAATTATTCTTTCATAATCTTGAGAATTTGAGGCCGTCATTGCAACCTGTTAAAGGTATGTCATTTTTGGTCCCATAAATACTCTTTCTCAAAAAGTAATTTTTTTTTTTTACTTTTTTAAGAAGTTTAAGGTCATATTGGCCAGGTCTTATACATACATTGATTTCTCTAAATTTAAAAACAAAATGTTTTTTTTTTCTTCTAGAAGTCAAAGGTCCCGTCGGCCAGATCCTATACACTGATAAAGCTATATTGGCCGTCGAACAAAATAAAGTATTAATGCCTCCCTCATACAACAAGTACGTGGCCTGGGGTTTTGCGGATCATTCGCTGAGAATAGGAAATTACGACAACGATAAGACGCTCTTCGTTTGTGAGTCTGTTGCACAAGCCTGCGGGGAGATAGTGGCCTGTGTGTGTTTGTCAGAAAAAAATATTGTTACCGCTGGGACTAGTACCGTGAGTAAATTAATTATTCTATGAATTTTAAAATTGGCAAGTTTAGTATCAACGCGTTTTATCGCATTACAAGTGTTCTATTGATCAATAAAAAATCTCTCTATTAAAACATGTTATTCAAGCTAGTAACTTATAAATTCACTTGTGACGGTAATTTTCGTTCTGTTTGTACCTCAGCTAGCAAATGTTTACATCTCAAAAAGTAGCAGTAATGTTATGTTGTACTGAAGTTTTGAATTATGTTTTACCTGCGATTGAATTAAAATAGATTCCAAATATAGAATTTCAAATTCCAAATATAGAGTTTTTCTCAGCGTTCCAATTCCTTAAAATGCTCAAGCCGAGTCATGTAGTAGTAAATATATAAAACAATGAAATTATTATAATATTTTGTTTAAAATGTAACCCCAGGTGGTGACCGTATGGCAGTACTGGCCTCGCCGGCGTCGTTTATCAGTAAAGACGTGTTTATACGGGCATGAAGAAGCAGTGACGTGTGTGGCCGCGAGCCCCGCGTACAACATAGTAGTGAGCGGCTCAAGGGACGGACAACTGATAGTGTGGGACGTGGAGAGAGGAGCCTTCGTGAGGCAGCTAGTACCCGCGCAACCCGCGCCCTGCCCGCCTGTGTCCGCGCTCGCTATCGACGATCTAACTGTCAGTATGGAGTTTAATGAGTTCTACTTAGGGACATGTGTGAATAGATTTCGAATTCCGCATATGACGTTATGGCTATGCTCGTAACGATAAAGTCATAATTTATTTAAATTTAAGTTTTGACGTCACATAAAATTTATGTCTTCCATGCTATTCGGCAAATATTTAATATAATTTACCAAGCATTCTAATTTAGTATAGGTATTAAGTGTCTGATTTTATAAAAGAATAGAACATCTACAAAGGATAAATAATTATGTTTAATTTTCCTCTAATAAAGTACATATACAGTGTAAACTCCATGTAACGTCATTCGATTTAACGACAAACTCTAAAGTCTTAAGCGTCGAAATCATTTGACTTTGGTTATGTACATAAGTACTAACACTATTCTGAAATAAACTTTGTCTTTTTCTAATTCTGATTTTTCTTCTCTCTATTTAACAACAACTCTATAACGCCATAAAATGCACAGTCCCTTCAGTGTCGTTATATAGAGTTTACACTGTATATAGATATATTTGTGTTATATTTTAACAGGGTGATATAGCGACGTGCAGCGGTAGTTGGCTACATGTATGGTCTATCAATGGAGAGCCCCTAGGATCTTCAGAGGCGGGCGGGGAGCGCGCCCCTCAAGTGCTGTGCGTCGCGTTCAGTCAGACGAGGGAGTGGGACCCCTTGAATGTCATCATCACAGGCTCCACTGACGGAGTTGTTAGGGTCAGAATATAATAATCTTTAATATTGTTAATAGTCTCTTTATACTGTCGATATTATTAAACATTTCATATTAGGTATTTAATGAAAAATGAAAATGAAAAACACTTTATTACCAGCAATAACTCAATGTCAATAGGGAACACAATTACAAACAACAATATTTTGCTGAAGTGATAACATGCCGCGATTTCCAGGGTCGTCCACACTAAGCGAGCTTGTGTCGTGGATGACTTAAAAAAGATGATTGTTATCATTGACAATTAAAGCTGCTTATACAGACATTTTTATATGAAGATTATAAACTTTAGTTTATAAGCAGAAAATTTTTACATTTCAATCGTATCGCCTTTTGGGTTCATAGAGATGATCAAACTCTCATAGAATGTGTATTATCGTAATTGCATTACGTTTACATTTAAGACCAAAACAAATAAATTAACTAATGTATCAAAATCACGGTTTACAGATGTGGTCCATCGATTACGTGGCCAAGACCGAAGATGAAGCTAAGAGTATTGAAGCTGACACTGAAGGTGATAGTGCGGACCGAGCGTCTACTTCACTTGAAGTAGAACAGAAGACTAGCCAAATGTCCCAAGGTAGTGAGGAAACGAGATCAGACAGTGAAGTAAAATCTGAAGATAAATCCGACGATATTGAACCGTGTGAACGAGAGGCGGCCATTAAACGGGTTGAGGAGCTCGTCAAACAAATGAGCTTGTCCAGAGAAAATGAAGGTAGTAGACATATAATATATATGTAACAAATATCATTAATATAAAAAGTCAAAGATACATCACCAAAACCATTTAAAAACAAATCCGTTGCTTACAAATTTTACATTAAGTTTTATCTAAGTCATAAATATTATATACTTTTTCATAAAGCCTTCTAATTAAAGCAACACTAAAATTCGTTTCATACTTTTTAATGATAAAATCTCTCATTACATATAAAATTTCCTTCTTTAATATGTTTTTTACATTTTTACAGTTAATTTAACAAAGTCGGGTTCAGAGAGTTCTCTATCAGACGCTGGAGGTACAAGCGCTAAGGAATCAGCGCGGAGAGATGACGAAAAAGATGTGTGTAGTGACAACGAAGACGGAAACTGTGAGAAGAAAGAAAACGAAGAAATTACAGAAGATTACAACAACGAGAAGGATTACGAAGACGATAAGGACAATCTGACTCACAGGAATAAATTACAGAAACAAGGAAACGTGGTGCTGAGACGGAAATCAAAGGCGAACCCATTATATCGGAAGAGTAAGCAAATATCAATATTGACATTTTTTATAATTTACTGGCCGGCACTGACCAATTCCAATGGTGACTCTGTAAAAATCGCAGGGCTAACAGCAATATACATATCAAAAAAAAATATTATATTTTTATTATAACTTATATTTAATATTGTCATATATACTCAAAAGCCTCTATAACGTAACTACAGTGTTAAGATAACATAGACGATATATTATATGGGCCCGGGCAAGTACCAATATGATTTTTCAGATTCATATGTACTTTATAAGGACATCAATGATTAATTAACCCAAAGAGTGTTGATGTCAGGCCGTTTGTAAAAACAATTAGCCAAAACTATTAAACATGTAAGGCAGACAATGGCTAAAGCTGGGAAATTGCCAGTTAGAAGAAGATAGACGATATATATCTTTCAACAATCTCTAATTAACATTAAATAAATATTATATTTCAATATTTGTTCCTAGGTGGCGGTAGTATCGGTGATTCTAGTGAGACGAGTTCAGTAGAAGTCCCGCAATCAGTGGACGTGCCAGAAAGCGGACTTCGGCCCAGTAAGTCTGACACGAGCCTAACGGATTCATTTGTAGTGCTGTCAGCGCCCTCCTCGCCAGCGCCCGCACTACGACCTGTTGTCAAAGAAACTACGTATCCAGGTAATGTGATATGACTCACGAGTATTTAATGAAACTAATATTTTGCGTGTTACTTTCCATTTCATACCAAAATATCCGAAAATATTAGTTCCATTTACACTTACAACTATATTTGTACACAATAAGATATAATAGGACAAATATTCATTGATTTCACAAAGAAGTGTTTCAAATAGGAAATCTAGACGATTGAAATGTTATGTGAACAGATAATTAAATATGATATGTTGATTTAACTTAAAATAATTGTAAATTTTTATATGTTTTTCTTTAAAAGTGACTTATTTATATTGAAACAATTGATCAGTCTGAGTACACAGCCTGTATTAATACATATCGTCAGACAGTACAGACCTTAAATTTTATATACTAAATTCCGTTCTTGTAAGCGAACCTGTTTATATCCTCAGTATTAATTTGTGTTATGATCGTTTCAGAGTGTGGTGTGACTTGGGTTCGTCGGCTCGTATTGCGCGGTAAATTAACTATGCACACGGCGTACGAGCGGCGAGACAACGCCTGCCCCGCGTCTGTGACTGCTTTGGCCGCCGCGCGCACGGGAAGAGGACTGGCTGTGGGCGACGCCAGGGGGCGGGTAATAACTTATACTATCTTTATATATATAATACTTCTGTGAGTGATTTAGATGAAATTTTTTGTGTGTTCAAGGGGATCTGGGAATGGTTTAGATTCACAATTTTATCCGCTAGATGTTTTTTAATTAATTTTTCATTTTTTAAATTTATTAGTAGTTGTTGATACAAATGTTTTTTTTGACATTAGATTTGACAACTAACTAATATTATGTCAATCATTCTGTCGCACTTCAAAACACGGAGATTTATGGCTTTAATAGGTAAACTCCAAAAATATAAATAAAAAACGTAACAGATATTTCTTGATTATAGGGCGATACGAAGTTCGCCGTGTGTTCTAGTATAGTATAATACATCACTCTTACTCATATCAAACCTTGAACCTATGATTTATATGCATCCACACACAGCTTAATTCTGATTAGTCTATACACAGCTTAAAAAATAACAAAACCACTATTCTAACCTCAGAAGTACTAAATGAGAAATAACGATTGTTAAGGAGTTAATGGGAGCAGATAGAATAAAGATAACAAATAATCGAATAGCTATAAAAATATTAAAATACATAAATAAATTAAAGCCCCTATATAAATTATAATTTATATTATAACGTTTTATATATTCAATTTCAGATATTCCGTTGGTCAGCACCGGACATGTCTAGCGCGGCGGGCGCTAAGGGCGGGCCCGCGGATCACTGGATAAGAGATGACACCGCGCCCTTCTGTACTCAGTGTCAGGTAGACACGGGATATATACTAATACTAGCTTTCCGTCCACAGCTTCGCCCGCCATGAGTTCGGTTGTATCGCGTTTCCAAGAGAACCTTTCAAAAGTCTGGGATAAAAACTATCCTACGTTCTTTCTCAAGGTCAACTCTATCTGCACTAAATTTCATTAAAATCGGTTCAGTGGTTTAGGCGTGAATGCGTAACAGACAGACAGACAGAGCTACTTTCGCATTTGTAATATTAGTAGGGATGGACATAACCTTGCAATATAATTTCATAACTGCCAATAAAACTTTACAAAAGTAACTAGATATTGCAAGTAACGTTAATCCAATATACAAACGGATAAAGTCGTAATTTGCAATAATAAATAATACATATATCTGTATGTGTCTACTATGTATGTTACTATTATTAAAGCAATTTGGGGCTAATTCTTGAACTATTCCGACGTTCCGGTTTTTTCATTCAAATCTGCGTTTGAATCCTGTTTTCCACAAATCTTTGTCTATATTAATTTCTATTTGATTTTAAATTCAATTCAAAAGGTTTAATACAATACATATAATATTTCCAGGTTCGCTTCACAGCGTTAGAGCGTCGTCATCATTGTCGCGAGTGTGGCGCCGTGTTCTGCGGTCGTTGTTCACGCTATGAGGCTCCTGTTAGACGTTTACGAGCGCTAAGACCAGTAAGAGTGTGCCAGAGATGTCACGACAACATACACGCTACGAACGAGTAAAGACGAGGAAATAACATATATCTAAGTACTCTGAACAATTCCTGAGATTTACTAATGAACATACAAAACCTAAAACCTGACGTTATTCAAAAATTATTGAATTGAACACAAGAACGACTTATGTTAAACAAAATCAAATATATAATAACCATTGTTACACAAATCACACATTAAAAAATCCTATCACATCACCCGTAGTATGATCACATATTTGTTTAATTAAAAATGTCACTAAAATTGAATGTTAGTTTGAAATCATTCGTGTATATATGTAACTGTAGATAATATTAGCAGCTTATTAATTTGCATTTATAGGCATGCCTTTAATAATTTAATATTGGTATCATTGACAGCTAAAAATGTATGCATATTATAATTAAAACAAAACTATAACTCTGTTGCTGTTTTCTTAGGAATCTAAGTATACATATAACCATTCTTAATTGTATGAAGCATAGAAGACGAGGAAATTATTTAAATGAATTATATTACAGAGAAAAGATGATAAAAAAATCTGTATATTGAATAAATATACTATGTGACTTCGAATATTTAAACCATATAAAATAACCAAAGTAAATCATGTCTTATACTTATGTATATCAAGTATTATTTTTATTTAAATCTAATTTATCTTTATAGTAAGTAGGTAACAGCTTGTAATGTAAGAGGTTGCTGGCGATCTTATAATTTGCTATAATATTAATTTATGAATTTTAAAATATTAAAATGAAAGATATTATATAAACAAGAAATATATACAATATAACAAATAACAAAAATAAATCAGTATGAAATATTATTATTATAAGGAACTTTGTGAGATCTCAATTCGGATTTTTATTCAGTTTATAATAACTTATGTTTATATTGTTTTGATTTATTTTATATTCTCTTTTATGGAAATGTGATATTGTTTTACCAATGTGTAATTATTATTTATTTATAAATGTATTTAAATTTTTCTATGTGTCTGGTTATATTAGTGCTAGTCATGTTACATGTGTTTAAACATTCTTATCCATTAGCAAAAATAATAGAATAGTGAATGTTAATTGTCAGATCTAGTATGTTAAATCAAATATTAGAAAATGTATTCCAAAATATAATCCTTATATTCTGTTACTTTGCATTTTAGATAACATTCCTAATAAAATTAAAATACATTTGAAAAACATAGATATAAATTTTAATATTTATGCCATGATATAAACATTTGGTTTGCTATGTGTATATTATGTAATTTAATCATACATTTATCTTAATCAGCATATTATACAGCATGTAGTCGCTTTGGTATAAATGACAGCTTTTAATGAAAGAATCTATTTTTGCCGGTAGATATTTTTAATGATAATTTATTATATATTAAATAATATTTATACGTTTGTAAATTTGTAGTGGAATATGAAAAGTATTAACTCGATCTTCGGGATTCTATAAAGTCCGTTAGCACATGTCTTTTTGCTCTAAAAATATTTGTATATGTATTGATATAAAGATGTGAATGTTCCCGGTCACCTTGTCTATGGGATGATTATAACAGACAATAGTTAAGTTGTTTAGGTAGTTTGTAGGCACTGAAGTTTATGCCGTTAATATATTCATGTATAAATGAATAAAGTTGTGCAGCAAACATTGTCTCGTTTTATTTATTTTAGTCAGTGCTCAATAATCGTATTGTTTAAATGAAAAACAATTTCAACTAACCATAATATTTATTACTCTTCATAATATTTGAACTCTTGTTACCTAAAATATCTACAAATATGCCCTGGTATGTACATATTTCATAATTTAGCCGAAATTAAAATTGGAAAAAATATACAAAATAACATCCAACAATTTACTCTCAAAACAACTGGATTTTGATAAATTAAGTACAACATTACTGATAAAAATTTTCAAAAAATCATTTTATAATGAAGACATGAAATATTGTTTCCACATGTAAGTACTTATGGGACTAAACTAGTCTTAAGAGATGTAATAGTTTCACTATGAACTGTACTTTATGATACACCAAGATGTTTTATAAATAGTGCTTGATTTTAATAAAAGGTGCAGAAATTTCCATTACATTTTACAACATCATATTAAATTTCTAAAAATTTTAAAAACACTGAGAAGCTTTTACAATAAAATCAAGCATTTTAAATACATTATAACAAATGGCAGCTTTTCATTTAGTGTTTTGCTATTTTGTCTACTGGCAACATTAAGAAAACTTGAATAATATCTCAAGTTTTTTATGTTCTCGTATGACAAATATATAAAACTGGTTACACATAACATATTGAGAGGATAACATTAAACTGCCATTATAGAAGCGGCTTTATATTTAGTCAGCTATGATATGCAATAATTATTTCGTTCGGCCGATGACTGTTCGTAAAAGAAAACTGGAATGTATAATGCAACAAGTGTTGTGCTGTAATCATTGTGCTTCACGAAATTATAATTAATATAAGTACATGACCATCCAAACATTGTTCTAGAAATTAAGATGGCGATTTAAGACAATATTTATCTCTTAAATCGAACACATAAACAATTAAGAATTTTCGAATAACATCTATATTAAACTCCTTTTCTCATCGGTACTAAAAAAAGAGAATACAAATTTCAATAATTACCTAAGATATATAACAAAAACCCTAACTTATATGTTAGATCAATAACATGGTCACACGAGAAGAAAGTGCGTCGTACATCAAACTATATTACAATTTGATCGATAGAACATAACCCACGTTGCTGTGGCATCGATAAAAATATATAAACAAAAACAAAATCACAAAGTGGTGAAGATTTATGTATCCTACAAAATTTACAATTATATACAAAGGAAAATAAAACGTGTCTAAAAAAAGCTTATCAAGTTTAAATACTGTAACATTTTGATCGTATGTGGGCGGGTGAAATTCCCAAGTTTTATACAAGCATACACTTAACTTACCATAACACTAGGTGCATTACAAAAGCACGGTGCGGATCAAAGATAAGTCGAAAAATTATACTTTGTATATATTTGTCTCTCGAAACGTAACACTATGGAACATGTTAGTATAAATTGTAGAACATTCAAAAATTATTTATATCTCTTCGATCGATGTCTGACAAAATATAATCAGAGCGTTAAATGAAAATTTTAAATCCCACCAGAAACAGATGTTCGTTCTGTGACGAATCCATTTAATATTTATATATAGTCTAAGAGTCTCATGACACAGCGTGCGTATAACAGTCAATGGTGCTATTACGAGCTTAAAATATTACGTAAAGCGCAGCTCTTGGAATATACGTATATAACAAACTACGACAGCGACGGAATTTGAGGTTAACGATACTTTAAAATACACAGATTAAAAATATAATTTTGAGCATTAATTACACAGTTTTGTAATCGAGTTCGCAGTTTCAGTAAATTAAATTTGTTCATCCATTCGTTTAATAATTTCTTTGGAAATATTTACGTATAAAGAAAATTATCGACATAAGTACTTTGTTACATTCATTTAATTTTTTATATAGTAACTTTATATCTTTAATTCTTTAGGAACAAACGTTATCTATAAATATATTTTATCTGTCTGAGCCAGACAAACAATCGTTTTTCTTATAGATCGTTTTGAACGTAGTGTAAGTGCCTTCTACTACATCAAAGCCTAGCGAGCATATTATTTGGCGAATGACGTCAAAAGCTTACGTCACAATGATATCAGTTATTTATATTCCTCTTATTTGAAGCCCAAATATTTATGAGTATTCATCCTAAACGCATTTCAATAATTATTATTCCTCGCCAGTCATTTCTTGGCAGTAGATTATATGTAAGACTCATTATTTATATATTTTTCATTATTTCCTTTCCTATTATTTTAAGTTACATCCAATAAAGATCTTTTAAGACATTTCTATTAAGTACAACATCAAGTCTTCTAACGTGTAAGTACATGATCGATTATTGACTTCGATGCCGTCGTTACTTAGCGTTTAACGCATTCAGTCACAAACAATATTAGTAACGGAGAAGGTCTCAAGTCAAATAACAATTACCCGTAAGACAATACATGTGTCCATTGAACAACCGATGATTCAGCCTGAAGCGAATATGAATGATTATATTACTTTGTAAGTCATTTAGACTGTTATTAGAATATTCCGTGGGGTCCCGTACGTATGTGATAGTTTTAGATATTGGGGTTAACATATACCCCACGTTTTATATGGCGTCACGTATTTAATGGGGTCGTTACGGTATATTATCTATAGCGGCGCGGGGGCGGTGATGAAGGGGTTAGTAGCAGCTCGACCAGCGAATGAGGCAGCTCTGCCAGCGCTCGCTAGTGCGGGGGCTCGAGCGACCCGACCGAGCCACGCGTCGGGGTGAGGCAGGGCCCCCGCCGCCGCTGGGACAGGCTCCTCAGCCAATGCGCGAAGACCAAGAGACAACTGCTGACACATCTCAGCTACCGGATCAGATGACTTATCCTGGGGTCATTAAAAGATTTATATTGAGACATTTTAGTATGGGGTCATTAAGAGATTTATATTGAGACATATTAATAGGAATTATTTATTGACGACTTTATGTATTTTTTTTTATCTAGAGATACATCCAGTTATTTCTTTGATTATTATCATCAGCTTATATTCCATACTTTTCATGAATTATATGTTTTAGAAATATCTTAACGTTCTTCAGATGACTTATCCTGGGGTCATAAGATTTATATTAAGACATTTTAGTATGGGGCCGTTCAAGTATTACGTAAGCACTATGGTGGGGCGGGGAGGTCTTTGCTTTGATTATTTTGGATGACATGGGGGGTATGGGAGTCTAGGTAATGATTACGTCATCGGTAGTTATTTACTTTTTAATCGTCACATCGAGAAGATATATAAAAAATATAATTATAATTTTATTTCTGGATTTATATGAAAAAAAAACCAATATGTACAGTAATTGAAAATGTTTACGTAAGCTTGGGGGGAGGGGGTAAGAGTTTTGCTTACTTTTGCTGACAAGGGGGAGGGAGGGGTAAATAATTATAATAAATCTGCTTACGTAATACTTGAACGGCCCCTATGGGGTTATTAAAAGATTTATATTGAGACATTTTAGTATAAATTGCTAATTACTTAATTGACGACTATATATTTTTTTTTATCTAGAGATATATAGGATGTCTCAATTCTCAAATACATCCGGTTATTTCTTTGACTATGAGCATCAGCTTATATTTCATACTTTTCATGAATTATATGTATTAGAAATATGTTAACGTTCTTCATATAAGTAAATTAATTACCTCAACAGCGGCTACGTCTGGTTTAGGGCTTGGTGTAGGTAGGGTGGGCAACGCAGGTACAGCGGGCGCCGCAGGTAACGCTGGGACGCCGTTGGAAGGAGAACCGAGACCGATTCGTTGTCTCTCCAAGTTGGAAGGCAGCTCACATATACGTAGCGACATCTGCCGCTTGAATGGCGAACTGGAAACAGATTCAAACAGTTAATAATCTGAGATATATATACATATATTAAGTGTTTAATTTGTTGCTTATTGTGAAAAAAATATTTTAAAAGTCGTAATTTGGAAAATATTTCAGCTTAAAATTTCTTCTGATTCTTCCAATGTAGATACGTGGAATTATCCAATGGTAGTTACGCAGATTTGCACTATCCCCACCAATATATATGAGACGAAACCTCTTAGCATTCAATGTATTCACCGTGCGGGTGCCGGGTCCATCGTTGTAGTGAGAGGAGCTTCAACAGTGACTGGGACTTGTGACCCAGGTGTAGGTGGGGCCCCTTAACTAACACGCGTTTAACGCTCACCTCCACTGTCCAAGCTCCTCTCTCTACCTAACCAAATTTAAAAAAACCTACTAGGGCTGCCTTCGACGTACGTTCCAAGAGTGAATTAATATTAGTTCTGGACAGGCCCAAGTCTTTTAGTAGGTTATAGAGAGATTTAGCTGTTATACCTCTAATATTATATTGAAATTAAATATATCGTACTTGTTATTGAGATGAGCGAAGCCGCGGAAGGAGCCTTGTCTCTCTAGCAGGTGTGGCGCAGCATGGGGCCGCTCCACCGCGAAGGGATTGTGAGCGACCCGCCCCGAGCCGGGGGTAGTCACGCTGACAGGAGACTGTGGCAGCTCTGCCGGCTCTGATGTACGACGACTTGTTATACCTGGAATAGTTATATAGTTATTAGTTAATATATAACTAATCTTGTTTTCTTTACATGAAACTTCTCAATATACATATAACATAAAAAGTTGAAAATAACTGCAAAGTCGTCTTAATCACATTCTAAGTCATTAAAATGTCAATAAATTAGACACAGAATCTATCTAATCCATAAGTTACAACATTATTATTAAAAAACTCCTACCCATTAATAATTTCAGACATTCATTCACCTTCGGAGTTAAAATAATTGGAGAATGATAATAAACCAATGATGAAATAATATAAATGAGTTAAAGATGATAATGAACCAACTAATGAATGAGTGACTGAATGATATTGAACCAACCTGATTTTCTAAAGCTCCCCTGTCTTGTGAACGCGTGGCTGGCGGCGTCTATACTCATAGATACAGCGCATTCTTTATCTCTCCTCTGTTTCCTCTCGAGGCAAGCCGCGAACGCGCATCCCACGGCGTGCGATAGACGCTCCCCGCTGTCCCGGGACGCGAGGAAACCGTGACACATCCAACGACGTGTCGTACCGTCACGACATATGTAGCTATAGATTATATATACTTACATTAGTAATACACTCAATATGACAAACTTATATAAACAAAATTATCATCCTAATCCTAATCTTTATATATATAATTCTTCTATAAGTGTGTATGTCACTGATCTTCTCTCAAACGATTGGATCGATTTTGATGAAAGTTTTTGTGTGTGTTCAAGGGGATCTGGGAATTGTTTAGATTCATAATTTCGTCCGCTGGACAATGTTTTTTTAATTTATTAGTAGTTGTTGATACAAACTTTTTTTTGACATTAGATTTGACAACTAATATGTCAATCATTGTGTAGCACTTCAAAACACGGAGATTTATGGCTTTAACAGGTAAACTCCAAAAATATAAATAAAAAACGTATCAGATATTTTTTGATTATGGGGCGATACGAAGTTCGTCGGGTCTTCTAGTATACAGGGTGACTGGTGAATTACTATCAATATTTAAGTAGAATACTCGGTACATGATTCTCATTCGAATTATGTAAAAAAAATAGGTACTTAATTTTTGACCAAATTTCCGTATAAATAAATAAAGTGCGGACACGTTCCAAGTGTTCCATGTGTGGACGCGTGCGGCGGCGTGCTGATACAACACCACGCCGGCGCACGTGTGTGTGTGTGTGTGTGTATATACCTAATCTGTAGGGTGTTTACACGATGCGTAATTAATTATATAACTTTTGGTTAACTTTACTTAGAAGTTTATTAATATTTATGTTATATTAATTTTTATTCTGTCATATATTATCGTCAAATATCACGTCCTCAAGTATCGATAGTAATTCACCAGTCACCCTGTATATATAATATTATAGTTGCGAAAGTTTGTGTATGTTTGTTACTTCTTAACACTCAAACGGCTGAACCGATTTTGATAAAATTTTGTATACAGGAAGCTGACGTCCGGAAATAACACATAGGCTACTTTACATCCCGGAAATCCGCGGGTAAAACCGCGGGGCGCAGCTAGTTTTTAATAATTAAAGAGTATGACGGTGACATTCAATTATATTAAGTTTAATATTTAATATTATTCTTCTAGGTACTATGATAGTTTTAGAATGACGTAAACGACAGGATATAAGTGGTTAGACTGTGAAATAAAAAGTTATATGTATAAGAAAATATATTTGTTGAGAATGCCGATTACAGTCTGCAATATGGTGCGGATAATAATTTTCAAAGAAATATCTAATATTATAATAATATCACATAAATTCATCCTTTTAAATAAGTAGCATTTCCTTTACAGTTCTACAGATGATATTACTTAGAAACATAGACGAATATCAGTTATTACACTTCATACAGTATGCTTAGTCCGAGTTTGCATCGTCACACTATATACCAACCGTTTAACGTTACTCACTTAACAATCTACGTTAATACTATAATGTGAATAGGAAAGTTTCAAACGATAAAACTTTTCATGCTCAACAAGGGAATACGAAGAAGAAATTTTCCTATAGCTTAACCTTAATAGGCTAGGCTAATATTAGGCTAGGCTAGGCTTAGTCAGATTATTATTATTAATCGCAACGTTTTAATGATTCCGTATATTTCAGCATATTGTCACTTTAATGATATCAGTAGGCTAATTACTTATATACATAAATTAAGTGTATTGAACCTTAATTGGAAAAATCTGATACAATTTTTAAGCCACTTAGCCTGTATATCCATGTTTATATGAAACTTTAATTAGGATTCTGTGTCTTAAAATTTATTTCACCTTACGTAATAGTTTTATACTTGTACTTATAAGTACTAACAATACGGGTAATGGAAAATTTCAAATCCTATGTATATTTACGTTCTCATAAAAATTTATCCAAAATTCACAAACAAATAATTTAAATAACAGATTATGATTATAAAAATAAATGTACATATTATATAATTGTTTAAGTAAAAGTAACGTAAGAACTTGTAAGATTTCTTATCAATGAGAACACTTCTTAGTCTGAGTTAACATGGACACGCTATTTACGGAGTTTTAACTGTTTTTTTTTTCATTCATACATTTTTTCTAATACTTAATTATAATATAAGCGTACGTTATTGAAGCGAAAACGTCGTACGTTACGTATATAGTGACGTTTGAAACTTGTACTAAGAATACTGTTACGTTAGCGGTGAAGCCTTGCGTACGCATGTCTCGAGTTACATATACATACATATATATGTATATATATACAGCAGTAAAACAGTATCGTATAAAACCTGAGAGTAATTCATATCTTGACAACCTTCTTAATATCTTAAAGATGAAGTAATTTGTTTATATTTCGTTTATGTTTGAGATAAGAAATGAAATTTTAACATTAATTTTGATACATTCGTAGATTCATTTCGTATTTAAATACGTAATACACGAAAGAAATTCTCTATATTATAGAATAACATAAAAAGATTTATATTTATATATTTAATATTTTTCTTTAACTAAGTATATAAGAAAGAAATATTATTATATTGGAAATAAACTATTTCTATAAAGTACGATAAGGAAAGGCCAAAATATGTGGTTAATAAAATTATATAACCGTACCGGAGTGGCGACAAATATTTGTGATGTGTTACATTTTTACGATAGTTTAGTTTGTAAACACAAAAAATAATATTATTTGTTGAAGATAAAATGTCGGGTACAAAACATAATGATGGAGATCCTTATATAAATATGGGACTTAGATATAAGATTACTTGGAAATTGTTTTTGAAAGGAAATATTTTTTAAAAATTAATTTTTGTTTAAATTATTTTAAGTGTAATATATTAAAATTAACAACATTTTTTTCTCGATTTCATTTAAAATAAATATACTTGATATATGTACGTAATAACTTGTTCTAAATTTATTGATATTAAAGTTGCTTATAATAACTTCATCGAAATATAATAACTTCATCGAAATGTATTTATTTACTTATATAAAATAAGTTACGTACATATGTATCAAATTATGTAGAACCAAAAATTTTATAATAAATATAAGTATATTTCTATGAAAGTAGTAATTCACTTAAAAAGATAAATAATCAAGGTCGTGTCATACAATTTCTTAAACATATTTTTTATCTATCATTACTTTTAATATTCAATACAAAAAATAGATGGAAGTTCTTAAATAATATGGACATACCTAAACCCCCTCTCGTGGTTTCTGTCGGGAGCACAGAAGGAGACTTTCTCTATGGTCTGATCGACTATCAGACCTTTGGTTTCCTCCTCCACAACCCTCAATCCATCACCGCTCACGTGAAGAACTGCACGGACGGGCCGGCGACGGGAATTCTAGAAATAACAACATATTTACTTTAACACCATATCTTAAGGTATATATGTATATAAATATGACAAAAAAAGCCTAGATTCAAAAGTTAAAAACATAGTTTAAAACTGATAGTTTTTGGAGGAATAACTTTGGTTTTGGTACTTAGAAATAAACTGGTTTCAAATCTAACTAGTTGGTTAGAGATTAGGAAGATTTGAATCTTTTTATTTTCTTAGTAATCCGTATCTTAATTACTGATTTATATTAAGGACGAAAATATATAAAACAAAATTTTAAAATTTCCTTGTTGTTCTTATTAACAAGTAAGGCTGTTTCGTTTCTATCTTCTATCTTTATATGTAGTTATTAAACACAAAATATTACTGATAAGTAATGAGAGGCATCTACGCTGAACTATTACGCTGTAACAAAATAAATTCTTTACTTTTCTCTGTTACGTAAATGGTGCGAACATTTTTTGTTCACGCTTTAAGTAGCTATTAATCTCCTTTGAAAATCTTTATTTAGGACGAAGCAGCCGTTTAATGTAATATTAAATGTTCAACGAAGTAGTGTCTTGCACGGACGGATTTGTCTGCACCTGTATGAATTCACATAAGACGTGAAGACCCACTATCGATGTGCATTTAGACACTATCAGTTTACTAGCTTTCGGGACACATTTAGTATTTATAGGGGGTCCTAAGTAGATATTGAATTCGAAATGATATGGTTGAGAAGATAGTTCGGATAAGATTAAGATAATTCGGATTAGATTACTGTCTTTAAGGAGGAATAGAGTTTGCCCGATCAGCTATACATTTCTAATTCTGAAACTAATACATACGAAGTCGCGGACAAAACCTAGTACTTTACATTAGGTGAATACATAATATTTCGAAGGACTATAGCGTAGAATAACTTACTCTCAATACTTTAAGCGCCTCCTCGCAGACTTGCATTCCCCGTGACTCGAAGACTTCAACACATCCTAGGTACTTTACAGGGAAGGTGCAGGTCCCGGCCCTGACCGCGGCCTCGTCTGCGTGCCACTGGTGAGGCCTGGCAGACTCTGGGGGGGAGCCCTTCCTCCTACGGAAGGATTCCCTAAAGGAGCGCCTCAGACGCTCCATGCCGGCGCGAGGCGGCGACAGCGCAGCCCCCGCCCGCGCCCGTCTCAACGAACTACGGACTGAGGACTTCTGAAATACACACATTCACTTATTAATATACTTTCATAAAATTTATTTGCAGGACTTCTAAAACACACACACACACGCACGCACGCACGCACACATTCACTTATTAACTCACATTCTTAAAACTTATTTTGCAGGACTTCTAAAACACACACACATTCATTCCTTAACTCACTTTCATAATCACACTTCATACAATCAATTCGCGTGTATGAAAGCAATTATCTAAAATGATTAAGACAGTAATGAGATTTCCGCTTTTAGAGATCATCTGGAAAAGTTATATGAGAAACTATTCAATATAAGAGCCATCATATCGGAGTTACAATAATAAATTACCTTTTATTTTATTACAAGAGAAATGAAGTTATAAAATATTTGTAATTAATTCTGTGAAAGCTAGAGAACGTGAGAAGTTATTTTCAATTTTCATTATGAGAATAGCTACCTTATATTAAATTTAATCAAGATAATTCTATGTCTAAAAGTACTTTTATTACAGAAACTTAAATATCTTGGGTAAACAAGTGTGTAATAAATCATTTAATGTGGTATTATTTTTCATTGTCAACATTGATTTCATTTGTCCAACACACGTGAATGTTTTGTAAAGACAATCTGATCACAATAGCAACCTGATACTATCATGTAATCTTATCTGTGCGAAGGTCAAGCATTACACACGTAAAAATATCAAGCTATGGAAGACATATTAAAACGTATGAAAATATCTTCTTCTACTTGGCAATTTCCCAGCTTTAGCCAGAGTCTGCCATACATGTTGTGAATAGTTTTGGCTTATTGTTTTTACGATCGGCCGCCTGCCTGACATCAACTCTCTTTTTGAATGCATTAAGCAATGATGGCTAAATACTCTTAGAAAGTACATATGACCCGGAAGAACGTATGAAAATATATTAAATATAAAAACTAAAATTATCTTGTATATAACACGAGTACAGTATATATATAAATCTATTAATGGTCCAAATACGCAAGCGAATATGAATACTAGTGGTATTTTTACCGATCTCAAAATTATACATCCGACATACTTTACTAAATTTGATCATAGTTTGCATTTAAAAGAGATTGTCTTCAAATTGAATTAAAAGTAATTGAAATTTTATGATTACATAATGGTTTTAGATCTAATAAACGAAAGTTTACCCAAAAATATAGACCAAGTACTTCGTAAGATATGCAATAATTCTTTCAAATCTTAACAGATTCATGTATTAAAATTTTCTAGCTTTACTCAATCGTAATCTGAGTAGAAAATGATATTAAAATATATATTTCTGTTTGAGTAACCCACCACTAAATCATACGTTGGTGATTTCACGTCTAGCGTTTTGTTTGTTCAAGAGGTAAAAGCTACTTAGCAAATAGGCATGGCCTTACTGTACGGTACACACATATCACACCATTGTATATGGCGTTAGTGGGTGGACTTTTATCATTCCATGGAGACAGACCCACGCTTCGTAGACTCGTCTTTCGACATTACAAATAAATAAATTCCTCACAATTATCGAGAATGTAATGTATGTAGTTACAATCTCGTTAAATCTCTATAAAAATAAATATCACGTTGTTTTTCTTTGTAAACAAGAGTTTGCCGCATTGCAGACATGTTTAAAATTTACAAATCTTTAACAGTTAAGCCTAAAGTCGAGTGTAAATATAGATAGGAATTAGGAATAATACTTATAAAATATTTTGTCCACGTTTCGAGACTCAACGTCCGCGTCTATTGCGTCACGTCCAACATTTTTCCTGGTATATTTTAATACATTAAAGTTATAATATACGTATGTTTAAACGAATAAATGCTTTATTTCATAGACATTAGACTACTATTTCAATCAAACAGTATTAAACATCTAAGTAATGCAGAGGTAATACTTATTCAAAATATGATTCCACTCACTTCAAGCAGTTCTTAGAATTATCATGAAAACTACGTATGAAGAATGTTACCTTTCAATTACGTATACATATTTATTAAAAAAACCTCTTTATATTATATAATTGTCTGTTTTAAAATAAATCCCACGCTTTTTATTTCATAACATTTGTCCATTTAACAGATGTTTAAGTGTCTAAATCATAAAGCATAATATATTTCAAAGCTGGATTACTCTTCAGACGTAGTTCATTCGCGTGCTGTTCCAACAAAACATTAAACGCGAGGGTCGTTGAAAACATTTTTAAACGAAGCGACTCTTCAAAATTATCGTTTTGATAAAGTAATGTATTAAATATAATTTAATTATATAACAATTAAAAATATATAATATTCTACTATTATTAATTACTAGCAAATATAATAAGTTTTTTTTGTATTGAGGTCATAATTCATATTTGATATAATGGGTGACAGTCGGTCATTAACACGTATTATGAAACATTTCCTCTGCAGGGAGCTCCTGATAAAATAAATGTGTCATTTGATTGTCGGTATTCAAATAAGGATAATCTAAAGCATAAAAAACAGTAAGTATATATGTATGAATATAATTATACTTTAGGTAAAGCAATTATTTTTCAAGGGTACAATATGGAATAGATAAGTTGGGCACACGTGTTTAAATTTAAATTTAAAACAAGGTTCTATAACTCTTTGTTAATACTCTTTAAACTAATGTATTCCACAGTGCTAGTATTAAATATTTAAATTTAATCAAACGGAGTACCTTATGTGATAAAACAATCATGGCCACCGTGAATTAATGTTTTTATAAGGTCAAATGTTTGACCGTCGGTTTCCCTAATGAATTAAAACTATTTGTTATTCCTCTTAAGCACAATCGACTGGCGACGTCAATTGGATCAGAGCAATTATAAAGTATTATGTTCAATTTAAAGGCACAATCGTTAATAATGAACTCGAGTTACAAGGATGTTAATTATAACTGACGGCTGCACTCACAAGTATTAAGAAACTTATCTGGTTTATGTCAAGGTAACGGCATAGGTAGAGACGAGTTTAATTTAAAATATAATTGCTTGAATATTAACTCAATATTAAACTACTAACTAGTCGTTATTATTTATAATAAAGGAACATATCTAACCATTTTTAGATCCCCATTTTGCACCTGGACTCGGTCCAACGGTTCATGAGGCGAGGAACCTTGGTTGCCCATCTTTTATGTATTCCTTTATCCGATGTCAGGTAGATCACTGTTCACTGGACGCACGTCATATTCACTGTTTCAATACTAAACAACTGCACAGAGATCGATTCAACACGTTTCAAATTAAAATCAACAGTCGTTCAACAATATTCACGCTCGATGTATGTTATCATATGATTTATAAAACCACGCTGGAGTCTGTTATTACGAATTACTAATATTTTGTTACTCTACAAACACTAAAGGCCTGGCTCAGAACAAACACAAAAGTTCTATGGAATGTATAACCTTGACGTTTCAGTGACAATAAAAAGTTTAAACCACCCATACCATTAAGTTTTAATTATCCGAATAAAAGCCACTGTTTCAGTCTATACGAGGCGGCACATTAATGAAGCATAGAATATTAATATAACACAAGGTGTAAATATCCGCTAATCTAAGATGCGGTAGTTATAAGAACGAAATCGTGTGAATTCGTTAACAATGAAATTTAAAAACGGGGGTCAACTTTTCCCACAAACGATGAATAAACGCGAAGAGGCGCATTGAACCCGGCACCCGGTCCGCGGGGGGAGGGAGTTCGGTAGGTAGCTGGGAACGACAGCCGATGCCAGCTGAACGTTATTTTTTCCCACAGCATTGTTCTTTGAACCGTATCATATAACGAACACTGATCTAGATGACATCTAGGACACTGAACGATCCCTAGTACACTATTGAACGGAACACTAAACTACATTTTGACTAGAGGAATGTATTATACTAATAATGAAGTGTCGTCAACGGGAGCGCGCGCGCCGCGCGTAAGGCGGCCAGCTTCACTGTCACACAACGTACTGGCCGTGCGGCGCGCGGTGTGTATGGGGCCGCGGGCGACCCCTGCAGCCCCCCCTCCCCCTCCCGGACCCCCGCACCGCAGCCCCCCACCGACGAACGACGACCGGTCCTTTGCATTGTCAAGATTGACGACCGGTGAGATCATCACACAGACAAACATCAATTTGAATTCGATAGATCGAAAATTAACATACGATTAAAAAACGAAATTTTAATACAACATTTTTGGCTATATCAAAAGTTTTGTGCCAATTATATATTTGAGTGTAACGAGTCTAATAGGTATATTTATAGCGAGTAATGATCCCAGTATAGCTAAATTCCAAGCCCACCAGCGCCTACACAACAGCTGTTATGGCGCGTGCGAGTGGGATGTATGCAGGTGGCGGCAGAAGCTGTTTGCACTCGAACATATGTCGACCATACGACTACACTGACAAATATTATAACTCAAAAATAGAAAGCAATGACAAATCAAACAATTTTAACAGCACTTTATGCTGCAATCACAACTTTTTAAAACGGTATCTAAGTTTAAACGCATTGTTGAGTCATTCTATTAGTCATTTACTCTACAGGATTTAACTTCGAAATATTGACTCAATAAGTATGATTAAAAAAAATTAACACGACTTCTATATAAAACTTACAATTTGGATATCAAAAGTATAACCGAAATCTTGTGAGATTTCAAAAAAAAAAACAAGATTTTGTATGAATGGAACATAATGTAATCCAGGTAGTCATTTGTTGGGGGAAGTATTCGTTCCACGTGTGTATTGCTAAGCTCCCCTATCCTAAAGTCTTTTAAAACAAAATCCAAAACAACTCAAAAATGAGATCGTATCTAAAAATATAAAAGAAAGGAATATAAATTTTAAACTTTTGCTTTTTCTTAAAGGAGTTAAAAAAAAAAACAAAATTAGTTTAAAAAAGGAAAATGTGTGTGATTTGTGACAGATTATAAAAGTAATAGAATAAAACATTTTATTTATATTCATAGTATTATAATTTAAAAAAACTATGCAAAAAAAACACCATGTACTCCAAGAAAGTGACAGAGCATGCGTCTCATTGTGATTTCATGACTTGGATGTTCAGGCAGTCTCCGAATAAATTGTGAATGTTATATTAAAAACTAGAAGACCTGGCGAACTTCATATCCCCCTTTAATAAAGAAATATCTATTACATTTTTTTATTTATATTTTTGGAGTTTACCTGTAAGCCATAAATCTCCGTGTTTTGAAGTGCGACAGAATGATTGACATATTAGTTAGTTGTCAAATCTAATGTCAAAAAAACGTTTGTTTGGGAAATAGAAAAGGGCTGTTTTTATAGTTTTCCCAGTAATGAATCATTTTTTTTCAGCTTTTAAACCTTCCCTGAACCTCCACGAACATTTCAAGACCAAGATAAGATAAATCCGTTCAGCTGTTCTCGAGTTTTAGCGAGACTAAGGAACATCAATCCATTTTTATATATACAGGGTGACTGGTGAATTACTATCGATATTTGAGGACGTGATATTTGACGATCATATATGACAAAATAAAAATTAATATAACATAAATATTAATAAACTTCTATGTAAAGTTAACCAAAAGTTATGTAATTAATTACGCATCGTATGAACACCCTACAGATTAGGTATACACACACACACACACGTCGGCGGCGTGGTGTTGTATCAGCACGCTGCCGCACGCGTCCACACTTGGAACACTTGGAACGTGTACACACTTTATTTATTTTTACGGAAATTTGGTCAAAAATTAAGTACCTATTATTTTTACATAATTCGAATGAGAATCATGTACTGAGTATGCTCCTTAAATATTGATAGTAATTCACCAGTCACCCTGTATATAGATAACCTTTTTAATACAGAGCTGGACGGATAATATCACAAATAATATCAAGGAAGAACCGATTGAATCAACAGAAATATTAAATATGATAAATATTCATCATCGTCATCGATTAAAATTATTTTTTAATTAAATATTATTAATGTGCAAGAATTAATAATAAAATAAAAATCAGAAAGTCAATTAGATGAAATAGTGTTCGTTAGTTATTTTGATAAGAAAAAAAAAAAAATAATATCGTGTTCTTTGCATTAATAACTTAGTAAATTGGAATTATGATAAAAAATTTAGATAAATTCAAGTTTTTTTAATAATTAATAAAAACTAATCAATTAGTAAATAAAATAATATAATAAATTGAAAATTTTGTTTAATTTAAAATAAGATTTCTTTTTAATAAGGAACTGATATAATATGCAATTAATATATATTACTTTGTATATTATTTTCATACATTTACCTTATTATTGTTTATCAATGTTATTATTATAAATAGATTTTCTTACGTATTGAATAAGAGGACTTTGTAATATTGAATACAGAAGTCTTTGAACGAGTTTGTATGAACAAACTAAAAACGCAGAGTTTCCAGTTTGATACATTAAATTTGATAGTATTAACAACTGTTAATGATAAAACGTTAACTACTCGTACGTCGTTTAACGAAACAAACTTGTGGTAGGTTCAAAAATCCGATTTCCAATACTTCATTTGTCCGGGCTATAAGCCTAACGGATAGCAGTTATTTTTTGTACAATATTGAATCAAATTGTTATTAAGAAATATATTTAAAAAATGCTTATTGAAAGTTCGGCTTATAAAGGTATTGTGACTTAAAAACAAACAAAAATTTATAAAAAATACTAATAACAGTACCATACATTAAATAACCTCTAGTATTGGCATATGATACATATGTAAAATTTTGAGTATGACTTATTTTGAGTCGCAAAATTATAATTATTTTATTCATGGAACGTAATAAAGGATTGGGAGTGATCAAGACTCAATCAGTTTAGTACTTTCACATAACCGTTAAGTGATATTTTATACATTATTCATGTCTTCGTCATATTGAAGTGGCGTCTGAAGTATGGATGACAAAGATTGCCTACCAGCAGTTTGGACTCGTTTAACAGCGCAAAATATGAAGCTTAAACGTAAAGAAACAAACAATTTATACATTAAAAACTGAAAAAATATATCACAGATGTATGTATATCAAAACTAGGCGCAAGATTTAAATGTATTTAAATATGCAATAAAAATTCTTTGAGCCTAATGATGCGTAGTAATGCTGACGCATTCAATACAACAGTCAGTCTTGTTCAGAACCAAAGCTCTCATCTAATTAACGATAGTCGACATGTATTTCTCTTATCGCTCTGACGTTTTAACGTTGGGTTACAGTAAAAAGAGACTGAGTTTTAAAAGCCGTCCAAAGTATAGTACTGTTTGTTAGTGAAGATATAAGAACTACCTAAAGTACGGGCCTTTTGCCTGCTGGTTTGTGGTAAACGATCGCATTTTGCTGTGAACACTATAAACTATAGTCATTGGTGGCCTAGTGGTTAAAAGGCCCGCCTCTCATTCACGAGGGCGCGGGTTCGATCCTGACCCGGGCAAGTACCAATGTGATTTTTCCGAGTCATATGTACTTTCTAAGAGTATTTAATCATCACTGATTGATTCTGATTCCCAAAAGAGGGTTGATGTCAGGCAGGCTGCCGGTCGTAAAAACAATTAGCCAAAACTATTCACAACATGTAAGGCAGACCCTGGTTATAGCTGGGAAATTGCCAGGTAGAAGAAGAAGACTATAAACCGTGGAGTTATGATGATATTATTCCGCGTGAAGGAAATCACAAAGAACTAGTAGATTTTATACATTCAATAACATATACGAACGATACAGTGAGTAATGAATACAAGACTTTCTCGAGTATTCATTTAAATGAAACTAATATTTTCGAATTATTTGCTGTAACAGTATAATCCTAACGTTTCGGTTACTTTGCAGCAATGATCACGGGCAGACGAGATCTATCTATCTAACTAGGTTACTAATTACCATCAAATTTTCAAGTCATTTCCATGAAAAAGATTGCCTTGCTTCGTTTTCCAATTTTCATTAATTTAATCAATACAGTATCGTATCGGTATTGTTTTGTTTGCTTTATACAAAGTAAAATATCATCGAATACATATTTTATTATAGCTTTTAGATTGATTGCTGAGCACAAACATAAACATTCAAATGGCCACGCCATGACTAGTTTCATCGACTATTGTTTACTAATCTTCTATATATATAAAAATGGATTGCTGTTCCTTAGTCTCGCTAAAACTCGAGAACAGCTGAACCGATTTGGCTGATTTTAGTCTTGAAATACTCCTGGAAGTCCAGGGAAGGTTTAAAAGGTGAGAAAAATTGGAATAATTGCCGAGAAAATCCTAAAAACAGCCCTTTTCTATTTCCCATACAAACGTGTTTTTTTTTTGACAACTAACTAATATGTCAATCATTCTGTTTGATTGAAACAGGAAAAACCTGATTATTTATGGCCTCTAAGACGGAATAGAATTCGCCTGGTCAGCTATACCTACATATATTACTCTTGACCAAACTAACGCGGACGAAGTCGCGGGCAAAAACTAGTGTTTACTATTTACCTAATGAAAGTGTGTGGTATATACTCTACATTGAGATTTTTTATGGCAATGAATTGTTTTGTTAGATTTTAAAGACCTTTGTATGAGATGTCAGCTAGTGAGTGGGTCATATGAACCCTGTACATTCTATTCGAAACTATGACTGTTAATTTCACTCAAATGCATACAAAATTCATATCTTAACGGTAGTCAAGTACCAATTCTTCTCACTCTTATAATATTGTTTAAATGATAATAAATTCATTTTTATTAATATTTCGATTTTAAACCAAATTTTAAAGGTACTTGTAATACAGTTGTGATATTCGTGATTTGGTACAAGTTGTATTAAAACAAAACACAGAAAATTCTTTGTACAGCAACGCTTAAAACAGCTACTAATGATGTTTTGCAGGTAGTAGTTATGAAATTCGTTATTCATCACCTTATCAATTAACTATAATTTACATACAATATTTTCCCTATACTTTCAACGTGTATGAATAATTTTAATAAAAGTTCAATCCTATACACGTTAGTTATTTTCAAACTGGGTCAAATACCGATTTTGTTCCTTTGATAGAAAATGTTTTCCAGATATTGACAGCAAAACAATTTTCCTGATACACGACATAAATGAAATTCTTCACGACATGAACAAACATAAATAAAATTTAAAAAAGCTTTAAACTATTCGACCTTTTAATACCTTCAGTTTTTTTAAATTTATATTGAATTATATTTTACTTATATATTTTACCGTAAACAGTGAAAAATATAATGTTTTTATTAATAAGAAATTATTTGTATTTTCATTATAATTGCATTATATTAATTGAAATTACTAATACAAATATTTCTACCATTTAAGTTCTAAATTAATTAATAAATCTTCATAATATATCATTAATACGTCGAATAAAACCAGTTATTTTAATGAGATTGATAGCTCAATTTAAGGAATTGAATTGAGTTTATTGGAAAAAAACATAGAAAAAGTCATTTTAAGACGGCAAGAACTACTAAATCGACCTTCATGCTTTGAAGGTCATACACACAGCAAAAAAAATTAAAGTTAAGTAATGATCTGCGAAATCTTCAACGATTTTAAACATTTTAACGGTTACAGATAGTTTAGCACAAGTCTGCTTCGTCACACTACATACAAACCGTTTACCGTCTCGTATATACTAACTTATGTACGTTAAATGTATAAAGTATGAAGATTTATGAACGAAAAAATATTCACGCTCCATAAGTCGCCTGCATGTAATCTTAGGATAAGCTGATAGTACAATCATGTTCACACGACGACCGACGTTACTTTCTACTGAATTCATCTCAATATTAAAAAAGAATATATACAATTTTTGTATTGATTTTTCGTAATACCTACCCATAATAGTAAGTATAGGTTAATATTTGTATTAGAATCTCATTTTAATTCTATTGTTATATGAATTCCGGGACGAATGAGTTAAATAGCCGTTACATGTTATTCAGCGGACAAAATTCGTGAAAATGTATTTCTTTACGTTCCATATTGTTTGCAATTATGTGTATATTTATAACATTTCAGTAAAATTCCTATATTAATTAAAGATATGAAAAATTTTACTGCTTCTCTGCAATAAAGTTCACTCACTCTATTTTTCGTAATGGCTTAATATATTTTTATGACACTTTACCAGGGGTTAATAAAGTTATACGTACAATTAAGGCTAAATGAAAAGAAATAAAAAATCATCAAATTTATGGGAAATAGGTAGTTGAGTAAACAAAGAATCAAATGATAATTTTAAAATTATAAACACGTAAACCTAATATGTATGATTAAGCTTCAATGCCTTTATTTCCTTTGACACAATGGCAGTTTAAAAAACAATAAGACCGTAATGGCTTGAATGTTAAGACCCGCCTCTCATGAATGAGGGCGCGGGTTTGAAACCTGGCAAGTACTAAGGTGATTTTTTCCGAGTTATATACATATTTGTACTGTCTCAAATTATTTAGACACCACTGACAGGCAGTGCAGGAAAACATCGTGAGGAAATCTGGACTTATAATTTCAAATTATAAGTTTGAAATCGTCAAGCTGTCTTGAGCAAGCGTGGTGATTAATTCTCTAACCGTGTCTATGTCAGAAGAGATCTTTGCTCAGTAGTGGGCACTAATAGGCTGATGACGATGAAAACCATTATACGATAACTGAGAACAATAGTATGTACGAAAACTTTAAATACAGGATTTAACAGGTTTTTATCCATAGGTACACGTTTTTATTTAATGCGAGACGTGAAAATGACGATGCAAAACTTATATTAACCATACAGTAGTGACGTGTAAATAAGTAGTTTGCATTAAGCCTTTAAATACTTATTCGGTTTTCCCCTAATTAGGTATTGAATATATTAATTACTAGTTGAAATTTTTTCCACGAAATGATAAGAAATTTCCAAACACGTCATCGATCCTGTCTGAAGACATCATTCCCATTTCTAGAGATATAGAACAAAAGGTATCTTATGGTTTCAACTACAGTTATACAAAATTTCATCTAAATCGGTGGATTTTGTTTACGTTGTGAATAAAAACTTTCATAATTATACTTATTATTTATAGGAAGTATGGAGTAATTATATGTGTTGAATGTATATTCCAAATACACTTGACCTTTGTACTTTTACGTCAACCACATTGACGTCACCACTTTATTAATTTCCAATTTTATTTATAACTAGCAAGCACCATACTTATAATTACTATAAAGTATACATAAATTAATTTACACTTCGCATGCGATTGTCATATCAAAATTAAATATTCTTGTCATCTATTTGTGTATGGGAAATGTTATTTGAATACGCTAGTAGCGTTGGCTATAAAAGCAATTGACATTATTACTATAATGAAATCTTAAATAGCAATTTATACTAATACAATGGCTTTACTTGTCCAAAACTGTGCATATTATGGCTAGGACAGTGACATTGTTACGCTTTGAGACCATAAAATTGGCTGATCTATTATTATGTACAGTTGTTTCCGCCAAGTATTTCGGCGCATTTATTTTAACAACCGTTATGCAACGTCAGGGTTGGTGGGCATTCGAAAATAGAGTTCTGGCAAATGAATACACGGAACGCTTCACGGATACACGAAGGCTGATTACCTAATTAACTATATTTTTAAAGAAAACCATTACTTAGCCAGAGATAATAGCAATTATTTGTATACAATATAACACAACCGAAAGGAACAGACGAGCTCGTCAAGGCCAAACTTTTTTATACCGTCCTTTCTAAAACTAAAACTATAAAACCAGCGATGTATACTGTTTGATGCATTTCGTTAACATTACTTGGTCACACGTCAGCACGTCCGATTATAATTGAGGACAAATTAGTGTTGGACATCACAAAAAAATCAAACAAACGATAATTGGAACAAGTGTCGACACGTAATGTTTTCATTACTATGTAAATAGAAGGTTGTAATCAGTTCGGGTTTAGGTCACAACACTAGCGTTGAACGAATTAGTTTCTCATAACGGCATGTGCTTCAGTTTTGGACGAGCCAGCGGCATGTGTATGCATGCTAAATTTGTAAAACTGCCGCTTATTCAACATATGTGATTTCTATCACGATTTTAACGACGGATGTCACGTCTGTGTGAACATCGCTGATGGGCTGCAACGACCTTTACTCGATCAGTTACTGGTAATCGTTCGAATGGATTGGATATACCGTCAATAGCATTTATAATATTAATAATAAGTGATTGTTTGATGGGAAAAATTCAATTCTTCTCCGTAATACGAGAGAAAATTTTATATATATAGAAGACGTAAGTGAAAATCAAGACGGCGCAATACGGGGACGAAGCAATGACAGCTTGGACGATGTTTAGTTGGAGGAGATTGTACAGTGGCAGGGTAGAAGTGGGAGAGGAGGCTGGGGTGGAATTACCAGCTGATACAAGACAACTAGTGTATAACGTGTACGTGTATTTCAGTCGGCGTCCAGGAAGAAGCGCCAAGACATCTCTGGCGAAAACCGCACGAGCAACTATGCTGCCAAAAGATATTGTTGCTGAGATCATACGAGATAGGTGCAGAGACTGAATATTAAACAATTATATATTTACTTAATATTTTTGTGTAACAAGTGTATAATACGTGAGACAAACGAAATTTTAATAGGTTATTTGTTGTCTATTAGAATGTAATTAGTTAATAGCTAAGAAAATGTGAATTTACGCAAGTTTTATAATAAAAAATGTAAAAAATATGATCTCATATATGTATGTATAATAATTTGAAAGTAATTTCACGTTATCATATGATAATAAAGACATTTTCCTGACACTCGTTATAATTATTAAGATAAGATTCGCTGTATTTCAAAATGTAAATAAAATTAAATCAAACATGCATATAGTTTTCAATCAAAGAATTTTCAATAACTGTTAATTTTATATAACAATAAGATTATTTACATTTATTTTTAACATACAATTATTACATTTATGAAACACGTGCGAATTTTTTTTCATTAGATAAGAAATACATTTGCAGGTAAACAGGAATGTTATTCAACGATAACAAATCACATACTTACATGATGTTAAAAAACTTTCTGGACACGAAAAAGGTTTTATATGTATCCAATTTATCGTTTCACTAAATATTAACGGTAGGTACACCACTAAATGTTACGATATAATCATGTGTACAGCACTAATTATTAGAATGAACTGAGTACTGACTATTTCAGTAGTGCGAACAACCAACACGTGAATCAAGAACACACTGATTCAGAACCAACTCTGGCGAATGTTTCGACATTTCAGTTGAAGGTTAAACCTTCTAGTTCCATTAAACGCTTGTTTACTCCCGTACGCGCCAATTTTTATTCTTTTTTTGAATCTTTATTTTTTTTTTAATTTCTTACTCATATACGTGGCGTGTGTTTCTTACAATTCAGCCGAGTTATAGATTAATTTAAATTAATAGATAAGTGACACATTCGACGTACAGGTATTAAATAGCGACGGATTTTTATCAAAGCAATTGCTTACTATCGGTTATTGATAACAGAAATACCTATAAACTAGTGCCATATATGTTACTGATTAAAATAATATGTTCCTATTTAATTTCATTAGCGTGAACTACATAGAATACACGTAAAAAATATTTCTTTTTTGCGAATACAAGTCATAAAATATTACTACAGTCACGCTTTTCACTTGAGACGAAAGGTTATATTGAAAATTTCCAGTATTCAATATACAAACAATAGCATTTGTTACAGAAAATGTATTTATAATTTAAAAAATCCGTACATTTTTTTCTTTTATAATATATATTTTTATAACAATACCGTTCGAGATAATATACAGCATATATTATTCTTTTATAAGAATCAAATACTTAATTTAAAATCAATCTAAATTTATTAATGGTAATAAGCTGAAATGAAATTCCTCTATTCATCTCGCAAAAACAGAAATGAGACTCGTGTTGTTAATCAAATTCAAATGGAAACAATATTATTCTTTACCCCAAGTCTTACAATAATAAATCTTCACAAATATAATAATAATATAAGTTATAAAAATAAACAGGAATCTCTATCAAATTAGTGTAGTAATACAACTTCCAAGCTTGTATATTTAAAACATTTTAAATTACATCAAAAACTGGTTATTTTCTTATCTATATTAAATATTTAAAATATATTTGTATATAAATGAATATATATATATATACTATGTTCTAGAAATTTGTGGCGTTAAATATGTAATTAAGATAACTTTCAACAGAGGCGTCTGAGGTTAATGGCATCTGAGTGAGAAATATTCGTCTGACGAAGAGATTCTAAAATCAAAATTGTTTTCGCACACACACACACACACACACACACACACACACACATACACACACACAAACCCCCATAGACTTATAAACCCACACACATACATTCACATATTTACATGCATGTTTATTTTTTTTCTAACGAATTATCAACTGCCAGTTATGTTTTCACAACTATATTAGTTATTATCTGTGGCGTGATTTTCGTTTGACGGATATGTCAATTCAGCGTTCAAGATATTATTTCATTTAGTTTTCAATAATAACTATACTAATACTTCATGGTGACTTATACATTACGGTAATAAAAATTATCAATACAAATTAAATTCGTTACAAATACTCTACTGATAATTTTCCTTGACAATACTATCGATTAGCCATAATGTTATTTTTGAATTAGATAAATTTGTTACTGTGTCAACGAGAATTAATAACTAAATACTTGACCTTGAAAATGAGGTTCTGGTGGGTAGTAGATGGGACAGTAGGTAAAATTTAGTTTATAATTACGTTTTTTTGTCTCACTTAATAGAATAATATACTACTAATATTATAAATGAGAAAGTAACTCTGAGAAAGAATATAGGATAGTTTTCATCCCAGACTTTTGAAAGGTTCTCTTGGAAACGCGATATAACCGAAAACCACGCGGGCGAAGCTGCGCGGGCGAAGCTACTGTAGTATAAGAATTACAACTGAGTAAGGAAAAGTATATAGTGTATTTAAAGTCAGATCTAGAATGATATTAATCTTTGCTGGAATGTATTAAGTAAGTCTTAGAGGACAGACGAAACGCGGTATCCACTAAGTACGACGTGTAGCCTTCGGCTGAACAAAACATTACAACACAAACTAGAGCAATTATATTCTAATATTCTAAATAAAATTAAGTTATTTCTTTTTATCTTAAAAGTATTTAAATTTATTCTAACAATAAATTGACTTTTTTTCAAGTATCATTATGAGTGAGGACACTCATACAATCGCTAAAGAAAACTGACTGTTTTATAAACTATTTTATTTTAAATATCCCAATTAACATATTTATTGAGATGGAATGCTGTATATCAAAAAAATATTTCTTAAACTCTAATTTACATATTAATCTTCTATATATATAAAAATGGATTGCTGTTCCTTAGTCTCGCTAAAACTCGAGAACGGCTGAACCGATTTGGCTAATTTTAGTCTTGAAATACTTCTGGAAGTCCAGGGAAAGTTTAAAAGGTGAGAAAAATTGGAATAATTGCCGGGAAAACCCTAAAAACAGCTCTTTTCTATCTCCCATACAAACGTTTTTTTTGACATTAGATTTGACAACTAACTAATATGTCAATCATTCTGTTTGATTGAAACAGGAAAAACCTGATTATTTATGGCCTCTAAGACGGAATAGAGTTCGTCTGGTCAGCTATACCTACATATACTAGTCAAAATAAAATAAGGGCCACCATGTTTTTTTAGTGGATTAAAAGAAATATGGGATTTAGGGATATGAAAATGATTAGATTAAATTATTTAATCAATTTTTAATGTAAAGAGCAGCAGATATTATTTTATTACTCTAAAATTAACATCCCTTTCCTTTTTTTGGAAAAATCGACTTTTTAAGCTAAAATGCACAATGTGAAAACAGTGTCTAATTTAAAAAAAACTGAACATTTGTTGAAATTTTTATTTTTTTCAGTAACGTGTGTGTCCTCCCCTTTTTTGAACACATTCTTCAAGCCTCGAAGGCATACTCTCCACCAGGTGTCGTATTGTCTCCAGAGGGATTTGTTCCCAGGTTGTCTTTAGCACGTTGATGAGCTGTAGTTAGTTAGTTACCGGTTGATTTGTGTCACGAACGCTTTTTTTTTAATAAATCCCACATGTGCTCAATAGAGTTAAGGTCCGGGCTATTGGCGGGCCACGGCAGCACCCGTACACCAGCTTCTTCTAGTCCTTCGGCAGTAGCTCTACCTGTATGAGCGCGGGCATTGTCATGCATTAATTGGAATCCTGCACCAATTCTCTGTGAAAATGACACCACGTGGGGTCTAATGACCTGCTCAATCTACTGTTGAGCCGTTACCGTGCCGTCGTTGAGAATTACGAGCTCGGTTCGACCTGATAGTGAGATTCCGCCCCACACCATTACGTTGAGACCCCCGAATCTGTCACTTTCGTGGATGCAAGCATCCGTAAATCGCTCTCCTTCTCTTCTCCAAACTCTAATACGACGATTATCACTAAAAAATTTCACTTTGGATACATCTGTGAACAATACCTTGCTCCAGTCATCGATGTTCCTGGCCTGGTGCTGCCTAGCGAACGTTAATCGCCTTGCACGATGTGCGGATGTCAGTGGAATTCGCACTACTCGTCGTCTAGAGAACTGTTGATCTTCATGCAACCGATTCCTAATCATTTGGTCACTTACGTGAGTGCCCGTCGCTTGGCCCAAGCGGTTTTGTAAGAAACGGGCGGTGACGACTCGCTCTCTGCGCGCAGTTAACCGTATGTAGCGGTCAACCTGTGCCGTGGTTGCTCGACTCCTGCCTGGTTCTGGTCTTCTGGTAACTCTCCCAGTCTCTTGAAACCTAATCCAAGCATTCTGGACCGCTCGCCGTGAAAAACCCAGCTGCAGAGCTACAGAACTCTGCGAATGGCCTTGTTGAATCAGCGTTATGGCCATAGTTGTGATCTGTATGTCTATATGTCTTCGAATCCTCGGCATTGTCCTTTAAAAATGGTCATCACGCACTAACAAAGAGAATTCCTGCAGTTCACTAAGAACTCAACAGTTTAAATGACTCAAAAAGTCGACTTCAAATAGAGTAATTTTTAGTGACTTCGAAAAAAAATTCATAATCGACCCACTTCAAAAATTAAGTAATTGATATACTCTCATAATGTTTGTCAACACTTAATGTAACGCCACAAAAAAACTTAACCGGTACCGATAGCTTAAAATTTATTAGATCGCTTCAAACGTCAAAATAAACAAGTGGCCCTTATTTTGTTTTGACTAGTATATATTACTTTTGACCAAACTAACGCGTACGAAGTCACGGGCAAAAACTATTATGAATATAAACATTAATTCTTAGATTTGGATAATATCGTCAAGGAATTGGGATTTTAATGAAGTTAAATACAAGTACAAAGCGATAAAAATACAAAGGAAAAATTATAAATAAAATTGTTCATCTATTCTGTCTTTTATAATGTGCATCAAAGAGCTTAATATATATGTATATATATACATGTGTATGAATATGACAAGTTTGCATCGTTACACTACATAAGAACAGTTTCCAGTTTCACATTTAATGACTGACGATTATAATATAAATGTGTGAGGATTTATGAATAAAATACTGTAATTCTACGTATGAAATGTGTGTGCAAACTCGGACTAAGCGTACTGATTTCGTCTCATGTTTATAGTTATGTTATAATACTAGTAATATTGAAATCGTAAGCAAAAATGTTATTTACTCTATCGGTATATTTTCAAAAATATCGAGTCCCAGACACTGTTAAAGATCCGCCCCCCGTAAGCCGATGAACTCGATATCCGAATGGAGAATCCATAAAATGCTGAGAAGTTCTGTCACTTGAAGTTAATACTTTCTTATTTTGTCCTGTTGTTTATGGTGTATCTTCAACGAGACGTAACAATTTAAACCGTTTTGCTCGATATTGTTATATAATATATTAATTGTTAAACATTTCATATTAATCAAATAGTGAGGTTCCAAAATATACATACGTGTCAAGAATTAGGTTTTCGTTTGACTAAGGCGTATATAATGCATTCGACGAAATGTCTGTTTATCGAGAGGCATTACAATTATTCGATTGATATATCTAAAACTATTTGCCTACTTAATAATTAACAAACTAAAAGGAGATTGTGTAACACGTAAGTGCGTTGTGCGACGAACTAGCGGACATACAAAGTGACTGTTTTTTGGAGAAAAAATAAATACACCTTGGAATATTAGGACTTAGGAATATTACAGGCAAGGAGATGTTGAACTTCCAGGTCATTATTAAATGATACCATTACATAATTATTCTTAAACTACTACGCACTACCCTACTAGGCGTACTAGACCATAAATGACCTACAGGCAACTGTATTATAGTTCCGTTGTAAAAGGCTACTATTTTTAACAGGACATCAAGAGAAATAAAGTACGGTCAAGAAATATTCTCATGTTAGAAACTTCCATACGATAATATAGATTTAAAAATTTCTAAGACATATATAACTTAATATATTATAGGTGACTAAAATCCTTTTTTTTCTAAAGCTACTTCCAAAATACGTGATCATAATTAAAATAATTAATAATATAATTAATCATACAATAAAATGTTCTAGAAATATATAGTAGATTTTATTGCACTTTTCTCTTATAATAATTATATTTTGAATATTAAACCATAGGTATAAAATAAGAGTAGACTCATTCAATCAAGTAATGAATAGTATAATCGGCCTTCATAATTTATATGCATATTATTAATGAAGTCTTTGTTCGTATCGCTATTAACGTAATTCAAGCTTGTATATTAAAATTGAATTATAGCGTAGATAAATCATATTAAACAGAGGTATTGAATTTTTCTTTGTGTTTACGATAATCTTATTTTCAGTACAATTTTATTTAAATGGACGATCTTATAATCAGACAATCTCTACAAAATAAATCCTTATAAATGCGAAAGTAACTCTGTCTGTCTGTAACGCTTTCACGCCTAAACCACTGAACTGATTTTAATGAAATATGGTACAGAGATAAAATTGACCTTGAGAAAGAACATAGGATAGTTTTTATCCCAGACTTTTGAGGGTCTCTTGGAAACACGATATAACTGAATTCCACGCGGGCAGAGTTGCGGGCGGCAAGCTAGTGGTTTAAATATGCAGACAAAAAAGTCCACATTAGAATTAAGATTATTTTAAACTTATCATTTAAATGATAACAAACTTTAATCTTTTTAATCTATTTATATGAGAAAGAGAGATTTAATACACAATTATCCTCGCATTGTTTATGAAGTGGGAAAATTTTATGCATAAATTTCACCGTTGTTACTAGAGACTTGTGTTCAGCGAAATATTAAAAAGTACCCATTGTTGTCAGAAACACCGTACTCTTACCACTTGTTTTCATATTAAAAACGGACTTTTTCCACTTTTTCTTCGCTCGTGATATTTTTATATATCAACGCAGATAAATTCTTCAAAAACTGTATACTACACGTATTCAGTTCGGCGATACAAACTCATAATAAGGTTACTTCATAATATATTACCTCTTATTTCAACATGAACAATGTAATACGAATTATTAAAGCACTGTCTGAAGGACGAGACGTAATGTCTGCAAAAACTGAATATTTGGAATCCATCCAATAACGCGATGGCCATCGACAAACATTACTGTGGAAAAGATACTTAAAGCGAAATAAAAGATTTAATATAAACTATAAAATTACTTAAAATGACTGGTAAAATTTATATTACTTCTTCTTCTTCTTCTACCTGGCAATTTTCCCAGCTATAGCCAGGGTCTGCCTTTCATGTTGTGAATAGTTTTTTTTTTTTTGGCTATTTGTATTTACGACCGGCCGCCCGCCTGACATCAACCCTCTTTTGGGAATCAACATTAATCAGTGATGTCTAAATACTCTTAGAAAGTACATATGATTCGGAAAAATCACATTGGTACTTGCCCGGGCCAGGATCGAACTCGCGCTCTCGGCGACGAGAGGCGAGCCCTTTAACCACTGAGCCACCACTGACTTTTAAATTTATATTACATACAAATAAAATATATACCTAAAATAATTTCTAATTAAACATATCGTGATCTTAATGACTAAATATCTAATGATATAAAATTTAATACACGTCAATAGAAAAAATATTTAGCTATAGTAAGCCGTAATAACGACTATTTATTCAATAAAGCGTATTGTATTTCAGTTTTTGTAATTCTTAGAATAATTCATTTCAACTCATCGCGATACAAAACCGTTAAGGTCACTGTAGTTGCTGTGAAATAGGGTTGGCACTATCTACTTTCAGATAATATGTTGTGTACAAAATAAATGATTGAAACGTTTCAATTTTACTTCTATATATTTGTTGTTATGTTCAAAACAACATTTGATATGATGATATTAAATTTTCATATTAAAATATGGATTCGAAATATATACCGAATTATACGATTCACAACCCTAACGTAATCCGACCTTCGGCCTCAGAAGCGAAGGTGCCGTAAAATGTCGACTTCACAGTCAGATGATAGATTATTGGTGGAATTTGCATTGAATTATTACGAAATATTAAACATAAAAATAATAATAAAAAACATGGTGTAAGTATATGAATAAAGCCACATAAAGACAATAATATATAATTATGATTTTACCATAGTTAAAATATTATAGGAATAAAATTTTTTGGAAGATTTTGATTAATACACATTTGTAGAGTTATATTGAGAAAATATAGTTTTATTTACAAGTAAATATTTACTAGTTTACAATCATGCTAATTGTTTCCTTGCTGAACCAATGATAAAATAATATTTAGCAGTCATCCATCCGCTAAACAATTTTACTATGGTATATTTGTGTATAGTTATACACAAGCAACAAATTAATTTTATAATAAATTAAGAAATTATTCTTACTATTTAAGTTTGCTACAAAATAAATATTAAAAATTCAATAACTTTAAGCCTAACAATTTTCCAATTGCTTAATAGCTTGAGACAATAATATAAGTAGACCCATTTATCCAAACGTCAAATTATAATATATTTTAATTATTAACCGATATTTCAACTTTAACCAGTGTAAGTTTGAAATAGTGTAATTATGTACTCATAGGCATAATAAGAATCCAAGAAAATAATCCATCAGATGAATGAATATAATATATGGCACAAAAAAATGTCCTATAATTAAAAAATTTGACCCAAGAAAAAAGAATAAAGAAAAATAAAACAAACGGGGTGAGCTAAATAAAACCGTTTAAAAACTTATATTTTATATGTTGATTTTCTTAAAAATAATTATTTAAAATTGGACTATCTGGAAAATATTTATATATGGTGATGCCAAAGGCCGTTTTTTATATCTATTTTTCTCAGTTAAATTACTTTTATAATTTATTTGGTGTTCAATAGAGTGTAAAAGATTTATAACAAATAAGTATATTATATTTTTAAGTATTGTGCACTCAATCCAAAATAATTCCATTGAAACTTCAAGTCGAATAATAATAAGTATTCAATACGTTATATTTTTATTAAATATGTTTTTAAATTTTACTTTTGCTTAGCTACAGATGGATATAAAAAATACTTACCTAGCATAAATCGTCCAAATGCACTTCCTCTTCACTGATTCATTCTTCTTAATTATAGTACAGGTTACTCGCGGCAAATGAAAGTAGTTACAACTTTATAGTACTTATTGACGATGTGAAAATCTATTTTCGTTTATAAACGCAAAGTCAAGAAATAAATCAAGTGTATAATCTTGTTCTTGGATATTAGCAAAATTATTGATTAATAAACGATACACTATAAAGAAAACTTCTAAGAAAAATCATCGATTACATTAAATATGCTTCATAGAAAATGCCAAAAGAAAAGGTACTGATTGTGAAAATCGGTAAATATCAAAACTGTCAGAAAAGTCATCCGTGATCTGATCGAAATGTCAATAAAGATGAAACGTTTCAGAAAAAGCATTATTTTTAATATGTTTTTTTATTTAGTATTATTATTCTTTAAAATACTTATATTTGTCCTCATAGAATTTACGATTTATTTAAGAAAAATGCCTATCGTTATCATGGACTATTAAATATACTACTGTAGATCTATGCAGTCCCTACTGATTATAACTGATTCTTCCCTAAGAATATTATAATCGACGATTATTTGTATTAGTATATTTATCTGTTAATAGTTTTTAGTCAATATCATAAGTTATAAAAGTTACAAATGTATTCAAAAAATCTACCTGGTCTTTAGTGATTAAAATCTAGAACACTTTAAAGATATTTTTTTGCATTGCATTAATTTACTAATAGTGAAACATAAAACATAAAAAAGGATTTTTTAATAACAACCTACTTATTAAAAAAATTATAATATACCAAATAGAACTGTAGTGTAGAATCAAACAAAACTATGATAAACTTTTTTTTTGTTATTTAATATATAACTTTTTAAAAAATCTTTCTGATCCAAACACTAAATTGAAAATACCAGTTTTGTTTAGAGTAAATTTTATTACACAAAACATAACTTAGCTTTTATGAAATAATCTAATATTATTAAACACCGTGCTGTCAATGTCAGTAGACATTTCTCTTGTATTTTATCATGTCTAGATATTTTTAACTCTAAGAAAAACTTTAAACATTTATTTGTGGCTTTTTGAATACGTTACAATATTTCAATAATTTCTTTATTAATAATTGAGTAAGTCCTAACTTTCACCGTTCATTTATGCCGAAGCAGAGAAAGTATAGCCCAAAATCATTTTAAATTATTAGTATTCTTTAACAACAAAAAAGGTTATAAAAATGGATACTGTGGTTAAGACTATTTTGGAAGAGGATCAGGAAGAAGAGGGGAAGGTAATTATAATAAATTTGTAATGGCTGATAAAATAAATATTGGTTTATCTCCTTGTTACACAATAATTTTAATCTTTATATCATTTTATACTCTTTCTGTTCTAGGGTTTAGTAATATTTGGACGAGATGTCTCAAAAATACCGTGCTTCAGAGAGAGCTTTTTATATGGTCTTTCATCAGGTGTTGGTGTTGGTTTAGCAGCATTTTTGAAGACTTCAAGACCTCTTTTCTCTCAACATGTGGGAATGGCAACCTTCACTGTGACCACTTTACTTTATTGGTCCTACTGCAGATATGATTGGTCGAGGCAAAAATTTGATGCCCAGTTAATGCAAGAATCATTAAAGGACAAAATGAAGTATGAAGGGACTGCTGTAGAAAAGGAACTAGAAAAACAAGGTGTACTCAAAACTGCCTAAATATAATGCTTTACTGTAGTTATTGAGTTGGAAATGACTAAAATATAGGTTGTAATATTTAAGCGGAAAAATTTAAACAGACAGACTAAAAATAATTAATTTATTCAAACTATTTTGTCACATTATCACAAAAGTAGTACAAATTTGTTACATTTTTAAAAGATAATAAGAATAAATAATAAAGTTTATGTATGTTTCTTAAAGGGTCTGATGAAAATAAGTTCTTAAAAGAAAATTTTTGTACAAAAAATTAAAAATTCTATTTTGCAATCACATTTAAGTTATTATACTATATGTTATCAATAAAGGTGCTAAAAATATTTTAAATAATGAGGACCTCTAATATGTTATGTATTGAAATAATGTATGTACAGTGTTGAAAACTTTTCATATTAAAATATATATTCAATCAATATAATTTTCCTTTTTAACAATAAAACTGTCATAGTATGTCACCTCATTGATTCAAAAGTAGTAACATAAGCCACAGATGTTTAATAACTCCATTATGATTTGCAATTTTTAATATTAATTTTTTTGTTCAGTTATTGATATAACATCAAAATTTCCAACATTAAAGCTGCCTGTACAATAAATCATGAAATTTATGTTTTATGTATCAACAATTAAGGCTATGTATAGTTGAAAATAGTTTGTAGTCGGAAATGTAAATAAGAATAAAGTCTTAGATATAGTGTTTTGTTTTTATTTACTAATATTCATTTATAATAAGTTGTGTTGCAGTTAATAAAAAAATAATATTTTGAATTTGGTTCTATCATTTCTAGTTTAATATAAAATAAAAATTGGGTTGATTTAAATATATGATTGTGATATGATCTGTATTATAGGAATCAACAATGTTAAATAAGGATATTCAAGCGTATTAAAGACCTATGACGAGTCACTACCTTCTCATAGACACTTAACGGGCCCTGCAGGCTGCCTCAAGGGTGATGATTACCCAATGACAATCCATTGTAATGGGGTGAAAAGAAATACCAGCTCTTTAAACAGAGGATTTCAGAAAGAGTCAGTTTAAAGATGTATTGATTGGGTTGCAAAGCTTTAGTTAAAAAAGCATAAATTGTTCCTAACATATATTTTTCCATCAGTGGGTATTAATTTTTAAATATTGTAAGCAATAAACAGGCATTGATAGAATGCACACACTATATATTTGTAAAAATTTTAATTGATTATAATTTATATGCAAGATGGACCTGTGTCCATACTACGCACTACCAGTCAGTATCATTGAAAAAATTAAATGAAACACATTGTTAAGTGAACGTGAATAAAGCTTATTCAGTTATTTGACATTTTTAGGATGTGAAAAAAATTATATTATGAAATAATCATCTGCCTAAGGTTAAGATATACATGATTTATCTTTATATGCCATTCGTGAGGATTCATAATCCAACAAATATTTGTACGGATTTACCTAATTTGACAAAAATCATTGTTTTCTTGATTTATACAGACCATTGAATTTAATTAATTTCATATTAAAAACTAATATTTTTGAATCATATGTTTTTATAAGAAACAAGTAGTATCGTTTGGACCACGGAGCTGTTTATGGATATAATTAGTTCTTAAAGCCCACCTGGACCATAATAATATTCTTGCTTCAGCCCAGCATAATACGAATTAATGGACAAATTTTCGAAACTTTAGAATTATTCGGTCAAAGTTGTTGGTAAACGAGATTATTCTGTCTAAACATCTGACACATAAATATTAAATGGCAACCACCTGACAGTTTCTATTTAAAATGTGTTTTAACGGAGCCTTCATTACAAAAATATTTGTTAAAAATTATAATTGTTAAGTTTTCTTAAATTTTTTACCTATCCGCGAAAATTTCTTGATTTTTTTTATTTTATGAGAACTCTCTTCAAAGGAAAAAGTAAACCTTAAAAGAATAATTTATTGTTTGTGTATAATAATGCCTCTTGGGAAAATGGGGATTTATTTTTGTATACCTATAACTGATTATAAAAAAGCATAACCATTAAGTTAATAATAAAAAAAATTATCCGTAGAATAATTTATCCCTTCAGGCTCGACACCATCTTCAGATTGCGTTTTCGTAAATATTTATCAATTTTATTTTATAATAAAGTGTATTTCAAGATGGTGTATCAATATATTATATCAAGAGTAGTAGCTGCAATTTCAGTTGTCTCCGGCTTATGTTCATCTGAAACTAGATTGGTTAAAATTTTCCATCGACAACTTTCCAACCATAGTCTTCTGGTGAAACATATATTTTTGAATTGAGTTGAATTTAAATGAGGAAGTATAAGTTAAAAAAAGACACAGAGAACAATAGAATATGAAGACGACAATACGAAAGTATCTTCAACTGCATACGATAATATGTACATAATTTGACATCCTTAAATTAGTATTTTATTAACTCACGCCATCTTGATCTCACGACCTCAAAATATTTGATGAATAATGTTTTTATCTGTTTCTTTATCCTAAACTGGTAGTCACTTACAAGATATCCCCTGTAATCTGTTAAGCAATTTTGTTAATCATGAAATCACTACTTTGGTTTCCCCACAATCACAAATTTATTTTCAATTTTTTTATTTCTTATTAATCTCAAGATAGTGAAAAAAAAGTGAAATTACGGTATATTCGAAATTGACTTTAATAGGGCTTTTTAGTGTTTCTCTTAGACAAACTGAATGAACTTTACTTACAAGTCACAATTGATTGCCCTTATGTTTACACGCATTTAATCTCGCTCTGTCTCTTTTTAACTCCTTGCAGGAGCGTAAAATGTTTAACGCATTACGCAACCTTGTTGGAGGTCGCATAAGAAGTTTCACTTTAAGTCTGCGGATACGAAACTTGCGACGGATGAAGCGACGGCGGGGCGGGGCGGCGGCGATGTAATCAAATGCATTAAAAACAGTAAGCGCTGTGTACGAAGCGGCCGACGGCGGAACTGCGCGATCGAGCGATGCAAGGGCGACGTAACGGCACAGCGGTGGCGGGGCGGGGCGACGGGAACAAACTATTTACATTTCGCCGCTCGCGAGTACGATAGTGTTGCATTTTATCACAGTAAAAATATGGAAATTAAAGAAATTGACAATGAAGAGTTAATCTCATTAATTTTTTCTAAACCGGCTTTATGGGACAGTAAAAACGTACACCATAAACACAAAAGAGTTAGTATGAAGTGTTGGGAAGAAGTAAAACGTCATTTCGGGAAGGTTGAAGGTAAGGTTATTTATAAAATATTCTTTAAATTTTTCCCTTACATTTATTGCTAGATTTCCCGCGTGGTTGTTTTTGCGATGTCGGCGAGTTTCATTCCCATTTGTGATTATTTTATTTGAGGTTATGTTTGAGTAATAATAATAATCATTTGAGTTATCTTGATCAATTATAATATTAAGCAACAAGCACGTTGTTTTAATTATTTGGCGAGCGTATTAGCAATCAGTTTCTGTGGCTCTATTTAAAATTCTCCACTTGGCACATAATATACTGAATGCACATTCAACGCATTTTCTCGATCTTGATAATCTCTCATTAAATGTTTCATTCTGAGGATTCAGTACGCTTTGTGGATATGGTCGCATCAAAAATTGTTTTATAGTCGTAGTTTTTATTAGACGAAGCCAACTGACAGTAGCTAATGTCACTTTGTTAAATAATGTTGCCATATTTAAAGTAATAGTGATGCGTTGAGTTTTCGTTTAATCAGATGAATGAATAATGAATGTAAATAGGTGTATTTTAAAATATAGTCGTTATTAATATTATTTATATTTTACAATAAAATTGTATAAAAGTGCTTTGATATAAGTTTCTAGTATAACCACTACGAATCAACTGTGCATTTCTCTGGAATGCGACCCCTCTCCCGCTCCCCGCGTGGCGCCCCGCATTCGCCGTAAGCGCTCAGTAGCGATAGCATCTTTGTTACATATTCTTATTATTAAATACAAAAATTATCTTAAACTATAAAAAATATCACCGCAATAAAAAATCTAGCGTCCACTTGCCGTTTTCTTATTGCTAGGCTGTAATATCATATCGGTCCATATGTATCTATTTAATTGGAAAACTTCATGAGTAAAATGACCTAGTATTATGACGCCTTATCATAAAAACGACCCTTTATCAACAGAAAAAAAAAATTTATATATTTTTTATATAATTCTCAGTTTTTTTGCAAGCGGTATCGTTCTAATGACGTCACAGAGCGAGGTGCACAGTTAATTCGTAGGGGTTATAGTATGTAACTACAGTCAGTTTTGAGCTCAATCCCATTGAATTGGTATGGACGCAGGCTAAAGGTTATGTTGCAAGAAATAACAAAACCTTCAAAATGGCAGAAGTAAAAAAACTTTTTGAAGAAGAACTTCAACATATCACGGCTGATAAATGGAGTAGCTGCGTTGCTCATATAATTAAAGAAGAAGACAAAATGTATGGTCTCGACCACATGACCGACAATGTTTCAGACAGATTTATAATTAATGTCACCGAATGTGACAGTGATGATTTGTTATCTGATTATAAATGAAAACAAATTATGTATTCAGTGATTTTTTTTATTTTCATTGCCTATGCCGTCAAGGGCGTCGCCAAGGGGGGGGGGGCAGAGAGGGGCAGCTGCCCCCCCCTTTAGAGATTCTAAAAAAGTTGCCAAATATAATGCAACCAAAGTCCTAAGTATTTGAGTCGATTTGCTTGAAGTTCAAGCCTTGAACAATCATTCCCGTGCGTCGAAACTCGAATGAATTCACCAATTCCACTCTTAATATTCCGTACTACGCTCAAGTCAAGAGCTACGTATAGTCAAGAGCTCGTGCTCGTGTAGCTTTACACATTACACTCTGTACTGTCACAGAATACCTACAATTCATACCTACTTTACCTACAATTCATACCTACTTTTCTCATTCATAGAGAATGAGAAAAGTATGAATTGTAGTCTGTAAAGTCAACTTGCCCCCCCCTGCGCCATCGGCTGGCGACGCCCTTGTATGCCGTTGTTATATTTTATACATCTATAGTTTCATAATGTACTGAAAATAGGGCTTTAATGTTTATAATACTCGGTATTCAGTATAGGTAGATAGTATAGGAACATAGTCGTCGAAAAATCGTTAGTAAGTTTTAACTTAAAGCACTATTGAAATTCAAAATTCATACCTAATATCGGCTAACTATTCACTAAACAATCAAAGGAATTTCATTCATCTAAGAGTTTTTTCAATCAGTCACTTTGTCACAACACTATTTTTTTTACAGTAAATGTCAGTTGACTTCGTCTAATTAAAAATATTACTATAGAGATACACTTCGTCGCCTCTTATTACCATTGGTAAAACTATTTCTTTTCCTGGAAATGTCCTTGGGAGAGGCATATTTATTTTATTATTTTCTAATGCTTTGTAAAAATTTGAATAATGAAATGTGTCACCATCACTCTGTCATCCTCGCCCTCCAACTTCTACGACCCAAAATCTTTTGTCAGCATCAACCAACGCTTGAAGATGCATTGAAAAAAAAAATGCTTGTAGTTATAGTAGGATGAACCCGCATGTGGGGGATTTTTTATTCTACAATGTTTGCCATCAATAGCTCCTACACAATTAGGAAATTGCCATTTATTAAAATATTTATCAGCAACGTTATTTAAAATATCTGTAGTAGGTACTGGCAGGTCTTCTTGAAGATTTTCCCAAATTGCACTGCAAGTTGCATACACAATTTTTTGAAAAGTTTTATTTCCAAGACGAAAGGAAAATGCTAAACCTCGAAAAGATACTCCCGTTGATATAAATATGTAAAATAAAATAATTTACATTAACTTTATATACTACTAGCTGTTTCTTATTTTTATAATTCTTATCCATATAGATAAAATAGGGTTCATTAATTGATAATAAATATGTTTTATTTTTTACAGTTTCGTTTTTAAAGAAGCGATGGAAGAATTTAAAGGATCAGTATCGAAAAGAATTAAAAAAGCTTCCCACACCCAGATCAGGCGCTCCAGGAGATAATATTCAGTCTTCGTGGCAGTATTTCGAACAGATGAATTTTTTGCGAAATGAAGTTATGCGTGATAATTCAGACACAAATTTAACAACGGTTGATAGTCAATTACCGAATACTTCAATGTCTTCACCGTGCATAGAAACAAATTCACCGGAGTCCGTATTTATTAAAGAAGAAGATATAAATCTAGGTTCGCCTACATCTTCTGTGAATGATCAGGAACTGACGTCAGTAGGCGATGATGACGTACTTAATATAAATACACCATTGTCAATTAATACCGCTAGTTCTAGTACCCTAAAAAGAAAGACTGCAAATGATATTCGGATGGAAATGTATGAATTAGAGAAAAAACGATTATTATTGTTAGAGAAAGATTTGCAACAAAATTCAAACGCAAATCAATATGGCGAAAGTAAATCAGATGATTATTATTACTTGATGAGTTTGTTACCACAAATGGAGTCATTTACTCCATTACAAAAATTTAAAGTTAGGAACAGAATTAATAAAGTAATGATGGAAGAAATGCAAAATTCAAAGTCTGGGGATCCAAATAGAAGGAATTCTATTTCTCGCATGTCTCGTGGGTATAGAACTCAAACACCCGAATAGTAAATTTTTGTACCTATCTTGTTTATTCAATTAATAAACAAATATATATTCACACAATATGTACTTTTATTTACTTTAGTGTTAAAAATAGTTTTGGTTCAGGTGAGATTATACGATTTTCGAAAATGTTAGGTGCCAGATTGCTTCGAATTTTCTGTAAAACATAATCGAATGTCTCTATACTAATTCTTGTGTAATTGTAGAACTTTCTTGAATGACAACGTAGCTATTAATAAAGTGTAAGAAAATCTCTCAAACTGCGTCGTCATTGATTTATTGGATGAACATCATCTCTAGGCAATAAAAATTCTCTCATTAGGAGACTGGGCTCCAATAGTTCACTTCGACGTGAATTCATGTTTATCACAACACTACGTGCGCTCGTCTCGAAGTTTATTTCGTACACACACAAGACACCGTTATCTCTTCGCCCCGCGCCGCACCGCCCCGCCCCGTTTTCGCTCCGGCCATCGCAAGTTTCGTACCCGCAGACTAAGAAACAAACATCCAATAAAAATTTATATATTTTTGTTTTAAGCTGAACACATGTACACACATGCTTGTTAACGGCATGTGCTCAATTAAAGCATGCCTTCGTGCTTGAAAAAAGCATGAGTAACAGTAGCCTTAAGTTCTTTCAGCTTTGTATTCTCGGCCTAAATTAGATAACTTTGTTATAGTTACAATTTAATCTTTATTTTATAATATAACGTAATATTTTAGCGTCTTATCTCTTATTATTTATACAGAATTTGAACTCCTGTTTGTCGATGTCTGATAAATTAATACACGTGCATACATTGTTGTATTTTATGTTAATAAGTGAAATAATCACATTATTGACTATATTTTAATTTGTTTTACTGTCGTCTTTAGCCTCGGTCCACTTTTGTACAAATTACATTGTATTTCGTGTTAGGTAGTAATCATTAAATTGTTCTTACTTTAACAAAATAGCTTCTGTGTTTTGGTTAGTTTTTTAATGTTTCCTCTTCATCAGCTTTTTGTTGCTTAATAGGTATAGCATTTTGTTAAGTTAAATAGCTCTCATGATAATAGAATTTTCTTTAGTTTGACGATTTTTTATACGGTTTCAAAGATAGGTAAATAAAATACAGTTCTCGGAAAAGAATTCATTAAAAGCTACTCTTTTAATTTATTGTTTATTAATATTCAAATATTTTACCTTGTAAAGAATGAACTACTGCATAATAAAAAAAACACTAAGTAGTGAGTGGAAAAATACTAACCAGAATTATTTATCTTATAGTCTCATCATTAATTATTAACAAAATACTAAATATATCTTTATGTACGCATTATGCCAATAAAATTTCATATGACGTGTGATTATGATGTGAAAACTATATAAGTGTAAAAATCATAGTTAAAATAAGTAATTTCGTCGCTGAAGAAACAAATTACTGTATAATATTTGTCATTGAAGTTTTAGACTTAGTACAAACTATATTGTATTGTAAGCTATTGTACAGCGTGTGTAGCTAATAGATAAGTATCTACTATATTCTCAACAATAAGATTTCATAATAAAGAATGATTCGAACAAAAGCTAGCTTTATTATATTACATATTCAAGTATGTCACAGGAACCCAAGAAGATAGACGTGAATAATCTATTTGATTTTTTTAACAATTCACTATCAATTTTATTAAAAAAGTAAATAAAAGCTTTTTTAATCTTTGGATAAACCAAACCAAAATTTTATTATAATATAATTTAAGTATCAAATCTCTTATTTTTTTTTCAATCTGTCTTTAAGCGGTTAATATTTAGATACATTATTCATTCTCCCCCTCTCCTCTCCGTAAGATTTTATGCGTTCTCCCAATCTCATTCATTGTCAGTTACTACTTTATCGAATACAGTGAGCACGTGGATTGCTCAAGGTACGGATATGATTTCGTAAAAAGACATCGAAAAATATTGTTTAAAAAATTGTGGGTTCATCATGGATAGCATCGAAACTTATTTACCAAAGGAAAGAGTGACTACACTGGTGTTTTTCGTTAATGGAAAGAAGGTATTGTTCATAATTTTATTATTAATTGAAATTTTATAAACATTGTCACGAAAGTTTTGTATTCTTGAATATTGTCGACATTTACTTTTATTCTTTACAATCAGAAGTTATATTCGTGATTACAATGTAATTTAAGTTGAGAAAATTATAAAAACAGTTTCATTAATTGATCATTAAGGGTGATCAATACAAAATTGGTGCATATATATTTTTATATCAATTCTCATATTGAACAATGTATTGTGCAATACCAACCAGTTTATCTGTTTCTTAAATGATCTCTAATTAAAACAATTAATGGAAAATCATAGTAAAGATCTCGACAGTAGAAAATAATATATTATTATTTATACATTTTGCTACATTTGTATTTATTTAATACTTTATATTTGCTATTTATATATATTTACGATGCATTTAACATTTTGCGTCGTTTCACGGAAAAAATGAGATGACAGGAAGGAAAAAACAAGAAATATTATCTAAGAATTTTTGTCTTAGTTGATATAAATTGATTGGTTTCGCTATGAGTTCATAAAACTTCTCATTCCAGGTGATCGAGACAGAGCCAGATCCGGAATGGACGTTACTCTGGTATCTTCGTCGGAAATTGCAACTGACCGGAACGAAGTATGGCTGCGGAGAGGGAGGTTGTGGAGCCTGTACGGTGATGCTGTCACAGTATATAAAACAGGAAGATCGTGTCCAGTATCCTTTTAAATTACACTATGTACTTAATTAAACGCCGACAACTTCATTAAGGCGCTTAAGTTCAATCGAAATTAAGAGACTTACATAATATAGAATGACCGTGTTTTGCCTTGAACCATGTATCTTTAACTTCAATTAACATATTTTGTTTTTATATTAATTATGATTATTTTTGGATTTATAATTATGAGTACTGAACCACGACATCAGTCATATAGCAGTAAATGCTTGCCTTACTCCACTTTGCTCCATCCATGGACTAGCGGTCACTACAGTTGAGGGTATTGGTAATGCTCAAGATAAATTACATCCAATCCAGAAGAGGATTGCGAAATCACATGGATCGCAGTGTGGATTCTGTACACCTGGAATTGTTATGTCCATGTACGCTTTGCTAAGAAATAAGCACAAAATACACTATGATGATATCGAGGAAGCATTACAGGGTAATCTATGCAGGTGCACTGGTTACAGACCTATAGTAGAAGGTTTTAAAACTTTTACTGAGGAATGGAAGGTCATGTCCCAAACGACTTGCAAGATGGGTAATGATTGTTGTCGACTCAAACAAAATGGTGAAAAAAACGGTGAACAAAGTGAACAGAGTGATGTGCTCTTTAATGAATCTAAATTTAAACCCTATAACCCGACACAAGAACCTATTTTTCCACCAGAATTGAAACTCGTTGAGGAGTATAATAAACAATTTCTGTTCTTCAAAGGCAATAATTGCGTGTGGGTACGTCCACAAAATTTGCAACAACTGCTCATATTAAAAAAAGCATTTCCGTATAGTAAAATTGTTGTAGGAAATACTGAAATAGGTGTAGAAGTAAAATGTAAGAAGATGACTTATCCTGTTTTATTGTCTCCTCAGTTAATAACTGAGATGCAAGGAATTAAAATAAATGAGACCAGTATTACAGTAGGCGCAACCGTGTCACTTACGAAATTACAAGATTTTCTACAAAATATGATGTCGAAAAATCCAAAAGACTACATGAAAGTATTTGATGCGATTGTACAAATCCTTTATTGGTTTGCGGGAAGTCAAGTTCGTAATGTGGCTTCAATAGTAGGTAATATTATAACCGCCAGTCCAATATCTGATCTAAACCCAATATTGATGGCATCTGCATCTTCCTTAAATGTCTGTAATAGTGAAGGGAACATGCAAAAAGTGGTAATAGATGAAGAATTTTTCAAATCGTATAGAAAAGTTGCATTAAGAGATGACGCAGTTGTTGTCTCTTTGGATATACCATTCACAGAGGAATGGCAATTCTTTAAAGCTTATAAACAATCCAGAAGAAGGGATGATGATATATCAATAGTAACAGGAGTTTTTAATATTACAATTGATAAGTCCTCTAAAATTGTTAAACAGGCAAAAATATGTTTTGGGGGTATGGGACCTACAACCGTTTTAGCAAGAAAATCATCTGATATAATCATTGGTTCCATTTGGAATAAAGCATTGCTTGATAAAATGTTTAAGTCTCTAAATGAAGAATTTAAATTAGATATTTCGGTGCCAGGAGGAATGGCCGACTATCGAAAATCACTTTGTTTAAGTTTATTCTTTAGATTTTATAATTACGTATGGAATGAGGTTTATGGCAATGGTTATACAATTAAAAAGGAAAACTTAAGTGCTGCTGAAGAACTGCCACGTATGATGCCAAAAAGCTCGCAATGTTTTGAAATAATCGAATCAAACAAGAATAGAATTGATGGACTTGGTAAACCTATTCCTCACGCATCAGCCGAAAAGCAAGCTACTGGGGAAGCGATATATTGCGATGATATTCCTTCGGTGGATGGAGAACTTTTTTTATCTCTCGTGTTAAGCTCAGAGTCTCACGCCAAAATTCTATCTATTGATTCTAGTAATGCTTTGAAATTACCAGATGTGGTAGCATTCCTGTCAGCTTCAGATTTGTCTAGCGAAAGAAATAAAATGGGGCCTATATTTAAAGATGAAGAAATATTCAGTAGTTCGATCGTGACTAGTCGTTCTTGCGTTATAGGAGCAGTTGTTGCAAAAACAGAAAGTGCGGCTAAAAAGGCGAAAGATTTAATTAAAGTTACTTATGAAAAACTAGACCCTCTTATAATAACTGTTGAAGATGCTATACGTTGCCAATCATTTTTCGATGGCTATTGTCCACGGAAATTGTCAAAGGGAGATATAAACAAAGCATTTAGTGAGGCAAAACACATTAGGGAAGGTTATGTTAGAAGCGGACCTCAAGAACATTTTTATTTAGAAACCATTTCTGCGTTCGCCATAAGAGAAGAAGAAGAATTGAAAATCATATGTACATCCCAAAATCCAGCTGACATAGCGGTACGTACTTATAAAAATATTTATTTGACGAAGAGTTATGAGTTTGATTCATAATATGCGAATGATATGAGTGTTTGATTGATTGATGAATGAGTGTTTGATTCATAATATGCGAATTAACTTGATCTTCTTTTACAAAACTAGCACATAGCCGCAGAAACCCTTGGGATACCAAATCACAAAGTAGTTTCTAAAGTAAAACGAATTGGCGGTGGATTTGGTGGAAAAGAAACAAGAGCTGCTGTTTTAGCCATACCCGTAGCTATAGCTGCTTATAAATTAAAGAAGCCTGTTAGAGCTGTATTGGACAGAGACGAAGATATGCAAGTTACTGGTTACAGACATCCATACCTCATTAAATATAAAGTAGCGTTTGACGATCATGGTAAAATATTAGGAGCGTCTTATGATTTATATGCCAATGCTGGTAATTGCATGGATATTTCATGTTCGGTAAGTATTATTTTTATATTTAAACATACAGCGAACATAAAAAAAAATAAGTATGGATTTCGAAAAAAATTTCAATTTTGTATAAGGATTGATTTCTAGATTATAGGTAAATATGTTTACGTGCTTGAGATCCCAACTTCTTCATAAAAAAAAATAAGTAATAAGATTTTGACGTGATAATAAAAATACATATTTACGTACATAGAAAATAAAAAATGTTAAAATCATTGTATACTTAAAGCAAATATTAAAAATATTTTTTATATTTATTGAAATAGTCAATATGAAAGAGAGTTTCAGTATCTACTTTAGTATTTTTTATCATAAACGGTACTTTTCCAAAATTTACAGACTACTTGTATCTTTACCTACAAATTTATATAATAAATATTATTAGATATCTTTCTTATATTCGTTTAGGAGCTACTAATAAAGAATAATAATTATTTTTTCGTGTTACAGATGATGGAGAGAGCTCTATTCCACGTAGATAATTGTTATTTTATTCCTAACATACAAATAAATGGCTATCTCTGTAAAACGAACACACCATCAAACACTGCGTTCAGAGGATTCGGTGCACCGCAGGCGATGATGGCAGCTGAAACTATGATAAGGGATATAGCGAGTGCATTAAACAAAGAATACGAGGAAATAATCTCTGCGAATCTCTATACAGAAGGATCGTTAACACATTTTAATCAAAGACTTAATTATTGTACTTTACCTCGATGCTGGACCGAGTGTATCGAACGATCGAATTATTGGCAAAGAAAACGGGATATTGCAGAATATAATAGGTATTTTTTTTTGTATAATTATTTTATAATTCAACAATGTCTTTAATACAAACAGTTATTTATTATATTTTTATTTTTAGAAATCAAAGATGGAAGAAGAGAGGCATTAGTATAGTGCCCACAAAATATGGTATTTCATTTCAAGGCGATCTTTTGATGCAAGGTGGCGTTCTACTATTAATTTATAAGGACGGATCCGTTCTGCTATCTCTTGGAGGTATTGAAATGGGGCAAGGTCTTTTTACCAAAATGATTCAAGTCGCCTCTCGGGCTTTAGAAGTTGATGTCTCGAAAATACATATAAGTGAAATGGCTACAGACAAAGTACCTAACAGTTCACCAACTGCTGCTAGTATTAGTTCCGATATATACGGAATGGCGGTAATAAACGCCTGCAACACTATCAATGACAGATTGAAACCAATTAAAGCTAAAAACCCTGCAGGACGGTGGGAAGAGTGGATTTCTCAAGCGTATTGTGAACGAATAAGCTTATCAGCTACAGGCTTCTATTCTGCCCCTAAAATTGATTACGATAGGGAAAAAAATTCAGGGAATCTGTATGAATATTTCACTTATGGAGTTGCTTGCTCAGAGGTTATCATTGATTGTCTCACTGGAGATCATCAGGTACTGAGAACTGATATAGTTATGGATGTTGGCGAAAGTTTAAATCCAGCGATAGATATCGGACAAATCGAAGGGGCGTTCATACAAGGATACGGCTACTACACGTTAGAAGAAATGTTGTTCTCACCAACTGGAGAAGTATTAACTAAGGGACCAGGTGCTTATAAAATCCCAGGATTCTCTGATATTCCGAAAGAATTTAACGTAGCCTTACTGAAAGGGGCACCCAATCCACGTGCTGTTTATTCTTCTAAGGTAATATACTACTATAATAATGTAATCTTAATTTATAAGTCATGAAAATTAATCTTATTATAATAATTTAGGCTATAGGAGAGCCTCCGCTGTTCCTCGCAGCGTCAGTATTTTTCGCTATAAAGGAAGCTATCAAATCCGCGCGAGTAGATGCCGGGGTCGATCCCGATTTTATTTTAGATATACCAGCGTCTTGTGCTCGAATAAGAATGTCCTGTGAAGACGTAATTACAGAACAGGTACGTATCGTAACGAACGTAACGAAGTGCAATAGAAATGTCACCAAAAATAAGTCTCCGGTAACAGTAATTTATTTATGAATTTATTTTCAGGTGAAACCCACGATAACATCTGAACGTCAACCGTGGAATATAACTCTATCTTAATAAGAACGATGTTTTTTTTTTATGATTAAATAACTATAAAATGTTTTCTTATTTTGTTAAATAAATATATTTGTTTGAAATTTTTTTTTTTAATAAAAAAAAATTATATCCTTTTGCCATTTCAAACATTCCTTCTTCAACAATGTTTTATGAATAACAATGTGTCATAAAAGTCACATGTGTGAATTAAATATAATGAAACAAGTAAATATAAAGAAAATACCTACAAATATTTCAATTTCAACAATGTTGATAGAATGGTATTACAAGTGAATTGTTAATGACTTTAAAATTGCTCTATTTATGAATCAGCTTCTATTGGATTTATTATTATAAATAATCAGTCACAGTTGGTGTTGTGGGTTATATTTTCAAACATCAAAAACATAACTTCATGTATTTCAATTAAAAAACTTATTAAAGGACTTATAAGGTGGCCATTGAGAGCTTTATTAAAATCAATGATATTCCACGGCTTATTAAAGTATTCGGTTTCTTGATGTATGCTTACTCCAACATTCATCGACACAACATGTGAAGCGAAATCAGTTTTTCAATAATAAATCTTCTTCCATAATAATAATAACGTACATTATTGCATGAGAAATGGAAAGGATTCGAATGTAGTGTGACGATGCAAACTCAAACTAGTCATTTTGAAAATAAATGTTATTTAAGGTCTTGAAATTATGACGTTCGTAATTAGTAAGAGTATGAAATATGTACGTAAATTTCTCCATAATTATGTGTGCAAGTTTTTCTGATACCTTGCTGTATTATCTTCGCTTTTTTATAATTTCTTTGGTCACTATTTTTGGTCAAGGAAATGCTATTCCTTGTCAAGCCTCATTATGAATGAAATTAGCTTTTTGTCGAAATATTAGCCTGTAAAGGATCAGTTTGTTTTTACAGATAATCCACAGTTCATTGAACGGTTATTATTATTTTTAAGCCAACAGTTTTTTTACATTATTACACTCAGACAAAAACTCGAGTATGAAGACGAATGTGGAACAAAAACATAATTAAATCTATTTTGTATTACATTTTACAATTATAACAATCAACTTAAAAACATGTCTAGATTAAAATACACATACTTTATATTCAATTTAAAATAGAATCATATATATTTAAGTTGAAGATAATGAAGAAATTAAATTATAATTCTATATCTGAGTACTAAGAACTTGTTTACTGACCTACTAGATTTGTGCAATACAAGCTTACGAATCGACTGTTTACATGTAGACTTTCTACTAGACCTATTAAAACATTCAATTTAACATATAAGTAGTGATTTTCAATCATTCGATATCTATTTTCTCCCATTCTTTAGCAAAATCATTTATTCTTTTCTATTCTTAATGCAATTCAATCAATTTATTTTAATTAAATTATTTATAAACATTAGCTTGAATTTTGGATGGTTCGTTTAAAATTAAATAATTAATTAACAAAACCATTAAACATCATTTATATACATATTAGAATTTCGAATTTACCTGAACCTTCTTTGTTCTTACATAATTCAATCACCAAACACGACAAAAATATTTCATAACATTATTTAAATCAACAAATGTTTTTAAAATAAGAAACAATGTACCAAGATTTTTGTTATACTAATTATTATTATTCATAATTACTGTATATGTATTTATGATCAGTCGTCACATACAATTGTTTTTGCACAAGCATTATGTCACAATAATCATTTAGGCGTACAAAATGCGCATCATTTTTGATAGCAGTAAGTCGTGAAAGGCCGAATTACTTAAATTATCATACAACTCTCAGTCTTGGTCGGTCAGTCGTGTGGGACGGACAAGATTATATGTGAAGCGCTAACAAGTCTGTAAACTAGTTATATTATAAGTTCTATAAGCGACATGGGACCCAAAAACGTTGACGAAGACAGCAGTCCAGTTAGCACGGATCTTGTTTTTTATGTTAATGGAAAAAAGGTATGTGATGACATTTTTCTTCAATCTTAATAGTTTATCTTCTCCACTTGTCCTTTAATAGGTCATGGTTCTATCACGATCCAGTTATTGTACGGGTTCAAAATAGTAATGATTATAATTTACAGCAATGTATTATATGTACCCAGTCATTATCTTTTAGTATCCATAGTAACAATATAAAAAAATATTTGAACTTGAACGTAAACAGGTTCTTTCCAGAAACACATGTGGGTGATCAAATATTCAAATTAATGGATTATCTTAAATTTTTCGGATTGAATACTATTTTGTTTTATAACAAATTATTAATGTGTCTGTGAATATTTCTAGATTCTTCTTATTATTATATTTCAGGTATTTTATGATCTCTTATTAAAAATGTTTTTTTGTAATCTAAAACTTTCATTTGAAACTCCTCTTGATCATTTTGCCGGCAAAATATATGGAAAAATGTCGGCTATCCTTTGTAAATAATTCTGTGGAATGATTAAAAATATATTAATATAAAAATATGAAATCTCTTCGAATGTTATAAAACTTAAATATTTCAGTTATCGTTATACAGCAAAGTAACAGTTTATTTTCAATTAATGTGAAACATTTGTGACAGGTCGGTATTATGAAATTAACGACGTTTTGTACTCATATAATCATCTGTTTGAAAAAGTAACCTCACTAAATTGTTCGTATATTTGTTATCACATATTATTTATTATGACAATTATCTACATTATTATAAGTTTTACTATTGTATTCGTGACTTTATTTAAACAAATCTTTAAACGATTTAGTTTCAGTACCGCTTTTTATATTGCCATATTTTATAATAGTACACACTATCCACAGAATTCGAAAATAAAATAAACGCTTCTTATATTTTTAATGGTCAAGGAAAATGTATCAAGGCGTAGGGGTGTAATAATACCCTATCCACCTAGATTTACCGCAAGAGCGATTAACCTAGAAATTAAAGTATTAAATGTCATAATGTACCCTATCAATAGCCACAAAATACAGGACTTTTTCTTTTTCATTTTAATATAAAGTATGAAATAAAAGTTCAATTCAATTAAAACATCCGAAGAAGTAACATTTGACCATATTATTGTACCCGTTAGGTTAAGGACACATTTTTATAGCTTGTTTTTATTTTAGTTCCAAGTCAATTATTTCATCACCGTTTCTATAGATAAATGTTTCTGTATCTTTGTTAATAATAATCGTCTCTTTAAATAATAAAATTATACATAATAATCAGGAGGTCAGTCTCTTCAATGTTATCAAAACAAGTGACGTAAAATACGCCAATTCCTACTTAAAATATGACATAGTTAATAGATAGTAATAAAAGGAATTTCTTAATATAGATGTTAGTACTAAAAAAGTGTTTAAATATTACATATTTTACCCTTAAAATCATCAAAGGAGATGTTTTGGTAAAATAAAATAGAAGTAGAATGAAAAATATAATTGCTTATTGAAATATGACTTATCAAATACTAGATATTTTGTTTACATTACTGTAACCATGATCGAAAATGAGTAAACAAAAATATAATATGCAACTAACACAAGCAAATTATTATAATTGTTTTAACAAACAAGTGGTATTTCGAAGCACTAAGTGTTTTGTATAGAAAAATCATACTGTTTATATATATTTTTCCTTTGTATGTATATAAATAGATTATTTGTGATCTTTTTATAGTTCTTCTTTATTTGGTAAAACAAAAAAATACCAAGACAAACAATTTTTTTTTCTCTCGAATCATACTGACAATTTACGTAAAAGATGGATTTTGTAAATATAACTCAAAAGGCTATATTCAACCTTTTTGAACACTACTGATTTTTATAATTACCTTTTTATTTTAAGATTATAACTATTTTTATTTTAACATTAAAGTACTTCATTCTCAATAAATGTATTAGATATTATAAACCACATCTATTTGTTTTAAAAACCAAACGTATAAATGTTAATTATTAAAGTTTATAAAAGTTACGACTTTATGATAAGGAGTATATGTATAATTTTCATAATTTTTATGTATATTTATATGATTCAAAATATTTTTCCTATGGTTTTATAAATAATCACAATTCACAACCATTTTTGAAATGAAACGGACATATTAGGGGACTGGTCAAACCATTTGCAAACCCTGAACTTTATCAAATTAGTGGAATTAATTTAAAAATGTCGTTGCAGATCGTTGAATCGAATCCAGATCCAGAATGGACGCTGCTATGGTACTTGAGAAAAAAATTACGACTCACCGGAACAAAACTTGGTTGTGCAGAAGGTGGATGTGGGGCGTGTACTGTTATGGTGTCAAAATACAACAGAAAAGACAAGAAAATTGTGTATCCTTTTATAAAGTCATTTAATTTGGAGTTTACTAGAAAGATTTTCAAATGAAATAGTTTTACTACACATATGACTTAGTAGCTGAAGTTACTATGTATAATTAATTTAAAGTGTTTATTTTATGTTAACGTGTTGAAAAAAAATGTATATAAATACGTAAGGATAAAATAAAAATAACAAAAATATTTTTCAAACTGAATTGAAACTTAACATTTTATTAATATAACTTTATTTTCTGCACAAAAATATTCCTTATTAGAATCTTTCAGTCATTTGGCTGTCAATGCTTGTCTAGCCCCAGTCTGTGCCATGCATGGTCTGGCCGTAACTACAATAGAAGGTATTGGGTCCACCAGAACTAAACTTCATCCAGTTCAAGAAAGGTTAGCAAAAGCTCATGGATCACAGTGTGGTTTTTGTACACCTGGCATAGTAATGTCCATGTATACATTAATTAGAAGCCAGAAAAACATTAAATACTCAGACATGGAAGTCGCATTTCAAGGTAATTTATGTAGATGCACTGGCTACCGCGCAATTATTGAAGGCTACAAGACATTTATAGAAGATTGGGAAGTTAACAGAGTGGTTAATGGCAATTCAGCCCAAAATGGCACAAACGGTGTTTGTGCGATGGGGAAAGACTGTTGCAAAAATAAAAATGATAAAAGCGAAACAGAATATATATTTGACAAGTCCGCATTTTTACCGTATGATCCAAGTCAAGAACCTATATTTCCACCTGAGCTCAAAATATCATCTATTTATGATGAACAACATTTAATGTACAGTAGTAATAAAGTCACATGGTATCGACCTACGACATTGAAATCGTTGGTCCAATTGAAGGAAAAACACCCAGGTGCTAAAATTGTTGTAGGAAACACTGAAGTCGGGGTTGAGGTAAAATTTAAGCATTGCTTGTATCCAGTTATAATAATGCCAAATTGTGTATCAGAAATGAATACGATTTCAGAAAATGAGACAGGTTTAGTTATTGGAGCAGCTGTTACATTATTGGAGATAGAGAACGTTTTCAGGAGCTATATCGAAATCTTGCCCAAATACAAAACCAGAACCCTAACAACTATAATCGAAATGTTAAATTGGTTTGCTGGAAAACAAATACGAAGTGTGGCTGCCATAGGTGGTAACATTATGACTGGAAGTCCAATATCCGATTTAAATCCAATATTGATGGCCTTAAAAGTAAAATTAAACCTTTTGAGCGAAAGAGAAGGGCAGCGTTCGGTTTTTATGGATGAAAGCTTTTTTACTGGTTATAGGAGGAATGTAGTGAAACCGAATGAAATATTACTTTCTATTGAAATTCCTTATACAGAAAAATTCCAATACGTCAAAGCATATAAACAAGCTAAAAGAAGAGAAGACGATATTTCTATTGTAACAGCAGCAATTAATGTACAATTTAAAAGCAATACAAGTGTAATAGATAATATTGGCTTAGCATTTGGAGGAATGGCTCCAGTAACTAAAATAGCAACAAAAACATGTGACTCTTTGAAAAATCTCAAATGGAATGAAGACATGCTTGAAAAAGCTTATGCTTCTTTATTGGAGGAATTGCCCCTAAGTCCCTCTGTTCCCGGTGGCAATGTTGAGTTTAGACAAGCTTTAACGATGAGTCTATTTTTAAAGGCTTATTTAGCTATATCTAAAGAGATGGTACACGACGGTATATTTAAAGAAGCTATCGACCCCTATCAAAGTAGTGGTGCTGAACAGTTTCATGGCTCTATCCCGAAAAGTTCACAATATTTTGAATTAATTGGTGACAAACAAGTCAAAAGTGATGCAGTAGGTAGGCCGATACCTCATTTATCAGCACTAAAACAAGTAACAGGGGAAGCAATATATTGTGATGATATGCCCTTAGCGGAGGGTGAATTATATTTAGCATTTGTTTTAAGCACAAAAGCACACGCTAAGTTGATCTCTATAAACGCTGAAGAGGCACTTAAAGAACCGGGTGTTGTGGCCTTCTTCTCAGCTAAGGATTTGACTGAAGAACAAAACTCTATTGGACCAATATTCCATGATGAAGAATTGTTTGCCCGAGATAAAGTTATTAGCCAGGGTCAAACAATTGGTGTTGTAATTGCTCAAGATCAACAAACTGCTCAAGCTGCCGCAAGAAAAGTAAAAGTTGAATATGAAGAGTTACAACCGGTTATTATAACAATTGAAGATGCTATAAAACATAATTCATTCTATAAGCAATTCCCAAAAACGTTGCGTAGAGGTGATGTACAAAGTGTCTTTGATGATCCTTCCCATATTATTATAGAGGGAGAGTGTCGCTTGGGAGGGCAGGAGCATTTCTACTTGGAAACCCATGCAGCTTTTGCTATACCAAAAAAGGAAGACAATGAATTAGAAATATTTTGCTCTAGTCAACATCCATCAGAGATAGTGGTAAGTGTTTAACACATTTCTTTTACATTATTGCTTGTATAGACAAAAATTCTTAAATATAAAATCTTTTTCCTGTTATAGAAATTGGCTAGTCATGTTCTTCATGTGCCCATGAACAGAATAGTAGCCCGTGTTAAGCGCATGGGAGGTGGATTTGGTGGAAAAGAATCTCGGGGGATGTTGATAGCTTTGCCAGTAGCTTTCGCTGCTCATAAACTACAAAGACCAGTGCGTTGTATGCTGGATCGAGACGAAGACATGCAAATGTCCGGAACAAGACACCCGTTCTTAATAAAATATAAGGTAGCAGTTACAAAAGAAGGAAAAATGATGGCGGCTGATGTAAATATTTATAATAACGGCGGGTACTCTTTCGATCTCTCTGGCCCAGTAAGTAAAAACTGAATATGAATATAGTTAAGATGAATAATTTATATGAAACAAAAGAAATATTTTTCTTTTTGTACTAATTGTCATATTGCTTTGTTTAGGTGGTAGAAAGAGCAATGTTTCATTTTGAAAACGCTTATTACATACCGCATAGCGTTGTCACCGGACACGTATGCAAGACGAATTTGCCATCAAACACAGCATTTCGAGGATTTGGTGGTCCTCAGGGAATGTTTGGAGCTGAAAATATGATTTGGGATATTGCAGCCAAGTTAAACAAAAGTCAGGATGAGATTAGGAGGATTAACTTGTATACTGAGAATTCGATTACGCATTATGGTCAAGTGCTAACTCATTGTACTTTACAAAGGTGTTGGGATGAATGTGTAGAAAAAAGCAATTTATCACAAAGAAGAAAAGATATTGAAGAATTTAATAAGTATGTGACTCTTCCTATATTTTACATTCTTTTATAATAAATTGTCACTGAAACAATTTCAAGTACTAATGAGATAATTTATTTTCAGACAAAACCGTTGGCGGAAGAGAGGTATTTCTATAATTCCTACTAAATTTGGAATTGCATTCACGGAAAAGTTTTTGAACCAGGCTGGTGCTCTGCTATTAGTTTATACAGATGGCTCCGTACTCTTATCCCACGGGGGCACAGAAATGGGACAAGGACTCCATACAAAAATGATACAGATTGTATCTCGTGCTTTAGGAATAGATATATCAAAGATTCATGTAAGTGAGACAGCCACAGATAAAGTCGCCAATACATCAGCGACAGCCGCTAGTGCCGGTTCCGATCTGAATGGTATGGCTGTTCTGGAGGCATGTCAGACACTAATGAAGCGTCTGCAGCCCTACAAGGATAAGAATCCAAATGGAAAATGGGAAGACTGGGTATCGGCGGCTTATTTCGACCGGGTAAGCTTAGCTGCTACAGGATTCCACGCTACTCCGGATATTGGTTTCGACTTTAAGAACAACAAAGGAAAACCATTCAATTACTTTACATTTGGGGTGGCATGTGCCGAAGTTGAAATAGATTGTCTAAGCGGTGATCACCAAGTTATAAGAACTGATATAGTCATGGACTTGGGAGAGAGTATAAATCCAGCTATCGACATTGGTCAAATTGAGGGTGCATTCATACAAGGCTACGGTCTCTTCACCATGGAAGAACTAATCTATTCTCCAACTGGCACATTATATTCAAGAGGACCAGGCGCATACAAAATCCCAGGATTTGGGGACATTCCTCAAGAGTTTAATGTTTCTTTATTAAAAGGAGCTCCTAACCCTAGGGCTGTTTATTCATCAAAGGTAACACGGACGGCATATTCTTGATCGACTTGTATTATTGTTTACTATAAGTGTACCTATATTTTTAGGCGGTTGGCGAACCTCCTCTGTTTCTGGCGTCTTCTATTTTCTTCGCAATAAAAGAAGCTATAAAAGCTGCTCGAGCTGACGCAGGCGTTTCTCTCGAGTTTAAGCTTGAATCACCAGCTACTTCCGCCCGTATACGAATGGCGTGTGAGGATCATATAACCAAAAAAGTGAGGCATACTTTCTTTATAATCAGTTATTAAAAGTGTATGTGAAAACTTTTTTTAATATTCCGTATATTAATATTTTTAAAATAACCTACTTTCAGATTCCTCGTCCGGAACCGGGCAGCTTTATACCATGGAACGTAGTACCATAAACTTTATATAATAATAATTTAATATTTAAGTAAAGGATATTTAAATATATACTTGTTTATTTATTCGGCAATGGGTGCTAGATTTCTGCTTTTATTTCCCTCAGCAAACGGATTATTCAAAATGATACAACGTTTTAATATTTTTCTTTTATTCATATCTAATATAATACAGTACAGACTAAGAAGATAAATTAATAAAGATAGCGTTAATTTTGTTCCTGCGGTTATACAATAAGTACAATTTTATTTGCGATATATCCAATAATGGCTCGTAATAAATACGTTAGTATTTGAAAATTACATTTAATTTATTGTTATAATATTGTCTGCCAATGGTGTTTTACATTATAAACAAAAAAACAACAATTAGGTATTATAAAAAAACTCAAATATTCGTTGATATGTGATGGAAAATTACTACAATGTTTTATTGAAAACAATAAATTAATGTTATAATTACATCATATTGACAATTTTCGTGTCAGCAAATGAGGAGTACTATGTTTATCTGAAGTGAGACATTGTGTTGACTTCTTGATAAATTATCGCGTTATCACAACTTGTATTATCATTCCATTGAATTGAAGACCAAAATAGATTTAAAATAGAAACAATTATCAACAACACGTTGGTTACAGATTGTATATTCCTAACTGCTATAAAATAATTAAGTAATAATAGGAATATTGAACGGCATTCATATCAACATGGTATGAGCAATTTTTATATATTTAAGTTCGTATATACTGATTGTTAAATACTATTGAAAATCAGTAAATGAGAAAATTTCCTGATGATAATGATTATAGAATGTTTTGAAATTGTCCAAAAATTATAATTAATTGAGGGAAACTGAGTGAGAGGGGAATCTTAAATAAATAAGTATAGAAACATCTAGAATTAATGTTTAATTCAAAGGACACAAGTATTTACATAATCTACACAGTCAAATTAAAATTGTTTTGTGGGAATAAAATATTATATATTGAACTGATTAAAATATATATTTGAGGAAGATAATATTTGGAAGCAAAAAAGCAAGTAGATAATTATAGGAAAAAGTAAGAGATATGTTGAGTTTGCTGTAAAACAATATCTATTAACTTTTGTGATTTTTACTATTATTTCATTTGAGCGCCAAATAGATAATGAAGAACATTATATTGACTAATAAATTAATTAAAAGTTCCCAGTGGAGACGATTAAAATCTTACATTAAGTTTCCATAACCACCGATGAATAATTTGGCTCAATTCGTTATATCACTACAACCGAAATAAAATAAATACTAGAACACAAATCATTTTTCCGATTCGGAGGAACATCCTGAACCAGAGCTTGGACCTGGAAAAAAATATTTAAAGGATAATTTTCACATAGATATATTTAAAGAAATGTAAGCATCATGTATATATTATTGTACTATCTAATATATATCTATCGGATCTTTTGAAATGCAGTTCTGTTCTAGCTAATAAGATATATATTTAAATAGTTTACATTACACAGAATTTTAATTTTCTATCAAAAATCAAACATTAACCGACACAACACTTCATATAATGAAAAAAATAAATTTTATCATATGGCAACACTAATATGACATTACATAAAATTCAACAGATAACAACAGATAAAAATAAATGACGCGAACAGAATTTGAATTGGGAATCTTCGAGAAATTTCATACCAATTGATATTATATTTGTTTATATGTTAGTTAAACTTACCAGATGTACGTCTTGAGTACCGCCGTCTGGGAGGTCGTCTTGTGGGACTGTCTGAGTGATACTCCGTCTCTGTATCAATCGGACCATTTCTAGTGCGAGAACCGCGGCCATTGTACCTAAAACATTAATATATATTTAATTATATACTTTGATACTTCCATTGCTTTGCAGAAAGCTTTTGGTATCACAAATTGATCATGTCAATGTGTTGTTAGCTTTAATCTCTGGTTAGTTTAATTTTGTACAAGTCGAAATAATGATTTAATAAGTTCCAAAGAAACGATTATACATCTAAAATACATAATTAATATATTGGGTCCATCACTGCTTACTGAAAATAAAATCTGTAGATACTCGTTTAAAAACCTTATTGCCGTATAATATATATTTTTGTTTAAAAAAAAATGTTAGGGTGAGTATTAATTAAAAATACTGAATCACTCTAATACACTACACCAAATATACATGTATATCACTCGTACCTATCAATTGAACGCCGTCTTCGTGGCGAATACGGCGATCTTCTCGGTGGTGAATAGCGACTTTCCGGCGAGTAACGACTCTCCGGCGAGTAACGGACGGTCTCCGGCGAGTATCGACTCTCCGGCGAGTAACGTCTCTCCGGCGAGTAGCGTCTTTCCGGCGAGTAACGTCTCTCCGGCGGGTAGTAACTGCCCGGAGAATAACGACTGTCCGGCGAGTAACGACGCTCACTGAATCTGCAAATACAGCATGTTCACATTTAGGAAGGAAAATATTACTTAAAAAAATTATTGCAACTTAACAAAAAAGCAATAATCCTTAGGTGTAAACTCAAACTACATATTATATGTATACTAGAAGACCCGGCGAACTTCGTATATCAATAAATATCTGTTACGTTTTTTTATTTATATTTTTGGATTTATCTATTAAAGCCATAAATCTCCGTGTTTAGAAGTGCGACAGAATGATTGACATATTAGTTGTCAAATCTAATGTCAAAAATAAAATGTTTGTATCAACAACTTACTAATAAATTAAAAATTAATTTAAAAAACATTGTCCAGCGGACAAAATTGTGAATCTAAACCATTCCCAGATCCCCTTGAACACACACAAAAAAAAATTCATCAAAATTGGTCCAGTCGTTTGAGAGAAGTTCAGTGACGTACACACTCACAGAAGAATTATATATATAAAGATAACGTTGATTGATAAAAAACCAAATAATATTTTATATGATTATTACCTAGGTGGTGTTGGTAATCGTCCTAGGGGTGGCGGACGCGGCAAGGGTGGCAATAGCGGTGGAAGAAACGCAAGAGGTGGTGGAAGGGCGGTTGGCAACCCTACCTCTGCCTCTAGTGGAGATGCTATTGCTGTAACAATCAAATTGGGTTGAATTATTTATATTGCAAGAAATAATATATATAAATACCTCAAATCATCTTGGGAGAGATTGTTTCTTGTTAGATAAAAAATTACAGAAAAATATTACACAGGTTATAATGGTATTAACACCGTGGTAGAAGATGTAAAATAGTCAATAGCAGAATAACACGAGCAAAAAACTACTAAAACATTGCATGGGCAGTAAAATACAAGAGAGAAAAATATAATATAGGGTATGACCATATGAACTACAAAAAATAGGGTACAGGTTGCAAAACACTATAAAAGTTATATATATCACGGGCAGAAGATATTATTGCTGCAAAGTAACTACAGTATGGAGTAGTGAAACTCCAGATACTCCAGTTATTTCACTGCAGTGCAGTGCAGTTTAAGAAAACGCCAAGTAAACCGAATATTATAGTTTCATTTAAATGAATGCTTGCTAGTCTTAGACCTCATATATCTAATGATGTTCTATAGTGTATACTAACGTCGTTGCGCGTCGTTCTCGTGTAACGCGGCCAGTTTCCTCCTTAACGCGGCGGCTTCGTCCCTGGCTGCGTCCAGGTCTCTTCTAGCGGAGCGTGCTTCAAGCCACGCGGCGTGAGCTCGACCCTCGACCTCACTCACTACTGTACGTCTACACGACTCAGCCTCGGCCAGCTCTAGGGTTAACTGGTCGCATTTCTCCCTATAATTAACAAGTTATATTATAAATATTGTAAATCCTACTAATATTATAAATGCGAAAGTAACTCTGCCTGTCTGTGTTTGTTATGCTTCCATGCCTTCACCACTGAATCGATTTTAATGAAATTTGGTACAGTAATACCCCGCTTAAGGCGACCCCGTTATGCGCGGTTTCACTATAACGCGATTTTCAAAAATTTATTCAGGTTGGGACATTGCAGAGTATAGAGATTAATGATGACAGTGTCTTGAACGTGTGTCAAACGATTAAAAACAGTGTTTGGTGTTATCAACGTATTTTACAAGAACGTAAACAAAACGCTACCCAAAAAACAATTCATGTATTTTTTCGTAAAAAATAGGAGTACCTATGTATTGTATAATGTTCTTAGAATTAAAGTGATTGATTACAATGATTTTTATATTTTTGTATTAAATTTTGACTGTGTTTAATCATAAACCTCGATATACGCGAATTTCAGCTAACGCGATTTTCTTCGGAACGTATCCCTCGCGTAAAGCGGGGTATTACTGTACAGACATAGAGTTGATCTTGAGAAAGAACATAGGAGAGTTTTTATCGCAGACTTTTGAAAGGTTCTCTTGGAAACGCGATATAACCGAACTCCACGCGGGCGAAGCTGCGGGCGGAAAGCTAGTATATTATATAAATGTGTCCTGAACACATGAAAAAACGGGTTTGTATGAAAATTTATTAAGTTGATAATAATAGGAATGTAATAGAAAATAGTACTTGTATAAATTTTATGTATATTGTTCCATATAACGTTTCCCAGATTGATCAACTTTATAGAACAAGATATCAACTAGTTTTCATCTGTTTGTATTCACAGGACTTATTCAAATCAGGTACAACAAGCGTTTTTTGTATGTTCTAGAAAAAACTTAAAGCAAGATATTCGAAATTGAATTATTTACAATTTTACTCTCTTAAATAACTACAATTCATATATTACCACCTGTATATACAACATTAACGTACTTGTATCTTTGAACCTCCTGCTGCAATATTTCAATCTTTTCAACAGTGCTAGCGGACTCTCCTTGTTTACTGAGCCATAACGCTTCTTTGGTGCTCAGTTCTCTGAAAAATACAAGAAATATCTTTATATATATAATTCTTCTGTGAGTGTGTATGTCACTGAACTTCTCTCAAACGACTGGACCGATTTTGATTTATATTATTTTAATAGGTAAACTCCAAAAATATAAATAAAAAAACGTAAAAGATATTTCTTCATTATAGGGCGATACGAAGTTCGCCGGGTCTTCTAGTATATAAATAAAAGTATTTTAGATTCAAGATCTCAAAAAAAATTTTTAATGGTTATCAAATCAACTAATTTTTTAGTAATTTTAATATAATATTACTATTTACTTACTTCATGAGTTCGCTCTCTCGTTCTTGGAAGTATTTCCCCAGCACCTCTAACCTAGTAGTGGCCTCCGTTGCCTGTTGACTGCTCACTTTGTATGACTCAAGAGCTGTTTTAAGTTCATCGGACAGACGGGATCTTTCTTTGTGCTCTGTCTTTATATGGCAAATATACAAAATTATTAAAACCATAATATGTATCAATTAATTAATTTAATAAAAAATGAGATCTAAGACTATCTACTAAGACTATATTTGTTTAAATGAAAATAATATTTTTCGAATATACTATGTACGCGCACTTTATTTTTATTGGATCATGGTCCAAGGGACAATTCATATCTCGTCTATCCATGATTACGTTTGCTGAAAAGTAGCCGAAACGTCGGGATTATGTAGTTTTTTATAAATTTTAATCACGTGTAGAATATCAGAAAAATATTATTTTTTATTTTAATAAAAAAGTATAACTGGAGTTATTATCTACCTCATATTTACTCATGAATGCGTTTTTTTCTTCCAAAGCTTTGGCCAACTTTGCTTTTAGTTCTGTGTGGTCTATCAGTGAATTTACATCTGTGTTCGATGATGTGCCACCTTGCAACTCTTTGATCGCATCCTGAAAATAATAAAATATGGTACAGTTTTTATATTAAAAGTTTGTACAAAATCATTTACATAGTAAACATAATAAATATGTACTTAGAACATTATAAAAGCTTATATTTATTATAAGAGACAATAGGTATAGCATGAGAGTATGATAAAAATAATTTGCATTCAATATATATGGATAGCCTTAGAATTCAAACGGACTCTTTAAGCAATTTTAGTTCAATCAAAATATATCATATATGTATATGGTTTCACCTATACTGATCTATGACCTCAATTTTTTTTAGTTACTATATAAATACATAAGCATACTTTAAGAGCAACAATCTCATGTCGCTGTAGTTCAATAGTATTGTTTGCTTCAGTCAAATCCATTTTCAGTTCATCTAACTGTTTCTTCTGTTTTTTAAATTCTTCCAATGCGGTTTCCGCTGAAACATACTTCAACTGGTAGTTATCTCTCTCCCTGCTCACTGATATTAATTCTTCTTCAAACGCCTGAATTTTACCTGTAATATATTAGTTTATACTTTAATATCATGATATATTTCTTTAGTTTTATGAAATTGGAGAAGATTATTTAATAGTAAGTAAATTAATTTTTCAATCACACTATGACTGGTGCACATTGAAAAAAGAATTTATGATGGCATCTTTAATAACGTGTTATTGTTGTTCATATGAATTTGTTTTAAAATAAATACAACATAAGAATGAATATAAAATTTTTGTTAGTGAGTGAGTTATGCTCGAGGTGAAATGTGTGTTAAAAACAATTAATATGACAAACACGCGACAGCGACATCTATAGTTTGTATTACGTAATATCGTACATAAAACAAATGTTAAGTCGTATTACAATGTAAACTTAGGGGACTTTTATGATAAATTTTAGCCCATGTCGTAGGCTTTTTCAAGAACTCTTAAACAGGTTTTTCTGTGGAAGTATGACAAACATTACATCCACAAACCCTTACAAACTAATCATATATTAGAATATAAGCAAGATTATCACCATTCAATTCAGCAATTTGCTCTTCAGAATGCGCTCTCTCAGCAAAGAGCTCACTAAGAGTATTCTCTACTTCACTCAAAGTATTCTGCAGTTCACCGGCCGTGTTTTCAGACACTCTCAGCAACTTTTCATTATCGTCTAAGGAGTTTCTTAATCTTTCGTTGTTCTCTTTCAGTTCATTGATTTCAGCTTTCAATGATTGAACCATATCGTCCATACCGAATGAGCTGTCCTCGATACCTGCCAACTTCGTTTTAGTAGACGCAAGCTCCTCTTTAAGGATCTTACACTCCTATAAAGATATTGAATATTGATAAATAATATAAAATTCATAAAGTAATATTTAAATTAATGTTATCTAATATTTTCGTGTATTAATTTAATTAAAACTTAACTACATACTATCTACGTTTCGGTTCTTTGCAGCAACCGTGAATATGCGAAAACGAGTCGAAAATAAAGTATATATGAAAATCTTAGTTTTACTTGAAAGACATTTCATTATCAGCCTATCAGAGCCTACAGCTGAGCAAAGACCTTTTTCTCACATGAAGAAGGTTTGAACTTTAATCATTTATGAAGAGAAAATTTTAAATAATTTGCAAATACAAACCTTACTAGTGAAAAGCAGTTCGCGTTGAAGGTTATCAATGTTTCCGATGAGCCTACTGTCCTGTCGTTTGCTTTCTATATAGTAGTAACCAAGAGTGAAGAGCAACACTGAGCCAGCGGTGGTGACAAGAAATGTTAGAAGACGATTAGGCCTATTTCCCTCACCATCACAATATTCATCCTTATAACATGTTTCACCTGAAAAAATCATGAAAATAACATATGTATTGACTTTATTTTAATTTTTTTGTTAATTAAATGGGTGTTATTATTTCATTATCATAATTAAAATATATCTTATCAAATATTGTATTTTGTAATTGACTTTGTCATTCATTTAAGAAATACATCCTGATTTATGCCTGAATTATTTTATTACATTTAGATTTGAAAATATTATTGATTATTTTATATGCAACTTTTGATAATACTGATGCTGTTTTGGCATCAGTTTTAATAACAGTAATTTGACATTTACATACTTAAATGTGAACTATTTCTGTAAAAGTTTCATAGAAAAGTAATAATTAAATTTTTACAACACATTTGAAATACTGCAAGCAATTTAAATTCTTTTGGAGTCCTTGTCAAATTTAAGGCACTTAAAAATTTGTAAAGCATATAGCATGTTTTAATAAACTATTGTATGAAATGTACCCAGAATCTTACATTTTCTGTAATAAATAGAAGTTAAAAATATTTTAATAACACTACAGAAGATAAAAATAATTGTTAATATCTTACCAATTCCTGGGAAAAGAGCATTACTATCCTCCTGAACTCCCATAACAACTTTATATGTATTAAATAAATAACTTATAAATGAGAAGCTTTTGTCTTCACGATCTTCAACATACTCGGGATTGTAAATAGGAGGCGGAGTTTCTGTGGTTGGAGGCCATAGGTCGGCAACTGTCGTGTAAATACTTGATAAAACACTTTCAGTATTATCTTCCATAGAAATTGGGGTTTCTGTAGTCGAGCTAAAGATTTCTTCTAGTATTGTTTCAGTGGTTATCTCTACTTGAGGGGATGTAGTTTCTTCGGTAACATCTATGTTCGGTTCACTTACAGTGGTTGCTTCAGTAATATGTGTGTCCTGGTTTTCAATGTACTGAGGTGTGGTTTCATAAGCAACCGGTTTACTTTGGTGAGTACTGTCTGTATTTATGTTTTCATAGGCATCTGGGAATAAAGCTGGAATTGTTTGGGCTATTGGAATCTCTTGTGCTGGTGTAGTAACTTCTTGCGCAGCAGGAATCTCAGTTGATACCGGAACTTCTGTGCTTTCAGGTTCTTGATTTATATTTTCAGGTGTAGTAAGTTCTCGGGCAGCGGGAATCTCAGTTGAAACCGGAACTTCTGTTGTTTCAGTTTCTTGTTTTATATTTTCAACATTAGGTATATCCATAGGTATTTGATCATTTGCAATTTGCTCACTAACTATACTTTCACTTTTAGTTTCAGGCACTTGAGGTGGGATTTCTGTTTGCGTATCCTCTGCTTTGTTACCAACTATGTTTTCTAATGGTAATTGGGAGTTAACATTATTTATTACATTTGAAAATGAGTCTTCTTTATTAACAGGATCCTTAGTATTAATATCACTAGTAATATCTTGTTTTTCAGGCACTTCTGTTGATTCTACTGGGATGTCATTTACATCTGCCACATTTTCTTCTGAATGTTTGTCATCCTCACTCTCTGACGTCTCTTCTGAATTAACTGATGATTGTTCCTCATCTTCTGTTTCTGAATTTTCATCTAATGTCTCATTTATTTGACCATTACCATCACTTATTACAACATGATCACTGCCACTATCTTCATTTAAAGGATTCGATGATATAGTTTTCAATGAGGTAGAACTTTCACTATTATTAATTGCAATTGAGTCAGCTACAGCATTTTCATTTGTGTCTTTTAAGTTTGATTCAACTTCTTTGTTAATTCCATATGTAGATACATCATTTTTTATATTATCATTATTAATAGGAGTGGGCTCAGTGGTTTCAGGATAGTTTTCTGAAGGAGGAGTTGTCCCATCTGGACTACTATTTAAGATTGTTGTACCATCAATGACCTCATGAGCTTGCTGTACTTTATTCGGCTGGACTTGTATTGGAATTTCTTGTATAGGTAAAATAACATCAGGGTTTCTTTCTAGTATTTTGTATTCTCTCAGAAATTTTGAGGCAACATAACCAGATTTTCCATTTATACTAGCATACCATATGTCTCGATTCTCGCCCGCTGATTTTCTGAAAATTATTGCTTCAGAATTCCCTCGAAAAGACATAAGATCTGGATCACCACTGTTGTAATTGATTAACGTTCTCGCTTTGGATATTGGTTCTGAAAATTCAATAAAAAAAAATGTTTAAATAAATTGTGTAATACATAAAATTTTTTAAAAAGTCATGATTACAAAGAGTAAAACATACATTATTTTTAAGTTACAAATAAATTATTAGCACTGTATAACGTTTTTATAGAACTCACCACTACATTCTGGATTAACACACACTACTTTGTCAGGTAGCCTACAATAGCAGGTTGATAGTAAGGAAAATAATATAACACATTCAAAAACAATCATGTTCGCATTTTAATAAACATTCCAGTAAAATAATTTAATAAAATTCACTACTTCAAGACGGTAGGCCACATCATCTGTCAAATCGTTCGGTCGTTTGTTCGGTTACACGCACTTAAAGTGCTTTCCATTTCGTAAGTTTGATATAAAATAAAGACTAACTTAAATTAAATTATTTTACATAATAACAAACCAGTTTTATTAGTTTTTTGATTCTAAGTATTTTTAAATTTAATTAGAAAGGCTTAAAGTAAAAGTAACGACGTTCATCAATTATACTGGCAAAAAACAAAAGGTTTTTTAATGCGATTAAAATTGATTATACAAGCTTTTCAATTGATACTGCAAAAAGTAAAAAAATAATTAAAGATGTGTTAAAACATGGCTACTGAGTCCCATATTTCATTAATTGATTTGACAAAACAATTAAAATTTGAAATCGGTAAGTAAACATATATAAAATGTATCAAGGTTGTTTAGAAAGAGTAGTGTAGTGTAGTTAAAGGTAGTGGCCAAGTTATCGAAGTAATTTATTGTAATAGTAAACGGAAAATTTCATTAAAATTTTATTTCTTATCTCCTTCACCAATTTAGATGACGATATTAAGAAAAAACTATGTTTTGCCGAAACACTTGTAATAAGTTGTGGACATTACGAGGGGGATCTTCAAGATTCAGATTCCGAATCAGATTGGACTTGTAATGAATCCTCAGAGAGTAAAATATCAGAAAAAAGTAAAGATGTAGTAGTCGATAAATTTTTTGATAAGACCGAGGAAGTCCCAAAAAAGGAATCGGTTATAGAAGAGGAAGAAGACTTTCATTTTTATTTCTTTCCGGATTGTTCAAAACCGATTCCACCGAGTCATAGCCAGGCCAGTCTAATAATAGAAGACGGATTCCCCAAAATCAATAAAGGTTTGAAAAAACCAGAGGTATGTACCTGCAAGTTGGATAAAAGCGGCAAGTGTCCATGTTTTTTAAAAGTACCATGTAAATGTGGTGCTAAAACGAAACATGATTGTACTTGTCGTGACGCTGAAAATATTTGCATTTGTGACGAAGGAAAACCTCGATTAGTATGTGTATGTAAACCAAGCAAAGTTTGTTTATGCCATCCAGACCATAAACCAATGCCTATTTGCAAGTGTGCTGATATAGATAAACCTTGCATATGCCAAGCTGGTAAGTACCCACACCCGGTTTGTGTATGTGAAGGTAAACCTGTTCATCCTACAAATTTAGAAGTATTTAAGTATGAAGAATATGGTGAAGAATGCCGTTCAGAAGAAACAAAGACAGAGCCAATAACGGTAAAATCTGTAAAATCGGTGCCAATAAAGGTAAAATCTGTAAAATCAGTGCCATTGAAGGAGCCTTGTTCATGCCAGAAATTACCACCCGAACCTGTATGCCTCTGCGTAAAAGGAAAAGAATGTACGTGTGAGAAAGGTTCATGTATTTGCGGTGTCTTACCTACTTGTATATGTGTACCAAATGAAGACGAGGAACTTATCTGTAAGGACGATGAATCAAAAACTGTGTGTGTTTGTCCTAAAGAGCAAGAATGCACATGTTATTCAAAATCACCCGAAGACTGTGAATGCTTTCCCAAACCACAAGTTTGCACTTGTGGTAATGCAGAGCAATGCATTTGTTTCACTACTTGTGAGTGCACTGATCCCTGTCTTTGTGATCTTGTACAAAAAGATAAAGACCTGTGTACTTGTGAAGAAAATACAATGAAAATAGCTGGGGGTCTAGTCTGCACCTGTCCTCAAAAGAATGATCACAATAAAAGTTTAAAAAGAGTGAGAGCTGGGAAACATGGTTATAGGTGGTGTAATGACGTTGATCCAAAACATACATTTTTCGGATATGCGTATGAGAGGCACGATAAAATATCTGGTAGGGAACCAGAGAGAGAAAAAACTAAAATATTAGGTTTACACGATACACCAAGCCAGAAAGATGACGTGTGTGCAATTCATGGGCCAATAGCATCTTCATTCAAAAAAAGAGTTAAAAAACCGAGCCTGGATTGTTGTAGTGCTGTTGGAGGTAAACTTATAAAGTTTTCCATTAACATTTTGTGTTTTAAGATTTGTATTTTATAAATTTATATCTGTAATAGGTATTAGCATCAGTGTAGAGTCTTTGGGAGAAGACAAAGACAAATTTCTTGTTCAAATAGTGTCTCATAGTGGAAAAGAAGGAGCTAAAACTGGTTCGAAACTAGTTGGTATATTGGACTGCAGTCTCCATACTTTAGAAGAAAATCGATGCGAGTAAGAAAAATTATCTAACAAATATAGACTTGTATATACTTGTATATTGCTTCTTTAGCAAGCTTAATCAAAAATAAAATTAGCGGAATTATTAGCAACAAAACGATTTTGAGTAATGATAACACATAATATTTTCTGCTATTGCTTCAACGCAAGCATTACTTTTCATTTATTAAATATTGATTTTTTGTTTATATGTAGTTTAAAAAGTTTGTGTTACATTAAAATTACACTAAACTGCAATGTAGCGTATTATCGTGATTGCCATTTTTTTTTACTTTTACTAAACAAAGAAAATTTCTTAAATCAGACCATTAGTGAAAATTTTTGCAATATCGTTTGATTCAATCAAGAAAAGTCCCTTTTTGAATTTTAGAATTCCTAAAAGGGAATGATAGTGTAAAACCAAAAAGTGGTTCAAAAATTGAGATCAGTACTTCATGAAAGCCGCTGATCAAAATACACAAATATCACGATTAAATGAAACTAATATTTTCGGATTACAACGAGTATTTTATTATTTTTAAAAACTGCATATTCCCGACGTTTGGGTTAATTTGCAGCAACTTGAATTATCGTTCAATGTAACTTGAATTGTCGTTCTTGAATAGTTAAAAGATTTTAAAATACAACTACATATAAAGACACCATAATATAATGTATATTTATTTAATCATATTTATCTTTATTGCTATGAATGTCTCAAGTGTTTGGATCTTATAAAAATAATTTTTAATATCACAGACATATAACAAAGAAAGATTTGACGAAGGAACAACGAAGCTATATGGCCATATGTGAGGATGGTTATTATAATAAAGTGACACGTGTTTGTGGTGATAGACATTTTGTCAAAAGAATCTACCATTCATTCGATGTCGCCCAAAATTTCTTACTTGAAGGAGCTAATGTTGTGCTGCTGCGATACTTTGCTATAAACAGACACGCTGGCCATGTAAAAACAAAAACAGTCCTATTAGATGGAACTGTTTGTGAGAGTATATACGTAAGTATTATAAAATCACTATTTGCGTAAGCATATGTATACTTCAAATTAATAAGGCTCATTAATTTATGTCAAAGATATCAAAAGGAGTCAGTCAGGCAATAGTAAATGGAAAGCCCTTATTCGTTGTTAAAGTAGAACGACATATTATAGACCCCGCAGGATTTATTAACCAATCGCTCACTGTTCTCACATTTAAAGGTATGCATTGCATCTGATTTATATAGAGCATTACTATAGAAAATTAATCAAGTACATGTAGGCTTTGAGTTACCCTTTAAATTTAAACTAAATAAAAAATAAAAAAAAACTAGGAAAAAATTATTTATGTTTTAAAAATTGTATTGGGTTTGTATATTTAGTTTTGTGTTAAAAAAATGATATTTATGTAATTTTCTTACTTTGTTCTGAGTTTAGAATACATTATGTCATCTACATCAGTATTTCGGTAAAGAAAGAGAAAACAATTAAATTATAACTTCAATAAAATATAAATCGTTCTCAGAATGGTTTTAACTTATCTAAACCTTGTGTTTCCATACCGTTTGATTCCTTTTTAGTGCTATTTTAAAATGGACAAAATTTTCTTTGCCGATGGGTATATAAAACAGAATAACCGCAAAAAATTACATTTAGTCTTATTCCCTTTCCATATCTGCAGATCTCACATGTATTTGTAGTTTATAGTCTAATCTATGATCTAATTTAGGGTGTATGGTGAGTCACGAGTGGGCAGATAGTTCTTACATTTTTCACATAAATCCATTGCTTCGAGTTATCCCAGAAAAGGATGAGATCGAGTCTCACGAGCCGATACGAGAAAAATGGCGTAATGACCTGCAACTGCTATCAGATTATTTGGATTTCAAGGTAAAAGTTAGATTCGAATAACAACTAACCTTTCAATCTCAGCTTTGTGGCTAGCTAAAAATTTATTGATTCAATTTTGTACGCTATAATCAGTTAAAATGAAGGAGAATTTACATATAGGTAAGTTTTTTGCAAGAATTGTAATTATATATATCCTTAAACAGAGCAAGCGGTCATCAGAAGGTGCTAAGTACGTGTCTGAAACGAGCGAACTAACGGGAGTTATTAAAGACTACCTCCAAGCACTACTCCTGATAAAACCTCACGATGCTCTTCATTTCACAAGACACTATTTCGGTTCAGCTCTTTCCGCTCTTGATCTGCCTCACGACGAATACTTTGATCCCTGCTCCAAACACGTCAGATATTACTTTTTTGAAGAGTAATATAAACATTTAAATACAATTTTTATTTACATATATGTAATGTTAATGAGGATTGCTTTTTGATTCAATTTCATTTATAGTTTAGTTTCACTTACAAGCATCGGTTAAACCCCGTTCTTCTTAATATTTTGTGATTGATATTGCCATTTAAATTGTGTATTTGAGGAATAGGAATTAAAGTAAAAATAGCCTCGTTTATAAATGGGATTGGCAATCCTAACGATTGATTTCAGACATAGTTTTGTTTTATTTTCATAAATATTAATAACGTCCTATATTCTGAAGTTTTGATGTGTAATAATAGGAATTTTGCTCACGATAAGCTTGTGAACACCTGTCAGATGCCGTTCAATTTAATGCCTTATATAGAAATGCAGACCTGACTAGAAGTCAGGTCTATTTTGAAGTCCTTCAACAACTAAAAATAAGTTTTTGTTTATCAATAAAAATCTTAGAAGCCCCTTTTAGGTAAAAATTTCTTTGAAAATAGTACGGCTCGTAATATTTCGATGTAGGTATTATTTGTTTTAAGGAAAATTATAAATAAAGGATTTTTTAGCAAAAAATATGTAGTCCGCTTTTTTCAATTACATATTAATAGTATAGGTATGCATCTGACAGATTTCAGATTTTTTTTTACATTTACCTAAATATGTTCAACATTGTTCAATTGAACCATCACTGTAAAACTATATCATTTCTTTTAATATCTGAAGATAAACTTGTTTGAAACTGTTTTTACAACATGTCATCCTTGGACGTCAAACAACTAACCAAAGATTATATATTTTGCTATATTGAATTTTAATTATTTTAAATAAAATCACTTTGGTTTATCCATGATTAGATTGATCCTTTTTATTATAATTTTACAAATAAATATTATATTTTTATTTCAAACTGTTGTGTATTTTTATTTGTGGCAGTTGACATGATAGTCTCAATATTTTTGTATTTATATGTATTTAGGGGACACACATTTAGTTTCAACCGAACCTTTAATTTCCCGAACGCATCAGAAGTGATGTTAAAGAGATGACTTTTGGTTTGTTCACTTTTACTTGGGAAAGTGTTTGCTCGAGGCGACTTTTGTCTTGTAAATTAAATTTAACTTTTAATGGTATTTTGACTTAAGATAATAATAAGATTATAATAAGATACCTAGTTAAAGTTTTATTAGTTATTTGAAATTACTGGCTTTAATAAAACTATATTTTTATAATGATTTTGTAAGAATCCTAAATTCAGAAGTGGCATACATTAAAATATATTATATTTATAATTGATATAATAAAAACATTTTTTTTTCAATTAATTATCGACAATTAAAAATTCATAAAATGTATAAAACAACCACGTGACTTGACGTAACGTGAAGAACGCGCCACGATTTTTCACCAAGCTTGACTTTAAAATTTCAACAGTTTCTACTGAAAATATCCTAAATTTTTTGTAAAAAAAATAATATGAAGTAATTAAGTAAGTCAATTTGGTCATGTGTAATAAAGGATTTATCGATTTCGAGTAAATTTGAAATAGATTTTTTATGCTATGACTTTAAAGTTTCGATTTGGAGTTTATTTGAAAAAAAATTGTTATTCAATTTATTCATTTCCATAAATAATCGTTGATTGCTTTATTATTTTAAAATAAGTACTTACATCAAAATGATTTTCACAATAAAAGTGTTGTTTTGAGATTAGGTCGTCGCACTGCTTGGAATCTTTGATTACGACGTTTAACACGCTAATAAATATATAAAAATATATTTCCAGGATTATTTTTGTGGTATTCGTACATAGCGGTACGAAGCAAGCACGGTAACTTTTAGGGTTCGACATTTTTTATATATTTATCGATATATTGATGATAACAACGATATATTATCGGTTAAACGTCAAAACACAACAAGAAATTAACATTGTATCGTCACACGCGCTCTGGTTTGCTCGGGTAATGTCGCCGTGTTTTCGGTACTGGATTCTATAATTTATTTTTAATTTGATATAACTTTTTAATTGTATCGGAAAATAAACTAAAACTGCCTTATTACAAAACTTATATATGATCTTTCCATTTATCACGAAAATAATTTTTGTTAAAAAAACCCGTTTCCTGTTCCTGATATAAACAGAAATACGTATATTATTTCTACGGTGTGTTTTAATTATCTTTTATGTTTTGCTTGTACGTGATAAGGATAAAGATTTTTTAAATGTTTTGACATACAAATTAATAATAAATGTTAATCTCTAAATGAACTGTACTGTTGTTTATAAACATAAGTAATCGTTATTTTAAAACCCTTTGCGGGAAAAGGAAGAGTACTGTGTACAAGTTGACGTGAAATAATATATATTTGTATTAAAAAGCAAACAAATGTTATTTTAAAGCACGTTTTTGTAAATTAATAAATCGTGTTGATAATTTAATTACATGATCTTATCATCAGTGGACATGTGACTCATTGTGTAAAAAATTGCTATGGGATTTCCCAATCTTTTGTTAAGAATCTTTGAAAAATAAACTGATAGTGAGGTTTTTGATAATCGGCAATTATTTTTACACATTTTTTTTAAATTCCTTACGGACATTATTAAAGAAAAAAATAAATAAATATAAAATTATATATTTAGTTCATCATTTATGGGAATTATAATAGAAAATGTACTATTAATTAACTGCATTGGTCGAGATCCAATCTGTGTAAGATGAAACGCGTACATTAACACCCGGATAAGTTCGATGAGCACACTCGAATCCCCAGGAAGTAATTCCTACTAGAACATTTCCACCATGAATAACAGGTCCTCCGGAGTCACCTTCGCAGGCGTCCTTGCCACCAACATCCAGAATACCAGTACACATCATCTCAGGAGTTACACTTGGCCAGGCTCCCATACCGGGTAAAGATCTGAGGTATTCGTAGCGGTCGATGCAAAGTCTATGGTTGATGATATTAACGGAAACGTGCTGAAGTATTTCGGAAGTTTGTCCCTTGTACTGAAAAAAAAAAAGAAACTCAGCTTTCGATAGTAGCTAGTTTTAGAATACAGATATAACCAGCTTAATTCTTGTAACTTCTGTCACTAATTTTAATTAATATATGATACTTACACTAGTCTGCCCCCAACCAATAACATCCAAACGTGTATTGTCTGGTAAGGTGTACTGTGGTCCAGCAATTCGTGCAACTTGGATTTGATTGGACATTACAACAGAGTTTTGAAGTCTGACAACTGCGACGTCATGTATAAGTAAGCGTGAGTTATATTGTGGGTGCATGATAATTCTAGAAACCTCTTGGACTTGTCCGCCAGACGAAGCATAAGTTGATCCCAAACGCACTCTTAAAGTGGATGGCGTAACGCGTCTGAAAGAATATATTCAATGAGAAACGAAATGTTAGCTTAAATCACAAGTTAATAACATATTTGATAGTAATACAATGTCAATCAAATTTAGTTGTATGTATCTCGTTATTGACTAATTAATTGAAAATAATATAATATCTTTAAAAAAAAATCTTTTACCCAAAACAGTGAGCTGCTGACACTACAGCTCTGTTGGTTATAAGACTGCCACCACATATATGCCTCAATCCCCAGAAGTTATTTTCTAGCATAACAGACATGAAAGGATATCTTTCAATAGTGGTGCTTTCACCACCCACAATACGACCTGATTTTCTTGGGGCCGCTGTAACATTCAAAAATTTAAGTAAATTTTAATTTAAATCGAATCTTTACCATTCGAATGGCACAGAAAACTATACTTCAAATTAAATATTATGTCCCTACAATAAACAAAATTGGCTCTACTTTTCCAAAATGCATTTGGGAAAAGCTGTCCTACTATGATATGGCAAATAAATGTGTTTTCACTGTGTTCAGTATAAACACCTCGACGACGCAATCTTTGGTAAGTGGTAAAAAAGACCACGTTTAAAGTACTTCACAGTTTTCCGAACATTGCTCTGGAGGTTTAAGGTTAAAGACTAGGGATAATTAGTAAGGTAAGACAATATTTCACGTAAGGACACTTGCTTCTACAGGAGGTACAAAATATTCATCAAGGGTAATAAAGAGTGTTAGTCTATCTGGTGGTCCATATCTTGAAGTTCCTAAAGGAATATTGTCCCAAAATATATTTTCAATAGAGAATCATCAGTGCAATTAGAAAAGTTCAGAGAGCCAGAATATGGGATCCTTTAAGACGTCAAATGTATATGTAGGTTGCCATTTTTGTGTCCAAAGTAACCTAAAACTTGGACACAAAATGGCAGCGTGGTTATTTCTTCTTTAATGTTTCAGTTATTTTAAATTCTGCAGCACTCTTGTTTTGATTAAATTATAATTGATATTAGTTCTTATAGGATCACATTAGTTTGAATTGATTAAATTATAGTGATGTAGGAAACCATCGTCCAATATGACAGCTACATAAAAAGTAATAGTGAATTATATTATTATTTTCTAGACTATAAGTAATTAAGTACACTTACCAGAAACGGCTCCAAGAATAGCCAACAGTATTAACACACGCATTTTTCTTGATCTATCGCAACCAATACAGTATAATACTAATGTGTTTTGAGCTGTACTTTTATAGTCTAGCCAAACACGTATCAGTGATTTAGTTTTATCTTATATTCGTTTTTATCAATAATTATATATCCTGTTTATATATAGCTTTTAATTAATTATAGTCTTAATTCTACACCTTTTCGAGCGATAGCCAACGACGACAGTGGGAAAGCCCCATACACGCCGTCTCAAAACCCCAAAACATGAAGGTCGTTGTTATGGAGTAAAACTAATTAATTAATATAATCTCATTAAAAAGCTTTTTTTATATATTTTTTTATTTATTTTTTGTAAGCCATAATATATATTAAAAGACATCAAAGTTAACTCATGTACAAAGGTGTGATTTTGGACCAGTACATTTCTACAATTCAACGCCACATTACTCGAAAGTTTTTTATATAAATGTATAAGTATTATATATTTTTTTAATGCTTATAATATCTTTATAACGTTTTATAAATAATATTTTGTGTAATAAATAAATAAATTCCAATTAACCACCATAGTTTAAGATGGTACATATTACCGGGTAACTTGGAGTCATCATCATCTTCCCTCCAAACAAGTAACAACACAGCTGGACATAGTGGCGACCCTCCAGAGCAGTATAGCTTCACTTTCAACTAACCATAACTAGATCAGCGCAGAGGACGACGCTTCATCAGGATAAGTCGATTTAGGGAACACACATTTATTTTCAAGCAAACCTGTATATTCCCGTATGCACCAGAAGTGGTGTTATAGCGATGTCTTTTTAATAGGACCATCCGGTAGACCGTAACGTGTACGGCCGGCATAAGGTATTTTGGTTTAAGATAATAATTTGTATAATCTATTTAAGGCTATATTAGTTATTTAAAATTACTAGCTTTATAAGAAAACTATATTTTTTAATGATTTGGTTGGCATTCTAATTTATAACCAACCAATACTCTCTTGGTACACAAATTAACATTGGCATCAGAACTTGCTTTTTTACATAAAGAAAAGTAATATTTGCGATGTACTACTCATTTTTTATTATTTTAAACTACTCATTCTGACAATACTTTGGGACATGCTATTTATAGGAAACACACATATATGGAAAGATAGGTAACTGACGCCGTCATTCTATCCAGTTAGCTCTAGCGTTGGCAATTCTTTGTTATAGAGAGCCACCTTTGTAATACTGACCGTCTAGCTAGACGCTAGAGGCCTCTAGAGAGCTGCAGCATGTAAAACATGGTCTAAACACGAGAGCTCTCCCACGAGAGCTAAAAAAAATTGTATCTAAATATCATTATTGTTTTTTGTTTTTCACGTACTTATTATGTATATTCTTCCAAAAATATCAACACAAGTATAATATATTAAGTCGTTTTTAAATATTTAATGATTCAAGCCAACATTGATCTGATATTATTTTTAAGTTCTTATTAGCACCAGTGTTACAAGTTTCACTCTCCGTGCTCCACTAATTATGTATAATCTTTAAAATAATTTTTAAGACTGAATATGTTTCATTATAATAGTGAGACATTGTAATTTTGTAACAGCAACATTTAAGTGAACCTTACTTTAACCTTTACTTGAAAAAACTATTAATACCGGCTTTAGCCCTTTTGTAAGACATTAGTGGAAGTAACGGCGAACAATGAAAAACAAATCTGAAACTATCTCGAACACTTACAACATTATAATATTAAACTTATTACAATTATCAGGAATGGACCTTTAACTATCGTTCTACGAAGATAAAGAAAAAACAAATTAAGATTAATTTGAAACTATTGAAGGATTGCGGAAGGTACATTGATCGTCAAAACATTATAATAAACACTGATGGAAAAAATGATTTATTTATAAAACTTAATGTATTTTACTAACTTAAATATAAATCTTAAGTAGTTTAAGTGACCTTCAGGAATTTAAATAAGACTAAAAAAAGTAGTTTCTTGTAACTGACATAGACAGACAGACGGATGTATTTCTAATGTATAAATATTATTTTATAATGTATGTAAGTATATAAAGAGAAGTCTGCACTAAATCGCCCTCTGTATGACTCTTATCACTCACCTCCATAGGTTGACTGGAAGAGATCTCTTTTAGAGATAAGTCCGCCTTTGTATGTTTTCTTTTCTATTATGTTATTTTCTGTCTCATTTTTTTGTGCAATAAAGGATATATATGTATTTTTAATTATCTATTTCTTGCATGAACGTGTTAAGGATACAGATTCGTTACGTTACGATATTCAAATTAATGACATTCATCTCTAAATAAATGTCATAATAAACTGTACTGCTATTAATAGACAAAAGTAATCGTTATTTTAAAAAGAAAGTAAAGGAAGAGTACATACAATATGATCTACCATACAAGTTGATGTGAAATAATATGTATACATATTTTTATTTGGGCTATTTAGACCAAAAAAACAACAAATGTTATTTTAAAGCACGTTTTTTAAATTAATAAATTGTGTTGGTAATTTAATTAAACATATTATGATCTTATCATCAGTGGACATGTGACTCATTGTGTAAAAAAAATTGCTATGGGATTTCCCTATCTTTAGTTAAGAATCTTTGAAAATTAAACTGATAGTGAGGTTTGTGATAATTGGTAGATATTTTAACACATTTATTTACAAAATTGCTTACGGACATTATTAAAGAAAAAAATAAATAAATGGAAATATATATATTTAGTACATTATTTAAGGCAATTATAACAAAAAAATTAAGATTAATTAACTGCATTGGTCGAGATCCATTCTGTGTAAGATGAAACGCGTACATTAACACCTGGATAAACTGGATGAGCGCATTCGTGGCCAAAGGAAGTAATTCCTACTAGAACATTTCCGCCATGAATAACAGGTCCACCGGAGTCACCCTTGCAGGCGTCTTTGCCACCAACATCCAGAATACCGGAACACATCATCTCAGGAGTTACACCTGGGTGGTTTTCTTTACCAGGTAAAGTCCTAAGGTGTTCGTAGCGTTCGGTACAAATTCTTTGGTTGATGGTATTAACGGAAACGTGCTGAAGTATTTCGGAACGTTGTCCATTATACTGAAAAAAAAAATGAAACTCAGCTTTCGATAGTGGCTACATAGTTTTAGTATACAGGTATAACCAGCTTAATTCTCGTAACTTCTCTCACTAATTTTAATTAATATATGATACTTACACTGGTCTGCCCCCAACCAATAACATCCAAACGTGTATTGTCTGGTAAGATGTACTGTGGTCCAGCAATTCGTGCAGCTTGGATTTGATTGGACATTACAACAGAGTTTTGAAGTCTGATTACTGCAATATCATGAATAAGTAAGAGTGTGTCAAATTGAGGATGCATGATAAGTCTAGAAACCTCATAGACTTGTCCGCCAGACGAAGCATAAGTTGATCCCAATCTCACTTTCAGCCAGGATGGCTCATAGTCTCTAAAAATATATATTTTATGAGTAACCAAATGTAAACTTAAAACACAAGTTAATTATTTGAAAGTAATGCAATGTCAATCAAACTTAGTTGTATGTATCTTGTTATATATATAATAGGTATCTCTTACACAAAACAGTGAGCTGCTGAGACTACAGCTCTGTTGGTTATAAGAGTGCCACCACATATAGGCCTCACTACCCAGAAGATATTTTCCAACATAGCAGCCATGAAAGGAAATCTTTCAATATTAGTGTTTTCACCACCCACAATACGTCCTGATTTTCTTGGGGCCGCTGTAACATTCAAAAATTTAAATCAATTTTAATTTTATTCGAATGTTTACCATTCGAATGGCACCAAAAACTTTACTTCAAATAAAGTATTATGTCCCTACAATAAACAAAATTGACTCTACTTTTCCAAAGTGCATTTGGGAAAAGCTGTCCCACTATGGCAAATGTGTTTTCACTGTGTTCAGTATAAACACCTCGACAACGCAATCTTTGGTAAGTGGTAAAAAAGACCACGTTTAAAGTACTTCATAGTTTTCCGAACATTGCTCTTGAGGTTTAAAGAGTATTAGGTTATTTGAAATACACATAATCTACAACGTTCAACTTCGGAGAAAGCTACAAACGAGTTGTAAATAAGTCTTCGAAAGACTTGGGATATTTAGTAAAGTAAGACAATATTTCACGTAAGGACACTTGCTTCTACTGTAGGTACGAAATATTCATCATGGGTCATAAAGAGTGTTATTCTATTCTGCTGCCGACATCCTGAAGTCCCTAAAGGAATATTATCCTAAAATGTATTTTCAATAGAGAAATATCAGTGCAATGAGATAAGTTCAGAGAGCTAGAATATTTGGATCCTTTAAGACGTCAAATGTATAAGTTGCCATTTTTATGTCCAAGGTACCTGACTTAAAACTTGGACACTAAAAGGCAGCGTGGTTATTTCTTCTTTAATGTTTCAGTTATTTTGAATTCTGTGCACTCTTGGTTAAATCATAATTGATATTTTTTCTTGTAGGATCACATTAGCTTGAGTTGATTAAATTATAGTGATGTAGCAAACCACATCGTCCAATATCACAGCTACATAAAATGTAATAGTGAATTATATTATTTTCTTGACAATAAGTAATTAAGTACACTTACCGGAAACGGCTCCAAGAATAGCCAACAGTATTAACACACGCATTTTTCTTGATCTATCGCAACCAATACAGTATAATACTAATGTGTTTTGAGCTGTACTTTTATAGTCTAGCCAAACACGTATCAGTGATTTAGTTTTATCTTATATTCGTTTTTATCAATAATTATATATCCTGTTTATATGAAGCTTTCAATTATTTATATTCTTAATTCTATACCTTTTAGAGCAAGAGCCCCCGACGCGACCGCCAGACTTTCGTAATTTTATAAAAGATTAAAGTTTCTTTGTACATATCTCCTATACAGGTAAGAACAACCAACGACTATAGAGTTTTGGTTGTGATTATCTTGGCATAGGTTACAGGTAATAAAGATGTATAAAATAGTAGGGGAGACCGGGGCTGAAAGTTCCGATTTACAAATATTATAAAATTTTATCATGAAAATGATAAGATTTTAAATTAGATAATTGATTTCATTAAAAATTCTTAATCGCTCTTTGTTATAGTAAAGGCATTTCTGATAGTTTCTCAATATTATTTTTTTTTTGTACAGGCATTATTTCACAAAATTCCGGAAAGGAACTTTCGACCCCACTTTGTGGCGAGTTGTTCCATCTGTGGGGCAAATTGTGCCTCTTGGAGAAAATAAATAAAGTATAACGATAATGTGTGGTTTCTTATAAATAAAACAATAATTTATGTTATGCAATTCTATAAACTTTAAAAATTAACGAAAAACATTAATAGCGACATCATAATAAAATTTTGGTATGTATGTATTATGTATGTATTAACAGGAAATAAAGTATTAGATTATAAATCTCATAAGCTACATTCTTAAGGATACAAAAAAATCTTACCTACTCGAAAGAATACTCAATATAAACTCTTTTTATTCCTAATCAATATGGGGCACTTCCAAAACTTAAAACAAGGACAACAAAATATAAGTAATATCATCAGTTTCATTTATACATTGAACATGTGCCCAATTTTTACACATGCTACATTGTATCCACTGTTTCCTGGGAAGGGAAATGGAATATGAGTCACAACAAATTATGTAGTAATATTCTAAACCCCCATCAGCACTATCACTCTAGCTTTGTTGTAACACTCTTCGTTTAGCTCTTTTTTGAGCTTTTCCTTTTTCCTTGCCTTTACCTTTTCCTTATTATTGTTGTTTTTCTTTCCCTTGTTTCTAATAGCTTCGTCTTTTCTTGTTTTCTTCTTTACCTGTTCTTCAGCTAACATATTTTTTTCTGGCATGTCAGTCAAAACAGCAGTTTTTCTTATACGACGTTTTGTAAAAGTCTGCAATCTTGGGGGCCTTTGGCAAAAGCTTTACAATTTCAGGATTAAACACTACTAAAAAATTAGTCTTTGTTGGTGCTAAATTAAGTTCTTGGGCACTAGTAATGATCGCAAAGGCAGCCTGAGATACATCCCCCTGATCTGTTCCAGATTGTTGACATGGTTCATCAATCTGACCCGTTTTTGATGTATATGATAATAGATATTTGAATATTGAATTGTCCTGGCTGGTCAACCATTTCAATCTCAACTGAACTGCTAGAAGGTTCATTTGATTCAGATTGAGAATATGTAGGTGCTAAAAAAACTAAAAGTATACCGTAAAAATGTAAATATAATTTAAGGATCGAATGGGGTAAGTTGTTCCTCTGAACAACCAGCTCCTTTGGGAAGGAACTTGTAGCCCCAAATTATATTCATGTATAAAAACTGTTATGCTAGCAAATTAACAACTTACATTGAAAAAACATTGAAGCCATATGAAACCAAACTAGTGCTACTCTATATTTGATAAGATGCACGTAAATCGGTCAATAATAAAGAAAAATAAACCAAAAAGTTTAAATACGAAAAAATTTACTCAGTGGTGTTTTAGCAGCACAGTCCATACAGCCACTCTTTCGCCGTCGTCGGAGAAACTAATACGACCGCCAAAGCAGCGTGTCAATTGATGATTGAACGACGCACTTCACTTATATTTACTACGTCTTTTCTTTCAAAAGTTATTACTGTTGGAACAACGCACCCCGGGAACTTTCAGCCCCAACCTCCCCTACTTAAAATTATACTCGTCTGATTGCATAAAGGCAATATATAAAAGAAAATGTCAATTATGTTTTAAAATTTGGTTTTAACAATTACTTGCGTGTGAACATGACTGGTAGATAACATTAGTCTCACAACAGGTCGCGTCGAGAAGACGGACCGTAGGTCTTGGAACAGAACTCGATGTAGGAATATAATGTATCCGCAGTTTTGTTCACGATCGAGAATTTAAATACATTGGAAACTTAACACTATGCCCCACGTAAAACTACTAACAAAAAAAACTACTGACACGGTTCTAGGTGTTAACCTCATCTCCCGAGATAAAATCTATTTCTTTCGGATAGGATTTCTTCGAATTCTTTCCCTTAATGCTTTGACCACCTGTTTCGTAGGAGCACTACGTGGACAACAGGGACAGAAACAAACAGAGGAGGTCTCATTGTACCTATTAATAGCCCGGTACACAAACATTTGACTAATGCCAAGCGTGTGGAGAGTTTAAAAATTGCATTTGACTCCACGCCCACTTTGTGTAATGCAATCACAGCGATTCGGTTCTCTTTATCACCCGACTGCATTTTAATATCGAAAAATATTGAACAATGTATTGGCGCCAAGATAAGAAAACACAATTAAAAATTATATAAAAATGGCAGATTCCAAATTCACATGTAATATTTTGTTTATTTTTAATTGTAACAGTATTTATGGGCAGACTATGTATTTCTACTGTATTTTTAATTATCAATTTTTTTGCATGAACGTGTTAAAGATAAAGTTTCGTTACGTTATGATATTCAAATTAATAACATGTGTTCATCCCTAAATTAATGTTATCATGTAAACTAAACTAATAAGTAAACTGTACTGCTACCTATTAATAAACAAAAGAAATCGTTACTTTAAAAAAGAAGTAAAGAAAGAGTACAATGTACATACAAGTTGATGTGAAATAATATATTTTTGTTTTTTGGACTATTTAGACAAAAAAAACATAAATTTTATTTTAAAGCACTTTTTGTAAATTAATAAATTGTATTGGTAATTTAATTATATGATCTTATCATCAGTGGACATGTGACTCATTGTATGAAAATTTGCTATGGGATTTCCCTATCTTTAGTTAAGAATTTTTGTAAAATAATCTGATAATTAGGTTTTTGATATTCGGTATTTATTTTTACATATTAATTTACAAAATTGCAGACGGATATAATTGAAGAAAAGATAAACATTTAGTTCTTCACTTATGGGAAATATAATTGAAAATGTAAAATTAATTAACTGCATTGGTCGAGATCCAATCTGCGTAAGATGAAACGCGTACATTAACTCCCGGATAAACTGGATGAGCGCATTCGTGTCCCCAGGAAGTAATTCCTACTAGAACATTTCCACCATGAACAACAGGTCCGCCGGAGTCGCCCTCGCAGGCGTCCTTGCCACCGATGTCCAGAATACCGGTACATATCATTTCAGGAGTAACACCTGGGTGGTTTTCCTTCCCAGGTAAAGTTCTGAGGTGTTCGTAGCGTTCGGTACAAATCCTTTGGTTGATGATATTAACGGAAACGTGCTGAAGTATTTCAGAAGGTCGTCCCTTGTACTGAAAAAAAATGAAACTCAGCTTTCGATAGTAGCTAGTTTTAGTATACAGATATAACCAGCTAAATTCTTGTAACTTCTGTCACTAATTTTAATGAATATAAGATATGATACTTACACTGGTATCCCCCCAACCAATAACATCCAAACGTGTATTGTCTGGTAAGGTGTACTGTGGTCCAGCAATTCGTGCAACTTGGATTTGATTGGACATTACAACAGAGTTTTGAAGTCTGATTACTGCGACGTCATGTACAAGTAAGCGTGAGTTATATTGTGGGTGCATGATAATTCTAGAAACCTCTTGGACTTGTCCGCCAGACGAAGCATAAGTTGATCCCAAACGCACTCTTAAAGTGAATGGCGTAACGCGTCTGAAAGAATATATTCAATGAGAAACGAAATGTAAGCTTAAGTCACAAGTTAATTATATATTTGGTAATAAATAGTAATACAATGTCAATCAAACTTAGTTGTATGTATCTTGTTATTGACTAATTAATTGAAAATGATATAATAACGCAAAAAAATCTTTTACCCAAAACAGTGAGCTGCTGAAACTATAGCTCTGTTGGTTATAACACTGCCACCACATATTTGCCTCAGTCCCCAGAAGGAATTTTCTAACATAGCAGACATGAAAGGATATCTTTCAATAGTGGTGTCTTTGCCACCCACAATACGTACTACTTTTCTTGGGTTCGCTGTAATATTTAGAAATGTTAGTCAATTTTAATTTAAATCGGTTGTTTACAGAAAATATTAGATAAAATTCCACTACTTTCCTAAAATGGATTTGCGAAAAGCTGTAATAATATGATATGGCAAATAAATTTGTTTTCACTGGGGGCATTAAGGACATTTTGAATATTTTTTTTTTGTGTATTTTGAGGTAGTCAAATCACGTCTTTTATTTACTCATGCTACACAGGTCATTTGAACGAATATAATTTTATAGTATCTATTCACTAGTTTTAAAGATAGCGAATCGTTTCAAACCATCATTGAAGTTTTTTTTCGTAATAAGTAGGACCATACATATATTTATATAGTTATATTTATAACATTCTATCAAATTGGCTAGTGCGTAAGTGGTAAAAAAGATCACGTTTAAAGTATTTCACAGTATTCAAAACATTGCTCTTGAGGTTATTGAAGTACACATTATCTACAACGTTCAACTTCGGAGAAAGCTACCAACGAGTTGTAAATAAGTCTTCTAAAGACTTGGGATATTTAGTAAGGTAAGACAATATTTCACGTAAGGACACTTGCTTCTATTGAAGGTACAAAATATTCATCAAGGGTAATAAAGAGTGTAAAGTTCCTAAAGGAATATTGTCCCAAAATATATTTTCAATAGAGAATCATCAGTGCAATGAGAAAAGTTCAGAGAGCCAGAATATGGGATCCTTGAAGACGTCAAATGTATATGTAGGTTGCCATTTTTGTGTCCAAAGTAACTTAAAACTCGGACACAAAAAGGCAGCGTGGTTATTTCTTCTTTAATATTTCAGATATTTTAAATTTTGTAGCATTCTTGTTTTGGTTAAATTATAATTGATATTAGTTCTTATAGGATCACATTAGTTTGAATTGATTAAATTATAGTGATGTAGGAAACCATCGTCCAATATGACGGCTACATAAAAAGTAATAGTGAATTATAATATCATTTTCTTGACAATAAGTAATTAAGTACACTTACCGGAAACGGCTCCAAGAATAGCCAACAGTATTAACACACGCATTTTTCTTGATCTATCGCAACCAATACAGTACAATAATACTAATGTGTTTTGAACTGTTCTTTTATAGTCTAGCCAAACATATCAGTGATTTAGTTTTATCTTATATTCGTTTTTATCAATAATTATACTTCCTGTTTATATGGAGCTTTTAATGAATTCGATGCTTAATTCCTTACCTTTCGATATTTATTAAACAAAATACTCAAATGCATAAAAAATAACTGTGATTTTAAAAATTTATGGCGTCTTAATCCATCTATCATATATTTGGAGCATGCTTAACTAGTAACGTTATCATCAGAATTTTAAAGTTGTTGGGAAACTATTTATAAATGTTCTTACAATATTTTTGATGGCGTTTTCCTAATTCAAACTTTGTTCTTTTGATTGTACTGGCATATTGGAAAATAACAACGTATTAGCAGTCTTCCCAGAATTACATAAAGATTATTTGTTAAGAATTTGAAAAATAACGGAAATATTTCAAGGGCTAAAACTTGAAGTGTTGTAAGATTGCTGTTTATATTATATTATGTTGTGATATCTAAGCGCACGGTAGTGCGCCGGCCAAGTTCCACAGGCCGGCGCATGCCGTGCACTATATTTACACAAACCGTTTTGACCCACTTTTGACCCCCCTGTAGCTCAGTGCCTATTGCAAGTACAGAGATAAAATTTTACCTACGTAATCATATACTAGTACTGAAGCAGTATGCCAAATTTCATAGATAAAGCTTCAGTAAATCCTGAAATATGACCCTATGAAAATAGCTAATTTTGGCACTGACTCACTGACAGGTAATCAAAACCTCTAGGCCACTTCCCATTGTTTTAGCATTATGAAATTTGGTACACAGGTTGTGTGTTATATGTAGATTAACAAAAAATTAAGAAATTTAAGAAATCGGTCAAGCGTGAGTTGCCTCAATTCTAAATATCGAATTTTTAATAAATTCGACCCACTTTTGACCCCCCTGTAGCTCAGTGCCTATTACAAGTACAGAGATAAAATTTTACCTACGTAATCATATACTAGTACTAAAGCAGTATGACAAATTTCATAGATAAAGCTTCAGTAGATCCTGAAATATGACCCTATGAAAATAGCTAATTTTGGCACTGACTCACTGACAGGTAATCAAAACCTCTAGGCCACTTCCCATTGTTTTAGCATTATGAAATTTGGTACACAGGTTGTGTGTTACATGTAGATTAACAAAAAATTAAGAAATTTAAGAAATCGGTCAAGCGTGAGTTGACACAATTCTAAATATCGATTTTTTAATTAATTCGACCCACTTTTGACCCCCTGTAGCTCAGTGTCTATTGCAAGTACAGAGATAAAATTGTACCTACGTAATCATATACTAGTCCTAAAGCAGTATGCCAAATTTTATAGATAAAGCTTCAGTAGATCCTGAAATATGACCCTGTGAAAATAGCTAATTTTGGCACTGACTCACTGACAGGTAATCAAAACCTTTATATAGGCGCTCAGCTCAGCACAATAAAATACATAATAATGAAATATTAATAATTAATAATATGAGTACATCTATCAATCGGAGATAAATGAAACTAAAAAATAAAAAATAAATATAGTTTAAAAAAAACTATAAAACACGCTCCAATGATGAAAGAAACCGCGTGGAAACTAATTTAACCTTTACAACCTTGGAAATCAATTTCATTTAAATTGTTTAAAATAAACAATAAATGGTATTATTGAAAAAAAAGCGTTGGGCGCTTCTCAAGAAGTGATATATGAAGCTCATCACGCTTTTTTTCACAAAAATACCATTTATTGTTTGTTAATTTATTTTTAAATTAATATTATTGTGAAAAAAGTGTGGGGCGCTTCTTAAGAACTGATATATATATCAGTTCTTAAGGTTATACAGGTTATCTTATACAGGTTAATTTAATTATTTAAATTATATAATATTTAAATTATATAAATATAAATAACTAAATAATAAATTAATGATACAATTAATTAAGTGTTACGTACAGCACAAAAACCTGCCAAGTTCAAATTTAGAAGTATTATAATTTTAGATATTTTTAACCAAGCACCTACGTATTTTCACAACTATACCATATTTTAAGTTGGGTGTATGGTAAAGTGATTTTCGGCCAGATGGACCGTTAATGTGAATAAGGTGGCGGGTAGTGGCTGGATGTGGAAGGCAGAGGACTGGGTGTGGTGGCGAGTCTTGGGAATGGCAAATGTTTACCAGTGGATCATGCTGTTGATGAAGATGATTATGATCGATTTCAAAGTGCATCTAAACTTGGCATTAGATTGGATTTCACCCCTTTTTTAGGCAAACAATTAGCCGATTGGAACTTGGCCCCCTTTTTAACAGGCATGTTTTTGGTGAGATTAAAATTAATTAAATGTGTTTGAAAAATACCTATACGTTACAGTACATTGAAAAAAAATTAAAGGTATAAATAGTCCAATAAAACCAGGTATTAAATCTTTTATAAACAATCTGAGCTTAAGAGAAATGATAACTTTTGCATAGTATTTCACTATTTTCATATATGTAGTTATATTTATAAACATACCAAAATAATTAAAAAATAACAAAAATTCAAAGTACGTGGTGTGTACTCATACCACAATGTTCTTATACCAATATCTCTCTTTATTAAGTTTTTTTTTAAGTATAGGTTTTGAATTAACTGCAACAATAAAAGTCTGTTAATCAGTTTTTCCATTTTTATTTTAATTAATATGTAGAATTCATCTGTACATCAAATAGAATAGAGAATAGAGTGAAAATAATAGAATGAACGATAGAAATAAATACCAAAAGTATATTTTATTGTATTGTTATTGAGGTGTAAAATTAATTAACTGCATTAGTCGAGATCCAATTGGCGTAAGATGAAACTCGTACATTAACTCCCGGATAAGTTGGGTGAGCGCATTCGTATCCCCAGGAAGTAATGCCTACAAGTACGTTTCCACCATGAATAACAGGTCCGCCGGAGTCGCCCTGGCAGGCGTCTTTGCCACCGACATCCAGAATACCGGCACACATCATCTCATTAGTTATGCTTGGCCAGGATCCCATTCCAGGTAAACTTTGAAGGTGTCGGTAGCGTTCGGCACAAAGTCTTTGGTTGATGACGTTTACGGAAACGTGTTGAAGGATTTCAGAAGGTCGTCCTTGGTACTGAATAAAATAATGTCATATTAAAATTTAATACAAAGGTGATTACATTAATGAGGAGATTCATTACAATATTACAGTTCCATAACATAACCAAATGATTGCTTGCACATTGCACAGTGCTTGGTCTGAATACACGAGTTTCTTGAATAAATATTTTTTTTTATAATAGGTATTCAAACATAAAACTATTGTAGCAGGTTCGACTTGAAATGACTATAGTTGCAATAACTTACTCATTTGGGGTTTAAAATTGCTATAAATATTAAGGAAATTTTGAATATTTGTTTCGTTTCGACATAATTTTAACATGAACTATTATTATAGTTTGATTCTTCGATTTTAACATCCACCTTACTTGTAAGTTCTATGTCTCTAAAGTTCATAATTCCTTTGAAGGAACCCCCTAAATTAATTACATACTAAAACAACCCAGGAAAAAGCCTTATACTTTTGTATAAAAGTCTTACATAAGTGAAAAGCATTTATAGCCGTTATTTTAGCTATTAATTTGAATCAAATATATAATATGTTTTAAAATCAAAAATATCTATGGCATTTGCAAAATATTGAACAACATCTGTGTGAATGGAGTCATAGCTTATGAACAATAAAAAAACCGTTTAAAAAACATACCCTCGTAGTTCCCCAACCAATAACATTCAAACGTGTATTGTCTGGTAAGTTGTACTGTGGTCCAGCAACTCGTGCAACTTGGATTTGATTAGACATTCCAACAGAGTTTTGCAGTCTGATTACTGCGACGTCATTTATAATTAAGCGTGAGTTATATTGTGGGTGCATGATAATTCTAGAAACCACTTGAACTTGTCCTCCAGATGAAGCATAAGTTGATCCCAAACGCACTCTCAAAGAGGATGGCGACATTCCTCTGAAAATAATTTTTAATATGAAACAAAATATAAGCTTAAGTTACAAGTTAATTATTTGATAGTATTATTATATCAAGTGAAATTGGTAGTAGACACATATTTAATAATTAAAAATAATAGAATATCTCTTACGAATAACAGTGAGCTGCTGAGACTACAGCTCTGTTGGTTATAAGAGTTCCACCACACATCTGAGTCAATCCCCAGAAGGAATTTTGTAACATAGCAGACATGAAAGGATATCTTTCAATATTGGTGTTTTCACCACCCACAATACGTTGTGATTTTCTTGGGGCCGCTGTAACATTAAAAAATATAAGACATTTCTAATTTAAATGAAAAATTTATAGAAAATATTAGATTTCCAAATAATAAATCGTGAAAACTGGATTTTTTTATATTTATACGCAGCCCTGACTACAAAAACTTTACTTCAAATTAAGTAATATGTCCATATAAAAACAATAATTTGCTGTCATTTTCTAAAATACATTGCGAAAAGCTGTACTGAGATTATATGGCAAATACATTTGTTTTCACTGTGACTATTTAGGTCATTTTGAATGTTTTGTCCGATTTTTGCGATAGTCAAATCACACGTCTTTTATTTACTATTGCTGCACAAGTCATTTGAACGAATATAATTTGATTTTATCTCTTCACTATTTTTAAAGATAGCGAATCGTATCAAACTATCATTGAAGTTTTTTTTCATAATAAATAGGACTATATATTTATATAGTTATATTTTTAACATTCCATCAAATTGGTTATTGTTCAGTATAAACTCCTTTAGTAAGTGGTAAAAAAGATCACGTTTAAAGTACTTCACAGTTTTTCGAACATTGCTCTTAAGGTTTTAAGAGTATTAGGTTATTTGAAGTACACATAATCTACAACGTTCAACTTCGGAGAAAGCTACAAACGAGTTGTAAATAAATTTGCGAAGGACTAGGGATCCTTAGTAAACTAAGACAAAATTTCGCGTCAGGACACTTGCTTCGACTGTACAAAAGATTTGTCAAAGGTTATATTCTATTCTGCTATTAGGGCATCGAAACCCTGAAGGGACTTCAGGGTATAAAGGAATATTGTCCTAAAATATATTATCATTAAGGAATTGTCAGTGCTATGAGGAAAGATCAGAGACCCATAATATGTGGTCTTATAAAATGACAACTGTGAAGGTCAGCACTGTCTTTTTTGGACGCAAAAAAGACGGCGTGGTTCATTTCTTCTTTAATGTTCCCGATATTTTAAATTTTGCAACATTCTAGGTTTGGTTACATAATATTTGATCATAGTTCTTATAGGATCATATTGGCTGCAGTTGATTTGATTGTAGTATTGTAAGAAACGATATTGGCCAACAGGAAAGATCACAGTTAAATGTAAAAGAGAATTAATAATAATTTCTTGACAATAGCACACTTACCAGAAACGGCTCCAAGAATAGCTAACAGTATTAACACACGCATTTTTCTTGATCTATCGCAATCAATACAGTAATGTGTTTTGAGCTGTACTTTTATAGTCAAGTCATCTGACTTGTATCTATATATCAGTGATTTAGTGTTATCTTATATAAATTTTTATCAATAATTATAATTCCTGTTCTTATGAATCTTTTAATGAATTATATGCTTAATTCTATACCTTTCGATATTTGGTAAACAAAATTTTCGTTTAAATGTACAAAATATGAACTGTCAATTTGAGAATTGATGGCACTTTAATCTATCTATCATATACTAGGAGCGTGCTTAACTAGTAACGTAATTATTAGGATGGAAACGTTATTGTCAAAATATTCAAAAATTATAAAATATATACTTTTATAATATTTTTGGAAGTGTTTTCCTGATTCAAACTTTGTTCGTTTGATTGTACTGGCATACTGAATAAAAACTACGCATAAGCAGTCTTTACAGAATCACATAAAGATTGTTAGTTAACAATTTTTCCTTACAAATATTAAAATGAAATATTTTGTTAGATGCATAAATACAAAATGTGACCGCATTTGTGCAAAAGTATTTTTTTTGTTTTGGCATTTGAATAAATTATATAAATTGATAACAGCAATATTTCAAGGGCGAAGGATTCGAAGTGTCATTGTGTTGTGGTTCATATTATGTGTTGTATTAAAATAAAAATGAAAATAAATTAATTTTATTTGATAAATATCCGTTAAGGCATGTTAAAACAAAAAAAATAAAGCTAAGAATAGTACAATAAAACCAGGTACTGAATCATAATCACATTAAAAGTTTTTATCAACAATCTGAGCTTAAAGGAAATTTTGATTATTGCATAGTATTTGACGATTTTCAATAAATATAGTAATATTAATAAACACACAAAATAACGTTGAAAGTACATGGTATGTACTCATAACAATATTATAATCTCACACCAATATTTTTATTTATTAGGTTTTTTTTAATAATAAATAGGATTGAAATCAGTATTATAGTAGTACAAGTAACTAAGTCTGCTAATCTGTATATGAAGTTTGAAAGATAGAAACATATTTTTGGTTGGATTATTTTTACAATTACGTATATGCTTAATTATAAATTAATTAACTGCATTAGTTGAGATCCAATCTGCGTAAGATGAAACTCGTACATTAACACCTGGATAAACAGGGTGAGCGCACTGGTATCCCCAGGAAGGAATTCCTACTAGAACATTTCCACCATGAACAATAGGTCCGCCGGAGTCACCCTGGCAGGCGTCCTTGCCACCGACATCCAGAATACCAGTACACATCATCTCAGGAGTTACTCTTGGAATGGATCCGGGTAGATATTTGTAGCGTTCGGCGCAAAGATTTTGGTTGATGACGTTAACAGAAACGTGCTGAAGTATCTCAGAAGGTTTTCCATGGAACTGAAAAATAATTTTAGTCAGCTTTCGATACCTGCTAGCATTAGAATATACCAGTTTTAGTATGCAGATATAACCTACTTCTTTCCCGTAACTTGCTAATATTAATTTATATAGTATATTAAGTGGTATTTAGCAATTATTAGTAGTTATTTTGTGTTTTTATTTTTATTTTGTTTAGGCATTTTTACGTGAATACGTTAAGAAGACACAAAACAATATAAATCAACAATTAATTTCTTAGTCAAACCTCAAAACAATTATACTTTGACTTCCTGGTACTTAACAACGCCATCTGATGTTGTATCGTTAAAGTAATTAGTAAAAGCAATTATCAAAATGTAGTATTACTATTCGCCAATAGATGTCAGGAAGGGTCATTTTTTAAACGACTCCTTTTTATTAGTTTTTTAATAAGATAACATTTTCTAAAAATGATTCCCAACTAGATCGATTTATCTATAATTTAATACATATATGTATATAGGTACTTAAATTTCATTAAATTGTTGGGGTCAATTCGGAGATTCCAATTATATATACAAGAATTGCAAATTTAAAGATATAAGATAAGATGTGATACTTACACTCGTAGTCCCCCAACCAATAACATTCAAACGTGTATTGTCTGGTAAGTTGTACTGTGGTCCAGCAACTCGAGCAACTTGGATTTGATTGGACATTACAACAGAGTTTTTAAGTCTGATTACTGCAATGTCATTTAAGACTAAACGATAATTATAATATGGATGCATAATAATTCTAGAAAGTTCGTGGACTTGTCCGCCAGACGAAGCATAGGTTGATCCCAATCGCACTCTCAGGTGGTATGGGCTCATGTATCTGAAAGAATGCATTTAATTACAAACAAAATATAAGCTTAAGTTACAATTTAATTATTTGATAGTATTATTATATCAAGTGAAATTGGTAGTACACATCTTCTTCTTCTACCTGGCAATTCCCAGCTATAGCCAGGGTCTGCCTTGCATGTTATGAATAGTTTTTGGCTATTTGTTTTTACGACCGGCCGCCTGCCTAACATCAACCCTCTTTTGGGAATCAACATTAATCAGTGATGTCTAAATACTCTTAGAAAGTACATATGATTCGGAAAAATCACATTGGTACTTGCCCGGGCCAGGATCGAACCCGCGCCCTCAGCGACGAGAGGCGGGCCCTTTAACCACTGAGCCACCACTGAAATTGGTAGTACACATATATTTTGATATTTAAAACTTAATTCAAAATAATATAATATCTCTTACTCAACACAATGAGCTGCTGTGACTACAGCTCTGTTGGTTATAAGAGTTCCACCACACATCGGTTCCGTTCCCCAAGAAGTTTTTTCTAAGACACCAGACATGAAAGGATATCTTTCAATACTAGTATTTTCGCCACCGACAATACGTTGTGGCTTCCTTGGTGCCGCTGTAATGTTGAAGGTAGCAAAATTAATAAAGTTTTAAATATAATTTTACACATACAGTAAGAATATAATAAATTACCATCCATACAGATAAAATAAGATAAAAAAACCACAACATAATTGAGACTGAAGATTTCATCAATATTATGTGTATATTTGTATTAAAGTTACATGAGTGAATCACGATTCTCTCATCTGTTAATTCGTCTCTATATTTGCACTAACAAAAGTTAATAGAATAAAGATTTTTGTTTAAGATTTGATTGAAAGACAATAAATTTTCGTCTAGGTTAAGGCTATAATCGTTTTTAATCTTCTAGCAGTCCGAACAAAACTAAACAAACAGACTGAGATATAATCAACGGGTGTGACAAGAAAACAAAATGTATCGAAAATACATACGATACAAAATTATGCTACTCATTTTGCAGGATATTTTATGTTAATTAAGTTTCTGTTTGAAAATAACAAAAAGATCATCTTGGATGGATGTATTGAGTACTAATCCTATTAATATAAGGTACTAGTAAACCTAGAGAACTCCGTTTCGCCACCAGATGGATTCGTTTTATGTAACATTTCGTTAGGCAAATTTTTATTTCATTTCCCAACAGTAATGAATTTATTTCGATTACAAAAATGAAGTGTTATTAAGTTGAAATTCTCTAAGTTAATGAAAATGAACCCGAAGTAAATACTGAATCGAAGCTTTATACGTGTTCGCAAATTATCCGTTACAATATAGTGCTCTCTGGTAAACCACATTTTTTTGGTCTAACGTTAACACAAACGACGCGGATGATTTTCCAACTCGTGAACACACAACATATGTGAAAAACAATGATTTTCTAAATTTATCCCGCAAATACTAAAAGGTTTTTAAGAGTTTAAACTATAAACACGATACCGGTTTGTCACATGAAATTAAGTGAGCAGAGAACAATGAGTACCTGTCAAACAATGTATAATAAATATAAATATTTTATCAAACGATGAAAAGATCTATTTCTACTACTTGTAAAATAAAAAAAAGTATTACAATTTTTCCAGTGGCAACTATATAGGTGAGGAAAGATATGAAATGCAGTCAAATGTACAACAAGCTGTTTACTCTGAATTAAAATAATGTATTTGTAATTGAAAATAATTTTCTATTTTTTAGTTGGGTTGGCTATAAAAGAGTGTTTTTTATTAGATTTTTAAATTATTATTTTATTTTAATTTTTTTGGCCAATTAAATTTAAAAGCGAAAGCGTAAGAAACTGCAAACAAGTGCAGACCGCGTAATAGCTTTATCTCTCACTCCGCTACAGAGGATCTAAAAACGAATTCATTAATCCTAGTTGTTCTAATAAGTATAACTGTTATCAAATTCTTGATCCTTGATACGAATGTAAAGTTTCAAATTATTAAGACTTCTAGAAACCAGAAAAAAATGAGCTGAAAGATTCCATTACATACCTACATACAACTCAAGCTAATAATAATTTAAAAAATTCTTTTAAAATTGGGTTTTAATTAATTTGTTTATTTTTGAAATCAAGTTCTATATCATAAAACTTTTGGTGCTTACGGATTAAAAAACATGCGGTTTTTAAGTAAAAACAAAAAAGAATAATAATAACGAAAATGTAGTCGGGAAATAAAATTTCTTTGCTATATAAACTTACCACAAACGGCTCCAAGAGCGGCTAACAGTATAAATACGCGCATCTTGTTGTATCTATTAAATTTAAAACATATTTTATAACGCGCTGTGCTTTTATAGAAAAACATATCAGTAATTTCTGTTATCTTATTTTAATTTTTATCAGTTAAAAATTTGAAACAAAGTAAATGTTTAAATGTATTTTTTTTGTTTCCCTGAGTTACAATAAGTAAGAAATTTTTAAATAACAAGTACTTCAAGTCATTTTAGAAACTTTGAAAGTCTTATACAAACTATTATCATAAAGTGCTTTAAAATTCGCGAATACATAAATATGTCTGGTTTGGATGCCGACGTTCAAATGTCCTCTGGGATTTAATATTGCTTCTCATGCGTTTCATAATTTTAGTATGTACAATCCGAAGCCTCTTCAGTAATGGAGTAAGGATTAACGTTTGATTTTGTAACCCTAGTGTTTTCCTCACAAAATCTATTGATAGCTTGTTTATGGTCATTTATTGTTAAAATTGTAGCAGTGCTGGCGACCAAGCATGAATAAGGCTCAACCATTTTAGTGTTAACGGGATGCAAAAATCTCGTATGTTTAACCACTCTTTCTAATTTATAATCTCATTGCATGGATATTATGTTTAGAATTCTCGTCTTACCGTATAATAGTTTTTAATATATCCGTATCTTTGGCCTTCCTTCTTTATCCTAAAGGCCAATTCAAACATGATATTAGATAATTATCGTATATCCAATTTTTGACGTCACTTATAGTTTGATTATCTTGTTAAGATCGTTCAAAAGGCTAACTACTATTCCTGCTAAGGGTGGATTACGACTTATATTATCTATACAACGATCGAGAAATTTAAAAGGAACATTTTTCGTAACCGTAGAAACACATTGACCGCCTAACAATAATTCCGATTCGTATGAGGTATACATTTTGTATTCCGTCTACCGAGATACAGACAGTGCCATTTATTTGGTTTTGTCCTCAATCCATTGGTCCACTCACAGTATTTATCCACTTCATCCAATAGTTCTTAAAAGTGTTTGGGGTTACGTGTGTAGGTTACGTGTCATGTTGCGAGATCGTCAGCGATGTCCAAAACGTTAATTATTAAATATGAACCCCATTTATTCTCATTATTTATTAGATAAAAGTGATAATTGATTTGGGAAAATGATCCCTCTCTTTGATAAATACTAATACTAAACACTAATGGAACTTCAATCATGCCATATCTTTCTGCTTCCTACTGGCTAAAAGTAAATAAAAAAATAAAAAAAGTAAGTAAAAATTATTCAAAGAAAGTGTCAGCAACTGTCTCGTAGCCCATATCGTAAGAATCTTCTACTGTTTATTACATAACACATAAGAGCACGATTGGCCTCGACAAGTTACACATTGATAAAGCAATCTTACTTTTTTGCAATCGCATCAAGTTGAATAAATTTTTGTTTTTTTATTTATTTAAAAAATGTATTGAAGACTTTTTCCGGTGCACGTTGGAATAAGGTATAAAGTATAAGGTAAAAACAAGTGTATTTAAACTAAGTTAAACACGTAATTTTTTTAAGCTCGGGTTATAGAAAGATGGAAGCGAATTCCTTTGATGATTATAGCTTGTGGTGTACTTTATTTAGAAACATCAGCACAATCAACTTAATCTTGTTTCTCAAACAATTTCAAAACGATTGTTTTCAGCCAGTTATTGCATGAAAAAATTGTATGTGATTTTATCATTTTAGAAATGTAGATAGCAGATTTTGGTTAAATATATATTTCATTGTTTTTAAGCCTTCAAAAATTTTTAAGAAATATTTTTGTTCTGTTAAAATTCGAGTGGTAAATGCCAAAAAATCACTAACAACAAAAGTTGGTTTTGTCGAGTTAAATTGTTCGATCGTTGTTTCACCTATTAGGACATCACCGTCATTTTATATGTATGTATACAAACTATATGTATGCTTTGCTTACTGACTTAACATGTATAATAAAAAACATATTTTTTTAAACTTTTTGCATCGCTACATCTCCGAAATGGTAATTGTTAGTTAAAAAATGTTATAACAATTTTTATAGATAATTGTATGAAGAATAATTATTGCATTGCCTATTTGTTTTGCCATTGCACACTTCAGATCGATTGGGATTATTGACAGATTTTTTATAGTAGTGTTCCCAATTTAATGCCGATTTTCAGCTTTATGCGAATTAATGTAACCTTCCCTTTATTTTTGAAGGTAATAAGTTGACTACACGCAAAAAATGATAATAAAACAACAATAATAACAGCAACCTATGATAAAAATTGCAGAAATGCTGACGTATTTAGGTATTATAATATGATTGACGTTGGATAGAGACTAATAGATTATAAAGATTAAAATTGAATGAAGACATACGTCTTTTATAAGATGTTAATCCAAAAACACCTAAAAGTCCTTGTAATCCGATTATAATTTTTAATACGATAATGATTCTGTATTCAAATCGGATTTTTTAATGTTAATTGGCTTATAGTCATACAACATCACTCTTATTTAATATTACCTAACATTATTTCTTTATTTTAAATGGTGATTAATAAACAGAAATATGGAAACTACTGAAGAAAATATACAAACGGTAAGATTGAAAAAATAATGTGTGTGTCAACTCCGACGCACGACTGGAGTTTACTCCGTAAGAAGGTACGAGTATCTAACCATACGCTAAAAGAGTTTATTCAACTGAAAAAAGATTAATATCATATGAAAGGGTAAATTCACAAATTAATGAAAAAATAATATTCATGTATATATATATACATATATATACATTTATTCATTTTATAAACATTAATCATAATTAATCGGCGAAATATTTTACATTAAATTTTTCACAATAGGCAATTTTAGATGTGCACAAATATTTCATTAGAAATTTGTATAAATTAGGTAATTATTATTCTAACAATTATCATTTTTTAATTATTGATTAGATCAACATTGCCTTCATTATTAATTACAACAGTTGGTCCTTTCAAGAGTTGGCAATCCTACTCACAGCCAAATTAGAAAGTTGCGCACTAAAGGTCCGCACCAAAAACGCGACACGATTTTCGTTACTTGTTAGATTTTACCCCTAGGATTTTTCTCATACCGGGCGCCTTATATATGAAAATCGATTCTTAAGGAATAAACTCCCAAAAACTTATTACGCAATGAATATAATTAGTTGATTAAAAGTCTACTTGCTCATTAAATAACAACACAACACTAATTCAAGACGACGAATACAAATGTATGGAACATTATATGTAGTGATTTCTAGTTATTATTTCGTATTTTACTAAAGTTCATTCTTTTAAATTTTTAATTTTTTTATCCTCAGTACACGTAATAATATTTTTATGTCATAATTATTCCCATCGAATTTCTCTAAGCGTGAAGGTGGTGGAGCCTTTTTTTTTTTTCGGGGAGAAATCCGCCTACAGACTACCCACTGCCCTGGCTCGACAGTGGGACTTGTGTGGGGGTCGCCCAGAGCCTGATATTGTTGGCCCTGGGAATACCCACTGTAGGATCCCTGGTCCTACATGTAAGTATAACTAGTCACTGGCTCACTGCTACCCCGCCTAGAGCGCAGGCGCACGCAACCGCTCCACTCCGCGCTAGTCATTAGACTGCCGAGCGCATGCCACCTCCTCCAGTGTGGTACGTGAGACAGTGTATTATATCTATTGTATAGATACATACACTAAATCCCTTCCTTATTCTAAAGTTTTATAAATTTAACCAATTAAGCATATATATATATTTTTGGTAACTCAATTTATCATTATTTATAAATTGACTCATTAAATGTCTGGTCTTCACTAAGCATATTTCCATCATGAACTGATTTACACTCGTGTTAGGTGTATCACGTTCCTTCGTAGCCTTTGTCCTATCACTACACTCTTATCTTTTCTTTTTTTTTATTTGATTGTGTCTCTCCGGTCGCCGTTTTAAAGTTATAAGATTCCATTTTAAAGGCAATCACCGATGCTGGGTTTCCATTTAACATTCGAAAGTGTACATTTTAAATTCCAGAAGTTGAATATGTTGGTAGAATTAGTGGTCATGGTTAGGTAATGACAAGTGAGAATAAAATAAAAGCTTTGGTTCAATAATCACAACCACAGCACATCAACAAATTAGAGAATTATTTGGCTTAGCGGACTATTTTTGTAGGTACATGTGTAGTTACTAACACTAACTCACTAGAATACTTAATTCAATTGGAGAATTGAACAAGAAATATATTAAAATATTAACACTTAAAGGGCATCAATAACACTCTGGAATTATAGTTATTCACTGTGAAAGTTTTAATATTCACCGAAACCTTATTGAAGGGTGATGATGTCATTAATGTACACCAATACAAACCCGGATTCTATGTATGATTTTAACGTATCCGTCATTATACGTTCGTAAACAATTGGCCCATTCACAAAACCATACGGCATTTTAAGATATCTATAGTGGCCTTCTGGCGTTGCAGAGGCTTTCTTCCCTACCGACTCTTTATGGAGTTTATTCGATGAAATCTGGTTATTATATTACAAACAGTGACCCGTCTCCTAGTCGATCTATGTGATCGTTAATTAATGGTATTGGAAACCTTTCCTTAATTGTCAAATTGTTCACGACGTGTAGTCGACAACCATAGGGTCAGAATTAATTTTGATGAGAATTATAATGTTATTTTTAAACACATTTCAAACTATTATTACTAAAGACCTTACAGAACTTAATCGAAACAGTATCTCTTATGTTTTTACAAATCGATATTTAATAATTCTTTTATAAAAAACGATATGTAACGAGTGAATGAAAATTAATTCCGTATTTCTATCATATTTCGTAATACTGTATTACCAGTATTTAGAATTCTTAAAACATAAACAACTTAGTACCGCTATTCGCTCATAACACGGCGTGTGCCCATGCGGTCATAATACAATGTTTTCACCCTGCCTGGGGTCTAACTAACACAAAGTCGGTCCTTACCATCCTTTTTCATAACTAATAATAAAGGGCTACTGCAAGGAGAACAGCTATATTTTATATTTTCATTTCTTTTAAATCTTCAATAATATTTTAAATTATTATTTAATTTGCGTTGGTTCCTTATGACCAGTATCTAATTTAAATTAACACAAACCTCGCGATTTTTTAGATAAATTATCTCGGTAACGGTGATACAAAGATGGGGTATTTTAAAAGATTAAAACCTATAAGAATGTCAAATTGAGTTTCATTATCACCCACTACAAAGAACTGAATACTAAACTAACATTATTATACGAGCTACGCTCGACATATTTACGACATCATGTAAATACACGTATCATCATTTTTTTGGTTTATTTATGGAAGATGATTATGATTAAATTGCGTCCAATATTTATCTAAAGAGTCTAATCTTCTTTAAATGTACTCCGGGGTCTTTCGTACAGCCCCGATCTTTTTAAAGTTAATATAAAGCGTTTTGATCGCAGATGAAAGCTTAACCTGCTCCGAAAATAGCTCTTCTACTCGCAACATGATAAAATAGTTAGAAGGTATGGTGGTTAGCTGTAGTGGTTTATTTTGATTGTTATTTTGATTTTTGTTTGATATTCTTTCATCTTCATTTGTATTTTTTAAGTAATAGTTTTGTTATTGGGTTTATATATTTTTGTTATTTCTTTTGTTAACTTGTTTTTTTATAATATTTTTGTAAGCTAGACAGTAATTTTTAGCAGTGCTGTGTACATCCATAATTGGTACATACTCGTACATCAGTTAGTGTTCAGTTTTAAATGTTTAGTTTTAAGTGCTTAATGTATGTATTGTCGATGTGCCGTTCAAATAAATAAAAAAAATAAGGTAAAATCTTACTTGATAGGCCTTTCTACTTGATGCGAAGGTGTGCAGCTTACTGCCACGTCACCCGGCTGCTGTTTCTTGGAGTGCCGTTTAGCCCAGTACCACTAATAGTACCCTTTTCTTGTCGGAGCTAGTAATATCAGCCGCTTCCAAATATACGTAGTGTTCGCCTCCATTTTTCCATTTTAAACCGACCGATGGCGTTATCGCCTTCAAGGTCCAATATCTCGGGTGGTGGTAGTTGATTTGCAATGATGGGTCATATTGATGCAACTTCGACATATATGAATCCAAATGACAGTGAAATACTTCCAAGTAAATGAAAGTGCAATCCTTTAAATTCAATTTAATGAAATTCTTTATCAAAATACCTTTAATTTAATAAAAGTCTATTCATATCAAATTCAATTCAATGAATTTTCTTTTCCAAAAAATACCTTTAATATAATAAAAGTCTTTTCATATCAAATTCAATTTAATGAATTTCCTTTTTGGAAAATATACCTTTAATTTAATAAAAGTCTATTCATATCAAATTCAACTCAATGAATTTTCTTTTCCAAAAAATACCTTTAATTTAATAAAAGTATTTTCATATCAAATTCAATTTCATGAATTTCCTTTTTGGAAAATATACCTTTAATTTAATAAAGGGCTATTTATATTCAATTCAATTCAATGAATTTCCTTTTCCAAAATACTTTTAATTTAATAAAGTCTATTCTTATTAAATTCAATTCAATGAATTTCCTTTCTACATACTTCTAATTTAATAAAAGTCTATTCTCATTAAATTTAATTCAATGAATTTCCTTTCATCATACTTCTAATTTAATAGAAGTCTATTCTCATTAAATTCAATTCAATGATTTTCTTTTCAAATACTTCTAATTTAATAGAAGTCTATTTATATTAAATTCAATTTAATGAATTTCTTTACTTCACCAAACACTTAAATGTATAGGCGAATGCATACATACATTTTCAATTTAATGAAAATCCTACTAAAAGTTCCGTTTAATTTCAACGGACACTCTTAACACTTTCGCGGACACAACGTGATAGTACGTCATGACTTGAGACTGAGATACGGCACAACGTATGATGACATTCAAAACGTTGATATCCGATCAACTTTAATACAAAAATTCGTTATTTGGAACCTTGTGTCACAACATATCAAAACTTTACTGTCACGTGAAATTGGTTTCTAACCGTTTCCAAAATATGCGTTTGACTAGACTTCGCCATACTACACACCGAGGCACACCGTGTATATACGTCCTCCGCGCCTTACCGCGTCTATACATTCAAACGTGATAACACGGTTGTGTCATATTGTCTTATAAACATCTAATAACATAGAACACAACGTCATTAAACGCCAAATTTATTTGTATGGCAATTTATTGTGTCATTCTAGAACACAATTTAAACTGAGACTGTTCGTGAACGCGTTAAACAACTATCCATCTCCAATTAATGGAACTTCAAATTGCAATTAAATGTAATTCATTTTGTTATATATATGTATGTGTAGCAACTAAGCAAGTTCACAATAAGCATGAAAGAACCTCTAAACGTAGCATTAGATCATTAAGATAACGATTTCGCATCGAACGCACGACCCGTCTTTTGTTTTCACTAATGACTGGGCCGAGACTCACGCGCAGAACGGTCAAGTGTGACACTTAGTTGTAGTTAATAATTTATAGTATAAATAACCATACATTTTTGTAAATACATATTTCAATTAGCTCGTACTCTTGCTGCCTAATGCAACATTTTGACTTTCGAGATTCGTTTTCATTTTTCACCGCTTTATTGTTTAAGTGCATAACCACTTATAATCACACATATATATATATATATATATATGTATATATAAACTAGAAGACCTGGCGAACTTTGTATCGCCCTATAATCAAGAAATATCTATTACATTTTCTTATTTTTATTTTTGGAGTTTACTTGTAAGCCATAAATCTCCGTGTTTTGAAGTGCGACAGAATGATTGACATATTAGTTAGTTGTCAAATCTAATGTAAAAAAAAACGTTTGTATGGGAAATAGAAAAGGACTGTTTTTATGGTTTTCCCAGTAAAGAATAATTTTTTTTCAGCTTTTATACCTTCCCTGAACCTCCACGAACATTTCAAGACTAAGATAAGATAAATCCGTTTAGCTGTTCTCGAGTTTTAGCGAGACTAAGGAACAGCAATCCATTTTTATATATATAGAAGATAGAAGATTTCGTTTGGTGATTAAAAGATGAAGATTTTTTTTGTTTTATATTTGAAAAGGAAAATTTTATTTCATTTCACAACAGTAATGAATTCATTTCGATTACAAAAATGAAGCGTTATTTAGTTGAACTTCTCTAAGTAAATGAAAGTGAATCCAAAGTAGATACCGAATCGAAGCGTTATACGTGTCCGTAAATTATCCGTTTCATTGAAGTGCTCCTTTGTAAACCACATTTTTTAGGTCTAACTTTAACACAAATAAAGCGTATGGTTTCCAAACTCGTGACCACGCAAAAAATAACTGCCCATGTGAAAACAATGATTTTCTAAATTTATCGAGCAAATACTAAATGGTTTTAAGAGTTCAAACTACAAACACAATACCGGTTTCTCACATGAAATTAACTGAGAAGAGAACAATGAGTAGCTGTCAAACAATGTATCATGCGACGGCACCCTCTACTTAAAATATTGATTTGTAGTACATGTTATGTATGACGGCGCTGTATGTGACAAAAGATTTTCCCCCTTTTCTTGGTTCTTTCGTTCTGAAGTTATAGCGTCAGGGTGGAAAACCGGACTTATTTTTATATAGTAGATTTCTTACAAATATCAAATTGTCATCAAAATATTCTTTTAACCAAATATTATACCAATACTATTTTACTTATTTATTTAAATACTCGTATATTAAATGCATATATACAGAAAGGCACATCAAGAATGTCTTATTGTTTTTTCATTTTAAGAGAATATGTAATTAATGCAAACCTTTGATTTTTATAACAATTATTACTTAACACATAAAAATAATAATGGATCGTAGATCGTCTCAATTGAACAACTACTAAATAGGCAGCAACATTAGTGTGTAGATGAGCGTTATCGAGTAATTTTACTTTTGTTTAATATTCTTTGTTATTTACATTAACTGCACAGTTTCATTTGAATAATTTGTAACTTAATTTTTTAAATAATAAGCACATATGCTAATTAAATATAGCAATTCTTATTCATAAAGTTGTTTTTTTTTTATGTAGCATTTGAAATGATTCTATAGTAGCTGCGGTTTAGCAACATTGACATTCCGATTTCAATGTATCAGTGATTTGAGATAATAATTTTAAGATTACACCTTTTTAACTTTTCATCCTGCTTTAAAATCGTAAAGTAATTATCTTGTGAGTTTTTTCAATGGTGAACTCAATAAATGGTGAATTCTACGTACCTCCCAATTTATGTCTTGTTTTTTTTTTTAATAAATTTACTTTTCTTTTGTCCTCGTCACCATTTCTAGGATCCCTGGTCCTACATGTAAGTATAACTAGTCACTGGCTCACTACTAGCCCGCCTAAAGCGCAGGCGCACGCAACCGCTCCACTCCGCGCTAGTCATTAGACTGCCGAGCGCATGCCACCTCCTCCAGTGGTACGTGAGACAGTGTATTATATCTATTGTATAGATACATACACTACATCCACTAAAACTCCCCGGCTTCCCTTTCTGCCCGTATTTGGGGGCGATTTGGGACCGGCTATGGCAATTCACCAATTCGCCCCCGAAGGTGGTGGAGCCTAGATGTCTTTAGTTACTACAGCGCGAACATGGGCTGGCGCCACGAGGGAAGTACCACCTTCTCAAAGGACATCGGTGTGGAGTAGCCTTTCATGGCTGCGTTTCGTCCGACTAGTGAGAGAGCCGGTTTCTTTTTATCAGTTTTACCTTGTCTTTCCATTTCCTTATTCCCGCCTCTCCCTCTCCCTTACTGACCAACGTTGGCAACGGATTCGCAACACAAGAAATGTTGCGGATGTATATAGGCGACGGTCACTACTACCCATCAAGTAAGCAGTCTGCTTGTTTGCCACTCTTCTTATAAAAAATCTATCGAAACTAGTAGTAAGTTACTTTCTTAATATTATGTCTTAAAGTATTTGTTTTCTTACATTTACTCAGTTCTTATTATACATCGAAAAAACATACCAATCAATATATAGTATTGTTATATGTATTATGTATTCTACATAGTTTAAATATTCCGCAGTAAGGTAGTTAACTCACAAGCTTTGATACTTTTTTCAAAAAAACAGAAACGAATTCAAAGAATAGTTATTAGAATCCAAACCACTTTCGAATGGGAATATAGGAGATTTATAAATTATCACAAGTCAGTGGTACACACTTTATTGATTGAAATGTCCTTAAATATATGAAATATTAACATAAGTACTTAGCTGCATTAAGATACAACTTGAACACTGCAAAAAATTGTGACAAAGTTTTAATTATTATGGCCATTAAAACAGTACCCTTTGGTTGTAAAGAATATAATCGCTAGCATTATGATTTGTTGATGTTCCATTTACTAACGAGGGGTGGTGGGAATAAAAAAAACATATATTCAGGGTGTACGTACTGACCTAGTTGGGGCAATGGAGGCGGGGGCCTTATCGCTGCACCACATGGTGTGGTGCATGGTGCGGCGTGAGTCGGCCTGGGACGCCGCGCTCGCCTTCTGCGAGGCGGTAATGTCCGCGAAGGAGGAGGCCGGAAGGGTGAGGGAAGCCACATCGTCCCTCCCCTCTCGTAGACACCGTGCTGGGCGCCGCCGCAGAGACACCCTCGACGATCTGAGGCCGCCGAGAAAGTGGCCCGTGGCGCGGACCCCACCCCCCTTCTAAACGGCCAAGGGAGCTGCATGGTTATGTTCCCCATGCAACTCCCGAGGACACGAGCGTGATAGAGAGCACCACATGAGGGGGTGCTGTTCCAGTGGCCCCCAAAAAGACGAAGGGCCTCCAGAAGCGGGCCAGCCTGTCGGGGAAGCTGGGCGGAGTGCGAAAGCGATCACCCGCCCCGACACAAGGGCCGTCGTGAAACGCCCTTGGGTTTTTAGTGGGTAGTGGCAACGAGTCCTACATACCCCGCTGTTTTCTAAAAATGGCGGGGATGCGTGAATGCATTTTCCCAAGGATAAAAAAAAGGGTGTACGTACGTCATCAAAAAACCCATACACAGTTTTATCAATAATATGTGAGATTAAAAGTCTCAAATGTTATCAGATAAGGTACAGCAATACCCGACAAATATAAAAGCCAATTAATGTAATTAATCCTAGATAAATTACTTGCCCAAGATTCCAGGCCAGTATTGCCAACTTATCATTAACTATACATTTTGAAAAATATATGAAAATCAGTCATGAGAATTTACGTGAAGTAACGTTTTTATGTACCTTGATCACCTGTTACCTGGAAATTGGCCATTTAACAGGTAGGCATACGATCGTAGTAAACACTAAAGCCACTCAATCGTCCACATTTCGTCTATTTTTTCCTTCTCTTTTCTAATTTCTACCTATACCACATTTCTTTTCTAGTTTCCTCTATCAAAAGGGTTTCTGGCAGAGATCTGTTTTAAGAGATAAGTAATCCTTTGTACATCAGATTTGTTTTATAATAATTTTAATATTTATACTTAAAAAATATTATTATTAATAATAATAATAAATAAATCATATAGTGTGATTGACAGACATTTCCGTCTTATAGAGGAGTTGTGAAGCAACTAAGTAATAGTTACAATATGTGCTGTAGTCAGGTAATATTTGGCAGAGTTCAAGTTTTTTATTGTACGTTATATACACACAAGTTGACAGAAAATAATCTGTTTACTTATATAAAATATAAAATATACAAATGTATTACATAAAACTGTAGCGTGCATGTTTGTGGATGATATGAAGCTACTGAGTACAAGTCAGTCATTAACCATATAACTGGCTTATTGGCATGAAAAAAATATTTTTTTTACATATAATATACTACTGATGATTTTATATGACATATTATAAATGCTTAAACGCCGTTAATAAGGTAATGAATAACATAAAAATAGTAGTCCCTATAGTTAGTGTCACTCAGAGTCACTACGGCGTGTTATAAATGCACACGCTTAACCTATTGGCGCATAATCCGTTTTAATATGATTTAATGAATTAGATTTTTATATGTGAGATAACGATTAGCTTCTTATGATTTTAGCTGTAATTGCTATTTAAAAAATGTGAAATATTAATTGTCTAGAATTAATATAGCCAAAACATGTATCGATAACTGATATAGGAATTAAAATTTCCTAAATTGATAACATATGTTATTTAATTATCAATAAACTAGCTTTTTCCCGCGGCTCCGTGGATGTAACATTAGTGTTGTTTTGCGCCATTACGGCCACTATAACAGAACTGTACAGGATAAACTCTTCACTGACAGACGGTGAAGGAAAACATCGTGAGGAAACCTGGACTTATAATTTCACAATTATACGTTGGAAATCACCAACCCGTCTTGAGCAAGCATGGTGATTAATGCATGGGATACAGGGGCCTTAGCTCAGTTGTGGACTCTAATAGGCTAAAAAAAACAGGGTAAAAGTCAAAAAATAAGGCTATTGTTACACATCCTTTAAAACAAGCATGCTATTTAGTATGATCAATACAAGCATGCCTAGGAGCCGTTTACATTTGCGGGCAATATTCTTTCTTGTTCTAAGCGTGCTCCTGAATAAGCATGTTCAAAGCAAATGTTCCAAATACACATACTTTTTTATAACGTGCGTTACTCGCTCTTTCTCAGTTCAAACAAAGTCATGGATTATAATCAAACAGATATCGGTATCGAGATGATTAAGATCATACTTTTGCTGGGGATACAATACATCCAAAAGCTTATATCAGCTCGCTAAAAAAAGAAAAGAAAGACAATGATTTGGGCCCGTAATTGGATGTCTAGAAGACGGGACTTTGAATCAAATGCTCAATTTCTTACAGAAATACTCCCTTGCAATTGACTGATCGGTACTAGCTTGCTTAATAAGCAAACGTGTTAGTTGTTGCTAGTAAACAGAAAATGCTCAATTAAACCATGCTTTCGTGCTTGAAATAAGCATGTGTAACAGTGGTCTAACACTACAACTATTGAACCCAAACTTCACTTCATGGTTCCACTCTTGTAGTTTTGCGATCAGGATAATAGGTAGCATATGTTTTCCTCCAAGGTTCAATATATGATATATCGCTAGGTATATGAAAATATATCAAAATCTGTTCAGAGGTTCAGGCGTTGAAACGTCATAGGCAGACATAGTTACTTTCGAAATTTTGATATTAGTAGGGATACTATTTTAATTGAAATTAAGTTATTGACAATGAAAAACTACAGTTTAATATTTGGTATATAAGGTTGATAAAAAATTTAGACTCGTGATAACTTTAAAACTAAATGTCCGATGAAAGAAAAAGTATTTTACTTCTAAATATGTAAATGCACTTGATAAAATAATGCTTCATTTGGATAAGGATTTATATTATGACACACATTAAACGTAGTTTCTTTCTTCAGACGTTTTAATAATTTTTAACATATTTTTTCCTGACTTTATTCTAGATCTTAATGGGATCTACAAAACAGAATACAGAGTTCAGTTTTTTTTTTATAGATTTAGTTCATTTGTTAGACCTATTCTATTGTGTTTATGTATTTGTCTTGGAATACAATAAGTTTGAAAACCATATTGACCCATAAAGAGTTACTAAAATATATATATAAATGTATTATTCAGTGTTAAAAATATACAAAGTAGATTTGAGTTGTAGATTGAGTTTGTTTTATCATTAATTAAATTTTATGATATGGATTATACATTATTATTACTGATAACTTACGGGTATCTCAGGTCCGGTGTCTATGGCCAGTTTGTTTGTTTCAGACGCTACTTCCGCGTTACCGATCAATGAATAATGGTATTCTTCACAATTCTTTTATATTCCTACGTGTTTATATACTTACATACTTATTTACTAAAATGTGAGAAAGATACAAAGTTAGGTTTTATGGAGATGGAACTACGATTAAAAGATTCTAGAAAGGAGATTTTGTAGTAATAAAAAAAAGATTTGTTATTTAGTTAACCAGAAAATAATTGAGAACGGTAGATATCTTGTAAAGAAAGTGATTTGACATCGAGGACGACTTCGGAAAGTGGCTCATGACTTGCTAGGAAAAGATCTATTCTTATTGCTAGGAAAAGACCTAATTACTAAAAGAGCAGCAAGCTGGACTATCACGAATTAACCTAAATTGACGACGACTCTTTAACTTCTTCTTCTTCTTCTATCTGGCAATTTCCCAGCTTTAGCCAGGGTCTGTCTCAACCACTAGGCCACCACTGACTGTTATTCTGATATTGAGTGATATAACTGAGATATTGAGTTTTGAGACGAAACATACGGAATTTTCCCATGGTGCGCCGTCATGTATATATTTATTTATTATAGTTCGGATTCGCATGCCAAATGCATCTGTAATATTTTTTATATTTGGTATTTTAAAGTTACATAGCTACGAAATACATATGTAGTACGTTTGAACGGAAAAAAATTTAACAAAATGAAATACGCTCATCGGATAATTATTAGATAGTTAAAGAGTCGTCGTCATATTAAACCTTATACTTTCACGTATATGTGTGGAAAATTACAGATCATTTAGTTTTGAAATAAATGAGATACGGAGTTTTGAGATGAAACATACGCGATTTTTCCGTAATGCACTTCGGAAAGCCCCATACAAAGCAGTCTCAAAACCGTTTCACGTGAAAGTCGATTCTATGGAGTAAAACTAATTAATTTATTTAGTCTTATAAATAAACTTTCTTTTATATATTTTTAAATTATTTTTTGCTAACCATAATGTATATAAAAAGGGCAAAGCTAACTCATGTTCAATAATGTGATTTTAGCACAATACATTAGGTATTACAAATTCAACGCCACATTACTCGAAAGGTTTTGATATAAATGTATAAGTATTATCCATTTTTGAAATGCTTGTAATCTCCTTATAACGTTTCTTAAATAGTGTTATGTATAATAAATTAATGAATTAAAATTTACCAATATATGTAGTTTAAGATGGTATACTTTTGGGGTTACTTTTTTTTAACTAGACTTACCCGTTTACCGCTGGTTGCCGATGTCGAGATATTAGTTGTATTACGATTTTTATACATTAGTTCAAATAAGGAGAAAGAAAAAGTGTGCATATATGCGCCTTTTCTGATACGGTGCCAAAACATATTTAAATATATTTATATTTATTTTTTAAATAAATTAGTAAACATAATTTTTAAAATTATTATTTTTTATATTAAACCTTATACTTTCACGTATATGTGAGCAAAATTACAGATTATTCAGTTTTGTTATAACTGTGATACTGAGTTTTGAGAAGAAACATACGGGATTTTCCCATAGCGCGTTGGTTAAAGGCTAAAAAATAAAAGATAATGAAATTAATTTTTTCTTCTTCTACCTGGCAATTTTTCCCAGCTTTAGCCAGGGTCTTACATGTTGTGAATAGTTTTTGACTAACTGTTTTAAGACCGTCCGTTTTCCTACCTGACATCAACCCCCTTTGGGAATGCATTAAACACCACACTCGTTCAAAACGGGTTGGTGATTGTAAACCTATAATTGTGAAATTATAAGTCCAGGTTTCCTCACGATGTTTTCCTTCACCGTCTGTCAGACGTCAGTGGTGTCTAAATACTCTCAGAAAGTACATATGGCTGGGAAAAATCACATTGGTACTTGCCAGGACCGAAACCGCGCCCTCATGCGTGAGAGGCGGGCCTTTTAACCACTACAATTTTATTATCACGCAACTAGAGGCAAATGAGCTTAATAATGACATTGCTAAAATATATGCGATTGGGCGCGATCTTCTTTATTAGATAAAATTATAGAAATAATAAGAGCTATTGGTTCCTTGTAGTGCCTCGGGAATTTCAGTGGGCTATAATTAACGATGTGCACGAAGGTGTCATGCACATAGGGTGGGAGAAAACACTAATAAAGACCTACTGCCGCTTCAGTCTCCCAAATTTGAACAACTACGTACTATAATTTGTAAAAAGTTGTATAACTTGCAATATGACAAAGTCACACTCGGGAAAAATTGAAGCTGAAGTACATTCAATCCCTAAAATTGCAGTTCCATAACATATCATATGGATGCAACACACAAAATTTACGGAAACAAGACTTACATAAAAGGATATGTTTTATTTCAATCGACGGTTTTGCTAAGTACAAAATATTATTTCATACACTGATTTTTAAGGCATTAAATTACAATGTGTCTTTGGTTGCTGACCCCCACGATATAGCTGATCAGAGTAGATGCTTTACTAGAAAAGAGTTTAGGAACTTTTGCAGTGCATACAATATTAACTTACACCTTATTGCTACCAGAACAAGTTGTGCAAACGAGAATGTAGGATAGTCGTGACAACTGTGGAAGGTAATTAGGTTTCGACAATTGTACTATTTATGAATGTGAAAACTGGCTAGCCTGTGTGGCAACGACTGGCATGTATGGCAACGACTGGCCTGTGTGGCAACGACTAGCCTGTATGGCAATGACAAGCCTGTGTTACACAGACTGATGTTAGTGATATATTTTTTGTGTCTTTTAAGAAACAATTTGATATATTTAGACTTACAATTTGTAACCTCTGAAAGTTGTTTTAAGAGCCAAGGAAGTCATTTAGACAGGGAAGGGAGACCGAGCGGAGTATACTGTAAATGACTTACAGATGAGAACTATACAGCGAGGTTGTGTAACACAATGCAGGATGGCCGTGATGGCGCGCTAATTTTGGATTAGTTTAATAATAGACGTACTGAGTAATTCAGTCGCTTTGTTTCCCGATTGGCCAGTCCCGAGCGGCCAGTCTCAAATGGGGTAGTGGGTGTCACTAAGAGTGGGGACGGCCATTATGCTATAGACGTCTCTCATATTATCACATCTATTTCGATAACCACAACTTTATTAAGCTATCTAGATTTACTGTCAAAGTACCTAGACTGAATAAGAACCTCTGTTGTTAAATAAAACATGCAACAAAGCAATGCAAGATACGACACGTTATCAGGCAGGTGCAGAGGACACACCGCTTGCAACAATGGCCGTATCGGCTTTATGAACATTAATGACGGATGCGTCATGAAAATAACTTGAGGTTGTCATTAATTATTATATACTAGTTTTTGCCCGCGACTTCGTCCGCGTTAGTTTCGTCATTAGTAATATATGTATAGCTGACCGGGCGAACTCTATTCCGTTTTAGAGGCCATTAATAATTAGGTTTCTCCTGTTTCAATCAAACAGAATGATTGACATATTAGTTAGTTGTCAAATATAATGTCAAAAAAAACTTTTGTATGGGAAATAGAAAAGGGCTGTTTTTATGGTTTTCCCAGTAATGAATCAATTTTTCTCACCTTTTAAACCTTCCCTGGACTTCCAGGAGTATTTCAAGACTAAAATTAGCCAAATCGGTTCAGCCGTTGTCAAGTTTTAGCGAGACTAAGGAACAGCAATCCATTTTTATATATATAGAAGATACTTATTGGTATTCATAATTGTTGTTAAAAGTAAAACAAAATCAAAGACTGTTTAAATGGAGAATAGAAATTAGGAATGTTGGAAATTTGGTAATTCGACGATTCGACGCACGACAGCCCGTGAGTATGGACAATTGAAGAATGTAAATACGAATAACCTTCGAGAAATAAAAGGATATTTAGATGAATTGAAGTTTCATTATGAAATATCATCGAAGGTGGTTACTGAAAGAAGTGACATTATTGACGTCACTGATGCGCACGTGTCTTTTTAAAAAAAACAAAGCATTTGTATTAATGCACCATAGCATTTGTATTTAAGCACCCATATATACAGGGTGACTGGTGAATTACTATCGATATTTGAGGACGTGATATTTGACGATCATATATGACAAAATAAAAATTAATATAACATAAATATTCATAAACTTCTGAGTAAAGTTAACCAAAAGTTATGTAATTAATTACGCATCGTATGAACACCCTACAGATTAGGTATACACACACACTCACACATACGCGCGCGGCGGCGTGTTGTTGTATCAGCACGCCGCCGCACGCGTCCACACTTGGAACGTGTACACACTTTATTTATTTATACGGAAATTTGGTCAAAAATTAAGTACCTATTTTTTTTAAATAATTCGAATGAGAATCATGTACCGAGTATGCTCCTTAAATATTGATCGTAATTCACCAGTCACCCTGTATATATAACACATAGCTAAGTCTTCTAAACATTTTTAAAGTTTTTTTGTTTTTTAAAATTATTCCACTTTATGTACGTCAAATGTGAAAGAAAGGAATGAATACAAAAAATATCTGGTTTGATTGTTTTTATTAATAAAAGCTTACTCATAAATTAATTAACTGCATTAGTCGCGATCCAATCTGCATAAGATGAAACGAGTACATTAACACCCGGATAAGTTGGATGAGCGCACTGGTATCCCCAGGAAGTAATTCCTACTAGAACATCTCCACCATGAATAACAGGTCCGCCGGAGTCGCCCTGGCAGGCGTCCTTGCCACCGACATCCAGAATACCAGTACACATCATCTCAGGAGTTACTCTTGGCCAGGATCCAGGTAAAGATTGGAAATATGAGTAGCGTTCAGCACAAAGACTTTGGTTGATGATGTTAACAGAAGCGTGCTGAAGTATTTCGGAAGGCTTTCCATTAAACTGAAAAAAAAAATTAAATTCAGATTTCGATAGTAACTATCTATATTATACAGATATAACCAGGTACTTTATCGTAACTTCCCTTGCTAATGTTAATTCATATATGATACTTACACTGGTAGTCCCCCAACCAATTACATTGAGAGGCGTATTGTCTGGTAAGATGTACTGCGGTCCAGCAATTCGTGCAATTTGAATTTGATTTGATAATGTTGCAGCGTTTTGAAGTCTGGTTACTGCAACGTCATTTAAAACTAAACGGAAATTATATTGTGGATGCATAATAATTCTAGAAAGTACGTGGACTTGTCCGCCAGACGAAGCATAGGTTGATCCCAATCGCACTCTCAACTCGGATGGCCTAAAGCCTCTGAAAGTATGTATTTAATGAGAAACAAAATATAAGCTCATAAGTATATAAGTCACAAGTTAATTTTTTGATAGTAATACAATGTCAATCAAACTTGGTTGTGTGTATCGTGTCACTGACTATTCAGTTAAAATAATAGAATATCTCTTACGCAAAGCAGTGAGCTGCTGAGACTACAGCTCTGTTAGTTATAAGAGTTCCACCACACATCTGTTCCGTTCCCCAGAAAGAACTTTCTAAGATACCAGACATGAAAGGATATCTTTCAATACTAGTATTTTCACCACCAACAATACGTTCTGGCTTCCTTGGTGCCGCTGTAATATTAAAGGTAGCAAAATTAATAACGTTTTAAATATAATTTTACTCATACAGTTAAAAGATAATAAATTACCATCCATTGAGAACTACATATAAGACAAAAAAAAAAGCAAAAAGATTTGAGATTAAAGATTTCATCCAAATATTTTGTGTTTTTGTATAATATTAAGGTTGCCTCACGTACGTAAGTTTATAACCCTGATTTTCTCATCTGTTAATCCATATGTATCTCCGTGATTACAAAATTAATGTAAGTTTTAGATTTGATGAAAAAGACAATAAATTTTCGTCTATAAGCGTTGATAATCTTCTAGCAATCCGAACAAATGTAACCAAACAGGCTGAGATGTTATGGAGGAGTGTAGGGAAGAAATATCAGTTCGCGATAATAGACGGTTCCATAGGAAACCAACATCCCAAAGACATTGCCATCAAGGTCAATCAGTACTACGAAACTACTAAAGATAAACAAATGTCAATATAAATTGTGGTAGTTGAATTGTTCGGTGTAGATTTTTATTGACGAGCAAATATAAACTGATATTTATCAAAAGAGGAAAAGATATATTTCTATTAATTTTTGTAAAATACAAAAAAGTAAATACAGAATTATTTTATTTATCAACCTGCTTCATTAATTGATTTTTGCCTTTCAATGACTCGTGTTTGTCAAATCATTGAGAAGCTAAGATCTAGTAGTTTCTTTTTCTTTAGCCCATTCATTTAAAGTTTTCTATTATTCTTAAGTACTATTTCTTTACTACATAGTTACTATTAAATATTTAATAATAGTACTATAAATTGCAATTCATTTTAAAGTTTTACCAATAATTGTTTTTTAGGAATAGGGTTAGGCGTTAATTCTCTTATTTATTTATTTTTTGAAATCAAGCTCTACATAATTAAATCTTTCGTGCTTACGGAGTAAAATTACGTACGGTTTTTAAGCAATCCAATTTCTTTGCTATATAAACTTACCACAAACGGCTCCAAGGGCAGCTAGCAGTATAAACACGCGCATCTTTCGTGATCTATTAAATTGAAAACATATTTTACGCGCTGTGTTTTTATAGAAAAACATGACATATCTGTAATTTTTGTTATCTTATTTTAATTTTTATCAATTATACATAGATCGTTAGAAAATTTTAATACATAACATATGTTTTAATATTTATATTTTTGTTTCATACCTGAATCATAATAAGGAAGTAATATTCAAGTACCTAATAAGTAAGTTTTATACTTCAAGTCAACTGAAAAACTATAAAAACTTAGTACAAACTTTAAACCAATCAAAATATATATATTAAAAACTACAACGAGTCTTACGGATCTGAAAATTGCCTTGAATTTTAAGGACAAATGTTCCAAAATTCGGTTTTTTACATTTTCCAGTTTAAGCGGTTGATTTATTAATAAAACCTATGATTAAAAAATTTTTCATTACATAATTATTTACATATAAGACTTGTTCGTATACTTTTCCCTAAGAATTCCCATATACATATTTATATTGCGAAGCAAAAAGTTTACAAAGTTGTGTTCTTCCTAAAATTCATATGTTTCCTCGCGACCCGTGATGTAGAGCACTTTTTACTTTTTCGGTTTCCTCGGTAGCTCGGAGATATTGTGGCCCTGTTGAGTTATTATATTGAATCAAATTAAAAAAGTACTATTAGCAATGATGAAAGCGGTATAAGTTATAATTGGTTTGGAAAAATGATTCCTCTCATTGATAAATATTAACACTAAACACTAATGGAACTATACTGAATATTAATTGAACTTCAACCATGCCATATTGCTAATTCAACCATATTTTTCTTCTTCCTGCTATTTAAAAGAAGTTGTTCAGAGCGAATCAACAATTTTATTATCGCCCATATCGTAAGAATCCTCTTCTACTGGCTATTCCACATTAATCCTGGGGCATAATTGGCCTCGACAACTGAAACATTGAAAAAACATTACACTCTGTTTTACGATTATAAAAAGCAATAATTATATTGAAGAGTTTTTCCGATGAATGTGGGAATAAGGTCTGGGCTGGTTCCAATAAATTATCAACTAACTCCCAAGCCCAGTCTTCTGAGTCTAATTTATTATCAAGTCCTATTTAAACAGAAGTTGATAGAGCCTAGCTGTGGTCAAGTAACTACAGCTCGCACATGAGCTGGTCGACCGGGGAAGTACCACCCTCTCACAGAGGTTCGGCGTGAAGTAGTCATAAATGATCGTAATTTCCCCGTCCCCATCCTTTCCTTATTCCGACAGCTCCCTTTTCGTCAACAGCTATGGTAGGTAACACATTCGTATGTTCCGGATGTCCATGAGTGACGGTGACTACTGACCATAAAGTAGGCTGCCTGCTAATTTGCCACCTTTTACTTAAAAAAACCGTATACACATGTACACGAAGTATATGTTGATGAGGGAAAGCAGACATTGGAGAAAGACAAGCTAAGTATAGTCTTTTCTTATTAGAGCATTTTCTACAAATATAAGTATCAGAACTTATCTGAACACGCAACTTTTAGACCTCTTTTTATAGAAAGCGAATTTCGTTGATGATAACAGCTTATGGTGTAGAGGTACTATCTTTAGAAACGTCAGCATATTCAACTTTACCTTCCTAAAAATTACATATATTTTTGAAACTGATTTTATCGAACTACTATGCAAAGATTGAATATAAAACAACAATAATAACACAGAGCTATAAAAAAAATGCGGAAATTTGGACCTAATGAGGCATTATAATATGCATGACGTCAAATAAAGGGTTCGATAAACCAAAACTAAATTAATTAATAAAGAAAATTATTAAAGATGGAAATATTAATAAGATTTTTATACAAGAGAAACTTAGTAGAGCATTTATAATCCGAAAATTTTAATACGATAATGATTCTGTGTTATGACATAGCTTATAAATGTTTAGTTAATACACTTATTAAATAATTATAACTACGTAAAAGCATTTCTTTATTTTCAAATGATCATGCTTAATAAAGAGAAATATGCAAACTCATGCACGAAATCTACAAACGATAAGATTTAAACAAACTTAATACGTAATGAATATAATCAGTAGCCTAAAAGTCACGCTAATTGCTTATAAAATAACAAAATTCCAATGACTGTTCATTTTTTTTTGTACAGAACCAATATATATTTCTTTATCTCTAAAATGCAGCCCGGAAATTCGAAGGAGAAAAATATCGTATTTTTTCCATCTTTAATCTCATGCACTCTCAATACAAGAAGAGATTAATTTAATAGAAAAACCTCGAAAAGTCATCCACGAATTGTAGTCTATAATATTAAATTAATATTATATTTTATGTTAATATCTACTAGATGTCCCGACGAACTTCGTATCGCTCTATAATCAAGCAATATCTGTTACGTTTTTATCTGAATGAAGTTCATTTCCTTAATCCTCTGAACAGAGTTTTGCCTTTTTTTTTCGCTGCGCCCTGGGTAAAAATGCCTTACGCATCCCCTTTCCGTCGAAGGACGGAGAGGGGTATGTGGGACTCCCCGGGAAAAGGTTCCCGGTATACCCACTAAAAAAATCAGTGGCGCCCCGACTTCGCCTGACTGGCAGGGGGCTGGGCATCCGGTTTACATCCAGCCCGAACGGAGTTTTGCCTGGTTCAAGTTTCAACCTGATAATCGGTAATCACTCATCGTTAGTCAATCACAAGTCAGTTGTACACACTTTAATGATTGGAATGTCCTTAAATATACATTTGTAAGTACTTAGCTGCCGTGAAATATAATTTAAACACTGCAAAAAAATTGTCACAAAGTTTTAATTATTATAACCATTAAATAGTACCTTTTGGTTGTAAAGAACATAATCGCTATAATTTGATGATGTTCCATTTACTAAATAAGAGAGGTGAGAATAAAAAAGCATATATTCAGGGTGTATGTAGGTACGTCATTCAACAACACATTTACATTTTGTTTGTAAATATGTGAGATTAAATATCTCAAATGTTATCAGATAAGTTAAAATCGACATACTCGACAAATATTAAAGCCAATTAATGTCATTTGTAAAATTAATACTAGATAAATGAATCTAAATAGATTTAAAAGAAAAACATTGAAATATAAAGTAGGATAATTACACATTTATAAAATATGTTTATTTTTATGTACGATTTTAGGCACTTCTCTTCATTAGTCTACAGTTACAATGATTCCTTCGCTTAATACAAAGAAAATTAAGAAATGTCACATACAATATCGTTAATGGACATTATATTTATTTCATTATATTCACAACATTTATTGAATACTAATGTGTGAAAAAAAAATATATTAAAAAATCATTTTTTTAAGGAAATACATAATAAGGTTTTATATGAAAGTTTTAACCATGCTTGACTTTTTAATGCAGAGTGAAGGTAATATTTTAAGGTTACCTATGCCTACCATAGAAATAATAAAATATCCATATGTATGTATGTGTATTTATAACCAAGATTAAAAACAAGTACTTAATTCAAAATTTATCACATGATCTATCTTTGATATCATCAGAAAATATAAGATTCCTTTTTATATATGATTGTATGGTACACATTTGTAATCCGGTTTTCCTAAACTATTGGTAAATAACAATATAATCAAAACACTGGCGATTAAGACTGTATCTATAGATAACGCATCGATATATTATACATTGATCTTCATGACTTTCACAAATTAATGTAAATTAATTTGTGTTACATAAAATAGTGATAAGCGATAAGCATAGTTGTGAGTTGCACGTAACACGTTTAAAAGTTTATGTATGTATGTATATATGTATAATGTTAAGGTACCTACTGCAGTTGTTATAGAAAGATATAAGACACAATTTTTTTTATAGACAATAAGCGTTCAGTAACATGCGTTTTGTTGCATACACAAGGACTTTGTTATTAGTATCTCAAACTAAACTGCTCAAGTCACGGTTGTCAGTTAGTTATTATGAATGTATTGAACATAGTGGACACAACGACGCTAAATTACTTTACAGTAATTCATATCTACACTACACAACTTACTTTATTATATCCACAACAATTCTTTACACAGATTCACACTACATTATAACTCAATACACCACATGTAAAACGTACTAAATGTTACACTAAGATACTTACAATGTACATACAATATCAAAAACCATTACTTTAAGACAAATCACAGATGGCATTTCGTCACTTGATGTTTTCCAGGATGTCAATAATTCCGATAGAATTGTACGCCACCATTTCGTTACATACATACATATAACGAATACTACAATAATAGGTAAAAATTTGACTTTAAAATACTGACATTTAACATTAGAAGCCTTAACTGCAATTTTAACAGTTTTCTTATCACTCTTCAGACTTAATATAACATTTGATCTCATTGTTTTGACGTAATGTGAGATGGATGTCTCATCAGGCATTCAACAAATATCTGGTTACGTAATTAGTTACAAAACTACGAAATATATTAATAAAGCTGGAGGTGTGGTTGTGTACATAAGAGATAATTAGACCGCACAAGTTCATGAATCAGACGTTGATGAAGCCAACGAAAGTCTCGCTGTAGAAATCCCTAACGTAATAAACCTCTTAGCCGTTTATAGATCACCGTCTTTTAACGTTATAACCCCTTTCTTAAAATCTTTGAGTAAAACTATAAAAAGCCTGAAACAAAAACCATACAAAATATTCTGGGCTAGTATTTGACCTATATTGATATAGTAATATTAATAAACATAAAAATAAGGTTGAAAGTATGTGTTTTCATTGCAATTTTTCTCTCAACTAGTTTTTTTTTAATTATAAATGGGATTGAAATTAGTATTACAATACATACATATATTTCAGATAACTAACTCTTTTACTTTTGTAAGTTTTTTACATTTATTAAAATTATTCGACTGTATCTACATACATCAAGTGTGAAAGATAGGAATGAAAACAAAAATTTTTGTTTGTATTGTTAATTGTTATTATAATTATAAAATTAATTATGAATTAATTAACTGCATTAGTCGCGATCCAGTCTGCGTAAGAAGAAACGCGTACATTAACACCTGGATAAACAGGGTGAGCGCATTCGTATCCCCAGGAAGTAATTCCTACTAGAACGTTTCCACCATGAACAACAGGTCCGCCGGAGTCGCCCTGGCAGGCGTCCTTGCCACCGACATCCAGAATACCAGTACACATCATCTCAGGAGTTACTCTTGGCCAGATTATGGGTAAAGATTGGAAATCTTCGTAGCGTTCGGCACAAATACTTTGGTTGATGATGTTAACAGAAGCTTGCTGAAGTATCTCAGAAGGATATCCATGGAACTGAAAAAAAAGTTGTTAGTTTTTAATACTGGCTAGCATAAGAATATACCAGTTTTAGTATTCACATATAACCAGTTACTTTCTCACGACTTCTCATACTAATATTCATTGATATACATATGTATTATGATACTTACACTGGTAGTCCCCCAACCAATTACATTGAGAGGTGTATTGTCTGGTAAGATGTACTGTGGTCCAGCAATTCGAGCAATTTGAATTTCATTAGATAATGTAACAGCGTTTTGAAGTCTAATTACTGCGACGTCATTTATAAGTAAGAATTTGTTATATTGTGCATGCATGATAATTCTAGAAACCTCTTGGACTTGTCCGCCAGACGAAGCATAAGTTGATCCCAATCGCACTCTCAGCTTGGATGGAGTAAGATCTCTGAAATTATATATTTAATTAGAAAGAAAATATAAGCTTAAGTCACAAGGTAATTATTTGATAGTAACACAATGTCAATCTAACTTGATTGTACATATTTAACTTGTTACAGACTACTTAATTTAAAATAATAGAATATCTCTTACTCAAAACAGTGAGCAGCTGAAACTACAGCTCTGTTGGTTATAAGAGTTCCACCACACATCTGGCTCGTACCCCAGTTGAAATATTCTAAGATACCAGACATGAAAGGATATCTTTCAATATTGGTGTTTTCACCACCCACAATACGTACTGATTTTCTTGGGGCCGCTGTAACATTAAAAAAATAAAATTATTTTAATTTTAGTCAAATGTATACTGTAAAACCATTTTGTTTTTAAATAATATGTCTGGAATTTTGTATTTTTTAGGTTTAACTTCTTTAACACTCACATCTCGTCTGCAAGTGATTACGGTTGCTGCAAAGTAACCGAAACGTCGGGAGTATGTATGTAGTTTCCATCAAAAATAAAAAACCCCGTAGTAAATCCGAAAATATTAGTTTCATTTAAATGAGTACTCGCGAAAAATCTTAGATATCATTATTGATTACTTGTAAAGACAAAGCAAAGGCAAAGGCTAGTCGTAGATAAAAACACGACGTATACCTTTTTACGATATCCAATCATTCAACGCGTTATACATATTAGAAACCCACATTTTGAAAAATTTCACGTGAGATTCGTGAATTGGTGAGGGAGTTGAATAAAATTTCAGAACTTATCACCCTGGGGGGTGGGGAGAAGGATAGAAAATTAAAAAAAAAACAATCACGTAATTTTGAAACCCCCCTAGGTGGTAGAAAAATCACATTTTAAGTACTTCACAGGTTTCAGTACACCGCTCTTGAGGTTTTCAAGAATATCAGGTTATTTAACGTACACATAATCTATAACGTTTAACGAATATATATATATATATATATATATATATATATATATATATATATATATATATATATATATATATATATATATATATATATATTTTATATGACTATATATATATATATCTATATATTAAGTAAAAGGTGGCAAACGAGCAGACGGCCCACTTGGTGGTCAGTAGTGACCGTCGCCCATAGACATCCGCTACATGGATGTTGCGGATGCGTTGCCAACCTTAGCTGTGGAGGAAAGGGAGGGGTGGGAATAAGGAAATATAAGGAAAGGGTTGGAACAGGGACAGGGCAACCGGCTCTCTCACTCATTGGTCGAAACGCAACCATTATAGGCTACTTCATGCCGATCTTCTGTGAGAGTGTGTTACTTCCCCGGTCGAGCCAGCCCATGTTCGAGCTGTAGTTACTTAACCACAGCTAGGCTCTACCACCATGGAAAATTAGTAAAGTTAGACAATATTTCACGTTAGGACACTTGCTTCTACTGTACCAAACATTAAACAAGGGTCGTATAGTGTTATTTTATTCTCCTGACTGAGTGTTGATACTCTGAAGTCCCTAAAAGAATATGGTCCCAAAATATATTTTCAATCGGTAATAGTGAGTGCAATAAGGAAAGTTCAAAAAAAATTTTAAGACCTTGTAAAGATCTTGCCTTTATAATTTTACTTTTGTTTTAGAGTGGGTTAGTAAGTTAGTGGTCCCGTTTTTTAATGGATAGGATAAATGTGCTGCTGTAATGCAGTCCTCTAAATTACAACTTTTTCTGAGGCCCAGAATATGGGGTCCTTTAATACGTCAACTGTAAAGGTGCTTAGATCACAAAAAATACAATGTAGTTCATTTGTTCTTTAACGTTTCAGATATTTTGAATTTGAATTTTGACAGGTAGCCGTCTGCTCGTTTGCCCCCTTTCACTTAAAAAAAACTTTGTTGTTTTGTAGGAAACGATGTATTTGAACTTAAAAGGCAAGAGAAAATGTGAAGTAAAAGTGAAAGAACAACAATTTCCTGGCTGCAGTACCTTTACTTACCACAAACAGCTCCAAGAAAAGCTAACAGTATTAACGCACGCTTTTTTCTTGATCTATCGCAATCAATACAGAAATATGTTTTTTAAACTGTACTTTTATAGCGAATCTTAATACATATCTGTGATTTGGTCATATCTAATATTTATTTTTATCAATAATAATACATCCTGTTTATACGGATCTTTTAATGAATTATATGCTATATTGTATACCTTTCCATATTTGGAAAACTAAATATTCATTTAAATGTACAAAATATGAACTGTCAATTTGAAAATTGATAGCATTTATCCATCTATCATGTAATTGGAGCATGCTTTTAGTAACGTAATTGTTAGGATTGAAAAGTTTTTAACAAAATATTCTGAAACAGTTTTGATGATGTTTTCCTAATTAGAACTTTACTCTTTTGATTCCAATGCCCTATTGGAGAATAAGAACCTGTGGGAATGTTAGAACCGCTTGATAAGGCCATCTTCAGAATATTCAAGTTCTGTGAGGTGGAAGAACCTACCTGTACTCATTACTGCATCTGGAACGTGGCCTGGCTCGACCGGGGAAGTACCAGCCTCTCATAGAAGATCGGCGTGAAGTAGTCTTATACATCTGCGTTTCGCCGAATGATTGTAAAAGCCGGGTTACCATTTCGCTTTTCCCAACCTTTTCTGTCCCTCTGCCCCAAATAAAGATGACAACGCATCCATAAATATTTTGCGGATGTCCATCGGCGGCGGTACCACTTCCATCAGTCAGACCTCATACTTGTTTGCTTCCTTTTTCATAAAAATAAAATCTAAACCAGTTTCGTGTGGGAATAAAGGAGATTTATAAAATAACACTAGTCTTTGGTATACACTTTATTAATTGGAATGTCCTTAAATATACGAAATATTAACATAAGTACTTAGCTGCAGTAAGATACAACTTGAACACTGCAAAAAATTGTGACAAAGTTTTAATTATTATGGCCATTAAACAGTACCCTTTGGTTGTAAAGAATATAATCGCTAGCGTTATGATTTGATGATGTTCCATTTACTAACTAGGGGAGGTGGGAATAAAAAAGCATATATTCAGGGTGTGTGTACGTCATTCAACAACCCATTCACATTTTGTTCGATAATATGTGAGATTGAATGTCTCAAATGTTATCAGATAAGGTACAGACATACCCGACAAATATAAAAGCCAATTAATGTCATTCGTAATATTAATCCTAGATAAATTAATCTAAATAGATATAAAAGAAAACATTCAAATATAAAGCAGGACAATTACACATTTATAAAATGATGTTTATTTTTATGTATGATTTTAGGCACTTCACTTCATAAGTCTACAGTTACAATGATTCCTTCGCTTTTTACACAGAAAATTAACAAATGTCACATACAATATCGATCATGGATATTATATGTATTTCATTGTTTATTGAATACATACTAAATTTGTGAAAAAAATTATATAAAATAAAATACTCAAAATGTACATCCGTTGTATCAATAGATAGCTGCCTTGGTGTGGCGATAATAACTACAATAATTTAATTGACCAACTAATTAATTGACAATATACATAAGATAGTACAAAAAATTAATAATAATCATATAATGATCCTACACTAATAAAGCTTTCATTTTACGTTTAAATTATACTTATGAGATTCATTATTATTTACATTTATATTGAAATGATTTAATATCCATCAAATACATTTTACATATAAATCATATAGTGTGATTGACAGACACTTTGTCCTGTAGAGGAGTTGTGAAGCAACTAAGTAATAGTTACAATATGTGCTGTAGTCAGGTAATATTTGGCAGAGTTCAAGTTTTTTATTGTACGTTATATAAACACAAGTGGACAGAAAATAATCTGTTTACTCATATAAAATATATAAAATATAAAATATACAAATGTATTGCATTAAACTGTAGCATAAATGTTTGTGGATGATATAAAACTACTGAGTACAAGTGAATCAGTAAGTATATAACTGGCTTATTGTCATGAAAACAATGAAAGTTTCACATATAATATACTACTGAGGATTTTATGTGACATATTGAAATTCTTAAACACAGTTAATAAATAAATATCTTAACTTAGTTGGTAGAGCGCTATAAACAACATACGCATATAATATACAACCACTCGTCGAAACAGCAACAATACTCATTCAACATCATAATAATGAAACATGTTTAGTACATAATTATATTTAATGAAAATATTACGTAAATGCTAAGCCAAAACAACAGCCTCTCTAGAAGCTTTAAAGGCACAAACTTCATAAGATACAGAGCTGACATAGTTTCGCTGTTAATTAATTACTCTTTGGAAACAATGATACATTTAACTATTTATTAATGTGTATAAAACTATTATTAACATTACAAAGATACAATTCCTTAGTGGTTGACAACCTGCAAATGAAAAGATAACTATTAGTGAATTTATAGAGCAGAGAGTATGAGGGCTGGATAATTATTGAGAATAATTTCATGAATTTACTGTAGAAAATATATAATAAAGTTTTATATCAAACTTTTAACCATGCTTGATCTTTTAACGCAGGATGGAGGTAATGCCTACCTTAGAACTATTAAAATATCCTTATTTATTTAGAACCATGATTAAAAACAAGTAATTCAAAACCTATCACATGACCTATCTTTCATATCATCAGAAAGTGTAAGATTCTTTTTTAAATATAATGTTATGGTACACATTTGTTATCTGAGTTTTCCTGAAATATAGATAAATAAAAAATATAATCAAAACACCGGCGATTAAGATTTTATCTATTGATAAAGCATTGACATACTATACATTAATCTTCATGACTTTCAAGAATTAATTAAAATTATATTGTGTTTTTTTGTGTTAAAATAGTGATGAAGCCAGGGGCGGATCTACCAAAGACTTTTGAACTGCAGCCCAGGGCCCCGCGAATACAGGGAGCCTCCAAACGAACCGAAACCAAAATAAGATATTGTCAATAATAAAAACTATCTAGAATTCAAAAAAATCCGATGGTAAGGTTGACAACATTACAATCAATCAACTCATGTGCGCATCTGTCAAAAGGATCAGGATCTTAAAACTTATATATAAGGACCGAACCTTTCTTTTAATTAACTAAAATTGAAAGTATACAGCATAACTAGACTGACTGCATTTAATAGGCCGTAGGTAAATAGAAAGAATTATAAAACGTGACTTTTTTTATTTTTATTTTATCATTCAAAACTTAATAAATCGAGCTCGTTCGATATTTGATGATTATAATTTGTGAATTGCTACACTACCTTATTTTACATTATGTCTGTTAGAAAATATAAGAGTGGTCCGTAAAAAAGAAAATTACAGTTTCTTCGAGAAAAAATGCGCAAAAATTTAAGCTTTTTTAAAAGCGGAACTTATAAACGCGAATGAAAAAACATAAATCCATTAAAAATCGTAACGAAAACCAAGAACTCAGTAAACGGCGCAGTAAAATTAAAAAAGACACGCTTAACGTTATGGATTTAAATAAAGAAGCCAAACTTATGAAACCTTCAGCAAAAAACAAAATTAATGTATTTGCAAGAAAAAAATCTAGAACACATATATACATGTACATTTTTTTCCTATTTTCTTCCTGTACTTAACATATACCTACATCACTATAGAAAATAGTGTCTTGTCAAAATGGAAATTAGTTAAGTAATTAGTTAGGGCCCCTAAGTAGTATTAGCCCAGGACCCCATAAATCCAAGATCCGCCCCTGGATGAAGTTATAAGCGCAGTTGTAAGTAGCAAGTTTAGAAGTTTATGTATGTATGTATACATAATGTTAAGATACTGCAGTTGTGATAGAAAGATATAGAACACAACGATTTCTATAGATAATATAAATTCAGTGACATGTATTTTGTTGCATACACAAGGACTTTGTTATTAGTATCTCAAACTAAACTGCTCAAGTCACGGTTATCAGTTAGTTATAATGAATGTATTGAACATAGCGGACCGTTTCATTGCTTGTCGACGGTTCTCTTGAGCCACTGTGTAAAGTGTCTCAGCTGCCACACGGCGCGGGCTGATTCCTCCCGCAGACGGGAGTTGTGGACCCGCAGACGACGAACCTGGGACAGACAGACATACAAACATATTGACACATACACATGTGTGTATGTGTCAATATATTTGTGTCCGTGTATGTGTATACACATACACGGACACATACATATACATATACAATGATATCAACTTAATGTCTGTTTTTATATGTAGGATATCAATAAGTTTCTTATGACTTAAGCCATAAAGGTTAATAAAAAAGAATGTAAAAATGTAAAAATTCATTGTCTACAATAATAATTAATCTAGTTGAGAGATGTCTTGATTACTGATAACGAGATTAACGTTTCCTGGATTGGTAATACATTTTGTTTATTTATCTTTAAATTAATAGATAATAACAATAGTTAGGTAGCATTTCAACATTTACTAATTCATCTATCTGGTGGGTAAATAATAACTCATTAACCTTAGTACACGTATATTGACGGCCAAAATTATCATTTAAACTATGATTGCTTTCATAGAAAATATAGCAATTTATCAAAATTAAAACAAATGAGTATACTATAAGATATTGTCCTAGGATCTCTCAACTATGGTATCATCTTTGTATATATAAAAATTTCGTGTCACGTGTTTGTCCGCGATGGACTCCGAAACTGTTAAACCGATTTCAAATTTGATTTGCATTCCTTGTGCATTTCGATCCAACTTGAAAGATAGGATAGCTTACATCTCAATTTATAGTCACAATATTATTTTATTGCAAATTATTTGTCTATTGAAGAAAATTATTTGTCATTATTACAATTATCTCTTGACTGAGTTAAGTATTCTATTGAATATATTCCATCTATTCATTGCTATGTAAAAAATACAAACGTCATATATGAGCGACTATTTAATACATAATCGCATAACCACCATGTGTTTCTGAGGCTAAGGTATAACCTAAATTTATATATTATAAAAACGTTACAGATATTTCTTGATTATAGGGCGATACGAAGTTCGCCGGGTTTTCTAGTATCATATAAAAGTCAACGTTCTTCGTACAATAGACCGCGTGACGTCATCGTGTGACGTCATCACTCTGTGCTCAATGAATACCTCCTCCTCGAGGTGATGCCTGTGTCTCTGCGCGGAGGCTGCGTCCGCCTCCAAGGCCACGACCCTCGCCGCCAGACCACAAACACATCCGCTCCCGCTAACACCGACGACACTCGTACTAGTCACGCTGTCCGATGGCTCGCTGCTCTGGAAACAATTTGTGGCATTCTATAATCATAATATTTCAAACTTGGTTCACTTATGAGGGAGACAAAGCTAGTAGCGTGTATGTATGTGTCATGGAATACAATTAGTTTGAAAAGGATTGGTCTATAAAGGGTTATGAAAGAAATATATATAAAAATTGAAATTTCATTGTTAGTATTATACAAAAATATATGTTTATTTGAGTTGTAGATTAGTTTGTAATTACAGTCCAGACCGCGAAGTGTTTTAGTTAATCATTATATTTTAAGCTCGAGAGTTTTTGTCATATATTTAGTTCATTTATAACTTACGGGTATTTCAGGCCACGTGTCTAGAGCCACTTCGCTTGTTTCTGACGGTACGTCCGCGTTATCCATCGATGGATATTGATGTTCCTCACAAATCTATATGAAAACAATAAGTCATTTATAATTTACGTTCCATTCATCCATTTATATTCATATACTTATTTTCACACAATTTTTGCCTCTATAGATTAATTAAGATGCCACAGTATTTTGGTTTATTTTTTTATTTTTCTATAACTATCGGAAGTTATTTCTACAACACGATAAAAATATAATGACGTAAAAGATATCCAATATAAAACAATACTTTTGTAGCTTCCTGTACATTTAAATGTAATCTTTATCATGTACGATACATAAGGTTGGTTTTAAAAGTGTATAAATAGTATGTGTAGTATGGACAGGTATGTTTATAATTACAAAAATATAGATTATATTGTTTCTATAAAACTTGTTGTAACCTGCAACATAGCTCTGGTAGCAGTATGAACTAAGGCGGCCCAGTCCAACGCGGCGGCGTCTGGGAGTGGCAGGGGTGCTGAATTGGTGGTAGACATACTGTTGTTTGTAGACATACTGTTGTTTGTGGAAGACATACTGTTGGTGTTGTTTGTGTTTGCGACACCACCACTGCCACTGCGATTGTTCTCACCGAGCTCGGCATCCATTATACACATCAATTCCTCCTTCATATGTAAGGCAAATAATATTAACTTATTGGGATGAGTGCTATAATTGATGTTTATTGTAAGAAATTTCATTATGACATGATTATTATGAACAATTATATTAACGTTCCACTTAATTAAATAAAAATAATGTTGATGTTTATTGTTGCAACAGTTTGTGGCCTGCAATATAAGGTACTGCTATTGAAGCTTTGCTTAACATAAATTGTAAGTACCGTTAGCGAGGAATGTGCAGTGGAACGCGGCCGGCGAGAATGTCTTGGTGAAGCGTCTTCGTGAGACCGACGACGTACGTCAGGGCCCGACGTAGTACTACGACCTGAACCACCTAAAATTACATATTACAATATTATAGAAAATACATTGATGTATAATTTAATTATTATTATTTTCTCTATTTAGTGTCTCAATGTAACGATTATATAACTATAATATTAAGACCCAGATTCACAAATCAGTGTTAAATAAGTAACATCGTGTAAAGGCGTTTGATGCTCCGTTAGATGTATCGAGCGTCCCAACCACGCACAAATATGTCCGTTTAAATGTTTTTTTCTTTCACTTTCCTCTTAGTACAAAATTCAGTTTTGATATATTTTCATCGTAATAATATTAAAAATCACGCTGTAAATTGCCGGGCATTTATTCAAATTAGAATCACAATATTAAAAAAATATATATGTATTATGGGAGGGCATAAGTAATTCGTCAATAAGAAATTTAACGAAAAAGATATTTTTATTATGCTTATTATTACTTTTACTTTTTCTAATATCTAGTATATAATATCAGCAACAAATTATATTTAGAACCATCTTTTCACTCAATGACTGATTTATATAACACACAAAACGTTATAGTTTCCACTTGGTCGTCTTATAACAAGAACGAATAGTTTGGTAGTCGGTCATTTGACATGACGTTTAACAATGCGTTGTTATTTTGTCATTGTGGGACGTAAATATTTTAACAAACATTTATGATTTTGTAGATTGGTTAGTAAATGCTGTGATTAGCTTAAACAAACATTGATTGGTGAAACTGGGTCTAAGTTGTCAAACAGGTTGTTGACTTTCAAAGGGAAAATTTGATCAGGTTTCAATCTACCCTCTGTATTACACTTGTGTTTTTACTGTTTTTGTTCAATAATAATATATAATTATAATGTCACCGGTTCCATATCCTGAGGTATCAGATCTCGGTGGTGACAGTCGTCTTCGTGACGGCTGTTGGCCCCAAGCCTCGCCGCACGAACTTTGGCATTCACAACGCGCGCCCGCAGCGAATGTTAGACGAATCTGAATACAAGGTGTTCTAAGATGTTACAAATACTTTATAAACATAGGTTACTAATTAACAGATATTATATTGGTCTAAGATCCGGATATAAGGCGACCTTCACCGAGATGTTTATTTGATGAAACATATTTTATATTCAATTTAATATGTCAATAACTATATTACATATGGGTTGCCTCATAAATTTTAGTCCAGGATATGATTAATTAACAATTAAAAATAGATTTTTTTTCAAATATTTCACCGGTTTGTTTATTAGATAAATTCCACACCAATCGAAAGTACGGAGCCCATAGAATATGAAAACGTTAGGTTGCCTATTTTTTTTTTTTTTTATTATTCTTTATTGCACAAACAGAGGTGTACAAAGAGCGGACTTAACGCTATTACAGCATTTTCTGCCAGCCAACCCAGAATAGTATAGGATAGAAGTATGTAGGGTGTGCACAGAAGTTAAAGAAACATTAAAAATATATACATGATATAAAATACATACATATACATATACATAATATACATAAATATGCACAAACAAATACATATACAAGTACATAAATATTTAACATATATACACAAATATATACATATACAGGGTGACTGGTGAATTACTATCAATATTTAAGGAGCATACTCGGTACATGATTCTCATTCGAATTATGTAAAAAAAATAGGTACTTAATTTTTGACCAAATTTCCGTATAAATAAATAAAGTTTGGACACGTACTCAGCCTTGCCGGCGCCAGTGTGTCGCTACTCCCCAACCCCCGCCCCGTGGCTAGCGGGCCATTAGTCGGCTATTAGTCGGGCGAGCGCCGCCGTAAGGTCCGTACGTTCGTCTTCCCGCGCGCGCGCATAGCGATCGATCTTACGCGTATACCTAATAATAATCTGTCGTGTGTGCGTGTGACCCGTTATTACTTATTAGTAATTAAATATGGCTTTTCAATACACAAATGCAGAATACTTGGACATGGTTCATGCGTATGCGCGTGCAAATGAAAGCTTGCCGGGCGCAATCAATTTGTACCGGGAGATGTTCCCCAATCTTGGAGTACCTACGGCCAGCGTCATCTTAAACGCTAATCAAAGATTACGAGACTTCGGACAGTTCCGTGTTCCAACACATGCCCAAGGAAACGTCTTGTGTATGCTACAGAGTATGTCAACAGAGAGGAGTTGAAATTAAAAATCAATAGTGATTTCGAAACTATTAAAAGTGACCCATTTGTATTAAATCGTGTGAAAGACAATATGTGTAAACGTGCCGAACTGTGTATCACACGAGAAGGAGCTCACTTTGAACATTTGTTAAGATTAGTGTAGTTATGTAGGTAAATAGGTAGTTTAATGATTGACAATTGTTGTAAATAAGTATGATTCCATTTTTAAATACGCCGGAAATACCAAGATAGGTAAACAGTTCATATTATTTTTTGTGTCAAGGTCACACCATTTACCTAGTCAATAAATTGGTTGCTTAAACGAAAGAAATATCTTGGTATTTTTGCCTGTCCTAAGCCAGGATTAAAGTATGAAGGGAAATGGATCATTTTCGTTTATCTACGGTCTAACACGCGGCGGCGCGCGGCGTTTGGATGTAGGTAAACTACCGCGCGATAACTACATATACCTACGTACAGAACTGTTTTGTGTCGATAACGCAGCTAGGGTATCCACGCGATCCGTAATTAATTACATAACTTTTGGTTAACTTTACTTAGAAGTTTATTAATGTTTATGTTATATTAATTTTTATTTTGTCATATATGATCGTCAACTACCACGTCCTTAACTATTGATAGTAATTCACCAGTCACCCTGTATATATGAATCCAATAATGACAATAGTACAGAAGAAAAGATATTCTTCTCCAGTCACAACTCTCGGGTTGCCAGGGATAAACAGGTACATCGATAGTAGCATTTTGCACCGGTCTGATAATTTAATCAAATTTAAATGAAAATAAAGATTATTTAATTATGAACACGGTGAAATAGGGTTGCCTGCGAAAAATCGGTCCTAAATTAGGGTTGTCGAATTTTAAAAAGTAAAATATTGCCGCGAGTGAATATGTACGACTGAGAGGTCCCAAGCATTTTTATGAAAAATTACTCTGCTAAAGAAGACAATGAGCAGTTTCAAAAAAAAATCAAAGGCTTTGACTCTAACTCCATACCTCCGTGCTGGATATCATTAACGCAGAAAATTTTACGAACTATTTTCGTAAATTCATTGTGGCTGAATGCAACAGATCCAATATGCATCAAACTTGAACCTGAGAGCTGCGGTTGGTACTTGATGAATATTTAAAACCACGAGGATTCATTGGGGATCATACACCTTTAAGAATAGATGATATTGTCGAAAGAACCGAAACAGAGAGTGATGAAGAAGAAGGTGCAGATGTCGAAGATCTCAGTTTCATGTCCGATGACTCAGAAGCTGAATAATTTAAAAATATTTATGTATTTATACTTTTTTATAATAAACAGATATTCATTTTTAATTGTTTTTCATGTTTTTTCGAATAAAAAAAATTACTCTAAATTAGTATTACATATGTATTGTTATAACCTTCTTATTTACTATACAACGTGTAACGTAATTAACGCACACCCTCAAATACCCCAATGCGTATATAATAATATAAACGCAATGCATACACCAAATATTATTTATATGTGGGTTTGCATTTTTTATTTGTGAAATTAGTTATCCCAATTTCGTGCAAATAATATGGTTCGCTATTCATCGACACTCTGTACTCGCCGCGCCCGCGCCCCTCTCTCCGAGTGCCGTCCGACAATAATAAGAAGTAGGTAACAATAAGTACACGAAATAACTACATACATTATGATTTTTCTTTCCATCACACTTTTCAAGCTTTAGATTGTTGACATTGAATTTTCTTTTTAATGTGAAGCCAATATTTTATAATTACTGATTTGTTAAATTAAATTTGTAAATAAGAATTATTAAACAGCTGATAACGCGTGATTTGAATAGACACCACAATATCTACGACAAAGTTAAACACAGTCGGCCTGTTTAAATGGTGTGTATCAAAATATTTACAATAATTTAAAGATCATAAACAAACTTACAGTTTAATTTGCACTCGCACGGCGTTGTCGTTTTAAAACATTTTCAAAATATTCACCGCCTTGTTTAATGCACTTTAATGACCGTTTTCGCAATTGTGGTTTTATTTTAGATAATACTGCAATGTCACTTTTCACTTTTACAAAGGCGGTTATTATCTTATTTTTTAGTTCCTCGGCACTTGTTATCTCTGTGTTATAAACTAGCGATTTAATTCGTTATTCGCCCCCACAAAAAAAAGTCGAGTCGCGTCAAATCAGCTGATCTAGGAGGTCAAGGGACACGTGCGTAGGTACTTGATGTATTGAATGTTAGTGTACCGAAACGACACAGCGAAATACGCGACTGAGATTTTATTTGCACTTTACACTTGACCTCTTTTTGAAAAGGTGGACGCGGCGTGACTAACTTACCCAAAACTCATTTTGTTGACTTCGATGTTTAGTTATTATTACTCTGATTCCCGGAATTATGCCTGCCGTCTCGCTCTATTGTAATGTTATTAAACCGAAGAAAGAAGGAGAAAGTAATAATTTTTGTATTACGCGGCTTTCTTTTATGCACTGTAGTGACCTTGCTGTGTGCCGGTTGTCGCTATGGTGTTGTGTGCGTAGTTATTAATAAATACTATTTTAGCCTTGAAATAAGTATCAGTTTTCTTTAATTGAATGATGATTACTAATTAAATATTTCATTTTAAAAATCTTAATACCCTGACTTACGATCCATTTTCGTTTCCATTAATTTTCGTTTCTATGAAGTGTTTAGATAACTCTGTGTAGGGTGACTATAATTTACTTAGTTCTATCTAAATTTGAGAAAAAAAATGACCTACATAAAAAACTATCAAAATCGATCCAGTATCCGATTCTGATCAAACTACTTTCAGGGTGTGCGTTAATTATGTTACACGTTGTATATGTATATATATATACAGGGTGACTGGTGAATTACTATCAATATTTAAGGAGAATACTCCGTACATGATTCTCATTCGAATTATGTAAAAAAAATAGGCACTTAATTTTTGACAAAATTTCCGTATAAATAAGTAAAGTGTTGACAGGTTCCAAGTGTTCAAGTGTGGACGCGTGCGGCGGCGTGATGATACAACACCACGCCGCGACACGCGTATGTGTGAGTGTGTGTGTATACCTAATCTGTAGGGTGTTCACACGATGCGTAATTAATTACATAACTTTTGGTTAACTTTACTTAGAAGTTTATTAATATTTATGTTATATTAATTTTTATTTTGTCATATATGATCGTCAAATATCACGTCCTCAAATATCGATAGTAATTCACCAGTCACCCTGTATATACTTTAATGTCACATTAAATATATACACATAAATAATTAATTAAATTAATATTAAAGAACTATTCTTCTATTTTTAATATAATAATAATACATTACTCAGAAATGATACACAGCATATACACGTCTATCGCTATCCTTGTCAGTTGCACTGACAAATAGCATACACACTCTCTTACAGCATAAGCTCTGTCCTCTTCTAACGCACGGAACAGTTGCTTGGGACCTCTCAGTCGTACATATTCACTCGCGGCAATATTTTACTTTTTAAAATTCAACAACCCTAATTTAGGACCGATTTTTCGCAGGCAACCCTATTTCACCGTGTTCATAATTAAATAATCTTTATTTTCATTTAAATTTGATTAAATTATCAGACCGGTGCAAAATGCTACTATCGATGTACCTGTTTATCCCTGGCAACCCGAGAGTTGTGACTGGAAAAGAATAGGCAACCTAACGTTTTCATATTCTATGGGCTCCGTACTTTCGATTGGTGTGGAATTTATCTAATAAACAAACCGGTGAAATATTTGAAAAAAAATCTATTTTTAATTAATCATATCCTGGACTAAAATTTATGAGGCAACCCATATGTAATATAGTTATTGACATATTAAATTGAATATAAAATATGTTTCATCAAATAAACATCTCGGTGAAGGTCGCTTATATCGGGATCCTCTACTATATGAACATAGCTAGGTAGGAACAAGTTTTTTAATTGTGAAAAATTTAATATTTGTGTAGCTTTTCACAAATATATTGAATCATTGGATACGTAATAAGTATGAGTTTCTAGTTTATTTATTTGCAATCCTACTTTGATATTGTCGTATGCGATAAATATAATACAAAAAAATATACGGTTGAGAATGTATAGAAGTATTAATCAGATACGTCTTTTCACAATCTGTTGTTTCAAGTGGCGTCCTCCGTGCCGTACTAATTATAAACTATAATCCTTACAATTCTTTTAATGACTAATTGTATTTAATAATAATACTGAACCATTATTTTGTAATGGCAACAATTCAGTATCATCTTTTATTTAAAAAGTCTGAAAATGTGCTTTAAACACTGTATAGGCTTTTTGAAAATTAAATGACTTAAAATTATCATAAAGAATAAGTGAATAATGTATGTAGTTTTGATAAATCTATGAAAATTTTCATATCACTATATATGTACTAATAAATATATTATATACAATAAGGTTACATACAGTAGGAACATGTTAACTAACAGGGGGCGTTCCCGTTGTTCCGCAAAAATATAGCATCCATACATGGGAAAAAATGCTACCAATCGAAAACATTATTTTTTATTATTTAAAAAAAAAAATCAATAAAAATGTTAGATTGACATGTAAAATAAACACTCCGTACACGTATGCTTGAAGAACGGCATCATCGGATTTTTATTTATGAATGACGATTGATCGATTGATCTACGATATTAAAATGTCAACCCGACCCCTACCCCCGAACGTCCGCATAATTTTATTCATTATAAAAGGAGCCGCTCGGCATCGTGCGTATTGCAACGTGGCTAGTTTGGGCAATGCTACTACGCTAGATACCTACCTACTATTCCGTGCTACTATTTTGATTTTGCACAGGAGGTTTCAAATTTATTGTGAATTAATTTTTTTTAATTCAGATTATTTTATGCTTATTTTTCCATGCTGATATATTTATTTTAATCTATTCGTGATATATATTAACGAGTTCAAGAGAACACCCTCTGTTACATAGCATACTGTATTAATAAAATTATGTATAAATCTGATGTGAATTAGCGGATTTGTGGTAGTATATAGCGGGTAGTATGTACTAACAGTGACTGGGTCCGATGTTTTCAGCAGGTCCACGAGATGTTCGTGGGGCAGCGCTACGACAGCCGCGCGGCACACTTCAAGCAGTCGGGCTCCGCGACGTACGCCTGCACGGGAGGCCGGGCCTCCGCCCTCCACGGCTGTTACCACACCGTCCGCTTGGACATGGAAACCTGCTCAACATTACATTCATTTATCCTATTTGTCAATGCTGACAGAATTTGATTTGCAGCACATAAAATATACTGAAATACAATCCAGAAAAAAATATAATAATTATATCATACAACATCCTAACCAATTTGGTTTTATCATACTCTAAGCTTGTTCCAAAATTTATAGTACATGTTAATTTTAACTTCAATTTATTTATGTCTATTAAATCCATATTTTATTAGTGTACCATCTACTACTAATGTATAAATATAATAGAAACTACTTTTCGTGTGACATACGTAGAGAAACGTCCTCGTAGAAGGACTATTACTGCAATAAATGTCGAAGGTCCAAATAGATTTATACAAACCTATTTATCTACCCTTGGGTAATTCCGCGATTCTACATTGTAAACAGATTATCAGAAGAACGTTCGACTTGAAATATTTTCCATATTAACGACTTTTATGGTAATTTTTCCAAAATTAGTAATAAATTAAACACTAAATAATTATCTAGTGATAGTAACGCGGATTCGCACCATCCCCGACGATATGTATATGTTTGCTCGTGTCAGTAGTATCATATTAACCTAGTTGCGGCGCGCTGCCCCTCTCCAGCGTGAGTTCTGACAGCGCGTGTGCGTGTTGAGGAGCCACGCTGGCCACACGACGTAGGAGAGACTCGCTGCATGACACACGGACACTCTCGCCGCGGTGATAGTAGATACGGACCCACGGACCGCTCACCACCCACCCTGGAATATACATGTCATATATGAGTTTGTATGTGTGTTTGTTGATTAATAGAAAACTTAATGAGATCTAAGATTTTCGCAGGTTTTATTCATTTAAATGAAATTTGTTTTTTCGAATTATTCTATGCGTTTACCTTTACGTTTCGGCTACTTTACCGTGATCACGGTTGCTGTAAAATGGCCAAAACGTCGGGAGTATGTAGTTTTTTGCAAAAATTAAGTCGAGTAGTATAATCAGATAAATATTAGTTTCATTTAATAGAAAACTTCCGTAAAACTGATATAAAAGCTGTTAATATACCAGATATGAAGGAATAGAGGTAGAGGTGAGGGAGATAACTAAGCTTTTAATACTACCAGTATTTCAGCTACATACAAAATTATCAATTAGTGATTTTTTTTTGTTTATATTCCAATTATTGTATAATTTACATTTTTTTCTCATTTATTCGTTAAATATTTTATTACTTGATTTTTTGATGTCGGGATAAATTATTGTAAATAAACATTTAATCATTTCGTGTATGAAATTAAAAAAAAGGATAATTTATAAGTCTAACTATTAACAAATCTCACATAATATAACTACGACTGTTTTTATTAAATCGTAAAAAATAGAACTATTAATATTACATGAATGGCCATGTATGATACGAACCCAGCAATGTATTAGTCGGCATTACAAGGACTATCTGTCTTGAACTTTCTTCAACTAAAACAATAGTATCAGCTGAAACACCCATAATACAGTCTAATATTGAGCCACCAGCTCCCTCATCCTGGACTTGTACCTGAAGCATTCATAAATTAACATATTATTTTTTGGAAAATTATATTTAATATAAATATAAAGATAAAAATAAAAATCTGTATCGTATTTTAGAATGTAAATTGTATTAATTATTGATATAACAGACAACTTTTAACCTTTGCTTTGGCTTTTATACATAATTGAAATTTCGTTTATATTTTCGCTTACAATTCTGAAATTAAATAGATGATTGAAATTTGTTATGAAGAACTTTGAAAATATTAAAGAATGAACTCGAGAAGTCATAAGTAAGACTAATAAATAAAAGTATTTTTATTTTAAATGTACTAACATGGTAACACAGGGCTCCTCTCACTAACACATCGTTAGCGCAATCATCGACACGCGGTATTATGGTATTGTTGTTAGAGTTACTGCCGCCCTTCATCAGGAGAGATGAAAATATTGCTGAAACAATAATACGAAATTATAAAAAGGGTAATTTATATTATATTATTTATTTAATTTATTTAAAAGTTACATCAACATCACACATATTCAGCACACATAAACAACAGATAAAATTGATAAAATCTAGGACCTGATATGAGTGACAATTACAGGTGTACACAACATTCACAAAAAGAAAAAAAACTTATTGTCTAACTGTTGAATTTAAGTGATAACTAAATAACTATTAAAGAAAAAATCTTAAGAACCAGTATACAAAACTACAAGAAAAAGAAAAGATATATATATATATATATATATATATATATATATATATATATATATATATATATATATATATATATATATATATATTTCATTGTTAAATCTGGGTAAGGCATCAGAAAATACGTCCAAATGCGGGATCTTAGAACATATTTGTACTCAGAGCAAAGTCTATTCATAGGACAGTGTTTGCCGATATTGGTGCGAGAGACCGCTGTATAAAATATTTTATATATAGGCTTTCTAGGTCTAACGGTTACTTAGATGTTAACATACGACAGAAGGTGCTCACTTTTGACTACCCTGTTAATAATTTTATATAAAAGTATTAAGTCATGTATTTGCCGACGTTTAGAATAGGTTTCCATTTTAAAGAAATTTAAAAGCGTGTCATATGGTGTTCTATGAGATATTCCACTACAATTAAAAGCAAGAGATCTGGTAAATGCACATTGTATGTTTTCTATTCTCTGTGATTGGACTGTATATGTGGGGTTCCATACTTAAGGTTATCTAAGCTTATTTAATATATATTCCTCTTACAGAATTTCTGTCCGCTCTCAACTGTAGTTGTTGTTATGTAATTCTTAGACAGATCTTTCAGGTACTCTTGTCTGGTCCGGGTCGCCATTGTACTAAACTTCGGTGATTGTATCGCAGCGTTCTCTCCATTTATAACCTGGAAGGCAATATTAGTTAATTATTATTTCATATATTATATCAACATGTTGTCAGTATTTTGCTAGAATGTACTGGAGAGTCTCGTATTTTAACTATGGTAAAGTAGGTATTACAATATTATTACTTTCAACAGGCATCATAACACACTATAATTAGATTTTGCTTCAGAGGAACAATAAATTTTTGGGAAATAGATGGACATACATAAAAATATGCTTATAAATGAACACAAGCTCATAAGCTTGATTGAATTCATAAATTGATTATAAATAAGTTTTCACTTACTTTACTTAAAAGTAAATCCGTGAAGGCTTCACCCTTCGGATACACGGCTCCATCTTTAATCGGTGGACCAAATAAAGGCACTTCTTTGGCACGACTTACGGCTATACTATAATGTGTGTTCTCTGTACAGGGGTCAATGACCCTCACAACCACAAAAACATGCTGAAACTGAGATCTTATATTCCGTGGTGTGAAGGGCGCCGCTCCGGGTTCTTGGAAGACAATGGTCACGATGTCGTTGCCGATGTGTCGCTTCCGTAACAACTGTTGTCTGTTGTTTGGAGTGTACGGAAGCATTGTTGACACATGGAACATGATCTCACAGCCCTGGTATGTGGTGTACACCGAGTACAGGCCAGTTGAATCCGTTTTGTTGTCTAGACCGGCTTTATATTTATCGAAGTCCTTTAACCTGACCGTCTGTCCCAACATCTGCAGGAATTCTACGAAAGCCGGACCCGCTTCTTGATTGTTATACATCTCTTCCTCAGTGGACTGGCCACTCTTGCAGTACATAACACCGACTTTGTAGTGTCTTGTTACGCGTTGCTCGTCCAATCTCAACAACTGTTCCTCTGCACCGCCATTCGTTATTCCAAGTCTACAAACAAACCAAAATATATATGTACTACATATATGTACTATAAATTTAATTGTTGATCATATTTTCATCATTATTTTGTTTTAATAATTATATGATATACAGGGTGACTGGTGAATTACTATCGATATTTGAGGACGTGATATTTGACGATCTTATATGACAAAATAAAAATTAATATAACATAAATATTAATAAACTTCTACGTAAAGTTAACCAAAAGTTATGTAATTAATTACGCATCGTGTGAACACCCTACAGATTAGGTATACACACACCCACACACACACACGCGTCGGCGGCGTGGTGTTGTATCAGCACGCCGCCGCACGCGTCCACACTTGGAACACTTGGAACGTGTCAACACTTTATTTATTTATACGGAAATTTTGTCAAAAATTAAGTGCCTATTTTTTTTACATAATTCGAATGAGAATCATGTACCGAGTATTCTCCTTAAATATTGATAGTAATTCACCAGTCACCCTGTATATCTTTTTGTGCTATACCTCAAACAACTAAGCTGTAATTCCGGTGCAATGTAATCCAATACTTCTTTAGTGTTGTATGTAGCTGTATTGTTGCTAGGTTTGACAGTGGGTAAGGCGTCCTCTAGTATGGAGCCACGTAATGTTAGTAGTTCTGAGGTTCGTACAATGAGCCGGTACTGCCAGGCCAGTTGAGAGGCCGGGGCTGAAGCATCTCCATTACCACGACGAAGTTCTACACGTTCTTTCTTTATAGATATTGCTACCGGACCAAGATTCTCGTCCATACCGAACCAATTCTGATGTGCTGTAAATTTTGCATAAAGTTATTACCATTAACATTAGATATTTTCTCAAATCGTTCGTTTCCATTTAATATCACGTGGAATATTAAGATTTATTTAGACCCCATTTTCATATGAATATAACATTAATGATCTATTTATATATAAAAGAAATTAATGTTAGTTACACTGTTTATAACTCAAGAAGAGCTGTACGAATTTGGCTGAAAATTTAATGGGGAGATAGCTTAGAATCCGGAGAGGATATAGGATATTTAATTAAGTGCCATCGAAAAAGTAAAAAACATTGAGTAAAATCCAATACCTGGTTATTTACGGTCTCTAGGGCTGAACAAAGTTCGCCAGTTCATCTATATATTACTAATTCTGAAATTTACCTAGAAAGCGCGTGCCAAAGACTAGTATAAGATAATTTAAGACCTTATATGGACTTACGGTGTCTATAAAAATAATTCCTGTAGTACAAAGCCCCCTGATCCTGGCTCTCGATAGGAAGAGGCGAGCTTGTTCTAACGAATGGGCATCCGTTCCTCCAATGTGACTGACCGGGCGGAAACTCCAACACGGAAAATCCGTAAGACGCCTTAGGTCGATGCCACCCACCAAATTGACCTGTTATAGCACCTCGAGCTGTCCGGGAACACAGGGATATGCACCTTTCTTCCTCGCCTAGAAATCAGTTAAACAAGTACATATAAATATTTTTTGTCATACGGCATACCAATATACCTACATATTATTACCACTATCAAACAGTTATGGATGTGAAAGAAACCGATACATTTTTTATTTCTAGCAGTCTAATGAAGTATTATGATAAGTTTAATTTTCATTGCATATTTAAGTAATTATATAGAAAGAGTAATGAATTTAAGCCAGTGGTGGCTCAGTGGTTAAAGGGCCCGCCTCTCGTCGTCGAGGGCGCGGGTTCGATCCTGGCCCGGGCAAGTACCAATGTGATTTTTCCGAATCATATGTACTTTCTAAGAATATTTAGACATCACTGATTAATGTTGATTCCCAAAAAAAAAGAGGGTTGATGACAGGCAGGCGGCCGGTCGTAAAAACAAATAGCCAAAAACTATTCAAACTTGTAAGGCAGACCCTGGCTATAGCTGGGAAATTGCCAGGTAGAAGAAGAAGAAGTAATGAATGTGACTTTTTAGACAATACTTCATAAATTATGGCATCAACTAAAAGTATAAATATTTTTCTACCTCTTATCAGTAATCATAAATAGCAAGCAAAATAAAATAGTACATAAATTAATATTTCACAAGTCATCAGATGCAAGCTCTCAGTTTAACCCTTGTTACATACTTAATGCATTAGTCACTAACCAGTCCAATCACACAAGTTCTTAGCTGAAATCTTTATAGTTGGTTAATTTGATCACTTACAAACTACGTTTTAAAATAGTCCTATACATACATATTTTTTATATACATGAAATTGTCTTAAATCAATAATATATGTATATTTATCCTTATTTGATTAGAAATCTTTAAATTACCAAATAATTATTAAAATTTATCTATTTGTTGTATATGATTATAATAATTAAGCTCTGATATAAAAACTGTATGCAAAATGATTAAAGTATAGCTTGTAGGATATTATCATGATATAAATGTGTAATTATTATGAAATAAATAACAATTTTTATTTGAATGGAAAATCCATTGGCACATATGGGAATTGAATTTCTAACTTCAGTAATATTTAGATTTAGTGGTTTTATAAATAAGGATATGACTAATACATTGAGATAAAATTGAAATTTATTCAAAGTAAAATAGTTAAAATTTATATATTACAGCCTCAGAATAAAAATACTATGAATAAAACTATATTTTGGATGTGACTTGCATTTTGTATTTTATATTACATTATTAACCTGAGCTCTATCTTTAAGGTATTGGCATTTCCTTATAGATTTTACAATGTCATGTGTGACTCTTCTGAAATATATACAGAGGGATTTGTGAATGAGCAAGGTCGCTACTAAATTCTAAGAATTTTGTCACTGCTGCAATCAATCATTGTGCAGTACAAGTCTGACCTCATCATTATAACCAAAGTTACAGAAAGATGTATTAGAGACTGTAATTTAAAATGTATTTCTCTTAATCCGGCCCCTGTATAATCCAATAACAACTGTAATCCTACATGATCCATTAATGTTGTATATTTTTTATACTATCTTTGTTAACACATGTTGGAAGTACTAATAACTTGCACTCACTATCACTATTGTTCTAGAAGAGTAGTGTACTATGTAGATTCTGATTGCTTAGATTTGACTAAAAATTATGAATACAGCATTAAGATGATTTAAAATTATTGTTTTTTTTTCAGTGTATGCATTAGTTTATACTAAAGTAAAGTTATTGTATGCTTTTATAAGCTTTATAATAATAAATGAGCTCTGCATTATATTGTTTAATGTATTAACTTTTATATAGATAATGAAATATGAATTGTCCTTCAGAGTGCATATGTATAAAGTGTAGAATCTTATCAATTGATCAGTAATAATTGTATTGGATTACATGTTGTTTTAGTATGAAAAATTAGGGTTTTATAGGGTGTAATAGGCAGTACTCTATTATAATTTGACAAATTTTGAAAGTGTGAAACAACCCTAGAAATGTTTCACAGTTTATCAGGGATCAGCTTTGTAACTACTTTCATCAATTTCCCATTTCCTTTAGATAATGTATGGAAAACTTATTACATAGATAACTTTATAATAAAACAATAATAATGAGTCAGATATTTTTAAATTAAATCATTAAATGTAGAACTTGTTATATAACCAAAACCTAATTATGAATGCTTAACAAGAATTGTAATCATGAAATTTTTTCTTACCTCCAAGTTCATTTCTAAAGAAAGGGCAGCTGTCAATCAATTCATTTGATCGACCATCGCCTGTATCAGGAACAGCATCTTCTCCGGGTGGCAGGCCTCGAGTTGCAAGCAATGATGCAGCAGAGGCCCCTGTTGTTGTGTTCCTACGTCTGCTCAACAACGCCCCACGGATTTCAGCAGCATAGCTCAAGTTTGCCATGAGAGATTGGCAATCATAGTGTGCAAATTGCTTCCTCTTATTAATATCTGCAACTGAGGATATTATGCCGTCTTCTGATCTCGTGCTCACGGGCGCTGCGCCGCCCCAGAGCTTGTTTAACTTGAGACGTGCTTTGGGACTAACACTAGCTCTAGGAGTGGGACCGTCAGCGTGATCGCTTGCTATAACTTCAGCAAAGCGGTCCGTCACACGACTCAGACTCGACGGCTTCTCCGGGACGTTTAAACTATAATTGTGAACCATGGCTGGAAGCCGATCACTGGCTGCGCTTATCACGTCGATTGATCCGTGGCTGCCATATTCACGACGCAAACCATTACCAGTGGGATGTTCTGCGTATATCAAGTCAAGGCTCGAATTACTGCGGTACATAGCATCTCTAATTTCCTTTCTTCGAAGATTATCCGGAGCATACATGGCATTATTTTGACAGCTTATAACGTATTTTCAACACTACGGCGGTATTCGGTTATCCTAAATATTTTTCTTGTCATTCATCATTTAAACTTTCATTGAGATATTGTTCACAGAAGTAGTTAAAAGTTTTTACATACTTTACACTTGTTTAATAATAATTACAGTTAGTCGAAAGTAGAACAAAACTCTGGTAATTAGGAAACGAATAACGTTTAATAAATACCACTCTAAAATCCGATAATTAAATTATAATTGATTAAAAATAATATTACAAACGTAATTTATTAAAAATAAGCACTTTCGATGTATCGGTAGTACATTGAACACATAAAAAAATATTGCAAATGTAGATTGCATTGTACTGCAGGTAGGCAAGTTAATTCACACAGATGATTAAAGTGTAATGTAAAATATTCTTAGTAGTCATTTTTGTTTAATATTATCTGTTTAAGTTATCTTGAAATATAAAGGATAGTTTGTAAAATGACTAATAGTCTAATACGAAAATTGATTGCCATTTTGGGTGTGTTTATATTTATCGGAGACCTAATCAATATCTGCATAAGATTTTAATCAAAGTTTTAGTAATATAAAATACTACACTGCAATAAATCATTGATATCAATAGTAACTATTTACACTCAATGTACACCTCTTGCAATTTTGTACTTTTTCTACCTTTATAAAATTAACATCTTAAAGATTAAAATATTGAAATTCAAATGAATATGTTTTGAATCTGATGGTTACGAGAAATTTATAACTTATATTAAATAATATATTTATAATTTATATTAAATAATATATTGCATAAGGAATAATAAAATATTCGGGATTTTATTATTATTTTGAATAAAAACACATAACATTAATAAAGAACAAAAATGTACATATAATTCTACATACTTAAAACCCAATAGATTAAAAATAGTAGGTACCTATTACGTGATATTTGTCACTCTGACAGATTTGACATTAGTCAGGTTTCAAAAGGGTGTCGATCCGCTAAGCCTCAATATTATAAATTACTCTGTTAATTTCTAACTAATCGAAGTAAGTATTTAAAGTTATGAATGTTATTTAAGTTTATATTGTATAAGCTTATAGCCCCAAACTCCAAAAAAAATGTTTTATACCTGCAAGCTTTTTCGTTTAAAATTATTACATAATCTATGTATTCAGCTTTAAACTTGTATATTAATACATAAAGGTTATATCATGAATAACTTTTATAATTTCTGAATACTTTTTGGAATATTAACTTATCTTTTTTTGATATATATTTTTTATTGAATAACTCGTATTGTATTTTAAAAAACATACGTTTAGAGGTTAACAAATTCTCTTCTGGACTTGATTGTCCGGTCGTTGATACATATGTTAAGAAAAAAATTGTATCGTATTTATAATTTGAAATTATTCCATTCTAGAATGGCTCTTGCAGTCCGAAGTGTATTGAGAACTGTCTCGAGGAGGCTGCAAGCCCGTACTTATGCGGATGCACCCAAAGAGGGAGAAATGGCCTTCACTTTTGCTGCTGGCAATAAAGTAATGTATATTTATATAATAATTTATTGATTATTGATATATACAATTTTAGATGTGACATGGGATCAAGCACACAGTCCTATTAGAAACATTTTAGTGAATATTGGAAGAAAATACCACAAAAACTTCTTTGAATTATAAAGTCAATTTATAAAAAAAAAAACTATTTGCATAGCTTAATTGGTAGTGTTCAATATTGTATCAAGTTTATAGCAATATCTTATTAATTGTTCAAGCAATCAAAAAGTGAAGTTTGTCACATATTTGAATGTAAATATAAAAGTTAGTTTTTAGGAAGCTATGCTTTTTTATCATTTTTAAATCACATAATATCGATATTTCTGTTCTTTTACTTAAACCATGATCCAAATGAATGAATGAATGAAACCATGATCTAAAAGAATCAAAACGTAGGAATTTTGGATATATAAAGTATAAAAAAAAAATAATAGTGTCCAAAAAATTATGTTTCTATTACAAATGTATATTGGAAAATCGTAGATTTCATTATATTATTTGTTATATTTATTTGTTTGACAATAATATTGATTTTAAGAGCCACTCAATATATTTTTGTCATATAGAAAATATTAAAGTTTTCAATCTTTTTGCAATAATACATTATTAATTTCTTATTTAAATACTAAAATTACATCAATACATTTATTTACAGGTGTTCTATGACAAGCAGGTTGTGAAACAGATTGATGTGCCATCATTCAGCGGATCTTTTGGTATTCTACCGAAACATGTTCCCACTTTAGGTAATATATCCTTCAATCACTATAAGAATCTGCTATAATGTTAATCTAAGATATAGTAGATAATCTATTATTGATATAAAACATTAACTAATCTATCAAATTATGGAATATGCTCCCACATGAAATTAGAATGTCACAGTCTTTAAATATATTTAAAAGTCAAGTCAAGCTTCATTATATGTCACTGTGACTACCTACTCCTTTTTTATATTTTTGTATGCATGTAATATGTATGTATGTTTGTATGTATGTTTATGTATTTTACGTTTTTGTATATGTATATGTCATAATATGCACTATCCTCTACACAATTTGTTATCCTCATCAGTTGGGTTGCCTGTAAGAGATTGCTTTAAGTGATAAGGCCGCCCTTGCCTTCAATTTTCTGTATTTATATGTAATGTTTTTTCCTATGTTATTGAGTGCATTAAGGTATATCTCTTCTTCTTCTTCTTTGTTGTAGTTAATTTTATTTCATATTTCCTTTCAGCTGTTCTAAGACCTGGTGTTGTCACCGTACTTGAAAATGACGGAAAACAGAATAAGATATTTGTTTCCTCAGGCACCATCACAGTTAATGATGATTCCTCAGTTCAAGTAAGGCTTGCAATTTCTGTATCTCATTTTATAAATTATTATAAACTATTTTTTAAGTGAAGTAGATTAATCTATTTGACTTTCACAAGGCTTTTTCAACAGATATAAAAGAAATATATATGTTTACTATCTTTTCGCCCGCAACTTCGATCGCGTGGAATTCGGTTATATGGTGTTTCCAAGAGAACCTTAAAAAATCTGGGATAAAAACTATCCTATGTTCTTTCTCAAGGTCAACGCTATCTCTATACCAAATTTCATTAAAACCAGTTCAGTGGTTTAGGCGTGAAAGCGTAATAGGCAGACAGTCAGAGTTACTTTCGCATTTATAATATTAATAGGGATGACTAGTTAAATTATAATGAATTTAAGATCAAAAAGAAGTATTCCTATGCTTTGAAAATTAGCTCTGAATTAAGACAAGTTTATACTTCAGTAATTAAGAGTCAATTAGTAATTAATAATTGCTCAAAACATAGGAATGAATATAGTAAGTTAAGAATATTTATAGTTTTTCATAGATCCAAGGTCTTTGTATGTTTATTAAATTTTTGATTTAGATATTCATAAGGGCAACTTATTTGTGAGTTTTCAGAGAAACAAGTTTGATTATGGATTATTGTATTAAGTAATTATTTAGTTAATATGTAAGTTTTATGTGTGGTTGTTGGAAATAAGTATGGCTAAAATAAAACATTTCTTGATGCCATGTTGTTCCATTTTGTGAAAGAATCCTTTAAATATTCAGTTTTTGAATCATGGCAGAAATTTAATAATTACTATAAATATGTAATACTATTATGTAGGTTCGGAAAATGTTTGTAATTTTATTTATTGGTGTGTAATTGCAGGTGCTAGCGGAGGAAGCTCATCCCCTGGAAAGTTTGGACCGTGCTGCGGCTCAAGAGGCGCTCAGCAAGGCACAGTCTGAACTCAACAGTGCTGCTAATGAACAGGTGAAACAAATATATATATATATATATATATATATATATATATATATATATATATATATATATATATACAGCCTTGGCCAAAAGTATTAGGCACCCCAAAAAAAACTTTATAATTATAAATCAAAACAACTTTTACTTTTTAAAGCGATTTATTAATATTAATAACATATTAAAATAAAATAAGAAAACTTAAAATCTATTTGGTCCACCTTTAGATTTAATCACTGCTGCAATTCTATGAGGCATGCTCCAAACAAGTTTAGTGCAGTCATGCCTTGTAATGGCATGCAATTCTTGCACCAATGCATTTTTAATGCCGTTTTCCATGTAATGCTGTACTCTTTGAGTCTCCGCTTCAAAAGACCCCAAAGATGCTCGATTGGGTTAAGATTTGGGAACTGTGCAGGCCAATCCAACAAAACAATGTTGTTGTCAATAAACCAGCGCATTTTATTCGCTGATTTATGACAAGGTGCATTGCCTTGTTGGAATATGACTCCCTCTAGGTTGTTGTCGCTGAAAATATTCGTTAACGAAGGCGCAAGCGCAGTCTCAAGTACTTCTATGTACTTTTCACTGTTCATGCGACCTTCGCAAACAAACATTTCGCCAACCCCGTCGGTAGCCATGCACCCCATGATCATTATATTTAATTCGCCGTGCTTCACTGTTGGTACGACGCAATCTGGATGGTATTCCTCACCTACACCTCGCCTCCCGAAGGTCACACCTGGTGTTCCAAATACCTATTAAGGAAAGAAAAAATAAGGTTTTTTAAATGATCATAACCTTCAATATTTAAGGGACATAAGTTAGTCCTCATTATTATTCATAATTAAAAGAATAATTTTAACTTACCTCAAAGTTTGACTCGTATGACCACATCACATTGGACCAATCTTCCTCGGTATAATGTTGGTACCGTAGAGCCCACTCAAGACGTTTTCTTTTGTTTGTCTCTGAAAGCCAAGGCTTCTTCCTAGCTTTACATCCCTTTAGGCCGGTTTCGCCAAGTCTTCGTCTAACTATACGAGCGCTTATTGGCTTTCCAACCTCTTCGGACAAGCCAGCAGCCAGCATTGAAGAAGTTTTCTTCCGATTTTTCATCGATTCGCGTATCAATTTTCTATCCTCGTGCTTCGTAGTGACACGTTTCCTGCCTGTTTTTGGCTTATTATAATAAGTACCAGTCTGAGCAAACCGTTTGATGGCAGATTGTACAGTGCAACGCAAACATTTCACCAACTTGGCTATTTCTTTTTGCAACTTTCCTTCTTCAAATAAAAGTGATTTTCATAGTTAATTTCACTCCTTTCCGGCATTTTTTTAAAGAATTAGATATTAATGTATTTACTTAAACAGAAACAAAGGGTGGTTAACTCTTTAGATGGTAAAATGCTACTGACCAAATATTGACCGATAAGACCGCAAGAAAACATAATACCTTTGCTTTCGGTTACCAGGTGTTTTATGACCTTATGAATATTCTGCTCACCTTTCCAGGTAATGGTTATGATCCCCAAAAAAATTTTATCCAAGAAACGAATTTATTTATTATTAGAAAAGTAAACATTAAATATGTATTTTTAAGGGGTGCCTAATACATTTGGCCAAGGCTGTATATATTCTATGTGAATTTAATGTTTTCTGAAAGTTTTTATTGTATGAAATATGGTAGTGGTGGAGAGTATTCTATACTTGAGTATACATTATCTATCAGAACTTCCATAAACAATATGAGATGGAAATTTGAACTGACCCAACCCTTAATCAGACCTAGTATGGATTATTATCAACCACTTAGGTAATTAGAGTTTTATAGCAATCTTTGTCTTTTTTTTTAATTCATTAAACCCTAATTTATTAGATTACCAATGTTTGTACCTTTTGTATGAAGCTAAACAATTTATATTTGGAAAAACCTTTCTTCAAAGAAAGTGGTAATTTCATGCCCGATACCCATCTGACAGTAGCATAATAAGGTTTCAATTATACAAGAGATGATTTTGAAGTGAAAATACAATTGTAAATTATGAGGCTTTCTATAACAACTATACAGTTCCTAATTAAAAATAGGGATAAGGGAACAAATTATAAAAAGACAAAGAGCTCCTTAACAGGCATAATGAATAATACAACCATTTCTTCTGTGTTAATTTTAATATTTTTTAAAGAACAGAAAAGAAGTATACATTGTATAGGTGAAAATTAAACACTCCATTTTTAGAAATATGTTTTAATGCGGGTATAGATGGGGCCTAATTTAGGTTTAAAGTTCGTTTCTTTTATTATCATAGTATTGTATTTAATAATATTTTATGTTTAATATAAAAGAAACTACGCTTTCTCTGAAGCTTTGTATGGCTTGTGCTAAAAGTTAAATCAATTTCCAGGCCAAAGCGGAGGCTGCTATTGCTGTTGAAGTAGCCGAAGAAATCGTGAAGGCCGTGTCTGCGTAATTTTTGTCAAGTGTTTAAAAGTGTACTAAAAACATGTATTTAATGATAACAGTAAAATAATAAAAGATCATTTCCTTAGTGTATTCTGTTAATTATTTTTCTTTGTCGTATATCGAGGATGTTTGAAATAAAAGTCGAATTCGTAGTTGAAATATGAGTACTTTATTCAACACAAATCAAAAAACACTTTGGTACAAACAGTTAATCGCAATTAGCAATGGGTTTTTGCGTTAATTAAAAAAAAGTATTCTCACAAGCCGCAAAACTTAACTCACCATTAAGCGAAAAACATCAAAAAATTTGGTTCACAAAATCAATCATTTTGAAATGCATTATTTTTTAGCGCTTAACGTGTCGATTATTTTAATTTTCCATTAAATAGCTACATTATAATTTCGAATATCCTTATTTAAAATGTTATTAGAATTTTAACTAGATTAATCCAAAGATTCTAATTGGAAGGTTTTTTAAGAAGAGATCGGTTGCTAGGAAGTCGCGAGGAACCTATCTAGAAGCCTACTTCAAAAGCTTACACAACGATGACACAACATATAAGAAGACATCTAAAAAAGGACACGAATGTCTTAAAACTACACATTGCATACAAGATTATAATATTGATATTGAATAATAAAATCCTTATCATATTTGGGGGTAATAATTGTATTTCAGTTTCAATCCTGAATCAGTTGTTACACTTTAGAGATCGGTACCTTTAGTACGTGTTTTGACTTAACATTTACGGTTCCAATGTTTATCGTTTTTGAAATCGTCAGTGACTTTTCAATATTAGCGAATGAAGCTTTGGAACTGTAGATGTTCAGTAAATCGGTGAAACTTATTGTGTTTTATTACGTATGGATTAAATTGTTACGGTTATTGGGTACTTATTATAATGTATTGAAAGTTTATAATGCATAGTACTTACATAACTAGCTACAGGTTACATAGTTTTTTTTTGTTTAAAGAGTTGATTAAACGCTAATAAGATGCCTTAAATACTAATCTTACCTAAAGAGTTAATGTAAATCAAAATGAAAACATCAAAAATCATTACTAAATAATACCTAGCAATAACATAAATGGTAAAAGCATTTCATGAAAAATAATGTAACATATAAACGGAAGCATTGTCACATATCTTAAATTAGGCAAATATAAATAACGTTTGTGTTAGTCACAATAAAAAAAAATGGGTTAAAAAAATTTAAAATATCACAATATTACATGTTGAGCTTAATTTAAAATTGGAACCTCAATAATATTCCGTCCCAGAATCAAGCACGTTATTGTACTTTATCGCACTTTAAATTAAGCTAAACAAATAAGATCAAAATAAATTTAACGCCATCGGACAAGCGTACGGAGTCGGTTTGCCGGCCGATAAATATTGTCAGGTATTGTTATCACGTCACTTCTAAAGGATATATCAATTTGAATAAACTACCACAACCATAATTTTCCGTTTCACATGGTAACACTACGTTAAGTGACGTGCGGGGGCTACTAAGTAATGGCGGCCATCCAACTCAGTACGCAACGGCACCGATGACTAAACGCATTCATGTAGCACATATGTGCGTTAATGTTTAATGAAAATAACGGAACTGAATATAAAATGGGATGAAAACACACCGTTAAAGTGAATGATGCTTGCGACCACGTTTCTGTGAGGCTGATGCAACTTAACTGCGGAAGCGAAGCGGTATTGAATGCACTAAAATTTAAATTTCGAAGCCTGCCTCAGCAGAAGCGTGGTTTTGGTTTTTAGTGTGGCTTACGGGGTGTTTTAATGTGTAAGGTGTGTCGAGTGTCGGGTGTCGGGTCGGATGTCGTGTCGGGGGTTCGGTTTACAAGTTACACTGCCACAGTATCGTAGGCTGTGAGTCCCCCCCGCCCGTGGACTGCTTGCTGGGGGATTGGGGTGGTTGCTTCTGGTCTGAAATACATAATACAGTCTCTATTAATACTTACATAAAGACAGATAAATAGCATATGGTTATGAATTTTTTTTATGAACTTTATTCATGGGATTAAAGTAATTTTTTATATCACGAATAGAAAATCTAGTGACACAAATTATGGATGGTAAAGGTAATTTACGACAATGATATGAAAATTTATAATTGATGCAGACTTTTGTTTATATACTGCAATGAAAATCGTAATAGATCAAGGATAATAGCCTTGGGGGGATGGTTAGTAAAATTATCGATTAAGCCCCGGCTATTATATTGTCTTTAAGTTTATTCTAAACATATTTTATTCGTGATCCTTTGTCACAAATGGCTATCGATAATTTTATTATGCTATGGTTATATATTCTTACTAAGAAGCTTCATATAGTATGGTTATATGGGTGTTGCAGTATTTACTTTCTCAAAACAAAAATCATATTATTTTGGGTATAGGTGGACTAATGTTACATATATTCCAAAATAAACATAATCCGTAACACGGAATGCCTAAAATATGATTAGCAAAAATAAATAATTTAGTGCAATGGTTTAAAAGTGTTAGCCACATAAGATTATTACAAAAACAAAAATCATTTCAGGCAAAAATTAAACAACATTCAGCAATTGGTTATTCCGTTTTTGACATACATTGACTTACTGTTTCCTGTAGACCATGGATGCAGAACATAACACATGCTTAATACCGGCATAGACTATTCATTTAACTCTATGTGTCCAAGATACTGTGACACAAAATAGCTCACACACAAGGAGACGGTAATTAGTAACTTTAAAAAATATATTATCATATATTAGTTGATATTTATAACTTTGTGCAAAGTGCATTTATCAAAATTGAATTTAAAAATTGTACGTAATCAAGTATATTGATTTTTTTATATAATCTGTATTAATCAGATTAAGGTTTGATATAATCTGTGTCCATGTATTACGGTCTGTTTGTACTGACCTGTCAATGAGTTTCCTCATTTCGTCGCTGTGCATACCATCCTTGACAGTGTGGGCCCTTACTGCAACAACACACAAGTCACGACGCATCTAAACTAGTCACGATACTGGAGCCCGACTGCTACTAATCATTCCTTCCCGACACTCCATACATTTAATATTTTATTTATTATCATTGTGTCACACAGATAATAAATAAACAGATAATAAAATTTTGTTATTTTTTTTTTGTTGCCTTCGAGTGTAGGTCCAGAATATTCAAACATGAACTAGTATCTACAGAACCATTTCAGATTAAATTAAATGTTGTTAACACAATCACGTCTAAGCAGTATCGATTAAGAAATTTATAAAAGAAATTATGATTTCTCCTGTACTTCATCTAAGTACGTGGTAAAATGAATAATGATAACCCTTACCGTCCGTTAAAATTATTTAAGATAATTGTTATTTGAAGTTAATTTATTCGTATTCATTTTACCACGTAGTCGAAGGGTGAAAATAAACATTTATAAGAACATGAAAAATTTTGAAAATAAAGAAAGCCAATTGCTATAGAACTTCTAGAAGCTTAGGACATTTTGTTTTGTTGTAACGGAGAAACGTGCATGCTGTAAGTCACAAGTATTAAAAACATAATAAAAAACTATTTATTCAAATCGCTTTACCGTCTTCTGTTCAGTCGACACCCGCGTGCGCATGGATTGATTTCAGAATAAATTTAGTTTAAGGATAATTTCTTTTCAAACTATATCAATGGTCATATAGCCAGTATTTGATGTTAAAGAGATATTCCTATAAGTTAACAATGATGACGTCATACATAAGACTGAAAGGACATTAAATGACGTCACACCAATATATATATTTCTGAATTCAGTTGGTATGTCTCATACCGGGGTAGTTGCGAGGTTGGTCACATTCAGCCTCGGAGATCTCGTTGGAGTCCTTGCTCTCGTTGAAGGATGATGAGCAGTTGTTGTCGGTGTTGTTGCGGGGTGGCGGTGGTGGGGGCTCGGGGGAGCTGCCGCATTTACGGGTTCCTGGATAATTGACATAAGATAAATATACTTTATTGTACACTGAAACAAAAAAAAATACAAGAAGCAACACAACAAAATAGAAAACACGGTACAAAAGGCGGTCTTATCGCTAAAAGAGCGATCTCTTCCAGACCACCTTTGGATAGAGGACATTGAATACTAAGAAAGGGGTTCGGAGGTGTACACCTTTTAGGTAAATCATATATACACAAACATAACATATCTACATAACATACATTTATACCATTAATACATGTTATATATAACATATAAACACGTGTATAAACATATATAAATATATAATATAAGCAGTTCGAAGTTTTAACAATCTTCTAAGACCACTTTTAGGATAGGAAGATATTTAAAAACGAAAGTTGTTAACATTTTCGAAATGTCATCAAGTTTAACAAGGTTTCTATAGATATAAATCAAAGATTTTGTGTCGAAACCGATACATATCTTCAATCAGGAATTCTGTCAATATAATCTAGTCTTATATCACATTTGAAGAAATTGTTAGATAAATAATTGTAATAGGATTATTGTACTCTATGTTTATTCTTCTTCTACCTGGCAATTTCCCAGCTATAGCCAGGGTACTATGTTTATTGTACTCTATGTTTATTGAAAGGTATATCATACCAATGCTGGGTCGTGATCCATAATGGTCAGAGTATGGGGTGCCGTATGCTCCAGTGTATTGTTCGTCCTCGGGGGCGCAGCACGCGGGTTCATCGTACTCGGGACCGCAGGCGTACATTGGGCGAGAGTAGCGGGCACGCTGTACATAAATATTATGGGTCTATGAAATGTCCGGTTATAGTAAACTCTCTACTAATAATATAAATGCGAAAGTAACTCTGTCTGTCTGTCTATCTGTTACGCTTTCACGCCTAAACCACTGAACTGATTTTAATGAAATTTTGTGCAGAGATAGTTAACCTTGAGAAAGAACATAGGATAGTTTTTATCCCAGACTGTTTAAAGGTTCTCATGGAAACGCGATATAACCGAACTCCACTTGGTCGAAGCTGCGGGCGGAATGCTAGTCACTTATAATTACGCAAATTAGTCCTGTGTAATATGACAACATTGTAATAACAAATTATCTACAAAGTAAGATATTCGACGGCATCAACAATTACGACATTAGCACATATTAATATTAAGTTTTAGCTGTTGATCCTTTAGGCGAACAGATTTTCGAGAAATCTGTAAAATCGACTATTCACAAAACCTATGAAGAGTATTAAAGCAAGATTAATGTTTAATCAAAAATTTTTACGTACTTTACAATGAATGGGACAAAAATACTCTACGTATGAGTTCATACAATATCAGGATGTTCTTATGTAATATTAATTGGATATTCTCACATATTGGTCTTCTTCAGCGCAAGTGGCAGGGTCGTCATACTCGGGGGCGGTGGAGTAAATAGCGCTTTGTCCTCCTTGAGAGTTCTTGCGGGCGTAACGGCTGTTAGCACGGGGCTACAACATAACATGCATCGATATAGATTGCTGCTTAAGTCCCCTTTGTTTTTATATAAACATGTCTTATATAGAAACGAATGTGATTTTATGTTTTGATTCATTATTAATATTTACATACCCTATGCTTAACTACTTTGTTATAATTATAACACACTTATGGCTATATAAAGAACCTACGTGTTCTTTTACTGGGAAAGTTATCAAAGAAAATTAGAAAATATTGTTTTGTCTAAAAATATACGATCAATACAAATACATACATATATGTATATACGAATTACATACGTACGTATTAGATCATTATATATGTATTAATTATATGGATGACTGATGATGATTTTTTTTCTTGTAATTTTGTATATTGGATCTTAAGATTTTTTCTTTAATAGTTATTTAATTATCACTTAAATTCAACAGGTATACAATAAGTTTTATTTTTTCTTTGTGTGAATGTTGTGTACATCTGTAATTGTCACTCATATCAGGTCCTAGATTTTTTTTCTATTTTATCTGTTGTTTATGTGTGCTGAATATGTGTGATGTTGACTGTTGATGTACCTTTTAAATAAATAAAAATAAATGATATTGTAATCATTACCATGCTCTGTGATCCGGCTCGTGAGTGCGCAGGGTGATGTGGGTGAGGATGTGGGTGCGCGAGGGTGCCGGCGTGGGATGGATGATGGTGAGGGAACGCGATCGCCTTGCTTGGGTCCATCTCTTCACGGAAACCTAACAGGTGGAATGTCGCGTAGGGGCAGATCTCGTCTTCCATACCTGAAAAGTCAATTATTATTTAAATACATTTAAATTAATGATGCATAATTGAATTAAAAACCCACACACAAACTTGAAATATCAAACTTGATCAATAATGCCCGTATAATACAATTAACATGTTTGAGAACGCCGTTTAAAAATATTCAAATGTTTCAACTTATTTGAAGTCGACAAAATAAAAAACAAATATAAATAAATAATTTTAGCAAATAAAAGTAATTGATGTTAGTAATAAGCGGGTTTTGGGTGTCAGTAAAACATGCGAGCATTTATACAATATCAACTTACCGTCACATTGTTAGTAAGTCACTCCTTAATTAAACTATCTGGTGGTATCAGTACATTATAAAGCGAGCATTGGAATATATATTAGAAACGAAACGTTAAGAAAATGGTAAATATGGCCCATATCGACAGATTTTATGTCTTCAAATTCATAATATTTTGCCATCAGGTTTCGTTTCTAATAATCTACGTACCTGTAGAGATAGTTTCACCAGAATTCGTCCTTCTCATGCGTCGTATTCTCTCGTAGTGATGTCTGCGAGGGTCCCACGTGGAGTGCGCGCCCACTGAACCATACTACTGTTACACATGCGCTAAGTACGCCCTACACCGACACAATATCTCGCTTTTCTCTTGTTTATTTTGGTCAGTAATTAACTTTTACTTAATTTGAAATATTTCGGCCAGTTTTACATTTAAAGCGAGATATTATGTATTTATGGCACCATACACCATTGATATTTTACAGCATACCGATGTTTTGTAAGCTTTATATTATAAAGACAGAAATAATAATAAAAAAATATAATGTGGACAATAAACGAAAGTGTAAGCACTAAATTCTAAAATTATATAATAAGAATTGGATCAAAATGGTAACATTTATAAAAAAGCTTAAAACAATTAAGACAATAACCAACTTTGGATCAGACTATTAGGTACTAAATTTTACCATGACTACGGGAATAACTTAAGGTGTAAAAAATAGTCTTCACTTACTAACAATCGGGGGAGCATTATTATAAAGACAAAAACCATAAAAAATAAGTTAAAGAAGCTAAAACAACAATTATTTTTAAAATAATAGGGACAGCTGATTCTTTGCTTTCGTGCATAACAAATTGAAGCTAGAAAAATAAGCTTAAAAAATATTCAAAAAAGGAACACCTTCACCTGAATAATACAGTTCCCTTTAAACTTATTAATAAAGGAATAAAGTTGACAATCATATCCAACCTCCTGTAAACCGTTACTGGCAACCACGCCTGCGAGAATCAAAAAAAAAACTTACTAATAACAGCCTGACGCTTGACGCGGTCGCACGTGTTGTAGTTAGAGCCGGGTACAGGGGGCAGTTTGCGGTTGGGAGGCGCGATGTATCCCAATTCATCACGGAGTCCACCTCGTTTGTCAAGAGTACCACCAGCGCCTCCCATAGCTGCTCCGGAAGTATTGTAAACAGCGTCGTCTATGGCAGTACAGAATAATTTTGAAATAAATAATATATATGTCACCACAGCTGGTGCATTTGGTCGAACGTAAGTGAATTCGAAATTCGAACGATGCGGTATTACTTTCTAGTTAGCAATTGATTTGAATCATTTATGTTATAATTTTCTGTTATTTATATAACAGAAGACTTTTTTGTTGTACATATATTTTGTAGGTTTGAAACGTAAAGCAAGCCGATAGCATTTCTTACTGATTTGTTTAAATATATGTAGCAATATTCTAATGAGCTTTACTGAGCGAGCTTTACTTATTCGCATATATACAGCTTTTTATATATCCGGTGTATGGTATACATTTAATCATTTAAAATACTCAATATTACATATACAGGGTGTATGAAAAACTGTGTCAACCCTCTTAACTATGTTATCAGTATCGATAATGTAACACAATAAAACAACTTACATTTACAAACTCTTCAATAAAAATAATAAAATTAAGTATTAAATGATTATTATATGTAGAGTAACAAAATGTTTGTAAGCCCTAGTATAACACGATGACACTCAATGACGTCATCACAGCTGCTGCGCTACTAGTGACGACCTTGAAGTTACTTTCACATTATTGAAAATATCGATATTTAAAAAATCATAGCAATAAATAAATATTTAATATTCATATTATTTCGATACTTATTTTGATATATCAAACATTAATATTATGTTTGATTGTAAAACACAATTTTTAACACAAATAGATTAACGATTTATCCTAATAATACCACATATTATGTAGTTAATTTACCTGAACAAGTTTCAAATTATAACATTTATTATTAATAAAAGCTATTTTAAATGAAATTATTTTAATGTGAAAAGCATAACTGTTTATAGCAATATTGAAAATGTCGATGGAATATTTATCGATATAACTAATTTTTACACTTTCAATTCTCTATTCGAACAACTAACAGAATAGTAATAATAACGCCGGCGGCCCGTCGCCTGCGGTCAATGGTCACGCATGCGCCGTCGATTTAAAACTTATTTAGACTATGCACTGTAACTGACCTCTGCTTGATATTTTTTAAGTTATACTATTTTTTTATAATAAGCTTATACTTATATGTATACATGCCTTCAAGGGTTGACACAGTTTTTCATACACCTGTATAATACGGGGTTTAAATTAAGGAGTATATTCTTCTAAAAGGACTAACGAGTTTGCAAAATCATAAAAAATATGATTCATGGGGCATGCGGTTTGATTATGAACTGTATTGATTGTTTTTGGTACGTGATAAAAATAATAAACAAGCGGTGTCATGCCACCATACATACAGTACTCCTTCTGACCTCGCAGACGATGTGGGGTGTTCCTTCTAGCGAGAGTCAAACAGATAACAACCATCCCCACTATAAACACAACTATGGTGGCCAAGATCGGTACTAATACTTCAGGTTCCAGCCACGCCCTCACCCACGGAGGCAGTTCTTTATCCTCAGCATTACCGGGCAATGGAGCAATAGTTCCTGGAAGTAAATAATTCAGTAACACCACATACCTTTGTGGTGGTGATCCCTCGCCCCTCGTACGACGCAAACGACCACAATCGCAATAATAATGACGAGTATAGCGGCCACTACTGGTACAATCAAGTTAAGGTGGGATAGTATTATCTTCAGAGTTTGTTCCGGGGTCAATGTACCGTCTCCAACTTCGCGTGCCGGTGCTATGGTACCTGAAATGCGGGCCGCCATTATAATAATACGAAATCTTAATATTTTAAAAGTTATATAACACAGGGCTATGCATTTCAGGTACCAATTGCATATTAAATATGATTGAAATTGTATGGTAATAATAGATATTGTAATAGATTAATTATTATAAAATAATATAAATATATATTATATACGTATATATATGTACCTCCGGTCATAGTGAGAGTAGCGAATTCGTATTCGGCGACGTTGAATCCAGCGTTGTTGTGGGCAGTGATCCTAAGTACGTACCAAGTGGCGGGTTCGAGATCTAGAATTAAGGTAGAAGTAGTACATATTAAACACTACTTGAATAGATTATTGCACGGATTATTATAGATATATCTTCATATATAGTTCTTACCAAGTACAACAAAGTTTCCACCAGGTTTAACGGCGTTGGAGATCTGATTCCATTCAGCAGCACCCCTGTAAAAATAAAAATGTAAATAATTTTTATGTTTTATAATTGACTGTCTCAAACACAAATTGTCTTATTCGTATCAAGGTTTCTATTATGTTAGAATATTTAAAGGAAAACAAAGGTAAATATTAAACTCTCCTTAATACAAGTAAATTTTAATGGAATACAATATTACCGTTTTAAGGTATTACTGTATAGCTTAACTAGAATTAAACCATGGATTAATAGAACAGATATTAAGCATCTGTTGAATTTGGATAAACATTCAAACCCTCAAAAAAAGTTATATTAAGTATATACAGGGTGACTGGTGAATTACTATCGATATTTGAGGACGTGATATTTGACGATCATATATGACAAAATAAAAATTAATATAACATAAATATTAATAAACTTCTAAGTAAAGTTAACCAAAAGTTGTGTAATTAATTACGCATCGTATGAACACCCTACAGATTAGGTATACACACACACTCACACATACGCGCGCGGCGGCATGTTGTTGTATCAGCACGCCGTCGCACGCGTCCACACATGGAACAGTTGGAACGTGTACACACGTTATTTATTTTTACGGAAATTTGGTCAAAAATTAAGTACCTATTTTTTTTACATAATTCGAATGAGAATCATGTACTGAGTATGCTCCTTAAATATTGATAGTAATTCACCAGTCACCCTGTATAGGTAAATCATATCTATAATAATATTGTTAGCTCCAAGTAAAATTTTGAGATAATATTTAAAACAAGATTCCAACTCCGAACTATCGTATTCTAAATATGATATTTTGAGGTTGCTAATATTTTCTTTCTATTTTGTATTCTAAATTCAAAATGGAATTCTAAATTCAAAAATCGTATACAAACTTCTTCTTGTTTTCTACGACGAAGTGGCTCATAGGGCAGCCTCCGTCCAGCCATTGTTTCAAGTGTAGAGTAACAGATGAAGATCCCACTTCGATGAAGTCAGCGGCGCGTGGTACGGGAGGCTTGGAGCCGCGAGTACGGGCGATCACCACGTCTGACGCTTCACCGGTTCCAATACTGAGGATAAACATTATTTTGTATTATATGTATTATAGTCTCGGAATAGTTCCTCATATTCGTTTATATATAAGTATGTCAAAATTCCAAAATTACTAATCAAACTATGACTGATGACATATCGAATATATCTAAGATTTTCGCGAGTACTCATTTAAATGAAACTAATATTTTCGGATTTACTACGCGTTTTTTATTTTTGAATATAAACTAAATACTTTCGATTTTCGATTGACGTTTCGGCTACTTTACAGCAACCGTGATCACCGTGATATCGTAAATAAAAAACGCGTAGTAAATCCGAAAATATTAGTTTCATTTAAATATTAAGTATAATTCTAAAGTAATCTTGGATAGACATTTCGTCCATTTTGCTTGATACTTTCTTTTAGACCTTTGGGTCTACTGAGTGAATTTAATTCCATTTTAATTTAATGATATAGAAAAATTATTTACCCGTTGTAAGCTGTAACGTAGAGCTGATATCTGGATCCGCAGAAGAGATTTTCCAAAGTGTAGGTGTCAGTATTGCTTGGAATCTAAACGTTAAATATAATAAGTCACTGTTAACCAATTTTTATATGTACGTTCATTAAATTCGGAAGAAAATTATTTGTATCTTGGGCTAATCAATATTTAATAAAAACATTTTAATACATTCCCAAAGAGGGTTGATGTCAGGCAGGCGGCGGTCGTTAAAACAATTAGCCAAAACTATTCACAACATGTAAGGCAGACCCTGCGTAAAGCTGGGAAATTGTCAGGTAGAAGAAGATTTTAATACATTTCGTACCTGAACAGTTTCCCAATCTCCGAATTCCTGTTTGTAATGTATGGTGTAACCGGCGGCGGGGGATTGATCGGCGTCCATGGAAGGTTTGAGACGAAGAGTCAGCGATGATACTGATGATGACGCGATGCTCAGTTGTGGGGGGAATGGTGGGGCTGAGGAAATAGATTGACAATAGCAAGATTAACATACAAAAAAAAAACGTAAAAAAAGCCATGAAAATCACGTCAATTAAACATATAAGTTAACGTGTCTCAACAACGTCCAAAACAAATTTTCATGAAGAGTTTTAGGAATAATTGGATTTCGACTACTGTTTTAAGATCTTCCGTCAAACACCATTTACCTACACTCAAAGCAAAAAAAAATTATTTTCCTAAACAATATTGCTTTATAAAATATACAGCTACAATAGAAAAACTGTGAGAAACAGCCATTAGATATAATGTTCTGGCAGTGTTTAAAAAAGGCCACATATTAAAATCATTCAGATTAATTATTAGTAATGTAACTTTATTTGGGTATATTTTCATCTTACCTAGTACGGACAGCGTGTGAGTGACAGTATCAGTTCCGAATTGGTTGTCAACATGGCAAGAGTATTCGCCGGCATCTTCACGAGCCACGCCCGCGATTTGAAGGGAACCTTCGGGCAACTGACGGACACGTTCTGATGCATCTAATGGCTGACCTTTAACCTAAAAAGAAATAAATACTTGAAAGATATTATATTGTTAGTCACTTAAGTTATCGATTTGAATATGGGACACCTTATTTTTTTTTATTTTGTTATATATCACCTCGCTAAAAGATATTACGTTGTTAGTCACTTAAATTATCGATTTTAAAAATGGAATACTTTTTTTTGTTGTATATCGCTCACTAGAGCTTTGCTTGCACACAAATTTTAATCTTCAGCTATGTGTTATTTTATTATATAAGATAAATAAATAAACTTTCATAGTAATCTATTAGTATTAGTAGTTTTTGCATGACAAACTTTTCTCCATATTAACATACAGTACCTATATTAAACATCCACCTACTCTTTCATATTAATATGATTAGTCATATTTTAGAACAGGTTTTCTATAGGATAAAATTAGATATAAATCATTTTTATATCGATTCTACTAAGCAGCAATTCTAATAAGTATCAATTCATTATTTAAGCTAAATAATGTTTTCGTTTAATTTTTAGAGATTCACAAAAGGCCTGAGCATGTTTTTCTTATAATATGTATGTATGTATGTATATACAATACATACCTTCCACAGAATATTAGGAGGAGGTACACCGACGGCGAGACAGGGCAGTTTAACATCTTCCTTGTAGGTAGCGGTGAAGGATTCGTCGAATGAAGCGATCTTGGCTGGCACTGTAAACATAACAATCTAAAGTTATATGGACATACATATATTTTAAAACTAGCAACTTACCAAAATAATTGACATTATTATCGAGCTAGCAACTATTGTTATATTAACAAATAATATGTCATTTATTAATTAATTTTGTCTATTTTTCTGAATATTTAAGGCTATTTTCCATCAATAATAAGAAAATAAAAGTTAAGTTAGTATATTGTATATGGAGTATTTCAAACCTTTATCACTGGGGCTGCAAGAGGCGGTCGCTGAAGGTTGTCCTTCTCCAATGATAGTCGAAGCAGTCACCCAGAAGTCATAACGGCCGGCTTTCAGGTCAGTGGCAGAGTAGCTCGTTTGGGATGCTGGGACCTATTCATTTATTAGATTATTATTGAATTCTAATCCATATAAATGCAACTTTATATCGTTAGCAGTAAAGTTTGTGACGCTGATTACTTTACAGACATTACAAGGAGTTTAGTCCATAGGGCTTATTATTATTAATATTCCCATAGTGGGTTGATGTCAGGCAGGCGGCCGGTTAAAAAACAATTAGCCGAAACTATCTATAAGATGTTCTGCGGAAGAGTTATTTTTTCCTGGCTAAAGCTGGGAAATTGCCAGGAAGAAGAAGATAGAGCTTATTATTTGTTTATTAGAAGAAAGCCAATCAATTTTTTTTTGGGTTATTATTAATTAAATACCTTGTTAGCGTGAGGTTCAGAGTTCTGTGCCTGTGTGTATACGTTGTAGTGTGTGACGACTCCGTTGGGTTGAGCGGGCGCTCGCCACGACACCAAGATGGATTCCTGTCCCATTACTACTGCTTTCACCGCTCGAGGAGCCTCCGGTACTAGAATTAGATTTGATATATGTAATGTTATATATTCAAATGTCATATAACACCCTACTAAGTTTTTTCACACCAAAATGTTGAAGAAACAAATTGAATTATTAATAATTCCCAGTAATAAAAACTATACAGGGTGACTGGTGAATTACTATCGATATTTGAGGACGTGATATTTGACGATCTTATATGACAAAATAAAAATTTATATAACATAAATATTAATAAACTTCTAAGTAAAGTTAACCAAAAGTTATGTAATTAATTACGCATCGTATGAACACCCTACAGATTAGGTATACACACACACACACACACACACACTCGCGCACGGTGGCGTGTTGTTGTATCAGCACGCCGCCGCACGCGTCCACATTTGGAACATTTGGAACGTGTACACACTTTATTTATTTATACGGAAATTTGGTCAAAAATTAAGTACCTATTTTTTTTACATAATTCGAATGAGAATCATGTACCGAGTATGCTCCTTAAATATTGATAGTAATTCACCAGTCACCCTGTATATCCATCTTTTTAATTAGGAACATGTCACGATTATAGTCTTATATTATAAATGCTGATGTTATTTTTACTGAGGAACTTTAATATTTGCTATCAATCCACCAAATAATGCATAGGTGGATATGAAGACCAGGGTAAATGATAATAAAGAGCTATTAATTCTTGCCTTGTAGACGTCCAAATTATAATTTAAATACAGTATTATATAATAATATTCTTACCGTCTTGTTCAGTCTGGCAATGGATAGGTGCTGATCGTACGCCGTCACCTCCATTAGTCGTAGCAAGTACTTCCATAGAGTAGTTTGTGAACTTCTTCAGACCGTGGAGAATTGTTTCGCTGCTAGCAGTGATCTTGGTGTCCTTGCTCTTCTCGTCTTATTACAAATTAAAAGTATATAAATAATAGTAACAAATTGTTAAGATATTATATAAATATGTGTACTTTGAAAAGTGTATTTGGTCTTATTCCTTAAGCCTTCCTGAAATTTAACTTAACCACTGTCATTAAAACTCAAAACATTATTAATAAAAACAAAATTATTTAAATTGACTACAGTAAAGCACTTTGTTGTCATAATGGAACTTCATGATACTTATTACAACAAATCTGAATATGTTGAAACGGCATCTGGTAATAAAGTCAGCCGACAGACTGTGTTATGTGGGTCACAGAACATTGTTTAAATATTATAATGATTTTTTTACTTACCATACCAAGTTTCGCTGGGTCCGTAGATAACTTTGTAGGCTTTGATGAGTCCGTTAGCGGCGGCTAAGGGAGGTGATACCCATGACACGCGAATAGTTTGAGCGGTGAGTGTCGTGCAGAGAACATCTTGGGGCGGGGCTGATGGGGCTCCTTCAGCGGTGTACGCTCGGACCTCGTTTGATACAGGACCTGAACCCATCTTGTTGAAAGCCTGCACTACCATCGCGTATTGGGTGTATGTTCTGTGGAATTCATACATTTAAATAAAGACATGTTGGTAGACCCTGGCTAAAGCTGGGAAATTGCCAGGAAGAAGAAATAAAGATGTTTACAGATTCACTTCGTGTATCTTGTACCTCTGAGTCAAGCTACTTACTTAAGGTTGAAGATGTCGAGATGGTGTTCCTTGCCAGATTCCTTTGAGATGTCTACAGTTTCGAATACGAATGACTTATTGCTTGAAGCCAATTTGTATCCAACGTAGTATCTGTTGAACGTTAATTCGAATTATAATATTTAAGTCATAAATAAAATAAATTTTCATAATTATTATTATCCGGTGATGCTTTTTTCAGTTTTGACTTGTTTTAACCATATTTACGGGCCGAAACCAAGTAAATTCGGTTGTAGTGCGTTATTTACGTGTGTATGTTGTGTGAATGGGTGTGATTTTGTTTTCTTCTATTTGCATAGACTTTTTTACTATCCTACACCTCTTTAGGATGGCGGCTTTTTGTAAGGTAATGTAAGTTATGTCGTTCAAGTTTATTATGACTATTATTATATCATATTTTAATTATATTCATACCCTTGAAGTTCGCCATTCCAGTCCTGAGGTTGGGGTGGTTTCCAGGTAACTCTGAGCGTGTGTTTGTCGACAGCATCAACCTTTACGTCTTGAGGCATGCCAGTGGGGGCTTCTTCGGCGGTGATAATTGTAACGGTTTCCGATGGTTCAGAAGTTCCAAGTTCGTTCTCAGCAACAATTCTGATGTGGTAGGCGGTGGCTGGTCTTAAACTGAATACTCCGGCTTCGGTCGCGTCTCCAGGAACGAGCACTCTGAAATTTAATAAGTTTAGTCATTTATAAGAAAATTGACATATAAATATACTATACTAGCTGACCTAGCAAATGTTGTTTCGCCATATTAAAAGCAGGGGTTGGTGATAAAAAAGTAAAAAATTTAGGGTTGTATGTATTTTCTTATGCCACATGATACAAAAATAGAAACAAAACCTTTCGTCCAAATTAAAAAAAATAGGGGTAAACAACCCCTATCACTTAGAGGTATGAAAAAAAAGATTGACAGATCTACTCAATATGCTCACAAAATTTCATGAGAATCGGACAAGCCGTTTCGGAGGAGTACGGAAACGAACATTGTGACACGAGAATTCTATATATAAGAAGAATACAGATTGATATTTACCTGTCAATATCTTTTTCCCAGTTACCCTTAGCACGTTTGTATTCAATGAGGAACTTCTTGATCGGTGAGTTTCCATCGTAAGGTGCAGCCCATGACAGTTGTACGGTTCTTCCAGATTTGTCCAAAACCTTTAAGCCATAAGGCGCTTCGGGAACCTCTGAATGATGCAAACAAACTCTAAGTCAATAACAATTTTTCGTAAATCAGATGTTTTTCATATAACTGGTTAACTAACCTTGAATGATCATGTTGATGCTGGTATCGTCAGATCCGAAAGCATTTGTAGCGACGCAGGTAAAGAGAGCGCTGTCTGATCGTTCAGTTCTCCTAATGCTCAGGTCGGATACAACTCCTCCGGGCAAGATTTCTTCGCGAATAGTGTAACGAGGATCAGATTTGGGTTCCAAACGCTTGTTGTTCATGTTCCAGATGATTCCAATTGGCTGTAAAGTTATTTTAATCATTTAATAAGTCCCTTGAATTATTTATTTTATAATAATTAAGAATTCTGAACGTCGAAGTACCTTTTCACCTTTAGCTTGACACTGCAGAACGGCTGGCTCACTTCGGCGGGCGGTTTGGTTTCTCATTTTGATTTCGAATTGAGGGGGGGCTGAGAATGAATAAAAGAATTAATAAAAGATAAAAATGATTTACAATTATATTTAGTTTTTGTTGCTCACCCTGTACGCTGATCAAAATAACAGCAGATAATCCAGATCCAATTCCATTAACGGCTTCGCACAGATAGTATCCTTCGTTAGTCTTTTGAATATTAGTTATAGCGAGGGTTCCATCTTCAACTTTCACATTAGGGTTATTTGGTTTAAGGTCTTTGTAATCACCGGGGGTATCACCTGGAATAAAGCACAAGTTTTAATAATCCTGTACAACAAAATAGTGGTCGTGAATTTGTAATCAAACTTACCTTCAGCCCTCTTCCATGTAACCTGGGGCTTAGGGAAACCGTCGGCTTTGCATTCTACTTTAGCATCAGAGCCTTGGGCAAAAGCCTTATCAGTTGGTTCCAAAATCCAACGTGGGGGTACTAAAATATTACCACTTAATAAGCATATGATGACATTAACAACGATTATTATTTTGATTTAAAATGAATGAACTCAATAAAAGAATAAGGTTTCTTTAAATGAATTTTTTGTGAAATGGTTACTGTTTTATGTTCTCCATTCAATAAATTTTAAATTGAAATCAGAATAACAAAAGTTACAACTTTGCAATTTCATGGGAAAAGAAAATGATACTATGCAAATTTTCCAAAGTGTTTAAAATAAATATTAAATATCCACTCAGTAGTTTTATATCTAAAAAACCATTTCACTGTTATACATATTTGAAATTTGAATATAAGTTATTTAAGTAACAATTCTGGAATGTTCGTAACAAAATATAAGTAAAGATTCAATTGTTTCATTTATTGACATTGTGATCATAAATATTATAATATTTTTTATATTTTGATACAACCTTCCAGCAAAAGTTTATACATAGTAAACAAAAGCTTATATATTTTGATGTTGAATTGCGAATTATAATTTTATGAAAAGTTTATAAGCATGTTTTTTCAGTATGTAGTGAAAATATTTTTTTATAGAAGCTCGTTATATAGAAGCTTTTGTACATATTAGGCAAACAAAAAAAAACAAGCAAAACTTTAAAATAAAAGGGAGAGTTATAACTGAAATATATTATTAAGCAGCAAAGCAGACGATGAAATATAAAAACATTTGAAATAATGTTGCAACTAGGTATTTATTTTGATGATAACAAAAGATTATCGAAAACAAACATTATTTCAAATGAGTTGTTAGTAGACAAGCATAAAAGCACAAACATCCAGACTATGCAAATTAATAAGATAAAAAAATAAAAATAAAGAAGGATTATCAGGAAAGGGAAGGATTCGGATAGAGCTAAAGAAGGACGGAGAAGAAATGGTTTCGTCGATGATAGCCGCAGCCGGATCCTACATATATTTTTTCTATTATATCCAACTGACTTTTTTCGTGCTAGTCCGCGGTTTTAATCAAAATTTTACTTTGAATTATAAAATGTTGTTATAACTGCTATGACATTCATTTTATTGTGAATTTTACAAAGGCGTATCTATCTAATCGTTTATAAGCGATAAATATTGAGGCTACGCAAAGCTTTTCCGTGCTAGGAGTACAGGTTTTCACATGAGCTTTTTTATAGATACCATGAACTTCTAATGAGGCCGAAAAGTTGGAAGAGCCAGCGGCATTTCGGGCTAGACATAAATATGTGCCGCTGTGAGACCAGCCAACTGGGTCGATGAGAAGAAGAGAAGCCCTCTTTGCTATTTTAGTTGCCGTAACGCCAACTATTTCTTTTAACGGACGACCTTCAAAGTACCATTGAATATCGAGTGGAAGGTCACCCTCGGAAATTAAGCAAGTGACCTGAGTTGCTTGGCCCGCATAAAGGGGAGTTTCGAATGAAAACGGAACTATGCGGGGCAATACTGGAAAAAACCACATATGGTTTCGTTAGATTAGTCGTAATCAAGCATGGTTAGTATCTTAGGATAAGTAATGTGTCTGACAGTGAATGAAGTTTCCAGGTCGGTGCTAATTTGTGATGTTAGTTTCCATTTTAACGGTATCATTTTGAAATAGAGAATATGAACGTGCCATTTACGACTAGAGTGGCCGCATGCTCGGCACGACCGGCTGCATTTTGAACGATACATGTGTAGTTTCCTTGGTGGTTAGCGCTCACAGAGTTGATTGTCAGACCAGAGGCGCGAAAACCCAACGGAGTAATAGTAATATCTCGATGCAAACTTGAGTCAAGAGTTTCACTGCTGAATGTCCACGATATTTCAAGTGGTAAGTCTCCCTTTGTTGCAACACAGTTCACTACGACAGTATCTCCAGGACTTGATGGCACTTCTCCGAAACTGAACGGTATTATCAAGGGCGGAACTGGGACAGCAAATATTTTATAATGAAGCTAGTTACGTAATGGTTATTTTTAAAAATACCTATATGGGACTTAAAAAATAGTAAAATTTTAGTCATTTTTTCTCGCACCCTTTACAACCAATTCGGTTACATGAGAAACAACACCACCAGCATTGCTTGCAGTGCAGTTGTACCATCCGGCATGTTTTGCATCTATGGATTCTATAGTAAGAACACTACTTCTTCTGTCCATGCTATTAATTCGAACGCCAGATATTTTACTGGCTGATTGATTGTTAATAGTCCACATAATATTAAGTGGTTGATCGCCGTGGGTAATGATGCACTGAAGAGCAAAGTAATCTCCTAGGAAAGCCGGTTCCGGACCGGAAGTGAAAGGTGCAATCTTAGGAGGAACTGAAACAAACTTCATCTAAATCACTAATATAAGATTCTACGCTAAACATAACGACTAACCATAAACAATTAAATCTGACGTGTATGTGGAGCGCCCCGCACGGTTTTCACCAATGCAAGTATATGAACCAGCGTGTTTTGCATCTACTGACTCAATTATGAGAAGACTACTGCGTTTTGAATTTGTCAATAAATAAGCATTATTTCTCAATGATATTAACTGCCCATTAAAAGTCCAAGTTATAGTAAGTGGAAGATCGCCAAGGTTTACAGTGCACGCAGCTTGTAAGTACTCTCCAACGTTCGCAGGTTTCTCGCCAAAAGAAAACGGCAAAATATTGGGAGGGACTGGAATGTTACGACTACCATTATTTTTATTTCAAATAAAATTTTATCCTTAAAATAATCAACAAAAGTTATACAGTAATTCTATTTTTCGTTACGAGTTGCCGCTCCGCTTTGCTGATTTTTTCTAGTCTTAATAAAATAAATACCAACGTAAGAAAGAACGGAAGATGATATAAATATTTTTTTTTTGTTCCTAAAAATGTGGAATTGGGGTAAAAAGCAAGCAACATCCGATCTAAAATTTAGAATTACTACCGATCACGTTTAGAGTAGCTGTGTGGTTTGCGGTGCCCGCTCTATTAGTAGCTGTACATGTGTAGTTTCCACTATTTGTTCCTGATGCTGATATTATATCCAAAACAGAAACGCGTTCGCTTAGAGAGGTTGTTTTAACACCCATCCGACTTGTAACAATTTGTCCCTGAAAGCTCCAAGTTATATTCATAGGAATGTCCCCTTTTGGTACGTGACAGTCGAGGTGAACGGACTCCCCAGCAAACACGGCTTCATCCAGTTCAAATGGTTTGATATGAGGGACAACTGAGCAAAGAAATAGTATATGTTTTTATGAAATACATGCTGGGAACATTTAATAAGAAATACCGTTAACGTGAAGAGTTGTAGAATATCTATCTTCTCCGGCTCTATTCTTTGCAATACATGTATAATTGCCACTGTGAGCGCCAGTTACGGAAGCTATAGATAAAAATGATGTCTGTTCTGCCATTTTCAAAGTTTTTATTCCCAACATACTGGATATATCTTGCCCCTCGAATGTCCAGGAAATGGACATAGGCCGGTCTCCTTTGCTGGCATGACATGTCATTTGTACCGATTCTCCATAAAAAACGGACTCCTCAATTTCAAACGGCATGATATGGGGTGGAACTAACAAAACGAACAAAAACAGAAGGCTAAATTTAAATCTAAACGTGCAAATTTAAATCTCTTGTTTAGAGATAGGAGGAATTTGCTAAAGGATTGGGTAGGGCGACATCTAATACCATGAATATTGACGAGGGCGGAGTGATGGGTGCGACCAGCACGATTACTGGCAGTGCATGTGTAGTTTCCGCTATGTTGGCCCATGGCGGTTGGAATACTAAGGACTGAGGCTTTTTCCCCCAACTTAGTAGTCGTAATGCCCATATTATTATGATAAGGAATTTCAGTTCCTTGAAAACTCCACGTTATTTGGAGAGGTCGGTCTCCTTTTGATACGTGACAAGTAATGTGTACGGATTCTCCAGCAAAAATAGACTCTTCAACTTCAAACGGGATAATGTATGGAACAACTTGCAATTGAAATAGAAAAATTAATAAAATTATAAAGTTACTATAGCAATTCTTAGCTAATATAATATATATGTATATAATTTCTAAAGATACGCGTATATACCAGTCACTTTAAGAACAGTAGTATATCTAGCGACGCCCGCGCGGTTTTTAGCAATACATGTGTAATTTCCGCTATGAGCATCCGTAACCGACGGTAGCATTAAGACCGATGATCGTTCTCCAACTTTCGTGAAAGATCCTAATTCACTCGATAGTGGTTTCCCATTAAACTCCCATTTAACGTCTAGTGGAATATCGCCTTTTGATATATGACACATCATCTGAACTGACTCTCCAGAAAAGAGGGCTTGGTCGACTTCAAACGGCAATATGTTCGGTATTACTATAATTTAAAGTATTAAAAAGTAATGAGAAATAAAAATGTTGGTAAAACAAAAGTAAGCTTAAATTGCTTTATAGATATGTGAATAGAATTCATGCTAATTGTATTGACATATCTTTAAGCAGCTGTGAAAAAAAAAGTTTAAACATGATTTTATGTTATGAGACTGACCATGAACATTAAGAGCAGTGGAATGGTTGGTGGAACCAGCACTGTTGGTAGCTACGCAGGTGTAATTGCCACTATGATCGGCAGTAGCCGCAGCGATTGAAAGGAATGAGGTACGCGAAGTCATTTTAGTAGTCATTATGCCAAGGTGTGATGATGTATTTTCGTACCCATGAAAATGCCACTTGATATCGAGAGGTAAATCTCCCTTTGATACATGACAGTTAAGCTGAACCGGTTCACCGGCAAACACTGACTCGTCCGCTTCAAAGGGTACGATGTATGGTAATACTGTTAATTTAGAAAGCTATAATTATTATGATTATAGATGCAAGCGTGCAGCGTGCGGCAAAGGCATGGACTAAGATTGGTTTCGCGGGATACCATGGACATTAACTGTAGTGGAGTGAGCTGCTGGACCAGCTTGGTTCGAAGCGTGACATGAATATTCGCCACTGTGACTAGCAGTCGCGCTAGGAATTGTAAGGAGTGAGGTTCTTTGGCCAATTTTAGTTGTCATAATTCCTTCATGAGAAGACAGTTCTTTCCCATGAAAACTCCAAGTGATAGCAAGAGGCGTGTCGCCTTTAGATACGTGACACGTCAATTGTACAGATTCACCGGCAAAAACTGGCTCTTCAGCCTCAAATGGGACGATGTGTGGAGGAACTGGAGGTGAAAAAAACAAACAAACTAAAATTAAAAACTTTACACAAATAATGTTTCTTGTGTACCCTGGACGTTTAAAACAGATGTGTGGTTAGTGCTCGCTACAATATTGGAAGCCGTGCATGTGTAGTTTCCAGAATGTTTTTCCGATACGGAAGGAATCGCTAATATTGAACTCCTAGCTCCCATTTTTGTTATAATAACTTGGTTGTTTTTATTTATAGGCTTTTCTTGAAAAAGCCATGTAAGGTTTAACGGCATATCTCCCTTAGGTATGTGGCACATAACTTGTATACTTTCTCCGTAAAAAACACCTTCATCGAATTCAAAAGGAGATATTATGGGTGCCACTGTAAACATTAACATGTATTTTACTAAAATTCTTTTAAGGCAGAAGGATATTTGGGGGACAACAAAACATGAAAAGCACATTGTTGTTTTTGTACAGGTGTTATACCCTTGACATTAAGCGTTCCTTGGTGACTAGCGTTGGCAACAATGTTGGATGCAGTGCATGTATAATTGCCAGAATGTTTTGCTGTCACGGTAGGTATTATAAGAGCAGAACCCATATCACCAACATTCATAATGTTTACCCCCGAGAGTTCACTCACATCGCCTCCACTGAAACTCCATTTGAAACTAAGGGGCTTATCTCCTTTTGGAACGTGACACATTACTTGAACGCCCTCACCGTAAAATACAGATTCGTCGAAGTCAAACGGAGTTATAATTGGTGCCACTGAAATAGTTAGACTTAACATTCTATTACTACTTCCGAGTAACCGATATGTTCCGACATAAGATTATTTATTTCTGTTTATATAGCCCGCCAAAGTTACCGAGGAGAGGAGCAGAAGGAAAAAATATAAAAAGTATAAAATAGAATACTATAAATTACGAGATAAGGTGCAAAAATTGTACCATTTACAAATAGTTGAGCAGTGTGATTCATGATGCCCGCTTGATTTGTTACTACACAGGTATAATTTCCTTGATTTTGATGGCTAACCGATTCAATACTAAGTTGACTTGCACGTTTGGTGTTTAAAAGCGATATTCCTTTTTCACCAGTTTTAACCTTATTTTCATTAAAATACCAGTCTATTTTCAACGGTTGGTCGCCTTTTATAACAGTACACGTAACCAAAACCATTTCTAGGGCGTTAACGGGTTCTTCGCCAAATTCAAATGGCATAACTTGTGGTGGGACTGCGGCAGGAAATTAAAGAAGCGTTAGCGAAAAGTAAATGGTACAAAAAATATTTAGGTACCGTTAACATATAACTCGGATGTGTGATTTGTAAATCCCGCTTGATTTTTCACAGCACAGGTATAATTTCCTTGATTATGGTGACTAACTGATTCAATTGTAAGTTGGCTAGTTCTTTTAGCATTGGTTAGCAGGACACCGTTAACATTAGATTTTAAAGGCTTTCCGTCGAAATACCACTCAATATTTAGAGGTAAGTCGCCTTTACTTACTGTGCACATTACTACAACCATCTCCTGATCATTTACAGGCTCGTTTCCGAAATCGAAAGGCATAATTTGTGGAGCAACTATAATAAGAAATAAATATTTTATATGTAGAAGAAACATACATCTTGTGTATTAGAAATAAGTATTTGTGGATAGGGATTATGAAAATGATGGAAAACATAAAAATATTTACACGTATTTAGTGTCGTGCGAACATAAGCAAAACTTGTTGAAACTCAATTATTTTCCAGAATATACCATTGACATTGAGAATAGCACTGTGACTACTTTGACCAGCTTCGTTTTCTGCAACGCAAGTGTAATTGCCGATATGTTCGTGTTGCACATTTTCGATACTCAAAACGGATATTCTTTTTCCATTACGGTTGATGAATAAACCATTGCCAGTGTTTAAGGGTTTGTTGTTAAGTTGCCAATGAATTTTCAATGGCAAATCACCTTTTCCTACAGTGCAAGTGAGTGAGACAGTATCACCCGCGTTAAGTATTTCTTCTCCAAAATCGAAAGGTGTTACCTGTGGCATAACTATGAGACAAATATCTTTTAGTATTTCGTTAAAGGTTCTTGAAATTACTAGGTTATAAATATAACATATCCTACAAAACGAAGATAAAGGAAAGGTAATCAGGATTAATCTGTTTATAACAAAGCGATAATTAAAATGATACGAAGCATGACGTTACCGTTGACGACTAATTCAGTTGAATAATTCGCATGTCCCGCCTGATTATTTACAAAGCAGGTATAAACTCCTGTGTGTATGAATGATACGGCGTCAATCGAGAGACTGCTTGATTTATGACCAATTTTGGTAACAGTGATCCCTTGTATTTTTGTGACGTCTCTTCCGTTTAAGAACCATGTTATGTTAATAGGTTTGTCGCCTTTAGTCACCATACAGGTAATTCCGACTGTATCACCAGCGTTGGCTGGCTCGTCACCGAAAGTGAAGGGATGGATTTGGGGCAAAACTGTTTCAAATAAATAACTATCAAAAACGATTTACGAAGCAATATTATAAAACATTAATATATTAGTAACTGAATATTGTATGAGAAAGGACCGTTAACTTCCAGCGTCGAACTATGATTCACTTGACCAGCTATGTTTTCTACGTGACACACGTAAATTCCACGATGCGTTCCATTCACGGAATCTATGTTAAGAATTGACATTTTCCTGCTCATACTGCCTATGGCGATTCCCAGAGCATTGTTTTGTGATATTTTTCTGCCGTTTAAGCTCCAAGAGAATTGAGCCGGAAGGTCTCCCTTATTCATAACGCACTGAACTGACGCAGTGTCACCAGCATTAGCGGGTTCATCGCCAAACTCGAAGGGTAATATTTGAGGAGGTACTGCAGTAATAGAAAAGCGTTAAAACAAATAAAAAAGAAGAATCTAAATATGCGAACCGTTAACACTAAGGAGAGTCGTGTGATTTGTTTCCCCTGCTTGGTTTCTTATTTGGCAAGTGTAAGATCCTCTATGTATTGAATTTACCGCCTCAATGTTTAGAATCGATGTTTTCTTGCTAATGGTGGTCAATACAATGCCGATATTGTTACGCGGTTTTATTTCCTCGCCATTAAAGAGCCACTTGAAGGTCACGGGGAGATCACCTTTGCTCATAACGCAAGAGACCGATGCTGTTTCACCTTCATTTAGGATCTCCTCACCGAATTCAAACGGCGTGATTTGTGGGGGGACTTAGAAAATAATAATATATAAGTACAAAGCTTTTAAAAGATTTTGAAAATACATATGTCAAATACAAGGGAATTAGTGGAGTTGGTTTTAATTGGTACCATTGACTTCAAGTACAGCGCTGTGATTGACAGAGCCAGCTGGGTTCGTCGCCACACAATAATATGTGCCCCTATGAACTCCGTTCACGGAATCAATGTTTAGAATGGAAGTTTTTCTATTAATGTTCGTCAAAACGATTCCGAGATCATTATTCTTGTAAAGAATTTGTCCATTGAAAATCCATGATATATTCAATGGTTGATCGCCCTTACTAACGGCGCAAGATACAGACGCCATATCCCCGGCGTTTGCTGGTTCGTCACCGAACTCAAACGGCAGTATTTGCGGTGGTACTGTTAAAATACTATATTAATTTCTAAAGGAGCATGTGTGGCTAACGATGTACCTTTGGCGGGCATAAACTCTAGTTTATACGTAGTTACTAATGCAAAGTTATCGACACATAAATTGTTGTAAAAAAACCTGAAAGAAACTTCTATTAGTTCTTAAATACACAAGTACTGTCATAAGAATGTTTCAGGGGTGAAAAGTTTTAATGATATATTTATTTATATGTTGGCAATATTATGTCTGTTATACTTGAATTCTATGACAATACTTTTAAAAGAGCTTCTGAGTATATGAATATGATTTAAAAATCTACATCGAGTTCATGAAAAAAAAATCCTTAGTATCTTTTTATTATACTCAGACGTCTTACTTCTCCATATTCAAAAAATTGTAGTGTATAAGTTCATATATTCTAAATTCAAAAGTGAACATAAAAAGTCTTTTAAAGACAACCTTTCAATATATGATAAGAGAATAAAAAGTTAATTAATTATTATTAGTACAGAGTAAATATTATTCCGTTCAGAAGTTTAAAGTTGATGGTTGTTATTATTAAAGTTGTAAGAGAAATCAAATTAATTATTTATTATTTGCTTAATATTTGTTTGGAGAAGTAAGTGAACTCTTTTCAATTTAAAAACATTAATTGATATATATTACGTAAAAGCAATATTCGTGTCTAAGAGGTCAAAAGTATTTAAATCGTTAAACTGTCAATTTACATGACTAGAAATAGAGTAACTTGCTTTTACGAAATATAATAAAGTAGTATTGAGCGAGATATGGTTACGTATTAGTTTTTACAAAATATTTATAAATGGTTTCATACAAAAATCTAGTTTAGTATTTAACAATAGTTGTTACTTCAAAAGGTTTAATTTAAAGAATTGGTTAAATCATTTAATAGAATTTGAACAATAATATATAATTGTTTACCGAAATTTTATAGAAGGTTTATATTAATGTTCTTTTGAATTACCTTAGCTCGCTCAAAAACTAAATAAACAGACAGTGGCGAACTATTAATAAAAATAACATCAGATTTTTTAAATAACACAATCTCTTAACAGCGTCTTCTCAAGAGTAATTGATGTTCTTTATTCAATAGTTGCCGCTATCTTATATCTGTATATGTCTATGTTAGGATAACAAAACAAGATAATTGAACGTGTTAAAAGTGAAGTACTTTTTTCAAAATTAAGGATTAACATATGCTTTTAGCTTTCAATAAGAAATTTTACTAGTCTAGCATAAAACATATCAATCTGTTTACTTTTTTTATCTTGTTTCGTTGGCCTTCTCCTAGTATGAATATTTCTTACCCATGACTTGCAGTTCGAGTGTGCCACGAGCGCTATACGCCTGCGAGTTCTTGACAACGCACGTGTAGGTCGCCTGGTCGCTCATACGTTCAACGTTTTCAATTACAAGTGTGCCATTGGGGAAGACCTTCTGTTTACGGTTGATTGGCAGGATGCTGTAAATGTTATTATGTTATTGAGATAAATTTCTTAATTGAACTTTACTAAATTGCAGTCGTACAGAAAGGAGATTGTCCACTTAGTATGGGGACTTTGGCCTGACGTGAACAGACATTTTATCATATTTTTTGTAATTAGTTTAAAAGCACTAACTAGTAATAATGAGAATATGAACTTAATTTTGTATCAAAATGGTTAAAAAGAGATTTTTGTTATGTGAGGAAAAACAGGTTAAAGGGAAATAAAACAACATTTTTTATGATTTATTTTTAATCTGAGACATCATATGTTATTAATATGTGTTAAAGAAATTGTACAGGTGGTGAAATGTGTTCCTTAAACCTTGCCCAACTTAAAAACCATAAAATAGTCATTATATGAGCGCAGCAACCCACTGTCCTTCGGCCAACCATGCAATTACAATAATATTCTTTAATCTTTTATAGCTTCCTTACCATTGTGATTATTTTCATATAATATATAATATATATATATATATATATATATATATATATATATATAATATTTTTCGACATACATGCCTGCTTTGTATTTTGCCACGCAATAATCTACAGTTGGCCAAAGGAATCGGGTAGTTAACCAATAGGTCGCTGGCTATATTTCTACATATTTCTATAGTATAGGAACCATCGCCTCTTATGTGCTGCACATAATACGAACAAGCTTGTTTTAGTTGGTATGTTCCATATGCAATTTTTATAAGATCATTATATTCTATTCTTGGAAATATGGAACTGTCCATGTTTACATTTATAGGTTGAAAATCTGCCTGCCTTCTATTTAAATTATTTTCGATAATAAAGTCAGCTAATGTGTTAGGAGTAAACATCTTTTCATTTATTATAATACAACAGTATATCAGGATTAAAATTATATAAAACAATAAAACCTCATATTACATTATAGGAATAGCATATACAATACATATCTATTAAAAAACGAGTGACTTAAATAATTAATTGAATTGACACTTACTCGTCGAGGAGCTATCCACTGTCTTATAATAGACTGAACCTGATTAAGATCTAGACTATGTCGCCTTTGCTCTATCAAATCAGTTCCACAGTTTATGCATCTCAGAGATATGGATTGGTAAGAAGCCACTTCTTCTGTGAGCAGACTATCATGAGACATGCTTTGGTTTTGTTCAATGTCCATATTCAAGCCGTGGTTAGCGATGGAGCTAGTTAGGGGGTCCATATTACGTGAGTGTTGTTCATCGTTAATGCTATGTTTGGAGTCCATAATACAAAAGCCAGGGTCATCGTTTGAGCGAAATTCAGGGTCCATAGATGTGCCGGGGTATTTAGAAAAAGATAGGTCGGAGTCCATAATGAATAAACAATCGTTGAAAGAAAATCCACAATAAATCAACACTCTCAATGTAGGTAAACTAAGCAAATGTAAACAATCATCCTGTGACATTTCAATGTCAATTTGTATTTTTTTTGTTTTATTAGTGTTGCAATAGAAAAAAATCATTTAAAATTCGATCGAAAACAGATATGATAACGTTTAACATTCTTCATATTTCAGTTAATAAAACGTTTTAAATGACGAAACTAATTAAAAACAAATATTTTTAATATTTTTTGTATTAAATACTTATAGTTGTATTAAGTACTACGAGATGATTCGATTTGACGCATTCGTTAATTGATCTTGCTGGTAGCACAAAACGTGGATCAATAAAGCAAATCAATGAAGATACTTTAAAAATATTTTTTCAATTAAATACAATTGTTCACTCAAACAACAGTAGAATGGTTAGCTAAAAAAAAAAATTTTTTTTTCATATACTTGTTTTTTTGATAGCAGCTTGTTCACGCTAGGCCAAAAATGGACATTGCCCTTTGGATTCTAGAATTCTAAATAGCTCAAAAGTCTAGTACAAATTTACTTTTAAGTTATATGATTTATAGAATACTAGCTGCGCCCCACGGTGTTACCCGCGGATTTCCGGGGTGTAAAGTAGCCTATATGTTATGCCTGGACGTCAGCTTCCTGTATACAAAATTTTATCAAAATCGGTTCAGCCGTTTGAGCGTGAAGAAGTAATAAACTTACACACTCTCTCACAAATTTTCTCAATTATAATATTAGTAGGATACGCAAGACATTCAACCGATCAATGGAAAAAGTCATTTCTTGTTATATACAATAACGTTATTGTATTGAAAACTAACCGTCCGTCTCTCTCCCATACAATAGTATCGATGGGGTATCCGGCTACTGGGCAGTGTACGACGAGGGTGTCTCCAGCAACTACTGGGCGTTTCTTCATGGGACGTACATAGGGAAGACCATAGACATTGACGCGGGCCGAGTGGGAAGCGCTGCCGACCTGGAATTTGGAGTATATTTAGTTAGCAAAACGTAATATATGATCCCATAACAATATAAACCAGCTAACATGGTAGCGAAGCCTAATTAAGGCGAACATGCTTGGCACTCTGCCAATAATTTTATCATAAACAATAGTGAACTCTGCTTTTGGAATACACATTACATTTATATACCGAATAATTTTAATGATTATCATCTGAAATATTCGGTAAACATATATTTTTCAAGCCAATCAGTAGCAGAACTATCAATTAAAAAAAATATATATCACTTTGAACTTTTATGTGATATGTACACTCACGAAAAGTGTTGCCATATTTTTATTAAGAAAGATAGTGAATTTTGTATGAAGTACCTTGCTAGATGCGATACAGGAGTACAATCCGCCATCGTTGGTGTGCACGGAGGAGATATTCAGGTGTGATTCAACATTGCCGTCAGCGGTGACGAATTGTCCGATTTGAAGGCGCTCTCCACTGTTCAGTTTCTCACCATCAAGTTGCCAAGCGATGTCGGGCGTGGGGTTTCCAGAAGCAACACACTTAAGGCGCAGGGAAGGTCCAGATCTAAGGGTCTGTTCGCCAAAGCTGTGACGGATTTGTGGTGGTTCGACTGGAATTATATTTATGATCGTTTTATCTTAAAATTCTTTTTTTGATATATTAGTTCTTATTATTATATACGAAATATTCTATATAATATTCCGACCAAAGTACAATGTGAGTAGATTATTATTGTTGTCAAACATATTAAGAATGATAATACTGATTTAGAAAGAAAAACAAAAGAAAGTTTATACATACATCGTCCTCCTAGTTTCAATTCAGCGCTGGCACCGGCACTTTCCTGGTCATTTCTAATAAAACACTGGTACATTCCTTTGTCTTCCTTCTTAACCGATTCAATCCTGCAATACATACATCAGGGTGTAATGCAAAATATCCTCTTGAACATCAAAATAATTAAGACTTCTTATTTACTATTTAAATTACCTGAGAATAGGGTCGTGATGTTTCATGTCCTTGCCATCCTTAAGCCAAGTGATAGTTTTTACGGGATTGCCTTCGTATCTGCAGGTAAAAACGGCGGGACGTCCGAAATCAACAGTTTGTGTCGCAGGTTCAACAGTAGCTTTTAATGGAGCAGTTACAGTCAGAACAGTTTCCACCGATTCACCTTTAGAGTTTCAATAATAATTAATGGAATTATCATATTTAAATTAAACATCTTTACAAGGATGTACATTAGCTTACCACCAACAGAGTTATTGACAACACACAGGTATTTCCCGGAATCCTCAACTTTAGCTTCTTTAATAATAAGTGTTCCTGATACCTGTTTCACTCTATCATTAAGAACCACTGGTTGCTTTCTTGCTGAACCATCGATAAATTTATACCATCTGTAACAACGGAGAATTCGATAAGTACATTTATGTAAATTAAATGAACCAAAATACTTGAGGAAGACTTCAAATCTGTCTTAACTATTAATGGAATGAATTCTAAAAAACTAGATTAAATGTTAAAAATTTAAAAAACTTATTGCACTAATATAAGCTTGATTGATAATAAAAAAGACGAGTAGAAAAATATAATTTATTTTTGAACCACTAAGACTACTTTTCACATATATTTTTTTAAGAGCTCAGAATAGCAACATTAACACCACATATGAATATCGTAGACGTTCAAATTACCCAAACAAAAATACCAGAAACCAACCAAGACTTTCTCGACCAATGCCTGACAACTGACTGAAATTATTAAAGAGACGAAGCCCAGCGGAATTGCTTGATTGATGTTTTATATGACGACTTGTGGTTAAAAATACCCGAGTTCACTTTGACCAGGGAGAATCATATCTGATATAGCACTGCTACACAAACTCAAGGTGCATAGGCAAATGACTGCCCACATAAAGCAAAAATGTGTAAAATTATCTTCAACATTAAGCCATCATTAGAATCAAACATGAATGTTAGAAGACTGCTCTAAACAAAACAATCATATAGCATCGCTACGAAACACGAAAGCACAAAGTAAAGATTAAAGCGTCTGAATGAAAGCAAGAACACCCTGTGACTTACCAGGAAGTGTTTGCGGCGCTCAATCGTTACTTTGGCAGAGTATTGTATTATGGCCAGCCGCGGCTCATCACGCCTTCATGTCTCGCCTCGACTCGACTGGAATAACAACTCACATCAATATACGAGGATGATATGATGCTATGTGAAAGATGAATGCGTGAGATGCCGACGGCCGGCCGTCATAGTGAGGCCGTACCTTGTCAAAGGTGCTGGGAATGCTTGGACTTCGCATAGGAGCGCCAAATTTAAACCACCACGCCCTACGTGACGATTAAGTCCGTCTCCAGTAACCTTCGGCCCCGTCCTACCCGATGGTTCTGGAATATATGTAAATCCACTATGACAATGAGCCTATCACTCACCTAAAAACCGGAACGGGGAAAGCGGCTACTTCGCATGTTAAGTAAGCTATACTATTTTGAGCCACAAGGAATATTTTCCACCCTTCGAAGTGTTCAGCAAAATTTTTTCTAGGAGCTATCTTATTGGTAGGCTCTGCAATAATTATAGACGGTTTTAGACTCGATTTATTTTATATCTACATATAGTGGTGAGGGTCTATTATAACATCTGTTAATTCCGTATCTGGGGCTTACCTGAATATTGGAGGAGGATATCCGGCTACTTCACATGTAAGGTATACGGAGTTCGCTACGGAAACTAAAAATATTTCACCCCCCTCAAATTTTCGGCTTTTATCACTTCGAGGAGCAATTTTATTTGTGGGCTCTGCAATATGGAAGAAAAGCTGTCAACGCACCTTGATACTGGCACCGGAAATCCTTGTGCAGGACATAAGAGAGCCAATGGTGACTTTTGAGAGAAATGGATCGCAGCCTTTGAAATAGCAGTTATACTGGGTATGGCACTCGCAATAGGCTCTGAAGAATATAAGTTGGTTATAAATTTTTTTAATTTTGAAATAATAACCCTAACAATAATAACGTAGATTCGAATGAATTAGCAAATTTACATGATACACCTATCGATACAAAATTTACCATGTTACGATTTATGTGAGCGTTTAAGGACTTGCCTGAATATAGGTACTGGAAACGCCTGAGCTTGACACAATAACCCAAAACTTTGGTTTACAGTTCTTATGAAAGTAATACTACGTGCATCCGTCGAAAAAGTAGGCGCCTTGGAGCCAACAGGTTCTGGAGTTTAAAAGAATTAACTCAATATAAAATTATTACCTATTTAAAAGAGCTGGGACGACGCTCACTAAAGACAAGCCAGTAAAAAAGTTTATAACGAATCTAAAAACGATATATAGCTTAAGCTACATTTTTAAAGATATTAAAAATGACACCTGACGTTTTGCAATAAGTGGAGTACAAAATGACTTTCGATGTCCAAAATAATAGGATATATAACATATAATCCTATAAATATAGAATGGATAAAATACAGTATTGACTTGCCTGAATATGGGAACAGGAAAAGCTTGAGCTTGACATAACAATCCAAAACTTTGATTTGCAGTTCTTACAAAGGTAGAACTAAGGGAATCCGTAGAAAAAGAAGGTGCCTTGGAGCCAACCGGTTCTGCAGTTTAAAGGGGAATATTTGAATTGATGCTTACAAGTTGTGTCAAAATGAAACTTGCCTGAAAACTGGGGCGGGGAAACTCTGAGCCTGACAGAGGAGCGCAAAGTCCTGTTTAATCCGTTTTCTAAATATGCTTCCCATTGATTCAGATGAGAAAGTTGGAGATTTAGCACCAACCGGCTCTATAACATTTTGTTTAAATTAAACTCTAAGAAAATAAACTTGCCTGAATACAGGTACGGGAAAAGCCTGAGCTTGACAAAGTAGCGCAAAACTTTGATCCTCAGTTCTCTTAATAGAAGAAAGTGCAGACTCTGACGAGAAAGTTGGAGCCTTGGATCCAACTGGCTCTGTAGGAAATAGTGTAAATGTACATACTTCAACCTCATTAAAATATAGGAATAAACGGATACATTCAGATTTATCTGAGAAATTCTAACAAATATCTAACCAAAGACATAGGGTGAAATTATATAGATTTCATACAAATACCTATGGATAATTGAGTAAATTACCTTTAAACTACACATTTTATATTTAAAAACTTGCCTGAATATCGGTATGGGGAAAGCTTGCGCTTGACATGTCATTGAAAAAGTTTGATTCTTGTGTCTCGTAACAGCCGAAGAAGTTAAATCATTTGGGAAGGTGGGTGGTTTTGAACCAACGGGCTCTGTAGAAGAATTAAAGAATTACCTTTCATTCGACTTAACTTACCTATAAATAGGTACAGGTGACCCCTGAGCTTGACAAAGAAGGGCAAAGCTTTGACCTTTTTCTCGAACAAAAATACTCCCTTTTGAATCAGAGGAAAAAGAAGGAGCTTTCGCACCAACAGGTTCTAAAAGTATATGTTTGGAATATACATGAGAAGAATACTTTACGGATAACCCACCTGAACATTGGTTGAGGATACCCCTGCGCTTGACAAAGCATTGAGCCTCCTGAGGCTTTCTCAATATCATAATTATACGATGACGCTGAAGTAGGAAAAGTGGGTGCTCGAGCAGAAACAGGCTCTGAATAGAAAAATTATTGATGATAACTTCTTAATAATACACTCACTTGAAGATAGGAGTCGGGTGCGCCTGAGCCTGACACAGTAATGTGATTGCTTGCCCAGACAGTTTTGTGAGAGTGGTGCTCTTAAATTCCAGAGAAAAAGTTGGAGCTTTTGACCCTATAGGTTCTGTATTAAATTTAAAGTTTCGGTTAGGAGTTGTATGATACCAATATTTTAATCTTACCTGAAAATTGGGACAGGAAAAGCTTGAGCTTGACATAAAAGTGCAAAATCTTGATCAGTTTTACGAGTTATTCCAGAAAATTGGACGTCGTTAGAAAATGTAGGAGACTTAGAGCCAACTGGTTCTAAAATAAAAATTATCTAATGTCAAATATTAACTTTGATCACCTGAAAACTGGTACAGGGTAGGCTTGCGCTGGACACACCAAATCTATGCTTTGATTGAGCGTCCTTACATACCAAGAAAGTTTATCATCCGTCGAAAAAGTAGGAGATTTAGATCCGATTGGTTCTAAAATACAAATTTTTTCACTTATAAGAAGAAAATATTAGCAATACCTGTATAATGGAAAGGGATATCCTGGAGCCTAAGCTTGAAATGTGTAGGTAAGTAATCGAATTAGTCTATGAATTAATATAGCAACCACAATCACCTGAAAACTGGAACTGGAAATGCTTGAGCGGGACATGCTAGATCTAAGCTTTGACCCACTGTTCTTACATACCAAGAGAGCTTATTGTCTGTCGAAAATGTAGGCGATTTGGATCCAATTGGTTCTACAAGCGAAATTTTATTTTTTCACAGGTAATTCTAAAGAGATTTTAATAAGTACCTGTACACTGGAATAGGATATCCCTGAGCCCGACATAGTAATCCTACGTCGTGATTTACATGTCTGTTTATAAACCATGCAAATTTATCATCGGTTGACAATGTTGGTGGTTTTGATACAATAGGTTCTGTAAAATGCGCAATAGCAAAAAGCTTATCACTCTCACCTAAAAACTGGGACAGGAAACCCTTGCGCTGGACATAAAAGAGCAAAATCTTCCATAGCGGATAATTCAAACCATGCCAGTTTTGAACCGCTCGAAAATGAGGGACTCTTGGAGCCAATAGGTTCTAAAAAATTTAATTTGTGAAAGACGACATATATAATTTTAAGGCGTATTTATGAGTAACAAAATAAAAAACAGAATACCTAATGGGGAACAGGGCGTATGTCATGTATCCAAAACAAGCCAAAGAACTCACCTAAAAACAGGCACAGGATACGCTTGAGCCAAACAAAGTAAGGTAATACTGGATTTCATCGAAAACTCCAAGAATTCTATTGTTTTAGTTGGTACTTTCGGTGGGGCACTGTTAATAGGCTCTAGAACGAAATAATTAACGACCGATAAATATTTTATTACCTGGACACAGGAACTGGAAAAGCTTGTGCAGGACACAACAACGTAACGCTTTCGTTACTAATGATATTGAAGCCATTAATATTATTCACAGTAGGAAACTTAGGGGGCACCCGGCCTACAGGTTCTGAAGACAAACGGAAGGCTTAAAAAATATTGTACATGAACCTGAACACTGGGATAGGACACGATTCTGCGTAAGGTACAATATTTTTCTACAATTAAGCAGAACCAAACGATTTCGTCACTAGTTACTACTGCTTACAAAAACGTCCGAATAGAGATGCTAATCACATATAAAAACCCGTTGTCCACAAAATCAATGGAATAATACACCTCGTATTACCTGGATAGGGGAACTGGAAACGCTTGCGCAGGACACAATAAAGTAACGCTTTCATTAACACTCGCACTGAAGCCTCTAGAATTATCCATTGTCGGAAACTTGGGGGGTACTCGTCCTACGGGCTCTGAATACAAACATGATATTTTATAGAAAATGAGATTTTTATGTTACCTGAACACTGGGACGGGGAAGGCTTGAGCCATACAAAGCAACGTACTAGCACTATTGATTGTTGTTTCAGTTATATCGATCATTTTCGACGCTACTTTTGGAGCAGCGCTGCCCATAGGTTCTAAGGAAGAATATAAATACTATATATATAATAAATATATCTCAAAGATACCTGAAAGCTGGGGCAGGAAAAGCTTGTGCTGGACACAAAAGTGTGATATTGTTGATTTCCATGGCATCGAAGGCGCGACTTTTATCAGTAGAAGTAAATTTAGGTGAGACACGACCCACAGGTTCTATGAATAAATTGCCTCATTTAATCATAAAACTGACAACAATTTACCTGAAAAGTGGGACTGGGAATGCTTGAGCTGGGCATAATATAGTCAGGCTGGCGTTTAACATCGAGCTAAAACTTCTTGAACTATCCATCGAAGGAAATTTTGGTGAAACTCGACCGACCGGCTCTAAGAACATAAGATTATAAACTTACACATATTAAGTACCTGAACAATGGAGTTGGGAAAGCTTGAGCCGGGCATAGCAGAGTCACAGTGGTATTTGAAGAGTAGCTAAAACTGCGACCTGTTTCCAATGATGGAAATTTCGGAGATACCTTGCCCATAGGTTCTGTTTATGAAATTATATTGGATAAATTCAGGGAGGATGACTAATCGGCTATATATTTCTTTATCTTATATTTATCACCTTATGCAGTGTTGTAAAAATGAATCTTACCTAAACATTGGAGCGGGAAAAGCTTGTGCATTACACAAAATCGATAAACTTTGATTTGAATTGAAATCAAAAAGTCGGCTTTTTTCTAGACTTGAAAATTTTGGAGACACCTTTCCCATAGGTTCTGAAGCAAAATGGATAATTTACATAGACATTTCCAAAAGTGATGTTTGAATAAATACCTGAAAATTGGGACTGGAAAAGCTTGTGCTGGGCATTGCAACGCAAACGAAACATTATTCTTGACTCCAATCATTGTACCCATTACAACCGATGCAAATTTGGGCGAAACGCGGCCGACAGGTTCTAGAGGAATAACAATTGAGCCTCATTGTTTAAGAGATACAAAGTTCCCAAAAAATTACCTGAATAATGGGGTCGGGAACGCCTGTGCGGGGCACTGCAATGCATAAGAGTAATTTTTCCTAACTTCAAACATGGTGCCAGTCAAAATTGTTGCGAACTTGGGAGGTACTCGTCCAACTGGCTCTACAATATTTTAAAGAAAAGAATGATAGGTATCCTACAGAAGTTTACCTGAACACGGGGACAGGGAATGCCTGCGCGGGGCATTGCAATGTAAATGTCGCATCCAACCGTGTTACGAACATTGCACCCACTTGAGTCGAAGAAAACTTAGGTTGCACTCGCCCTATCGGCTCTGAGGAACGATGAACATTTTGAATTTAGGAATATCTTACCGGTTTGTGGGTGCCGGGAAAGCCTGTGCCGGACATAACACAGCCAGGTTGGCGAACACTTTAAACTGGAAACCGCTTGTGGTCTGCGCGCTAGGAAACTTTGGGGGAACACGGCCCACTGGTTCTGCGCATGTTGGGAGAAGGCTAATTTACGAGGACTGGACACCACACGGAAGTACTAAACTACGAGATGACAACTGAAATACGCCCTGTTGTCCCTAACTGAGAAGCCTTTCGTAAAATGACGGATTTAGGCGCTTAGATTTGTAAAAGGCTCTGCAGGGTACCCTATCCCAACATTCAGGCAAGGTTCAATCTTAATCAAGTTTGTAAATATAAATTAGATTATATTTACATACTTCCACTTAATTATTACAATGGATAAAAATCACGGGTTTGATAAAAAATAATTATTAATTCTACTAATTAATAGAATTGAAAAAGAATTTTAATTAAGAATTAGTATTATATATAAACTGAAAAAGTCTGTGATAACTTCAATTACAACAAACCCTTGATTTATCAATGTGATGTGATCTGTGATCATATACACATTATCTAAAATACTACTATTTTATATAATTAAATATTTAATAAAAAAACAGAGCATTTTTAGCAATACATTATTAATTTCTTTTGTAATATTCCTAAAAATAAAGTAAAGGCATGAAAATACTCTGCTGTATTTCATAAACAAGATATCCAACAGTGTCAATTAACTTTACCCACAGTGTGACAGTATTTCATCTTTGCGTTCATGAAACTTTAATATGACTTATGAAGTAAAATGACAATATAATATTTTTGTTTACAGTTGTAATTAACACTGTTAGAAAGTTAAGATTTACGCTGTTAATTCACTGAATTTATTTTGTTTGAATGTTTGCTGGTTATGAATTAATAGCGCATTCGTATGGCAGTAACATAACTTACCAGTGATGACTAAACGTCCTTTAGTTGCTGACAATCGAGTTTCTCCAGTAAGTCTGTGCTTAGTTCTACATTGGTATGATTTGTAGCCATCCTCAGGTCCAACATCACGGATATGTAATTCGCCAGATGGCAGTACCAAATATTTTCCATCTGAAAACGTTAATTCATAATTGTAGTTGTTTGAATTTTAACTAAAAATGGATAAAAGCTATTCATTTGTAAAGCATTTTAAGCAGCACAACATAAGGTTGCGATTTACTTAAATATTAATTCATGCAAGGTAGGAGGATAAAAAGGAAAGGTAGACCGTGAGGTCCATGGATAAAAGGTAACCCATTTGCAGTGGACAACCCAGCCCTATACTTTATCAGACTTATTATCTTTTAGAAAAGGACATTCTTGTCAAAAAATCGTACCATCTAACTTATCACTAGAATCAGGCTTTATTTCAACCTCTTCTTCACCCTCACTCACAATCCATGACACAACAGTGACGTATTCCGAGACAAAACTTGGAATGTGACATTTCACAATAGCTGCATTTCCTCTAAGGACATATTCTTCCATTAGATTAACAGCATACGCTTGAGAAACCACTGAAATAATACGACTCACATGAGCATTTGGATATGGGTATAATCCAATGATGCCTTAGGACTATAATCAAAAATGTGAAAAGAGTTAAATTATACAAAAACTCGAGGAAAAATTTTCTTTAATATTGTCAGGATATCCAAAAGAGTTTTCGTAAAGATCCAGTTATCATAAAATATGAGTTGAACTCAACCACAACATAAATTTCTTCATCAATTTAGATGTATGTATCACTCATATTCGTAAGAGAAATGTGGTTTTATTTATAAATAACTTTATGGGGAAATTTACTTATAGGGATTTTGGAATTAAATACACGGAAAAAGGATGTAGGAAGCTGAATGAAATGCTATCATTGTGAAAGCAATTACTGAATAATATACCTAAATCAGTGGAATCGTCTAATTTAATTTCTTTTTCTATTTCATCTTCTGATATTATCCAAGAAGAAACAGACACGTATTCAGAAACGAAACTGGGAATTTGACACTTAAGGATAGCAGCATTTCCGCGTAAAACATATTCTTCCCAAAACTTAACATCATATGCTTGGGATACGACTGGAAAAATATATTATATGTGAATTGACAAAAGAAATACACACAAAGCTTTTTTCCTATTGTTGCAAAAATATACCAACTCTGACAGCAGGAGTAGAAGGGATTTGGTAGGTGATATATAAACCTATAAAAAGTCTATACCTAATCTAATGTCTGAATCTAAATTAATTTCCAACTCCTCAGTATCGCCTTCAGAAATGATCCAAGAAGTAATACTAACGTACTCAGTAACAAAACTTGGAATGTGGCATTTCAGTATAGCCGAATTGCCTCGTAAGACGTTTTCCTCCCAAAGGTTAACAGTATAGCTTTGAGATACAACTGAAATTTATTTATATTAATGAAGAAGATCTTTTCATTCAACGCCAAACGCTATACTAAACCGAATGGACAAACGGTAAAGGAATGTTGGAGTGTTTAAAAGTACTTAAAAGTACCCAAATTATCGTATCCTGTGGTATTAATAAATTTTTCATCGATATCGCCCTCAGATATTATCCACGATGAAACAGTAACATACTCAGACACAAAACTTGGAATGTGACATTTGACTATAGCAGAATTTCCGCGTAATACGTTCTCTTCCATCAAATTAACGGTGTATGCTTGAGAGACAACTGAAAATATATACAGTCGTCAATAAGTTATGAAGCCATTAGACACGGTTAGGAAAAGGATCGGGAAAGCATTTGAATGTTTTCATAATGAAATACCCAAATCATTCGACTCGGCTTTAATTTCTAACTCGTCTACATCAGCTTCAGAAATAATCCAAGATGATACACTGACATATTCAGTGACGAAAGTTGAGATGTGGCATTTTAATATAGCGGCATTGCCACGTAATACACTTTCTTCCATCAGATTAACCGTGTAGGCTTGAGTAACGACTACAAGTAAAAATTAAGCTGGATTATGTTATTTCATTTGTTTGAACTTATGTGAACATGACTGGAATAAGTAATTAATATTAATTGGAATTTTAGGATCATGAAGTAGGAGAAGTCTATGAAATTTTCTGTAAAGTACCCTCTTTGTTTAAATCGTTTGATTGAATTTCTGTTTCATCATCTCCCTCAGATATTATCCAGGAGGAAACGGCGACATATTCCGTCACAAAACTTGGAATAAGGCATTTGAAAATAGCGGCATTACCACGTAAAACATTTTCTTCGACTAAGTTTACAGTATACGCCTGTGACACAACTGTAATATTATTACACAATCTAAGATGAAGTAACTCCATTTAAAATTAATTGGTATCACAATATTAACAATAATTAAAGGATAGGATTACATGGATGTATTTAATAGTCTCTTTTTTAACGAAGTACCATAATTTTCTGTTAATGAATATTCTTCCCCTTCACTATCGTGCCAAGAAAGTACTTGCACGTGATCAGATACGAAAGATGGAATATGGCATTTGAAAACTGCGGCATTACCACGTATTACATATATATCATAAACCTGCGACTCGTAGAATTGATTGACAGCTGAAATATTTTGTAAATAGACCTATAATTACACAAATTTTATTTATACCCTTGTGGAAAACGGATGGGGACAATTGGGAACGCGAGGGTGATCTCGATTACCATAATTGACTTCGGGGTCATTCGGCGAAAATACCGATAGCGATTCCTCGTCGGTTAACCATTCAACAACTTGTACATAATCAGCTACAAATGACGGGATTAGACACTTAACAATTGCTGAATTGCCACGTAGTACATCTTCATCGATAACGCGTGGTTCGTAATTTTGATGAACGACTGTAGATACAATAAAATACTTTAAAACCAAAGGATCCGGGGTCTTATTTTTGCTGGGAAGAATGAGGGTGTGAATTGTGGGAACAACAATTACTACCGGAGTCGATATTAGTGTTTTCATTGGCAGTGACCGTTTCATTATCCATCAACCACGCTACAACATGAACAAAGTCGGCCACGAAAGAAGGCACGATGCATTTTAAAATGGCAGTGTTTCCTCGTAAAACAAACTCATCGTTGACTCTAGCTTCGTACACTTGGAGCACCGCTGTTAGAAATACGAGAAATATTAGGAATTTTAGGAGACAAATAGACTATCTTTTTTTGCAGTTACCCTCTGCATTTCCTGGGAAGTAAGTACCACCGTCGCTGTCTGTCCACATCTCGACATAGACAAAGTCAGATACAAAGCTTGGTACTTCACATTTCATTATAGCCGCATTTCCTCTAATGACATATTCGTTGTCAGCTTCAGCCTCATACGGTTGTGATACCACTAATAAGATTAAAGGTAGAATGCTTTAGAATATGATTAAAATCATAGGAGGATATGGACAAGGATGGTTTTTAAAGTAACTAACAATTAAAGGCTGAATACCGGTCATATTTGTATTACTAATCATAAGTATTTCGCCATCATCCATAATCCAAGATTCCACGTAAACAAAGTCACTAACAAATGAAGGAATCTTGCAGTGAACAATAGCAGCGTTCCCTCTAATCACGTACTCGTTTTCGGCTTCAGTCACGTAATACTGTGACACAACTAAGGAATACAAATTAGACATTTCTTTGGAATGGATAAATGGATATTTGGAATACATATATCATGGTGGATATTTTAACTTTGGAATAATTTTTACCAAGATTATCAGTTAGCGTTATTTCAGTTCCTTCTTCGTCAATCCATGCCTCAACTTTGACAAAATCCGCCACAAACGATGGGATTGAACATTTCAAAACAGCACTGTTGCCTCTTATGACGTATTCAGTAAGGATTTCGGCTTCATAAAATTGATTAACAACTAGAAGAGTGAGAGTCCCATTTACGATGGAAGTAATGATGAAAGGAGATTTTGGACAGTTTGGATAAAAGGGCTTGGCTGATATGTTTAACTTAGTCGTACCGATATCATCGGTTAGCAAGTATTCGCCACCATCAGAGTCAACCCAAGCTTCTACTTTAACAAAATCGGCAACAAAAGAAGGGATGTTGCATTTTAATACCGCAGTATTTCCACGAATTACATATTCTGAGACTACTTCAGCTTCATAATATTGGGTGACAACTGTAAATGGTTATAGAGGCATCAATCACTCACTTCCAGTTACTTATGGAAATTTGGTTCAGGATTGGTTTTATATATTTTTTTCAAACTACTTATAAATTACCCTCTCCCTCTTTTGTTCCGTTTATAGTATATGAGTTCTCGGCTTCATCATGCCACGATATGACATTAACAAAATCAGCCACGAATGATGGTATGGAACATTTGAGAATAGCGGAATTTCCTCTAATCACATATTCGTTGTTTACTTCGGACTCATACTGTTGCTGAACAACTGTTGACAGGTGATTTTAGAACTTTTAATTTATATTTGGAATAGGAAAGAAAGGATGAGACGAAAAAACCAGCTTTAGGAATTAACCATAATTTTCGCCAGGATAAAAATCTTCTTTCTCATCGGTATGCCACGATAAAACTTCAATGAAATCAGCCACGAAGGAGGGGACCTGACATTTAAGTATAATGCTGTTTCCCATTATCACGTACTCCTTGTTTACGTCGGTATCATAATGCTGCGCGACCACTAACATATGCAATACAATTTTAACTACTTCATAGTAATTTGACGAAGAGAATCACATGTAAAGAGGTACCACTTAGAGATATGGCCGTCCGACATTAAATTGATCTTTATCAATTATAAGTGGCATACCTATTTTTTATAAGTTCTCCAACACTAACCACCTTCTATGAGTTAGTATACCTAATTGTAGACTTATTTTAATTAATACGTAAACAAACAATTATATTTTTACGAATACAAACAACGTTACACATGATTTCTGGCTGTTTTTCGAATTGGTCTTTTAAAGATCCATAAGTGATAGTTGAAGTGAACGTTAAACGATCAATTAATTAGTAGTCACGCGAAGACAATTGTTTAACGGATAGTTTATCCGTGTTAGTAACTGTCTGACTGTACGCCTGATAGGTACATTGAGCGTTGTAAACCTTTTTATTTAAAGGATCTGTGTTAATTGTTTCTAATGACGCGTGAACAGACTATTACATTGTATCGTGTTTTGCAATCGTAAAAATAGTCACGATGTTTAATGCATACTTAAACAGATATGAAACGAATTTATTTTTATTTAAAGCGATTATGTGATCATATTATAAAAGTAATAATAATAATAATAATGTTAAATATAATACAAATAGAGATTCAGTGTGACTAATATTTGTTCCATTCTTGCTACGTCATCCACACTTTTTTTGTTTGAAACATCTAATGAACGACCAAAATGACTATTAAATTGGTGTATTTAAGTCCTGGTTAATACAATTGGCTTTAATCAGCCCTTTCATTGGAAAGGTCTCGGATATTAAAACAACTTTCGTCAATTATCCCATAAAGAGAACAAATGATTGTTCAATCGACTATTTTTTTAATGAACAAATTAAACTGAAGTAAGCTTTTTACATAAATGTTATCAAACTTTTAATAAATTAAAATAGAATGGAGAAGCAGAAAAAGTGTCTGTAATTTTGGAATGACAATAATAATAATAGATGTAATTTGGTCAGTGTAGGAAAATAATATTGATACAAGTTTTTCGTATTCAAAAATATTCATCTCGTTTTCCGATTCACAGTTTCTAAAATTTATCATTAACCTTAGTAAAAATTAAATTGAAGTAAGATGCTGCGGGCACTATATTTATCTAATTAGTTCAGAAACGCGGTATCTCGTTTGTAAGACAACTCATATCGAATGTCAGATTGCCGTCACATGTGTCAATTGTATAATTATATTAATTATAGAAAATGTTTGTGGTCATGTCATGTCATTACAATAATATTTCTTTCTAGTTTTCGCGCATCTTACTAAAACTATATACATATAATTGATAGTAATAAAATTTCATATACCTAAATGCCAGTTTGTAAGGACGTAAGAATTTTGTTGAATGACACAAAAACTGCTAACTGATTTTAATGAAACTTTACAGGTTAAAATATGGCTGAAATTTATATCGCAGTTACGTGTAGTTACTACAGGATCAAGGCATAGAAGTCAAATTGAGTATGAAGTCACGTGAAGTTAACTGTTACACGTTTATCCCTGAGCCTTATTTAGAAGTTACGAGGGCGAAGATACTTGCAACAATAGGACTTACATAATTAACCGTAATCGTTAACGAAAATAAACAAAAGTCTTAAAAAAATGTGAAAATTTCGACAGAAACCAAAAAATACGATTATAGTTCATTCAAATCTTCTATGCTAAGAAAATCTGTTTTGAGAAATATAAAAAAAAGTTGCTAACGCTTTCGCTGTCACAAACTTATTTGTTTTATTGTAATTCTATATAGATTTTCAGATTTTTAGTTATGCTTTATAAGCAACTTCTCGCCATTACAATGAGACGTAAACAGCGTAACAATATAGCGTTAGGATACAATATAGTTTCATATATCAATGTCATTGTTTCCGAGTAATATTTATTGTTATAATCACATAATCGCTTTATTCTATACAAACGAAAACAAAATTATTCCTAAAAAATTTAAATTTTATTTCAATTTAATTACATCATGTGTTATTTGACTTAATAATCAAATTTAACATAAGCATGTACTAATTTTTCATATATGACATCATAGCGTTTGCTTTTGTTTAAAAAACATCAATATTTTTGTAAAATCATGATATTCTTTTGTTTTTAATCGTAGACAAACAATTCGATCAGCAGTTTTAAGTTATTTTGTTAATAAACTTATGTAACAATATATATTTCGTAATAACGGGAGTATGATCTTACCGGCTCGCACGTTCACGTCTCTGGAGTGAATGGTTCCAACCTGGTTTCTTGCCAAGCAAGCGTATACCTGAGCGTGTACTTCCTGACGATAATCTTCAGCTCTGAATGGAGGGAATACCAAGTTACCGTTCGGCAGAACCTGGTGGAAACAATTATGATCAATACTTGTATTTTAAGAAAAGGAATCTTCTTTAATCATAATTATATATTTAGAACAATTTGTAAAAATGAAAGTTATATATACATATTTAGTATAAAGAATCGAACTCCTAAATAGTTTTCAGGACCCATTAGCATCATTATTTGAGATAGAAGAAATATTTGGACCATAAAAATATTTCCTAAATACATATAGTAATCTTTGATACCTGTCTCAATCCAGGGACATCACCAACAGCGGTTCCATCAGCTCGTACCCAGATGACGTCAGGGGCGGGAGATCCTCGTGCGGCACATTCGACAACTGCTCCGGTAGTGTTGCTGAAATCAACACGATTTGGGGGTTCCTTCATGAAAATCGGTCCGATAGTTTCATCCTCGCATCGCACTGCTCCTGTTGATAATACATTAGATGTTTTAAATAAAAATAATGCCTCTTAAACTATAATTATATACAGTTTAGAAGATAAAAATTTTATAAATTCCTATTCTAAAAATAACTTACAGACCACAAGTACGATTGTTGTTACAATACGGTAAGTTGTGTTTTTATTTGTGTTCAAAAACATAATAATATCATGATACAATACAAATATAAGGATTAAAAATTATAGTGTATTGTTTTGTTCTAATCAACTAAAAAGCTGAAGCTGGAAGACGAGATAAATCAAACAAGTAAGATAATTTTCAACAAACGAAAGCACTATATAAGTTTAAACGATATATAATATAATAATTTATACGTAGTTGATAATTAACTCTAGACCCTTTGAACACCATCGATATAACAATAGCATGCATTCTCAAATGATTAGTTTCAGCGCGTGCCACACTAAAGATGACTGAGGGTTTGAGATGTGGAGAACAACGCAAGTGTCCTACTTGCGCTATTTTACGAAGGCTCGACCCAGTTGTTATCAAGCTAGGGATGTTTCTGAACAGCTTCGTGCATCGACCTAATAGCGACTAAGCTGCACCGATTAAACTCTTACAAGCTTTACATGGCTTAAATTACAGCTATTTACTACTTGTTTTTGTTTTAAGTGACCTATTATTTATTGTGCATGGAAAAGAATATTTAAATTGTGTATACATATAATGTTTTAAGTGAATAACAAAATTTAACACCAAAAAAATATATATTGTAAAATGATTGAACTTTTAACACCAAATTAAATTTAATTATCACAAAATATTTCTTAATATTAATACTACTAATATTATATAAGAAAATAATGTAATCTATGGGTTTCCTACATATTAAAATGTATTATAGACATATACGAAATAGACAGTACATAAACGAAACTAATTAATTATTATTGGAGATACTCGTATTGCTGTAATGTGTTACTATGCATTTTTTTATACTTATGTTTTATTAATATACTTAATTATTTTAATTTAATAAAAAACAACAAAGAAAAAAATAACGTTATTATCTGATACAAAATCATTAATGAGAATTTTATTCAATTAATTACATAGTTTATAAATTCTTCTACGTAGTTGTAATGCGACTGACAGCTGTTCCACTTAGAGGTGGCGTGTGCATAGAGAAAACTGACTAAGACGGAATTGTTGCTAGGAATATGTTAGACCTGATTTGATATCTCCATCTTTTTAAGTCATACTCTATCTTATTTAAACTTATAAATTAGTTATTTGTATTAAGTTAACTATATTAAAGATATCTGTTAAGCTAATATGTATTCGGTTAAAATAGAAAAATAAATAAAAACACTTTGTAATTAAACGCACATTGAAAGAATAATAAAATAAAGGAATAATACACTCAAAAATTGAGGTAAAATTTGTTTGATATCCAAAAAATTAAGTTTCATTATAGTTTGGACAACATCCCCAGATCAGCAAAAAATTCAACAAAGTAAAACCGTCGGGAGAGTTCTGTTAAGCAGATGTTGTGCGCGCGTCTGTGATTGGCTGTTCGCACGACAGATGCGCGTGCGACGCCAAAAACATTCCACACTCTAGGCGGTGAATCCACATTATTAATTGGCTCTTCCTTCATACTAAATATAAGCATTGTTATAAATCTATCAACTACTTACTTCTTTTACTTTATAACTCATCTGTAATTATTAAGTTTTACTACAAAACACTATACTGAATGTACAAGCTAAGTGGATATAAAAATGTACATAATTGATAAAATTGTTGGCACAATCATGTTAATTAATGCATACAGAAAACTAAGTTGCATATTTCGAAACAATGTGGGCGCTTTATAGAGTTGACAAATACCATGTAAGAGTACACCTGCTTTGCCACCTGGTAACATTAGTAAAGGAAATTATAATGGAATTCATATGCAACATTATTTTATATATTAAATTGACCTAAAGATAGAATTAGTGCATTTACGTACGGTTGAAACTGGTTGCGAAGGTCAGTACAACATTTTTCAGTTCAAGGGTAAACATATTAAGCGCATGGCAACTTCTTTATATGCATTATATTTAGAGTACATAAATATAATTGTTTCCTATTGTCGTGGTTTTAACATTGTCTTTAAATTGCTTCGTGCGGTTATACATTTGTGTTAAGTTTAACTTGAAATGCAATATGTAGAAGTAAGAGTTGTGTTAAATTATTCTTACATTTAGATTAAAGTTATATGTATAATAGATAATTGTGTGGGTTTGGTATTCGATCTAGAACATTATATGAAACGGACTTAGATTTAATTGTAGCAATGTTGAAATATTAGTGATCTTTGCACCAAAATTATGTACTATGAGCATCCAACGCCATAATACAAAATATGTACTGTGTACATATATATTGTACCTTATAAATATATTTTTATTATATTAACAATTTATTATATTATTAACTTTACATTAATAAAATATTTGTAGACATAAAATTGCTTTACTAAAATAGTTATTTCGATTTAATATAATATTTTCCCCGAGTGGGATTATCATGAAAAGTATATACACTATACAGGCACTAAACTCAATTCGCTTTGGTCACGAGTGCTTTAATTGAGTTGATACGTTGCATAACTTTAATTCTGTTAGTAAATTATCTATGACACATAAGCAACTATTTTATTACAGTTTAGCTATAAGAACTTGAGATATATCTACATTTTTAATGTATGTTACTTCTAGTGAAACTCAAATACTCTAGTCCTAGCGCAGACAGTGCTAGCTAGTCAATATAAATGTTACCAAAATGTATTTCGTTCGTAATTTTCTTCACCTCGTGGTTTCAAACAGAACGTTTTGAAACACTCCTTTTTTACATGGAATTAATATACATGTGTGTGTTTTCAGGTTTAAATTCTTTATTACTATAGCGTAATTATACAAAAAATACAAGTGATTGAGAAAAGCTGCTTTTTTTGTAACTCTTAAATCTAGTTTAATGATTCTATAAAACAATGTTATATGTTTAGGCAAAATAAATTATATGTATATTTACAGCCAAGCTTCGGGGTAATGTACTTAATATTAAATAAGGGCAACCTGTTTATTCGATATATTAAATTCTGGAATAGAAAATGATTTCACATTGTTGATGGAAGTAACATAATAACGTCTTGCAAATAAGCTTCATGTTACACAATTATGATTATTTTTAATAATTTATAGAGCGGTTGTATTTCAAAATAAATTTATATTATTTGATACAGTTTTAATTATAAATTACTTATTTGTATGCTTGTAAAGGCAACTTTCAAGAACTATCGATATTTAGAACTAGGATTTTTTTTTTGTATAAGGTGCTTTATCCCTTTTTGACATCTATAGGAAATATATTTGTATAAACAGGGATATGTTAAAAACGGAATTGATTTATTCCTGTCCACTACTCGACTTGTTAAGAAAATTTGCATTCAATACGTACTTGTATTTTAATTGTAACTGTTTTAATCAGAAAACACCAAATAACGGTACAAATACACGAATTCCAAGCGGATAAAGCATCATGCTTTGAATTCTGCGGAAAACATATGACGAATAAAATACGTAGCGAGACGTACTTAGTAATTTACTATGCGAAGTCTGTTCTATCATAAATGAAAATACGCACGCTTTGACATTAATAGTAAGCGTTTATTTGAATAAACTTTATACTTATGTAATAAGTTAATAGTGACAGAACTTTATACAAAAAAAATATGGAGTCATTAACCTCTGGTTAGCCCAACTTAACAAAGTTATCTCCGCTATCATTGTTTACTAACAACTGACGACACTAAAGAATTCCTTGCGGTTTAAGCTTCCATTGAAAAGGTTACGAAACTGATGCTTCTAAGTAAGTTAGTAAAAAAAATATTGTATTATAAAAGAAAACATTATACGTGCTATAAAATTAGGATTAAAGAACTTATTATGAACTCAAATTTGAATTATATGAATATATTTTATAGAATTTCTTGATACGGTGTGCTCTTATAACAAGGCTTGATAACTGCAGTCAGATCATAACTATGGTCAATTGATAAATTATATCAAGGCTCAACGGAAACAGGGTTTGATTTGATAAATAACAGCACACACTAGAGAGGTATACGGTAATCTGAACAAAATATGTAACATATATCACAAAACATATAATATATATTCCTTAAAAAAACATAGTAACTTTTAATCTACTTCATTCATTTCTGTTCATTTGTTTTTAACTATTGATGTACATTTTACTCTAGACATGAAATTTCTAGTGGTATTGTTTCTGATCTAGCTTGTGAACTCGTTCTGTATTACTATACGAGATATAGACTTTCTCTTTTATATGTCACAATGCAGACATGTTTATAAATACATCGGAAAATTTATGGCAAGCTCCGACTGGGTTAAGAACAAAAGAACTTGCAAAAAATTGGTTTTTAATAGTAATCTCTGTTTACATTCGAATAAATAGGTAAGAATTAAAATGTTAACCAATTTTCTTTAATTTATCTCAGTATGGAATTCGTCTTTAGACCTTTAAGAATTTTTATGAAAATAATAGTTATTTAAGAATAATAAAGCAATTATCTACAAGTTTGAAAAAATACCTTAAAATAGACAGACAGCTTCGACTTTTAGCTATAGAGCACTAATATCAAAGAAATTATATTTAAAATGGCCTCTATCTCCAAGTTCTTTGTTTCCGAAGTACGGTTCTTACCACAAGTTTGCATGGCTATACTAAATACGAAGCTTTTCGCGTTTCACATCCAAAAACCTAAGTTAATATTAATGGAAAACTTTTAACGCTCCGTAAGTAGAGTGATTTGCAAACTTATAGTTACTTAAGTCTAAGAATATTCAGATAATAATTATAGTTATGAATTTAATTAAATTATATAGTATGGAGAATAATGCTCAAAATAATATGTGGGAAGAAACGAATTTGAACGAAGCATCACATAAATCGAGTGTCGGTCGTGACCTTCCAAGCTTAAGAAAGGCCAATGTTCCAAGTGTTTACGTTGTAAAATAAAATCTAACCACGCGTCAAATTTATACATAACATGCTAAAATATAAACTTTATATTTTCCCTCTTTGTATTGTAAATAGACTTTTATGTACATTTGCGTAACACAAGCATAAAAACTTTATCATGTCCATATGATGGATATATCTATATATAAATTTATTTACTTTTTAACAATACTAATTAATTATTTAAACTAGCCCCAGTGTTTAATTAATTATTGTTAAATAGGTATATTTAATTATGTTTGTTAGCTTTAGGCAAAATTAGTCCTGAATAAATTATTATAGAAGCAAGATTGTATAATACAAGTGGAAGCTTAAGATCTATATAACGTCTTGTTATATAATAACAGATCTTCTGAAGGTTATTGGTATCGGAAAGGGCAAGTTTATCCCCATACCGGACCGCTCTATCGATCGCCCCGGGAACAATATAATTCCCGGACGGCTGATTTTATCATAGGTATACTATGTTGTATATAATAAAAAAACAAGTAGTGTACTATTTCATGTTCATCAATCTATAAAGCATCAATTTTACAGCTGGTAGAATACTTAATATGCTTAATAAGTAATATTAAGTGAGTTCAACTACGGGTCGTAGATCCCTAATTGCGTTATTACCGTATGACCCACAAAGCAACTGGGTGACAGCTTACTCTAGTTAACTATGGATTAATAATATTTATAGTTTACCTATAGTGAGCAGTGCGACGAGCGCCGCAAATCCGGTAAACGTCGTCATAGCACACTCACAACACCTCACTGTTATCACAACACTCAACTATATTGAACAACAAATCCAGAAGCCGCGCTGCGGCCGGGCCTTGCCCGAAATCTGTAACGGAAAACAAATATTTTATATGAAGTTACAAATTGTAAAAAGGATAAAAAACAAACAATAGGAGTTAAAGTGCCGCGTTACTGTTGTTTCAAGTGCGTAAAGTTAGTAATCCGCTCCGTAAAGTATGTATTTGTCGCTTTATGAAGCGCGCTTTGCGACCCGCGGCCTATAGGCTATGGCGCCCTTGCGGCTAACGCCTTTAATAACTTAGGGTGATCGACCCCAATGCAACGTTTGTAAAATATCCCCATGCTTTCCGCTCATTCAGCTTAATTAAACGGTACATACGCGTCCTTCAAATATTATCTTATTATTTATATATCAGTTTCATATAAAATGTAGGTAGTTTAAAAAAAAATTGTATACAAACAGATAATATTTTGAACACCTATGAATTAGTGTCAAAAAACAAAACATAAACCAATGGATCACCAGAAAAGCTTGTGAAATCTAGTGCTTTGTTTATTGATGTCATCACTTAGATATTTCTTTTGATACTTGTATGTTAATTATTATGATGTATTAAACGATTGATTGATAAATGAAAAAAACAGTCATCGCACACGTGTGCTCTCAAGTTTGATTGAGGAACCACCACGCATAACGATGACGCTCCTTACAAAGGAACCCGGAAACTCGATTCATGCTATGTAATGATGTCACGTATGGTGCCAGAACTTGGATAAATAAGTAATGGTTTTAGAATACATCAGAATAGATAATCCAATTATTTATACCATGACAATATTAACTTTAAGATCTCTAAGAGAATTCTTTGGTTTTAACATCATAAAGAACATTTATTACATGTTTGCATGGTCCCTTTTAGCCAATTATTTTATGATTTTTAAACTACATACTCCCGACGTTTCCTTTACTTTGCAGCAACCGCGATCACGGGCAGACGAGGTGAGAATGTCATAAAGGCCTTTTAATCCGAAAATATTAGTTTAATTTAAATGAATACTCGCGAAAGTCTTAGATCTCATTAGTTATAATTTGTTCATTAATAATACCTTTGTTAATACTGTGACGTTCATCGACTTATAAAGGATAAAGTTTAGTGTCTGTTAATTTGAAAACGCAAACTTTTAGTTAGCTACAGACAGCAACATGTCGAATCTGAATGACATCATTCATTAAACATAACACCGGCTCTAAACTAATTGTACTTGAACGTAGTTAGACCATCTACCGTCGCGGTTAAACACCCCAATTTTATAGTAACGTGAATGCGTGAGTAAAAGAAAGTTATTTTGAGATCCATTATACAGAAATGGCGTCGATAAGTTTATGTTTGTATTTCACAAGAACGATTCTGTTGGTCAAAAGCTTTTTGTACGCATCATTCTATTAATGATTTGTTTATTGAGACATGGGATTCCTAATAATATATGTATATTTTGATTTTAGATTATTCTTTAATTTATACTGACATTTAAATAATTTAAACTTATGTATATTTTATGCAATTTCAACTACACTTCGTCTTTGGAATACCTACTCGTATATTTAAGTGTTATAAAAATACCTAATTGCAATCCGGTCTTTTTATCGCTAGATCTGGTTACGTTTTCTACACATAATGATCACTTTGATTATAAACCTACTAATTTGTACATGCAGAACTCTGTGAGGATTTATCGAAACTATTTTACAGATGCGAAGACGATAAAGAGTAAGTTAGCTTGGATATTAATACAAGACATATGACTACAATTTTTCATAATATTTCATATAGTTCCAGAAGGATCACAGAGTAATATTTGCATTTTTCATGAAAGTACGTGAATAAAAGTTACGCAGACGTAGTTGCGAACAAAACTTGTATTCATACAACTCATGTTAATGTAATCAAAACACTGATTACTAAGACTGTTTTGCAATTAAAATTTTATATCAATAACTGAACATTATTGCAGCGACATTGGATTACACAGCCTGTATAAGAATAGGACTCATTTATTACTGTATCAATAGAAATACCTAATGAAAAATAGTTCAGTATTGTTTTTTATTAAGGAAAAGTACATACGATGACTGAAAAAAATTACAATGTTAGGATTATATTCAATACATTTAATGCCATTAATGTGTCTAGACACGTCCAGAAACAACAAATGATTAATATTAGACTATTTTAAGAGTTAAGGGTTATTTTAGTACAAAATAAAAGAGTCCAATTTGGCCTCCTTTTTGAAATACAATCCTGCAGTCATTAAAATTTGTTTTCATATTTGTTCAGTTATTAAAACTTGACACTAATAAAACACGTCGGATGTGACGATGTATGAGAGTAGCGAGATTGAATTTGTCAACTCTCCTGTGTGGGGGTAGTGAACCACTACCTTGAACTTTGAACCTTATTGCCGTTGAATAAAGTTTAATGTATCATTAATGTTACCCAGGATTTGAATGTACGGTCTCCCAGACGGAACCAACGAGTCGATATTTCTATGTACCATTATGTACGGTGCTCTTTAGGAGTTCAAGACATACCTACTTATTGATCTTCGCGATGCTAGACAGGCAAAGATTTATCGTTTCAAAAGCTCATGGGTTCATTACCACAATGCACCGTTTTAATTATACAGATAAAAGTACAATTTAGTTGTACCTTTTCTTTTTCATACATTTTTAAATTGATTTTTTTAATAACAATTTTAAAATAACAGTTACAAGTCGTTAATTATGATCTCTCCAAGAATTTATATGGGTTCAAATTATATTTGTTTACTTCCAATGAAATCTAAGCGAAATTGTAACTCAAGACGACAGTAAGTAGCGATAGGCATAAACCATTACAGACGGTTAAGTTTGAATAGATAATTTTACATCCGGATAAAACGGCTCGTGTTACTCAGCATTACGTCCAGAAATTAAAAGATAGGAAATTTTTAAAGAATATGTCGAAAATCAGCTTAATAACGCAAAGAAACTCAATTACAAGGTTATATATGAAAAATTATAAGGGTGTGTCCATACTGAGTGAAAAAAACTGAAAAGAAATATGGTATGGCCCAAGCAATTGTGTAAGGATTTCTACCTGACGTGTTTTTGAATAAAACAATCATGCCTGAACCTCTCATCGGTCGTTTTGCACCTGTCCTTTCGGACGGGGAACAGGCTTGTTGAATGAAGACAGCCATGTGCTTGCTCAAACGTCTATTCAAAAAAACTAGTTATTTCACCAGATGTCATAGCAGGTTTTACTAATCTCTTATAAAATTAAAAAACAAATTCTCGTGATAAATTGTAGGTGTATAGCGAGTTCGTTTTAATTACTCAGAGTGGTTCCACATTAGACACGAAATTTTGATATTGTAGCAACCGTTAAAATTTAATGTATGCTTCACGTGCTTAGACGTTTCATTTGAACTGTAGTTGAATTTTATAGCAATATTTGCTTTTAGTTCGTACATACTATCTTCAGTTAAGTTTACATTACTGTGGCAAAATTCCAGAATAAGCTTCCGGTTAATATCACAGTATTTATGGAATTAGGCCTGTCTATTTTTAGTCCGGCTGCTCTTTCAATAAAAACGAGTATAACATTGTCCCGAGGCGTGGTCGATTAATTAACTCATATGTAAATAAAATTTATAAATAAAAATGTATAATAATTTACGTTTTACATTTATTATGAATCATGATTAGTCATTCATTGAAATCGTGCGTGCGTTAGTAAAGTCAAAGGCTCCTTGCAAGTATTCAAACTAAGAAAGATCATCTTCATCACTCTAGGATTAGCCGGCTAATCTTGCGTAGTCAGTCGTTTTAAATGTCACGTAAGACTTGGAGCTTTAAAAGTAAATATAAAAAGATACCTTAAGAAGCCTTGCCTACTTATTTTAATGAAAAACCTTTATTCTAGAAACCAATCTTCAATCAAATTACATGTTTGTTTATTTTGCTAAAATTATAATTTCTCCATATGAATTACTGAAGTAGTTTATCTTCTTTATCGCAATTTGATTAACTTAATCAAACCTTGAATGAATTGCCAATACATAAATATAAAATCAGTGAATTTATCACACTACCATATTTATATTTTACGACACATAGGTCCATTTTGTTTTTCTTTTTTGCAACACGGTTTAGCAACAATTTGGACGATTTAATAGTAAAACGAGCCAAGTTTGAACGTCGCCTACACTCAGGACAACATCGTTATTGATCGCAGCGGCGGGAACACCGGCATCCCAAAATCTCGACATAAATAACATAAAGGGTATACGAAAATGTATTGTACTTAAGTGAGATGGATTACCTGAAGATCACGAGAAGCTCAGGGAGCTCCCACAACACTATTCACCACAACACACGCGAGACGAGCGGTGACACGAACCGCCCGAGCTACAGACGCAGAGTGACCAAGTACTATACTTTATAGTAGCGAAGATATGAACGGCCGATGACACCCACCGAGCGAAAGGTCTATATCGCTTTGTCTCACTCTAATTTCAATCGAATGGGGGACGATCCTAACCGAAAATAAACGAATGTAGCCGAATTATAAGGACTAGATATAAATTGCGCACGCAGGATTGAGAGCGTCCTGCGGTCGCTTGTAAGTTGTAAATAGATTTAACAAGCACGGTCCCTACTGTGCGTAATTTCAAGATGGCGACAAGGAAATCCATTGATATTCATTGCCAAGCTTCTAACTACTTCCTCTATGATAATTGATTTTTAATATACTATATTAACATTTTTATAACACAGGTGATTCGTTGGTCGTTATTTTAGTTATTATAAGGCTTACGAATTACGACTTAGATGCAGCGATCAAAATCAAAATTTCAGTGAATATAGTTTCGGTCACAATAAAAAGATTATTTAGAGATAATAACATTTTATTGAAATAATCATATTGGGTTATATAATGTATAGGATAAACAAAAAGAACATTATTAAAATGTTAATAAACTATACAATAATAAATAGAACATTTCAATATAATTTATTACGGCAGTGGCTACTGTATAAAAAATATATAGTCATCAAAATACATCTTGGTTTATAATAAATATATTATTTAGGTCAAAAATCCATTCTAGAGTTAATTATTGCTTGTTATTGAGTTAGTTGTCTTCGGAGGTCAAATCTCGGACGGCGTTTGTCGTGTGCGTGTTGTTGCAAGCTTCGATTTTTTATTAAAATTGTTATTCAAAATATATATCTTTATAAAATTATATGAGGAACAATAATATGGCACGTTTTTACACATCATATATAACATTTTTTATAGTTTTATTTATAATCAAGCACTATCTTTACATTCACATTAGTTTGCTTATTCTTCATCTAATACAAAAAATATTACTTCTACCATTTTAAAGAGTATTAGCTACCGACTTTGACATAACTATCTTCTAAAAAGCATATTATTAGAACAATTTTTGTTAATAAATAGAAATATTTTAAGAAAGATTTAAAAGACTACAATGTAGTAATAGTTAGTAATAGAAAAAGGACTACTTAGATATGACGCGTTAGAATACTTTAATAAATATATTTGTATATATAGCAATGTCTTCAAAAATAATCTTGTTTTGTACTTGGATAAATAAATTGAGCACCAATATTAAATTATTATAAATAATTGTAGTATTCTTATTTACAGTTAGGCAAGAAATTATCACAACTTCACATATTGCAAGCAACATTCTTGTGTTAATTGTGCTTTATAAAAAATATAAATTAGACACAAAATATTAATATATAATTGTGATTGTTAAATAAAATATTTGATTATTTTTTAGTTTGAAGAATGTGAGTTTTTTCAAACAAAATCAATGATAAACCAAGACATACATATCATATATGGATTATTATAACTATTGTTCTAATGACAATATATATGTTTAAATATATTCCAAGATTTTCATCTCCCTCCTGGTTTTATCTGGACTAGACTGGTCTTGTTAGTCTTAGTCTGGTCTGGTCTACACTCGTCTAAGTCTCATGTGGTGCGGGCAACTTCTCCCACGAGGGCTCCACTCCCCAGATCTGCCGAGCGTACTCAGCAATAGTTCTATCAGATGAGAATTTTCCAGACGAAGCGATGTTTTCTATCACCATCTCAGCCCATTTGGCTTGATCCTGAAATACATTTATATATTAGTGATATATCCTTAATCATATTCAAAATTATGAATATTATATATTAATTATTATGGTATTAAAACCATGGTATATCTGGTAATTCCTTTGATTTGTAGTTGGAAGATAGTGATGTTTTATGTAAGCTAAGAATTTTCTATCAACTGAAAGTATATAGGCCTGCTACAATTTTATTGATATATGCAATATGCATGTTCTCTATAAAGATTGAGCAATATATTGATTTTTTTCTTAAGGAATCTGACTATTACTTTGGGCTTAGTCCAGATCTAGCAAGAGATGAGTTTTAAGACGTCGTAAAGACTATTCCCGTAATATTTACCTGGTACACACGAGCAACTTTGTCTTGCGCGGCAATATAAGCGTCATAATCAGCGAAATGTAAGAAACGGTCGTGGTTCAGAAGCACACCGGCCACATGAGCGAACTTCCCTGGCTCGTCTGGTGAAAAGAATCCACTGCGGATCTGCTCAACGCATTGACGCAACTCAGGGTTGCGCTCGTAGTATTCATAGGCGTTGTAACTACGGAAAATAAATAAAATTAAAGGTTTCAAATTTATGTATAAATTTAGAAAACAGATCAAAGATATTATGCCAGCAAATAGGTACTAGGGTCACAGAAAATTAGATACAAAATGAAAATAAAAATAAATGCATAATGTATAATGAAAATATTAGTGTAAACCAGTACACAAACGAAAATATAATTATTTCTCATATTCAAGGAACCCTTATACTACAACTTTTGATTACAATATATTATTTACAAGTATTACTTTAGATAGTTTTGGAGACACATGTTTACTTAGAAAGAATCTCTAATATAAACCAAAATTCAAGATACATGTCTGTAAAGTTATGTAAATCGATTTCAGTAATTGGGCACATACATTTTTTATAAGTATAACCCTAAAATTGGTTTCTAAAGTAATAATCTCGTTATTTGAGTCATATATAACAATGATAACAAACCCTCGTCTCTGTAGAGCCTCAACATCATCGACTCTCATTCCGAATATGAACATGTTGTTTTCCCCGGCTTCTTCTGCCATTTCCACGTTAGCTCCGTCCATAGTGCCGATGGTCAATGCTCCGTTCAACATGAACTTCATATTTCCAGTACCGGAGGCTTCTGTCCCCGCGGTTGAGATTTGTTCGCTGAGGTCTGCGGCCGGCATGATCCTCTCAGCTAACGTCACACGATAGTTCTCCAAGAAGATTAGCTTCAATTTATCACCTACATCTGGATCGTTGTTTACCTGGAATTGGATGAGTTAGAAAGAAAGGTTAATGTAATGATCTAAGACTTATGATATCATTCATTTGAATGAACGTAAAATTTTTCGGATTTACTATATGTATATAAATATTTTTAACTTCATACTCCCAACGTTTCGATTACTTTGCAGCGATTATGTCATCTCGTCTGTACATGATAAAGGTTGCTGCAAAGTATCCGTAACGTCAGGAGTATGTAGTTAGAAATAATTATAAAGGCGTAGTAAATCCGAAAAACAGAAGTTTTATTTCAAGAAAGGTTAAAGCTCAGTATTTAATTTAATAGCAGGAAGTAATTTGTTTATATTTACAATGTTGTTATCAATAGTTATACTTAAATAACTCATAGTTATAAATCAACTTACAGTATTGCCAACAGCGCAAGCCAGAGCGATGATTTGTTTTGCGATGTAGTAACCAGGCGCAGCTTTGCCACCGATCATCACAGTCCTTGGGGTTATAGGTGCTGTAGGATCACGCTTTATACGGTTATACAGGGTGATCACGTGCAAAATGTTCAAGAGCTGACGTTTGTATTCGTGGATACGCTTAACTTGAACGTCGAACATGGACGCAGCGTTAATCTTCACACCGGTATCTCTTTCGATGAGAGAGGCCAGCTTCAATTTGTTTTCTTGTTTAACTTTCATTACAGCTCGCTGGAAAGCCGGATCTTTGGCCCAGCGTTTCAGAGCTTGGAGTTTATCTAAATGTACGGTCCATTCCTCACCGATTTTGTCGCAAATGAGATCAGACAGACCAGGGTTGCATAGCAGGAGCCAACGACGAGGAGTTATTCCATTGGTCTTGTTCTGGAATTTCTCGGGCCACATCTCGTAGAAATCACGGAAGATGGTTGCCTTGAGGATATCAGAGTGTATAGCGGCCACGCCGTTCACAGCGTGTGAACCGACTACGCAAAGGTTGGCCATGTTGACACGTTTTTCTCCTTCTTCCTCAATGAGGGACATACGTCGTAGACGGTCCATATCACCCGGCCAACGTTTTTCAACCTCTTTGAGATGCATGAAATTGATGTGATATATCAATTGCATGTGCCTCGGAAGAACATTCTCCAGCATAGAACACGGCCACCTCTCCAAAGCTTCAGGCAGTACTGTGTGGTTGGTGTAAGCGCAGCATTTCACCACAAGATCCCAGGCTTCTTCATACGGAACCTTTTCAACATCGATCAAGATTCGTAGAAGTTCTGGAATAGCCAGAGCGGGATGGGTGTCGTTCAACTGTATCGCAACTTTATCGGGCAGACTTTCAAAGGTCGTTCTCACAGCCTCACGAGATCCGAATTTAGATGCTTTGTATCTCCTGAGTATATCTTGAAGCGTGGCCGCGCACATGAAGTATTCCTGGCGAAGTCTCAACTCTTTACCCTCAAAGAAGTTATCGTTAGGGTATAGTACCCTTGAAATGTTCTCAGCAACATTACGGTCTAGCACCGCTTGGATGTAATCTCCCGAATTGACTGAAATTAGGGAAATTTTAAATAAATAAAAGTTTCATTTTAATATAGGAAATTATGAAATATTACTTACAAAATCTTAGATTGAAATCGATAGGACTTTTCGCAGACCACAGACGCAGCGTGTTTACAACATTGTTATTGTATCCGGGGATTGGGTTATCATATGGCATAGCGAACACCACCTGATGAAAAATAAATTTTCTACTCAATTTTCATATTTAACAAGAATAAATTAAATACAAGAAGTATGTTACTGAAAAACAAGAAATATTCTAAGGGGCCGTTCAAGTTTTACGTAAAAGCAAAACGTACGTGTCAGCAAAAGTAAGCAAAGCTCTTACCCCCTCCCCCTATGCTTATGTAAACATTTTCAATTACTGTATTGTTTTTTTTTTAAATATAAATCCATAAAAAAATTATAATTATAATTTTTTATGGATCTTCTCGATGTGATGAAAAAATAGTAAATACCTACCGGTGACGTAATCATTACCTAGACTCCCCTACCCCCCTTGTCATCCAAAATAAGCAAAGCAAAGACCCCCCTGCCCCTCCATAGTGCTTACGTAATACTTGAGCGGCCCCTGATGGATACTTATAACAGGACATATTTGGTCAGATATTCCAATCAACACAAGTGACTGAAGTTACTTTAATATAATTGGAAATTAACTGGTTCTATATGGCAAATAAAAACAGAAATATGAAACCGAGCAATCTGACCAAGAAAAGGTCCATAAGTGTGGTGCAAAAACTCTAATCACCTGTGTATTTATCCATTTCTTCCCTTGAGGTGTATCGACCACACGGCCATAGAAGTTGACCGGTAACATGAACTCTGGTCGAGCTTTCTCCCATGGGTTTCCATAACGGAGCCAATCATCAGGCTCCTCTTGCTGTTCCCCGTTCTCTATCTTCTGAGCGAATATACCGTATTCATACCTAATACCTACCAAAAAAATATACAGTATTCATACCCAATATAATTATATTTTAGTGTTTTTTCTTGTCCAATTATTAATTATTTTTAATCCAAACTACATATATCTGAACGAATAAATATTTAATCTTAGTTCTGTAGCCACAAAAAACCTATTATGTCTTATCAATTGCGATCATTGAACTCGAGCGAATTAAAGAACAATGGACGACATATCAAATAGTTTAGCTCCAAGTATCTGATTGTAGTAACTGGGATCATTTATAATATGTATACATTTCTTAAAAAATAGTGAAATATAAACAAATGTATAAAAATAGACCTTTAAGTTTACTACTGTAGTCATATGAAGTTAATGCTAAAATAAATTAAAGTTTTTTAAACAAAAACATTTTTTATTACAATTTCAAAACAACTTTTATCTCGCAAGTTACTTTAAGCGAAATTACTGTTTCACACTTTTAAAAATAAATGCCGTAAACACACTATACCAAACATTAAATTAAGATTCCCAACCAAATTTACAAGTGTACTTATATCCTTAGTATAATGATAATTGGCAACCAACCAACGGTGGTTTTGTCACTGGTTTCAATTATTTTTATTAGTTGGCGCGCAGTAATTTTATTGATGCACCAAAGAGTTTTGTTCATTGCATTCAAACATCATACTTCATACAAACACAATAATTTAAATTTTGAATTCAACCAAATATTAATCTCAATTCTTATGGTATTATCAATTAAACAACCCATTCTAAATTTTAAATATTAAATCTATTGTTTCTGAGAAATATACTGAAATATTTGAAACCTAAAATAATTCAAAATTTTATTGTATTTGATCTTTTACTCTTATTTAACAAGCATCGAGTTTGATTGCAATAAAAAATAAATATAACAGTATGCATACTCTAAATTGGCATCACAGTACATACAGATAATTAAGAATTTTTATTAATAAATCTTAACATATTATAGTGTAAACAAGGTTATTGAGAGAAAAGGTGTTTTACGTCATATTTACCATGACAAAGAAAAATAAGAACAAACATCTGGTACTACGTATAAAATATTTAGAATAAGTTCATACATCACATAGTACCTTTTACCTCTGAAATATCAACTCTTTAATGTTTTATATGAAAAAACTATACTGACAACATCATTACTTACCATAACCATAAGCTGCAAGACCCAATGTGGCCATTGAATCAAGGAAGCAGGCAGCAAGTCGTCCGAGACCTCCATTACCGAGACCTGCGTCTTCTTCAAGCTCCTCAAGTTCTTCAATGTCCAAACCAAGTTGGTATAGAGCTTCATCTACAGTACCTTGGATACCTAGATTGATCATGGTATTCTGGAGAGATCTGCCCATATAATACTCCAGGGATAGATAGTAAACACGCTGGAAATTAATATTAATATATATTATGTAATTTATTAACGGCGGATTTGTTTTACAGAAAACAACTTGAAATTACTGCAATATATCTTAATACAATAAAAGGTTACATGGATGTCTCTAAAAGATTTAACTTTGGTTTGATGAAGAGTTAATAAATAACAACTTGAGTTTAAGCAATTTTACAAATTTTACCACAATTTCTGTTTTCACATTAAAATATCTGTTAGAGACATTTTTTTAAATCTTTTGATTTTTTTCCGATTACATATCATTTTTAATTTGGCTTTGTAAAGTAATAATTAAGGTTAAATTATTTTGAGACTCCTATTAATAAAAAAATTACCAAAGTTCTTAGGTCCAAAATGATTTTATTAAAAATGATTTATGTGAAAATTTCTTTAAAGCATTTTTAATAAGAAGCAATTCTTCTTAATCTAGAAAAGTCTACTTTCTGTCTTTATTTTTTACAAAAATTAATTAAGTGTTCATTAAATATCCCAAAGTGACAAATTTTGACAAATTTATATAATTATAACATTGCAGTATTATTTTATTTTAACATCCAATATGTAGGTACTTTCATATATTCAAAGATGTTATTAATACCTTAGGATCTTTCTCATAGTAATATTGCTGCGTTCTAATCCAGCGAGAAACAAGATGATCCCGGACGGTGTGCGCCAGGGCAAAATAATAGTCTCTTGGGGTAGCAACATTTCTGTCCTTCACCAATGTATAATGAACGTGCCGATTAAATGCCTTTTTCACCTCAGCTACATTTTCAACTGCAACAATACCACGAACGGAAATTTGCTTCCGTTTTTCTGAATCTGTTTGCACGCTCATTTTCACTTTTTAAATTTATATTATCCTCTTACAATACAATCTCGGTCAGCTACCGAACCAAGACTAAATTATTTTGCCGCGATATCGGTCACCTTGACAAGGTCAAACATATAGCTCGACCGCTAGAAACCGTCTTTCATTAGTGAATAACGTGATTATCAAACCTACAAGCGGTAATGTCTTATTTACTGAAACTTATTTCAAAGAAGAATATTCTTTGTATTTAATCATAATAATAACAATTAAGATAATGTTATTAATCTTAATTATATTTTTTATTTTATATTAGCATTCGCTTGACATGTGTCATTTTGATTTTGACTTTCATTTTGACATAAAATTTACGTTATGAAAAATTTTAAAGATATCCCGTAAAAAAATAATGATCAGAAATAATTGCTTTAAAAAATTACTATTTAAATTATGAATATAATTTTTATTTTAAAACTCAACTAAATTGACTTAAGTTTCACTATATAGAAATTTATAATGTATCCGTAAAAAAGAACAATCTGATCTTGGGATCGTAATAGGTATACATTATTATTATATTTTACATAATCAAATGTACCAAATGTTTTACTATCATCTCAAAAATCACTCTTATAATATTATAAGATTTTGTAATAAGTGTTATGTCATGTTTTGTAATTCTTTACTATCAAAAATGTATAAATGTGATGCTTTCCCACTATAATAATTACAATAACTTTCCTAACATGGTATTATTATATTTTCAAATCTCCACTTTGTGTTATAGTCTGCTCACTTTGGGCTGTTTAATAATTCATAGTTTATCTTAGAAATGGTATAAAATAAGTTAAAAAAAAAAGAAAAATACGACGGTAATGTAAACGAAATAAGTCAGAAAAATGTGTAGGGAAACTAAGTTGGGTATTGTATTTTTATTAGGTACCATAATAAGCCATTTAATTGTAAAAACAAGTGGTTTACAATCAAACAGGGTTTGTTTTAGGTAAGATTGGTGAGATGCTTAAAATCAATTTACCTAATATACAAAAAAATAAAAATAGAAATATGAATTATTATAACTATTAATCACGTGTTACTTTACATTTACCAGTTTCCGCATATAAAGCAGTGTACGTTGTAAGACTGAGTTTCAATAATAGTAATTATCTTGAAGTCATTTAATTGAAAAGTCTAATTTAAAACACTTTTTCCTTATATTCGCGTATCTCCTTACCTCTTTGTTAACAATAAAACAAGTTTTATTTTCTTTTTGTAAAAATACATATATTCAACAAGTTAAGGCAGCAAAAATCAGGTCACTTGTAAACTAAAAAACATTTACATAACATTATAAGCATTAACTCCATGTTCATATTAAAAGTCAATATATGGGCTAGCAATATATATTTTGCTTAAAAGCTAAAAATTAATTGATTAATTATCAGACTCTTAAATATAAAAATAAAGAATACAGTATATTATCAGATTCATAAGTATTTTTCATGAGTACAATTTGGTGGTATTAACTATTAAATATCTTTTATAAATATAAGTACACTTCATAGTTTTTTAAGTGGCTGAATAATGAAATTCATTAAGCTTTGACAAAATTTTATATCAAAGCATAGATAATATATAGAGATAGCAATATCACATATATTTATTTAATTGAAAGACAAAAATTCCTTCAAACTATAATATTTAAAAATTATATACATATATAGCTATCATTTTTCAACAGTTATGACATTATTTTTTGTTATAATAAACATTACCAATTATTGATTTTATTTAAAATAATAAGAAAATAATCAAGATCTTTATCAAATTAGGATACATTATTTATTTGTATAACAAAAAAGATGATATATTACTTTGTTTCTTAAATATTCGAAAAGTTAAAATATCAATATAATATAAAAAACAAATATTGTAACTTATACTAATATACATATAACATTTTCAACTTAATTACACCATCATATACATATGCCATCACTGTGATTTGTAATTGTAAATCTAAGCTTCAATAGTTCTTTATATTTCAGGTTCAAACATCACAAAGATATTTAAAATAATGTTTAATATTATGCAAACATTCTCATAGAAATCACACAATTGTCATAAAAAGAATGTTATTAACAGTATGATATAAATTGTACTTCATAAGTTATAAATTGTCAGGCAGTCATAATACAAAAGGTGTTAATACTTAAGTGAGAATTATAAGTATGTTCAAGCTTTTAAGGCTTACCGAATAAGTATGAGTGCATATAAAGAATATTATTCAATGGTAGGTTTATCTTTTTCTTCTATTGGAGATGATGTTGCTGGAGAGAGATAGACACTGTCTGGGTAGAGGTCGCCTCGTATTCTTATAGCTTTCACACCATTGGGGGATCCGCGGAAATCGAGTTCACCAATGAGTATGTCGTCAGCGTACACAGACCATACTATACCGCCGCGGACGATTCGAAATGTTGTCTGTGAAATAATAATTATTATATACTAGCTGAACCCCGCGGTGTTACCCGCGGATTTCCGGGATGTAAAGTAGCCTATGTGTTATTTCTGGACATCAGCTTTATGTATAAAATTTTTTATCAAAATCGATGCAGCCGTTTGAGCGTGAAGAAGTAACAAACATACACACACAGTCACAAACTTTCAAATTATAATATTAGTAGGATTGAAATTAGTGCAATTAAATTTAAATGAAACTATTTTATTTCGGATGTACTATGCGATTTTATTTTTGATAAAAAATTACATACTCCTGACGTTTCGGCTACCTTACAGCAACTGTGATCACGGGCAGAGGAGATGTATCACGATAAATATTAGTTTCATTTAAATGAATAAGAGTCGCTAATAGATCTCATTAGTACAATTATTTTTTTATATGTATAAATAAAAAATAAAATGCAATGAGTTCCTTGTTTACTATGTTTGGTATATTTGTCAGATATAAAGAAATTAATGTTGAGGTGAGATTAAATATATTTAACTGCAACAGTAATATTTTTTTTTAGAACTGTGTCATATATTTTTTATAATACCAATGTATCCCAAGGGTAAGCAATGAATGACATCTATTACACATTTTGTTAAAGTAGGTTTTGACTAGAACTTGCCTGACGAAATTCTATTTTGTAATACAAGATATATTAGCAGGTCACTCTGATTATATTATAGTAAAGATTATATATTTAGTAACAAGGTAATAATGCAATATCTAAATCAACAAAACTAAACATTTGGAATTTCGGAATCGGCTCCAATGATTTTCATGAAATTTAGTATATAGGGGTTTAAAAAAAAACAATAAGGCGGCGTTTGAGTAGTCCCAATTTAAAATATGACTCTTCCTGACATCTATTGGCGAATAAATTACTACTTTTTATTGCTTTAACGACACAACCGCAGATGGCGTTGTTAAGTAACAAGAAGTCAATGAGTGTTTGTTCTAAGCTTAGATTAAGAAATTACTTAAAATGCCTAAACGAAATAAAAAAAACGCAAAATAAATACAAATAATTCCTAAACACCGCAAAGCTCGGTGTCCAGATGTTTGTCGAATAATGATAAGTACATAAATCACTACTTTGTTTAATAAATAAATAAAATAACAAAATCCTTTTTATATATCTTTCAAATTGTAGTTTGACTTTAAGTAACTAAACGAGTGAGTGTATGAGTGAGTGAGTGAATGAGTCACTAACCTCAGTCCCAGGTATTAATTTAGCTGTTCTCTGTCGCCTCTCCTGTCCCCACGCACCAAGCCACGCGTTCAACACAACTAGTTGCCTAGACATCTGTGATTGTACATGAGCTCGGATATTCACATGTAGGAGTATGTTCCCACGCGGCCATTCACGAGCTACATCCAATAAGTCTATAGTGAACGAATGCAGCATGGGACGTAGTCTGGAAATATTACGTTTATTGTTAGCAGATTATTCTAGATGGTTCAATTTTAATCTTTACTTTGATTAAATCTGAGATATACATTCTAGCAACTTATACTTAGTATAAAGTTTGGTGTAAAGAACTATTTACGGAAAACTTGAGGATACAAAAATGAAATCATTTTTGATTAATATGACATTCAGATTTAGATATAAATTAAAACAATTTTGATCATCAATAAACGTGTTACATGAAATATCTTAATTTTTTATTATTTTTGGACAAAAAAATTGTTTTATTGCTATAATACCGTCCGTGTATAACGATTTGATGTCCCTCTGGGATTCCGTCAGCAATAGTCGCTATGACATTTGGATGCCATTTGGGTTCGTCTTCTATCGTGTCGTTTGAGTCAGATTTTATTGGTACCTGTGAATAACATATTTCTTTATTAGATTTAAAATTTTGGAAGCATAGACTTTTTTGGAACACAAAATATTTAAGTCCTTTAGAATTAAAACTACTATTTTTATATATTGTTTTGGACATTCGTATCAATATTTTTTTCGAAACATAGATGAAACACAAATATATTCAAATATATACCACACAAAATTGCAGATCAAAGACTTATTCCATTGAAAATTACAACCGTCAAACAGCAATTCTCTAAAAAGTAACATAATTGTTGTTATGTAAAATGCACTCTATATGTATGTTATAAGGGCTTGTATTCTAATTGATTTTTCGATTTTCTAGATAAAAATTAATTAAATAGCACTTAAGAAAAAATATTTAAACGAAGACATTAGAAGAGAATACATTCACATCTCGTCTGCCCGTGAAAGTGGTTGCTGGAATTTCCGAAACGTCGGGAGTTTGTAGCATTAAAAATGATAAAAAACGCGTAGTAATCCGAAAATATTGGTTTTATTTAAAGGAATACGCGAAAATCTTGATCTCATTAGATTAGAAGACACTCACTGCTATGGGAGGCGGCGATAGAGTTGGGTATATGTCACTTTTTTGTATTTTCAAGGCAGCATCTCGTATTCCCGTCACTTGAACCCACGTAGCGTTCAATGGACTCGGATTTCTGTGGCCGTAACTGCAGTAATGATCGCCATCAATGGCAAATAAAGTCTCCTTTTCGTCTATTAGAATCTCAATTGTAAACGGACGGTTTATTTTGAAGGGGAACAATCTGTAATATAAAAAATTTCAGTATTGATAAGACGAAAAAACGATTACATCAACACGGTATAAGCCAGGATTGTATAGATAAGATTATGTTTTTTTGGATGTAATAGCAGATAGAAATATGTTTTTTTTTTTTTTTTTCTGCTATCGCGGTGAAAGGTTTTATACCTACCCCTCCGTCTAGGGGAGACAGAGGCGGTTATGTGGGATTCACGGCCAGAAGGGCCCATGTTACCCACTAAAACACCAGCGGTCACTCTCCGTTGCCGCCAAGTGGATCGCCACGGGAAACGCCGAAGCATGCATCCGCGACGATCCGGCGGCGGGCCGCGAACGGCCACCTCCCCCCCCCCCCCCCCCCCCCCGAGGGCTCACTCCAAGTGACCAGGAGTGTCCCCCCGCCTGGCGGGCTTGCTTAATCGCGAGAGGGTTAACCCCTTACCCCTCCCACCCAAGCCCACGCGGCCAGTCTCCAACCACCCACCGACGAGCGCAAGCGCCCGACGGCAGACAGAGAGGAAACCGACCGACCACAAGCGAACTCAGGCCTCCGGAGAGACCCGAGTATCCCCTCCCCCCCCAAGACAGCCACGGACGGCCTCCTGCCAGATCCGTGACCGTCTTACTCCCAGGGCTGTACCCCCAGCCCTCCCCCCCGTGACTGATTGCACCGGAATACACCAGTGGGCGATGGGGTCGTCACGTCCCGACGCCGGATGATAGAAATATGTTACTTAATCGTATTTTATACTAAGTGATGTTTGTGATTTCGATCGCGTCATTTAATGTTTATAGAAGAATAATTATTTGCAAGAAAACACTCATTAATTAATTATGAAACTGCTTTTCTTAATACTATAATTATTTATATACTAAATCATCAATATCGCAATGTGTAGGAAAAAAACTCAACATTTTAATTATACTCCATCCAGTAGATTTTCGCAACGAACTCCGTACTACAAATGTTTTATTTATATAATTTAATACTGCTCTTTTATATTGTAGAGGAATTTTTGTTTAACTTGTATAACACAAGATGAATTAACTTTATATCAATGTACAGAACTAGATTATGATCTATTAAGCAATGTCTTCCTTTACCTATATGCCGTGGTTTCTTCCGTACCCCACTTGTCATGCCTCTTTGTATTTCGCACCACGTAACACTGTGGCAGTCGTACATTGAAATGAATCGCAATATCGCTTCGAGCCGAATCTCCACAACCTATGTTTACTGCGAACCTGAAATAGTTGTTTCTTATGTTAATGTATGATAAAAGAATCGATATCGATAATTTTTATATTAAAATTTCCATTCATTATGAACATTAAAATTGTCGATCTTTAATTTATATACATCACTATTATGAGTGTCATCCTAACGGTTATTTTATAGGTATTAATTATAGACAACATAGTAATTTTTTTACACAAATATCATTCCGAATCTCGCAAGTACAACTCTTAATCTTTACCTATGTATCATTCTAAATAAGGAAAAAAGTTGTGTATATGTAGTGTTTTATAAAAAAAATGTCATATATTTCATGTTTTAACATCATCTCAACTTACCATGGCAGATCGTCGCTAGGAGTTCCAGTACAAATAATATGAGATCCTATAGAGAGCGGCTCCGTTAAATTCTGCGTGAATTTCACATCCCAGGCTTCTGATAACTGATTCTGGAAACAGAATATACACATTTGTGATATTTGTCACCATCTGTAGGAATTTATTGATCAAAAGACATTTCTTTTCACATTTTGATCAACGTTGATATTACTATAGTCTTAGCAGTATCTTTTTTTGTACATAATTAATACATATTATACATTGATAGTCTTAAAAAAGACCTTTGTTTGTGTATTCTTATTAATTCTTAGTAGATTCGATTATTCTAATTTAATTCAATAATTCTTAATAGAGATTCGTCGGCAACATTCATAGATTGATGGATGATTAATAAATCAACATCTTCTATCTTCTATCTTCTATATATATAAAAATGGATTGCTGTTCCTTAGTCTCGCTAAAACTCGAGAACGACTGAACGGATTTATCTTATCTTAGTCTTGAAATGTTCGTGGAGGTTCAGGGAAGGTATAAAAGCTGAAAAACATTGATTCATTACTGGGAAAACCATAAAAACAGCCCTTTTCTATTTCCCATACAAACGTTTTATTGACATTAGATTTGACAACTAACTAATATGTCAATCATTCTGTCACACTTCAAAACACGAAGATATGGCTAACAGGTAAACTCCAAAAATATAAATAAAAAAAACGTAATAGATATTTCTTGATTATAGGGCGATATGAAGTTCGCCAGGTCTTCTAGTTTTAAATAAAACGTGAAAATGTTGTAATAGTGTCGAATAATTTGAAAAAAAGCGTACCATTGCATAGTAGGTGGTAAAATTATTTAATTATGTACTCAAAATAAGTATGTAATTGTTTTCAGTTTTGTTCCGTCACGCAATTAGCAGTCTGAAGCACGAGAAAAAATCTATTGTTTGTATTATTATGCAATTATGCTGCTATTTATAATTGGTTTTACTTTTCTTATATACATTTATTTTAAAATATATATTTTTAAGTCGTATTTAAGTGGTAGGTAAAAATCTAAACATTGCTTAATTTTACCTTATATGATCAATAATAAATTATCAATAGTAATTATAGCATTATCCGTCTATTAATATTATAGGACTGTAATCAAGATCCCATATATTATATTGCTAAAAATTTATTTGTTGGGAATAATATTGGTCCTATATTTTATAGTGGCAAACAGTAAACATAATATTATAACAGTGTACTTAATACTCATCCTTACACCTACATATATGAACAGTTTTTCAATCATAAATCTTCGCAAATTCTAGTAATAACGTTGGTTACTGAATAAGAAATAAACAACGCTTTGTGTTTTGCGCCGATTAATATGTTGCGATACCTAAAAGATCCAGTTCTTTAAATATTACGTATTATAATTTTTACTTTTCTAGAGATTTTTTTAATTTATTTTTCTTGAAATAAAGATATTTTACATTATACGCTAACAGCTTTCTTTCAAGGTAAGGTTTTTTGACGTCACGCTATTACAATTAAGCGTTTTGTAATGTAAGAACAGGGACAAATTTTATACAAGTTAAAGTAAAATCGTGAACATATCTTCATACATAAACATATGTAAGAATTTATATTACAAATAATCATATTTAAAATCCCTACTAATATTATAAATGCGAAAGTAACTCTGTCTGTTCGTCTGTTACGCTTTCACGCCTAAACCACTGAACTGATTTTAATGAAATTTGGTACAGAGAAAGAGTTAATCTTGAGAAAGAACATAGGATAGTTTTTATCCTAGACTTTTGAAAGGTACTCTTGGAAACGCGATATAACCGAACTCCACGCGGCTGAAGCAGCGGGCGGAAAGGTAGTTATCTATAACTTGTAGATATATGATTCTAATAGACACAAATTCTGAAGTAACCACTTATAATTTTATGCAACCATTTACGGCATAACAATGGTAAGGATAAATTAACTCTTTATTTATTCTAGTAAGGTATGTGCCTACAGACGGTAAAGGATGAATCATTTGAGTGATGTCACGAGGAAGTTTGCTTTCTGTAATTGGTGCCAGGGTTAAGTGTGATCCTGCCCTAACACTAATGAAGTCATTTAAGACCACATAATTCGATTGGTCCATAAATGACACACTAAATTAAGGCGAAGTTCAATAGGAGGGTATTTGACCTCCCAAAAACTACAAAGAAAGTTAAATAAATAGGTTATATTATTTATAATTCGCAAATTATCATCTATATGAAAATACTTTTTAGACGTAGTCTATCTATATGTAATAATTATCTAGTGAACTTGTAAACTAAGTATTTTGCATTATGTTTAACAATTAACATGATTAACGTAAGTGTTCTTGAGAACTCAGATATTCATTGTTTTATATATACATATGTACAGACATACATATAAATGTTTTTTGATGTAAATAAAGACGACGCGGTTAATAAACACTGACATCTTAGTCGTCATATTTAACTTATAACTAGTCAAGACATAACTATTACTTAAATAATGATGAAATCAATGCCAGAAGGATATATAACAATTTCATTATATTATTTATTATTACATAACACGGTTGAACTCTTGGGGCCTAAAATCGTTAAGTTAAACCTTGATTACAATAAACACTAATTAGGGACCTTACGGCTAACCATAAATTTGTATCGTCACAAATAAATCTTCATTTAACGTAGGTTTAGTTATAAAAAAAAAAACTGAAAAGTCTGCGTATTCATAATATGATTTTTCACTACTAACTTAAATATAAATAGTCTAAATATCTTCTATTCGATTCGAAAACATTACATGTTCCATGAAATAATTTTGTCAATGAAAATATCGTAAACGTGAGAGACGGATCGTAAAATGCGTGGAAGGATTTTATAAAAACACGCATGGCACGTTGATGTCTAATATAAAATTACCTACGTATTTATTTATTTTATTTATTTATACTTTATTGTACAACATACTAAAATTAAAAAAATACATTTTCGTTATAAATATATTACTAACGTATGAAGTGCAACAGGCGGCCTTATCGCTAAACAGCGATTTCTTCCAGGCAACCTTTGGGTAGAGGATAATAATGTGGAAGGGTAAATACAAATAACAATAAATATATATATAACACAAATATACATATATACTATATACATATATACATACATACATAAATATATACATAATATACATATAATAAAATAGGAGATATTAAGTAGACAAGATATTAACAATAACAACTGACTGCTTAGAACTGTTGAGAAAAGTAAAGGTCCTTAACCATTTTTTTAAAAATGGCTAAAGACTGTGCCCGCCTTACAGCTAAGGGTAAAGTATTCCAAAGTCGAGAAGCTTCTACAGTGAAGGACTTAGAGTAGTAAGAAGAAGAATGGGAAGGAATGGAGAGAATTAAATTTTCACTCGAGCGAAGAGCACGCTCATGAGACTCCCTAAGGAGAGTGAAACGCTCTTTAAGATATAGGGGTGTCGCTGGATTAAAAAGAATAGAATAAAGAAGAGATAAAATGTGAGTATTCCTGCGAAGGCGAATAGGGAGCCACTTGAGTTTTTGGCGAAATTCAGAAACATGATCATATTTGCGTAAACCAAATATGAACCGAATACATAGGTTTTGTAATCGCTCAAGCTTATTTAATTGCTCCTCACTTAAGTTTGTATAACAGGTGTCGGCATAGTCAAGAATCGGTAGAAGGAGAGATTGTGCAAGCGTAACTTTAGTTGGTAAAGGTAAAAAGTTTTTCAATCTTCTCAGTGAGCCAATGGATGAAAACAATTTCTTACTAACCTCATTTATTATGAGATGAGAAATATTCATCGGTCTTACTATTGTTTAAAATGTGCCCATGAATTAGTACTGATGTGTATTTATTTAAAATTCAATGGTTATTTTATTTAATTTGAATAGAGAATGACATTTTTACAATAAGCTGTAGCTTTAAATTTCATACTGCAAATTTGCAGTTTGTCATTTAAAAAACTACATTCATTTAAATAAAACTAATAGTATCGCATATATCTACTACGTAATGTTTAATATTTTAAACCACATACTCCCGACGCGACGGTTCGGTAACTTTGCAACCATTATCACGGACAGACCGTATTTCGTCTAATATACTAATATACTCTAGAAAATCTTAGATACTTATCATTATCTACATGTATATGCGGAGATTTATGAATGAAACCTATAATTTTTTCCTACGTAGCTTGGTTTTGTAAAATAATGGTAAAAAGTAAACAAAAAAAAAACTGTCTTAGGATAAAGGTAAATAAAAACAATTCAATATCAAGAATTCGTAACGTAACCACAAACGTAATTTACGAAAATTTTTCTCTTATAAATTATTAAACCTTAAAAATAAAATTGATGAAAAATAAAATAAAAAACAAGTCCTAGGCTCGATTGTTTCTTGATTTAAATAAAATCATGTTAGTATAAAAGCTAGTATGAACGAAATAAATGAAAAGTAACGTGGGGAGCTCGTTGATCAATACGGTAACAATAAAAGTTTGCGTGTTCAAAACCATCTAACTCTTAGCAACTAGGTTTGTACTTTATCATGGTATTGATAACATTAACCTTTTTATCAACAATATTACACATTAGTCATATTTCTTAGAATATTTAAACATCGGAATAAGTATAATAATATTGCTCTTTATTTTATTGAAGTAAATTTCGATTGAAAATTTCATTATAATTTTAATTCACAGAGTATAATATTTTAAATATCTTATCTATGGCAGCTAAAGGGATTATAGTAATACATAAATTTTGAAGGTCAAAAATTTTAATTATTGTTCTTAAGAATAGGTTTTTATGGACAAAATAAAGCATTTAAAAGTGTTAAAATTAACCGTCACCAATAATATCGATTACGATAAGCCATTTCTTCATATTACGTTCTGATTTGCCCTCTTTATTTAAACATGACATCAGTGATTTTTAGCCTTCACTCCAAAATAAAATTCTAGCATAGCTGTCATTCATTCCGAAATAATTCGAGTTTTAAAGTATGCATATTAGTAACATAATAATACTTCACGATTTTTGTGAATCAATTAATCTTTAAAGTGATTGCATTAACATACTGTGATAATCAAAATTATAACGAAAAAGTTTTTAATACATATTATATCAATTATTACAAATGCAGTGCTAGTTTGACAGTGCGGAGGTGTTAGCTTGGCTTTGTTATTTGTTTACCAAAGTCAATTGAGCATCTTCCTTATCACTACACTCCGTAGGACGGGCGCGGCAAAATAAACGACGACAAAACGCCCCGCAGCCACATGATTTTTCACAAACCATAACAGTAATTTAATTCACTAATCACAAGAAACAAATCAAATGAAAACCACTTATTGCATTCTCACGATAATATCCGCTCGAGTACTAATTTTACAGTGAGCGTCCCAGTTACGTCTAAAGCCAAACCGCACTCGATATAAACTCAGCTCTTTTCCTCTTGCCTTCTAATATTTTGAAATTTCTATTCGTTGTATTCAAGTGTTATGTTGTTCGAGATTTTTTCTTATACCTGTAACGTTTTTTTTCTAATTCTACCTGACTTAAGTTAAATGTGCTTAGTTATGTCGGGAATTAATATTTTTTAAATTTGTAGCGCCATCTACTGTTATTTAGTGAAGGCTTTGACAATACCGTTTGACGCCATCTATAGATACTTTGATTTAGTCAAAACTATTCCATGTTTATTCCAATCTACAGTTGACGAATATTGTTTTACGAAGTAGTGAGTATTGTCTACAAATACATTTTCAGATCATGTAAAGTTTTTTTTTTTTTATAAAAACTACTTTCGAGGCTTCCTCTTTTACAATTGTTATTATAATTTAGCTTTCTTTAGGTCAACTATTTCAAGAGAGAAAATATAGATGGCGCTTTTATCAATATCACAGTAAAAGTATATGACGCATATTATATTACTAATACATATACATACCTACTTTTACTATGTAGACCAGTGCCAATAGCTTTTAAATCATAATTAAATTATAGTAGAATAAAACTCATTAGAAAAAGAGGATAATATTATAAAAATAAAAGGAAAAATAATTTACGGGCGATCTGAGGTCGGGAAGGATATGGGGATGGGTATTTAAGGGTAAAAAATGGGTTTTCTCGATTTCCGGCAAAACTAAAAGTCCTACGGAAAAAAGTTATATGGCAAAGTTGTAGGTAATAAAAAGATTAGAATTTTAGAATTTTTCAAAAATTTGGAGTGTTTTCTGTTCGTTAAAATCTCTTTTTTCCGAAAGTGAAGAAAAAAATATAAGTTTCTTACTTGCGGTACCATTTTTGGATAAAATAAATGACACTCGATATCGTTTGGAAAATGCTCTTTCAATTTATTTTAAACTAGTAAACCTGGCGAACTCCGTTTCGCCACCAGAAGGCTTTTATATAACATTTCGTTTGGTGATTAAAAGATAAAGATTTTTTTGTTTTATATTTGAAAAGGAAAATTTTTATTTCATTTCACAACAGTAATGAATTCGTTTCGATTACAAAAATGAAGTGTTATTTAGTTGAACTTCTCTAAGTAAATGAAAGTGAATCCAAAGTAGATACCGAATCGAAGCGTTATACGTGTCCGCAAATTATCCGTTTCATTGAAGTGCTCCTTTGTAAACCACATTTTTTGTTTTTTGGTCTAAATTTAACACAAATAAAGCGGATGATTTCCAAACTCGTGAACACGCAAAATATAACTGCCCATGTGAAAAACAATGATTTTCTAAATTTATCCCGCAAATACTAAATGGTTTTAAGAGTTCAAACTACAAACACAATACCTAAATATTTTTATTTTTATATAGATTTCTTACAAATATCTAATTGTCATCCATACGTCATTACATATCTGTCATTATACGTCAATTGCATAGCTGTCAATTGTGTTATTCCACGTTTTATAATGACTGACGTTTCATGTCAAGTCCCACGGGAATGCTGTCGAACGGGATAAAAAGGTATCCTATTGGAATTTCCTGGTTCTAAACTACCTCCCTGCCAATTTTCAGCTAAATCGGTTCAGCCGTTCTTGGGTTATAAGTGAAGTCACTAACACGACTTTCTTTTATATATATAGATAGTTATAGCAGCTTAATGTCAATTTTCTGTAAATTACCTAAAAGGGGGACTATCTGGAGAACTATCAGAGTACACAACTATTAAAAATAAATCAGAAAATTTATAAATATAAATAATTTTTCAAAAAAGCTGTTATTTTGACGGCTGCTTTTTCGATTGAAAATGAGGCTGATTTTTCGGTATTTATTCAAAATAAGCTGAAAAAATAAATATTTCTTATCAAATAAATTACAGTGTATTTGAGATATCAAAAGGTAAGTTTTCACCAAATATCGTTACAAAATTTTGTTTTTTGTAAGAGATAAAAATAAAAAACCAAAAATTTGGTTTTCCGATTTATTCACATAAAATTTGAGGTTATGTGAAAAAAATGTTAATACAAAACTTTTAGATTTTTTTATTACCTACAACTTTGCCATATAACTTTTTTTCGTAGGACTTTTAGTTTTACCGGAAATCGAGAAAACCCATTTTTACCCTTAAATACCCATTCCCATACTATTCCCGACCTCTGATCGCCCGTAACTTATTTTTCTTCAATTTTTATAATATTCCTCTCCTTTTCTAATGAGTTTCATTCTATGTACTATAATTTAATTATGTTTTTCATTAATTTTAAAGGCTTCTACACTGGCCTAATAATCATTGGTGTACTTTTATAATGAAAAATAACTTTATGTATTAGTTATATGTTTTTAAGAAAATAATACATCAGTCATAACAGACTAATTAGATATTTTATTTAAATCAATAATATTACGAAAATATTTTTTCAACTATTTAAGGTGCTTCAGTAAAGAATAATTAGTCACCTCGGGTTTTCTCATAAAAAAATTTAATTATAGAGTTTATGTAAAACGAATATTTATAGAAATTTATTAAAATACAACTAATTAAGAAAACACACAAAAGCAGATATTACTTGAAATTAACTGTTCTTCGGTAATCCCTGACAAACAGGTAATAACAAAATTCTCTTAAGACATTATAACTAATTGAATTAAAAAATCATTAATACCTATTCAACATAACAATAATCCAACATATTGTGTTTATGTGATTGTCGAATTATTGGAATTTTAACTTTTTTACTTTTGAAACGTATTCACTTATATTTAAGGTTTTTTTATTAACACCTCTAAATATGCTTATCAAAACACCTTTTTCTACGGTCATACATTGAGTAAAAAATATTTTTTGCGTATAATAGCATCTAGATTGTTACGTATGCGCAACATGTTATAAAATAAATGAACATCTCTATATGGATAAAATATAATGAGTGAGTTTGCTGACTCCGCGGAAAGAACACCAAGCCCTATGAACCAGGAGATTCTTGATACATAAGCAAAGGAATGGGATTGCTAGCCTAACATCGGGGCAATCGTAGGGAAAGGCTCTAAATTTAAATATGTAATTCTTATCATAATATACGTAAAAGTAAGTTTCGTAGTTTTTCTAAAACCTCTGGTTGCCACCTTACATAATTAGTTATCGTAATTGATGTTGATGACATATGACTGTCTTTCCCTCCATTACTTTGAAGTTTGAGTCCACGATTTTCAAACGGATATAGTCAACTATCGACATCCGTATCACATGTTTGAAATGAAATTTCATAAAACAGTATGATCATTGAAAAGTAATTTTGATTATGTTGAATTCAACAAATTGTAAATGCAAATATAGACAAAATTATATGAAATAATCTAAGAAAATGTATGTACGTCTTCGTTATACCTTTCTAAAATATAGTGCTAAGTAAAGAGAAACACCTATTTTAGGACCACTATATATTTTCACCATCGTCAAGTGGACATTTGTCGATCGTGGGCCACAAATGGCAGTGATTAAACCAGGTGCTTATCAGGTAAAAGGTAGGCAATAAAAGGGTTCATTTACGTAATGGCATAAATGCTCTTACTGATGTACTTTCTTTGTTAGAGAGTGCTAAGGATATAAGAGCATCTTATATTTCAAATTACATGTTTCTACGCGAATGGTAAGAAAGGAACTAATTGACCGAGTTTAAAATTCAACAAATGTACATACCTATCATTAAGAAAATATTTATATCTATGAATTTAAACTTTATTGAGTCAAATGAAACAATATAAGTAAATAAAAATGCACATGAATTCATACACAATCAACAGACATTTCAATAATAATGTAATAAATAAATTTTTAATCATTCTATTAAGACTTGCAATAAAATATCAAAAGATTATTGCAACCAAGCTTTCAAGATTCTTTATTATAATAAATAATTCATTTCTAAAAACTAATTTTTTTTTTATTTATGGATTGTCTCTGGTGTATTTAGTATAGCTATAAAAAGAAATCTGTTCATTCCATAATAAACAAAAAATCATCAAAATTCATACTCGTCTGATCATGCTCACAGTTGATGCAAAGCAACCAAAATATTGGGAGTATGTAGTATAAATTAATTAAAATTGTGTATTAAATTTAAAAATATTATTTTAGTTTTCCTTTGTTAACAAGAAGTAGCTTGTTTTATTTGATATATCTAAGTAAATATTATTATAATAATTAAAACATACATATAAAATATAAAATTTGGTATAAAAATTGTCAGTAAACTTTTTTATTTCATACAGATATAAAAAAGTATACTGACATTTAAGAATTCAAATTATAAAGAAACTGTTATCAGCGAATTACTATCCACTTTCATATAACTTATCATTGATTTAAATTGAAATTAAATATTTAATCAAATATTACAAGACCCCGAAATATAAATTGCTATTTAAATGCATATTTTATTATTTAAATTTCATATGTGAGGTGTTTAAACAAATTAAGCAAAGGCCAAAAACACCTAACATTATTTTCAAAAATAGCTGATATTCTTACATTGCTCGACCAGTATTAATCAAACACAGCTGAGAAAGATCAGTTGGAAACTATCTCTCAAATAAAAAACATCAAAATTGGTTAATCCATTTAAGAGCTACAATGCCATAGAAAGATAGACAGACTTCAATATCAATCTTGTGGGTTTGCAGGTTTTTGCCCAGTGGGTTATATCATTGTGTGAATTCATTTTTTATCGTTTTATTACTTGAAACTTCTAGAAAATTTCTTGTTTTGGCAATTTTATAGTACTTCAAAATTTTTGTAATTATTGCTGATCATAATTTAACAAAACATAGAATATTACATTTTATTACTAGATAAACTTCAAAGAGCCTATTTAATTAAACAAAAATGTTTTAGAGCATCCTATCTTTATATATATAAATCTTCTGTGAGTGTGTATATCAACTCCTGAACTTCTCTCAAACAACTGGACCGATTTTGATGAAATTTTTTGTGTGTGTTCAAGGGGATCTGGGAATGGTTCAGACCCACAATTTTGTCCGCAGGACAATGTTTTTTTTAATTAATTTTTAATTTCTTAGTATTTGTTGATACAAACATTTTTTTGACATTAGATTTGACAACTAACTAATATGTCAATCATTCTATTGCACTTCAAAACATGGAGATTTATGGCTTTAATAGGTAAACTCCAAAAATATAAATAAAAAAACGTAACAGATATTTCTTGATTATAGGGAGGCACGAAGTTCGCTGGGTCTTCTAGTATACATATAAACTATGAATGTAGAAGTTACAGTAATTTTTTTTAAATTTTGTATGTTAATTTTATTTTCTCATTTTCCAACATTTAACTTTTCATATGCTATACCAACAGCATTCAGTATATGAAGGGAAAAAAGACAAAAAAAACAGGCTTAAAGCTTCAAAACCCAATATATTAGTTGAGTAATAAAATTTGGTAATTTATATGGAAATTTCTATAAAATGGTTAATAAATAACAAATAAATATTTATAGATTCCACTTTACTTCTCATTAGAATACAATTAATAACCTATATTAATTGGTTTAAAAGATAACCAAATTTGTTCTTAATTCAAAAACAGTATGTTACAGATTAATTTAGGGAGGCTTATGCTTAACCCAAAGTGTTTACGAATGAAACTCACCTCAAAATCCAAAGCATCTTCAGCAAAATCATATTCAAAGTCCCTTAGCAGTTCTCCATCCTCTATTCCAGACATATTAATACAATTATAACATTTTAAACCTTCAACTGGCATAATTTAATATTTTACAACATTTATATTAACAGGTTGGCACTTTCACAATTCAAACCTTTTATTATACATTAACATAAGTTACGATGAAGTCAAAAACATCATTTGTGCAATATTTACAAATAATCATTAAAGTTAAAAAAAGATAGGCATCGATAAGAGAAATGTCAAAAGGTGACAGAAGAGTTCAGTGACAGTTCGTAACATTCATCGTTTGGAATTTCATTTGTTTTTATTTAGTATAGGAATTTTATATTATTGATTTTATAAGAATTACATTTAATACACATACGTTTAGAGATATTATTTTGAACAGATTTTTTTTGTAAATTTTAAAATAAGCAGTTACTAAAACAGAACCACTGTTAGTCTTAGAAAGTGGTGGAAGCAATTAAAGTTGTAATAATATATCGTGATACTGAAATAATATTATATTCTCTTTATATTAACATAAAGCGTTTTTATGGGTTGACTTTAAATAAAAAAAGTATTAACAAACAACAACAGTTAATGGTAATATAAATAAAAATACAATATTTTTTCAAACTTCAAAATTCAGTATTTATTTTGAGTATAACTTTTTTATGCATGCTTGATTTGGGAGTAAGCTGGTGAATACTGACGAAAGCGTTACGAAAAATGTGATCGGGTAAGATGAACGAAAGTGAGAGGGAGATATAAGTTAGTGAACAGTGGCGGGGCAAGACCTACATTTGATGTGGGCAAGACAGATTTCGCGAGGCCCTATTCTATGGAAACCTGAAGCTCTTACTACCAGCTAGTTTTAAAAACTTAAACATCGATGCTTTTTTAACACTTAAAGCTTTGGTTTCCTTCAAAAGATATTATAAAGCGTATTTTAATAATTACTGCGTTACGTACTTATCGCCAATTAAATATTTGTTACTTAATGTAAAATAGACGAGTACTTACACGTACTGGTGTATTACAAATCACAAAGAAAACAAAAACGATTAAAAAACGTCACTGTTTTCGGGGGCAATGAATATACTTAAACACTATCTATTTATTCGCTAAATATTATTAAAACATTGAAAACACTATTCTTATCAAAATAGGTTTAATTAATTCTGATTCCCAAAGAGGGTTGATGTCAGGCAGACGACCGGTCGTAAAAACAAATAGCCAGAACTAATCACAACATGTAAGACAAAACAAACCCTGGCTATAGCTGGAAAATTGCCAGGAAGAAGATTTTTTTTTTAATTCTCGCGTTAAAAATTTTTGAGCCGCGAGGCCGTAGGCGGTGGCCCACGTCGCCCAAGCCTTACGCCGCCACTGTTAGTGAAGATAGATATATAGAGAGTTTTACGATTCATATATTACTGTAGGGGCAAGTAGCAAGTAGTTCGTTTGCAAGTTGCTAGCTTTACGCATATGGATGTAACGAAAGAAGTTTTGCTATAGTTGTGTGGTCTAAAACACACTGGTTTCCTCATCAATGTAAGCTTATTGGATTTGTTTCAAATACCAATTTTTGAAAATATAATGTATTTTTTATAACCGATGTCGATTGTATTTCAGATGGGCTCGAATTTTCATTTAGATCCCTATGTCACTAATTATAATTGTAGCAACCCCTTTCAGGGCAATGTGAAAGAAATTTTCGAATCAACGATATCGTAAAGTCGTAAAAGGAATTAACTACAGTCTACACCCCGCTTGATAAGAGAAGACGTGAAGTACTTTTAGATTTTTTCAATTTAAACTGGATCGTCGTTCGCTATTTTTCAATCTGATTATAATAATTAGAAATGTTCAGAAGGATGATATATTTCCTATCTAAGACGTTTTTGCTTTTATTTTTTAGAACTCTAAATAGTAATTAGCGGTATTGCACTATAGCCGTTCTATGACAATACTCTGTCAAAAATATAATAGTCAAGTTATTAATTTAAGGTTAACGAAATGTAACTCTTTTTTAATATTCTCATACTTCTTCTTGAATTTGGATCATCATACTTGACGTACATACGTCATGTCAATCATACTTTTCAGCAGCCAATTGTAAGGTGTTACTCCAAAACACGTCGAAAAGAAAAAGGTGAATGGGTAGCTTCTGAGCTATTGAATTCACCATATACAACTTAATTTCCCACGTTCCCATGAATATGATAGTCAAGGACGATCCAGTCTAAATAAAAAAATAAAAATAAAACTATTTTTAAATTTTCTGATCTCAAAATGCATATACTTGGAAGGTGTTATATCATATGTCGTGTCGATAATAAAAAATATAATATGAAGAAAACTAATGTTTATTACAAAAAATATATTAACAATATATCGTTTACTATATATTTAATAATTATAAAATTAAGATGCAGCATTAAAGATCCAGTTAGCATATGAAGACACACGGACACTGACACTGGGATATGAGTCTTGACCACATTCGAAACCCCAGGAAATGACACCAACAACAACGTTTCCGCCATGAATTATAGGTCCACCTTCGTCACCCTTGCAAGATCCTTTGTTGTCGGCATTCAAAGCCCCTGTACACATCATTTCAGGTGTGACATCAGGCCAGTTTTCCTTACCAGGGATTTCTTTGAGTTTTGCATAACGTTCCGCACAAGATTGTTGGTTGATTAAGTTGACATCCACTTGGTTCAGAACTTCGGATAACTGTCCTTGGAACTATAAAAAAATACAATAGGTTACCTTCAATAAATTTAGTCCAATATCCTTAATAATCATCAAACAATTGAAACTCATTTAACTTTTGTCCTATAAAACATCAAATTTTTTAAATGTAGAATCGGTATGTTAAGAAACCTAATATTCTTTGGCAGTAGGATAGTAATATTGTATATTTGAAATGTTCAAACCTTATTTGCACCCCATCCTGAAGCAGAGAGTGGAGTGTTATCAGGTAAAATGTAGTTTGGTCCAGCAATGAATGCTCTATTTATTCTGTCTGAGAATTCAGTAGATTTGGCCAGTCTCACAACAGCCAAGTTGTTCAATATCAGTCTTGGTGCGTAATCAGGGTGTATAATCAAAGAAGACACTTCATACTCAGAGCCACCCAATGATGCTAAACTCGATCCAAGACGTACTCGCCACGCGGAAACAGATCTGTCACTGTAAAGTAGTTCAAATTAAGATCGATATTTAAATCTTATTAAGCGTTACAAATTATTAACAAAACGTCATAACTTACGAGAAGCAGTGGGCCGCTGAAAGTACCGCGTTGTTAGACAATAAAGTACCTCCACATTGGTGTGAAAAGAATATACCGAAATAGCCGTGCAACAAAGATGCCATGTAGGGGGAGTTTTCAATAGATGATATTGACCCACCCACTATTCTATTTGGCTGACCTAAAATATAAGTGTTGATTGTGATATAATACAAAAATTATAAATAATGTTTGTTAAAAGTAATAAAATTTAATCAAGAAAGATAATAATTTTAGACGGTATCTTTTACGCATTTAATTTCCTACTGCTATGAATAGCTCAAATTATTAACGTAATTACACTAGTCAAAGATTTGCTAAATGTATTTGCCGAGGGAAGTTATATATTTCGCTGACATAGGGATGTCAATTAATTTGAGATGTCTTCTTCATTTAAATTTATCCTGCCATATCAGCTGTATAAGAGATATGCATTTAACATAGAGACGTAGTAATATTAAATTGTTATTATTTCCATTACTTACAATTAATATTTTTACTTTTTCTTTTTAATTATAATTTATTACTTACCGTAAGCGGCGCCGAGAAGGGCTAAAACTATGAACAGTTGCATTTTTGGCAAATTGTAACACAACTTAAGATTTGATACCAAAATTGTCCGAATTTATACATTTGTCATTATCAATAATCACCTTATCCTACAATAAAAGAATTAGAAGTTTACTTTATATTTATGATATTCGTTACGTGAACATAAACATTTTGGCAATGAATAATTGTTACTATCTTTGTAAATATACACGGGTAATTGGAGTTTTACAAAAAAAAAAAAAAAATATATTCATGTATCGTTTCTGTAATAGAGCAACGAACCATGAGCCATGAACTATGCACAAAACTGTGCTCAACGAACGATTTTTTGTGGATATAGCGTTTTTATACATATAACAAATATTGGTAAATACATATAACGTTTTTTTAATTCTTTTTCTTTTAAAAATACTATTAGATTACAACATAATCAATAAAGTTTTACAAGATAAATATTATACTAAGGTAATATTATGTTATCAACACCTAATAAATTCGATAGGAAATAGGACTAATAGAAGATGATTAGGTTAGAAGGATTTTCTTTTTTATTTTTATTAAAATAAATTAGCCCTAAGTATTTATTATAAAGCCACAACGAAGAGGAGAAACACATTTATATGTCGTCGGTATTGAAGTTTCTTTAAAAATTTTGCTTCTGACTAAAAGTGGCTTAACAAACTTCTGCAAATTTTCCGTTGGCACACATTTTATAGATATGCATATATATTTTAGATTAAAACAAAATCCATGACTTTTGCAGGTAACATATTTTTTCAGCTTTGATATTAATTTAACCAATCCTAGTAATGTAATGATATTTCATAATATTTTGATTTCTAATATTCGATCACAATATTATCATCATAATATAATTTGTAAATGGCGTGGGCTTATGATTATTAAGCATGTAATGCGGGTGTGTTTGAATTTGTGTGATGAATTTATTTAATCCTATTTATAATCTGTTTTATATTCGATCTTTTTATCAGTGGCTTTTTTGATATGTTAGCCTTATTACATCTACATTTAAATTACATTTAAGTATATAAGCATTAAGCACAGTGGAGCAAGCGTGTCCTTGAGTGGAGACCGCGTCTCGGCAAACGTAGTGTAGGACGCCCCCCAGCTAGGTGGACCGATGACCTTAAAAAGGTCGCTGGGTCTCACTGGATGCGGAAGGCAGAGGACCGAGTTTTATGGCGCGTGTTGGAAGAGGCCTATGTCCAGCAGTGGACTGCAATAGGCTAAATGATGATGATGATGATATAAGCATTTTTCCTTCTGTTCTTTATACGCACCTACACCGTAATTTCTACACTTGTTTTCGTTCTAAAAAAGGTCTCTGGAAAAGATCTGTAATAAGATATAGGTTATCCGACATGCATCACATTTTTTTAATATTTAAACTATTTTTTTGTACAAAAGTTAATATGAAGCAAGTAATGCTTCGATATATTTTGGAAATTACCATCAATCTTATTCAGTTCAGTGTTGGAGAAAAGTGCAACATATAATATGTCACTGGGCTCGATCTTCAGATTTTCTCCACCAATCTGTCTCAGAAATCTAACACAAGTCATTGTTCCACCTAGCTACAGTGCATCCGATAAGATAGTATAATATTTTTACATGTATATAATACCGAAGGTTTTTAGTCCTCATTTAATACAGATAAGTCCGATAAATATATTACGAATATCTGCATTAGTATCATATCAGACACTGAATAATGTTTTCGATAAAACGAGTAGTGGTGATGGAAGTATAGTTCAAACATCCTAAGAAAGTATTTTAAATAAATAATCCAGTAAACTGCAGTAGTCATCGCCACCACATGTAAGTTTGTATTATCGATAATCTACGATTGATAAGATAAAAAAAAACATATTTTTCTACATTTTCTACATCTCTTCAATAAAATACTAAAGATATTGTATTTACAAAGAAATGATAAACACGAACAGTTTATACATGTAATAAACTTATATAAAATGCAATAAAGAATTATATGTCGTGGATGATATCAGCCAAAAGACGTCCACTGCAGGACATAGGCCTCCCCCAAGGATCTCCACGACGACCGGTCTTGTGCCACCCGCATCCAGCGGATTCCCGCGACCTTCACCAGGTCGTCGGACCACCTTGTTGGGGGCCTACCCACACTGCGTCTTCCGGCTCGTGGTTGCCACTCGAGAACCCGTTGGCCCCATCGGGCATCGGTTCTGCGAGCGATGTGCCCTGCCCACTGCCACTTAAGTACTGCAATTCTTCGGGCTATGTCGGTGACTCCCGTTCTTCTGCGGATCTCCTCATTCCTGATTTGATCACGCAGTGAAACTCCGAGCATAGCCCTCTCCATTGCCCTTTGAGTGACCTTGAGCTTTCTAATAAGGCCCATCGTGAGCGGCCACGTCTCAGTGCCGTATGTTAGCACTGGCAACACACACTGGTCGAAGACTTTTGTCTTGAGACACTGCGGTATTCTGGACGAGAAGATTATTTTATATATTATTAAAAATATAAGATATTTTTGGAATGTTTTGAATGAATGTAATAATCATGCATTGGTTTATATGAAAGACAAACAGATTTGAGAATTGCTTTATTATAACAGTTGGCATATAAAACTAATTGTAAATTCGGTGATAAAACTTGCGAAAATTGATTTCGTTTGACCCATGACAGAAACGCATGCATAAGGTACATAAAACTAACCTTATAATTTAGTAGATTCGTCTTTTTATATAACAAAAGCAAAATTAACAATAAATAGTTTGAATTATATGTAGTTTAAGTATTGTGTTAAATGTTTATAAAATACTCGTATTCTCTTAATTATATTATCTTGCTGAATGTGGACGTTAAGGAATAGTTTTTAAAATGAAAAGAACCTAAAAAAATTATAAACAACACTTTATTTTTTAATGTAGTTGTTAAATTTAAAAAAACATTATTTAGAGATGCAAAAGAAATGTGTAGAAGTAACAGTTTACAGGAAATTAAAATTCATGTAAGGTAATGTTCATTTAAAGTAAAGTCTCCTTAATTTGAGTTAAGGAATTTTATAAATCTGACCCCTACATTAATACCCGGAAGACTTTACTCGAGCATCATTTGACGTAATATAAAACTTCTGTGTTGTCTTAAGTTGAAAATAAAGTTAGTTTTTACCTACATTTTGTGTATTTTCTTGGAAAAAAGCGAAACGTGTACCTTAAACAAAGACACCACTAAACATTTACAAGGGTTGGAGATCCTAAATTGTTACGGAGATCCTCAATCGGAAAAAGAAAAAAGACAGCGCAAGATAAAACATCTCTTCAAGTATTCAGGCACGATATATGTATGTGTATTAACCGCTTCAACATTTAAGTTTTTAAAAGGATTATGTAGATATTCTGAGGAAAAATGTATGTACAGTAACCTCAATTTTTAGGACTAATTAAAATTAATATTACTTCTTTCTTTATTTCGTTAATTCCCAAAACTACCCCTTTCATCTACTGCCAGTTTTTTCAATGACTTAATTATATGACATCTAACCCAGTTTACAAAAACCTAAATCTTAAAATACTATATTTTTGTTTTAAACTTATTTGTTAAAAATATATTTTTTTTAAGTGGCAGAGCCTAGCTGTGGTCAAGTATCACCCTCTTCCAGGAGATCGGCGTGAAGTAGCCAGTAATGACTGCATTTCGTCCCATGAATGAGAGAGCCGGTTGCCCTTTCCCTATTTTCGACCCTTTCCTTTTCCCTTTTTCTTCCCCTTACCCTCCCTCTCCCAAAATCAAGGATTTCAACGCATCTGTAATATTGCTTATGTTGCAGACGAAGGGTATGTTCATGGTTGACGGTGACTACCTTCCTCCAAGTAGGCTGGCTGCTCGTTTGCTGCCTTTGATATTTTCAAAAAAAAAACGAGTTCAAAATTATTCAGGTATACCTGGAAATATAACCCGGAATAACTTTCAAAACGCCTATGTTTGTGTTTTTAGAATCAGTATTTTGACGTTTAATGTCAGATACAATAAACTTGGAGCTAAAAACCTTGGGGGGCAACTGCACTTCAAATAAATGGTATACTTACTTTTGTAATAATATGGCTATTTGGGGTTCACGTTGTCATCAATAAGTTTGGTTATAAAATAAGAAAAGTCCTAAATACTAGACACTACAACTATAAAAGGAACGCGTAAATATCAGATTTTATTATCTAAATTTAGGTACTAAAAGAAATTAGAGCCTGTAATAGTAACTTTCTTTGAATAAATAATAGAAATATATTATAAAATTAACATTAAAGATTTAATTAATGCTGAGCTAGTACATAATTAAATTAAAATTAATAGTTGAAAATATATGTAGAATGAAAATAATTAATTGTCCGACTCAAGTGAGGGACCGATAACTTAATTGGCTAAGCAAATGTAACGTGATATTCTGGAGGTTATAGGTTCGGATCCTGATTCTGACAATTAATATCTCATTCTATGTATTGAAATTTAATTTATAATATAAAATATTTTATCTTTTCGCAACTAAACTAATCCTAAACATGAAAAGTGATAAAGATATCCTTGCTATAGATATAAATGTGTGATATAATTTTATAAGTTTTAAGAAACACGAGGACGTAACATTCAAAAAATAAAATATTTAGTGTTAAACATCATAAACATAATACTATTTATAATCACTTTAAATTATTCATTTAAAATAAGCTGATGAGTATATAGGCTCAGAATTATATTTCATAAAATTGTAGTAAAATAGAAATTTTGTGTTATCTACACAGTTGGTAATGCTAGGTTATAGAAAATAAAAATGGGAAGTTTTAATTGCATTTAATTTTAAAAATGGGTTATGCAAACTAAGCTGATTTGCGTATAAAAAAGTTTTAAATTATACATTGTATATACATATATAAATTATCCATAAATTACACATTGATCCGTAACTTTTCTTTTAATAGAAATCAGTAAATCTCCTTCTTTCTTTTGCTGTAGATTTTTTTTGACATTCGGAAGATAACGCTTCTTCCTTTCTCATGATCACAGCAAAAGATACGAAAAGTTTGTCCGTGTCTTTTCCTCACACTTAAGATATAGAGGTAAAGAGTGTATGTTAATTTACTCTGAAAATTTGGTTACCCTCTACAGTTAAATTTTAAGGTGAGATTATAGCAAATCACTAAACATTTACAATTAAACGAAAGAAAACTGTGTTTGATAAGTTTCATTAATTTTTTAATTACATTTATTACTTTACAGACAATATTGTATTATAATATTTGTTTTCATTTAATTTCACGTAAAATTTGACGCCATTTCCTTAGCGTTTAGTTTCGAAATTTGTTCTCACTAATTTCTGGGGGTCGGAAGTTTCAACAAAGTTTCTGAATAATATTTTGAGCGTCTTATAATCCTTTGAGGTATCGTAATTTAAATATCTCTTCTTAATGAAGTTTAATACACTTTCCAAATGGTGACTTCCGCAGAATTTTAACAATCTTGAATACATAACCATTTCCCTAGTTGTAAAGTAAGTTAATGATTTATTTAATGTTCACAGCTGGGTTGTGGAGACAGTTTAACGTATGTAGAGAGGAGAAAGGATCCTCGACTTTTTCTTTTGTAGATTAAAATTTTAAAGAGATAAAATTACACATACATACATATATAATAACTAGGTTACTTTAAATAAAAGAACATTCAACATAATTTAGTCTAATAATATACTAGTTTCTGCGTATGGTTATGTCTGAGTGACAACTAAACAGCCTTTCTAACGTCAACTCAAAGGAATTCAAGTCAGTCAAATCCAGTCACATTAATTAGGGAATTAGAACACCCATTTCGATACCTTTGATCTCGCCTGAGACACGACTATTTCAACGAACTCCTAACAAGAATTAACACCAAGTTTAAATTGATTTTACGTTTCCAGAAATTATACTTTAAAGGATAAATTAATTTATTCTTATAAATTATTTTTAGAAATAGTTAATATACATTCAGTATACGTATTTTATATATACTCGTAGATACACATCTAGTTCGTATAATTTAATATGGTTTACTTCGGAAGTCACTTGTCAAGAAGAGCTTAGACAATACCGTAATTTATTGCGTCACTGCAAAAGTTGATGACGAATTCCGATTTACAAACCTAATAGACCTGTATGAAATTTTTCAATAAATTATTGAAATTGAAAAATCATATTTTGAGTTTATATTAAATATCATTCATCTTTACTAAAATTTTGAATGTTTAATATTTTTTTCTCATTATATTGAATCAGACGTAATCGTATAAGTAAATTTTTAAGTCGTTATTATAATCGGTTGAAATTGTAATTAAAATTTTGTAAATGAGAATCATAACAAAGTGAATGATGACAATGGTTAAGTCTACGAGGTCATCCTGCATTCATAATTTCTGAATAGGTACCTATGTAGGCGCACTACACATTTTATGCACTCCTAAAATATAATTAATGTGAAATGTAAAAAACCAGGTTTAATAGCTTAGACAAAAACTTCTTGTCATACAATGGATTCATCGTTCAGATGCCTGGTCCATCGCGTTGCAGGCAGAGGAGCTTCAATAATGCCTGGGACTTACTTACTGTAGGTTTAAGTTGCCCACATCTAACGCACGTTTCACGCTCTCCTCTACCGTCCAAGTTCCTCTCAATCTAACGAAATTTGAAACGAAAGTACTAGGGCTACCTTCGAATTACGTTCTAAAAATTAATTGATGAGTACTAACTGGACAGACCATAACATATAAAATATAGGATCCCGTAGTACCCTACGGGTTGCAATTTTTTTCTGTAGCTACAACCTTAACTACTATACGTTGTATTGTATTATAACATATAGTGTATCTAAGGCGATTAAGAATTCCCACGCTTCCAAGAGAAGGTCTTCTGAATTATTAATTGTAATCATTCTAAGAATCTATTATTACACTAAAATTTTAGATACTTTATATTTTTGCTATGTATACATTGTGGGTACAAATATAAATAACTTAAAATAATGTGGTATAAGTATCCAACCTACCATTAAACTATACAATATAAAAATACTACAGTAAAAGTAATACAAGAGCAATAGTTATAAAAATGTATGCCAACATTTGCGCACGTTGTACTTTAACGACAAAAATCTTCTGAAAGATACAGGTGAAACATGAAAGGAATTTTAATTCTTTACCCTTTCTTCAAAGGAATTTATTATAAGAATTCCAATTACGAGAATGTTATGAAAAATGTTATGTTGTATGTAACTAATATGATGTTTTGGTTTACATGTTTTTAATATCTTTTGGGTAAAAAAGAAAAACGAAAGATAAAAGATAAAAGATAAACGATTTTAATTCATGTAAGAAGTTTAATACGGTTTTTGTGATTAGAAATAATTTGTATGTATGATCAGTCATGTATACTAAAAAAGTATGCATTTTTTAACACTATTATTTATATTATTTTAGTATTTTAAGGAAATTTTAATATTTGTGTAACTAACATAATTGAAAATTTTAGCATTTGTATTTTATTAGAATATAGTACGAGGGTTTCTTGTATAGTTGCAATCTTATATATTTTAAGTGTCCTCATTTTTTTTCATTATACTCTCCTAACATACACTTAAATGTATATAAAACTCAAGAAAAGAGAAACAATGTTTGTTTATGTAGGAACTGTCACTTTTGATATGTATATGTCTGTTATATGTATGTAGTAAATTTTTAAGGGTTTCTACAGCATATAGTATAACGTCCTATATAATTCAGTTTGAAATTAAAATTACAATTAATGAATATATAATAAAATAATGATTTTAATGAAAGTCATAAACGTTTCAAATCGGTAAAAGATTGTCGAAAGTTATCGAACAATTAGAATAAAATAATATTGCTGTATTTTACTTATCTTTGATAACATTGTTTAAACAATACATTTTTAATAAACTTAAGATAGTATATAAGTTGAATAGACCACAGTCATAAAAAATGAGACAAACGTAAGTTTGTCGTGATAAAAATTCTATATATGCTACAAGATGTAAGTATAATAAGATACAAGTCATTGGGGTCCATACACAAAAAAGTTATAGTTTTTTAATTCATATAATTTGGTAAAACATTTCCACTTGTGTATTCTCTATTGGGCTAATATGTGACTTGTAATTACACAGACTTAGGAAGTCTTAGACTTTAAATTCTGACACCACCCAATATTATCTAAAGTATAAATATAAATAGACTAGATATTGGTGTTTCCATTGACGTCTGACTATTAATATATCACATTGGATAATAAATCAATTAACATATTCAACTTTTATTATACAAAAAAAAGTTTTTATTATACAAAAAATAGTTTCCTGCATAAAAAATAGGGTATTTATGTTACTATAATTCTGTGGCTTGCCATCTTTCATTTAATTCCTCTGTGGGCGTCACCTGTCCAATAAAGCGTTGACAATTAACTTCTGTAATTTATTGCCTGACTGATAGACATTGACAGTAATTCAAGAATAGTGCGATCGATTTTATTACTTCGCCCTTCTAAATCGTATATAAAAATCTTGTTACAAAAATAGAGATTTCAAATATAGAGATTGGATTTTTATTCTCCATTCCATGTTTGTTTGTACTTAAAATACGTTTTTGTATTTTTTGGTACTATTTATTGAATATACAAAAATAAAAGTTGTTACATATGTATAGTTGAAAATGGTGTTATATTGATACATAATATTATATTTACTTTAATTTGAACTCGAAGTCTTTGATTAAGTAGAGTATTGGTTTATATTATTGCATTCCCGTGGAATTTTTAGAGCATATAACTGTTTATTTAAATTACTACAATAAACGAAAGAAAAATCTCAGTAATCAAAATTACAGATTCAGTTGTTGCTGTTATTAATAAATACAGAGTAACAAGATATTCTTCGTACCCTGATAGAATTGTGATACTATTCAGTCACACTACACATCTCGTCATCTCTATTGATTTAAAATTTAACTCCGTGAATTTTCGTTCGAGTGTTAAAAAGAGCGATTGAAATATGTCAATCATCGTCATCATAATTAAACAAAATACTGTATAATTCGAAAAGGATGAATATGATATCGAATTGAAAACATAATTTTTATATTTTATTATTAATGTACTAACATAGGTTTTGGGACTGAAGACAGCACTTTAAAATTTACTATTAAGAAATGTTATTCGGAGTGTCATATCATTAGTTTTTTATTTACTCTGTATATACAGGGACCTGGATCATGAAGTTGAGCGGATTATAAAAAAATCATATTAAAAAAGTACAAAGCTCAGGAAAGAATAAATATATTTATGATGAAAAATATAAATGGGAATTTTATTGTTTAACGCTTTTCTTTCTTCTTTAACCTGTTAATTTTAAATATTCTTTGGAAACAGTTCAGGTAGTTAGATAACATTGTAACGCTTAAACTGCAATTTTAAATTAAATTAATTCTGAATCTATTAAGTAAACAAATCTTTATGGTGACAAGATTTGTTAAAATCATCCACATACATACATATATACTGTAGATACATTCCCTATGTACATATGTACATAAATATGTATGTGCATAATACTTTTTACATGTGAAATGACGTGAAATATATCCACAACAAGAAAACAGAGACATTTCGTCAAACAAGATAAATAATACGTTTTCTCGGTATACCCTGTTTTAATATTGTATTTGTAATTATGCAATGCGAAGCTTTGGAAAAGACTTACAATAAAAACTTATTTTATATTCATACTAAATAAAGACAGACTAGAATAAAAAAGTAGCTAATTATTTCCGCCTTTTAAAAAAAAAAACTAGAGCCTTTGTTTCCAATTAAGCACGCGACCGACCTGCTCTAACAAAAACGGAATAGACGACCACGGTAAAGTGTGTATCCGGCACTAATTAAACACACTAATGGTTGAATTAATTTGTTTGGACAGTAAAGACACTTATACTAAACCTCATCCTATTATGAGGAAACAAATTGCGAATTTGAATGCGGAAATTTAATTATAAATGCCAACAGGGTCAGCGGGGGGTCATAAAGAACAAGTGTCTCGAGCCACCTTGTTAATAATACATAAGCATCGTGTAGTAGAATGTCCTCAAAGTTAATGTAAAATATAATTTTATTATATTTATGTATTACTATTATATTTTGTAGTTTTGTATCCTTCACTAAATTGTTTAATTATCCTCGTCATATAACTTCATATAGTTTGATTTCATGATTTTAACATGAAACCGCTTATGATGTGCAATATTCTAGTTTGAACTAGGAAAATAGATATGATTACAAGGTAACACAATATTATATAACCTTTAACATATCATCTGTTAGATACAAGATCTCTCATGAAGACTTCACAAAGCTGACTAAGTCAATTTAGCCGAGCTTTACAATTTACTATGAACACACGATGTTTCATCAATGTATGGAGATAGCTGTTATGTATGGATGATAATTTAGGAACCTCACAAAGGCCTTGCAAATACTTCATAACATAAAATATCCGACTTAAAATGTTTTAATAAATAAATTATAAGACGAAACACCACACACAAAAATAAAATCGTAATTTAATTAGAGTATTAACTTTACTTAGAGTTTAAAATATATGTAAGAGATAAAAAAAAATCAACCTTTTACTCATACTCATATGTACATATTTCTTTTCTATTGTTTTTTTTTTTTAACAATGATTGGCCATGTTTATATAATTTAATAACTCTAATTAATAATAATCTAATTAATTATTTTTATTGGATTATATTTAATAATAATATTGTTATTCACTATAATTTAGTATAACTGTTATAACTAACAGTATTAATACTGGTCGAAACTTGACTACTTTGGATCATATTTAACTGACTTGTGACCTAGCCGCCTGAAATCCTTTATCAGCGCGCCACACTCCAGCATCTTCTTTGAATTTTCATTAACTTACCAATTTACTGCATTATTATTAACTTATATGAAAATTTAGGTACTTTATATTAAAGCCTTATACGAACTTATTTCTGCCATTAAAATAGAATAGTTATTCTATCCAAAAGTAGAACACAGGAACTATAGCCTATATAGAATATATATATTTTTTATGTAAATATTTTATTAATGTATTAGAATTTGTAGCCTCTGGTTTTTCGTAAGCGGGAAATAATCAAAATGAAACGAAAACCATTGGGACAACACCGTGGTAAGTATAAAATATCATATAACGAGTGACGTTGCTGACTCGTTAAAACGAACACCTGTCCGTATGAACTACAAAATTCCTAATATCACACATAAAATAGGATGCGATTGCTATTTTACCATTGAGACAATTATATAGTCTTAGGTAAAAGTTATAAGTTTTAATTAATATATATAGGTGCTTCAATAAGTTTCGTAATTTTCCTGCAACTTCTGGCTCACACTGAAACCCACTCTATATAATTAAAGTGAAAATGTTAGTATTATGACTTATTTGTCATTGATTTGCTCTTTGGTAGGAATAGTCATTTATTTAGTCTTTTACGAAGGGTTCATATACGTTAAATAAATGGTAATAAGATAATAGTCTTCACTTTAATATTTTGCATTCATTGAAGTGTTGTTGATTATAGAGTTCATAAGAGAGCAAACATTGAAACTATTAAATACTATGTAATATAGAATAAGGAGCTTATATCTCGTCATTGTATCACTAATTACTGAAATTAAAGAATAAAATTTATTTATTAATATAAATAATTAGATCTTTATTTGAATAGATCTCTTACAAAAATAGTAAAAACTAAACGAGAGACAATTATAACCTTATATAATGAAAATGTGATAAGGTTTCTATTTGATTATTTCAATTTTCACATTGAAATCACACTACTTCTAAGTTCGAATAATTTTCTGAAATGCGAAATCTATTTCATACGAGAATAAAATACATTTGCTTGAAATGTAAGCTGTGCAATAGGGAATATTAAATTTGTTCATATAATTTACCGACTTTGTTAGTTAATTTTTAAATAACTCTATGTGAACTTATAATTGGAGTACGTATTTATCTTTTCTGATCAAGTTAGCTTACTAGATGTTAGAATATTCCGATTGGATTTTATTTTTCTTACTAAAGCCAATAATTCCTCCACAGACACTATCGGAGAAAAAAGGCTTAAAGTTCTTTTATATTCTCCGACGCAATTCAGAGGTTTTTTTTCAAGTTGCATAAAGTAGAACCCAGCTGTTAAAACAGATACCGTTTGAAAAATTTTATTAAACAGCTTTAATTACTATTATTTTAGAGATATTGATAGTATAAATAACATTAACATGCAATGCACACATTTGGCAATTTGCTCTGAAGATAATTTAGGTAAGGTGAGCGACCAAGTAGCACATTAGCCACGAATAATTAGGCACCTTGATACATTAGCGAACAGAAGCCGATTGCTATTAAAGTGGGTAAGGAATGGTCACTGTGACTAATAGTATTAATTCATTAATGTGTTAAATAATTTTTTCTTATTATCAATTTTCACCCACGTTAATGGCCATCTTAATTCTTTTGAAATTATTATATGAAATGTGAAATTATCTGAAAGCAGAAAGAAAAAAGATACGTTGTTGCTGTTATTATTTAATTAGTTTACCTCACTAAATATTCACATTTATCCAAACACGTTCGAATTTCTTAACTACGTTTTGAAATGTGAATAAAACTTTAAGTTAATACAAGTGGAACAATGCGGCAACTTCGTCAATACAGTAACTCCGTCAAAAGTTATGTTATTTTTAAATTAAGATGAAGTTGGTAGGTATTTAAATTAAGTAAGATTACTTACTTAATTTCTTAGTCTAAAAGCCCTTTTACTCCTACGTTTCAGATGGTTGCCTCGAGCGTAAGGTTGGAGACAACAGTAGATAGGGCATCCCCTTGCCTTACTCCTGAGTTTATTTCGAATGGGTCCGATATCTCATTTTGTATAGCTTCTACCGATTTGGAGTTACACATAGTAGCCTCAACCAGGCGTATCAGTTTACTTGGGATTCGTAGCAACCTCATGACATTAAAGAACTTATGTCTGTTCACGCTATCGAAGGCCTGCTTGAAATCTATGAACGTATGATGTAGATCTATATCATATTCATAAGTTTTTTCAAGAGTCTGGTTGATGAGATGGATTTGATCAGTCGTAGACCGATTCGGTTTAAAAACACCCTCACACTCCCCCAGTATTTCTTCAGCATACCTTCTGATTTCCAAGTATATCACCCCAAAAACATCTTGTACGCCGCGGACAGAACTGAGATGCCTCGGTAATTACTGCAGACTGTCTTGTCCCCTTTCTTGTGGGTCGGTATAACTATTCCTAAACACCAGTCTTGCGGGAGGGTTTCTTCAAGCCAGATTTGCGTGATTAGGTGATGCAGTCGCTCTATTAGTTCAGGGCCCGCAGTCTTCACCATTTCGGCGGCTATCGTGTCCAGACCCGATGCTTTGTAGTTTTTAAGGTATTTAATGCATTTTTCGAGGTCCGTAACGGTTGGTGGGTTTATTTCCTGCTCCACGTCTGCAACTTCACGACCCACATTAAGAAGATTGTCGAAATATACCTAAACACTAAATAAATTTAGTAAAATTAGATCGACCAAAAATATTTATTGTAAATGAAATTGCAATTAATTTAATTTTAAAAACTGCAGATCTCCATATTTTTTATCTTTTTCTTCCTTCTAGTGAATATTGCAAAGTAACATTATCTACATACTCTTCACACTAAATTAAAACCGAAAATGAGAACAATTACTACGTTTATTTATTATTTTTATAAATGTATCCTCCAGCTTAACTCTAAACTCCAAGAAGTTTCTTCCAAAGTTGGCATCGACAATGTTACCCTCTAAAACACACTGTATATTAAACAGTTTATACCGAACCAACCAGAGACAAGATAAATGGCAGGTGCTGACTATATAATAAACAAGTCCGCCTGTGACACCACTCCTTTGAAACTAACTCGGACCGAGTATACATGCATAATTAAGTGTCATTGGTGAAATTTGCAATTTGGACATCGCCGATAGAATATAGTGCAGCTTAAAATGTCCCGATGTCAGTTCTTTCATGAATTACTATTTAAATTTATTCCTATAATAGTCGATTTTTTAATAAAAAATATTAAATACTATAAGTCTTATTTTTATTGATGATTAAGTTTCAGTTCTTTTCATAGTTTTTATAAAGATTTTTTTCTCTCTCTCCTACTTTAAATATATTTTCTTATGTCAGAGTTTTACGAGAAAAGTTACAGGGTAATTTTCACCCTTTTCAATCCTAATTCCAGACAAAGATTATGTTTTAAAACTTTTTAAAAAGAATTGACTAACATGTCTTAATCAAGACGGTGGATTAGCCATAAATTTATTGGCAGTTTGATCCCGAGTAAAATATTTAAAAATAAAGCATAAAATATTTAGTAAAATAAATTGGGAGATAATAATGCATTAATCTGTACATGCTCTCCAGATAAAAAAGCGTTTATTTGTATGGGTGTATATCAAATACTTCTGAAATCTTTATGTGCGAAACTGTTCAAAAACTACAATGATAAGTGTATGTTCAAATGTACATATATGTGTATTTACGTATATACATATTGATATATGTAATATGTATATTTAATATGTATGAAGTTTGATATACACTTCTGTGATTTAGTGATTCAGAAAATGTAGTAAAATTAATGAGTCTTAAGGAACACAATGATTTTTAAAAATACATAAGAGTAAAGGCTTTTCAAAATCTTTTAAAAACATTTTTTTTTATTGTTTTAGAATTTAAACTACAAAAATATTACATTGCCGGCCTAATACCGTTGAAAGGTAAAGTATCACATTACAGTGAGTGACGTTGCTGACTTCATGAAACCAATAGCTATCCGTGTGAATAAGAAAATTCCTAATGCCACACAGGAAATTGTCCTCGTGAAATAAATTATTTTTTAAAGGGGATTTTACTTTTCGAGATTGGGTTTTGTGATATAATTTAATAAATAACTTACAAATATCAAGTATTATAATATTATTCTCATAAAAATAGTTGTCCTAATTGAAATGTATAAGGTTTACACACCTACGTTTTAATGGCCCTTTTTCTAAGCCTTTTAGCAATGATCTGGTCTGATTGTTCGGATTTTAGATTTCTGTTGGATTGTGCTACATGAGTTCGCTGCTTTGTGTAAAAAAAGGAATTTTGTTTTTTATATCATATGTTAATTTTATTTATATTATTTTAGAAAACTACACATTATTTGTCAAAGTTTATGAAGGCAAAGCAATTTGTAACATCGAACCAATGTTGAGTAATACATAGTTGCTGTAGCAAAAGTAAATGAAATCTGGTGTTACAGTCGCAGGTTCCTATTTGGATTTGTTGTATGATTATTTTAATTTTAGATTTTCTATTTCAATTGTTGTTCATAAAGAATTATTATAATATTTGGTGTAGCTTTCGTTTCTGAACTCTTTTGGGGCATACATTAAGTAGTAATTATATTCATATGAAAAATTTCTGACTGTTCATTCCAGATGATGGCAATCACAGTACCCATTTAAATTATCAGATGTCTCATATTAAATAAGTATTGAATGATTACTGAAAGAAGTTTAAGGGCAATTTTTAAGTAATATACATTTTTGTTAAGATAGATTGTATATATAGATAGATAGATTATTATCATTGTTAAAATCGAAACTGGGTCATTGTTTTGTCATTTAATTGTGCGTGCTCACCGGGCGGTAGATAGCATTAGCTAATTATATTGGTTTACATGAATGGAAGGTTCTTGACATAGATTATACTAAATATATTAAGCTATTTATTTCGGTGCTGTTAAAATTCTATGTTGGTCTAGAAAATTTAAGGTATACCAATCGTCACTTTTCAAAATTTGATATAGTTTAAGCGGAGTAAGAAACCCTTAAACAAGTATCAGATATTAACGAGAACGAAAACTAAACACCCATTATGACCTACATACATATAGTTTCTCGAAACAGCTGCTTCAGTTACTTTATTCAAATATACTACTTACGTGATAATTAATTTCTAGGAATATCTAAAAGAAAATAATTTTTTTTTCAAGAAAGATGAAAATTTTTACTTAAAATACTTTAGTTATATTGGCAAATTCAAACAAAAAATATATTTTCTTAGTTTGCCTTGTTATTGCACAATTACAAGAAATTAAGAAGTCCATAAACAAGTATATGTTTTTGTATATTTCTTATGGTCTGCTGTTTATGGACTATGGTAAATGTATGTTTGTATTATGGGCTGTTAAGAATTTGAACTATGACAGCACTTTCACTATATTTTTCCTTTTCAATTGTTTGTATCATAAAAGGTTAATTGCCTATCCATTTGAACCAGTAATAAAGAAATATTCTCATCGTTTTAAACATTTTATACCCAAATTTTTAGGGAAGATAATTTTTACATTTTCTTAGATTCTAGACATTTTAATTTCATCCTTATACTATAAAATACAAATAAAATTAATGTAAAAAATATTAACGATTGCGCATAAATGAAAAAGAGAGATATAAAAATAAATAAATTAGAAAATAATAATTCTAATCTAATAAATCTAATAATAATATCTTACAAATTCAATAAGAAATACTGTCATTTCAAATTATTTCTAAACTATTATAAGAAGAATACATTACCTGGAGACGTTGTTTGAAAAGTGATTGAGAATTTTTAGGTGGTAGAGCCTAGCTGTGGTTAGTTACTACAGCTCGAACACGGGCTGGCTCGACCGGGGAAGTACCACCCTCTCACAGAAGATCGGCGTGAAGTAGCCTTTAATGGCTGCGTTTCGTCCGATGAGTTGAAGAGCCGGTTGCCCTTTCCCTATTCCCACACTTTCCTACAATATCCTTGTTCCCACCCCTCACTATCCCTATAAAACAAGGTTGGCAAGGCATCCGCAACAAAGATGTTGCGGATGTCAATGGGCGATGGTAACCACCTTCCATCAAGTGGGCCGTCTGCTCGTTTGCCACCTTTCACATAAAAAAATAAATTTAAATACGTGATAGGCTGGTTACAGACGAGAAACACTTGCTTTAAATCAAGAACCAGCTTGCTTAATGCAATGCATATGGGATAGTATATTTGGGAGAGTAATTAATGTTATATCAACGAATATAAAATAATATGAAGGAGAAATTCTTGAAAAAATCAATAAAGAAATACTTACATTCTCAGAAATTATTTGTGCCTGTTTCATCATATCTCTAATATTATTTCCTATACCCCTAATATTATATCAAATCAACGTGTATGAAATTTGATTTCTATTGGATTATTTCATTACATGTAAAACGTTTGTTATTGGAGAATAAAACACACTTGAATTTGTAATTTATTGAATGGAATAGGGTAACACCTTTACTGATGTAAATTGAGTAATGAAGGATGATAAACGCTTTTACAGAATTCATGGAATTCACTAATTAGTTATAGTTAAATTTTATTATTATTTACCACAACGACTGTACTTTGATTGCTTTATTATACATCTTTTTTATACGGAGTAAACTAATTAGCTTAGTATTTATCGATTTGATTCAACCCAGTACACCAGGTGTTAGAATATTCTAATTAGATGTCGGGCTTCTAACTTGAACAAATAATTTTAACTCAGACAATATCCTGGACAAGATAGCTTTACGTTCATTTACAGGCTTGGAAAATTTCTAGATAATTATTTTTACAATTTACATAAATAAAAGGAGAGCGACTCAAACCAAAAACCTGTGTAAATATATATTTTTATTTAAACGCTTTTTCAGTATTGTTGTAGATATACTCGTATATAGGTAACATTAACATGCATTCCACACATTTGGCGATTAGCCTGAACGTAATTAAGGTAAGGTCGGAGAGCAAGTAACACATTAGCCACGAATAATTAGGTACCTTCATACATTAACGAACAGGAGTCGATTGCGATTAAAGTGGGTCAGGAGTGGTCATAGTCATTAATAATATAATTGAAATTACTAATTTGTGTTTTGTTACAATATTATTGTGACTTTTGTGTTGTATGAGGATGGAGTTCAAGATTAAACAATAATTAATTATAACAAGAGACGTTGTTATTATTAAAGAAGCTTACCTCACTGAATATTCATGTTTATCCAAACACGCTCAAACTTCTTAACTACGTTTTGAAATATGAATAAAACTTTAAGTTAATACAAGTGGAACAATGCGGTAACTTCGTCAATGCAGTAACTCTGTCAAATGAGGATTTGGATTCAACAATAACAAAGTTATGATATTATTACATTGAGATGAAGCTAGTGTTTAATGTTTTTTATAATGACGTTAATATTACTTCTTTTTATTAATCTTAATATGTAATTGTAATATCTATAGTGAGTTAAAAATTCATTAAGTATGTTATTATGAAAAGGTAACTATTAGGTTTTACTTTAAATTCTTGTACAAAGATAACTTATCGTCTTTTATAAATTCTTCCAAATTTATTAAAACATTTCATTTTGTCCGATACAATTGAAATTTCTTTGTTTTACTAACTTTTGGTATTGTATTTGCTATGATAATGCCTGTTCATCGTGTAAATAAATTACCATTGTAACAGTAAGTAAGTCGAGTAAGGTAGAAGTACAGACTTCAAAAAATTTCAAGCATTATTATGTTTGTCTAGGAAATATTTTAAATTTGCATGAATAATTTGAATGTATAAATAATTTGAACTTTATTTTAATACAATATATTAATTGAGAATACATTCTTGTAGGTCAAAGTTATTTCTGATTTTTGGGTCTTCAAGGTTACCGAAGGACTGATAACAGATGTTATCACGGATACACATATACCCCGGTAGGCTGAAAAAAGCTGTACTAGAGAGTGTAACCTGTCTAGGTAAGATATGACGCGTTGGTAGGACATAGAACAAGAAAGTGTGGCTTACTAGTTTATAGGCGGTGGTGGATAGGTAAAAGATTACAGTGCAGACTTCAAATTTTACGTGCACATAAAAAGAGAGAAATTGCACGCTCTGTCCAATTTATTTTTTTCTTTAGAACTCTTCATTTTTCATATACCGAATAATAAATTCTATGGATGGAAGTTTAATTCAGTCTTGACTTTATTACTCAACAATATAGTCTGACTCGTTATGTCAGTGGAATCTTGATCTGCAGACTACGGAGAAGCCCGAAACTAACCAGATCGCCTTTGGGACATCTCATTCGGTCGATAACCGGCACGATTGAGCCTTCCTATGATTATATATAGTTAAGTGGATGGCTAACCGGCAGCAGAGCATCGCTCTTCGGATCCCGCTACCCTCCATGAGTAGACATACGATCATTGCGCTTCGTACTGCGTTCTAATCAAAAGCAACTATTTAGAACCTTATTACATAGACAAATAATATGATAGAAAAAAATCTAAATATGGCAATAAATTTTTCGAGAAATATAATTTGGTGTTTATTTAATGATTTTAACTAAGCCATAAATTTGGTGTTCGTAATGAGTACACTTCGCAGAGTTGATGTGTCCCTTAAATGAACAGCTCTACATTCGCACGTCTCAGTTCGTACAAGTTAATTTAAACTTATGTTCCTTACTTAATCCATGTTTTATAAGCTTTTGAATTCTTTATAAGACAAATTTAAACTTGGCTTGTTAATGCCAAGAGTTATTAAGCAATATTTCAGCGGTGGTTTTATTAGTCTAATAATTTAGTGTATTATGTAAGCCACTTTTTAAATTATATTACTAGATTCATAAACTGAGTTAAAAATATAAATTATTTGAATCAGAAATCAAAGTTTAGTAGAATTAGAGCTTCATTCCTTTGTAATCATGGTGGTAAGAGATTCCGTAATCATGTCAGGTTTGTGTGAATGTCAAGACTCTGTTTAATTGCCTACTTCCTAACGATAGTCTTGTGTGCAAGTCAGTTACCGTAATAATAACATCTCCGCTAAAAGAAACAGTAATAACGTGGACATAGTAAAGGTTTGAAATTATAGTTTATCATTGACGATATCTCTTCGAGATGTTATTTTATTGGCATATTGTGGCTTTTAGGTTTAAGTTCAGGCATTTTCTCAGTTAAAGTCAGTAAAATAAAGGAAATTAAAGTGAAAAAACTTTCAACTACATTGTGGATGTAGATTTGGGGGTACATGTATGACTCTTATTTCAAAAAAATAAATCTATTTTATTAAGCATATTTTATTGTTTATTAAAAATATCAGAATTCTAGAGAAAAACTAAATGATTAGTAGTTAGTAGTAGAGTTCAGACAGAGAGTGTAATTATAATATACATATATATTTATAATATTTTGGAGACCAAATACATTTTTCGTTTATTTTAGAATAATTTACTTGAGATCAAGATTTAGAAAAAATTTACAAATACATCAACACTAGCAGTACTCTTAACATCGGGGCAGTCATGTAGTTTTAGGTATAGGTTATAAGTTTTAACATGTTTTTCGTATTTTAATTTACATATAAATATGTATCGTAGTTTTCCTGCAACCTCCGGTTGCTACCTTATATGATTACTACAATAATATTGTTAATAACAGTAGGTAGTGGTTGCATAGTCCAACACTATGATGGTATTTTAAGCCAATCTTTATTCTGTAGATGATGTCCAAATTGCAAATTTCACAGTTGACATTTATTGTGCATGTACGAGTATAGTCATCTCGAGTTAGTCTCAAAGGAATGGTGTCACTCACGGCCTTGTTTATTATACAGTCAGCGCCTGCCATTTATCTTGGTTCTGGTTGGTTTAGTATTAACTGTTTAATATTCATTATATGTATAACTAAACATATAACATAATATAACTTTACGAACAAAATTGTCAAAGGTGACATTCAAAGCAATTTTTATGAGTTTTCCGTTGTATATTGGACATTCTTCTATTGACTCAAAATTCATTAAAAACGTGTTTATTTATTTTTATTTCATGTAAATAAAATGTGCGTAGAATCTCAAATTGATGTAAAATAACGATAATGTCTTATAAAATTACTTTGGGTTCAGATCTTTAATCAATAAGTTTTCCCTTCAGCTATCTGTTGTCCAATTAAATGTTGGCAATGACTTTTATTTATTATCCGATTGATAGACACTAGTTGTAAGAAGTAATTGAAAACAATATAAATTAACATTTTATTGCTAATAAAGTTTGTGCAAACATCTTAATACTACATATAATTACATCTTAATACTATCATTACTCAAACTATATTTTTTTTGAATGGATAATAAATGAATAATAGCAATAGATAATCTGCCTTTTCTGGTTGGTTTTCATCTCTTATAAAAATTTCCTAAATATTCCTATCATATAATCCTATGAAAACTGTTTATCCTGAACGATATTAGACCCTGAACTAAGATGTGTCATGTTCCTTTAATTGAGACTTTTTTTTATTAAGCCGTGTCCGACAAATAACTTTATGTATTTTTTTTCATGCTATGCCTTACTCTAATCTTTGAGTTATTGGTGATTAGTAGATTTGAAGTCAGTGGTGGCCTAGTGGTTAACAGGCCTCTCATGCTTGAGGGCGCGGGTTCGATCCTGGCCCGGGCAAGTACCAATGTGATTTTTCCGAGTCATATGTACTTTCTAAGAGAATTTAGACATCACTGATTAATGCATTTCCAAAGAGGGTTAATGTCAGGCAGGCGGCCGGTCGTAAAAACAATTAGACAAAACTATTCACAACATGTAAGGCAGACCCTGGCTGAAAGCTGGGAAATTGTCAGGTAGAAGAAGACTCTAGTAGATTTCGCCCTGTGGATTGGTGATGACTTGCTTTACTTGTTACATGTGAATTTCAACAATAGCTTAAGCAACTGTTAATCAAAATGATATGACGTGTTTCTAAATATTAAATGTTTACTCAAGCAGACACATAGTTAATAAAACTTTATTAAACATATAGTAATATGTTAATTAACTTAAGGATTGTTAATTTTTTATTTAAAATCTTTTAGAATAAATCACCTTAATAACTTAGTCGTGGGGAATTCATGTTTTTTAGTGTGCTCTTCTCAGTAATTTTGATTTTAATTGGAGCAAAAATATTACTGTTATTTCTTAAATAATTTCCTTAATACGAGTAATAGCTTCAGCTGAAATTTTATATATACATTAATAAATTTAGAACAATCTCAAACTAAGATTTTTTAATATTTATGTCATATAGAATGTTATATTTCTTGATTCGTTAGCTATTTAAATTTATCACTTAATGTCCATTTAAATGTCTTGTTAAGGAATTTGTTTTTCTTATAAATAAACAAAAACTAGTTATTCTTCAAAAAGAGGTTTTTTGAAATCGATAGTAGTATAAACTTGTAAGAATGAAAATGGTTGAGATTCATAAGCACATCACGAATTTAATTCACGAGTTTGATTTGACATGTCAGTTGACTACAAATGAAATTTCTTGTTCAAATACCTTTTGTCCGCGTCTCCGTTCACGAGAACATCAGAGTCGTTTTTTGTCATTAAGAACACTGCATTTTATGGTTCCACCCATGTAGTTTAGGATCGGGATCATGTTCGGGACAGGGATTGGAATAAAGGTCGGAATAAAAGTAAAAAATTATACTACGATCACCAAAGACGAATTGCACTTCATGGTTCGTATAGTTTTTTGATCAGGGTCAGGATAGCGATCGCGATAAAAGATAGAATATGTTTTTTTCTAGGGTTCTATCTATGTATATCAATATGGAATTTCATCAAAATCGGTACAGTGGTTTACGCGTGAAAAAGTAGCAGACAGACAGACAGATAGACAGAGTAACTTTCGCATTAATAATATTAATAGGTATTGTTGTTATACATAGGTGTCAAATTCAATCACTTTGCTTTGTTTGCTTTGTGTAATGTTATAGGTTATTACCTTTAACTGTCTGCCAAATAAATACGAAAGGATTTTTCTTTTTTTAAATTGTAGCGTCTGAGCAGAATCTTTATTTAATTATTTTTTTAATCTGATGACCGAATCCTACGCATTCAAGTGACCAAAGTTGCTCTAGAAGTTTTGAAATTATTGAGAAAAAATATACATGAACTAAAGATTTTTTCCTTTGTACACAGAACTATAAAGACTTTGAGAAAAAGTAGGAAAACTATTAGGAAGGTTCTTTTAGAGGGTCACTTAAAAAGGTGAATGGACCTTTTTAATCCCACGGGTGCGTAAATGTAAAAGCATGTCATAAACACGATTATATTGAAGTTGCAGGCAGACTGAAAAGTAACTATCAGAATTTGGAATTGTATTAAAATAATTTATCATTGAATTTTTTTCTGAAATATTTAAAACATAGGAATTTACATGAGTTTACATTTTATTTGAATTGGGAATAAGAAATCAATGATCATTAAATTTCTAAATGAAACTTAAATTTTATAATGCTGAATTGAATTTATCCCAATTATAGAAAAAAAGTTCAAAATATGAGTCAGGGATTTGAAAAAAAGGATAGATTGAGAAATTAAAAATGAATGACGATGAAAGTCGAATAAACAAAATTTACAATATTCGGAACAAAAATTAAAAAAATTATAGGTGGTAGAGCCTAGCTGTAGTCAAGTTATTACAGCTCGAACATGAGATGGCTCGACCAGGAAGTACCACCCTCTCACAGATGATAGGCGTGAAGTAGCCTTTAGTGGCTGCGTTTCGTCCGATAAGTGAGAGAACCGGTTGCCCTTTCCTTTTTCTATCTTTTCCTGCTATTTCCTTGTTCCTATCCCTCCTTTTTCAAATAGAAGCAAATTGAAAGTCTTAGAGGACAACCAATGTCGAAATAAAAGCGGAAAATTGCACATTTCTAGAATCTCAAAAAAATGGAACAGGTATTTAAACTGCTAGTGATATTATGCCAAATAACAACCATTTCCCTTGTATTTACTCTTATTGGCTAGAAATACATAAGGGAGCCAAGAGCTCGAGTCCTAACAGATAACGATTTATTTCAATATTAAAAACGAATCATTATTCTCATTGAATAGTCTGTCTTAATTTAATTAAGAACAAACTTAATAACATTGAGAGATATCAAAACATAGTTATAAGGGAGATATTTTATTTAACACAAATTGACTACCTTTTGCAATACGTTATCATCTGGAGTGAGTAAAATATTTTTATTACAACAAAAATTGGAAATATTCTCACTTGAAAGATAAATTTTTAATTAAAAAAAAATTATTTAATTATATTAATAGTACTGAGCAAAACCCAGAGTAAGATAAGATTTAGCTCCAACACTTTATCGTCATAACTCAAAAGGCATATAAAATTTCACTAAATATCTTATTATTAATTTTAATATTATTTTGTTGGTATACAGTGTACACAGAACTAAATATGTCACTATTAAAAAGGTACAGTATTTTTTTTCAGCAACGTTTTACGTTTTATTTCATATATTTATTTCTTACCTTTTGCATTGGCTATATATTTATAGAATTCTAGAATTCTAGAAGATATAAGAATCTCTAAGAGATTTTGTAGAGGAGATAAGATGGCCTATATTCCAAAATTAGTGTTTTGATATCTAATTCTTTTCTTGTTGTTTTTATATTTTATGGTGTTTGCACAGAAGCGTATATAATTATATAAAAATAGTGCTAAAGTCTCGTGTTATTTTTGCACGAAGCCGTAAAGTCCTAGTATTTTAAATGTGTGGGAATGATTTGAAATATGCTCATATTCCCAGGTAATTTTCTTGTTAAGACAGACAGTGTCAACTCCGTCAGTAAAGTAATTCCGGTAATATGGGCTTAAATATGACAAGAACAAAGTTCCGACGACATGATACGACATAAAATAAAGTAAGTAAAATTAATGTAAAACTCAGAGGACATTTTTATAAGATAAACAAGTCCTAAATCTTGTATTTTCCTGGTATTATGTGTTGATGAAATTCTTTAGTTTCAAATGTATTTCAACAAACCCAATTTATGATGAAATTTATATCAGACATTTAAAAAAACATGCCCTTAAATATTTTTAAATTTTTTTCATTTATAAAATTATAAATTTATTTAAACCAGATTAAGTACCTAACTGTTGTACATGTAGATATATAGGGAATAGGGATAATAGATTTCAAACAAGTAATATTTTTTGGGATAACAAAAAAGAGAGGCCAATAATGTCCTAATTCACAAATGACTCTGATATTTTAAAGTAAAAAATTGGAGACACAGTGATTTTCAACTGTTTTTTGGTCCCTAAAGATGCAAACTAGCAGTCAGACTATATAATGAAAAGTTGTCAACGTCGCCAATGGACATCTGTAACATAAGGGGTCTTGTGGATGCGTTGGCGGCCTTAAATGAATTTATGTAGTTATTAGAACTATTGATGTAATTAATAATTTGTTACCTTAATTCATTTTAAAATTTAATTTTGTATAGAGAAGATTTTAAAAGTCAAGTAAGTAATTAAGCTAAAAGATTTAACAAAAGTTAATAGCTACAATCTTAATATAGACATTTCGAGTAAAACAACAATAAATCCTTTTGTGACATTTGAGGAATAAACTAAGCTTATAAAAGTTTTTTAACACTTAAAGCGGAGATTGTAAATAGAATTTAACTTGTCACAATTATTCCTGTATATTAATTTTATAACAGTTATATTTCTAATAATAATTTACTGACCTGTTTTGAGTAATAATGGTTTATTTCGTTTAATTTTTATTAGTTGTGAGAAAATTGTACCTAAATGTAAAATAAAAAAGTATTTTTAAAGTAAAATATTAACAGATTCGTCATGATTTCGTGAAATGCTGCTAGTCACTCAGATGTGTATAATATGTAAAGCTATCTCTTCTTCTTCTACCTGGCAATTTATCCCAGCTATAGCCAGGGTCTGCCTAACATGTTGTGTATGGTTTTGGCTATTTGTTTTTACGACCGGCCGCCTGCCTGACATCAACCCTCTTTTGGGAATCAACATTAATCAGTGATGTCTAAATATTCTTAGAAAGTACATATGATTCGGAAAAATCACATTGGTACTTGCCCGGGCCAGGATCGAACCCGCGCCCTCGGCAACGAGAGGCGGGCCCTTTAACCACTGAGCCACCACTGACTAATGTATGTAAAGCTATCTATTGCTAAATATTACCAATAGTCATTGTATGTTATACTAGGATTTTTTCAATTATTTTTCTCACAGTACTGAGTTACAACATACAAATATTTAACGATTCGAAACATGTTTTTTGCCGACTTGATACATTGAAGAAGAAAAAACTTAAACGAAATTCATTAGATTAGTTCTCCTCCTTGCTATACTCTAAATTGATACCCTTGTTTTAGAAGTACAAAAAAATATCTCGTTCGCGATCTTGGATGTTTCACCAAATATGATGGCTTCCAATAGAATAATTGCGTTGTCATTCAAACCAAAGATTTATTCAAAAATTTTAGCTCAACCGGCTGAAGCTTCAGAAATTACTTGAAAATTAAATTACGGTTTATATAAAACCTGTTTGCAATATGATACTAACATGTAATTCAAACAAATTAAAAAGTTAGTGGCACATTAATATAATCTAAGTGAAACATAACATTATTTTGGTTGTTGACAAAATACTTTAAAATTAACTAACGCATTATTACAGTTAACAATATAAGGTTAGTTTAGTACAGTCATAAATAATAAAGTACATTTTTTCGGTAAAAGAATATGTATTTTTTACTTACTTGAAACCTGATAACAAATAATAATCTTTATATATATAATTCTTCTGTGAGTATGTATGTCACTGAGACATGATTTATGCTAATATCTCCTTAATTAGATACTGAATCCAAAACCAAATTGTCATTTTATCGTCTTTACTTTATGACGAAAAACTAAATCAATGAAATACATATTGAATCTGAACCTCATACAAAACACGTCTAATTTGTTGCTTATGTTGTTTATGATTGTTAATTGGTTATATCCAATTTAAATTTAATATACTTAAACATGAATATAAATTAAATATTATTTATTTATATGTAAAGATATTTATTACAAATAATATCTGGCAGTAATTAAATCAGCATTCATTAGATAAAAAAAAATCATCGTCCCGTGAGAGCAGCGGTCAGTGTCTATCAGTCTGACAATAAGCACCGTAATGGTAAGCGTTTTATTGGACAGATGACACCCTCTGGGAAAACATAATGAAAAGATTTAAATGTTGGTTTCTATATTAATATTGTTTATTTTTGTAACGAAATATTAAAATATTTAAAGAAAAATAGAAATAAAACTAGTAAGATATTTATTTTAGAGACGAAATACGAAACTAATAGTTTCATGAATGCAATTTAAAATATTAATTTTTAATACAAAGTCAAGTAGTAATTTCAGTTTTTATTCTTTCAGGTGTTACAAGGGATGCAGAATTAATTAAAACTTGGTGTTAAATCTTGTTAGCTGCTAGAAGTTTCGCAAAGCGAGATGAATTATGACCTTAAACAGCTTCTGATACCATTAAAAATATTATGAAGTCGTCTAAGTAAGGGATTATTTTAAGGTTTATTATTAACTAAACCAGATAAGTTACTTCAGAGCAAAAATGTGTAAAAATGTCAAAATTTTAATTTAAATAAATGATAACTTTGAAATCCAAGAAAGACTAATGGAACATCACTTTATTAAATTGTTCACTCCATTGATTGCAGAGAATTAAATTGTTTTAATGTTCACTGTCATCTGTTTAATGAGAAAGAAGATTTATATAATTGAATCATTAAACATTTGAACTGGACAAAATTTTTCTCAAGGGAGTGTTTCGGACATAACGCCTGTTTTCAGTTTTAAACCACGCTATGTAACGTTACTGTGATAAGTGGAGTTGGCTTTTGTGAATTTTAATTTTGCTTCCACAGCTTTTAGAAAACTCAGCAATGGGAAAAAAATTGCACACTCATATTTTTTACAATGCGAATTCGTCATCTTTAAAAAGAAATTTTATTACTCAACTGTTAATAAATTAATCCACTGTTAATAAATTAATCAACTGTTAGTAAATCCACTGTCAATAAATTACTCAACTGTTAATAAATTAATCCACTGTTAATAAATTAATCAACTGTTAGTAAATCCACTGTTAATAAATTAATCCATTGTTAACAAATTAATCAACTGTTAATAAATTAATCCACTGTTAATAAATTAATCAACTGTTAATAAATTATTCAACTGTTAACAAATTAATCCACTGTTAATAAATTAATCAACTGTTAATAAATTAATCAACTGTTAGTAAATCCACTGTTAATAAATTAATCAACTGTTAGTAAATCCACTGTTAATAAATTAATCCACTGTTAATAAATTAATCAACTTTTACTAAATTAATCCACTGTTAATAAATTAATCAACCGTTAGTAAATTAATCAACTGTTAATAAATTAATCAACTGTTAATAAATTAATCAACTGTTAGTAAATCCACTGTTAATAAATTAATCAACTGTTAGTAAATCCACTGTTAATAAATTAATCCACTGTTAGTAAATCCACTGTTAATAAATTAATCAACTGTTAGTAAATTCACTGTTAATAAATTAATCCACTGTTAATAAATTAATCAACTGTTAGTAAATCCACTGTTAATAAATTAATCCACTGTTAATAAATTAATCAACTGTTAGTAAATCCACTGTTAATAAATTAATCCACTGTTAACAAATTAATCAACCGTTAATAAATTAATCAACTGTTAATAAATTAATCAACTGTTAGTAAATTAATCAACTGTTAGTAAATCCACTGTTAATAAATTAATCCACTGTTAATAAATTAATCAACTGTTAGTAAATCCACTGTTAATAAATTAATCCACTGTTAACAAATTAATCAACCGTTAATAAATTAATCAACTGTTAGTAAATTAATCAACTGTTAATAAATTAATCAACTGTTAATAAATTAATCAACTGTTAGTAAATCCACTGTTAATAAATTAATCCACTGTTAGTAAATCCACTGTTAATAAATTAATCAACTGTTAGTAAATCCACTGTTAATAAATTAATCAACTGTTAGTAAATCCACTGTTAATAAATTAATCAACTGTTAGTAAATCCACTGTTAATAAATTAATCCACTGTTAGTAAATTCACTGTTAATAAATTAATCAACTGTTAGTAAATCCACTGTTAATAAATTAATCAACTGTTAGTAAATCCACTGTTAATAAATTAATTAACTGTTAGTAAATCCACTGTTAATAAATTAATCAACTGTTAATAAATTAATTAACTGTTAGTAAATCCACTGTTAATAAATTAATCAACTGTTAATAAATTAATTAACTGTTAGTAAATCCACTGTTAATAAATTAATTAACTGTTAGTAAATCCACTGTTAATAAATTAATCAACTGTTAGTAAATCCACTGTTAATAAATTAATCCACTGTTAATAAATTAATCAACTGTTAATAAATTAATCAACTGTTAATAAATTAATCAACTGTTAGTAAATCCGCTGTTAATAAATTAATCCACTGTTAATAAATTAATCAACCGTTAATAAATTAATCAACTGTTAATAAATTAATCAACTGTTAATAAATTAATCAACTGTTAGTAAATTCACTGTTAATAAATTAATCAACTGTTAGTAAATCCACTGTTAATAAATTAATCCACTGTTAGTAAATCCACTGTTAATAAATTAATCAACTGTTAGTAAATCCACTGTTAATAAATTAATCCACTGTTAATAAATTAATCAACTGTTAGTAAATCCACTGTTAATAAATTAATCAACTGTTAGTAAATCCACTGTTAATAAATTAATCCACTGTTAACAAATTAATCAACCGTTAATAAATTAATCAACTGTTAATAAATTAATCAACTGTTAATAAATTAATTAACTGTTAGTAAATCCACTGTTAATAAATTAATCAACTGTTAGTAAATCCACTGTTAATAAATTAATCCACTGTTGGTAAATCCACTGTTAATAAATTAATCAACTGTTAGTAAATCCACTGTTAGTAAATTAATCAACTGTTAATAAATTAATCCTCTGTTAGTAAATTAATCAACTGTTAATAAATTAATCAACTGTTAATAAATTAATCCACTGTTAATTAATTAATCAACTGTTAGTAAATCCACTGTAAGTAAATTAATCCACTGTTAATAAATTAATCAACTGTTAATAAATTAATCCACTGTTAATAAATTAATCAACTGTTAATAAATTAATCCTCTGTTAATAAATTAATCAACTGTTAATAAATTAATCAACTGTTAATAAATTAATCCACTGTTAATAAATTAATCAACTGTTAGTAAATCCACTGTTAATAAATTAATCAACTGTTAATAAATTAATCCACTGTTAATAAATTAATCCACTGTTAATAAATTAATCAACTGTTAATAAATTAATCCACTGTTAATAAATTAATCAACTGTTAATAAATTAATCCTCTGTTAATAAATTAATCAACTGTTAATAAATTAATTAACTGTTAGTAAATCCACTGTTAATAAATTAATTAACTGTTAGTAAATCCACTGTTAATAAATTAATCAACTGTTAGTAAATCCACTGTTAATAAATTAATCCACTGTTAATAAATTAATCAACTGTTAATAAATTAATCAACTGTTAATAAATTAATCAACTGTTAGTAAATCCGCTGTTAATAAATTAATCCACTGTTAATAAATTAATCAACCGTTAATAAATTAATCAACTGTTAATAAATTAATCAACTGTTAATAAATTAATCAACTGTTAGTAAATTCACTGTTAATAAATTAATCAACTGTTAGTAAATCCACTGTTAATAAATTAATCCACTGTTAGTAAATCCACTGTTAATAAATTAATCAACTGTTAGTAAATCCACTGTTAATAAATTAATCCACTGTTAATAAATTAATCAACTGTTAGTAAATCCACTGTTAATAAATTAATCAACTGTTAGTAAATCCACTGTTAATAAATTAATCCACTGTTAACAAATTAATCAACCGTTAATAAATTAATCAACTGTTAATAAATTAATCAACTGTTAATAAATTAATTAACTGTTAGTAAATCCACTGTTAATAAATTAATCAACTGTTAGTAAATCCACTGTTAATAAATTAATCCACTGTTGGTAAATCCACTGTTAATAAATTAATCAACTGTTAGTAAATCCACTGTTAGTAAATTAATCAACTGTTAATAAATTAATCAACTGTTAATAAATTAATCAACTGTTAATAAATTAATCCACTGTTAATTAATTTATCAACTGTTAGTAAATCCACTGTAAGTAAATTAATCCACTGTTAATAAATTAATCAACTGTTAATAAATTAATCCACTGTTAATAAATTAATCAACTGTTAATAAATTAATCCTCTGTTAATAAATTAATCAACTGTTAATAAATTAATCAACTGTTAATAAATTAATCCACTGTTAATAAATTAATCAACTGTTAGTAAATCCACTGTTAATAAATTAATCAACTGTTAATAAATTAATCCACTGATAATAAATTAATCCACTGTTAATAAATTAATCAACTGTTAATAAATTAATCCACTGTTAATAAATTAATCAACTGTTAATAAATTAATCCTCTGTTAATAAATTAATCAACTGTTAATAAATTAATCAACTGTTAATAAATTAATCCACTAATAAACTAATTAAAACCTATTCACTTGTTCTTAGAAGTTAGAAAGACAAATGACAATATTTAATAATAATAAAATGGCGAAAAAATTATATGAACAGTTTACCGACCAATCAGAGAGCCCCTTTTCATTAGTTAGTTGTCAAAACTAATGTCGAAAAAAAACGTTTGTAATAAAACAACTACTAATAAATTAAAAATTAATGAAAAAAACATTGTCCAGCGGACAAAATTGTGAATCTAGAGTCTATAGTTTCATAATGTACTGAAAAAAGGGCTTTAATGTTTATAATACTCGGTATTCAGTATAGGTAGATAGTATAGGAACATAGTCGTCGAAAAATCGTTGGTAAGTTTTAACTAAGCACTATTGAAACTCGAAATTCATACCTGATATGGGCAGATTGGCAGTTGGCACGCTAATTATTCACTAAACTAGAAGAGCGATTATCAGGAACCGAATACGCTTGGACCCGCTTCTAATGCGACGAGTGCACCAAAATAACCCGCGTCGGCCTTTGCAACAACGTGTAGACAGAGGAGGTCAGCATATTGAGCAGTTAAAAATCTAGGTAAGTTTTAACCAATGGCAGCTGGTGTGTAGTCGAACTGGTGGTGCACTTTACTAAAATATTAAAATTAGAATATGCAACAAAACATGTTAATCATGGCTGTCGTCGCTCGCGCCCATGCCGCGGCCGGCCGGCTCAATTCGTCAACCATCGGGGGCTCTCGGTATTCTTCGGTTCGCGCGTACGGCGCTTCAGAACCGACTCATTACTCGGTAATTTCTATGAACCCTATTAATAATTGGTATCTCATACCAAGATGTATTAGCAGTCCTCTTGCACTCGCCGAAGCGCACGATATTAGTTTAGTAAAGCGCTCAAACTTCTTGACCATAATTAGGAAATTTATTTTTTTATGTGTTTAAAAAATAAATATTAAAGTGGTAATTTAAAAATAAAGATGAAGTAATATTTTGTAATTTTTAAATCTTTTGAATTGGTGGTCCAGCGCACGAGTGCACTTAAAGTACAGCTGCCACTGGTTTTAACATTATTTAAATGTATCATAATACCTTAAACATTTCGAGAACATTAAAATATAAAATAACACTAAACGAGTGTGCCACAAAATTAATAAGTTCAGAAGGCCCACTCCTTCCTAAAACTGCTTTCTACCGCGTTCAATGAACGTGTTACCATTGTGACGTTACGCGATTGCTATTAATAAACGCAAGTATTACTTAGGTATTACGAAGGTAACTAGCATAAAGTAAAAGTTTTTAAATTTTTGTATCGGAGAAAACATTCACTTGCTAACGTGTAATACCGCCATGATCATTTAAATCCTAGCCTAAACTGTGGTTTTAATAAATGTTTCTTCCATATAACTTAATAAAGCAAATTCATATACCAATTTCCGTGAGTAGACCTTCTGTATTAACTAGTATTTGTTTATTTTGTGGCCACGAGCGCGCGACGACGCGACGTGTCGGCAGAACTCAAAAGCGCTGCCGCCCCACCACCCCGCGGTCATTACTAGGTGGTTATTTATAGGTGGTAGAGCCTAGTTGTAGTCAGTTACTACAGCTCGAACATGGGCTGGCTCGACCGGGGAAGTACCACCCTCTCACAGAAGATCGGCGTGAAGTAGCCTTTAGTGGTTGCGTTTCGTCGGATGAGTGAGAGAGCCGGTTGCCCTTTCCCTATTCCCACCCTTTCCTACCATTTCGTTATTCCCACCTCTCCCTATCCCTAAAAAAACAAGGTTGGCAACGCATCCGCAACGATGTTGTGGATGTCCATGGGCGATGGTAACCACCTTCCATCAAGTGGGCCGTCTGCTCGTTTGCCACCTTTCACATAAAAAAAAAATAAATAAAAAAAATTACTCGGCCGCTGCGTGCAGATTCTGTCTAATTCTCTGTATTTTAATTTTAATGTTTTTAAAACGTAGCTCAGATATGTAGGTACATGACTGTATGTTCTTTTTATTTACTGTTTGCGAATATTGAATATTGAATTCCTCAGTGACACGTTACTTTGTCAGCGATACATTTGAGACGGGTTAAGTGTTATTGCTAAAACTAAACATACATTTAAAATGTTTATTTTTACTGATAACAATCCGATTATATATGTGTCTTTATAATTCAATATGCCGCCATTATAAAAGTCGCCGCTCGGCATCGTGCGTATTGCAACGTTGCCAGTTTGAGAAATGCTCCTACGCTAGATACCTACCTACTATTCCGCGCTACTACATATTTTGATTTTGCATAGGAGGTTTGGAATTTATTTTGAATTAATTATTTTTTAATTCAGATAATTTTATCCTTAATTTTCAATGCTGCTATATTTATTTTAATCTATTAGTTATATATACATATTAACGAGTTCAAGGGAACGCCCTCTGTTATAATATAACATACTGTATATATAGATATTGCGCCTAGGTAACCCGCTCAATAAATATATAATGCTTTTAATTTATTGAAATAACACATATCCTTGTTTACATCATAATTACAAATAACTATATTGTTAACTTAGAACATAGTTCTGTGGCACGTAGACGAAACTTCAATGTTTGAAAAAATAATCTCTTCTTTTTGGGTTCATTAGTCACTTCCGACAAAGGAAACGTATAATTATGATATAGACACACAGTCTGACTTCGTTTAATGATCAATCATTAATTAATCCTCCTGCACATTTGTAGTATAATTACGCTGTAACAATATGAAACAAATTAAATAGCTTTATTTTTCCACACTTACCGATTGTTTAATTTAAATAATAATTTAATTCATATACTTAATATAGAAACTTATTACCTTTCTATTAAAGAAATATAAATGAATATTAAAGTATTAAATTTTTATATGAAACTAGTATACCCGGCGAACTTCGTATTGCCCTATAATCAAGAAATATCTGTTACGTTTTTTTGTTTAGATTTTTAGAGTTTACCTATTAAAGCCATAAATTTCCGGGTTTTGTTTCTTCTTCTTCTTCTTTAATAAGTGGCGTTTCCTCATAGATTTCGCCGATTTTAAAGTGCGACAGAATGATTGACATGTTAGTTAGTTGTCAGATCTAATGTAAAAAAAACGTTTGTATCAACAACTACTAATAAATTAAAAATTAATTAAAAGAACATTGTCCAGCGGATAGAATTGTGAATCTAAACCATTCCCAGATCCCTTTGAAAACACAAAAAATTTCATCAAAATCAGTCCAGTCGTTTAAGAGAAGTTCAGTGACATACACACTCACAGAAGAACTATATACATAAAGATATAAAAACCTCCTGAAAAAAAAAATAACCTTAGTAATGTATGATTATCTGTGACCACTTTAGCGTTACAATATTTATCTTCTACATTCAGTTGTACTTAAATAGCCCTCTTTGAAAATATATTTTTGGGAATATAAATTGAAGCATGGTACTTCATATCCTCATTATTTTTAATAGTGTTGCGCTGAAGCACTAGGAGATATCTTCAAAAATAAAATACAGTTTATTTTATTCGCATGTTATTTTCTTTTGGACTTAAAAATATTATGTCTTTTCAATACAATTACATAATTTAAAGAAAAATCACCTTTTTAATTGGATAAAAGTACTTCACGCACGATTTAGCTGAATAATAAATCAATAGACTATTTAAAAAATTAAGGAGCCCTTTATGATTTTGAAAAGCTGTAATTTGTGTTGTGCATAGTATCAAAAATGTAACAATACGTACTATTGAGTTTCAATAAAATGTCTGATGATAATACTTTAAGATATTCATATCAGGTCACGACTATCGTGAAAAAGCTTTTACTGAGCTTTCTAAGCCTACATTTTTACTTACTCTAAAATTTCCTTTTTTTACTATTGAATAGCTTTTTCGATTTAACGTTACTTCTTTATTCCTTACCGTAGAAACTTAATTTTGTTTTCGACATAACAATTCTTATAATCCTTCATTTAAAGTTTTTTTTTGTATTTTACTTGTTTTGATATACAATAATACCGATAAAATTAATGCACCATTCTATCTATTTATACAGTAACTTCATATTTTACAATATCGATTTAGTTTTGAACTAACTGATAAGTACATACCATACATTTATCGAAAAGACATATTCACTGGCCATATTACAGTTCCCTTTATATATTGGTCCATCGTGAATTCATTACAAAATTCTAAAGCTTATTGACGAAGCGCCTACGTTCAGGTAAAGTTAGCAAATAGAGCGTAAAGCATTCTGTTAAAGGCTTTCAGAAATCGAACTGGCGAATATTGATGAAATATACAAGTGTAATTTAAATTTTGTCATTTTGTTCCTCCAATAAATATTGTAATATTTACATTTTAACTCACTCATATTATAATACTTTGATTAAATAATTAAACTATTAGTCATATAACAATATAAGTGCTATCACATGCTAACAGGTTCGTTCAGAAAATAATGCTAACACACTACAATTAGGAGAGTAGTCGAAGTAGGTTGAAAGGTACTGAATGGTTATGTTGGTTGGTCAAGCCAATATACCGAGAGTCCAAATCATGTTCCCCCTCAACTCAAACAAAGAGCATTCCGCTTTTTCAAAAAGTTTTCAAACTTAATACCTTAATTGCTTTTATTTCTTCAGAGATAATACGAGGCTTATTATAAACAGAAAGAAAACGGATTATATCAATGTTAGAAAACATAAATATCATAGCGAGTAAAATTACATGTTTTTTAAGTTAAATGTTACATTCATATTATTTGTTTATGAAAAAATTAAAAATGTTCTCTTAAATCGTCATTAAATATTGGTCAATATTTTAAATGGAACAAAATACGAGTAGCATTTCTGAAATTTTATCTTCATTTTTTGCATTATCTATGTGTATAATTAATTTTGATTTACGACTTATCGTGCTATTTTGGCATGAACCGCAAAAGTTCAGGCAATGTAATAAAAAAGTTAATACTTTAAACAGGCAGGGTCTCGATTGCGCGTAACTTGCTAAATTATAAACAAGCGGGCTCGTGACGATTTTCCTTTATTACTCTCACTGACCCGCTTGGCATGTATAATTAAATCTCAGCGTTCAAATTAGCAATTTGTTTCCCTATAGTAGAACATAGTTCGTTTTAAAACGTCTTTGCAGTGTAAACAAATTTATTTCCCCACTATTTTGTTGATTTAACACCAGAATTCTTTGTATTTAGATTTTATGAGTTGTTAAAATAAATCACTAATGTAAAAGTTACCTTTGTCTATTGTATATTATATTTTGCATCGAAATAAAATTTTGTATATGATTTATGAAAATATAATTTTATGTATCATTATTAAGTTGTTAAATATTAAAAATATCACCATTTTAGTTTCGTTTTGAAGTAGCGTATTTATGTAATGGAATCCACATTCCAATTGATATATTAGAAGACCTATTATAATTATGTGTATAGTATTTAAATCACTACTAATTTAAAAGAAAAGATTAAGTTTCATTATTTCATTGATACCTTAAATGTCTTAATATTTCATATATTTACTAACAAATATAAGTTGGCCGATATAATGAAAAACGTTGATTTGTTATTTGTTTTAAACCATATTGCAAAAAATGCGCAGAACAACGTTAACACGGGATAAAATTGCATGCTTAAATATCGTACACTATCAAAACTGAGTGGTTAAGTCTACTAAAGTGAAAAATAATGGCAACATTCATAGTTTTTTTCGAGCTTAAAAATTCGTAGGGAAATTTAAAAATTTATTCAAGAATATCATAGAAAAGATAACATACGTATATGTATTATATTTTCAACACGTAATGGCTTGAACTTGAGTTATTTTATAACACTTCGAATATTTAACATGTGAAATTGAAACACTTTTCATATTTAATTAACAAGGAACGTTGAATTACTCTCGATAATATTGTCTTTAAACGATATGTATATTTCTGCATTTTGTATTATATTTATTAATTTTGTTCTTTGATAGTTATAAAACTTTGATTCAAAACAGGAATATATACAAACAACTTTATTCACAATTATTTTTATGCTTAATTTTAATTCGGGCACGCTAATTTAATCATCGTTACTGATCTGTAATCATCATAAATCATCAATCATGTTCATGTAATTGAAAAAATATATTCTCATATATAGCTTAAATACGAAATCGTAGACTAGTTTTCGTGGTTTAAAAATATTCATATTAAAATAATATATATCAAATTTCTTCTATTTTTGAGCTACCACAAAAATAGTGAAGGCTGTTTAGAATTTTATTAAAGTATGCCATGGTACCAAAGTATTAAGAATCAAAGTTATTAACAAATAAATATTTGCTTGTTTAGTGTATATATTTTTAATATTTAGTATTTCTTCTTCTCAGTCGGTGTCACTCTTGACAGAGTGGTCGTGGTTATCCATTTGGCTAGTGGTGGCTCGCTTGACAATTCGAAGCCATTCTTCTCTAATCGATGCCTTCCTGGCGCACAAGTTTACAGGGGCTTTTATTGAGGTCTTCACTTGATCAAGCCAACGCAATGGCGCTCTACCACGTGGCCTTGTCCCTTCAACTTTACCCTGCACCACCACGCGCTCCACAGAATCATTACCACACCGCGACACATGGTCAAAGAATGTAAGAATACGCGTTGGACGATGGAAGATAAACGCTCTTTGATGCCGAGTTCTTGTAGAATGGAATTATTAGTTCGAAATTCCGTCCAAGATATTTTCAACATTTTTCTCCAGCACCACATTTCGAGGGCGTCTATTTTCTTCTTCACACATTCTCTTATGGTCCACGTCTCAGCACCATAAAGAAATATAGGGAATATTAGTGCCTTCACAAGTTGTATTTTTGTGGCTTTGGTGATACTTCGATTACCCCATATTTTCTTTAATTTGTCCATTGCTAATCTCGTTATAGCCATTCGTCGTTTGATGTCATCAATGCACCCCCCATTATTGGAGATCAAAGCTCTTAAGTAGATATATGGCTGTAATAACATTTAGTATATTTTCAATTTAATTATATAATTTTAAATCTCTTTACAGTCTTCCAGTCCGTTTTCAGTTCATTCTTCATTAATAATAAAGTGATGTATGCAAATAATAAAAAATAAATAAAAGCATTGACTTTTTAACATAAACGTTTGAAGTAAACTAGGAAATGTTTTGATTGTTTAAATGATAAACAAGCCTGTTCGTGACAATCCTCCTTTATAAGCCCCATCTACCCGGGTGGCATGTATTATTTAATCTCCGGGAACATTTCTACCCTTATAATAGGACATGCTTAAATTTTAAGCGTCTTTATTGTCCAAACAAATTTGTAGTTCCAATCAGCGTTGGCTATTCACACTTTGGTTTGGCTTATTTTCAAAACTGAATCTACTCCGTTTTTACTACGATATTTCCATCCAGTTATTCTTTTTAGGAGGAGGTTTTATGAATAATACAGAATTTTTTTTATGCACAGTAATTTTGTCTACACTTATAATTTTATTAATTTTATTATAGATATACAAAATAGTTCTTCTTTTTTATTTGGTTATTTTAAATATGCTATTTATTTACAAAACATATATTTTAAGTCAGTGTTTATGCAGGAAATGTTATGAAATTTTTGCTCTTATTATAAAACTATTTCTTTATTAAAATAAAATATTATTTACATACTAATTTAAATATTTCAATTCCAGTAGCAAATAAGAATTAGAATTACTCAATAATACTCGTATGAGTAGTAGTTTTTAACTGTCACGCATGAAATAAATAATTTGAAAAATTTGTTATTTATATGTAATCAATATCAGAAATTTTAGTGTATAATTTTAAATAAGAAAAAAAATGTCAACGTCCCCGTGGCAGAAGTGAAACGTAGAATAAGCAACAGTAATTTTTAACATGTCATTTTTCATTCACGTGTGAAATAAAAGATACTAAAAAGTTTTCCTACATTTTAACAGATGACCAAAGATGTTGGTCAAAAACGGCACATTTTGTATTCATTGTTTATACAACTTTTATGACTGAGTATATTGCAACATACATCTGTATTTCAAATTCTATAAATATATCTCGTAACATTATAGTATGTTATAAGGAAAACTGCAAAATATTATGATAACCATCGTGATGGGATCACGCTTACGTGTTCTCAAGGGATATCACAATCTTTGATCAGTGACCCAAAGATTCTGACAGCTAGACGACTTAAAATAGCCAAGTATTTTAAGTGTCTCAATTATTGACACTTCACAGAGTATTGGTATTAATTTTTACGTTTTATTCACTCAAGTATTCCAGTGTTAGCTCAATTGTAGAAGCAAAATAATATGTGTTACGTCGTTACTTACATAATTATGAATTAGACTTATAATAAAACAAACAATAATATCCCACAAATTAGAAAAACACAAAACAGTTCGCAATTCTATTTAATATATTAAGGCAATAACTGTACAATATTTAATACCTACACGTACTTAAAATCTCTGTTTAGATGCTTAAACACCGTTATAAGCATACTTTATCCGCTTTATCCCTAGAATATCATAAGAGGATTTTTTCTTATATTTAAAATGTATATTGTATACGTTTAAATTTTAGCTTCTAAACATTTTGTTTTAAACTTTTTATTATAGTATATTTCATAATTACATCTAATTGATATAACATTGCGCTAATAAATAATTTTCTTCTTTATTGTGTTCAAAAGAACGTAGCAATGTTTCCCAACGCATATTTATTTAATTTATTCATATTAATTTCGAATAAATAATAGTGAATAAATGAAAAGATAAGTATTGATTAAAGCAAAAAAATGGTTTTCCTTAGTTCTATTTTTATGTGTACGAGCGGAAATCTTATATATTACATATATTGTTTACAGCTACAACAAATATTCAAGAAATTAAAATTTGCCCATAGCCTTATAAAGCAAAAAAGCATTTATTACAGCAGAATACTGAATTTTTTCTTTGGTTCACGACTTTGATTTAATCGGATTGGAAACCTAAGAATGTTATTTGTATATATACTACTAATTAAAATTACAATACTAAAGAATACTTTGTAAGAGTAAGCAACGAACTTCACAGTTTTAACGTTTTCTCCGGTATCCAAGATAAAAACTACTTTGAACGTTGAATTTAATTTGTATTTCCACTTAAAAAAATGTAGGAGAAAACAATTTATGACAATTGTATTATCCTTTGTTGGTAAATTATAAAAAACTTTTAGCGGTATTTCTTTTTTTAACAGTTAGTAACCTTTTCTGAAAATTATTTTTAAAGGATTTACTAATAAGTTTAATAAATTGCCTCGGGTTACGCAGAAAAAGGGAATTCTGAATTAATTCAATTTCAGCGTTCAAGCCTTTTTTGTTATTTATTATATTTTTAACTTTTCGTGTAAAGTACTATATAAATTATTTAAATTTTCTCATACATGATCTTAGATTTAGTCTAATTCTTTCAAATATTGAAACCTCTATCAGAATACTATGAAAATTTATATATGTTTAAAATTTCTCCCAAGATGACTAACATTATAAAATAGTGTTTAATTTTTAATGTTGTATGTGAGATTCAAATGTTCTCTTTAGATAATTTTCTCGTTACTATGTCAAAAAAAAATTTGTAAATTACTGACATAACTTACTCTTACAACAGGAGGCTGAAGAAAAACATAAACTAAAATTAATAAACTTTAAAAGAACCTCTACGCATTATTGATCATTTAACAATTATATGTACGTGCAAGAGTTAAGCAATTATTGCAACCAATAGGCATTTAATCGACTAATCATATACCAAAAATGTTTTAAATCATTCTTCAAAAGAGGTGATACGTTTATTCCAAGATCGTAACTTTCATTTGAAACTTACCATGCCACAGAAATATACACAAATTACATTTAGACATCGGTGTCATATTTATATCACCCCTCTTTTGGCCTCTAGCCTTAAAAAAATAACTTAATGATTCTGTTGTACTAGATCTTACCCTGCTCAATAAAATTATAATTTGGAATTCATATGATAATGATTTAAGTATCACATACGTTAAAGTATAGGATTACGGTGTCGAAAAGTTACAAGAAAGAATATAATTTTTAAGTCCCAATCTTAACAGTTTCGATAAATGATAAATTTACCTCGGTAAATGATAATTATGAACTACTTTCCATGAATATGAGCATGTAATGCACACAAATACACAAATAACTAATGTTTTTAATTAAAAAAAACACACACATTGTTTTCAACTATATGTATGTATTATTACTCGTATCGTAGTTATACAATATTTGATATATTCATTACATTCAGACTATGCTCAGTATGTATGATAAATAAATAATCAGACGTACAATATAAAATGTAGAAGACCTAGGGTCGTAAAGCTTGTAACAGATGTAGATGTGGGATCAGCTTTATATTTACGAAACAAAGAAAAAAGCAGAATTTTATGGCTCAGATTAAACTATATGACACGATCTTATGTTAGTATAAAATACTTGCTCGCGTCTTTGTTTAGATATAATAATAAAATTCAGATTTCATTCCATGTTGTAAATAGGACCCTTCTTTTATTATCAAAAACTACGTGAATAGGCTAACCGTCTTTTATTATTTTATATTAAAAATATTAACCAGTTTTTTAAATTCTACTTTATAGCCTGCTTATAATCAGGAAATATTAATGGATATAAATTTCAATAAATTAAATTTTGAGCTAATGGAGAGTAATATATAATACTTTACAATCGCCAATAGTATTCCACTCTTGAAAATATAAAGCTGAATTTACACTAAGCGATCCAAAAGTAGGGCTGAAATCAAAATTCTGTTTTGATCTTTTAGAGTAAATGTAAATTTGATTTCATCATTTTAAACGAGAGGTCAGGAAGTAAATTTAAAACAAATATCTATGATTGTTGCACCATACATATGTAAGTAAAAAAAAAGAATGATCCCTGTTTCTGGAGCGATCATAAAGCATTGGAAAGATTTTAAAGAGGAATCTATGAGTTTTTGGTCGATTGGTATATTTGTCATTTTTGTTTTCTCTAATTCTATTTTTCTCCTCTGTTCTCTGTTAATTTCACGGTGATATATACATATCTGCAACCACTCTCGTATTTTTTACGTGTTGCGATATCTGTTATAATAATAATTTAGCAGGGATAAAGGAAAAATAAAGGATTGAGTTGAATAGCAGTAATATAATATAATGTTGTATGTAGGACAAATTTAAATTATTATTTCCAAAGCTGCAGTAAAGGAGATACTGAATCACATGTATACTATTAAATTCAACAACAGGAGCGTCAGAGCCGATGCAGGCATCTGATAGCCTTGAAACATGCATATATAAGCATGGCCCAAGGGCTGGTAGTTGTATTGGTATAATTACGAGCTTTTACTTTAAAAAGTATGTTATAATTACCATTAAATTATATCCATTATACATTTAAAATTTAAAATTGTCAAGTGAGCCACCACTTCCCAAAGGGATGACCACGACCACTCTGTCAAGAGTGATACCGACTGAGAAGAAGAATATTTAAAATCTATATTTTATATTTCACCCAGGGGATGGGATGGTCATAGGAGTGTATGTAAGTATATGAAATCGGGAAAGTACTATATAAAGTCATGCTTTATTTAATATACTTGAAATACATTTTATACTTTTACAACATTTAATAACATCTTATACAACACTTTTGTACGAGTATGATATTTTTTTATTTCTACTAAGTACTATTAAAGTAATACAGTATCTAACTTATCAATAAAATTAATTCATTGTTTCAATAAGGAATTTTAAAATTTTCTTTAAAACAAGTAATGACGAAGGAAATAAAGTAATTGTAATTCAATTAGCATATTGCGTACAACTGCGTGTTTGTTGTGAGGGTAGTGAAATAGGAAAGTTAAATTGATATATCGCAACAGTTTACCTTTATTATACCTAAGTGCTATAATTTGTATACAATAACTTAAAAAATATACAACCACGAAGGTCTATTTTTTTGTTACCTGAGTGGAGTAAACAATTAAAATAATGACATAATGCTCACGTAAAATTGTTTGTATATTTCAAATGAAGTAATTGATTAAAATGGAAGTTATTTGTACATTTTTAAAGCTGGAAACAATTTTTTTAATATAAACCCACCACGAGAGAATTCATTATCAGTTTTTATTTATATAAATAACCTAAATTGAAGCTTTTAGGTTAATAAATAGTTTTAATACATAGCGACTTATTTATAAATTCACACCTTTTCAACGTTTTAACTTATTCAATAGTACAGTTTATGTTATACAAAAATTATAAACAACACCTTTTTTTTCCAAAAACATGCTATCATGAAGATAATGAATTGAATGAATGAAAATAAAAATCTTTTTAACCGTTATTTTTTCTTAATTTAAAATAAAGTACGTTTTAATGATTCGTCTGTATATTGAACGTGTATTTTATTATTTTATGCATAAACCTGTAGCATTAAAAAACAATTTTTGAATATACGACTCATGTTTAAGCATGAGCAGAGTGGATTTCGGTTGAGTGATCTCATTTTAATTTATGAACAATATGCACAAGCAACATCAACTAGTAAATTGAAAACTCTTCAGTCTTAAAATATTCTCATTTAAACATAGTTCGATGTGCAATTTAAAAAGAATGATAAGAGACAAAAATATTGATTATTCCTACCTCTCTCTCCCACCTCTACCGCGTACAAATCAACGACGAAATTATTTCGAGTTAGTTCGTTAGTGAGTTCGTAATACTTATTGACCTTGATGGCATGGTCTTTGGGGATGTTGGTTTCCCAAGGCACCGTAAGCTCTATCATCACAACGCGATTGATTAAAAAAAAATTGACGTATTATATGACTAATGTAAAGTTGTCACTTCACTTAGTACTTTACATTAATAACAATATACTCGTACAAGGAAGGGTCATGGTGACATACTTTGAACAGAAATAAATTTAGTAATATAATTTACAGCAAAAACTTTAAGATTTCAACAATTTTATTATAGTGGTAGTATTAATAATCTCTTAATGAATTGTTTTGTAAAATGTGATCAATACAAATTAGAAAAATAGTTTTGAAAATTATGCATTTGAAGTAGATTGCAAAAAGATGTTGGTCTTTTAAGGATTCGCTTTAAATTTTTCGGCTTTAAGAGTGGGGAAATTTCTCTAACCGAAGTGGAGTTAGTCGCGTGCGGAAAACTGATAAACGATTTAGGGTTTATTCAATTTCCGGCTTAAATTTGTAATATTATCCAAATATAAGCTAAACCACTACATCAGCAATGAGATTGAAGAATCAATTTTGTTGATCAAATCTAGTTTTACTCATAAGTAAAGTAAAATTTTAAAAAGATTAATTTGAAAGACCATTATAAAATAAAGAGTTTCCAGTTGCGTTTTGTAATTTGTAATCCTATTTATGTCGGTTTTTTTATAAGAAAATGGTATATTTTTGTAATCTAAGTATAGTCATGTACATAATGTTTACTTAAATATTTGTAGAATAATCATTTCTTATGTAATGACTTTCGCGATTAGAAATATTTTTCAAAAAGTCTACTTATATTTTAATAAATACAGCACCAAAGAAAGAACATCATTATGGATTAAAAGACATGTAGATCTAAATAAACATCATGTAATTTATATTAATACGGAATTTAAATGAAAATAAATTTGATACATTTAACATAAAAAGTCTAAGAAATACTTGTATTTTTATAAAAACTCTATAGTCAATGACGTACTTTTTTACTGAAAACTCTCATAAGTATTATAAGAAATGGTATATTAACATATCTGTTCAAGTAATAACACAAATGATTCACATTTTATAAAGGCTTTGCTTAAAACAAACAATAATGTAAATCTATCGTAAATATAATTTATAAATTATATTCTTTGTTACATTTTTCTCACTGAGCTTCAGATGTAAGTTGAAGTAGATTTCCTTTAAACAAACAATAATTTTCTTAGATCCAGAATAGTAGATTGTAATTTAGGAATTACTTTAATTCAGTATTTTAATTTGACTAACCATTCTAATATGTAAAGTAAATTAGTAACATTATTTTAAGTATTTTTTGGTTTTCTTCGCTATCAACTAACGTAACTATGATATTGACGTAACTTATTAACAAGAAAAGAAGAGAAATTCGGAAACTTAACTTATAAAATATCACAAAGTCTAGTGTAAAATGTCTATCGCTTTCTATTAAATATAAATTTTAACTCGAAATCTAGTTATTAGAATTCTAAGTTAAGAATTTATAAATTTTAAAAATACCTTAATGATAATTAAAATCATCATAAGTTATACGGTCACAAACAAAATAAAAATTAAAACAAACTTTATTACAGACACATAAAGACCACACATGTACCTACCATTTTTTTCTTTGTTGATTCATTCTATTGAATTTCAGTTGAAGAAGGATATGAAATTAACTTTTTTAAGACCAACTTGAATTGTCTTTCTTGTTCACTATATACCAGTGTATTACTATTTATTACCTTCGGATTGCAGTACTGTAATAAATAACTTAAAACTTTCTCGCAAAGTGTTATTAAGGTCCACAACCTTAAGTCGGATAAGCAATAGAAGTTTAAATTAACTTGTAAGGAGCGACTGTCGTGGAGTCTTACCCACACAGCTTACAAACAAGACACCCTGCAAATACTTGCAATGAGTAGGAATTATAAATATGACAATATGAGCGTGACTTTTAGACAATGACATAATATTCTGTGTTGATTTTAATTTGTTTGTTCATCTATAAAAAGGAGTGTTGCAAAAAAATATGCACAGTCGTCATCTATTTTATATTTGGCATCCAAAAAACATAATAAAACTATTAAGTTAGGGAAATTTAATAAAAAAGGACTTTTAAATTTAATTTCACCAAGCCTATCTAAAGAAATAAAAGATACATGAAAAAATTATAATTACAAGTTAAAACGTGTGACTTTCTTTAATTTGTGTTACCCTTAGTTAAATTAGTTAACACGTTCAACACTGTGAATGTGATTATAAACTTCATAAAACAAAATAATTTCTATTGGTTGAATATTATATAATCACTCATTATCATCCAATTAGTTATTTTTAATAATTAACCTTGATTTTAATTTAAAAAAACAAAGTACTCATTTTTTATTCGCATTTATAAAAATATTTTGTTCCGTAGTTCAATTTTTGTTATATTTTTTATTTCCATAATTAGGTTTTCATTCGACTTAATTTTTTTATATATTAAAATAAATATAATATTCTATGATAATATGTAATTTAAAAGAAAGTTATGAATATGAGGTTCTCGCTTATTATATGCCCTGAATAGAAAATATTCAAAAGCATAATGTCATTTCGGCGCTCTTGTGATTTAAAGTTTTTTCTTTATGAATCTCATTAATTATACATATAATAATAGTAGAGAAAAGTGTTCCTACTGTCAAGAATTACTTTTCTGTTTATTTAAGTATATAAATCACAAAATATTTTATATTTCCACTTTTGGATAAGACTAAGTGTCATCTTTTTAACAGACTTCAAAAAAAGGAATAGTTTCTCAATTCGTCGGTAACTTTTTATATATTTCTTGAATAAACTTGCACCGATTAAGGAATTATTTTTATATCTCAAAGTTTACATATTCAAGGTAGTCAAGATTTAAAAATTTTGGGGATCCAAACAAATTAAGGAAAATCAATTGTATTTACATATTTCCGCATTTAAGAACGTTTTTGTCACGTTCTTCGGATGACTTTTGAAAACGTCTTGCTGTAATATTTCACTATTATGCTTTAGATTCTCGTTTGCGTCAATTTCAGACTCTTGAGCATGACTTATTTATACGAGACGCACATAAGAAAAGTCTCCCCATGTTGAAACAGCTACTCTGTTCAACGTACCTATTTCATATTGCACAAAAAAAAATTCGTTTTAAGTAAAAGAGTTCTATAAAATACAACATAGGAACTTAAAAAATAATAATAAATTTACACTTAAATACTATTTTCGAATCAAACCTACAGAATAATTAATTTTAATCATATGAACAACAACTGATTAAACATCTAATTTGGACAAATTTACTTTTACTGTTAGGTCGTTCTAATTTATTCTTCTAGTATTATTATATATTAGCTTTTAGTGACTTTATCTGCAGAAGCCACAGACTTCAAAAGATGAATGGTTTTTATTTAGTTAAGTATTAAATAAGATTATTGGAAAGTAAATAAAAAAAATGTTCGTTTATTTTATAGGTATTAGGTAACTAGACGAGCTTTGTGCAGACATTCAGAATCTATTATTAGGTAGGTTAGGTTGGGAAAGGGTATTTATGTGAAAAAATATATTATGCTTTTAAGTGTCCCTGTTTCTATATGTTTTTTGGAAATCGGTTTTTTTACTTAAAAATATTTTTATATGCCATATCTTTTTTACGTATTAATGGCATTTATTAAATAAATTTCATCTTTCCTATTAATTATTATTAATATTTAAATCAAAGAAATTAATATTGTTTATAAATAAATAAATAAAGATTGCAATATCTACCAACTAGTCAAATTAATTTAAATTCTAAATTCTTAAAACTAGATACCTAATAATTCCAGGGAAAACTGAAAAAATTAAAAATATAATAAACATCGTACCTTATATTACGAGTATTATATGCCTGGATCAAATATTTTCTCTCGAAGATATAACTATAAAATAATTTAATTGGCTTATCTGAGATTCTTGTAACAAAATTGATGTTCCAAAGAAATAAGGAAAGACGTTAAAAGGAGTGTATTTATTTAACCGTATTTGATTACTCTGTATGTTTTCGATACTCACTAGGATACTGACTAAAAAAAGTTTGAAGTTCAGTAGAACTACAAAAAATAAAATGTGCACGGGGAAAAGGTTTCTAAAAGAATCAGAAATTCTTAAATTAGGAAAAAAAATTATATATTATAGAGAATAACGTATAACCGTTATTGAATTGTTTCACACAAGGAAAAAAGAAGAAAATGTTTAGATTTGTTATAAATGAAATAAGGATTAGGTTTAGAGATCTTTATTTTCCAAAAAATACACAAAGTCACTTACAAGGATTACAAATCAGTAGCAGGTAGTATAAAGACAAGACCAGCTGACGAGAGATACAATATATATGCATAAAACTATGTATTTGTACATTATCATGTAAGATCGTTATAGGTCTTAACAAAAGTAATTAAAAAACTCTTCCATTTATTTAATTTATGAAATGTTACAAAATTTGAAGATCAAATTAAAATTTATTAAAAATCACGTGTGTAGAGTGTAAGCAGAAGTACTTATTGTTTATTTCCTATAGCTATTAAATAACCATTTGGTATCCAAATTCAATTTCATTAATCCAGATCATGGTAATAAAATTTTCTTTGTTTGAAACTAAGTCCAGCTGGTTTTGTTGTAGATTGTGGAGAAACGACTTTATTTGAGTATAATAAAAATAATTGTATGAACTAATATAGATAAGCAGTTTCATTAGTAAACTTACCTCACCTCCGCATCTTCGCGGCTTCTCTCGATATGAAGGGTAAATACCTAGAGAGCTCAATTCACCGACTTCAGTCCAAATACTGTAACTTAATTGGTAAAGCAACTGCGACGCGATATGCCGGAGATTGCAAGTTCGGAACTACTCGCATCGAGGCATTATTTATTCTATAATCTCTGTTTGAATTTAAATATTGAACTTTAATCTTAAAAACAATAATAGAAAAAGATTACTTTAATAAAAACTGTAGGTGTAAGAATTGTTTGCTTGATTTTTGTGTTGAGTAAGGACTCATTGTGATTTAAAAAATAAGTAGTATAATATATTAAATGGCATAATAGTTTTGAAATATCCAAATTAAATATTAAATTAAACTTTCTTTTACTTAAGCATGGAGATTGTCAAATTTAAAAAAAATCATACGTATATCTCTCTTTATGATTATAAAATCTTACATGTAAAGAAGATCTCATCTCACCATATCACCTATAGAAATTCATTGCCACTTTAAGCTTAGGTGCAGTTGAGCATATAATTTGCAAAATATTTCATATAATATTCTAGTTCGAACGACAGATATCGTAAAATTGGAGTATGCAACGTTTTATGTTAACACTCTCACACTGGGATGAGAATTTTAAGAGATGAGGTTTTTAATTTAAAGTAATTGGAATATTATTTTCATCTCTCTTTTATAACGTTTCCTGAAATTATTAAAAAAGAATAATTATTTTTAAATATATGTATGTTTTCCAAGGTTGTAGTTCTAATATTATTTAATAATTTATGACATTATGGTAACACTTACTGGAATTATGGGTTATATGAGTACACAAAGGCTACGTTCCGAATTAAAAGTACGAATGAATCTAATATATCAAATTGGCTTGCAATAGTTGATATACATATATTGCGGCGCTGCAGTGGACTAGGCCCAGCACGTCCTCGATGTGTGCCCGAGATGGGCTGCGCAGCGCCAAGACCTTGTGGCGGCTCTCGGCGGAGTGGACCTGTCGCTCTCGAGTGTCGTTGAGAAGATGCTCGAGAGTGATAGGTCTTGGCTGGCGGTATGCTCCTTCTGTGAGACGGTCATGTCCTCGAAGGAGGCATCTGAGCGGGAAAGGGAGAGGGCGGCTGATGCTCCCTCCCCCCGCAGGCGACGTACGGGAGTGCGACGGAGGCGATTCCAACGCCTCGAATAGCACCCCTGTGTTCCGGGCTGGGGTCGGCGTGGTAACTCGGCTCTTATGAAAGCCCGACGTCGTTGGGGCGGTCCTAATTGCCGGGATCTCCCTCATTCTCCGAGGGAGTAAGTCCGGTCTTTGCCAGGACCGGTCAGTCGCTGGTGTACCCTGTCGCTGACAGATCCGGGGTACACCGACATAGCGGCCGATGGCTTTCGCAGTGGTTTTAGTGAGTAGGGGCCTGCCCAGGCCGAGCCTCAAACATCCTTTCCGGCCCCACCAAGGCCGGTTGGACGGCTCGTAAAAAGAGTTTCCCTGCGACATCAAAAAAAAAAATACATATATAATATTATAGTATTTTATTAAAACTATTATACAGGGTGACTGGTGAATTACTATCAATATTTAAGGAGAATACTCGGTACATGATTCTCATTCAAATTATGTAAAAAAATAGGTACTTAATTTTTGACCAAATTTCCGTATAAATAAATAAAGTGTGGACAAGTTCCAAGTGTTCCAAGTGTGGACGCGTGCGGCGGCGTGCTGACACAACACCACGCCGCCTCACGCGTGTGTGTGTGTGTTTATACCTAATCTGTAGTGTGTTCATACGATACCACAGCAGAATCGCTCTGCGGGCCCTGTGGCTTAGCAAAAGAGCGGCGCGTGGGACACCCGTGGGGTTTTAGTCGGTAGTGCGTCCTTTTCAGGACTAGAGTCCGACATAACTCTCCTTGCTTTCTTCCCCAAGCAGGAGAGTATGCATGAAGCATTTCCCCACGATAAAAAAAGGGTGTTCACACGATGCGTAATTAATTACATAACTTTTGGTTAACTTTACTTAGAAGTTTATTAATATTTATGTTATATTAATTTTTATTTTGTCATATATGATTGTCAAATATCACGTCCTCAAGTATCGATAGTAATTCACCAGTCACCCTATAAAAGCAATCTATTAAGATTAATCGATGAATATGTATATATATATATATATATATATATATATATATATATATATATATATATATATATAGTAAAATTGATGATAGATACGTTCTTGTCGTGAATGTAAACTAACCGCTGCTAGCAATTTTATCCTTTTAATTGTTAATGGTAAATAATACGATACTATTTCAATTATTTTAAAAGTTTTATTAGAGAAAAAAGGATCAATTAAAACAAATAATAACATGTATAAAAATCTCTAGATTCTGTTTAATTGTGTAATTTAAATACTAAATAACACATAACATTATGCTTATAATGTGAATATTGATCAAAACTTGTACTGTCATTGAGAAAACATATAAGAATAAGGAGACAGAAATTATTGTTACACACTGTCGTATTCATGGCTCCCTTTTAGTTTTGACAGACCTTTGTTGTGTTCTGTACCTTTTAAATATGCCTTTGTAATGTCTTTATAGGAGCCCCTATTTTTTAATCATATAAATAAATAAGAAAACTCATTAGACTGACGTCGAATTATTGTAATTTTTCCACTAAAAATAAATATTTGTGTTTCAAGCTGTTACATGTTATATATAATAATAAATATACATATTGCTCACAACGTAATTCGCAAGTCGTTTGTTTAATAATTCATCATGCTCGCTGAGTAAAAATTTAATATGTGCATGTCCTATTTAATATGTGCAAACTGTTTCTGTGATGTATTGGAATATATCTATTATTTATATTATATTTCAAGCAAAAATTTGAAATGTTCAAATTTATTTATCACAAGAAACTATGAAATTATAATTAAATTAAAATGGTATTTATTTCGTTGCCACCTGTTATATTAAAATTAAAACAATTATTTAATGAAATGTAATTATGTTTATTATATAATATTATGTTTAAAATATTGCATGTAATGATGAATAGCTGGAAATATATAAATATTGAAGATTTTTACAAAAATATCACACTATTTGTCTGCCTACTCTGAATTATTATTCTTCATATTTTTAATTCTATATGAAAGAAGTATGGGTGAGAGCCTATTGAAATTTGGGAAAATATATATATATATATATATACAGCTTAAAAATAGCATAGAATTGAAAATTGATTTAACTTTCATGTTTTAAAAGCGACGAGGCTGCATTTTTTTTCAAAATGAAACCTTGAGTATTTGAATTTCTGAAAAATTATTTCTATTGGTTGGTTTCGTCTTTAAATAAATTTGGAAAATATTGGAACAGGAATTACTTTTTAAGATTAAAAGCAATTGTATGTCAGACAAATTGTGAAGTTTTACACATAATTAAGCAAACAACTCTAATAAAGGTTATTTCGTTGACTCAAGGGTTCATTGATAAGCTTTCTTTTTGCAGTTGCAGTTTCAAATACTATATAATTTATGATTTTTCATTTTATCATTTTCGTGGATGCTCAAAGAACAGTTCATAAAAAATCTTATGAACTAAAGTTGCCATTATTCAAAGTAAGGCAGTCTAATCGCAATCATACGTCGAATAAAAGAATATAGCCTTATAATTTGACGTATTTACTTTATATTTCACTATTTATATTGATAGTTGAATATAAGTTACCAATTTTCAGTGGCGGTAATAATCCCGATTTGTTAAAAGAAAAATATTTTTTCAAAATATGTACTTAATACGATATGTAATATTTTCAATATATGAGATAAAAAATTACAGGTTTTTATACGGATATTGAATTTTATTTAAGCAAAAAAAGACATACATACTACAAAATTTAATATAAAACTTTACCTTTAAACGCTCGTGACAGACTTTTTATTTATAACTTAAAATAAAAGGATCAGAACATTAAACAGGTAATTAAAAAATGTGTTGAAAATTCCCAATTCTACTTTTAAAAACAATTATACACCAAATGACCACCTGTTTTATCTGTTATTAAATTTCAATTGAAGTGTAAATATTTATATTTAAAAGAATTCATCTCCATTCTTTGTCGTGTAGTTTGAATAAGTGGCTGTGAAAACCTATGACTTCTGTTCCAGATATGTATAGATGCATCTTCGAGTACTTTGAATAAAACCACCTACCATAAATAGATTATTATTTATACTTTTGAATTATTTTAGATCTTTTTCGTAAACTCAAGCGTATAAAAACATTGATAAAATTAATTGGTTGGACAAATTGAGTGACTATTTTAGTTTTGTGATTCCGATATCATGTTATTATGTTTTAATATATAAATTATTATATCAAGTAAGACTTTTCCAAACATTTATATTGATTTTTGAAAGAAGCATTGCCTAAAAATAATTCGTTACTAACATTTTAATAAATCAACAACGTTATAATTTTTTTACAAAATTTTTGGGTAATCTTGTTGTTTCAATACCTGAGCAATAAGATACGAGGAAAAATTACCATCCTCTTCCTTATATTTTACTTACACTACATCCCTTAAATTAGGAGTGTTTCCTAAAAGGTGAAAGGACCTCAGGATTGTTTATTCACACCGCCCGTCCCTTACGGTCTCGAGGTGACCATACTAATAGATTATCGGCCAATCTCTGTGTTCTCGGCTACGGGTTCGGATCTTTGATCCCTTAATACCTATCACCTTAAATATATGTTCTGTCTTAGCATATAACGACTTTGTATTATCTTTATACTAATTTATACCCACCATGTAATATATGTAAGTAACAGAAATAAGTTATTAAATTGGTTAAAATGACGGTTGTTGATGATAATGTGTCTTCCAAATAATACATACGTTTAGTTTATATTTATGAATCACAACTTATACTCTATGTATTTTCATATTAAAAAATATTTTTAACGCAATTATTTCAATAATAGTTTTTTTATCTTAAAGTGGTTAATAATTGCCTCGCGTGGCATAATAGAAACAGATAAATTGAAAACATTATCAGACAAAAAGATAAAGAAAAATATAGAAAAATGAATATTCTTCTGTCAATATTTAAATAATAAATAATGCCAACAAAGGAGACACAATAATGTTTATTTTATCATGCTATTTTTATCGTATTGTATTAAAAGTTTTAAGGCATTTTTATTATTAATCTCTCAATAACTAATCTCACTTTAAATACTTGCACAGGGAGAACTATTAGCTCTGTAATAACTCAACATATTATAAAGTTTTAAAATATTGTTTTATTTATATTATGTATTAAATATCAACTTTTGAAAGAGACTTCACTTTAAAATTATGTTATATGAGAACGAAACTGATTCATTGGTAATACTTTTGGATTTATTAAACATCAACCTCATATAAGGCTAAAAATTTTCCATAAAATATTTTCTCAATTGAATTTTTATTTCACGTTCAGAATTTCGAGGAAAGGATTTCATTACTTTATATTTTTACGCATGAATAATATGAAGTGATGTAAGCATTTTCTAGCGAAAAGAAGTTCAGCACATTATGTATAGCTTTAAAATATTATTATTAAAAATTGGCAAGTACCAATGGGATTTTTCCGAGTTATATGGAATTTGTAAGACTATTATTTAGACGCCACCGTGTGAAGGAGAACGTCGTGAGGAAACCTATACTTACAATTCCAAACTCTAATTTTTGAATCACCAATCTGCCTTTAACAAGCATGGTAATTAATGTTCTAATCTTCTCCATGTGATGTGAGAAGAGGCTTTTGCTTAGCAGTGAGCACCGGTAGGCTTATGACGATGATTGTGTATTTCAGTAATTGTTTAATTCAAAATTATTTGTATGCAATATGATACTTTATTTGTTATTGTGAATGATGAAAGCGATGTAATAAACCTATTAATATTTGTTTTTAATTTGATTGGAGAGTTAGTTTTCTTTGAATACCGAATTAAATAATTTTAATTTGTTTACACAATGCTAATAGTTATACCCGTTGGAAATTTTAAATAAATAAATAATCTACAAATTCAATTCGTTAACCATTCAGTTGAAATTAAATTAACATCTTGTATTATTGTTTTGAAGTTTTGTTGTTTGAGAATAAATATTTTAAATAAAAAACAATGAACTACTTAAAATATTAGAATTGTAGAGCAACTACAAAATAATTTATTTATATATTTAATAGAAGAAAATCAAGATTTCAATCCTATTATCTTACACGTGGGTACTTGCTATCATTTGATAAGAATTTAATATATCTTTGCCGTTTTGTTTCTTTTGAATTGAAATTAGGGTGGCCTTTACCCAAAAGTTATATCTTGCGGAATTAAATCAGAAGTTGTAATAAATTTCCTTAACTTAGTTGAAAGTATGGGTTCAGTTAAGCCCACTTTCTTTATTTGTGACAAAACATAATATGTTTTTTCATATTTTAAGGAGCAAAGTTTATATAAAAATCAAAAAACATAAAATGCATCTATTTTGTAAAACTTAAGAAGCCTAAACTAATTTTTTTTAGTACCGGCTATTTGCATATATGTATACAGTATGTATATACAAAAATTGTTTTCTATAATAAGAAATATATTATCACTTCAAATTATGTCGATTTATATAACAATTCTGATTTTTTTAAATCAAAAATTTTATTCACTAATAGGTAATTCATCTATGTTAGACTGACTGAGATGTTAACAGCAGTTTCAATTAACATAAATTCCTGTAACAAACACAAAATTTAATACTGAAAAAATATTATTTTTATGTTATCTATTTGTTAATTAATAATATCATGAAATAAAAAATGACAAGGTTATATTATGTGAGTGCTTGTGTTAGAAATTATTAATCTGCTGCTCTTTAAATTTCATACGCAATTTCAGGATATTTAAGCTCCGCAATCTGGTAAGAGAGGCTTAGAGATACTTCGGTGGAGATACTCTTATGATGCCATTTATTTAATGAGTAACTCTTCCATATTATAATTTTATTTTTTTGACATTAAGATTTTTTTTAATTCAACTAAAATGTGTCAAGTGAATAATTAATTAGAAAAAATTAAAAATGAATGTACTTACATGTGTACGTAACAGTATAATTAGTTGAGACCTTAAGAGGCGCCAATGTGATTTTAATTTATTTCGGCAGTACTTTTTTTATAAATTCTGAGATAACTTTCTCAACTTCTCCCTCTCCTTTTGTTTCCTGGTTATAATGAAGATGCTGAAGTCCATAAAAATCGATTGAGTAATTTTTAAACTCTTAAATTAAATTTAAAATAAGTTTATCATCTTTTGGGATAATACTATTAACTTTCTACGAACACAAAAAAACTCTGCTCCAAATTTTTTGCTCTTGTCTTTCTTTATTATATTTTCTAATATATTTCATTAAATCATTTTTATTCTAAGTTTTGGCCCTCTCTTCTTCTGCGTGAAAAGAAATTGTTCTCAGAGAGTAATGTATAACGTGTATACAATAGATTACCTAACCTAACTGTACGAGACATGTATAGTCTTGATCACGTAATTTCGTGCAAAATACATCTGTCCCCTTGTGATTCCGAAAGAACTACATTGATACTACATGAGTGGAGGGATGAATTATATATGTCTATATGTTATTCTGATATCTATTATTCACTACCTTAAATTTTCATCAAAATGTTAAGTTCTTTTTGTATGAAGGACACATTCATAAGTACATTCATACATCTCAATAAATTTAGTAGAATAACAGGTTTCCTACAGATTTTACAATAACTTAAACTACTTTAATACACCTCAGGTGCTTTCAGCACTTTCATCATAATACTTACAGGTACAAAGACAAATAGGTCAAAATGGTGAATATTATGTCTTTGTGAGAATGGCCTTTGTAACAAACAAGAAATTTTGAGTTCGTATTGTTCACACTGAAAGTTGTAATCTTAGTTCAAAAGACTTATGCTGTGTGGGGCCAGAGAGCATGTGTATTAGAATATTTACCTGGTATATCTGTACAAGCGAATGTTAGTACTATTATTATTAACATTTCTAATTAATTAAATAAGTAAGCTGACTCGCTACTTGTCTGGGGTTCTTGAAATTGGTTACGATGTTCCTTAATTATAGAGATTTCCTGTTAACTACATATTTACATGATTACACTGATATCTAGGAATAGAATAGGCAATTAAATATTATATCAAACTAGCGTAGATTGCCTTTGCCTTTCATTAACCTGAATTCATCTATGTATATTATAACTGCTAATCTAGTCTCATCGAGTTGTTTGTAAGTTGCGCAAAATAAGAACCAATGTTATAGTCCTGTAATACAGTTAATTTGAATTTCCAAAGCTTTTTCATATTTTGTTTCATAGAAACATATTTCTTTATTTAACAAAAAAGTAAAAAAGGTATAAAATTTACACGTATAAAACTTTACAATGATTAGTTTGTTTTCTTCACTATAAAATTAAAAGATAGATATATAAATACTAAATTTGATCGATACAATTCTGTAAGAGTCAATTCCTACTTAAACAGTATCCTTTGTATACTTCATTAAGTATATCAATTAAATGTATTTAAATATTTTCTAATTAATTCTTTTACTTTGGTTAAAAATCTTTCGAATAATTAATCACTTGATAATTCAGAATGTAAGTTATATTTATTTATAAAGAGTTTTCACAGAGAATTCGATCCTTTTTCCTCAATCCTACATAATGACCCTTGCAGTATTTAAATCCCTTTTATTTTCATTAATTATTTATTTTGTTTTCGCAATATTTGGTGGGTTAAAACCTTTTAGATACATGATAAATAATTTGTTTTCCATTAACGATTTTACTCGTGGGAATAAAGGATCCATTTGTTAAAATTGTTTGATTTAAATCCTTGTTTTACATAGATTGTAAAGAAGATAAGTCTTACATATTGAATATTTGATTTAAGTACTTTTTGTTTATAGGGGTAGGATTCATAGTTTAACTTTAAATGCTTACACTTCATATGGGTTTTAAAAATTGGATACTAGCTCGATACTAACGACATTTTGTTAATTTAGCCAAATAATTGATATGGTTCAACCAAAATTGGTAGTTAACTCGCGCCAGTTAACGAGTCTTTATGTATAATAAATGAAACAATTGGTCAAATTTATACATTAACATTGAAATATAAGATTACTGTTATAATGTGTTTTTTGTTTAGAATTCCTATTTAAATGTTTAAAATAATTATATTATTTTGAACATCTAAACAGCACTTTTACTCTATTTATTTATTTATTTATTTATTTTGGAAATACCATCGGCATATTCACAAACCATATGTGGAAAAAAATATAAAAAAGTAAACTTGTTCAGTGTGATACACCATTACAGGTATTTACATTATTGCTTATATGATAACAAAAGTAACTAAAGGTAAGGTAAACACTACACTAAGACATTTAAAGAATCTGAATACAATAAGATAAACATTTAAATATCAATTACTAACTAAAACAAATAAAATAAGATAACAAACATATAAATATCAATTACTAACTAAAACAGTATTTATTATTTTTTTAAAACTATCATTACTTTGGCTGTATATGTCGACGACATGGGAATCAATTTGATTGTAGGTCCTCATACAGCGAATTGAAGGCGAAAATTTTCCGACATTTGTGCGAAATCTAGGCATTGCGAAGGTGCTTTTAATTGAATATCGAGGTATGGTTTTCGGAACATATAAATTTATTTGAGAAAGTAGCTTTGAAGAGTCTATTGAGTTGTACTCTAATTATGTTTTTAAAGTTGGTAGCGTCGATATATATAAGATCGAATATTAAGACAGAATATTAGAATGTTATTCGATTAAAAAAGATATCTGAAAGGGCGGGAAAGACGTGGAAAACTGTAAGGCAATAATACTATAAAGTTTAATGTCGTTTAATGAATAACGGAATTTTAAATTCCTAAAAATGTAATGAAATGACTCTTTAAAATATAAGTATTTTTTTGATGAAAATATTTCTTTGGAGCTTAAATTATGTTTCCAAAACTAATATTATTACTATATTATTAGGAAATAGAAAAGGGCTGTTTTTAGAGTTTTCCTGGCAATTATTCCAATTTTTCTCACCTTTTAAACCTTCCCTGGACTTCCGGGAGTATTTCAAGACTAAAATTAGCCAAATCGGTTCAGCCGTTCTCGAGTTTTAGCGAGACTAAGGAACAGCAATCTATTTTTATATATATAGAAGATAACTGTTTATAACTCTTAATAAAGCTTAAACATTAGTAGGCATTTATATTTAAAAAAATATATATACCGAAGTCTGTAATTATATCAAATAACCTAATCACGTTTATGCAATAATAATAGTAGTCGTACTAGTATTTATCAAGGATATTTTGATTTGAATGTAACATAGCTAAAATATAATACTTTTTATTTATGAATAAAATTCTAATAAGTAATAAGTAGTAAATATGTACTAAATGCACAAGAAGTAGTTGTTTCATTTAAATGTGTCAGTAAGATAAAAAAATATTTGGTAATTATTCAAAATAAATTTTAACTCAATCATATGGAATATTAAACTTGTCGTAGCTGGAAACACCGATTTATTGATTAAGCGAATTCTCTATAGTATTGTTTAGTTTTCACGATTAATTGATATTAATCACACCTTCAAAATTAGATATTGTTACCCAGCAATCTTAAAGAATACTTGATAATTTTTTGTTCAAGGGAATTTAAAAAAACGGCCCAATCCAGAGGTCCATCTTTGAAACTAGGATAAAGATTAGGGTAATTTTTCTACGGTAGGAGCGGATTTATATTTCGTTTCAACTTATAAACGTAAATAAAAAGGGCAATAGGAAACCCAATTTAAAAGTTACCTCCGAGTGGTTTTTGACTTTAGCGGGATTCTTCAACCAAACCCCGGACATCATATTACTCTCTTTTTATGAGTTTAATGAGGAAGAATTCAAGAGGTCGGTTAGAAATTAAGCACACAGACGAAGGAGTAGAATTTGACCTTGATGAAGATAGGTTTTTGGATATGGTAATAATAGTTTTTCAGTTTTTTTATTGTTTCTCTGGAATCTTTCTTTATATATGGGCAAAGAAAAAGACAGGTCTAAAAAGAAACACGCGGGCTCCGAACCGAAAAATACATTAAGCAGTTTGCGTTTACTTGAAGAAATGCTGTTAATAAATTGTTAGGTAATTAATGAAAGTACTGAACATTCCCCTAACTTAAAGATAAATCGTACTGTCGGGCAAACTTAACTTAGCCCTTGGAAAACTTTGACCCTCTATATGTGTAGTCTCAGTTAGTCTCAGTATTACTGGTTAGTTTATCAACTAAAATTAAGTTCATAATTGCTATAAAGCAATATTTTAGTATTGTTTTTAAAATATACTGTTTTAAGTTTTTTTTTATTTTGATACACGATATTGGTTCTGCTCAAATTTGTTGCTAAAAGCTATGGGTTTTAATTCTTATTTGAGCATTACAACAAGCATAAATATTGAAATACTACATAATATACTGTAAGCAAAATGGTAACATGTGGGTTGTATGAAAACTAAGAATTGCTGAAAAATAATAAGTACTTTATTTTTATTGATACAACATCCTTGAAATACAAAACTTTTGTGTCTGCTTATGTTTGCTGACAAACAAGGTCTTTATCGTAAATAACATAAAATTATTTTATTCAAAAACAGAATAAAGTATAATGATTAAAAAACAGACGAGTTTTATTATTCTTGTCAACAATAAAATTGTCGCTTAAATTTGCTGGGTAACTTTATCAGTAAGTAAAACCCATAAAAACTTTAAAATTTTCTATACATCGAAAATTTTATAAAGTCGATTACTAATCTACACTCTAGTTTTATGTTATAATTATACTCTGTGGCTTGTTTAAAAATTAAATAAAGGGCTAAACTCTATTAGTCCTCCGAAAGTTTGATTTTGAGATTTGTTTGGGGACCTACTGGGTGCTATTTGTCATTAATTTGGGAAAGAGGTGACAGAAATGCGGGCGAGGTCAGCGACTAATTAGAACAACAATTTCTGATAACTATGTGTTTGACATTTAGATATACTGTTCCGGTTCCTAATTACAAGCAATGGCTAACATAATTATACAGAAAAATCCTTGTTAACGAAAGCAGTTTGTGAATATTAAAGGTAGATTACAAATTACTTTCATTTTATTTTGAATTTAGCACCCTTTTTCAATTTCGCACTAATTCCTCATTAAATACCTTATAAAAAAATTAGTGGCAGTGTTGAGAAGACTATTATAAAAATTGTTCAGTGATTTCAGTATCTTGCGAAGGAGCGTTGTTATAGTTATATTACAGGAGTAGTAATTTCTGTCAGAAAAAGCATCACATACGAACGTCAAGAACAACAACAGTTAGATAGTCATGAATCTAACTGATTATGAATTCAAATTATTAGTTGTGTTATTAAACAACGTTTATGAACCCGTATCAAATACGTTACGGCGAGATTGCCTTGTTTTTGGAATTAAAATTTCCGTTCCAACAACACCACAATGTCTTTAAAAAAGACCTTGGACATATTCAAATCACATAAATCACCCAAGCTATAGGTATGGCTTTCTAATAATAAAAGGGTCGAACTTGCCTTTCCTACCACTGTACAACAAATTGCCTCTCCTATACACAAGTTGGTAAATCACGTTGCAGCCACTTGTGAATAAAAAAACACTATATTATTTAATGAAAGACTCATACCACTTCATGTAGATATCAGAAAAGTGTCAAATTGGAACTGAGCGATATAATAACGAGTTTTGAAATTGAGTCCCTATTGAGCAAGTTCCAATTAATGAGTAGCTAAATATAGTGAAATGAAGGCTGTGTAATAAAGAGCGACAGTTTGATTCATAGCTCCGCTGCAATATTGTTTGGATGGTGACTGCCATCACCTTCAAGTCCAACATTACCTTCAAATAAATCACCTTACAGGATGGAGTCCTGTAATTGCAAATGTCTGGATGGAATATTTTTAAATAAACATTAGCTGTTGCCCTTCAGATAGGTTCACAATACCCCTTAAATCATTCCGTATTCCATCAAAGTGACTAATAGGTGGTGGATATTTCTCATATGAGTCAATTCATTCAAAGATTAGTTAATCCTCACAAACAGTAACATTGGGGAAGTGTAAAAAAATATTGTAACAGTGAAAAACCCTCAGGCAAATAAATAAGCGATTTCATACCATCACTAGGTTGTGATTCATCCTCCACAAATATTCTCTACCAACTAATTAATTATACCATCAAATATTGCTTCTAAAACTACGGTAGTGGTATTTTTAGTGTCTCTGTAAATTGAAGGTTTTAAGCAAATCTTACCTTCTATGGTCTGAAGATAATAATAAAAACAACAGTTTTATTTAAACAGTTTAAACTAAATTTAAGATTACGATTGAGTAGCTACTGTATAAATAATATTTTATTTACTGTTTATTCATATTCTATATTTTGTAATGTAAATTTTAATTCAGTTAATGCCACCAATAAGAGTGATTGTTTCAATACACATTTTTAAAGTGTTATGCTAAAGTATCCGATGTTCTTAATTCAATATGGCGGAACTATATCAGTTTTAAGTTGTTAAAAATATTATAAGTATACATATTTTATATTCTACTAAATATTTTAATTTTGGAATATTGAAAAATAAAAGTAACAGTATTTAAAAATAAAAGTAACAGAAGTCTATTTTACAAAAGGTTGTTAATATTCCTGTTCTTTGTTTTCTCAAATTTGTGTTTTTTTTTTTTTTTTTGAAAAGAAATACAAGAATAATGACTTTTGCATTTAATGTAAGTTAATCATTTCATTGATTTTTGTATATATATCCAACAGTAGTAAGCATTTGTAGTTATTTATCATTACTTTGTATAAACACCATCTTTGTAGATTCCAAAGTTTGTTTGGTTACAATAAAATTTATTTTACAAACTTAGAAATTAAGTGAAAATAGCCATTACATTAATAGAAATTGTTATTACATCAAAGTTTATTCTATCACAAAATTGTTAGAAGTTACGTTTGAACGCTAGTTATTCATCAGTCCTCTCCAGTTGTGTATCCTTACTAAATGTTTACAGTTTAACTATTTACTATAACTAGTGGAGCGTATACTAAGTAATATCAAATAACAGTAAACTAAATTATAGCAATACAAATACAATTTCTTGTGTAATTGAGTTTCTGAAAGGTATTCTATAGATATCTTCTTTTTATTGTCATTTTTTATAAGTATGTATGCTATGGCTTCATTCGCACTTGAATCGGGGAACCTTTTGCCAATGTCAACGTTTTTATTTAATGGATGAATTATTTTATTTGTTAGATTTGATTTACTCTAATTTACATTTTCTATGACATTCATATTTAAGATTACACAATTTTTATGTAAATCTATACTTTGGTTAATGTATAAAATGGGGTAACAAGTTGTCGTTATTTATAGAAGATATAACTTTGAGTTTTTAGTATTTAGATGGCAAATTGTTTACATTACATTCCATCGTAGAGGTGAATTCAAAATAAATTATCTCACCATTTTTGTTATAGGTCACCATGTCCGATTAAGAATAACATTACAAAGTTAATAATAATTAATGAAAATGCATTTTCATCAGAACTGAATTTGTTTACAAAATTTCTCGTCAATTGGTTGCACTGCATATGGTTCAAAATTGAGTTCCGAGCCTATACTTGGCCAAAGATATACATTGTAAAAAATTTAATAACTTTTTACGCATTTTGGCACTTGAACGCGCAATGAAAGCCCAAACAAGGCCTTACATTATTTGTGTAAATGACACTTTTATTGGAAGGCTGTTAATCAAATATAGCTAAAATTTACTAAAAACCAATCAAAGGCAAAAACCTTTTATATAAAAAAAGCATTTAAATCGGTTGATCCGTTAGGGAGGTATGTTGTCACAAACAGATACATCCACACATATCATACAGCAGATATCGACTGCAAACTTGAAATACCCCTCTTTTTACGTAGCAGGTTAAAAAGAGCAGCAGTGAGACTTCATAAACTAACATGTGGAGACTATAAACTACCAAAGTTTGTCTTATGTGGTTTGTAATTATAAAACTTTAAAACTTAATATCGTATGTTTATGTTATGTGAGTCATATTTTTATAAGTTGTTCATTTTATATACAGTGCATGTTTTGTTATCGCCCATCATGATAAGAATAGAGATTCATATAATTTTTTCCTACAAATTGAGAATTTTTTTTATAAATATATGTCATGTCAAAAATTCTAATTTTATTTGCGGTCTTAGCAACGTTAGAAATAAATAAATAAAATGATGAAAAAATAAATTTAAACCTTTTGGTTTTTGATTCCATCTCAAAGCTTTATATTGACATTTTACTCTATTACGTTTAATTTTTAAACAATTAAAAACATATTGAATTCAAATGATTTTAATGTTTTAATCCCTTTGACGTATTTAAAGCTCCATAAAAGGATGAGGAAAACTTTTTTAAACTCCAATAAAAGTGTGTTGAGTGCGTTAAGTCGCTGTTAGGCCTTCGACATATTAGCCAAATCAATTACAGTAACAGTTCATAAATTTGCGAGTTTTTTTTTTTATATATTTTAATTTGGTTTTCACTTCCATGGCTTTTTAACTGAGTGAACATTTTCTATAGACCAGGCCAGAGTAAAGAATAATATGGATAACAACTTGTAGTCTGTCAACCAGATATAAGTTTCCTGATGCAGATTTCTATCTCGCTACATGAATTAATTATAAAACTTTAGTTAATATAGATATGTCTAGAACTATTCCACAAAACAAAAGGTTTATCGGATGTTTATTACAATTTTCTTCTCCAAGCAAGTACATGCTTTATATAACTTTATTTACGTTAAATATGCTACAACATATATTTTTAATAAAAAAATTGGTTGTTTATAAAGTAGGTTTACGATCGAGATGTTTACGTGATAACGTCTTATTGGTGATATAAGTTTTTGGGAAGTAAGGAATTAATGAAGATAACAATTTTTTCAAATTTTAAAACTTAACCGCATGAGAAAATCTCCATTCGTTTGTATGCCACTAGAGTGAGAGAGACGGAAGATCGGTCCACTCTCTTGAACGCTATGCCTGCCTCCGCTCGTGAGGATTCCGCGTGACAAGTTTCACGGAATGACTGGCAGCGCTCGAGATGAGACGGGAGATCGGTCCGTCTCTCTCTCGTTTTACCTGCGTTCGCACTCGTGAGGTTTTTGTGTGACACAAGTTTCTGAACATGTCACCCGACTAAAACGATTTTAAAGACGTTATCACGTCAAAAGGTCCTGTTTACTTGTACCTTTGAATTGTTTTTCCTTACCATTTAATTTATACTGATGCCATTGTTTCAGACATGAAGTCTAGTTTACTCTAATTTTTATAAACAAAGTTTATGCTAAACTCTTAAAGATACAAAGTGGAAAATCGGTATTTTCCATTTGGTATTAATGGTAACTTGATCAGTTCCATTTCTAACTTTTAAATTATTCTAATTTAAATTCCATAGCTTTATTTAAAGTCAGTGGTGGCCTAGTGGTTATAGGACCCGCCTCTCGTTGCCGTGAGCGCGGGTTCGATCCTGGCCTGGTAATTACCAATGTGATTTTTCCGAGTCATATGTACTTTCTAAGAGTATTTAGACATCACTGATTAATCTTGATTCCCAAAAGAGGGTTGATGTCAGGCAGGCGGCCGGGAGTAAAAATAAATAGCCAAAACTATTCACTCACAACATGTAAGGCAGACCCTGGCCATATCTGGGAAATTGCCAGGTAGAAGAAGAAATTCCATAGCTTTATTTCATCTATGAGTCGGATACACAAATATATCAAAACAAATAAAAATAGTTCTAACCATGTTTTATATAACTAATAATAATCAGTGTATACGTTACATCTCTTTTGCTAGGGAAGACACAATCGTGATAAGTTTGCTATAAAATAAATCTGTGCGATGACTCTTCGTGGGAATGGCAGAACATCAGATTTCTATAAGGGTAAAATTATATTTGTGCCATTAAATATTGAGAGTAGCGAAGTTGTCACTTAGGCCGTTATTCATGTGTGACTGTTTCACCTAAATTCTGAATTTACAAAGGAAACAATTTAAGTTCACCCACAGCAAGTTTATATTAAATGATTTGCAGTGACCGCAATAACTCAATCGTTAAAGTTTACCTAACTTTACTTACCTTACTCAGTTAACTTTACTTGAATTGTTTAAATTTTTAATGTTTGATTGGAAGACGATGTAACAAAAATATTTAAGAGAATGTTGCGTTCGCGCAAAATATTTCAAATTAAACGAATATCAACATGGATGGTATGAATAAAATGTTATATTATGAGTGACGTTGCTGAATCCAATAAACGAATACATGACTCGTTAATCAGAATATCGACGACATATGTAGTATAAGCAATGGAATTTCACTGCCTTTCTGTGCGGAGCAATCATATAGTGTTAGTTATAGATTTTAAGTTTAAATATGTAACTGTAATTATCATGCTGGAAAATGTTTAAATTAAGATAAGATAATAATAGAAGTAGGTATCCATAGTTAATACATAAATTTAAATTCGGTCGTATGTTACGAACTGAACACAATATTTAAGTTATTGATTAAAACACGCTAGTAGGTGACAGGTTGATTGATGCGAGAAATTGATATCACCATATGCTTTTTAATTGCTCTGCTGGAAGCTTTGGTCACTACTCTACGGCAAGACAAAAAAATTGTGCCGGCGTAATAAAAGTGTCACATCACATAGAAAAAAGCATACGAATAATGTCGCATAAAATGGGGTAAAATTCTCTGTGTATCGCAATCACAAAATCGCATTTTAATTTTACAATTAAATGTTAATACATATTAAATACAAAGAGAGAATCTCTGGAAATTTCACTTTATGGAATTTTAAATACGTTTTAATAAATATAAAAGGCAAAAGATGGCCATTCGATTCACCTTTCATTCAATTAGATTCAAGTCACCTGATTCGACAGCAGTATACACTCTGGACAAGATGCCGTCGGCTGGCCAAAAATAACAACACGCTTGTTTACATAATTTATATTTGTTATACATAAATCAAATGTAATGCATCATTGTTTTATTTTAATTTCTTGTAATTGGCCTTTTAAATATAATATCAATGTGTATTATACATATAAGAACTTATATATATAAGTTCTACAGAGTTTTGAAGGTATTTCAAAATATAAAGTGTAATGCTTTTACATATTATTAGGAGTTTAACTTTAATAGCAACATTAAAATTAATGTTATTTCAAAAAATGATAATATTTTTAACATCGCGAAAAATATTTAGGAAGAAACCATGATATTGCGTCGGTTTTTTAAAATCTCCATTTTTCATTTAATTATTAAGGGTGTTGATATCGGAAATTTCTAATAACTTTCATCTTAAAATATCAGAGATTAATTTATTTAATATTTATATTACAAAAAGTACCTAATTATTATTATACATAACTTATAAGTTATTTTAAAAGTATTCCCAAGATATATCTCGGGAATCCTTTTAAAATATGTTTATAAATATACGAAAATATCATTAAAATAATGTCTAAATGTGACTGATATAAAATTACACAAACGTAAAACCATACGATGTTAACTTTTAAATTGCGTTTCCGTTTCTCTAACTTATTTATGTTTTATAATTCAAAACGAAATACAAACCAACTTTTCTCGTTTAAAGTCCCTTCATATTAGTTTTTTGAAGTCTCGCTGCCGTTCTCCTTTTTCATTTCAATGTTCTTAGTTTCTCCGTACAAGTAAATGTAAATATTTTTAACATCAAAATTTTGATTTTCTTAAAAAAACGATCTATGTTTCAAAATTACTATAAACGACTGTCAAGTTACTATGGTTTGATGATTACTTCTCATATTTATTGATTTTACCTATTTATTTATATTGACATTTTCTCTTTTTTCTATATTTGAAAGTATTTCCAGAATTACAAACAATTTTGTTATTTTGTTTCATACTCCTACCCGTTTATCGTGTTTCGGTAGTTTATTAAAATAAAGAGCATACAAACTGAAGAACAGTAGACAAACTGATTGTTTCGACTGAATAGTACTTATCTGTTATTCCATCTGTTGTTGGGTGGAAATTGAGCAGAAACAGAAGCATTATCTCACTAACAGCTTAGTCACTATAGCGTTGTAGACACCCAAATTATAAATGGAATGAAACACACGTGGGCAAATTTTCCCCATCCGTTGTTTTGTATAAGAGGAAAAATGATGAACGCGCCTCGTATTTATATGATAGGGATAAAACAGAACAAAATGAAAATATACAATATTAATCTGAAACATTTAATTTTTTTTGCATTATCAATTGAAAAAAGACACTAACTACGAATCAGGTGGTACAACTGAATTTTTTAAAGTCTTAAACAATTATTTGAAATCAGGACCGTTGTTTATAAATGTTTTGAATGAAAAAGTATATTACACTTTTATTAAGCAGTAACAATGCTGTAGTATGTGAAAAAAGTAGAAAGAATTTCTTTAGTAAATTATTATAGAATTAATTGTTATGAAGTTGAATTGAATTGAAAAAGTTTTAAAATACTCGTTTTGTCCAAATACAGTTTCCGTACCCATTATAATATGCCTAGTACTCGTAGTAAGCCAAATATGTCATATTAATATATATTTTTACTTAACTATATTTAGAATTTTCCTTATTTGACTTTTTGTTATTCGTTTCAACAATATACAATAAAACCTCGATATACGAAAATTTAATGTAAATAATATAAATAATATCTGTGTGTCGGCCTCCAGACCGGATATATTTCTGTTTTCGCGAATTTTAAAGCGCGTAGTGATGATAAAGCTTACGGTCCCTTGGGAAACCAACATCCCCAATAATTAATTCTAAATTTCTGAATAACAGATATATTTTTTATGAATACTAATGTTCAGCAGTGGACCAAGATTGGATAAATGATGATTAATTATTGAAGAAGTTCAGTTGTTGATAGCAAAGATGAAGCCTACTTTATGAATAACTTTTTAAGATAAACAATATTTACGTCATGTTTCAGTGATTACATATATTACACGTAAGCTTATTTCACGCTACTTCGCGTTTGTAGCACACACTGTTCGCATATTATGTAGAATTCTCTAAGAATTAGTGGGCTGAATCCCAGCATATATATAATTCTTATGTAATGTTTCTTGTATTAAAAATAACATATTAATTTTACCATTTTAATTGAACAAATATCGTTGCACTGAAAGTACTATATAAAAGGTTTCTAAGAAAATTTGCTATACATTTCAATTATTCTATCGTTGGTGCCTTAAGTTTATACATACATATACAGATGGTTAATACTTCTTAGCAAATATAATAATTGCAACTTAATGTCACTATTGGTCCCAAAATATTCTTGTCTGTATTATCGATCGTGTATCTTGTGGTTAAGTGTGTTAAGAATAAACGAAATGTCGTTTCCTTTTCGTTTTGTGTGAGAATATATGTAGGTTAATTAATGTTAAGTTAATTAATATGGATTACTTTTAGGTAATTCTAATTTAGTATTTTCTGTCATATATTAGTGTTTAGTTACTTAATCTGTAGAAAGCATAGACCTAACTCGGTAGTATGATATAAAAAAATGTATTAAATTAGATTATTGAGAAGTAAATAAAAGTACTTAGTGTTCCATATTTTTTTTCTTCTGTCCCGTTTCGTATTTTTGAAGTCCGTTATAAAAATTAAATTCGGTTTTGGAAATTATTTTATAACTTTTATAAATAGAGACTTTCTTCTCATGCATCTCGTGAGAAAAAGAGTCGATCACGACAGGCTGAAATTAACAAAAATGAGCGTCTAAACTGTATTAAATAAAGAAATTACAGCATAATATTATCTAGAGTCATCCAAAAAACGTGACGAAAATCTTTCTCAAATGCGTTTATATGTATATATATATATAGTACATCCTCTCAGATAAAAAAAAAGAATTTCTTTATTCAGTCCAGGACTATTCGAGAAATCGAGACACAAACATAAAGATTACGATGAATTAAGCACTTCCTCATCTTTTGAAGTCAGTTAATAACACGGACACGAAATCTGATCTTTCGACATAATGATCATATACGAGTATAACACACCTTAAGTAATACCATTATTTTGATGTTTGCTTACATATTAATGATTTTCCGTAATTTTCTCGGGATTCTATAATCAGGTAACCATTTAATCATCATGGGACCAACTGTGCAGTCTAGACTTTTATTTATATAAAGAGATCGAAATCAGTTTGCTTCAAAGTCATTCGTCTATTTATATCACACATACTTAATGGAAATTTTAGTCTTGTACGGGTTTCTCATGATTGCGATAGTCAAAACTAGAGTAAATTAAAATGTGACCAAAAAGACAGCATCAGATTTCAAATACAAAAAACATATTGAAATTGCTCAACCCAGTCGAAAGTTACGAGGTGACAAACAAAAAAAAATACAGACGAATTGAGAACCTCTTTTTTGAAATCGGTTGAAAAAGTATGAACTATTTTTATAGTTTGATGTCCATTGGTTTTACTACAGACCAACAAATATATGAATATTGTTATATGACCACCTATTTAAATAATTCTTATAGTTATTTAATATATTTTACTTTTGATAACTTTTGATTTGGCTTAAAATAATTTCTATATAATTTGATAATGTTATTGACATTGAAGGATCTTTAATATCCTTCAATGTATATTTGTAGTAATTGCTATAACATAAGTGTTGCAATTTACTGTGGTCGATAAGCAGCTATTGTTATGTCAATTTCGTATTCGAGGCTAAACTAAACGCCATGGATGAAGGCAGTGTATACTGTTATAATATTTGTCTTGAAAAATTGTTCAAGTTCGCTTAAAGTTAAGTCTGATACTTTAATTTAATAAGAAGAAGTGTTTTATAATGCCAAGATACTACTATTTATTGGAAATGAAACTATAGCTTCAATTGACTTATATATTTTTTTGTCCGGCGTCGGGACGTGACGACCCCATCGCCCACCGGTGTATTCCGGTGCAATTAGTCACGGGGGGGAAGGGCCTTAACCTCCTCGTGGGGTCTTGGCCCGGGCTGGGGGTGCAGCCCATGGAGGTGGGTAGGACGAGGCTCGGCGGTGTACACCGCCGCTGCCAAGTTCGGCCCTACGTGTTGGCGGGTGGCCTCGGCCACTGTCGGCGCAGTCCGGCGTCGGGACGTGACGACCCCATCGCCCACTGGTGTATTCCGGTGCAATCAGTCACGGGGGGGGAGGGCTGGGGGTACAGCCCTGGGAGTAAGACGGTCACGGATCTGGCAGGAGGCCGTCCGTGGCTGTCTTGGGGGGGAGGGGATACTCGGGTCTCTCCGGAGGCCTGAGTTCGCTTGTGGTCGGTCGGTTTCCTCTCTGTCTGCCGTCGGGCGCTTGCGCTCGTCGGTGGGTGGTTGGAGACTGGCCGCGTGGGCTTGGGTGGGAGGGGTAAGGGGTTAACCCTCTCGCGATTAAGCAAGCCCGCCAGGCGGGGGGACACTCCTGGTCACTTGGAGTGAGCCCTCGGGGGGGGGGGGGAGGCGGCCGTTCGCGGCCCGCCGCCGGACCGTCGCGGATGCATGCTTCGGCGTTTCCCGTGGCGATCCACTTGGCGGCAACAGAGAGTGACCGCTGGTGTTTTAGTGGGTAACATGGGCCCTTCTGGCCGTGAATCCCACATAACCGCCTCTGTCTCCCCTAGACGGAGGGGTAGGTATAAAACCTTTCACCGCGATAACAAAAAAATATATATTTTTTTGTCAATACATGTCCAGTTGATATCATCCTCATTCAAATAAAATTTAATTAAAAAATATATTTATTAACTGTTTCTTTTAATTTTGTATTCCTTTACTATTAAATATCGTATTAATTTATCAAACAATAGCATTTTCTTTAGTTTTAATATTTATATATTAATAAAAAGTCTCTTAAAAATCGCATAGCTTTATTTTATAACGTCAGAGGCATAAGAATAATAGTATTACTATATAAATATAAGATAATAAAGGCTTTTTTTTTCTGGGAGAAATCCGCTTACAGACTACCCACTGCCTTGGCTCGACAGTGTGGCTTGTGTGGGGGTCGCCCAGAGCCTGGTGGTGTTGGCCCTGGGAATATCCACTAAAACTCCCCGTCTTCCCTTCCTGCCCGTATTTGGGGGCGATTTGGGATCTGCTATGGCAATTCACCAATTCACCCCTGGGATGCCCAGCTCTTTGCCGGTTTACCGCGCCGGTGGGGGAATACCCGGGAGAGCCGAGATAATCCCCAGACGTGACCAGATGCAATGCCTGCATCGGTGCCACTTGACGCAGGCTGGTCGAACCCCCAGGTCGAGGGTTACAAGTTCACCCGTCTCCTCCGACCCGTACGTCTACGCCGGAGGGGAGCGGCTAGAGCATCCTCCTCCCGCTCCCTCTCTGCAAAGATAATAAAGGCCTAAGTTTAGTCGTTTGTTAAAATGTAATCATATTTATAAATTTAATATAATTGCATCACATAAGGATAAAAATAATGAACATATGAATTAACTGTGTTTTATTTTATTATGGAAAAAACAACTGGGGTCATTTCTAATTACTCATTATATAATATTTAAACATTAAGTAGATTATTTCAAATATCATTCATAGTAACTATTTAAACTGCGGTCAATTAGCGACCAATCCTAGTTTAACATAATCTTATTGATTGTATGACTAACCATAACATAATATAGCAATGCTAATTATACATATTAATCTGATCGCTTGTTTGAATAGCAATTCAAAGCTAACATGGAATTTTTAATATTCAGTATGATAGAACTAATAATTGGATGATACATATGATATTAATTATTAATATAAAATGTCGTGGTGGCCTAGTAGTTAAAGGGTGCGGGTTCGAAACCTGGTCAGTACCTATGTGATTTTTCCGAGTCATATGTACTTTTTAAGAGTATTTAGACACTGACAGACAGTGAAGGAGAACATCGATAGGAAATCTGGATTATAATTTCAAAATATGTATAAGTTTGTAATTACCAACCTTTATTGAGCAAGAGTGTGGATCAATGCTTCAATTATTATCTCCATGTGAGAAAAGGTCTTTGCTCAGCGGTGGACTCTGATTGATTATGATGATGATATGCTATTAATTATTTGTAAAATTTTATTTCATTATTCCTAAATTATGTTTGTCAAATTTAAAGGATTTCAATTTATATTATTTTTACAGGTAGATACGTACATATGTATGTATACATGGGATATATATATATATATATATATATATATATATATATGTATACCATATATATGTACTTATTTTAATTCGGTCACCTTTTTAACATAATTATTTTGATTTGATTAAAATATTTGTATGTTACTGTTTAATAAGTTTTTAATATATCGAATATTTAAACTGAAAGGTAAAATATTTCAAAATTTCACGAAATATTATGTTTCTAATATGTTGCTGTTTTTGTATACAGAATAATAAAATAGAAACAGAAAAGGAATTTGTTATATCCCACTTGAGTCTGTTGATAACTTAGAGATAAAATGGTATTCAAAAGCAACTTTTAAATTAAATCACCTCTTGTAAGAAAACAACGAAATATCCAATTATTTGTCAGGTCAAAAGATAATGGCTTTTAATAAAATCCGATGAAACTTTTCAGAGATTTCTTTGTTTTAACTTTTATCTTTGGGAGCCTTAAAATATAACATAATCATTACTATTAATAATTTGAAATACAAGGTTGTAATGTTTTGATTATTTCTTTACAATACCTTTACTAACATAACTACAATTGTATATATAGTAGAAAGAAACAAAAATGTTGTGTTCTTCAGGGATCTCTTATTGTAGTTAAAATTTATATAAAAATAATATAAAATGTTTTTTTAAATACATAACATTAAATGTAGATATTATTTAAAAAATATTCTATTTATCGTTACCAGACGAGAAAAGCATCTTTATCAATGAGTTAGACTTCATCTATCGCCAACATTAAATCAAATTTCAAAAGAGTTTCTATAATGACAGTCAGATACATCTGTCTTAATATTATAATTAATGATTTAAATTAAAGTAATCACATCGTTGCAATAGTCGTATTTAACGAGATAAGCCACAAACTGAATTTAAATAGCTTTTTTATACGTTATAAATTCGAGTAATTTATTATGTAGAACAAAGTTGTTTTAAAATCCAATTTGCTAGTATCATTTAAAGAATTCAAAGCCCAAGGAATTTAATATACTTATAATTCAGTTTTAAACTTGGTATAAGAATATTATTAAAAAATCTTCTTAAAGTATTTCAATACTTCTTACACTATTTCTTTAAATATAGTACCATTAAAACTCGATTGAAATGTGTTAAATGTGAACTCACAGCGTTCACAAAGAGATACTTTGTAAATTCTAGATTTATATGAAATAGTTCCTTTTATTGCAAAAAGCTTGCGAAAGACGGCAATGGTAACAATGTCATGGGTGGTGATGTGTAAAGAAATATTTGAGATAAATTTAATTAAAATAAATGAAATACTCCATATAATGTGGTAATTTTATAATTATGTGCTATTATTTTTTCATAGACATATGGTAAGATATATTAAGGAGATGGATAATCCTTTTTTATTTAAGTGTACTATTAGTTAGTAATAACGATTGAAAAATTTGATGTAACACTCAATCATGTACATTGTTTAAGAATTAAACATGTAAATGACATACTGCTTTTGTTTCAAGAAATAAAAATAGCTTGTTTATATATTCTCCGTATTTCCTAAAGGTAATAAATATTCTTAATGACGAGATATGTCAGCAGTATTCCGTCACTGCGCAACTATAATGCTTACACCTATACGAGTTGGGTTTATGTGACACGATCTATCTGTATCAGATACTGATCAATGTTACCAGTTAGCAGTGAGCGATGGACCACGAGTGCCATTCTTCTTTAAATAGGACAATTTGAAAACCAACCGCAATCGTGTATTCAGGTGATTAAATTGAAATGTAGACTACATTTTTAAATTAAAATCCGTATTATCTTATAATGTGAATTAGTCTACTATATTATAATTATATTATTGGCAATCTCTTAACGTTTTATATTCTACGAATATGAGAGTCAATTAATTTTGATAAATCCCCCAAAGACCGATGAATATAAAATAACATTCCATTAATGTTATCGTCCGCCTTACGAACGACACAGACTTGATCGCTTGGCAAGTCTCCATTCTAATTTTGTTTAAGCATTATATATTAGATGAGGAGGTGATAAAAGAAATATTATACTGTTAAGTTATAATTTTAATAAGAAATTGAATACGAAATAAACCACATGTATTTGTTTATTTTGCCACGTATGTAAGTATAAAATATAGGATTTTTATTGCTTAAAAATAAAAAAGCATCTTTGTAATTATGTAATTTTGAATAATTTGTTCACATTTTATTGCTGTCACAAAATTAACGTTAGTGAATAATGTGTTATATATATAGATATATAAACTGTTTTTTGAGTATAATTGAAATCATCATGATATGTTACGAAATTATGTAAATAACTTTTGGATCAATCCATGATAAGACTATTACAATTATAAATGCGTAAGATTATAATAATGAACGGCTTTATGAACGCAAAGACTGATGACCGTATTTAATTATCTGGAAAACTCATAACTAATATTAATTTTTGTTTAGTTATTACATCTAATACAAGGATTAAGGACACTATTTATTATACTCGAAAACGAAAAACCTTTTGCTTGAAAGTGTTCTTGAATACTTATTTTACATCTGTAAAATAAATTTATTATATATACAAGAAGTACAAATAAAATATAAGTGTACAAAATAAATGAAGGACAGTTTTGTTTTAATAAGCAACATTTTTTAATTTATTTATTTCTTGTGAACGTAGGGGTAATCGAACGAAATGAGTTTTAATGTGCAATGTATACTTTAGTAGCTCATTCCGTCATTGCTAACAAAGGGCTGACATCAATTACCTTCGAAAACACTGAATAGCGCTGTTTGGGGACGAGGCGGGTTCTATTTGTCATTAATTTGGAAACGAAGTGACAGAAACGCGGGCGTGGTCCGAAACCAATTAGAACATCTATTACCGTGTAATGAAAGCGGTGCATTTGACAGTTAGATATAATATTATCATCAAAATAAAAGCACTACAGATTTCATATGCGACCTCAGTTGATAGAATTGCGCTTGGAAACCAACTACATATATTTAATGTTTATTGAAGGAGTTATGAATAATAGTAACATCGAATTTGTTTTTCTTAGACAGAAGACAGATAAGATATATATTTATGTAAAACTATTTCTAAAACTAAGATTATTTAGTGTGATAAGATATCGTATAAATTTGATGAGAAATAATTAACTAAATTTCTTATTTCTTATTGATAACTTTATCGTGAAAACTATTGGATATATAATATTATCTTGGTATAAACCTCAATCTATAATAAGATTTAAATTAATGAGATAGTTTTACTTGAATCTGAAAAATTTGCTTTCTTAATTAAATATGTCTAAGAATTTCATTATATCATGCTAAAGTGTAAGGGGTCAGTCAAAAGTCAGTACAGTATAAGCTGTTTAATAATTATTTTACGCCATTCCTAAGGATTATGCAAGGTAGTTCAAAGTATACTAACATAAATATGTAAATCAAACGTTTCTGTTAGAATTCAGAAACCTAATGACATTCGATCCCTCTAATCCTGTAAGTAATATTTGAATTGAAGGATTCACTGACGAGAGGTATGTATTTAGAGGATAGAGGATTGTAATTACTTCTTATATTATATATGTATATTATATGTTACACTTTACTATAAATTCTAATATCAACCAATAGCATACTAGTCTCATCTGAACAAATAAGTTCTTAAGAATTTTTTTTCTTAGATTAGTTTTTCATATGTACGTATGATAATGGACACGCTACGGACCTTCACCCTCACGGCGAATCCATGGAAAATCGAGAACTTTCGTCTCTATATTTTCTAGATGTGTTTTATATATTTAAACAATGTTAAGCTAATATGCAAATTAAAATTAGAATAATAATATTATAATTAAAAATTGGAGACGAACAGGATTGGAAGCCGTCACCTCCGGTATATCGTACTAAAACTTATTTACAAAAACAGCTATTGTTTCACGATTAGTTGAGTATTATTTTATACGTATACTATGATATTCCAAGTTCATTGGTTACGTTACATTTTTACTGTATTTTTTCCTAGTTTAACAATTCTTTCTGGGATAAACAATCAACAATAAGGTGAAAAAACTTCCTAAGTTCTTAATTAGATTATCTATTGAAATAAAAAAATAATTTTATTGAAATTTCATTTTAATAAGTTTTACCGGACATTCCGATTACTCTTCAGCGTCTACTATTACAGGAATATTTGAAATTGTTGTTTCCTATCTTATAATTTCGTGGAGTACCGAGCTACAAATAAATCTGGTTACACAATTGCGACTATTAATGAGTAGTGGTCTTGCTATCAGGATTGTCGATGAAAAGTTACAGGGAGTAAAGTCAATATATTTATTTATTTCAGAAATAGATATTAAAATTAATTCAGTACTTTCAGTTTTTATTTTGCGTTTTATCACGATACATTTTTATCCGACTTATCAACTACTTTTCATAAATTTTTCAAAACTTTTAAAAAATCTCTATGCTATAACATTATCCGTCCTTTATATATTGTTTTGCAACAACTCTAAATTCAGTCCTGCAATCAACTGCGGTTAATAAGCAGCTATGGTATTGTTCATTTCGTATTCGGATCTAAATTAAGCGGTTTTAATGAAGGCATACAGTGGATGCTCTAATAATGTTTGTTTTGGGCAAAATTGCTGTAAGCCCGATTAGAATTAAGCTTGCAATTTTAATGCTATCATAGTGTACGATGTTTTGAAGAGTGTTTTGCTATTTGGTGTTGGTTTAACTATTTATATTAGAGACGGATATTCATTTAAAAATCATTTTTGAGGTGGTAGAGCCTAGCTGTGGTCAGTTACTACAGCTCGAACATGGGCTGGCTCGACCGGGGAAGTACCACCCTCTCGCAGAAAATCGGCGTAAAGTAGTCTTTAATGGATGCGTTTCGTCCGGTGAGTGGGAGAGCCGGTTGCCCTTTCCCTATTCCCACCCTTTCCTTTTCCTCCCTCTCCTACTTTTTCCTCCCCCTTTTCCCCAATGAAGGGCGGCAACACATCCGCAAATCTACGTTGCAAGGTCTATGGGCGACGGTAACTACCTACCATCAAGTAGGCCGTCTGCTCGGTTGCCCCCTTTTCCCATTAAAAAAAAATCTTTATTATACTGATGGTCCAAATGCTATTGAATGAATGAATGTAGTTAAAAACTTCAAAAATTTCTAGAACGTTCGGGTAAAAACGTTAAAAGCTGTTTCAATATTGTGTTCTCAACTTACGATGGCCTACTGGGTGTATGCACAATCCTTGAATTTCCAAATAAAGGTCGTTCGAGATAGTTAAGACTATTAGTTGAAGAGAATGATAGACTTTTTGTATTCATGTAACCTGGAAATGAACAAAATTCATTTATTATAATTTATTACTTAAAAATAAATGAGATAAAGCATCTGTTTGTAAATTTAAATAACATATTTTTAGTAAACGAATATCAAAGTCTATGCGATATCTATATTTAAAATAAAGTTTTAAACATTTTTGTCTGTGTCTGTTTGGTTTGGCTAATTTCTGGAACAACTAGAACGATTTTGAACGGGCTTTAATTCCCATACAAGCAATCTTATGATAAAAAAGCTACTTTTTTCAGACGTTTTATATTTATTTATCCACGTAAATAATAAGATATAACTATCCGCGCTGACGAAGTTTCGGTCTGAGCTAGTATTTGAATTTATAATACATATTTAACTTAGAGATAAAATTATTTAATTAAAAAAATATATTTTCTACTCCAATGAGAATCTTTATCAGCTTAGTTTATTTAATTTGTATAAAAGTTATTTGTAATAACATGTTAATTCATTAACTGAAAATTACTTTGTAACTTATTTCAACTTTAATGAAATACATTTTACAAGATCTATTCAAATTGTATTAGTTGGAAAATATATTTGAAATAAAAGACTTAACTTTAAAGAATTTTAAAATTAACTAGCGTAGATAACATTAACAAATTTTATCAAATATTTATTTATACTAATTTTTATGTTCTGTAGATTTAAAATTCCTCCGAATTTACTTCTAAACATTTTGCAGTTTTATTATGCTTACGTAATACCAGTTTCTTCGCCTATACAAAGCACTGGTACGCTCTTGAGTACTGCTGTAACTTCTGATCAGATACTGCCAAATTTCACTTAATTCCTTTTGACATCATGGAGATATGCAAGAAGATTATCAGTGAATACAATTTGTTCACTTGAAAAGTGGCCAGCCTTTCGATATTCTACTGGATATACTCTATAGAGAGTATAGAGTATAGAGAGTATAGAGTATAGAGAGACAACACTTTTGGATGCGCTACCCCTTCCTCTTGTACTTTTGGTTCGTTATGTATTACTTATTATATAATTAGGGCGTCGTGAAAACTGAGCTTGTACGATCAGCACCTCATTCGTCATTATTATCTTAAACTGGATAGAATTACAGGCAAGCACTATACAACCGAAAATTTAAAAATAAAATGCTAGATGTTGATGATCTGAACTATGTACACAGCACAAACTTATTTATAACGTGCCAGTCAGGTTAATTGGCGGCAGCAACATAAGCCATCGACATTCGAAATATACCTCACAATACAAAAAGTGATCGGGAGTATTCCATGCTATCTAGTTTAAAACACAGAGTAAAGACATAAGCATTTTATGTGTATGACAAAATTCAAAATTAATGCGTTAAAAATATTATTAACCGTTACGGTCTTTAGTCATAATATTGTAAAATTTTAAATATAAGATAAAAAATTACCGTGTTATATTCATTTTTTGAAATAGTTTTATTAATGTTTTTTCGTTATGCTACCTAGTATTATAATAATTTATACTCCTGTTAACGTAATTTTTACGGGGAATCGATCAAATTGATTACTTTTTGTGGAGTAAAGCTTACATATGAAGTATTTTTTGTTCCTTGTCATACTATTTTATTTTAATGTTGTTCTTGTAAGTAATTCTGATATTAAATTGCAGAAAAATTCTTAACTTGTCCTATTTTTCGATAACTAAAAAAAACTTTAGCATATCACATATTATGTTAAAGGAAGTCACTAAAGTTCATATTAACCAAAAGCTTTAGTTTAGGCATAAATAGACACTTATGTAAAGGAGTTATTAGATAAGTTTGGAATAGATAATGTTAAAATTCTATAGTACTATTTTTCGTAAAAGAAGTAACATTTTATTTTATAAGTAACGTTATTGATTCAGAATATCTATTGAACAAAATTATACTGAATTGTTCTCAACCAACACTTAAAAACTTTTTATGTTCCATTTTGCAGAACTAATTATAACGAAAGCCGTTTTCTTGTCAGATCTTGAAATAATTATAATCATTTACATAATGATATCGAAATGTTTAGTCCCAATATCTTTTACTTTGTTTGTAGTTTGAAGAACAATACTTAAATTAACATAAGAAGAATAAGATTCTGGTTTGGTTTTTGTGATAGTATTGTGTATACATATATTGTCATTATTTGTTTTTTTTTTTTTCATTTTTAAGAGAATATTGTCTTAAAGCTGTATATTTTGACTCCTAATTAAAATACCAGCAGAATCTATTCGGGCAGATTGTTTAAATTTTTTTCTTACCTTTGTAATATAAGCTGTATTTTATCAATAAATAAATGTCAAGAATTTTCTCTAGTGCAGTAAAAGTTTATAGATTCAAACTCATTAGTTATTAAAATTTACACAAGTTGCTAATTGGTTATTTATCCACTATAAATATGTATTATTTATGTTATTGTTTATGAAATTAAGAAAAACGACATATAATTACATGAGATGCTTTTTATATCTTTATTTTTTGAGTATATAGGATATCTTTGTTAGCTTTGTCTGCACGCCCATATACATGTACGTGACTGTTAGTGAATTGATATTGCTTGCGAAAGTCTAGTTTACTATTGTTCTTGAGTGACTGCAATGAAAATAAATGGACAATAAATAATGTTTTTTAAATATAATTGTATATGATTTTATTGAAAATAATCACTATTTAACTTTAATGATACACTTACGCTACGGTGCAGTTTTTTTGCAAGAAAAACTCATGCATTACGTGATGGCATTTATTATAAGACCGTAAAAATTTTTCATCCACAACAAAATGAATGATGTGAAAATAATGCTATACGATGCACTGGTTAATATTAATATTATGAACCTTAAAGCACATATCAAGGAAGAAGAGAAATATAAAATGCATTAATCTACAGCGTTTTCTGTTCGTTGCTTTTAGTGTGATGAAACTTGGTGTGCAAAGTCCCTCGTGCCATATAAGTCCATTAAGCAAATGGACGAAACAGAAATGAGATCCCGTTTTTAATTTTACCGTCATACAAATAATGGTTTTAATATCACTTAGTTTACGTATTTTTACGCGAATATACGTGTTCAATGAAATAGCTTCCATATTTCATATCCTACAAGAGTTCGATCGGTATAAATATAATAATAATTTTTCTATATCTATAATGTCATCAGCCTATGCAGAGCCCACTGCAGTGCAAGGCCTATTTCTCACATGGAGAAGGTTTGAGCATTAATCACCATGCTTGCTCAAAACGGGTTGGTGATTTCAAACTTATAATCGTAAAACTATAAGTCCAGGTTTCCTCACGATGTTTTACTTCACCGTATATGTCAGTGATGTCTAAATACTTTCAGAAAGTACATATGACTCCGAAAAATCACATTGGTACTTGCCAGGTTTGAACCCGCGCCCTCGGCAACGAGAGGCGGACCCCTTAACGATTATAAGTTTGAAATCACCAACCCGTCTTGAGCAAGCGTGGTGATTAATGCTCAAACCTTCTCCATGTGAGAAAGAGGCCTTGCTCAGCAGTGGGCTCTGGATAGCTATAATATTATCTATGAAATATTTTATGAAAATCTTCTGTGTATTTCAACGGGTTAATACGAGTACCATCTATTTAGTTGATAAAGGAAAAGACTTTTCTAAGAATGAAAATTAATTCAGACAGGATTTAAAATAAACAACTTTTTTGTTTTTATTGTTTTTGTAGATATATTAAAAAGAAAGTTCTGTCGGCCATCATAATTCAAATAATAAACAATAAAATTGACTCGACGACAATATTGATAACTGTTGAAGAGCTTTTCTCTGTTTTATCAACTTTTTGTATTCTTTATTTCAATCTGATAGAATAGTAAGTTATTCCTTTTACGAGTAATTGACAATGTTTTTGATTCTTCAACTAGAAATTGATTTCACATGTTAATTATGAAGAAAAAACCATTTTCATTTAATTGAACGTATATAATTGAGCATTTACAAAACTTCTTATTAGAGTCCTTCAATAATACGATTAGTTGAATTGAAGAAAAATCAATAATATTTAATAATAATTCATTTTAAGTTACTTGGATTTCATAATGTATTTAAATATTGTTTTATGCTTTTTGTTTCTACTAGATATAGTCGTATCAAACAGAACCAGTCTTTCCATCCTTATTATATTAATAAGAGTGTCCCGTAGATTTCTCATGGAAGAAAAATATCTCAAAGATTGTAAAAGTATGGAGCTCCTAATACAAACAGGTAGACTTTGAGACTCAGTCACAGTTTACCCATTTATTATTTACGAATCAAGAAATCTGGAAACATTAGTATGACTCCCCTTATTTTGATCTTTCACCTGATGGAGTTTATTGACAATTCTCAAAAAATGCTGGAATTGTGTTCCCAAATAGTAAATATAGAAAAGTTTTATGAACTTCATATAAATTGATTAAATATATAATAAAAGTTAACATTTAGTTTTTTGTGTATTATACTTCCAAAATCTAATTTATTATAAAAGCAACTATTATGAACTACTAAGAAATATTTTATGATACTTTTATATAATGACCAAAACAAAAGAAAAGAATGATAGAAAGTAAGTGATAAATATAAATATCATAAATTCTCAAAAAACTATTTGTATATAAATAAAAATATTTATATTTAAGTATTGGTTATCTTTTGAATTCAAATATATTGATATTGATTTTGATATATGAAGATTGTGATTAAATAACGTCAGCGGTGAATATCTGAAATTCGATTCTATTGGCATTCAGTTGCAGTTGTTAAATCTGTCAGTGTCAAACATATAGCACGTAGTTGTCTTTAGGGAGTTCTCAGTATGACAATTCCCGGTGTCACCTTCCTAGCTTCTAGACTAGACTAGACTAGAGCGGCTAGCATTGCAATGCAGTTAGAAAACAATTTCGTACTGAGTATAACTTGTTCAGTTGATGTTGAATCTGAAAATAAAATGGTATTTTCATTACACTTTAATGTGACATGTTATTGCAAATGTAAACTGTTTTATTTTTATTTTAATCGATTGCTTATTTGTCATTCTGTAGAATTAGAGGTGAGTACGTTAGATGCGACGCTTCGGTGTCATTGATTGCATTATATTTTTTAAGGTGCTAATTTCTTAAGTGAGTTGATCATGTTTATGCGAGCCTTTTGTTAACGATAAGAGCATTCCACTTTCAAATTATCCGTTTGACCGTCAAAGGGATTAGATTTTTTAACTGAAAGTTACGTAGTTACAATTTACTTGATGCGAGCTTGGTTCGAGAAAAGCTGTACTGACAATCGAGTCGCATAGAAAATTGTTTTAGAGCTGTAACGTTCTAGTATGCAACCTTACCACAGAAGGCGTTCAAACTGTTTTAGGTTTCAATTCCTTTTCTCAAGTCGGTGTAGAATAAACTAGTGGACACTTGATGTTGAAATAAATGTCCTATAACGTTTTTTATATAAGGCTTGGTCTATTTCACAATAATTATATTTATTTTCATAAAATTTCCTCTCTTTAATTTTGCGATTAGTTGTTGTTTTCCATAGTATATTAATAATATGTTTTGGGATGGAAAATGATGAAATTCATCTTCCATATTTTTATCCTCGTTTTTATCAATTTATGTATTTTTAAATATTAAAACTATGAACTTTTGTCGGGAATGCAACTCACTTTGATAATACAATTCATGATTTCGTTATCAAGATAACAAAAACGTATAATTAGACCACAACAAACAATATAACATAATTACTAAAAATAATTTGGATGGCTGTGCGAACACTGCGGCGGCACTCGTTAGTTGTCGAGTACTTTAATTATTACCAGAAACCTGATTCATTGCGAATAATGTGCTTTTAAATTTGTTTTAATGTTGCAAATGTTTATGGTTATATAAATATTCTAATGTAACGCTTGCTTATTTTCACGTAAATATTGGAAAGCACTATAATATAATTATTATTTATAATTTATTGATGTTGTATTTTGATGTTAGTGGGAGTATAAAATATTTTTTAAGGAAAAACGTAAAGTAGCTATAAGTCTGCAGAACTAAAGTACAGTTATGAAATACTATCATGTTTTTATTCAATATTTCTTTCATGTCTGATAAATTGTAATTTATAACTTTTATTTATTAATTTCGTTTACATCTTATGTATTGCAGTAGCATCCAGTAAGGTATGAATTAACATAGTGTCCAGTTATACATATAAAATTACAAAAAAAATCTATAACTTTCCTTTAAATATCTAAATCAAATAATATTCATGCTTTGCCAAACCTTTCTAAACACAAGACTAAAATACGTAATAAATTACACAACACAATGGGTATTATAAATTTACTTTTTTCTTCGTAACACTATGTTGAAGGCAATTCAGAGATCTATTTTGAACCGGTTCTCATTCCTATTGGATATTATCTAATAATTAGGGTAGGAGCGTTTCTTAAATGTTTGGTCAATTCACGCCAGTATTGTAAATGTAGCCAAGACTTTCTTCCTGCCCTATTAATATTCATAGGTAAACAATACATGAATATACTGAAAGCTCTTGGACCAGTTATTCCAGATTAAATGTGTCAATAATATTTTTAGCCGTAATATTTCTAATACAGCAGTTTTTTCATGAGTTTACTTTACATGGACCTTATTGTATCTTACTACTTCTTCCTCCTGTACACCTAGACAGTTTAACTAAGCAGTGAACTCTAAACCCTGCTTCGAAAATCTTTAATCGGAGCATCTTTAGACTTAGGAAAGTCTTTTAAGGGGTAATATCACTTCTGAATACTTGCAGTGTCTGTTACAGTTTACAGTGTCTTCCTCCTACTAGTCTTAGGCAGTTCCTGAGTTAGATCACATGAACGTGCTTTAGAAGTGTTTTCATTTGGTATACATATTTTAATCAAAGACTTCCTATTCAAATGATAACGACAATCTTTTTTTTATTTTTTCTATCGTATCGTGGGTGGGATGTGATCATCATTCGTTATTTATACTTATTACTTAAGCTTTAAGACATCTGTTTAGCGCCAATGTTAGTGATGTTGCCAAAACTATTTTTAAGTGTTTTTTTAAACAGTGTTTTTGAAAATTTTTTTTTTAAAAATGAATTCTTTTAAGCGTATCCCAATATAGATTTCATGGCCCTATTTCATTTGTCTATATGCATAGAACTCCTACATATGTGTCGTGTGCGTACTTTATACATAGAAGAATTAATACCAATTGCTAAAAAACTAAAAGTATTGTAAACATTAATGTTGAATAATACTCTTAATAGTAAAGATATAATAAACTAAATATTAATATTCAAATGTTCATTATATTATAATATTGAATAGGAACAACAAATTTTTGATTAAGATCAATCAGCGTTGATAAATTTTTATGGATATACAGGGTGACTGGTGAATTACTATCGATACTTGAGGATGTGCTTTTTGACGATCATATATGACAAAATAAAAATGAATATAACATAAATATTAATAAACTTCTAAGTAAAAATAACCAAAAGTTATGTAATTAATTACGCATCGTGTGAACACCCTACAGATTAGGTTTACACACACACACACACGCTTGCGGCGGCGTGGTGTTGTATCAGCACGCCGCCGCACGCGTCCACAATTGGAACACTTGGAACGTGTCCACACTGTATTTATTTATACGGAAATTTGGTCAAAAATTAAGTACCTTTTTTTTTACATAATTCGAATGAGAATCATGTACCGAGTATTCTCCTTAAATATTGATAGTAATTCACCAGTCACCCTGTATGTAGTATTTGTGACAAAAGATTGTAAATAAATTATATATATGGAAATATATTACATACAAATGACAAAGTAAACGAGTTATTTGAATGTGGTTTATTATTACCATATTTAAAATAAATTGTCAAAGGCTTGTTGATACGTGTTAGTTTTAAAATAATTTATAGTTAAAACTCATTATGTTTGCTTTTTGAAACTTGTATTATTAATTAAACAACCTGTAATTGCCTTTAACATGAAGTAAAGATGAGAAATAATGTCATTGTGGCATGAAAGGAGCAACCCTAGATTCAGTGATAGAATTCAATGACGAGATAATACAGATTGGTCTTTAGAGTGCTTGTGAGAGAAGGGATTTCTGCTGGGGTCAAGTTTAATACCCTTATGGATCCTAATAATAAATATGGTTCTATTCATATTTCTGTTGTATTTTGATACTTTTTGAATTAATGTTTTACAGATTTGAGGATGGTTTTTGTTAGTTTAATTTATTTTATTTACTTTAGTAGATGATAGAAAGTTTAATATTAAATGTATATGTAGTATCAAGTTGATATTGATAAAATCTTTAGAGAAAGTTTTGTATTAGAATATATGTTTCATATTTTTATTTCATATTGACCAATCATATAGGCAATTTCTACTTACATTTAAATCATTCAACTAACCTAAAGTGACTATCTGATAAAGGTACTATCTGAAAAATATATTTATTTTATATTGAAAAGTAATTTGTTTTATACTTAAATTTTATAGATGAGTTGGTGTTAGTTTAAATAATCAACAAGTTAGTTAGTTTTTTGTTAAATACTTACGATTTTTGTAAAGCTTTTCGTATAAATTCAAATTATTATCTTAAGGTTCATGTTTATATATATTTTTGCTATACACTTAAAGAAATAATATATGGACCCTCAAGTGATTTTTCTTGGACTCCCAAATTGCCAACAAAATCATCCCCTTGGTAGCCTCCAGGCACTATGATTATTTAATGTAGAACAAATATAACTTGTCAAGCCAGCAAAATTTCTGGGACTTCTTAATAACATCGTTTTTTACGAAATTAGATACAGCCCTTTACATTATAAATTTTTATGTCGTTGACACAATTTTTTATACATCCGAAAAAAAATGATTTTTACATTTTGATTTAAACATAGGTCAATCGTTTTCATAATGATTACATATTTAATTTTATGAGTAAATAAACAATTATTTATCAATAACTTTTCACAACAGAATAGTTGTTAGTTTTTAAAACTTAATTTGATCTAATAATAATAATTGTATTCAGTTACGTGAAAAGCAATTGGTGAATCTATTATTATATTTACTTTAAGAATAAACTTCAATCATTCCATTTTTACCTTTGTTACTTATGTAAATTGCTGTCATAACATATCAATTTACATGTTGATGTACAATATTTTCCATGTATAAAATATATAAAATAAAAATAAAGTGATAAGCTTTGTATTTAAATTTATATTGAGGAACATTTATTTATTTTATACCTAAATGTTACGAAATTTGATCAATACCATATGTTTAATATTTATTAAGACTAAATCTATCAACAGATATACTTTTACTTGTTTTATGAACAGTTTCTTTTTATTGTGATTTAATTTGTTTATAATACATTTAAGTTTAGCACATTATGGAAGATATTATTTCGCTTTAATTACTATTTACTTAGTGAAGTGAATATAAATTCTACACTCCAGGAGTGCTGGAGTGTAGAATTTATATTCACAACGATAGAGTGCTGTTGGCTAATAGGTTTGTCGAACATTTTACAATCAAATATAACCACATACCTTTAAACAATTAGTTTAGCTACATATGTGTATATGATATTTATATATATAATATTATACACACGTTAATATTTATGTGACATACTCAGAATTATGGATATAGAATTTTTGTTCCCTTTTTAATATTTCAAAATGCTGAATTCTTTGTTTATTCCTTACTTACAGAATAAATGTGTTCTAATTAAAAAGTAGTAACAAGACTAATTTAATTTAAATAACTAAATTGAACAAACTCGTTTCTTCAAAATAAATAACCTATTAACTGGCGAAGATTAAGGCATTTTCTTATTAATAAGTAACAAAATTCTGGTTCTGAAACCCATCCTTAATCAATCTTATACAATTAATTTCATTAAAATTTAGATTGAGAGTCTCAAGTAATTTTCATGGTTGGTAATAAGCGAAGGAAACTTGTGTTCTCGCGTTAATATAATGAAGAATATAATTTGTAACTATATTTTCATTTGAAAATACTTATTTATATCTTGGATAGAAAATAATTGAAATATTTTAAGCCTTTAATGATTACTGATTGAAACGTTGTATACGTCAATGCAATATATTGTATCTAAAGAGATTAAGAATAATTGTCTGATTTAGAAGATTTAGATGATACTTAGAACGCTTACAGATAAGTAACATACATAATACATATATTGCCATTTCATCGTTTTTAAAAGTGTGACGTCAGCATATCTGAAGTCTCCAAAGCCTTAGTTCTTGATTTTTCTTTAGGATCTCTGGCTATTAAAGATAACCTCGTCGACGTTTTGGCGAGTCCCTTTTTTGAAGATGTCCAATCGTTGCTACGGCTCAAGTGTCACTGTTTTTAATAATTTCGCCTCTATTTTTCCCAAATGACACTCATTGTTGTGACAGCACTTGTACACAGGTGGCTACGCAAGTTCTTATACAGGTGACACTGATAATTTTTGTCATCCATAATAATTATTAAATATGTTAAAAAAAGTTACTAACATAATAAAATTTAAAAGAAATTTGGATGGTTTCATTCAGGTTATAAACGTAGGCCTCCTCTAAAGCGCATCAATTGAACTCGCTTATTTTATGCGTAGTACCCATGATAGTAAGAATCTGGTCTATGAGTTCAATGAATGTAAAGTAAATGAGAGTGAAATTGGTTTGCTAACAAAAAATCGAACACTGCAGGTATCATAGTTTTAGCTGAGGACCCTGAAGGGGACCAATCCTAAGGTGAGAGTCCACTATGTTTTTAGTATCCGCTTTCACATAACTGTGATATTTGCACCACTAGATGAATAATTATTTTGACTTGGGTTGATTTATCTCTTATTATTATTAGTTTTTTCTAGGCTCAATGCTCTATTTGTGAAGATTAAGGAATTAGGTCTTTGTTATCAGCAGTTTGTTAGTTATTAGGCCAATAAAGAAGGCAGGTGTTTAAATTAACTGATTTTAAAACGCTTATTCTCTCAATTTTATGGCATATAAGGCATATAACTAAACTTGTAAGAAGTGGTAACTATGAGAAACTTTAAAAATCCCTAAGCTGAGAGTGTTATTAAAAGTCTATAAAAAACAGAACTTTATTTTCTATAATTCTGTAATCTTACGTTATAAAGTTCTTCCTACAAATTTCAGGGGCTTTAATAAATTATTGGATTTTTTAATTTGCGTAACAAGAATTTTAAACCATATTCAGATAAAATAATATTAAATTATATCCTATAAGGGCAACCCTTAAAGGCTGTCATTCGAATGTGGATAATTTTCATCATACCGTCAAGATATAAAGCTAATTTTGACTCATTTATGCTCGAGACAGCGGTAAGGCAATCTCGTGTATAACTGAAGTATCATTAAAATTTTATTAATGACAGCCAAAAATTAATAACATTGATTGCAATATTTTTATTTGTAGATTTGTAATATTTTTGTTGTTTAACTTAAGTTTTTTTCATAGCCTATTAGTTTCTCCCTGTTTTATAATATTCAGTATAAAAGTGGTTATTATCATGCACGCTTTCATTAATATAATTTTAATTAGTGGTTTAAATCGCTACATATGTGTTAACAAATTATATTTTTCTATATCATGAAATGATATTTCATAACTTTGCTTTTGTTTAAAGAAAATAATAATTGCATATCAGTATTAAATTTGCAAAAAAAACCGCAATAAAACTGTACCAAAATAAATGTAATTGTTAAACAAATTTCTGGATGGAAGACGACAAATAAATTGAAGGGCTGACCGTTCTTCTAGGAACATTAAATATTTCTCGCTTCTATTAGCAGTCCATCAGCTAGGCCCTTCAATAATTAGGATCATGAGAATTATATCATCACGGATAAGGTCCAGACTATTTCCCTGAAATTTATTGAATTGATATCGGTAAATGGTAATATTTTTTTTAATTTTTGGTTTAAAATATTAAAACCAAAAATAAAGAAAGATATACTGTGTAATAATATATACACTTATTACTGTGTCATATATTTATATAGATTTTTTTTTGTTAAATTAAAAGCCGAATTTATGTTTGAAATATAAATGTAACATTATAGAAAAAATAGGCAAATTACTCTGAACAAAATAACGAAACATGAGATGTAAACATTAAATTATTTTTATATTATTAATTTTAATTAAATATATATATATATATATATATATATATATATATATATATATATATATATATATATATATATATATATATATATATATATATATATATATATATATATATATATATTGAGTTACTGAGTGAAAAAAATATACTCGTACTGAGTTACTGAGTTACTAAATGGTACTTAAGAAACAGTTCATAAATCCAAAATAATATTTTTTATTACTTTTATATTGAGTCTGGATCTACGAAAAAAATTTACAAGTGAATTTTAAAACCCTGACTTTAATCGAATAATAAAATTCATATAAATAGTTATACAGTGTAAAATATTCTTTATTTTTTAATTTAAACTTGTGTAGCATGCGTGTAATTTTGTTCCAAAACCAATTTACTGAAGCAATCAAGTGAAGTTTGTAAGCTGCTTCGACGGCTTGTTATCTGATTAAACATGTAAGACACCTTTTCTATTAAATGTCTTTTATAATATTATTGAAACAGAAGTTAAGCTATAAATTGGTTAAGAACAAAACCGTGATATTTAATTTTAATAACCTTCAATTACATAATAATGTTTTATCTATTATTATTTAAGGATGTCTTATTATTGTTGTTTTGTAATATCTTATTATTTTAAAATTATTTCTTTATGATTTTTTTAATTTAATAAATATAATTATTATTATTATGACAATGAGAACAAAATAGACTTAACTCTATTATTGAGAATAACATTACAAGGAAATAGGAACACGATTATTGAAAGGTAAAGTCAAGAGTTTGCGATTATAACTTATATACTTAAAAATATAAAAACCGTAACTAAATAATTGCTTAATAATGACTTTTGAACATATAAAAAAATTTAAGCAGAAAATAATCTGGCATGTAGGCATATTTACAGCTTCACTTGGCAGTTGAATATTATGCAAGAGAGCCAAATGGCCCGTTAATTCTTTTAAAATTTTGCATATACTTCAGCAAAACTATTTAATGCTTGTGTTTTATGGCATGATTGCTTTTCAAGTATTTTTATAGTCTTATCCCTAAGCACATTTTCTCTGCAATTTATTATAAGTATTGAAATAGAACACTGATATGAATATTAAAATTACTGTAAGAGGAACGTACCTTTATAAAGCTATGAAGTCATTGTGAGAAGGATAAAAAAAATGATCTTTATAGTATTGAAAGATTAATTTTTATATGCTCTTTTATATGGTGTATAAAAACAAAAACTAACCTTTGTAACACTCGCTTTCACCGTTTTATCCGCTGTTCATATATGGCAATATAAAATCTTTTCTTTTTATCATATCAATACACATATCACTAGGATGACTTTCTGTTGAATTCTGTTAAAATGCATATGTTTGCTTGAATAAATTCAATGTTAAATTATAAAGTATATGCTTAAATTTAACTTTGATGGTTCCAACTTTTAACCAAGTTTCCTCAAAGAGACGCCGCACAGTTACTAATTTGCTCTGCATACCTACCATAGGCTATCACCGTCATACTACGTACGAAAAGTTTCTAGTTTTTATTCATAAATCTACTTTGATACTATCATGTGAATGCGAATTTTAAATGTTCCGTATGTTGGGTGACGATTCGAACATATAGTACTAAGTGCGCTTTGATGCTTTAGATTGTAACATTATCTTTAATTTATGTGCGTAGACATCTATTTAAACTTACTCTTACAATTTTTGGCTACATATTTTTGCTTATACACAATTTTAATGCATCTGATTATTAAACAGGTCATTTTAATTAATAAATATAACATACTTTTTAAAACTCTATTCAGTTTTAAAAACAAACTACACCCGAAATATATTATAATAAAATTTATAATAATGCCTAAAATGTTTATGTTCCGTTAGTGTTTTTTTAATATATATGTATATAACACAAAAACACTTTATTAGTCACCTAGGAGTTGAAATATGTTTGTCAAGCTTCATAAAATATTTTTAATTGTCCTTTTAATAAATGAAGTTCTAGGTGGTAGAGCCCAGCTGTGGTCAAGGTACTACAGCTCAAACATGGGTTGGCTCGACCGGGGAAGTACCACCCTCTCACAGAAGATCGGCGTAAAGTACCCTTTAATGGGTGCGTTTCATCTGGTGAGTGAGAGAGCCGTTTGCCCTTTTCCTGTTCCCACCCTTTCCTACAATTTCCTTATTCCTACCCCTCCCTTTTCCTTAAGAACTAAGGTTGGCAAAGCATCCGCAACATCTATGTTGCAGATGTCCATGGGCGACGGTGACTCCTGCCCATCAAGGAGGCCGTCAGCTAGTTTGCAACCTTTCACATAAAAAAAAAACAAGGAAACGCCACTAACTAAAAAAGAAGTAGAAGAAAAGAGGTTTTTCGTAAACTTCAATATAATTGTATTTTTCCAAATAATTAACAATATAGGTTGAGGTTTATGTGTTTTTGAATAACGTTTACGTTTTGGCTTTTGTTTACACATTTAAAATAAGCCACTAAACATAACATACATAACTTTTAAACATCGTTTGGTTAATGTCAACATTTCATTATACCGTGTATTCATGTTTTTGGTGAAAATTTACATGAGTTCAAAAATGAAATAGTATAATAAATTTTGTGGTTTAAAAGTAGTATACGTTTTTGTGAGTGAAATAGTTTAATGAAGCAAATTCTGCATTAATATTATTATATTTCAAGATTTTAATAATCATCTATAAGTGCAAGTGCAATATTATTTGTCCATAAAATACATTCGTCAATATAAAACTTTTGTACACATTTTTTACATCAATATAGACATTTTTTTTAATTCAGTCATTAGTAGTACAGGTTAATAGTTCCCTACTTTTGTATTGGGTGAACTAATCAGATTATAATATAAAAGTTTTAAAACGAACAAGATTACTCAGATAGCACTTGTCACAGAGAGTGACTATTATTTACGTTTTGTTGACAGCCTGATCTTGGCTGAGACACATAATTTGTTAGCTAGGTTAGCTAGTCGAGTACTCGTTAATTTCAAAGACCTGTATGTCATGGTACTAAAGCAGGTTAAGAACATGTTGATGAAAGGGTTTAGAATATATCCTTCTACCCATCAATTATATGATAAGAAAGTAAATAACATAATCTTTGATATAATTTTTACTGAATTTCAATATACAGATTTGTGAAATAAAGAAAGGAGGCAGTTAAAAGTAAATCCTATGTTTGTTAATGCTTACATTCATTATTAATAATATAATATAATTTAGAATTACTTGTAGATTTCAATTTTCATACAAACTCCCTGTGGCGACATCTAGACGATGCAATGAGAACATCTAGCTGGCTTTGATGCCATTTTTCCTATAAACGACATCTGTTATCTTTTATTGGCACAAAATTTTTAATATTTTTGGAATGTTTTAAACGAAGCTGGTAATACCTATGTTTTACAGTCATGATCTTGTAATATTCCTAATAATGTAAGAAAATTCATAAAATTAATTTTGTATGCTGAATCTTAAGTCGATAGATGAATGAGACAATCAATAACCATGTTTAATATAAACGCTGTGAGATTAATTGCATAATGGTAATTACCTAAAAATATGAAATATAATTCTTAACAAAATTGTTTCAATAGTGAAGCAAGTCAAGTTCTATGAAATGAGTTTCAATATATTTATTTTAAAAGAAACCTTAAGAGGTTCTGTGCTATCTTTTCCATTATATTTCTATAGAATTTCATTATTATGGTTTCACCAGCGATGTTACCGTTCAAGCATATTCTTTGTTGTGATCTTTTATTTTAAATTTATATTGAATTTGAAAAGGAGATTCGAAGCACCTTTAATATTACAAACAAATAAAGACTTCTAAAATAAACTATGAAGGTAAAAGATAGATAGCTAGAATGGTTTAGAGATTCCAGATAAACATTAATTAAGCATTTAGTAAAAGTTTACACTACTATTTGTATTAACTATGTGGAAGCGTGTTCTAAATCTTCAACGTATACTCGAGTTAATCACATTCTGTAAGAAATTTTGTAAATAAATTAAGGTATTTACACTCTTCAAGACGTATTTATATTACAGTCTTAACTTAAAGTCCCTTATATTTGTAACACATTTAAACACGCATTATGAACATCATCATTTAAGAAAGAAATTAAAATATCACTTGAGTATCGACATATTTATTTAACTAAGTCTTTAGACTATTTCATCCTTTTATAACATTAATTACCACTTTTTCACCAAAACCAAAATCCTCACAATGAATAAAAATTATTTTTATCTATATAAAAGAATATTGAAAATAAAATATGGGTTGTATTTTCATTGACTTTAGTTATAACGTTTTGAAATTGCTAATAAATATATGACTGTAATATTTTTCTTTTGTTTTTAAGTTATTATTTTTGTGATGCAATCTATAGAATATATATTCAATTACTTCAATATTTTTTGATGTTACTTTAATAAATTTCTATAAGGACTTATAGACTTAAATTTAAGATACTATAAATATCTATATCCATATTTATTCTAATAAAATCTAAGACTTTCGCGAGTATTCATTAAAATAAAACGAATATTTTCTCATTTTAATTTAATATTTATATCTTATCAAGGTTAGGATATTTATTAGGTATGTAACCTTAAATCAAGTTCTCAAAGTCAGTCAACATATTAATGTATTTATATTATTAAGCTTATCAAAGTCATTTGAATGTTAATAATGTTGAATATGATTCAATGTCATGTAATGTTAATACATCCTTTGCTGTATTTGTAGGTATAATTTGCTTTATATGTTTATATTGAATGAATAGTTATAATGATAAGAGATATTAACATACTTAAACATTTAAACACTTAAAAGTAGAAGGATCATTGAAATACGACATACATTTTAACTGATCTAATTAGTGAATGGTGAATGGCCCTCTCCTATCTTCGACTTCAGTTTTAAGGTTTGAGACTTTTAGCTTTTATTGAGTTATCCAATTATTTGAACAATATTCACTTTGAAAGACTATTATGAAGGAATATCATATTTCTTCAGAATTGTTGACTTAATTAAATTTAAGAACATTGTTAACGAGATTGTACCTGTCGGCATTAGTTGCATAGACTAAAACATTACTGCCAAAACAATTAACATAACTTTTTAGAGATGTGAACTGTAAAAATTAATACCATTAGAACCCTTTTATATTACTTTAATAAATAAAATAATAATGACTAAAAACGGCATAATGTATATACCAAAATCTTGTAACTGTAAAACAAATTTTGAATTTGGTAGTGCAATTTGCATTGAAAACATTCCTTTTGAAAATATCAAATTCACATAAATCCTGACGATTATAATAAATAAAATCAAAAGAATAAGAGTTTGTCTTTTTTTATAGTCAATACTTGTTTCCATTTTTCTGCTAAATAACATAAATTCTAGATGATGTATTCAATAACAACTCCATAATGTCAGAAAAAAGTAAAGTCATCTTTTATTTTTAAAGACTCCCTAGGACGTGCAAATTGTTCTTTGTAATACCCATCACTTTAGTTATCCCCTAGAGACTGGTATAATTATGAAATACTCGTACCGCGCTGGCACACCTGTCTCTAATATTAATTTAAGGCAACGTTGAAAAATTACGTAATTTACGTTATTAGCTCCTTTTTAATATAGTACAGTTATATAATTATTAAATTTTATTACTTTTTTGTAGGTAGGACAGATATATATGTATATACGACATAATGTTTTTTTTTTGACGAAATTATGTTCTGGATACAGAAAAATGTCAAGGGGAATACGATTTAGAATAACCATACTTCGATTCCTCCGGGCTGTTGGGACCTATTTTATTACTTTATAGTTAGACAAGCTCAAAGCAAAAATTTTAAATTCATAAATCATGTTATGTTCACATCGAGGCGTTGAAGAACTTTTGTGGGAAACACAGTTATTTGAGTTAAGACTCGTAGCGGGATACTGAATACAGGAGGTTCGTCTAGAAGAACTTCGGAATAAACTATAACTTCGTGCTGAAGATTTTATACATTTAAAGGCTTTACACGTACAAATAAACACGAAGTATGAGCAATCCGATATCACTAACCATTTAATTTATTAAGTTCTGCTAATTTTACATATCAACAAGAATTTAATTTTAAGGTTTTGTAATAAAAGTTGTTGTTACATATATTGTTACATATATGTAAAACATTATCATGTTTTACATATATGTAACATTATACATATCAAAAAGGTTCATAATTCGTTAGTTTCTATTTGGATTTCTAAGTACTATTCTCTTTAATACGAGTTTATAATATTTGCTTTTTTTGAGCTCCTGTTTATAAAATGTTATTCAACGTATGCTTTTGAATTCACATTATACTTTCAAATAATTATATTATCAAAATCGTTTTTTTTTTAAATTCCATTTAAACAATTTTACAAAAGTAATTTTCGAAAGTAAATTTGCGAGTTCGTTTAGTAATTTCAAAAAGCAACGACAAACAGCAGCACAGGCTCTGGATTTATTTATTTATTTATTTATATTCACGTGTATCAATAAACATCAATATACATCTGACTCCAGAGAAAAATAGTACAAATAACGACATAATTACGAACACGTATAGACAAATCCATTCTATGGTAACAACTTTAACATAATATTATAAAAATATAGAACGCATTTACTACACCTCGTTCTGAAAGCGATGTAATACAATTTTTATAGATCCCTCATCTTTCTGCAATGCGAATAGAGTTGGCAGAAAGCCCGGAAGTTGGATTTACACCAAACTGCTCATATCTTTTTCAGGGGTTAGTGCGAACTACGGATATTTGCAACCAACGCCAATAAAAATGTTTATATTCATACCAGCACTCGTCCGCGGTTTGGTGGTAAATTTGAAGAACTTCTTCCTATCGTTATCGTATTAAGTATATTTTTGTTCTTTTGAAATATTTCCCAATGACTACCAAAATACAAGAGCTATTGTCAATCATAGATTTAGATAAATCTTCATCCATGTCATCTCATTCTCCCCTGTAATAGATATAGTAACAATATTAAGCGGCTACTAATTAGATCTCCACCACACGAGATTAACCTTTTACACCTTAATAATCCGATTATATTTACAAAGTCCAAATTAATTATCTGTTTAATTTAGGGAATTTGCGGTATTCCGTTGAAGGTACAATATCGACTTATTTGGGAACGCTTCTAAGCATACCAGATTAACGTTGAGCAGTTTAAGCATGATGAAATATTAAAATTTCTACCTTTGTGAATAATATAACGTTATTATGAAATTGTTTCATTATATTAAACTTTGTTGAAATATTTATCGCATTATACTGAATAGTTACCTATCTTTTTACTGTAATAATCAGTACCGAATTACATCGTTGAAGTAGCAATAAATCATTCAAGTACGTTGACAGTGATTGGTCTTTTCCCGCGTACCTACTGCAAGTGTCCCTCTGTACGTTTGACGTCTTGACAAAAAGCAAATTTTTGTTATTTCAGCGTCACAATATGGCGCCGCATATTGCCCGACCATGGTGCCTGGAGCATTACTTTTTGTCATTTCATATTTCCTCTCATCTGGAATAACGTCATTTGTGTAACGATCCCTCATCTGTTCAATTTGATCCATTTAATATACAGGCCTACTGGGCTTTCGTAATGTTTCCACACATAAGTATATAATATATACACAGCATTTTTTGTATATGTTCGGTAATACTTTAAAAACTTTCTCTTTTTATTAATAAATCTATAATTGTCACAATACATTTGAGACGTATATTAAATAAATTTAGGTATTGCCTTACAATAAATGAAATTAGTCAAGCCCCCATAACCTAGTTTGTGAAACTGCTCTATCATTAATAATAATAATAATTGTTACTAGACAGTGTGCCACAGCCAATATATTGTGAGTGGTTCTCCTATCTATGAATCAAATTTGAATTCCATGTCACATATAAAATTTATAATAGTTGCTCACATTTTGATTAACGTTGAAAATATAATCAATTGTGTTATTTATGATCTATAAATACTAACAAAAAAGTTATATGTTTGTAATTTTATTAAATAAAAAACTTATGTCTCAAAAACGTCATATGAATATTTTGTAAATATAATATAATTAAGTAGTATAATAGTTTGTATTTATTATAATCGGAATGCCATATCAACACGTAATAGACTCCCTGTAATGACCACTCCTAGTTTAGGCTGAAATTAAATTACAGCATGATGGCGTGGTCTTTTTGTCGATGGGTTATTGATATGGGAGCGTCGATACTGCGTCATCAATATCATGTTATTAAATGTTGGGCGATAGCTAACAAAAGGCTTTATTGTATCGTGTCAAGAATGTATATTGTGAAAGAGTCCGGCTTTAAATTTTCAAATATAGCGCTGGGTCTATTTATATTCATTCTTTTTTCATCTTTCGGGAGATAAAATCATGTAAAAAGTATAAAAGCAACGGTTTTTGTTCATTGAAATATTCAGCTGAAAGTTACTTTAAGTATAGCATAGTATCTGTTGAATGTTTTCGAATTTTTGTTATTTTTTAGTGATTACTTTCAAAAGGATGAAATAGTTTTTGATAACCCAAAGTATGTATACGCCTTTGATGAATAATATATTTGCATAAATGCCTTACATATCACATATATTATCAAGAATAATATGTATTTTTTCGATTAAAGTATTCATAATATTATATTATTAAAATTTTATTCACATCGCATACATACGTTGTTCTTATTTAAAACAAATAAATTAATTTAAGATTTTCCGTTGAAATCTCTTACGATGGTTTATATTTTTCCAACGACCATAAGAATTTATTTGTAACTCATAGATAAAATCGCATTAAACTAGACTGGAGAAAGCTTTTTCTTGTAAAATAAATGTGCTTTATTTAGCTAATTAAAATGTATGGTAGAGTCAGCCACCCACATTAAATTAAGTATAAGTAATAAGAGCTGTATAACTTTTTTGACTACATTGCTATGATAATTTAATATACATTATGAGTGGCGCCAAATTGTTTGTTGTGCATAATCTAACATATTGTGCAATAAAATAAAACATATCAAGTAACGAATCTAATAAAGGTTCAAATGTGTTCAATCAAGCATGTCTTGCGTGAAATCGCTGCGACTAAGAATTTCGCTGGAGCCGATTTTCTGCCAGCTTACAGTAAATAAGAAAATTCATCTGAGTCGCGTCGTTAAACGTAATCGAGCGTTGTGGAAAGTATTAAAGAAGCAGACGCTATATTGCATAAGTTAAGATGTAACAATGAAAACTTTGAGTGTAGCACCGAGTGTGCACAATTCCTCGTTGGCAAAATACGTCCAAGCCATCAAGTGACTCTTATATAAAGTTATGCTAGGGATAAAATTCCTGAAGAATAAATGCAATGTTTGTAACAATTAAATCCAATTATAACGGATGAGGGCATGGGTTTTGGTAACATGTTTTTTTCTCTTGTATGGAGACTACATGTGAAAAGTTTTATTCTTATTTAAAAATCTTATTCCGAAATCTTTGTTTTCTCTGTCAATGTTTTGTTCCGAATTGTTACTGTGTGCGTTTGTTTCGCTACATTTAGTCAGAAAAGCCCGCTCGCTACATTTCATTAGTGTCGTCCTCTCTCCAATATTGTTCTACTGTTTATTGCCTTTACGTACTTTAATTAATTTGCTATCGACTTTTTCATTTCGTATAGAAATATTGGAATATATAAATTAGTTGATAATAATATACTAAGTCCTTGTTTGGCACAATACAAGATTTTCAGCTCTTTATCAATGAAGTTTCTTGTTATTGTAATCGTAAAAATCCCATAGCTATTCCGTCTGTTTAAGATATAAATAATAAACATGAAATTAAAATTTCCTAATCATTCGCATCTGTCATTCGGGATTAATCTTACAAACTTTAAATTAAATACTTTAAGATATGTATTGGTTGATATTTTTATCACTATATTGGCTCATATGATATAAATCATACAAAAATATATTTTATGCATTGGATACTCTGTGATTTAAGTAGTGAAAATGTTTGCTTAGTAATTAACAGATAGGAGGTGTTCATATACTGATAACATTTTATACAAAAAATAATCTGTCTAATTCAAAACTTTTAGAAGCGCCTAAAGTTTAATAAAAAATATGGTGTGTATCTTTTACATAATGAAAAAAATACGTACAAATATAACATCTTATGCTACCCAGATAAAACTTGAATTTATCCTACTTCCGTTAATCGTACAGCTTAACTGTTGCAATAATATGACAGTTCGTGTCTTCAACCCGAAAAATGTGAATACATATGTGTTTCATTTTTTTGCAGCTCAGTCTCAATTTTAAAGAAAAGAAATCAAAGGATGTTATACTACAGTGCACGGCCATTACAACAATTAAATATCTCAGATTTAAAAGTGTAACACAACTCTATGTAGTATTTAAAAATATATATTCTTTGAATAAATGTTAAAGCTAAATAATTAGTAGGTTTAAATCAATTACGTTATACTCAAACTCTTTGATTATGATGAACGCATTATGGAATTTGAATCGGCTTGTGTATTAATGAGCCGCTCCCAAATCGCCTATTAATCAAGTTAAAGCATCTGGTTGACAACCAACTGTCAGCTTAAGTAGTGTTTAGTTTACGACTTATGAATTGAGGATGTACACCTTTGAGACAATAGTGAAAGATTTATATGATGAATATTAAATTATAATAAATACACTTATTAAAATATAATGATGATTAAAAATAACAATTAACAAATAAAATAATATACAATATTCCAGAGACAATGTTTTTTTTTAAACAAATCAAATATGACTTCTTAAATGTATATATGTAATATGATGTTCTACTATTAATTTTACATATTATATTTTTTGAAACCTAAAGACGTACAGACAAGCTTGTCTAAAGTGTGCGCAGTCTCATATAGTAAACAATAATTTTGTGGATGGCTTGTCGTGTTTGAATACCTTTATTGTTTAACTGTTTGTTTGGTTAGAGCGGTGGATCCAAGAAATTTATGCAAAATTTCATGAATAATAGAAAGCTGCTAATTTGATCGAGATTTGATATTTGTATAAATACCCTCGATGGTATTGTTATTACTGTTTCCATTTTCATCCATAAACATTTATGATATAAAATTTTAAATGGTTTGTTTTATTGAAACTTCAAATGCAATATTTTAATTTGTATTATATTCACTTAAAAAATACATCAACAGATAATTAATGTATTAAGTAAACTATGACTTTTTTTAATATGTTTATCAGAGTACTAGCTGAAAAATTTTTCTTATTTTCACATTAATCATGTTTATAGCCGATTATTTCATTGTAAGTGACCACTGCTGGCCATGAACACCTGTTCTTCTAGCTCCAGGTGTGCTGTCGAGCTACAAGGATTTAGAAAGGATCAATTGGTACAAAAGGGATTTGAATGTCATACAATGTCACTCAACGAATGAATTTATTCATTATATGGGCTTGATATCAAATCGGTTGATTTCATTAAGAACTAGGAAAAATCGACTGCGTCTAGGCTCCCCATCTTAGTGACAGCGTTTTTGTAGTTCGTTTATAAGTTTCATAAATAATTCGCAATTATGGTGGAAATCTAGAATATCTAAAAATATAACTAATATTTGGAAATTTTTCGGAGCTATGTCAAATTGTAACGGAAAAAACCTAAGCTAATTGAGTTGTTGATCAACTTATTCATTTTTCCTTTAAAACAATAATTTTATTCCTGTCTCCACAAATAATATAAAAAATAAGATACTTCCTATAAAATCAGATACACTAGACTGTGTCTTAATGAACTATAAAATAATCATACTTACTAGTAGTTTTGCTGACATATTTTTTTTCTAATACTTTGTCACATTTCCCCGTTTCAAATATACTATAAATAAAATTTGTAGCCTTTCGAGAGTGTCTATTTTTTTCAGAGATCTTTTAAACAACTTCTTAACATCATAACTAAGAATAACATCTTGTCCTCTTTAAAAATAATATGACATAGATAATCTTTTGGCTGGTTTGAAGCTTTTAAATATTTCTTCCGATACGACTAATTAGTTGGATTCTTATCTACAACATTAAGAAGAACGCATACAAGTTGAAGACATAAATTCCACAAGCTCTGTTATTTCTTAAGCTGGGATCCAATACTGTTGTCTATGTTTATTAATTGTATTACTAAAGGTAGAGAAGAGTACCTCTCCTTACATATGCTAATAAATTCTAAATGTAAGCACAATGTCACTTCAATTATTATTGACCGTCACAATTACAGTCTATTTCAGTAAGTCATTAATGATTGTTTTAAGTCGTGTGATCTTTAAATAAACAAATATAAGTCTCAATAAAAATCTTTACAAATAACTCCTTTTATCTTCTTTCTGTGCTTTTTGACATATTCTTAAAATTTGATAGTTATGTCATTAGACTACATATCTGGATGAACAGCACTCTTGACTGGGAAACCCAAATTAATGAACTGAGCAGAAAGGTTAAGGAGGTGCAGATAACTGATATCGGTCAAAAATAAAATAAGCCTTGCCAACTCTTTGCTCTTCCGAATCCTCTATTATGCCGAAACTTGTTTGAACCTATCACAACGGATGATGTGTAAACTTGAACGATTGCAAATTTTCTGCTTATGATTTAGAATAGATTTAGAAGTTAAGTCTGTTGGAAGTTTGACCATACTACTTAATATCGGCCACAAATGGGATGGTTTTATTATATATACATATATTATATATAGGAATTATATACAATGCTTAAAACTTTTGTTTATAAAACCTTTGCTTGTAAAATTCTTTTTTATGAAAACACTCATGACTATCAAAAAGAACGCTTTTATTTCCTTAGTTCAAACTCCATCCTTACTATGAATCTTTGTCCTAAAAATTAGTACAAGTACCTTTAAATTTCTACAGGTACTACAGTTATTACTTTACCATCCATGTGGTCAAACCATTAAGAAGGAGTAAGGACTCAAACAAGTGGGATATGCAAAGGTTGCTTCAAAATGCATCCGTCATCATCATAAATAGTACGTTTTGATATATATATATTTATAATTTTATTTTATTTTAATATTTAATTTAAATCTGCTTTAAATGCTTTTCTCAATTTTATGAATTTATGTATAACTTTGTTCTCTTTTTTAATTCACCGGTCAGTGCTTTTACAATACGTTTTTCTCTAATCTTAAGGGTTGCCTGTAAGAAATCGCTTTCAGTGATAAGGCCGCCTTTTGTAACCTATTTGTTTCTTTATATTTGTATATATTGTTTCAAATTTGTGAACCATATATGGAAGATTTAAAAATATGTAAAGAATAACAGTTTAAAAAAATATTTTGCTAATATTTGAACTGAATATTAACTCTAAAAAATAATGCAGCCTCTGATTTAAGAAATTCTAAATGACGGTGTATAACGTCTTCAATTCATTTATTTCTTTATTTGCTTTTGAAATAAAAAATTAAAATTTCACTTATACTATAAAAATAGAAACAATAAGTAAAATGCTCAAAATTTTTATAAACTAACATTTTTAAGCGGCCAGCAAATTTTATTAGTCGTTTGAAATATTTGAAGTAATACTTAAAAAGTTTATAGACTTATAATTATATGAAAAGCTGAAAATATATTCCTCTCGAGTTTAAGTGGTGAGCCGTTAGCGCACAAAATAAAATGTATTCGGCCTACCGTATCAACAATGTCATTAACCCCGTAGTGTGGCAATCAGAGAGTAAGTGGGAATTTCCGCGTCGTTTGATACAGCTCCCAGCTAAATGTTAAGAGCTCGCCAGAAGCACCCCTCTGTTGGGACACACAGCTCAACCGAATTGCAAACGTCAAGTTTCAAGCTTCATTCAAACAACTGGAGTGCACGGCGGTCAATTTCATAGAAATTTTTATCTGCTACGACGAATTCATATTTTTAAATTCGAATATTAAGTTCTTCGCTTGTTTAATTTGTTATATGCGTATAAAATATTACAACGTAAATTTTGGTTGGAAAATTAGACGAATTTAATTATAATTAATGAATACCAAGAAACCTGTTTTCATAATATTTTTTAATGCACCGCTTTTATAAATGTACCCTATATTATACAAAAATAGCTTGAGATTTGTAAATTTAAATAGTTACAATACATAGTAACGAGAACTATATAACAAAGACATATTGTTTTAATGTTCGTATGTCTCAATCAAATACATGGAGCAATAGTTCCGTTTCTATTAATTAAATGCTTCTGTATTGTTGAACCCAGACGTTGGAGATAGTTTTTAGGATTCCATAGAATATCATAATGAATTCCATAAACAACTTCATTGTATTGAGATTTTGTTTGTTTATAAAAAGCTATGAATATGAATTATTTTAAAGAATAAATATTGAAACAATTCAATTAGTTTCTACGTTTACTTAACATTAAGAACACAAAGCGCTATATTATAAATTTAAACCCTAATGTGTATTAATGATGTTAGTTTTTCGAATGTAATATCATTAATGAACTGATTTTTGTGAAACTTGTACTGATGTAACTCAAATATGAGAATATCATTAATTATTCAGAATGAATTTGTAGAAAGTAATTAATCATTAGAGTATAGTCTAATAACAGTTTTTGGATCTTTATAGTCAAGTTTTTATTTTTAAATATATACAAATACTATAAAATTTAAAAAGCAAAAGATGAGCTTAACTTAAACCTAATTCAAGGTTTAATTTTGATGTAAATATTGGAATTATGATAGTTTTGAAAATACCTTTTATCTTAGAATACTATCTTTCAAATGGAAATTATAAAAATTAATATACATACGTATTGTAAAAGTCAATAACTAGAATAATCAAAACCAAACTTAGGAATTATGTATAATTATATTTCAGACTTGGAATACCTAAGATTGCATATTTATTACAGTGTCTGCACTTTTTTGTGTTGTAAAACAACAATATCAGTAATATCTGCAAATACATGTATATATATATATAAAATACATTGTGGTTTTAAAAAACTAGATAACGATAAAATTAATTACCAGAATAAATTCGTCTTTCTAGTTTATAATTTTTAATACTTTGAAGTACGTCACCAGTAATTACTAAAGGATTTTGGCATTGCAAATAGTAAAGAACATAATGCTAACTAATAAAAGTTATTTGAAAGAATTAAATTTTTTAATGAAACAAATTTTTTAATATAGCGATGAGATTATTAAAATCGTTAAGGAAAATGTAAATTTTGTCTTTGTATTAAATAGTAGCAATAAAGATGCAAAATATGAAACTTGCCAATGAATATTACGCAAAACATTTTATAACTGTAATGAAAAAGTTAAAGTTATGAATTCTGCCTCTCTTAACTACTTTTTAATAAAACTTTATCGAAACACTGCGTCGAGTTTGTTTGGAACTACATGCACCTGTCGTCTAGACTATCGAAAGAAATATTATTTTGTTTTACAATTAATTTTTGGTATATTCAGGCCTTAAGTATGTAACAATTTCTTAAAATCCCTTAAAAAAAGGATTAATTAGTAGCTTTGATGACGCCATATAATATTATAAATATTCTGAAGAATAAGTAAAATACATTTTTTTCTATTTTAATACCACATTAACATTCAAATTTATATTGTAATGAAACTACTTTTATAGATACATATTTCATTTTTATAAAAATATCAAAAGAACAGGTATTACGACAAAACGGGTTAATTTCGATAGTAATTTGTATTACTTCATTAGTATATAATATATATTTCGTCGTATTCCGCAATTAGTTGACTACAGAACGTTATAAAATCAAATAAAAGCTTTCATCATCGAGGAAAAAATAAAAAAGCGGTATTGTATCTTCGCATTATATCTTCGGGTTATTTTCTTTTCTTGTCGCTATTAATATTCTCAGTAATTAAAAGTTCCTCGTAGAGCCAGAGGATATCAATTCCTATAAGAGTAAGGTACATTTTCATTTGTATCCCGAGGCATATTATAAAATACAGAAACCATTTTCCAATGACCCTCGTTATCAGTTCGATGGATTTTGTTCTTATAATAATATATACTGCATTTTATTACCAAATTTTCGTGGTATTTCAAAGAAAAATTAAAGCCAGGTTGATTCCTAGGTTTACGTATATTTTCGGTATATGTTTTATAACTATTAAATAATAATTCGACCTGTATACTTATCTACTGCATATGTAAATTTTGTACAATAAAATACTTATATATTTTAAAAATCTTTAGAATCATGTCTAAAAGACCAAGGTGAAGATTTTCCTTAGGTCAGGTGATTTTAAGTCGAGCGGCTTTCAGGTTATAAGAATATTTGTAAGCACTCAACTGAAAATATTCAAGCTTCTTTCTAGCTTGGCGTCTTCCTTTATGCCTTTCACCTTTTTGTAAGTAAATTGAATATCAATGCTTTCTGCATTTAATACATTTTGCGGCGAGGTCCGAAGTTTTACATTAATTTATAAATCTTCTTTATTTAACTGTCGTTTAAATTACAACGAATGAACATATTTATTTAAATGTAACGAAACAAATTAGTAAATAAAAGAAAACACTGATAATTGTTATCATCTAAATGGAAATGGCGTGTAGCGACGTGCGTGGCTTTTCATCGTTTGAACAAAGTCACCGCGCAACAAGTGACGTTACATCGGCCTTCCACATTATCTAAGACAACATTTTTTGCTAAAAAAATTCAACAGTTAGCATCACTCAAACTTTTTCAAATTTAACCTGTGACATAAACGTATAATAGATTAATCACATTTAAAAACAACTCGCTATCCTTTTCCAAACAATTCATTCGAGTTTATTTACTTCCTGGCACTTTGAAAAGAAAATTTTATTTACTGCGCATGCGCCAGATAGGAGGAAGAAGGAGGGGAGCGGGATAGGAGACAGTTGTACTCGCTCCGACCAATCGATTAGTCGCATAACGATAGCGGCTTCTTAAATGCAGATGTGTCGTGTACACCAACGTCAGTCGGTGAACAGCCACCGCCGAGACCACTTGAATATGGGCTCGCGTGACACACGTCACCTAGTTCGCGTTTACCATTGTAGTGATCGTATCATTAAGCCCGATTAAATGACACGTGCGAATGTGAATGTTACATAGATACGTTCGAAAATAATTATTAGATGAACGCACTGACTTTAACGGACAGTTTTGAATTTTATCAAGATTTAGATTTTGGGACACTAATAAAGTGTAGAAATAAAATAAATTCTCAAATGGAGTGAACAAAGGGTGGATAATAAAGCTGGAAGGTAATCATCTAAGATTTTGTTCAGATAACGATACATTTATTTTGCTTGCCCGGTAAATTGTTGACAGTTAGGGTCTCTGGGGTCGTAGTATATTTGGAGCGGATGTAATATAAAACGTAATGTTTTGGACCCGTCAGCCCACAATCCCTAACGCATAAATCCTGATTACTATTATACAGTTTCCTTTATTACAATAAATAGCAATGCTTTCCATCCACATCTTAAAAATATTTTTCAATGTTAATAGTAAATAACAAAACTATGACAGAATAAATTTAGAACGGACCTAATATATTTTATAAATGACCATTCTTTTTATTAAGATATTTATGAGGGGTTGTATTAGCAAACAATAAACTTCCTTGCTTATTTATTTGCACGGAAATTCGTAGACAAATAAAATCACGTCGGTGAAATTTATGTTTAACGTTTCGTAGCACACGTAGCACTCGTAGCATTCGTACCAGTTGTAGCACATTGTAACTTAAAGTTTACCTGGATACAATATGTTATTAATAGGCAGATATGTATATGTGGTTCAGAACAATGTTGGAAAATTCAAGATATGTTGTCACCCCATCTGCGATCTCATACCCGGTTTACGGCTCCAATGATATTGAACGTTTTATTTAACGACCGGCACGTGGAATAGCGTGTGGATAGATGGCATACTAATGACGTTATTACAGATTCTTTTTAATGTAAACAAATTTGTTATATTTTTATTCTATATAAGTGTGATTGCGAAATCGAATAGTAATATCGACAAATAAAACGTCGGACCTTTGAGGCCTTTTATCGCCGTCTGATAAGATTTTTACGCGGGTTGTAAATTTTTGCGCAAAAACGTTGCGTTGAAGGTTTTAGAGGAGTTCCTTTCAAAACTTAAAATGAATACGAAATTCTGTTATAAAAACATTATACGTCAGTTGCTGGAATAGTCTTTAAAAAAGTATTTTTATGAAAAAATCCATGAGAGCAGCATAAAATATTGCAAAATATGTCACAGTATTCATAAATTATTTCATATTTCAATTTCGTTCGTATAGTAGTGCTAATAGCCAATATTGGTATAAGCTCTCATTTGCACGTTGGCGTTTTTGGCGTGTGATTCAATGTGTTTGATGGAGGATTGAAATAATCTGCATAAACGTACGTTATAGAACATCGAATAGAAATTATAAAAGGCTTAAAGAATTTATTATGAGTATGAATTTAACGTTTTCAATTATTTTGTTGTATATGAAATTATGATAATTGAATTATAGAAATATATTACGTTTTAATTATAAGTATTAATCGTCCTTATTCACCTATTTTTAGGAATAATATCTTCAATTAATAGTTAGTAACGGTTAAGGTTTATAATCTTGTTAGAAAACAAGTTAGACTTCAATCCCTCGGTCATTTTGTTATGAAATGATAGGTTTCCGTCAAAGCGTTATTCATAACTTTTTTACTAACGTAAAAGAGGATTATGCAATTAAAATATAAATTCGTGCTCGGTTTAAAAGAAACATTTTTTAAATCTGACACAGTTTGATGTACATAATAAAAGACCTTACTAGAATATACTTCACATAATGTTGAAATTTTAATATAATTTTCCAATATTGTAACTCTTTGATCAACGTGATATCACTGAAATGTTATTAATTTAAACATCATGTTTATACGCGTCATAATTAGCACGGCACTCCTTTAAGCTGCACCAGTTCTTCTCTTTCAATCTCTTCCTTCTATTTTATATATATTTAGTAAATAATAAAGAGATGAAGTGCATAGCTAAGAGAATTGCGGAGAGAATGCATGCTCCTGACCGCATCTAATCCTTATCTCGCACTCGGTTTGAGTTTCTCGAACTAATTTCCGATAAATTTCTGCGTTCTCGCGAGAGTAACGAGCCATAGAAATTTATGGCCTTCGAAATGCCGTTTACCTAAGAATTGAGCGCTAATCTTGTGTGAAAGAGTCGCGGCATAAAAGTATTTGTGATATGTGATTTTACGTGCCACTTCTCTATATAAGAAATATGATAAGTACCTTCTAACAAATTAATAGTGAAATAAGATTTTAGGGAAATGAAAGTATTTAACACTTACATTATCAAAGTTTTTAAAAAGATGGTTAGAATTTTTTTCAAAAAAGAATATTTTAATCTGAACCCAATATTATTATTTGAAAAATTAATTTAGTTTATGAGCTCTTTAGTCAGATATTGGTTTTCTAACTCAGCAGACTGAAAAATATGTAACGTAATATTCGTCACATTCACAAATATTAAAAACTGTATAAGAATTGAACATCCTAATGGCTGTTTTACTATTAATTATTATGAATTGTCATATATGTTATCAACCGTTAGACCCTCCTTTTAACAGTGAATTTGGTTTATTTCCATATAAAATTAAAACTATAAATCAATTATAGGAATAGACACTCAAAGTGCAATAACAGCAATGAATGTGACGTTTATCGTCTCTCAACTAAAACGTAAGTTTCCTTTTAATATTATTAAGGCACTCCGTACTTGTGCTCCGCTTTGAGTAAACATGTCAGTTTTGGCTCGACTCGCTCGCTCGTAGCCAACCTTGGATATAATCGTGAAAATGCTTCCTCTGCCCAACTCATGCGGGATTATTTACCTGTATCTGATTCTTTGTCTATTTTCGCTTCAGAAACTTCGCTTTATTTGCTCTGGTCGATTGGTTCATTCTGCCATAACAAATGTAAGGAAGATATTACTCGTTCGTTCAGATTAGCTTCCTCGCGAAACAATATCGTTGGTGATTTATTTTTACAACAATATGTGTTATCGTATGATATAAGTTTTATCAGTATTATCTAATGATAACATAATAGAGAACAAATAAGATCAACTTGGAGAAAGGAAACGTTTGGAAAAATACAGAGCTTAATTGAAATAAGAAAAATTTTAAACACTGTAAAACAGTTTCGTGAATGACAGAAATGTCTTTTATAACCATTTCTTCATAGCTTGTACTATTCTAAAAAGAAATACATAGGACATATTTCTCCCTTAAATTTGAACTTGCTCTAATAATAATGAAATTATAAATTTTATATAAAGAATAGCTCAGTCGATTCGTTACAACCAGCGACGGCCGTTTTAAGTCAAATGCATTATATATTTAAAGTGATCGACGCAGACCCAAACAGGATGCAGTCGGAACATAAATCTTGTTAACGTGATAACTTTTGTTCCACTACGGAGAGACCGGAGACGGAAGACAGACATGACATCGTGAAAAATGTTCAAATAAGATCCCATAGCTAGCTTTAAACCGCATTCATTATTTAATACAATCTGAAAAATTGAAAAAACCTTTAAAGTAATGAAGTCGACTCTGAACGTAAATCTGCTTAATGTGACGACGTGAAAAATGTTCGAAATGCGTTCTTTAGAATCACTTATTTACGAAGAATGAAAGGAAATAAATTTTATATTTTCTTTCGTCCTTTCGCAAATTGTTTCATAAAATATTAATTGATATTTGTCTCCAACGATATTGAGTGTGGTTTCACAAGTTAGTCTTATTTATAATGTCTAATGATAATGACACTTATATTTTTAAATCTCTTAATGTACTTATTAATAAAATGTTGAAAAAATATATTTCATGAAACATAATTTACAATTTCATTTCCAATAAAACACTTTCCTTATTCCATTTGTATTATTCTAACATTTCATAGATTGTGTACCTTGCAATAATCTGACCCGATAAAATAAACATCGTCTTGGATTGCTCTTAAGTTGATCCGTTATTTATTTTTTGTAGAAAATAATAAGCTTCAGCTTTGAAGGATGAAGATTAAGGCTTATACTTTGAACGGTTCAATGGAAAGTAAATATTTTTTACATGTTAAATCTTCGGTTTATTTTAAAGATGTCATCAAAGTATATATTAAATCTGTACGATATATTCGTAATGAAATACATATTTAATATGTGGTAAATGTTACTCTTATATTAATATTAGAGTAACTACTAAAGTTAATATTTATATACAATATGTTTTTTTTGATATTGTACATGTCATAGCTTCAAAGTTGAGTTTTCGAGAAGTAGAAAGAAAGGACCCGTTTTCTGAACATTTGTAATTGGAAGTTTCCTGAGTAAAATATATTAAGGTTTAGTTTATTACAGGGAGGAGTCGAAACATCGATGTAGCGTTGTCACAATGGATCAATGGGTGACGGCAGCGAGCTCGCTGTTGGCTCTCCTACTATACTACAACACTTTAGATGCTGGATTCGTGTACGATGACAGGTAAGCTATGGCGAAACATTTAAAAAAAAGACAGCTAACGTATTGCCAGAATAATATTATGACTACAGCGAAAAATTGATTTAATATACTATACTCGTCGTCTAACAGATGAAACACAAAATTTATAAACATATAAGAAACTTATCTTTTATTAAGTTTTAATTTTCAAGTAATATAACGCTTAAATTTAAATATGTACACGTGCAGTTTTTTAAAACTTCCAGAATAATGTGTTGTAGTAGTTTTTACATTCGAGCCTATGATTTAATTGGATTAAAAAGGAGGTATGAAATAGCTGGTGAAAAAGTAAACGACTGACTTCAAATTTTCATAATTTTAACCCAAAAGAATTATTGGCCAATTTTTGTATACCAAAATTTTCTTTCAAATTTTGTCATTAAAATAAAAACCTCCATGATTATTGAAATAAATTGATATTGAATTGATATTGGTACGTAATGTACACGTAATATTCTATCTATTTTATTATGTATAAACACTTTTCATTACTATATCAAATTCATTAAAGTAATTGCGTTATTCAATTATAAATTTCAAAGTATAGGACATTACAAAAATGAATAGATTTAGAAATAGAAATAGTAGAAAAAAAGACCAGCAATAATAATAACTCAAATTAATTACTTCACCTTGATAAATTTTTCTTACTTAGAAAATCTATATGAATAATTACTTCATTTAGTAAATAAGTCTTCGAATACTTCGAAATCATATATTAAAAGATTGAGCGTATAAAACAATAAGACAAAAATATTGATAATATTTAATTTTTTATATTGAAAATAAAGAAATGTTTGAAAATAAAAACGTGATTGCTTATAAGCAATGCACAAAGAAAGAAGGAAGATTAAATATAAGAACCACTCTGAGGTATGTTTTGCTTTTTCCATTCGGTGAACTTAGGGCTCGAACTGTTTTTTCTCTTTAATCCTGGTTTTTATTCATTTGAAATATTTTTCATTATGTCTATTAGATTGCAACCTATTGGTAAACACCAAAGTATTATCTTTTTTGATAACAAATCAGTAAGTCACTTATATTAAATATAATTTCGGTTTAAAAAAATAATAATATGACATTTTTACATCGATACACAGACATACATACAAAGTGTCCTTGCTTCGCCGCAAACAGTTAAAAACGAAATTAATAAGAAACTTTGTATAAAACAAAATCCAATTTCGATAACACCGGAGGACTCTGAAATTTATAATGACGAACATCGTTACAGTAAAGTTGATCTAAGTGGATGACAATGAATCTAAATGTTTGGACGACCTCTGGTACCTAGCGTTAATTACTTTAGTTAACAATGCTATTGATTGGAACAAAGAGCACTGGGGACGTGATAAAACAACGAAAAATGAACTATGATTCTGATTATTTGTTGGAGTTCTTTCAATTTTATTTGTGTTCACAAGTTTTATTTTTGGTTAATTGTCTATCATTGTTTTAGAGTACTTGTGAATTATTTAATATAGAAACAAGTTTTAATAAAAGATATGTTATATTAAAGTTTTAAACTTGGAATTTATTAAACGATATTTGAACTTTGTTACAATGATTCATTAAAATATATGTGGTCATTGACGTATCTTGTACTTTGTATTTGTATAGAAAATAAGATACGGTCTGATAAAATTATTCTACAAATTTATTGCCAAGAATCCTAAGAAAGGCTGAAACATCGCACACTTTAATTAATAGCCGCCAGAGGGCAATTCGATATCAACTCAAAAGCATTAACTTTTAGATCCCGAACAGTTCTAAAAATATTTTAGCTGAAATTCTGAAAAACCAATTTAAATACCTTCAATAACGTGGAAATTGGTCATTGAAATACAAAAGAACTCACAAATATATTTTATTTATTTAATTGGAACCTTTTTATTTCTACACAATGTTGTATGAATAAAACCTTCGGCTTAATACTTCAAACAGAAAATCTAACTGAAAAATCAGAACAACAGGAAAAGATTAAAATATTGAGGGAAAATATATAGTATAAGTGATGGTGAGGAACAAAACCTGTAATTGAAATGTGAACAGTGTTTATTAAAAACATAGTGAACTTATTTACAAAGCCTATGAGTTACCTAAGAAAAATGTAAAAAATATATTATTATAAATAAGCATACAAATCAATTAACAACCTAATTTAGTTGAACCATTTAAAATATATTTTATAAACAGAATTAACTGTTCCATTATATAATATATTTAAGAAGAACAATGTAATTTTTTATATTACACTTCCATCGCCATATCATTGAAAAATACGCAAAAAAAACTGTTGGTACTTTAAATTACAATTGATACGTAGTTTTTTAAGTGGAATTAATTTTAATTTTTTTTATCTATAAAATCCAGGAAGTTGTAAAGGTTGTTATGGATCCAGAACTTTAATTAACACCAAGCTTAGATTAGTATCAAATTATAATACTAAATAAACTAAATGGACCTTAAATCATATAACCCTTAAATGTTTATCATAGCTGTTCTAATATATACATAACTAAACTGAATTTAAATTTATCAGAGTAATTTTATCGACACCTTTGAAGTTTTACGTCTCACCCTATGTGTGATGTCCTTCTACCGATACCCTTCATGATATGTATGGAACATTTAAACACAAATAACATCTACCCCCCGCATTTCTATGATTTCGCGATCGTTGAAGGGAACCCAAAACCTTATATAGGATTTTATTTATAGAAACGTATCATTTGGCAAAGTAAGTGAAAATTTATTGGAGTAAAATAACTAAATGAATACGTAAAATATTTCGTTTCTATAAAATAACATATAGTCTAACAGCTCATTAGGGTCAGAGGTTTTTATCTTCCATGTGTCCTTAAGACAGGTACGAGTAAGAATGATCCCTACCTACGAAACCTGGTTCGTGGTTCCTTTGGCAGATAACAGGTGACCAAGATGGACAAAATTTTATCATGATAACTGAATAAAATCAAATGGCTGTTTTGAAACTTAGAATTTAACTAGCGTCACACGCTTATCTCCACCGTCCAAGCTCCTCTCCTTGCTTAACCAAATTTTAAACTAAACTGTAAATTTTAGAAGGGCTGCCATCAAAATACGTTCAAAAATGAATTAGTTAGTTCCGGACAAGCCCAAGTTTTTCTGTAGGTTCTAGATAGGTTTAGCTAATAATTCTCTCACTTTCACTTCTACGTCGTACAAATTTATGACGAAACCTATTCTTAGTTAGTCCGTTAGTGAGCTTGTAATACATACTTATTGACCTTGTTGGCATGGTCTTTTGGGACGTTGATTTCCCAAGAAACCTTAAGCTCTATTAACACAACGCGCTTTAAAATTCGCGAATACAGAATTCAGTCTTGACGCCGACGCATAAATATCCTCTGGGATTTTATATTGTTTCTCATACGTATCCATCACTATAGTCCAATTCAAAGCCATTTTAGGGATAGCGTTGGGCTTGAGGTTTGATTTTATAGCCCTAGCTAGTGCCTTCTTTCACAAAAACCTTTAAATAGCTCTTTTGTGGTTATTTCTTTTAGCGTTCTGGGTAATTTTTCTGGCAAAAAAAATTAACGCTTCACTTATGATTTCTAAAACCTTATATTCAAAATCACAATAGGAAATATGGAATAAAAAAAAATATATCAATACAAGCTTAATTGAATCTACGACATTCAAATGATGTTCTTTATTATAAAGTATTTTAACCAGCTTACTAGTATCTTCTATTAACAACTAGGTATCATGCAGTGACTATTCATCAGTGGTATAGAAAGCTTAATTTAAAGAGTAGTCAGGGCACAGTAGCTTTATTGGTAAAAAAGGTGAAACTGGAAATGAAAATATGAGATATTACGCTTTGAGCATGTCATTAATTGTTTCTTACGTATATTTTTGGCTTTATGTATACAAAAAGTTAAAATAGTCAGCTGCAAAAGTAAAAAGATAAAATGAATTTCATATTTAGAGTATTATTGGAAGGATTTGAGTATTCATACGAAAAACCAACTTATTTTATGACAATATCAAAATTACAAGTATCTTCTTGGCCAAAAAACCCTTCTTTCAGGGATATCGTTATTTTTATAACTCAATAAGTAAAGAAACTTTATTGTTTCCTATAACATTTAAATAGGAGATCATCCGATTACCTTCATGTTATTTTTGCTAATGCAATAAAAACCGCTTTGAACATTTTTGCCACCTTTTAGGTCTTTTTTTACTATTAACATTTTGTTAATAAAGTTACATACCTTTAAAATCTTTGCTTTCATTTATTTACCTTATTTTATTATTAAAGTATTGCTATTTATTAATTGTTAGTAATAAATATTCATAAAAACATATTTATCACATAGCCGGCGTTTTAAAGAATTTCTTTTACCTCTGTAATATAATTTTATTATTTCATATATTTATATTTTAAATTGGTATTTGATAACGTTGAGCCCAATTTTTTATATTTGTATTTCTGTAAGATTAATATTAAGAAATGGTATCACTAGTAAGTAAATTAACAATGGAATTCTTGAGTATTTTTGAACGCAAAATTTGTAATATACATACTCGTATACTTCTTCTTCTTCTACCTATCAATTTTCCAGCTTTAGCCAGGGTCTACCTTACATGTTGTGAATAGGTTTGTCTAATTGGTTTTACGACCAGCCGCCTGCCTGACCTCAACTCTCTTTGGGAATGCATTAATCAGTGATGTCTAAATACTCTTGGAAAGTACATACGACTTGGACAAATCACATTAATACTTGCCAGGATCGAACCCGCATCCTCATGTATGAGAAGAGGGCCTTTTAACCACTAGGCCACCACTGACTTCATACACATGTGACTTACATACTCTTATACATGTGACTAAAAATATCACAAAAAACTTAAAATTAAAGTACTTAAAATCTGTGTCATGATTTATAAAAACACTATCTCTATATATAGTGCAGGTAAGGCTCCATCTGGCTGGTTGATATGCGAATCTCCGAGAGGTTTACCGCACTGTGTCGCTGTTTCTCATAATCCGCTTTCCTTGCGAGTGCTGGAATTAGTGTTTAATTCAACATCGCCATAAGCGGAGTGCTTCGCTACTTTTGTGATAAAAATATTTTCTCTTATTAAGCTTTGAAGAAACGTAAATTATGTATTATGTTTGTAAGGCTTTGCAGCGTAATAAAGCAAGGAATTTCAGGATTATTGTGATTTATTAGGGACTTTGATGATTTTATTTACATGAAGCTTCCGTTACTAAATGAATTAATATTAATGAATGCATTGGTTTATATCGATACTTATCAGTGGACATTTTTATAAAAATGATTTTCAAAATTGTGATAAAAGGAAAGAAATTAATAATATCGAAAAATTAAATAGACTATCGTTCAACATAAACTTTTCGGTTCTTAATAGGAAGTTTCACTTATTAAAGGTGTTAAAATGTTTGATAAATTAAAAGTAAGACGGATGTTTCCGTATGATACGAATTTTGGTTTCTTTTTCTTATATTTACATAAGAGGAAATAGAAAACAAATAACTGCATATTTACTTTATAGTTTATTTAAAAATACTCAGACTTCCAAGTTATAACGATAAATTATACATTTTTCGATAGGTATCTTTGTAACAAATAATTTGTACTTCTGATTGTATATCAAGTCGTGTATTTAAATGATTGATTCATTAAACAAGTCATCATTTATTAATGATCAATTATTCAACTCCGATATCGATTTTTTATTATAATATAATACCATTAGCATTTTATTCAATTGACATGATTCCGTCGATTTATGATAATAACGGTCTCGTCTGGAGGTAAACTTAACCCGGATAGGTACAAGCACAAGCGAGGAAGGTGAAATTATAAATAAATAATTAAGTTCCTCCAATAAAAAAATCATAATATATTTAAACAAAGGTTGCATTCTCATTCTAGCTTGAATAGATACAATTTAAAATTAATTACTTAGTAAGCAATTACGTCCTACAATTCCACTGAGCTCAACTGTGATAATTGTTTATCTTAATTTAAATATCAAGTGAATGAAAAATTGAGTTTCGTTTTTAATTACGAACGAAGTATATTCAGAAGAATAAGAAAGATTATTTTAAAGCGACTGTCGTTTGAATAATTTAAATTTGGTAAATAGAAACATTCAAAACAATTATAATTAACTCAAATTATGACCAAATAGGCTTGAAGTTTATAGCAATATATTTATATATTTATATTGCTAGGTTGTGAAAATAAGTTTTAATTTAAATATACTATACACAAACATACCATACAAGGCATTTGTGAAGACTTTTTAACAAAATTTAAATGTTAGTGTGTCTTACTACCGTTTCCGGAAAAGCGGCAAGAAAATCAAGGGTTGCTTCTCTTAACATACTCGTCAGGTCCACTAAAGTATTTGATTCACTCATGGTTGAACATTATGTATAATAATCTTATAACCTCATTCCTTGCATTTCTAAAAAAAAAATTATTAAAGGACCGTTTTGAAAGATTCCTTGGCCTTTTGAAGTACCAAATTCCAAAATTATATTCGAGCCTTACTCTAAGTTTTCGATACTTATTGTGTAATTAATATTTATAATTTTAAGGAATAAAGAACATTTCGTTTTAAACATTCAGATATTATAACATAAGTAGTAAAACTACTTTTTGATCTTTTTTATGACAGACAGAAATAAAATCGCTTTAATATAACAAGAGAATATGACGTCAAATTACGTAGGTGCGATTCGTATTCAGTAGACGTGACGCAATAAATCCGAAGCATATTCTCCCAATAATAAATTTCTTTTCGCAATGTTACGGGCGATAATGATGATAGAATCGATGAACTTTGTTCTGGATCGCTGCAAACCACTTCAGTGTTTCGTAATTGAGGGCTTACGTGACGGCTCCACGCCGCAGCTGCCCCTAACTTTCACTGCAAAGAGTTCCACTATCCTCAACTTTATCTCAATCTAAGTTTTGGCAAGGCTATTGGAAATAGTTTTTATTGAAACTTTTGCACAATCATAAAACCTGCTTCGATTTTTTGAATCAGAAGTTGAAATTATTTTATTTAACATATATACCCACATGTATGTATTTTGTATTCTAATGTTACCTTGCAGCTTTCCTTATTTCTATCTGTTCTATTAATAAGCTTTCGCCTGTGACTCCGTTTAAGTGAATATTATAGTTACGTATACTGCGTTAAAACAATAACTATAGTAATATTACTAGATGTAGATATATCGCAGACAGTTTGTTTAAAAAATCTAAGCCCTCTAATGCGTCAACCAAATTCATACAAAAAATAATTCAAATCTTACCAGCCGTCTAGATGGAGTTCAGTGATATAAGAGCATACAGTAGAATAATATGAATTTAAAGATTAATAATAAGAAATAGAAATTTGTTGCGGAATATATTTTGTTATATTGTGAGTTTTTATGATATGATTTGATTTAAAAGTTTTAAATCTCATGAGGTTGCATGCTAGATTTTATTCAAAATTAAAGCAAATAAAACTAGTGTGGCAAACTGAAATCGTTAACTTAAAACCAATTTTTATCGTCTTCTAACTTTTTTCATCAATATGAAAAGCCGTTTTAAGATTACTTTCAATTTATAAACTATCACCTTGGGATATCGTGAGTGTTGACTAAAACTTATAAGCACTTGTTAAAAATTAATTGTTAATAATAAATCGCAATAAGAATTTCTTAGTAATCTGTTGTATATAAATAAATTATTTGAATTTGGAATAAATGATCAAAATTCATGGTAAAAAATATATCAGTTTAGGCTATTTAGCCGCAGGGCTACAGATTAATAAAAAAAAGCGATGATATATATTTCGTTTTATTTTTTTCATTCAAACGTCTGAAATGTAGTTCTGTGTTTATATTACTGTTTTTTAATTCGACGTCCCAATTTTTTTAAAATTCAAAATATTATAACCGGGTATTGAAAACCGTTTAAAAATAAAGGAATCAAACTAAAAATATTGAAGTGAGATATGTGACGACTATACCACTAACTTATTTAGATGCATTAAATGACAAAAATTTACAGTTAATTAAAATACGGTTATGATTTTTGAGATCAGCTGATGTTAATATTTAAAACAGTACTGATTCTGATTAATGAAATAATAAATTAAATGTAAAAATAATTACGAGAAAAACAAGCTTTAAATTGAATGAGTTTAAAGGAAATATTTTTTTAACTCTAAGCTTCTATATTTCCTTATAATGTCTTTACTTAATTAATACGATTTAAAAACTTACAGTTATGAAGCATAAATAAGTAAATTTAATGTGTTTGATTTCAACAAGAAAAAAAAATTAAACTAAGTTAATATAAATACAAGCTACAACCTTTTATGTTATATATTTTGTAAAGACGTTACGGACACAGTAATGTTTTTAAGTAAAAATGATTTTATTGTTATAATCCATGTGATGTAAAGCTTAGTTTTAGAAAGGTTTTTTATTCCAATTTATTTGCGTTATTCTTAGCAAGGCATTTTATTTGACAGCTGTATTGTAGAAAAGGAATAAAAATAGCTAGATCACCATCTTGGATATGAAGTCATATTGTATTTAGAACGATGTCACAAATTTAACTTTGCTTTGTCATCCATATTGAACTAGTATATATAATTCGAACTAATTCTAAGTCAATAAGTACAGTCGGCTGTAAGTAATCAGTTAAAGATATCTCCTTCAAAATCAAGGTGTAATATCTCACACGAACATAATACATTTACAAACATTGCAAGTTTAATAAAAACTTGTAAAAATAATCGTATTTATTTCTTCTATAAACGGTGAGAAACGAATTTGAGTCAATTTCCGCATTTGATATTTCAACCAGTTTGCACTGGCTGAGATTTAAAGTGCAAGTCTCAGGTAAAAGAAGTCTATGTTTGTAAGAATAAATATTCCTCTTTTTAAAATTTATCAAGGACTACCTATATCAAAGAATTGCCTGACTGTGATAAAGAGTATTGGCCGTTTATAGATCATATTTTATATGTACAAGTTCTGAATTAGAACCCGCTTTTAATTCAAATCCTCTTCTTAACAAAATATGCTTCACATAGTTACAATTCTTGACTAGAATAGATTAGTAAAGACGACTTCGGGGCTATGTAATTAGATACTGTTGCTGTAGCTTCCTTCTAATGGGGGTTCTGTAATAGCAAAGTATTTTCTTTGTAGATTTTTTCTGGCAGCTACGAGTTATTTATTATTTCACCCTTTAAGCTAAAGTCAGCAAACTTTGACTTAGTGAGACCGGCTACGGGGGCAATTCATTTTATATTTCTCATTTGTTCGGACTGATAGAACATATTTGACGTGATTAAGTTAAAACCTAAATGTGATTATTGTTTTTATATTATATAAGTACCTTTAACATTAATTCAAACTCTTACTTGATATACTTGATATATCCAAATACCTTATTCTAAAATTTGATGCAAATGCATTTATATAATAGGAAAACTACGCATATTCAAGAACTTACATGTCGTAACTTTTAATTTAAGTGTACATATTCTACAGTGTTTACGGTTTCTTTTCAACAATAAATTGGAAAGGTATGTTTTGTTATCATTATAGGTTGCAACAGTTTATAAGCTTGAGTAAAATAAGACTAATCTTAATAATTATAATAAGCCGTCAAAAATATTTAAGTCATTTATTTTATTAATTCTTTATAATTAACTTTTATCACCAAATATTAATTCCGTAAAAATTCACTTTCTTTTTAGTTAAGTGGGGCTAACGTCGTTTATCGTAAATTACCCTTAAATGTTTCTAATGAAAGAACTGTTCTGGGGAACCGTAGAATCAAATCTATTTCCCGGATGTTATAGGTCCCTTGAACAAAATAAAAGTCATTTACAACACAAAATACTTCGAAAAGTTCTTATGTAAATAAGTGAAAGGAAAGGTGTCTTACTCATAATTTGCAATACAATGGCCGAATGTTTAGAGATGATTTTTCCTTTCTCGCATAGTAAGCACGGCTTTGGTACTATAAAAATATATTATTCAATCGCTTATTTTACCGGCTTTCCACTCAAATCCTAGACGCGAGGTAAAATGTATGAGGGATCGATGGATAGATGGGGTGGGCATTAGAATGTAGGCTGGTAAAACGCCAATTGATGGTACAATTCAATTTATTCCACATTATACTAAAAATACAATTTTCTGGGAGATTTTAATTTATGATTAGGTTGAATAAGTTACCCATTTTATACGTTAGCTCACGTTTAGCTATAGTATATTACTTTTATATTCAACATTATTATTATATTACCTAAAACCTTTATTTTTAAATTATTTAGGCTGACTCATAGCTATATAAAAAAAAGATTAATAAATAGCATAAAAGATACTTAAAATTAATATGGCAATTTAAGTCACAATTATCGCAATAAAGACACCACAATTCCTGTCATTGCCAAGAACAGGTAAGTTGTTTATCAAGAAAACATTTATAGGACTTTCAACTGTAGCTTAGTCTAATAAAGACCATCTTAAGAATGGTGAAATACAAAATCCAATAAGCGTCAAATACACGCTTCAGGAAATCAATCTTGAAAGAACGATGGTAAACGTTTTCCATTATTTAGATGGCATTGTAGTCGGCGAGGGAACCGATTGAGGGCAGGAATCGCAGATCGCGGGAAAACATTTCGATGTATCTAAACCTGATTACTAAATGACGCTTGCCCTTTGCTTTAGAATAAAAAATTTAAGTACATTTATGATACTCTCGAATTCATTTAGTTAAAATTAGAATCCATTCCAAGAAAACACAAACCATCAGTGTCGAATATTATATAGCTTTCAAAATATACACGTTTTAATTAAAATAGCTGCTTGGTTCCGTAGAACCTTCCGTACTTAAAGAACGGAATTAGTTCGGTGTTAAAGTTCCGTTGAAAATAAAGCACAATGTTATAATTTGTTTCATGTTTTCATGTTTTCAATGGAGATCCGTTGGCTCTACATTTAAAATTTCTTCGCCAAACGAAATAGGGTATGTTTATGAATTTTCAAGAAAAAAAATTCATTAATTTATACAAAAGTTCCTGTTTTTATTTATAAAATTTAGATTCTAAGTAAATGGGTCACGTAATATACAAAATCTTCTTACGAGTATGTATGATTTAAGAGATATTTCATTTCATAAATGGGTATTACAATTATATGAAAATAATGTTTTACAAAATGTATATGAGCTTTTCTCCACTGAATTGGGAAAATTCACATTTAGCTAATTTAATAATTAAAAACTGGCTTCAATACTAACCATTTGGGAAATTATTCAATAGTCAATGATATAGTTATGATTTAAAAAAAATACCAAAATTAATTTCAAGTAATCCATTAAAAAAATATATTAACGTTACATGCAACGAAGCTTTAAAAATGTCGATCGATTCGCAAAAAGTTCTGAAGCTAAATCTCAAAGGAACTTTTTAATCAACGTTAATGAAAAATATGTTTTCATCAGCGAACTTCACTATATTACATTTGCTCGTCATTGGAGTTTATTTCGTCTGTAACGTTAATGAATAAAATTAATTTAAAGTTATTTAGTCTAATGTACCTTCATAATGTTTATTTCGTTTTATAAATATTTACAGATATAGCTTTCTTATGAGAAGTAGATTCTATAATAATGAAAGTATATTCTATATGAAGTAGTACCAAAATGTATAGAGTTAAATTATTAAATATTTCATAGCCTCGTTGGCATTTCAAACGATTGTCATGATTACATTTCGTCGGAATCGTAATCAAAGTTGAAAATAATTTCTACTGCGTCACCCCTCTTAATAAAATGCTTTGCATTCAAATTTCAGTCTATAGAAGTATGTTTCCATTTACTTTGACTAATTATAAATTAGTTCATAATTTTAGTAGCAATAATGACATGATATGTGTTCAGGCCACGAAAACTTTAATAAATAAAAGAAACATTAAAATAAAAAAATAAAAGAAACATTAAACAAAAGTTTGCTAGAACGAAAACAAGATCTAGAAAAAATATTTGATTGTATATATATTTATATATACAATTCAACCTATGTGTATGTATGCATCTTCTTCTTCTACCTGGCAATTTTTCCCAGCTATAGCCAGGGTCTGCCTAACATGTTGTGAATGGTTTTGGCTATTTGTTTTTACGACCGGCCGCCTGCCTGACATCAACCCTCTTTTTGAGAATCAACATTAATCAGTGATGTCTAATATATATATATATATATATATATATATATATATATATATATGTGTGTGTGTGTGTGTGTGTCTATACACAAAGGTTGAATTTATTTATAATTAATATATGACTATAAGTTTTATTTATAGTGAAATACAATCGAAGTCGTGGAAAAAGTAGGAGGACAAAATTAAGCAGTTGCTACCAATCATTATAATTATATATTTTTGATTCTAATAAAACTTCTGTAATGTTAAGTTACATAATTTGATATATTAAATTACTTTTTGTTTTACAGGCGGGCGATCCTATCAAACCCCGATGTCATCGGACATACAACAATACGAGCATTGTTTGAGAATGATTTCTGGGGGACACCTCTCACGGACTCTGGCTCACATGGGTCTTATAGACCCCTTTGTGTTGCAACATACCGCCTCAATTACGCCTTCAGCGGGTTTAAACCATGGAGTTATCACTTTCTTAACATCGTACTTCACTCCATAGCAACAGCTCTAGTAGTGACCACCGCAAAACGATTAATGCCACAGCATTGTATAAGAGTTGGTACTGCGGTCGCGGGTCTAAGCTTTGCTGCCCACCCCATACATACAGAAGCTGTGGCCAGTGTTGTCGGAAGGGCTGATTTAGTCGCGTGTAATTTTTTTCTCCTAAGCTTCCTGCTATATATTGAACACGTACGTCTAAGACTTGAAAGACAGAAAAAGCAATGTCGGCATGTCATCAAAAATAATATTATACGCTATCAACTAATGTCGAACGACCAAAATTTTCGACTTAGTTGTCATGGACTGGTTCAACATATTATGATGAATGTACGAAGACTCTTGAAAGTAGGGAGAGCAGGCCCTTTAAAAATGTTGAATGCTTGTGAAGTAGGTAACGGAACAGTGAAACTTAATAAGTGTCAGTGCGACAATAGTGTAAGTGACGATTCAGGTGAACTATTGCAGTGGTGCACATTAGCTGGGACATTTCTATTTGCTACTGCTGCCACTCTATGTAAAGAACCGGCTATTATGGTAGTACCACTCTGCATATTTTACGACTTCTTAAAAGACACTCGACAGGGAGAGCCTTACTCAAAGGTGAGATATATTTTTATTAGTTTAAATTTATTATTTATTTACCTTATTAATTCATAGTGTCAAAACTTTTTTTTCTTCATTTACATTATGTTTTTACTAATAAGGGGAAACTTTGAAAAGCCAGAACTTATGAGATGTATTGAAACCCTGGCATACTTTACATAATTATAACTTAAAATCAAATTCTAACAATGATATTAATTTAAATACTATTTATTTCTTACGCAAATTGAGATGTTTATTCAATAATAATAAAAAGTAAAGGCCTTATGAGTTCTATAGTATCATACGTCATAATAACAACTTGGAAAAATGTATAATACTAAGTCTATTGCATTTATAGATTAAATTTAAAAGTAATTAATTATAACTTTCAATTCTAAATGACAGCTACACAATATAAAACGGACCCATTTTAAGTCCTTGCCCCGTTTGTTCAGATGAAATAAAATTTTCGAGCTATTACTGGTGACACTTTTGTCTTTCGTCTCTTGTATACTGCTATAATACTTTATTAATTATTATAAAGTCTAATCAGTTAAATTACAGTATTCAAAACAATGGAGATAGTTTTTCTGAAATTTATAAATTGAAATATTAATGTATAAATTTAAATTGTTAAATTATATTTAAGAATGATTATATAAATTTATTATCAAAAGTGATAATGATGTCTTTTTGCTAGAAAGTATTAAAAGATTTTTTTATTTGTGCTTCTAATGATATTTATATATGAGGAACAAAACAAAGGTTACGTAATGATGTTATTATGAAATTAATTTATACGACATCCCACCCCGAATTATACTCATATTTTTTGTCACCAAAATGTTGCTAAAACAAAAAGTAATTAGTAACAGCGACCACGTTGACATAACAAATGCAAGTAAAAACAAGTATAATAAAAGAAACATTAAACAAAACGCAGGCAAGGGGCCTGTTTTATACGTCTGGCTAATTAAATCTAATTTTCGGACGCGGGTAACCATGACAGAGATATTGTGGGCCTAACTGGCAGTTGGCAGCATTGAAATGGCCTTTCGGGTGGAAAAACTGTTTTTTTTTGGCAAAATAATTCGAAGGTTTCCATTGTTTGTGTTTATTATAGTTTATACATATTCGTTTTAAAATTTTATTTTAACAAATACATTTTAGAGAAGAAAGATTTATTTATAGCATGTAAAAAGTTATTGCAGCTTTAGTAGTTTGGGTATCGATCTTCTGGGTTCGACATAATAAATTTTATCTATGTTAGAGTAGAATAGAACACAGGATATTGTAATATATTTTATATTATAATAGTTTCTTTATTTTCTTATGAAAAAAGATTAAGAGGTAATTGACTCCTTTATTTAATAACTCCTTTATTTTGTTTTCAATTAAGAGATTATAAGATTATATCTTAGTGTTATAGTAACATGAATGTTGAATGTCTATTTGGCGAAAAAAACAGATACAGATTTCAAAAGGAATATAATTACACTGTAACTCTTCATATTACCCTTGTAAGTAGCTGTTTTTGTGTATCTCTAAGAAATACAAAAAGTTCCACAATGATAGCAATATATACCTAAGAAGTACAGGATTTTACTCCCTTAATATAAACAAGTCTTTTTAATGATATTTTAACAGATAAAAAACCCAAAACTTATTTATTTCGAACAAATATCACAATTTTTTAAATACTACTTTACCTTAGACTTTTACTTATTTGAATCAGTGTTTTAAAAAACCATAACATTTGAGTCTTACGACGGAATGTAATTCTGAGCGCTTTAAACGAGATAGCGTTTCTTATGGCTCGATAAATCGCCTATTTATTGAGTGGAGAAATAACTTACGATGGAAGAGATTTTCTTATGAGGAGATGGTATTACGATATAGATGCTTGATTTCATTCGATTCTAAATAAGTATGTGAGATAAAATGTTAGAATTGATTCTTTAAGGGTATAAATATAATATCTATAATAAAGGATGTTTTGGAAAAACTCCATGAATTTAATAACAGATCGAGAATAAAAATTCATCCGATGTATTTTTAGGTAAATAAACTAAGACCTTATTAAAAAGGCAGCAGATTCATAATGAATTTGAAATTATATTGAAACGTTTCTTTGAAATTTATGAATAATTCATAAATCAAAACTCTATGTTATTAATGGTGAAAGTAAACAATCATAAAGTATTTATGTAATTGAACAAACTCTTTAATTATTTTCTAAATTAAATTCAGTCTTAATTAATAATGAAGGATAAGCTGAAATAGTAATTTCTAAACGAGGTCGTGCAATCAGTTCTTGAGAAAGAACTTGACGTCTCTCAGATCGAATGAAGCTTGAATAGAAGTTTACTTCCTACAAGATGATAGGCTTGTGTAGCATTTTATAATAGCAAATAAGAATGAACCAAAACTAAAATAATTTTCTATCGTTATTTTGTTATGATACAAGTTATATGTTTTATGAAAGAAATCTGCGATTTTATTATATTATTGTGTCTGTAATGTTTTTATTATCAACGTAGCTTACAAGTTTGACCTTTGCAACTTGAAATTATTTCTCATGTAACATTTTATTGCTATTGTCGCCGCAAGTTTATGCGATCTCATGCAATAAAGTGATAAAACAGTTAGCTCCGCCGTAACCAAACAGCCTTAGATATATTGAAGCAAACGAATGAACTTTACAATATTTCCTTTTTTTTCTATGAAATGTTAATAAAATCTTATATATTTTTATTTAAATCTTTCCTTGGCCTAATAAAATTTATCACGTCAAGCCTAAATTAAATGGTGTAAATTCTTAAAAGTCCCTAATTTCCATGATATCGTTTCCAACCAAAATAAATGTACGCTTAGCTAAATGAATATCGATTTACCGTCGCTTTACCCTCGGCTCATTTACCCTGCATAAAATTAGTATCAGGACCTTTTCGCGGATGGCAGCCGATATTTCTCCTATCTTGAGGACCGAAGCAATTTTGTATAGCTTTGAACATTAAATTAACATTGGACTTTTTCTGCTCTCACTTGCCCTTGCCTCGTTCGAGTATATTTCAGTGGTCGCGTAATTTGTGGCCCGTAAATGTTCAGAAATTGGTCATCCCTTTGGTTGAGGTGAATTTATGGCCTTTTCGGCCGGCCTGTCGAAAGCGGAATTAATAAGACCCCCTCTAATGGTGAAACGTACCCTTACCATCAATTTGAATGTCCCAAGATCATTGCGGACCAACTCAAAGGCATCTTGATTCAGAATATCTCGCTTATAGAATTTTTTCATTTTCCTTTAAACGATAAATTGATCCGCCGTATATTGCTTCTTTTTATCAACGTTAAATGGGACATCTTGAAGTAAATTGATTTCTTAAATTTGAATGAAATTTGCGGGCGTTCACCATAATAATCAGTAACAAATATGTGAGATCGGTTTCTACGGTTCAATCAACGTCTTCCAATTTATGAAATTATTATTCCTATTAAGTGAAATATGAATATTTCGTATTTTTTTAAATTTTATATACACATTCTGGTCTAATTTCTCATGATTGGAGCACAATTTTACTTTAACATAAGCATAAATGATTATTTTTAATTGTACCCGAAAAATTTATAGTTTTTTCAAAAGAAATTTTTTTTATTTATTTTATTAATGTTAAATGTTAATGTTAAATTTGAAATGTTAATATTAAAAGCAAAATAATACTTTTTATTTAATATTATTATAGTTTTTCCGCAATCAAAATTATAATCAAACTCGTATGTAACAACAACAACACACTGAAAATAAATACATCCAATTTCATTTGTTACACTGCAGATTTCAATTCAGAGCACCACACTATTTTACAGCAAGGAGACAAACAAATCTGGTTGTAAATAATAGTGCTTGAACGCCTCCCTGTCTCTAGGAAAGAATAATGGTATTTTCTATTTCGTTAGGCTGGTCTATGTATACTTACGTCCGCTCGGACAGTTGCCAGCTGCTTCGTTTCGAAGTCGCGTCCGGCCGAGATCTAAAGTTAAGTGTGGCTGGAAACGTCCACAATTTATGTCCCCTTCACGTCTTGTCACGTTTCGAGGGCACTTTGAGTACAGGAAAGAAGTGCTTAGTGTCCTCGACGAAAAATAAACATTTACATACTTTATTTGATAGCGTTCGATCCATGAATCCTATTGAGAGCTGAAGTTTATAAATAATTCTACTCTATATATAAAGCAAGTTTCGAAATAAATTGAAAGCTATTTAAAATATTTTCATTAATTTTATAGATTTCTATCTTAATACAAACTATGAGGAAATGGTTACTCCTAATAGTTTCTCTTCCAGTTTTGTTATGTAAAGATGTCTTAAATCAGAAACCCTGGAACTCTCCTCCTTCCATATTTTCGCGCCCCACAATGTCATTTAATGGCTATAGACGTAATTTATAGACTTTCTGAACATATCTTCATCTTTATGTTTCTATCAGTTAATTTGAATATTAACCATGAAGTAATGCGATATTCATTAAATATATATTTTTTTAAATTATATAATCTTAAACTAGGTATATGTGTATAAATATATAAGAGAATAATATTATATATATTTCGTGTGTTATAAAGTTTTTCTGTTTAAAAAGTACAACTACGTAATATTTTAAATTAAACTATTTTGCTTTTGTTTTTTTAATTTCCTTTTTGTATCGTTTAAATAGAAAAAATAAAAGCACGTCTTCTGACAATCTGCTTCATATTTCTGATACTTATCAAATAGAACTAAATTATGTAAAAGATTTTGGTAGACCAAGCATACCATTATTTGATAATGTGTTGGCTAAAAATAGTGAGGAAGGAAATAAGTAATCCAGAATCAATAACAAAACAAGATAGATGTCGGTTTTCTATAACAACTAGCGTTTATTTAAAAGATTCTCGTATTCCTTTTCTATTCAGTATTTCTATAACATCATCAAAGACCAAGCGGATGCTATTAGCTCTGGTGAAACGTCAACAATTTTTAAACTAAGCAGCAGCTTTGCCATATCCGAGTGCCACAAAACGCCTTAATACTTTGAAAAGTTGTTCACTCACGTATGCCTATTCACAGGGCTGGGTAACTGGCGTGAGCAATCACAAAAGAGAGGAAACGAGCCGCGCAGAAACACAGCCGTTAATAAACGTCCTTCCACGATGTACGCCATTGAGTTCTCAAAGAGACATTTTCGTTTCATTCAAAAATCAAGTTTCGTGTCACTTGCGTAACACATTTTAGCTTCTTTCTGACACGCGAAGTCGTGACAAGTTATGGATATGACTGTTTCTGCGAGTGAATTATTGAAGCGTAAAGCGGGATTTGTCATGTCATATTTAGGTTGTCTGTGCACAGGTTTGAAAGAGTGTGACCTATATTTGGGTTACTGGCTTCCTCCAGAGAATTATCAAATGTTACTTATATCAAATATTAATACAATATAGCAAAATAAATGAACGGGTCTTATAATGGAAAATCCAAAAAATTTTAGGAAACAACTTTCATCGTATACAAAAATAATATAACACTATGTTTGTATATTTTCTTATATAAAATACTATTATGACATATACGTATATACTATTCCGTACTTACTTGTTAACATAATAAACAATGTTATTTGTTAACATAATACATATTGTTAAAAAAAAATAACAAGGTACAACTAAATTCTGTAATGATGTAGTCATATTTTATCTTGTACTTTGATACGTTTTGAACTTCATTATATAAAAATAAAAATGTATCGGGTAGCTTGCCAGGGTTTTTCATCCTATGATTGAATAAATATATTTTTTTGTACCTTATACAATTCAGCTTATAATTTTATCTTCTGTCATTAACGTAATAATTATTCAATTTATATTTATAAGTTGTCTATATGAATATAACTTATTATTAATTAAAATATCCAGATAAACAATGGTATTAAAACATTTCAAATATTATCAGAAATTTTCTTGATATACCTATATGTATTGTTACGCCAGTGGTACCAACTAATTGGATGTACGCGCCCTGAGCACTATCAAATATGCACAAGTGAAGCTCGTATGCTTCATCGACAAGTCTGAACAATTGTTGTGCCGAAGCCAACTACAAAATAAAAAATGAATAGTTAAGTTGAATTGTCGATGGCATTCGCATAAAAGCTGTATTGGATAACCCGGATTTGTGAATATTGAATCTAAAACAAAAGTGGAAAGCAATTTTATTTTCAATATAACTTGACGTATGAAGGATTTAAAATTCAACGGGATATACGGTAATTTTTTTCATAATAATAAAAATTTGTCCTACATAAACGAAGGCGACAAAATTTATTATGGAATGTTTTTACAGGCGTTCGAAGTTCCTTAATCTAAAATCGATAGAAACGACGTCGAGCCAACTTGTGAATAGTACCTTAAGTTTGGAATGGAAGAAAGTCGCTCCTATCGTTCAACACCTGTGTTACGATACGGTTGGTTGATAATGCTAGTAGTTCCAGACCCAACATCAAATAAGATAAAACTGAACGTTTCCGCCATAATTTATAGAAGTCTTTAAGAGTTTTAGATAAAGTATCTAAAAACACTGCCGGTATCGCTTTCAACATTCATCGATTACGTAAAATTCCTTCAATTTCTTTTGAAACTAAAATTTCTATTTTCAGACAATTTCATTTACAAAATAAAAACCTAACAATCAATCCTACACAACTGTAAATAGCTTCACATAAAAGAAGTCGTTTACCGTAATGAACCAAAAAGTGGCCTTATTGATTTTTGGTCTCTAATGATAGGATGTAATCAATATCATTTACATCAACGATATTCTCTATTGTTTTTCTTTTTTACTAAGAAGTAATTTTCTATGAAAAGACAAGAATTCACATATAAAACAAAAAACAATCGATGAAAAATTTTATATTCATCTGGTGGTAAATGGTCACTATTGACATTTTGATTAAAAACAAAAACTTAATAAGTGGTTTAGGATAATTGTGTATGGTATATTACTGTGTTTAGTATATTAATGTAAATATTTAAATAAACCTACACATGAAAATTTATGAATTAACGGTAAATGTATTTATTATTAATTCTTATGAAATACGTGAATTTTAAAAGGATTAGATATCGGCTGTTGTAACTGAACAAGCGTTTTGTTTTCATTTTAGTTGTTTTTTTACATCAAAGGCTTTTTTTATGTCTGGAATTAATTCTTTTCAATTTCATTCATTTATACTGCTAAAACAAATATCATCCCTTTTGAATGCGAGCCATTGCCTTTGACTGAAACAAAGATTTATAGTCCTTTTATATCAATTTATGAATCCACCCTTTTCACTTTTTGATTCCTAGTAAAATTTTACTTTAAATCAAATAAAAGTAAATTTAAAATAAAATATCAATTTTATATAAAAATTATTTTATTATCAGTAATAATATATGATCCTCTTTTTTAATATAACGAGAAATATATTTTTAAGTAAGGTCATATTTGGTTTGGACCAAATATAAAAACTTAGAGGCAACACAGGAGTGTACTTCAGCCTTAGTATACTTTGATTTAGTTAATATTTAATTCGTCATGTAATACGTCGTACAACTTATTACGAGTATGACTTATACAGTGACAGTGACTTGAAGCTGGAGTAAAACATATTTTGAAATTAGTTGTTGTGTAAAAATGTATTGCGGATTGTTTTATTTTGTTAAAAAAAATGTTATGTCAACTGTGATTTTGTTCTCATCCTTTTGTGTTCTCCAAATGTTCTTGTATGGATGTTTCTATATATTTTATGTAAAATTACAAATGAATATTCATAACAATAAATCAATCAAATTTCTTTATTTTTATATTTTACCACAAAATGTGAAGGTGTCATAATATTTATATCTCCTGATTTATACGTTAGCGAATGAACCATAAATATATTGTATTTCCTCCGAGAAATTATGAATTTTTAACAGTGAAATGTATTGACCTTGTCATAATAATCACATCAAATTATTCAGAACATAATTGATCGGAGGACGGACTTTTTTATATAGTGAGAAATGTGAATAATATCTTCTTAAATAGATCAAAAGTAATTCAAAACTCTATTTTAGAAACACTTTCGATGTTAAGATAAACGAAGTAGTTAATTAATGACATTTTGATGTCAAAGGATCAATTCCTACAAATTATTTAAAATAAAAATTATTGTAGAAAAATTACCAGCTTTCTTAATATCTATATTGAGTTGTAATTGATGGTTGTCATTGAAATCGATTTAAAAAGTAATTACCGAGAAATGTCCTTGATTGTTTTTGTTCTCCAGGCTGTAATTTTTCAACATAAAAAGTTAATAATTATAGTGCGCGTCCACTTTTAGACACGGAGTTGATTGATGTTCACTAAAATATATCTATTATAATTATGGACCTAAACAAAAAAATAAAATAGTTTTAATAAAAAATATAGGTTATGTTCCTTATTTTGAAATAGTTGGCTGTCGGTACCGGTGGCAATTGGTAACAGGCCGACCTAATTTTCCGGTGTTGCCGTACAATTCCTTGCCATATTTGCAATAACGATGAAAAGCCTTTCTATACAATTCTATGTGAACAATTTGTGTAATTTAGTACTTTATATATGACGTCACTTAACAACAATTTAAATTTAAGACAAATATAAATATAATTATATAGAGCGATTATTGTTTCATGTTAAGAATGCATGGTCCTATATTCCATTTTTATTCAAAAGTAAAAAAGTTGAAGCTGGCCTGTTTGGTCATATTAAAATAATTTAGTTAGGAATAGGATTAAGTTTCTAGAGAACTAAAGATATTGACAAAGCAAAAATAAACTGATTTCTATTCAATGTAAAGATGTTTCTGTTATTTTATTTATACTTTTAATATTCAATCCATATACTTAATATTATACTTAAATTATAATCCAAATAGGAAATAAAGAATGAAAGTGATCGACACAACAGTATCTAAATCAGTACCTCCGGAATTTCACATTCCAGTTTCTTTCTATTTCCTGTTATCATGTTCATACAAAACGTTTGACAGACATAACAACGTACATGAAATGTTTATTTTTTGGAATATATTGTAAATATAATCATTGAGTAGTAAAAATACCTCAATCAAATATTCTTCACAAGTAAATTACGTTTCTTAGTCAAATAAATTAAATGCTGAATTGCAATTAGCAAAATATGACAAACTAAAATTTCATGCTTGTTTCTCTTCTAATTACATTCTTTTTTCTGTTGCTGTTATAGCAATAGTTATTGATTATTTATTAAACAAAAAAGCTAGATAAAATTTAAGGAAAGCAATATAAAACATTATTTTAATTTGGTTGCTGATAAACATTCCGAAAAATTCAATGGCTTAAAATGCATTTCAGGTTTTAGTGACTTAAAATGTCTAGTAAAGTATATCCGTCTTTCATTTAATATAACAATGAGTGCTACTTTCAATACTGTTGCAAATAATATAATTACATCTAATTCAAACAGAAAAACGCTTTAATAATATGTAACGTCTGAATGTGATTTCGGCTAGTTGGCCTTTGTAAAGCCAGTAAGGGAGGTTATAAGAGAGTTAGTAGACGATTTTATCACGCGAAATATAAAAAAGCGATCCGTCACGTGATAACTCCTTTATATCAACTTAGAACATAGAAAGGCATACAATATTACATGTCTGTGCAAGAATACTGATATTAAATGTCAAGATGTAACATAAGATATGTAGATTCATAAATGATAAATCGTAGTGCGATACATGTACGCAAGGAACTCGTTTTATTGTTATTTCGATATTTAAAAGACTATTTTCATTACGTATGACAGTAACATCTACAGTTAAAAATGATTGTGAATTTTATCAATGATTTTTATTCAAGTTTGAAATAGAAAATAATAGATGGAAGACAATTACTTTAACAGTACTCGACATGAGCTTTCCATTCCTTTCTTGCTTACCGTAATATCTTTTCTGTGCTGCTCTCTCCTAGACCATACTGGTGCCGCCCAATCCCCACCCCTCAGACTCCAACGCCGTCACTGCCACCAACAATGACCTCGTATTTCAGTTGGAATTGCTCAAACATCGAACAGAGAAAACATGGAGTAGCTTAGGTCTTGTTTTCCCAATCATACTACGAGTAGTAAATGGTATCATGGTTTTTATGTTTCAATTTATATTCACATATTGTTTTTTATTTATAAATCAAATAATGAATTGGTCGATACTCGTGTTCTTTTTTGTTAAAAAAAAGTTGTATTTCTAAATACTTTATTATTATTTTTTTGCGTATATTATTTAAAATATTTTCACTCCGATTAAGTTCCGTTAAAAATTGTTTTTGATTTCACTTTTTACCGTTTGTATTATGTCACAGAAATATTCTAGTATTTATTTGCCTAGTATTTTATATTTGAACTGAATAATATACAGTAAATTAAGTATATAAATTCAGACCATCTAGACTCAATCCATTAAGTCTAAATTCTCAGCAAACAGAACCACTTATGGAAAACCAACTAATATTTGGCATCAACGTACCTGAAACTAACTTAGTAAATTTTGAACTCGTAGATAGTATTATTGTCTGCCAAAAAGGTAATCTGGGAATATTTATTAACCAACTTTCATTTATTTCTCCTAATAATAAAGTAATTTCTTGTACTAATAAAATAGTTCAGACTCCAAAGTACTTTAAAAACGGAGATAAACTGAAACTCGACACACGATATATTAAACTCTTCGCTGCTTTATAACTTTGATATTTGGTTTTACAACTTGCATATTTTTAGATTTAACATTCTCGCTTTAGAAACTTGGGACTTATACTATTTCATTCTTCCCTAGAAATATATTGTTGAATAACCATATAATCAAAGTAACATATGTATATTTTTGGCTAAAATTATTTAATAATTTGTTTCATTGATAAAACAAAATAATCTTTTATTTTACTTAATATTATTAACAACATATAACATAAAATCTTTTTCCCGTTTATAATAGGCCAACTCCCATTTTGTTTTAAGGAATCAATGTATCCTCATATATACAGGTTTGAGTTTTCCAGCTTTAAGCTTCTTAAAAATAAACAAAATATAAGATAAATTATCAAAACCGTTATCAATATTGTTAAAAGCTATTTCACCTTAATAAAATACTTACGACAGGCTTTTAAGGTAATCGAGTTTTGCTTGCGGCATTATGCTTTCCTCATGTGTCATAGCTAATAGCTAGTTTATCATTTTATAAATCGAGAGAAGGTGTGAACACAAATAACAATATGGTTAATCGAATTAATTATACATATGTATATATACATATAACTTCCACTTTAAATTCAGGATATATAAGAATCTTATAACACGAACAACCTTTTGATTAAGTTTTATATTATGTATAATTATATACGAGATAAAAAAATACTTTAAAATAACTAGGATTTCAAAAAAAAGAAAAGCAAAAACTTAAATCAATTGATAAGTTAAAATGCACTTAAATAATAACTTCTCACTTTTGCATACATGTTAACATATATGTATGTATATCCATGAATTGGCAAAACCATGTAATGTTTTTTTTTAGCTCTCCACAACCGGATAAGAATATCAAGACAAACAAAACTAATTTTTTTCTTTGTCCATATTATTTCTCGATTAATGTAAGTAATGCAACCATAATAATTGAATCTCTTACAAGTTCGTCGTTACACAACAAAAGCACTAGACCAACTTTAGTACACACTTAAACATAGTTGTATAGTAAGTGGATATAGTAAGATGTCTGCTTTTATTGATATTTGTTTCCATTACGCTATTTCCAGTGGGATTAACATAGCAACGCCATTTACTTTTATTACGTGCCGGCTTGAACGATCTTATTTTGTGTATAATAAGAAGTAATAAGGACTTAAGTTCGTTTACGCATTTTCCGGAAAAGCCAAAGTTCTGTGCTTTTTACGTTCCCCCGAAAATAATTCCTTTGTTGGAATTTCATTTTCGGCACGTATTAAAGTGCTATTACCCTATATAGAATATTACTATTCGTGCTAACTCCGTTTTATGCGGTCGTGTCTTCCCTTTTTTTTAAGCGAAAAGATTATATTAAATGCATGTTTATAATATAAAGAATACTTTGCTACACATTTTCATAAAATAATGTTGTTTTAGTAAAATTATTTCTTAAAATATTCACATAGTTCTGTATATTTTACAATATAAAAGTATTAATATTGTGTACAATGTTATATCTATGAATGTCCTACAAATAATGTCGCAATATTTGAAATTTCATTAAATCCCTTCAATTTGTAGAAATATTCGAGAAGGCTGCTGCGTACAATGCTTTCGCAAATACTTTGAATTTTGCCTCTTTGTATCGTCTCGCAGCTCGGCTCTGATAAGGGAAATTCAATTTCATAATTTTCAATCAAGTATCGGAAAGGTTTTTCTTTAAGTTTAAAAAAAATCAGTTGAAAGAGATTTGAACGTATTTCTCTCAAATTGATTATATTCAATTCACTGAATTCTTAATAATTATAAAAAGTATTAAAAAAGTCTTTAGCTTAAAATTAAATCATTGATTGGCGATATTTTATAAATGGTTGAAAGTTTTGGACCAAACTTGATAAAATTTTAAGAGTATTTTGTGATGTTTTATTTGGAATAGAATTAGTGTCTTCAAATGTAAAGATTTATTTTAAATTGTAGAGTGAAAAATATAAGTGTTCTCCATCCAGCAACTACTTTTCAAAACTGTCCCCTTTCTACTATTTCTACGAACTACGAAAACTGTTTCTGAGAATTAGTTTTTGTCACATACTACAAATTTAAGTTTAAAAACTTAACTTATTATAAATAATAATGTGATAATCGTAATTAGATGTCTAAGCGAAGAGACAAACTTAGTAATACATAACTAAAGCCAAAGAAAAGTGTTACAAACATTCTTTTCCGTCTCCACATAATTACTAAACCGTACTATACTATGTCGTTACACTTATGTTTGTAATGAAAATACAGATATACCTAAAAATAGTATGGCTTCATCTTTAGATTTTGTCAAAAACTTCGAACTAATATGTTAATGGAGTCAAAGACAAATAAAAACCTATAAAGCATATTTAAACAGTATTCCCCGATACCCATTTTGCACACCTATTTAATGACCAAAATGTTTTAAATTATCTTTAAATACGGCATATACTATAGCATATTCTATTTTTGTTGTATAGAAATCGTGTTGATTCTTATCAAACGTGAGGACAAAGAAACAATTAGATTAGACTAAAATGAAATACGTCGGTTATTCATAGCTTTGGTTTAATTTCCAAATGTGCGTTCTAACTTTAGTCTCAAAGTAATTCTGATACGTTTTCAATATACGATAAAATTTTTACTCGCTTAATGATTTATTATAAAAAGTAATAACTTTGATGAAATTAACTACATTTCTTTTTAATACTATTTGTAAAAAATACAGTATCTCTTCATATATGTAACTTAAACCTTTTAAGGCAACTTATTTCCTAAATCTGTTAAACATTTTGTTTACAATGGGTTTATTTGTTTTAATATTTGATAAAATATATTATGTACAATGTTACGATTAATAATTTATAAGTAACAGTCTGCCTAATAATCACTTGTAACGTTACTTATTTCAATGCTATCTGAAGTTAAAAATAACACGATTTACGTAACAACGCTATAATTTTATGGGCTTTTTACACGAAATTTAAGTTGTTAAGTCGTAATAAAGCATTCAACATTCAAAAGTAACTTTGCTTGTGATAACATATTATTTTATATTTAAATAAACACTATTTCACCACGTTATGTCTTTATTATGTAACTTTTTTTACTACTGTATTATTGGGCAGTCAGTTCAAATTCTTATTTGAATTGTTATTTTCGCCAAACATATGAAATATATTTTTTAATAATGTTTATCGATATAGCTATAAATGAAAGTCAAAAGAAAAGTGTCAAGGTTCTTTTTAAGACCGCTATAACATATTGTGTCAATTCGGTTTCGTAGCTTCGAATTACTTTAGAAAAATACTATCTAAAGTGAAATAAAACTTCTATTTTACTGTTAGTGGTTATTGTGATTTTACAATATAAGAAACCACTTTTTCTTTCAATAAAAGAAATAGCTGGTAAACGAGAGTTTTACATACTAATATTTATTTTATAAGAATAAGCTGATTTATTTATATAAAATATTGCATTCAATTTTATTTTGTATAATTTATATGATTTTTTTACAAACACACTGAGTGTTTGAAGAATTTCCGTCATTAATACACTGCTGTAACAGAATAAATCATCAAAATAAAACATTAGAGTGGGGTCAATTAATTACTTACAGATGCCATCACGATTCCCATGAGGTCGAAAATACTCGGAGTATTTCAGGAGTGAAACAAAAAGTGAACGCAATCTACGTGACTGCGTGTATTGCGTCCCAACTAAAAATATGGCCACAGGAGTAATGTCGCTCAAAATAATGGCCATTTTTATATTTATAATATAATAGAATTTATAACCAAAGAAAATAAACACACAAATCTTAGGACTGGAAATAAAACGACAGATTTTTTATCGAGATATAATATAAACGAACATGTTAACAGTCTTTTAGCACGGAACTTTTGCTACAATATTGATCTTTGTCACATATTTATGTTTAAACAACGCCCGTTGCTAAATGTTTTCGAATTTAAATAAAAATAATCACACGGTTTAATTGTAAAGTCAATATACATTGAAAAGTATCTCTCTTTTAAGAAAAATAATCCGTTTCTACTAAATTTCCTATTCGGTTTGTTGTGATTTTTAAACAATCCGTTATTTTTCTCTGTACTTGGGATTTTATGTACATAAAGAAAATCTTTATATTCATTTAACCTAACATTTCACCAACCACATTTTGCATCAGTTGCTAGCTTCTAACAGTTGATAATTTTTGTTTTAAACAAAAAGTTATAGGATTAGGATCGGTTCTTTGAATTCCATTTCTGCATAGTAATAAAAACAAACTTTAAAGACGTACAAAGTGGTAAAATTCATGAAATATTGATATTTGTTGCTAAATATCGCATTCATTTTTAATTCTTACTGCACAGCCGATTCATTAACGTTTTAAAAGTTCACTCTATAACCTTTTTGTACCGATACTGAATTTCTGTATCATACTCCAGCGCACTGAATCCATTCAAATTATTTTAAGTGCACCTATGCTCTCACATTATTATGTTCTGTACTTGACCTATATATGTATTTTGCGCAACTATACAAGAGCCATTACTGTGATTATGTTTCCATACTTACTATTCTCGGCTTTGAAATCGCATTATAGACGTTATGTTGAAGCAACGATTGTCAGTGTTGCGAACCGGAAAGTCAATTACGTCATTACAAGATAATCCCTTAATGTGCTTTATATGATTGTCCTACTGATTAATGCCATCCAATCGATTAATGATAACCCATCCAAATATATCACAGTTTAATTAAGCAAATGTATATTTATTATATTTTCTGCAAGACATTATGTATGACGTGAATTTGAAGTTTAAGCTGCCTATGTGGTTGGGATTTGAAATGTGTGTTGTTTTCTGAAAATTGTAAGTTATCGAGACGGCATGTTGTCCTCGCTTTCGACAGACAGTAAAAGAACTTGTTTACATGTAGATGCCCTTATTTTTACAATTCGATTTGATCTTACGTTATATATATATCTTCTATATATATAAAAATGGATTGCTGTTCCTTAGTCTCGCTAAAACTCGAGAACGGCTGAACCGATTTGGCTAATTTTAGTCTTGAAATAGTCCTGGAAGTCCAGAAAAGGTTTAAAAGGTGAGAAAAATTGGAATAATTGCCGGGAAAACCCTAGAAACAGCCCTTTTCTATTTCCCATACAAACGTTTTTTTTGACATTAGATTTGACAACTATAAACTAATATGTCAATCATTCTGTTTGATTGAAACAGGAAAAACCTGATTATTTATGGCCTCTAAGACGGAATAGAGTTTGCCTGGTCAGCTTCTTCTTCTACCTGGCAATTTCCCAGCAATAGCCAGGGTCTGCCTTACATGTTTGCGAATAGTTTTGGCTATTTGTTTTTACGACCGGCCGCCTGCCTGACATCAACCCTCTTTGGGAATGCATTAATCAGTGATGTCTAAATACTCTTAGAAAGTACATATGACTCGGAAAAATCACATTGGTACTTGCCCGGGCCAGGATCGAACCCGCGCCCTCGGCAACGAGAGGCAGGCCCTTTAACCACTAGGCCACCACTGCCTGGTCAGCTATACCTACATATATTACTCTTGACCAAACTAACGCGGACGAAGTCGCGGGCAAAAACTAGTATATATATATATATATACATATTATATCGATTTAACAGTTATAATTTCTGAATGGCTTTTAATTACAAAAATATATAAAATCTGAACTTGACCCTTTTTAGCAATGATATGTTTACCTCTGAAGATAAAAACTAGATGATTTTTTCACCTTTTTAATTCCTTTTTTCTATTTGACCAATCTTGTTTTTGGTAATTTCTTATTCATTTATAAATTACATAGCCAATTTTATAAAACCAAGTAAGTATTAGAAGTATTAGTAGCATAAGTAGTATTAGACGTAAAACACCACACTTTTCATAAAAATATCTTCTCACTTTATAACCTCTTCCGGTTTAAAATTTTATATAAAAAATCAATGTATTGGTAAAACGTTTTTTCTTTTTTGTAAAATATTATAACTAGGCTCATTAATAGTTAGCGACTATATCTATTCATGTGTAGTATACATTATAAAGTAAATCAGTCTTATTTACTGACGAAATTTCTTATTTATTGAGAAATTTTAAATAGTAAAAATTTAAAATTATAAAAATAAAATGTAACTTTCGGCTGATATTTATCGAGATTGGTCTGGAATTGACAAAAAAAATACTCTGTGCGACATAAATGTCAGATATATAGAGAACAAACAAATAAATGGAACAGTATATTAAAAAATGTATTAAAACTTCAGTCAGCTTTTATACATTGAAAGAATACTTGAATTCAAATATAAATTCGCGACAGTATACTTATCTCGTCATGTCTTAACTCATAAGCCTTTGCGAAATTTGGAATGGGATGTTCCATTTACTTTATATAAATGCTTTATGAGAACGTAATACGTCCATTTTGTAAATAAAGGTAAACCGAGTATTTACCGTGACAGTCAATGTCAATAGACTGTTCGCTTTGTACCGACTCCAAGAACAAACAAAGGTAATCCCCCACCGTCATGAGAGTTACTCTAAGGACATTGAGTCAATGCTAAGGGGTTGGGGTGATTGTGACGTAATATAAATTACATTACTCTCTTACTAATTCTGAATTAGAACAGTTACAACGATATATCAAGATATGCCTAGTCCCTTGTTTGTCTTCTCACTTTATCATCATCAAATATTTTACTTCAAAAGTATTAAAAGATAAAAACAGTTTTACCAGAATATGCTTACTAATTAAAAAAATATCACAATGACGTCAAATTATAAATATATATAATATCAGTTACGAGAGATGCTTAAATGTTCGTAGATTATATTTGATTTCCGAAAATTCTGGAACCTGAATCATTAAAATATTCATTTCTATTCATTATAATTGGATTAGCAGTCTTTGAGAGTAACGGAAACGAGAAAAAGTCGGAATGATGACAGAATGCTGCTCTAACTGAACAGTTTGACTGTCGTCTATCAATCTTAATCCATGTTCAATATTAAATAAAATAGAATGGCTTCTAGAAGCAAATTCATTAAATATAATTTTAGATGTTATAAATTTATACCATCAGATATATTTGTCGAATTCCATGTACAGTAAAGAAAACAATTCCGAAATTGTAGTGATTTGACTCGCATGCCGGGTTTCTTAGATAACATTAAAAAAACGCCAAACTGATTTGTTTAATATATAAAATACTGGAAGCTCAGATATACAAGAGGCGACTCCATCATAATATTATTTGCATTTCGGGACGTGATTCGAATTTAAAATGTTGGTTACAACTTCGTACAATGCGTTAAATTTTGTGTATTTACCTTTTCTTTGACACTCGGCTTTGTTGCGAAACAAAATTATACCTTATTAGCTTCTATTTAAATTACAACATGAACATATATTTATCTCGAAACAAATGTTTTTAATTATAAATAATACTTTGACACGGAATTCTACATTTCAATTACTTTGTAAATTAAAACCACCCAGAAACTATATTTATATATAGTTATAAATCGCACTACATTGCTTGTACTCTATGTCAAATTCCTTCACAACTGTTAAAATATTTTTATAGACACATATTATATGGTACATAAAGTATTATTAAACTCATAATAATTATATAATTCTTAAAAGAATACAAAGACGCACGACATCCAAGTTATCTTATATTTAAATGATTTAATATCGAACATTCTAAGGCATGGGCGTTTTCACTTAATCCTTAGCATATTACAAGCGGTCGTATTTGGCAGGCTTTTAATCACACTGACGTATCCCGGATTTTCTGACATTTTTGGCTCAGCGTATTATACATTTTAAAGAAAGCCCCCATTGTTGACTTAAATTATTTCATAACGTTATATCTTTTATCTATCGATGAATATTATGAGTAATACGTATCTTTTATTTTTTATGTATAAAAGGAAAAATAAAATTAATCACCAATATTATACTGTAGACCAGAATTAAAATGTCTTTTCCTGTTTTGGTGATATTATCATTAAGTTATGATGGCAGTAAACTTAATGTTACCAAAATAAATCCGTTTTGAATTAATAAAATCTTATATTAAAAGTCTACTAAAAGCTATTAGCATTAAAATCACGATATCTGCGATCAGATGTCCAAATCGGATATTGATAGTGGATGTTCCAAATGTACATTCGTTAATAATTAATGCTATTGGTTTTTCAAACGGACTGGCAAATGAGCCAACGTTTGCGAGGCGAGGATGGTAATGTCAGCCAGTCAGTAAATTTTAACAGATAAGCTCCCCTCTGACGTCTAGGCAGTACTTACTTGTTTCATTAGTTTGATTTAAATTCAACTTTACTTAATAAACTACGCACTGATTCATATTATAAATTAGTAGTGACACGTTTATTTTAGTGTCATTTATCTTATATCTTTCAATTTATAAAAAATATGTTTTCATATCTGTTTTTTTTTATTTATATTACATCGAAAACTATTGGTCTTATGAATATTTTCTTCATACTACATATTAACTTCATCATCAATAATGAATTGCTAGTTTATATATGTTTAATCACATTAAAATATTAGCTATAAAAACTACATAGTAAGCGAAAACTTGACACACATATTTTATTCCGAACGTGGACAATAAAAAGATTAAATAAATTCTCCAAATAGAAAATGCTGACGCTGCTTACTCATAACGTTAGATTGTATTTTTTGACCTGTTACTTTTGACAACACTTATATTTGAGCTATAGAAATGTTAACTGATATTTCAAAAATATTCGGTGTAGTTGAATCTTTCACAATGATCTTTTATAAAATAACCAAAAATAAAACATATTGAACAATAGAATTCTGTTAAATGGAAACTCCAAACAAAAGGTTATATCAGAACATTATTTTTGATTCGTTCTATTATATACAAATCATATTTATAGCAAAATTTTCAATAAAAAACCTATTATTATTGACTCAAAAGAGTACAGCCTTTATATATGCATATAGAGTAATTGTTATTTGAGTATTAATTTCTTCGCTGACATGGGAAATGGTTCAAATATATTATGAGCTAACGCAATATCTAAACACCTCATGATTAATTTATTGCTAACATTAATTTCCCTGGGATTTCGTTACCTGTATGTATCTCGCGTAAATGGCGCTGGAAATCTTACACGGCGTCATTTGTTCCACAGGGTCCCTATGGGCCGGGAGGGGACGCCGTAGTTACCTTCATAAATCTTTTCCTCGGGCTTCCCACAACTAACAAGCCAAGCAGGCGCTCTTGTCGAACCCTGTACCGGTAAATAACAGCGAAAACTTTCATAACTACCTCTCGAGATCTATATACGGTCTTAAAGCAGTCGAAGAAACAATTTTTAAATTAAATTTTCCGTTTCCTATTTAGAGAGAATTCTCTTCCTTTGTGTTTTCCTTTTGTTTGTTTAGAAAAAATCAGAGAGTAATGGGAAATAATTTTCATTTTGGTACGATTCATATTCCTTGTATGTCTGGTGGTTCTAAAAATGTTAATTTATGTTTTAGGAAATTCCCCTTTCCCATTCTTAAAATTTTTATATTACAAATAATTCTATACTTATCAATCAATAATTAATAATTATATAGAATAATCTTTATAGCTGGTCAGAACACAAAGCGGTAATAATAGTTGTAACATTGTTTGGTCATTTGATTCTCTAAGTTAATAATAGAGTAAGTCCGAACAAAAATTTTTGGAACAAAATAATCACGATTTTAGTAAATAAAAATTTACGGATATTTTTGAAACTATATTTATATTAGTGACATTTTCGACATCTATTACATAAAACAAATATGTCGGTCTAATTGTTATGTACATATTTTATTAAATTTTGTGTGTCTTTACCGAAATATATATTAAAAGTGTGAAGAATTCAACCGTGGGATATATTTTTCAGTAGATTTAGTTTCCACACTGGAAGAAACCTGAAATATATGATCGTACGTTTTAAAACAAGAAACACTTCCCCTTTAGTTTTACAAGAAAGGATAGTTAAAAACAATGGCTTTCTCGATTAGGGTTACAGGATGTTTATCGAAAGCTATTAGAAGGATAACAGAGTTCTATTATTGTCTTTTAACTCTAACCTAAATATAATGTGTATACCTACATCTAATCTGTACAGAATATAAAGAATAGTCATTGTCATTATTTTTATTTCAATTGTTCTTTGATCATGTAAGCTATTGTTACGACTAGTGTCTTGCTTAAATGACCAATGAGATGAAGTTTTCCCTGTAATTTATAATATTGTGGAAAAATGCTATTTTTAGATAAGTTGCGGCAAATTTTGACAGATATTAACGAATTCTTACTGAGTGGTGATCAATCAAAGTTGGGAAGTTTTTGCATTAAGGTTCCAATATTTAAAAATAAAAGTTGGAAACCATGTGCTTTTAGAAAGACTCTTATCTTACAATAAATAATACATCGGCATAATGATAAATAAGGATTAAAATAGTATAATATTACAGATATTTAACTGTTCTGTTTATTGAGACACGATTTGTTTTTTAATTTATAAATTTCTGATGATTAATAAATATTAAACAGATTTTTAAATAAACTCTTTAAACGGCATTATTTGTATTTCATCTAAATAAACATAAATTTCGTCCTAATCTTATACTTAATTTGAATAAAATCTACAATTCATCATTATTTCTTTAGTTTTTAAAGGTTTTCGATAGATTATTCAGTAGAACTTGAAACATTGATAGTCAAGGGTTATTGAGGTTAGTGGGGTTACAGGCAATACTGATAGAGCTATTATTCATTTATTCAAATACCGGATCTCGTCTAAGATCTCTTGTAGACAGTTCCTTTTAATAAGACCATTAGGTAGATTGCTTTTTCATTTTCGTCTTTATTTTGAAAACAAAATAATAATAATAATAACGTATCTTTAAATAAATGTCTCTATTTTTGTTCGAATGAGAGAAGGTGAATAAAATAAGAAATTTTCTTTTGCAGTGTCGATGGAGGAGCATATGTGCGCTCAGTACTGGAGGTTTTGTTCTTCTATACTGGCGCCTGAGATTAGCGGGTGCGCCTTCCGCGTTCGCAGCAGCTGACAACCCAGCATCCCGTGATCCATCTATATTAACACGATTTTATACTTTTTCATATCTACCAGTATTCAACTTCTTACTCCTAATATATCCTTTTCAACTCAGTTTTGATTGGTCCATGGATTCTATTCCAAGAATAACAACACTCTTTGATATAAGAAACATCTACTCGCTCATTTTCTATGCGGTAATATCAAAAGTGACTTGGATAGCGTTATCCAATGAAATGAAAAAACAACAGGAAAGAAAAGAAAAATATTTTAAGAAGCAAAACAATAGAATAAAACATAAATGGAATTACAACTCTAAACAATACAACAGAAGACAAGACTGCGAAAGAAAAACTATTATACCCCATAAAGAAAATGCATCTTTTAAAAGAACGATTTGTCCATGTAATGGATGTAAGCATACACTTACAGAGGAACATACGAATGTATGTAGAGTTATTAACAATAATAATACGGTAATGCATCAATCTACTTGCGTTTGTCCAACAACCGTGGGTAGATCTAAGAAAGATAATTCTCAAAAGAACGTGTACCGTAGTCCTCAAGTCGCAATGCTATTATTCACAGCGTTTATGAGCCTACCATTCGTGCCAGCTAGTAATATTCTCTTTTACGTCGGTTTTGTTGTTGCGGAACGAGTTCTGTATATACCCAGTGTTGGTTTTTGCTTCTTACTTGGATTAGGGGCAGGCACATTGACGAGAAATTGGCGCCGATATGAAATGCGCAGTCGTATGTTTATGTCGGCTCTATTGATAACGTTACTAGCAATGAGTAGTGCGACCATGCGCAGAAATCTAGATTGGCGTGACGAGGAAAGTCTATTCAGGAGTGCCATACACATCAATCCACCAAAAGGTAAGCAAACTGTTTTTACTTTTTATTGGATCACTTTAAATGTTAATTTGGATAAATGCATTAATAAAATTGTATATTTATACACTTCAAATCGCACAAACAATTTTATTTTTTACTATGTAAAAATATTACTCCTAAAAGAGTTATATATACTGAATGTGGGTTTAAATAGAATAGTCAGGCTTTGCTCCTATCTTGAACCTTAGGACTTTATTGTAGTAATTCCTTCGTATATTCACAAGCTGTCATGTCATATAAATAATTCACAACTGTTTAGCGTCACCAGTGATTTGCAAGTTCATTTCAAATTTCCGAGTTCAGTGTTGCGAGCAAGCATTGCGTCTCCACCCCTAAACTTTGTTTGAGTTACTTTCTCGTCACTCAAAACTAAGACACAATTAATTTGTTTGAGAGACAGCTACAAAGTACCTGTCTACGGTGCGTTAGTTCTACAAAGTTGCAAAAGAGGCTGTCACGGGCTACCTACTGAGTAGGATCACTTGAGAGCTTTTAATGTATTCTGCCTCTTCTCGTAGTCGGACTCTTGACCCCGCTACGACGCTATGAAACATGCATATTTACTGTCCCAAAGGATCACCGGTTTTCTGTTTATATCAAAATACGTAAGAAAGAACTTTCAAACTCTGTTTCTAATTCCAACTCTTTCAATTCGTAAAATGTTTCCCTTAGATCGTGTATTGAATTACCTGTGTATTGAAATTGCTTCATATGAAAATTGGATGAGGCCCCATCCGGTAGAATATACAATTTTGATTAACCCTTTCGCCTTCTTTTACGTTGTTTTTCCAGTTTCGTTGTCGTAAGGTTACATAAAATCTTGATTAAAATGACTTGCTATTGTTTTGTTCATGGTTTTTTGTTATTTTATTCATAAAGTAATATACTTTTATAAATACGTGTTATCAAAGATCACATATGTGTATTGTTTTTTTGTAGTATTAGAAAGACATAAATAATAACTTCAAATAGATAAATTAATTAGCAAAACAAAGCTTAATACAACGTGCTTATAACAGGAGAAAATTATTAAGAGCTTTTTTATTACCTTGAATAACGGCAACGCCTAAATAAAATAAGGTTATTAATTAAAATGTAATCAATAAATTTTCTTTTATTCTTTTAAATAAATTAATTATAATATGATATACTTTTTAAGTATGATATCATTTACTTACTAACTTTATTTCTTCACAAATTTTGCATGTATCAACAAGTGAACATGTTCGTGTACTAAATCTGTTGATAAAGCTATATTTCACAAACGACAAATAAGAGAGATAACGAAATATGCTCTAGTCAGAAAAACAATATTTCAAGTAAATTATGACACTTTATCGAAGGGTTCGATGTTAAACTATCTAACTCCATTCCGATTGTGAGATAAAATAAAGCTAAGTAAATCGCCTCATGAAACTTCTATTCTGATTGTATTTTTCTTGTTCGAGTTTCATAAATATATTTTTTGTATTATTTCTTAGTCTTGTTATTTTATCCTCTCAGTCAATTCATCATCTCTTGAAATAATCCGATTAAGTTTTATTTTAGACTTTTATTTTTTAACTCTCTTATTTCTCGTATTATTTTGTACATTACTCACTTAACGTGAGTCTGTTTTTTTCTTATATTTGTTTATGAAGAAAATAATAAGCTTACCAGTTTAATGATTTTATTTAATTTCATATCATTTTAGTATTTAATTAAAACATAAAAATAATTTCACTGAAATTTTTAATAAAAAGCCAAACTGTACAAATATTAATAAATACCATACAGTCCAATAATATTTCAAATAATTATAGTTACATAAAGATGTAACTAAAGGATACAACTTTTCAATTTTATTTTCATATACTTTCTACTTTAAACAGATGAAATCTTTCTATGGAATTTAACAGATAAAACCTTTTTATAGAAACTCTTTTCTTTCCGATTTAACAACGGATTTCAAATATTGACTTCAAAATTGTCTTACTGCTTTATTCGTAGAATCTTTGCGAGCTGCAGAAGATTAATGTCTTTGAAACTTACGTTACATTAATATTTGCTCCATTTCAAATACACATTATAGAAAAAAGTACTAAGAGTAAATGTTTTATTATAAAACAAGAATTATATCCTGTCTTGAAGAGTTTTTGTCAAGATATTGTTTTAAGACTATTCATTTAGTTAAATAAATTTAGTCGTGATAAAGATAAATTTCAAACAGATGTAACGTGAAAATACTGCTCAAAATATTATTAGATTCTCCTTATATGAGATGCTAAAAGCCACTCCAATGTATTTTAGCTTCGAGTTGCGGTATCCATTTACCATTTTCTTTGACGTCGGTGGAAATTGGATTATTTTGATATTATTGGGTACACCGCAACTACGACATTATGTTTCATACTTTATTTATTTAGAAGGAATACCTTCTACAATCACTTAGCTTCTTTCATAATAGCTAAATTATTTATCATGATTTATAAAGTTATGATAAGATAATTTTTATAAATTACAGAGGTACACATAATTTTATACCTTTGAAATGATATCATATATCAATGTGAATTTATTAAGGAAGCCGATAATTATTTGGCAAAGAATATGTGGTTTTAAGTGGCAACACTTCGGATTCAATTTTATGACAATTCAATTAACATTCAAATAAAATTAACACACTCCATTAAGCGCTCAAAACTCTTTTGTTGCTTAAATAACTCGGCAGAAAATTCTTTTACCTTCGCTGAGGGCTGACTCAATCCAATTTGTCTCGGCGTGTATTCGAAACAAGGCAATCACTGGCGGTCCCCTATTACGATTCGCTCGGAAAGACCTGGCGATCTAATCAGTTAAGCTTAAAGCTTCATCGAATACACCTTTTGCAGTGATAACTGTTCTATCGAACTAGATGTAGATTAGTGTCAGAGTAGATTTGTAATTGAAATCCTGAGTCTCAATTTGTTGAACACAGTTTGCTATGGTAAACTCTATTGAGAGATAGGTAGAACGTGGAATTTTGATTCATACACATGCATACAGCCACATGTGAAGTCCGCTAAGGATTTAACTATTAGTTTAGTTATTACAGAGAAGTTAGACGTCGTCGTTACATTATCGACTATATCTTACACTGTCCAGAAATTCTCATTAATATTAATCTCTTGAAAGACCGTTATTGGTTTTTAAGCTCATTCCCAAAACATTTTCAGAATCTCATTAATATGATTATATACATTCATATATAGAAATACCTTAAATGCCACATAATAAAATTAATAATTTCGATTAAATAGGTCGGTACCACAAATGATAAATTATAATATTAATCTGCGGTGTTAAAATTCAACCACATAGAAAATATTAATTATTTGCTTCACTGAAATGAAAGGATTATATTTTACTCTCATGTTTGATATACATTTCTACTGGAATTCTCTTCTCTATTGTATTTCTGGCTTATCGTATCCGTTCTATTTCTTGTAAGAGAAAATTATTGGGAAAATATTACATATGTCACATTCCCTATTGATTTTTTAAATGAAGAAATTAAAATTACTACGTCGACACATCCCTATATTAGCCAGCAATTAATATCGATTGGATTATAAAACACTTTTACTTTTTAATACTTACAAACGATTTTCAGAAAGTGTAACTTTATAGGTTTTGTAACTAATATTTCAAATAATGTGTTGCCCTCAATGACATCAATTCAGTATTAATGAATTATTGATCATTTTATTTAATTAATGCAAATAATTTTTTCACTAAAATTTAATAATAAAAAATTGTTCAGCTTTGTATTTTGTTGACATAACTATAATTCTTTTTACTTTTATAAATTTCACGTACATATTTCGTAGTGCAATATTTCTAAGAACAGTTTTTTTTATGGAAAACAAAAATATGTCTTTTGAATGCATGAATGAATTGTAATTAAAGCTGTGAACAAAATCCCAGTTTGTTATTTCGCAAAGCCTTGGGCAGTCAATGTTCCCTAACTTTGTGTTTGAGTATAGTAAAAAATATGAAATGTTTTTGATACTTTTAAAAAGTGTGTTTAAGCTTTGTGCGTTTATAATTGTAGATGTATTTTTTCTTTTGATATTACCGACAAAGCATTTTTACGGTTTAACTCTTTACCAGTAAGAATAATTTGAATAATATTTATTTTAAAAATTGTTACCTACTCATATTTTAATAATTAATACTAAGTAGCTATTACTTCAAGCTTATATACTTCAAAGTAATAATAAAATATTTAGATAGCTTTTCTGTTACCATTTTGAACATGAAAAATAATACACTTTTGTAATAATATAATTCATATCTTTATTATAACGAAGTAGTTAGTTCAAATAAAACCTAAACTTTGATTGTTGCTGCGGAAGAGGCACACCTTACGGATAATGGTGGAAAACTCTCAATTTTTCTCCGTGAAACGAGCCAAAAGAGGTTAACTTGCATCGTAAAAGATTAACAATGAAAGCGTGGACGGGCTTAGAAAACTGAACCCTTCTTTGATATGATGGAGTAGCTGGAATGAATAATATAAAATATATACTAGTAAAAATATGAGCATTTCTGCAAAGGTGGTTCTCAAGTTTCTTGATAAATTGAAAATATTCTACGTATATACTTTACTTAATAAGAAAAATATTGCATACGTAAATCATTGAACATAGCAGAAAGAGAAAACTTATGAGTGCACATTGCAAGTCAAAGTTCTATCAATCATTTTGCGGTAGATCGAGGTCATAAGTTAGTCAATGCTAGGTCCGATTAAGGTGAATCTAGTTCACGCCAATAGCGCCTCTATACATGTCACGTCCCATTGAAACATAAAGGCTATTGACGTACTCGCGCTTGGTCGAACAACTGTACCTAACTATAGACAATTTAATATACATTGACTAGCGCTATATAATTAGTTTCATGCGTAAAATTTTTTACAAGAAGTTATTTTTTTTTGTGGAAAAATGTTTTTTTTTACCAAACAGAACAATTGTATTAAATATATTTCAAGAAATTACGAAATTAATGCTATGTAGAACAAACAAAAACAAATATTGAGAGTGGGGCGTTCTCTGTTCTTAATGTAAATAAAAAATGTCGTAATACACAAATAAAGCGATGGTGTTAACGTAAAGAGTAAATTGTGGAATTTTAAATTTGGCCGAAAATATATTCTGATAAAGTAATTTAATTGTTAGAGTATCTAAGGTACTCTAAGCAAATAAATATATCAAATCTCTCGTGTTAATTATATACCGATAATAATTAATGTCAAATTACTCAGGTACTCTATTAAGCAATCTATTGACATATTGTTTATTGAGCCAACCTCTGACGGTTCATATAATATACCTTAAAGTTCAAGTGTTGAATTTTCAGGATACACCTATATACTTTTAAGTGTCTAAAGATAAATTTATTTTAAATTTATATCATCAATACACCAGAGCTTACACAAATAACGAGATTAACGTGCTCGTAAGTGCAGATTTTAATTAAGGCCGCATTATTATCAGCTGTCTGCCTCATCTTCACGTGCTATATTCCATATAAATGAAATTGAATTATTGTAAATTTTGGATATTTTTTCTTATGTTTATTTTCATTATTCTTATCCTTGGTTTCTACCTGTGACTTGTTTCGCATAGACTTTAGGTGTAAGGCGTAGAGAGAAGTGTATAAAGTTTGTTAACACTGTAGATATGTTTACCAACTGACATCAACGTCTGTATTCTGTGTTACATAACTTTATACACAATATAACTGCAATACATACCTACATAGAATTCTTAGAGTAATGTGTAAGCTACATTACTGTAAAGTTTAATTAAAATATGTTAAGAAGTTTTTGTTGGATAAAGCAACGAACATCCATACATATATGGATATATTAACACAAACAAATGTTTAGTACTTATAATATTATTATGTTTTTAAACTTCTATATTTTTTTTCTAAAAGGATAACTATTAGGAAGATAAAGCTGGATATTAGGAAGGTAACGAAATTATTATTTTTTCATTTTTGTTTGTTTTGTTGGTTTGTATAGTTCCATCATAATCTTTACAGTAATTTTAGTGAGGAACTTTTATTCCACCTTACATAATATCGTCTGTGGTACTTTTAGTGCTACATAAAAATCCGATGCAAATGAAATGAACAGACGTAATATTTTTAAAGGAAAACTCACATTAATATTGAATAGCTCAGTGAATGTTTATTGGTTCACTTCCATTTGATATCTAATACAGATTATCTCGAGCTTCCTACACCGGACGTGGTGTTATGTATTTCCATCGGCTTTTATACTAACAGCCAGCATATTGTTTTCTGTCGTTAAGTGTTGTTTACTTGAATGTACATTTACAATATAGTATTAATGTATTTTGTTAGTAAGAATGACCATGACATATCTGACTTGGATTTAACACATCAATATTATGTAGGCGTTAATACTTAAACATTTTGCTTCGTCGCCCAACCATTAAAATTCCCATCATCCCTTTAATATTAACCTGAAGTCAACTCATATTGAAGTTGATTAACGGAGTGTGTATTCCGGTCGACCACCTAATCGCTCCCATGACGTTTCCATTTCGTGCCCAAGGGAGAAATATACGTTTTCTAAAAATTTTACATCATCACTTTTACTTTTTACAAAAAGAAAAAGAAATCTTCGTTTTTTCTACAACTCTCAAACGTGTTGATAGTATAAATTACATTTAGAAAATTATTAATACTTACAATATACTTACCTACTCATACGTAAGATGTTCTTAATTATAGAAACATTATAACTCTATGTTCTTAATTATAGAAACATTATAAATCATAATTCAATATGAAAATGATAGATATATGAATATCTATCATTTTCATATTGAATTATGATTGTCACAACAGTAGTCACAATTTAGTAATTATGACATAATTACATACCCCTTATGTATGATGAAGTAAAAAGGTAAACAAGAAATAAGAATAGCACAATTTAATTAACATTAAATAATATAAAATATTTTATATCCAAGTAAAATGTGTTATAATATGGGGTCAATAAATTATTTGTTTTTTACAGCATATGGAAACTTGGGCAGCGTATTGATCACACAAGGCAGGCTGGCAGAAGCTGAAGTTGCATTTGAGAAAGCACTTAATTACCGACCCAACATGGCGGACGTTCATTATAATCTGTAAGTATAGAATATTGATAAACAAAATGTTATTACGTGAAAATAGGAGAAATCCGACGTGTGCTTTTCGTTCATATTTATATTCATCGCATAAATTTCGATTTCACGCTACGTATGCTCGAGTTATGGGCATAGCGGGCTATGAAAATTGGCGGAAAACGCGTCCCATTACCAAAACAATAAAAATTATGTCTTTGATATTACGGATACGGAAACATGCTTTGACATAAATTATTTTCTCATCATAAATAGGAAATTCAAAATTCTTAATCATTGTCTTTTTAAATAGTTTTTCATTAATATTAAATTTAACATATAAATAGGTTGAAAATTAAATGAAAATTTAAGTAAAGCAAGAATATATTACGTTATTTTTATATAGAAATGGGAAACACAGACCCTTTAGACGTCCTCGAGGGGACAAAAAGGCAAAAGGTCTAGTCTCTTTACAGGAAACGGAAAAGAAAAATATAAAAAATCAAATTCAAATATCATTAAATGTCCAATGTTTATTCTAATTTTGACAGTTATTGATTGGCAAGTTATTGTTATAAGACTTGTAACGTAGCCAAAAACACTGTAATATTTCTATAATACACTACCAGAGAAATGATATTCGGACACTATTAAATAAACCGGTGTGTGAACGTCATTCTGATCTATTGTTAAGATAATGTTATACGTTGCAGTAATGGCAAACCTAATGTTTTATATGCGACACGATCAATAGTCACGCGGTGGCTGTGTCATTAATTCACTAGGCTTCCAGTTCTTGAATTAATCGGGTGTACTCCTCCTAAGCATCGGGTTTCCGTACAGTTTCACAAATTAACGTCAAGCCATACGATCACACAATATAATTACTGGAAACGACAGCGCTTCAACTTTTCTCTACAACAATTTATCCCTTTCTCGTCCAACTTGCCTCATTTAAATAAAAAGAGAGAAATTATTTCAACTAAAATAACCACTTTTTAATTCCATTTTTTTAAATAAATGAATATAACGTTGAATTTTCTTCTCTGTTTTCATTATTTTACAGAATATAATCATTCTATTTTTATACTAAATTAGTTTTTGTCGGCTTATTACAAATATAAGTTTTATTTATAGACAGTCTTTCTTGTAATTTACATGAGGGAATTTTCAGGAAACGTGAAAGGTTAGATATTATGAAGTCTTGGATGTGGGATGTGAAATTTTCTTATATATGCGAAGTGTTTGGAGGATTAGTAGCCATAGAAAAATGGACGTTAGGTGTTTGCTATGTGTTGTGCCTTATTGAATAACATTTTATATTATGTTTCATGACTTATAATTTACTTTTTTCCATTAAATCACCTTTTTTTTGACAAAAATTTCATTTAATTGTTGTAATGATTATTTAGTTACTTTTATGATAAGTGGAAATCGGATTTAGAATAAACTTAACCAAATACAGTTTTATGGATAGGAAAATATTTCATACATAATGTAACCATAGTTTCTTTAAGTAAATTTACATTTTTAATGTATTGATACAATATATTGTATAACAATCAATATTTTCTGATATTGTTTTCAATACCACTCATAAATAATAACCGTTGTTTAATTTTGATGTGAACAGTTATTTCCGATATCCATTTGCCTTTAATATTTATAATAGCAGCGTTGTAGTAAAATGACAGTTTCCATAATATCCAACGATATGCAACATAAAGATTTATTTATGAACTATAATATTATTCTCTGTTACAAAGGATATCATATAAAGTATAATGCTAAAAGCAACTACGAGTATATCTGACGTCAGTCAGCTAATTAAATTTGTACTGCATTATATTTTAAGTATACCCTTAACTTATACTCTATACTGTAACAAAAATAATGAATATGTTTATTATATTTATAGCAAGTAAAATTTATGTCATTTTTATGGTAAAATCATCCACTTTAAGTGTAATGTTGTATGTAAGTAGCTTTTAGTCCGTTTCATTGCTCTACAGACTTTCCACGTCGCGTTATTCAAATAATGACTTTACAGCTATTATAATAGTACTCGCATCATATCGTTTTATGTGTCCATCAAGTAGTAAAAAATACAACCTTACAGCCTTACAAAATATAGTGTTGTGTATTTACTAGATCGTATCATTTTAATTTTATGAAACTCACTAGTTCCTTTTACAGTTGAACAAACTAAATTAAAAAACTGTAAATAAAATATTGAATTTATCTTATTTAAACTGAATATAACAAATATTTTCTTATACTTTCTATCTGTGTGTCTTAAAAGACTTGACCAAATAGTTATTAGAAAACAGAATTACTACTGTACTTAAATAAATACCACGATATGTTGTTCTTTTATTATTTTTTATGTAATCCCTACATAACTCTAAACAATAAAAAACGATATAATCTAAACTGTAAGGATTCCTAAGGATAATAAATATCGATACATAAAAAGAATTATCATAATATGATATTGTGATATATTAAAAACATTATTACAGCCATTTGTACATCAAAGATTAGTTAACCGTGATTTTATATAGCATATTTAAATTCATTATAATGGAATACATATACTTAGACATAATATAATCATATCTGGCATGTACAGTATGGAGATATCATCTACATCCACGACTAATTTGGGTACGGAATTAATTAATCCAAAAACCTCATTAGTAGTGACGTAGAATTATAATTAGTTTTCCATAGTAAATACAACCACAGTTAATTTACACTATTTCATAAAAAAGTTAGTGTTCATCAATATATTAACCAACTGACAGTCAAGTGGTCAACAGCATAAAGTAATTATTTTCCCTCCTATATTCGCAATTATTAAAAGCTCAAATATAATAAAATTATATTTTTGGTATTTAATTTCTCAGGATGTAATGATAACATAACAAATGTTATTCTTTTAATACTTATATTATAATTTACATAAAATTTTCCATTATTTGTTTAACATGTTTTTCATTGAAGGGATAAATATATAACTCGGAAATCAGTTACTTATTACCCACGCTGTATAAACTTTTGCGTCAGGGAAAAAAATATGAGACTCATATTGCGTTTTATGGAACCCTTTTTTGCTTTAAAAAAGTTATGAAGTATGTTTTTGGCAGCGGTAATTTGGCTGTGACTCGTTCCTCGGTTATTGTTACCTATGTACATGTTGGAACGATTTTATACTAATTATCATAATATAACCATTAATTACGTATGTAATGATTTACAATTATCTATTAAATATTTACACGAACTTTAAACGAGGTTTGATGAACTCCCTGTAATAAAAAATAATGTTTAGAGTGTGATTTATAAATTTGATATTATATACTTATGCAATAAACTTGTTTCAAGAATTTTAATATAAATTGTATAGTATGTTTTTAACAGGCAATTATTTACATTTACTTAAATGCAACATCTATAAATTATAAGAATCCCGAAAATTAAAGGGAATATAGTATTAGTTGAAGATTCCATACAAAGATTAGATTATTCCAATTTTGGCGGTAAGAAATCACTTGAGCACGTACATGTCTCTAGAGAATTTATGCACGGAAGGGTGAGGTCACGCTGCTAACAAGTATGGACGAAAATAGCATAATTTATAAGGATAAAATTTTGTAAACACATTGCAGACAGTAAGCTTTATTGAATTTAATATTCAAAGATGAGATAAACTTATTATGTCTTCAACTTAAGAGTTAATTAAAAATAGCCCATTTAAATTAATATTAAGTTACCAGACATATTTTTAATCCTGAAATTACTTTATTCATTATTATCAATGAATGCTTATGACATACCTGAGGTGCGATTTGAAACTATTTTATATTGCTAACAACGAGTATAAAACTTGGTACTCAATAGTTAAATTCCATTACTGGCTGTGCAAATCCAGATTCACTTGACACCGTTTCCATTACGAGAAAATGGAAGCAACGTACGCCGAATTGAGTACAGTCGCGTATATCTGTACATACACTGTACGGGTATGTAGGCGATGCGAGTGCAGTCGGGACGCTAGCGTGTCCCAGCGGCGATAAGGCGTAGATTAAACTCATGTTTGCTCACACACACATATTTAACATTCTCACCAGACGCGACAACACTTGCTAGGTATTTTGCATATCGCTTGTTTGCGAAACAATTTGGTTTGAACGTATTTGCAAGCTAGGTGGATATCGTTGCTTAAATGTTTAAAGATATTACTCTATTTTATTAATTTTCCCACCATCAGTTTTGATGCTACATTACTTTGATGTGGCTGAATTATTTTGTACAATTTCGGAACGGTCGCTTAACTGTGGTCTGTAAAATAGCCAGAATTTATAATAGACTATAGGAATACTTTGAGTTCATCTCACGTTATATAAAAATTTTTCATTAACATGTTAATTCTCAGAAACCTTGGATCTTTTGGGTTTAAGAAGTCTTTCATTAAAAGATTTAAAGACGTACTAAATTTTGTTTGTTGATGAGTAATAAAGATTTCATAGACTTTTGTGTTAACCTCCTAAAAAATTTATATATTCAGAGTACCTAAGAATCGAAGTTTCTCTACAGCTAATGTCTGTAAGAACCTTGAAGTCTCTATCTATATCTGGCTTAGGTAAGAAATTTACTGTAGTATTACCTATCAATGTTCAACAATGCTACCAACTCGATAAACTTTCGTAGTCTAAAATAGTTGGCGTTTGCAAAATTGCAGTCGAAAATAGCAGTAAACCGAATCGATTAGAAAAAGGAAAACTAGTTCGGTTTGCAAAATTTCTGTGAGAAAGGTTGTTCTGATATGACCTGATGGAAATTTAAGTTTTGATAGGAATAATGAAAAAAGTTTGATGTGAATGAATTCACAAACCTAAAATAGAAAGCAGCATATTCTCAATTTCTATTTTTCACGTCATAAATAGAATTATTCGGATAGATTGTTAAAAAAAGAAATGAGTAAGAAATACACATCTGTTCTCTCAGAGGAATGATTTGTACTTGAAATAAACACAATGTTTCTGTATATAAAGAAGTGTTTAATCTATCGTACGTTTACTGAACTGCACTTTATTAAAAACAAAACATTAACTTTAAGAGCAAAAATTATAACGATGTTTAAATGTTATTTCATATATAATATTGCTGAATTAAAAGTTGCTGATAAACTTGTCCATTTTAGTACATAAATATAGGACCACTACTCGTAAACACTACATTCATATTGGACTGAGCAAACAAACTTATTTCAACAACATAGCGGATCATAATTAAAACAATATCAATAAATCATAAATTACATAACATCCTGCATTAATTAACTGAGAGGAGTAAACAAAAGCACCGCCCTCAAAACTAATCAAACATCAACACGAATCCTAAATTAAAGTTTAATTTGTTAAACTATCTAACGCGAAGTTATAACAAGAAATATAATAAATTTTGAAACGTGTTTAAATAATAGGTAAGTATAAATTTAATTTGTCAGTTTATTAACTTTTTTGTTCGAATGTAGGCACCGCATATCGCGTGACTCTGTTAACGGAAGCATCCCTACTCCTTCGTGAGCTTTGCCGCATAAATTACTTTCAATTCATTCGCGCGTTTGTCAAAGGTACCTCGTGAAACAAATAATTTGTCAGCGCCATTAATATTTATGCATCGTTAACATTAAGAAATCGTTACTGTTTTAATGAAGTCTGTTGTTATGCGTCATTATATCCAGCCTCGCAATTTCACTCAGATATTATAGCTATAGTAAAATTGTTTATTGACACAAAGTTATTAATTCAAAACAAAACAAACAGCCTAATGATTTTGTGGAAACTTTGTTTCTATTCGGTGGCCAGTGACAAAATACAAAATAACCCAATTAAATCTGAAGTTCATTCATTACTTTAAATTTCCGCTTCCATAAATTTATAAAAGTTTCGTTTTATGACAAATTTTTAATTTTCACTAGCAACCGTCTTTCTAGAAACTAACTATGCTTTTAAATATATTGCTACCTGTTATTAACTTAATAGCCTCAAAAGACAATGCCTAACACCAAAATGCTTTTAGTAACATTTAATGACGTACGATCTATTATTGCATAATTACCACGGAGTGAAATATTATCTACGGCTATTCGTATATTCAGTATTATATATAAAATCATTGCATAGAATAGGATATAATAAATAGGAAGTACATTGTTATAATTAGAGGGGAATTAGTAACAAATTATTGCTGACGTAGACGAGGCACAATAGCTGGGGAGGGACGATTCTCATTACTGTACGTTGAGCCCACGTTGAGCCCGACCCCGTGGAACTTGCATTATTCATGCGGACAATATTGCACTGCCGCATCTATGTATTATTAAGGTAGTTTTTATCATACAACACAAATGACAAGCTGTCGTGATGAAAACGCTCATCAAATCTGTCATACGTATTTCACATTTTCATATCATATCTGGTTTGATTAGTTTTTGAATTAAAATGCTATTAAATTTCTCAAATACGTTGGAAGCACAATTTAAATAATTATAAATTTAGCAGTCCCTGGAGCTACAGTTACAACATTTTCTATGTAACTAACTACATGTCGGTAATCATTAATTAATTTGATCGTATTGATTTAATATTGATGAGCGTTATTGTATATCATAACAATCCGATACGTCTCTAAGGGCGTACTTCAGACGACTAATTCGAATTAATAGGAATACCAGGCACTTATTAATGTTGATATTATACCTTAATAAATAAAGAACATTGAAATAAAGAAAAAATACTTATTATAATATTCTTAAAAACTTAAGGAAACAAATGAAGGATAGATTAAGCAAAGAGTTAATATGCATTATTATTTCAATTATCAAATTACTTTAATCTTCACTGGCTATTATGACTCCATATATTAAATAATAAGGACAATGCGTATCAGAAGACACTCATAAGTAATATAATGGGAAGGGTAGAACTATGTCAATATTCCCACTTAAGTACATTATTGAGAGCTTTATGTCTCTAACTTTTGGTCATCTCATTCTAGTAGAGTAATTAATGTCAGTTCTTTTATACTCCCTCCTATTTATATCAATTTAATGGATAGAAATTGCTAATGATACTGAGACACAATTTTTCTTTATTTGTTGCATTGTAAGTGGATTAAACAATTGAAAGGGAATAATAAGTTTATTGAAAGATAATAAAATGAGAAAAAGAATGGTTTTTAAATGTATTTAAGTTAAAAAAGAAATTATGAATTTTGAAATTTTCATTATGACAAATGGAATCAAGACTGTTAAGGATCAATCAAATAGAGGGTTTTATTATGTAACTCGCTAAGATGTAAATACAAAACAGCAATTTACTTATTTCGTTGTTTCAGGGGAATTTTACATCAAAACCAAAGACGATACGGAGAAGCTATCAAAAGTTTCGAGAGGGCAATTTACTTTCGGCCTTCCATGGCCCGTGAGTATATACTGTGAATGTTATTGGATTTTTTGTTTACGTCAAATATTTAGACGTTATGGACAATCAGAAAAGTTCACCAGAACTATGTAGATTATACAAACCTGTTTTTCTCGTTTTTTGACTAGATCTATTTCTATTACATTTTTATAAAACTCCAATAATTTTATCCTTTTCATTTGTTATTCGATATGAGTTTATAAAAATCATTATTAATTCATATAATTTCGTAGTGGCGTACGTAAATTTGGGCACATCACTTATGGCGGATGGGAGGTTGGCTGAGGCTGCCAGTGCATTGCGTGCGGGTGCACGAGCCGATGGTCTGCGCGTTCGGGATCGACGTGAACATGATGCAGCCCGTGTGTCCGCACTAGTTCAGCTTGCCTCGCTACATTCACAACGAGGACACTGGCATAAAGCTCTTTCAGCCTATAAGGATGCCTTGCAAATATTGCCTGACTCAAACGCCCCCATTGTCGGCTGGACTCGACATGTATGTACTCCAAGTTGTACATCTTTTGAAATCCTCTTGGCAAATCTCCAAAAACTTTAGCATCCATTATATATGCACAACAACTTTGTTTTATAGCTTTATATATTTAACGGTCTGTAATAAACTCACACTCTTATTTTATAAAGTCTTTTTATTTTGATACAGTTTTATGTTGTGTAAAAGTTAAATCTTTTATAAATTTAAAAATTAAAATATAGTTTTTAACTCTATTGAGCTGGATGATATAATTATAACAACTTTATAGCTACTTTTGATATACCTTATCGTTAAGATATGAATAATTAACATCTAAATGTATGCAAATATTTTTCTTAGAATGTATTATCGATGGCAAGTAAAGTACATATGCAGTTACATCAATGGACTCAAGCTGAACACAGCATTCTATCAGCGTTGTCGCTCGCCCCGAATCATGTCGCCACTCACCTAGCTCTAGCGCAAATTGTTTCTAGAAATGTAAGTGAAATTATAAAATAAATTAATATAAAACATATCAAATCACATAATGTAGGAAGTGCGCTTAACTAATGATTATTTTATTGTTAAGGTAAGCAGAAGTATGGAAGCCGAGGTCTGGTATAAAAAAGCAGTAACACTTGCCCCGGATGATCCTACAGTTAGAGATCAATTTGGTAATTACTTTTGATTTATAATTAATTCCAAATTATCATATATCAACGAAAAAAGAAACAATTTAATTATAAAACGATAAATAATCCCGTGCTCACTAAAAAGATCTTATTTATTGCTCAAACGCCAGAAAAATCGATTGTGTTATTTTACGAAAAGCGTTATAACGTAATATTTTTTGATGGAAGGACAATACAACAATAAGTTTTTACAGGTATGTTCCTGAGATCGCAGCGCCGTTTACTTGAATCTGCAGAGCAGTTGGTAAAAGCCGCTCGGCTCTCTCCAACTAACAGTGCTCGAGCTACAACAGCGGCTCGTGCTTTAAGAGACGCAAGGCGATGTCGATCAGCTGAAAGATGGTATGCCAGAGCAGTAGAATTGAACCCTGAGGTAAGTGTTATAAGACACAGAATAATACTAGTACTTTTTGATCAACTAGCTATATTAAAGGTAAAATATGAAGTTTGATCGATATTCCAAAAATTAGTATTATCATACAGGTGCTTTCAACTGTCTGAAATAAATAGTAAATTTTGAAGAGAGAACAGTCAGAGTTTGCTATACTAACAACTTTAGTGTCAGATTTGATGTGCGGGCAGTTGGGTCGTATGACCACAGACGTATAAACAGAGATTTGAAGCATTGTGCTCTAGACAGCCAATTTACAAAGCGACTGCTTTCTGGTTGACTAAAACGATAATTTACCTAGTCCAATTATATTTGATAGCATTATTTATAACACTTTAGAAATATTCATTTTTCCCCACTTATGTTCCTTTGTAAGTGTAGAATATATTATGTGTAATTATGTTGACTTAATGACTTTGATACCATTTATTAGTAATCATCATCAAATATAATTTTATTCAAAGACAAATAAAGTAAGATACACATACTGTTATAAATTATAAAATCAATAATAATCAATGTTCCGTCCGTGATCCGTTATCTAATATTACATAGTTTGAACACACGTTCTAACACAAGTGACTTTCAAAGGACTCAGGTTTGTATTTAGTTTTCTCACAAAGATGTCATATTCATATTATTATTATTATTTGCTCACCATAATGTTAGCAATAAAGGTGATATTTTTTAAATTTTACTTCATGTGTAAATATCGTAAAAAAGAAATCCTGAAAGTATTGCATATGCATATGTACATAACATATCAAAGAGCTATCGGAAAGTATTTTGTGTGTCAGGATAAAAATAAAATCAATATCTTTTATTATTTCATAGATAATAATCTTTCAAAGCTTTAAAAAATCCTTTTTACTTTTAAGTTCGATAGATGTTTTGAGTACTTTTTATCTCATATTTTTATATAAAATACATAGAGCGAGAATACGCAAAATACATTAATAGAACCTCCTTTATTCTGAAACTTGTGCCACCTAGCGGTAAATAAATTTTTTTTATGAAAAAAAAAAATGTTTTACTTATATCTATTTATATACTTTTTTACGCTTTAATCTAGAATTCCGTGTCGTCATATAATTTTTAGTACGTGCGTCCATGACTCTCGGGGGTACCATAAACTCAATTTATGTTTTTTTTTCATCAAAATTTCCACATTATCAACAAATTATTAAATTTTTATTATGTTTGTGTAAATATCGTAAAAAAGAAATCCTGAAAGTATTGCATATGCATATGTACATAACATATCAAAGAGCTATCGGAAAGTATTTTGTGTGTCAGGATAAAAATAAAATCAATATCTTTTATTATTTCATAGATAATAATCTTTCAAAGCTTTAAAAAATCCTTTTTACTTTTAAGTTCGATAGATGTTTTGAGTACTTTTTATCTCATATTTTTATATAAAATACATAGAGCGAGAATACGCAAAAATACATTAATAGAACCTCCTTTATTCTGAAACTTGTGCCACCTAGCGGTAAATAAATTTTTTTTATGAAAAAAAAAAATGTTTTACTTATATCTATTTATATACTTTTTTACGCTTTAATCTAGAATTCCGTGTCGTCATATAATTTTTAGTACGTGCGTCCATGACTCTCGGGGGTACCATAAACTCAATTTATGTTTTTTTTTCATCAAAATTTCCACATTATCAACAAATTATTAAATTTTTATTATGTTTTCATAAAACTTAAATTGTATTTATTGATATGACTGAAAGTTTTATTTTTCTAATTAATCATGTTAAGAAAATGAATTGTACTTTGTTTAAAATTCTTATTAATCTGCAACTAGCGGTTGGTTAAACACTAAAGAAAAGAAGAATAATTGAATATTTATAAAATTCGAAACTTATCAAAATCATAAAAGTCATTTTATTAAACTGTCATACTGTTAACATTTTTATTTTTTTTTATAGTTCATAACAGTAACAAAATAATCAAAAAACCAAGAATAAATAATAAAAAGTTATTATACGTCATTAATTTATCAAAGTTAACAGTAAATAAAATTTCAAAAGTTTTAGTAATGTCTTAAAAATACCCGAATGCCTTGTTTTATTAATAATAATCAACACAACATACATACATTGTATCAAATTAGTACTATAAAAATAAAGAATGATACGCGTCTGAAATAAATAGGACTCATCAAATTTCATTGAGTCGTAATCCGGAATAACAGACGGCTATATGACAAGTTCGTTAATACAAATTGTTTGTTGCAGGATGCAGAGCATCATTCCAATCTCGGCGCAATCTTGCATTTGAATGGAAAATATGTGGCAGCTGCCTCCTCATACCGCCGGGCGTTACAATTGCAACCTAATGATCAAATAACAATCACGAACCTAAAGAGAGTCAGAAAATTAATTACCAACCAAAAGAAAAAATAAATAAAAGGTAGTTATGGCGTTTTTGCACAACATAACCTGATATTGTCAATTGCCAAAATCTAGATTTAGATCCAGATTATTGATTTTTTTAACGTATTAAGTGTAGCCACATTTAATTGACCATTATCACATTTTTTTTAAATCGAATTGAGCAAACAGAGATGTTGCATTTGTTTTTGTGGGAAAAATAATCATTGAACTTATATTTCAGCGCCTCGTGAAGTTACGTAACTTGTTTGACCCATAACATATGTATATTCAAAAAGAAAATTTCGGATCTCTTAAAACATTAACCAAACAATTTTTGGCGATAATAATTTAAATATTATCTTTCTTCATGTTCTTTTCCCATTTAAAATAATTGTTTATACTGAAATAACATTTTGCGAGGTGCTATGTTCTTAAAAATCTACTTTTCGTATATTGATTTGTAAAATTAATTTTATAGTTTTAATATTTTGCATTACAAGCTCTTAGGGTATGTTGATATATGTATATTTTTGATTCTATTTATTACACAACTTATGAACTACTCATTATTAATAAATAAGTTGGAAATGTTGCATGACATCTAATTGAAGATACTTGCCAAATAAATTGTACCTTAAATAACATGCTTTTGAAGCTCGGTTCTGTATGCAAAATATATTTACCGTTTAAATATATGTTGAAAGATGTTTAACGAAATATTTAGATATAATGTTCAAATTCAATAATCCCCGTTAATAAAATTATAAATGCACAACGGAATTTATATTTGACGCATACATTTTTGTCTTTAACTTGTGGTACTAATTCAACTCCAGAAAGGGTCGATGAACAACGCTGTAGATGTAGCTAGTATTGTAAATAGATATTTTAAAGTGACAATTTTATACACATGCGAAAATTGTATTTTAAAGATATTTTCCCATGATTCTTAAATACGGGAAAGTGCTTGTTGTTAGTTTATTTCGTCTTCCATTATAGTTTTGTATGGTTCATTTATTGAGTGTTGATATAAAGGCTAGCGTATAATTTTCTTATACAATTAAGCACAGAAAATTGAGGCAATTTCAGTTGTTAAATAAGGTAATAGCTTCTGAACAAAAGTTTTGTTACCAAGAATAATTTCAAGCTAGAAATTTGAAACGACTTACCGTTATTGTGCAACTAAAATTGCTACTCCATTTTAAGCCTAACTTCCTACTTATTAGTTTACGACCTTTCAAACTTTCGAAATTGTACATATTTTTTTCTTATTTATACAATATATAAGTTTTATAATAATTAAAATTCGTGTTATCAAGTGAGTCACTAAGTTATTTGATATGTTATTTTGTTTGAAATAAAGTCTGAAACATATCTATTTCAAAGTTTAGATAAATGAAACAATGATTGTTAATTCGTGTTAAATTGTAAATTAAATTTGTAAATAATATGACAATGACGTTAATGTCATACATAGTTCATAGTATTTGAATCTCTGATTTACTATTTTTGTCATTTTCTTCTTACACCTGTGACAATAAATATATATTACGCTTTTAATAATAGAAAAATGCCAAAAAACCTGCCTGTTTCTTTTCGTTGTCATTAATGAAGCTTTTTTGTTTTAAACATTATTGCATTTGGAATTAAAGAAATAAATACAACTTAAATGGTAATTATGATTGTCGCGTAATAAATAAAATAAGTTTAATTATATTTTCAAATGTCTTAAACAAAAGTTATGTTAATGTGATATCGAAAATGTTGGTGTCATATGATGATACGTTTGGATCGTACAGAAAGTTTTAATAACACAGACATTCAAGAATATATCTTGCAAAGCCATCTGAAACAATCGAACTTCAATAAGGAATGTTACCACGCTGTCGGAATAACATCGCTAAAGTGGTCTTTACCGTCAAATTTATATATTAGAACGGTTATAAGAATATTCACTGTGACATAACTAAATTCAATTCGTTTGTTAACTTATAATCCATTTAAAATGTATATTGTGACTGTTCAGTATTTTGCTTTATTGTTTTAGTTTTTAACAGTACAGTCATCGACAACCTTTCAAAGAAAAATTATATATTATGTGCACATTAAATGTAACTTCTAGAAATTACAGGTGATATTCTTTTAATAAATTCCATACGGTCTTTTGGAACTTGGTATCATTTCTTGCACCAATAACACTTAAAAATATGAACGTTATTTGATTATGAAAAAAATATTATCGTTTCTCATAAACTTTATTACTATTGTCTTAATACTTTAATGACTTTCCTATTTTATATAAACATTTAATCTTATTTATAACTATTATAATAATACCATACTTCCAGCTAAATCTGTTTATTTAATGATAATCTACCATTTAATGTAGGCTCACATTATACTTAAAGATTGAGGAATTGTAACCATTATTGTTTTTATACTAGTTATGTATATTCATGGTGTTATGCAAGTAAAACTGCAAATTCCCAAAGTGATATTATACGTTGATAATTTTGTAAATAAAAGCTTCAATATTTTACATTCTGTGTTTTATTTAAAATTGTGTTAATTTGATCAAAAGATTATTTCTTACAAAGCAACCGCGTAATCTATAAAAAAGATATGTGAAATATTTTAGTGAGTGCAGAATTATTCCTAAACACCTTATTTTTTAAAGTTTCATGCTAATATTTGAATGCCGTAATGAATGCGGAACAGAAAATCCTGATAAAAAAATTAACTTCACGTAATGAAGTGTCTGTACGCTTAATACGAATTTACATCTTTAAACTAAACGCGGTCAGTTCAAGGTTTTAAGTTGCTGTAAAAACCTTTTAGCCATGTTTTTTAATCAACAATAGCGTTATACGACTATTATTTTCGTACATTTAAATAATTAATTTGAATAAAGAGCACAATTAAACGCAATGTAAGTTACTAAGTTGTTTTGTTACAGTTTACGTAATATAATTGATAGTGTTTAAACGTTAAGCTGTAGGTTAATGTTAACGGAGATGCTGTTATACGCGGATTTATACATTTTTGCGTATTATATTATATTAAGAACGAGTCATATTATATTTATCCTAATTCCAGTGGGGTATTCCATATATTTATGTTTACCAGAGACAATTAATTATATTTCTTAAGAAACAGGTCCTTTAAAATCTTTAAATATAAAAACTAACTCAAATTCAGACTTTTACGAAATTGTCATTATGTATAGCTATATTTCTGTAGATTATACTTACTTTTAATCTTAAAATGTACATATTTAGTGTCAAATAATAAATAAATTATTTCAATCGTTCTAACCGAAATGGATTTATTTTTTGATAGAATTGCACTACATTTTAATTTATTAATTTCATTTTAACTAAATAAATGAAGTTTGGTGCGTTAAGTCTAGCAAGAACTAAATATAAATAGAGAAGACGCTTTAGAAACGTGACTGATTAATTAGATTAAAATAATGTTTAATGTCTAAGATCAAAAGGTGACTTTATACTCAAACTATTTCCAATATTTACCATATACAGGGTGACTGGTGAGTTACTATCAATATTTAAGGACGTGGTAGTTGACGATCATATATGACAAAATAAAAATTAATATAACATAAATATTAATAAACTTCTGAGTAAAGTTAACCTAAAGTTATGTAATTAATTACGCATCGTGTGAACACCCTACAGATTAGGTATACACTGACACTCACACATACGCGTGTCGTGACGTAGTGTTGTATCAGCACGCCCCCGCACGCGTCCACACTTGAACACTTGGAACGTGTCAACACTTTATTTATTTATACGGAAATTTGGTCAAAAATTAAGTACCTATTTTTTTTACATAATTCGAATGAGAATCATGTACCGAGTATGCCCCTTAAATATTGATAGTAATTCACCAGTCACCCTGTATATTTGGTTTTTGTAATTTGGTACAGTAAATTTTTGTGTTTTATTTAATACTAAAATATTTTTATACAATGGAAGTAAAGAAGCTTTTTTAATGAAAAAAAAACAAAAAGGTATACAGGAAAGTCGTCAAGAATTGACATAAAAATGCCAAAACTTACTATTAATTCAGTTATACTTAATATTAAGAATTTGCCTTTTATATATGTATTTTACTATAGTGACTGACTGTAAAAAAATATTCAAAACGAATTATTACGTATCCAAATATTATATGTTTACAAATTTAAAAAAAAAGTGATCCATATCAGCTTATGTACATGTAATACCCTCCAGAAATTATGATAAAAATGATGATATTACTGTCACTAAGTCTAAACTGTTAAACTAAAAAATCAAACACTACTTTGCAATACCCTATATTCAATATTTAGAAACCACAACAAACACAAAGTAATCTCGTACTTGTAAGTAAATCTAATAGACTCTCCAACTAAAGTATAAATTTTTAAACCACAGAGTTACGAGATATCTATAAATGCATATTTACTAGAGTTATTTCAATTCATTAGAAAATAAGCTGTCATACAGTTGACAACTGAAGTCAAATAAATATAAAGTCTGAAAAGACATCTTAACATTAATCCTGACATAATACTGATAGAAAACAAATTATTTGAAGTTAACCCACGTAAATTTATCGACGAACTACGATATTCTTAAGAGATCTTTGTTGTTTTCATAATAAAATGAGACTGTGAAACTGTCCAAGATTGTTAACATTTTTATTTATATTTTGCTAAAAAATTTCGTCAAACAATAAAAGTTTACCATCATTTTCTACGGCTAAATCAAACGTATTTCTATATCTAGTCTTTAGTAGGCAACTTCTTATTAAAACCAAAGAATAACATCTGATGAAAACTTTCATGTTCTAAAATTTTCTACATAGTTACTACCTACTATTTTTATAAATTATCTTCCGAGAATGTAACAATGTTCAAGTACGCTATTCTAGTGATTTCATAGGATCGCAATGAATATTTTATAATGCGAAGTTAAAAAAAATATGAAAAGTAGATTTAAGAATAATAATAAGAATAATTACCTGGAAGATGCATTCTTGTAAAGCTAAATATAGAAGCATTGGATTTCTTATTATAGAACTTATCTTTTTCAATAGGATATCGCATCTCCGACTCCGAGTCGTATCTGGTTTAACTGATGTCTAAAGTGTCCCAGAAAGTTATATTATATGATATCTATGGAGTAAAACAAATATATATTTTTTGTAAATTATATGTAATAATAAAAAAAGAAGTAGCACGTGTACCTACTCGTAAAGTATTTAAAATAATAATAAATTCATATATTATTAAAATTAGGAGTACCAAAAATCTGTACATATTTTTTATGGACCAAAAACTCCCATTTTATATTACGTTCCCTTAGATTTCTTTACCGATTACGGACATTAACGCCAGACTGCCTTCAGTTTGAGGAATTTTTTGTGATCTTTTCGTACACGAAGAAAAAGATGCGTGAAACAAGTTGGAAAAAGGCACTTAGTCCACACATTCACAAGGTTTCTTTGCAGAAGGATCATTGATGGCTCATAGTGTTATTCCTTCAAGGCATTATTTTCCATGGTTCGCGCTCACCCCTATGCCATTAGCTTTATCTTTCATTTCCTACTGTGGTAAGATTTTTATTGCTATCAAATGTATAATCCTTTCAAATATAAATTATAGGTTAAACTTGAAACTTTTAAAGATTAAATTGGTTTTTTAATATCTTAACATGTTATTTTATATTTCGCTAAAAATACCAAAAAAATATATATCGTTTTTATAGAACGAATACTCTATCTGTTCCTCTACATGTGCAGTATGCACATTTATATCGGCTATATGAACGTAATTCTAATTTTTACAAAGCGAAATAATTAAATAAGTATTCTTTTCTCGGATAATATTTTAAAAGATAATTGAATCTCAATCTTTTCCATTTACCACATGATGTAGGTCAATCCACCTGCAAAACTAAAATAGGCAGGTAGCCAACATTTTAATGCAGTATCTAAGTTCTAAAGGCGATCAATGAATAAGATAGATATTTAATATTACTTATCGAGTTTCTACTAAAATAGTTTACCAACAAAGAAACTTAGTCGTCGATAGTCATGATTTTAGAAAATTTTATTCAATTAAGTTTTTAATATGGTTATTTTGAAAATAGTAGACTCGTTCAAAATAAGCTACCTTTCGAGTTTATAAAAAGTGTCTGATGTATATATAGACACGAAAAGTGAAAATGTTACCTCACATCAAACAGAATTGTATAGAATGCAACAAGTACACAGACGTCTGGATTTACATTAAAAAGAAACAGTAGCTTGACACTGGCTTGGTCGAACAGCGTGACACCGTTCATTAATATTAATCGTCGGGTAAAGCCACAAGCGGCTACTGCTCTCACTCCATGCATAATTTCGTTTTGTCCTCTGAAAATGTTAATTCCTAGATTCGTTTTAAATAATTACTTTGCGCTAGTACAAATCCTACGGATCAAATATGGTCTTTATTAAATTAGCGATCTGAGTGAAATTTATTTATACTCTAATAAACTTTTAAATAAATTTATAAAGGAATATAAGAGAATCCTAATACAAAGAAACGTAAACCTTAATTATTCTAATTATTCTATTTAAATAGTCTCATAGTTACATAGTGTTATATTTCACATTCTAAAACGGTACTTTGAAGTAGATAAACAAGTCTTCATATTATTTTTAAATTCTGTCCTCTTTTTCATTTATAGTCTAAAAGCTATTTATAATAAAGAGTTAAATTCGTTGCTGTTTGCTGATAGTTAACATAAGTCTATAGATAATTAGGCTTGAAGGGGCTTTCATAAACAAGTATGTTTGGACAAAACCACGAGGTTTGAATAACATGTTGTGAGTTTTTGGTTTGGTTGTGAATAAACTATTTAAGCATTTTCAACAGTATGGTAAAGACTATTTAGAAGATCACCCAATAAATATAATGTTCAAATAAATTTACCACTTCTAATGTACTATATATTTATTGTAATGATAATTAACATTCATTATTTAATACTGTACAGATGAACTGACCCATTAACATTTTAAATATAAGAAATTTTGTATTGTTACACTATATTTTGGTTGAAAATATAAATACTTAAGTGACGTCTATGAAAATATATTCCATGAATTTATATAGGACTTTGTAGAATGAAAGTAACTATCATGTATTAAGACTTGCACTATTTTATTTTATTTTTATTTAAATATGTATTTGAAATGACAATCCCATTACAAAAAAAGGATTTTCAATGAATGTAGCAGGTATATCAAACGAAGGCTTTTTTAAGTAAATATAATTAATATATATACAAATGTATATTCATCGAAGATTTTATGTTATAACCATATTCAAAAATATATTTCAGCTGTTCCTTTCTCTCACTATTATAAGCATAAATTTGTGTAGTATATCTTTCATTTTGGGCAATACTTTTAAAAGAAATAAAATAATATATTAATGAACAGTTTTTCTAAATGAAAAAACCTGCAATAATTTCATCCTTCTACTTTTTTCTATGTTAAACATTTTCAAACTTTAACAAATAGGAAAACATTGAGGCTTAGCTGTTTCTTTTTCGAAATAAACTTACAAACCATCAAATTAGCAAGTGGCTGTAAGAATTGAAGGCCGGGAAAAGTAAAGCAGCTTTTTATTAAAGCAATTAGTTCCTATTCCCTTATTTATTCTATTCCACCTTTAAGTTTATCTAGAAGAGATGTGTTCAAAGAAAAGTCGCCTTCTGTATTACCTATAAGTACTTTTAAACTTAAATTTAAATTCCTTTGTTTATTTAGGATATTTTATATGTAAATTAAGATAAAGAAAAAAATTAATATCTTTTACAAATACTCCAGTTCTTTTTCAAGAACCCAGTTTATATATGAAAAATAAAATTGAAAAAAGAGTTTTCTTACTACTACTACCAGTCCGCTTAACTGCTATGTCTCATTCGGGAACCCCTTTCAAACTGACTTCCTGGATTCCAAAAATAATAATGCAATGCATTAATGATTAAACTAATATCAGCAAAAGTTTAATTGAAAAAAGCAGGATTTCAACAATATTCAGAGACAGTAAGTGAGCATGATGGGTGTTGCTTTACCCAGAACCATGCAACGTACCTTTACTGATTACTTCACGGGTACTTTCAGCCAGAAGATTTTAATTTTCTAACTAAATCAGTCTATAAAGATATCTGGATGCTATACCTCTACTTTTATCACCCTTTTTTTAGAGAATTAAAACATATAAATGTTAGGCTATATACCCTAACATTTATACACTCCCCAGTATAACCCTAATGTTTTACACTTAGCTTTACATTTATTTTCATGATTCATATTGTAGAGTACTTTATACGCACAATTTTTCAAACCCATTAGTAGTTAAGAATACTAAACTTAATAACTTATAATATCCGCGAAGTAGCATAGGGGTACAATGAAGCGTATAATAACATTATGTAATAACCTTAATTTATGTTTCTGGCTCTAAAGCACTGAGGCCCAGAGCTCATTAAATGCTGACACAAAAAGTTGTCTGGTGTGGCATCCCTTAAGGATTCAACCCACGCGCATTCGATTTTCCAATTGTAGGAAAAGTCAAGGTATTTAATAAAACATTTATTTCAATTAGGTAATGCTATTTGTATTGTTAATATTACAAATAAATATAAAATAGTCTACATGCTTGTTGGTTATATTTTATATACATATATTACACCGTAGTATATAAGAGAAACATTTTTAAAATTAAAGTACTACAACAAGTTACAGAAACAAAAATATACAGAATATAATTGAATTTATTTACAATTTTATTTAGCGTTGCAGTTTTTTCTTATTCAAGTATATTTTCTTCTTATATAATTTTATTACAAATCCGGCAAGTATGAAAGTAAAAGTTTTATTGTATTTTAGAAGGTTTGAAAGTGAAAATTTATTAGTATTATAGTAAAGAAGGCTATTTCAATCACGAAGAACTCTCGTATCGACGAAAGTGATACTTTTCGGAATTGGTAAATACCTTCATAAGTGTTACATTTTATGTGTTGTTTTGTGTTTGTTAATATTATAATCGTAATTTAGTAAGAACAGTCTTAATTTCAGAAAATAAGATTATTATCAGTAGAAATATTGCATGAAGTTACATATTTACTCGTAAATGTTTATTAAAGGTAACAATAACCTGAAGTAAAAAACATAAAAAAGGAGAGTAGGGAAATAACAACAAAGTAAATATTAATTTAACGTAGATTCAGTTTAATTTAATTAAATTTTTTATGTATTGACGAGAACGAGAACAATATGTGTGACTCCAATATATTGTTTCCAAATAATAATCAACTGTTTATATATGATTCTTTGGTATGTGTGAATGTCACAGAACTTCTCCAAAACGACTGGACTGATTGGAATGTTTTTTTTTATGCATTTCGGTGGAACCCCAGATGGTTTAGATTTACAAATCAGCCCGACAGATGGTGCTGCGGTAGTTATCTAGGTTAGTAAAATGAAAAGGCTGCAACATAGGTATAATATATATATATATATATACATACTATATATATATTATGCATACTATATAATATGCACATTTCGTTCTGAACCTTCTGTGATGTTCACGCGAACGGAGTGGCGAACAGAAATAGTTTTCTACATTATTATTTTTTACTACAATCAAATCCTTCTCTATAGATCCATGTGGATACTTTTCTAATTTATGTTATCGCAACTGGTTTAAAAGCATTGAAAAAAGTTATTATATTCGTTTACTATCCTTTGTTAGCCATTTAAAAACAGATCCTTTTTTCTTGGAAAAGTTTTATATTACTCTTTGTCACTCCCTAACACCTCGAAACACTTTTAATTGTAGAAACTATAGTTATTCTTCTGATATATGTAACCCTTTACTCAATTGGAAATATTTGTACTAGAATATTAGAAATATTATAGTAAATAAAACAACAGACTTTTTAAATAAAAAATTTGTACCTTAAATTTAAATAGGGACACTAAATCTTTCAATTTATTTGAAAAGCTGTGGATATATTATTACCATACTAAAATAAATATGTTTATCTGCTGTTACGTGGAATTAGCGCGTACAATTGAGTTACCTTTTAGAGTAATTTTTATGTTTTATTATTTTTACCCAAAAACATAAACAAGGTTTATTGCGCAACTCATTTGTCGAGTTTCTTTTCTCAAAGACGTCGTTTGAATTCCACTCATATTCCCGATGATTGGCGAATTCTTCAAATCACAAAAAGGGAAGAAAAATGTGTAAAAGATTTCGTTAGCCCTTTGTTCGAGTTATTACACAGATTGTTGAAAATTTATCTCAGAACAATGGTTTTTCGCAATTGCAAAACCTGTTTTTCTTTTTTTGACCTTATATATCTAATTCAACATATCTTACTAAAAAAAGTGAAGAATTGTCAGCATTATAATAAATTCTCCTAATTTTAAAATAACACAGTGCGAACTGAATTGTTAAAGCTTTAGAAAATGGTGTTTATTGGTGTTATTTTTAATGTTGTGTAAAGAATAATAAATAATAAATTGGATTTATTTTCTATACTCTCTCACTTTATTATGAATGGTTTAAATAAAATTGTTTCAATGTATTTACAGAAATAATCTTAATTTTATGGTGAAATAAAGTAAGTAAAAATAAATATTTAATTAACACGAGAGACATAAGAAACATAATATAGTTGAAACAGAGTGTGTAGTATACGAAATGTTTTTTTTACGACTTGTTCATTAAAAGTTTGTCCTATAGGCTCTCAAGTATTATTTGAGATAGTGGGTAGTATTAAAACAACCCTTGAAATTCAGACGCAGTGTCCCCCCCCCCTCACCCCGAAAGTAGACACACCCCAGGGAGACCAAGAGACAAACCTTAGCTTAAGACATCATTAAGATGAAGAAAGCTGTTATCACAGCTTCGGATGTAAAGACTATGAGATTATGAAGTTTTATAAGAAATTTTAATGTATGTATTTTAAAATCTTTTTGGATGTTTGCAAAACTACCTGAAACCTGAAGTTACCATATACCAACCTGTTGATAAACTACTGTATAGTTCAACGTTTTTACGATAACTGATATTATTTTACTGATATTATGTCTTATACAGTAAATTTTCTATCCAAATTCTACTGCTAAGGAGGGAATATTAAAAAAAAGACGTTAATTGTATCTAGCGTTTTGCGAAACACCTTTGAATCTTTATTTTACACTTAACACATTATTGAATAACATACTTGTCTACTTTTCTGGATCGATAAATTTACTTGGTGCATATTTTTTTCTACAGAGACAATTTATTTTAAATTAGATTCAGTTAGAAATTCATCATGTTACTGAATACGAGAGGATAGTATTTTTTTCCTTTAAAAGGTCCTTTCCTCTTCACTACTCTTTGTAACATGAGTACGCAGAAAGTGTATAAGAGAAAACCTAAATACATATATGTCATTCATATCTATTTTCTTTTAAAGAAACAAAGTTTACTGTCTTTTGTTCTCTCGCATAAAAAAAAATTCAAATTGCATTATTGACACTACCTCATGGACATCAAAGCGGCTATCCTGATATCGTGATAAAATTTTGCGAATTGTCACATATAAAACATAAAATAACTTCTTTCACCGTAATCACTATAACTGATCTATTCTCAAGACTTCCATGTATTATTGGAATGTTAATTTAAGCATTCTGATTGAAATTTTCATTTACTTCTTATATTATGCAAACTTTTAATAACTAAATCATTGCTCTGTAATATACTCCTTTGCTTTCAAAATGTAAATATGTTAACTGATGAATCTTGTCCTTTCTAGTTTCTTTAAATAAACTATAAGATGATTTATTAAATCCATACAAATGTTTATTGTTTTTAATAAATGTCAATTATAATGTCACTAACATTTTGATTATAACTGTTTCATATATAAGCGTCCCAAAGTTATCTCATTTAGTAGTCGGCTTATACAAAAGTTGTTAGGAAAACATTATAAACATTTTCAGCAGACGGAGTTAGAGAAGCTTTCCGAATAGACAAATATTAGCTTTTCTGCTAATATGTGATTATTACTGTCGATATAGACCAAGTCGGGAAATTTCAAACAAGTTAGCAAAGTTCTTCACTGTGTAAACTATTTAATAATTATTAATTATCAATAGCATTATAGGTAGATGTAATAACTTTTTTTATTTTTATAACCGATAACTATATAGGTATTTTTTTACCACATTATGTTCTGGTCTTTTAATGGCCCAAGTGAAATAAATTATGTCAACATGAAATATTGTTTTATTATAACTTAAAAATATGAGAACGATAAGAGTAAAAATTCTTACAAACGAAGGATTCTTTTTGATTAAATTTAAATAATGAACTCTATCATGAAATATCAAAATGAAAATTAATGATTTCTGTATAATTAAACTGAAATACAAATTACAATTTAAAACATTTTCCAGAAAATCATTATCATTCCTATAAATTATAAAATTTCTTTATCTTTTCAATAAAAATCTATAACAGTAGAAAGATGACTAACAAACGCTTTTACGATATTTTAAATTCTAACATTAAAGCTTAAGATGGTTCTTTTATATTTGTGCGTTTCGATTAGAATTCATGTAATAAAAAGAAAAAGTAATCTGTTCCAAAAGAAGTAGGACTTGTTACGTATTTACCAATTATTCACCTTTGTATATTAAAACAAATTTGTACTTGTTTAGATTTGTAATGTAAGTGTATAATAATATTAAAGCCATTAAAACTGATAAAAAGCAATTTGACAAAATTAAAAGGACAAATTATTTAAATAGAATTTAATGAAACAAAATAAAAAAAGCCAACACTTACAAATAGTTTTACATATGAAAAAAACTACCTATTTCTTACTTGTAAAGAAAAAATCCATCTACATTGTGGTAAATAAATGTCTGACTCCGTTATTAACAAAGTTGTTCAATGAAAGACGGTGAATGTATTATCAGCTTATATTAGATCTGTCTACAGTAACGATGTAATAATTTAGTAAAATTTCTACTTATTAAAGAAAAGTTTAATTGAACGAGTGGCAGTAGCAGAATAGAAGTTCATTATGAAGGTCTCTCCTATTTGCCAGGTCGATTAATATTCTGTCATACACACGGATATATAAGTTAGAAAAATTTATTGTACTTCAGTCCTTAAAGAAATAGGAAGCAATAGTTCAAATTACTTTATATTTTTCACGTTACAGCAGTTTATATGTAGTTTAATTATTAAATAATGTTTTACTAAGCACAATTATAATTTAGTTATTATTGAATCCATTTCTCAATTTTTTTTACCTGTTACTATGACACGGGCAAAAAAATTTTACCTTTACGATAATAATCGACTTTATTGGTCCATAAGTAGTAAAGATACAGAGTAAATATATATGTTCTTTACATATCTATATATGGTATATACAGCAGTATGTATAATATCTTAAATATTAAACTGATCATGGTCAGAGCAGTGTGTACCTGATGCTGATGCGGTCCCCCGCCGCGGATTGTCACTGCTAATTTGCACACAATTGTTCATCGCAGAGTGAAAGTAGAGAAATAAGAAGGAAAATGTAGCCTGAAGTCTATGTAACTCACTAATTGGACTCGTGATTTTGTATTCCAGTGGCTCTGGCTACAAGGCTTTGTGGAAAATAGGATTTTAATAATAGTAATTTTATATTTTATTATATGATTTTAACAAAATACGTTGATACGTGGATTCACAAAAAAATTTTCACTTTAAACAACAGTTATATTTCTTAATCAGAATATATTGGTACTTATATTTAGTGTGGAAAAAAATGCACTTCTGGGAAATGTTTGTTTGGAATGAAATGCTCTTACAGTATTTATTTCAATTCAAAATGCACGGTAAAAAGTTCAGTCCTTTCAGCTATGCAAAGCTCTTTTATTTATTTATTTTTTATTATTACTATAGCGTTTTTCATAGAAAAGGTATTAGGTGAGGATTTAAATTAAAGAAATTTATAAAACTTTAAAAAAACTCAATCCTAAAACATAAGCATGAAAACGGTTTCAAAAATCACTTTATTTCTCAAGATATAATCACTTCGAAAACTAAACAGAAAAGGAAATAATTGTATCATTAAAGATTTTACTAGAATTTTGTCAACGTAGACTTAACGAATTTTAGATTCCACGACTTTTCCTGGAATCTAAATTTTACTTTAAAGGATAAAAAATAATTGCATAAAATTATTTGATACTTAACGAACCTTTCTTTAGGAAGACACGTTTTTATCAATATTTTATCTTTAAATTACGGATATATCCAATTTTATTTGTCTTATCGACCCAACACATCCACTGAAGTAAAAAAAAATAAAGTTCATTACCACTTCATTATAAAGTAATGATTTTCTGAACAGCGGTATAGGTTGAGTCGTGTAAAAATAATCACATAGAAATAATAAGAAATACATATATGACGGAGCGATCTGCATTCCGTACTGGTTTACAATATGGCATGTATGTATAAACGTTGTTTATATATTTTATTGGACACCATATGTACGAAAATATTTAGAAGATCTTTCTAACCAACGAAAACTTCTTCCAGACAGTTCAAGACAGAAAAATAATGAAGTGCTTAATAAAAAATAGATACTATTTCATAAACATAATATATTTGTCTTAAATAAAACATTCTTATTTACAAAAGTTTCTATAATAGTTCGATGTTACTAAATATTTGTGATATTATAAGATAAAGTGATTGAAATTGACAAAATTTTTTACAGTTATTTGTATGAAAATAAAATATACATGTATTTTTTCAGATTCTTTATTTAAATTCATAATTGTAAATTGAGAAACATATATTTTTTTATTTAGAATATGAATAAATAAATATTATGACACAATAAATCAAAAGCGTCTAATACATCATGCAGAACTTAGCAAGTTCTAGATTCAGAATGTCAGAGAGATGAAATATTGGACCCGTAAAAGTCAAAACGTCGTCGGTGAATCCATCCATTGAAGATGGAAGTAATTGTTACTGTATTTTTGAGTATGTCAAACAGCCATTGGCTATCAGAAAGTTTGTTAATTTTTATAAGAAAATGATGTTGCTATTGTTATTATTCTTACCTACTTTATAAAATATAAAATTCTGAAGTCGTGTTTAAACTATTTGTAAACTACTAAAAGATTCGAAAAATTGGTATATTTTTTTAAGAGCGGTTCAAATATTGACCCAGAAATATATTACAATAAAAAAATAATTAACTTTAATTTTATGATCTTGTGATTTAACTTGCTATGTATTTAGAAGATAGGCAAAACCAAAACGTTATTGTACTAACCCAAAAAATATTAATACAGAACAAACCGAAAAAATACCTATAACTACATATTTTAGTGAAAAAGTTAAAATTCAAACCAAAAAATAATATGGGAATAATAAGCAAAACTATGTATAAAATTTACTTTATAGATAATTTGTTCGTTTAAATTGACATTTAAGATATATTAATTTTGAAATGTATGTATATTGCTTTTGCATTTTTAACAATGGGCACCAATTCTGATGTCATTAAGAGTTTAAATTGAACAACTTTAGTAGGTTCAATTAATTTTGTCAGCAGGTAATCGACTACGTAATTTGCGGTTACAAGTAATTCAACGTCTGTTGCGGCCATGTAATTTTTTACGTATTTTTTATACGTATTCTGTGTGGCACTTCATACACTTTCAATCTGAATTTGATCACTTGTAAAGCAATATCATTCTATTAATTTGTGAATAAGAAATGGATATGACGAATAGTATTCCTGAAAATGAAATTTTGATTTTAGAATCATAAAGTATAGTTAGATTGAAATAAGAAATCGCGTGCATCATTTGAAGATAACAGTTTGGAGTAATTACGTTTGTTGTGAGCGCCGACAATCACTTAGAGGCACCTTATCTAAGGCCTGCTTAACGCGGGCTTCGCTATTAAGTCATAAATCGTTGGCTAGTCACGCAACAAGCTGACGATTTGGTGGTAAGCGATCTATCTTCACCCTGCCATCTAATTAACGAAATCTGTTTTTGAATCGGCTGCGATTCATTGTATGGACTTGATAACTTTTACACACGAAAGACTATTCGTAAAACCTTAATCAGTAAGAAATAAATAAAGTATTAATTTAGATTTAAATAAGACATGAACTAAGTGACAGTGTCATAATAATATCATCTACGTATTGGTAATGAAGCAATATGTTCTCTCAATAGAATATTCACTTTGACATACGACGGTGAATACACAGCCTTTATGCAATTGGATCATTGAGCACGTTCGTTAATATGCTTGTTTGTAATATTAGGCACTGATTGAATTCACTATGAAATACTTTGTAAAATTAAAACTCGTTTCACAGTCTTTTTATATCAAAGAAAACATGTATTGTGAAATGCTTTCCATCATTTAGATAGGACGGAAAAGGAAAATTATTAATAGTTGCTAAAAAGAAATGCCAAGTGGTATTGGAGATATAAAGCAAACCTGCAATTTTTTTTTCTAGAAACAGATTCCCTCTTTCCATTAATTCTGTTTGAAATGGATAAGATATCTGCAGACAGAAAAATAAAGAAAGCTTTTTTTTAATTTCTCTGAATCTATAGTCAATTGTTCGATAAAAATTCTTGGATAACATACATCTCATTTTCTTTGTGTATAAATAGATTGTATAACAGAAAAATCCAATTTTGTCTCAGCTCTTATAGTAACGATTCAATTTCTGAATCCTTAAAAAAACATTACTCTGAATTTTTTATAAAACACATAATTTTAAATCATATATTTTTTCGCATTTATCAAATAGAAGAAGAAAAGCATTTCTACTAAAATTTAAACTTCAACTTATTTGAAGACAATTATAAGAAACTCCGCATAAGTTTCGAAAGTAATTTAGATACTAACGATTTATTTTCATATTCGTACAGTTCTCACCGTGTAAATTGAAAATATATATTTTTTATAAAACTCATAAAACATATTTATGTTACCAACTATAAATATAAAAAAATGATATACATTTAAAAAAAATTGATGTAACAATTTGATAAAGCATTCACAATTGAGAATAAAACACATTATAAATGTACGCACTAATATGACGTTCTGCTTTATTGGAAATTGAAAATACATAAATGTTACTATCATTTCAAGGCACAAATTGAAAATGCACGCAAATCAATGACCTAACTTATTGGATTTTGTGAATTCTTAATATAACATGACATTTCAACGATGCCGTACGTGCAGCATTAGCCAAATATCATTCTGCTTCGCAAATTTCCAGAAATGTTTGATGTTGCAAAATCTCTCATGCATTTTCTTTCACGTAAAACCATCGCATATTTTATATTTCTTTATTGTGGAGAGCATTAAGGAACCAGAATCTCGCTGTAATTTTAATCATTATTAGACTCAAAATAATTTTGTAAGCAATCAATCAAAAGATGTCATAGACATATACATATTATATGTACAAAAAGTACTTATTTAATAATATATACATATAAAATTCTTAATAACGGCTTTAACATTGATTCCCATCTGACAATCTGTTGCGATATGTCTCGTGATATTAAAAGGCCTTTCATAAACTGATATAAAATACTGACACCACTATGTATCCTGCAATTCATACTTTTCTGAATGGGGCTATGGAAGTTTTATATTGCAAAAGTTTTTTGCTGCTGTATTTTTCTCCTACCGATCATTTATAACTTTAATATTTAGTAAATTCATTTCTAACTTAAATAAATGGTCTAAAAATATTTTTATATTTTAAGCTTATCATAGTCATTTCATTCCCCGTCAACTACAACTTTGAATAGAGCGTTCATATTTTAAGTTTATTTTGTATGTAACATACCCTAGTAAAACTGGTTTTATACTTAAACTTTATTTTAAGCAAATATTTATATTATATTTCTTTTAGACTGAATGAAACTTGTTTTGGTTCTTTAAAACCTTCCATTATGGAACATAACAAAATAAGAATGTCTTTTACAGTACACTACAAGATCAACTCGATAAAGGACCTGTGACTTTAAAGATAATAATCACAACTCAAATTCGATTTAGTTTAATATTTAGACTAAATAAATAAAAGCATATTAATAATAATCAATTGTTTTCCTTGCGAACACAAGCCGTAAATTATAATAACCGGCAAACATCGATTTATTTCACTCCATTAACGTTAAAATTTGATAGGTTAAATTTAATGTTACTTTTAGCACACGTATGTATATTAGATACATATATTTGTGGTTCGATTAGGGTCGACAAGCCTTCGTCCCTGTCGCTTCAAATGATGGATGAAGCTCACATCAGATTTGGGATAGTTTTGCATATTATACTTTTTCATATGCAAGTGGAAGCTATGAGGTCAAATAGAATATCATTTTTGCTTTATAAAGGACGAAGATCTTATAAATATAATTATAAACTTTATCATTCACATATCAACGTTGACTTAAATGTTTAAAAAGGAAATTTTTATTTTAACTAGTTACTATTATATATATATTTATATTTATACAGTAAATAACAATAATTTCAGACACAAAAATATATAATAAAATTTTTAAAAAAGCAGAAATCATGGATAAGAAATTATATTGTATATAATGCAGATATAATATAAAAAATGTATTGTATAAGTACTGTTTCAAACATATTATTATACGTTCCAATTAATGTCAAGAGTTTGTAAGCACCCTTAACCGATTCATGTATTGTTGATATTGGATATTGTAATAATTATTATAATTTAACATACTTGTAAAATATTACTATCAAAACATATAATCTTAAGTAAATGATTATTATATATAAAACATGGGATCAATATAAATATGAAATGAGTTCTGAATTTTAATAATTTAGAATCATTGGGTGTAGAGTTTACTTGTACTTATAAAATAAAGTCAATTTTGTTTGAACACAGTTATATTAAATATCAAATACAGTGAAAAAACCGATTATATATGTGTGATTAAGGTATATTATTATAAATAGGTATGATGATCTAGGTATTTTTTTTTAATGTTAAAAGAAATAAATTTAAACTTTTGGATAGATCGATAAATTGAAAGGAGTTCTGATTGCACTTCATGTAAAACTATTTTTTTTGTATTAAAGAGTTTATTTAATTGGTAAACGCACTATTATGACAAAATATTTGGATTTTTTAAACAATAAATTTCTTATGTCTTCTAAAACATCCAGTAAAAGGCGCATAGCCAAGTTTCTATGAATTTAAATACTGAAAGCTTCATGAAACAGAAGCAAAAATAAAAAAAAACTTTTTTAAACAATGTATTGTAGACCTTGAAACTTTAGTAAAGAAACATGAACAGTAAAGACATTTCAACAAAAAGGCATCTCAAGACTGAGACCAAGTTAAATGAACAAATGTGAATACACCCATTCGCTCAGTGTTTTCTTTATGACATCCACTGCTTTTAACGTAATGAGTAAAATCGTCTTATCACATTGGGCCGTTCGATGAACAATAAACAAGCTGGAAGGTTGTTTTTCGCCAAGTTACAGTACAACTTTTAATTAGTAACTTTCTTCTTTAACAATAATTTGTCTTCTTAAAGATAGCGATATTTTATTGCACGTTTTTCTTGTATAATATTACGAGTAAAATTAAATGCGTAATTCTTAGGCTTATTAAAGGGAGTAGAAAAATATAAAACAGTTATTTTATATCATACATATTTTTATTACATTTAATACTCAATATTTAATACTAATTACTTAATACACTAACACTCATTCAGTTATTTTTATAACAATCATACCACCACAGCATTGAATACAAAGTGGGATCAGGGCAGGAAAAAAAATCATATTATTTTAGACATAAATTTAAAGATTTTTGATATATTTCTTAAATAGAAATATGTATGTATAATGTATATATAGAATTCATTGCAACCTAAGTCGGAACATAATTTGTAATTAAGACACGAATTACTTAAATTTATCACTACAATAACTTGACAACTTGAATTAACACCTGCAAAAATATATGACACGTGTACACACTTGACCTTTCCTATGAATATCTTTGTGGTGCTATGCAGTCAAAGAGGATTGCCTGTTCTGTCAATAGTGACGACAGTACCTGTCAAAAACTAAATGGTTCATATAGCCTGTTACGCTATTGATAATCCATCTGTACACAAAGAGATGTTTTATGGTAACAATTTTCTTTCATTTCCAATTTCATGGTTCATGGATTTCGTGGTTTTGGCAAAATTCTCACCATAGCCGTTTAAAAGTTAATACTCTATCTATAATATTGGAACGTTCGTTCGTTGCTGTATTAAATGATAATTTGTTACATCAATACATAAAATAGCAACATGGTAAGCTGTTGTAATTCTAATAGCACGACTATAATTATCCTGTTATTATGATTGTGTCGCACCACATATGTATATAAAGTATGTATATTGTCATCGCGTTAGCAACTAGCCCGAACCAAATTAATTAATATGATGGATTACGCCGCCCGCTTCGTATATAGGTACCTGCTGCTTTTTCATTTTCATAATGGCCTGCAAATTGGATTAAGTGAATGTCTGCAAGGACTCGTTAAATTTGAGTGTGTAGATGTAGCTAACCGACCTCCGTGGGTACAATTTACACGAAGAGCTATAATATTAAATTGCTCGAAATAAATATTGAGTGTTTTGTGTTAAGTTATCTTGCATTCCAGTGCCAAATGCAAAAAATTACAAACATTGAAGGTTTGAAGACTGTCTTTGTCTTTACCTACATTTTGATGTTTTTAATTACTGCTCCCTTACAGATGTGGAAATTTAAAATATATGCGATAAATCAAGAGCTTTTCCGAACTTTTTTCCCACAGTAGAAACCCGTGCTAATATTTTTTCGAATTTGGGTATAGGGATCTAACCCAGAACTGACCCCACTTCAACTCCACAAACATGACCCCACTTTGACTACATAAGGAAGAAGCGTGGAAGCGTATCTAGTACTGTTATAAATTTTAAGTAATAATACACTGTGTTTAAAATGGGATGTCTACATCTAGCGACATTAATTATTTTTGGACACTGGCCAAATCTAAACGAGGCTGACAATTTGTGCAATTCGAAAGTTATTAAAGCAAAGACGCTTGCAGTGTTTTATGTGAGTATGAAAAAAAACATTTGTTATTGGTAAAGTTACGACCAAATAACATAACTTTATATCAATCAGTTCATCAAAAGGATTTATGTCGTTGACTATTTGTATCAACTTATAATAATTCGAACAACGTTGTAAAAATATCAACATACATATTTATATGCTGACATTTGTGCATATTCATGTATTTGCACATGTTTTTCAGTAAACAATTATATAATTGAACATATTTTAAATACAAAAGTTGTATACGTCCAAATTAAATATTTTAACAAGGAAAAGCTAATTTTGATAAATATATATTATTAAATAATAATCAAAAACAGTAAATTAAAAAAATAACAATATTTTTACTCAATGGGAGACAAGAAAGGTTAAGGTTTGTCGAGAATATTTAAAATTTTTGAGTTTGAGTTTTTCGATCTTAAATTTTGTACCTGATATTTCAATAATAATGCTACCTAGTAAATATTTGCTTAAAGAATCGAAATATTATAAAAGTATGTATATTGTATTTAAACTTTCATATTTAATTTTGATTACCTCAACAATACCTTAAAATTTTAAAGATATATAGTTATTCAAGAGATTCTCCTGATTCTTCTGATTCTTGCGCTCTTTTGAAGTAAACGAAAAACACGATACCTTATCGGAAGCGACCTTTCACTTATATACTTTAAAAGGGCTAATTAGAACGCATTTAAGGAAGAAACCTTTAAAAGGCTCATTAACGGGCTTTGAGGTTTATAGTCTATAATGGAATCTTAGACTTTTTTGTTTCTTTTTATCTTAATACTAGAAATAAATATAATTAGAACAACGTTGATTAAACGTTTAATGCTTATTCGCAGTACGATAATGATTTAAAAAATATACGGCAAAAAGATTAAAGGGATGCTCTGGAAGTGCTCAGAGAAAATTAAAACAATTAGGAATGATTTTCGGGAGCCTTCCATTAACCTGGTACGAGTAGTAGCTAGAGATAATGCTGGCAACTGGGTTATTGTTCGTAACAACAATGGCAGCACTTACGGGAACGCTCTTATCTCGTCAACCAGCTCGTTTGTATCGTACCATACCTGTGTGTATATAGATATTGGTATCACATAGCAATCGAAATTAATAATACGCATGGGGTTTTGCAATAGTATGAATGACGGCTTCATTTTTATTGGGAATAATTAACTCTCAACCGAACTTGAAATTCAATACTAAAAATAGTTTTAAACATAATTTAAATCATTGTTATGTTAATAATTGCTTATATTCGTATAACAAAACAGATCCCAAAGCAATTAAAATTCTAAACAAGAAATGGTCTAACCTGTTCAAGGTATATGCATCCATTTGAATTATTACGCGAAAAATAATTGCTTTTTGCGGTCGAAAGGGGTTACGCGTAAATAAGACCCAAGTATGTAAGGTGTCGGATGAAAAGCTTGTGTAGATTCTCCATTAGTCTGATTACGGTCAAAATGTTCACCCCTAGGGACCTGCCCGCCTTATATATTGAATAGATGTGCGGACTATTAGACATAAACCATTGAAACTATTCAAATTATAGCCCACACCTCAGTTTGTGCAAAATTACTCATGCGATAAGCGAATGTTGTTCGTTAATTTGGCGTATTACTAATGTGCTTATTATTATTGAATTATACGGGAATTGTTTTACTCCTTAACAATAATATGTAATGAAATTTTTTTTTAGATCGTAGTATTATTTTACACATTATTTTTCAACCTGTCGTCAAATTATATTCTGTAAATATTTAGACTTTTTCCTTTCTTTTTTCTAATGTAATTTTATTGTTTTTGTCACGTCTTATTGAATTTTTATACTATTTACTATTGCAGGAAAAAAATAATTGAGTGTGCGTTATTCTACCCTGCATATACTATCGATTTTTATAATTTTTTTTAGACTTAAACAGCCATTAGCCAATAATTAAGAAATATACTGACTTTACGCCAAACAAAATACGTTAAGCAGCTTAATATTTCCCTTGAAAAGCATGGGAGGTCCCGGAAATATATACCATGATTTACAAAGACTTCACTTTTAATTACTTGTGTATTTTAATTATGACATAAATATTTGTTTTGTTTGAAGAACTTTATTTTAATAAAGACAAAATGATTATGTTTAAACAAGATGAATACTACCACATAATACGATGTGTCCTGAATGTAGTTGAGAGAGTAAAATTGAATAACGAGAAGGGCCTCAATTTTCTAGAAATGGGTGCTGATTAAAAATTGTATTCCAGATTGTTCTCTATGTGAAGAGACTTAAATACAGTATAAACCTAGCATGCTGTATAAAAGCGTTTCTTAGTATATCGTATTTTGCATTTTATGTTCCAATGGTATTTTTGATCATACCCTCTCTTATTTAACAAAAAAAAGTGCTGGGAAGTATTACACCAATTTATTATTTATATGACACATATACTTGAGTATAAATAATTACAAATTAAGTTTTGTCAATGTCAAACAATCAATGAATATAAGATTAATCTAGTTATGCGATAAATTGTTTCTATAGAAAAAAATGCGCAATTTATATCCCTTTCGACATTCATGGGTATGTCCATATGCAAGGGGCAGATAGTGACACACATATAAATCACTTTTATTCACAATTGTTCTCTACTTTTGAAATGAATAAAATATTACATACATAGTTTAAATGCTACACTTAATATCATATCCACAGATGTTTGACCTATGTACATAATATTAACAAAATGAGACGTATGGAATTATTTCTAAATCAATAATCTGTATCAATCTATATCATTCAAAAGTAAAAGAAAAAGTATTTTTTAAAAGAAAATTACTTTTTTATTTTTCTTTAAAACAAAATCCTTAATGTACAATATTTTTCCAAATGAATGCTCCTACAATCTGTGTTTAATGAGACATGAATGTAGGTACTCTAATTTCACGTCTTAGATGCGAGTGCTCTAGCGAAAATCAGCATAATTACATCTTTGAACCAAGTGGATGCAACTTGCACATCCGACACTCTAAACAAGGTGGTTTAGCAAATGAGTAGGTGCTTAGACACGCTCCGGTTTACCTACTAAAAGTTCCCAGGTAGACTCTGCCAGGTGGACACAAACTGAAAACGCGTCAATTGATTCGCTATTAAAAATTTTGGTATAATATCAAACTATACTTGTATTTAGGGCACATTTTAGTGTGACATAATTTATATTGTCCTTTTTTTAATATTTTTTAATTACTGTGCATAGAATCAATGATATGTAAATCAAAATTTTATTTTAGGCAGTGGAAGCATTAAAACCATATTTATTTCAGTTATTTTTCTTTTTGTTTTTATGGTATTTCTTTCATTTCAATTGAAAATATACCTCATTAAACAACAAGACACAGATATGGTATATATAGTACATATGCCTTCTATAATTTCCCATTATAATCCTAGAACAAAAACTTATATCAAATTAAAATAAAGAATTAATTTATTTAAGAAATATATTTGTGAAACTCAATAAACTCGTTTGCTTCCAATATTGAATAGAAATATTTATTTCTCATCAAGCGAGTTGTTATCGTTAGAACGAAACGGTTAACTACAAAGTTACTAAGAATAGCAATATACAATTAATTAATCTTTAAGTCACTCTACCCTTTCTGTTATTACAAATTTAAATCAAATAATAGATAGAACATATATAAATACTTATTGTGTAATAATCCGTGTTAATTATATTTCTTTACAAATGACAATTCGGGACAGTTTTTAGATGAAGAGTATTTACTGCAAAGTTTTTAAGTTAATGTTGATTTTTTTATCCTTACTTTAGTTTATTTTTCTATATTATATTTCATTTGTTGAAATTAAAATGCAGATAAACAAACTTCCACCTACGAGTAAATTTACACACACATCCAATACACTGACCACTTCACGTTCAAAAACACAATGCAAAAAATTATATTCACATAACAAACAAATGGCATTACGGTTCACTTCACATTTTTGCAGGAAAAAAAAAAGAAAATCTCTTTCAACAGTTTTTTTGATTGGAGATAATAATAAATTATTTGTGTTTACTTATGATCATACATTAAGAATACATATAAGTTATAATGGTTATAGTAAAAACTATTTAAAAGTTATTGAGTATATCTGTTTTCTTTTTATTATAAAATAATACTCATAAAAAGATATCATTATGTCTTATCCCAATAAATACATAGGACTGTTTGTTTAAGTGTAGATTGAGAATAAAATGCTTGAATGTATGGTTATATAGTTAAATACTAAGGTTTAAAAGTGTATAATGTTTTCAACTTTATGTTTTAAAATTATAGCGTACTTATGTGGATATTTTCTGTGTTATTTATAAATGAATATAAGTACACCATTAAAACATTATTACTTCATGTATAAATGCAACATGATGTCTGAAACCATTAATAATGCCTCTTCTCGTCGTTCTTCACTGCAGTATCACACCAGAAAATCACATTTTCACACATTAACTTTAATATACTTACAACGAAAATTGTATTAAATTTAAGGATGTAATCTGGTCACTGATTACTTATAATGTAGAACAAAAAGTGTGCAATATATTTATTTTCAAGAATTATTATATAAAATTAATAAAATAAAAAAAAAAGAATGTAGTTTTTGCCAAAACACTCCATGTTTATTTCGTTATATAAAAGCAAACAACATATTTTTTTTCATTTACTTTAACCAACGTTTAATTAAGGTCTTATTTATAAATGAAACACATAACTATAAAATAAATAAATATCTAATATGTTAATAGACATGGCTTATGAATCTAACGATGCGAATCATTGTAAAAGAACCTTAATCTTGGACTCAGTAGTCTAATTCACGTGCATTTAATACGGGTTTATTTTATATATAATAGATTAAATAAATTTGATTCAATTCGTACAATTCACAATCCCATACTTGTTTACCTAATTTATATGTCAACTCCGCTCAGTCACAGGTCAAAAAATAAAACTGTTCACTAAATTTATTCAACAAATTGAAAACAGATACAAAAACAATAGAAAATTATATATATTTTTTATCTGTTCCAAATTTAACTTCTATTTAATATCAATTTTGCTGATAAAAAAATATTTATATTTTTCTAGAAGTAGCAGTTAAGTAAATGATTGCAGAGTACTTGAATGAGTATTGACTGTTTAACATCCAGTGCTACTGGGTATGTTGTAATCCAGGCACGTCTCGCTAGCCATGTGTCACTGCGCCAATGCTGTAAGTTATTCAATGAATTCCAATAAAAATTGTCGTACATGTCTCATATGTTGTGCCTAGTAGAGATGCAAATGTTCCTGACAAATTATATCTGGCAAATCAAACAGATAATGAAATATGTTCTGTCAAATTAATAATAATTTCTGTTACGTACAAAACTACGAAACTGATTGCATTAGACCAATTAACCCCTTGGAGTCATGCCAGTTTCACGTAATCCAACGTAATTTGTCACCGATTTGAATGACTCGAATAATTTATAATTGCGTTTGGATTCAAACAATAATAATGAGATTTAATTTATAAATGCATATGGCACTAAAAAAATTAATTTAAAATCTGTCAGTAGTCAAAATTAACATTTTTGTTGCTCTATTGAATCTTACAATACTTTCATTTGGATATACTAGAACATGCTACGCTAGCTTCTGTGTAACGATTTAATTTTTTCCATTTAATCATCCATTGCCAATAAAAAATATCAGTATTTTAATTTTAAAATAACATATTTTAATTGATTAGTCTCAAATGTTTAGTAGTTCATCACTTTTAAATTTTTTTTTACATCTTATATTCAATTCAATTAGGTTTATATTAACTAATAAACGATAAACTAATCGAAACTAATACGGATTCATGTTTTTGTGGAAATGTGTAAGAGTCGAGTTAAATTTGTAAAACAAAAAGTTTATAAGCAATAAATGAGAACCATTACTCAGGCCTATACTACTTGTACATTGTTTACATATTTTGCTTATACACTTTCTGCTATATAGCAACTTTGTATTCGCAATTGGGTGACATATTTAAATAACGACTTTTTTGTTCTTGTTCCGTAATAGGATAATTTGTCACGGTGGAGTCAGAATTATATTTAAAGAAGTGTGTCTTTTTCTAAAAAATGGGAAATAATGTTTGAAGAAAATTGACAAAACCAATAAATTAAGATTGATGTTAAATTTAAAATTATATTATTACAATTAAACTTGAATAGTAAGACGAAACTGCTCAGCATTCCATGAATTCAACGTGCGGGTGCCGAGTCCATCGCGCTGAAGGGAGAGTAGCTTTAACAATGTCTGGGACTTGCGACGCAGGTATAGATTTAAGGGACCCCTATCTAACGCTCGTTAAACCGTTATAATATTATCAAATTGAAATGAATGAAATTACCTATAATAATATTCCAAGAAACAAACACAAGTTGAAAAAAACATGTCCAATGAATTGACGAAATAAGTTGGATAAAATTTTTGTTTCATTTAAGTCTCGGAGTTTTTTTATGATGGTATGGAATTCAAAGGTTTGTTTAAAAAAATATTTGTAACATATACATACGTAACATTACAATGATCGTAACCCTTTATTGTTGAATTTTTAATAAATAACTGATCAGTTGATTTTATTATATTTTTTATTTGTTCTTTGTCGGAAACTTTATTATTATATCTTCGGACTCACGAGTAAATGAGATAAATTTTAATTTACTCATATATTTATATTTTTAGAACAATATTAGTCAAAAATATTCTTGTTTTGTAATAAACATAATTTTTAGGACAATATCAAAATGGATTTCAATTAAAATACTATAATGAAAGGGTTGTAATAGTAATATTTAATTTTTTATTGTCATATCTGCTAGTATGCGATACATAAAAGCTAACGTATGGCTAAAATAAAACACATTATTGTCACATAGAATAAAGGCAACTAGTTCCTGCCTTTGTGAAGTTACTCGTATGGTTAATTGATAGAAAATCTGCGTATTTTTAACCCCCATCACAAAAGTAGGGTTGTTATAAGTTTGGCGTCGATATATGTGTGTATGTATCCATATGTTTCATAGTGGCTTATCTCATCTCAAATCCATTCTTCATTAAAAGGTCAGTTTTATTGCGGTGAGCGTTTACCGTCTTTTTTTATTAGTCAACAAGAGTAAGATTAATTAATGAAGTGTCTCACAGGTGCTAGTATAATTGTTTAATGACTGTTTTTTTTAAAGTAATAATATTTCCATTGTATTATAAATAGAGAGACCAAGAGGAATAACGACAAGCGCCACATGAACAAAACACAGTTTCAATTTACCCGAATCCATTTTGGATTTGATCGACAAACAGAAGGATTGACTGCAAATTTGCTTGACGGTCGGTTGAAAATTGCCGTCATATTTCACTGTCACACCAGATGACTTTCTAACGCTACACTCTTATGGATAGAAATAATTATAGACGGAATTCGAACTTTTCAGATTTCTTTTTTCTAATGGTTTAATGTTGTTTGTCAAATTTAATAACATGATATATTAAACTATTTTTTAATGAAAGTCCAGGGAAACATATCATTTTTTGAAATATTTTTTAAAAATATGTATGATGTTGCTTTTAATATTCAAGTTAGCTTTTATCTTTAAAACAGGCTATAACGTTGCGTATTCATCAAATTCACAGACATATAAAAGTGTTTTAGGATACTGTTTGTTAAATAAAAACATCTAAAGTAAATATTATGTAGAGCAATAAAAGTCTTGGAAAAGGAAAAATAATCTCTCAAATGAAGTTAACTGTTATCATAAAACGAAGGCTTACGTGTTTTTTTGAAGGCGAAGTTCATACATAAAATGATAAATATTTTGAAAGTGCAGTGGTGAAGTTATTGTGAGCTATAGGTTTAAACTTCAAACAAACAAAAACTAATATTTATAAAGCCACGTTTATTTTTTCTTTCGTTAAAAAAACGATATCTCAGCAGAACTATTTAGCTAAAAACAATTGAATAAGATGAAAAAAATATATATATATTTCAAAAATATGAATGAATTATAAATAAATAATTATTATATATAATGTATAAATATAATACTTTACATAGACGGATATATAACATTACTGATAAGCAATATTTTATCATTCAACAATTTATTAATAAACTGCCATGAAATATAGGTAGGCATAAACAAAAGCTGAAATTAAATATCTCAACCCTAAATATTCTCCCCATCTAATGGATGAAATTAATTTTGTTACGTACTTAATTGATGCTGTGAAATTATAGTCAATATTTATAAAATTACAAATAATTTAATTATAATGTAAGTGATATTGAAGCTACCGAAGATCCTACAACAATTTGCATTATTAATATCTGGATGATAAATGAGTTAATAATATCCAGATCACAAACATTAAAATAGGGACAACTTAATTACTATAACTTAAGAGTCAATTGTAAAGTTTTTGGATGGGTCAAAGTTATTTCACACATCCAGTGCCCACAATAAAATTTCCTTAATTGATTCCTCATCAAAATGGGTAGTATATTTGTGATAAAACAATCAGACTACGAAAACCCTTGGATTCTTAACAGAATAGTGTATTCTCAGTTACAACTTTATTATTTAAACAAAATGTATTCTAGTTCACTATTTTGTTAGTCAGTAAATATTATACAATTTGTAACAACCGCACACACAATTATTTTAAGTATATTAAAGCCTCTTCAAATTTAAAGTGAATAAATTTTTTATTTGTATCTTTTCTCGTTACTTACAACTGTATAACACATTCGTCTATACCATTACGGTAATATTTTTAAAATAGTTTTCTTATAAACAATATATCGAAATTTTGTTACAAAATTATTTCTTTGATCCTAGATTCATTCAAATATAATTGATTCGCAATTGATTAGAATCAAAATATTAATTCATTAATTTTAATTCTTCTCTATATTACATAGTTTGATAAAAATATTAAGTGCCTTTGGTAACGTAAGTACAGAATAAGCTATGACTAATCAGTTTCATAATAAACATACTCTTTTTGTGATCTTCAATATAATTGTACCTATAAGTTATAAACAAACAATACATAATCTAAGTCTATATCGTCCATCGAAATGTCTTAATTATCCAGAATCTATTTTAGATGTGATCGACAAACAGAATGAACAAATTTGCACGCCCGTCATTTCAAAATTGCCGTCATATTTCACTGTCACGCTAGATAACTTTCTAACGCCACGCTCGTGTGTCGAAAGTTCAGTTTTCGCCAGAATTATAAACAAAATTTCAAGCGTATAAGTATTGAATATAAGTATATCCTACAAGTGTGTATGTGTGTCTATGCGAGTGTGTGAGCGTGTGCGCTCGCGCGTGCATGCATGGGAGCGTGGCTATGGACATATTTGTTTGCTTGCGAGCATGTGTGCGTGCATGAATACATAATGTAAGAGTATGTTTGTTTGAAAAAAGGGCCATAACAACTTTAAAAAAACAACAGTTAAAAACAGTATTTGTTAGTTTTTAGCTTTAAAAACTTTACATATGTACTTATTAATAGTTTTATTAAATGTATCGATTTTGATGGAAAGGCTTTATTCAAAATTAACTCACAAAGAGATTGTTAAATTAAAATCATTAATCAAATATATTATTTTATAATATACACAGGTTTATATGAAGTATTTTTAAATTATATATTCAATATAATATATCAACTACTACTCTATACTCTTTTATATAGGAAAAGTTTTTTGGAATGGATTTAAATTTTTATAATTGTTATATTTTCAATCAAGACCACTGTATATATTTAATTAAAATATATGAGAAAATGGACATGAATATCACAATAACATACAGGATATGTCTTCGATTGTCTTTATATCGGAATTAATATTGTTCACTGAAGAACCATATTCAAATAAAAACAATATATGCACGCGACCGCACGCCCACGAGTTGACAACATTTTTAACCGACTTCAAAAAAAGGAGGCTATCAATTTAATACGTATACAGGGTGACTGGTGAATTACTATCGATATTTGAGGACGTGATATTTGACGATCATATATGACAAAATAAAAATTAATATAACATAAATATTAATAAACTTCTAAGTAAAGTTAACCAAAAGTTATGTAATTAATTACGCATCGTATGAACACCCTACAGATTAGGTATACACACACACACACATACGCGCGCGGCGGCGTGTTGTTGTATCAGCACGCCGCCGCACGCGTTCACACTTGGAACACTTGGAACGTGTACACACTTTATTTATTTATACGGAAATTTGGTCAAAAATTAAGTACCTATTTTTTTTACATAATTCGAATGAGAATCATGTACTGAGTATGCTCCTTAAATATTGATAGTAATTCACCAGTCACCCTGTATATGTCATATTTCCAGAACTGCCCACTTTTTGTTTACACTAATTTATTTCTGGAAAAAAAATGAGAATTTTAAAAGGTATATGTGTATGTGTTTTTATGTTTGTGCTCACATCCTTAAGGAACTATAAGTCCAATTTAAATAATTATTGTTTTTTCTACTAGGTATTACTAAACTTAAGAAATACTACAAAATTCATCAAAATCTGATCAACACTTTTTTTTATAGTTAAAAGTTTATTGGGATTGGGATTGCAAGGCAATAATCAGGAACCTTTATTTACTTACATATGTTGTTGATACAACAACCTTAGTTAATAAATAAATAAAAATATAAAAAAATCGATTTCAAAATCGTACGTAACTAACTTACTTATGTAGGTACGTAAGATAATGAATGGAAAGAATATGAAAGAACTAAGAAGAAAAAAAGTAAAATGATGACTTTTGTCTTAAATAAGCTCACTTCAGTATACCAAATAAGTATTTTTTGAATTCGTTACCTTTTGTTTTATATTTTCACTATAATATTGATGCATATACTTGCAAAAATGTGTTCCATATAATTAATTTCACAAAGAGGAATTGAAACTCGGGGTAAGTGCATTTCAATGTTAATTATCTCCATCCTATAACTGAAATTCCAAATGGCTCATGAATATGCTTTAAGTATCTGCAATCAAGCCGATCCGATAGATAAATGCCTAATCAGTGCTGCGAAAATTAGGTAATTAGCCCCGTGCCATAAAATCCGGTTTGTTCAGAAAGTTATAGAAACTTTAATGCTAAATTTAAATAACTGCTTATTTATAAAGTACTACATTAAAACAAATAATGAACACTATGAAAAAACACTCATATCACTTTTGATTATAATAATAATATAATGTCTTGTATATTAATCGTTTTGTATCTAAGACAATTTTTTGTATAAATTTCCTCGAACTTGTATTTTAGGAATTTCATAATAAATAAATTCTACGAAACTTCGTTATTTAAATTCATAAGTGAGCTCAATTGTATAATCTTAATGATAAGGTTTAAACAAAACATTTAGGATATCCTATCAAAAGAGACTATGAAACGTAATACTAAACTCGCTCTTTTCTCACGTTAAACGAGCCTGAAGTGCTGCTTGAACTCAAAAACGCTTCACATTCTTTAGATAGGACAGCCTTCTATAAAGTTGTTTGTAGTTTATCTTTAATTTATAAAAGGAATTTGATATTTTGAGTGTTGGTTTCATTTAAGGAGATCCACTTGGTTTATCACGATCAAATATTATCCGGAAATTAAATAATCTCAACTTTACAAGTGTTAGTCTAAATATTATACTTGAACTTAATGATATTAAAAAGAGTTTGGAATGTGTGCGCAAATTATATTTCAAGCAAAGGAACGCCTCAACAAGGATTTTAATTAAAATTATGTTTTATAAAGAGAAATTACTCTTTTGTTTAATGTAGAAAAAAATATGTATGTCTTTTTGTGTGACGTTGTTAATGTTTTAAACAGAAAAATAAACCATTTCTGTTTTCATATAACATTTATTTTGGGACTTTATAAGTATGTATATTTTGTTATATCTAAATATATGTACTTATCACGACACAATTATTGTTATGAATATTTTTAAACAATTTTCCGCAGTTATTCAAGAAAATATAATTTTGTTGCCTCCAGAAATTGTAACTCGGATACACAAATCATATTTTCAAGGCGCAGTTGTATTGTTCTGCAACAAAAGTAATGCTTGACTTTAAACAACGTCTTATCATATACATAACTCTCGCTTGTTCTACCTTTCTTTTTGTTTACTGCAGGTTAAAGTTTTTCAAGGTTAAGAGAGATATAAATTTATAAAATAATCGCCTCATAATATGCCAATTTTTAAATATATTTTATACATATATTTGAACATTCCAACCTTGAAACTTCAACCACGATCATGTCTTTAAATTTAAATAAAATTTTACTAACCTTCTTCACTACAGATGACGAAGCAACTTTGAATTTTTTTAAATAGCTAATATAAAACAACTAATGATGTATTTCGAATGGATATCGTTAGTTGCAGATGCTAGTTACAAATGAATTTCGAAATATAAGTGTCTATTTCAAAGAAAACAATAGTAGAGAAAATTAAAGCGATAATTTATTATCTCAGTATCAATAGCATAGCAATACTAATTCCGTTTCTATTACTTGAAATAACAGAAGCTATTCGTGGTATTCCTAATATTATAACTTTGAAATCTTTCCTTTTCAAACTATAATACTTTGTTAGCCATTTCAAACAAAACACATTTTCAGTACACCGTAGCCTTTGTTCTGTGACAATGGAAGTGCTTGAATTAAACAGAGTGTCTTATCGTACCCCTATTTGTTTCAAGATCCTTCTTGTTAACTTTACTGTGGGTTGAATTGACAACTTTACGAGGTTACTTAACATAATTCTTATGAGATAATACGTACGAACTTTGAGATGGAAGATTATTTACACTGTTAACATCAGTACGATAGTCCAGTTACTCGCAAGTATAATATACATATATTTTTTGTTGATTAACACCACTTCAGAATGCCATAAATTATATGAATAAACCACAATTTTAAAATTATAAAAAGTCGTTATTTTATGTGAAACACTTTTTTTGTTATCTGCATCACAATGATTTGTATCATCAATGAAAGATTTATTGTCTTGGCATAAAGAAAATGTAAAAAAAAACATGGAAAAAAATCTAAATGTCACAAAGTTTTATTGGAATTGATTATTTAATATCTCTAAACCCTTTTGACATATGTCGTTGTCACGTTGATATTTAGTGAAATATCTAAGCATCACTATCTGCTGCTATAAATATAATCAATTACCTTCCGTCAACATCAGCAATTCCCTTCTCACCTTACTTTATTTCGCGCTGTTCACATTTTCAATGATATCTCTTCTTTTATAATACACAATACGACGCCATTCGGTAATCATGATAATGTGTAAAAGTTTAAAAATAAATTTCCTTGTTTTACTTTTTAGTTTTGACAGTGTAATGGAAAATGTAACATAACATACACACACGGGCATAACCATTTAGAATTTACTCATTACGGTTATACGATAAGTATTTTTAATTAATGCTCTAGATATAAGACTTTATTTTTTAACATTGCAAAAAAAATGATAAAAAAGACTTTAGCAGTAAAAAAGTAACGAAGTAAACATTGTTACAGTAGTGTTATTTTTCTTATTTATTAAAGATTTTCTAATTGATTAAAGAATAATTAAGAAATAGGTATTTATGACTCACTTTTCTTGCAATTCTGCCCGCGTATAATAATGACATGGGCTTGCATTTCTTTTGATTTATCTTATAGTTTGTTTTGCACTATAAAACCAAAATACTACTTTACAATAATGTTTCTCTATAACTGATTGTATTACACGTATGGCCAATGGGCATCACAGGCATTCAGACTGTTGGGATTGCTAACATTGGATAAAGAAACATAAAGCTACATAAAGCCACATATTTTTTCTCATATGTCTTCCACGTACATACAGCGGTTCGTTCAACTCTATTATATATATATACACAAGTATTTTTATTTAAGACTAAGAAGTGGAATAAATTTCAGATATGTCATGGTATTCTAAGAAAAACGTTTATTTTTTGCTCCAGACAATAATACTATTGTAGAATGACTGAGCTACAGCAGAAATAGAAAGAAATATATATTAAAAACTATCATATGCATGATAAGTCAAAAGTACTAATGAAATACTGTTAAGAATACGAAGGTGAAAATATAAAGTTGTTAGAAATGTTCGTATGGATATAAATATATGTCTGTTGTAATATGTTTAATGGGGTGCCTTTGTTACCAAGTGGTCAGAGAGTCGGGAGTCCTGCCTGGAGGCGATGCTGTTTAAAGCCCGAACTTGAAGTTTAATTGTTTTGTTGACATTAATTTAAACTACCTACTTACTATATTACATCTAGGCTGTAGCATGCTAAAATAGCTTTGGGTTAATATTTTTTAAAATACTATTAATTAATTATCACTTGATACCTAATATATATATATATATATATATATATAAATGATAATAATAATCTCTTTATTATACTTAATAAAATTATATTTTTTTGGGAATGACCTTTGTTCAAATTACATGAAATTATTAATTATTATCAGAACTGTAAAAAATCATAACAATAGAGTTATTGTGACTATTGTTTGTATGTTAAAGTATACACGCGATGACTCTTATTAGAGTATCAAGTATTTTATAAGATTATTATTTTTTTTAATGAAATTTCCGAGGATTTAAATTTAAACATTTTATTGAAATTATAACATAGGTAATTACATCATTTATTTTTAAATACTCACGGAGAACTCACAAAAGAAGTTTATTTTAAAGCCTTTACTATTTATTGAAGACTCCAAAGACCACACTAAGAGGCTTCGGAGAAATCAGAAGCAAACCTTGTCTCTTTAACCCGCCGAGCAAGAGGCAGTACGAAACCACAAAAGTATAGGTTTTGCTGATATTTTCTATTGGACAGAATTAATTGTGGTCAAGTAAACTACATTTTCCTTAAGAACTCGATGGTCTGCTTCATTTGCTATGCCTTTGAAAGGAACTAAACCAAGTGATTGTTTGTTATCCTAACTACAAAAATGTTCTATGCTAATGATACTTTAATACTCATTAATTACATTATAACTACGCATATACGCATAACTACGCATATGCATATTCATAAGATTTTTTCCAAGAACAATTATTTTAATATCCTAGCAATTTCTTTGTTTCTTTGTGTATAATTTAAAAATTCTCTACAGCGGATCCGAGATACTACGGATATTTTCTGTTTAAATATTATCATTTACAAAGCTACATTTTACAATTTAAAATAGCAATTAGATCTCTTCTTCTTACGGTAAATATTTTATTGCATAGACATCAAAATGTAATAATTTTATAATGTTTTTCTAAAATTTTAATGTTTAAAAAGTTAAATTTCTTTACACAAATCAACCATCAGTAAATTAGGAATTTAAATTTTATTTGTTTCTCTGTCGTCACTTATTTGAAAATTATGTGTTTTTCAGGTATTATTATAAAATAAATGAACATACTTTTCTCGAAAAAGCTTGATGTAGGCAATTAACTGAGTATATTACAAGAAATCTTTCTCAAATCATTATAATATTGAATTGTGTTGTACTATATTTTATTATTATACAATGTAAAGGTGAGCTCACTTTCATTTCCAAGAAGAGTACATTAGTATATAAAAATAGAAGCATATTGTTTCGCATTTTTGACTACGATATAAGTTTCCCTGACTAAGCACTTAGCGTAATAACACTTAACTTTTGACAAGTTTATTCACTCACTAAACTCTTAGTTCTATTGCTAAAACATTTTATCTCTCATTTCAATAATGGAATAGTCCTGGAAATTTATTTTAATAATATATAAGATATAGTTCATAAATCGATAAGAGTTATAAATTCTATTAGACTAAACAAGAATGTAAAAGTTTTCATCAAGAAAACTGTTACAAGTAACATTTTATTTGACAAGGATATAGTAGAGTTCATAAGCTACGAGAGAAATGAGCGTCATTACTCATGAGCGTGCTACCAGCATACTGTTTACTTATTTTACTTACACACTTTGTATATCTACTTTACATTCACAGAAGTCTCAATATTACTGCTGGGTTTTCTCGTGTCTGTGACTATAACTTTGAATATTTTATTCGCCAGGCTTTCGAATACTATTTAATAGAGTGTATTTCTATAGATATAAAATATTTATTTTATTCTAATAAAATTGTTATTGTTTGCTTTTACAGTTTTTTATAAAAATAAGTCGTATTTTTTTATATAAATGAGCAATTGTTTGTACTTTTCAATAGGTACATATAATTCATAAAACCTTAAGTTATGCTTTATGACATTTCCTATAATCAGGCAAAACACTTTGTAAAAAAATGATTTCTTCCAGTACCATAAATCATATAAATACTTCATATATAAACTTGTTCTACTGGATACAATTTATATGACATTCCCGTGTAAGGTAAGTCAGGCCGTTCCGCAAAATATTTTTGTATCAAATCACGAACAAAGTAAGCAATACGATTCTAGCCGGCACTCTATGAATAAAATTATCATTTAGCAGAATTGATTTTCAAGCTCAGTAAAATACTTTATGATATGGCTGGTTAGGGCCCATGGATTATGTCTTGATTTATAAATTTATATCTGAACATTATGCTTACATCGTATTTCATTGTTTCTAATCAATACTGTAAAAGCGAAACACACCGAATTCAATAATGTATGCACTATATAGATGTTACTTTAAGACTGCTTGTTAAATCAAAAGTGAGGGCGTTATCAACACAAAAAATTGACACTATGATTTTTAATGTTGTAGGATAAATCTAGAATCATATATTGAAATATAATATTAGTCGGTCATTCCCATAATTTTAGACAAGATGGTTAACAAACAAATTTTTTTTTCTTAGTTATTATGTAAACAAGACGTTACAATAAAACCAAGAAATACATTATATATACTTTTTATTAATACATATACAGTCAACGCAACTCCTGGTATGCTATTCCTCCAGCAAGTAGGATAAGGACAGAAAGTTATAATTGAATAATGTAAACTAAATAAGATAGTACTCGGTTATTGTTAACCTCCTTTCATAAAAGCTTTCATGTCTATTATTCCATCACATTTAGTCTGCAGGTTTAAATTTCAACACACTGATTTAGATTTAGCTGTTTGTTTGTTTAAACAAAAAGAAGAGAGAAGCGAGAAGAAATCTGAAAATTATTTCAATGTTCTTTCTTAGTCTTGTTTTAAATACTGTAACCTAAAATGCAAAGAAAATGGAGTTGTACTGTAAGAGGTTTGCCTCTAAACAACATAACTTTAAATATTCTACAGTCTTCACGACTATTTTTACAATTTAATTTAAACTTCATTTATTTTGTTTAACTATAGAAAAATATTATTTTGTACATGTAGTTATAGGATTTTTTGGAATTTTTATATTATTTTTATGATAATAAGTATGTAAACTAGTAATTTAAAACCTAATTTAATATTATCTGATTTCTTTTATACTTAAATACATGCAAGTATGGTAATAGTTTTCAAGATTATTGTGGAATTGTAAGATAGATTATTTTAAAGAAATCTATTTTCAGTGCAACGAAACATGGACAATAGGGATACTTTTAACCACGGAAGCCATACTTTGTTGAAATGTTTCTCTACCTGCCAACACAAACTTTGGACGTAAAGTGAAGGCGCTTTAAATGTATTGTTATTTAGTAGTCTCCAAACTTCACTCGCTCTATTTTCGTTATCAGCAGCGTAAGTTACGGCCCCCTGAGAGAATTTCTTCTTGCTTATCTTTGCTTACAATAGAATAATTTAACTGTGCATCCATGCATTATTATAACATGACGGAAAAAATTCCAAGTTCTTTCATATCAATTTAAAATATATATACATTTATATGTTACATCATTTCCCTTATAGATTTTTAATTTATAATTAATGAAATAATAGAAATAATGTTCATAATTACTTACTAATAAATATAACAAAATGTTATGATAAAATTATATCTAGTTTACGGAGTAATATAATATATATTCTTATTTTTTCTTATATAATAATAATATATTCTGATTATGATGCATCATAAGCGCAACAATATTTAATTACAGCCTTTTGTGAAACTATTTTAATAATACATATGACTAATATAAAGGCTTGAATTTCGGCTTCAGCGCGGCTAATATAAATACTAAAGGATTCAATGTCAGTATCGGTTTGCTTATTGCACACATTTCTATTACATAATAATTTGTAAAAATCTTTCATTTCTTTTTCATGATTCCTAAGTAGATTAATAGTTAGGCTTATAGCTTCAATTTATATAAAATTTACGTTATCAAATCATATTGCTAAAATATTTCATTAAGTCATACAGTGGAGTCATTTCTTTTGTAGATTTTCTTACTTAAGAGCAACAAAGATATCTGGACTAATTGTAGTTAATGACATTTTCAATGGATTAATTCAAAGATTAATTGATACAAATTTACCATCACAAGTACGATTATTGGACAACGGCAAAGCCTTTGTGTCAAGTACTTAATAAAGCAGTAATCATGGCATGCATTAATAGAACTTATATTAATATGATTAGCAAATAATATGTTCACATACATACAAGTGTGTATATACACATATGAAGATAGCAGTTGGCATACAATATAATAATTTTTCTAAGAATATAACATAAGTCAGCATATTCTTTATCTACGACATAAGTCCTCATAGATTCAAAAACAATATTGTAATGTAACTCAAAATTAAATTTCATGTAACGTCCAACCAAAATAAAACTCTAGCCGTTTATGAAGTAATGGTAAGCTGCTTATTTTGGGAATATTTTCATTGCATAGGAACAAAGCTTCCACTTTTTTAACATAATCACCGAATAAAAATGAATATAAATAAATTTTCTTTCAAAAATATTATAACATGTTAGCTAGAAATAATAATTGTGCGATAAAAGTAGCAAATATTTGTCAGATGAAATTATAAAATATCACAGGTCATTAAAGAAATTAAAAATTTATTTTATAAAAAAAACCTTTTGTATATACTTATAAACTATGTAACAGTAATAATATAAATTTTATTGTTTTAGTATAGCTTAATTTAAAGCGAACAAAAAGGCTATATTCAATATTTAATTTAAATAATAAATATTCGTATCAGACGATCATTAATTTATTAAGGCCCAGTTTTAATTAAAACGAGCTCAAAATAAAGAAGCTTATAGAGATATTTATCAAAAGCGGAAATTAAATCCATATCCGTGGCGCGAAGCAGATGGGTCTTTATTTTTATTTTCTGTATTGAATTAAAAACACAGTCATGTACTAAAAGAATAAAAATAATAGAAGAGATTTCAACGATCGTAAAATGTATGAAACAGTATGAAATATTATAAGCGAGTAATAATTATTTTGTAAAAACTATACCAAAGTCTTGAAATAGAACATATATGTTTTTTTTGCATTGTCAAAAATCTTATAGTAATTTCATGTTTGTCAATAATTTTTTGAAAAACGAAGTAAGGAGACTAACGAGTGTACTCCGTACAAACTAGATACATACCGTGAAATTTTCATACTAAAATCAATATCATATATTCGGACTCTGTTTCGGTTTCTCTCTTTTAAGGAAAATACGGAACAGGAAATACTAAAAGGACTTCGAGTAATAGGTACAAAATCTAGAATCTGGAATATTTCTGTGATAGTTATCCTTAATTGATACAATATACACAGATATAAAATTTTCATACTTGTTAGGTGTTAGTTTGAAATTTATTTAATTTGAGTTTTGATGCAGTTAGTAGTGAAGTTTCTTTAGAATTTTCCGTAGTAACAAAAGCTAAACTGGAAAAGTTTTACACTTTAATATATTTTTTTCCGAACTAGAATTTTCTTCTAAACAATATATATTTTATTGGAAGAAATTACATTCGTTGTAGTGTAAATGCAAATAAATTGATCCACAAATATTTAACTGTAATATTCGGAATAGTTAAACTGGTTATATCATCACAATCGGCTACAGGGAGCCTAGGGAGCTTTCCATCTATCTGAATTTCGAATACAGTTGCAGCTCCGGCTATCAGCTTCTAAAAATGAATTGCTATTTGATCGCCGTGCATTTAAAAGCCTAAACGAATTTAGCTTCTGAACTACCGGGTACAGTTAGAAAAATCAGAGATAATAATTCCTAAAACAACAAGTTTTGCTATTAAGACACACTATGATTGACTATTTGAAGCAGCATAGGAAGTTATACTACATATAATGTTGAAGTAATGAAAGATCACAAGCCGATAATTTGATAAGTAAAATATTAATTTACGGAAATATTTTATATAATAGGAAGATCTGTAATATAAAAATATAAAATCACTCGAATACCACTCCAAAACTATGCTTGTATTTTTTATTTAACATTTTTTATATCGAAAAATTCAATGCCTGTTTCTTTTTAATTATAAAGAACAATTGATAAGCGATAAGATAAAAAAAATCGTGAAGGTGATTTTTTCTGAGTTATAATTTCTGAAATAATATAATTTTTAACACAATAGTCTTTCAAGTATCGAGTAGAAGTCAATTCTTGTTAAGTGGAAATTTCTTTTCTGTTCATTAAAATAAAATTTTCAATGTATTACATACGACAGATATATAACGTATAGACTGCTAAATTACAATATATACATAATATGTATATGAACATCTGCCATCAGAATATAGAAATTACTGAAATATTATAAGAAAATATATTTTATTTATATATATGTTTCATTTTTACCATAGAATGAAAATTTGTTTGTTTGTGTTACGAGTATAACCATTTGTATCATTTTATAGCACCCATAATTTAAATAGGTAATTAAGTTATAACTAAAATACATGTTGAGAAAAAAATTGTGTAAAAGAATTTTATCAGTACATAACAAGCGAAGTTTAATACTTTAAGAAGTAGAAGGAATTCAAACAAAAAAGAAAACTATTTAATCCGCTATTCAATATACAATTCGATTAAATTTCAGTGTCCCGCAATAACATGCATGATTGTTTGTGCAAAAGCTTGCTCAAGTGGAACACACATTATTATCCTACTGGAAATGCGCTCCACTAAAATATGTTAATTAAACTTGAAAATCCCCTTATAGACGATTTAGTTTCAAATACTCAACCAGTATATTATCAATTTGGGTTTTGACTAGCTGCTTCCTGTTGCTTCACCCGAGGCTATGAAAGTTTTATCTTAATCAAATAGTGAGTGTCATTAAATCTTATACTTAATCTTAATATATTTTTGTTTACATTTATCCGAAGACTCTTTTTCTTATTGCATGACGATGGATCAAACAAGTTTGTTAAACGTGAATCAGCTTTTAGTGAGGCATAAAATCTTTCTTTAAACACACTTGTTTTGGTCAATAATACCAGGATTCCTAACTCGCGTGATTGTAATGGGAAAGCTAACGCCTCTGGGCTTTCGACATAGGCTCCTTTGTATAAAGTTTAAAAAAACCTGATCAGTTGTGTTCAACAGAAGATAAGTGAAAAAGGAAATTTCCCTACATAGCCATACTAGTAAAATATATTATTCGGATATATGTATGATGAAAATAATAATTTATTAATACCACAAAATAAATTTCACACACTGCGTTAATAGTTCTTTCATTTTCAATTATTCAGTTAGACATATTGGTTTTCACGGTGGCGCAGTTTAAAAAAAAAGAATGATCTAAAGCTAAATTAACAAATATTTTTTATTTATAGATGTGAATTTTAAATGTGGTAATAAGAATATTTAATAATATGAATGAATTATTTCTGAGATGGAAGTTGCCTTCATATTCTCCTAATAACTTCTCGACTAATGAGAGTTCTATTTTAGTCCGTTCAGTGTTTATCACAAATAGATACTTTGCTTTTATTTGCAGAAACAGATTATTATCTATTTTAAGTAAATCGTATATACTTTACAAGGGTCTTCATTTTGATGTATATCGTCAATTTAACCAAAGCCATCGCGTGCCGCTCAAGATTTATACCTCAATTTAGTAATCAGTGAAACAGTTAACAAGCTGGCGATAACGTGTCGACGAATGATTTCATCTCTTTATTTGTCTAACACATCCTTCCAGTAATGTGGTTATTTTCATCTTGTTTACTTTTATAGTATAGTTATATTTTTAATACGAACTTTTCTTTGCTAGCTTTTTAATTATACATATATCTAAGATTGAACTTCAGTGAACAGAACGTAAAAAAGTATTTTTCGTATAATATTCATGTGTCCCTCTGTTTACTGGTAATTTATTTAAGCTCCAAAACGTCAAGATAATCAGTACATTGCAAAAAAAAAAAAATTTCTTTTTGTCCTCTAAATTGTTTAATTTAGAGGACAAAAATAATGAAAAAGGAGATATCAATGTATTATTTTCTCTTCATAATATTAACACGAATAAAGATTGCTGAAAGTTGTGTTATAAGAATAGTTTTAAATATTTAAAAACTTTTACACTCTATTTAAATTTACCTAACATAAAAAACTTTAAGCATTCTGAAAACTATCCCAGTAGAATTATAAATATGAAAATTGTTTGTGGGTTTGTTTAAGATATAAATATCTTAGGAACCAAGTCGAAGACTCTTGGTTAAAATGTTGTTCATAGATTGTCAGAAGCGAATGTGAAATACCAAATTTGAGATAAAATTTTATGTTATATAAAGCTTATGAAAATGTATCTGAAAAATAAGCAATAAAGCAACAACAGTTCGGAGAAAGACTAAGCGTAATTGCAAAAGGGTCGTGTCCGGTCTGCGGTCAACCTAATACGAGGATTATCACTCTGTCACTTAACATTTCCATTTGTTCTTATTTTTGTCTTCACCACATTTTAAAATTACAGCAGTTATTTATTTTACGCGAATATAAGTAACATTACCTATATATTTAAAATAAAATTTCTTACTTCTCTGGTATATAAAACAAGTGGATATACATAGTTCCAAAGAGAAATTTTGCAAATGTTAATACTGGATCCACACTTAAGACATAAAAAAACTTCACCAGTCTAGTCTTAAATATTTTAGTATAGTCTTGTGGCATTATTCCTGGACACAGAAGGGAGAAGTCATGAAAGACTTTCATCAGAGCTGATCATGCATCAGATAAGTGTGTAGCACATACATTGACACTTACTAGTTCAAGGTCTATGCTACATTGTGAGTCATAATAATAGATGTGGGTGGTTTGAGTATTGTAAACTAGCTTTTGCCGCGTGGAATAGTGACTTCCGGCAGATTTTTGGTTCTTCCCACATAGTTCCCGTTCTTGCTGGGTTTTCGGAATGGTCGAGTTCCCGTAGAATTTTCAGCATAAAACCTATGTTTTTTTTAATTTACAATGAAGTACTCTTAACCAACAACATATTTATTTGTTTATTTGAATAAAGATTAATATTATTATGTTGATACAACTTAAACAAATTATTTCTACCAAATTAGTTACCATAAAAACGGTTTTAGTGAGTTAATCTTAAAAGATAGATATATACTGTAGCACACTGTTTTTTAGATCATTAAAAGAGCTATTATTCTTTAATACATATTTTTTGTGTATCTTGAACCGTTTTCGCTGCGCACGCAACGGAAGGCTTCAAAGATGAAATAATTTCTCCCGTTTTTTACACATTCACCACTATATCTTTGCTCCTATTAGTCGCAGCGTGATGTTATATAGCCCACAGACTTCCTCGATAACTGGACTATCCAACACAAAAAGAATTATTCAATTCGAACCAGTAGTTTCGGAGATTAGCGCTTTCAAACAAACAAACAAACTCTTCAGCTTTATAATATTAGTATAGATTATCGTATTTATTGTGACCTGGGTTTAAATGAAACCTCACCTATAAACCCTTAAAATATTTCCATATAGATGATGTAATCTGAGTTTCAAGTTTATTATTGCTTGCTATAAAACTAGAACGTCTAAGAGTCTGAAAATCTTACCTTAGATGAGTCACTACTTCTCAAAAATAAGTTAAATAAAAAATAAAACAAAAACATATTTTGTTCTTGTATTTAGAATACATAAAATACATCTGATAATGCCTTCAAACAAGTAGTGTATACGACAACTAGAAAAGTGGCAGCATTAATCTGATCTCCGGCAGCAAATAGCTCTCGAATGTGGTGGACGAGGGTAATGTGGCGTGTAAAGAATAGTTGAAGCAGAAAGTAGGCGACTACCTCCATGACCGGCTTAGTTATATACAAACTTCTATACAATATGTCACATGCAATATAATATTAATGTAGCGTTTTACTAACTATAAACGGGAGCTCGATCATTTTAGCTGATTTGAGTTATTTTTATGACGGACTTTAGCGTGGTTATTTATGAATGTTGGTGACGGAACCAGAATTGTGACTCACGTGTTTCATAAACCTTACCAGGCTTTAATAAAGTTTTATAGCTCTTTTTACGTTTTGAGGCAGATAATTTAAAAGTTCCATTTGACTTAAAGTTTACTTATTACTTTAAAATAAGACGTTAATATTTTTCCTTAATTTATAAATATTTACGGTTATTAAAATAATGACTCTAATTATTTTTAAATTTCTATTTAACTTAAAAACTTGCATTTATTATTCAAAAAGTATTCATTGAATAACTGTAAAGGAATGCATAACTTCGAAACTATACTATGAATATATGCACAATCTAGGCATGTTCAAATTGTCGGAAAAGTTGAAGCTGTACAAGAGATATTTCTTAAAAAGTTTTATAACTTTAAACATGGGAACAATAAGCGAATCTACTCATTCAAAATATGTTAAAAAGATAGTGTTATTATCACAATAAATAAAATCTAGGCTATTCAATCCAAAATTTATGCTTTGCGTGCCAGTGACTTTGTATGTTTGTTTCTTTATTTCTTCGTTACTAATAAAAAAAACAAGATGTAGGTAACTGTTCCTCAGCATGTGAATTTCAGGCAAATTATATAATAGTACAACGAAACTAACGAACAAAACGATCAGCCATATGAAGGTTTTACTAGACACATTAACGTAGTATCTTCATTGAAATATTTAAAACCTACAGAAATAAGTAAGAATAAAACAAGGCGTTCTTACAGTTTCTTCCAGGGACCGGCAGAAATATTTTATGATACATAATTGAACCTTGTTATGATCATGATTTATCAAATCCTCCAAAAGTCAATAAATCCATAACACAATAACAAATGTCCTGTTTATTTCTTGTACACTTGTTAGAAAATTAAGTTCAAACGGAACGAGTTTTATATAAAATGAGAAAATCTTACATTTATTTTGTACAGTCGTTAGTTTTTGTGTTTCCTACATTAAAATACACAACATATGTTTTAACGAAACTTATTAAGATGTCACCTAAAGTGAAATCTAATGTATTTTTTTTAATAAATCTAAGCCTTTTTCTTCTTTATTTTACCTAATTCTAAGTCTTAAATTATACATAAATTATAGTAACACAATGTAATGTCGTGAAGATAATTATACAAAATAAAATTATTATAGACCACATTTCTATATATTATTCTTCTTCTACCTGGCAATTTCCAGGCTATAGCCAGAGTCTGCCTTACATGCTGTGAATAGTTTTGGCTATTTGTCTTTACGATCGGCCGCCTGCCTGACATCAACCCTTTTTTGAGAATCAACATTAATCAGTGGTGTCTAAATACTCTTAGCAAGTAATATGATTCCGAAAAATCACTTTGGTACTTGCTCGGGCCAGGATCGAACCCGCGCCATCGTGCATAAGGCCTCGGCCTCGAATTTTGCGGGCAGCGGAGCGGCGGCGGCGGCGGCACGGAAACGCATACTGTTCTCCAAACTAGCGGGCAGCGGGCACCGCTGTATTCGGGGGTCGGTCCATTTGATTATACGCGTAAGATCCTGCCGCTCCCGCTGCCGCTCCGCTGCCCGCAGAATTCGAGGCCGAGGCCTAAGAGGCGGATCTTTTAACCACTAGGCTACCTCTGACTAATTCATCATTATATTATTATTAACATTGATTAATAAATATTGTTAATTTTTGAGATATATGTCAAAGTTAAAACCAAGATTTTCAAGATATGCCCAAAACGTTTTTCATAATGAATTGGACAAAAAGGTTGTCATATATATGAATCCAGTCAATATCTATAAATTGCCATTGTGCATTGATATTACTATCATAATAACCTTTGTTTTTATTGATTACTATGATTCGTATAATTTAAATGAATTAAAAATTATTAACGATACGCGACTAAACTGAACAGTCACTGTTATTGTTTGTATTGTATTGGCATGCATCAAAGAGAGCCGTCAACTCAAAGCGTCACGGGTAAATATGACATGAATCAACACTGTTTTTTTACTGTATCGAACGTATGGAATATATTTGTATGTTTAATATAATATGGAATATTTTATACATATTCATTTCAATTTATTTGAATACCGATTGAACATTTTATATAAATCTCAATGGTATTAGAAATGCGAAAGTATTAAATTGAAATTTAGAATGTTATTGCGCGAAAACTACTTAACGGTTTGTTAAGGATCCTCATTAATTAAGTAGGGGTGGGAAGAATATTTAATTAAAAATGTGTATTTATTTTAAAATCTGTAGATGTTACTATGTTACCAATTGCAAGATTTCAGATTATATGCTCTGTCAAGAAAAAAAAACATATATAAGACTAGTAGACTGCGAAGAACCTAGTGGTTAATCTTGTACACCGCTCTCAACATGGAAAATTATCTTCACAGAAAATAGAAAATGTAAAGGTCATTACTAAAGGTATATTTATAAACATAAAACATTACCCATTTATTATGTTTGCAGGTCAACATTTATTCTGAGACTATCGATATTTATGTAACATATGGGATATACATATTTAGAAATAGAAACCCCAGTAATACATAACTTAAAGTATAGCAACAAAGTTGCTATAAAACAAGTAGTAAACTCGTATGTAGTCTACACTGAGCGAAACTGCATATATACTTTGTGACATATTGTTTCAGACGCTCATAAAATTTCTATAAAATGTGGATTATATGTTATGAGTTTTAGATCTCCTCGCTTAAAATTTTATGATTAATAAATTCTGCTAAAACAAAGGCAATATGTAACATTTTTTTTATTAATTTTTTATATTATAGATATATTATTTATATTATTTAGATTTAGACATATTATAAGGAATTACCATTTTTTAAAACCTAATTAAAAAATATTTGCTTGCTTTTCCTCAAAATAATGTTTTAATTTGTTAATCAATATAATCTGATTCAAATTCAATTCTCAATTTTCTACAGCTTTTATTTCCTCCGTGTATTGCAGAAAGTAATAAAAAATATTTATACGAGAAGAAAAAAATAAAATCTAATGACAAAAATAAGGAAAATCAAATGGGCCTACAGATAGGTAGTAGTAATACCCGAAATTCGTATGTTGTTACATCCGCTTAGGTGGACCACAAATCCTTGGAAGAGAACACGGTTTGTAGTGTACACATGCTGGTCATATCTAACAGGAGATTAAGAGACTAGTTAAAGTATACAGTACATAACATAATGTGAAACTTCGCTACCAAGGATTTAAATTAGAAAATGTAGACGTATGATCGTCTATATTTACTTTGTAATATATAAAAAAGTGAAGCGGATATATATATAAATTGAACACGATTAAGGTATTTGAGTAGGTATTGTGACGACAATGCCCGTAAATCAAATGATTTCTCTATATTTTTTCCGTCTTAATTATAAATAACAAAACTGTAATCGTTAAAAAAAAGTAAAATCATTCGTGTTTTATTAACAAACATTTTTTGTTTCATGTATGTCCTCTTTCATTGTAACTCCTATTTCTAAAGAAACAATAGAACAATGTTAAAGTCAAACTACAGCTTTGAAATCTTTATAATGTTTGAACTTAGTTGTGGGCATGACCTAGAAGCTGGAACGAAGCTTAAAAAAAATAATAGCACACGTACATGATGCCTGTGCGCTCATAAATATTTGTTCCACATGTGACTTGAGCTTGGAGCAGCGAACAAATACCGATTTGGACATAAAATTCTGAATACGCCTTCTGTAAATATTGAGATTCGATCAGAGTCCAAATCAGGTAAATAAAATAAAAAAGGTTGGAATGAAATGATGCTGAAACGTGATAGGAAACTTGCATTGAAATATTCTTTCGCAGTTGCTTTTATATTTTTATTACCTTTATATGCTTTCTGAAATGCATATAACGCCGCTTAAATATTATTTGCTCATAAATCTTTTTGGAAATATTTTAACGTTATTTTTCCTATAAATTTAATCTTTTAAATATTTTTTTACGAAAACTGATTTTGCTATGGTTGTATTAAATACAAAAGATATTTCATTTCACCTATCATATTTATATACAATCGCCTTTGGTAATTTTTAACACTACCATTTTGTCGACGAGGACGCTGCATAAGACATATGGGACAATAGGAAGAAAATGTTTTATATTTTTAAACTATAGAGAATCCTGGGATAGTGACGTCCGCAGTTACATCGTCTCTTTAAAGAACAAAGACAACTTTTAGAGAAATATTTTTAAAGTAATGTTGTTTCTGTCATTCCAGATTTTTAAATCATATATTGGTACTTCAACTTATTTATTTTCATCCTTAGCTTTGAAACTTTTTAAACAATGTTATTAAAGTAAATATTTTGTTTTCATAACATTAAAGGAAAATGACATAATCTCCCGCTTTGATTTTGTAAAGTATAATTAATAGTTTCAATTCTTACATCAATTATTGCTAAACGCTATTGCTATAAAAACAATAGTAAACTCTGCTTCTATGCTAGTTTTGTTGTTGTTCACGCCTCGTGTACGCATTATACCACGTTTCGCTCAACATTCACTGGGTTCGTGACAGTTAAGTCTAGTGATAATTATTCAATAAAAGCTATCATTTGTCAACACTGTCCAAATGTCAGCAAGTAGACATTGTGATGACTAAAGCTACAATGTGCCGCCCATTTGCCTTGAATTCCTTTATTACCTACTTTTTACCTGGTGTCGCTAAACCATTATTCACTTCATTGTGCTATCTTGACACGTTCGTGACTTTTGTTTGATATTTGTTATTGAACACAGTATACATTAAAATAATTAAAATTAATAAATTTAATTGAAATTCCTTTAATTAGAATTGTACAATGATTATTATTTCTATACGGTAAACACATAATTAATTTATAAATTATGGTATGTATCCACAAAAGCAAATACTAATGTAAACATTAATACAAAACATCATACATCACTGAGTTTGCATTACGTGAAACAAATTTACAGAGTTTAATATATGTAGTAACTACTCAATGGTATATGAATACCACATATTGAAGCCTGGAGGAGATAACGATACTACTACCACTGGAGATTCCTCAGTATTTGTAGAATAACATTAATTCGTACAATCATCACTTTAGAAAACAGAGCTGTTAACAAATGTCCCATTATAACAAGACTTATATTTATAATATATTTTCATAATGTCTGTTTAAGATTACTTAATTATAACTATATCCAAAAATATATTACAGTATAACGGCTAAAGTTAAATAAGACAAACAGTATTCAATGTAATACACAATTAGATGGGCTCTTATCTATTTTTCTGATCGTTAAAGTGCTAATCACTACTAATAAAGGGGTGGAAACGAAGGGAGCCTTGGTAACAGGATCGCTGGCATTTATTAGCATTTGAGAATGTATTTAAATCGCTCGGGGAAAATTTTTGCGTTGAAAGTCCCGTTGATTTGACGTCATTATTCAAATAAGTTTTTATGCCACCCATTAAGGTATGAAAAGGATTTTTTGTAAGGGATATACTGTATCGGGTTTTTGTATTAATTAAGGGCGTATTTATATACAAAAGGTATTTAAAATCTGGATTTGGGAACTAATTGGAGAAATTTACTTAGTATTATGTTAGTCATATATAGTCATATATAGTATGAAACATAAAACACATTTTAATATTGATCAAACATTACAATTTCAACATTATTTTCATATAACAAATAGATAGACAAGGATTTATGTTTCTATAAATAGTTTCTTATCAAATATGGATATTTGGTTGTTTTATATGTTTAATATATGAATGATCAAACAAAAACATATACATATTACTGGTCGTCAAAATATTAAGGATATCTCTCTCAGCTATCTTTAAAAAGATGGACGAAAAAATATATTTTGCTTTAATTTTGAATATATAACTAAAATATTTCCTTAAATGATCATGTAGTTTGTGATTGTCAGAATAAAATATGGTCAAAATTGATTAGATTCTTTGATATATACAGTATACATACATGGTTAATATAAAATATTTGCATACTTTTATACAATACATAATAAAGAATTAATTATTTCATTTGTTATAATTAATTATTTAAGGTTAAGAACTTACAATTAAATTTACAAAACCTTGATAATTTTTGTAATCAATGCGACAAAAACAACAATTAAAAAGTATGGTCAATTAACATATCGTAAGCAAGAATAATATTTGAATTTTTAATAGTGTATATTTGATACTAATATAAGTATTTTTTATAATGGTGGCTAAAGAAATGCGGAGAACCTTAAACTTTCTTTAACAAACTCTCATAGATGAATTTGCTTTCTTCATCTTTTAAATTTTAAAATTAAAATGTCCATGGGGATTAACCTTCATTTTATAACTTGGTCTTAATGAATAAAACATTTTTAGCGTATCAACTATACAGCACCACGTTATAATCGAAACCTTTTAGCACCCTAACGCTTTTTTGTCTTCTTTTAATTTCCTTTATGAGCTCACAATTGCCTTCATAATGGTATCGTACCTTTCATTAAGTCTCATTTGAGCCCCTGAATGGTGGTCTCGACTCATAATGGGAGGAAACGTTAGACGTTATACCCTTAAGCCTTTGTGTATACTTACAACGTGCTCTAGCTCCTTTCATGGGTCATTCGTGCTTGCGCACGGTACTCCTATAGCGCTTTATTAATAAGCGCCCTTGGTGTAATAAATATTTGCGTACAGAAGCCATTATGAACTTATTTACTTGGTTAGTTTACCCTTTTTATATTCAATATTAAAATTACTAACAATACATTGTTTTACACAAACAAAACCCTCCACCATCTTAAATTGGCTAACAGTATTAAATCCATTCTGAAGTTTATTATAAATTCTCGTCAAATTTGAATAAAAATTGGTAATGTTGTAAATTTACTCTTCAATTACTCTTATATGTCTTTTCTCATCCATGTCTATTTATCGCCACGACGTCAACAAAATTCATCAATCATACACCTAGCCACAGGCGGCTCGTAAAAAAGTAATATGGAGCTACCTGAAAATTAAATGGAAGTCAGTAAGAGATAAAAATGATTAATATTCTTAAGCATTCTCGGGTAAAAAACTTTTTCAATTCCTTACCTCAGATAGGTGGGTAGCGAGTGAACTTTTTTAAGAGATGAAGCAGAGTGGCAAAGTCGAGATGTAACGCTTTCAGACGGTCTCGGAGAAGCGGCAAAGATGAATGGCTTTCAATATGAAATTGAATTCCGCGGTTCATTGCTTTTCAATTTGTTGGAGGGAACATCGCTCGGCGTTTACCTCCGATACCTCGGGAGGTGCTGATGTATTCTATACAATACATTTCAAAATGTATGATTATAGCACACTTTAAATTCTTTTGATATATTTATTTTACTTTAAATATATACATATAAGTATATCAAACATTTAATATCAAATTTATTTTTAAAGATCCATCTTATTTCATTACACCACACGCGCACCGACATCTATAACCTTGTAAAAACCTATTAAGTATAATATCTGCCAGATTATTTAAATTCAAATTTGCATTTCGGAATAATTGTACTAAGCATATTTGCATTAACGTACCTATATCATAAAGCGAATTACGGATTCTCGTATCATAAACGTAATTTGGCCTGTTTAATTCCAGGCCCACCTGCGTACCTGCAATATCTGATACACGTATATTGGACTAATTTTGAACACGATACTGTTAAACGTAACTTTACTCCAAACATCCTCGCCTGACAGGGTTACCAAACCTCGCATCTACTATCTGAACATTGTATTATGTTTAACTTTAGATTGTTAGAATTATACATAAACGTGACTCGTAATATGTTTATCTTGTTTAACAAACATACTTATTAAAGTGTAAATCTATTTTTTACTATATTTTGTAGATTATATATGTAGAAAACAGAAAGTATAGCGGATATATTTCTAAGACAGATTCTTGATTGGATGGAAAACAGGCGATAACCCTAGCTACAATAACGGACCCCGCTATAATCGTTGAATCGTATTACCATTACAACTGTCCACGGTGCCAGCTGCTTCAAACAACTTTATTTCAGAAACGAGGGTTCCTAGTGGAGTTTAATTCGATACTACGTCCTGTTGTGATCGAGTTTCAAGTTATAATGATTGAAGTTGAAAAATAATAACTTGTCTACAGCGGTTTTATAAAAAATATCAGCCATTCGTAAAGATGGAATCGAAATAGAGACGATTCGTTACATTTTTATTTTTTCATTCTTAAACCGATGAATATTTTTAAATTGATTCTAGTGCCACTGTATCTCGAAGATTTTTGTTGTCTTTTAAATATTAATGATTTTCTTTTTACTATAAATAAATTTTAATTCCATTAATAAAATATAAATTTGTCTCGTTAATACCAAACTTTCTTTTCAGGTGTATATCACTATTCTATAACATATATTATCCACAATAGCCATATTTTTATAAAGTGTAACATTATTACGCTAAAAGGTTTCTATTTTTCGTTGAAAGCGTTTCGAAGTGATTCGATAAAATTACATTAGAGGTTTAAAAGCACTTACGATATATTTTTATATCCGGGATAACGTTGTATTACAATTCTATGCTTACGAAACATTAGGCCATTAGCAGTTCCGCACTTGCGTGAAATTACGTCTCATATTAGCTTATTCTTGTTTCTAAGCGCTAACGTAGCTAAATGAACAGGACGTTGACAGCAATATATTCGCTCGGTGGCAAAATAGAGCCAGCTAGGCAGTCTTAATTAAATTGCCTTGTATTTCTTCGGAATCATTTAAAGTAATTTATCATAAATTTATCAAATTTCACAGTGTTGTCGTATTTATTTTAAAACAAAAATGATAATATATCATTCTCGCTGAAATCTAATTATGTACAGTACAATAGAGGTAAGCTATGGTTCCCATGTGTTGTAATTTATTATTATAAATTCGATTACAGATTAATTTTGAGCCTGTACTAAATTAAAGCCGGTGAAATTCCAAAGGGGAACATTATTATGTTACCTGAAAATCTGTAGTGTGAAATTATATGGGGCAAAATCTGCAGCGGATACCGGCAGTGAGATAGGCCGCTTTGAAAGTTTAATGTAACGACCCCTGGTGCCTAGGAAAATCCTGCTCCTGATTTCGGTTTTATGCGGCATCTAAAGTAAAGTGCTCATTTGTGTGAATAAGTAAGTGTAAATACAATTAACATCTCGATCTTGCTGGAAATTGATTCGATCCCGCTGGGAAAGAGTAAAGTATGCGGTTGTGGATGCTTATAAAATATTCAGTACTAAGTGATAGCAGACTAGAAAAACAAATTATAGTAGCTGGTTTAATAATATAATAGAGACTAAAACAGTCTTTGCACTTTATGTGAAGCCGTATTGTTATTTTAGCTACGTGTTTTTAAATTGCAGTTGTTTGACATACTAATGGCGTAGAATAGACTAGAATGTTAAGTCTGGTAACTTTGGGTACAAACTTCACGGGCATTCGTCTAAAACTTTCTCACCTGAATGTGTCAAGACTTACCGAAGCCTATGCAAAGTGATGCAATGTGCTTCAAAGTGACATGAAATATATTTATGCATTCAACAAACTTCTGAACTTTATGTGTGGTATAAAGAAAACATTTATGTTCCAACATCATGAATACCATTTCAGTTCGATTCATAAAAATATTTTAAACCATTTCAAAAATATTATTTTCTTAACTATGTTCCATTAGTAAGGATGAATGTAATTTCTTTACAGTATCGATTACTAAAAACGTATTAAAATACTTACAACTTATAACACATTACAATGTCCTTATGTTTTTTTTTTTGAAAAAAGTGTAATAAATATAAATTAATCATACTTATAGACATATTTACATACTAATAGTCGATCATTAATCGATAATAATAGCCATTTTTATAAACTATTATAAAACTTTTATGAAGGTTATTTATTTATATCATTTAAGTACATATTTATAAATTTATTAAATCTGATCTCTCCAAATAAAAACATACTGAGTGTGTCTCATTTGATTGATATTTTATCTTAATATTTCCTTAATATGTATTATTTAATTATAATCAGTTCTAACTTAGTCCTGTATAAAAATTAATTGCAAATTATAATCCAAAATAAGATAACCGTCTTACGTTCTCCTGACTATGAAGTGATTAGTATCATTACTCCACCCACACCTCACGGAAGGCTCTTCAATGTGTGTTTGGAAGCTAACCAACCGTTCTTGCGATTTAGATTTCACGTCTCATAATTCTGCACTGCAGATATTCCCACGGGATCTCCAGCAGTAAAAACTCGGCTGAGGGTTAATTAAGCACAAGAGAGTGAGAAAAACTTAACACTAACCTTTTAAAAATGGTTTATAAATAGCTTTAAAGTCTAGAATTATTCATCGGAGTAAAGATATTAATATAATAATATTAAAAGATGTATAGATAATAAATATTGTATAGCCCATGAATATATTATAAAAAATGTATTTTTATTGAATGGCAACATATTTTCGCTTTCGTAAAAAAAAATAGATTCCAATTAATTTTTAAAATAAAATGGGGGAGCTAGAAGAAATTGATAGAAATAAAAAACTATTACGATTTTTTTTCTTTTTAATCACATAGGAAACTTAATCGTTTTAAACCAGGCTCAAGCTAGGCATTGAACGATTTTTTTTCTGTAAAACTACTACGAATAGCACTTTGTATCAAATAAATCTTTTTAAAGAATTAATCACTCCTACTTAGTTTGTTCCCAACAGAAGACAAAGAACAATAGGAAAACTTTCTGAATTTAGAACTTATTTTGGATTTCTCCCATTAATTATTTTGTTTGACTTTGGAGACAAAAAAATATTTTTATTTTCTTATTGCTTCATATTATTAATTTCTAACCTAATTCATGAATATAAATGATATTTGATAATATTATAATATAATTACAAGTAAAATTTTTGGCCATGTATATAAAGATATATATATTCCGGATATGACATATTGGATACTACAAAACTCAATTCCAGTCCCAATAGATTTTGAATTTATAACATCGCGTTTGCCCCAGGGCGGTGAGTTAATGATGAAAAGTGTAACCAGAACTGCTGCGAAGGCACGCAATTAGTCGCGTAATCAAGATCGCCAACGATAATCCGGTAAACATATTCCCTTGATACGAATGCGACTGTCAGATTCTTGCGATTTATTCTCGCGTGATAATATTGTTATTTGTGCGCATTCATCCCTGGACAGTCGTAAATTTCAATTTTTACTATGGATATAAAGCTTTTTACTACTTCAGCAAAGTAAATCGAGATTTTAGTTTCCATACGAATACAATTTTGTTTGTATACATCCTTTATTTGTGTAATACACCAAAATATTAACTTAATGAGACATAAACATGTTTTGTACTATAATGAAGTAAGAAAAAAAAACTTTTGACTATGCTTTTATATCGACAAATTTTCTTAATAAAATGTTCTAACTAAATCCATTTTATTTTATTTTCTTTGTAGACTGTTTCTATAGCAATTAATTGGGATTAAAAAGATCTGTTGCCGACATAGAAGCGTGGGGGTTGGACACTAATTACAAACAACAACTGATTGTGGGCAATATTATAAATACAAAATAATAAAATACTTATTTAAAATGCTAAACAATACACAATATTTTTTATTAATTAACTCTATATAAGACTATAAAACGATGTAGGGCTTAGTAAAAAAATATTAATTTTACTTTTTAATATCAAAAAGCTTACATTCTTAAGGTATTCAATTAAAATTTTCAAATTTCTTTGATAGAATCACATCGATAACATTATGTAAGTTTTCTCTCGCGTAATTAAATTTAAAAGACTTGCCTTAAAGAATAATAAGATACTAAATTGCTTTAGCTCGAGCGAGGGTTGGTAAAATTTAACCTCCACTTTAAAATACTTTACTTTCTGTGAGTAAACGGCATTTCTACTTATACTTCAAGGTTTTTGTTACAAACTCTATCTAATAATAATTGATTGGATAAATGTGGGCTCTTCAAAAATTTTCCAATTATATAGTAATTTTTTTAATAACAAATTTCTTTTGAATTCAGTTATGTGTTAACCATGTTAAGATTTTGCGAGTATGTGCATATACATATTTGCAAATTGAAATTCGAATCTGCGGACATTGTTACACAGGCTGACAGTTGTAACGGCTAAGCAAAATTGTCATTCAAGTTGGACTGGTATGTTTAGCACAAATTTGCAGTTTTCGTCGTGACACCACATACGAAGCGTTTCCTGTTATTCATAACTTACGTTAATACAATGAACATCGAAGATTTATATTAAATCAATGTTAACTCCCCTTATATTTATTTATTTTAAATTTGGGTACTATGTAGGTACGTGTACTTATTTATTTTAAATTTGAGCAAATATACTAGTCTGCACTCTGATGCACTCTGCAAAAATCTGCAGATATTATAAACATCTAATATATTTTTCTGTGTCAATCATCATTGCAAATTAAGGTCAATTATACTACCCACACCCTAGTTGTGTTTCGTTTCCTGTGAAAGTTAAATTCTAGAAACCAAAAAGTATTAGAGTATATAAACTAGATTTACTTTAATATAATTCACTGTATTCAAAACTTTAAAAAATACACTGTTGATTGAGTTGTATAATATATGAGAAAATTCAATAATTGAAAATCAACTTCAATGTCTAAGGGTATTTTAATTTGAAGTTAAATTTATGTAGAAGGTATACATATTTACATAAACATAAAATTCAAATTCAAACAAAATATATTAAATCTGCTGATACCTGATTAAGAACATTAGATCTCAATGTATGTACATATATGTAGCATAGAAGAACTCGTTAACAATTTTGTAAAGCTATTAAGTAATTGCTAATAAGATATCTTCAAAGTTTTCAATCTCGATATAAAGTAAAAGTACTAAAACATTGAAATACCATTTTATAATTTTACCTTTCTCATTATCATTTGATTTTATAACACTAAAATTCTTTACAATATTGAGACTAAAACTATCAAAAGTATGCATTAATTATTATTTGTAGACTATTTTTATTATTACTCATACTAGTACATTACTCATGTATATGGATATACTTCAATTAATTATAACTATTTTATAACGAAAGAGCATTCTTCAACGTAAAATAAAGTAGGTTACAATACAAACAGATACACATGAACAATTAAGTTTAATTATGGGCCCTTGTTTTACGAGGCCGGCACTTTATAGGCACTCTACCAATAGTTTTGTGCCCGTAAATTGTACATTCTAGTACATAATCAATGTTATTTCAGGGTTTCGAGATTGTTCTATGAATATAGTTGAGAGGGCAGTTTGTTTATTTTCTTTCTTAGTGGATATAGGAACGCTTATCGCTGGCGGCCAGCCCGGCTCACACGCGCCGGTCACCTCTAGCCTCTATTTGGGATATAAATCATGGGAAACACACATTTCCTTTCCACAAAATGCTCAAGGCAAAATATATTTTCTTGGCGAAACGTTATTCATAAGCGAAATAGGGTAAAGTAATATTAGGGATATCACTGTGATTGGCCTTTACTGTTATTTGCATAGCGATATTTCGATTTTATTTTCATCTAATTTTGTATACAAACTTTATATTATAAAATAAATCTAAGGGGCTTGTTTAAAAATATAAAACCTTTATGAATCCACTTATAAAATGTACCTTAAATAATTAAGTATCATATCACCGAATTTTGAACAGGGTTACGTGATATGTTTCAAATGATTTATAATGGCTACTAAATTCCAGGGCATCTATGGTAAATGGTGAGAGGAGTCCCTAACAAATTGAAAATCAATGAACCGCGGAATTCAATTTGATATTGAAGCCATCTCTCACGTTGCCTCGTAAGGCGTAAGAGAGCACTTCGCGATATCTCTCTCTTTGACTCCGTTTCACACACAAAACCCAATATTCGCACGTTGAAAAGGCGTCCTAGTTATATTGAGTATAGGATATCGTAGGAATTTTATGTTTCAGGAATGTTTTCTTTGTTGTACAATATTCAGCCTCAGGGGCTTTGGATCCTTTTTAAATGGTGTAAAGTGAGTATTAATTTAGATATTCCTTACGTATTTTCCAAAATTATATTTTATAATGTTTTAGAAATGTATATGATAGATTTGTTTTTTTAAGAGTATTATTACATTGAGTTACACTAAACACATAATATTGTGATCAAATATAAATATAACGATTTGATAAAAACATAGTTTGTTAATTTAAATAAGGAATATAGAATTGATGAATAATGATGAAATTTCACTTCTACCGCTGAATATAACAGAAATGGGTTTATCACAATAAAAATTTGATAATTCCTATATAAGCGCCTTAGCAAATATTGTATACAATATTAGTACTACGATACTAATAATATTGTATACAATATTTCACAGTTCTAAACAAACAAAGTATTTGTAGTAAGATGAATAAAAAAACAACTTTTATGTTACTTGATTATTGAGATTGATAAAAGAAGTGTAACAAAAAGCTTGATGAAAGTAACAGATTTGATAGGTCCATATTAATTTATCGTTCTTTTATATTAACATAATCTTATTTTACGTTATAATCTCATAAAAATTGATCCAATGTATTGTTACGTATGTTACACAATAATATTCGGGGTTGAACCGAAATTAGTGTCACATTTGATCAAGTACGTCTACAAATCATAGTGACATCAACGTTATTGCAACGGGCTCAGAGAAATGCTCGCGACTTAGTAGGTAAGGACCTATTCTCAAGGAATTCGCTTCCAGTGATATATGTTTCCATTCTTCATCATGGTTTCAACGAACTATTCTTGATTTGTTCCGACTCTCTTTCTATAGTAGTAAATTTCTGTCGATGTCATAAGGTATTACTTCGGATTTTGTAGCCATATCTTTGGAAATAAAACTCATAGTTTTTATAGTTCTATGTGATAGATTTGTTAGATCTTTAAACCAATTTTGTTTGTTTAAAATATATCCAAGAGAAATAAATATTAACTTTTAATCACGATAAGTGAGAGACTATACATTCAATAAAAAAAAACTCAATGCTAATCTCATCCATAAATATAATAATATTTGAATAGTTTAATTTTATCATTGGTTATAAATTTTACAAGTTATTAGACCAAAACTTTTGTACCATATAAATTATAGTCAAACATCAAATACCCTAACTCAATTTAAATTTCAACTTATCTTTTATGAAGAGAAATCTATTGCCTAACTTACTCCACTAAATGTAGAGTACATTTGAACTAAAAACAAAGATTAGATAATAAGAATCTCAACTAATTTTTGACTAAGAAATTAGTTCTCGAACAACTTTCAAAACTCGACTATTCAAACTTTAATATTTTCTTATTTTCTTGATTAATATTAATTTCTAGAGAAAAAAGGTTCAGGTAAATAGACACATGGATAACATAGTGATCCCACTGGGATTTCTTTTAATATTTTGATGTACGGTACCCTAAACATTAATAAATTGGCAAACCGGATTTTGTACTCTAAGTATCACTAACAGGAAGGATTTTATAACGAAAGTTAAGACACAGGTATTGATTAATTATTTAGGTCTTATTCAAAAGAGAACAATGTTCATATCAAACTTACCATTTAATCACTTTAATGAAGCGAATGTAAATAATACATAGTTCTTATTATTTTTTCTATCAGTTATATCCAAGTTTTAAAAAACGTAATATCATAAACATATTCACATTCCTTTCTGTTGGATGATTAATATTATATATCCAATGAGTGTTATACAAAAGAAAATAATACCCAAGAAATTGTATGGAGAAAAAGAGCTAAATGGATAGTCTAGGTTAGTGCTTTAGATATAGGTAAAAAGAAGGAAGGACCTTAATTAGAAAAGTACTTCACCAAGTGAGGTATATGTAAATATATTTATATGACAACGTTATATTATACATAAAGATCGGATTAGAAGATAATTTTCTTTTTGTAAAACAATTTATAAAATTTTAGATTTATTTGATTCTTTTATAATTTACATCCCGTACAGCTATTTTCCATTCTTTTAAATATAAATTTTGTGACATTTTTTATGGAATCAGTCCATCAAGGCCCGAGAGTAGAAGAAGAATAATTGATTAAACAAATATAAATTTATTAGTCATGTCATATCATCAATAAGTGTATGTTTTTCCAGAAAATAAAACCTCAGCAGTATTGCAAAACGTATTAGATATTGAGTTACGTTTTATATTCATAACTTAACATGTATCTCCTGTCTCTAGTCAGAAAAAAATCCTATGTTTTTTTTTGTATAGGACAGTGTGTCTCTCAAAAGATAAAGTCACTTAAATGCTAAAAGTCTCTGTAATAGGCACAGCATTGAAAAGATTAAATAATAATTAATTAAACATTAATTGAATTACACAATAACTTGACAACTTTCTCCTAATTTCACGTGATTGAAAATATACAAAGTAAGTATAAGTCATTTGTTTATGAAAAAATCGAAGACCACTGAATGACAAGCATTACATTTTACTTTAAATCGCACTTAAATGTATTAAATATAAGTAGGTTAAATATCTCTTATAGGTATTCAATAATTATGACATTCGCACCAAAAGTACATACCAATTATCAAATATCAGTTTTTTTGCAAATATTGTTTTACACACCTCTTAGTGTAAAAGTAAATAAGGTAACAGAAAGAAATATTATCATTTTAGAAAATACTTACGATTTCAATTTTTTTTTATCCTAAACGAAGCATGACAAAAATTATTAATCCCGTGTTGAATAATGTTTGAAATTTCATGCTTTTTTATTAATATAAGTGATATGTACTTTTATGCAGCAAATATATGCGTAAGATATAATAGGTTGTTAATTTAATTTTTAAGATATAATACGTATCTACTGTAAATATTTTTATGGTGGTTTTCATCAAAATTTAGAAAAAGTTGTATTATGTTTATTTAATTTAGTAATATTTCTCTTTCTATATGTGATATATTCCCATACAAGTAATTATACTTAATTTAGCTGTAGTTAATTATATAAAGCTAAATTTGTATTGTAAAATCTACATATATTCTATTCTAAAACAATATAATTAAAAATATACTCTTACAACTACTATAGATAAAGAAAAGTGCTATGTTACAATAAAAGGATAATGTTATATGCGAAACCATTTCATACGGTTATTAATATCACTATATGTAATACAGTTTCAATAATGAATACATGAAATCAATAATGAATGATGGCATCCGCTAAGCGATAGCAACAGATTAAATCATGTCAAAATAATGCCGTCAACTGAAATGAATAATTTAGTTATCGAGAGGATATGCCGTCATTTTCCCGGCAAGGGATAAAGTAAATTGAATTATATGTTTCCAGATTGGTTCGTATCAAAGGAGAGCCTCATCCGGTCCTAAATATTATATTATGTTAAATTTATAGACAATTTCAAAATCGAATCAATTCTTAAAAAGGTAGTTATAACCTTTTGCCTATCTCAATATTTGTTTGTATGTCAAATTCATCACTTGTATTTACTTATAAAATATTATGAATGACAAAAACATAGTAAAAGTTATTTTTAAACCAGCTATTGATTAATGATTTTCCTTTATTACTTTTCATATAAACTAATATGTTTATTATTTTACCTTTGTGTACATGTATAAAATATTAATGTTTCATAACTGTGTTTTGTATCAAAACGTATAACGAGCATTAAGTAGCGATCATCCATAATTTCATTCAACGCCACATGCTCAATGAGTCGTATATTATTAATATTGTAGTAGCAATAAATCTATTAAATCATGTCATAAATATAAATTCAGGACGCAATCTTTATAAATATTAATGCTATATTAACCCTTTCTTTGACACTGTTGTAATTAACGGATAATTGCTTTAATGATTTAAGCTTTGCGTCAACTAAACAGAGTAAAATCCAATAATATATTTTTGCAGTTTCTTCAATAAAATTTTTAAGTTTTCTTAATTTCGTCTAAAAAAATATCGAGCTTGAATAACGACAAATTTTCGTCATATCTGTATATAATTTTAAATGAAACTATTTTTTTTCGGATATACTACATCTATATCTCGTCTGCCCGTGATCACGGGAGTATGTAGCTTTCATCAAAAATAAAGTCGCGTAGTATATTCGAAAAATAATAGTTTCATTTACATGAAACAAAAACAAAAAATAAATATATATAATTTTTCAGTTACTATGTATACTATGACTTAGTCCGTTTATTAGAAACATAATATTCTCTTATTCCATTACTAGTTATCTCCAAACTTGTGTTAGAAATTGCTTAGTGAGGCTTGCACATAATTGTTCTGGACATGATCACTGCTCAAACGTTTCAATTAGTGATGAAATGTTAAACATATTAAATAATATAATGAATTGAGTGGAAGATCGAGGTTTCTCATAAAAAAATCATTATACATATTTCAAGATAATTTAAGGTGTTGAGTTTAAACTAACACTTTTATTAATCTTTTGGGCCACAATAGTATGATTAACTACGATTTTTTTTAATTCTTTTAAGTAGAGATCGGAGAAGAAATTTTAAATTTGGTTCAATCTTAACAAAAAACACTAGAAGTATAAATTTTTCTCATCCGTTTACCATTTAAGTTGTTTGTTTGTTCATAAATATTTAAAAATATATAATAATAGTCACATAGCTATATTCTCTTACATAATTTCAGATTCATCAGAGAGTCAAGAAACTTTGACAAAAAAAAAACATCCGTGATATTCCTGGAATGTTTAAACATTTTTTAGCTTTACCACATTTAATCATCATCAGTTGCATTATGTAACAACAAATTTTCATGTAAAATAATATTTTCCTAACAAAATATGAATTATTAAGTTTATAACCAAAAAAAACACAGCTCAATCCTTGTTCGTTGGTTCCTAACCTCTTTTATATTTTTAGGAATATAACTTAAAAGCAATTAATTTACTTAAAATCAATTCAATCAAGTATAAAAAATAACTACATTTTTTATTAAAATATATTATATGTAGAAGACCGCTTAGATTTACTTGTTTAGTATATTAATAGTTTTATATTACTTCCGTAGTTGTGCTACTCATACTTTGTGAAGTATTCCTTACCTTGTTTTCCTAACAAGATAAGCAAAGAGTATGAAAACTTTTATATTTATCTTCGTTACGTTTAATTTAAAACCAAGTATAGTCAATTATTGGCAGAAATATTTTCCTTTAGTCAGCTGACAACAACACGAACGTGGGCTAGGCGACTATTCTATTATCATCTTTTATGCTTTTTATTCATCTGTACTTTTTTACGTGAGATATCCTAAAGTGTTTCTTCCTCTATATATCCATAATTTTGGCAATTGGGCATGTGTAATCATTATACTGTCCTTTCAAAAAAAATCTAAGGAGCGAATTCAGCAACAACATCACATTCGTACATATATTATTTATTTAAAAAAAAACACAATTAGTAACACTTTAAAAGACACAAAAAAGACTATGAAAATCATTTAAATATTATAATTAATATATAATTGAGCGTAGTTGAAGTTGCCAGCCGAAGAAAAGTTGGAATATAAATCTTGAAGCCTTGTTTATGCCTGAGCTTTTAGTTGCCTATATAAATAGTGTTGGTTATCACTTTAAATTGGTTAGTAATTAAGGTTTAAAGTTAACAATTAATTGTTATAAAATGAAAGAGTACCTATATATGAAGTATGGAATGTAAGTTTTGAGATTACACTTTTAGCGCATAATATTCAAAGGAATTATACATATTATATTTTCGATATTTTCTATTTAAAAAAAAATGTACAGATTTAATTATTGCAGTATTATATGGTGTAATATAACAAGACTGAAACAAGCTTTAATACATATATTATTGACCAATTTATCATAGTATTAAATATATAAAACTTTATCCCAATCAGAAAGAGAGGAGTATGCAAAATTTATTAGTTTTATGTTAGTGACAAAAGATTTCTCCCCGTGGGTGTCGTAGAAGGTGACTAAGAGAAATACATACCAGGATAAATAGGTACCAGCATCATCCTGGGATATAAACTCACTGTCCCCAGTGCCTTGAGACGGTAGCTTCACCCAGTGTGTGTTGCCAGTGGTAACATAAGGATCCGAACCTTGGCGCCTTACCTGATGAATCTTCACCTTATGAGTAGACTCAAAGTCACTCAAAAAGAGTTGCTCGGAATTTCTCTGCGGGATCTAATCACAAATAAGGAGATACGTAGAAGAACGAGAGTCACAATCACAGCCAAACGGATTACTGCGCTTGGATTACTGTTTGATCACCACTAGCACGAAAAGCAGAATAGAAACCACTAATCGGATGCATAGACAGAGATACCCCCTGGATGCCGGCCGCTTCCAAACAAATGGAAGTTGATGAAGGAGGATTTTACAAAATAGGACCTCACCGATGGAGATAAATGTGTAACGAAATATCAATATTATTTTAATATTTAATATGTATATAAGTTTCATATACCAAAATAAATTAAAGCGATCTTTGTATATTTTATATTATGTTTACGTATTTCTTTCAATACTGTAAGAGAAGTTATATAAACCATATAGCAATTTAATCTCAATGTCATTAACTAAATTACAATGCAAGGACCTTAATCAAACTCAGCGTATGCTTTCTGAGTATTATATATATGAATGTTTATTTATTTGTCACTCTATCGTGAATAAATCAACAATATTTTTATAAGACTAAAGTAATTCGTGGATGGCAAAAATAAACGCGTATCAGAAACATGTTTAAAATGTAATATTAAATGACACTTTATTAGTTGATAATTACGATGCATAGAATTTAAATATGATTTGATTGAACATTTCAATTATGTATGAAATGTGGAATGAGATTCGTAATTCACATTAAAATTAATATACTTTACATACTAAGTGGCTATTAAGCCGAATTAAAACAGATTTATAACTAGGTTATTATTGTGGGAATTGTAAATTATTTAATTTTAAAACTAAGTGCTTAATTTATCATACACAATTTACCATGAAATAAAAATATTTTCTGACTTGTGTTACTGGCTTTTGTCTATTGTAACGGCTTTTTTACTTCAAAGGAATATTTTACCCTTAACACAGAATATATTAACTTAATTGTCCTGTGAATTATATTGTTATTATTTATTACATTTTTCATTTAAATATTCGACTTGTTGGTTAATATAATTTCAATTAAAATCGATATGTTTCTTAAAACTTTAATTATGTGTCCTATTTACGAACCTTTTAAAAGTAATTCAATTAGTGTCACGGTTCAGTGCAAATTACTCGGGCAGTTTAAATTAACTTGTTACGGACGAGGTCGACTTTGGCCCTAAACTTGCCTAATTTTGTGAGCGCAACATCAAACTGTACTTCGCCCATATTACCCGTTGGTCCCACATGAATTTTGTACACTAATAAGTTCGTGCAATGTTTATTTTACTTAACTTTGTGTACTCTACAATGATTTATGACTGCGACGCGTGCCTTCAGGTTTTGTTATTTCTATTTTAATCCGTACCCCCGCAATTTAATTACTCTTTTTGTTTCATAATAATTGTTTTATAAATAAACGTAATAAGATTAAATTAATATGAATTTCTTTAATTTTCACCTTAGAGTTTTCTTTTAAATAATTCTGTCATCTCAAAATATCTTTGATACATCGTAGTATTCGTATATAAACCTAACTCTACGTGTTAGTAAAACAACTACAGAGCAGCAAAAAGCAAAAATGGTTACTTGTTTATATCATTGTCGAGTTTATAATTCGGAGCTGCGAGCGAACGACCGCAACGGGAAAAGTGAAACTAGTTTTTGGGACAGGTGAATTTTAGTTAGTGTTAAATACGAGTAAAATTGTTTTGTGTGCCCACGGACTTGTTATTAAATTGCAAAATAGTTCATGCAGTTTAAAAAATGAAACAGTAATTCGTAGGATTGTTGAATAAATGGAAACTCACTTAGTACTATGTACATTGTAAAGAAAAATTACAGCTCTTATTCATGAAATAAATATCTAACCAATCTATCACATTACCAATATCAAAGTAGCTTTAAACAAAGTAACTATAACTAATTATTATTTATTAGACGATATAAGTTCTCGAGCGGTTGATATAACAGGCAATATTTTAGATGGCAGCAGACCTCAAAACAACCTTAATAGGACGTACAAACTTATTTCATTTGCCTCAGTTTGAAAGCCACAGAAACAGACTGACTGTTGTCATAACTTTAAGTTGTTTGCCCGTCCAATCAACGAGTATTTATATTCAATCTTGACTTGAATTTAATTAAAGTACCTCATACTGAAATAGTTCAAAGTACATTGAATCACTTTAGTTGCTGAACCTTTAATATGCTAGTTATTAGTTTCTAATACTACCCATAATTGATGGATCAGGGCTTTGTCAAAATTAAATATGTCTTGAATTTTAATATAAGGTTAGTGACCCAAATAAGGCCTACCTTAATTTTTTTACTATCTAACTAGCGGGTTTATAATAATAATGCACTGGTAATTTGAAATAACTATATTTATTTATAAATCTTGTAATAAATCAAACAAAATTACTTTAGGAACAAAAATCACTCTTTTGTGAACACAAATAACTAAAATATCACTTAGGCCTTATTGGGAACCCTGTGTCTTAATAAGGCCTTAATAATAACAAGAGAACATTCAACTTCTTAATGAATACAAAACGTTATCAATACTTATATTAAATCTAATGAGATCCCATTAATTACTTTTGATCATGTTAGATAAGATTTAACGAATAATTATCCTATAGACAAAACACAGCACACCGTGTACGAATAAAAATGAAAATACTTATTGTTTCCTCTACTAGAATTTTATATAAACAAGCGTGATCTCCGCGTCTTTGTTGTTTTTGAGTGCAGGTTCGAACCTGCTCGCGGCACGGGTCATTTGATGTGCTTGTAGGTTTTAATTTATATAAGCGCACATCTACAAACATTTGCGGCCATTTGAAATCGTGAAGTGGGAAATTCAAAAAATAAGCCTTATTAAGACATAGGCCTTATTTGGGTCACCTACTATATATAAAAATAACATTTATAAGGAATCTGTTAGAAAGGAATAAGACGACATATTTAACTATGTGCTAATAATTCAATAGATAATAATATTGGTCTTAGAATCAAATTTTAAGAAAACTTTGTTTATTTATTTAAAGCGCCATCTTTTGTTACGTTTTTGTCTTAAGAATTCTTGTTTCAAACCCATAACACCTTATTTATTATTCTCTGTTTTTTTTCTAATTTAGTAAAAATAGTAGCTTGCTGCTGCTGTTAGGTTTTTTTTATATTTCCGATGTAATAGTTCTGTTTTCTTAGTAATACTGAAATACATCAGATTACATACTAATACACTGTTATACTGTTGACTCAGGCGATAAATACTTAATATTACAGTTGGACTTAAAATATTTTTTCGTTTAACTTTTTTTTTAGTTTCATTCTATTCACAAAAATTTACTTCAAAAAAATTAGGTCAAGTCTTACTTAAAATTTGTCTATCTTTGGTCGGATATCCTTGCGTTTCAAAGCTCTACAAATTACATGAAACAAGATATAATTATGTAGCAAAAGCTGGAATTTGTATTCAACTTCCCCTGCTCGTACATTTGTACGCCTCATTCGCTATATGATTTATAGACTACGAAAGGCTTTAAAAGCCGCTTTCACTTTTACAGTGATTTATTATCCACCAGCTAAGTATTTGTAAAATAAAACAGAAACGCACCCATTGAAAGAGCCTAAACGATCAATACCTGTCAAAGTGAAAAAAAATTCAATTAAAAGGGCTTGGGGTATTCTTTCATTGGATAAACGGAAGGTAGGAGAATTGGAAATTGTGTGAAAAGATTTTTTTTGAAGCATGAAATAAGTATATATATAGCGTAAATTTATGAAATACTTTGCCTGAAAAACAAAACAACAATATAACAGCCTTCAAAAAACATAAACTATAATCAAATTACGTTTGTTTATTAAATATCTTAATAACTTATTAATATGTTGTTTAAATGTTTGCGTTTCCAGATACACAAACTTCAAGCAGTCATATAAATTGATGTGAAATGTAAATTTTAGTCTGTTGAGGTTTAAGCACGTATAGGTGTATGTCACGTTCACAGCTGGCCAATTTGTCTGTCATTTGGTAAAGTCAAACGTGGTTTCGGGTATGGTTTAAACGACACTTGACTTTTGGAAAAATATATATATTTTTTTCATTATATTAACAAAAATGCATTCCATTATTATATTCGGGTACTTAAAAATAACTTAAATTAAACTTAAATCAATTTATTAAAAATCAATGTACTTCAAATATCAAACATTAAAGTACATATTTTTATATTTCTGTTGCAATTAAAAATATACTATTAATTTCTCAATGGCAATCGCGAATCAATCCACCTAGGTTGAGATCTTTCTAATGAGAATAATATTATTTTTTACAATACACTAATTATGGCTTATACTCCTTTTTTATTATCGCTTTGCAGATCGGAAATTTAATTGATGCCTCTCTACAATCTGTATTGTTTCCTGTACCGTTACTTTTAAGGGCTTATAAAATCATAGACAATACAATTAGGGCATAAAATTAAATTAACTTTACTATTAATAGAATCGTTTCCTTTATTTGCTCAATATTTTTAATATAAACTAAGTTTAATTTCGATTATATTATAATTATAGCATTAGTTAGTAATAGTTGTATATTCATTATATTTTATACATGTTCTAACAAATTTATTTTCTATCACAATTAATGTTTCTATTTTTTAGGGTTTATTTAATTCTTTCTTCGAAATAAGTTTATTACTTAATATGAAAAGATAAAATAATTCATAGTTTCTGTTTAAATAAGTATGTAGTATAATTATCGATAAATTAGATAATTAGAACATCTCGGATAGGAACAAACATTAATTAGTTGGGCAACTCTATACAAAATTAACGTGCTTCGTAGAAATAGTTCAATAATAAACTGGTGAATAAATACTACTCGGAGCACAAGGTCTCTCTTACTGCTTAACATCCACCTACATTGCATGAATTTCCTCTTAATATTTCAGCACAATTTTATGAAATATATTATGCATTATACTAAATAGTAATAAAAATATGTTATAATATTAAAAAACATCCAGTATTTTAAAACGTAATCGTGTGTATTTCTTAGAGACTATATTCCAACATTATTTGTTTGGGGTTCACATATTGAGTGTGTAATTCCACCCCTCTATTGAATTATTATTATAAACACAACATTAAAATCTTTTGTTTCTTATAAAAGATTAAATTATGATTTCATTATATTTACCACACAATTTATTTTAGACATCAAAACGAAATATAACATTCCTACAACCCGTTTCAAGACTATTGAATTATATAATTAAATATAGATATTATATTCAGTCTACTTACTAGTAGGTATTCCATAAAAAATAACACCTGCTCGGAATGCAAGTCTGTCGAGGAAAAGTAACTTAAAAAAATGTTTCCTGATTTAATATAAACTAGGATTTATAAGACATGATAAGAATTCCTTAAAATGATATTATATACATATTTTAATATAATATACATATTTTTCAGTTTTTTATAAAAAGGCACTGTATACAATACAAGTACACTCTTTATTTAATGCATGTTATGTTAGATCGTAATACCAACTCGTTTTAAAACTTCTGCAAAGAAATCTCGGGTTTAGTCCACTTTCAGTCCTCATTTTCTGATATAAAATGTTATTCCCTTACAGTTCCACATTCCTACAAAATGATACTGTAAGATATAACGCTACCTATATAAGTAACACTGATGAGATGATCTGTATTCAAGAACGTTTATTGCCTCACCTTCTTGACTGCAACGCGATATAACTGTCTTTACCATTAAAAACTATAAGATGCCTAAATTTTTATATCTTTGTTATACCTTGGAAACCTTTTCAATTACTTACTTTCTACTTTAAATTAAATTATCAATTACCCACTACGGTTTTTTAAACCGGGAAACTAATATCTGAATACTTTTATTGAAATAAGATTTAATAGCCATATTTAAACGTCGACACTATCCAGGGTAAATAAATAACCTAATTCTTGGCGATTTTGATTATTATTCATTGTTATTATAGCATTTTATTTACTGGTTTGTATATCATAGCAATAAATAAGGAATAGCGTCAGTTTTAAACTACTTTTTAGCATTTTTTATTATACAATGAAAGAATATATCCATAAGTTTTACATTCCTCGAAGTTGTAATTAGTAAATGAAAAATATCAAATATAGAAATTACCCAGACTTAATATGAATTGAAAATATTTACTGGATGCAATGTCGTCTACACTGATCTCAGAAATAGTTGCTTTTATTGGTATAGACAAAAACTAAGGGGAAAGTGATTTAATTTGTTTAATTAGTGAAGTAAACGTTTAAGTTTAATGGTTTTACTTTTAATTTCATTTAATAAAAGAGTGAGAATATTTATTACACAAGGTTTATTTTTTTATATGTATAAAATTCCCACTTCCTCAGTCATTCAGTTCTTTATGAAGGCAAAAACTAATAATGTAAATGGTTAACATGTTTGTATTAAACTTTCTGAAATAAATCTTCTTTTATCCCTAGAGCATGAAAAACGCTACTATTAAAATAATTTAAATTTCGATTAGATCTAAATAAATATTAAGACGAGTACATATTTATTTTATACTCTATATGGATCAAACTATTTGCATTTTGTTTGGAGGCTTAAAATATAAATAATAAATTTAAGTATTTAAAGATTTACTCTAATGCTATGTCATTTCGTAATAAAGATAAATCTGTTCAAAGAAGCTAAGTAAAACAAATATGATAGTCTTAGTAAAATGGCAAAGAGAGGATATGGTGAACCACGCTCCGTATCACGGTAATAAAGACGGTAATTAAATGTTTAAAGCCGACATAAAAAGTTACTTTCATATAAAATTTGTTTTAAGTATTGCCTAGAAGTTTAAAAGAATCTTATCCGTTAACTTCGTGAAGCACTTATTATACCAAATAGGTAACAAATTTATTAACTTAGCTAATTAGGCGGGAGCTTCGGCCGAGTTTCACGTTTACCTGGAACATTAGAAAGTTTCAGCCTCGTGATTTGAACCTTCGTAATCAGTAAAGCTACGTTAAACAGTACTTGTTTACAAATAAGCAATATATCAAGGATTGAATTTACTGTGAGACTTAAGGTCGTAACCTAATTGGAGTTTATAACCATTACAAATATCACTTTATTCCGGGACGAAGGTAAAAGAAGGCTTACGATTTCAAATATTGAGCCTGTGTACCTATTTGTGTATGTCGTTCACTGCGCATATTAATTTAAATGTCTAAAAATTAAAACTTAACTCAATGCTATGTAATTTCGAGGTCAGAGTTGGACTAAACATAAATTTTATGATGTGATAAAGCGGCTATAAAATACTACGCAAAATTGTAGGATATATTTTTGACGCAGCCTCCATTACAAAATAGTTTTTTGAATTCAAATTTGATAACGCTTGACTATCATTCTATCTGATAGTAGGTGGAAATATAGCTGAATATGGTAGCAGTATCGTAGAATTTCTGGTCACTGTAATGAGATTGTAGACATCTGATTAAAATATTTTTTCAGCTACAGTGTCCGACAACATCAACAATATGAAGAATGTGTTATCTTCTTGTTGATGGAGCCACTGCAAGCAGATGCCATTATTCATGTAAACTAAAATCCAGGCTGATGAAATTTTTATTGCAATGGAAAATTTATAATTAAGGGACATAAGGTTTTCTGCGTCTACAGGAAATAGAACCTGGGTCTTTGTTAATAAGAAATCAGCGTATTAATCTACATACTAGTTGACTGGTCAGAGGTTAAAGTACAGACTTCTATTATTGGATAAAATACATGTTAAGTAAAAGAAAGTGCAGTCTCTAAAGAAGTTTACCTCTTATTTGAGCCTCACATTTGTTAAGCAGACCTTGAAATTTTAATCCAAAAATTCGCCAATGTTTCAATCTGGATTCAGCATTCCGACACCCGGTAGCCGAATGGCAAGGTCAAGTTATTCTGAGATTATACACGGTGGATCGGGGAACCTTTCGTAAGTAGGTAGAATAATCCTAATGACTGTGGTAGTCTAACTGAGAACCCTCTTTGAACTCCAATATCTTCTATTTCCAAGGACTTGAAACAACGACAATCTTAGGTATATTATTTAGGTTAAATTTTAAGACGATTGTTTAGATCCATCAGCCACATAACTTCTTTTATCTCAAATTATTTTACTGTGGTGCTCAGTAAACCTATTTTTTTAGTAAAACAATTCTTGCATACATTTTTAATAAGGATTCTAGAATGGGTTTTGAAGAATTCACTAAAATTATATCTGTATGAATCTTGCATACAAATACAAGTTTAAATAATGATAACTCGGAACATAACTTACATGGTGCTATTTAGTCAACTTTTTTTAATAACATCTTTTGTAAGATATTTAATAAAAATCTTTTCTAATAATAAATCCGATGATTAGATCTATTTTCATATCATACAAATTTATAGATATACCTATATTTTTTCTAACATTTTCAAACAAGTCGCGACTTTCACGATATAACCGTATATAACATTCAACTAAAAGTAAAGCTAGCTTAAGATGTAAGGGTAAAATACGTAAATTCTGATAAGAATATTAAATATATTAAATAATATGATCGTTCAGTCCCAGTATATGCCTACTATTAATAAGTGTAGAACTTCAGAGAACGCCAACTTTGATTATTATTTTAAAACCTGTCGGTGCTCTTAACATATATAAAGTTGTTCATAAATAATTTCTGAAGCATATAAGCAAAATAACTAATGGACGGAGAGGTTGTCACGTGGCTGAATTGATAAGGGTCAGCCTGAAATGTAACTTTGCAAAAGCGAAATGGCCTTTTTTTCTTTCAACCCAAATGTATTGTGCATAATAAAATACAGCGTTTTTGAATGTCGTGAATAATAAAACATTAATGAGTTGTGATGCTGTTTGCTATGAACCCGCATAATGGCAGTTCGTTTGTTTACTCTATATCTTTATTACATAATTTTTAAACGTGAGTAAATGTAAATTTATTGTGATATTTAATTATTGAAGATAAAGAGAAAATATATAATATTACAATGATAAATACATATTTATGATACTGTAAAATAACGAAACGTTAAGTATATTGTGCCTTTTGGTTTATTTACTGGACCTATAAAGCACTACAGTTTTGTTTTAATTACTATATAAATAAAGTTTTTATAAACATTTGCTTGTCATATTAAGTGGTTAAAATATGCGAAAGATTTTTGGCCCTATCAATAATAAGTTAAAGACGACTTAAAACGATATTTAAATTTTCTTTTCACATTTCAACTTTCGATACTATTCTACTCATTCCGTTTGATGGTAGGTGGATATGAAGTCCGAGATGATAAGCACCCTATCCCATTGGTAATGTATTCATTCTTATCATTAATAGAAATAAAATTTTTAGTGCAAGGAAACATAGGCAGACATATCACAAGTGTAGTAGCCACAGTAGAATTTTATACTTTGGTAAGTGTGCACAAGAATATATGATTCTTCGATGCCTTTTTTTACGATCAATCAACTAAACTTGTCTTTATTTTTTGATAATAAACCTTCCTCGTGTCTCTACAAAGGGATACCCTTTCTTCTTTCTCATAAGCACATCAAAGAATTGAAACAGTTTGGCTGCGATTGTGTTTTATTTAGTAAAAAAAATTGTTGTTCTTATTGTAAGATTACGTAAATAGCATTCTATTTGCTTTTTGGACTTAGACTTAGAGAATTAATGGACTAGATTTTTTTTAAGCCTCTTAAACAACTTCTTGAACTATACTCGTATATATACATACATACGTATATATCTGACATGAAATTTATCTCGGAAATTGTTTTGCTTGCTCTCGTATGAAATGGAAAATATAATTTAGTCAGTCATTGTTTTGAAATTATACAAAGATGTCACTTCAAACAGATTAAAGCACTGACAATTTTACTAATACTGATAATACTAGCAATCATCAAATGTATATAATGAATTTAAAATGAAACACATTGAAAGAAGTCTTTGAGATAAAAAATATTAATAATAAGCATAGCACTTTATCCTTTTAATAAATTGAAAATTGTTAAAACTCAAAGAAATAGATAAAAAGATAGAAAGTGAAAAAGGTTATGTATTAGCCATTTAAGTTAATAAAGAATACTCTAAACGTAGTCGCCTCGGTGATCGCTAAGTAAAAGTTAATGATGGCAATTTTTTCTACTTCGTCAGTGACTTTTTCGTTGTAATATAAATACTCAGTTTCTATTTCCAAATTGTTTTCCAGGATTTTATTAATTAAAATGAACAAATTAATCAGTAATAAAAAGATTTAAACATTGCAACAATGCGTCAATCGCACAATCTCGTTAAAATGTTAATGTGTACAATATTGATTAATTTATATTCCGTATTTTTTGATAGGTTTCCAATAGACTTGTTGTTTTTGATAAAAAGTAAATATTCTTTAGACTAGAATATGCTAGTTGTCTATCAATAAAAGCGATGAAGCTTGTTAGGGTCTTTCAAATGTAATGCGTCACGTATTGGGCAATTTTTTTCCGAAATTAAGTTTATAAACTTAAAATTATTTATTTTATAATACCAGACATAATGTGTAATTGTGTTAGATGATGTTACGTTTTCATTAGTCTTTTAGTATTTAATAAGCTTCCTTTCACCAAAAATCCAACAAAAAATATATACATATAAAAACAATATATTCTCCTAAACCAATGGTTTTATTAACATGTTCATTAAAATCATATATAAAGGACGTAATACGAAAACAAAATATCTTATTGAATTTTCCATTTCTATTTCGCAATAGAAGTATATCTAATAATAACTAACCAAACTGTCAGTTGGGATAAAGCAAGCATCACACATCAAATTACTGGCGACCGCTAACTGGCGCTGTTCGCGACACCTTGACTCAGCAAGGGCTTTTACTAGGCCCCGTCACGTACAAACCACGTCAATTTATCTTATATTAGATAACAAACACAGAATATACTCATAAGTGAGGAGAAAATTTTGCTCTATCCTCCTGTCACTTTTTCAAATATAAGTTGTTAGAAAACGAAACTAACTACCTACACTATAAACAATCATTATTAAGTCCCAATAGGCTTGGCGTGTTCGAGTTCAAGCCGACTGTTAATAAAAAGTATAGTTAAAACATTCGAAATGGATTAGTTTTCAATTTATGGTAATGTGTCAGAAAAAAATCCATTCTTGCATTATTAACAACTTCGTAACGATGCTGTATGTTGACCAAAGTAAAACAAAACGCCTTATTGCTACTACTCAAACAGGTGAGTTAATCTATTCATATCTTCAAAAACCCACAATTTTGGGTGTTTATACCGTTTCTTCAATATTAAGTGGGTAATAACTAAATTATATATTTTTTTACAACACAAACAAGACAAAAAGCTCTGTGAATTTTTTTCTTTGCATAAGTGTGTTAGGTGATAAGATCATAAATTCGATATTTTTGTTTAGTTTATTTATGTGATAATTTTGTTTGTATTTTTCTGATGAAAGTATAATATTTATTTTTTTTATAATTTAATATCACATCAGGACTAGAATATTGATTCAATACTAAACCTAAATATATTTAGAATGATATCAAGATAACATAGAGATTTAAAAGATGTTAAGGACAGCGAGAACTTGATTTATCTAGACTATGAAACAGACAAATCCTGTTTTAAAAATGACGTTGAAAAGTTTTTAATCAAACAGAAAGAAGACACTAGTAGCTCTAGAAGCCAGTTTATAATTCCGACTAGAAGCGAATTTCAGGAAAAATTTCGAAGTGTTCTGAGTCAAAGCTGACGATGACGATGAAGATTTTGCTGAAGTAAAGTTTTTTATATTATATTGGAAGATTGTTTAATATTTGGATTGTCTTTTTGATATAATTTATTAAGCTAACAATTTGAAATATATGACAAACTTCTGGCTGTAACTATTATGTAGAGGGAGCCTTTACAGTTAACATTTATACACAAATAGGATTCTTTATAATAAACATACACATGGTAAAAATAATTATTTTCGTAATTAGAAATAGCATTTATTTGAACAAAAATTTCGAAACAAACTCCAAAATAATTAAATCGGTGTTATACTTAATGAGAGGACTTAATGAGAGTATTCATTTTGTTCTTTTCGTAGGACCAGCAGTGATAATGACTTCTACTGACTTAACCAAGAACCCCATTAGTTCTTTGCAAAAGCACCTGCGACTTAGATTGCTATTGAATTTCCTACGTTAACAATTCCTTTACTATATTATTTTTTACCAATATTATATATGCAGAAGTACGTATGTAATGAACAATATGTCTATACATAAATATTAGCCCATATACACACATAAACATGTACACATATTTTCTTACAAACACATGGAAAATAAAATTACAATATATATATATATTTTTTGGTATGAGTTATATTTGAAGTGCCTCTCGAATTTAAGGTTGATGGAGTAGAAGATAAAATGAAAAATATCTAAGGTACTCATATATAAATGTATGTGTAATGATAACTATATTGATTGTACATATATTTAAAGGCTATTTAACGTACACAGCTTGATAGCTGAAGAATATAATAAGATAAAACTCCAAAGATTCACAGTTGTCATTAATGTTTGATCATGTTACTTTTGAAACCAACGTCATGTAGCCTGTCATAGACGTCACATTCAGTCGAACATAAAAAACAGGTTTGTAAAAGATACCAAATTAATAATATGACATTATATACTAGCTGGTTTACGAAAAATCACATTTTTAATATGTCGTTATAATCATTACAAAACATTGAAGCCCTAAAATGTTTCTGTCTTATTCTGGTATATCAAGCAATTTAAAAAATAGCATTGTAATTCTTTAAATGATGTCTTCGTCATTTATTTTTTATAAACAAACATACATATTTTAAGATTTTTTTAATCGACTCCGTTTTGGTTACTTAAACTAAAAAGATATTTTTTCGTTGAAGGTACTTATTTGTAAATTAGGTTTTACCCTTATTCACATTTATTATTAAGATTTTTGTAAAGGGCACATGCAGACTCTTTATTATTTTATGAAGATAAAAGGAATATGATACAATAACATAATAGAGCCGTGTAATTGAGGATACCTCAAAAAGTATCCATAATGTATTATCCGTAATGGAATATAGAAAAACTTATCTAAAATGTTCCCACTAAGTCCTTCAAAGTATCTCACAGAGGGAGTAAAATCGAAATACAATTACTGAAGTTCACTGTTGTAACAAAGGCTAACTTTACTAATATACTTCCATTGTTGAACGAATCGATGGAATAAAAAACCTGCTCAAACTTTGACATTCAGACTTACAGCTTCTATAATTTAAAATGTTAAAAATGAAGAAAACTTTAAAATTCATTGTAAAAAAATTCTTTAATGATTCGCTTTTTCTTCGCAACTTCCTTGTGTAGAACAGCGATATCATGTTCTGATATCAGAAAAGGGTTTCAAGAAATTCAAATCTAATAATAGAAGTTAAAACTTATCATTCACTTCACATTGTTCTGAATATTAAACGATAACAATTAAAGCAGATAACAAAATTGATGGTATATTATCACACATAGAACATGCAAAAGATTCATAGCCCTTTGTCACTGGCTTTTGTTCTATTTTTAATCAAGTTATGAACAAAATATATATTTTGGAAACATCAAACCACAATTCAAAATAAAGGATAAGTTTGTGATTCAATTAAATGTAACTTATTTAGCTCAACGCAGACCGTCGCCAAAGCGAGGCGTAAACTTTGCACAGACCAAAACTTCAATGAAATTTTAGCATAATATTCATTTTAAATTTTATTATTTAAATAAATATATGCAATTTAATATTAATGTATCAATAGCTTCGAACAAACCAATCTCCTTTTATCTTTTCAGTTTGTCATGTTCATATTCAATCATACTAATATTATTTTTGTTGGTTGATGGAAACATCTCAGTTGACGTAGTCATACAAACGTAAAAGCAAATAAGATAAAAATATCAAACAATATCGTCAGTTGTGACGTCAGTAACATCATATATTCACAATTTGAGCAATTGATTTTATTATTGGCTTTTAGTCTAAGTGCTTTTTCATGTCTACGTCCTTGTATTAAATAATTTCATAACTATATTATATAGATATAAGATTTTATACGATATTTTTTTATCATTCTAAGGTATAATTTTGGTTAGAATGTATTATATGGAATATAGTATAAAATTAAAATTTTATTACTCTCCTTAAACATATAATGACGCTATTTAGGAATATTAGACGAGTATATCTGTAAATGTATGAATGCATATTACTGCTAATAGTTTAGTTTGAATGTAACAACATTTATTACCCCTTATATTGCTGTATAGTCACTATTACTTGTCACCCGCCACCACCACTATTACCGGTCACTATTATTAAGCTTCGTAACATCAGAAAGTGCAATCATGTAAATATTTCATATCGGTATATGTAATGATATAGAAATTGAATAAAGCCCGCTTAGCCCTATGTATTTGAGTTCATTGAAATCTAGGTTATAATTGCGTGATCGCTGCCCATATATTTGTAACATTTGAAACAGAATATTCCACGGAACTCATAATATAGCACTCTCCTGGGAAATCTATTCTATTGCCAGTTTGTTTTGTTCAACTGACTGCCGCGGCCAGATGAATGTCACACATGACGTTATTGCTCTCCTATGACTAGCTAGTTAAATTATTAAAACCGTTTCGTTTCATTACAGCTCTTTATTGGCTTCAAACGCTAATAAAACAAATCTTTTATTTACTATTAATACATCAAAGTCCAAGTGTACAAATTGTTTGCGCTTAGTTGTTCAGTTATAATTTTTAAAGAGATTCGTCGTGAAATACAGTTGTGTTTCGGAATTGAAAGCAAAAACATAAATATTTACTAAAACTACTTTCCTCTGCTTTTATATTTTGAAATCCCATTATTAATAAATTCAAGAAAGTTCTGTTACTGTTTGATATGACTGATGACAATTGTCTTTTAATAATATAGAACATTTTATACTAGGTACATATTAATTGATTGCCTTTATTTAATTCCAGTTGTAAAAATCACTATCCAAAATAAAATTACGCTATCAAATGACTTATACTATTTTTATTATCACGGTATACTCATACATATATTCGGGCATATTCGAAGTGATTATTTATATGTCATAAGTAAACGGTATTACATTCAGTTAAAATTATAAATATCCGTGGTTTATATATCATTATATTTCAAACAAAGAATTGTTTCTCAAATAGAGAGCGACCATAATATAAAATTAAAACTACTTTCAACCAGAGTTAAGAGCACTACACGATACAGAACTGGAACAAGGTGAGACCTATTTTAAGGACTCTCTAATACTTATGTACATCAAATTATGTTCTACGTATTTGATATAAAAGAAAAGTAGAAAAAATATAGTATTTTGTGTTATTATCATTACAAATTATTGTATGTTACTTCTGACTATATTTTTATCAATTATTAAATAATGTTTATCTATTTATTAATTGTGTTGTTGGTTTATATGGTTTTCAGCAAGTCAATAATAAGAAATATCTTGGCTTTAAAGAAAGGAATATCTTCATGTGTAAAGAATGCAAAAATGCGATTAAATCAGGTGTCATTTTACGACCCATTCTGCTTTTATGACGCCTCGCTCAGATAAAACAACAAAAATACTTAAGATTAAGAAATTTTATAGCTAAATATTTTTAAAAGAATTTGTGACTCTTTCTTTATTTACTTTGTGCAAAGATGTTTTGTGTAGCAAAAAATACAACATGCCTTTTTAATTATAATCTGAATTATCTGATCTACAAAAATTGGGTTACATTCAATAATAATGCAAATATGGAAGAAAATTTAACACCAAAACCAAATACGTCATATTCATCGCTCTTAGTAGAAGTTTTTATAGCTAAAATGAACAAAGACAGCTGTAATGTAATTTATTTAAGAATTATTAAATTATGATATATATACAGTACCTACACATACGATGTACGATATAATCAATCAAAAATTAAGATTATATATATATATATCAATATAAAAAAAAATTGTTGCAAGTACTTTAAAATTCTTAGTGTCAATTAAACCATTATTTACTAAAGCATTCCTATAATAATAGAATAATTATATTACATATAAAAATTATTAGCCCACAATGTAGCAACTGTTGTTGTTTCGTTTTATATCAACATACACATTTCGAATTATGATTTTTTTAATATTATGTTTAAAAAGAACTGAGAGGACCGAATATAAGTTACTTTTATATAATTCTATGAAAACTGCTATCTTTCTAAATATAAGTAATCGTTATTGTGTCTTCATCATACTCTTATAGATTGAATTTCAAATATTGTATTAGGCTAATGCCTTTAGGGCATCAAAATCTTAACATCATTATAGAGAAAAACACAAATATAAAAAGAATATTGAAATGGACATATTGTTATTAAGAAATATTGCTTGGTTCATAAAACTGTTTAAAAATTTAGAAATTTATACATACCGATCCGCTTCAACCAAAGGACATAATAAATTCCTCCAGAGGAAATACTGAAAACTTGGTTGTGAGTATTTTTATTTAAAAAAAAGATTTTTATAAATAAACTCTAGTATACGATTCTAGCCCAACCAGTCTCAAAAGAAACAAGAACATTGAAATTAGAAACTCTTCTTTGAATCAGAAATAATCAATGTAACTACATACTGTTTACACGTAAAACTTTTTTATATATTCACCTAATATTCATATAAGATTTTGAAATCCTTAGAAATAGACCTAACAATCCAAATATTTTGTAAGAGTATACATATATTAGTGATTAATTTTAAAGGTGGTAAAACCTAGCTGTGGTCTAGTTACTATACCTCTAAAATGTGCTGGCTCGACCGGGGAAGTACTACCTTCCTACGGAAGATCGGCTTGAAGTAGTATTTAATGGTTGCGTTTCGTCTGAAAAGTGACAGTGTCGGTTGCCGTTTCGACGTTTCCACCCTTTCCGTTTTCTAACCCTTTCCTTATCCTCATTTGCAACCAAGGTCGGTAACATTTAATATATGCTGCAGATGTCCATGCGTGAAGGTGACTAACTTCTATCAGGTAGGCCGTCTGCTCTTTTACCGCTTTTGATACAAAAAAATCCTTTGTAACTTTTCTAAATCCTTCATACCCAATAAGATTCTGTATCTGTAACCTTTTTAAAGGGAATAACTCCTATAAGCTGGAATACAAATACCAAGTTCGACTTCTGAGATATGGCGCTTACTATCTAATGCTACACTCGGCTTACTTCTCAGTTCTAATAAAAAAATAACTTTAACACGTTTATTATCATGGTATTGTTTATAAAAAATATTTAACGTATTTTTTTATTCTGTGATAAAAATAATATTAGTTTTATGTAATGGTTTCGACATTTTATCCATAGAAAATGTATTACTAGACACAAACAATATTTCTGTCTAAAATACATAAATAAAGAACAATCACCTAATCAGGTAACTAGAAAACATATTACCAAACCTTAGTACTTGAAAATGTGGACAGTGAAATTTTCAAAATCTAAAGCAAAATCGAAAAACCAAACAAGTTTGAAAAGTAGCCAAATAAGAACTTAGAAACATTCGTTTTAATTCTTTATAGGATCTTCTCTAATAAAATTGCTTAGAAAATGGACATTACGGTAAAAAACGAACTAAAGGTGAGATGTTTTATAATCTTCAAACATTTTAGCTGAAAATCAGAATCCATTGACTTCATACTGAGGTTTAAAAGAAGTCAAATGTATATGAAATACACCTTATATATATGTAATATATCCACGGGTAAAGTTACCATTTAAGATCATATATTGACCTATCATGTCCCCATTTGCATTCCTATTTATGACACCTTATTTGTATGAGGGATAAAAAATATATTACTAAAGATGTAATTACTGGGAGACGTATTTAGGAGAAGTTTTAACTATAACGAAAGAAATGTAATCTACCAAATCTTCAAAAACATACATATTTATTGATCTAACAAACTAACGAATCTTTAAAAACATATTTATTATTAAAAATCTGAAATTCTTTTTCTTCTTTTGTTACACATATTTTGTCACCTTCTGAAAGCTGTAGATGCATTAGGGGGAAAATAGAACTCTTACTCATAAGTTGGAACTGTAATTGAGCCTACCGCTTTGTAAACTTTTACTGCTATCTTCTGTGAGATTATAATAAAATACCACAAAAGTAGTTCGCTTTCCAGCTGTAGTCTATTGATTACAAATAGACTTGACATACAAAAAATGTATTTTACACGTTGATGAAAGAACTTGTTTCTACATAGTACATTTCTACAGTGTATGACAATATTCTGTGTACAAAACTTAAAAAAAAAGAAAAAAATCTCTGTTGCGAAAGGATAAACAAATAAAATATATTGCCCATACTAACAATTGCAAGAGCCATGCCGGCTCGCAGTTTATCAAACCTAGCATTTAAATGACCAAAGTCGGTACACTAACTTGTTTGGTTGATGGCTGGTAGAGTTCCAGTATTGCGTTTGTTTGTAGCAATAAATCTGTTCCAAAACCATTCTTAAATCGTTTCTTGCGTTGCTTTCCGACCGCACTCGCATTTGAAAACCAATCTTTATGTAGTGTCGTTGCCAAATATTGTTTGTACTTAGATATTTGTCCCATTTTCTCGCCTGGCCATAATTGCTTTGTAAAATATAGACATGAAATTTAAAAGTTTGTTCCAAGTAAATTACATTTTATTTTATGCTGGGCATTTACTTTGTAAATATTTATTGACATTGGAATACTTTACTAGTAACCGTAGTTCTAGAGAATTTAATTTAAAATAATTAAGATTTTTTGTTTTGACGTTAATTTGATATGAATAATAACTAAAATGAATATAAGCTTTTTAAAAGTTAAATTTGTTTAGTGTTTGATATTGTACGTTTATTTTATACTTTATTTTGAAACTACCATGCCATGTTCACGGATAATAACATTCAATTTTAAGCGATATATTTACGCGTCTCCACTAGGACCCAGCGCCACTGATATTTATGGAGGTCTGTAGCAGCCTCCCAAATTGAAATACATTAATATTTTACCATAAATGCGACACTTTCATACGGGACATAACGTTATCGTAATTGGATTCTTCCCTGGAAGCGAAATATGCCTACGTACGGCAAGAGTAAATACATTTATAAGTCCACGTGTACCTCAAGCTTAAATCCAATTTTAAGATTAGGTAAAAGTAAACAAGCATATAAGGTTCTAGTAAGGTATTGTTTTCATGATATTAAAATATAAAACGGCCTATGTTTCACAAGTTTAAGATATTTTAACAACATCTTATATTATAACATAAAACAATCAAATGTATGATATACCTTTTTATTGACTAACACTTAAGAACACCACACTTGTTACAAATATTCACTTTTGAATTCTTTCTGAGACTGTTAATGTTCAAATTTTATATAAAAAAAATTAAGAAACACAACTTTGTGTAACACTAAAATAGGATATTCCATTGCGTAATATTTGAGAAACCGAATGGAATATTATCCTTTATTACTGTTACAGATATGCTGATTATATTCCATTTCGAAAACGGGATCAGCAAAGTGCGCATATAATATTCTAAATGATTATTTGATATTGGTTTAAGTAAACTACATTTTTTCTATACTTTATATACTTTATTTAACGATTTTTATTCCAACTCTATTGTTCTTACTATGTACCAGAAGTATAAAAAGGCTTTTATAGATTTGGAGTGTTTTGATATTTATCGTAAAAATTTATAAAATGTTGAATAATTATTTAACTTCAAATTTAAATAGTACGGAAATAAATAAAAAATTCAGATAGTATTAAATAATAAAAAAATAGTGACATTTTTGTTTAATATCTCATATTTATTTACGTCTAGTCAGTGTATTCATATTTCTCTAAAGATCTTAATTAACTAATTAATTAACTAAAACAATAATAAATTTAATAATGAATTTTAATAAGTCACCGATAGACCTATCAATTAATTTCCAACACCAGCTATTTTTGAATGGAATTGGTTTTTACAATAATTTTTAAAAAATCCTTTTAAAAAACCTTCAATATAAACTTATCTTAATTTTTTCCTATATGTTCCCATCTTTCCGTATCTGTGAAATACATAATGCCGCTCAAAAAATATTTATTTATTTTTGTCTCCGTGAAAAGAAACAAGGCTTGTTGTATTGCTTTATCTATTAATTGAACGTGTGTAATTATCGGTCAATGTTTGTTTTACATGATGTAGAGGAAACTTTTTCACACTTCTCCTAATATAGTAAATACGAAAGTTTGTGACAATGTCTAGAAGTGTTGACATATGTATGTATGTTTGTTAGTCTTTCCTAGAAAAACTGCCGAACGAATTTTGATTGAATTTCACAATAAGTCCTAGTCTTAGAGATCAGGATATTACAAGGCCTATAACTTATGGTTGAATCCCGTGGGATTCCGAGTATCACAGCGTAACAGTTATATTGTGTATAGTCCTGTCACACATACGATAGATGTCGCTGCAAGTTAATTATCACATTTATTGTTTTAACTTACATTATAAAATATATTCTAAGACCATTTCCGAAGCTCACGTTAAATCATAACAACATAAATTAATATCGCATAACGAAATTGTAAAAAAAAGTAAAATTTCTAACAAAGTTTGTATATTCTTTTAGTTTTCTCTATACACGGTTTTTATTAAATAATCATTTTCAATTTGTTATTCTTAATGCGATATAACAAGCATGGTGTTTTTATATGTAAATTATTATATTATCTGTTACACAAATCTAATACAAATAAATATTCATTAAAAACATTTGCTAATTAATTAGTCATTTATTTATTTAAATCAAAAGTTATATTTTAATATTTGACAATTTATATCTATAGTTTGTAATCGGTCACTTATAACATATTTTCATTCCTAGAAATACAGAAATTTATTCTTATAACCATGCAAATACGAATAACAGACTAAATATATTCGCAAATGTTTAAAAAGACATTTGTTTGTGAACATCAATTTAACTCCTTTGTTACAAATCTTCAAAAAATTATCTTAATTTATTCACATAAGCTATTTTGAAAGAAAAACAATCGCTAAGAAATTTAAATTTTATATTAACCCATCCGCACCACAATAGGATATTAAAATTGCAGTAACAATGAACTATTGTTCCTCTACAAAGCCTTTGCTGTGGTAAAAGCTTCTTTAAATAACAATTTTATATGTTTCACTGCGATACATACATATGCCTTAATATGGTCCGGACATTTTTGCGATTCAAAGCCGTGGACTACACTCAAGTAGGCAGAACAAAGAACAAAAAGAACGCTATATATAAACAAAGCAACAATATAAACAGAATAAATTGAGATGTAAGTATAATTGTAATTTATCTTTGGTAACGTCAATTGGATCAGAATATCCTGATGTTAAATCACAATTAGAAATAATGCGCTATGCGTGCGCGGAGCACAAGGCTTAGTGGGAGCCCGGTCAAAAGGCTTACTGGTCTTACGTGCTTGTCTCTTATTATATTTTTCCCGGATTTTGATATTGGTTGAATTTCGAGGAGAGTCTTCTTTATTTGTATTTATTCTTTCGACTATTCAATCGTTTACTCAAACATTTTACTCGTCCTGTTACCTTTTATTAATTTTGTTTTACATGTTAATAGTTATACAGGGTGACTGGTGAATTACTATCGATATTTGAGGATGTGATATTTGACGATCATATATGACAAAATAAAAATTAATATAACATAAATATTAATAAACTTCTAAGTAAAGTTAACCAAAAGTTATGTAATTAATTACGCATCGTATGAACACCCTACAGATTAGGTATACACACACACTCACACATACGCGCGAGGCGGCGTGTTGTTGTATCAGCACGCCGCCGCACGCGTCCACACTTGGAACGTGTACACACTTTATTTATTTATACGGAAATTTTGTCAAAAATTAAGTACCTATTTTTTTTACATAATTCGAATGAGAATCATGTACCGAGTATGCTCCTTAAATATTGATAGTAATTCACCAGTCACCCTGTATAACTGCATATACAACGGTTAATTCTGTTATTGATCAAAATAAATCAATCACTTTTTTGTACAAAAAACTTGCCTTACTTAAAAAGGCCTCCCTGTAAAGCCAATGTGTAAAAAAAAATACACAGCTTCGGGGCAAATTGTAGCCTTTGCACAGGCAAACAAAAAGGATACTAAAAATTACCTTAAGCCTTTAGGATAAACTGTCCGGTCGATTTATAAAGAATTGCTTGAAAATTTTAAACTAGATTGAATAAAACCTGGTATTTGTAAAACCTATTACACTAATTTGATCAGTCATAAAATTTAAATCGTCATTTTAAGTACTTAATGACTAATATGGTGTTTCTATATCACTAATAGTCACACTTAATTTATTAACACATTCGAATAAGCCGATTGAGAATAAACATCAAAATCAGTGTTATAACGATTTAAATTATTATTAAATGTCAAAATGAGATACGCCTAATATGTTATTTGATATCAATTTGTTCAACGATATTGATATAATTTAATACCCGATTCTAATTGTTACGGACGTCTAACAAAGTGTTCCACGCCCACTCGCATGAATCTTGCCTTGTTATGTGATGTATCATAATTTTCGTGCTAGTTAAATGATTTCCATGAATCGTAAACCTTTTTAGAAAATTATAATAATGGTACTAATTTCTTCGATATCTACTTATTATATATCGTTACTAAGAATAGATCAATATTTTCATCAAGGTGTGTGTTAGTTTGAAGAACCTAAATGTGGCGCTTCTCTGAACTGTCATCCATATCGTCTTCCGTTTCATAAATCCTTAGTACTTTAAAGCAAAGACGGGTCACAAAGTTAAAAGTCATGTTACTTAAAGGGGTTTAGTGAGGTCGAGTAGCTTTACGAAGGAAAAGAGGATTGGATCCGCACCTGTCGTTGACGCCATATACTTTGAACAAACACAAGAATAGCTTTTATATCGGCCGCAGGCTAGAAAATAAACCCTCACAATTTATGTAGCGCTTATATAAGCAGGGACAATTACAAAAAGTCTTCTTTTGTTTTGTTTCAATTATTATAAAGCTCGATATATTTAAGTTGAATATAAAAATACGCTGAAATAAAGTACAAGTCTACTCAATCGATGTTCTTTTCCAGTATGATACTCTCAAAACGTTGCACGGCCATGTAATAACACATATTGCAATGTGTCCTTTCATACTCTATACAAACACCGATCCTACCGATACATCGTCAAATAATATGAAACGACAAACATTTTCATCTAAAAATGTTCTCTTTTTTTCAACTGAAAAGATTTAATTGTGTTTTTGTATCAAAACTTCCTTTACACTGAATGGTTTTTTTAATTAGAAGCATTTAAATTACTTCCAACTGACCATACATTGTTTAAATGAAAACGCAATAATGTACATATTTCAAAATGACTAGACGGAACCATTGATTACAATAAAAATTGACGTTCTGCGATTTACTGCGGCAACACTAAAGCAATGATGTAAATTGCAAATTAAACATTAACGTGATTACACTACTAAAATTACATGAAACATCAATATTCTGGCTACAAATAATTACAAATGTGTTTTAAGTTCAATTAAATTATATATGTCATACACACGATACGTAATCTATTTAAAAGTTGAATCATAAAAGCAATGTTGTGGTAAAATACACATACATACAATATAATAAACAATCCCTCAGTAATTCGATTATGCTATGATTTAGATCTTTCACTAACAATAGCTTGATAGATTGGAATTGTTATTGGTTTCTTGTATAAATTAAAATATGAACATCCAGATTGTATTATAATACAAACATAGCAAATGTTTATTGTTCTTTAGTACAATAACTAGCAATTTATTGTATATAACATATAATATATATGTATCTAATACATTCAATTAACCCAGAATATTGAACTTGTAAGATTGATATAAGGTACTTTCAAACATAGTAAAGAAACAAAAGTTTCAAGAAACATTTTAAATATACTAAAATACCTTTTTAAACATATAATAATACTGAGAAGGTATAGTAATTTAATTGCACATATTAAAATTTTCCCATATGTACCAGTTTTGATCAACCCTTTTGACAATTTATCGAGACATCACATTTTCATATAGCCAGGCGGCACGTCGGCTCGACCGCGTCTCATACATATTCAAATAACAGGAACTGTAGGTACAAAGCAGAACATGCTGCGCCCTCGACGTGTCAGAATTACAAAAACCCGCCAATATTGCCTCCGATAGACAATTGATGTACATCTTGACGTAAATATAAAGAGGATTATTGAATCTTTTGTGTTCAGGAATAAAGATGTTTGAATAAGCATTTATAACTAACAAAACCAACAACAGGCATAACTGATTCTTTTAAAAAACTGCATATAACATTAAAGGAACGAGTCAGTACAAATCATACGATAGAAAAAAATATTATAAACTTTTATATATTTTTAAATGACGTTTCAACTTTTCACATTTTTTATGTTCAATTTAACGTCGTTAGTTGCTTATGAATATGGATATTTTTTCGTGCAATATACAAGATAACAAAAAAAAGTTCAAACGAAAACTAATCACAGCCTGCTAACATGAAATTTTTTTTACCCTAATATATTTTTATTTAAGAAGTCATGAATATTTTTAATAATATATTAAAGCAGCATTTGAAATAATATAAATATACGTAAATAGCTTATGTAGATTTTTTTTATCATATTTCGCGAGAATTTAAAACGTTTATTATTCGTATTACAGAACTGTTCACGTAAATATTGATTAAATTAAAATTAGTGTACAGGTTTTTCAATAGATGGCGTCGTTACCCTGATTCTGAATAGCAGTGAGAACATTTTTCTTTGTTTAAGTAGCTCAAACACATGTTTTATCACTGAGAGGGCAGCTTTATGGATAAACATTGTGATCATTTTAATATACGCCTTATAATACAGTTTTAATTATAAACATCTTCAAAGTCGACCTCGTTCAAACTATTGATTTACTTCAAATGTTTTTTTCAAAATTTAATCCTAACAAATGAAGGGCTTACAAAATAAGGAAGTTCATTATATTTACTTCCCGCTTTCATGAATATAAGGTTGTAAAATTAGGATAATTTGTTTAAACAGTAAGCGCCCAACCGTAGTTTACAAAGTCTACATCAATTACAGAGTACACCTCTACAGTAACAGTTATTGTTTCTTTAGAGTTGTAATAGAAATGAAAGTTTTTGATCTCGCGTTTCCTTATTTATTTAACATGAAGTCATTCGTGGAAACTCCTGTTAGTTGTAGCTTTTCATAAAAACGACTGTTTACCCTCTAATAATTACTATGCATATGTAAATAAAAAAGCGTATTTATATTTTTAAATTGTGTTTAAATATAAATAGTATATCAATTCGTCATTTGTGTAAAAAAAAGTTATTAAAAGATTCTGTATCAAGAAATCAGTTTCTACAAACATTTTCTATAGAAAATCTTATTAGTTGTTAAACAACTTTATTCTATAAAAATACTATAAATATTCTATAAATCATTTATATAGATTTTTTTTCTTTAGAAAACATATTTTGTTCAATTACTAAATTATTTTTGTTTTTCTTTGTGAAGTATTCATATATTTTATTATTTGAAAGGAATTTCAATCGTAGTATATTTCCACTTCGTCAGTACTTAACCATTATTTCTTGAACCTTATAGATGCTATGAAATATATCCAACGATGCCTATATCCTTGCTGGTTTGTTTTCATGCTTAAAACAAAACATGACCTAAGGCAACGCTACAAAAAAGCTTTTAAGTGCTTTTAAAAAACTGCTATACATTAAAAGGGTGCCCGTATTTGTGTATGTAACATGGGTTATAATGAAAAGATATATACTCTGCCCTTACTAAGTGCACAATCATGTATCGTTTGCCAAATCCTCGCGGGTATGTCCAAAATGTATAGGCCTCATGATTTAGTGTATGCAGTTTTAAATTTTTTAAACGTCCCCATACGAAATTTATAGCCTCTATCGAACTTTTATTGTACCAATACGGATTGCGATTTGAAAATGGAATGTTTTTACATTTAACAGGTACGGATGTGTTCAATAAAAGCGAAATAAATAAAAACAAATTGGTTTGTTTGACTCGTTTAATTTGTTAGACCTTCCGGATGTTGATTTCTTATTAAATGACCGGATTTACCGACATCCTTTACACACCCAATTTTCTATTATACGTTACATAGTTAGAAGAAAATATAAAAAATTATACAATTTATATATTACGTTGAATCAATCGTGTGATGCTTCACTATTGATAAAATATTATTATTGAAATTGGTGATAATTACAATAAAGCCATTAAAGGATCAGATATTATATTGTTTTTCATTCAACTTTATAAATTTTTACGCATACTTATATGAATATTTTCCATTTATTACAATTGATTAATTCTTTTCGCTTTCGTTATGTCTCAAAAAATATGATCATTAAAATAAAAAAAATACATAGGTTGTCGATGTAGGAATAAATATCAACCAATCACTTTATTTTAATTTAAATATTAAATTTCCGGTTCCGTATGAAAGGATCTCCTATACTTCTTAATATTTTACAAACACAATAGAAGAGAATTTACGACCCGCCTTGAATAAACTGATATTTCTTATCTCTGTCACTTGGCTGCATCTTTTGTTTGGGATGACGAATTCTTCAAACATAACTTTAAAAATGAATTCATTGGGTTATATTCATATAACCGAATTAATTACAAAACTGCGCTCAAAAGCTCCTGTAGCTACTTTAAAATAGTAACTTCATTGTTCACAATCGCGTTTAATTAAACGAAGCCAATGAACTAAATGTGTATTCATTTAATTCATCAATTATTCACGCGATATAATGTCCATTGCATGATAAAAGTAAAAAGTTTTTTATTGTTATCAATTTATCTTTGTACAATTAAAATAAACTACAATGTTAAATTTAATTTAAACATTAATATGTACGTTCAAAAGCTTTGTTATGTTTTATAAACATATTTTTCTTATCATTCAAAAACGATAAAATATTTTTTTAACATTCCTATGAAATAACACGAATTCTTTATTTTAATTTTAGTTACTGTATTTAAATGTACAAACTTCAAATTGTTTTGTACAAACGGAATAAAAAAAGAAACTAAAAAATATATTAAAATTTTGTAAAATCCCTGTTCACTGTGAGAATATTTACTTCAAGGAATAAAGACTTACAACAAAATGCACCTCGCAAACTAAATATTCCACTTTAGACATCTCAAAATTGTTATGTTACCTACAAACAACCCGATGGTATCTAAGCTAATGTAAGCTCTTTACATAATAGGCCTACGGTTCCTATTTTGCAAATGTAGGGGCACTAATAGTAACGTATATTTATTCGAGTCACGTGCAAACGTAATACAAGAAAAACAGTCAGAACAAGAACAAAGAGTGTAATAAAAGACATTCTCAGAATTACTGTAAGCTGAAAATTGTTTAATTTTCATTCTGATTGCTTGGACTAACTAAAATCAATATTTAAATATTTTGCTAACGATTATTCGAACACATTACATAAATAAATAATTAAACTGAAACAGATTACCTTCTTTATAATTCAATAGATTGTTGTGGGATCTTTTAAAATGTTGTGTAACTGTAAGAGTGCACAGTATAAAACTACAATGGCGTCATACGAGACACAGTCGTAAACATTATCTTTTAATCTGCACAGAGAACAGAACGGCGACGTCGGATATAAAGAACGGTTAATGTGACGGTTCTATTTTCATGTCACGTTTTTTTCGGCATTTAAACGTCCCTTCTACAAATGGCTTGGAACGTAAGTAAACTGACAATGCAATATTTAAAAACATGGTATTCGTACAGTGTGGCTTACCATTTATATTTCACTACGAGCACAAATGATATTATTACGATAAAGTTTTTAAACAAAGATATAATTCTGAAATACTGTATCATTTCACAATTTTATTCGTTTGTATTCTTTCAGATTATACGTTTCGTTTATAATGCGGATTGGAGATGATAAATATTTTTGGACGAAATATCATGTACAACATATGTATGTATACTTGTGTACATCGTTAAAACACGTCGGTAATTTTATAAGTATGTTATAGCTTTTGTTTTCCAAAAATTAAATTCAATGTATATGTTGCTTTTCAATACAAAATTATCTTCTCGTTGTAGGCAAATATTCAACGAGATTTAACTTTTATTTTAATATAATTCTAGTAGAGACCGTAGTTTTGAAAGATTGTAAGGAGCAAACCTCGAAAATTGCAATCACGCAAATTGAAAATTAATGGACCTTGAAATCCAATTTTGTATTAAAGCTTTTCTTCCCAGCGTTCTTATTTCACAAAAGTCGATGATGTTTTTGTGATATTTTAAAATATGGAAAGCGTCTTTACAACTATTGTCTAGTAACTTTGTAGAAATTGTGTTAAAACTTAAGTGCTCATTAGACAGTATAATTTTTAAAACTTAGTGCCAGAGATAATAAAACAACATTAAAATTTCGTTCATGTACTTTCGTTACCTTCTGTAACAACAGCAACTTTTATTTATACTTAATTTAATGTAACTTTTACTTTATCGATACTAAAATTTACGATTGGACTACGGAAATTAAATGTTTCGAAAATAGGTAGCTTTTATTAAGGTTGTATATAAAATACAGCATTATACTTGGAGGAATATATAACAATGACTTCAAAGATGTTAAGGGAATAATAACTACATTTTTTGGGTTATACCACTGCTAGATTAAATAAAAAGTATTTACCTATCAATTTCATCATAAATTAATACTAAGAACATGCAACTTATTGTTTAGATTTTTAGACGGGTATAAAAATGTGCAAGAATATACCAAAACACTCACTACTGAAATCTTTACTACCCTGAATATATATATTGTTACTTAGTTATAATTGTGTTGACTTAAAAAACTCTAATAACACGTAAGTATAGACTTAAGTTTTGTGACAATAGAATTATGCAGCGCTGAATTTTAAGAGGACTGCAAATTTATTCGGATCTTTTAAATCCTAATTAATATCCATAATAGAAAAGGCTTTAAAACAGGGGACAAGGGTTTATTTAAACTCAGCAAGATTAAAGAATCTCATTTATAAATAAGTACCCGGTTTCAGTCACTAGAGTTATATTATGAAAGAGGGCTCTGCTTTATTGTTCTATAAACACTAAGTTGGTTAAGGGTCTTTTTATTTAGTCGAGTTAAAAAAATATATGCGATGGCAAATAATATGTAAAATATTCCTTTGTTTCAAAAATATATAGAAGTATTTTTATTCTTCAATATTTATAAAGCATATAATCTTGATTGCTAAGGAAATTTGGTACGTGACCTAAAAAATTTAAAAATCGTAAATCAATTTACTTTGATATTTTTAAAGTCAAATAATATTTGTCAATCAGTTTAACCTTTTATGACATTACAAGAAGTCCTGGCGAACTTCGTATCGCCCTATAATCAAGAAATATCTATTACGTTTTTTTATTTATATTTTCCGAGTTTACCTGTAAGCCATAAATCTCCGTGTTTTGAAGTGCGACAGAATGATTGACATATTAGTTAATTGTCAAATCTAATGTCAAAAAAAAAACGTTTTTATGGTTTTCCCAGTAATGAATCAATTTTTTTCAGCTTTTATACCTTCCCTGAACCTCCACGAACATTTCAAAACTAAGATAAGATAAATCCGTTCAGCTGTTTTAGCGAGACTAAAGAACAGCAATCCATTTTTATATATAAGGTTATTGTACTTAATTAAATGATACCTATTCCATTACAAGTATTATTAAAAATACTATGTCGCACTAGAATCCTGACATTATCAATACTAATACAACGAAGGAAGACAATTAACAGTTTAAACAAATATTATCATAAGCACTTTCAACGCTCCTAATATAGATGATATTTCAAGATAAAATTTAAAATGTACGAGTGCATACATCATATCTCAAATTAAACAACTAATATGAAAATATTTAAGTCAGTAGTGGTAAGTTACCAAAATCCCATTAAAATTGTATTTCATTAAATATCACGGGAAAAGATAATTGAATATAAAATTCAATCATTAGAGCAGAGTTAAAGGTAAAAAATTGTAAGCAAATCATATTAATCCAAAATTAACTAAAAACTACAACATTTTTTACACCTAGGGGAATTACAATCAACTTTTAATTTCATTTCATTCAGAGCAAGGAGTTATTCTGTATATTAAACTTGCTAGCAATTACCTGAATCCTTTTTTTAACAATTTTCGCCTACAGATAACATCAGCAATCAACTAATATTGAAATGAAAAAAAAGTGTGAGGATAAATGTAGGAAATATTATAAAAATATTGGAATATATAACTTAATGTCTGCAACTGTTGTGATTCATCCAAATAAAGGCCTTATAAGTCTGTAGATTGTAGAACTTTTCTGCAAAGAATTGCTATCATCTGTTCCGATCCGCTATTAGTTATGGAATAGCCCTTTCTACCCAAAGTGTCCATGGTAACGTAGCCCCTGAACTTGCTGTCATTAAATCCAATGATAATTAATTCAATTCAGACGTTCCCATAGTTGTGTGGTTCCTAAATGATGATATAGATTAACAAAATCCTTACCAGCCTATCCAATAATGACTTGTTATAATCAGATCAATACACACTTGACTCAAAATTTAAAAAAATAAATCAATCGACCCTAAAAGTTTCATATTCAGATTATCTGTGGATTATTTTGAAAGTCAGACTATCGGATATCTCTTGAATCTTTAATAATGGGTTCGTTTCGTAATGAGATGTTGTATTTCATACCGAATTCTTATTGTCTTGTTTGTTTTAGCAAAAAGAATCGTACGTTTCTCTTCTTTCTCTATCGAGAATTGTAAAACGAGATTTAGCAACGATTCAGATTTCGTAGCTGCATAGCCGCTTCCTTTTTCCTGGTTGCGTTTATGTAACAGATGGTGGACAAAGAATCACCTCTAAGGTTCCCCCGGGTCAAGTACTTCTTTAACCGCAGGCTGAATTTCAGTTATAACATCACTTTGTACACAACTTTCTGACTCAACAATCGTCCTATTTGCAAATTCTTAATATTTAGCATAAATTGTAAGAGTATACCTACCTACCCATAGATTTCCTTTATATTTGAAAATAGATCACTTTAGGTTGGTATACATGAACGCTCGTTTAGTTTTCGGAAAATGAATTCTGTGCTGCCTGAGTGCGTTTTATCAAAAGATTCCTCAATGTTGAACGTGCCCAGGCTAGCAATTTTGATGCGTAACACTTCTGCATTCCTACTACCGAGTGCCTATTGCTATTGATTTATCTCAATATGTTGATTGTAGTTGACATTTTTAATTCTTTATCTCCCTCAGAAAAAAAATAATATAATAGGCTTGAAGTACTTTGTGTGAATAATTTGTTTATGTGGTCTCGAAATACGGGAAACCCAGGAATATTTTTAACGTTTGGGTATTCTCTAGAGCAAAGTTGCAGTTGTACTCATTTCAAGTTCAGACTGCTTCCAAAAAGGACGTATGACTTGAAAAGCTAGTATCCAGAAGTAAGCTTAAAGGGTCCAAAGTAGACCAAGTAGGCGTACTAACAGGCGGGAGTACTGGTTATATTTTTGGTCCAAGATAATAAGAAAGGATTTGCGTAGTAATTTTTGGTCTGATATTTATTTTAATAGAATAAAGTGTCTTTGATTAAAATAACTATTAGTAGTCAAAATAAGGTCAATCTCAAATAAAAACCAACTCTCGTTGAAGGATCAGATGCCACCTATTTTTTGCTTAGGATGTTTTCTCTTTATACCACAAGCTATCTTTTCAAAAATATATTATAGTAACAGAATGTTAAAAAATATTTTTAATCAAGTATGTCTTAGGAATTCTCACAAGAGATTGATTGTCACAATTCCTAAACAATTTAACCACGCTTTCAACTATTGAGATAGAACAAGAATATGCGTGTAGTTGATAAAACGACTTTACACGGTCCCTCGGCACACATTATTAATTTCTTGTTACGAAGTAGGGACGCCTAAGGAACAGAATAGCTTTACACGAATGGAATTTAACAATTCACACAGAATTCAAACTGGAGACGTCGGAACTATAGCATTGAATAATAGAGCGTGATTTTAGTCTGTCGAGATTTAAGGATACTGCTAATTCGTCTAAACTTACTCATTGTATAACATTTATTGTTTCTTGATTATACTTGGTTATTTATTAAGATTGGCATTAAAATATTTTTACATCTTAACATGATATCACGATTGATTCTTCAATTATTTTTGAATTTTTTAAGACAACAATTAGTGCCATTCAAGCAAAACATCCAAAATAATAATAAAATGTTCAAATGAACGAATGAACAACATATTATATTTAAATTTTAGAAAATTACTACATAAAAGTTAAAAACCAAATTATAAAACTCGTTTCAACTCTCGTATATTATCCGTGATTACGCTGATTATTATTAAAACAAAGATTAAATAAAACACTACCATCGACATTCGATAGATATTGAAATAGATAACCGCAAATTTGAATGTATTATACTGGCCGATATTCATACTTAACCGCGCATATTATTTGGCATTTTCCTGAAATTTGCATCATCATTTTGTGCCAAATGTCGAATACGATTCCCCTTGTAGGCATGAAGGTCTATTTCCATTTTGAAATGTCGACCGAAGCTCGGGGCTCAAGTGTGCCGTCAGACTATTTGAATATTTTACCATCATAGACTGTCACTGAAACAGATTATGAATCAGCAATTTTTTTTATGAATAAGAATATTATTTGCACTATTAAAGAAGGGACTCATTTGAATATTCTTTGTTTATCTCAGTATATGAGCTTTCAAAGTAAATTTTGAAGTCGGAGAATTACAGCGCAATTGTAATGTTATTCAAATGACAAAGTTCAGTAGAGCGTTAGAGATATGGTATTAAGTGTTTGCATCCAAGTATCATGTAATGCGAGGGTTTCATTATAGACATAATATAAACCAATATACATAAATATCAGTGTGTGTGGTTTAGCCATTAGTCAGATTATATTAAGACTTTGGTGGTGATAATCTAAGGGTGCATACCCAAAAAATATTAACACTGTTTGTCATCGTGTTTCTATAGTTTATTTAGACTGAATTTAATTTTTTTTATTTTAAAGACCAAAAACCGATATAACTCATCTAAGAAAGCCGGAATTCATTACACTAGATTAGTAAACGTACTCTAAAAAGTTTGTTCAAAAAATCAGTTCTTAAAACAAACTTTCAGTTCAATTACTTTTGTCTATTACTTAACAGCCTTTTCTTTATTTTTTGCTGTCTAATTTAAATATGTACAATTTAATTAGGATGGAACACGCGAATCGTTTGCATTAACCAGACCGTGTAAGTTAGTCAGTTAAAAACAATTGGAACAACAGCGCCGGTGGTGACCACTTTTATGGCGACCTCTGTATGTGGAACGTATCCAAACCGCAACACATTAAAGCTGCAATAGACCGACTGCGCCAGCGTCCCCGTTCCAAATGAAACTTGCTAAATTTAAACAATTCTGCTTTTAACTATTAACAAACCTCTCCAAATAACAACAACACAAACATTGAATTATGTGTTTGGGTATTAAATAATCTATCAGGCTGACATTGTTTCTGAGAAAATTGAATATTCAGTAACATACATATGAAATTTATTAAAAGATTAACTTTTAATATTAGTTCTTATTAAACAATAGAACCTTAAACTTAACACTTAAAAAATTTTGTTTTATTTTCCATGAATTTTAATACTCTTTATATGTAATATATTAAATAGAACGAAATTATATCTTTAAATATTAAATAGAATATATTATTTAGGTTTAAACAATTTATAAGTCCTAGAATTTTGGAAACCTTTTCCTTTTGGATTCCATCGTCGTTGGTCGTGTTTCAGTTAGCTATGAAACTAAAAATAAACCTTTTATAACACGTGGCTAGCAGTCGAAACAAACAGCATAATGATGTTCCTCAGACTCTCGCTTTGTCAAAGTATCATAGTACGATGAAAACTTAAATGTATCATTCAATCCTTATATTATGTATGACATACATAATAAACGAATTATTTTCATTCTTCTAAATTATTACTAAACATTATGTGAAAAAAGGTAAGATATCACAAAGAACCTAAATGTTTTAGATTGACTTTATAGCATTCGAGCAAACTAATTGTTATTATAGATTCTTTATACGGTTCATACCACATCCTTTGAATTTAAAATATAACATCCCATTACAGAAAGCAATTAAAAAAGCTCGTTATGGCGTCCGTCCGAAGAAAAATTAAGATTGTCTCTCATTTCCTTTGCCAAGAAAGCACTAACCCTGTAGCCACCTTTCATAATTCATAGAGGTCTCATCAGAAAGACAATTTTTGTTTATGATTATTATATTTCATCTCCACGTTGTCATATATGTTATGCACGAAATCACAGGTACATCAAAAAAATTTTTCAAGAATCATCAGTCTTCCTTATAAAGAACAAACGAGCCAGCAGTTATATAATAAAGTAATTTACATACTAATCTATATATTCTCTAAAAACAGTAAACAAAACTCCTGTTATATAAAAAAATTCTAATAACAATATTAATATTTAAAGAACTTCTTTTTTTGTTAAGAATGATCACAGATGAATGTTAAAAATAAACACAAAGCCACTGTTATTGTATTCAATTTAAAAATATTCCAATGTTAAAGCTTTGGAAAACAGGAAAACGATACTTCCAAACTAAATAGAGTAGATTTAAATTGGAATTTAACTTTTTGTAAATACTTCAAAAGCGTAAAAGCGATAACTGAATTCACAAATCTATAAAATACGATCTGATTGAATTCGATCTCATACAAACACGTTTGTATAAATAACTCCGTGTAAATAAAACTCATATATCAAGAGACTTTGTAATAATGATACAAAATTAGGGAATGTCAATGTTAAATATTCATTCATTTCAAAGCTGTCCTGTTTTAATTTATTTTCTTTATACAAACAAAACATGGAGGGTCAATGGGGACAAACGACAAAAGCTATTACTGATACACGGCTTTGTCAAAAAGCGTGTATGAATTTCCTTATATTTAACGGGTAAATTTTAAAATTTACTTTATATTTTTTGCATTTATAAATAAGACCCATTATAGCGTAGGAAATGTCGAAAATAGGTCGATTTATGTATTCGATTTATGAAGTTAAACTTTTAACAGCGACTATAATTCAGAAGTTCGGTAATTTAAATAGGATCGCCCGTTTTGTAATAGACGAGCCTTATGGGGAACAACGGGAACGTGCTTCTTAAAGTGAAGTACCTTTAAAATTATGCTAGAAAATTTACTTCGCTCTGTTTCACACCACCACACGTTAAAGCGAAATTTCCGCCTGGCAAATTTTTATGAGTGTCGCCTTCGAGACGGAGGAGGTGCTTTGCAACCACTGAAATGGAGATTCCTGTTACAAATGTGGTACTAGCTTGCAGGGGTAGTGAACCACTGGAAGCCAAAGAGAAATGAAGATTCCTGTTACAAATATAGAAGTAGTATTCGGTATTTCTTCTGGGATTACTTTCCCGACATCGCGCTCGTAGCGTATGCGCTGGAATTTTTATTAGAAGTGTGTCCCACAGGCGCAGTTTTCTGACAGAGATACATTCGCGTCATTATATTCGTCGGGATTGCCATTATACGGAGACATGATTTAACTACCGCATGCTTGTTGCTTTGGATTTCCTTAACAACATAAACGTAAATAATCATATAGTATGTCTCGAATCTTCCATTATTGCTTCCAATATAAGCAACGCCGTTGCGTTAAACAGAATTTTAATTAACAGACGGTAAGAGCGACTTTAGATGTATTCTATGAGATTAGAACGAACATCAATTTTCATAATAGGTGCGCAGCTTGATAGGTGGCTCGTAGCGCCGCCCGCCACCACGCTTATTAAGGCTTGATGAAAACTTTACATCATCATATTTTCTGGATCGTTCGCCTAAATTAAAGGTAATTTATATCTCAATGTACACAACGTTTGTTCTTTATTAAACAAATAAACTAATAAATTAGCTTCGCAGATTACTGGAATGTTTTAGACTTGTTTGTTTACATATCAACAGATTGAATAACATAAATACAGGAAAGGTTTTTGTTACAAATCGCAGGGTACTTAGAGTTCCATTTATTTTGTTTAAATTTTAACGAAATAATATACAATTACAAATTCAATTTCATTTCAAACTGATTTCATGACGATTCTAAAATAATATTCGTCACCTGTTAGTATATAATATATTGTTATATAATCAACGTTCGTACTCTTGTTTTTTAAGTCGGTCATGTATAAAAAGCTGAAAAATTTTTAATACAACATTCATTTCAGTAACAAAACTATTTCATTCAGTGTATTCGCATACAAAAGCGTATAAAAATTACCTTCTATTCAGAGAAGCGTGAAATTAAAAATATGAATATCGTGAGAAAGGCCAGCTGCGCCGCAAATTATAACAAAACATTTCCCATACAGTAATCACGCCGGCATTCTCAAATAATGGCAACAAATCTCTATTTCCCCATAATTATTTATACGAAATGATACGTTGGAATTTTTACATATAACTATTTATGTTATTATTTGTATTTAACGTCGTTATTACATTTTGACGTGATGTTTCATAATAATAAAAACAACTAAATTTCATACAAGTTTTTAATTATAAATTATGAACAAAGGATCAGTCTCATAACCATGAGTGCAGTGAATAAATAACCCTGCAAGAGCTTAATTAAGCTTTATAACTAAGCCACCCGCGTCTATGCTTTCAATGCAAAATATCAAAGCGTAGAACACCATATTTAATACGATTCTCTATAAATGGTATGCGGTTTCACTCACTTTATTGTTTTACTTTGGGTTTTTTAGCCAGATGTGGATAGTTCTTCAATATCATCCTATCTGATGGTAATAGTTTAGGTTAGTTTTGGTGTTCGCTATTAAGATTTTTAAGTTTTCCGTTTCTTGCTTTTGGTAACAAATTTAATTGTATTAAAATAATGCTAGACTTAAATCAACACTTATATGTATTATAAATACTTTCTTATTATTCCTACCCATTTATTGTATATTTAAGTCCTTTTATGTATAAAGTCTTCTTGTTAACTAGAACCTCATTAGCGTTATTTCATTCCGTTGTTTTTATTATCAACATTCCGGTGAGCAAAAAGCCATAAATTGTAAATTAGGCAACAAATACATAACTACTTATTTTATTGCGTCTGCAAGAATTAATTGGTTGAAATAGGGGGAGATATCCTCAAACAAAAAATAAAAGGTTAAAGGTAAAATTTAATGTATTTTAAAATATTCACATGGTTATTTATTACATGATTAGTTTTATAGAAAAAAAACGCTACCATTAAGACATAAATACTACAATAAAATAACTAAAAACAAAACCCACAACACATATATATTTAGAGAATTACTTAGTGGTTTTATTGCTACATAATCCCAATAATCCACTACAAAAATGTAGATATACCGATAAATAGGACTACAGCAACAATAAAACCGTTTGTAGGCTTTACACGTACGTTTTATCGCCAACATTATTATTAAAGGCAGCTAAACCCAAACATCCGTTTACAAGAGCCGTATTATGTTACCTAGTAAATAATACCGACGAAGACAATACCGGCAAAAGTATTAATAATAGCATGTACTTTACTGGCGTTAAAGGCTGTAATATGTTTAATGTTTAATTTAATTTTATATTGTTACTAAGCAATACTGATTTTACTTTTGTTGGAAAAATATTCGGATATAATATTTTAAAACCTCTGATACAATTGTTATAATTCAATTTGAATTGTATTTTCCTTTTTTAGCCGTATTTATATTTGACGTATTTATTTTATAAAACAACGTTTTATTTCAATATAATATATATTAAAATTAGTAAAATGGTTAAGCCGAAATGGAATGCATTGTTTATAGACAGCGGCGGTATTATATTTTTGTTTAAACAAAAGGCTTTTGTGACTATCATGTTCATACATTCTTCATATAAATTAAACATGACGAACTTAAAATGATACGCTCGGCCCATTTGTTAGGATTTGAGCGTGATACCTACAATGTCACCACCTACATATGGTTATCACACGAATAACAGATGATATAATATATCATGACGTATTAACGTGTTACTAAGTGCAGGTGAGATTAAGTTGGTGTATGATTTACACTGTGAATTTATCTCTAACCTTATTATGAAACATGATTCATAGCACCAGTATATTTGAATGTTTGTTGAATTCAAATTTCAAACAGGTGATGTCAGTACACTTAATATATGACACTGGCTCCTTGTTTTATTTATAATACAAATTTAATCAAAATTGTTCAACATTTTCGAACCAACATAGTTTCAGGTTAACACGTGAATTTACTGAACGGATAGTCTGTAATCTTTCTAGCGCTTGTTAATTAAAGCTTATTTTGCTTCGAACAAATTTATGTTAAAATAACAACGAAACGGTTGAAATAGCAAGATGAGAAACAAGAACTCTGTCTGTAATTAACATAGTAATTATAGGCGTCTAATTGCCTTACAGTTCATGCTTTGAGTATCAAACGGGCGTGACGAAACTCCAGAGTGAACGGGTTCCTGACAGAATGATAATTATGACATTTAATTAACCAATATTGACGAACTATCGCACTCTCGTCTTAAACAACACAAATAACATACTATAATACACTGGTAAAGAATTCATGTACTTTTATGACTTGCAGAACTTTCCTAGTTAAAAAACATAAAAAAGTGGAAGACTATAATTTCTTTTTCTTAAAAAAAATCGTATATAATTATAGTTATAAAAATATTTTAACTTGAAATCGGATTATAAAAATGTCATTAATTAATTTGAAATAAAATATGTATAGCTCAGAATTTTGCATTCATGAAAATTCTTTCAGTATTTCAAATCAAAAGGAGATCAGAATAAAAAAATATTGTGGTTCAGCTTTATGTATACAAAACTCAAACGTTTATTAAAATGATGGCAACGAAAAAATCCCAATTAGTTTAGAAACGGTACAAGCTGCTCTTTTTAGTTGGAATGAATCTTGTATACTCGTTTAGTCTGAAATACTGATAGCTATCATTTAGAATTCCTGTAATCAGATCTTGTTCACAATACAAATTTAATTGAATCAATTTTTGTAAACTTTTCGTATATTGTGACCACATTTAGCAAAATTTAGAAAGAAAAACATTTACTTTAAAAGTACCATTTATAAACATCTATACTTTGAATATGATTATTTATTATTAATTCAATTAAGCAAATTAATGCACAGTATACAAAGGTCCCAGCTATCGTTCATGTCACATATTAATTTAAAATTACCTTACATACTTAAGTTTGTAAAGTAATAAATATCATCCAAGTTTTAATTGCAAACAAAAAATTTATAAAATTATATTTTTACTTTCTACTTTCAGAGCTGTGATTTTTAATTGCCAATAACCCTAAAAAGTACTGTATCGGCAACTGGAAGTTTAGAACCTTAAATTTTTGTTGTGCTTTCATGTGTCATTTACGATTTTATATATATATTAAAATTATCGTCTGACTTTTAATAAAAAATCTAGCTATATATATCCAATATCCAATTTTTTATAAACTAACTTGACAAACATAAATAAATAGAAACTAAAAAAAGTTTTACTTATTGGAAGTTAACAAAATTCTGTTCATGTCTCCTTTTTGCACATCTCTTGAAAATACATTTTCTATTCTAAGCTAAATGATCTAGGAAACATTTCGAATATATTCCTGGGTGCATGTTTTGTTAATACCAATAAAACCATTTATTTCGGTTAGGTTTTTCGTGTTTTCACTGCTTTCGTAGATGTTTTTTACAAATTATTTGTGAACGTACAAAAGTTTTTAAAACAAGGAAAGTAAGTCCGGTTTACAAATGTATGACGAAGCAAACTGAGACTAACAAAAAAATGGTTTACTGTGTCCAAATTTACTCCTACATATTTTCATCTTTATTAATTTTCTAAATGCATTAAAATGTTATTACTAAAATTATAGATCTTACGAGTATTTATTATGTTTTATAAATTGCTATAATTATTCAGTGAATTGTGCATTAAAATAAATAAGTTTCCTTTTTCAAAGACTGCTTTCCTACTTTGTTTCTCTGTGGAATAAAATTAATATAATGATTTGTATGTCTGCGTACACGTCTACGTAAGCAAGTGTAAGTGCGGGAATACTTGTAGGTAGAGTCGTGTAGAGAAATATTCATTGTTATTATGGTGACCTTTAAAATGTTTATTAAGACATCCTGCGGAATAATCCAAAATATGCTATTAAAATCATATTTTTTTCTTAAAAGTCTATCAAGTATTTTAATTACGACAAACTTTTGTTGAAAAAAGTCTTTGATCTACATTAATCGACAATTTCAGTACTCTATTGATTTCACGTGAATTAAGTGTTTTAGTTTTACAAACAAAACATATAGTTTTTATTGCAAAATATCTCATTATAAAGTAAATAAAAAACTTTGTTAGCACATTTCAAAGCACATTTGCATACAGAAATACAAAAAAATAGCATTTCATATTAAATTGAATTCCGCGGTTCATTGATTTTCAATTTGTATGAAGCGTGCAGTGGGACGGGACAGCCCCGCTTCAAATAGGCAAATAAATCTGTTGGACCAAGAACATGAACGCAAACCAAACAGTTGCCAAGCCATCAATATAAGCATAAGCGTTCGTATATCCGAACGTTTAACGTATTCTGCTTAATAGCAATGACGATTATATATTCTATACAATATAATGAAAGAATAAAAATAATGACAAATACATGTAGCAAAATTAGAATGGTTCACCATGCCTATTTAGTGTTAGGTGAATAGATATGCATTCCAAATGCGTTCACGTAGCGTCATTGCTACAGCCAGATGAATTGGAAACCTAACAGAATGTCTAGCAAATACTATGAGAATTGCATACTGATACGAACAAACCTGAAAGCTATCGTGTTCACAGGAGCCTATATTATAAAGAATTTAAAATGGATAAGCATTATGGTATTTTTTTATTGACTAACTTCTATCTTAATTTAATTTATTTATTAAAAGACTGTACATTAATACAAATTAAAAAAAAATATATTAGGAAGATATTCGCAAGTAGACATTTAAATAATTACGATTTTCGGACATAAGCAGTTTATTTATTTATTTTGAGCTCATTTTATTTTACATTATCACTCGACGTTTCGATTTCTTTACTGCAACCGTAACCTATATATAAATTAGACTGTTTTTTTAATAATAATAGTCTTGCGGATTAATCTTAGTATATAAATAAATAAAAAAATAAAATAAAAAATATACCTGTCTTCCTTTGTCTTACACCCAAGATCTGTGGTTTGTAAAACCACATCTTGATTGTCCCCTGTGTGTTCACACAAAGGTGACTTCAGTCCAAGGCGATTTTTAATTTCTGAAATATTTTCCTTGACCTCCTGACTGACTGACGCTCCTTTTCGTTTGTTCAATATATGATAAGACACAATCAAATGTGTATAGACCCGCCTGTTATAAAGGAATGGCATTTTTGGATGAATATATCCTTTGAGATGTTGTCTTTTCTGACCGTTCTCTTCACATATCTTATATGGCAATTTTCTTTTCGTTGTGATGTTCGCGAGGAACGGGCAAGTTGTTGAGGGTAAGAGAATTCTTATTACAAGTTGCAGCTCAACCTCTACATGTTAAACATCACAGAGGTATTGGGCCCTCTGAAACGAGGATTTGGCAAAAAATTGGTGTCCAAAAATTATAGTTTATGTTATAATGACTGATTTATGATTTACGACTTTACACCAAACATTTTATAAATAAGCTTGGCAGCTTGTAAAAACATTTAGACCACATAAACTGTATAGAAAACTGGATGAGCCCCTTACATATTTTCTATAAGTTCAATATTTTTTAATCTTCACACATTAGCTTAAAGTTATTTATACATTTAATTTTATTTACAATAAAATGAAACCATATTACAAAATTAAAATACTACTAAAATAATCGAATATTTATTAAAGTACTCATTATTTTTACCTAAACTTAAAATTAAAAAATGTGGTCAGTTACTACAAAGTAGTCGAAACTTTGATAAAAAATATAAAATAATAAAAATACTACGTAAACATGTTTTATTATTTTGTATCAGAAAATCATAAGTACCTTTTCAATATAATTTAAGTGTAATCGGCGTCGATTCCGATCAGTTTTGTAATACGATCATTCAGATTAGTTACAAATATTTGGTAGACAGTCTTGATGTGTAATACAATTCAAACAGAATGATGATGTGTACACATTGAAATCGCGGGACCCAAAATAAACAACATAAAGCTTGGCACAAGAAATTATTATAAATACGGTCTAGTGATGATTTGTGATTCATGATATTATGTACTCGTATGTAGGGTGATTTTCCTTTTTCAACCATATTATACATTTGTCGGAAGAGGATTTTGCATCCTCTTATATTTTTTTGGAACTGTGTAATGGATATAAAAAATAATCCTTTCTTTAATACTGGACTCAACCCTAAATACTTTTGATTTTTGTTATACAAGCAAAGAATTTTATTTTGTTCCATTAAATGAATATATTTATCGTTTCATTATCAACTCTACAAATGTGTGCTAAATATTTTGGTAATTAGTACTTACTTGTATTCCAAGTACTATAGTTACAACTAAGACTAACTTCTCCTTTTCCACTTTCACCAATTTTAAAAGTGGTAAAATACTTGACTAAAACATTCAAAAAGGAACCGGACACATAAACCCAAAAAAGTCACAATAAAACTTAACACACCTGAGGCCACATAAAAACAAACAAGTTTCACAAGAAAACTTAAATTAAGTCTGAAAATATCCCATGATACAGAATAAATTTCTTCTCAGCTTGCCGCAAGTAACACCTCTAATATACAGAGTCCTAAAATACCGTCTATAAAAATAAAACTAGGGAACCGCGATACTACGACCTCATTTCGTCCCAGAACGGTCATTTTGTTCCAGCATCCGAAAATTGTCACCTCGCTGTCTTCATTTGCAACAGATATAAAGCCCTTGCCACTAATAAATTGTTGATTTTACTTTACTTCTTTCTACAACTGTGGTATTTTTCAGTCTTTGTTACATAACGAAACAGTTTTAGTACATAAACTTTTAAAAATTTCTCAGGTTTATATTAGAGTTAGTTATAAACACGAATGGACTATTTATTTCTATTTAATATTCAAATACTGACTTAAATAAACATATTCTTTCTGTCAATCATATTAAATTGTTGATGTTATCATCTATTAGAATAGAAAAAGTATGTTTATATCTATATAACTTTTATTTGTACAGTTTATACTTATACACGTACATTATACATATATATTTATAATTACTTCGAGTATAAAAAATACGATTAAAATGCATTCCTTATCTCCAGTATATGCCCTTTCCTTCTAATACTTAAATAATGGGAAGTACTTTTATGAAGCCAAGGGTCGGTATTAAATCGAAGTGTCACTTTCAGTCGCCTTGTACTTGACAATAAAGGGAAATATACAGTTCCTTTTTGAGTCCGCAGGAGCTACCTTATACAAAAGCTTTTATTTAAATCATTTGTGACGTGAGGTAAGAAATTATTTAGCATCTAGCTGTTAAATTGTAAAGGTCATTTTTTGTATTACAAGATTTTTCATGGGCCATGTAAACCTTCAGCCCAAGACATTCAGCACACACTTTAACCTTTTAATTAAATCATTTAGTTAACACTGCGCATTTTTTAAAATTAAATTAAGGAAACTTCAGAAGAGAAAATCTTTTTCTTTTCTTGTTTTTCTATTAAGTTACGTTCTGAATACAACCTTCATTTTTAAGAAATGCAATATGAACATAACGATTCACCGCGCGAGGACCTTTCTGGGTCTAAGTAAATTCGATTAATTTTTACGAAGTATTCTCAGTTTTATTTTTATTTCACCACCTATTTCAAACTTTTTTGAATTTTTAATTGTGATACCTCCAATAAGTGTATCTGACCCTTGCAAAAAGAAATAAGATCATATTGAATATACAAATATATATAATCTTCTTCTTCTATATATATAAAAATGGATTGCTGTTCCTTAGTCTCGCTAAAACTCGAGAACAGCTGAACGGATTTATCTTATGTTAGTCTTGAAATGTTTGTGGAGGTTCAGGGAAGGTATAAAAGCTGAAAAAAATTCATTACTGGGAAAACCATAAAAACAGCCCTTACCTATTTCCCATACAAACGTTTTTCTTGGCATTAGATTTGACAACTAACTAATATGTCAATCATTCTGTCGCCCTTCAAAACACGGAGATTTCTGGCTTACAGGTAAACTCCAAAAATATAAATAAAAAAACGTAATAGATATTTCTTGATTATAGGGCGATATGAAGTTCGCCAGGTCTTCTAGTTTTATATAAATATATACGCACAGCTCTAATACATATATATTTAGAAATACTGTGAAAAGTAAATAATGTTAGTGGTAATTATTTTATTAAACTAAAAATTATCCTGTATTGATGAAAAGTTAAAAACTACAAGGGTCGTACGAACAGAATCAAGTTGGCGCCGCTCCAATTGTTAAACTACCTATAATTATGTATGTTAATACGTGCGAGGTGGTTCAGATAACGTCTAACGACTTCCTTCGATAAAAATAAAGTTGCGTTGAAATTTTAGTTCCGTTGTTGCAAGTTTATTGCCGAATTGCGTGTAAGCCGACTTATCGGGAGTTCTGCATCGCTCTTTATACAGACATTGATTTAATTAACATAAAATTCTGATGAACACTGAGATATATATTCAATCAATACCTTCGATATTGATTCATTATTACTCTTGTTCAGTTAAAATTGCAAATATTTTTGTTAAGCTATTTGTGTGTATAACATTTGATTATTATTACATTTTTATGTAGAGATATTTCTATATTAGTTTATAAAGAATATAATAATAACTCTGTGTATCAAATCTTATTACAAATTCTTCCATTGATTGGGTGATAATATATTCTTATTATTGTAATACATAATATAATGTATGTATTTAAAACTATCATATATACAGCCTGTAGTAAGCAAGGTGTGTTTGTATATATACTATATAATATACGGATCTTACGTGTGCGATATTGTCTTTATGCTGTCTTCAGCGACCTATATCTTTTGCCCCAATCTGTTTATAGAACACTGGCATATGCAGATGGCAGATAAACTACCCTTTACACATACCATCTCAAAGGAAAACCAATATTTTGAGGACAAACAAAAATATTGGTTTTAAAATAATTATTTTAGTGCTGTACATTTTTAAATCTTGATAAATTTAAAACGCAAATTTTTACTTAACGGCGAACATGAAACAGTGTTTACGATGCACGCTATTGGTTTCAATATTAAATTTAATATTAATCACATCTATTTCATACAAGAGATTACGGAATGAAATTTCGAGAGGAAGAAAAATAGGAATGAATTACGTGTTTAGAAAAAAAAATGTCTCTCACTGAAAGGTGAGGAAGATTTTGAAAATAAGGTAATAAATGTCCATTAAAAATCGTAACACGTAATCGGATTTAAGGTAAGGCGATTTTATCATAGCTTTATTTCTCCTTCTTAAATTAAATGTATTATAAATCACAATGTATTTTTTGCAAAATGTTAATGTGTAAGGGATTTAAATAAATTGAATTAACAAGGCAGTTTTGTTATGGTAAATAATAGACAGTCGTATTTCTTTTGCGGCTCCTTAACGAGTAAAGCATTGTTTTATTCTATCCTATCTAAAATGCTTTGAATATGGAATAGATACGGAAATCCAAAATGATAGCAGTAACTCTAACTGATAAATGGTAACTTAATAGTTAAAATCAACACTTACAGGAATTAAAATTTCGTTGTCATACTAACTACTACGTAAATATGTATAAAACCAAAAATTTATCGATGATATAATTTTAATTTCATTAAAATAATTGACATACATGCATATGTTTCATATGTTAATTATACCTTTTAGCAGCAAATCTAAAACTTTTTGCTTCAATTCTAATAAAAAAAATCCATACAAGTCCTAAAATGCAAAATAAAGGAGATTTCTAGAGGGTATAATACGTTAATTTTTAATGCTGCATTTATCTTTATAAACACAAAATTATTGATTATAAAGGCCAATTTCTAATGGAGTTATGATAAAAAAAATTTAAAGTACGTTTAGCTATTATTTTTTTTGCGGTGTCACTCTTTCGTTTTTAACTTGAAACCAAAAACTAAATATTTTGCATAGAAATGTTACAAAACTAATCGAAAACAAAGCTTTCGTTGTTTATTTCCGTTCCTCATAGCTCTACAAAAAAAATCCGAAAAGAATGACGGTAGTGTAGTTTAAAAGTAGAAACTTTTATACCCATTTGTGATAGGATATAATCTTGGTGTCACTTTCTTGGACGCATATGACGTACCTATTATAATATTTTGTACTCATTTATCGTACTACAGATGCGAAACTGTTATCGCATCACTACCTAATGTTTGGAAATACCATTATCTAACTATTATAAGGTCACTTTGTATTCAGTATTTACTAAACAATTTCATACGTCTGCATGGATATTACATTGTTCAAATTTCCAACATTGAACATTTCGGTCGATGTGAAAGACGAACTTCGAGGCAATTCTCTCAAACTTTTATTATTAAGTAAATTTCCAAGCAATATGTTATTAAATTCCTGTTACAGGCTTAGTTCTGTTATTTACGAAGTTATAAGAAGAATATCTTTCTGATTGCGAGTAAATATCGTTTGAAGTTACAAAAACAATTTTTCAATCATCCATGTTTAATTATATCATATACTTTAGACTAGTTTCTATATGTTTCAATGTCGATTATTGTATCAAAAAGTTATGTAAGTCCTTCCACGAAGTTATGTGAATCTTCCTGGAAACATTCTATGAGTTTAAGTAAATTAGTTCAATAAATTTGACACTAAGTTTTTTCCTATTTGTAATATTAGAAGGAAATTTCTAACAAATTCTAAAGAAAGTAAGATTTCTTATCAATTACAATATAAAATGACAAGATAATAATTTTTAAAATTCTTACCATTCTTTTACATTATACCATTTGAACACTTTATATTTCGTTGAGCGTTGAGAAGCAAAATTATTTACATAAATTAAAACAAGCTCTTGAATCAGTTTCATTGAAGAAGTAACGAAATAAAGTAATTGTAATATTTATCTCTTTTACAATAGATTATATACATACTTGTCTTGGTTGAGGCAGAAGTAGGAATTTAAATTATACAGAATTTATTGACATCTATCGATGAGGAGTTATTTGATAAATATTGTAATACATTTAAAATGACATGCAAACTATGCACATATTGGAAGGGGCGGAAGCTATGAGCCAATAAAACGACATACAGAATGTGATGTGGTAGCTCCTGAAGTTAATTTGAACATTTCCCGAAGCATTTTATTTCAATAAAAACAAACAGTATAAAAATATTTTGATAAACACAGAGCAATGTTAATGCTGCTTTAATTCAATGCTCCAGAACATTTCATATTTACCCTTATTTCAAGAAATCTAAATTAGAAAGGTTATTCACTACAGGTTAAATTAGTTTCACTAAATTAGCAAACACTGGCTGACACAACATTGGCAAGTAATAACTGGAATTGGTAATTCAAGCGTCCACTCAGCCCATAGTTGGCTATAAATCAGGGCCTGCCCTTAGGGTATTAACTCCCGCCTATCTCAAGTCCGGGAGTTCATTGTTTCTAAAGATCAAAGTGACACTTACTCTATGTGGTTTAAAACCCAATGAGGTTGAGATAAAGGATTATTTCCTGTTCGGGCGAAACGGACTTTTACAAAGTTCTGAAGGCTTGAGAGTTTTGACCCGTGTAAACCCCTAACTTATATATCAAATATCGAATGTTTGTTACCACTTTTATCCGTTTTCTATGGATTTTTGGTAAGTTTTATTCAATAATGTGTTTTTAATATACTTTTAAATGTTTTACGATATTTTGAGACTTTCATCTCAATATTGTTTTAAAGTTATTGCGAAGTATTGTTATTTAAATATTTCTGATCATCCGTAAATTGCCATACATATAACACGTAAAAAATAATTGTAGCATATAGTAAGTAAATTTCGCTTCAAAAATATATAATAAGTGTTACACCTAAAGAATTATATGTAAATATAATACAATGAACTAGCGAACATCGGATCATGTTCAAACCCTTTTAACTTTAGCCTCAGGGTTTCTATTCAATCTTCATACAACGAAGAGTTTTTCCTGCTCAAAACCTTCAATATTCACAAAATAAACGTCAAAAAAATGGTTGAGCTTTTCTATAGACGTTACTTACTTGAGCTCTTTGCTTCCTTTGCTTTGATAAACAAATTTCCTATTACAACGCACGGCTAAAACTAAAATAATAAATCTGTGCATAGAGATTTTTTGATAAATGACTTTGTGTACTCATAATAATTGCATATTAGCTATATTAAATTTACGCAAAATTTATGACTGTCACAAATAATTGACATTAAAAATATGACGTAAAATGACATTCAGCTATATAGATGGCATATAATCTATTTCTCCTGGGCTTGTTTTGTCAACAGTTGAGCTTGACAGATGACAACATCGTTTTGTTATACGAAATAACAAACAAATATGGCAACATCACGCTCTCATAAACGGGCTCAGACATTAATCCCTTAACAAATTACCACATTTTCGGAACGCGAAGAGCAGCTACTTGAATTAAGATTAAAAAAGTAATGTTTCTTAAGCGATAAGGATGTAAGAATGGCTTTTCGTACCGTAGCTTCTGTATGAGTGTTATATTTCTTCATGGTAAATTAATCTTAAAAAATTAAATCACCTATTTAAGTAAATTTTGTAATTATTATAACGTTTTTAATTTTAATTTAAAACAGGCATCCTAAGTTTCGCGTTCCATGTCTCTCCACTAGATATAAGGCGTCTCAGCTATTAAGCGACACCTTCATAGTAATCCCTTTTTCTTTACTTGGAAAACAAAAATGACAATTTAAGGAAGACCTGGGGATAACGAAATCATATAAAGATTCTTAGACTATATACTTTATAGCTCTTAGAAGTAAATGTATTTTATAGCAATATTAGTTTTCAACACTTGTAAATAAAAAGAAGTTTCATAAAAATAATAAAATTTTACTATTTATCTTTTAACGTTTGTTCTTAAACACTCATAATAAGAACTTATAATGTAGCAATCTGCACTCTTTTTGTGACATTAAATAGTTAGGTAACGAGTTATTATTGAAAAACTAATTTACAAGATTTTTAGAAGTTAATTTAAATTAATAAAAATTCATATTTGTTATATGAATGCTCCTTAATTTTTGTTAAGAAACAAAAAGTCTTGAATTATAAACAATTTTGTGTAATTAACTTCGCTTGTTCCGACTTATATTTTAATATATACAAGTATCTCAACATCTGTTTGAAAAGAAAACCTTTTGTAATAAAATTATATTTAAATATAAAAAAAATTAAATTGAAATACATTTATTAACAAGCAATTGTTGCTCAGGCTTAATTTCCAAAACCAACAATGGAAAAGGAAAATAAAAAACAGAATAGAGTGCGCTCGCCCTCTCCTCCTAATGAATGAGGAGTAATTTCAGTTTAAATAAAGGAAAGCACAATATAATACCCGTTTTAAAAACAGTACGATGAGCAAATTACCGTGCCATGCAATTTAAATAGACAATAAGGGAAAATTGTTGACATCGCTATACCCATTATGACGATAACGGAACCGCATTGCCATTACAATATCGATTTTTGGCTTCTCCTTATCAATTTATAGATGCCAGAGTAAATATAATGAAATATATAAAAATATACATATATTATACATAACATTTTGAAGAGTATAAAGGAATACATAAACGTTTTGTGCCATATTTATTCCCTAATATATTTACTGTCGTTGGTGCTAACGGATGAAAATTGTTTAAATATAAAATTCATATCAATTTATTCTTTGAAAGTTAGTTATAACGACATAAATAGATGTATTTTTCAAAACAAAAATTTAACAAAAATGTCTGTATTTATTACAGACTAAGTGAACATAACTAATAAACTATAAGTAAAGAATCGCTTTCCTTGTCGCATCCAAACACTAGTCTTGAAATTTGAATAACATAAATAAACTAAAGATAAAAATAAAAGATGCTGCGATGTCATTATTTGAGCTCGTTCTATTAATTTAATATAAATATAATTTTCGTGTAACACAGATTTTCAACTAGCACAGCAAAGGCACAGAGGATCTTACCCACTAATGAAGCAAAATAACATCGTATTATTTCTTATTGTTATTTATCTTTAAGTTATATCTCATATGTATAAATATGGTAAACTAACATTAGATAACTTGTTAATAGTTTGTTTAATGTATACACGATACATATAGTAACATAGTTAGAGGATGCATGCGCTTCTAATTATTATAATATTAACATCATTAACTATGAATGTATTGTGTTACCAAAACTAAACATAGCTATGTAACCAAATTAACAATGACTAGACGTAATTGTTTGTAATTACATATGTAATGGAATACCATTGATTATATGATATATCACAATGAAACAATGAAATGAAAAAGAATCTTTTATGCCTTAACAAGACATTTTACATTGTGCCCGTAATTTCCTCTGAGGCTTCATTACGTATTAAAAGTCATTAGGAGTTCCATCATACTCGGAATCTCATAAAACAAGCAAGAAAAGTTCTGCTTCTGTATGTATAGGGTATACAGTCATAAAATAGTCATAGAACTTGATATATAACATAGCAATTCATTTCCATCCAATCATTGGCCCATTCCCAAGTATGCGAGCGCCGACAGGCCAGCCTCGCTATCAGATGGTCGTGGTACATGCTATTTTTCTCCGCAAGAATACAAATGTCTTGCCAAATTGTCTACATCGAACCAGTCCAATTTAGAAAGCAATTTAGCAACCAATTCGTTTTGTGAACGGATCAAAAGACCAACGTTAAATATTTCTATTTAACCGTATTCATGTCGTTTTAAAAAGAAAATACCAAACGTTTCTATAAATTAACGATTACTTTTCATAAACGAAAGCCAATTTTTGTATCCTATTAACGAATATGTTTTGTTCTTTTTTGTATGTACTTTATTAGGTATTATTATATACACATACTACTGCTATATCAGTAAATATCTCCATTACATTATCTCAAACACGAAGATCAGTCTGCAGCATTTAGTAACTATATAAAGATTATCTCCTTTTAATAAGCTATTCATGTACATAATTATTCTGAATACTGTATAATTAACGATGTAGTTGAACTAATTCGAATAACATAATGATAGTGGTACTATTACTACAACCTATCCTCAACCATAACACCCCTTATACGCAACCCATACTTTTACGATTAACTACATAATTACCACCTCGACACTGACGTGTAGATATTCATAATAGGTAGTCAGAAGGGTGGTAACAGAAAAAGATATATATGTAACATAAAAAGAAATAAGTTATAATAAAACGTACATCATTATAATAATCCACGATAGCTCAACTTATTCTTATCATGTAAATGCATTGTCAGTAGGATAAAATATGCCAAATTCTGTCAGTTCAAATAAACCTTTTCCTATGGATAACCCTTTTCGTTTTGGGCCGTCTTCCGTTTTAACGAAGCACAAAATTTTGACGTCCAATTATATCTTTGCGAATTGAAATACCATAAAAATGCTAGTTTTAGATTCTTAAATTAGAAATCCATAACTTTAATTAATTTAATGAGAATTCTATTATTTTTTTACAAACGGAGATAACATAATACGTTTAGTTTAGTTCATTTTATCCCTAAGATCTTTTCAAATCTACATTCTGGAAAATTGTCATCTGTGTAGTTGGCAAACTCACAAAGTAGTTAGATCCTAGTCTTCGATAAGCCTCTCTCAACATAGAACATGAAAGAGCCGTATCTAAATGAAATGTTCGGACCGTATTATATAACATGCCACCGAGCGATATGATTGAAACTAAGTTTTTGATTGTTATCATATACTTTTGGGAATTGACCCTTACACATTCATTAAATTTATATTCTTGTGTGATAAATTGTTTAATTAAAATGCTACGTAGGCGATAGAACGTTTTACATATTTTGCCACCCGAAATATGAAATAATTTATGATGTCATATATTCCGGTTAGTTTGGCTTCGCTAGTTACGTATTGCTTATTTGGAAAATCGATGCCTAAAATTTTGATGTGCTTATCAATTCAGAACATACGAGTGTAGGTAACATCGAAGTTATCATAAATTGAAAATACATTTTGCGTAAAAAATATTTCCTTCAAACTATAAAGCTTACCTAACAATGACAAGTAAATATTTATAGTACAATCTATATTTGATTCGATATCTACGAAGCGAGCCGTGCAAGCATAAGGTAGCCATCATGTTGGCAAAGCAAACTCGCGGCACGTGAGCCACATAAACTTCGAAATCAACCTTGCTAACCCGCCTCGGGACATATTGGTCACGTATTCCTACCAACTGCTTTTATTATCTCCCCAGTATTTAATTTTCGAAAGAAAGTAATAGCACGTTATTATCACAGGACAATTGATTGAAACTTTACCGTCCTGAAACGTCTTTGAAGTTAGTCTAAATGAGTTCCGCGTGATGTTGACTTCAAAACTTCCAATATCAAAACAAACTTTTCTGTGGTATCTTTTAATTTGGCTCTAGTTGAGACGAATAAAAGGAGCTTTAGATAAAATAACAGTATAAGAAAAAAAACATTTCATTTAAATACGCTTTACCACAAATAGGTACAAAGATTAAATGAATGTCGAGTGCGCCCCGTCACAGACAGCGTTCAACTCCTTACTTTTTCCAACCCACTACTTCCACATAATGGACTGAACAAACAATAGTAAAATGTCAAGAGTACTATAGTCGAGAGCTATTACTAAAATACGGACACTTCATTTAGTTCCGCTGCTTTGATCATTACATACCTAGGCCAACGACTCTCGTTATTATTTGCTTTAAAAATGCTTTTGTATGCGTTCCAGTACATTTCATTTCATTAATAGAGAATGGCAAGATTTAATCTGACTTTCCGTTAAAATAATATGGGTTTTTCATGTTTACAGTGCTATGAGATAATATTATGGACTATATTAAAAATGATATTAAAAATTTTAGAGACCCTTTTTTGTAGACTTAATTTTAAAAGTTGCCAAAAATCTTTATATAGGTTTGTTAAAAAAGACCTAAAATTTAAGTTGAAATGAAACCTAATCGTGAATAATTAATTACATTGCACTGAATAGTATAGAATAAATATGATTTAAAACCTATGACTCTAGGGATATTTTATCACAGTTATTTCTACTGCTATGCTATCATGTCCACTTTAAATTGAAATTCAAATAGCTCAAGATTGTTTAAACTTTAAACATTTGATTATAAGCATTTCATATGAATAGTGATATCTCTATTTTATTTGATATAGTCAAAGTAATGAAACATGGTTTCGATTTCTAATACTCAATAATTTTAGTATAGCCTTAACACGAGAAAGAAAATATCTGGATTTGATGCGTCACGTAAAAAATATGACTAATAAATCATCATTTTAAAAATTAAGAACAAAAAGTTTTCTCTATAAAGTTACGAAGAATCAAAGAATCGTAACTTATTATAAAAAAGTAACATTTTAGAAGTTCCAGCAAAACATAAATATATGTATATATATTTTTGCTTTCATTAAAAAGACATAGAATTCGTTTTGTATACAGGCTTTATCGCACGTCAAAAAAGCTACATTTTCACACGTTACAAGTCATACAGTTTTTTTATTTAAAAAATGGAGCAGTCAGAATAACGTGACACAATTTCAATTGCCTCTCGCTATAGAAATTGTCAGTGTTCGCTTCTATTCGAAGTGTCAGCCTCGCTTTGATTATGTGATGTGCAAATGCATCTGAATTGCGCAGTGGACATTGACACTCGTCGCATGGGTAAGTTTAACGCAAATTCTCGAAATAGAACACGCTGCATACAATAACTGGGTCATTATTCAAATTCACTAAAATATTAAATTATGCTATCAAACAACCGACAGGTCTCCGCTTTAATGGCTGGAGTTCTGACGTTAATTTTTAATGGTAGTTAAAAGTGTCTAGTCTTTAGCATTTCAAAGCCTATTCAAGTTTCCCAGTTTGCAGAACTTTCCCTCTATTAGCGAAGTTAAAGTAATAAATAATTCGAAACCGCAATGTTTTAATATAAAGATGAAGCTAATTTATTTAAAAGAATCAAATTAATGAGACGATATTTTTATACAAACGGTGACAGTAATAAAATAATCCACTATAAAACATTTGTAGAAATTATCTAGAAGCTATTATATTAATTGTTTTAATAATATGTTTAGGATTTTATTCATATAATATATTTGAGTCCGCGACTTAGTTCACGTGGAAAAGATATTTTTAACACTTAAATTTAATTGTTTTAAGACAAGAAGCCTAAGTTCCTGCTTATATACATAATGGGTAATGAAAATCTGTCCAATATCTATCAAGTCGTTTCAGAGAATAACAAACAGACAGATCAAAATTATAAACAATATTATTTAAGTATATCCATGGATATTCAGTAAAAAGCGATTATTTTAATATTACCACCTTATATTACGATTTAATTCATTTGAATATATAAAAAAAATATTATTTCTTTAGTTTGATGAATGTTTGACAAGTATTTATCTCAATACTAAAGCTACCTAAACTCAAAATTCCGCTCCAACCATACTCTAGTATTCATAACATAATTGGATGTTATTATGAAGATCAGATATTTTTAATGTCCATGATTTTGAATGTTTTATAACTCTGAATAAATAATAAAAAGAAAATGCGATATTACATCTCGTTAGAATCAAAAAGTTTCGCTGAAAATTTTTCGACGACGAGAATTATTTGAATGTTTATTCCTTTTAGAGCTTAGTCGGCGAATGTACTCCGGCTATAAAAGGTTTATGTTTAATATTTTTTTCATGGGATTTAATTTTTATATTTCATTATTTATTACGTAAAACTTATGTTCGTTGTCTTTAATGTTTTCAGCCAAAATATAAATCTAACAATGATACATGTTTTATATCTATAATTCTTGTCGTCGTATTTTTTATTGAAATTTCATAAGAATTTACAATCGTTTGTGACATCTAAAAAAGGTTTTTCTAAACAGTAATTTCGGAAATCGATCAAAGATTTCCTACTAAACCATGTACACTTGATGATTCATCATCATCATCAGCCTATCAGACGCCCACTGCTGAGCAAAGGCCTCTTTCTCACATGGAGAAGGTTTGAGCATTAATCACCACGCTTGTTCAAGACGTGTTGGTGATTTCAAACTTATAATTGTGAAACTATAAGTCCAGGTTTCCTCACGATGTTTTCCTTCACCGTATGTCAGTGATGTCTAAATACTCTCAGAAAGTACATAAGACTCCGAAAAATCACATTGGTACTTGCCAGGTTTGAACCCGCGCCCTCGGCAACGAGAGGCGGGCCTCTTAACTACTAGGCCACCATAAACAAAATATATAATTAATTGGTTAACTATGTATAATAATTAGAGAACAAAAGTTTTCCATATTGAGTTTTTGGTATATTGCAAGCGACAGCGATTTTGGCACTATTCCTTAAAAGTCCCAGGTTTTTAATATTAATGATTACTTTATTATGAATATATGTATGTATATATATCAAATACCATCTCATTATTAATGTGGTGAACCACAAGATTTAAACATTGATTTCGGATTTAACACTATATTTTTTCTCTATAACTTTAGCAAATAGTCTTTTTCAAGACCCTCGGTAGAAGCAATTAATATGTAAAAGATACATTTCATAGAAATTCTACCTCGACGTTTCTCAACTGGTATAAACAGAAATATCGGATTATTAAAATCTACGGATATATTTTATTTTCAATTTATATCAAAACAGAACTATATTTAAGAATAATTTCTTATAGTAGATAATATTTAGAAGTTATTATATATATCTAAAATGTATATAGTATATTAACACTCAAACTTAATACATACTCGTAATATTACACGTTTTATTCGTAACTAGCAAGAAGCGTTCGCGACATGCCATAGAGTTGTAAAATAGCCATAAAATAAATTTAATATAAATCCGTGGAGGGGCGACACATAAAATCGGAGTAAATCACCAAAAGTCAGGCGTTGGAGACGTTTACAGCCTCGGAGGCTGTTAGTTCCGGAAGGCTGTTGCGGGTACTCCACAACGAATAACGACTTGTAATATACGAGAGAATTTATAAGATAAATCCACATTTCTTAACCATAACTGTGAAAAAGCTAGTTCAATTATAGATATTATTTTGATGTTTATAATATAAAGGTTACTTTAAAATATATGTATTGTATGTAATGTGTTTCGGATTAAAGAATATTGAATTATCATAAACAAATTGTTATTGTTTAACTATGACGTTTAATGAATTTATTAAAAGTATTATCGCATAGGAAATAATAAAATTATATTTAAAACATAATTAACGTATTATAATTATGCAATTTACAGAGATTTAATGTTACACAATATTTATTGTGAATCGATGACACATGAATCAAACCATTTAAAATAATTGTTCCGTGTTAATTAAACTCTTACTTACATGTTCATATAATATATGTATTTACATATAAGCACACATATTTTTATTTATTTTATGTAAAACTAGAGAACTTCGAATAATAATCATCTTACAAAGAATTCGCTAATCCTAGCTATGCTGAACTCCGACAAAAGTATTTATGGAAAAAGTAAATTATTAAAAAGTAGTAAAAAATATCTTTTACAATACTTACTTTCGTAGATTACTACTCTTTTCACTATTTTATGGAGAAGAGGATTATTTTATGGAGGAAATGGAGAAGATTTTGTTTCTTTCTGTATTATTCCTACATTTATGAAAATGATTACCACGGAAACATACCTATCGGCTGGACATTTCACTCCGACGCGACGGAGAGAAGTTTAAAGCTCATGTGAGAAAGAATCACCTCAATATTGACTGTATATTTTGGGGATTGCATTTTTCACGAGTGATGAGAGTTTCAAAAACTATGTTTGGTACTGTGTTAAAACATAAAACTAATATTAATCCAAAATATGTATAGATAAAAGACAAGCTACATAGTACAAAGTGGAACACGAACATCAAAACCACCACAACCCCTATTTACATAAAACGTAGACGTTGCGAAATTAATTATTTCTGGAATGGTAATGTTGTACGCGCAGTGCTATTTCGGCACTACGAAGCAATTGTCATATTATTATTGGGGGCGTTTACACCACTAAGCTAGATGTATGGGCCATTTGCCGACAGTCGCGCGACATGGTACACGTTATAAATGGCCAGCCTTAATATCCTCCGGAATGTGAATTAATGCAGTTTTAAAAATCAAACATTCAAGAACTCTATAGTCGTTGGACTTAATAACAAATATATGATTTAGTATTGGAAATACTCATATTTCAAGTATGTCTGTTCCAAGTTTTGGTTAGTTTTAAATTAGCGTAGATGTTTTAAAGTTATGAGAAATATTGAGCTACTTAATCGAAGTAAAAATCTTATAGTATCACTGAATTCGTAACCATTTAAAACTGCTTTAGATTAATATGTTTCTCAACCAATAATTATTATCAGGAAAAATCTCTTAACTATTTTAAATCTTAACGTAACCTAAAGTTAGGTTTTACACTATTAACAAAAGAATGTTTAAAATACGAAGCAAAATTTCAAAACATTGTTTTTTTTGTAAACAAATAAAATGACCGGGTAATTCAAAACATAAATCATGCTTTCAAAGAGAATAAAAATATAATATTATACAAAATAGATAATAATGAGTGTACCGTATTTATATTCATGTGCCCGTTGTATCAGCATTTGTTGTTCATTTTAATTCAGAGCGGTTCCCGAAGGAGTAAGGCGTGACGTGATTCATTTCCTAGCTGCATTATAAATTTGTATCACTATTGTTTCTTTTCAAACATCCAACAGTTTCAGTTACCTATTGTTGAGACAAACAAAAGGTTGAGATATGTGATTTTTAAGTGCAGTGAATCCTATATTTATAGCTCAAAAAATCACTTCTATAGACTCGCAATATCCTTTAGAGAACGACTTCACCGGTATCTCATTCAGCTTAATACGATTTATCCAGTTTATATATGATATTATTGCATTCCTAGTATTATTCTCTGGATTCATCTTTCTGTCTGTTTCACGATATTATTGAAAATAATAACTTACCTTGCTTCCTGCATCTTTATTTAAAAGACCATTGTTTTTTTTTATCTGGCTGATCTTTATGACAAGAGCTATTAATTGTAATTTTTTACAATACAGAATTATTTTTTTTTCTAATTATACCCATCTTCTAATAAATGGATTGGAAATCTGTCCATTTCATAAATTATGTAAAGAATATATACTTATGCAAATTTTCTTTTCCCTGAATATACATATGATACATATAAATAAAAAAAGAATTTGATATAAGACACACTTAGATTCTAAATACATATTTTAATTAAGTACTAGGGGAAAAAGTCATTAAAAATCTTGTATGTAGTTTTGCGTGTAACATTTTAGACGATCGACTATTTTTATTCCATACGATTTGATAGAATCATAAAAAGAAGGTATGTTTATGTTTTTTTAACAAACATATTGTATTTGCGTTTTATAGTCATTTATATCAAATTCAAATCAAACATATACGTATATGGATTGCTACAATACGTAACCAATAGTTGTTTTACTTTTAAAATAAAATATCATATACATATATATTTCTTAGATAAAATAACCTTTCCACCATCGATATACGAGTATATATCAGAATAGATGATTGCGTTTCCATGTTCGTCACAGTCTATTTGGATTCTGTCAGAAGTTTCCGATTTTATCACTATTCATGCGCATAATTGCGCTGCGTCCAATATCAAAACAGTGTCTACATTTTCATGAAAAGGGCAGGATATGTGCGAATGGCTACAATGTTAGTGGGCGCATACTATGGCTACATTAAATAGGGACCTCAGATATGCGGAGTGATGTAACATGACAACTTACTATAATACCATACCCTTATTCAGGGAATAATTGCGGTTTATGTACCAATTTTCTCGTCCAAATGTCGTAAAATGTTTATTTTACTACTCCTATCCCTTTCTGGGATATATATGTCGAGGAAGATTTAGTTAGATACTCCAAAATACTAGTGCGTGCTATTTGAAGAATTTATGTTTTGTTAGTGAAGTGCATAATAAACACGACAGTAAATATAGTAAAACTTTTATAACATGTAAAATTTATACGTTACACGTTAATTGTTATAAATGCAAGTAATTCTAAATTTAAATTATTGAATAATGCTTGTTTTTTTTTTAAGTACTTGCTTATAGTTATTCAAGGCAAAATTATGAATACAATCGTAAAATACAATAAAAGAAAGTCATGTTTTAAGTTCGCTAACTTAGTTTTTCGAACAGCTAAGCAGACAAGTGGCTAAGAAACGACCATCACGTTCAATTTATTTAGTTAACCCGCAGACTTACGGGGCTCGCATTCCCTCCATTGCGTGCCAGGATCAGTCTTATTAGATTACCTTACAAACTCACCAAGTTCCTTACTTAAATATACGATAAGTAACTAATTTCGAAAAAGTTTCGAGACTCATAAGTTATATTACAACATGAAGTCCACGATGAGATTTGATAATTAACGTAATCTTTATTTCCGCTAGTATCAAAGTTTTGCCAAACATAAGACTTGTTACATTGCATAATCTATGCTTTAAATCGTTTCACAGTTCTCAATGTAGAGTTATTCATTCAAAATTCCATTTCCATACCCGTTATGTAAGCAAGACTAGGACGGATTTCGATAGTTTGAAACTCAACAAGCTTTGCTATTTGTTACCGACACTAAATACCGACAACTACTACCACTCACAGCCTCCAAACTGCATACATTCACTACGGTACCAAAACCATCTCTGAAATATTAAATTATATATTATTAAACATGAATTCGATTCAATTTTAAACGCTTTTAACACTACTTTCATCTATTATATTCTCATATAAGATCGTAAAGCGTAATAACGTAATAAATTATTAGAGATGTCAAGTATTTTATTCAAATGCTTTGAATGTTAGCCAATATATCACAATGGTATTATCTTATACTGCCAACACTATATCATGCGTTTATGTACAAAACCAGACGCACTTAATTGTTTCAGACACGGCTGATTTATCGCGTGTACCGCCTTTAGAGTGCACTATGGTCTAGTTGTCAGTGTTAAATGGTTTCCCAGGTATGTATGGAAAATTGTTTGCAGGCTCACATATGATGTAAGCCTAACGATTGACCGGGAAATTATAATATATAACGAAAAAGATATTTGTTATTTAAAAAATTACTAAGTAGTTCATATTTACTTACGAGTATACTAATAGTTAGAGATCTCTGCCAAATAATAGTTAAATTAGATTAAGAAATTAGTTATAATTGAAGGGTTTATTATAATAACTATTTCAGTGAAATTCTCAAAAGCTATTTCAAACAAAACTCATTTTCTAAACTTTGCTTACCGACGTGAGCGTGCAAAATTCCCGTCAATCGCTCAAATTGGATCCACTATAGTAAGTAAGCAATCACATTATAACAAATGAAATGTCGTCACAGCGACCCAAAATCTCCACAATACCGCCATAAATACGATTAGAAATCCACTTACCGTAATTACAACAATAATCGATGCTAAATACTAGAACGAAGACGATCAAAACGGCAAATCCAAAACAATTTCTTTAGCTCTTCAATTTTATTTAATCCGAGGAAAGTCGCCGTGACCTGAGGGGCTCAAGTAATTTCCTTAGGAAAGAGGAGGTGAAAATACAGCGTGGGGGCATTGAAAAACGAGAATTACACCATTCGCTAATTGCAGCAATCAGTTTAATGTAGTCGACAAGACCGAATTAAATAGAATACGACCAATGCCTTCTTATAAATAGCGAGAGTTCTTTTTAATCAACTGTCCTTTTAATTTCGTTAACTTATTAAAAGTCTTAAAACAGTTAAATTATATATATACATTTCATATACTTTCTATAAGTGTATGAATTTAAGTTTAAGTGTATTTAAAAAATAAATGAAAATATATTCAATATTCTTTAAATGACTTAATGATTTATTTTATTATTTGTAAATATATAATTAAATACTTACTTAATTTATAACAACAATAATAAACAAAATTCATTAATACATTATAACTCTGTGCTATTTAACCGCCAATCGTACTTACTACATATATGATAACAATGTTCCATTAGCTGAAATTAAATGTGAATATAATAAATACACTGCGGCAGGTAAATGCACTAAAAGTAAATAATGTATGTAATACAGTGTAGTCGATATCAAACAGATTCAACCGACTTCTGTATTGAATTTCGGGCAATACCATCTTATCCCTTTGTTTGTCTAGTTTGAGGAAATTTCGGTCACGAATCCGTGTTATTGTAGCTTCGATACTAATATTTACGTATTTATTTCCAGATTGTGCTTATCTAAGCTGGGTTCACTCATATTCTTATATTCCATTTATAAAACTATCTTTATTTATTATAGAAACAAATATATCACACTTATATCATCATTAACTGTTATTCGTAATAAGTTCATCAAATAAAGGTTAATTGATTAGATTTGTAATGAAAATTGTATATATTTATTACTGAACTGTCTCGAGTCGAAGATAATAACAATAAATATTCTATTAATATCTTAAGTCAATGAGCAGATTGGAAGTGACAATTTGAAATGCCAGCAGGAATCGCACGCAACGCCAGTGCCACTATTTATTTCACTTTATGTGTCAGCAAGGTGCGATTCCACGGATTTATATCCTCCCTTTCAAACAGTTTAATCTTTGTCTATACAATGTTACTTGTTGTTTTGGGAACAACGGAATAAATGGCGTCCTTTACAGAATCGGTGAATGCTTAAAACATATATAACACATTAAAAAGGAATTGTTTTTCGTTATGGAATCAAATAGCATTAACTATAAGTTGAATTTATTGTTGCTGTACTTCGTGTAGGGCGACATATATTTATATTTTTTTATTTGTTTGGTTCATAAAACATTTGAAAATGTTTCTCACCATTGCCCCATTTCCATTTCAGACTAAATTCCGCGTTTACGATCACCGACCGATCTACTAATCCGTCATAAAGTTCAGCAAATTAAACCGACCTTTAAATCCTTTTCGCAATCACGGCGATTCAATAGACGAATAGCGTTTGTGACGCGCTCTTATAAAAGCTATTTCTTGGAATTACACGTTTGGTTTAACTTATAAACATTATTTTACTAAATAAGGGTTGTTAGGATTCGACGAAAAAATTGTTAGATAATGAACCAAAAAAAAGAAAATTACGTTATGAATTCAATTATATTCTAGTTTTGGAAAAGAAAAGAATATGATAAATATTATTGTTTATATATGAGTATAAAATAATACATATAAAGAAAACATAAAAAGTGTAACTTCATTACATAGCCATATATTTTACATTCTTTGCATGATAGAACTCAATACGACTCTTGAAAAAGCACAGTTCGAGTAGAAATGAGAGGCGGAACAATAAAATGCGAATTTTTAAGGCTGTAGGGTAACAAATTGCGACTCGCAGCGTCCGCGACTGCCAAGAGATGAGTTACCATTACCTCTGTACTCGACATTAAACATTAAATGTAATTTATATTTGACAGCAAAACAAAATTTGGAAAGTTTTTACATAAACAAATTTGTATGTTCCTATGAAATTCCAGTTAACTATTTCTGATGTATATATTTTTTTATTATTATTGTACACTGGGTCCGTCCTGACAGTGATGTCATCAAGTTTGATGATATTCAAACTCTAAGCCACCAGGGCTTGGAAGTACCATCAAGTTTAACTGATTCTTCATTCAATTCTTATCCAAGAAGATCGTATATATATCCATTTTGTTACAGAGTCTATATTATCAAATATTTTAGTTTTAAATCAAGAAACAAATAATAATTACGAAATGTGTTATTCGGTATTCTTTGTACTAGTTGTTAAGATTATATAATTTATAGCTGAAATAATTCTCACATATCTGAATATAAACTAATAAACTTCCTATTTCTACTAACTTGTAGGAGAAAAAAGTATAATGGTATTTTAAATATTCGATGAAACTGAAAATACGCAAACCAATAGTAGGGGTAGAGGTTCATCCCCGCGAAGATTTGTTGGTGAGATTTAATTTGAGATACGGTCACAAGCACACTCCTTCGTTCAACTTTTACGTACCTTACCTCTGCACTAAATCAACCACTATGTACTCTTATATATACCTCACCTCTTAAATTTAAGTCAACTTTTACGGGTACATTTTAGTCCACATTTAATACATATAAAAAACTTAGCTACAATGTACTTTCGCTTTAGGCAAGATTTATTAAGAATTCTCACTGGTAGTGCTTAAATCATGTATACCTACACGTACACGGTCGGCGTAGACGGATTCTAGAATTATGCAATAACTACAAGTAGTTCGATCGTGTCGTGCCAGAAAACGGCGAAGGAACTGGTATGTATCATTCATAAGGAAATGTGGCTTGAGGCGTACACCGCGAATATTTCACAGTCGGTTTATCGAGAGAGCAGAGGCGTGTTTAAAGCCTCATAGAGTACGGGCACAGGTGGCTCGAATATCCTCGCCAATAGTATGGAGACGTGCTCGGAAAACCCAATAGCTATTGGCAACTCGCGACTTCCTCTTCAAATAATGAAATTTAAAATTTATTGTACCAATCGAATTCAATGTTCTCATTTGCCAATATATAAGAATTCTTTATTATATAGGAATCATGATGATTTCGTAATATAAAACTTAAATTTCTCTAACCAAAATTCCCAATAAAGCAAGCGAGTGCATGAAAGCAACTATATTCCGGTGTCCTTTGTACACAATGCTTAAGGTTTGCTGAGTTGAGTGCTCTCTCTTGCATGATATGAGTCCGCTAACACAAGGTAATAATTATTTCTTGTTAGTACAAGTTAGTGAACATGCTACGTAAACAGAGATATGAGGGTAACATTCAAGCAAACAATGTACGTTTGCATTCGTGTTAGGTAGATATCGTTTATATATATATATATATATATTACAGGTGATGTTCTCACTCCTCTGAAACTTATAACACTAACTTATTATTACTACTAACTCCACATCAAAAATCTTTATTAATGTATGCATATACTATTTTAATAAATATATGGCATATGATAATAATTATCATACAAATATATATATGTAACATATGAAAACGTGTGAAAAGCTTAGTAGGTGCTTTTAATAATACAACTAAATGCTATATTCAACTTCCGTTTAGACCACAGAAACTCTCGCGCTAGCAATAAACTCGCTGAGAAATATTTTCACGTCGTTATGGAAGTTAAAATGAAAGTAACTACGCCCTATAGAGCAATAGCCGACCTCTACCGACGACAGATAATGCGAAACATTTCGACTCTCATAATTTTATTCATGAAATCAACGACCGATTCCATGTCAAAAGGATTTATAATATTTGAACGAAACAAACGTCGAGATCCAAAGTCGTACGTATTCGTAAATACAATAAACATTCCAACGAAATTAAATCTTTTGCCGGAGTCGTAATACCAAGGCAAAATAATATTTGAGATGAACCTACAAGCAACACTTTAATCTTCATAATCCTTAAAGTTATGCTTTATTACATTTTGTATAATTAAATAGGATGCTTGCTCTGGAAACTGAGTAGGTGTAAGTTTGAAACAAAGTGTATGACCAAACACACACGTCTAAATTAAAATTGTATTTGGTTTGAATTCGTAATATGTTTAATAACACAATGTTACATACATATTAGACATTTGTTTTCTTATAGATTAACACAAAAATGAAAAACGATATCAATACAAAACAAATATTTTCCATGAATAAAATAATCTGATCAAAATTATTTTTTTATGAAAACTTCTCATGTCGTCGAATTGAAGAAAAGAATAATAAATTTTGATTACATTCTCACGTTCGCAATCGTGAGTCGATTCCATAATTTTTTACCTCCAAGCTCATGATCAAATGAAAAAATTCGATCCATATTCTCATTTAAATCATGCTACATATTGAATTTGAATAAGATAAAGCTAGACTTGATTTGACATCGCTTGAGAATTCATAGAATATTTTAATCTATTTTACGTTATTATTACATTCAGATAACTGTATTATACGAGTAAGCTTTCTATTCTTTAATAATGAAAGTCACTTTTTTATCTGATGGTAGGTATACACTATCAGTAATTAGCAACAAACTGAACTTTGGTTTGTTAAGCGTTAGTTGTAGTAAACAGCACTTATGTTCTTTAAAACTACTTTATGCACATAGATTTATTACTTACTTTACTCTAACTGTAATTGTTAAATTGGTTGTCGCTTTTTACTGAAACTATTGGAGTAGACATTTTTATAATAAACAACAATTTATGACATTCGTTATCATAATATTATTAATTTTTTCTAAGAAATCATTTTGATAAAATATGTTATGGGCTATAACTAGAGTATGTACATTTTAATAAAATAAAAATCTATATATCAGTACTTGTATAAATTTGGGCGAATAGAGAAACAGACATATAGACAGACTACAACGGTTTAAACTTATCACTTAATTAATTCGTAGTCGCCTTCTCTAGGCGCAGAATGCTCTTTAATTAACCGTTTGACATCTTTAATATTATTTAAATAAAAGACGTACCAAATAATAAATATAAGACACAACAAATAATTATTATATAATCATTTATGTATCGAAATAGTGTAACTGTATGTTTTTTAACTGAAATTAAAAATAATCCGCTGTGGTCTAAGCTGTTACTACAATACGAAAAAAACATAGTATTTTTTTATTTGAACTCAAAACTGGGTATTATTAAATTCTAGTATATATTGTCTTATCATGTTTGTTTCTTAAAAAGTTCTTGTAATTGTTACCATAAATATAGTACAGTTTTCTTAAAAACCTCAGCCATAATCACTGTTAATACAATCAAGTAAACTGTCATCCTTAACGCTTTTATACTCAAGGGTGACCAAATATAACGACGAGCCTCCCTTTCAGGGTTCTATTTGTCCACAAAACCACTTAAAATCACGCGTGTCTTTGAATGTGTAACAGTGAGATTTACTGGTTTTAGATATTTTTAACTACGTAGGTACGTGTCAATATAAAGATTCTGACCTGAAGTCATAAAACGTTGTAATTTTTTAAAATCTTATCATAGTTTTAGTGTATTAGAAAAACTCATGAGTAATTATTTTCATGGAAGCTATGAATACGTTCCTTATAATCTTCCTTTTGCGTATTTTCTTTGTTTTGATTCCAGACCACAATGGATCAGCTATTTTCTTAGAATGTTTGCTCTTTGTCGAGCAGTAAAAAGCAAGTTCTATAGTAGATAAAAACTTGTAAAGTAGTTCGGACGATAGCTTACGTGACCAAATAAGTTCTGCTGCAATGTTTACCGTAATTCAAGCAAACTTTAAAAACAAGGACATCAGAATACAAGCAAAACGTTTTCTTGTGATATTTAGCTTTAGACGAAACGTAATTTGTTCTACTATTAAATTTGTATTACGTATATAATACCTTATTTTCAATCAGTTTTTCAAAATGTGGATGTATATGGGTGAGATTAATTTTGTGTTCCTCTTTTTTCTTTTGCTATATCTGATAGATAATAATTTTATCAACCCTAAATCTTTTTTTTTATTTAGTAACTACATTTAGTTTCAGATATCAAAGCATTAGTTACTAAGTTACTTTTATACAATATATTTGATCCACTTATTACGAAAAGTATACTTTTATTGTAGTATACTGTTTATAATAATAAATAAAAGTAAATAATTTCCTTAATTGTTTATAAGTTTTCAAATATTCTTGTCAGTTATATTAACTTTCATTAAATTTACACCTCACTTCATATAACTTCTATCTTTAATTAAATTCCGTATCGTACATGCAAGCTAAATATTAAATGTAACATTCCCTGATCTATATTGTATTACGTACGACATTGTGTGACGTGGTATCAATTCGTTTTCATTCCATCAATTTCCTGTTCCATTAACGACGATTCTTATACAAAGCTTATTTTGTTAATTTAGTATAGTGCATGTTAATTTATAAAAGTGATTAATCACTTTTTAGTTTTTAGATTCAAATTTAGCAATGTTTTTATAAAGGAGAAATCAAGTTAATGGGCTTCTGGAAGCAATTAAATTAGTATAAAATTTACATTAAATACAAATAACTTTGAATTTTCCTTTATATGATAAGAAAAAGAGACAAGATTATTATTTAAGCAGCTTCATAATTAGGAAACTATTAGATACTTTACTTTTTGTTTTAATCAATAACAAATAAAAACTACGTATGTACCTATTACTTTTTTATAAAATAAAAAAATAGAATACATCTATTTTGTCCTACATATTGTATGTATAAAAATCGCCACCAACAGGATATTATGTAGTATTCTACGATGAAAATATGTTTATTTCAATATTGAATTACAACTAAAGGTAGAATTTTATTTTGTTTTTGTATCTCATTATATGTCACTACGACCAAGTACCACCACCTCGTTTTAGTACATGTGTCAAGAGATATTGAACCTATATCATCGAAATTGGCCTTTCTTTTCTTGACGGTTACACAAATATCTACCCCGAGTATATACTTAAGAATGTTTTTCATTTACGAGCTGGAATACACTTGTATATGAAGGAAGGTACGGTCTTTTGCAAAGGAACCTGCATGTTCTATGGGTGTGTAAGGGTTGGGATGGTATAACTCGTGTCCATATATGTCATTACGTCTCATTACGTTAAAACCAAAGTCTGGTCCTTTTGCATACTTCCATTAAACATTACCTATCATTACCCATGTTGTTATTGCGGGAGTATTCCAATCTCAGTAGATAATAGGGTTCATGCACCCTAAACTATAACAAAAAGTAGCATTGCTCAAAAAATTTAAACAGATATATTGTAAATTGACATTTTCATTGCATAGAGGAAGAACGTAAGCTGAATTAGCATGAATGTATATCTCTTGAGGTCTTTTTAAATAAATAACTTCATTAAATGTTAGAAGTTTATGTTTGTAATACTTTAACTGAACTTTTTTTACAGACCCAATGTCTAGACAACCGATAAATAAAAAAAGATAGCTAACCTTCACACGTCGAAGTTGATTATAATCATAAGAAGTAACAAACAAAAAACACAAATAACTCACCCTAAGAGCTCTTCTCATTTCTATCGTCTTGGATGAAATTGATCATATTACAAATCAAGTAAGATAGGAAAAGATATACCTACTCAGTTTTTAATGAATTTCATATCAGTTGTATGGTATTATTTATTAGTGAAAAGTAAAATGATAAAGTAATATAAGTTAATGTTGAGTGTCATGTTATTGTAGGCTGTACTCGTTTTTTTGGTTATACTGCATAGGAATTTAAAAAGAAAATTTCTAGATCCAAGGATGATTCTTTGACTTAAATGGGGCGAATCTCAGAAATAACAATAAAGACGTTCTTCTACCAATCTTACTTAGATTTTTAAATCAACCTACAAGAGTGTGCAACGGATTCAGACCCTCACAATTATACCAACATTTTTTTACCATTGAAGTCATCAAAGAATTAATGTTGAATATTGCATTTAAATATGCCTCTGCATTAAGTTAAATAAAAGTGACATAGATTGTTATTTGGTTATCTGAGTATTTTTGTCTGTGATATGTTTTATTCAATTATTTGTTTCTTTGTTTATTGCTATCCTGTCTGAATAAGAATAGATTATTTATTAATATATGCCTATCTTAATTTTAAGGAACGTATGTATATATGTTAACGTTTACATAACAACAAATTTGGTATTCAATATGAGGCCCTGTGGAATTCTTTATAGCAAATAACTTATTGTCGGTATTTCAGATTTAATTTTACCGAATTACATTTTAATTTAAAAGCATAATTTATACAAAATTGGAATTTCTTGTTTTGGAATACATTTTTTATATATGTAAATTTCAGTATTAACTTCATAACTTAAATTTTGGTTCTCATTCCTTTATTTTGATTTCACCAATACTATTTGAATTGAGTTTCTATATAAATTTATTTTTAATACTTTCAATATATAATTGCGACTTTTATAAATTAAAATATAGACATATATTATAATATTTCATTCGTATACTTGCTGAGAGATAAAATAGATAAATGAAATTCAATAAATAAACAATTTATGTTGAAAAGATTGGCTTAATAGTATTATTTAATCAAAATAATAAATGCTCATATACCAATAATATTTTAAAAATACCTACACTCATAAAAACAACATTGTCATAATTTATATGATAACTGTTTTAGACAGAATTTAAATAATCTTGATTTTGTCATTTTTTTGAATAAAAAAATACATAATTCAAGTTTTTCAAAACGCAGTGGTATTTGGAAATCGTTGAAAATATTTCTCACACAGTTCAATTATCGCTTACATATTATTGTTTTTAGATAAATAAAAGTATACACAAACTAATTAGAGTGAATTAAGTCTAGAGTTATCTTGTAAAGCATACTTCTCGCAAGATCTGATGATCCCACGAGGAACGTATCTCGTTAAAGTATGTTTGAACGCGGTTTTCCACAAGTCCGGTAGATTAGGGAGTTAGCGAGCCTTACGGACGTAAGGTTTATATGCTTTATATTGTCGACCGCATTCAACTGCTATGTTGAATTCAAAACAGCTACAGTAGATAAATCTCAACGAGGGTTTATACGAATCAAATAAGTTTCCGTACAACATAATTTATCATAAGGGTAGTTCTACATAAACCGTACACTATCTTCTTATAAAGAATAAAAATAATATTTAAAAGAAAAAAGTAAGAGTTACAAAGAATAGATTTATTTTGTATTAATTTCTAACAGGTAATCATAAAAAAAAATTAAGGCATATATAACGGCAATGGTTGCTAAAAAGAGTTGCTATTCATTGCTAGTCGTTGCTATTTTCAGTCTGGATGACTTCGGTCACGAGTTCCAATATTGTGCCCTCTGAATCACCGAGATCCCGCCGCACTGACCAGGCCGTCAATCCGTCTAGTGGGCGGTTTATCTATGCTGCAATAGAAGTATCCACGTAGTCGCCATTTGAAAACCATTACGTCATATTGGCCCACGGCATTTGAATTCAGCAATTCTCAGGGTTCTATATTAAGAGTATATTTAGAAAACAAAATGCGTCTTAGAACAGTCGATAAAAGTAATAACTTAAACTAACCTAAATTGAACTATCCAATATAGTAATTGATTAACTTATAAAAAGGTCTGATTAATACTTAAATTTTATGTTAATTAAATTGATAATATGATTACGCGTAACATGTGTAAGAAACAAAAATTATTATAGCTTAAAAAATTAACTATTTAGTTATGTATATAAAAAATTGGTGCACAATGATTTCCGCTTAAAATACTTAGATATTTAAATAGCTTTAAAATGGGTCCGATAATTTAGAAAAAGATCACAAGTTACAAAACAAGTATGTAGCAAATAAATGAAAAAAATCAATGTATAAGGTCATATAAGCTTTGTATCTCTTTACCGTAAAGAATAAAAAAATAATCTTTCTAATTAATTACTTCAAATCTGAAAAATGTGGTAGCGATTAACTGCGAGGCTACGCCTTCCGTAGGCATTTATCTCTTTGATTAATGAACTTAAAGTAATCACAACAATATAAAATATAACCAGTTTTGATACATGACAGCTCAACTTATACATACTGAACAAAAATTGATTCAGCTTTGATTATCCTCCCAACTTCATACAGTTTATGATATTTGTCCTCCAGGTCTACAATGAATAGGAAGATAGTGAGTTCAAATAAGACCAGTAAGTATAACACTTATACATTTTAATATATTAAAAACCTAGTAAACAACTCCAAAAAAATCACAATGTATTAAATGCATTCTATCTTATAATATTCAATTATCATGTTAATAAATATAAAACAGTTATAAACTATAACATATTTTTGAAATAACTTTTATACATTAAAATATTCAAAACCCTAGTCTTTCTATATTACAGTCGTATGACAATGTAAATTCCCAGTAATCTCTTAAAGGTTTATATTGTTTAAAGTCAACAAATGTGTTCGACTTTACTTTCACTTTCTATAGACCTAAAAGATGCCTTAGTAACAGATATATTTCAAGAATAATCCTTCATTCCAAACCCGAGAAGTGAGACTAAAATTTTTGTAGAAATAGCTCTTTTAGCCATCCACAAGATTAGATTCAAGAGGATAAATCTTTCCTTCCTCCCACTTGCGTCGCCCATATTGTGTGACGGCTTTATTCAGGATTATTTATACAGAACATTTCGTTTTCTGGCATGTTGAATAACGCCTTTAATCTCTCTTATTTCGTATAGTTTCGTATTCACCTTTCAAAGAGGCTGTTATTCATAGATGAAAGCAGACTTTCACTAATTTACGTAAAGTGGTCACGTTAGGACAACAACAAAACTGTATATATATTTTAATTATTATTTAGTTAGCAATATATTTTCTAAACAGTTCCTAATGTATCCACTCTAAAGTTAAATTGGAAAACTTCTGTTGCAACAATGTACCCCTGTTATATATTTCGTCTTCCGCTACATTTTAATTGTGTAACTAGCAACGGTAAATATATGTACATGTTTATTAAAAGATATTTTAAAAATAAAACTATCTTCATATAACAATTTTCAATGAATAATGAAGATTCTACTTCTAATCGAGTGAAATTTGTGAGAAGATATGTTGAAACTTGGGGACATCGTGTTTTATACATAAATATATTAGTTGTATTTTTACTAACTTCACCTACCTTAAATAAATGAGAATGTATTTATTGACATCTAATAAAATTAAGAACTCTAACACATTTTCTTTAAATAATTTTTAGCACTAAAACTATAGCACTAAGTTTCTTAAGTACCTACTATCTAATGAGCCACATACTATATATTCAATCTTCATGAAAATTGTTTATCTTAAGTTTAATTAACAATAAAATTATACATTTGGTGAATATTTAAAAAAAAAACATTTATATAATAACGGTTAATAATAAACAAAATCTTCTAAGTCTTAGCAGAAAAGCGACCATTTCCCTTTACAATTTGTAAATTACTTCACTAATCTCTGTTTGTGCAATTTGTTAAATGGTAATCCATCTCGGAATCATCAAAAATGCTATTCAGAATAAATAACGGAGTATAATTTAAAGCATTTTCCTTTTCTGCCATATTTTAAACTTAATTAAATATAATATTTTCTTGTTTTTACTTTACAAGGGAAAGTTTGGCTTCTAGTAACTATTTGCATACAAGTTTTACAATATTAATGGATTTCTTTTTGTTATGACTCAATGTAATTTTACACGATCACATGTCATTAATATTTTACTTAATATATTTTTGTAATATAATTAAAATTCCCGACAATTTTCTGAAAGATTCTCATCTCATCTCTATCATCGATTGTTCTATATAATAATAAAATTTTAATTTTGTTATACTCATAGCGCAGATTGATAACATTCTACATTTCCTAGAAAGGGTCAATATCAGTAACTTTCAACACGATACGCTTTATTAATAAAAAGGGAACGGTTTCAACAAATATCTACGATATTAACTTTCTTAACGCTTCAAATAATTTAACAATGAATAAATAATTATTAAACTAACATAATTACAAAACATTCTGAGAAATAATAAAAACAGAGTCAAGAAAATTATTCGTACCGTGGCTATTAGCAAATTGTGTAATTTTCCTTTTTCAAATTTCTGTAGACCCCTGACAAAATTGCTTTACCCTCGCAACCCGCCATTATGGCAGAAATGATGAAAATGGGCTGTAATAATAATTATGAGAATCAAGTTTGCTTTATACAAGTTATATATTTGCTTATATATAATAATACAATGGACCATCCATTATTATACACCAACATTCCTTCGTAGATTAACATTCTTTTGCTGCTTATGGTTACAAAACAAAAAGTAATAAAATTTAATTAAACAAATATAAACAACATACATATATACGAAGTACCTCTACATAAACTCTTAGTAAAAGCCTTTTAATTGGAAACTCCTGAAGATATCTTCTTTTAAAAATATTTTCGTTTTAATCTAACCTAATTATTATGTTTAAGTAATAGTTAGTGATACTCACAGTTGGAGATCATTTATATATCTATTCTGGTCCATCAATGTCCCTTTAACCCTAAAAGAAGTTACTATGTTTGCTCAAGAATTTTATTTTATAAGATATATCCTTCAGATACATTATTTTCTTAACGATTCCGAACCTAATTGGAAAGAGGACAATGTTTTCTCAGGAAAAATCTTTCTACTCTGCAGATGTGTAAATGAAAATGTGGTTTCCAACAACGAAATTCTTGAATCATTATATAAGGAAAGAATATATATTTAGAACTGTAAAAATAGACGCTTAAAACATGTATAACCAACCATGCCTTAAAAACGGCGCTGCAAATATGGCTTTGGAGAGAAATTGAGAACTTTTACACGAAAACTTAAGCCTAATTTACGATGGCTGCCAAAGAGCGCGGAAAATTTAATAAAATTAAAGTTGTATGCTTTATATATTCCTACTTAAAACGCTATTCAAATTACTCCTACACTTCAGTTTTGCAATAAATCAGAGGTTATTTTGTGTTTTGTTACAAAACAAATCCTGTATTCAAAATTATTACATAAAAGGACCATCGCTTTGGCTTAGTTGTATTTGAATATGATGTGTTTTAATAAATATAAATATAAAAAAATCTCTCTGTGACAGACAAAGTACATTTTAACTGTTAAACCTCGGGATTCTAAATCCGGAGATAAAATTCGTTCGTGAAGGACGAAAAGATACTTTCTTTAAATTAATTCTTAAGAAAGTTTATGTCGTGTCTTAGTATGAATTCTCACTCTTGAAAGTTTTTTAACTTTTAAATTTACAGAATACAGGAGAAAAAAATCCATGCGTATTCATGATGTCCTTTTATCCTTGTCTGATAGAAATATCTATTTAATAGTATTAAGAAATACAAATGAATATTTTTGACATACAATATAATTTTTATATATATTTATTTTTTTACTGTTAATAGGAACGTCTTCTAATTAAAAATTTCCTTGCACTATTTTCTCGCAATTCATTCTACATATATCATCCCCTAAATGCTATCAAGTTAGATTAGAAAACTTGTTTCCTACGAGCGCTGCTCAGATGTTCACTGCAACAAATTGTAGAGAGATCTAGTCGGAATAGTCTGAATAGTTTGACATTTTAGGTGTTTATTTTTAAATAAATGTTATTTGAAATATTTTTAATTAAAAAAAAGTAATATTTCATCTTTTAAATATATTTTTGTTTTATTTTAGTGGTGTAATAACTGATAAAGTATATAAGGAAGTATTCATGTATTTACATACATAAGAGTATGGACGTAATTTTTCACGCCATCCATAATAAACAATAACAACAAAAAACTACATATAACAACAAAAAGAACTAGTGAAACATAGATCGCCTTATCGTCTATGTACAATCTTCTACAGGAGACCTTAGGTTTAGAGAAAGACAAAAAGACAGGGAACGCGTGAGTCGTGGTAGAATCTTAAATAAAATATAAAACTATTACAAAACAGGTAAACATTGTTACAAACATTTTATAGCAAAATTAATAAGTAATACATATATTAACAACATTTATGAATACAGTTGCCCTGTTATTATTTGTTTATATACTTTTACTTATTTTAAGACAGAAACGACTCTTTTCCTCAATTTTTAAATGAAACTAAATATATTTATTCCCAAAAACTGAAGATAAAATTCAAGGTATTCTCTTTACCAGCCCTAAAGATACGGTGAAGGCGTACAAAATGCCGCATAGGAGACCCCTAAGGAAGCATGGGACGACTGTTTTTTCTCAGTAGTTCCATCGAATGCGGCGATCCTACACATCGAGAGCGAACTACACGTCGAGATTGTTGAACGGTGATTATTTCGAAAAACAATAAAAGTATTGACAACTTTTTACCTGTACCCGTTTTTCATTTTCTAATCATTTAGTGTTACCTAGGTAAACATATACACATATCTCCTAACATATGTCTACGTCTACATAAAAACACTTTTTCCTATTCAAGAACACATATTGTATTTCCATATACAAACTACCTCTGCCAGGTATTAATAACAAAGAGAATTTGCAAACTTTGTTAAAGATGTATACCATAAATCCTTTCAGTAAGTTTTGTACGTAATCTGCAAATACTCTATATATCATATATTAAGCGAAATGAATACAGACCTGAGCTGTACGGGACCGGTATTACGAATTTAATCTCACTGAAATGTTGTATCGCTGAAATTGCACTCTGTTTACGAGAATCATCTGGCTGCGCGTTACATTCAGAAAAATATGAAAAGAAAATTGACAATACTCTTTGAAAAGAAAAAAATTAAAAACCTCTAGTATAAAAATGAGAAAATGAAACCAGCTTCTCTTTGGAGGATTACATTTAATTCGGTGCTGTTCTATGAATACTTTAAACATACATAATAATACAACTACTAAGCAGAGGTAAATACAATTCCTAGATTTGAAATTGGAATATTATAAATTATATACTCTGCTATAATTATAACTACTTGAATTAGAATCAAGCCATGTACAGGTAAAGTTAATAAAGGGGCACACGTATGATGTTCAAAAGTTTATTACGAAAAAGTTACATTTCAGCGGTGAAATTGCTTTAAATCGTAAAAGCAATTTAACCACCGAGTTGTTAAATTACAGTGAAATGATCTCTTTATGTTTAACTTTCTACAATCCACCAACCGCTGAACTGGATACGAATCGTGACTTTGTAAAACTTCTACGAACACATTTCATTATTAAGTACGTGGGTTTATTTCGGTTATGTATGTCTATCACAAGAAAATTTACTACATACCAATTAATAAAACACAGTAAATGTTTGCTGAAATACTCAGTGAAATAAAAATTAAATATAAATATTTGCGTTCCTTGCAACACTCGTATCATTTTGAATGTTTGTAAAAATATTAAAATAACATTTACGATATTTACAGCATACCATGAATGCTTTATTAAATTTCATTCTTACAGTAAAATTTAAAATATACAATATCGATGATACATTTTTTCCATATGTTTATAAAAAGTTTATTCAATTAAGAGGCAAATACACTTGGAATAATCTGAAGACATAAAATGCCCGTCAGTCCGGCGTGTTGCCGTACCGCAGAGACCTCTATTTGTCATTTTATTAGTCACGCGCACCGCAATATTCTGCAAATAACTCGGTAGCCGGTGCGACGAGATTGCTTCCGAGTTTACGGCCTCCATCCGAGACCAAGGACCGAGAAAAAGTTGTAAATTTTCCGCAAAATCGCGCATTTATACGAACTCTACTGACCTCTGTTTCTTTAACCTCTCGTTGTAATTCCGCCAGAATTCTAACATAGTGAAATTGAACTAACCTGGAAGATTCTTATATAGAGTCGTTAGTATAATAAATTCTACCCTCGTATTTTGTAACAACTTATATTTTTTAACATAATAGAAAAACCTTTACCAAATTCAGTTTGAGTTCGTCGAAAACTATTATGTTTGAGAGTTTGGTTATTTAGGGCTTTTCCGCTATTTTGGAAAATGTTGAAATCTAGTTAGTTTTACTTTTAAAATAAACGTGAACATCATTATTAAAAAGTCGTATTATGTATAAAGATTTCTTAATTAGATACCCATGTTTTATAAACAAAAAGAAATTTGTTGTTAAATATGCATTTATAAACCCGAAACCCAATTATTCGCAAATCAAAACTAAACATTTTGAGTAAATCTTATATTAATTACGGAGAGTTATTATTCTGACTTCATTTCTTGTATTATTGCTACTTTAAATAATTTATCACTAGTCCACCATATTATTTTCATGTTGAAATTATAGTTATAAAAATAATACCCAGTATAAAATACATAAACGGATTTATTCGTTTCTATTTACAAATTTATATAAGCTTGTTTGCTTTGAAAATGCATACAGATATGTGAAATGCGGATTATTTCATAACTAATAATAATGCTAAAGCTATTTTCATTTCAAAACCTGCACCGCTCATTATTAAAACATTCCAGTTTTCATTTACAATAAAAAGTAATGCATAATCGAAAGCATTTACGTGTACTATAAGGTAAACCTAATTTCAAGTTTTTCGAATACTACTAACCTAAGCTTTAAAGTTGTTTAATTAGAAAAATAAAATTACATATAAATCACCTCCAAAGTAACATTTTCATGTCTTCTTCAACATTGCAAACATAATGAATTATATTCAGTGATAATTAAATTTCGATGTGTAATTTCATTACAAGAAAATGGAGTTTTTAGATATTCTTGAATCTAACTCCATTCTGTACTCGATTTTAATTAACACTTATTGACTTATCGGAATTTCCTAAGTGCGAAATTTAATTTGGTTCCTAATTTTTCAAACAAAGAATCTAATTAAAAATCATTGAGTATCACGTAATATGAAGCAATATATATTTTAATATATTATATTTTAAAATTTCAGTTTAACTTGTGTTCCTTATTTTGTGAAAATTAAAACTGACGTAAAGATTAACTTTATAATTTTTAATAGCAATAAGTTACGAAATTACTTTGTCTTTATTTAAATTTCAATAATAACATTGACTTAATCATTTAAAAAAATATTAAGGGAATGAATAAATAACGGCCAATAACCATAGCCATAGTAAATGTACATATTAACTGAACTAGAAACTTTACAATGCAACCGTAGATTCCGGGACACAATCTAACTCTGAAAAGCTTTAATCCATTGCGAGCAAGACCACTTTAACAATAGGACTAAAGGAATTCATATTTGCTACTGTTCCCTCTCACGGGTACGGAATTTAAATGAACTTTGCCCAACAACAATGACACCACAGACTTTTGTTACGCGAACAATACCTTTCACAGGAAGAATTAAAAATTGTGAACAAAAGAGCACAAATTCATATTGCGGCGTGAGGTGCCCGCGACTATTACGCAGTTGTGAGCGCACAGAACCTGCTAACGTACTAACTTGTTTTATTGTGAAGAAAGGACTCGGGGTCGGAATTGACAGTCGCCAAAAAACCAAACGTTTAAAAAGTTGGATTCGTTTTCAGCAAGACTGAATACTGCTAATATTTTTGTTCCTTCCACATGAACCACTCAGGCGAATTGAATAAAATTTTATATGTAGCATGGTTGAAATAAAAAGTGGGGTGTTTTTTGTCGAAGAACACATTTTGATTGAGAAAATCCACATACAGTTCTAGTACATTCTTAATTGAGCTTGTAGAATATTTTAAAGGCAATAGTAATAATTTGTAATACACATGGTATGCCGATGTCAAGTATGACAAATACGAAATGTAATTAACCATAACATATCTGTTGTAGTGTTTCTAATTACTGTACAACAGTTTCTACTTGGGTGTAACACGAATAGCTTGTTAATAATAAAAGTTCAGATACGTACGGGACAAGTGTTATTATGAATTAGTGTTAGTATTTTATTTACAAATTTCATGCAGAACTATATCAGTTTAGAATGTGGATTGACTAATGATGAAAGTTTTTTGTATCAGCAGAGTTTAAATTCAGTTAGGTAAAGCCAGGTCCGTTTAACACATTACTTTAATGTGCATAATAGTCTTTCATAATGACCACGTGGAATTTTTAAATCAAAAATTCACATTTCGTTTTACAACATAAAGCTTTAGTTAATATAAAAATTATAATTTATATGTATTCTTTTCTACTCAATACAGTATTTTTTACTTATACGTTAAAACCAATATGAATAAATTAATAGTTAAATAATCCAGGTTTTTTAATCCAGAACTCAAAAATAGTGTTGTTATAATTGATGCCTGAATGGCTTAAAATATAACAGAAATAGAAATTATAAAATAACGTAAATTAATTTTTAATTAATTTCCTACGACAGCATACCCGCCAGTCACTTTCATTTAAATTTGTTTACTTAATGGTCTCCCAGTCAAAGATCAAACACCAACAAGTAATAAAAAATTACACGATCAGTATTTTTATAACTTAAACAGACATTTTTCAGTTTTTATTTCAGCTTTCAAAACACAAATTCAGTTATGCTTATTGTAGAACTGCATTTGTCGTGTTGTTTTATAAATTTTATTATTTATCACTTTGCTTTTTATTTTTAGTAGCTCACAATTCATATTCAAATAAATATAAAAACTGGAACAAATCACACATTTAGTGTGTTAAATTCTTTATAGTTGAAATTGTGATGTTTATCCATTAAGAAAACTTAAAAAAATACATAAAAATTCGTTTTGGATATATGCATTATTACATTAAACGAAATGAAACATATATCACTTCATACATTAATGCAATCCAATTTTTCATAAAAAAAAGGAAGCGTAAAGAAATATGTATAGAAATACACAATGTAACAACTTTTGGTGTACATTTAAACAAATTTGTCTTGAAACTCCAATACAAACAAGGGTCTCAACTACCAAAACAACTCAAGATACAGAGTGCATTATACAAGTAACGAGCTATTCTTTATACACTTGGAAGTTAAATTGGAAAACTTGTGTTGTAAACATGTATGATATGTGGAATTGTATATTTGTGGTACTCCAGTCGTATTATCTTATAACAATTGTCTCCTGTTAAAAAATTGCATTTAAAAACTTTTTGAGCAATGTGAACAGCAAATAAATTTATTTTCCTTAACGTATTTTTACAGCTGTTTAAGTGCCGAAGATATTGTAAAAGGTATTTATTGGAGCATTCTTATTGACAACCAAATAAAATTCGTAGCAAATAGAGCAAAAATTAAACAGAGTCAACCCAATGACCCGACAAATTTCAGTAACACGACCCTTTTATAAAATTTAATAATTTATTTAGAGAATTTTTTTCTTTTCATATCATAAAAATTGTAAGATCGTACAATGTTGGTTAAATTAGCTCTTAACCGATTGTGCTTAATCAATTTTATAATGAGTTTTTATATAAGTTTACATTTGTATATTAATATACTTACTTTTGCCAAGAAATCCAAAAAACTATTTCTCATTCATTTGTTTCTCTACGTTCCATTACTGAAACATGTGTACATAAATCATGTATTTCATAAGGAAAGTATGTACTTTAAAAACGTTTAAAATTAATAGTAATTTGACGTTATAGTATATGAATATAACTATAATATTTTTATGTAATCTTCAAAACATTAGTAATTTCTCTAGAGAAAATTGTTATCTTTTATAAGATATTTTTATTCCTTCATCTTGCATAAATTGTTTTCATTTTACTCAAACTTCAACATTTTAAACAAATTGACTTTAGTCGTAAATATTAACCGTCCTTACAGGAGAAATGTAATGAATGAAAACAATTAATGTTATGGTGAACTTTCTAAAGTCTTATTTTATTTAAATTTATAAAAATGAAATCCGATGCCTTCAGTTTTAGGAAGAAATACAGAAATTATTTAGTCATTACAATTAAGACACGTGACTAGTGGCCTTTTAATTATTGTCACTGCCTTGACGTTACAGAAAATGTTATCATCTTTACAAAAAACAAGATGAGAAACAGGTGTGCCTCTCGTCTGCTATTTCGTAGACTTTTGAAATATAAATGATTATTGGAACCTATTCACTAACAGTTTGAAAGGACAAACTCTTTTATTCTGGCGAACCAAATTAAATAATCCATGTCTCAAAAATGTACAATAACATTGTTTATGTACAAATGTAGAATTACTTTATTATCATATGTATTACTATAAATCTCTGTTTACTTTTCATAGCAATAAAATTATGCGATACAAATAAAATTCTTTCTTAAAAAGTTTTCAAGTGCCATTGTAATGTATTTTATTTAATATCACAACTAAAATGTAAGTTTTATTCCACTATTGTAACTTTTTACAATGCCACTGGCATAATTTAGTTCGATACTTTACCGAGGAACTAAATTCGAAACACAATTTAAAGTTTATGCAGGTTAACACGAACGTCACAATGTTGTTGTGAAAAAAGAAAGAACATTAAAACTGATACATCTCCGCAACCTGCACTACAAATAGTTTGAAAACTAAACCCATGTAATCCTGGATTTTTGGTTTAAAAATGGGTTTAAAATAATAGGAACACTTTCATGAAATGGTTGAAAAGAATGAAAATACAAATAAAATTTATATAAACCCGTCTCTAACGATTGTTGAATAAACATAAAAATATCTTAGAATTACATTGAATTAAGTTGTTTTTTCATTATTTAGTTAAAATGTTGCACAACAGTAGCAATTCACACATTTCATATTTCACGTAGGTAGTGTTGAAGAGCATGATTTTATACTGAACAAAACTAGTTAACAATGGTACGAGAGGAAGTCATATTTGCTACTGCTCCCTCTCACAGCCACAGAATTTAAATGACTTGGTCCCACAATGACACGACAGGCTTTTGTCCCAAAGCAATACATTTCTGAAGATAAATTAAAAAATTTTGAACAAAAATACAGAAATTCATATTACACAATGGCGAATAGAGGAAGATAATTCAGATTGTAATAATGAAAATATGCTTTATAGTGTCAGTTCTGGACGAAAAAATAAATTATGACACTCTAGAAACCTTTCGAAAATATTACAATTGCTCAGATGTGTCACTAAATTTAAAATATGTATTTATAAAAGAATATTATGTTTCATTCTTAACCACATTCATTCAGCAAAAGCGCTATAAAACATTATTTAAGTGAAGAAATGATGCAATTACAGATACGCCTTTCAAAGCAAATACAAAAAGGCAGCTAAAGGTTTTAGAAAAACATAATTTGAATCGCTTACAAAAGTATTTGTTGTGGAGGCAGACATGTTGACGATGCGGACGCTTCTTATCGATGGAACAATGTTATTTGTTAGGGAAACACTAAAAGAAAACTAAGATCCTATGTTAGAATTGCTGGAAAAGGTATTATGTAATACAAAATAGGTCTGAATGCTTTTCATTAAAGAACAATCATATTGTTATTCTGTACCAGGTTTTATTTATTATTTACCTAGAAATATAATTAAAACTTTTATACCTCGACATTTTTAATTATTCAATAACACACCTGGAGGGATAAAAGAAGAAAATTTAAATCGTGTTTTAAATACTCTGAAATTTTTTACTTTGTAAGGAAATCTGAAATAAGTAAAAGTATTTAAATGTTAAGCAGCTGCTTAGCATCTTACAACAAAATATTGTAAGGAAAAAACGAAATAACTTAAAAACAGATTTTGGTGAAAATTTTTCAACAACTTTTGTGAACATGTAAAAGTTTAAAGAATTAAATAAACTTAAACCATTTTTATCAATTGTATGTCGATTATTTTTATCAACTTTCATTTTTAACATGACAAGTTTTTACAATTATACGCCACAATAGTTGATATACTTAGAATATAAACAAAAAAATGTATTAACATTACTCCTACAATTATTTAAATGAAACTAGGGTTTTCAGAGACTACAAGTATGACTACAGGCGTAGTAGATATATTCAGTTAGACATATAAAGTTTTTACCGAATACAAAAATTCACCTTTATACATCAATCTACTTATCCAGTATCAAATGTTTACATCCAATCTTATCTCTAAGAAAGGAGTTGTAGGTTTTGGTTAGCTCTGTACAATCATATGATTGCCTGACAGTCGAGCAGCTTAGTCCTAAAATTTCCATTCACAACCGAACACAGATTGCTAATTTTTATAAAGCTGTTTGAATATAATACATAAATAAATGTAGGTAAATAACGTAATCCAATACTTAATGATTAAGACGTTGAAACTGTTTGTATTTAGGTAAACGGTGATAACCAATAATAAAGACACAATAACAGCAACTTCAAGTTGATCTTCCGTTACAGTGTTACGTCATTCGTGTACATGGATTACAGCTTAACTCTACCCCTTAATAGTATTTATTGAAGTTTCCCAGTTTATCTTTCAAGATCTTATAGAATTAAGTTTAAACCTACCAATATTACGTAAACCAGAAAAGCTACATCAAAATCTTTTGTAAATAAATAATAATATATTCGTGATAGGGAAAAGCATATTTTATTAAATTAATATATATCAAATAATGATTCTTAATAATAATTAATTTTCTTTGAGTTTAGTTGAAATGATATAAAATTTCTTACCTTTGTGAACCGAGTTCCTTTGAGTCTCGTCTACAACCCAGCGCATGTGAAACTTTACATTCCACAATTCTACACTCTGCTTGCTCCCAACCCTATTAAAATTCTAGATGAAACATACGTATAGTTTAACGTGGGTTTTATAGTTAAGCCAAACTTTGCAGGCGGTTCAGTCACTTGAATCTGAATACGTAAAGATGTTGTTTCTCCAAAATGGCTGAATACTAAATTATAAGTGTATTCTAATAAAATCTTTTTTGAAAATAACAATCTTAATATAGACTGTCTATTATCTTCTGACAAGTTTTGATTATTAAAAGGAAGAAAAGTATCCTTGATATTTTACACTTGCAATAGAGTCACTACTTACTCACCAGAAAGATGAATTATAACGTACTTCTATAGTACTAAAACAGTTCTTATTTTATTTCAATAAATAGACAGGCTTCTACGAGGAGTAAATTCCTTAAATGCTTCTCATAATATTTTATGTTTTTTTAGTAAACGCATATAAAATTCATTGATTCCCAGTTCCATTACAAATATAAATTCATACTATATCTATAGTATCGTAGCCGCACATGGAAATATCTATAGACAAAGTTGCTTTATAAAACATATTGCTACTCCAGCCAACAATACAATACTTTGTAGTGTGTTTCCCAAGGGCGTTGTTTTTGAAATGCATGTTAATATAAACTCGCAGACATGCAAGACCTCCTCGTCTCACATTATTTGGCAAACTCTTTATCTCCGGGCTACAGCTTGTTTATCGTCCTACTCTTATATACGACTTCGTTATTTCCCTATTCTTAAGACATAAAAATGTCATCTATAAGAATAACCATGGTTTTATCTCCATATGTAAGCTGATAAGGGAAAATAATGAGCGGACTTATTTGGATCGATGGAGATTAACTTGTTATTGTAGCAATTTAATATAGTAAGCTTAATAATATGTGATAAAGTATTTACTGAGCCGAACATTCTGTTAGAATAATATAATACAAGTAGCAATAATGTCCATATTGTGACGGCAGTTTGGACAACATCATTCCACTTGTTTTTCTTGTCATTAACAACAACAGTTAACATAGAACGGCTAAATTAGTTTTGTTTTAGCAAGATAATTGCGTACGCTTTTATTTACGTTTGTTATTTCATTCGTTACAGAAACCGAGCTGCCTTGAACGAGAATACGTCTTTTAGATTGGATCTTACAATCACGATCAGATAAATAAAATCGTAATAAGAAACTTACTTTTATGAAACTTCAAATATTTGTATTACATGAGAGTTGTACGTAATGATACAATAGAAATTACCAAATAGAACAAATAACCCCAATAAGTACCTAAATAAATATTAGGCCAGGTATGTGTAGTACGTAGTTAATGCGGCTCTTTGTGTTTTCAGCGGCACATTACGGCTCCCTGAAGCATGCGAGAGAGCATAAAATATAATAAGACTCGCATAATGAAAAAGGGGTCAATGTAGCCGAGGAACTACTCGTATTTATATGTTGTACATAGCTTTTGTTAGTAACAAACCCAGTTATTTTTGTTATGAAATATAAATTATCTTTTGATATTTGAAAATAATATCCTCTTCTTACGTGTGATATATATTCAAAAGTAAATTACCAGTGTCTCAAAACGTCATGTAAGATTTTGAAATATGTTCTATGCATACATAATCGTAAACTACTATGTTTGACATAAACTGACGTTTTAATTGTTAATTATACAATAGCAGTGTCGGTCTCTGATTAAATTATAAATTTAGTACTTGTTACAAGGATCTCCGTATTCCCGCAACAAAAGCTGGACATAATGGACCAAGTTGGCATTTGCCAGATCTGCGAGTGAATATTTAATGAATTCGAGATAGGCTGAACAAAAACGTATATCCATAAGTTGCGATCTCCAAAGACGAATACAATGGTAAAAGATTTAAACACAATTCATTTTTAATTGAAATTTACCATACCACCTAATATTCCATACAATTACTATGAATCAGTAACAAATAAAGTAATATTATTTATATTTTATTTCTTTGCACCTCATAAAAACTAATTAACAATCCGTATTTCTTTTTGATTTAGAATTAAGTGAATAATTTTATACATTAAACATCCAGAATTTTTTTATTGTTTCTAGATTTTTCTATCAAACAATAAAATTTAATTAATTATTTTGAAGTCTCAAATAATTTTAATTTGGTATAAAATTAGACCTTAAAAAGTAGGTAAGATACTTTCTGGTGTGGTAAAAGATAAGGGAATGGAATCATAAAGCTACGTAGTTTTTTATATATTCTTAGTAATGAACTAAAATTCCAATTTTTATGAATCATTTCCTTTAAAAAAGTTATTTTCACCATTTAAAATAGGAACATTCTCTTCCAATTTAAACGAAAAGTCTGAACAATGAAAACTAAGAAACCAACGTTTTCTTTTAATGAAACAAAATCTTTTTCTCATTGTCACTCCTCTCTTAGAATACGATTGGCCATGTCTGTTGTTTTAATTGCTATGACCGTTGCATACTGATATTAATTTAAAGGATCTTTTTAATTTACATTCTAGTAAAATCTAAATTCATCCACGAAACTGATTTTCCTTTAAGTAAGTCAAAATTGTGCCGTGAGTTATAGGGATGTAAATGTTTATATTTAATAAATATAATAATATTCACACAATTATAAAAATATGAGTTTCATTTAAATGAATAAAACTTAGATCTCATTAGAGTACATTTGTTATTAGTACTTGTCCCTATTAGTACTTCATTTTTTTTTGTACATATTCATCCTTTGAAATCCCTTACAAGTGTACATGTTTTATTCCAAAGAACAATTAAATGTATTCAACTGTTATAATTCCTCATCATAAAAGAGTTTCATACTAAGTCTCACTCCATTTAACTTGTAAGAGATGCTTCAGGGTCATAAAATAATTTTATTTTATGTGAAGTCACGTATAATCTCCCTTCTGTATACAACACAAACGTAATAAATTTTATGTTAATGAAAAAAGGAATAGTCGATTATAGTTGATATTTCATCTTAATATTTATGATCGAAAATATAAAAGACATTTAAGCTATTTCACAAAATATATAAAAGTATTTCGAAATTGCAAATATTTCGGAAATTAAATCGTGAATCTTCGAAAGTTCTTCACATAGATATTATAAATATGTACATCGTTTGCTTTTTAGGCGAATATCTAAAACAGAATATGTATAAAATTTAAAAGTCCTAGTCCGATTGTAAACAATTAAAAGAAGATTTTATAACAGGAATTGTAGAACGATAGCCATATTGGAAAAGTTGCAAACATCAAAAAAATATTTTCGATTCAACTTCAGAAAACACAGTTGCTTGTTAATTGTAAAAATAAAAGGATATGTTGAAGAATAACAAATTTAAAAAATACGAACATATTTAAATATACATATATATGTATAATGTAAATGATAATTTTTATATTAATATTCGTAATTTTTTTAATGACGATGTACGTAATATTTGTCATAACTACTGGGGTAAAATTCTTTTAGTTATACCATGAAACTCTTCTTAATGTGAAGGCGTTTCTGTATTAAAATTTCGGAAGCTATTACGTCATAGACAAGTGCATTGGTTTTTGGTCATTTATTTTGCAAACCAAATCCGAGCTATCTCTAAAATTAAATTAGCAAAGCTCAGATGCAAAACCTCGACTCCACATTCAATAAACTTATTGTATACTGGCTGAAAACTAAAGAAGGAATCATTAACTGAAAATATGCTTTTGTATGCATGTGACTAAATATTAAGTATGTAGCTTATATAATAATGAGCTTATTAATTTAAAGAAATATCATAAAATACGACTTTTTAACTTTTCATTTCAAGAAAAAAAACTACAATTATTACGTATTGTCATTTAATAATTGTCAAAATAGCTTATCCTAAATAAAATTTATGTACAAAACTTTAACGAATCCGCATTATTAAAGGAAAAAAAACTGTGAAAACCGCTATAGTAACTTTTAAGTTAAAATTGAAAACCAAGAGCGGAGTCGTACAAAAGCTTTTACACAACATGCAATGACTAGTCACTGCTAAAAATATATACAATGTTATAACTTATGATTTAAAGAAATTTCTAACAACAGACAAAAAAATATAGCACCATCTTTAAAGTATAAAATAGGAAAATAGTATAGTTCATTAATTATGGCAACAATCAAGTTTTACGAAGTTTAAGACCAAAATAGATTACGAGTATTACAGAATTATAGAAAAGCGCAACATTGCGATAGAAATAAGTCTGTTGTCTGGAAGAGGTGATATTAGATTATATAAATTACTTTCTGCTAAGACTTTCAGGGATGTAGTTATCAGTTCCAGGTATACCTGTACCGCCAGAATCACCAAGCCATGGGTATCTGAAATTAATACAATTTATTTATATTAACGTTTAGCAATAAACTTTAATTATTGCCTGCCTCTGATCAGAATTATTGAAACGTCAAGAAAATATAGAAATCAAATAAATACAAAAGGACAAGTTGTCAGATAAAATTAGTTTCATATAAATGAGTACATAAAAATCTTAGCTACCATTAATTCTAGGACTACAATCTTTAATGTACACAGCAACTTTTGCATATAATATAAAGAACATTCTAGAAACACAGTACATGATCTAATATGTACTAATGAATATATTCAGAACGTCTCAGTTATTCTTACATTAAGTTTATAAAATCAGTATGACGTAATATATTTGTAATATCCACTCTTAATTCAGTTACGTGAGTTTTATATCAACTTTATTATTTGCTATCAACTTTCATGACTCAGTCGGTTTACCAATCACGTTTCGTTCAAACTCATTGAATGAAAGTTAGTTAATGATTCTAAATATTGAATAGTAATGGAAGATGCGAAGGGTATAATTTCTTTGAAATGGAATTAACTTACTGCTTAGGACACTCAACACATGTCTCCATATATCTGGTGTCTGTGAAATTCGTTTCTGGCAGTTTGAACGGCAGTGCGCACTTGTTTGATAGGTTACAGGGTTTGGGCCCCTCCTTCTTGTCACACTTCCAGGGCTCGTAGTTGTTCAAAGACTTCACGGAGCGAGGGTCCGTCATCCACGTCAGGGATTGAGTCATTGTTACGAACCAAACGTCGTCCCTAAAACATATATTCAACGAACGTCAGGTGATATTCTACAATTGTTTAACCTATATAAACTCAAATTGCTTCAAACCTTATATAGATGTTATACAAACGACATTGGAGATGTTATTTCCTTATGCATAGTCACAGATTTAAAAAATAACGACTGACTAACGATTTAAATTATCGAATAAAAATATATATATTATTCACATAACAATTTCTATATATTTTTCATAATTTCTCGGTTTCAAGAGTAATTTAATCGCAATTATTTTTTCTTTAATTAATCCGTAAAATTGGCATTTAATATTTAAGTTTCTTTTTTTTTTGGTTCATCACAGCTTTATAAATATCTCAAATATATATAAACAGACAATAAACTAGAGTTAATATAATTGAATAATAATAATAATATTATACCGTACAGTTTAAACTATAATTGCAATTGTTATTTGAATGTTACGTATGAAGACAGTAGAATCCTTAATGGCTGTGCATTAACACACACACATACGTACGTTTAGCAGCAAATGTTATTGCTTATATAAACACTATGTGAGCAGTAAATAGTGGTATACGTTATCTAACTGCGGTAACATAGGTATTATTGTTGCTTACAAGTTAGCAGCCCAGTTTAAGAATTTATGGAGACCTCGCTCCAGTGGCTTGATCTGGAACCAATTGGTATGGAATGGCATCATGTATGGTGCCCGGTTTTGTTCGTAATGCCTGGTGAAATCTTCCTGAAGCCATTCTAGAACCTGGTGAAACATATAAGCTATATTATGTTCATGTATTGACATAAGCTCGTTATTTGGAATCAGTCGATAACTTCTAAGCACATCTTTATAGGTTCGAAGACTAAACTTGCGCGTTAAACCCAACCATCTCCTCTCAGCCGTATATGAGATAAGCTGTTCGTCTAGACGTTATTTTTAAATAATTTATAACAACATTCGAAAGTTATTCATAAAATTTTAAATACAATATTCTTCGCTGGCATACAAGAGATCAAAAAAAAATAAAGGTATAAAATACAGAACATAATAAAATGTAGATTCATTTCAGATCAAGAAAAACAATTCACTTCGAACTAAACATAAACATTCCATTCTTTTTTTGTTTAAGCTAACAATTTTATTTGCAGCGAATGGAAATCAATTACACGGAGCAAATAAAACACATCTGTGTTTTATTTCTTGCGGCGTTTAATCCGTCCAGTGTATCGGAAATTGCAACGCTTAAGTACAAAACGTCGGCTAAACAACTTTCAAATCTTACATACGACTTTACCATTTTTATTTTAATTAAAATAAATTCATATTTTCAACCTTCGAATCATATTTTACGTCGATGGAAGGAAGTTGGCGGAAATTAAACAGAGTTGCCGATGAAAAGATTTTTTTTTCTTTATATAAAATATATTATAACATACTTTACTGTTCTGATAAAGTTTTGCTTCATGTCATTATGTTAATATGAGCTGAGTCAAAGTAAACTTTCTTCAAATAAGCTTTTCAAAGCTCTTATAAACAAAGTTGCGAACGTATTCAGCATTAAATTTTGTAATCTTCAAAATGAGTTTTAAATTCAACTAATTATATAAAAATTATTTTAGTTTTAATAAACTTGATAGTACTCTGAAAATGCTGTCACTGATAAAATAAAATAGATGTTTTTCTGCCAATATAATGATTTCAACACTCACATCATCAGCATCATGATTGTGAAGAACGCATTGATCCAAGTAAGGGCAATGACCACCTTCGTAAGATTCGACGTAGTGAGCGTTAAAAGGCACTTCCCAAAGACCTGTGATAGACAAACGATAGAATTTAACAACATTTCCTATTTCCAATAACATAATGAACCACTTCTACTAAAAGTTAGAGAAATAAAGGTGACATGATAATAATTACCGGGGAAGGCCTTAGTAGGGCAGGTTCCGGATTTGCACTCGTGTGGAATCTTGTAGTCGAGGGTGTAAGGCCACACGGGTTGAGGACGGGGCGGTACACCGATGGAACTGTCGTATATGTAGCCAAAATCTTCTAGAACCTTATCGAAGTAAATGTAGAAGAATATTAGAATATGTTATACACACTATAATAGTGAATAAATGAATTAAAAGCTTTTTTTGAATATATTTTGGCAAGGTTCTACATATTTTAAAATCCAGCATAGCAATTCTTCCGGATAGGCCGGACGATACAAACAGAATGCTTAATTCACTGATTCAAATAGGACACGATAGTTTGGACGGACATAGTGACTGTCTTTGGAACTAACAGATTCGAATCCTAATGCTCTTTGGTATGTTCTATGTGTTTGGTATATTTATCTGAATTTTAATTTACATAATTTTACCATTAACGTACTATCTAATAGTACTAGTTGTGTTCACACTTTTTATCATTGAATATGGACTTTTTATATCATGCTTTGTCAATATTGTAATGAGTGCCTTGATAACAATTAAAACACACCAAATAATCACACCCATCTTTCCAATTACTTTTTGCTTTATTAGTGTATCTATTAAAGAAGATAAAACAAATATGTAACTTTTTTGATGTCCCCATAAATATGACATGAAAATCGTTATGTCAGCATTTCATAATTTCCATTTCATTGTAATCTAGTGATAACAAAGTCTAGGTAAAGTAGTAGTTCAAAGAAGAAAAACTATTATAAATCTTTACAGACATTTAAAACATAATTTTAACATAACATTTAAAAGACAGTTTTATACGGAGCATTCTGAACACATTTACTTATACACTAAACCGAGTTTCCACAATATCCTTTTGTAAAAAATATTTCTGTATTAAAATTTAAATTAATGTTCAAATTAATTTTAATATACGTTTTAAAGTTTTTATAAAATAGAACATTAACAGCGGTAACCACAGGTAATCAATATCGATTAAACAGTTAACTATTCTATTAAAATTTGAATGTCGAAATTGTATCAGTGTATGGATGTTAAATGTAATTGCTTAAGAGCGAAAACCACAGACAGGAACATAATACATTAGTGTTTGGAGCATAATGGTATTGGAATCACGAAACATCATACAGCCAGATGTAAATTAAATTAATTAATAATTATAAAGTATCTACTTTATTTAATTATATTGTTCTGTGTTTTTATTTAAATAGTTTTTATTATTTATCGACCTTTTTTGTAATTAGTTTCTAGGCTGACTAAACAATTTCATCCGTTATACGGCATGCGTGATACAAATTGCCACTCTCAGAGAATGCTTTTGACGTATGAGCTTCAACAGCAATTTCTCGCTATTATGAACAAGATCCAACGAAATTCTAAGCCTTCTACACTTCAAATATGTATTTAGTATGACAGACAATATACTCGGTCAAATAATGACGCAGTCAGGAATGACATATACGCTATATTAGAGTGACATCTATAAAACTTACACAGATAATAAAATATTATAGTATATATACGTTTAGTAGTCTTACTCACAACTATTAAATGACAACTCTTTGCTCCATATTATATATGTAGTTAAGCAGTTAAAAGAGAACCAACTATTTTGGTAAATAACGTAATGCGTATATTCCATAGCAGTTTGAATATTAAATACTCATGAATACAAAGTCATGTTCGCGGCTAGTTTCACAAAATAGTGTGAGGACATATAATATTTACAGTAGTTATTGTTTATGCATTATACGATGTATCAAACTTTTGAAATGTAAATTTTAACAGCGACTTTACTCTCTAAATCGATTTTTAGATTGACTTTGATTTATATTTCAATGAATAAACGTTTTACGTTGATGAAATTGCTTTATAATAAATATTAAGAATTTAAAATTATAAATAGCAATGGCTTTAAACTATTTTTGATAAGTAAAATTTTGTCTTGATCTTAAATAAATTCAAAATAACCTGATGTTCAATGCACTTATTATATTTGAGTCCATTACACATGTAATATACTTCATAAACAAAAAATTAAAAATCACTTAATATCTAATAACTCACTATAAGATTTCTTTAGATTTTTTTTATTAAAACAGTTATCAAACAGAGTCGACACGTGTTTTATAGATGTCTATTGTTTTAGATTATTATTTGCTCTACATACCTTGAACTGCGTGTTTCTTCCAGGTTTGAGGAATGGTGCACGAGTCCCTACAACTTCGCTGCGTGAAATGTTAGCGAACTTGTTAAGAATTTCCCGCATCCCAATTATCTCACCAGCCCATTCTTCGTAGCCTTTGTCTTGCAGTCCTTGCTGCTGCGATATCGTGCCTGTAGCGATCTATAGATAAATGTAGACACATAGTTTAGACTTTAGCAAATTGCCGTTGCCGGTACTGTGATTCTATTCTGAATATTGAATATTTTGATTTATACAAAACATAAAACATTATAAAGATTGGATCAAACATACGAGCGTCGTTATTTTCGAAATACACGTATTTTGCTTTAATAGATTTATCTGAATCTACATTTCATAGCAACATCTAAGTTATTGAATCTAGAAGATTTATATAAATCCTTATACAGGGTGATATTGGAAATATTTGACAAAATTTAATATGTTGTTTTTTGTGACATATTTTTTGGACTGAAATATAAAATGTAACATTTAAGTACAAAAACAGACAAACAATTAGAGATGTCTTGTAATTAGTGAATAAAAACTATTACTTTATATATTAAGAAATGAATATAATATTTTACTTTATATTCACGTATAAAACTGTCAAAGAAAATTCAAAAAGTTTCAGTACATTTTTCTTTTTTATATGTATATAAATTGTAACTTAATTTGATCAGAACATATTTTGAAGTGATTTCAATATCATACTGTATAAACCCATCCACTATAAAGGCTCTCATAACAGAATAAACATTTGCAAAAATCTATTTTCATACCCATTACTTGTATTACTTTCACGAGACCTCTTGAATTGTTGATAAACTCACAACGTATGTTAGATCTTTCTTTGTTATTTACATTCAATACTAATAATATTTCCATTCTTTTTTTGTTTCTTTTCGTGACATAATAAAAAATATATAAAATAAAAAAGCGTACTAGAAATATATTTCACTATGAAATAAAAACTCAACTCAATTTAAATTTCCATTCTCTTTTTGTTTTATGAACGAATAAAATATAATAAATTTACCTCGTGACCATCGTGTGCGAGGCTCTGAACCATGACGTAGTTGCTGAAAAAAGTGTATTATTAATTATAAATGACTGCGAACAGATATTTAATTGTGTCAGGCATTCATAAAATTTTTTGAACAACATACCATACATACACTTTGTCTATAAATAAAAAACATGAGTCATCGATACATTAAATAAATAATAATCAACTGTTTGTATAAATATAGATATGAAGTACACATTCTAATTACTTTCAACAAAATTGACGTAGACTAAGGCTATGTATACACAAAGACTTGACGTGTCGGGAAACGGGACGTCAAGAAGGCTTAATCGCCTTCAGTTGCAGATAACCCAATTTTACGGCTCTTATGTTTCGCCTAACGAAACACCTCTCATTCGATTACGTTACACGATTCGTACTAAGACTTAATCTGTATTGAAAACGTTCCAGAAAGTTCTATTAGGAAGAATAAAATTTAATATTATCTACTTACATTTCACTAACGTAAATACATGTTTTTTTTTATTTAGAATAATATAATTCTGATTTATTAAAAGTACATGCCCGGTTTATCTGTTTCATGAAATAACTTAAGGTCATTGTTAATTTATTTAACTTTACAAATTCGCTACCGTTCTTAAAAAGATAAAAAATATTCGTAATTTATCATATTCCGCTACTATTTTTTTATGTAGGCTTTTCTCTCGTTTTAGGAGATGATTCCAGATAACATTTTGTCAGGATGAAAAATAGCCTTTATCAATTTCCGGGTTTCAGTTTTTGTTTTTATACTTTTTCTCTCTTGCAACAGAATTCTTTTGTGTGGAAACGACGGGATACATGTTAAAATTATATAGGTATGTAAAAAAAATTCTATTCTGTTTCAAAAACTAAGAGTAAAGAAGTGAATAAAACATATAATATGGAATAAATCACTGCTAGAACCACAGAAACGGAAATCACGTATACTAACAAAGCTTCTTAACCGTCGTCACGTGCCTTGAGACCTATTTGTAGAACTCTTATAATACTATTTAAACTGTACTCGTAAACTAAGAAGTCTTTGTAAGTCATACATAAATACTCGTTGGTTGTATGAATGAGATCGCCCTTTAGCGATAGGACCGTCAAGATTGTACAGTTTTATCTACTATATATCTAATGCTTGTTAATTTAAAGGTGTACAGTAAAGAATATTATTATTATAAATAACCAACTGAGTTGAAACCGCCTCCAAGCTATAATGATCATCAATCAATTGAAGTGAAATCAACATTATTGTTTACTATACCACAAATCATCAGTCTGATGACTCCATCTGGCATTATTACGTAATTATAACCAAGAATTTCACTGTGATGAAACTTAGTTCTACAATACATTTAATAAAACAATATAACGTTGAATATCAAAAAGTTTAACACTAACCTGTACTCGTGAGATAAGAAGAAAGTGCCCCGAATCGGACAGCCGTTTGGATTACGTAATTTCCCATTAAAAACTTTCTTGTATAAGTCGAAGTTATTCAAATTAACGGCGCCGTCAAACGTGAGCATTATCATCTGAGGCGTCTGAAATTTAAATAAATTATGTTAAGTTTATTAACAATTAAAACTGTAGAAACATTGTAATGAGGGTTTATAGTTTAACCCATTGCCAGTTTACTTTTACCCTAGAAAGATAACATGGGATGTTATTTTATTGACTTACATATGTATGTCTAATGTCTATATAATATAAAGCCCAACGATTCTGAATCTATATTTGTTTAAAGGTAATTTTTATTCGTTCAACAGTTTGAACCTTTTAAAGTTTTAGTTTTATAAAAGACACGAGTATATTTTGAAATAATATAATTTAGTTTAATATCACTATTCTTTATTATTTGTAATCTTAATTGTAGCTATAATTTTTAAAATTTTTCTTTGTAAGCGAACTTTGTTCTTTTTGAAAATAAACTTCTTTAAACCTAGGTTTGTAAAAATACTTGGTTTAGTGAATAAAAATGTTTATCACCAAAGGCGTGTATAGTAACATTAATGAAGAGACAGTAATTAATTTTTTATTTTTTTTGGTATTTTATCTTGTAACTTCGATTTCTAATACACTGTTATATAATAAGGTCTATATAGTGATTATGAAATATGTCATTTCATATGAAGTATGTAAATTAAATTTTACAAATCTTTATTATTTCTACTCCCTTTCTCTCATTAATAGTTCTGTTAGTACTAAAACCAACTGTTAACGCTGTGAAAACCAACAATCCAAATGTTTGAAAGTTCATGATGAGAGAAGTGCTTGTAACTTTTTCATACAAAATCACTTTAAAGTATTTTCTTGAAACATTTACGTAATGAAAATTATATATTACAAAAAAAAACTATCATGTTTTTGTAATTCTGGATCTCGTACACAAAGAATAATTACCAGTTTTAAATGTCTAATGAATTAATTAATAATTTCTTAAAGTATGAAAGTCAAAATAACTAAATATATTTTTTTACTATTGAACGTAATAGCATTGTATCCAGAACAATCAATTGCGTTAATTCCTTTCTTTCCGTCATCTTATCTCCGCTCCCCGATTTTCTTTTCCTTCAGTAACGTCCTTATCGCTTTTATATAAATTTAATTTATGCTCCCTTCACTTGCTATCGGATTGTCACTACTAAAGTCACAAACGATAGATGCCAGTTTTGTTACAAAATCGATCTAAATATATGCCTTGAAGCTTACAGAGTGTAAATATCTTTTTATAATCTAAACGAAAACCAATTCCAAGTAATCCACTAAACCGTATTCGATTAATGTAAGCACTAGAATCTAGATTATAGTCTTACCTCCTCCGGGTCTAGCCCACCCGGGATAAGTGTGCCGTCTTTGGAGCAGAAACAATATGGCAGCTGACATTCTGATGGGTCGCAAATCGTGACTATGTCCTGAGGGACTTCAGTAACAGGAGCTACGGCTTTAATTTAAATCATGATTATTATACATACATTCAGTGGAAAGTACAAGAACACATTAAAGTATAAGCAATCCTTTCAGGGCTTAATGTGTGAAGTAAGTCTGTAGCACTGTCTAAGAAAACTGCTTAATCGCGTTGTGATTGCATTGTTCAATTAAATTATTTACGCCAAGTTATGCTCTACAATCCAACAATTGTAAGAATTTCCTACTAAGTCATGAACTCCAGAAACAATTCAAACAATCGCTTAGAAATAGCCCAGTAGTAAGTACATAGTGCATGTTTGCAAGCAGTGTGTGGCATTCGGTGTATGCTTGGCATCCGTGCCTTCTCGCCGATGTAGAAGTCTCCACTCTTGTTCTTGACTTGTAATAGAATAAATAAACGCTATCCAACATCTTGAATATACTGAGACTTAGATTTAAATTAAAAAAAAATAAATAAATAAAAAATGATAATTCCTGCTTAATTCTAAGTCCAAATAACATTACACAAACTTTTCCGGTCATATCTTGAGTGGTATTAACTTACTTGTTGCTATTGGTCCACATCTGGCTTCCGCTTTGAAAGTGCAAAATTTGCTTATATCGTCAAAGTAAAGACCTGAAGGACATCTGTTCAAATAAGGGAAACCGTCGACGCACTGAAAAGAAAATAATTACCTAATAGAAAATAGAAAATATTTTTTCATCGTCATTTCGTTTAGCAATTCAATTTAGCATTAAAAGGGATTCCATACAATGAAATCCTAACAAAGTCCTGGTCTTCGTTAAACGTTCCAAAAAAATGTCGAATGATAAATAAAAAGGGAATTATAACGGAAAAGTCGTACCAGAATCTTTCAAGGCTGTTTTCTTTATGTTACATTTAATAAAAATCTTTTTATCTTAATAATCAACAAACATATTATCTTCTATCCGATTAGACGAAACAATTACGGTAAAGTATACTTAAATTAACTTTTGATAGTTTTAGATGTACTTAGTGTTCATTATAAAGACATTTGGAAGCAGCAAATGGTTAAGTCGCGCCGTTAAACAAATTAAATTATTGAAATCAGGAATCCAGTTAGCACGGCCAACGAAACCGGTCAACCTAGAGAGGTAAAATCCACCGACTATAGATATAACACGTCTTTACATCAATAATCACGCATAAATTATATAATAAAATGTCGCTGTAGCGTAATAATTTAAATCATTTTTAAACAGTACTCAGACTTTATAACCGCATTTTCTATCACAATTAACAAACTAAATTATGTTACAAAAGCGGTGTTTTTCTTTTTACGGAACCCGAGGCTTAGTATAAGAAACTTTTTTAATTTAAAAAATTTTAATCACCGTAAATTTTAATTAATGGAAGTACTCACTTGGTAGAAGCGGCGGCAAGTGGCCGGATCAGCAAAATTGCCGTTGCCTTGAGTACCTCCGGGACAAATGAATTCCTCTTCTTCTTTCTGACAATTTACTGAAAATATATTTTTAATAATAATCTTAAACATCATGACAGCAATAATTTTAATTTATATCAAAAACGTGAAATGATCCAAATAATTTTACGCCGTAAGATATTATACCGGAATTTAATAATGCCTAAAATCGCCTTCACTCAGAGAACATTCATTATTAATACTGTTGATTTTAATTATACTCAGATATGACATAACATATTCAAATTAATTAAGCATCATTTAATATGGAAATAGATTTAAACGTACTTGACCTTTTAAGATTTAACTTTTAAATATTTAATAGAGCAGGAGACCGTAATATTATCAGTTATCTTATAAATATTAATTGCCTATTTGTGAACGTAATGTGATATAAAAATCGCAAATTAGATGCTCACTAACTATATGGAAGATAAATACATATAAATCATTAAAAGAAGTCAATAGGTTAAGGTCGAATTTTCTTATAACATCTTATTTATTCTCGAGACCTTATATGTGAGGACAATCAAGAATGATATATTTAAATTTTAAACTTCAACCTTTCATTCATCATGTCGTCACCAATTTATATTCAATTTGATATTGCTTAAGACTCACTGTGACATATTACGACAGAAATATTATCATTTGTTAAGAACTAACGCACTAAAGATATGTTTCAGCTTTAGAAATTAAAACTAAAATAACGTAAACGAGTCATGCTAACGCATTTAAGTAAATGTGGACTTTCAAATAAATTATAGGTGTCACGAAATGGCATAGTTTCATTGTGTTTACAAAAGAAAATAACATAAGTGTATTGTTTTTACATAACATTTGCATAATAAATACCTCTTACTTCTTACAAATTTCTAACACCTCAGAAATTGTCGTATGACCACAATTTACAACGTTTATGTAAAAAAATAAATTTCCTTTTTAACAATAAATTGGATAAATGATTTTTTATGATTACTCACAAATTATCATTGTGGTTATAATAGAGTAGAAAGATTTTTTTTATCAAAGTGCAAACATACGTAAAGTAATATTACATTATTAAAAATATGATATGTACTAAATACTTCCGATATTTTCGCTCACGTACCCAGTTATAAATTATGCAATATGCTTATATTTTTTGTAATATTTACAAATAGTTAAGCTGCATTACTATAATTTTTAGATATCCTGGAAGTACATTAATATAAAAAGTAAAATCATTATTATTATATTTCACTATAAATGGGATATACTTAACGCTGTTAGAGCCGTTTATAGTTCTTATTAAAATTTCAGATTTCTACTCGTTTGCCTGAAAAACTATGTACATATTTTTTAATTTAACCGCTTAGAAAACCGAGTTTGAAGTAAGAGACAACGTCTTTATGTGATTTCGTTCTACTACTCGAAGATCCCTTCATTAATTTCTGACTTGATGACAAGTGGAACAACTCAGGACAACGTCCTTGCGAATATATATTTTTTAAATTCAGCCTCTAGTCGAAAGCATAGTGATACCTTTTGAAACTTTTAATAATCTTTTTAAAGTCACTTTAAAATTATTCTATATTAATCCTGACAACGTTAGCTATTAGCTCGTAAAAGTTCTTTGATTATCGAAAACATACAGACAAATAGACGAACAATTTTTATTTAATTTTGATAAAGGTATCATACTATATCCTTTATAGACATTAAGTGAAATATTGTCGAATAGAATTTACATACCGACACATCATATTTATTTATAACTGTAATTAACATTTTTTCTATATAAAATTTTGTTTAACATATTCTGTATAAATAAATTTTAATGGTATTAACACTCAAACTATAGACGGTAGAATTTTATTTAATTAAATGTTTTATATCTATGAAAAAAATAATATAAATTTAATTGTACTGCAATAGATATTAGTTAAATAGTATAGTATAAATAGGTTTATCCAACAAATTAAACCAGGCCGTGTATATACAACATAATTAACCGAAAATAATCACAGAAAGATTTTCACGGATCAAATATTCGGAGCCGGAAAAGCCGATATTCATTATAATAACACAATCTATATATGTTATTTTCACATCACTGAACAAACATACTAAATCATTATTAGTATTGGGATAGTATATTTTAACAACTGACCCAAAACATTAGATTCAGTATTGATATATTTTATCTGTTAACGCACTTAACTATATATTTTTTTGCTTCCAAGTTTTATTATAATAATTACAATGAACAAGACAAAAGAACTTCTTTATAACTATCCGTCATTCTTTCTATCCATACAAGAAAAAAACGTACCATTTAAAACTAGAAAAAACTGTGGTATTTCACACAGAATGGGACCTGAAACTAATAAGGAAACCTTTTTATATCTTTCCGTGTTATGTGAATATGGATGATTGCGCAATTAATCAAATATAATAAATAGGTGTCGTCAGAGATCTCTTGGGAAATTATTATTATTTTACGCTTAATGAAGTTACTGCATACATTTTGTGACACACTTGATAAAGCGGATTTGTATGAAAGACCGTTAAGTAAATATTATTAGTCTTCAAACACGCATTGTTTGGTCTAATATAGAACTACAAAACTATTTGTCAAAACCAAAAAATATATAATTTTATTAGTTTTTTCCATTTTATTTATATAACATTACTTCGGATCAATATTTAATTAAACCTATTAATATGCCAGCCTCATATAATTAACTGTCAGCGCGTATAAGTCCGACGTTAGTCATTCTCTTCACCAATTCCAACACCAATAGGTTAAATTTAATTAATTTTAATAATTAAAGTGATGCTTTATTGAATTTATATACGGTATTTCCTGAAACCACTCGCTAATTAATGGCTTTTATTAATTATGTTAAAATTTTATTATGTTACCTATTTTGAGGGTGAATAAAATAGTTCTTAATTTGAGTACCTTTTGAATGGATACACCATTTTAAATTTGTATTCATACATAGTATATGGTTTGGTATGCGCCTTGTTACAAGACAGCATACGAAATTTTGGTGGGAAGGTCATATTATAAGAAATATGTTTATATACCCATTTTTGTTGTTTAAATATTTGTTCATTATATTATTTTGTTGAAAAGAACGATAGCAAAAATCTTTTTATATTCTATAATATACAATTTTTTTTTTCCTAAAATTGTATATAAACTAAAAATCGGAATAAATAAACTCAAATATTAAACAATATATAATTCCATTAATACCAGTACTTATATAAAACTGTATGAATCAGTTTTTATGTAATAATGAATTATCAAACTTGTGTAACAATGATATCGTAAACGTTACAATATTGAACATACAAAATAAGAACCACTTCTTTCGACTTTATATTCATGTATCTGCATGATACTACATCACAAAAATCTAGCAAACTTGAAAAATTTGTGAAACCAAATAATATAACAACCTTTAAAAGAAGAATTTCATTACAGGACCAAAAAAACAACAAAAAATCATTACAATTTTAAAACAAATCCCTGGTACGTAATACCTTTGGGTCATTAAAAAAGGCAACTAAACACGGTGTACATTTTAAAAGTGCTCTTTTAACGCTACACTCGCAAAACTACGAGAAGGTGCCAAGATCTTGTAAGCATATAAAAAATGTCATGAATGCAACTGCACATACTCAATAAACCTGTCTTGGGACACCACTTCACTATACATTTACGTCAAGGCAAAAACTTTAAGTGTTTTTGTCAACTAGCCTCCATGTAGTTTTAATGGATTTTAAGATATTCCGTTTTCCAGGCTTTCACGATTGTTAGAGATTGCAACAACAATTATTTTTAATAGTTTTTTAGTTTCTTTTGTCATTTACAACAAAGATATTTTAAAACTCGCGTTTCAATTATTTTAAAACATTTGAAGGACTTTATGAATGAAACATTTTCTGTATTAAACTAAATAAGAAATTTTAAATTCATTTTAATCTTAATATACTGCATAAGTATTTTTTTATTATGTATTTTAATATAATATATTGCGATAATATTAATCTACCGTCTTAAAAGTGAAGGTTGTATTAGTCTGGCTATTCGTTGCGGTCATACATCAACTCGTTGAGTAAACATTCCTGATGACCGATGAGACCTTTGCTTTCGCCAAGTTAACCTCTACAGAATATATATTGTAATGATATGCTTTCGAGCGTGTGAACTGTCAATATCCTCTATAATACAAAGCCAGTCACGTCTCAATGTCAAAATATAGAAAAGATCTATTACACAATAGAAATATAATACTTTCTAAACAATAAACCGATCATATTGGGTGTGAAGCGAAAAAAAATCTATGACAATGATTTTGCAATTGCGGATTCGTTCGTCTCAAATATACTTCCTATAACAGCTTACGTGTTCGAATGTAATTTATAAATAGCTTTCACTATATTTAGTTGTAACAGTTACGTTATATTCGATGTACAGAATAATTAAGATATTTACCACAATGAATCACTTGCATAACGTGACGCAAATACTGACGTTAACGTCATATTGACGATAATATTAATACAATCGATACAATATATTGTAAACTGTTGAACTAACCGTTAATGAATATGGCACAGAAGATAAATATTCGTAAAGCGCCCGTCATATTTGTCCAACTTTTCATATTGACTCGGTACACAAACATGGCCCTTCACCACCGCGCACGCACTGCCAAGAACAAGCTGTCGTTCTGAGAGACTAGTCTTCCACCACCAAAGTCACTGTCTATCAACTCGTCTGCACGGCTTTCTCCGGACTTAGAGTTCGCAAACAATTCAATGACGATTTACAAAAATTATTAAACATTTATAACCACATGACGCTCTTAGACATTCAAGTTCAAGCACAGAACGGTTTAATTGTATCTTAATAAGTCTTATGTGGGTAGATCTTAAATCGTATGACATGTATGGTTTAAAAGTAAGCTACCTTCAATTTAAGGTCAGCTTACCGGTATTAATATTTATTATAAAAGAATTAAATTTTTTAAGCTTTTTAAAATAGTTATATTCTATTAGTAAAGTTATTGATTGGTTTCAGATCTTTAATACTATTATCGTCGCTCGCCGTCTAATTAGGACTCAATTTCCAAAGTTAACGAATTTTAGTTCCCTAAAATTGGAAATAACGTTAAATCAGAAATTAATGACGATTTAATTGAATTACTTTTGTCAGAATTTTTATGCTTTGTTATAACTCATATTAAAATAAGTGGTTCAAATTAAAAATGTTCTAGAAGATAAAGAATATATCAAAGACAGGTTGACAAAATATCCAAAAACAGTTTTTTCAAGCCAACAGAATAATTATATTGTTTATATTGAATAAAATTTTCATTGGGAAATTTATTAAATCATTTCGTTTAATTGTACGTCACATAAAAAAATAAATGCTGTACGTTAAAATAACCGCAAATGAAATATCAATACAAATCAAGCGAGGTGTGACGTCAGAGTGAGGGGTAAAAATAAACAATTTTATAGTTAATGACTATAATTTATAACACTCCAACATATTCACATATTAAAACATTAAATCCATATATATTAAGATATACTTTTATTTAAAAATAGATTAAAAATACATTGTTCAAAATTTTAAATTGTAACAAATATTTTAACTTATCACGAAGTAGTTACCTTCTTTTTTGACAGATTAGCAACATTAATAAAAAAACATCATAAGAAACGAAATGCATGAAGTTGTTCTAATAACGTAAATGCTTTGCGACAAAGAAATGGTAATAAATGTATATTAAAAAAACAATGTTCATTAAATATGACCTATATTAATATTTTTATGTATTTTTGATCAGATGTCAATTAATTTTAAAATTTATTAATAATTTATGTTTTTTATATCTTTATATATCACCTATTGACATTTCTGAATCATGCTGGAATTAGTCTTATAATCTAGGCTTAATAGACTTGATCTAGTTTTGGCTTTGACAGCCGTAAAGAAGCTCTATATCTCATGGTCATTCTGGTATTGCCAGATTTAAGGCTAAAGTTCAAGAATCAAGGAAAACTTAATTAATATTTACGATAACTTATTGAGGTTGAATTAGTATTTTTTTAATAGCTATCTTTAGTGTCAGATCTTTGAATTTATGTATAGCGCGAAATGTAATCAAATAATATGCAATACAAAACTCGTTTGTTTTACTTTTCGTGTTATGAAATAAATTCTTATAAGACTTTCCTTTTCATTTTATATGTTTCAACACGACTCTTTAGCTAACGGATTTTTTAATTTAAACACCTGCCAATGCCATCTATCTGCAGAAAATTAAAATTATATTTATGTAATGAGGTCTAAGATTTTCGCGAGTACTTATTATATGAAACTAATGTTTTCTGACTACTACGTGATTTTTATTTTTGATTATAAACTACAGGAACAGTGGTCACATCTCGTCTGCCCGTGATCGCGTGATGCTGTAAAGTAACCGGGACGTTGGGAGTAGGTATGTAGTTTATAATCAAAAACAAAAATCGCGTAATAAATCGAAAATATTAGTTTCATTTGTATTTATGTATTGGCCTTCAATTCGATTAAATATTGAATAATCATAAGCTAATATTGACGTTTGAAATCTTGGAATCATATATGGTAATGAAGTATTTGGCAAAGCTGCTGTCATAGACGAGGCTTTTAAAGCGAATATTGTTTTTGTAATCAAGAGTAGAAACAGAAAAAATAGAGCAATAAGTTACTGCAAGGATTTGTAATTAAATACATTTTAATTGATTTAAAAGTTGTAAACATTTTTAAATATACCGAAAATCATATTCAGTTTTTATAATCTAATAAGAATTTTCATTTACTTCCTTTTTAATTTACAGCGAAGGAATCAAAGATAGACTAATAATACACGTAAGTCATTTGAATACATTAATATCAATTAGGAAAAATATATAAACATTTCACGTTAACTTTATAATAATATTATTTACTTTAAAAACTTCCAGTTCTCGTTATAAAATTATATTTTCTAAGATTCCATAAATACTTTTCAAATGACAACAACGGGTCACAATTCACAAAATTGTTTATTAAATACTCTCAAACTTTATATTTCGCTCTACATTCCGAGATTGACGAGAAATATTTATAATACTATTTATTTTTCTATACATAACTAGTACGCGACGATATTTTGATTGTTAAGAGAGCCTAAAATAGAAATTCCTATAATATTTCTGTAAGTGAATTGGTTCGTTAAATATAATTAGTTTAAATTATAACCCATTAAAATAGTTTTAGCTCCATATAATAATAAAGATACGCCCAAAACACCATGGGCCACGTGTAAAGAATCCCCGCATTGTCTGAAAACGGGTGTGAATGAATCCCAAAACCTGTGAGTTATAGCGGTCGACCTAACATAATAATTAGGACATCACCCTCTTTCCCAATACTCTATTGATATGTAGAAAGGAGTATTGTGGGGCTGAATTAATTTTACCCTATATATCTCGCCATGAATGATATTAAAATTTTCATAGAATAAACAAAGAATATTAAATTTAAAGCGTCTTTAATTACAGAATGTTACTTTTAAATAATCGCAAATAGACTTCCTTATCTTTGTACATTCTTCTTAAAAATGAACATATAAAAAATGAGAATAAAAGTATTCTTGACAAAGTTAGCAAATTTCTCAAAATATGTCAGATGTCTCAGAATTTGTTGTTTATAATATAAATCACAAACAGGATAAGTGACAGAATGAGCGGTGGTCCTTCGCTCTCAGTTTATATTTTTATATTGATATTTTATTTTGTTAAAATAAAATATACTCACTAGTAAAACATACTTTATTTACTAACATTTAAGTACTTAGGTATACTTCTTAAAACAGAAAATTAACTACGTGTCCAAAAACTAAATATGTTAAGAATTAAAAAATAAACAATACTTGTTAAACTATGAAAATCGAAAAAAATAACAAAGACATTTACCACGATAAAGGTCAAATATTACTTCACTAGTTACACGTTGTTATTTTAAATAAAAAGTCACTCGGTACGAAAAGTATAGCAAAATTACAGCTTCATAATATTGTGTCTTTTATCTTCCTTACATCTTTTTTTCAAATTGGACATTCTGTGTATACATTTTTTCTAAGAAAAGACCCCAAATCACGAGTTTCAAGACTTTAAAATTATCAAGATTTCCGGGAAACATTTATATTTATCATTTATACCAACGAACTTTTATCTAAATACGTCTTTATTATATCAAAACCACGTATGTATATTGAACTTAGGAAGGGTGACTTTTGCTATTATTTTATACTAGCTTTCCGCCCGCAGCTTCGCCGCGTGGAGTTCGGTTATATCGCGTTTCCAAGAGAACCTTTCAAAAGTCTGGGATAAAAACTATCCTATGTTCTTTCTCAAGGTCAACTCTATCTCTGTACCGAATTTCATTAAAATCAGTTCAGTGGTTTAGGCGTGAAAGCGTAGCAGACAGACAGACAGACAGACAGACAGAGTTACTTTCGCATTTATAATATTAGTAGGGATTTGTTTGTGATTAAAAATGGTGAATACTTTTATATCTAAATTAGACGTTATTCTTCTGTATCTTGCAAGAAAAAAATGTAACTACATATGCATATATATACTCGTACTATATAGATTTTATATTAATAGAAAAAGAAAATGATAAAAAAATCTTCAAAGTCAAATAAGCGCTCGATGTTAAACATGTATTTAATATATAATAATAATTCACTTTACAGAAATATACTTAATTCAAATTAAACGTATTTCAAAGAAAAGTTTAGATGTTCCTTGATCTTTTAGTAAAGTAATATTGTATATTGCTAACAAGTTATTTCACAACATAAATTTAATCTGCGACTGCTTTTCTAGAAAAATCGATGCGTTAGCATTACAAAATTTACTAAGGAAGAATTCTGGCAAGGACAGGGAAGGTCCATTGCTTAATATTAATATCGGACCTTTTTATCATAAAGAGCTTGAATAACCCTTGACTTTTCTCAATAAAACGAAATTTATTTACTAACTCGCTTTAGGCTTGCCGTGTCATGAAAAAGGATGAAAACAAAAGTTTGTACGAGAATAGAGGCTTAAAAGAACAATTCATTATTTAAATTCCATATAGGTACTTAAATATTTTTCAATTTCAGGTTTTATTTCTCATAATGGGATCCTTGACAAACTTGGTATGACAGAAGTTGTATATTAGCTACGTTACAGAAAAGAAAGTCTTAGTGCGTCTGACGATAAGACTAAGTAACACTCTTTCTGAAGTTCTTAGGGTGACCAACTGGCTCAGAAATACTTACACGAAACATATCTTAATATGACTGAAAAAGATAGAAGAAAAAATATTTTAAATCTTGTACTTCAATGAAAGAATAGCAAACACGCAAATACCATATAAGAATCTTCATCAGAACGTTCTCACTGTACGACTATAAGGTTATACAAATGTTATCTACACGAACAACAGTACATAATTTTTTGCAGTGTTATAACCCCTACGTCGTCTGTGAATATGAAAAATTCGGCAATGTGACTTGTTTCAAGTTTGAAATCTCAAAAAACAAATTGGTATTCAGGGTACCGGACAGGAGTGAACAAAAATTACATTCGTAGTAACTACCTCTGCTATATAAAGTACCTAATACCAAAAAAAAATTCAGGGTTTTAGACCATAACGTAGCCGTATTCTTCAGATTTCAGGAATTCTAATGGCAAGTACCAATGTGACTTTTCAGAGTCATATGTACTTTCTAAGAGTATTTAGACATCATGAGGAAACCTCGACTTATAATTTCACAATTATAAGTTTGAAATCACCAACCCGTCTTGAGTAAGTGTGGTGATTAATGCTCAAACCTTCTCTTTGTGAGAAAGAGGCTTTGCTCAGCAGTGGGCTCTAATAGGCTGATGACAATGACGATTCTTCAGATTTCAGGAATTTTAATACGTTAAACTTAAGAGGACAAGTCTGAAATACATAAAAAGCGGTTTTTCTAAATTTCTACAAGAATTCAGGCCCAGGTAGATGCTCTCCAGTTGACAACGGTGGGCATGATTCTTTTTGCAGCAGATACGCTTCAACAGAAAATGAGTTTCGAGATGTCTATTATTAGCTAGTAATCTTTAACCTTATGTACGAAAAAAAAATCCCGGAAATAATCTCGCGAGTCCTGTTACAATATAAAAATCTTAGTAACTATCTCGAATATGCATGTTAAAATTAGCGAACATACATTTTGGGTGACTAGGTTTCAGAACAACATACTTCCACTTCGAGTTTGATTAATTATTCAACCAAAAAAATATATTGTTACGCAAAAAGCAAAAACCATGATATCGAGTAAATAAATAAAAGATAATTCAATAAAGCTAAATGAGTTTATTGCAAAAATATTTAATAAAAAAATCCTCTGTCCAGGCCTAAAGAAATCTCTATTATTGATAATGTAAGTATTAAACATAAAAATAACACAGCACTACTATCTGATTTTCGAACTCCGCAATTAAATTAAAACGGTTCCTATTAATAATAAAGTTGTCTTGCAAATATTTATTCAAGGAATAATATTTATTTTTCTCACTTCTCTTACATTATTTACCAATGTAAGTTATTTATATCCATCCCTTCATTCCTCGAGTGATTCCGTAAATAAAAAGTGGTTTTAGTTTTATGTATACCCAAGAAATTTTAAGACAATACGTATGTGTAACTTTAACAAACAGATGTATGTTTCCATTTGTTAGACTGGATGAATTGAAAATACTTATTTGTTATCTTTATATGTCCTCCTGTTTTAAGCTATTGTCTATTTTGGCTTCATAGTTTATTCACACTGGAATTGTAAAACACTTTGCCAATCTATATGCACACAATATGATTCTTTTTTTAAATTCTACTCCAAAGATTCTAACTCAATCATTTTGAACTCTTTTATTTATTTTAAATCAATAAATTTATAAAAATTAATACTTATAATTAATTTTAAAATACGATTTTTTCGAAAATTTAAATAAATTAAAAAGAAAAATCATTATTGTTAACATTTAGTCTTTAAATCCGTTTCTAAATTTTAGTTGTCAGAGCCAACGTGTCACTTACAGTCAACGTCAACTTGACATCAATGAAAATTATTAAGAAAATAATGAGCGATTTTTAGAAGCATAAACTAAAACTTTAATAATCTTAATAGAATCGCCTAAAGTGAAATTGATATTCTTAAATGTTATTCTAATTAATGGAATTTAAGTCTTTTCAACAAAATGACAACCTTACGGGAACGCCAACTCAGTAAGTCATAATACAACAGTTGTACTATCTTTATGGAAATTCTTATAAATAAGATCATTCCTTGTAAATTGTTTACAAATATAGCGTATAATACGTTGTCCAAATCTAATATAGAAGTATTAAACAGCTTTATAGTAAGAATACACATTATTGTATTGTTGCATACAACTCATTTTCAAGCCACTCTATATCACTCATTTATTCTAGATGCGTTGAAGCAGATGCTCAACTTGAATCAGCCATTAACAAAGGCAGTGGCTAATGAACCAACCTGGAAAGTACTGATTTTTGACAGAGTGGGCCAAGATATTATTTCACCGCTTATATCCATTAAAGAACTCCGAGAATTGGGTGTTACTTTGCATGTGTGAGTAACTTATATAGCAACTATATAGCATTTTATATATCTAATATTAAAACTTATATAGCATTTTATATATCTAATATTTTTCGTGATGAGTAATATTGGTTATATAATTATTGTATTCAGCCAACTTCATTCTGACCGAGACTCAATACCTGAAGTGCCGGCAGTATACTTTTGTGCTCCTACAGAAGAAAACCTTGGCAGAATATGCCAGGACCTAGATAATGGCATATATGACCAGTATCATTTAAACTTTATATCACCAATAACAAGGCAGAAATTGGAAGATCTGGCTGCTTCCGCGATACAGTCTAACTCTGTTATGAGTATTCATAAAGTATTTGATCAGTATTTAAATTTTATATGCCTGGAAGATGATCTGTTTATAATGAAGCATCAGAAATCTGATTCATTGTCATACTATGGTGAGTTTTATGTTTAATATGGAAACAAAATTTGTAAGTAATGACTATAATGGTAGTACAAGAATATCTTTTCACTTTATTTTCCTAAATACTATTTTTTATAGTCTAATCAAACAACATGTAAATTTTGTCTGTTCTAAGTACCTATTTAAACAACCTTTTTATTTATTTACCAAAGAATATTTAATAATATTTAAAATATTTTTTCAGCTATTAATAAAGGAGATACTAAAGATACAGAAATGGAAGCAATCATGGATGAAATTGTAGAAAGTCTTTTTTCAGTTTTCGTCACACTCGGTATGTTATTAAAAATTTCTCACTGGCAACCATTACTTATGTTTGTCATTTATTTAATAAAAAAGATGAAACTTATAAATTTCTTTATACACTTACAGTTTGTACAATACATGATACAGTTTGCAGTTTACACTATACACGATACAGTTTGCAGTTTACACGATACAGTTTACAGTTTACTTTATACACGATACAGTTTGCAGTTTACACGATACAGTTTGCAGTTTAAACTTTAAACTTTCAGGTAATGTTTAAACTTTAAACTTTCAGGTAATGTTCCAATAATAAGATGTACAAAAGGCAATGCAGCGGAAATGGTGGCTAAGAAATTGGACAAAAAATTAAGGGAAAATCTCTGGGATGCTAGAAATAATTTATTCCATGGGCAAGCTGGAACTTTTAGCTTCACGAGGCCAATGTTGATATTGTTGGACAGAAATATTGATATGGCAACACCATTACATCACACATGGACTTACCAGGCTCTGGCTCATGATGTCTTGGATTTATCATTGAACAGGTTTGTATTTATTGAATTTTATATTTCAATTGAATAAATTGATCAAACTTTGACAAGTACTTCAAAATTCTATTTTTTATCACATATATTTTAAGTTAATTTTTATCAATTAAGTCTTGTACATTATTAACAACTATAATTTTCTATGAAGCATCAATAAAATCAAATAATTACAATTTATTCATTTATTCTCTTAAAAGTAATAAAAAAAAATAACATTAAAAAAATATGCAATAAACCAGCTAAAATAAAAATTACTATGAATTGTGTGGTTATGATTACTTTTTATATGAAGGATAACCATTCCATACACTTGCTTGGGTTTTTAATTTTTGCACACATTACACAAAACTGGATCAGTAGAATAGGCAGCGAGTAGTGCCTCTTATGGCCACGTTAACTGGACGGCGGCGCTAGTAGCGACTGGTCGAAAATACTTCTTTTTATGTTGGATAGATGGCATTATTACCAAATTTTGAAACAATAAGGTCATAAATATCTGTAGTGTCAACACTTGTATGGAGTGATGTAGATGTAAATCTATGTGAATAAGAATTTAAGTATTATTCATTTACATATCTCATATAAACCATTATACAAAATTCGTGCATAATTTCACAAATACTTTAATATGCAATTATTTTTATTAAACAATAAAATTTAGTGGTAGTATTGAGATATTAAATTGTATCCAACAGCAGGATACTTTAGATACCTAACTCTTTATTTATTTTTATAAGATAACTGGAAGACCCGGCGAACTTCATATCGCCCTATAATCAAGAAATATCCGTTATGTTTTTTTATTTATAATTTTGGAGTTTATCTATTACAGCCATAAATCTCCGTGTTTTGAAGTGCGACAAAATGTTTGACATATTAGTTAGTTGTCAAATCTAATGTAAAAAAAAAAGTTTGTATCAAGAACTACTAATAAATTAAAAATTAATTGAAAAAACATTGTCCAACAGACAAAATTGTGAATCTAAACCATTCCCAGATCCCCTTGAACACACACAAAAAAATTCATCAAAATCGGTCCAGTTGTTTGAGAGAAGTTCAGTGACATACATACTCACAGAAGAATTATTTATATAAAGATATTATCAAATTTTGAAACCTACATCTAAATTACCCAACAAATTATTTTTATAGGTGACCCCAATCTCAGTGTTATGTACTTTTTACTTTATTGTATTTTTCAGAGCAGTCGTACCTGAGAACTCTGGGCCAGTAATTCCAGGGCAGAAAGTTAAAACACGAACATGCGACTTGGATTCTAAAGACCCTTTGTGGTCTGAACACAAAGGAAGCCCGTTCCCCACAGTAGCAGAAGCTATTCAAGAAGATCTAGACAAATATAGGTTTGATAAAGTTATTTAATATAAATATAGGTTTTTCATTATTTTTTTGGCTCATACAATATTGTTGGATTTTATTATCGTTATTTAATAAATCACCAACCAGTTAACGTTTCTTGCATATTTTACTATGTAAGAAAAACTATTAGTAATTTTATTTAATTAATACTTTTAGTATTTATTCTACTACATTTATATATGTTTTGGTCAGCCGTGGTGAAATATAATGTATATTGTATAATGTATTAAGATGCCAATAAAGTAATCTGAGAGACAAATAACTACTGAAATCTCATTACGAATGGCAGTAGTTTTTGCGTTAGGCCCATTTACTTTTCTCTTAGCCATATGTATGTAATCCCATATAATGCTACAGTCACACCTAGTCTAAATAAATTGTATAACAGCCTATCTTATGCTATAATCAACTTGTGTGGTCACCAACATTAAATTTGCTATCAAGTAATGGAGTAGATATCTTAGTAAACCCATATGTGTATTTCAATTATCTTTTTCTCGGGTCTTAGTTAAAGGTATTATATAGGTAATATAGGTTATCAAGTTATAAATCCCTTTTCAATACCCTTTCATGGTAAATATTTATAAGATACAATAACAAATTAGAATCAGATGACTTTGGTTTACTTGTAAATTTGATTACCATGAAAAGTATATTGACAATCTTAAGATCTCTTCTACTATACATGACTATAAAAGAATATATATTTTTCCAGGAGTTCAGAGGCGGAGGTCAAGAAATTGAAGAGTTCTATGGGTTTAGACGCAGACAGTGACCTCGCATTAAGTATGGTGAGTGACAACACTCAACGACTGACCAGCGCTGTGAATTCATTGCCACAGCTGATGGAAAAGAAGAGACTGATTGATATGCACACCACCATCGCCACAGGTGAGAAATTAGTATATTATTAGTATTATTTATCAATGTCCAAGTGAACCAAATATTCCTATAGGAGCGTCTGTTTTGGCATTTTTGTGTGAATGCTATAAAAATTAATGCATGAAATTTTGAGCTACTGTGATTTTTTTCAATGACAGTTACATAATGTTATCATGAAATTATATTTACAATGTAAGTATAGCCAACAAATCTTTTCTAAAGTAATATTTTTATCTAATTTCAGCAATCCTAAACGCAATAAAATCAAGGAGGCTAGATTCGTTCTTCGAATTGGAAGAAAAGATAATGAGTAAGAGCAGCGGCGTTGAAAGTAAGGCTGTTATGGATCTGATTACTGACACGAGCGCTGGCACAGAGGAAGATAAGATGCGTCTATTTATTATTTATTATTTGTGTACATCACAAGTACCAGAGGAAGAATATAAGAAGTTTGAAACTGCGCTACTCGCAGCTAATTGCGACATCAAGCCTATGACATACATGAAGAGATGGAAGTGAGTTTTTATATTGAGTACTAGTTTTTGCCTGCGACTTCGTCCGCGTTAGTTTCGTCATTAGTAATATATGTATAGCTGACCGGACGAACTCTATTCCGTCTTAGAGGTCATAAATAATCAGGTTTTTCCTGTTCCAATCGAACAGAATGATTGACATATTAATTAGTTATCAAATCTAATGTCAAACAAAACGTTTGTATGGCTATTATAATAGAAAAGGGCTATTTTTAGGGTTTTCCCGGAAATTAATCGATTTTTCTCAACTTTTAAACCTTTCCTGAACCTCGACGAACATTTCAAGACTAAGATAAGTCCATTCAGCCGTTCTCGAGTTTTAGTGAGACTAACGAACAGCAATTCATTTTTATATATTTAGATAAGTCAGAGGGACAAGATAAATTGTGTAAATAAAGTAACTCACGTCTTAGTAATCTAGTTTTAAATTGCTTGAATATGATTTTGAAACTAATTTGGATAGATTTTTACTTCTGTTAAATGTGAAGTTTAATTTTTTTATCTTAGCACATATAGAAAGATATTATGTTATTTCTCTATATATATTTATTTTTTTGGCAGAGGTTTTACGAAAATGTCAAGTCAAGGTCAATACGAAGGCGGCGGAACAAAGACTGTGTCGATGTTTTCAAAATTAGTATCACAAGGATCGTCGTTCGTTATGGAGGGGGTTAAGAATTTGGTTGTTAAGAAACATGTAAGTCTACCTTCTATAAACTGCTAATTTTAATTAGTTTTCTTCGTAAGATATTAATTTAAGTAAAATAGTCAAAGTAAGTCTTGTATAACAAGGATTTATAGGAAAACTTTTCGAGATATTGAATTTTAAAATATGACGTCATATTACAACACTCGTCTTTAGCAACTATTCACTTTTTCATTTTAAAAATTTACTAACACTGAGTGGACATAAATTTACAATGAAAATAAGAATACTGAAAAAAGTTGAAGAATGTCTAAATAAGAACAAACAAAAGTAACAAAATATAAGTTACTAGTCGTATTTTTATATTTTTTTAAAGATTCAGTTTGTATTTGAGTACAAAAAAATTAATGCCAAAGAGAAATCTTCAAATAAATTATTAAGTAGTGATACCTAATATTCCATAGAACATCGATATGATTATGTAGGTTATCAACAACTGTTGAGGTTTTAAAGAAATATTAATTTTACGTCTAATGTATAATTACGTAGTAGTTAAAAAGAACTTCACAGGATACTCGGGTTTTAGAAAAGGTGTTGTATTATGACGTATTACTGTAATCACGTGTTTTTTAAATGTATATAAAGTATATGTACTCATGTTTAAAAAATATATAAACAATAAGTTTTGATATGATTATAAATGAAACTACATTTTATGTCCACTATAAAATAGTAGTTAAATTCAAAAATATATTTAAGATATTTTAATACAAAATATACTTCTTCTTCTTCTACCTGCCAATTTCCCAGCTATAGCCAGGGTCTGCCTTACATGTTGTGAATAGTTTTTTTTTTGGCTATTTGTTTTTACGACCGGCCGCCTGCCTGACATCAACCCTCTTTTTGGGAATCAACATTAATCAGTGATGTCTAAATACTCTTAGAAAGTACATATGATTCGGAAAAATCACATTGGTACTTGCCCGGGTCAGGATCGAACCCGCGCCCTCGGCGACGAGAGGCGGGCTTTTTAACCACTGAGCCACCACCGACTTTAATACAAAATATACTATATACTTTAAAATATCTATTTAAACAAACAGAAGCTGCCAGTCAGTCGTTCAGTAGAATCAGCGCTAACCAGTTCCGAGGGTGAATTATCGTGGTTGGATCCAAGAGCTGCTCGGAGTGACGCGACCAGACGCGCCAAGCACGCGCCGCCGACTGACGCTGTAGTGTTCGTAGTGGGTGGAGGCAGTTACATAGAATACCATAACTTGATAGACTTCGCAAAGGTAAATTATATATTTATCTAACAAAATCATTAAAAATATATATGTAGTTGTCTTATAAAACCAGTAATTTAAATAACAGATCAAACGTACAGTGGAACAAACTAATTATTATCCTAAACCAAAACACTTGAATAAGTTTAATTCGATTTACAAAAACAAGTCGTGTCGACAAAATACTTTCCCACGTAAAAGTGAAGTGTGAACAAATCAAATGTCATCGGCTTTATCGTCACTTCGGGTGCGTTCGGGAATTTAAAGGTTCGTTTCAAATTAAATGTGAGTTCCCTAAATATATATTTAGAAGTATATATTACGCTCTTAACAATGATATATTAAAGATTTTTTCTATATTCGTTTTATTTACATTTTTCCAAGGCTTTATTTTCTCTTTGATAATAATTTTGGTCAGTACCTACTATATTTCCGCTACTCAGTATTGTGAGATTAAATATTTATTTTCTTATTTTTTTTTATATCTGATCCGACTCATAACAAGTATTGTTTTTGTAATTTTTATATAGACTCTGTTCTTATGTTTATTTTCTTAGGACAGCTCTAACCTATGAATTACCCTTTTTAATTTCATAAAAATGTACTACATAATTTCGTACGTTACTGATAGGTAACGCTCACGTAGTGAAGTGCACTATGCATAACGAACAATCAAAAACAGTATACAACAAACATTGGAATACGATAAATCGAGCATATACAAAAATAAATAGACTTCAAGTTTTTTACTGTAAATTTATTTAATAATAGAAATAAAGAATATGTATACAAATTTAACAATTACAATTATTATTTATTTCTGTGATTCATTGGACTCTTCTTTGTAATGAATAACTCGTCGAGTGAGTCCCCAATTATACGAGTATTGTCAATGGGAACGTCCCAATCTCAATCAAACGATATTTAATTTTTTGTGTTAATATTATAATTTCACTATTTATATTTTCATATATCATTTAAATTAATATTTATACTAAAAATATATATGTATACATGTATGTGTAAATCATTTAAACTTTGTTTTAAATAAAATTTATAATTAATTCAAATCGAGTCAGTAACGTTAATATAATTCTAACTTTCTCATTATTTCAAATACAAAATAAACGAATGGACAGAGTAAGAGAATAGTTAAATGTAATCATACAATTTTATTTTAGCCATAAATTAATAAATATTTTAAGGTGACATAATTATCAAGTTTTAATATCCAAACTTATTTATCAAAAACGTAAACTCAGAGTTGCCGAAGTATAATATACACTTTTAGTAAAAAAAATTGTGTCAATGACAAAATTATTGTGTTAAGTGCTTATTTTTTTTCTAACGCGTCATTTCGATATCTAATATATGTACATTGACAATGGCATGCATAGATAAAGAAGAGTTAATTATTCTAACATATTAACCCAAATTGAATTTTAAATACGTTATCTTTTATTTTCAGCAACAAGCCGCAAGTGGAACGACAAGAAAAATTATCTACGGTGCCACGACATTGCCAAACGCGTCTCAATTCCTCAAACAACTGTCTTTACTAGGAGAGGAACTTCAATGAACATTCCCATATATAATATATATAAATTATCAAATATATTTATAGCTAATCGTTCGGTGTCATTTTAATTTATGTACTTCAGTTATGGTACTAAATAAAACACACTTTTTTTTTCAACAAGTTGGCATTTTATTTACAATGACATCGAAAATAGATCTAACATCTAATATCTACTTATAAATTTTGATTGTTCAGAACAAGAAGTATAAAATCTAAATCACAAGATTACAAAGTCAGTAGGTAGCGTCAATATTATCAACATAATACAATGCATTGTCATTTCGAATACATTTTTATTTCAAAACTGAACCTCACAACCTAAATAAAACTATGCTGAAAATTCAAACTGTCATGTTATAAGGTTATCTAAAATAAACACTTGTCGATTTTAAATATAATTTTATCCCAGCCCTTAAACTATTGTGCTAACAAAATAATAATGTGTCATAATTTAAGAACACATTTAAGTAATAACCCTTCGAAAAATAGTAAATGTTAGGTAATATTAAGTATGCTCTTACTATTAATGTACAAAAAAATCAAAGAAATACCAAGTTTTTTTTTATGTCCAGGAACATCAATACATAAGTCCTAGAACCGCAGAATCCCATCTGATTAAGATACAAATAATCTCAGTATATTATCTAACAAATATATGAAATATCTTAATTAAAAATTATAACATGTATCACTGATCATGATATGATTTGGCACAGCAATGAAACAATAGGATGATCTTCAAGAGAGCGAGTGTTGTATTATAAAAATAAACGTTACAGATTAAACAAAATAATTCGTATAGTAACCCGCATTTAAATATGGCAAGGTCTGTTATTTCAACTATATATTTGAATCGTTGATAAATATATGCTTATTACAAGTTTGCACGTCGTTCGCACCGTCACAGTACATACGAAGCGTATCTCGTTACTTTCAATAACTTACGTATACTATAATGTACTAAGACATGAATGAAGAACTTTTAACTCTGTATGTAGCATGACGTTACAAACGTAGGGTGACCATAATATATATAAATATAGGACTGTATAAAGACACTTATTATGTGCCACAACGTCATATTTATTGTATACAAAATAAATTCGTACGACCAAAGAAAAATACAATTTACGAAATTTTACGAAATGTGCGCTCTTTCTAAATACATACTCGTTATATAACTTTACGTACAATATTTAAAATAATATATTTATTGTTACAATATAAGGTACATAATATTTTGCGTATTTTTATACTTATTACGACATAGATCTTAAATTATTTATTTTCCAATACACAACAATTTAAATTTAACATTTCATTTTTTTTTAGAAGAACAAGTAATGCCTATGCTATCTAAATTTATTTATCACGCATTGTTAAAAGGCTTTCAACGAATATATAATGGCACAAATAAATATATAACATACATATAATATGATTATACATTCAACACTTATTTTATAAATAAATTATACACATTTACATAAAATACAAAGCATGGATGTTTTAAAAATATACATTATTACAAAAAAGTAAAGAAACGTAACAAAATGTATATAAAAAAAATTGTTATTATAATATTTGATACAGAAAAAAATATTTTAATGTCAATAAAATCACTAGAAGCAGACCAGATCGTGTGTCAAAAAATATATTATTACAAAAATCATTAAGGAACACAAGACGGTCGATAGTTCGATACATATTTGTCATAAGTAAATCATGAACCTATTATTAATTAATTAATCAATTAAGAGACTCAGTTAATTTTTATACCCAGTAAACAATGCAGTGTAACTTAGCACTAAAATAAGAAATATTCATGTGTGGAAACGAATACATCAAGATACCTAAATACCAAAGGTTATCGACAATAACTCATGATGCGATCTATTTTCGTTGAGAGCACGAAGGAATTTTTAATAAAATCATTCATGTGCAAAGGCAGTAAAGAAATAAAGCAGTGTCATGATTCGCAAGGTTATTAAGAAGTTAAAATTTTTAGACAAAAACTTAAAAATATATATTATCTTCTTTTTTATGTTCAAATCTTAATTTTACCTAATCACATTACTATTAAATAGACGAATATTAAATTCAGTTCTTCCGTCACAGCCTTCATGAACACAAGACACGTTTATAATTTTCGGGATATTTCTCAAGGGGAAATTAAATACAGCAATAAAATCTGATTATTCGTTGGGTGATTTACAACATATTTTATAGGCTCAAATGATCTTGAAAGGTGTGGACGGAAGACAAAAAAAATAAGAAGAACATAATTAAGTGAAATATTTAAGTTACAATATTAATATTCAATAAAATGCATCATTTTTGTGAAATGATAAATCATTTCTGAATCTCATCAAAGAATACATAAAAAGTTTTATTTTATGACAATACAAAACTAAGTTATTAACCGCAATAGCAAAGTGCAAATACTGAAAAAATGGAATGTATGTTACCAATAAGTTTCAGATCCTCTAGAGGAATGTTTGAAATATAAAAAAAATACACATCATAGAACAGTATAGAAAAGATATGGGACACAAAATGCAACATTACAAGTAGATAATTTATAGTTACATTAAAATATTAATAAGGCATATGAAAGATAAGTACCTTACAATACCTAGCAATAGTAACTCACATACTACGGTTTGAATAAAATATATTTTGTAGCCCTCACCATTTAGATGAAACACCGCAAGATTTTTGTTTTATTTCTAACATAACTGTGTCTAAAACATATTTTGTGAGCCATCTGTTTTGATATATAATCCAGTATATGTAAAATCTTATTGTTTTATTAATAAGAACACTTATTAAATTCACATATGAGACTGAATGTTTTAAAACACCTGATTTGTTACATTAGGCCCAGAAAAAATATTTTTCTAGATTGTAAAATTTGTAGCATTTATGATTAAAAATATTGATATGACGGCGATTTCGTAGTATATAATAAAAAAATAATCAAGTTAGCATTATTAAAACATGTGTAGATTCAAGATAAGTCAGATTTAGACACTTACATAGAGTATGGAAATTCTTTTATAATATGTGAATGTCGATTATATAAGGAATTCTCATGCACACACTAAAGTACAGCAAAATTTTATTATTGAAATTATTTTACTGCACTCAAATGCATATATGCAACGATTCAAATTGCATAATATATTGATATAAATCTTAAACAGTGGCTAATCAAAAGTCCTAGCAATTTTCTAACAAGCAAAATTTTGATTAATATTCCTTTGATGATAATAACATATGTATTAAAACACTTCACAGACAACCATTTGTAACAATTTATATATGATTATGTACTGAAGCCTATACTTGTCCTATTATAATTAATTCATAACAACTTGCAACAAACCCTAGCATTAAGTGTTCACCATATCTAGAAGTATAGTATAGAATGTTTAGAAGATAATGTTTTGTCCTTAATATCTAATAGTCAGTGTAAATGAAGATTCTTTTATATATTTTAATATACACATTAATATACAATGACATGTAAAATGTAGAGATTATAAATGACATGGCTTGAAGAGTGAGATTCAAGGAATAGCGAGCATAAAAGCGGATAGCAAAAATTTCATTATACATTTCAAACTGATAGTATTTGAAGGTATAATATAATTTTATATTCAAATATATTTTCTTGACTAGCCCAATATTATATTAACAATTCGTTGATTGTTATCCATTACTATACAATGGGTGATTACACTCAGCCATCACAAACACACCCACTATTAATGCAATGATATAAATTTAGCAATACAAATGCCAGACATCGCTTGCCGGCATTTGCCCCATCAATGAATATCAATTACAGGCTTAAATTGAAGAGTTGCAATATATGGCTATCATTAAATTAGTTGGGAACCAACTTACAAGGGAATATATCTTTAAGTACCTTAATCACATATTAAGTGGTTGTTGTTAAGCAAAGCTATTGTTGGGGCTTCGGCTGGACATTGCGACTTGAGCCGCTGCTGCTCAGTATCATTTTCTGCATTTGACGGATGACCGTAGTAGCATGATAGGCCTGTTTCCAGCGGGACTTTGCAAAATTCTTTTTGAGCTGTTCAGAAACGGTGCCATGAATGTTCTTATTGCTAGCGGCATTGCCTGAAATCCATGGATGACCCAGAGCTTGCCTGTAAAATAAATGAAATACTTTAATGAGAAATTTTTAATAATTAGGTTTATAAATTCAATGTCTAAAGTGTAAAGAACAGTTAAAGGAAATATAAATTGAAAAATTTAACTTACTTGCATGTATATCTCTTCTCAACATCCACACACATCAAGTGACGGATAAAATCTTTAGCAGATTCACTGATGTCATCCCAATAAGGAGAGTCAAATTCAAAGTCACCTTTCAGAATCTGAGCAAAGAGATTTGCATCATTTTCATCATAAAAGGGAGGGTAACCACAAAGTAATATATATGAAATCACTCCTATGCTCCACACATCGACAGCCTTACCGTATGGTTTCTGTGCAAGCACTTCAGGAGCAACATAGCCAGGAGTGCCACATGCTGTGGCCATAATTCCCGAGTCCTCTATTTTGGACAGACCGAAATCGCTTATCATGATTTTACTGTCCTCCTCTGCACTATAATAAAGCAGATTTTCAGGTTTTAAATCTCTGTGTACCACACCTTGCGAATGCATATAATCTACGGCTTCCAACACCTGTCTAATAAGATTAGATGCATCTTTCTCGGTATACGACCCTTTTTCAACAATACGATCAAATAACTCGCCACCCGTCACAAGCTCCATAACGAGATAAACCTTGTTTTTATCTTCATATGTTTCTAGCAGCTGGACGATATTGGGATGTGAAAACATCTTTTTATCGCCTCCTTCGCTTTTTTCGTTTTCACTAAATTTTTTAAGTACTCTAATTTCATTTTCCAATGAGTCTTCTTTCCCTTTCAGAGCTTTCTTATCAATAATTTTGCAAGCAAATAATTGTCCGTTTTCCTTGCTCTCGATCAGACGTACTTCTGAAAAAGCTCCTGTCCCCAAGAGATCCTTAACAACGTACTTGTCCTCAATGGACGGTTGTTTTTCGGACTCCTTGCCATCTTTTTTAGATTTCCTTCCGAAATCTTTTTTACCAAAAAGAGGCATCTTGTAGGCCTTTACTTATTCACTAGAGATTCAATTTGCCCTACTCTAAAAAATATCTACGACTACGTATCTATTAACTATAATCTATATCGATACGCTATACATTGAAACGTATTTAACTCCCAGTCGGTACAACTTATTCAACTCACACAAATACGTCTATAAACCATCGTTCAGACTATCGACGGAAGCTAGGCTGAGAACACTGAAATATATAGAATAAAAATAGTCACCGATCCTACTTTTTATGGTTCAAACAGATTAAATAAATAGATTTAAAAAATTTACTTTACGTTGACCTCAAAATTAATATTGTATATTACAGTTTTTCCTATATGTTTCCTACAAAGTTTACAGTTTTGGTCCAATTTGGCCCAAAGTTTTAAATCAATATGTCAAACTCATAGTGTTTGGTTACAGCAAACACTTGATATTATGCATTTTAAATATTTCATTTATATTGTACTTGTTGACTCAAAAGCACTTTAACAAAAAAAACTAATACAAAAACAAAAAAACACGTAAGAAATATAGCACTTGTTGCTGTTTTAACAGCTTTTGTAGATGACTGCGAGTACTTTTTCATTCATAGTCCATTAGTTATTAAAAAAACTTTATACATAGGTATAATGTTTTTATGTGACCCAAAACTAAATGTTGATTAATACTGATTATTATTAATGTTTGTGTTTGAGCCAAAATGTTTATTATAAAAACTTATAAAAATTATTCGTCAATTTGTATAATATAGAAACTCTAAATTTCGATTGTACCCAACATTTTAATTCCAACGTATTTTATAGAAATAAAGTAGTTTTGATAAAATCTTTAGCAATATAAGAGGAGTTAAAGATCATGAACATATTCTTTTTATGACTGTCCTGAAAAATACTCTGGTATAACTTTTCTTCACTACCAATTATTATATAAATTTTATCTGGACTTAGTAGTTTTCTCATCTTTAGTAAGATTATTGGACTTGTAATATAATTTTAATGATTAAGAAAAAAATCAATCTTCTTTCAATTACAACATATTTTTGTTATAAATGGTTGTATTGTAGAAATGTTCAAATTTCCATAAACAACAAGTATTCACAAGATTATGTACAACTACCCTTAAATTTTCACCTTTCATCCCCAAAACTCAAATCCACGTTGTCTATGAATTCACCCTCTGACGTCACAGAGAAAATCGACCAATCCCAATAAGCACAGTTGTAGACGATTCTCATGAGCGGAATCACTATCGCATAATTTATTGTATTACTTTATAATTTTTATGTTTATGTTGTGCTGCCATATGGGGAGTGTGATTATGTACTATAATGTGATCAAAATTATGAAATGAAGTTTTCCACTTCTTTAATACCGTGAAAGAGTTTATAGTTTGATTTCTTTGAAATTTTTATTAGTGTATCAAAATTACGTTAGGGGGCGGTACCGTGATGCCAGTGCGAAAGCAAGGTGATTATTTTTTAGTAGTAAATTGTAAAATTGTGGCTTAGTATATACTATTGCGTAGTTATCGAGGAGAGATTATGCAAGGGGTCGCAGCGCGAGGGTCTAAAAGACACCCTCTGTTTAATAATATGAACGGTGTTGCCAGAATGACCTGCATATTAAGTTTAATATGACATGATTATTTTATTAAATTATTTATTTATGGCAAAGGTAACAATTCTATAAATAAAACAGTATCCGCCTACTTAAGGACATATCAATATATACATTCGAGAATGTATTCCAAAGTATAATAACCTTTATACTTAAATATTTTTATGTATTATTGAATAATTAGCTTAGCAATCTGTGAAGACAAAAAGTTAATTGATTCAGTAATAAATTCTTCATTTACCATTAATTATATCAAAAATTACATTCATCACATTCCATTATAGAAATGGACGATAAAATGAATTATTCTATAATTTTACCTGTATAATAATACGTAAGAAATGTATTATTTTACGACCTATTACTCTTTATTTTTTGTTTTTCTCTCTCTATTTTAAAACTAAAAATATTTAAATACAATTAAAATTAGGTTTCGCATGTTAATATCTTTGGATCTACAATCAAAATTATACAATATATAAATAAAATAACTATTACATAATATGATTTAAAGCAAATTTTCTTCTATGATTAAATAAATACAGAGGAAACTATTATTTTAATTAAGAATCAGCCCTCGCGTGTGAAAACTAATAATCATTCAGTTCAACGACCCTTGCCTAACTGAACTAATCTGGCTTACATTTAGGTAATACGGTTCATGTTTAATCGTTGCTTAATTCATACTTACATAGGATTTTTAATTGGTTTAATATATAAGGAATTTCTTTCCTATAATCATACCCAAATATAACATATTCTCCAATATACTACACATAGCTTTAAAAGACATATCCTAATAGCGTAATTTATGGCAAAATTTAGGTACTTCTAGACCCAATAATGTACCAATAAGTCGTCTTTCAGAGGCCCATCGAGCGCTTGAACTGCTTGAAGATTATCACAGCAAGCTAGTGAAGCCGCAAGACAGACAGCTGAGACTAGCTATTGAGAGGGTTATAAGGATATTCAAATCGAGGCTCTTTCAAGCCCTTCTTGGTAAGTACATACTCGTAGAATTACATATTGTGTTTTTTGTTCATAGTATAGGTACCTACCTTATTTTTTTTCGTAATAATATAAGTCTTTACAGCAACCCTGTAGTCGTAAAGGTAAATCGTAAACAAATAACATTGGATATTTAATTAAATACAAAGTTTTTTGGAATTAAAATACAGACTTTTTTATACGGCGTACGAGAATTTTCTGATATCGTAAAATTTTTTATCTTTATTTTTATATGAATTTATTTTTTGCATGTAAACAGCAAAATTCCTTAAGGAATATTTTTCAGTATTATAACAGTTCTTAGGAAAGAAATGCATCAATATTTTGTAGTACCACTTTTTGACCTACCAGTATGCCTCCCCGTCCCCCCATTTACGTATTGGAGTTGAACTAATATATAAATATTTCAATCAGGTAATCGGTAATTTTATCGCTGTGCCCAATGAAATCTTTATTTACAGCTCTAAGTGAAAACAGAACGATGCAATTCATAGCCAGAGACAATTTTTCTTCTCTTCTACCTAAAATCGAATCCATAGACAATATAAATTCTATATTTTCCATAATATAATGCAGTTTATTATTAATATATGATTTAAATACTATAACCGTGTTACTATGCCGCTATAAATACAACAGGCGCGTGACTGCATCGCGTCAGAGACCTGAATCTTGTCTGACCGCGACACTGCCATTGTGTTGGATTAAATTTAGCTCCGCGATCGGCTACTGGACCGAATTTCAATGTTCGGTAACTAAAGTCAGATTAATATTCAAGATTCACATAGCGATATAAAAGAAATTCGCTTGTATTCATTTAAATGAAGCTAAGGTTTATTATTTTACGACTAGTAACTGCGTAATGTCGTCGTTTCGGTTACTTTTAAGGCATTTTCTATACAGTTCTGTGATCACAGTTGCTGCAAAACGTTTAGTATTATCCTAATCCTAAGTACTATCCTAAAACCTTAGTACGATTTAATATTGAAGATTTTAGATAAGCTACTGAGAGTAGTATGGAATCTTGGGCCACTGTTCTCGGAATAATTGCCTCTTGTTGATTTTTTAGAAATTTTATTTAAACACAGAAGTAGTTATTTTATACTTGTTACATATATTTCGGCATATCCTTGGAAAATGTAAATAATTATTATTTTCAACTTAAAAAGTTACAGTTAATTTATGACAAACATATCAAGATTATTCAACTGCGATTAAATCAAATAATCAACCTCGTTTAGAAATTATTAATTTTTTAACTAGTGTCGAAATAATTTAAGTTAACGGTTTGAAAAATTTAAACTGTGCTATGAGTAATAGAAATACCTAGTCAAAGACTGAAAAGACTGGTTCAATAATTTTCTTGAATCCGTCTTCATAGTGTCAAAATACTTAAATAAAAAGTTCAGACTTAAGCCCAGAATTAAACTTTCCATTTTGATAGATAATAGACCATGGGAAGTTAGTTATTTAGTTATTGCATATAGGTATGGCATTCAATTACGTAATAAGAATATTTCTCAGTTAGTCTGACACTATGTAGCGGGTTGAGCTAAATTAATTTTTACCGTGTACTTTGTTCAGTCTTGGACACACGACAAACGTGTTCGCAAGCTGCGGTCCTTCTCTCGAATTCATTATACTAAACGAGACTAATAACTGAAATAAAACAAGAAACATATTGGTTAACATAATATATAAATTTTGTTAGTATCTCAGTTTTTTTTTTTGTATGTTTGTTTTGTAATATTTATTAAGATTAAAAACTATTTGGTATAAAACTATATAACTATGAAAATAAATTTGTTAATTTTCTATACGACGGCATTATATAAAAGTATTTCGTATTCATACAAGTATTGTAAACTGTATAGTAAATGCAGGGGGAAAATTTAAATGGGTTTATTTAAATTAGACGAAAACTAGGTCACAAACATAGTTAAAACAATAATTTCTTGTATAACAGGGGTGTTTCCAGCAGTAAAATAAAAAACTGTAATATTTATATCTGTAGGTATTCCATCTGTTTGAGTATTTACATGTTTACTTTTAAATAAAAATTGTTTAACCATTGCGAAATACAGAACAACGGTAGATTTGTTTTTGAGGCCTTAGTATCTAATATTGATAGATACATGTTACAGACATTTGTTTATTTTGAGCAAAATAATATTGGAATAAAAACATTGTTGTTAAAATCTATGAGATATACGTGTATGCAAAAGGATTTTTCGTCTAATAATAGCAAATAATATCGTTTGATGCTAGGTTAAAAATATATATGCAACTTAGAAGTTCTCAATCCGACTGCACAATCGAACAGAAAGCATAGAAAAGTTAAAAATATACCTTTGAAGGCATAAATACGTAATGTCAAGGAATTAAGACATCCAAAATATGCTTATGACAAGTTTGCAATGTTAGGTACACTACTTAAGAAGCGTTTCCACTTTTTCTATTCTAAATCTTCGTTAACTATTGCTTGCACCATAGAAGTAAGCATTTAACGCACATTAGGGCCCTTTAAACCTTCACCTGGGGCAAAAGTCCCAGGCACTTGGAGCTCCTCTCCCTGCAACGCGATAGACTCGGCAATAGCACGGTGAATCGATAGAATTTTCGTCTCTAAAGTAGCTCTTGGAATGCAAAACGAGAAACCCTTACTATGAAGTGTGGCGATGCAACCTTGTTGTAAGCAATATCCTTTTAGTTATTTTATATAAGTGCAGTAGTAATAGGAGGTATTTTGTTTTCTTCTTTTTTAAAATTTTAATGGTTTATCACCTAAATTCCTTGCGAACAGAAAAAACTCAATGAAATGTAAATAAACATAATCCCAAAATAACGTATTTAACTTAACTTACTTACTTATCATACAAAGGTACATTTTCGAAACAATTATTTGTCGGAATACATATAATTGTAATATTAGAGGCGAGGCTTGAAAAAAACTCTCTTTTCATAAAAGTGCATAATTATTAAACAATATAACAATAGTATTTAACATAACAATAGTATAAATTTATTACGACTAAAGTTATTTTTATTGTCATACGTAATTAATATTTGGATTTTTATAATAAATATCATTACGGAAAAAAGTGAAAATTCATATTTAATCCTTCAGGAAAATATTTTTAATCGTGATCAACGAAGGTTTACCTCAACTCGGATAGTGCCAGACTAAATATTTTTTACTATTTTTAAAGCCTTTGTTTTGCTCTGTTATGCTGGCAGCGGATCAATGCGGGGTGATCAACACTAGGCTAGTCGACGTTCTTTGGGAAAACTTTAATTTGATTGACAACTAGGAACTTATAAGTCGGATTTTTCATTGTTTTATTAAAACTATTCTTAAAAACGTAGTCATATAAACAACTATATAATGTTAGAACCATTGAAACATTGACGTTGTCATATTATAGACAATTAAATGAAGCTATAATATTTTCGGATGTACTACTCGTTTTTTTTACTATTTTAAACTACATACTCCAGACGTTTAAGTTACTTTGCAGTAACGACGATTACGGGCCGACAAGATGAAAATATAGATCTCATTATATAACAGATGTATTACGATATGATACTGTCTGAAATTATTGTATTAAATAACTTTCATCCGTCCTCAAACGTCTAAACTCAAAACTAACAACAATAGACCAGAAAACGTAAACAGTTCGCAAGTAGGTCACATCTGATCATTTTACTTCATTCAACACAAATATAGGTCGTAACTAGCCACAAACTGATAACGTTATTTGTGAAATCCGTAACAATTTTAATTGAAAATAAAAACTACAGTAAAGAGTAGTTTAAAATAACTTCCGTTGTTATTCGCATAGGAACTACGCTGTTCAAACATCCAATACGTAACAAAACTTTTACCTTCTATTGGTTTGGTATTAAAAATTCCAACTCCATTGCATTTCGTTCTATATATGTTGGAGTACAATTGTTTTACTTCTTTTTTATTTCATACAACATATGTACTTTCATTAATTACACATATGTTTATGTCACTCGTATCAGCTGACCCAAAGCTTGCATTGTCAGATTACATACGGAGTTAACAGTTTTTCATTCATAAATCTTCTCAAATTATAAAATTAACGTACATTATTGAGTGAGAAACGGGAACAGTTTGTATCAAGTGTAATGAAAAATTGTAAGCGTACAATCAAAAAAACTTATTCATGCAATGTGGGTATTACACAAATGGTTTTTAGACAAAGTTGCGTTATAATATTTTCTATTATGTGAACAGAATAAACAAGGGCTAAAATATTATGTTTGGGTACTTTCCTATTATAAATGAATGCTTATTTTCAATATAGCTACCTTTTATTAATTCAAGTGGAAGAAATGTTTATTCATGCAAATAACAGCTCCGCTTTTGATTGTTAAAATAGTTGTTTTCACAAGAGACTGCTTGTGGAAAATTCTAGAACGACCGAAAAATTCTAACTGTGAACACCTACAACTATTTTCTGTCCTATTTAAATATAAAATAATATCATAATGGAATTTCATGTACATTTTTATGGAAATGAATATGACACATTTAATTTACCTTTAATACATAGTTTAAAGTACAATCTTTCTTTACAAATATAAACTTTAGTTTATTTACGTGTATTTCATCCTTGTGGAATAAAATAGCAGAGAGAACCGATAACGCGCTTTTTTAAGGCAAAAAATTTCGATGATCAGATAACAAGATTATTTTTTTTTAACAAAGCAATAGACAAGAATATAAGATTTTTTTTATTCAATTACAAAATATTAAAACTTTGAAATATGATATGTTATTATACATATTACGTAACCTGATCTTGATATAAATAAATCAACAAAGACCATCTTATAAAATATTATATACTTATAATGTACTAAATATATTTGTGGTTTGTAATAATAGATTATAAATATGTATCACAATGAAATATCAAAAGAGGTTCTATAGTAAAATACAAAACGTTTCTATTGTGCTAAATAAATGCTTTTTACATATAAATGGTGGTTAAGAAAAACGTTTTTCTTATCTTGATTAAAACATGAAAAGCTATTATTATTACTTCTGACCCACTTTATTAACATAATATTTAAGTGTCGTGTAATAAAATTATAGAAATACAGCGCCTACAGGTGCCCGGAGTGTTTTTCTTTGATCGTAAAGTTTAAATTTTTAATAAAAATAGATCGATTGCAGCCCCGAAATAAAATTATCGATCCAAACGTCGCTTAGTCTGAAGTTTGTGGTTTCAAAGTACGCTCGGATATTCTTTATTTATTATAAATTAAAGGAAGATTTTTATTTATATATTTTTAAATTTTTAAAATACCCAATTTAGAAGATTATACGAGAGAATGAGACTCGTGAATAGAATGTTATGAACATTTCGATTTTTTTTAAATTAAACCTATGATTCTTTTATAATCTATGTCCTAAAAGTAAAAATATCTCATATAGTTTTTAATATATCGATAATGTGACTTTGAATAATGATACAAAGCCTGTATTATACCGTAGTTCATATGTTTGGGTCTATCAGTATTGATTATTGTATGCTCTGATGGCTATGAACGTATAGGTAAAGGTAGGTGTTATCATAGTATAAGATTGATTAAACTACATATAACTTATAAAATTAATCTTTTAAAGTATATTAATTACTTTACTAGTCTTCTAAAATATACTTATGTTTATCAAAATTGTCGATTACATTGCGTTTATTTCGAATGTGGATTGTTCACAACACAAATTGAATGTTTTCTATTGTTAAAAATTAAAACTAAGGGTCACTTATCTAATGGTATAATTTTAAACTCGGAAACGAGTAAAATAATTTTATATAAGATTTATGAAACAATATTACTTTACATACTCGTAATGTAACCATTACCACAACATTTCTATTTCCACTGTCAAAGTGCAGTGTTGACATACATAAAAAAAGACTTTAAAAATTTATATAAAAGTATAAAAAAGACGATTTAATTAAGATTTTGACTATGATGGTCGAAATTCACTCGTATTGTACCTAAAATTTGCTATTATTATAGTAAGAAAAAAATATTTATTTTATCGACCTAGGACCGAAGGTGTATTTTAGTAGGGACATTTGTGGGACAAGTAGTCAGTACTGTTTTACAACCCATAAATAGGTAACCCTTACTAATAGTATTCTTTTTCGTTTATTGAAGCCACGGATCATTGAAAATAGATTCTTATAAGCTTTCCATATAAAAACCCTACCTACTTAATCATTTAATTCCACTGTCAGTTGAGTTAAAATAACTTGATAAAGTTGTGACATTTGCAACATTCTTTTCATTACAAATATAACCTGATAATTAATATTAATCGATACATCCACTCATTGCCAGAGAAGTTGCAGCCAAAGATTATTGTTTTTTTTATATACCTACCAATAAAATTATATAGTACTTTTTATATAATTTGTTTTAATTCTTTTGTATGACAAGATATACCTACAGTTTTTCAAATGTTTTTCAAGCCAATTCTCATTTTGAAATGTAATTTAATATCCACTTATAAAACACCTTCGCGAACTGTCTTATTATCGATTTTACTTACAAGTCTGGGACATGCGATACCTGAAGACGCATTTAAATAATGTAGCATTGTAATAACATTAGTTACAACCAGGTCATGGAACAAAAACAATATATATAATACATATAAAAACATATATAACAGTATTTATAACTAATTCAATAATACATATTTAGGGTTAAGATTAATGTCGTCTGCTTTGTTATGTTTTTCATCGCCTACATATATTAATATTAAATCACTAAATCTTAATCCTTATATAGGATAAAAGTTCTTAAATGCTATCAAAGAAAGCGGTCTAAATTTCAAAAAGGTTAAAGTGTTGTACCCACTTCATGATTTTCCAACAGATATTCAAGAATTCTACGAGCTAACACTCCTCGACGACAACAAGTCCATTCAGCAGAAAACAGCTGAGACGATCCGAATCGCGAACAAGTGGGAAGCTGACGGAGTGCGACGGGAAGTAAGAAACTTATATAAAACTATGTAATATAAGTATAACGAAAATTTAAACAACAAAAAACTTGCATATTCTACAATACTTAATTTTATAAATCAACTGTGAAGCCTCAATTAACAGAATTCGAATAAATTGGTTTGCTTAAAACGCTTGGTTGATTACAATAATTGAAAATAGGTCAACAGTGAGCATTTTAAGCATCGCTCTCAAACCGAATACGTAACTTGTTCTGAATAAAACAAAAGAAAATGAAAAGATCAACAAAATAATACATTTTCAGTCACAGACGGGAGACAATGACTTTAGATCAGTATCGAATGCGTTCCTTCAAGACACCAACAAGAAATCCGAGAACCGAAATGCGGAAACACCAGATTCGGCAAGGGTAATCAAAATACATAAAAACTTATTATTGTGCATTTTCATTTATAAATAATAACATTAACATTTACTAGTACTGGAATGAATATACTCTCTTGATCTTCATTTAAATAAGAATATGAATAAAATCTGCAGTTGCTACTTTTATTCTGTACCTACATAATATTATTTTTTTCAGATGGGAACAATTCCTTCAATTATATCACCAACCGGAGACACTGAGGAAAAAAAGGTAAACATTCATTATTAGTACGTAGTATTTGTTATTTATTTAGTTAGTAACGATTTTGGAATTGGCTGCTGCTTAAACATTTGATGAACGTTGAACTTGTTATTTACATTTCAGTAAGAGGGCGACACTGTGCACACTTATTATGTTCACTAAAATTTATAAACTAAAAATGTTAATTATATTGAATAAATAATTTAACAAATATATACCAACTTTATAGTACAAATATTGTTGAGAATAAGACAAAACTATAAGAATTAAGATAAAATTTCTTAAATAAATTTTTGGTTATAAGCGCCACCTCTTGGAAACCTGTGAAAGATAAGCTGTTTACCGATACGTAGTGATTCCGTTTTGTTTTTTTTTATTCTTTTTGATGACGTGCCGTCTCTGAAGGTAGGTTAAAGGTGTTCGAACGCTTTACAACAAGTGGTCGGTAATGGCGGATGGTTGGTGTTTCGCGTCTCATAGTACTATTTATAACCTAAAATATAGTACCAGTTTTCATCGATATGTTCGCTAACGTTTCATCGTTGTGTGAATTTGTGCTGTTCAATGTTTTAATTGTGCGAATGACTTATAAACGATTCATCGTCTAAAGGCAGAGAATACTATTTGTAAATGATTATCAAGTGAAATGATATTGCACATACAATTTTGACATTCACACTGCTGGTTTTTCGTATTCGTCGCAAGTAAGGCCATATAATTTACACTAATCTATTTTTAAACGTTTAGTAATTTTACAATTTGGGATCGTTTTCAAATCTTTGGTGAGACTAATGAAACTTCTGAGATAGTTTTGCTTGTGACAAGTCGCTGTGTTACTAGCTGAACAATTTACCTATATTTAAAATATTACCAAGTGTCTGTATTGCACGTTAAATAACGTAACACGGACATTCTAATTAAAGTTCATCGCTTTGACATTCATACCATTCTATCATTGAACACAAATTGGTAACATCTAATTAACTACATACTCATACTTATATTCTAATAAAATCACTTATCAAAAAGGGCTCGGCTCGAAATAATTCTTTAGATAAGGACTGGTGTAATTTATAAGTAAGCTAACATGATAATAAGCTTTTACTGTGGGATTACAAGTAAACATAAAAAAAGGTCGCATTCCTTCGAGTAATGCACAGTTTAAAATGTTTTGGTGCAAGCTAGAAATGGGTTCTAGGTAGAAAATGGTGCATGTCGCAGAGCAGCCACTAAGTTGCTGAGAACAGGCTCAAGTGTGTAACTAACATGCATGCAGTGTACATAGTGTAAACTGATTATAAAATATCAGAGGGTTATGCACACTGGTCACAATGACTGAGAGAAGGAAGAAAAAAGCCTATAATGGATTCCTACGGAAGGTCTCCTCTCTATTTAACCTTGACACGGTGAGTAGGCTCTAGATTTAATCAATATTAAACAAATCAAAAGGATTTTCAGCTATATTTTAGTTTTTTTTTATGTCATAGTCACAATATCTACAAAAAACAAGTCGACATTAATAAATGTACCAGTCAGTGTATGTTTTAATGATGTTATAAGCAGCAGCCAAATGTGTTAATAAATAGTTCTAATTAATTTAATTAGCAAATATCTGTATAAGTATCATTACAATATTTTCAAACCTGTAGATAGTTTACCGCAACTCTTTTATAATAAAAGAACTTACTTTTTGTATTACATTAAATACCAAATGTTGTCGTTAATAACATAAATACAAATATGTCGCTAGAAATTATAATGATATATTAAATTTGTAATAATAACAATCTTAAATCACACTATCTAAAGTGGACGATTTCTACATTCCAGGCACACATTTCCACACCTGAAATGAAACAGGTAATTATATTTTTAAGACCTTACATATTGTGCACCTTTTGACTTTGACCATTACTGTAAAAAAGAATTTCGTAGTGGGCTATTTTTTAATCTAACTTAATATAAACAATAAATGTACTCATATATCCATATAGTGATGTAATATATTTCTTTATTTATAAGAATATCTTAATAAAATTGGTATAAACATAAGTACAATCTTATATGATACATTATTACATTCAATTATATTATATATTTGAACAAGAATTGTATAACACAAGATATCTATGTATAATAATTTGTATTACCATCAGAATCACATTTAGAAATATTAAATTAATGGGTCAATTTATATTTTTAATCAGATAAAGAAGTGGGTTTACTTATAGATAAAGAAGTAGTGATGAAACATTCCTATTAATAGATAATATACTCTTAATGAATTTATGAAATATTCAGTATGAAACATCGTCTTTATAAAATGTCTTTTATCTCTACAACAATTGTCAGTTACATAATAGATATGATATCTCTTGATCTAACATTGTATCAATACATAATGGAAAATATTATCATTCAATACAGTTGAAATAGCTAATATTCTGAATATTTTTACATATCTTGTAATCATACAATAATCGGGACTTGGTTTTTTCAATCTTACAATATATCATTCTACACAACCTCTAAATACTTAAAATAACAAAAGCTGACATTGAAATTATTTGTAATAATGATATTCTATATTAATACCCAAAAAATTCTTGTATTTCTTAAAGATTAATTGACAGATGATGCATTAAACTTACTCTTTATTCATAATAATGATATGTATATGAAAAATGTTGATTAATTAAATAAGTGTTAGTGAATACTTATAAATAGGATGAAATAAAAGTTGCAGATAAATGGGATAGAGGGTGGTGCTGAGCGTACGGTGGGCGACGATGGTCATTTATACCTTACTGTAGTATTATCACGCGCGGGTGGAGCTGGCTTGGGGTTCAGTATTGCTGGGGGTTCCGATAACCCCCATATAGCGGATGACCCACTCATCTACGTAACCAAGCTCATACCAGGCGGGGCGGCCGCCGCCAGTCAACTTCAAATCAACGACGCCATATTACAGGTTTTTAATACAAATATATGTTATGTCATGTCTCGGACGGTCTGTTAATGTGTTTGTCATTACTCAGGTTAACGATACATCAGTTGAGAACGTGACGCACGCCGAGGCGGTTGATGCGTTGAAAAAGGCCGGCAGTAGTGTTAAATTGGTGCGTATGTATATTAATTAGTGCGTATGTATATTAAATTAGTTTTATGATTTATTGGTTGCAGCTATATAATAAAACCTCTTTGTAATAAGTAAGACTGTTATATGAAATCTCTTTTAGAAAATAAGACGTCGACAAGTTGAAGATACTCTGAACGTGTCCACTTCATCGAATAGAGAAGAGGCAGTGGAGATTGAACTAGTTAAGGGTGGTTCAGGATTAGGGTTCAGCATAGCAGGCGGTCTGGGGAACCAACACATACCCGGTGATAATGGAATATATGTGACCAAGATAATGGCTGGCGGAGCCGCCCATAGAGATGGGCGTTTGAGGGTTGGAGACAAATTACTTATGGTCAAGAACACTTCAGTAAGTAATCTTTACTATAACATGAATTTATTTATAAAAAATCCATAAACCAAAGTTCATATAAGACCTCAAACTATGTCAACGCATATATTTGAATACCATATATAAGGCACTATAGATTGAGCCTTGGCTTCAATATATGCATGATTTGCATAAACAGTTATTGTTAGGAAAATATAATATAATGAGCATTATATATCCAGAGAATATTTAAACCTCATTAGTTCAGTATTGCCACATACAAAATATAAACAGAGCTTATATATTTATTACAGAAAGGCGATGTAAATTTGGACAATGTGACTCATGAAGATGCTGTGAGCGCTTTAAAGGCTTCAGGGGAAAGAGTGCAGTTAGTACTTATACCAGGACCGAGACATGGCCAGCCCTCGCCTAGAACATCACGAGCGAATACTCGTAAGATAATACTGTTAATAAATTACAATATAAAATAAATTTATGAACTTATCATATAAGTCATTAAATGTACATGCATAAGTATATATAGAAGTATAATTCTTAGTAATTAATAAGGATATTCGGTTTAAAGACATTTATTCCTTATAAAGAACACAAAAGTTCACTTATAATAAGAAATTACAATAATTTGCATGAGGGTACATTTAAAAGTCTGCCTTAAGAATTATATACAGTGAAATAAAATGTGGCGGGTAATTATATTACACAAACATGTTTAGGTAGGGTTTACATTAACTTATAAATTATTTTGCACATATTCCATTACACGTTTTTTGAATATAGGAAAACTCTTGCTATGAATAATTGAGTCTGATAATTTGTTATAAATTTGAACTCCTTCAAATAAGATGTTTTTCTTTCCATAGTTGGTTCTGGTTTTTGGGAGTTCTAGTTTATTACGTTTTCTAGTGTGGTATGTATGTGTTTTTTTTTTATGAAAGTGTAATTGTGAATGTGTTTTATTTGTTATTATTTTTCTAATCAACATGCATGTTTTTAAAGTATATAATTGATTTATATTAAGAAATTTTGTTTTTCTGTATAATTCAACGGATGGCGTCATATAATCATATTTATAAAGAACTTTAATAATTTTATTTTGTAAAGTTTGTAATGTCTTTATGTTAGACTTCGCAGCAGTTCCCCATATTTCAATAAGATATTCGATATGAGGTTTTACTAACGAATTATAAATAATAGGACGAATTTTAGTAGGTATACATAAGGAAATTTTACGTAATGCTCCTATCAAAGGGGATATTTTATTTTTAAGATGATCAATGTGATATTGCCAGGTTAATTTGCTGTCCATTATAAGACCTAAATATTTTTCATGATCAGTTTTATTTATATGTTCGTTAAAAATTTTTAGTTGGTAATGATTTGGTATATTTTTATTTTTAGGCGCGAAGATCATATATGATGTTTTTTTGGTATTAATAGTTAATAAATTAGAAAGAAACCACTCGCTAATAATATTTAAATCACGTTGAGCTGCGTCAATTATATTTTTAATGTTATCACCAAAGTAAAATAAGCTTGTGTCATCCGCGTAAAGAGTTATATCTCCAGACAAATCAATTGTACTAATGCTATTTATATAAATTAAAAATAATAGCGGACCCAGGATAGAGCCTTGTGGAATTCCATATGTTATCGTTGCGGGCTTACTTTGAAATTTTCCGTTTGTAACTATTTGCTTACGGCGATGTAAATATGACTCTAAAATTTTGATTGCCGAACCTGTTATACCTTCCTTCTGTAGTTTTTGTAATAATAAATTATGGCTGACCGTGTCGAAAGCCTTTTTTAAATCGATAAAGATACCCAGAACGATTTGCTTACTATCCAACGCGTTTTTAATTTTGGTGACAATATCCACAGCTGCTGAGAGTGTATTAGATTTCGGACGAAAGCCATATTGTTGACTAAAAAAGAAGTTTTGTTTATTGAGGTAATTATAAAGACGAACATATATTAATTTTTCTAAAATTTTTGACAAAACTGGTAAAACAGATATCGGTCGATAATTCCCGGATCTGTTTTACTTCCGGATTTATAAACTGGCGTAACTTTAGCAATCTTTAAACTTTCGGGGAATTTTCCTTGTGTAAAACATTTATTAAAACAGTCAGTAAGATTATCTAGAATAAAGTACTTTATACACTTGATATCTTTTACACCTATATCATCAATGCCTTTACTTGTGTTTACTTTAAATTTGTCAATTATTTCACTAACCTCTTTTTTTGTGGTGGGTGCAAATGACTGAATAGTGTTATTTTGCGAATGTGAAAGACTGGAAGTAAGTTTTTGATGATATGATTGGGGTATTTTACTTGCTAAATCCGAACCAACAGTGGAAAAGAAATCATTAAAAAGTTGACAAATCTCATAGGGATCATTTACTACTATATTGGAATCGCGAACAAGATTAGGAGGTATGATATTCATCTTATTCTTGTTATTGACGAGACTGTTAATTAAACCCCACATTTTTCTTGGCCGCTTTTTACATTTTTCAAAGGCTTTGGAATAGAAGTTAATTTTAGCATTTCGTGTAGTTTTGAAAGCTTCGTACCTTTTGGTTTTGAATGTTGTTTCTCTTTCGGTATTTTTAATATCAGCTCTATATTGGTTCCAAGCAATATTTCGATCACGCAAACTATTCAACACCTCTTTGTTTATCCAATCTTCTCTGGGTTTATTTAAAATTTTTGTTTTCGTGCATTTGTTTTTTTGAATTTTAGTCTTAATTAGATTTTCTAATATTTCATAATCGTAGTCTTTATTATGGATCACAGTTACTTCCATTGATTTATATAAAGCAGCATAATCCGTAGCCAAGTATTCATGTGTCTCTCTTTTCTTATCAACTTTAATCTGTTTGATATCTAGGTAAATCTGCTTATGGTCAGACAAGGGGGTATCAAGGAGAGCCATGTGGAAATTCACACCTTCCATATTAGTCAGGACGTGGTCTATAATAGATTTTGTTGTGTGTGTTTCTCTTGTACAAAAGTCTTCATTGATTTTGTTAAGTATTGTATATCCAGCTTCATTTATCATGTTCTTATAGTTATTTGTATTATGGTCATCACATAGCAGGTTAATATTAAAATCTCCAAATATTAAGCTTCTACGTTTTTCTTCTAGCTGTTGACTGTAGCTTTCTAGAAAATCTTTTGTTTTTGTATTAGGTGGTTTGTATATAGCTCCAATATTAATTGCATATTTTTCTATATATACCCAAATGTATTCGTTTTCTTCTCTATTAATAACTTCAACATTTTCATGCTTGAGACAACTATGAATATATATAGATACTCCACCCCCAATTCGACCCTTTCTATAACTATATATGTGCTTATAATTCGGAATCTCAAGTAATGCTGCATCTAAATCAGATTTTATCCATGTTTCGGTAATCAGTATTATATGTATAATGCTTTTTATTGAGTGTAGTATGCATTTTATTTCATCTAATTTATTAATTTTTACAAGACTTCTTATATTTGTATATAAAAATTTTAATGATGATTTAGTTTCATGGATGTCCTCGTAGCAATTCAGTTTCTGATAGCTAATATTAAGATCTTCGTTATATTGACTATTTATTTTGACTGTTTTGGTCCCTTGCGCGTACTGTTTTTTGGGTTATGCTTTACAATTTTTGGAACATCATTTATGTATTTTATAATAAGGTCTTTTTCTCCATTCTTTTGTCGGGATACCAGTACATCTTGTAGATTTTTCATATGTTGTTGTTGACATTGAGTTTGATCGGCGTAAATTCGGATTTTGTCTAAATTATGTTTGTGTTTATTCTTAAGTATACGTTTTGCAGTTTCCTTTTTCTCGAAGCACACTTTTAGAGATCTATCTTTGTTAGGGTTGTATTTTCCTAGCCTAAAAACTGTAGTAGGGTTTGGGCAGTCTTCATAAATAGTTTTAATTAATTTCATAGCTTCCTTCTTGTCATAATCACGTCTGATTATGCTACTAGGACTTTTTGTTTCAGGAATCCCTACTAGTATGACATTTTTTTCTCGCCGACAGCGTTCTTGTAACTCTGAAATAGTTTCTTCGCATGACAAGGGATATTCTTCTTGATAGTCAGTTTTAGATTTATTTTTTAAAAGACAAATATCACTTTCAAGGACGTGTATTTTTTGTTTTATAGTGTCTGTTAGTGACTTCATTTCTTTTAAGTCGACTTTCATTTGGTTTTGCTCCAATAATAAAGACTCTAAAGCAGCATTATTAGACTTTAATTCATCTTTTATTTCATTTTGTAAAGATAAAGAACATTCGTGGTGCGTTTTTGTAAAATCTTGAAAAAAAGACATCATCTCCTTCCGAAATTCGTTAATTAAAGAGGCACAATCACATCCGTATTTCGCTTTTCTAATCGTGACATTGCAGTCATCTAATGTTCGTAAATCTGGTGATGACCCACTTCCGCTATCGCTTATGAGTTTTCCGCTAACGCTTAGTGATTGTGAACTCATGGTTACTTAGATTTGTCGATAGCGTAATGAGTCACAGCTTGACGAAGCGACAATTGAGTGAAACGAAAAATAGCAACTTACTCGTTTACTCGAGGAGGTGAGGGGAGCTGCACATGCCCTTATCAGGATAAAACGCAGTAAGTCCTAACAAGCGAAGCTGACGAATTGTGTTCTTTATGTTGTTCTAATTAGGTGTTAACTTCAATGTCTTGTCTTTTTTTAATATTTTATTTTTAGTATAATCGGCAACACGTCTATTCAAAGCGGCAGACTACTTACTATTATGATATTGGTATCATAATATAAACAAGTTACAATAGTTATTGATTCAAATTATATCTTTTGATACTGTCAGTATTTAGACATCACTGACTAATGCATTCCCAAAGAAGGTTGATGTCAGACAGGCGGCCGATCATAAAAACAATTAGCCAAAACTATTCGCGACTGGCTGAAGCTGGGAAATTGCCAGGTAGAACAAACAAACTGTCAGTACAATTGTAAATAATAAACAATAAACATATTCCAGCTTCAAGCACCGCTAATTCGTTGCGGAGGGAGGACGTGGTTGATGGAGAGGAGCCGCGTGTGGTGGAATTAGAGAAGGGCCCGCAAGGCCTTGGTTTTAACATCGTGGGCGGCGAGGACGGTCACGGTATATATGTATCGTTCCTTCTCGCTGGCGGGCCTGCCGAGAGATCGGGTCAATTACGACGAGGTGATCGCTTATTGGCTGTAAACGATGAAAACATCACATCTGCTACCCACGAACAGGCGGCTAAGGCTCTCAAGGTACTATATACTATAACTAGCTAAACCCCGCCGTGTTACCCGCGGATTTCCGGGATGTAAAGTAGCCTATGTATTATTCCTGGACGTCAGCTTCCTGTATACAAAATTTTATCAAAATCGCTTCAGCCGTTTGAGCGTGAAGAAGTAACAAACATACACACCCTGACAAACGCTCGCAATTATAATATAAGTAGGATACTAAAAACACTAAGATTACATAACTAGTGTTTATATCGTTAGTACTACGCTCTACTACAAAATACAGCTCAGTCATCAAGGTTACCGCTAAGACGTGTATTAAGGTTATTAGATACTACGTAGTAAAACTACGACGTACTACAAATATTCGAATAGTACTAAGAGTGAGGTACAAATGGCTTAGTGACTTACAAGCTTATCACAAGTTTGCGTCGTAAAAATAAATTCCTAGCGATTTTCATACAGAAACGTGATTTGTGTAAGTTTATGACTGGAAACTTTTCGTATTCAGTTTAACGAAGCAAACTCTTGTTAGGCACTTTTATAATATTATTTTTAAGTAATATTCTTTTATCAGGAAATTTAAATAAAAATATTCAGCATTCCAAGATAACAAAACTAATTGTTAAAAATTGATGTTAAACGGGGAAGTCATAGAAGTGTTGCAAATAATATTACTACAACATTTTGTTCTTAAATTGTTAGAATGCAACGCAAAAAGTTATTATTAGTTTCAAAAAAATTAAGTACAAGATTTTATACGTTAACATTGAGCTGCTTAATCATAGAACATAATCTTTATCAAACAAATATAAAGCCAGTTACTCACAGTTGTTAAGTATGCGTCACGCGTGTTTGCGGACACTAGTTGTACGTGATGCTATTTATAAATTAAGATTTTGAACTACATATTTGATTACAAAATATTTCTTAGTTTTGTAAATACATGTCATAATTTTAGAAAAAATAACATGCAATTAATAAATTCGAATTAAGCAATTTCCTATTTTAATATAAATCGTAAAACAAACAAAATTGTAATGTATTAATCGTAATAAAATTAAGCTATATAATTACAAATTTTCTAAAGTTTCCTTTATAAAACATTACCGCAAATTCTGTTTTTTACATATTTAGTAGAAACTAAATATGATGCTTACATTTAAATATCAATAACTACAGGTTTATACATCATGATTGACAGAACAACCAGTTTAATTGAGTTGCATAACAGTGTTTAAAAGAACCGTGACTCACGTGTACATACGCCTTTAGTTTTTGAATTAATTTAACTGATTTAAATATTTTTATGGTCCGTTGACGCATGAGAGAATTCACAGTCTACTGACCTATTTGTTTGTACAAGTACAATGTGATGAGCTAATTAATTTAAACATATATTTCTACCTGTTATATTAAAATAGTAATTGTTTATGGAAATTGTGCTTAATTATACAAATCTTTCAGTTTTTATGTACCTGTGTAATTATAACATGCATCCAATTAAATAAATTTTTTCATGTACTTCTTTTGGTTACATTATTAATTATAATATGAAACAACATTATACACTTGAAAATATATAAGATAGTGGTTAATTATATCTAAAAACAGACTATTTTATGGCCCAATAAAAAGTCACACTTTTATAATGACTTATAAAATAATATTGTTAAAGATTATACTCATTATACTGAAACATAATTATAAAAATTATATATAATTCTTTACAGAGCACAGGGCAGAACGTCAAGCTGACCGTCGTGTACAGGCCACAGGAATATAATAAATTTGAAGCCAGGATTAATGAATTGAAACAACATCACACACTACTAAGAACCTCACAAAAACGATCACTGTATGTAAGGTAAGCTATCGATCTATGTAATCTAATTCCCAACCTATGAAAATGTTTACTCTTGATTGGAAAGTATATATTGAAGGTCAACAGATGAATTTCCAAGACTGTACTTAAAAAAATAAAGATATCTAAAAGATAATATAACACTATTAAAGAAATAAATTCTCTGTAAGGATGATTTCTAACAACTATTTATATACACCAAAACACTAAACTCAATAAAATTACTTACGTTATATATCAATTCCAGGGCCTTATTTGACTACGATCCTGTAAGAGATGACGGTCTACCATCAAGAGGTCTTCCTTTCCGCTACGGAGACATCCTTCACGTTACCAACGCCTCTGATGATGAGTGGTGGCAGGCGAGGTATTACATATAATGCTAGTTAATAACATTAAAGATATATATTTAACTAGCTTTCCGCCCGCAGGTTCGCCTGCGGTGAGTTCGGTTATATCGCGTTTCCAAGAGAACCTTTCAAAAGTCTGATTTAAAAACTATCCTATGTTCTTTCTCAAGGTCAACACTATCTCTGTACCAAATTTTGTTAAAATCAGTTCAGTGGTTTAGGCATGAAAGCGTAACAGAGAGACAGACAGAGTTACTTTCGCATTTATAATATTAGTAGGGATAACCAAAACGCTCAAATACTAATCTCAATCTTTTATTTACATTAAAAGTACCCATTAAATCAGTGGTTCCCAAACTTATTTTGTTAGTGCCCACTTCGAGAATAAATTACTGTTTAGCGTTCCTGTTTTTTACCTACTGGCAAATCACTATAGCTTATTCTAGCTAAATGAAATTATAAATCACCCCCAAGCCTTTTTTTGGGTCTTTTGACTCCTTTAAGATTGCAATACCCACAAAGAGGTATATTATCCACTTTGGGTAACTGCACCATAGTAATCAAAGTAACAAGCGACATTTAGTATGTAAATGAATAATGTATTGCTTCCAGACGCCTGGATTCTTCTGATGCGGACGGTGTAGGTATCATACCTTCCAAACGGCGCTGGGAAAGGAAACAACGAGCAAGAGATAGACAAGTCAAGTTCCAGGGGCAAGGAACACCCGTCAGCACAGTGAGTTAACATAATATTACTGTAGAATCAAATAGAATCATATATGAAGAAGAAATTTCGTATTAAAAACTTTGTAGCACTGGATACATTTATCTTTTATAGTATAGATGGTATCAGCTAATCAATGAATTTTAATCTAGTGCATACATATATATCTCCGAATTTTATGTAATATATTATTATGTATTGATAATAATTTATCGAAAGAATTTTTTCTTTGAATTCAAGAAATTTTGGCATTCATAAAAGTAATTCATGTAAATCTATATGTACTATTCCAGAGCCAATCCACGTTAGAGAGGAAAAAGAAAACTCTGTCGTTCAGCAGGAAGTTCCCCTTCATGAAGAGTCGAGAAGACGGCAAGTCTGAAGACGGCTCGGACCAGGAGCGTAAGTATATAAAAATATATGCACATAAATGCACAGGCAATACAAGCTAACATTAAGCCGTATAAAATATTCGACTTGAAAACATTCGAAATTTAAAATCGCTTTTATAACTGAATTATACTTTATATAATGCCTACATTATATAAGGAGACTAAACCATATAAAATATTCGAATATAAAACATTCGAAATTTAAAATCGCTTTTATATGTAACTGAATTATACTTTATATAATGCCTACATTATATAAGGAGACTAAACCATATAAAATATTCTAATATAAAACATTCGAAATTTAAAATCGCTCTTATAACTGAAATATACTTTATATAATGCCTACATTATATAAACAGACTAAACCATATAAAATATTCGAATATAAAACATTCGAAATTTAAAATCGCTTTTATAACTGAATTATACTTTACATAATGCCTACATTATATAAGGAGACTAAACCATATAAAATATTCGAATATAAAACATTCTAAATTTAAAATCGCTTTTATAACTGAAATATACTTTATATAATGCCTACATTATATAAACAGACTAAACCATATAAAATATTCGAATATAAAACATTCGAAATTCAAATGTGCTTTTATAAATAAATTATACTTTATATAATGCCTACATTGAATAAGGAGACCAATATTTTCGTGTGGCAACACTAACAATAAAAAAAATTACTTCATGGCACAATATGTCACAATCAAGTCGCATAAATTGCGTTTGCTAGTTCTATAAAAAATAAGGTTTATCTAATTTCAAATGCTCTTTAACAATCATTATATATACTATATAACGGCACAATGTAATAAATAATTTTGTTTCAGCTTTCATGCTTTGCTACACTCAAGAGGACGCTAACGCGGACGGTGAGTGGGCACTGTGTATAATAATTTCGCTATCGCTGTACGTAGGTTAATGCGTTTTCTTATCGATCAAACACATATCATACACAAACGTTAGGCTAGTGATGTACAATGATCGATAAGATTTCGATGCTAAAAGCAACTTCATGCGGCTGCTAACAACACTATCAAATGGATTTGGATCTGTGTGCTTAATCTAATATAACATGTGACAAAAATGTTTCAAATACAAACGATCGTTAGATGAATTTAACATATAAAATAAATAAAATTGTATTAGTAGTTATTTACTATTATTAAAATATACATTCGATGTGTTTATAAATGTAGGGACGTTTATATTGTTATAAGAAATGTATTTAGTTGATTTATTTTCTATTATATGGTTGGGAATTGGATCTGTGTGAGTAAATTAACGCTTGTAGTTGTATATGGGAAGCATGATAATGCTTTATGATTAATTATAGAAATTTTGTTATTATGTAATGTTTAAATCGAATATGCGTTATTACTGTTGCTTGAAAGACGAGCGTCGTTTGGGACTTATTGTGTAACCGTGCGATATCCACATGATCGTTCAGTGTATGTTCGATCATGTGTCACGTGTCCCGTGTTAGGCGTTCGACACACGGACCGGTTACCGTCCAGTGCTTCTAGTTGCCTTACTGAAGCCTTCCACCCATCCAATATACATTATATATTTTTATTTGCTCCTTGTATCCGTCAGCTATTCTGTACACCGGCGATGTGTTCCTTTAGACACTTAACGTTTCATGTATCATCACATATCGTCTAGATCTTCTCCATACGGATGCATTTAAACCTAAGTGTATATAACTTTAATTTTTGTACATGTAGGGGAAATCTTGTACCGAGTGGAACTTCCCATGATGGAGGAGATAACGCTCATATATCTCGAGGACGATTGTAAGTTATGGGAGTGAGGCGTAGCTTGAGAGTGCCGTAGCCGAATTACCTTACCTCCCGCATTATGGTTATGATCATCATATAGAAATGTAGTTTTCATATCAATAACACGATTTTTTTTATATTATTATTTTTGTCTTTATTATCTGTCATTTTTTTTCTCTATATACATATATATATATCTAATACATGAACGCGATGATTCTAGTCTCACGAGATTCACATACTAGTAATGTGACGCGTAGCCAAACAGTTTTTATGGGAGTTTGCCACTGGAAGCACACGAGGACAATACAGCTCTAGCATGTTAGCACTCGCCGCTTAGCAAAACGTCACTGGCATGATAAAGACTGTGTTTCATATAACTGTCCATTGATGGTATCATAACTAGAAAAATATATAGATCCTTCAATATTAATATACAATATGATTTACATACAAGGTATTTGTATTCCTAATTATAGTCGTAAATGAACTGTATGAATTGTATTAATTTGTTCAAATTCTTCAATGATTTGTACATATATTGTGAGAAATGCCTTTTGACCATCGATGGATATGTTATAGAAACAAAGCGTTATATATCATGGCTTAATATTTTTCAGATATGGCTGGTTTATTCGGATTGTAGATTTTTTATAATAGCTTCAAGGTTTTATAAATGCTAAGATTTTTTATCAATATCTGTATATGTACTTTTCTTAGTGTTATTTTTAGTCAGAAAATATCTGTCAAAAATACAAGATAAATTAAAAATGAATATATATTTTTGGTAGGTTAAATTCTGACTCTATTTTAGATATAATTTTGTTATTATGTTGAGCATGTTTGTGGATTTTATTCAATGGCTAGGTTAGATTATTTATATTGTGAATAAATGTATTATTTAAATTAGAAAAGGTAAGGGATTCTATAAAAAAAAACATGCGATTCTATTGAATTTTATATTATAAATGTCAGTAGATGTTTTTTTATACAATTTAAACACAAAGAATTATTTTACAGACAAGAAAATTATCTTAAAAGCAAAAATTATGCTTAATTATAATAATATGTAGTTTAATAACATTACATAATAATTGTCTTACATTTGTTTACAAACAAAATTGTCAAGTGTGCAAGGACGGTTATGTCATTGTGTACACATATGTTATTCATAATAAGAATAATCAGAAATACTAGGTTTAGAGCACGTGGCACGGAAAATCTTCAGCTTTTGAAAGTTCCATTGAGTGTAGCATAAATAAAAATATACCCTGTCATAAGAAATAGCCGCTAAAATAGAAAACAGTGAGACGCTTTAAACTATTTCAGGTCATAAAGAGCCATTAGCCACAGAAAATAGAAACATATCGTGATTTTGACATAGAATAGATTAGGTTTTTTCCTAGCTTTAGTTTTTTTTCTATTATAAGGATTCTTAATTTATTTGTATATTTCCAGGTCAAGACGAGGCGGTGTTGTCGTATGAGACGGTTCAACAATTGACCATAAATTATACAAGGCCGGTGATAATACTTGGACCTCTGAAGGATAGGATCAACGATGACCTTATATCCGAGTTCCCTGACAAGTTTGGAAGCTGTGTGCCTCGTGAGTAATGTGAACATTTACATAGGTTACGAAAAACTTACCATTGAGAGAGTCTTTTGGTTTTCACTACCTTGGTTTAGATGTATTAAGACAGTATGATTGCTTGTATTATATGATAATAATCAATAATATTCTCAAAGCATCAGTATGTAATGAATGTGCTGTGTATAAAGGTAGTGTCTACTATGAGAATATAATAAGAGATATGTCTTATATAATGCTCGTTACATAACTATTGTTGCTTATATATGTTTCCATATAAAAATTATAAATATTAGTCAAAAATCTACAGAATTTAGTCTTTATCCGATATCAAACAAGAAAAGCAAAAACAGATAATACAATTTTCACAATTCATTGACATTGAATATAGATATTAGATACATAAAACTTTAATTACCAAAGAAAATATAATATATGATTAAATTAAGTATATAATTTTATATCGCTTCAGATACAACTCGTCCTCGTCGTGATTACGAGGTTGACGGTCGTGACTATCACTTCGTGTCGAGCAGGGAACAGATGGAGCGAGATATACAGAACCATCTGTTTATAGAGGCGGGACAATACAATGAGAATCTGTACGGCACATCGGTCGCCTCCGTCAGGGAAGTCGCTGAGAAGGTACGGATTATGAACATGATGTATAATGTCTATGATGGAAAAACATATTGGATACTTAGACTTAAACAAGATTATACATTTATATATATACTAGCTGCGCCCCGCGGATTTCCGGAATGTAAAGTAGCCTATGTGTTATTCCTGGACGTCAGCTTCCTGTATAAAATTTTTTATCAAAATCGGTTCAGCCGTTTGAGCCTGAAGAAGTAACAAACATACACACACACAAACTTTCGCTATTATAATATTAAGTAGGATTTATATGTATTATGAACATGATGTATAATTTATATGACAGAACAAGATATTTGATACAGACTAATTCAAGGTTTTATATTTATATGTATGTGTGTATTATGAACATATGGAACAAAATACTATATGGAACAAAATATTTAATACATGCCTAGTCAATGTTCTATTAATTTAAAATATTTTAAAGGTATTTCCATCTTTTAGTACTCAGTTCTCGCAAGGACTCGTAAAATTGTTTTCCAAATTTACTAAAGTTCATTTTTTTACATTTAAATAGGCTTGTAATACTCTCTTTAATACATAGTGTAAATATTTTTTGTTATTATTTTCTAGGGGAAGCACTGCATTTTGGATGTCAGCGGAAACGCCATTAAGAGGTTGCAAGTAGCCCAACTATATCCCATTGCCATATTTATTAAACCAAAGAGTGTAGAATCAATTTTGTAAGTATAAACCACCAACAAGCTGTATAAGATAATTTTTATTACAAATATACAATGTTATTTTATCATTTTCAGGGAAATGACGAAGCGAATGACTGAAGAACAAGCGAAGAAAACTTACGAACGCGCTCTTAAAATGGAGCAAGAATTTGCAGAATATTTCACAGGTAAGAACAACTTTGTTATAATTTCCCGTACTTGTAGTTCAATCAAGCATGTAGAAAAATATTTAAGTAACAGGAAAAGTTTCGTCATTGCCGCTTCAGGTCACATGTTGCTCTTTATTACTTCATTTTTGCTAGTTGAATTATAAATATGAATATTAAACATAGTACAGTACCAGGCCATTAAGTCGCGTCGTGCTTCAGATAGAGATACTCGGCTATCTTCGGTTTCATATAGTGCCGTCTCTGTCACTCTTATCAACTCTGTCGCTTGTCATTAGTTTCTTATCAGTTTATCAACGTTCATCATATATTTACATGTATATTGTGTTTATTCCAGCGGTGGTGACCGGCGATACACCAGAAGAGATCTACGCGCGCGTGAAGGCGGTCATCACGGCTGAGAGCGGGCCGAGCGTGTGGGTGCCGCGCCGGGAGCCGCTCTGAGCAATATCCACCACCTACAGCTACCACACTATCCCCACTACCCCGCTGATGTTCTACCCGCCGGGGGTAGACACTAAACGCATCGGCTTCTAGATATACGAGGATATCTAAAACATAACTTAGGGCTGTCTCCACAGGAAAACCTTGAAGCTTCATCAAATATCCGAATATGAAGTTGAGTATTGAACCCTGGACGCATCGCCCATGAGAAGATACAGATTGTTGATTCAGGGCTGTGAAAAGAGAAAATCTTTGAACCTGAAACAAATAACACGACGAAGGTATAATCAGAAAGTCCTCAATCCTTATGAACGTCACGGAACCCAACATCCTATAGTGTACCTGAAAAATGCCCTGAATTTCCTGGTATCAAGAAGTTTATATATTGCTCTTAGGTTGGTGTATAATCGGCGGATAATTCGATGCAATGCTTAAATGTGGTTGGGGATGTGTGAGTTTATCGAAAGTTAATAAAGACAATTGACTTGTGGCATGTTGTATTCTGAAGACAATCGAAAATATAAAATATATAAAGGGAAAATCCTTTAATGCGGACAGGATAGTGCATTTGGATAAAATCGAAGTAGCTGAACTTGTTGTTTGCTATTGAAAAATTAAGATGGGGTATTCGACAGGATCGCTTGTTTATCTCCATTTTTGATCAGATTGAGGGGACTAATGAATCAAAAATTGGTCTCATTTCAATCAATATTGGCTGTAAAACGTATATTCTAGTAGTGCCATAAAATATACTATGTAAATTATCATGTCAAATACCCTTTCTATAATTTCGTTAATCGGATCAGTCTTTATAACGTCGCTATAATATCACAGAGCTGTTATTGTAATTATTATCTTAGAATCTCTAACATCAATTTACACACAAGTGCCGTAGAACTTGTAAGCAATATGGAATCCGTTGGTGGTACACGTATAAGCAATTTATCACCGCCCTTAGATGCCCATTAGATAGTCACGTGTTTTTAAAATCTTGTTGATTTTAATATATTTTATACCGCTCGGTAAAATTCCTATCAGATTTAATATTAGAAAGTGTTTCGTCTCAAACATTACACGCGAGTTGAATACTAATTTATAATATCAAGCTTTCACTATTAAATATTATGCTTGTGTTTATTGTGCAAATTTTAATATAGATTATATTATTTCGTGGTAACGATTTCTTTTTTATTGGATTGTGTAATTAAAAAAATTATTTATTCACAGAACAGATTTACGTGCTTCGATTAACTGTAAATCATTTTAATGTAAAATTGTATATTGTAGAAATTTAAAATATTGTTTATGTTTGTTAACTCAGATTGCTAGGGTAAATTGAGAAATTTGTGCCCATGAAGAATCATCTTTGTGAAGCAATATTTATATTTTACTGTACTGGCGTGTTACAAAATAATATATGACAAATAGTTATAAAGTTTATCTAAATATCGTAGATACCCACCTCACGTCCCGCATGGCTAGGCTAAGTATGTAATCAATATTATTTGCTCAAGTGGCAATCTGTATTGTAGGCATTGAATCTCATGACATAGCACACCGATGGAAAATCCTCGACACGTAGGAGAGGTGCAAAGTTGTTTGTTAATCATTTATATAGTAAGGAATTGTGTTATACGGTGTGGAATGTCGCACCATATAGTGTTTGACATTTATTTATTGAGAATTTTATTTTCTTACTAAAGTAATGACCATCTGCAAATATGGCGCTATTAATAAAACAATGTCCCAACGCTTTATTATCCTTTACTCACAATTTTATTTTTTAATTGTATAATTTTAGTGCAATGCAATATAAAATATTATCATTATCTGTACTTAATTTATTTTTTAAATGTATGTTGACATTGTATGCCTTAAATATAATAATACCATGTTTCGCATGACATATACTTAATTTTATCTATAATATGACAGATAAGTTAAATGATTATGCTTGTTTTTTTTAATTCCTTTTTTAATTTCCTACCAAAGATTTTAAATCGACACTGCGGAAAATAATTGGCATATGTTGAAAGTATTGTGGTTTATATTTTTGATATTTGTTCATATAATTCTTTTAAGTTCTACATGATTGTAAATAAATAACAGACATTGAAAACTGTGTGCAACATGTGACTTATTGAATTTTAATAAATCACTTTGTGTTTGATCAACTTAATGTGTGTAACTGTTGTGTTATAATTTTACTTTAAGTACTACACTATAGTAACATTTATAAGGAATGGTTTTAATAGGTATTTATTTTCTCGTGCTAAATAGTATATACTATTAATTGAATGTTTTAATTCTATGTATATTAATAAAATGTAAGTATTAAAAGTTTTTAACATTTAGTTATTATTAACAATATCTTAATCCCATATTTGCAGATGTACAGTGTTTATCAATTAGTGATGTTCAATAGACTAGTTTGAATAAAATTATTTACGTTGAAAATTCTATCCTTGTTTTATTTAACCCCGACGCTTCATGTATAATTAGACTGATATAAATTAATTTAAAAAATGTATGTTCTGTCGTTAAAAGCCTATAGAGAACAACGTTTTCAAATGAAATTATAGAAAATAACCGTTTAAACTAAACACTAATAATCCGGCTCATTCTTGGATTGTGCGTCAAGACAGCCTTAGTATGTTCGTTTCAAATTTCGAGAGGTGCTTGGTTTGCAAGTCCCAGGCACTGTTAAAGCTCTCTCTACAACGCTATGACCCCATTACCCGCACGGAGAATTCATGAACGCTGACAGGTTTCGTCTCATAAACGAATTAATGTTAAGGGTAAGGTATATGTTTATGAGAAAGTAAGAATGGATCATAAGGGTCACCTAAAACAACAAGTCTTTTCTATATAGTTTAGGTAATAAGAGTATTGGCAAAGCACGGGTATTAAGAATACCAGTATTCCTGTGAAAGGCAATTGAGAGGCACTTGAGTTGAATGCGAAATTAAGACACGTGGTCAGGTTAGGTCATTTACGGAGATCAACTATAAAACAATGTTGTGCTGACTGCGCAGCAACGCAAATTCTTTTATAGAGTACGTAACAGCCCAGGGCAGCCAGACGTTACTTGTTTTCTGAGTAACGAAAAGTATCGTACAGTGTACCATAGATAATACACTATATTAGAAATAGATGCGCCACTCTGGGTTTCAGTTTGGAAAACTACCATGTACCGTGTACGCAAGATGTCGCTGCATTTAATAGCTAGGACGCGGACGCCACTAGATGGCGCTTAATGTTATTCGAATTTAATAGGGAAAATGCAAATTTCAATTTTATAATGAAATTAAAATAAGAATAAATAATGTGCATAGGTTCAAAAATCCAACTTCTGGTGTTTTGCCTCTATTTTCATTATTTACTTAGCACACTTAAAGGTGGGTTATCAGGGTGGCGGCGTAAATGACCATACGTTATATAGGAAAACACTTGTAATGCTCATTACAACGGTTACAATACCAACGCCTGATATATTTAAGCTGGCCGTATTTATACAAAAAAACATCTTATCCTAATTTAATATTAAATTTGAAAACTTAAAAAATAATATTAACCATTGTTTATCTTAATTATTCTAATGATTATTTACGGACAAATATTATTTAATAATACAGGAATAAGTAACATTAAATATTAATATATTCCATCGGAAGTTGAGAAGCAGTAGATAACCTAGCCAAATCAGTAAAATAAGATTCTAGTTAGCTTAATCCTTACATTATACATAATAATACAAAAATATTGTAGCATTGATTAATCGACATAATTTGAGGAAATATAAATAACAATAAGCACTATTTATTAATTGCGCAGGAAGTATTAATTAATAACATTATGTTTTTCTTTTTGTGAGTATTATAATATTTAATCGCTTGGACTTTAACATCACGCTCATTATTTTGACAATTTGTAAACTTTCCCGTAAGCAGCCTGATAACTTTGGTGCACCAACTATGAATTATTAAATGTATGATATAATTTAATAAAACTCCTTTAAGGTTTTTATGAGTTTCGCAAGAAAGAAACGAAAAATCACAATATAAATCAGCTTTTTGAATATTTTTTTCTTTTATATTTTTTGTTTGTGGTTCTTCACCTAATTGTGTTTGTATGACTGCACAAACATCATCTAAAAATGAACACAACACCTCCGACGGATACTTACAGGATTTTTTAGTGTAATCACTAAATAAAATATAGTTATCATTAGCAGGAGGTGTTGTGCTTAACAACTGCATTTTACATGTGTTACAATCTTTACATACATTTTTAATACACTTATGTACTAAATAGCCAGCAACATAGCGTTTAGCTTCTATGCTGATTATGTTGCTGGGTTTTAAATTGACATTTGCTTGCAACAAAGTAAAGAATCCACATTTATTTTTCAATTTAATGTATCTCTAACTCTTAATGTCGAATTAATAAGGCAACTTAAAGGTTTTAAAATTTTGTTATTGTCATGTTCATAGTTTGCACCAATAGAATGTGGCGAAGTTAAATTATTTACTAGTAAAGTTTTGTATGCTCCAATAAATTGAGAGCAAGTTGGAGATACATTACGGTTCCCATTACTTCGAATATTACAAAAAAAAATCTCTAAGGGATCCTGATTTAAGTTTCTTGTTAAAAGACTGCTTACTCCATGATATTTATTTAAATCAAAAAATAACTCCCTTATGGCATGAATGTCATGTATCCAATTTTTAATGGATGGTACCACAACAAAAATTTTTATACCATTTTTATTTACTTCAAATCTCATTGAGTTTAATACAGGTAATGTTTCATCCACACACAATCACAGTTTGAAATGAGGAGAATTCTATGACCATTGAACGTGTCAGAGTTTATCTACAAGAAGCAGCAGGTCAGCTGTGGCGACACACTCTTTTGGCAAAATATTATGATCTGGAAATAAAAAATATATTAAAATTATTTTTAGACATAGGCCTTATCATTAGATAGATAGATAAATAAACTTCTTTATTGCATACAAGTAAAGTTCAGAATTAATAAAAGCAAAAGAAAGAAAAAACGTAAGTATGCAAAGGAGGTCTTATCACTTACAGTGATCTCTTACAGACAAACTCAGGAGTAAAAAGCTGTTATATTAGTAATATGTTAAGTGCATAGAAAGTTTATGTCCACATAATAATAAGTAAAACTTACTACTACTATGAAAAGAATATATACTAACTTGCTAAGAACCGCATAGCTGCTGATACTCGCTGGCTGATCACTTGGGCCGCATATTTCACTTTCATTTTCGGTAATTTATCTTTATATATTATATGTGTTTCTGTTAATTTATTTAATAAGCGTATATCACTTTCTCCAACGTCAACCTGTAACAACATATGCAAATTTTGCTATTTTAATTGCTTGATTTTGTTGAAATCTTAAATTTTTTGTCAATAAATTGTTCCTTAAGCCTAAAGGCCTAAAAGGAGATGCGGTGGGTCAAAAATTGGTATGATTTTTTTCCCCTTATTTCAGTTCCCAAATTTTTCCATTCAGTTCCTTCATGAAAGTACCTTTGCTTCGTTTCATATTCTAAATTATTTATTACACTTATATTTGTTGACGACTGGTCGCAAATTGTTAATACTACAATTAGTCCAGTGCTTTGTGTTTGTGTTATTACATTTTTAAGGATAACTTTCAAATCAACACTTTTTGTAGCACTCTGGCACAAAGTAAACGAAATTTGCTGTTTATATTTGCTTTTAAGGCCTTTCAACATAAATACCAAAGCATGGTCTGCTAATTTATTGGTTTTATGTGAACCAAAATCTTCAAATCCAATGATGTCGTCCATTTTGTTCTTAAAAAATAAGCCCGGTGATAATGCTACCTCATCAAATATTAAAGTACACAGTTTTTTTTTCATTACTTAACTTAATGACTGCTTTTTTAATATGTTCAATAATGATGTCATTTACACCTAGGGTAAGGGATATACAGCTTAAAACTTTCTGCATGGTTCTTTTAGATGGCAAACAAAATAGTTTTTGTAATATAAGCCTTTTGAATTTGTTTATATATAGTCAAGCACAGTATCTTCTCCTGTGTAGTAAATCTTCTACCTCTTGGCAAAATAGATGATTTTTCCAATTGTAAATTTGAAAAAAATCTTATTGGTTCTGGAAGATTTTCTATGGCTTTTAAAAATACCTTATTCTGTGATAGTCTTTTTGCCTGCAGAATAAGTTTCTTTTGGGTCTTACATTTTTCCTTCAATTTCAGAAGTCGAGCTTTTAACAGCCTTAACTCTTTCGAACAGTTTTGTGTTCGAGTTTTGAATGAAATAAATAAAGTATTTGTTTTATTGTAACATGATAATAAAATATATATATATTAATGTTTTTGTTATTTTATCTAATAAAAACACTATTGATATGACATTGCATTATCTGGTAATTAAAAATCAATATTTAGCAAAAAAATTAAACAATAAATATTGATATAGTCAGTTATGTTTAATTTTGTATACAGTAGTATCTCTAATGACGGGACTAATAGTTGTCATAAGGGATTTCAGATAGTCAATTAAATGATGAAAAGACATTTTTGAACATCTTAGGTTTAAATGTAGACGATGATCACTCATCTGAGTATATATCTGTATTTACTTAAACAGGATTCAAGGTATCTAAAACCAGGATTAATGTTTATTAAAAGACAAAAAATATACATATTTGTCGTTGTGTACAAATTACCTACGGACATAATTATTGAATATTTTTTTAATTTTAATTGCAATTTTAATTCATAAATGACTACTAACAAAACCTACCATCAATATTTGCAGAAGAAAATATGAAACAAATCTCGATACTTGCAAATCTAGTGAAAATTTATATTGTATTTAAAATGCTTTATGCTGTTTTATAATTTAAAAGTAAATATAGCAATCATAGTTAATTTTAAGCTTAGTTATATTCCCATAACTTTCTATTCAAAATGACGATCACATATTTTTATATTATTATAAATGTAATAATCTTCCTTTTGTTTCATGGCTTCATTTAAAATATTTTTCCATTGAATGAATTTCTCCAAATTTCGGTATTCAGTTTTAGGAAATTGATGAAAAGGATCTGAAATGTTTTTATTAGAAGTCAATAAGCTGTTACGGTTGAAATTGATGTAACGTATATTTTTATTATATAGATTTTACTAAATAAGTATCGTACTTTTAGTCGCACACCGAAAATAACACTTAATAGCCGATTTTCGTGGCATTTTTTCAACTTATCGATAATCCAAATTCGTAGTTTGCAATCAAAATCCAAATGAGAAGAGCCGGGGTCGATTGTAGTCGCAGAAAACAATGTCCAATTGAGAAAAGCCGGGATCGATCGTCAAAAGCGAGGAAATAGTAGTCAATGATATATTAAGCCGAGTCAAATGTTCGAAAAAGAACGTACAGCACAGTCAACAACGGCAAAATGAGCAACGGAAATAATTAAAAATTTGTCCACACGTCAAATCAATTTGAGAGCTACTTACGCCATCTATGAAGTTTTAAAGGAAAATAGTGTCAAAGTTGTTGTACCTTGTTCTTGAGACTTGAGATGGCAGTACTTTCTATACATTAATTTCTTACACGTTAATTATATGACAGTTTCATCCCCATTTTTCGCACTGGAGAAAGGAAGGGGTTTAACCGCGGGGGGAACGCTCGGGCGGCTTGTATAGCGGGAACGCGACGCTCGCGCAATGGCCTTGATTCTTGAATATTGTTGAGGCGCTATAAATTCAAATTAAAACTATAATGATAAAAAAGAATTCATTTATATTTAAGTTCTTGGAGTGCTAGATACTTCTATTAAATTGATTAAGCCATATAAGGCAGGTATACACTGTGGGGACATGTGAACAATTCCAATTACTTTAGGCTAAAACATATGGATATTCGTAATATTCCCCACAGTGTACCCTCACCCCCATGACTAGATATCATAAATGTACCTTTATGTTCAAGAGATACCCCACTCTTTAACATTCCAAGTATATTTTATATATAAAAAACAAATCAACTTTTTGCTTTGGCATCTCAAAAATGTAGTTTTTTTTTTTGGAATCATTTATTATTTTTCAAATCTTTTCTAATATTATAAATGGGAAAGTAGCCGTCTGTCTGTTACCTTCTCACGACTAAACCGCTGAACCGATTGTGATGAATTTTGTATGAAGATAGATGACGCCGATTACCCGATCACGAAACTACACGGATGGAACACCATGAAGTGGAAGTAGTTCAGGTTCAGTGGCCATAGTGACAGAGAACAACTGTGATGTACACGCAGACGGAGACGCGGGCAAGAGATAGTTAGTATTATAACTACATATATTCATTTATTCAGACAGTAAGTTACAAACATACAAACCAACATACAAGTGAAGCTAAGAAACAAGCGTTAGAAATATTTTTAACAAATAGGAAAGCTGTATCGTATTTATGGTTTTAAAATAATCCAATAGCAAAAATGAGGTTACTTAAAATTGTTTAATAATTGTAATTGTTACATTTTACGTCTCCATTAATATATTAAACTAGTTTTTGCCCGCGACTTCGTCCGCGTTAATTTCGTCATCTATACTAATATTATAAAGCTGAAGAGTTTGTTTGTTTGTTTGAAAGCGCTAATCTCCGAAACTACTGGTTTGAATTGAATAATTCTTTTTGTGTTTTATAGTCCAGTTATCCAGGAAGGCTGTGGGCTATATAACATCACGCTACGACCAATAGGAGCAAAGATATAGTGGTAAATGTGTAAAAAACGGGAGAAATTATTTTATCTTTGAAGCCTTCCGTTGCGTGCGCCGTGAAAACGGTTCAAGATACACAAAAAATATGTATTAAAGAATAATAGCTCTTTTAATAATCTAAAAAACAGTCCGCGACAGTATATGTCTATCTTTTAAGATTAACTCACAAAAATCGTTTTTATGGTACCTAATTTGGTCGAAATAATTTTATAAAATCTTTATTCAAATAAACAAATAAATATGTTATTGGTTAAGAGTACTTCATTGTGAATAAAAAAAACATAGGTTTTATCCTGAAAACTCTACGGGAACTCCAATTCCATTCCAAAAACCCCGCAAGAACGGGAACTATGTCGGAAGAACCAAAAATCTGCCGGAAGTCACTATTCCACGCGGACGGAGTCACGGCAAAAGCTAGTTAATAATATATGTATAGCTGACCGGGCGAACTCTATCCCGTCTTAAATAACCAGGTATTGGTATTTATTAATTTTTTCCTGTTTCAATCGAACAGAATGATTGACATATTAGTAAGTTGTCAAATCTAATGTCAAAAAAAAACGTATAGGAAATAGAAAAGGGCTGATTTTAGAGTTTTCCCGGAAATTAATAATTTTTTTTCAGCTTTTAGAACTTCCCTGAACCTCAACGAACTTTTCAAGACTAAGATAAGATAAATCTGTTCAGCCGTTCTCGAGTTTTAGTGAGACTAACAAACAGCAATTCATTTTTATATACATATATAGATGTAAATAAATTTTTTTAATAATTGATTTACATATGTACTATCTTTCATTTATTTATTTAATCATTATGACGTGTCGGAAGCTTTCAGTTAATGTAATAAAAATAAAAGTATTGAATAAATAAACTCAAAAAATATTCACCCTTACTATAAATAATAACAGAATAATATTAAAAAATCAACATTAAATATTTTACATACCGTCTACACTACTATCGTACATCAGCTACATACACTTCTCTTCATAGAAGGTTTCCTCTCGGCCGCAGACCACGTCCTAACAGACGCTCCACCAACAGCTTCTACCCTCATCTTGAATTATATATTCTCACGAGTCCTGGAACGTTACAAATAATACTATTTCATATAAAGACTATCCACTTCATAATAAATTATCATTGTTCATATTAAAGATAGCACATATTTTAAGATGTGGTCGAAGATTAATAATGAATAGTAATGAATTAAACCAAACTATCAAATTAATAAGCCTTCGCCAAATGTAGCGTTTAGAAAATAATAATTTTCTTAAGACTGCGGTCCTCTACAAAGATTTGTTTGGATATCATTAACTTTACTTATCTTTATATTTTGAAACTAACATATACAGGGTGACTGGTGAATTACTATCAATATTTAAGGAGCATACTCGGTACATGATTCTCATTCGAATTATGTAAAAAAAATAGGTACTTAATTTTTGACCAAATTTCCGTATAAATAAATAAAGTGTTGACACGTTCCAAGTGTTCCAAGTGTGAACGCGTGCGGCGGCGTGCTGATACAACAACACGCCGCCGCGCGCGAGTGTGTGTGTGTGTGCGTGTATACCTAATCTGTAGGGTGTTCATACGATGCGTAATTAATTACATAACTTTTGGTTTACTTTACTTAGAAGTTTATTAATTTTTATGTTACATTAATTTTTATTTTGTCATATATGATCGTCAAATATCACGTCCTCAAATATCGATAGTAATTCACCAGTCACCCTGTATATCATGATCGATGGACAGACCATGTAGTGAAAACATACGACGGTAGTGAAACTATGAGTACTTTTATTGTGGGAGATGTTTCTGTAGGAGAGGTCTAAATTGTTTTAAATAAATTAAAATTAATTATCTTTCTATGTATAGGTACGTACATTCCAGGAGGTTCTTTGATATCAATAGACACATCAAACACGTACTGTACATGTTTATAGTGAACACACTCCTTATATTGTCTGGAGACTGCTACAGTTGATACTTCAAGTCTTCTCTATTCTAATATGTTACACTAACCGAGTCATTCTTCTCTTCATATAATTTTATGTTTCATCAATACTTGTTTCATTGTTAGTTTTCATCTAACACTTGATGATCAGCCGTCATCTCCTGATGGATGAATCTCAAGTACAGTCCAATAACACCATCTGTAATACATAATACAATATTGTTCTTATATAAAGACATACAAAGACACTTCAATTATTGTCCGTTTAAAATAAATTATTAAATGTTATCACGTTTATTTATGTCGAACCGTTTATTTAAACACAATAAAGTGGACACACAGTAACATAAAAGGGAATATAAGGCAAATACAAACAAATGCGAATCAATCTTACTCCATGACCGTTCCCTTTCGTGTCCTAGTTCGCACTGGAGAAAGGGCTTATAAATTCAAACTATAAAAAAGAATTCATTTAGTTTTTAAGTTCGTGGAGTGCTAGATACTTCTATTCCATTGATTAAGCCATATAAGGCAGGTATACACTGTGGGGACATGTGAACAATTCCAATTACTTTAGGCTAAAACATATGGATATTCGTAATATTCCCCACAGTGTACCCTCACCCCCATGACTAGATACCATAGATAACACAGTTGTTCATAGAATTCACATATTATACATATTATGTCAAAAGATTTGGTATACATATAAAAAATTTAGGTACTTGTAATAAAACACATATATTTTGTATATTGTTTTTATAATTTAGTAAATAATAAAAAAAATTAAGATTAATAATAAATATCGATAATAAATTCAATTTTTCTTATAACTTCTTAAAATTGGATGTATTATGTCAACTGCTTCATAAACTTCTTGATTAGTTTTGGCGCCTGGAACAAATGTAAAAAGGAATTATGAGATGATAAAATTAATTTATATATTTATAAGTTTATAGTTACCTGTTATAACCATTTTTCCATTAACAAATATTAGCAACACTACTCTTGGTCGTATCATTCTATATACAAGGCCAGAGAAAAGTTCGGGTTCATAAGAAGTGAACTGACCGTGAGCTTGCTGTAACGCTTCCAGTTTTATTGGAAATCTTAAATCTGCTGTTGCTAGAAAATTAAGAACTTTGAAATCAACAAATTTCACCTGCAATATAAAATGTTTTTGTCAAGATACATATTTTTTCCATTCAACTGCAAACATAAGCATCAATTTATTGGTAATTAATGTAACAATTGAACTTGAATGAAAATATCATGAAAAATAGGATCTACAGGGTGACTGGTGAATTACTATCAATATTTAAGGAGAATACTCAGTACATGATTCTCATTCGAATTATGTAAAAAAAATAGGTACTTAATTTTTGACCAAATTTCCGTATAAATAAATAAAGTGTGGACACGTTCCAAGTGTGGACGCGTGCGACGGCGTGCTGATACAACACCACGCCGCCGCACGCGTGTGTGTATACCTAATCTGTAGGGTGTTCACACGATGCGTAATTAATTACATAACTTTTGGTTAACTTTACTTAGAAATTTATTAATATTTATGTTATATTAATTTTTATTTTGTCATATATGATCGTCAAATATCACATCCTCAAGTAAGATAGTAATTCACCAGTCACCCTGTATAGGGCACAAGCAGAAAACACCGAAAGTAGCTTGATTGCAAAATTCTTATAGATATATCAATAGAATTTTGATGTTCTTAAATCAAGTTACCGGAAAACCAAGTTTCTGGATAATTCTGGCAAATTTTCTAGCTGCTATATATGAGTCATGTCCATTTTTGGCTCCAGTACAAACTATTTTACCAGACCTGTAAATTAAAAATGCAATAGAAGATAGAATATTATATTACACTTTGTCGTTAATTTATTAATAATTAAGTTACCTAAATACTAGGGCTGTTGCTCGAGGTTCTAAAATCTTCATAACGACTCCATTAAATCTAGCAGGGTTGTATTCTGAAAACCTTGTTCTACAGTATATGTCTAACAAGTTCAGTTCACAGTCTAAACTTACTGTTGAAATACAATTTCTGAAAAAAATATAGTTTTACAGTTTATAGAGCATGTTCAATAGCTTAAATCACATTAAACTACTGTATATACGCATTTACTTACTGGAATTTTATACTATTTTTTGCTTGATCAACCGCACTTGCCATTGGGGTAATGGCGCTCATAGAATTATGTGGATTCACAGATGGAGTTTGTGGAGTGAATGTTCGATGTGTTGGTGTTAAAGTGATATCTCCTGAAATATGTGGAGTTGACGGCATATTTTCTATGGAGTGAGGCTTAGGTGTTCCACCTGTTAAAATTTTCGTATTTCCTCTTTGTTGATTCTGTTTTTCATTAACTGGTGTATATCCATCAGTCTGCTATAATATATTTTTTATTAATACAAATATTGTATGTGAAGTAAAACTTATCATAGTTCACCTACCATGTTTTGTACATTAGTATCAGTTCCAGTATCAGCCATAGGGCAGTCAGGTACAGAAAGATTTGAATCCATTGTGAAAAAGAAAAACTATTTTCACTATTGCATTTGTATTAAATATTAAACTGTATAAAATATATATATCTAGGTATTTTTTTATTTATTATCGTTGTTAAATTAATGTTAATAATGATTTAGACTGTTGTGCATTCAATAATTTAAAAAAATCTACAGTAAACGTGCTCAGTTCTTCAAATATAGAGAGAGATATTAGATCTGGACCATTGAGACTAGGGTCTGATCTCTGATGACATTTGCCAAAATTAACACGACTGACAAATGAACAATGACAATTAACATTTTTTTTCAAAATGTTTATACAGCTCTAGATACTAGTCCTTTTGAGCCTGACAACTACCGACATTTTTAATTATTGCAATGTGATGAGTATTTTATTAACACGGGGAAATAAAATTAAGTAAAATTAATAAAACAGTTATAAAGAGTAGAGTAGTAATATATTTTTGTAAAATAAAATATCCTATATCTTTAAATTTACCTTATTCATACAAAATCTAAGTTTTTTTAGAGCAAGGATATAATTGTTGTTATTTGTATGTATATAATGGTTTGCCAATTTTATCTTAACTTATGATCTAATCCAAAAAATTATGTCTGATATTTGCCGTAGATAATTTCATCGGTATAGAATATAAAACCTATGTACATATAAGAACAACATTTAACCATAACGCATATTGGAAACTTTAGTATTAGATAGAGAAGCGTCCAGATTGAAGACTATTTAACCGAAAACTGCCATTATTATATTTTGGAAAATAATATTTGCTGTATAAAAAAACTTTTTGAATTTAATAGACATTTAACAAACATTGACAATAGAAAAAGTATGATAATTATCAGTATGGCATAATATTGTTAGAAATATTGGTGACATAAAAAGAAGTTAGGAATAAGTATAACTTACTTTATTTAAAATGCAAAAAAGGACCATAGTCCATTTCACTATGTCACAAAAATAAAATATAATAAAAAATAATGCACTTATGTCATGATTCCGAATTTGGTCATTTGATTTTGACATAATGAAAACAATATTTCTTGTCAATGTCAAACTGTAGATTCTGTTTATGATTTTTGTTCAAGTTAATTCTAATTTAAATCGAAAAACATCTATAATTTTGTTCAACCTAATCACATATAATTTTCAAAATAATGGCTCCTAAAGCTGGTGGTGATTCTGCTAAAGTTAATTCGTCTGTATACAAAGATAAAAGTAAACCTACAGATATTCGTCTGAGTAATATAAATGCCGCAAAAGGTAAGATATAATTCTTTTATTTCAATTACAAAATAAATAAGATGTATTCATTAACTTTTAAATTTTACTTATAGAGATATTTCTTTAAACAATTTGAAGTTCCGTATCTTAGTTTTATGTTATTTTGCAATTCGTCAAAACTTCAGCTGCTACAATTTTTATAATTTTTTACAATAAATACTACATATTTTTCAGAAAACCTATATTAATTAGGTTTACTATACATGAAATAATCGCTTAAGCATTGTTTAAAACCATTTCTTAATATCCAATTTTAATAATAACCCTTTTCTAAGTAACTCTCCATTTCAAAAGGAATAAATTACTACGTGATGTAGTTTCTTCCGTAGTAATTTTGTGATTTAAGTGAATTAATGACAATAATCTTCACTGAAAGCTTTTTCTCTTTACAGCTGTCTCAGATGCTATTCGTACAAGCCTTGGCCCTAGAGGCATGGATAAAATGGTAAAAAAACCCTAAAGGTATTATTTTATAACTATGCAAAAATAACACATGCTCAACCATTATTTTATTACCATTTCAGATTCAAGCTGCAAATGGAGAAGTGACCATTACAAATGATGGAGCAACTATTTTGAAACAAATGAGTGTGATTCATCCAGCAGCTAAAATGGTAATTTCAGTTTACATTTCACAAATTACATACAATATTGACTTAGGCTAGTATTGTAAGCTCTAATAGTTATATGGTTCTTAATAGAAATAATATATTACAGTTAGTTGAACTATCGAGGGCTCAAGATATTGAAGCTGGTGATGGTACAACATCAGTCGTTGTGATTGCTGGAGCACTGCTTGACGCTGCTGAAAAGCTATTACAAAAGGGCATTCACCCCACTGTTATATCTGACGGTTTCCAAAAGGCTTTACAGATGGCTCTACAGGTAATATAATATCTATTGTAACTTGTATTTACAATTGTAACATTAATTATACCTAGGTACTTGTTTAATTTACAATTACTTAATGCATAAGTTACGTTTAAATATTTACTAGGGAATATTAATTTCAAGATGAATTCTTACAGTGATATACACATTTGTCTTACCGTCATTAAACAGCGTTTTAGTACAAATCCTTCATAGATGTCTATTCATTTTATTTTTGTAATTTGTCCTTTGCACATAAACAATTACAATAGAAACTCGATTATCCGACCCTCAGTTATACGTATTCGCGATTATCCGGACTATGGACAAGTCCAGACAAGAAAAGTTGTCAAAGAGTAAGGGAATTTTGTTGTTGAGAGTGGCGTACGTGAAATGACAATTACCAAAATATATTCTAAACCAAATTAAACTTATTATTTTATTTATTTTATATTAGTTTATATTAGTAAATTATTTTATATTAGTAATTTATTTCATGATTAAATCTGTTTTTAGTACATACATGTATTTGTTTGTATATGTAATCTAAGAAAATATATCCTTTAATTATTTATTACTAAACATTGATTTTCGTTGATATCTATTTGTTACTTTTTTTTAAATAAACATATAATAACATCATACAATCGATTATCCGGATTTTCGATTATCTGAATGCCTATTGACAACCATTAGTCCGGTTAATCGAGTTACTACTGTACATGGGGAGGAATACTTTTTCAGTGTTTTATAAAATTTACTTGCAGGTTATTGAAGGAATGTCAACTCCAGTTGATTTAAGCAATGAAGATGCACTATTGAAAGCTGCTGCTACTTCTTTGAACTCAAAAGTGGTGTCACAGCATTCTACTATACTAGCTCCAATCGCTGTACAGGCAATCCGTGCAGGTAACATAACTTTTCATATATAAGTATATATACATATACAGGGTGACTGGTGAATTACTATCGATATTTGAGGACGTGATATTTGACGATCATATATGACAAAATAAAAATTAATTTAACATAAATATTAATAAACTTCTAAGTAAAGTTAACCAAAAGTTATGTAATTAACTAGAAGACCCGGCGAACTTCGTTTCGCCCTATAATCAAGAAATATCTGTTACGTTTTTTTATTTATATTTTTGGAGTTTACCTATTAAAGCCATAAATCTCCGTGTTTTGAAGTGATTAGGAATGATTAATAGTTAATATGAGAGTTACACTGAGCTAGCAAAATAATAATTGTCAACGTTACTACTACACTTGATGCACAAACAATAATGATGGCCGACAACTGTGTAGGGAGTGAGAGAAGTCTAATTGTGTGAGAGAAACAGAAGACCGGCTTCGTTCTCATCCCTACTCCGTGCTGTTTACTGGGTCAGAAGTGACACCTGTAGATATCTGGCGGGGATAACTTATTAAATGACGATTGATCAGTTATCGACCGGAGATGAAAAATGATTAAATTACTAAAATAGCTATTAAAAAATAAGGGTTGATCGTAGAAGGGTGAAAATTTAGGATTGTATGTATTTTTGTACGTTGTATCATAAAAAAATAGTAATTAAAAATTTTGTCTAAAAAATAAAAAAAAAAAATTTAGGGGTGGACTACCCCTAACATTTAGGGGGATGAAAAATAGATGTTGGCCGATTCTCATAGCTACCGAATAAGCACAAAAAATTTCATCAAAATCGGTCAGGTTGTTTCGGAGGAGTATGGGCACGAAAACTGTGACACGAGAATTTTATATATTAGATTACGCATCGTATGAACACCCTACAGATTAGGTATACACACACACACACATACGCGCGCGGCGGCGTGTTGCTGTATCAGCACGCCGCCGCAGGAGTCCACACTGGGAACACTTGGAACGTGTCCACACTTTATTTATTTATACGGAAATTTTGTCACAAATTAAGTACCTATTTTTTTACATAATTAGAATGAGAATCATGTACCAAGTATTCTCCTTAAATATTGATAGTAATTCACCAGTCACCCTGTATATATAAATAAATATTTTGTGTGTGTGTGTGTGTGAGTGAGTGTATGTGTGGTGTTTTATTTTATTTGATGATATAAATCAAATAAATGTCTTAATATTTCCCAAAAAGAAAGAGAAACTGTCCCAAGGATTGGGTTTAAAATATTCCTACATTGATTTGTTGTCATGTGTGAATTTTCCTAATAATTTTCTTTATTTAATTACAATATTTCTCTTATATAACTGAAAACATTTGAGATTTAAGGTATTTATAAAATAGAAGTGGTTATTACTTACTATATATTTACCCTCTTAAGGATTTAAATTGTTGTATTATTATTACTAAGTAATTTTAGTCAACACATCCTAACCCCTAAAGATGATAAATGTTTTTGTAAGAATGTAACAGGAACTTCATTCATATTAATTAATTTAAGAATTGAGATCTACTTAACTTGCATGAGTATTCATTTAAATCAAACTAATATTTTTCGGTTTATACTTCGCGTACTTTGTTGTTGAAAAAAAAACCTACATACTTGCTGATAAGTAACTGAAACTTCTGGAGCATGTAGTTTTTTAAGAATTATTATTAGCTAACCTGTAATGAAAATTTAGGTTCTTATTTTAAATTGAGACGGCAAAGGATAACTTTATCTTGTTTATTTGGACATTTTGAGCCAACAGTCTTAATTTAATTACAGGAAGAGATATCCCAATACATATAAATTTATTGAAGTGATGTAGTAATATATATGTATAATATTTTTAGTAATGGAACCAATTCCGAATGGCATCGGTGCACGTGTGGATCTTCGTGATGTGAAGGTGATTGAACGTATCGGTGGAACCGTGGAAGACACTGAACTAGTCCAAGGACTGGTCATTCCTCATAGAGCCTCCAACGTGAATGGACCTCACCGCATTGAGAAGGCTAAAGTGGGACTCATACAATTCTGCATCTCACCACCAAAAACTGATGTGTGTTTAATTTATTTTCATACTTGTAGTATATATGTAGTAGTTTAATTTATTTTCATACTTGTAGTAGCGAAAAAGGCCGGCGGTGTTTTTTTTTGGACTTAAGTCCCGTTCTCTGGTTTTAAAATTGAAATTAGTTTCTCAATCTAAATTTCTTTGTTCCACCAAATTCACCCCAGATAGTTATCTTATGCAATATAAGCTTAGTTATGCTATCAAACAAAAATTCCCTGACTTCGTCGGGTATTTCATGTCGAGACTATCTTCATGAATGATTTGTGTCGCCAGTGTAGGTTCTACACCCATAGTTCAAAAAGAAAATTATTCATATACATTAATTTGTATGCATCTAATCTATTATGGCAAGGGTGCTACTTAGATTGAGTACATTATATGTATATTAATGTGTTTGCTACTTTAACAGATGGACCACAATGTTATTGTATCCGACTATGCTGCTATGGATCGCGTGTTGAAGGAAGAACGCCAGTACATCTTGAATATTGTGAAGCAGATCAAAAAAGCTGGCTGCAATGTGTTGTTGGTTCAGAAATCAATTTTAAGGTAAATAATCTATTACATATACAGTATTAACTTAATCATACTAACTATTTAAGATTTTTATTGTCTGAATTATTTATATATCTTCAAAGTAACTTATTTCAATATGTATATAGATCAAAAAACAAAATAAAAACTTATTCTAGAGCTTTACTATACTCCTGTGTACATAAAATAATATATTTGCAGAGATGCTCTCAGCGACCTGGCCATTCATTTCTTGGACAAAATCAAAACTATGGTTATCAAGGACATTGAGCGTGAAGACATTGAGTTTGTGTGCAAAACTCTTGGATGTCGTCCCATTGCTTCTCTAGATCATTTCACCGCAGAAAACCTTGTCAATGTAGACCTTGTAGAGGAAGTGAATGAGCCATCTGGGAAGTACATCAAGGTATAAAAATAATTTATGTGTTATTATGTAATAGGTGTATAAGTAACTGTTTGTTTCACAGTTTACTTGTAATCACTAAATCTTATAAATAATTATAGCATTTTATTAAATTTGTGTGTTATTTAGTATCTTATGAATGTTTCTTGATATCTTGATAGAAATTTTTATAGCACAATTTTACATTGTATTCTTAACATTACTTTTTTTTCATATAGATGACAGGCTGCGCTGGTGGTGGCAAGACGGTCTCGGTTCTAGTTCGCGGTACATCATCCGCCGTGGTTGCGGAGGCGGCTCGTTCGTTGCATGATGCTTTGTGTGCTGTCCGCTGTGTCGCCCGCCGTCCAGCCTTATTGCCAGGGGGTGGAGCTCCCGAGGCCGCAGCGGCCGCTGCTCTGGCCAGAGCCGCCATCGCAGCCCCCGGGGCTGATCACTACTGCCTCAGAGCGTACTCGGATGCCCTCGAAGTCATACCATCCACACTCGCAGAAAATGCAGGTATGCTGAAACACAATCATATATAAAATATAGGAAATTGCCATCATATTGATATTTATAGTACATATTAATACATATAAACTTCATAATATGAAACAAATTGTTGCTATATTATGTACCAGTAACTTTATTTTTAAACCAAGATTATACACAGCGTTCAACACTGTTTATGTACGTACGTGTATTGTAAGAAATTATTGGATAAGTGATAAAATTCACACGCCTTTGACACAACTAAAAGACACCCACCATTGGTGGTGGTTAAACTTTTGATTGTGATTTTCATAAACAATAATGTTTTTACAAAGTATACGTCAAATTGCGAGAGTATTATGATATAACGTACTATTAAAAAGTATTAATATATTCGTCAGGTCTGAATCCCATCGAGACGGTGACTGAGCTTCGTGCAGCCCACGCGTCCGCCTCGTGCGCCGGCTCCGGCGTGAATGTCCGCCGCGGCAGAGTTACAGATATGAGGCACGAGAACGTCTTACAACCTCTTCATGTGACGGCGTCCGCTTTAGGACTAGCCACTGAGACTGTGCGGGCTATACTCAAGATTGACGATATTGTGAGTTATAATCTTACATGTTCCATAGAATTAGCTAGTATAGTCACAGGACATTGGCCTGGCCTGGGCAATTACCAATGTGATTTTTCCGAGTCATATGTACTTTCTAAGAGTATTTAGACATCACTGATTAATGCTGATTCCCAAAGAGGGTTGATGTTAGGCAGGCGGCCAGTCGTAAAAACAATTAGACAAAACTATTTACAACATGTGAGGCAGACTCTGGCTATAGCTGGGAAATTGCCAGGTAGAATAATAAGTCAGATAACATTGGCAAAATATATAAGGAAACGCTTCTAAGAGAGAGATTTTAGGTTAACGGTCCCGCAGAATGCGGGACGGTTGGCCGCCTTATGCTTAGTTATTATCAACAGTCAGTATTATGATAGTGAATACTGGCAGTTTGGGTGTTTATATTATTACTAGCTGTACATGTAGCATTTGACACCCTTGAGTTAGTTTTATCAAACATACTCATTTTACATGGTTATCTTCTTGGTACTTGTACTCTAATACTGAAAAAATGTTCACACTTAACACAAATTCAGGTTTCTATGTATATGTACTTCTAAATTAGTACTGCTGGTTGTGTATTATATACAATAATGGAGATTTGGTAGCAGTTAACTTCTTCAGTCCAAAATGGAAAAAACTTTGTACTAATAGATTTGTGTTATAAAGTTATGCTTGTTTATAATCTTAATTGTAATTGTTTAAACTTTTTAGTTTATGTAAAGTTATATTGAATGTTTAAAAAAATATTCTGAGATACAATTTTACTTTACTTATTGTAAATAAATAAATTATAATCTTTTTAAGATTAATAATTTTACCTTTAATAAAAGAAAAATTCCATTTTGGATTCAGATAGTTGACTGTATATATGGTTTATAATTTAACTAGCTTTTGCCGCGACTCCGTCCGCGTGGAGTAGTGACTTCCGGCAGATTTTTGGTTCTTCCCACATAGTTCCCGTTCTTGCGGGGTTTTCGGAATGGTCGAGTTCCCCTAGAGTTTTCAGGATGATACCTGTTTTTTTTTATTCACAATGAAGTAGGTACTCTTAACCAACAACATATTTATTTGTTTATTTGAAAGATTTTATAAAATTATTTCGACCAAATTAGGTACATAAAAACGGTTTTTGTGAGTTAATCTTAAAAGATAGACATATACTGTCGCGGACTGTTTTTTAGACCATTAAAAGAGCTTTTATTCTTTAATACATATTTTTTGTGTATCTTGAACCGTTTTCATGGCGCACGCAACGGAAGGCTTCAAAGATGAAGTACTTTCTCCCGTTTTTTACACATTTACCACTATATCTTTGCTCCTATTGGTCGTAGCGTGATGTTATATAGCCCACAGCCTTCCTCGATAACTGGACTATCCAACACAAAAAGAATTATTCAATTCGAAGCAGTAGTTTCGGAGATTAGCGCTTTCAAACAAACAAACAAACAAACAAACAAACTCTTCAGCTTTATAATATTAGTATAGATTAGATTAATATTGCTACTTCTTGTACTTAGCTAGGTTCATATTTAACTAACTATATCATTTCATAAAATTATGAAGAAATATATTTTAATTACTAAATTGAAAATCTTTGTTACAGGTCAACACAATCAACTAAAGACTTCAGAATTAATGTGAAAAACATATTTCAAGTATTAATTCCTCCTCTTATTTAACATTGAGTGTTAATATCTATTTTAAAGTAATTGCATTGCACAAGTTTTGTTTTATGTATTATTTCCTGTATCTTCCTACCAAGGTCATTTTAAGTTTGAGTTACTCAACAAGATTATTATACCTGAATATATCTGCGACATGTTCTCAATTGCTGAAATGATATTTCACACATTCTTGTCTTATTCACTTAAAGCTTTATTAGTAACCACTTGCTAGATTTTATTTAACTTTAAACTCGGTGATACCGTCACAATTGTATTGTGCTGTCATTGTTTTACTAGGACATGTATCAAAACTAATTTAGTAATTAATAAAAATACTGAATGAAAATAAATGTTTTATTTGTACTGCATTTAAACTATCGTTGGTATGGATGTATTTGGTTGGCTGCTTTGATATTAGTTTTAATGGCCGATGGAGCTTTTGGCATAGTAGGTTGCGCAGGACCCATCTGTGGCGTTGGCCCACGGGCTGGCCCCATGCCCGGTGGAACTCCTTGAGGTACCATCGGAGGCATACCGGGTCGTAATCCTTTACCAGTACCAACAGCCGTTACAAGTGCATGTGTGTCAGCAATACTATGTGTTGGTTGCATTCCTTGAAGACAAAAATCAACATTAAATTGTACAATTATTTTAGTATATATAACATTAAATAAACAGTTTGTCGTCTAGAAATAATCTTACCCGCAGATCTCATAGATTCACCTTCCCAATCTTCTCGACCCTTTGAAATTATCTCCCACACATGACTAACAACCTTGGTAAACTGAGCTACTTGCTTCTGTTGAATAAAATGTACATAATGTACTTATTAATACAGCAGACGACATGATGTAATGCAAAATACGATATCTATCATAGACATATTGTCGTCATATGTATATAAACTACATACCTGTGCAGCATCATAGCTAAGAGTGTTGGCTTTGTGATTTAACTGCTGAAGACGTTGTTCGGCTTGTGGTTCAGGCTTCGTTCTTAACAAATCCGGCACTAGATCGTGAGTACAAGCCGGTACTCGGCCCTCAGTAAGCCGAGCTAGTTCTTCATCCCTCTCACAACCTAATTGCAACGGTAGGACAACGACAGAACGCAATGAAGGCGCCAATTCAGCTTGAAGTATTTTACTTAAACCTGTTAACTGAATAATAAAATATTAAAACTGATCTTAAAATTTCTCATGTTTTATTTGTAAAAGTGACTTACATGGCCTGATAAAATAGCATAATTATCCAAGAATGTTGGCCAGTTAATTGTTTCATATTCTGTTTCTAATTTCGTTATTAGTGCTTGGATAGCGGTTTTTAAATCGTTCACTCGGTTTAATATTGCATGTAAGGTAGCTTCAAGTTGTTTCTCTTCGCGTTGCATATTAAAATAAATAAATATTATATCTTATCACAATACACTTTTTGAGTATTTATCACAAGAAATATATAATTTAAATAATAAGACAATAGTATTATTCACTAAGCAAAAATCTAAGGAACTGGGAAAACTACCAAATGATGTTTAAGATTTAACATACATATACAGAATGTCATAGGAGATTAATATTTACATGATTGTCAAATGTCAATTACATAGGACAATTCACTAAAACAGATTACTTTAAGAATTCGAAACTTTATTTACACTTTGGGAACAAAGGTTATTATAATTATCACTGTAAGCTTCGCAAATAGACAATAATAGTTTAGTTCTAAATATGATAACATCAATATTTCTGAATAATAGCACTGTAAATGTTTAACATGATATGATTAAAAATCTAATTTACAATTGTTTAGGAAGGTCATGAAAGTTATATTATGTAAGCATTGTTGTAGTTGATGATATTAATATATATAAATATTTTTTCTCTCAATTAGATTAATAAAGTTTCGAAATAACAATTCCATAAACATCTTTCAAGTGTCACATTCATGTCATAACAACGTGTGACACTATAATTGAAGTTTTCTTCACGTGTAAAAACATAATTGTATTTTTTTTGAAAATTGAATTAAAACGTATATATAAAAGCATTTCCTACTATCCATTTTAACATGGTGAGTACCATAAGTATTTATGAAATGTATTAGAATTATTTTTTATTCTAACCAAAACTAAAATTCTTCCCAATAATTTTTTTCTACAGGGTAAACAAAAAAAGACTAGAAAAATCGTAGAAAAAAGGTTTGCTAAAATGAAGAAGATTATAAACCCAAATGATAATAGGATAAAAGCTAGTGATCGAGCTGATCCTAAGAAAAAGAAGAAACCAAATCCAAATGAAATCAAAATTCGTGAAGTGCCGCAAACCAGTTCTGCTCTGTTCTTTCAATATAATACCCAATTAGGACCACCGTATCACATACTAATTGATACAAATTTTATAAATTTTTCTATTAAAAACAAGCTAGACATAGTTCAAAATATGATGGACTGTCTCTATGCTAAGTGTATTCCGTATGTGACTGACTGTGTTTTGGGAGAGTTGGAAAAACTTGGAAGGAAATATAGGGTCGCGTTACGAATTATAAAAGATCCTAGATTTGAAAGACTGGCTTGTATGCACAAGGGCACATATGCTGATGATTGTTTAGTGCAACGAGTTACGCAACATAAATGTTACATTGTGGCTACAAATGACAAAGATTTAAAGCGTAGGATAAGAAAAATTCCCGGAGTGCCTATTATGTATGTTGCCGACCACAAGTTCACCATAGAGAGAATGCCTGATGCTTACGGTGCACCAAAAGGTGCAATTTAGTATAGAATAAGTAGATAAGAAATAAACATATGCCTTTTATGTATGTCTTTTAATCATTTTATCTTTTTACAGACAATAATTGTACATTTTTGAACACCCTACTGATACATTGAGTACTTTATTAACTTATTTTTATTTACTAAATAATATTCTATTATTTAAATGTAAAACAGTTTTGAAAGTCTATGTTTTTCTGAACAGAACCACATATTGAAGTTTGTGTAAATACTATATAGTAGTGTTCAGAGCACTCGGCGATCCAACCACATCAATAATCTCTCCGAGGGGTTTTATTTCTGCATCTACATTAGTGTTACAAATTGATGCTGGTATTGTTAACGTCTGGAAGTAAAAAAAATTTATTAGATATCAAAAGCAAAATAATTTTTTAGAAACAACTGTCATGAAATATTTTCTGGCCTTGATCAAATACAAGTAAGTGAAGCTAATATTTTTCGGATTATACTACGCGACTTTAAGGTATGTAGAATAATAAAATGCGATGTTTTTGTAAAAAAACTACATACTCCTCACGTTTCGGCCACTTTTCAACAACCGTTATCACGGGCAGACGAGATGTGAATGTCTCAAAAAATCCGAAAAATATTAGTTTCATTTAAATTAATAAAACTCGCAAAAATCTTAGATCTCATTCAGTACAAGTAATATTTTAATCATTTAGAATATGTACATGGATCACTATGTAATTTTTATTACATCTTCATTATACTGTAAACTAAGTTAATAAACTAACCTTTCCAGGGTTCAGAGCTTCATATTGGTGTCTTAAAGCTTGCAATTCAAACTCACAAGATGCCAATGCATTTTTCAGATCTAATGCCAAAGCTAGATCAGAACGTAATTCATTAAAATGTTTACAAATTGCTTCAGTCGGTGTTGGTGCAATATCTAAAAACAAAATAATATTTTTGTGTATAAATTACATCAAGTTTTTATTAAAATTTTCTTATTATTGTTATATTTACCAATATTCAAAAGTCTTAGTTCCTGCTCAATGGCTTTAGTTTTCCGCTGTCCTACACCAGGTGGCAGTTTCATACGTTGAGATCTCAACCAAACACCAGCACCCCGAGCTTCAGGGAACTTTATACCTGACCATTCCACTGTCTATGGACAAATATAAGCAGTAACATTTAAATGTTAATGTATTTTTTTAATATACTCAAAGAACACTAAACAACATCAAATATGTTTTTGATATAGACTTAATTAATATCCAGTAAATTATGTAATGATTCAGGTTGTACTGCTTTTGGATTTGAATAAATTTCTTTAATTTACTATTTTACGATAAACTTTACTAAATGCTTGATTTGAAATTGAAATATAAATTTATGTTTTGCTTTATCTAATTATTTAACAATAAAACTAATATTTTCAGATGTACTACACATTTTTCATAATTTTAAACTGTATACTCCCGACGTTTCGTTATACCATTGTATAACACGTAGTACATTAGAAAATATTTGTTTTATTAAATTCATATTTATAAGTCTTATATCATTAGTTATTTAAACTTGATAACCGAGCTTTGCTTGGTACTTTTTCAGGATAACCATGTTGAAAAATATCACTAACTTCCTGTAGCCTAATCCATTAATGGTCAAGAATATTATAATTCTTCGTCTTCTACCTAGCAATTTCCCAGCTTTAGTCAGGGTCTGCCTAACATGTTGAGAATAGTTTTGGCTAATTGTTTTTACGATCGGCCGCCTGCCTGACATCAACCCTCTTTGGGAATGCATTAATCAGTGATGTCTAAATACTCTTAGAAAGTACATATGATTCGGAAAAATCACATTGGTACTTGCCAGGATCGAACCTGCGCTCTCATGCATTAGAGGCAGGCCTTTTAACCACTAGGCCACCACTGACTTAGGTCAAGAATATGTATTATAATTATTTATTGTAATTCTTACCACAGCCTCAACTGTTCGAACTGGTCGTTGTTGTGCTGTTAATTTTTTCTTATGTAATTTTCTGTCATGTCGTCTAGCTATTGTGGATGTTGAGCCAGTTGGAGTGTTGGCACCTTCATTCACTATACTTGTTTGGTTGTTAACAATACCATTTCCACTGTCAGCTCTTGATATAAGTTTCTGTAAATCTTGAGTCTTCCTTTCTCTTTCACGTTTCCTTGCTTCAATCTTTTTCAGTTCCGCTAATAACATTTGTTCTTCATCAATCTGTAAATTGTAAATTTTAGTAGAAATATATATAAGAGAAATAAATTGTTCTTATTATATCTATACTAATATTATAAAGCTGAAGAGTTTGTTTGTTTGTATGTTTGAAAGCGCTAATCTCCGAAACTACTGGTTCGAATTGAATAATTATTTTTGTGTTGGATAATCCAGTTATCGAGGAAGGCTGTGGGCTATATAACATCACGATACGACCAATAGGAGCAAAGATATAGTGGTAAATGTGTAAAAAACGGGAGAAATTATTTCATCTTTGAAGCCTTCCGTTGCGTGCGCCGTGAAAACAGTTCAATATACACAAAAAATATGTATTAAAGAATAGTAGCTCTTTTAATGATCTAAAAAACAGTCCGCGACAGTATATGTCTATCTTTCAAGATTAACTCACAAAAACCGTTTTTATGGTACCTAATTTGGTCGAAATAATTTGTTTAAGTTGTATCAACATAATAATATTAATCTTTATTCAAATAAACAAATAAATATGTTGTTGGTTAAGAGTATGTACTTCATTGTGAATAAAAAAAAAAACATAGGTTTTATCCTGAAAATTCTACGGGAACTCTACCATTCCGAAAACTCCACAAGAACGGGAACTATGTGGGAAGAATCTGCCGGAAGTCACTATTCCACGCAGACGAAGTCGCGGCAAAAGCTAGTTATGTATATAGTTAGGTACTCCTTGGACACGAAACAAAATAGAAGCAGTGCGCAAAAGAAACATTGACACTTTCTGGTAGTCCGTCGTCGAGGCGACGTCGCTCAAGGATTTTGAGTGTTAATATTGTGTTAGCAATTAGTTTAAAGCTATTTTAAGGATATTACTCTGTAAGTACTTTATTTGTTATTTAACTGGTGTTAGCAGTTCATCATTTTATTCCTTAATTCACCTTTTATATTCGTTCATTTTAATTAATATCACATAGTCCAATTGTCAAATTTTTATTATATTTTTAAAAATTTGAACGAAGTTCCTTAATATATATATAATACCTGTTCTTGAGTCCTATCAAAGAGTCTCTTCAATTGTTCCTTCCTTTTCCTTTCATGCTCAGCATCATAATGGTAAACTCGTTTTTCACCATTGACCATTGTTACAGAATTCGACCAAGGATTAGTTTTTACCTGGGACATATTATAAAAATTTTTTGTATAAAACAAAGATTAATACTATATTCACTTTGCAAATATGTGAATTTAATAACCTTACCTTACTTAAAATAGCACAAATATTATAATATCGTTCTTTCAAGTCCTCAACACTTCTGTCTCTGAAGGCAGCTCGGTCCCATCTATCATGTATCACAATGAACCGTAAATCAAACCTTTGACACAGATCCATCAAGTGGTCCGTCTCTGCCTGACTCCAATCTTCAGATTTCAAAAACTGATTGTATTCCGATTCTGAGTAGGACGGGATTGAAACTTGCTGAAGTACAATAGAAGTTATATTAGTTCTCTATTCCTGATACTTAAACCAAACATAATTGTGTCAAATCTGTAATAAAGTCACCTTATTAAATTGTGCAAATGGATACTCCTTTGCCTCATCAGACGCTCGCTTCCAATGGTGAAACACAGCATTATCTTTTCGTGCTGGGTTAGTGAATGGCGCCCAAACCCATTTCCTCACTTTTCGCATACCAAGTTTCGCTTTAGTTTGTTTATACGCTTTACCTGGAAATGCAATCTAGATAAATATTTTTTTTATAGAAAACCATCTTGTATCGTGATTTAACAACATTATTTATGCTAATAGATAATAGATATAAAGGATTAATTGTTTTACCTGTGTCAGTAGGTAAAAGAGGAGGCAGATCCTTGTTATCATTGTATAGTAGAGCAAATACTTCGCGGTGCATTCCCTCCGGGCGACGCACTGTCTTGGCGGTAACATATTTTTTCTTTGCTTTGTCTCCATGAATGATACTGTCTCTTGTTATTTCTGAAGCTCCAGGTTGTTCAATATCTAATATATCCAAAATATCTGCCATTTTAGATAAATTTTGTTATTCCAGTTGTCCGTGCAGTGTTTATACTTTTCAATGTGAGCTGTCGTCAGTTTTTTCACTTTATGTTAGAATACAATTTTTTTATTGGAATCATGGAAAATTTTAATTGTTCTAATCTGAAATAGATTATTTAAGTTTCACTTGTTTAAAATGTCTTCTTTTTTATTATGGCTTTACCATTTTGGTGCATCCATATAAGTCAGTTTTAACAGACGACACCAAATGAAATTTTTTCTTTGTACATGTTTTTACGGGTCTGGATGCTAGTTTTTTGAGCCTTTACAGCAAAAGACCATATTTTCAGTGTTGCCAACTATTATAAATTCGAGTGGACTAAACTCATCTTCAAAAGTCACCAGTAAATCTAGATCTGATTTCATCTGGGGCGGATTCAGAATACTGTTCTGCGACGCAGAACAAGCTATTCCCAGTGATTAAAATAACTATCAGTCTTTTTTTAAATGTCATCAATGTCATAGTCAAAGTTTTTGTTGTAAGAGAATTACTTTTGTTTTAAGGATATTTTGGAATAATTCGTACAATACATAAAACAGGTAATCTTTATTTCCTTTTCTCAACTGATCTCTTAACAGTCTCTTACCCGTAGTCAGACATTTTATCGATTTTTTAATTTCTATAATATTAGTAAAATTGAATATACTTTTTTTCATAAAGTTGTGTTAATAGTCTTATTTTATTTTTTATTTATATCTATACTAAATACATAGTTTTAAAATAATTATCAATTAACAAAATCCCCAAGGATATTTGTGCTTCGGCCTCCAGACTAGACATATTTATGTATTCGTGAATTTTTAGAGTGCGTTACCCAAGGCTTCCTAAATTTACTTTGTATACTGCTCTCTAGTATTTCTATAATAACAAATAAAAATGTATTTAAAGACTATTACTATGTAATATAAGAAATACTATTTATTTATATGTCTTTATCAAATTATCAAGTATTTTTACATTTTCGAAAACCTTAAACTAGTTTTATGAGATGGTAAATTCTAACTGTGGTCAGGTACTACAGCTCGGACATGGGCTGGCTCGACAGGAAAAGTACCACTCACAGAAGATCGGCATGAAGTAGTTATAGCTTCGTTCAATGAATAATATAGTTGTTCTTTCCTTTTTCCCACGCTTTCCTACCCAGGATTTTGATGTGTACAATTACGTTCTGTCTTGCATCAACCTAATTCTGTTTTGAGGTGTTTCATTTCCATTGGATCCAGGGGACTCTGCAATTTTGTGTCGGATCGGGACCCTTCTGTATCCCGTACCACCACACACAAAATACAACTTTCAATTCAGACCAAGGCTAATGCTCTTTGACAGAATAGTTATTGGATCATCAGTATCGTTTCATCTTTCCCTTAAGCAGAAGGCTGACAATGAAACCACAACGCCATGTTCAGATGTCTACGGGCGACGGTGACTATCTCATCAAGTAGGCCGTCTGCCCGCTTGCCGTTTTTAACGTAAAAAAGGTTCATCTATGCAAATATATAAAAAAAATATTAACTGTTGCTAATTTGGGAGCAACAGCAGTTTTTACTATTTATTTATTAATCTTTTTATTATGCTACGTAAGAAACGTTTTCTTTTGATAATTTTTTACTCGATTTACGATGAAAACTTGCGATATCTCTTGATAATGACAAAATATTTTTATTATGTAGGGTAATCAATATTTCTTTATTTAATACGTTGGTGTGACCATTCTATTGCAATCGATTGTTTTTTTGTCGAATTGGTGTTGTATAATTTGTTTAAATATAAGATTAAGTGCGAAAGATAAGGAAGATATACGAGTATATACTAAGTTTGTTCAGGCTTCACACAAAGTGTTTATTAACAACAATATTTAAATTAATTATTAGAAACAGTAACAATATCTAATGAATAATTTTGACCAAAATTGAAAAACAGTTTCCGTTCGAATTCTTTAATAATTCATTCATGTATCTTAAAGAATTTTAAAACTCTGCCGGCATATTGAGATATTTTAAATATTAGGGTTATGTATCGAAGAAACTCAATAAATTTGGTTTATTTAGTTATTTTTTACCGATTAACCATAGATAAACGGAGTATCAAGTTTTTTTGAACGCTATAATGTCAAATGAAAAAATATTGACTATTAAATTATTATACCAAATTTTGCTTCTAAAATTATAAATAAATGTACGCTTGAAAATATGCTCGATAATAATGACAGGAAAATGAATTAAATTGAAATTGTGTTGCTGTAGTCATCGACTCAATGGTTATTGAAATGCAGAATATTTTAAAATCCTACATATCAAATATTAAATGAAATAACATGACTTTTTTCTTCACATATGATTCGTCTTAACTTATTAAGAAGTAACTATTAGAAATAGCGTTCAGAAATATCATAAACATACGTTTTGGAGTAAAAGTTACATAAAATCTTTTTTATCACCTTCCTCGGCGCCTACTTATCATTTATCACTATCTCGCACCATATACTTACGAAGGGAGAATCTGGACAGTTGATTGCAAGAAAACTAGCATTAAAAATCTTTTATGTACACGTAAAGTGGTTATCATTTAGTGTAGAAAACCATTAAAATAATGTTTTTGAAATATGATTTAACGATATAATTCTGATAGCAATATTTATATGAATATTATAATATCAATTGCATATATAAATCTTAAGAGTAAAATACAATTAATATAATAATGTGCATTGATCAGTTGAATAAGTAATTAAGTCATTGTTTCTATATTAATTATTAAATCACGGGCTGTCAACTAGATACATTACAAAATCATTGCCATTTTTTTAAATAACTGTTATTGTTATGGGTAATACATGTTGAAAAATGTATTTTATTTATTTTAAACTGGTTGAAGAGATTTCAAATTTCTGTAATAGTTATTTGTCTAATGCATAACTAATGAGTATACAACATTGGACATTTGGAAATTCTGTCACGACATTTTTTATTTAGATTTAATACTTCCCTTTTATCCGAAATTATTTGAAACTTTTATATCTGATCCGTTTGCGGTTACGTATAGAACTTTATTTCGGATATGCGATAGTTTTGGTAACAATTACAGAACTTTCTAACATCCCTAATGTCAACCATTAAGTTGCGCATAATGAGGCCATTACAATGTGGATAGCCGTTAATATTTCAAGTGGTGCTTTATAAATACTCGATTGAAATAAGAAAAAACGAAATGTCAGTTTTATAGCTGAGTAAAATTTCTACAATTCATTGAAATAGTAGAATACGAATAGTTAAAAATAACATTTGATGAAAATTGCTTTATTTTTTTTTTCGGTTTTTAATATATTGCATAATGGTACGAGAGCTAGCAACGTCAAAAAAACAAGCATTTCAGGTAGGCTAGTTTTTAGATATGCTATCTCTCTCACTCCCCTGGACGTCCTACGGGCTATCTGGCTGCCGGTAGTGGTTGCGTTCATCAGTGCGCATCGTACTTGTGGAGGTAAAAAATTAATATATCAAATCATTTTAAGAAGGTTTTTATTATTATCATTATTATTATTGAACTATTCACAACATAAAATTATTATTGCCAGATATTTTTATTGTTGTTTAAACGGTGCCAAACGGCAATGTTGAATTAAGAAAAAAAAATTTATCAAAATATTTTAGTATAGCTGAAATTTTAATAGCATGTTATTTAACTATCTAAAAGCTCAGAATTAATTTGCCAGGCAAAAAATCGGTTGTTAAACTTTTGCCAGATCGAAATAAAGTGTAAAGAGATGTAGTATCATTTAGCTTGGTCTAGAAAATTAATCGTCTAATAAATGATAGAAGATGGATTAACAACTATTGAATTTATTTATAGATGAATACGGTATAAAAATAATACTTTATTGTAATGATCAATGTTAAGTTTGAAAAAGATCATCATCTTCATCACTGCTGTCATTTCCATTGTCATCATCGTCCATAAAATTATTATCATTTTGTAATAAGCTGTTATCTGTAATAGAATCAAAAATTTTAATATCTTTCGAGAAATATTTTTTTTTGTATTTTAGTTCAAATTTTTACCTTTAATAATAATATCGGCAACTAATGTTGGTAATTGCTCCCCAACAAACCAGATAAAATCATATTTATCATCATTAATGGTTCAGCCAGAAGCTTGAGGTGATAGAGATGTTGGGTATTTTAAATAAGCATTTCTCCAAAACGTTGTGACATAACGAACTCGTAGTAAGTATTGATATAACTCAGCTTTACTCGATGGTAGAATTGATGGATCAAAATTACGGAACTTTTTTTCAAAATTATACGATAGGGTTTTAGAAATCATACGTGAAGCGGTTAGTCTTTCGGTAGCCAGAGCGCTTTTTAAACTTAACATTGATCATTATCTCAATTTTGTACAACAATAAAGTATTATTTTTATACCGTATTCATCTATAAATAAATTCAATAGTTGTTAATCCATCTTCTATCATTTATTAGACGATTAATTTTCTAGACCAAGCTAAATGATACTACATCTCTTTACACTTTATTTCGATCTGGCAAAAGTTTAACAACCGATTTTTTGCCTGGCAAATTAATTCTGAGCTTTTAGATAGTTAAATAACATGCTATTAAAATTTCAGCTATACTAAAATATTTTGATAAATTTTTTTTTCTTAATTCAACATTGCCGTTTGGCACCGTTTAAACAACAATAAAAATATCTGGCAATAATAATTTTATGTTGTGAATAGTTCAATAATAATAATGATAATAATAAAAACCTTCTTAAAATGATTTGATATATTAATTTTTTACCTCCACAAGTACGATGCGCACTGATGAACGCAACCACTACCGGCAGCCAGATAGCCCGTAGGACGTCCAGGGGAGTGAGAGAGATAGCATATCTAAAAACTAGCCTACCTGAAATGCGTGTTCAAAAACGTTGCTAGCTCTTAGAATATAATATATCCAATTCGCTTTTGATTTGGAAAGATTAGATTTTTTTGTTAATGTTTTTACGGCTCTGGATACGAGTTCTTTTCAGCCTTGTTGTTACAAATAAAATTTTTCTTCATACACCCATACATTACCATATTTAGAATTAATAAAATGAATTTAGAATAGTTATCAAAGTTAGTTAGGTTAGACAAAAAGTTATAATACATTTCTATGACTTTAAAATATATTTGAAGGTAAATGAAAATAAAACCAATAAAAGTTTAAACTGAATAATATATTTATAGTTGCCATCATTTAAAAGTAAAAGATTCACGACGTTGCATATTGCAAAAGTGACTTAAAAGCAACAGGATTTTCCAGTGGAACCTGAAAAAGTATTTATATGTTAAGAATTAAAATATTAAATATAAATGTTATTAAATTTATGACAGTAAAAAATACATGTACAATGGTCTTTTTTAAAACAACAGTTATTAATAAATTTTAGGTTAAAATTTTCATTGTATGCCACATACACTCTAAATCTAAAATTGTGAATACGAAAGCTTTTATGTTCGATTCAATTCTTTAACTATCCCTTTCGTACCAAAATGTGAACACTACGTTCCGCCAAAGTCACGTACAATTCAGTAGACACTAAGAAGATTGCTTCGTGCATTTGTGATTTTTTTAATTTTCCGACTGAAGTCCTCACTACCCGAGTAACGAATTTAATATAAAAAATAGAAGCTTTTATATATTATATAATGATACAATATACAGGGTGACTGGTGAATTACTATCGATATTTGAGGACGTGATTTGTGACGACCATATATGACAAAATAAAAATTAATATAACATAAATATTAATAAACTTCTAAGTAAAGTTAACCAAAAGTTATGTAATTAATTACGCATCGTATGAACACCCTACAGATTAGGTATACACATACACTCACACAGACGCGGCGGCGGCGTAGTGTTGTATCAGCACGCCGCCGCACACGTCCACGCTTAGAACACTTGGAACGTGTCAACACTTCATTTATTTATACGGAAATTTTGTCAAAAATTAAGTACCTATTTTTTTTTACATAATTCGAATGAGAATCATGTACCGAGTATCCTCCTTAAATATTGATAGTAATTCACCAGTCACCCTGTATATTGTAATTAAATTTGAAAAATATGACTTAAAAGTAAGTGTATGAGGAATGATGTGGAGTGAGACACCTCAAAGGGTTGAAGAACTTTTGGATACAAAGAGGAAATGGGAAACAGTATCGCCAAGACGTCATATACATATAGTCTGATAACTAATACTCAATTTTCATATCCAGTGGGAGGCATTACATATATGCTTTAATTACCCAGACACAGTTTGAAAAGGAACGCGTCCCGAGAAAGGATAACAAGCTAGCGTGGTCGGCAGCGTTTTGTTGGAAAAATGTGTCTGAGCACCTCACAAAGATATTAATCTTACATAGTCACTTCACTCTATCTACAACTGTCTGAATATGTCCTAGGTACCAGTATTGAGGATAGACCTCATTGCATCTCCAGACTTCAGAATTACGTCATTGTGTATGTATTTAGATGGCGGAAACCTTAAGGTGAGAACTCGAAGAAAATTTTAATAAGACATTTAATAATGAAATTTAACGCTGATATAATATAGTTCCGAATGGTTTTAGAACAGGAAAAGATTAAATAAATATTTAGTGACAAATATATTGATATACATATTAATTAAGCTTTTGAAGTGAATTCAAATAAAATATTTACAAAAATAATTGAACCAGTGAGGACAATATTTGTTATGAATAAAGGGAATAAGAATAATTTTGGTCGATAATCATATAAAATAGACATTACTTTTATTAAAATATATAAGTGATTATTTATGTTATTTTTTCAAATTTGTAATATATTACGATTTTAATTAATTTTAATATCAAATAGATATAATAAGATAATAGAAAAAGCAAGAAGTTTATAATCTTTTTCATTGGTTTTATACCAAAAACGAAATGTTTGTATTATAAACCTAATTAAATAATTATTAATATGAACTAATCTGTCGTTTTTATTGTAGGTATGTTCTTTTTTTATTCTGAAGTATTTATTATTTGACTGCCTTACCATAAGTCCAGCTACGTTTATCCAATAGAATCGTAGTCTATCAGATATTTTAGAGTGACCTTCCAGCAGCCCGTTCAATGCCAACGGCCTCCTTGTCTGATTTAGGAATCCTTCTTGACCTTGCCATTTCAGAGTTCGGATCCACTCCCACTGACCTGATATACAAATTTTGATTAAATTGAACATTGCTACAATTTTGTTTATTTTCGATGTCTTCTAAAATCTCATTTTCAAGCTCCTTTGGGAAATACAAGCCACTCTATTGCAGCTCGCAATCTTTTGAAAAGGGAACAAAAAATATTACGTATTAATTTTATTCTTTAAGCTATGTATAGCAAATTATGATTGTTACTTACATACATTATTAAGCAATGTACCAATACGATATTACGATATTCTTCATTTAGTTTTTATTTTAGTTTAATCATGAGAATGGAATAATAATTAAGGCTGTGGAATAATAACAAAGAATTACCTGGAGTATTAGAAACCGCATCCATATTGCCGTTATAAATAGTTATGTTCACATTTGTTTCATTAAGGATGTGCTCGACTGAAAATTAATAAAAAATATAACTATGCACAACTATATTACCTACATATATAGTTTAAGGTAAATATTGAACATAAAATAGATAACCACATACTTGGGTAATTACGTTAATGCGATGTAAAAACTAAAAATTTTATTTATACTATTATATACATATGTACCTATACGTATAAGCGATTGACAAACAATTTATATAATATGTAAGAAACAACTACATAGTATACCTCCATGAACAATAGGTTTCATGTAAGAGCTCTTAAACGCTTGAATAGCTTTTTCCCGTTGCCCGTCGTATCTTATCTCATTTGAAATACCCAGGGCTGGTCTAACTACAGTTTCCATAAAGACAGAAGCGTTTTGACTTAAAGCAAGTATTCTGTTTACGTAATTGTTTTGTCCGAAGTAATCTTGAATAAATATTAGTAAAGAATTAAATGTAATATACGGATATTGTTAATATTAATGCAGTGATATATTCGTTCCTTACATACCTCTATTTGATTCGCGTCTAAGTTTTTCAACAATATAATTTAAATTGACGCTAACTGCGCCGGCGTTCTCATTAACAAAATTGTCTAGAGATGAAAACTGATCAAACGCCTGTTCAAAAGATTCTGATTGAACGAGCGAGTACGTAAGGTTTGAAAAACTTTCGATTTCTATCCGACCTTTCCCATCGATGTAAGCGAGTTCCTCCAAATAATATCCCAGTTTTGTGAGCGCTAAAGCTGGTGAAATAACTGGATTGCCTAAAATAATTCCTTTTACTTGATCAGACACATTATCCTCCTGAAAACATGTGGGTTATATATATATAAGATTCGTATTATTTAATATATTTTATAAAAAAAGTTACCAACCTTAGCCAACTTTGTAACTAAAGGGATAACTAATTGCGATCCGTCTCCCATACTACATAAGTAAATAGGGGATTCCCTGTACTCATTGTGTACATCGTAAAACGATTGAAGCATACTCCACAAAATGTCAACTAAAATATTATAAGTACCGTAAATTATTTAAATAAATTTGATTTGATTGTATGGAATTTCATAGATTTACCATGTTCATCTAGGCCTGGGAGATCTCTATCTTCTGATTCGGCTGTACTGAAACCGGTCCCAATTGAGCCATCGACAAATAGTAAATTATAATCATTTACCTGTAACATTATATCAAGATGCCATTTTCTTTATTTGTACGACATTCCTGGTTATTAAGACAATTACAATTGAACTTTCAGATTATGACAGCTAATTTAAAATAATTCAAAAACGAAAGGATATGAACATTTTAGTGTTCATTTAAAAACTTTTCAATCGAATTTAATAATTGTATTTAACTAACTAATTGTGAATAACCATTTAACGTAGGTAATCATTTTCATCGCATCACTCGTTTCAAAAATAATTAGAGTAATTATATAGACTCAAAACAATATGAATCCAAAACAGCGAATTGTTAATGCAAGTGCTGATAAATACCTACATATGTGATACCTAGAATAATGCTTTTGGACATAAAACTTCTTCTTTCAGTTATTTATTAATATTAAAAACATGTTCTATACTTTATTTATTTCAGCTACGGACGGAAGGCCGTGAGAAAACCAAAAGTTACTTTTATTGAATTAAATTTTACAGTCTAAACTTAATGTTAAACTTACGATTGAGTGAAATTATAATACTGAAGTTATATTATTGATGAATGATGATAGACTATTTTACACAAATATATAATAAAGTTCGGTTTGAAGAAATGTATTGATTTACAATGGGAAACAATTATGAGAAACAGTAAAATTACAAAGTACGTTTTTTCTATCTTCATCGAGTTATATGTATTTATGTTGACAAACTAAGTACTAACCAGCGAATCATTTCTTTTATTGAGATGCACGTCGTAAGGTCCGAACATGCCGAAATTTGCAAGGAAGCTTGGTGGGAGCCCTGTAACCCCGTGGAACCATAATAATAGAGGTCTTTTAGTTGGAGACTCCGCAAGGGTTGGGTAAAACCACCAGAAGACGTCACCTTTGCCACGCACTCTTGTAAAGGCTGCCGTATAGCTGACATTGCCTATGTTTTCTCCCTTCAATTCTGCCAAAATCAAATGCGTTTTTTATCAGATACTTAGTTTTAAACATATTGTTGGTTAGCTATGGTAAAAGTTAATATAAGCAAAAATTCCTGATATGTAATTTATTAAAATTTACATTGCAAATGATATATAATTTAATGATGATAGGTATTTTTCAACATTAAGTAGTTCTCGTTTTGTGTAAGTAATATAAAGAACATTGTATTATATACATGTATCACAGTCATTATAAAAACTATTTTATTTCAAAATCTTAAAAAGCTAACAATAATAGGACGAAATGATTATTTTTCTTTTTATTGTGGGTTTCCACCTTTTGTGGAACAACTGTTAATTAGTGTCAGTGGCAACTTTAAAACACAAGCTGAACTTATATAATTCCGAGGGAAACATGAATTTACTCATTTTACATTATTATTAATAGAAAACCTCACCTATTGTTTCATAGGGTGGACCATCACGGGAAACTAACCACCAAATCAGAACGCCAAGGCCGGCTAAAGCAACAAGACCTATTGCAACTAAAATAAAAATAGTTACTTTACGCATGGCTCTTAATTGACTACTTACAAATTCACGTCGAACTGTTGACCAAACTTTTTGATAAGATTATTATCTTTTATCAATATTTTTAATATTAATACTTGTAGATAATCTTAATTCAAAATAATTACAAAATATTTTAAGATATTATTACTATCGAAAATAAAATTTCCCAATTACTTTATTTATACTTCCTGCAAATAATTGAAAACTAAATTTACTATATTATATTTAATGTGTAAAGAGTTATTGAGATATACATATTATGTTTTTAATTAAAAAATGAAACAATAATACATTGAGCTGTTTGATTTACTAAAAAAGATTTTTTCAAATTTCTTGTAATTTTTTTCTGTTCTTTTTTTGTACAAATTTACATAAAAATAAATACAAAAAGTAAGGATTGTTGGTGATTATGAGCATTAATTCTGGCTCTGTATAGTAAAGTTAGTTTCGCTTTTCAAAATTATGTGTCTTGAAGCAGGAAAGCAAATATGTAAAATCAATTTATAAGTTTAATATGTTATTGTTGTGTGGCCATGGGATCAGAAACAAAATGCTGAAAAAGCAAAGAGATTCCCTTCACAATAATAGGAAACTGTATTGACATAGTACATTTCATGGTTAAGTACTTATAATTTCTTAGTAACATAAATCAATCATAGATAAAAAAGTTTCTGTACGTGGACAGATATTATCAATGACTTAAGGTTAAAGATAGACCTAATCTAAATTAGTATGCTATGGAATTGCCCATATTTTTTTTTGTCTCAAACAAATTTATTATATGTATATTTGTCTCAAACTGACCGTTGTAATATTCAGAAATCTGGCTCTGAAAACCATGATACGAGTATGTAAGCGTCTCATCAAGTTTCAGTAAAAATAATAATTTTGCCTGTTTTTTGAAGTATAACTTCCAAATCACAACAGGATTTAAAGTTAATACAAAGATTAAGTCAATAACGAACAAACGGTGTTTTTAATTTTGGTACAATATTGTTGCAAGACTTGAAGCTAAATTTATGTAGCGAAAATATTATTATGATTGTAATTAATGTTTCTATGTAACAATTGTGTGACTGTTATAAAATTGATACCAGACGAAGATACTATAATTACAGTTTATTCTAGATTTATAATATGATGTTACATTGTAGAGCAACTGTTATTCATTACCTCGAATAATCACGGTTGGATGCTATTCAGAGAATTATAAGTATACATTCTTAAAGAAGACACTATGTTGATTATCGTCTCTTACAATTTAGTTGTGAATAATATAAATAAATTGACGTCATACTGAAGATCACGGATTAAAGCTTTTAAATATGTTAGAAACGTCACACGGAAATGTTTATATTTTAAAAGCGATGCCTTTTAATAAGTGTAATTGTGTCGAAAAACGATAATTATGGAACAAATTGAAAATTGTGGTTTCTTTGTGTGGAGAGACTCATATCCATTATGTATAGTTTTGCCCAAATGCAAGAACAAGACGAGACTTGGCCAGTCTTGGTCTTGCACCCCCCAGTCTTGGTATTGGTCTTGCACCCCCCAGTCCTGGTATTGTTCTTGCAGCAAGAGTCTTACAAGTCTTGCAATTACATATTAGCCTGTCGCTATTTTTTAACCATTGCTTTAGATATTAGAACAAGTACATTTTGAGCTTGAATTAACATAGCCATGGTAAAGGGTAACCAAATAAATAAATGTCTAAATATTTCATGAGAAATGTAAAAAATCAACTGAGACCGGCTGGGCTTTGAAATCACAACTTAAGCGATCAATGCCAATGGTCTAATTAACCAACTGAGCTATCAGTTGTGTCCCCGCGGAAGTTAGTCTGTTTTTGTTAATAACTGTTTACATTTAATAATCTCCATTGTCTAATAATGGTTTCAACATATAGGAAACAAACAAATAACATTTATTTAACTGTATTTTAGACTAATCGACTGTCTTATACATTTAAATGTATATTTGTAAAAATATATTATGATGCAAAGGTCAATTACAACAATTTATTTATTTAAACAGTTCTCTTATTATCTACGGGCTCCTAAACAATACATAAATCTTATAACAAGCTTTTAATATTATTTGATTACTATTATAGAATATTTAAAGAGTATTAAAATATCTACAATACTTATTAAATAGGTGACTTTGTTTTTTAAAAACACACAGAACTGATCAGCATAATGTATTCGTATCCAGTCTAAGCACAAGAAAACTTATTTAACTCTTTGGAACACTTGTCTTCTGTTGCGGCAATCAAACAGTGTGAAATATTATGCGACTGTGAAATATTATACTTTAGAAAAGTAGCAAACTTTCTATGATAGGTCTATTAACCTTAGTCGGGTCGGATACTCTCGACCTTTGATGATGCTAACAACTCATCGATCACTATCACACACAATGCTTATGGTCAAATCACTCACTATCACACACATTGCCGATGCACACTTTGTTCTTTTAATGGATATTTTAATTCGCTATTTACGTTTGTTTATGGTACCTAGTGTACATAATTCGCATGAGTCCAATTTTCCAAAAATAAAAAACATATTTTTTGAGTCCCATAAAATCCCTAAGCGTTTACCCCATTTCTATACTTATTCCCTCAGTTTTAACTGCAAGACGCAAGATTTTTGTAGGTTTGGTCTTGTCCTTGCAAGACCGATTTTGGGCAACACTAATTATGCAGCCACGAGCCACTTTAATATTTCCATTATTTATAATGATCAATACACTATGATTAAATTAAACATATTTTATTAAATGGCACTTTTTAATGTTAGTATTGATAGATGTTTTAATTAAACAATAAAAAGAAAAAACTTTATTTACATTTTTAACGGATTTAATAATTATGATAGTGTAATTTATTTTAGCCAAATGAAGTCATGTCACGTAGGAAGGCGCTGCTTCCCGCGGGATTGTCTCTCGGGACCTGCAACGTTAGTTATGATTAGATATTGCAATATATTCGTCATCGTCATCAGACTATCAGAGCTCACTGCTGAGCAAAGTCCTCTTTCTCACATGAAGAAGATTTGAGCATTAATCACCACGCTTACTCAAGACGGTTTGGTGATTGCAAACATATAACTGTGAAATTATTAGTCCAGGTTTCCTCACGATGTTTTCCTTCACCGTCTGTCATTGGTATCTAAATGCTCTCAGAAAGTACATATGACTTTGAAAAATCACATTGGTACTTGCCAGGATCGAATCCGCGCACTCGTGCACGAGAGGCGGGCTTTTTAACCACTAGGTTACCTGACTTTAAGGCAATTTATTCATGAATCACATATCCTTTTTTATTTACAATATAGCTGTATCAATCTCAATCTACATATACAAATATAATGAATATATTTCAAATATGTGCAATGTAAGTACATATATCAAACAAAACTATTATGTCTGGATTTCTATACAGGTTCAGAGTTGGATTTCAATAGAAAGCAATATAATAACATTGATATTACTCAATTTTGTTTCGATTATTAGTTTATACGTCTCGTATGATGATGTAATACAATACGTATAATATATACAAAAATATGTATAAAGATATTGAGAACCATTTTAATGTAAATTCTTCTAAGTCCTCTAAGTATGTGAATTTATCTTACACTATGTCCGGCTTTATTTATCCAGAAGAATCGAAAGTTTCCGTAGGATTTGTAATATCCTTCCAATTGATTGTTCACCCAGATTGGATGGCGAGTAGCGTTTTTGTATCCTTCAGCACCATGCCATCGAAGACGATCCACCCATAAGATTTGTCCTAGGCAAATACAATTTAAAGAGGATTTTGCAATTCATCTAACCTATCCCCTTATTATTCAGTACCTAGAACACAAATTGTGTTCTAAGAAAATATTATTAATAATTCGTTGTTGCAGAGAATAATAAAACCAATTTAAAAAAAGTGCAAATATTATTGTATACATATTTGAAAATTACCAAATAAGTTACGTGCTAATTTTAAAAATATGTAGCTTTGAATGATCGGAGACAATATTTTTTGGATTCAGTTAGAACATTTTTTAATATAGCCCTAATAAACTGTACTTACCTGTGGTACTACAAATGAGGTCGAGATTTCCATTGTATTTTGTGATAATAATGTTTGTTTCGTTTAGAAGCTTCTCGACTGTAAATTAAATATTTCATAATATCAACTTCTTTGAAAAAGTCACTAAAAATGATGCTGTTTCCTATTTTGGCTTTTGTGAGTTAACAAAATAATTAATTAATGTCCAGTTAGACTAAAAAATAATATGTACAGAACCAGACGAAAATAGATATTATTTTCCATTAAGAAATTTGTATTAAAACCTTTGATATGTATAAAAATCGAATCACTTAGTTTTTAACATATGTTTTTAATTCATTACTAGCTGACCCAGCAGACTTCGTACTGCTTTAATAGATAAATAAATATCTTTTTATTTATATTTTTAGAGTTTATCTTTAACACATAAATCTCCGTGTTCTGAAGTGCGACAGAATGATTGACATATTAGTTAGTTGTCAAATCTAATGTCAAAAGAAACGTTTGTATGGGAAATAGAAAAGGGCTGTTTTTAGGGTTTTCCAGGAAATGATTCAATATTTTTCAGCTTTTAAACCTTTTCTAAGCCTCCACGAACATTTCACGACTAAAATAAGATAAATTCGTTCAGCCGTTCTCAAGTTTTAGTGAGACTAACGAACAGCAATTAAATTTTATATATGTACATATATAGATTATCGACATAGTTATAAGATTCAATCAAAAAATTCTATGAATTTATGTATGTAGCGAAAATAATTACAAAATAAAGTTTTTATCCTATTTATATTAAGAATATTGGTTTTTATATTATGTATATTTTTTCTGTTCAATTCTTTTTTATTGTGTACTGTGGAATATAGTGTAATATGTAGTACAACATGATCTTTTATATTATACTTACTGCTTTCGGTCACTGGTTTCATAAAATCTGTTCTGAGTGCGTTAAACACTCTGTTTGACGACGCACTCCAGGTGACATTGGTAGGAATTCGAAGAGCTTCCTTCACTCTCGTGTTCATTAAGGTATTAAGAGTATTTCTTGATCTTCTCGATGTTCCATAAAAACCATCTGGTAGTATGAGTTTTTCTATCTCTTTAAGCAAAAAAAAAAATCACCATATTTGTTTGTATTTAAATAGTCGTATTTTTAACAAATTTTATTACCATTATCAAAGGTCTGGGGCACTGGAGTTTTAGTTAATATATTGTAGAAGTCCACGCTAGTCGTTGCTTGGTTAACAGCCCTTTGAGTCGCAGACCATTGGAGACTTGAACTGAAATATGATCCCTCATTGAATAACCGCTCAGCCTCTCGTGCAGTTTTTTGTATTAGTTCATATCCAGCCTCGTCAACCAGACCAGCAGCTAACAGCAGCGGTCCCCAAGTGAGAGTAGAATCTACTGGACTTATCCAAGCGTTGCCCATAGCTATTCCTCTTAAATTCGATCTTATTGTTCCAGCAATTTCAGCCTAGGAAAATAATTGCAAATACATATATACGTATGAACTAAATAAAAAAAAAATCATATATAAAAGCCATATCCAAAATTGATATTAAATTAAGATAAAACTTAAGATGTTTCGCATACATGTTGTCGAATTTTATGTGTTGTAAGTGTTGAAGATAGATTTGATTTAAGAGTTAAAAAAAGTAAATCTCTAACACATATTTTACCAATATCTTGCAAGGAAGTTTATATGTAAATTAAAAAAAATATTACAACAATATATAAAAGTAATGTTTTGAACCATTACAAGAATATGTAGGTTCCTATATGTATGTTATTCATATATATTTTCGTGAAGGGTCACGTGCTTTGTATAAATTTAGTTAGTCGGTATAATGTATAAGCTACATACAGATACCACCCAAATATTTTAATCTATCATTTATAATAATATTGGAGTTTCTGTTTGTAATATTGACATAACTTCTTTTTACTACATGCTTATGGATATATTTACAGCACATAATCCAAAATAATATTTTTAAAATTTTTGTCTGTCTATCTGTTTGCTCTGAATAATATCTGAAATGGCTGGATTGATTTTGACGATACTTTTATCAGCATATAGTCGTTATTCTGGCCGCATAGGAAACGAGGCGCATGCGGTGCTTAAAATATTTTTTTATGCAGACAAAGTCGAGAATAACAGTTAGTTTATATATACGTATATGTAATTTGATTATTCATGTGATTCGTACCTCGCGCATTCGGACACCCATGTCAATCGCCATCTTTCCGCCGTATGATTGTCCGTAAATATAAAGTGGCACTTCTTCGAACTCAGGATTAGATCGATAAAACCCTTTCATCAATTCGACAAAGTCGAGGGCTGTAATGTTAATGGGAGACTTAACTTAATTTATTTATTCAGGATATTTAATTTGAGTTTTATACAAAATTGTATATATAACTACGCTACCTATTTGATCATTTGTAGTTGTCAGATAAATAGGATCATCGACGTAGCTGAAACCTGTACCAACGGGGTTATCGACGAAGATGACGTTAAAATTGTTCACCTAGAAACATTGTGAAATAAAAATATATTTCGACAAAATAATAATAATATATATAAAAGAAATACTTTTTACCCAGGTGTAGTTTCTTTCTTGCAAATTCTCATCAAGCGGACCAAGTATTTCGAAGTTACCAATGCCTGTAGAGGAACCACCGGGTCCACCTTGCAGCCAAACGATGAGAGGTCTCTCAGTGTGATTCGCTACATTAGCGGTGGTGTAGTACATCCAATAGAACATGTGTGCTCCTTCTCTCACAGTCACATACCCGAAATCTTGTTTGTGATCTCCGAATTGAGCTGATTCAAAGAAACAAAATACACAGATGCACATGGTATTGGACGCTTTTTATGAGATAAAACGTAACTTGCGGGGTATTTCAATCTTAATATCTTACCATAAACATAAAATGCCGTTGTTAATACTAATAATATTTTTAGAACAAACATCTTCAGAGACTATACTTGCAAACTAAATAAAAATTATATATTATAAGATAATTGTGCTAATCTGATAAATGTATTAATGTTTTGTAATAATTTGTGATTAAAAATTTATCACTAACCACTTGAATTCAGATAAATTTGGCGTGTTTTCACGTGATAATAGTGTAAATGAGATATGAAAGGAGGTTAATACGATATGGTATAAAAAGAAAGCTTTTTTTATAAAAAAATTAAATAACTTGAAATGTTTGTTCGGGTGAATTGTTGAAGCTCGATATTGAGTGGATATTTTAAGCCTTGATAGAACTAAAATTTCGAACGCAAGATCTGTTTTTATGACAATACATGACAATATGACAACTTTGTGACGTCATTGATAATGTAACATAACTTAGGATTAAAGATAGACATAATCTAAATAAGTGTTAGACATTGGCCATAATTGTTTTTTGTTTCGAACAAATTCAAATGAAACTAATATTTTCGGATTTTTCTTCGCGTTTTATACATACTGTCATACATCGTACAGACCAAGGGAAGCATCGGTACAAGAGTTAAGGAACGCATTTAAGACGTCAGGAATAGGCGCGCGTCGAAGTCAGCAGTATGTGAACATGCATTGGACAAACCAGGCCATTACATTAGATTTGATAAACCACATATCCTCGCTCGTGAAGACAGATATATACCAAGGTAAATCCGCGAGGCTATTGAAATTAAAAAACACCCCAATTTCAATAGCGAAGATGGCTGGAACTTATCAAATCTTATTCTTAAAAAGATAAAATCCCATGTCCGTGACCACACCGCAGAATTTCGAGACACCGTGAGCGCATTCTGCCGGCATCCAGAGCGGTACGCAAGAAAATTAAAAAATCGATGGCGGTAGGAGATAAAATAACCAGACCAACTGACAGACACTCACATCTCGTCTGCCCGTGATCACGGTTGCTGAAAAGTAGCCGAAACGTCGGGAGTATGTAGTTCGTAATCAAAAATAAAAAACGCGAAGTAAAATCCGAAAATATTAGTTTCATTTAAATGAGTACTCCCGAAAAGCTTAGATCTCATTATGTCAAACAAATTCATTTTATATTTGTCACAAACTGACCTTTGTCCTTTGATGAGTAACTTAAAAGAACGTGTTTCACTTCCAAATAAAAACAGGACTTAAAATTTACATATATAATGATTCAGTCAATAAACAATGAAGTACAAACGGTGTTTTTAATTTTGGTACTAAATTCTTTACACGACCGAAAGCACAACATATGTAACGAAAATAGTATTTTGATTATAATGAATGATTCTATACAACAATTAGTAGTTTACGTATAAGAAGTTGTTTTCTGTGTGACTGTTATAAATACGATATCAGACGAAGATAGTATAATTACAGTTTATTCTAGATTTATAATATGTATAATGTTACATTGAAGAGCAACTGTTATTCATTACCTTGAATAATCACGGTTGGATGCTATTCAGAGAATTATAGGATACATTATTAAAGAAGACACTATGTTGATTATCGTCTCATGGTTAAAATTTATTTGTAAATAATAGAAATAAATTGACATGATACTGAAGGTCACACGAAAATGTTTATAATTTAAAAGCGATGCTTTTAATAAGTGTGATTGTATTGAAAAACTATGTACATATAAGTATGGAACAAATTGGAAATTGTGGTTTCGGTAAATCTTAATTAGTTTGAGTAGTAGCTGTTTGCGTTCTTATCAGATGTCAAGTTCATTATGAATTCACAATGAGACACTTACATATATCCGTTATGCAGCCCCCAGCCAGTTTAATATCTCCATTATTAAAAATGATATGATTAAAATATACATATTTCTTAAAAGGCACTTTTTATGTTAATATTGATATATTTTAATTAAACAATAAAAAGATAAAGCTTTATTTACATTTTTAACGGATTTAATAATTATGATAGTGTAATTTATTTTAGCCAAATGAAGTCATGTCACGTAGGAAGGCGCTGCTTCCCGCGGGATTGTCTCTCGGGACCTGCAACGTTAGTTATGATTACATATTGCAATTTATTCATGAATCACATATCCTTTTTATTTACAATATAGCAGTATCAATCCTAATGTACATATATATATATATATATATAATGAATATATTTCAAATATGTGCAATGTATATCAAACAAAACTATTATGGCTGGATTTCTATACAGGTTCAGAATTGGATTTCAATGGAAAGCAAGATAATAACATTGATATTATTCAATTTTGTTTCGATTATTAGTTTATACGTCTCGTATGATGATGTAGTTCAATACGATATTGAGTACAGTTTAAATGTAAATTCTTCTAATGTCTTCTATGTGCATTTATCTTACACTGTGTCCGGCTTTATTTATCCAGAAGAATCGAAAGTTTCCGTAGGATTTGTAATATCCTTCCAATTGATTGTTCACCCAGATTGGATGGCGAGTAGCGTTTTTGTATCCTTCAGCACCATGCCATCGAAGACGATCCACCCATAAGATTTGTCCTGGACAAATACAATTTAAAGAGGATTTTGAAATTTACCTAACCTATCCCCTTATTACTCAGTGCCTAGAATACAAATTGTGTTCTAAGAAAATATTATTAATAATTCGTTGTTACAGAGAATAATAAGAGCAATTTCAAAAAGAGTACAAATATTATTGTATACATATTTGAAAATTACCAAATAAGTTACAAGCTAATTTTAAAAAAAGCTTTGAATGAATTGAAACAGTGTTTTTTGGATTCAGTTAGAACATTTTTGAATATAGCCCATTAGGGTTTATTAAAACTGTACTTACCTGTGGTACTACAAATGAGGTCGAGATTTCCATTGTACTTTGTGATAATAATGTCCGTTTCGTCTAGAAGCTTCTCGACTGTAAATTAAATATTTCATAATTTCAACTTCTTAGTAAAAGTCACTAAAAATAATGCTTTTCCTATTTCGGCTTTTGTGAGTTACAAAAATAATAAGTATCCAGTCCAGTCCAAAAAAAAAAAATAAATTGAAAAATAAAGCTTTTATATTAAGAATATGTGTGTTGTATTAGTTTTTATGTAATGTTTATTTATTCTGTTCATTTCTTTTTTTTGTGTCTTGTGGAATAAAGTATAAAATAAAATGAAATAATACAACATGATCTCTTATATTTTTTTATACTTACCACTTTCGGTCACTGGTTTCATAAAATCTTCTTCGAGAGCGTCAGACACACTGAATGACCTCCAACGCCAGGTGACATTGGCAGGAATTCGAAGAGCTTCCTTCACTCTTGTGTTCATTAAGGTATTAAGAGTATTTCTTGATCTTGTCGATGTCCCATAAAAACTATCTGGCAGCATGAGTTTTTCTATGTCTTTAAGCAAAAAAAAATATCACCATGAGACGAAACTTCTCAGCATTTCATGGATTCACCGTGCGGGTGCCGGGTCCATCGCGTTGCAGGGAGAGGAGCTTCAATAGTGCCTGGGACGAGCGACCCAGGTGTAGGTTTAAGGAGAACCTTATAAGAAGGAGAACCTTATAAGGAGAACCTTAACGCGTGGTAGCGCGTTATGCGCTCACCTCCACTGTCCAAGCTCCTCTCCCTATCTAACCAAATTTGAAAAGAACCTACTACGGCTGTCTTCGATGTACGTTCCAAGAATGCATTAATGTGGGTTCTGGACAGGCCCAAGTCTTTTAGTAGGTTGTAGAGAGATTTCGCTGGGGTACCTCTCGCTCCCACCTCTATTCGAGTGAGACGAACCTATTACGAGTGATGTCGTTAGTGAGCTCGTAATATTAGTTGACCTTGATGGTATGGTCTTTGGGGATGTTGGTTTCCCAAGGAACCGTAAGCTCAATCATCACTACGCGCTTTAAAATACTCGAAAACAAAAATATATCCGGTCTGGAGCCCGACGCACAAATATCTTGAAGACATTTGATTTTGTAGCCCTAGTGCCTTCTCTCACAAAACCTATTGATCGTTCGTTTGTGGTTAATTCCTTTTGCGCTCTGGCTACCGAAAGACTAACCGCTTCACGTATGATTTCTAGAACCCTATCGTGACGACGCGAGTATTGCCCGCTGTCCAGGAGTATTCTACATCCCACCAGCAGGTGCTTAGCAGTTCCAACTGGGGTTCCACAAATATAGCAAGTTTTTTCGGTACCTTTACCCCATCTTACTAAATTACTCTGATCTAGGAGAGTCATCTGGAACGCGTTGAGATAGAATTTTAGCAATGCTGGCGACCAATCATAAATTAAAGTGCGCCATTTTAATGCTAATGGGATGCAAAAATCTCCTATGTCTAACCACTCGTTCTGCATTTCTAAATTCATCGCATGGATCTTATATTTATCATTCTCAATTTATTTGTAGTTAAATAGTCGTATTTTCAACAAATTCTATTACCGTTAACAAAGGTCTGGGACATGGAAGTTTTAGTTAATATATTGTAAAAGTCCACGTTAGTCGTTGCTTGGTAAACAGCCCTGTACGTCATAGACCATTGGTCAGTTGAATTTAAATATGATCCCTCATTGAATAACCGTTCAGCCTCTCGTGCAGTTTTTTGTATTTGTTCGTATCCAGCCTCGTCAACCAGACCAGCAGCTAACAGCAGCGGTCCCCAAGTGAGAGTAGAATCTACTGGACTTATCCAAGCGTTGCCCATAGCTATTCCTCTTAAATTCGATCTTATTGTTCCAGCAATTTCAGCCTATGAAAATAATTGCAAATACATATACATGTATGAAGCAAAATTTTAAATTTTTATTTATATACTATAAAAGTATTAGAAAAATTTACATTAATTTAAAAGTAAAACTTTTTCGTATAAGTTAACGAATCTATTGAAATATAAGTTTTATATGTTATAAATATTTTTTTTTATGTACACAAAGTTGCGGATTACAGCTAGTTTCTATATATAATTTGATTATTCACGTGATTGGTACCTCGCGCATTCGGACACCCATGTCAATCGCCATCTTTCCGCCGTATGATTGTCCGTAAATATAAAGTGGCACTTCTTCGAACTCAGGATTAGATCGATAAAACCCTTTCATCAATTCGACCAAGTCGAGGGCTGTAATGTTAATGGAACTGTTACCTTAATTCCTTTCAGGATGTTTAATGAGAGTTTTAATACAAAATTGTATATACGCTACCTATTTGATCATTTGTAGTTGTCAGATAAATAGGATCATCGACGTAGCTGAAACCTGTACCAACGGGGTTATCGACGAAGATGACGTTAAAATGTTTCACCTAGAAACATAGTGAAATAAAAATATATTTCGATAAAATAATATAAAATAAAATTATTTAATATAATAGAAATACTTTTTACCCAGGTGTAGTTTCTTTCTTGCAAATTCTCATCAAGAGGACCAAGTGTTTCGAAGTTAATACTGCCTGTAGTGGAAACGCCGGGTCCTCCTTCCAGCCACACGATGAGAGGTCTCTCAGTGTGATTCGCTACATTAGCGGTGGTGTAGTACATCCAATAGAACATGTGTGCTCCTTCTCTCACAGTCACATACCCGAAATCTTGTTTGTGATCTCCGAATTGAGCTGATTCAAAGAAACAAAATACACAGATACACATGGTATTGGATGCTTTTTATGAGATAAAACGTAACTTGCGGGGTATTTCAATCTTAATATCTTACCATATACATAAAATGCCGTTGTTAAAACTAATAATATTTTTAGAACAAACATCCTTATACACTATGATTTGAAACTAAATAAAATTTTATATTTTACGGTATTTGTACTAATCTGATAAATGTATCAATGTTTTGTAATAATGATGTTGTGATTAAATATTTATCACATACCCCTTGAAATCAGATTAATTTGGTGGGTTTTTACGTGATAATAATATAACTGAGACATGAAAAAAGAAATCTGTTTTATAAAAAAAATTAAAGAACTTGAAATCTTGAAGCTACATAGGGGAAAGTGGTCGCCATTCCTATGCGGGGCACATTCGTACACTAGGTATAACAGAAAAACAAAACGGCACAGGCAAGTACCAAAGTGGATTTTCTTCATCACTTTCTATTTGCAGCTAAGCAAGATTCAGAAGAATCTGAAGGATCGCAATTTAGCTTGCGGGAAAGCTTAACATCTCTAATCGAATTCGAAATGGACGAAGAAATTGATGATCGTAGTATCGGTGATAAATTAAATGTGACCCCAGATAAAATTAAAGATAATTGTTTCGTGTTGATACAGTCTGAGAAAAGACTTCTGTTGTATACTACGTCGGAAAAGTTCTCAGTCGTTATTCGGGTACAGGGCTGAAAGTATCTTATCTTCGGAAGAAACAGGGCTCATCGTGGTCATTTTTCTTTTCTGATATTGAAGACATACACACTCTGTCTATCACCGATGTCGCCATGATCCTTCCTGATCCACAAGCACGAGTGGGCTGTAAAGTGTGAGTGGGCTGTATGATTAGCTACTTTAAGTTTAGATTGTCAAAGACTGTATAAAGACAGTAAAATGATCTCATAAAAATAATATTACAAAGATATAATTTAGACAGATTGTTAAGCTTACAATTAGCAATAAGTAAACTAAGGATGGCCGATTTAATTTATTGTTATGTTTCTAAAGAAAATTTATCGCCTATGGGCCAATTCAAGTATTATAAGGTTAGTTCTCTGATAAATATATTTATTTATTTTTTATAATAATTAAAAAATACCAATTTATTAGACTTTTTAATTACACTGTATGCATCCACCCCATGGCGTATGAAAGTACCCCACCTACTGTACGAACGTACCCCACGTACGGGGTAACAAATCAAAACAGGACTTAAAATTTATATAATGATTCAGTCAATAATCAATAAAGTACAAATGGTGGTTTTAATTTTGGTACAAAATTCTTTACAAGATCGAAAGCACAATATATGTAACGAAAATAGTATTTTGATTATAATGAATGATTCTATACAACAATTAGTAGTTTACGTATAAGAAGTTGTTTTCTGTGTGACTGTTGTAAATACGATATCAGACGAAGATAGTATAATTACAGTTGATTCTAGATTTATAATATACCTAATGTTACATTGAAGAGCAACTGTTATTCATTACCTTGAATAATCACGGTTGGATGCTATTTAGAGAATTATGAGGATATATTATTAAAGAAGACACTATGTTGATTATCGTCTCATGGTTAGAGTTTATTTGTAAATAATAGAAATAAATTGACATGATACTGAAGGTTACACGAAAATGTTTATAATTTAAAAGCGATGCTTTTAATAAGTGTAATTGTATTGTAAAACTATAAGTATGGAACAAATTGGAAATTGTGGTTTCAGTAAAGCTTAATTAGTTTGAGTAGTAGCTGTTTGAGTTCTTATCAGATATCAAGTTCGTTATGAATTCACAATGAGAGACTTATATCCATTATGTAGCCCCGAGCCAGTTTAATATCTCCATTATTAAAAATGATATGATTAAAATAAACATATTTCTTAAAAGGCACTTTTTATGTTAATATTGATATATTTTAATTAAACAATAAGAAGAAAAAGCTTTATTTACATTTTTAACGGATTCAATAATTATGATATCGTAATTTATTTTAGCCAAATGAAGTCATGTCACGTAGGAAGGCGCTGCTTCCCGCGGGATTGTCTCTCGGGACCTGCAACGTTAGTTATGATTAGATATTGCAATTTATTCATGAACCACATATCCTTTTTATTTACAATATAGCAGTATCAATCCTAATGTACATATATATATATATATATTATATATATTATGTATATATATAATGAATATATTTCAAATATGTGCAATGTATATCAAACAAAACTATTATGGCTGGATTTCTATACAGGTTCAGAATTGGATTTCAATGGAAAGCAATATAATAACATTGATATTACTCAATTTTGTTTCGATTATTAGTTTATACGTCTCGTATGATGATGTAGTTCAATACGTATAGTATATACAAAAATAAATAGATATTGAGAACAGTTTAAATGTAAATTCTTCTTATGTCTTCTATGTGCATTTTTCTTACACTGTGTCCGGCTTTATTTATCCAGAAGAATCGAAAGTTTCCGTAGGATTTGTAATATCCTTCCAATTGATTGTTCACCCAGATTGGATGGCGAGTAGCGTTTTTGTATCCTTCAGCACCATGCCATCGAAGACGATCCACCCATAAGATTTGTCCTGGACAAATACAATTTAAAGAGGATTTTGCAATTTACCTAACCTATACCCTTATTACTCAGTGCTTAGAATACAAATTGTGTTCTAAGAAAATATTATTAATAATTCGTTGTTACAGAGAATAATAAGAGCAATTTCAAAAAAAGTACAAATATTATTGTATACATATTTGAAAATTACCAAATAAGTTACAAGCTAATTTTAAAAAAAGCTTTGAATGAATTGAAACAGTGTTTTTTAGGATTCAGTTAGAACATTTTTGAATATAGCTCATTAGGGTTTATTAAAACTGTTCTTACCTGTGGTACTACAAATGAGATCGAGATTTCCATTGTACTTTGTGATAATAATGTCCGTTTCGTTTAGAAGCTTCTCGACTGTAAATTAAATATTTCATAATTTCAACTTCTTTGTAAAAGTCACTAAAAATAATGCTTTTCCTATTTCGGCTTTTGTGAGTTACAAAAATTATAAGTGTCCAGTCAGATCAAATAATAATTAAACTTAACCAAATCAAAAAATTCGTATTAAAACCTCTGATATGTATAAAAATCGAACCACTTAGTTTTTAACATATTAGTTTAATTCATTATTAAGGACATAGTTATAAGATTCAATGAAGTATTTTATAAAATTTCCATGAATTTGTGTATGTAGCGAAAAAAAAGAATTGAAAAATAAAGCTTTTATATTAAGAATATGTGTGTTGTATTAGTTTTTATGTAATGTTTTTTTATTCTGTTCAATTCTTTTTTTATTGTGTCCTGTGGAATAAAGTGTAAAATAAAATGAAATAATACAACATGATCTCTTATATTTTTTTATACTTACTACTTTCGGTCACTGGTTTCAAAAAATCTGTTCTGAGTGCGTTAAACACTCTGTTTGATGACGCACTCCAGGTGACATTGGCAGGAATTCGAAGAGCTTCCTTCACTCTTGTGTTCATTAAGGTATTAAGAGTAGTGCTTGATCTTCTAGATATTCCATAAAAACTATCTGACAGAGTGAGTTTTCCTATGTCTTTAAGAAAAAAAGAAATCACCATATTTGGTTGTAGTTAAATAGTCGTATTTTTAACAAATTCTGTTACCGTTATCAAAGGTCTGGGGCACTGGTCTTTTAGTTAATATATTGTAGAAGTCCACGTCAGTCGTTGCTCGGTAAACAGCCCTGTACGTCGTAGTCCATTGGACATTTGAACTTGAAAATGATCCCTCGTTGAATAACCGCTCAGTCTCTCGTGCAGATGTTTGTATTAGTTCATATCCAGCCTCGTCAACCAGACCAGCAGCTAACAGTAGCGGTCCCCAAGTGAGAGTAGAATCTACTGGACTTATCCAAGCGTTGCCCATAGCTATTCCTCTTAAATTTGATCTTATCGTTCCAGCAATTTCAGCCTATGAAAATAATTGCAATTACATATGATAGTATTTTAGCCTATGAATTGCAACTACATACATTAGTCAGTTGTGGCCTAAGGGTTAGAGGGCCCGCCTCTCGTTGTTGAGATTTTTTTGAGTCGTATGTACTTTCTAAGAGTATTTAGACACCACTGACAGACGGTGAAGGAAAACATCGTGAGGAAACCTAGACTTATAATTTCACAATTATAAGTTTGAAATCAACAATTCGTCTTGACCAAGCGTGGTGATTAATGCTCAAACTGAAATAGCTCAGTAAGAACATTCCCAAAAATGCCCAGGCAGGCGGCCGATCGTAAAAAATAATTAGCCGAAACTATCTATAACATGTTCTGCGGAAGAGTTATTTTTTTGGCAGATCCTGGCTAAAGCAGAGAAATTGCCAGAAAGAAGAAGAAGATAATATACGTATGAACCAAATTTTAAAAATTAATTAATATATAAAAGTAATAGAAAAATTTACATTAAATTAAGAGTAAAAGTTAAAATTTTTCGTATATATAAGTTAACGAATCTGTTGAAATATAAGTATTATGTGTTATAATTATTGAAAAATTTTTTATGTACACAAAGTTGCGGATTACAGCTAGTTTCTATATATAATTTGATTATTCACGTGATTCGTACCTCGCGCATTCGGACACCCATGTCAATCGCCATCTTTCCGCCGTATGATTGTCCGTAAATATAAAGTGGCACTTCTTCGAACTCAGGATTAGATCGATAAAACCCTTTCATCAATTCGACCAAGTCGAGGGCTGTAATGTTAATGGAACTGTTACCTTAATTCCTTTCAGGATGTTTAATGAGAGTTTTAATACAAAATTGTATATACGCTACCTATTTGATCATTTGTAGTTGTCAGATAAATAGGATCATCGACGTAGCTGAAACCTGTACCAACGGGGTTATCGACGAAGATGACGTTAAAATGTTTCACCTAGAAACATAGTGAAATAAAAATATATTTCGATAAAATAATATAAAATAAAATAATTTAATATAAAAGAAATACTTTTTACCCAGGTGTAGTTCCTTTCTTGCAAATTCTCATCAAGCGGACCAAGTGTTTCGAAGTTAATACTGCCTGTAGTGGAAACGCCGGGTCCTCCTTCCAGCCACACGATGAGAGGTCTCTCAGTGTGATTCGCTACATTAGCGGTGGTGTAGTACATCCAATAGAACATGTGTGCTCCTTCTCTCACAGTCACATACCCGAAATCTTGTTTGTGATCTCCGAATTGAGCTGATTCAAAGAAACAAAATACACAGATACAAATAGTGTTGGGTGCTTTTTATGAGATAAAACGTAACTTGCGGGGTATTTCAATCTTAATATCTTACCATACACATAAAATGCCGTTGTTAAAACTAATAATATTTTTGGAACAAACATCCTTATAGACTATGATTTAAAACTAAATAAAATTTTGTATTTTACGATATTTGTACTAATCTGATAAATGTATCAATGTTTTGTAATAATGATGTTGTGATTAAATATTTATCACAAACCCCTTGAATTCAGATTACTTTGCCGGGTTTTTACGTGATAATAATATAAATGCGATATAAGGAGGTTAATACAATATGGTACAAAAAAGAAAACTATTTAATAAAAAAATTAAAGAACTTGAAATCTTGAAGCTACATAGGGGAAAGTGGTCACCATTCCTATGCGGGGCACATTCGTACACTAGGTATAACAGAAAAACAAAACGGCACAGGCAAGTACCAATGTGGATTTTCCGAGTCATATGTACTTTCTAAGAGTATTTAGACATCACAGATTAATGCATTCCCAAAAGGGGGTGGATGTCAGGCAGGTGGCCGGCCGTAAAAACAATTAGCCAAAACTATTCATAACATGTAAGGCAGACTTTGGCTAAAGCTGGGAAATTGCCAGGTAGAAGAAGAAATATTAATGTTAATATTTATTATTTTGAGCTTTTATTGTTGTATTTCGGAAACTAAATTAGAATTTGTGTAAAGTTGTTTGAATTTTGTCCAAGACATTGGGTGCATTCGGACAGCCAGCCATGGGGCATATTCGTACGGATACGAATTAGAATTTATTAAACTCTAGAATCACAACCCTCCAAAGTGTGCCATCTACTGATATGGATGAGCCAGATATTTGTAAGGAATCGCCTTCTTTGCTTCAAAATGCTCAAAATATTTTAACCGGATCTGACGAACCTTATATGCAACTAAGACACAATCTGAACCGAGTGCTTATCTTCCCGCAACACCAGAAATTGTTAAATTTTATCCTACAGTTGTTAGAAACAGAAAAACCAATAAAGGAAGAATACCGGGTAAATCCCGCATGTATACAGATACACCTGAAAAAACAGCACCAGAAAAGAGACATAAACAGTAATAATTGAAAAAAATACATCGGGAAAGAAAAGCCAGAGACAAAGCGTTGAAACGTAGTTTGACCGAACTTAATTTAATACATAAGAAAGAGAAAGCTAAGCAAATAGAAAGTGATGAAGATTTAGAAAAATCTGAAGGATCGCAATTTAGATTGCGGGAAAGCTTAACATCTCTAATCGAATTCGAAATGGACGAAGAAATTGATGATCATATTATCGGTGATAATTTAAATGTGACCCCAGATAAAATTAAAGATAATTGTTTTGTGTTGATAAAGTTTGAGAAAAGACTTCTGTTGTATACTACGTCGGAAAAGTTCTCAGTCGTTATTCGGGTACAGGGCTGAAAGTATCTTATCTTCGGAAGAAACAGGGCTCATCGTGGTCATTCTTCTTCTCTGATATTGAAGACATACACACTCTGTCTATCACCGATGTCGCCATGATCCTTCCTGATCCACAACCACGAGTGGGCTGTACAGTGTGAGTGGGCTGTATGATTAGCTACTTTAAGTTTAGATTGTCAAAGACTGTATAAAGATAGTATAATGATCACATAAAAATAATATTACAAAGATATAATTTAGACAGATTGTAAAGCTTACAATTAGCAATAAGTAAACTAAGGATGGCCGATTTCATTTATTGTTATGTTTCTAAAGAAAATTTATCGCCTATGGGCCAATTCAAGTATTATGAAATTAGTTCTTTGATAAATATATTTATTTATTTTTTATGGTAATTAAAAAAATACCAATTTATTAGACTTTTTAATTACACTGTATGCATCCACCCCATGGCGTATGAAAGTACCCCACCTACTGTACGAACGTACCCCACGTACGGGGTAACAAATCAAAACAGGACTTAAAATTTATATAATGATTCAGTCAATAAACAATGAAGAACAAACGGTGGTTTTAATTTTGGTACAAAATTCTTTACAAGATCGAAGCATAATATAAATATGTAACGAAAATAGTATTTTGATTATAATGAATGATTCTATATAACAATTAAAAATTTACGTATAAGAAGTTGTTTTCTGTGTGACTGTTATAAATACGATATCAGACGAAGATACTATAATTACAGTTTATTCTAGATTTATAATATAATGTTACATTGTAGAGCTACTGTTATTCTGTACTTTGAATAATCACGGTTGGATGCTATTCAGATACATTATTAAAGAAGACACTATGTTGATTATCGTCTCATGGTTAGAATTTATTTGTTAATAATATAAATAAATTGACGTCATACTGAAGGTCATGGAGTAAAGGTTTTAAATATATTAGAAACGTTACTCGGAAATGTTTATAATTTAAAAGCGATGCCTTTTAATAAGGGTAATTGTATTGAAAAACGATAATTATGGAACTAATTGGAAATTGTGGTTTCAGTAAAGCTTAATTAGTTTTAGTAGTAGCTGTTTGAGTTCTTATCAGATATCAAGTTCGTTATGAATTCACAATGAGAGACTTATATCCATTATGCAACCCCGAGCCAGTTTAATATTTCCATTATTTATAATGATATGATTAAAATATACATATTTCATAAAAGGCACTATTTATGTTAATATTGATAGATGTTTTAATTAAACAATGAAAGTAAAAAGCTTTATTTACATTTTTAAAGGATTTAATAATTATGATATCGTAATTTATTTTAGCCAAATGAAGTCATGTCACGTAGGAAGGCGCTGCTTCCTTCGGGATTGTCTCTCGGGACCTGCAACGTTAGTTATGATTAGATATTGCAATTTATTCATGAACCACATATCCTTTTTATTTACAATATAGCTGTATCAATCTTAATCTATATATATATATATATATATATATATATATATATATATATATATATATATATATATATATATATATATGTGAATACATTTCAAATAAGTGCAATGTAAGAATATCAAACAAGACTATAATGGTTGGATTTCTATACAGGTTCAGAATTGGATTCCAATAAAAAGCAATATAATAACATTGATATTACTCAATTTTGTTTCGATTATTAGTTTAAACGTCTCGTATGTTGATGTAATTCAATACGTATAATATATACAAACATATATATGTAGATATTGACTACAATTTAAATGTAAATTCTTCTAATGTCTTCTATGTGCATTTATCTTACACTGTGTCCGGCTTTATTTATCCAGAAGAATCGAAAGTTTCCGTAGGATTTGTAATATCCTTCCAATTGATTGTTCACCCAGATTGGATGGCGAGTAGCGTTTTTGTATCCTTCAGCACCATGCCATCGAAGACGATCCACCCATAAGATTTGTCCTAGACAAATACAATTTAATGAGGATTTTGCAATTTACCTAACCTATGCCCTTATTACTCAGTGCCTAGAATACAAATTGTGTTCTAATAAAATATTAATAATATGTTGTTGCAGAGAATAATAAAAGCGATTTCAAAAAAAGTACAAATATTATTATTTGTGAAAATACCCAAATAAATTTAAAAATAGCTTTGAATGAATTGAGACAATGGTTTTTGGATTTAGTTAGAACAGTTTTTAATGTAGCCCTAATAAACTGTACTTACCTGTGGTACTACAAATGAGGTCGAGATTTCCATTGTACTTTGTGATAATAATGTCCGTTTCGTTTAGAAGCTTCTCGACTGTAAATTAAATGTTTCATAATTTCAACTGCTTTGTACAAGTAACTAAAAATAATGCTGTTTCCTATTTCGGCTGTTGTGAGTTACAAAAATAAATAGTGTCCAGTTAGACCAAAAAATAATATGTACAGAATCAGACAATAATAGATATTATGTTCCTTTAAGAAATTTGTATTAAAACCTCTGATATGTATAAACATCGAATCAATAAGTTTTTAACATATTAGTTTAATTTATTATTACCGACATAGTTATAACATTCAATGAAGTATTTTATAAAGTGTCCATGAATTTATTTATGTCGCACATTTTATGTGACGGTGTTATAAGTGGTCGCTTAATTGAAATATAATTATCTTTATCCGGTGTAATCGGAGGACGGATTAACTAAACTCGTCTATTCTACACGGGTCTGACTCAGCAGTTCCGTGTGAAGACAGTTTTTGGTTTTACATTTCTTTTAAGCTTTTAGTTTTATATTTCTTTTAAGGGGATAATTAGAATATTGTCACTATTTGTTCAACCTTTGTGCAACATAGTCTAACCCTAGTTGTTATTTACTTTATAATTAAATTAAGTCAAATAATTTTGGTTTCATTGTATCCACCGACCGTCGAAATCATAATTCACAAAAAAAAAAATATTGATTATAAAATAAAGCTTTTATACTATTAATATTAGGAATATGTGTGTTATATTAGCTTCATATAATGTCTGTTTTTTCTGTTCTATTCTTTTTTATTATGTCCTATTTAGTAAAGTGTACAATTAAATGAAATTAACACGTTCTCTTATATTTTTTATACTTACTGCTTTCGGTCACAGGTTTCATAAAATCTGCTTCGAGAGCGTCAAACACACTGATTGACATATCAATCCAGGTGACATTGGCAGGAATTCGAAGAGCTTCTTTCACTCTTGTGTTCATTAAGGTATTAAGAGTAGTGCTTGATCTTCTAGCTATTCCATGAAAACTATCTGGCCGAGTGACTTTTCCAATGTCTTTAAGAAAAAAAAAATCACCAAGTTTGGTTGTAGTAAAATAGTCGTATTTTTAACAAATTCTATTACCGTTATCAAAGGTCTGGGGCACTGGATTTTTAGTTAATATATTGTAAAAGTCCACGCTAGTCGTTGCTTGGTCAACAGCTCTTTGAGTCTCAGACCATTGGTCAGTTGAACTTGAAAATGATCCCTCGTTGAATAACCGCTCAGTCTCTCGTGCAGATGTTTGTATTAGTTCATATCCAGCCTCGTCAACCAGACCAGCAGCTAATAGCAGCGGTCCCCAAGTGAGAGTGGAATCTACTGGACTTATCCAAGCGTTGCCCATAGCTATTCCTCTTAAATTTGATTTTATTGTTCCAGCAATTTCAGCCTAAGAAAATAATTGCAATTATACATATATACATATATGTATGAACCAAATTTTAAAAATTAAATAATATATAAAAGTAATAGAAAAATTTACCTTAAATTTAGAGTAAGAGTTAAAATTTTTCGTATATATAAGTTAACGAATCTGTTGAAATATAAGTTTTGTGTGTTATAAGTCTTGAAGACATATTCTATGTATACAAAGTCGCGGATTACAGCTAGTTTATACATGTAATTTGATTATTTATGTGATTGGTACCTCGCGCATTCGGACACCCATGTTGATCGCCATCTTTCCGCCGTATGATTGTCCGTAAATATAAAGTGGCACTTCTTCGAACTCAGGATTAGATCGATAAAACCCTTTCATCAATTCGACCAAGTCGAGGGCTGTAATGTTAATGGAAGTGTTACCTTAATTTCTTTCAGGATGTTTAATTTGAGTTTTTTCACAAAATTGTATATAACTACGCTACCTATTTGATCATCTGTAGTTGTCAGATAAATAGGATCATCAACGTAGCTGAAACCTGTACCAACGGGGTTATCGACGAAGATGACGTTAAAGTGTTTCACCTAGAAACATAGTGAAATAAAAATATATTTCGATAAAATCATATAAAATAAAATAATTTAATATAAAAGAAATACTTTTTACCCAGGTGTAGTTCCTTTCTTGCAAATTCTCATCAAGCGGACCAAGTGTTTCGAAGTTAATACTGCCTGTAGTGGAAACGCCGGGTCCTCCTTCCAGCCACACGATGAGAGGTCTCTCAGTGTGATTCGCTACATTAGCGGTGGTGTAGTACATCCAATAGAACATGTGTGCTCCTTCTCTCACAGTCACATACCCGAAATCTTGTTTGTGATCTCCGAATTGAGCTGATTCAAAGAAACAAAATACACAGATACAAATTGTGTTGGGTGCTTTTTATGAGAACGTAACTTGCGGGGTATTTCAATCTTAATATCTTACCATATACATAAAATGCCGTTGTTAAAACTAATAATATTTTTGGAACAAACATCCTTATAGACTATGATTTAAAACTAAATAAAATTTTGTATTTTACGATATTTGTACTAATCTGATAAATATATCAATGTTTTGTAATAATGATGTTGTGATTAAATATTTATCACATACCCCTTGAAATCAGATTAATTTGTTGGGTTTTTACGTGATAATAATATAAATGAGATATGAAAAAAGAAATCTGTTTTATAAAAAAATTAAAGGACTTGAAATCTTCAAGCTACATAGGGGAAAGTGGTCACCATTCCTATGCGGGGCACATTCGTACATTAGGTATAACAGAAAAACAATACCGCACAGGCAAGTACCAATGTGGATTTTCCGAGTCATATGTACTTTCTAAGAGTATTTAGACATCATAGATTAATGCATTCCCAAAAGGGGGTGGATGTCGGGCAGGCGGCCGGTCGTAAAAACAATTAGCCAAAACTATTCATAACATGTAAGGCAGACTTTGACTAAAGCTGGGAAATTGCCAGGTAGAAGAAGAAATATTAATGTTAATAAACTAAATTAGAATTTGTGTAAAGTTGTTTGAATTTTGTCCAAGACATTGGGTGCATTCGGACAGCCAGCCATGGGGCATATTCGTACGGATACGAATTAGAATTTATTAAACTCTAGAATCACAACCCTCCAAAGTGTGCCATCTACTGATATGGATGAGCCAGATATTTGTAAGGAGTCGCCTTCTTTGCTTCAAAATGCTCAAAATATTTTAACCGGATCTGACGAACCTTATATGCAACTAAGACACAATCTGAACCGAGTGCTTATCTTCCCGCAACACCAGAAATTGTTAAATTTTATCCCACAGTTGTTAGAAACAGAAAAACCAATAAAGGAAGAATACCGGGTAAATCCCGTATGTATACAGATACACCTGAAAAAACAGCACCAGAAAAGAGACATAAACAGTAATAATTGAAAAAAATACATCGGGAAAGAAAAGCCAGAGACAAAGCGTTGAAACGTAGTTTGACCGAACTTAATTTAATACATAAGAAAGAGAAAGCCAAGCAAATAGAAAGTGATGAAGATTTAGAAAAATCTGAAGGATCGCAATTTAGATTGCGGGAAAGCTTAAAATCTCTAATCGAATTCGAAATGGACGAAGAAATTGATGATCAATAGTATCGGTGATAATTTAAATGTGACCCCAGATAAAATTAAAGATAATTGTTTTGTGTTGATAAAGTTTGAGAAAAGACTTCTGTTGTATACTACGTCGAAAAAGTTCTCAGTCGTTATTCGGGTACAGGGCTGAAAGTATCTTATCTTCGGAAGAAACAGGGCTCATCGTGGTGATTCTTCTTCTCTGATATTGAAGACATACACACTCTGTCTATCACCGATGTCGCCATGATCCTTCCTGATCCACAACCACGAGTGGGCTGTACAGTGTGAGTGGGCTGTATGATTAGCTACTTTAAGTTTAGATTGTCAAAGACTGTATAAAGATAGTATAATGATCACATAAAAATAATATTACAAAGATATAATTTAGACAGATTGTAAAGCTTACAATTAGCAAAAAGTAAACTAAGGATGGCCGATTTCATTTATTGTTATGTTTCTAAAGAAAATTTATCGCCTATGGGCCAATTCAAGTATTATGAAGTTAGTTCTTTGATAAATATATTTATTTATTTTTTATGGTAATTAAAAAAATACCAATTTATTAGACTTTTTAATTACACTGTATGCATCCACCCCATGGCGTATGAAAGTACCCCACCTACTGTACGAACGTACCCCACGTACGGGGTAACAAATCAAAACAGGACTTAAAATTTATATAATGATTAAGTCAATAAAGTTAAGATTGCGATGGTTAAGCGTCGTCACGAATGACATGTATAACTGCGATCTGGATGGGGAAGATGTCCATGATAGAGCGATGTGGAAGAAAAACAGCAGGAAAGCGGACCCCGTCACAAGACGGGATTACGCTAAGAAGAAGAAGAATTCAGTCAATAAAGAATGAAGTACTAAAAGTGGTTTTAATTTTGGTACAAAATTCTTTACAAGATCGAAGCACAATATACATATGTAACGAAAATAGTATTTTGATTATAATGAATGATTCTATACAACAATTAAAAATTTACGTATAAGAAGTTGTTTTCTGTGTGACTGTTATAAATACGATATCAGACGAAGATACTATAATAATTATAACTATTTATTACATTCTAGATTTATAATATATTATAATGTTACATTGTAGAGCAACTGTTATTATCTCTTTGAATAATTACGCTTGGATGCTATACACTCTTAAAAAAGACACTATGTTGATTATCGTCTCATGGTTAGAATTTATTTGTAAATAATATAAATAAATTGACGTCATACTGAAGGTCACGGAGTAAAGCTTTTAAAAATATTAGAAACGTTACTCGGAAATGTTTATAATTTAAAAGCGATGCCTTTTAATAAGGGTAATTGTATTGAAAACGATAATTATGGAACAAATTTGAAATTGTGGTTTCAATAAAGCTTAATTAGTTTGAGTAGTAGCTGTTTGAGTTCTTATCAGATATCAAGTTCGTTATGAATTCACAATGAGAGACTTATATCCATTATGCAACCCCGAGCCAGTTTAATATTTTCATTATTTATAATGATATGATTAAAATATACATATTTCATAAATGGCACTTTTTATGTTAATATTGATAGATGTTTTAGTTAAACAATGAAAGGAAAAAGCTTTATTAACATTTTTAAAGGATTTAATAATTATGATAGTGTAATTTATTTTAGCCAAATGAAGTCATGTCACGTAGGAAGGCGCTGCTTCCCGCGGGATTGTCTCTCGGGACCTGCAACGTTAGTTATGATTAGATATTGCAATTTATTCATGAATCACATATCCTTTTTATTTACAATATAGCTGTATCAATCTTAATCTATATATATACATATATATATATATATATATATATATATATATATATATATATATATATATATATATATGTGAATACATTTCAAATAAGTGCAATGTAAGAATATCAAACAAGACTATAATGGTTGGATTTCTATACAGGTTCAGAATTGGATTCCAATAAAAAGCAATATAATAACATTGATATTACTCAATTTTGTTCCGATTATTAGTTTAAACGTCTCGTATGTTGATGTAATTCAATACGTATAATATATACAAACATATATATGTAGATATTGACTACAATTTAAATGTAAATTCTTCTAATGTCTTCTATGTGCATTTATCTTACACTGTGTCCGGCTTTATTTATCCAGAAGAATCGAAAGTTTCCGAAGGATTTGTAATATCCTTCCAATTGATTGTTCACCCAGATTGGATGGCGAGTAGCGTTTTTGTATCCTTCAGCACCATGCCATCGAAGACGATCCACCCATAAGATTTGTCCTGGACAAATACAATTTAAAGAGGATTTTGCAATTTACCTAACCTATCCCCTTATTACTCAGTGCCTAGAACAGAAATTGTGTTCTAAGAAAATATTATTAATAATCCGTTGTTGCAGATAATAATAAAAGCGATTTCAAAAAAAGTACAAATATTATTATTTGTGAAAATTACCAAATAATTTTAAAAATAGCTTTGAATGAATTGAGACAATGTTTTTTGGGTTTAGTTAGAACAGTTTTAAATGTAGCCCTAATAAACTGTACTTACCTGTGGTACTACAAATGAGGTCGAGATTTCCATTGTACTTTGTGATAATAATGTCCGTTTCGTTTAGAAGCTTCTCGACTGTAAATTAAATGTTTCATAATTACAACTGTTTTGTAAAAGTAACTAAAAATTATTGCGAAATAAAGTTTTTATACTATGTATATTTTTTCTGTTCAATTATTTTTATTGTCTCCTGTCGAATATAGTCGAACATGTTCTCTTATATTTTTTATACTTACTGCTTTCGGTCACTGGTTTCATAAAATCTTTTTCGAGAGCTTTGTTAACACTGTATGACATCCAACGCCAGGTGACATTGGCAGGAATTCGAAGAGCTTCTTTCACCTTTGTGTTCATTAATGTATTAAGAGTATTTCTTGATCTTGCCGATGTTCCATAAAAACTATCTGGCAGAGTGAGTTTTCCTATGTCTTGAAGAAAAAAAAATATCACCATATTTGGTTGTAGTTAAATAGTCGTATTTTTATCACATTCTATTACCGTTATCAAAGGTCTGGCGCGCTGGAGTTTTAGTTAATATATTGTAGAAGTCCACGTTAGTCGTTGCTCGGTAAACAGCCATGGATGTCGCAGACCATTGGACAGTTGAATTTAAATATGATCCTTCATTGAATAACCGTTCAGTCTCTCGTGCAGATGTTTGTATTCGTTCGTATCCAGCCTCGTCAACCAGACCAGCAGCTAACAGTAGCGGTCCCCAAGTGAGAGTGGAATCTACTGGACTTATCCAAGCGTTGCCCATAGCTATTCCTCTTAAATTTGATCTTATTGTTCCAGCAATTTCAGCCTAAGAAAATAATTGCAATTATATATATATATATATATATATGTATGAACCAAATTTTAAAAACTAAATAATATATAAAAGTAATAGAAAAATTTACATTAAATTTAGAGTAAGAGTTAAAATTTTTCGTATATATAAGTTAACGAATCTGTTGAAATATAAGTTTTGTGTGTTATAAGTGTTGAAGACATGTTCTATGTACACAAAGTCGCGGATTACAGCTAGTTTATATATGTAATTTGATTATTTATGTGATTGGTACCTCGCGCATTCGGACACCCATGTCGATCGCCATCTTTCCGCCGTATGATTGTCCGTAAATATAAAGTGGCACTTCTTCGAACTCAGGATTAGATCGATAAAACCCTTTCATCAATTCGACCAAGTCGAGGGCTGTAATGTTGATGGAAGTGTTAGCTTAATTTCTTTCAGGATGTTTAATTTGAGTTTTTTCACAAAATTGTATATAACTACGCTACCTATTTGATCATCTGTAGTTGTCAGATAAATAGGATCATCGACGTAGCTGAAACCTGTACCAACGGGGTTATCGACGAAGATGACGTTAAAATGGTTCACCTAGAAACATAAATAGTGAAATATAAAAAAATATATTTCGATAAAATAATAATTATTATTGAATAAAAAGAAATACTTTTTACCCAGGTGTAGTTCCTTTCTTGCAAATTCTCATCAAGCGGACCAAGTGTTTCGAAGTTAATACTGCCTGTAGTGGAAACGCCGGGTCCTCCTTCCAGCCACACGATGAGAGGTCTCTCAGTGTGATTCGCTACATTAGCGGTGGTGTAGTACATCCAATAGAACATGTGTGCTCCTTCTCTCACAGTCACATACCCGAAATCTTGTTTGTGATCTCCGAATTGAGCTGATTCAAAGAAACAAAATACACAGATACAAATTGTGTTGGGTGCTTTTTATGAGAACGTAACTTGCGGGGTATTTCAATCTTAATATCTTACCATACACATAAAATGCCGTTGTTAAAACTAATAATATTTTTAGAACAAACATCCTTATAGAGTATGATTTGATACTAAATAAAATTTTATATTTTACGATATTTGTACTAGTCTGATAAATGTATCAATGTTTTGCAATAATAATATTTTGATTAAATATTTATCACAAACCCCTTGAATTCAGATTAATTTGCCGGGTTTTTACGTGATAATAAGATAAATGAGATATGAAAGGATTTTTTTTTGTTCACGCGGTGAACGGTTTTATACCTACCCCTCCGTCTAAGGGAGTCGAACGGCCACCTTCACTCGGCTCGGCTCACTCCAAGTGACCATTAGCGTCCCCCCGCCTGGCGGGCTTGCTGAATCGCGAGACTGTTTACTCTTTACCCCTCCCACCCAAGCCCACGCGGCCATTCTCCAACCACCCACCGACGAGCGCAAGCATCCGGCGGCAGACAGAGAGGAAACCGACCGACCTCAAGTGAACTCAGGCTTCCGGAGAGACCCGAGTATCCTCTCCCCCAAGACAGCCACAGAGGGCCTCCTGCCAGATCCGTGACCGTCTGACTCCTAGGGCTGTACTCCCAGCCCCCCCCCCCAATGACAGATTGCACCGGATCCCGGATCCCGGACTGTGCCGTCGGTGGCTGAAGGCCAAAAAATAAGGTAAAAAAAATTGTAATTTTAACATAGTAATTTTCATTTTAAGTCTATTTTATTACCTACTTCATACTTCTTAATAATTATAAGATTGTCAAAGAAAATAAGGCAAGTTTGCAATTAAATCAACGTTTTCTAATAAATAATTTTAAACGTCAATTGATTATAATTTGTTTACTTTATTTAGTAATTTAATTTATTAGGATAAATTTTATTAAAGGAATAATTATTACATATACTATTTATTAATAACTTTATTTATAAACCTTGTGGTTAAAGTGTGCCACATTTGAGACGTTTGATCGTAAGCCCCTCCCTTTACCCTTGATGTCCTCAAAATGTTGCCAGAATATCTCAATTATTTGGTCATTCCACATGAACTGCTTCAGTGAGTGATGTGTCATTGTTTTATTATATTTAATTTAAAATTTTATTCCCAAATATAAGTTAAAATTATATTGATATATTCTATTACTATATCATTAAATTTGTCTAATTTCTTATAGACATATTAATTATTACATAACCTTAAAATTTATTTGGCTATTATTAGAGTTTAGTGCTTGTCATTTGTTTTGGCGAGTAAAATCAAATACAGTTTGGGAAATGAAATAAGAATAAAGGACGCTAGAGATTTTTACCAAAATTGATTTATATCTCAAAAGTGAGCGTATATACGAGTATTGTGAAACAATTGTATTAAAACAATTTAATTTACGACTTTTCGCGACGAATGTTGAGCTGTTTATAATCATTTTATTAATTCTAATTGCATTTACATACATATATTTTGAATTTTTAAGTTAACTATTTTAATAAGATATTTATTTTAATATCGGAGGCTTGCAGACAAATTATTTGAGTGAAAGAAGAGATCAAATGGCTCCTGATATAAAAGATTTTTTTTTATTTTACTTAATAAATAGCATGTAAGTAGTGGAGTTGAGATTATTCAAATATTTAACTAAATCTTTTAATGCTTGATTCAAAATAAATAATACTGGTTTGTCTTAAATGCTGTAATAAGTGTAACTTGTTGCTGAAGGTAAAATTTTCTGAATTTATTTTTCAGAAAAAATCTATTTCAAGATGTTTATGAGGGATCGAGGTTATTATACATTTCAAGCAAGTTTGCCTAATATTTCTATCGTTATCTAACATCTAGTAGACACATATTTTATATATTAATTTGTCATACTCAAATTTCCATTAAATTATTTTATAATATTTCCCGCTTTACGTCACATTATTAAAAATTTAATTATCAGCTTTCCTAAGTTTGGAAGACACATTTTTTATTAAACAGAATCCATAAAATATCTTGTTTCACATTCTGTAAAATCTATTTTATTTTAGTACAGATCAAGAATACAATTAATTTCCTTTATGGTAATATTGTATATGAAGACACGAATATTCATTAGAACTTTTGGCGGTTCCCAACAAAAAAGTAAGAACCTGCTCTACTTATTTTTGATATGGTAAACAACATTTTTTTTCACTTGGATATCTCGTTGATTTAAGCTGTTTAGTTAATGACATATAATTTTAATTTATTCATTATTTAAATATCCTCGTACCATAATTAAAGGTTTGGAAATAAGAGTAATAAATGCTATACTTATATTGTTTACGTGCAAGGTTTGAAATAATTGTTTAGTTTATAAACAAAAAAGAAACTGATTAAAGTTTCTATAGAAGTAGCATTGTTGTGGGAAGTAGCATTGGATCGCTTCCTGTTTTAACAAGTTAAAGGTTACGACAAAAACATGTGATGGAAATTAATTACCTCGGGATAAGTAGAATCTTCTTCCTAATTTCACTTAAAGTATACTGCTGTATGTAAAGTCTCGTAAATCCTAGAGGTAGAGACCATCCTCTTAGAAAACTTCCAATTATTGTTGTCTTGTTCTTGAACCGGGTCATGAACTTGTGTAGATCCAGCTCATTATTGACAACCAATATAAATTTCTTCAAAATCGATCGACTGAGTATGCTATGTTGCATTGCATTTTAATGAAGAAGAGATCTAAGAATAAGATCTGACTTTCTGAGGAGAAGGTAGTTATCACTTTCTTAAGGCGGGATGTCCCCAAATTTTTTGCACTTAGGTTTTATTCTGACTTTAAAATTTTATTTCAAATTTGTCTCCTTAGGCACCTATGACTAGGGCTTATATTATTAACAAAATTTTGGATGTTACATTGTTTACGATTCTATAATTGCAGCTTATTCAATAAATAAAAAGGGGGATAGAATTATTATTGTTTTCTATTTTAAAACACAATTTATTACTTACCATTATTATTATTATTATTACTTTAAGATATTTATAAATATATAAAAAAATATATAAAGGCTTATGAAGTCTTTATATTTTTTCTCATTCTTCAATTTTAATTACTTTATTTAACTTATATCCTTTATTTCCTAATAATAATTGTCATTTATAAATTACGTTTTAGTATAATCTTCTGAAAAATAAAAATCTTTACAGACACAAATCACAAAAATGAATAACTATTCATAATTGATTTTCAGTAGCGCTATGGTGTTGATTTTCTAAGATTTAATTATTCAGTTGAGTGGAACTATAATTGAGAGCGGGATTAAAATTTTTACCTTAGTTCGAACTAAACTGAATTGTCTTGATAGGTAACTTTACCTGTTTATGGTCGTGGGTTCAAAAATAGCAACGAAATAACCAATTATTTTTCGACTAAGAGGTTTTTTAATTTATTTTTTTCATCGTAATCTCCTTGACACATTTTATTAAAGTAATTTCAACTTATTTTGAAAGGTTTTTCCTTCTTTATTTATCACAAAATAACGAAAGGGTTTTGACGATTTCTCACATATTATTAAAGTTATCTAGAAAAAAGTAATTTTGTGGTGATATTAATATTATAAAAAATGGTGTTGTTAAATGAATCTAATTTTTTTTTGACATGGACAAAATTAAAAGGAAAATAATAAAATGTGTTTTATTCTTTATTCCCCTTATGGTTGGGCTGAGTTATTTCTTATTATTGTGAATTTAATTTATGAAGCACCGAGTTTCAATGTACCCGTTATTATAAATCGTTCTTCAGAAATTCGAAGAACCGATAATATTTGTATTACTTTATCACACAAAACTTCAAGTACGTCAATAACACAATCACGTGCCATCTCTGTGTGATTCAAAGTTGTTTTTATTTTTTTATGAAAGAGATATGATTCTTTTGATAACTATGTGTCTACGATTCGATTATGATTTCCCGATATTTTATTTCAAATCAAGAGGGATGGTTCATTAATAAATGAAAACGTACTATATAACGTTAGTCTTCTATGTCGTCTTCTATTTTTACGATTTATCTTCTATGGTAAATCGTAAAAATCATCATGTCATGGGACATTTCATTAATAGGTTAACATTTTGCTGAATATTTATCTCAATTTTCTCTCAAGGCCTTTCTTAATCATGTTTCTTTTTTTTGTGTTTTATTTTATACATCAATTGATGATTCCGGGATCATAAATTGTATTTAAAAATATACGTAAGGTAATTTTTTCCTGCTTAATATATTTTTATACTACAAATCCCATTTCAAACTTGTTTAAATTGTATATTTTACAGTAATTTTACATAAATTAATTACAAGTAGATTTTAAAATTTTGAATTAAATACGTGAAATTATGTGTTTTAAAAACCGAAAACTTTACAAATGAAAGATACGTTTTCATTCTAAAACATTAAAGTTCACATGCATTTGAATTTATTTAGGACGTTAAACATTGTAATAGCCAACATAAAGTTTTTTTTAGTGGAAATGAATAAAGAATTTTTTTTAATTAATAATCTCTATTGTTACCCAAAATGTTTGACGATTCATACAATTATAACGTTTGTTAAGATTTTTTAATAGAATTTTTGTTGCTTTACGAAATCTTGATATGTATGATGGGTTCTTCAAAAAACCCATTTTACGTCGAAAACTTTGTCATCTGATTCATTTGATTAGATAACAGTTATCTGGCACGTGAATTTATATCAAATAATCTTGAGCTTCGGAACTTTGAACCTTCTCCAATTGCCAGATAAAATCATCGACTGGATGAAACATGAAAAAATACTTTGGTTGAGATTTAAAGCTATATCTTATTCAAAGGAAGTTAAAGTTTTGTCACAGTGTTTCTATTCTATTGTGAACAGTGTTTGGTGTTTTAATAAGAAGAAGAAATAATAGTTATACATATTATTGTTTCATGTTTCGCTCAAAATATTCGCATACTTTTCTATTATGAATTCTGATTTTAGCTTTAAAAAAATGTTTTCATATTAGTTTTCTCACTTACTATTGTATGTTTTTTTTATTTCCTTGAGTTTTGAGTGTAACCATGACAGAGATAGGTAGTTTTTTTGTAATTGTATATAAATATTTGATATTTAAATAAATCTTTACATTCCGTTTATAAGTTTTGAAGACACAAAAACGTTGAACAACATCCCGTACTTGGAAGAGTAATCAAAATATAAAAAAAAACCTCTTTACTTCATTTTAAAACTTAGATGATTAATATATAAAATTTAGTTAATTATACAACTATATTTAATGAAATTTAATTGGTTTGATACGAAAAAGTGATTATGATAGACCCTGGTAGATAGAACTTCGTGAACATTTATGAACAATATAAATTAGTTAAGTCTATTATTCCTATTACCTATCATAAATTAAGCTTAATATAATTAATTATATTATTTAACACCATTTCTGAACATAAAAAAAACTATTTGAGCAAAATATTTAGTTGTTAGTATTTCATTAGCATTGTTGGCTACAATTTTTTTTCAAGTACATTCTTTATATTCACACGATAAAGGCATAATTTTTTGTGACATCAAAAGGATGGCATGCTAATTATTATGTATCATTGTAGCATTATCGGCCTCGACATTTTTTTGTACAAAGTTTACATAATCCATTACTTAAAATGTTATATATAATCTTTTTAGCAGTCTCCTTGGTGTGGATTTATTGCTATTTGTTTTGTTAAGTTATGTGTTTACTATATTGAATTGGCATAACTAGAGCGGTCAACACTATCTGTGAAGTATCTCACATGACTATTGCGAATGCATATTTTTATTGAAACCTCTGACGCTTACTAATTCTCTAGAGAGGTAACGAGTTCAGTTAATCTCGGTGATCACTGGACATCGGACACACATTTTTTTCTTGACTTCTTCTCTGGTCACTAGTTGTATTATTGTTATACAAACGTCCATTTGAATACCAGCAGTCGACACAAACGTGTTTGTTGTGAATTGTTCGTGTGTGCCTTCGTGATGTTTAATATTTCGCTGGCATTTTTAAAACAGGTATTTCATTAATGTTATTTTATATAGTTGATGTTTTAGCATATACATATATTATATGGAAGTTATATTGTCGTAATATGTCAATATTTTATTGACAAATTAATTGAACTTATGGAGTTGGATATCAACCAACGTGGTATTGATTTTGAAAACACCAAATGCCAAATAAATAAGCAGCATTTCTAACATTTTATGATGTCAATTTAAAAATGAGCTGTTTTAAGCATCATTTTTGTTCCTATTATAGCACTGTTTTTTAATAAAATAAAAAATATCATGACTGTCATTTATGTGTCAACCAAATCTGTTGAAATAATATATATATATATATATATATATATATATATATATATATATATATAGGATTAGTATTATTGACAAATGACGTACATATTTTTATCAATGAAATCTGAATGAGTTCTGAATAAATCGGTGATCAGAAAATCAGTTTCTTATATGTATATAGATAAAAAAAAAGTAAACAAAGATCATGAAAATATACTTAAATTAAAAAAGAAGGAAGAAAATTTATGACAGAAAAAATAATCTACAGAAAGTGGCTACACGTGGCTTGAGATTTTGTTATTGGAAAACAAGTCCTATTGTAGGAGAAGTATTTAATAGAAAAGTTAAAGAGTTCTTCAACCCGAGAAAATGTATTAGATGGGTTAAATTTTATCATAAATCGTAATTTTATTAGATAAATAAAATTTAGACTAGCTTTCAAAAAGATTAATTCAAGGAATGTGATCCTAAATTTTATATTTCAAAGGAGGTGAGTCGCAGGAGCTTTACCATAAGTAAATTAAATTTATATCTCTCAATGATAAAAATGTGAGTCGTATAACATCCATTTTTATGTTTTTACTTTGAACTTTGGATTATTTCTAATAAATTACTTTTGATAATTTGTTTATGGCAGAAAACCAATATATTTATTTTATATTTTTGTTGAAAAAATACAATTATAAAATATACAAAAACGAAATATCTCATTTAAACTTTCTATGTCATCTCTATTTCTGAACACTTTAAGAATAAAGCATAATTTAAATAACAAATACCAATTGTTATTATTAACATTGAAAAATAAATAATTCATCCAAAAATGAATGACATATTAGCAGACATAAATACATTACGCTTCAGCACAAAACACTCATTTAGAAACAAAAAGAATTTTATAACTGTTCTATACGCGTGCTTATTGAAAATATGGTATTTCATATTTATTTTTAGGTAGTCATTAGCATAATATTTAGTCTGTTACCACCTCAATCTAGACTTTTTTGTTTTATAGTATATAAAAAGGAATTTTACCTTTACAAATATTATCTTTAAGACATGTAGCGTCCTTACTACGTTAGGGTGAACTTGACAAAAAATATTAGCGTTATTATTTTTTAGATTCTTATTTCAATACATTACTTTTACAGAAATTTTAAATCTCTCTTACTCCTAAACAGTAAAAGAGCTTAGAATGTCTTATTTATAAAGAAAAAAAATATGTAAATTATTTGAAGTTTGACTCAATTTTTCCTATACATATAAATTTGATGAGTGTTTGTAGTCTCGGCTCTTGATGAGTGTTTGTATTGTGCAAAAAGGTTTAGGAGAAGTCATTACTAACATTATTTGTTTAAATTGTTTCAATGTATAATGCAATCGAAAAAGTCTGAGTAAGTATGTAATAAGGAAAATGGTAGAAGTGGCAGCCCTGAGAAAGGCAAAAAATAATTTAAGATAGGGAATCATGTGTCCTAGAGATCGTCACTTAAATAATTTTCGTGTATGTATTATTATTATTCTGATTTTTTAATGTTATAATATTCACTTTTTAACCTAAGATTACTAATTCTATTTTTTTCCCACAACAAATTTCATTTTCAGTTAGTTAAAATGAGGAAGTCATGGAATGCTTCCAAATATTAGGCAGTAAGAACGTAAAGACAAAAAATATATACATATGAGAAACAGTTAGCAGTTAGCAGTTAGCAGAAATCCATAATGAAAGTTAATAAAGTTAATTAATAAAAAAACTATATTTCGTTATATACTGTTTATTAAAACCATAGTTTTCAGGCTCATAACATTATAAAAGGTACATTGTGACAATAAAACTATGGTAAAATTGTTGGTGTATTTTTTTGCGGAAATATCCATGAATGTGATCATCAAGAAGTAATTGCTATTATTCATTGGCTCTGTAATTTTAATGATAAAAACACGTTTCCGTTTTTTTATCTATACAAAAAATTTCACAATGGTTGACTTAATGCTAGTAGATTTTTTGGTGCTGCATAGCAAAATAATAAAAAAATGCCTTCTTTACGTCATACTTTAGTTAAAACAGCTCATTTGAAGGAATTTTCATAATTGCTTTTTGATAAATTAATATCACAAACAAGTTACATAATTAAATGCATTAATTAACAGTAAAACCATGAATATACTGATATGTGATTAAATTAAATTTACAATTAATTATTTAAGTATTAAAGGTGACTGGAAAATAGAATATAATAATTTGTTAATAAAGTTTACATACACTAAATAAATATTACAGTTTTTAAGTATTTTTAAAAAGAAACTGTGATACATAGAAGCATTTAAGTCAACGCTCCTATTATATTCAAAACTTTGTATTTTATACCCCTTAGAGTGATGGAAAGGTGCACCGATAACGATTATAAATGTATGTGAGGGCGGAAGTCATATATTTCACAGAAAAATCTTGAGGCCTGAGTTTTTCATATACACGTTCTTTTATACTTAAGATCACCATTTTATTTGAAATATATATAATATTATTATCATTTTGTACACTTCATAGTAACACTGGTAGATTATACAACGTATAATTAGTTTTACCGTGTCTTATGGCGTTATAAAATCTTATGCTATTTGTAGAGGTCATTATGAGTAAGAGTCATCATTACACTATTAACAGTAATATTTATTACACACCTCTATTGTATTTTATTTACACGAAAGAATAGTCGAATAATATCAAGAAAAAAGTCTGTAATTATAATAGAGAATTATAAACCTAATTTATATATTTATGATTGAAATTGTCTACGAAATCAATGTTGACCAAAATTTTGGACCTGTACTAATGAGATAATTCTAATTTCTTCTAAATTTTACACACAAATTTTAAATTATTACTGTTTTTTTATAAATGAAATAAATTTATTAGATAAGTAAATATTCAACAAATAAAATAGTGATAAGTATTTTGTCAAACTTTATATTAGTACAATCAATGTGTTCGTGGTTTCCACAATCACGTAATGACAATAGAAAATAAATCATACCATATCTATTTAATGAACTAAGACAACCTATTATTAAATTTATTTTTATCATTGCTGTATTATTTTGAGAAAAAAAATTATTTTCACTTTAAGGGATTCATGGTTTAAACATATATTTGGCGTGATTTGTTTTATTTAAAATACTGTTATTTACGTTTTTTATCCAGTTCATATCAATTCTATTGACGTGTTCTGTCGTATTACTTTGACGGAAATAATGATTTTAAGGAAATTTTAAAGATTTGGAGATAAAAATTGAGGAAGAAGATGGAAAGGAAGTGATTGTGTCCTGATTATCACGTTTTAATAACTTTATCGTAAATTGAGTGACTATTGTAGTAATAAACAATAGATTACCTACAGTTTAATTTACAGGTAAATTACACAAAAATGTTTGGACTATCGTGAATTCATAGAACTTATTTCTGACTTTTATTCAATAAACAATATAGCGGGCATGTGAAAAGTACAATACTTGGTATATATATTTTTTAAGTCCCAAAGTGTAATACTTATTTAAAGAGTATAAGATAATAAATAGTTTGCTAAAATTATTAACAGGAGTCAACAACTTACTATAAATAGAATTCTCTGCCAACACACCACTGGTAATAAATGACCGGATAGTCTGTTATGTGCAAAGATTCCAATAGGGTCTGGATTAAGAGTGCCAGCTCAAATTATATTTGATGATCGCCTTCCGGTGACCAGGCGTAAAATTGTTTTTCTTCTTCTTTTGTTGTGATGGGATATTTATATCTAAGAATGTTGAAACTTCAAAGACTTTTGAAACTGTAACTATCAAAATCTCAAGAATGAAAACGAATAAATTATAAAATATTCATAACTAAAGCAATCGATATAATAAACTGTTAAGAACCAATAATATACAGGGTGACTGGTGAATTACTATCGATATTTGAGGACGTGATATTTGACGATCATATATGACAAAATAAAAATTAATATAACATAAATATTAATAAACTACTAAGTAAAGTTAACCAAAAGTTATGTAATTAATTACGCATCGTGTGAGCACCCTACAGATTAGGTATACACACACACTCACACATACGCGTGTCGTGACGTAGTGTTGTATCAGCACGCCGCCGCACGCGTCCACACTTTAACACTTGGAACGTGTCAACACTTTATTTATTTATACGGAAATTTTGTCAAAAATTAAGTGCCTATTTTTTTTACATAATTCGAATGAGAATCATGTACCGAGTATGCTCCTTAAATATTGATAGTAATTCACCAGTCACCCTGTATATTTAAAAATATTATCCTTACCGTCGTATAATTAAATCAAATATCGAAGTCATATATTAAAAGACTTATAAACTATAATATTTGTTTTGATTTCCAAAAATCAGATCGGACAACGTGACACTTGAAATTAAAATTAATAGAAAAGTAATTATGTAATGAAAATAATTACTACAGTTATTATAGTTTTAATTTGTCTAATCATATGTTTGACGTAGAAACTAATTAACGGATTTTGATATAATTTTGCAGTTATGTAGTTAAAATATAGTTGTAGAGTAGATAAGAACTTTGTGTTTAAAAAAATAATAAGGTTTTTTACACTTATATTTTGTAGGTAAATTTTATGAACCTCTCAAACTTCTTTCATATTTTTACCTCGTTTTGTTGGCTTTTAATTTGCATAGTTTGTAACGAAATTTGATAGAACACATTTTAATTATTTTTCAAGTTAATTACGTACGAAATTAATGAAATGGGATAAATATTTGTTAAGGTAGTTTTAATCAAGCGTGTAAGAAATCTCTGTTCTACATCCTTGAGTTCAGATAACTTTCTAGCTTAAAGCTTTATTTGTATAATTAACTGCAATTTTATTCAGGTTATAGTTGACAACGTTATTTTCGCTAAGAGTATAACTTTAGTTCGATAGATCTAATGATCATTTTATTTATGTAACTTTAAGTTGTTAGTATTTTTTTAAACAGAATTACTTCCAAACAAATATAATGTTTAATAATTTCCACCTATTCACCATTTATATTGATGTTCAGCACACATTTATTTTTCCATTTTGTATGTAGTATCAAAATGTTTTAAATAAACAACTTAAGCGTTACGTTGATCATGAATACGAAAAACTAATAATTATAAGGGAAATACAATAAGTAGTTCTTATTTTTTACTTATTAAAATGTTACTAAGTTTCAATCAATATAAGCAATTTAAGATGCAACAACTAACATGTATCTGAAGTTGTAGAATATTAATAGATATTTTTTACAATATTTTATATGTGTTTATAGTTTTTACCGTTACGTAAGGTAAAGATTATTATCAGCAATAACGTTCATTTTATAGCATTAATATAAAGAATGTCATGAATGTAAAAAATAAGGTAATTTTTAAGACGTAAGATTAAAGTTCCATGAAAAATTTATATTATATATTTTGCCTAATTTTTAATCACTATTCTTATAAAGAAAATTTTAATTTTTAGAAATATTTAACTTAAAAAAAAGTTTCAGAAATCTTATAGCAGCAGTGTATCGGTTAATTAGCATGGTCTTTAATATGAAAAAAAAAGATTAATCTACCAGAGTCCTTTTGCTTGGTGTAATATTTCGGTTACTTTTAATTACAAAAATTATTAAGTGATTTTAATACTCCTCTGTTTGGTGTAATTTTTTATTTTTATTATCTCTGTATTTGTCAATAGGGTTTACGAATTTAATTTCTATTTATTAGCTCTTGGTTTGCTTTGGGGAAGTTTACGTTTATGGAAGTTGAGCATTTATCACTTTAATGATGAATTACTACAATATATAAATTTTATAATACATATATGTATATATAATTTTTAAAAAAAGGTTATAAAAATAAAATTGCAAAGAATTATTCAGATTCAGTGTATTTTTTTTACAAATAAAATATTAAATGAATTGAATTAAACAAAGATATTTTCTTAACACTAGATAATAATATTAATAATTTTGTAAATAAAAAGTCAAATCTAAATAAACTTCCACAGTTTTACATAATACATCAAATATTTTGAAATTAAGAATGAGAATATATATTGTTATGAGAGGGAAACAGAAATGTTTTAATTATAGAAATGAAAACAGCAAAGCTTGAAAGAAAATTCATATTTATGACTGGTAATGCTTTTGATGTTGATTTTATCTTTTTATAGTTAAACAGTATTTATATAATTTTATTTATTAATTAGTATCCATAACACAATAGACGTTAACGTATCATCGGTACAGACAATGGAAACACTCACGAAAATCACAAGACATGTGATTTTATTTTACTGATAAATTCTCATTGTTTTATTTTTATGTATCCATTCTAGTAGATCGTTAAAGTTTAATATATTGAAAGAAATTTTTCCTGTTATTTTAAAACTTGATAATAAAAATAATTACTAAAAATTCAAAGAATACATTAAAACGTTATATAATTAAGTTTCTATAGAATAAATAGAAACAGAATCTTAAATCCTAATATTTGTATAATCCTAATATATTCACAAAGTTTGTGTTTGCATAGAATTAAGCTAGCAAATACATGTATATTTTTTTATATTTTTATAATCGTTTTAAGGAATATAATTGAAATTTTAGTTTTATGATTTTATTTTCAGCTATGGCTTACTTTTGGTGCATCATTGGCATTCCTTATAATAGGATTAGTTAGAGGATATTCTGCCTCGGCTATACCATCGATGGAGAATTTAGATCCCTCTCTTATACAGCACAGTGAACAAAAGTCATGGATTGGTAAGAACAAATCAAATTACTTTTTAATTACCATTATCTAACAAATACTAAAATATACGATGAAATACGAATAATGAACATAATAAATCTTTATGTATACAACGTTTGCAATTTTAAAACACTAAATAGGAATATCCATAGATACTATATAACGTTCAAGAAACAAGTGTCAAACGGCAATCATAACACATGTCGAGCTAGTTTTCTCGTTCTACCCAAGATTCGTACAAATTACGGTAAAACAATGATCACCTTTGAAGGTGCAAAACTGTATAATTAACTACCCATAGATATAAAAAAATGTAAACTCATTTAACGTATTTAAAAAAGAACTTGCTGAGAATATTTTAAATAATAAATAATAAAAACTAATACAATACGTTAAATTATTACTTAATATAGAAAAATGTCTCTGAGTTAAGTGTTATTTCATTACTTTTTTGTTACAAGTGCGATGTGGAACTGTATATTCATAAATGTTTTTGTTATACGTGTAATTCTCATGTAAGTTATAATAATGTCTTAATGGGAATAAATATCTTAAACCATAAATATACATATAAAGTTAGTAAAGCATAATGATATATAGTGTAAATATGACCATAAAGATTTAATTTAATGAAAGTGACTGGGATAGCTTCATTTCATAGTTAAATAATTGTTGTAGGTGCGATTCCGCCGTTGGGAGCGTTCGTGGGTAGTATGCTGTCAGGACCTCTGATGCAGCGTGCTGGAAGGAAACGGACCTTGCAGCTAACGGCACCACTTTGGGCAGCTGGCTGGTTGATACTTGGTTTTTCTTCCAACTTCTCTCTCATCCTAGTCGGCAGAATGATATCCGGCCTTTGTGTAGGACTTGTTCTTGCACCGGTACAGGTTTATGTGAGTAGAATCTTAACATTAATTAGAAATATTATAATATCTAAGATTGTAGCGAGTATTCATTGAAATAAAACTTATATTTTACGGATTTACTACGCGTTTATAATTATTTTTTGGATAGGTATACTCCTGACATTTCGGCATTCTCATCTCGTCTGCCCGTGACCTCGGCTGCAGCAAGGTAACTGAAACGTTGGGAGTATGTTGTTAAAAATATTTATATACTCGTAGCAAATCCGAAAATTATTATCTTTATTTCAAAAAGTATTGATAACACGAAAAGTTTACTGTCGTTTTAAAGAAGAGCAAATCAGAAATAGACGTAGATACATATAATCATAAGAATTTAACTAATTATGTATACAGAATGTAGATTACTCAATTATTCTTATTCATATACGTAATCTTAAAAGTAAATAAAATTAATTAATTATCTTAAGCAGGTCTTTTAAATAGTCTTTAACTTTAATTTTTAGCTAATGTTCAAAAAATCATGTTAAAGAGGTCACGTAATTTTAATAGCATTAACTTACTTAATAGCATTACTTTGGTCTCATTACTTCAATGGACTGTATGAGTTCTTATAAAACTAATCTTATGTATAATATCTACGAACTCATTTTTATAATCATGTACATACATTGGTCGCATACGGCAACACAGTGAAAATCAATTGATTTTTTATCAATAAGAATGTTAACTTGAGTACGCTTCTTTCGTAATGCTGAGATATCAGTTAAATAGAGATTTAAGAGGGTGATAAGATGTTTAAATGACAATATATCAATCAAATTAACAATCTGAAGTGGAAATCACCAATCATTGCTCCGGACTATCAGATGATAGACAACTGAAATCTGAAGATTGAATAATCTTTTTAAGTAAATGATATGGTCGTTGCAGGGAGGTGGACGGAAGATAAAAGAAAGATGGTGGTTAGTCACTGGTCTATTATTTTCTATAATATCGTCACCACATATTACGTCTGACTGAACCAGCACATTCAACACGTGATTGTGATAACGGACTTTTATCTAGGTGTCTGTCTTATATTTCTAACACAAGTATTTATACCAAATTTTATATTTGCCCAGCATCGGGATATTTGGCGAGGTTTTGAAAAGGCTTTGTTCAATGAAGGATGGTGATAGGTTTCAGCATATTGTTAGTTAATTCAAAGGCATGAATTGTTTTTAATACTACATATATTTCCTATTTCGAAATATTGATAAACAAATACGAAGTATATAAATTATATGCAACAGAATACAATGTCTGTACTTCGTATTTCGGGCATTTGCTCGTATTTTTTAATTTAAGTTACATATGTCATAATTACTAATATATAAAATAATCGTCAATGCTAATGGTAGCACAAATAAATTCAAGGTTACTGATGAGAAATAACTATGAAATACTAATATTACGGAAGACTATACTAAAGAATAGTTGAAAATTTATCTTGAAGTTTTGATAAAAAAACAAGGTTTTTTTAAAGTTGTTTATTTATGGTTTTCAAATTTGAATAAAAATATATTAGGTTTTAACCATGTTAGTTGGTATAGTTGTGTTAAAAATGTACTTACATTTATATAATATTTCCACATTTTAAATAAAACTAAATCATAGTCGATTTAATGCTTTAAAGTATTGTGGTGTATTTGTGTTAATAATGTTCTCCGTGTAAATACTCTAAATCAGTAGTCCCCAAACTTATTTTTCTCGTGGACCACTTTCAAAATTGTACTGGTTTCGGTGGACCCCCTGCTGCTACATTTCTACCACAATCTTAAAGTCGCCAAAAAATAAAAATTGTGTCACTTCTGATTTCTGTCTCTATATTCCGATAGGTAAAATAAAAACGAAAAATGGTACATTTTATAACACTTTATTTATTAAAAGAATGATATATATAATTCTCCGGCACTAGCAAACACTGATATAAATTTTCTCACACCTTTTTTTCGAAATTTTGGAAACAAATGAATGAGTTTGCCTTTGGCATCAAGTATTTATAGTGGTGATCAAGTTCATGTCTGAACAAGCATTAAGCATTGTCGGGCGGATAGCGCTTTGCAAGTCTGTACACGAAATTGTACGTAATATCGAAAACGCAAATTTAGACAAGTAACAGTCGCTTGCCTTATTTAAATATTATCTGCTTAGTTAGGTACTTAAAACAATGTAGGTAGGCCCTTATAAAAACTATGCTTACATTTTTGCTCTTTACTATCAAAAGCAGATAAATTTTCGTGGACCCCCATTTTTTGTTCACGCTTACGTAGACCCCCAGCAAGTCTCCCGTGGACCCCTGGACCACTTTGGGAATCACTGCTCTAAATTATATAGTATTACCTACTTTTTCCTATTATTATTTATATCTTTCACAAACAATGTAGAATATAATTAGGTATTAACTTATTTAAACGGCACTCTGGGTACAATAAGTCAGAAAAACAAAAAAATATTTAAGATATTTGCAACATTCATTACTTTTTTAAAGTAATGCTTTTTGGATTTATCACACGATTTAACGTTTTGTTAAATACATGAATCTGGTTTGTTAATGAATACGGTGATTGCAAAGTAGTCAAAAAATTATCTTAAAAACATCATTTTAACTAAGGCAAATTGAAAATTAAGAATAAAATACATTTTAGAATAACCGTAATTATATTTTGTATAGAAATTATGACAAAGAAACGAGTTGACACTCTTACCGGTGCTACTATATTAATAATATTTTAATGAGAAAATAATAGTCTTTACAATCACAATGAATTAGCAAATAGATAAATCATAGTAACACCTGTTCTCGTTTGAATAATGTAAACTTGACAAAACCCTACTTAAGTAAGTGAAAACATAGATATGAAATATAAATCAGATAATATTTAAATACATATAGTGATAAAATCAATACAAATTATGATTGTGTTATTTCATTAATAAAAACTTTGAGTCTGAAAGTATTCACATAAAAAGTTCTGTATGTATTAGATTTGGCTATCATTTTAAAAATAATGTCATATCTGTAATATTTAACATAAACTAGTTATAGTTAAAAAAACAACTAAATAACCAATTTTATAGCGCCAAGTGTTCAGTGGCATGTCTTCTAGATTTTTTCACATACTAAAACTTTTTTAATATTTCGAACAAAGTGGACGAAGTCGCAGGTATTATGTACTTTGAAATAAAAAGATTTCCCTTCAGTAAAAGTAATAGCAATTTGTGTAATCGTGCGACTTGCTATTTTTTACCATTACTTTAATATCGTATGATGCAGTACTTTTTTATTAGGATTAACCACTGTGAAGCGAGTAAAATGTAGTTTTAATGAAATAAAACCAATAAATAATATTAAATTATTATTTTTGTACATAAACTGATTTGTTTAAATATTAGAAAACTAATTTTACCACATTTTCTTCATGATACGAGTAGATCTAGAAATAAAACATAGATTATAAACTAACAGAGAAGAGTTAGTTTTATGAGTTTTTATGAAAAAAAATATATATATATTGTTTTCAGGTTAGCGAATGTTGTGATCCCGAGATTCGTGGACGGCTCGGCTCTCTTCCAACCTTATCTATGTCGCTTGGTATACTCATCTCTTATATTGCTGGCAGCTGGCTCTACTGGCGGCACCTGGCTTTTCTGTCTGCTTCATTCTGTGGTAACTTTTAAAAATATAACCATGATAATCCAGCTTCAGAACTATTCAGTAAAGTATATTATCGATTTGTATAGTCCAAGTAAACTTTGGGTTTTTGTTTCCTATTTAGAATACAGTGCAATACACTTTAATGTTACACTTAAGCAAATCAAAATGAACTAGCATTTAATAGTTCTTCTGATTGAAAATTATTATTTATTGTAGGTATCTTTTTACAGAGAAAATATATTAACAGTTTTTTTTTGTGAGCACTGAGTGATATATTTGTTTGTAATTTTAAATGTAAAAACCATTTTTTTAGCGGCATTGTTTGTGGTGTTGTTGCCACTTCCCGAGTCACCAGTATGGCTGAAATCAAGGGGCCTCGATAATACTCCGGCTGTGAAATGGCTTCATTTATCTGAACACGCCATCAAAACTGTTGATAATAAAGAAGAAACCGTTCAGTGAGTAAACATTACAAACTATACAAACGTGCTCTAAAATTTTAATTTCAATCTTAAGTTAATATCTAATACAGAGATATTGTGAATATAGCCACTAAAATGAAAAAAAGTAGCCAACGGCATGTCTGTGGATTTTAAAAAACGGAGATGAGGAAAAAAACGTGAATATAAGCCAGAGGATGGAGCTCTCATTAAGATCCTGCTCTAATTATAGATACTATTGAACAATTTTTTTTTGCATTTTCCTCATTTATTATCAGAGCTTAAGCAACTCAAGGAAGCTTAAGCAACACTTAATCTTTATTTCGTCAAAGTTGGCACCATTGCCGAAAAAAGTTCTTGAGATAAATAATTAATTAAAATTATGATAATTATTCCTTTATCGGGAATAATTTTATTATAACAGATTTGAATAAACGGTATATATATGATTGGATATGTGATGAAATATTTGCCAGACGGACTTTATGAAAATAATTTAGATAAGTGTTCGAGTCCTTAAATATTTTCTATTACAAAGTTTAAACGAAAGTCTAGATTAATTTTAGATTAAGAACCTTCTGAGTTCACATTTATTATAATCACATAAAATTAGATTTTGATAGAAGTTAGTAAAACCCAGAGCTTATCTTTACACTAAATAATAAAGACTTAATAATTTAATATGGGCTCCAATCACAAAGCATATAATAGTTTATGTCTAATATCATGACGAAAAAATACCAATATATATTATTTATAACAGAACGGTGTCCAAGTGGGAAAAAGAAGAGGAACCAAAAAGTCTTTTTACTCGCAACGTTTTCCTTTCATCGTGTGTTATGAAGCCGCTTATTATTGGTTTCTCACTTCTCTTCTTCCAACAATTCAGCGGCATTGACTCCATTATATTTTTCACCGTGGAAATCTTCGAATCTGCTGGTAAATTATATTTTAAATTTTATTCATTCCAACGACACATTTTCAAATTTGTTTTACTATAGTTTTTCAAGAACGTGAAAAAAAACAGATGCTGATACTAAATTTAACCGTTTTTTTTTCAAGTACGTTCGTATAAATTCGTAAGTCAAATGAGAGTGCTACAATAATGTCTTTTCTTTCAAATTGAAGAATGGAAATGTTTTAATGTTAATTTAACTTAGGTGTTAAATATAAAAAGAGCAAAATGTGTAAAAAAGTTTTAAATGAAATGCAAATAGTTTTATGGGCTTAGTCTGCAAATTGATTTCTTTGAATTAATGGTCATTGGTCACTTTATTATGTTTAATTAATTGTTTTTATTCTGTTATATTATTAGAGTATGATATCTTAACTGTCAATCAAAACTTTCAGTTGTTTTAGATATACCTACATCTAGAAAACCCTTCTCGAGATGGTACTTTTGAGGTTTCTTGCTATTAGATTTCCAAAAATGTTTTAAGAAGGCCTTGATATAAGTTAATATATATTAATCTTTCTCTTTTTTTATTATTTTAACAAGGATTTAAACGTATTGCTTATTTTTAATCATTAAATTCTTGTTTCTCAGAAGATCGTAAATTGTAAGTAAACAGGTTTGTTAATTATGTTAGGTGTGAAATGCAAATGATGTAAGACTATTATTCTGAAAGGTTTAATAGCGTTTGTGCTACCCTTTACAAAGACGCAATTTCATATACCAAAGTGGTTTGTAATGATATGTTATTAGGATTTGTTGTTAGGTATTCTGAATGGCTGTCAGGCTATTGTAATATTGTTAATGTAGTCCTCATTTTATTAACGTTATTGTAATACGGAGTAGAGAAATATTAAATTTCATCTTTACAGTAGTTTATATATGAACGAAAATTAAAAAAGACAACAATATTAAGCCCACTTTTTTGTGTTTTCTCTAAGAGAGACGAGATGCATGTGTTATAAAACATTGTGTTTTAATCTTCATCATAATATGACCCTTTCAACATAAAATAATATTTGGGTACTCACTGTTTTTTTATGTATTTTGTTTTGTAAAAAAATTATGTGTATAAAATTTATGTTCATTTTATAACAAGTATTTGGATAGATACTCGTATTATGCAATTTATTTCGCTTTTTACTTTTACGTTTATAAATTTTTAACTGAATTAGTTTTCCTGAGTTCAATATCGTTTAAGAAATTATTTCCTTTTCACTTTCAGTGAATCCAAATTAGAGAGTTATGTGAATTTTATTAATGGGTATCTATTCTAGGTAGCACCCTCAATGCCATGACAGCCACCATCATCGTCGGTGTGGTGCAATTGTTTAGCTGCGGCGTGAGCACTATGCTTGTAGATCGAGCGGGTCGTCGACCTTTGCTGCTTCTCTCATCTGTCATCATGTGTCTCTCAATGTTGTCAATGGGATGTGCATTTTACTTCAAGTTCGAACAAGATTCCATACTTGGGTATGTTTATAACTTAGCACTTTTTGTATTTTTAATATATAACAAATTCAAATATAAATAAACGTTTTCGCATTGACGTATCAAATTAAATAAAAAGTTCAAATATCGTGTTAGTTTTTTTTTTTGCTTTTAGCTAAAATGCTTCAAATGGAAACAATAAAATATATTTATCTCAAATAACTCTTTAGTATATTTTGGTGCGTTGCAAAACATTTGTTGGAAAACGTTTTTAAAATTTAATTCATTGACCCTGGTAGCAAACAATGGATTCTTTATAAAAATGTACACTGGTCGTTTCACAATGCTTATGGATATTCATAAAATTTTTGATGTAAATATAATCACGCGAAAGGGAGACGGGAGTGTTTTTGACGTTAAATTGTGTAATGTATAGCATTAAGTGCAGAGGTCAATAGCACGTCAAACGAGTATGAGAAAACAATACAAATTGCCTCTAACAGTCCTCTCACGTTTTAAATACAATTAACAAGCGGTATGAACATTAAATAATCTAGACATAATTGAAAATCATCAATAAACGTCCTTAAGAATAAGCTATTATTCTTTTGTCTTTAACAGTGCATCGATAATATCTTAAGTAGTTTACAAGTTTTAACGCTTACTGCCAATTACTTTAAATTACCATTTAATACAACTTTTACTTAAGTTTTGAAATGTTTGAAGTAAGTTTTTTAATTGCAAACTAAAATAATACTCAACTTTTTTTAAGTATAATAGTTATGCTTTTGCTTCACTTCTAATTTTCTTTGATAGTTTTTAATTAATTTCATAGCACTACAACAACTTGTAATATTAAGTTCTTTCTTGAAAATTCCATTCCAAATATTTTAACCCATTATCTGGTATATTTTTTTCCATATCGTGTATAATAAGCTTTAATTTTGAAACTCAAATAATGAAATGGTTATAAAAATTAGACGAATATCAAATGAGAATTATATTTTAAAGTCATTTTTACAAACAAACAGTTTAATAGCAGAACTATACTTTGTGTGTAATTTATATTATTATTTGTTATGAGGTAAGTATTTTTATCTAACAAATGGTGTATTTATCGTAGGTACCTGCCGATAGTGAGTCTGGTGGTGTTTATGATCGGTTTCTCTCTTGGATTCGGTGGTCTTCCATTTCTGTTGTTGGGTGAGCTGTTTCCAGCTCATTACCGGTCACAGCTCTCAGCGATGGCCAGCGCAGTCAATTTACTTTCTATGTTCACCGTCATCAAGTCCTACCACGCTTTGGAGGTAAGAAAGATCCTAAACAATTACATGTTTTTATTCTTAAATGTAATATAACAATAACATAAATATATTTTTTGTACGTAAGTCTTTTTAAATATATATATACATCGGTGATAATTCGTAACAAGAATGTCGTTGGGTTGGAAAAATTCTGGGTAAGGATGGTAAATAAAAAAGCTATTCGTGAGTCAATAAAGTTATAGAGAAATCTAAGAGGTAATACAGGGAAAGGTTTAAGATTATTTCCTTTGTAGCTTTTATTTGTTTTATTTTAGTTTCGCTATCCTTCTACGTTCTAGGTTGATCGATATTTAGTGATGAAACTTTTATATATTTTACCAGTTACAGGAGTAACACTATTTTATCTTAGATAATACGAAATGAACACACAGTTTATTGGTATTGATACCCAAAGGTCCTTGTAATATATTTTCGTTAATATAATGAAGTTACTGTTTAAGTTGTTTATTTAATCAATATACATTTTTAACTCACTTAGTATTGAAAAAAGTAGGGGATGTTTAAAATATTAAACGTTTTATAAAATTTGATTGTTACAGTAAAATTCTAAATATCCTTCTGAATTTCGTTTGTAAATTAAATAACAATAAATATCGCAGAGTATTAAATTCAAAACTAAACTAGATTTTGATAAACGCCATTCCTGTTATCGAAGTCCATTTAAAACTCGACATTCGTATTAAAGTGAAATTTATTGATATGTCAGTTACAACGCCATGTTAACAGTCTATGTTAGAAATGGTAATTATAAGTTTTCGTTGCTGGTTCCTAACTCTGAATATACTCATTGCTTGAATGTATATACGAGGAACGAATTCCAAAAGTTGGTAATATAAGTTCAAGAAGTACAATTTTCTTGATATTTCAATATGAAATAGAAACAAAACATTGCTATACTTCAGTTAATTCTAAAGTACTTTGAGATCATAATGATGTTATGGTTATTAATAAATTGGTTATGCGTATATATTAAGTAAGTTACCGAACAATGAGTAAAAACTAAAATAATAAAACAATTATAAAGATGACTTAGCCACAAACAATTAATTACTCTTGGATGTAGGATCAATATTTTAACGATAATGCTGTGATTATAGTTATAAGAGCAGAATATTGTAAGCAAAAAAAAAAACATTGCGAAGATTATTTTGAATAAAATAAAACCATCAAAGATTCGTTTTTTAACCATATTTTATTCATTGCAGCACGTGTTGACATCTGCGGGAACATTTTGGATGTATGGTTGTTTCTCTGCCCTGGCCTTTGTTTTCGTCCTTACAATGGTGCCAGAAACCAAAGGAAAATCTCTTGCTGAAATTGAAGAACATTTTCGAGGCAAGAAGCTTAAGGAGACGCTTGATTTAAATACGATACAGACAAAATTTTAACTTACTTAATGTACATATGAGCATAATTTAGCAAAACTAAAGTGATTATAGATATTTTTCTAACCTTAATGTACATATATGTATGAAATACATGTCCCATACTGTTAATGCGTGTTTGAGGTAAATGAAACTGTGATATAAATGCTATTTAAGAAATAATGATTATTGCATTTCTTAAAACAACCTTTTATTAGGTACGAGTACATTCTCTCTCTTTTGTTAAATTTTATCGTTTTTTAATCTTATAGTTTATCTAATAATTCTCGAATATTTATTTAGTAAATTGTGTGGAAAAATCTTTTATTAAAATGGTGCATTATTATTATTCTTATATTATTTAATTTATATAATAACTAAGTATTAAATAGGATAATGTTTAAAGTACTCAATACAAATGAATGTATAAAATTATATTATTTAATTTAATAAGAAAATATAACTTTATTTATACAGAAATGAATATATTAAAATTATTATGATATACTTTTTTATTTCATTTTCATCCAAAGTTTATGAATTATAGCGATAGCGATATAGTGTAACTCACGTTATAACTTATTTTTAAGGCACTTTCTCAACAGTGCCTAAAAAATACTCAAAAGAAATTGATGCGTCGTTGTGATACTATTTGACTAAGTAAATAGTATTTTTTATCTGTGAGAAATGTCAACTTACTGGATCGTGTGAGGGCGCTAATGAACGGCTGTTGCATCACCGCGCAAGAACACATGGCATGGCTTGGACTCGTGACGGTCGTTCGACGTATAACATTAGATTAATATTTACTTTAACTACTGACGAACATGTATTAATATATAATTTTATATTTAGTTCCACGAATATATAAAGATATAACAATCTTAATATAATTATTTAGTTACTGCAGAAGCTTTGACAAAAACTTCTTCAGTAAAATTCAAATTCTCTGATTTTCTACACTATAGTTTATTTGAAAAATAAAAGTGAAGCTATCTTATTTTAGATAATATGTATAAGTCTGAAGAAACTTCATGTGATATGTTCTAGAATAAAATAAATAAACAAGAAAAGACATGAGTAGTAACAAAGCCGATTATATCAAGACTTATGACACAAATATATCTTATTGGACGTAGACTTGCATCCTGACTCGGATGCACGAAATTAAACTAATACACGAACTGCGTGCACTCTTCGTGGATTGTTTTATATTGATACGACATTCACTATTACTAAACTGACTATATAAGACTGGATACCAAGAGTCAAATGTATTAGAAATCCTAAACCCAATTAAGAAACAGCGGTTTGGACAACTTAATCTTAAAATTAATTTTTTTTATATTAAATAACACAAAAAATGATTTTAGTAAGAGCGTTTATTGATATATTTTATTTCAATAATACACTAAACATTTTGAATTTTAGTTTGATTTTCTATAATTCTTTTCCAGAGTCTCTGTTTGGCCGTTCTAGTTGTGACCTCAATAACATGTGAACCGCCAGTAAACAGTTATCTACCTCCTGGAGGCAGCAGTGGTTCCAGTGGAAGGCCTTCTTCCCAATATGGTCCACCGGGTTCCAATCAAGGAAGATTTGGAGGTGTTGGTTCTGGTAGAGGCCGGCCAGGTGAAAACTATGATCAGTCTGGAAGATCTTTGGGATCTCCTTCTTCTGAATATGGGGCTCCAGGAGCTCAGGGATTCCAAGATGGTTCACAAGACCAACAGGGACCAAATTCTCAATATAGAACTCCGAACCAAGGCGGCTCCGGAAATTTAAGAGGACCTGCTAGTGGTCGTGGAACTCCTCAAAGACCCGATTCTTCATATGGAACTCCATTACAAGGATTTCAATCTGGCGACCAGAACAATTTCCCTGGACAAGGCGGTTTTTCTGGACAAGGCTCTAGCAGACCTGGAGTGTCACCGTCTTCTTCTTATGGGACCCCTGACTTCGGTAATGGTAGAAATATTGAAAATGAAAGTTATCGTAGCTCAGGGGTAGATGAATCAAATGTAAGTTATTGTTAAAATTCAATTAATTTTCATATTTTCGGAAATTATTTCGTATTTTCTATAAACTTTTAGTATTTATTTTACAAAACAAATTTTATCAACAGGGGCCAGCTAAGTATGAATTTAGCTATGAGGTCGACGATGCGGAAACAGGTACTATGTTTGGTCATTCAGAACAGCGTAATGGTGACTTGACTACAGGACAATACAATGTAGTCTTACCCGACGGTAGGAAGCAGGTGGTAGAATATGAGGCCGATCAAGACGGCTACAAGCCTCAAATAAGATACGAGGGTTTGTAATTGTACACAGAGCATAGCTCTTATATTTTATTCCAGTGGGTATAGTATCCAATAATATATGTATCCATTATTTAAATCACTTTTATTCAAAATCCATAGAAGTATGTTTATAATAGCAAAATAATAAAAGCAATAACAATTTTTAGGTGCAGGACGAGGTGTTGGAGGATCTGGATTTGGACAGGGTAAAATATTTTTTTGTGAAGCATCTCTATTGTTTAAACCATCATATATATTTTGTTGTTTTCTTTGAAGGTGGAAGAAATGGTGGACAGGGATATCCCGGCGTTGGTGCAAATGCTGATGCTTTTGCAAATGCTCAGTCTGGAGCGCAACAAGGTGGAAATTACCAATCAGGGTTTGGTGACGGTTCTGGAGGCGGCTATCCAAGTGGCAGACCAGGTAGCAGCGGTGAAGATTTCTTAGGAAATCAAGGCTTTCCGGGTTCAGGAAGTGGGAGTGAATATCCACGTGGATCAGGAGGATCTAGTTTTCCGGGTCGATCTCAAAGTAACTTCCCCGGTCAGCAAGGGAACCAAGGTTATTCGACAGGACCTCAAGGAGCTGGAGGTGCGCCTCGTGGTAGTGGACGTGGACCCAATGCTGGTGGTGGTGGCAGTGGAGAAGGATATCCCAGTGGCGGACCAAACGGACAACGGGGCTCCGGATATTGAATGTTCGCAATATAAGTTTGACGATATATCATTTTGATTCCTGGATTGCTGTATGGATTGTAAATAAATATGTTTCTTGTATCTAATATCTTTTTTCATTATACTTCGGAATAAATACTAATTGTCTGCCACCGATACAAATATATCTCTATTCAAATAATACTTTGTAAAACCCCTTGTGAAGAGACGAGATGTTTTTTTGGTATTATAATATTTTGTTTACAAAAAAACTGAAAAACTATTTAAGCATGTCGTTTATACGACGGTAAAAAGTATTGGAAAGTAAATTTACTTAACGTTTCAATTGTTTAAAACTCAATTATTAATAAAAACGAAAAGACATGAATCCATTACCAAACAAAATTACACCGCAAATAAACAGGTTTTCTTTTATTACAAAATGCAATGTAACAGTTTCAACAAAAAAAAAATCATTGTATTAGTAATTAATTAAGCATTTACAACTTTTGTTGAATCATGTATGGAAATGCTGACAGGCTTTGTAAATATCGATTTTAACGAAGTTTTTGTATAAGGTAAACCCCACAATGAAATCATTAATAGATACATTAATTGATAGCTCTTGTTCTCGTATTTAAATGTATGGTTTTAAAAATTTGATGACCTTAGCTAACAACAAAAGATTACTTAGGGTACTCAATACCAAAATAAATATTTATTTTGATTTGTTCATATTTTTCTTATTTGTTAATAGTTTTTCTTGTATCTCCATAAAAATGTTGATATCAATAAACTTATAAAAGACAGATTTATAAAAATATTTAACTCTAAAGGTTATTATTTATTTCAAACATAAAAATATAACTAGAAGGTGGTAGAACCTAGCTGTGTTCAGTTACTACAGCTCAAACATGGGCTGCCTCGACCGGGGAAGTACCACCTTCTAACAGAAGATCAGTGTGAAGTAGTCTTTAATGACTGCGTTCCGTGAGATAACACACCCGGTTTGTTCTTACCCTGTTTCCCCCTTGCCTTCCATTCCTTATACCCTCCCTTTCCCGTTCCTCAAGAACCACGGTTGACAAAGCAAGCCCAAATGGTAATTTAATTTGATTAATAAAATTCTAAAGTATTGTAAGTACAATACCTTGGAATTTTGTGATTAAGAAGTAAATAACAATGAAATGTTTCAGCATTGAAATAGTAATTTATTTTTATGAAAATCGTTACAAAACATTATAGAACAGTGAAATTATTTGCAGTCATTAATATCAGTGTCCATAGTGAGAGTCTTCCTATTTCTAGAAATACAATTCAATATTAATAATTAATGAACTACATAGATGTTCAACCTCATTAAATTTATATTAACATATTATGACATTTAATTTATTATATGATCTTTAAACGCAAACACAATGTTTACGTTTTAGATGTTTTATTAATAAAAAGTCATCATTTATCTTTATAAGCTATAAGATTATAATATGAACTCGACTGTCTTATTAAACGGATTCGTTAGAATGCAAACTTCAGCTATTAGCTGTATATGGAAGAAGAAATATTAGGCAGTTTATTTTAGGAAGTACAAATGCAAGTTTTTCTGAAATATTTTTTGTTATGATCAGAATATATACAACATATTTATTTTTAATAACAAAAGTGGTTTAGTGCGAAGTAACCATTCATTTAAGAAATAAGTTCTTAGCGTTTTACTTCGGTCGTGAAAAGACTTTTGAATAACTTTTTATATAGCAAATATTATTCTGATGTATAATATTTTATTATTACTTTTAAGTTAATAAGAATTATCCCTGGGAATAAAACTTAGGTTGAGTCCAAATTTTCACAATTTTATCGAGTTTATTATGAAAGTTTTTATAACTTCATATATTATTAGTTAGGATTTGGTCTAAAAAATATTCTATGAATGATAAAGAATTTTCTTACATTTTATTTTAGAACACCTGGTTACTACTTGGCTACCTGATATCATTCTCTCGTAAAACTCACACTCGCCTAGTCACACCGTATTAGCTAGATAGTCATAAGAGCAACAATACCAAGTTTAAACAATATAGCTTCATTACAACTCCAGACTGTAGTTTTCAAAATTATAAGAGCAGCTTTCGAAGTGCATCTAGTTCATTTTCTAAATTTTCAAAATGAAGTAATCTATTTTTTGGTCAGTGTGCATATTTAGATGGGAATAGCTTTAACGAGAAGAAGAAAACATGTTCTTTGATACAAGATTAGGCTACTTTTTGAAAAGCCATTTGATTAAGAGCCGGTATTAAAGAGAAGGTCGTAATTATTCAAATAGACAACGTGATGAATTTGTAGTTGTAAGTTATAAATTATACATACATATATGTGTCAATATAAAAATTTAAAGACTCTTAAATAAAACAATTCTCTTAGAGATTATATAAATAAAAGTTATAAGCTGCTAAATTATCATTATAGTATTATTTTCCTGGATAGTTTTCACAAACATACCTGTATGAGTCCTGTAATAAAACAAAGGATTCTTTGAATGTAAGAAAATTACTCAAATTCCATACAAACATCGTAGAATGTTATTTCAATAAATAGAAATGTTCTATTATATGTTTTAAAGATATTCCATTTCTCTTCCTATTTATACTCATAAAATTATGTTCTATGCCGTTAAAAGATATAAAATCTTGCGATAGCTTTATGATAAAACATAAATGTATTATACGATTTCTAATTATTATTTTGTTTGCTATTAATACTTTTTGATTTATTGGGATATAGTTTTGAGAATAAAAGGATCGATTGCAAGAAATTGTAAAAAAAACAATATCACTACCTATGATAGAAAGATGTGAGTCAACAGATTAATAATAAGTATCATCCTAAATGCATAATTGAAATGCATTACAATATATTTACTGAAAATATCACTTTTAAAATAATTTAAAAATATAGTCTTTATAATAATTACAAAAAATACAATAACATAAATCTACATAATAATGGAAATAAAATCCAGATGGACGGCTTTTTCATTGAATCGCCATCTGAAAAACGTTAAAAGAGTGTATTAATAATCAAAATATGTTATTTTTCTTAATAATATTAATATAAATGTTTTTCTGAAATACCTGTCATAATATTGTTTTGGGACACAGCTGTAGGAATGATATTTTGATATGAGTTCTCCTCAAAATCCACCATTTTATCAAAATTATCTTCAGAATTAAATGAAAACGGATCCTGATCCTGAATTTGTAGGATATGTCGGATTACCTCGTTTTGATAAAGAGGTGCGATTGATGCTTGACACTGAAATATAAAGTTTATATGAAGATAAATTTATATATAAATAATAACATTGACTTAAAGTAGAAACTAATTCGTTTAGGATAGAAAGGGATAGTAATTATCGTAATAATCGTAAACAGCTGTATAAGAAAAAATTGAACTCGATATTTCAGAAATCACAAGTTCCATTTTTGCTATCATGTCTATATACATCAATTACTTTAAATATTAATTTTAGGCTTTTTTAAATATTAAAAAAACATAATTTTAATATCTGTAGTGACTTCTAAGGGTAAAATTCTAATCTTAGTCTAAACAATGAAGTCTGAAAACATTATTAAAATACCTACGAGATCTGACCATTTATTATGAGAAAATTAAAATATATTTATATTAGCTCTTCTAGCAATGTAATATTGATAAAATATTATGTAACTATAGCTGCTGCTAACCAAACGAAACGAACCTGGCCGTAAAAACCAGAAGATTTTTGATACCACATATGAATATGATGGTGTTATTAAATTATCATAGGGGCAATCATATTTTTAATATAATATGTTTCTAAGCAGCTCCGTAGTTTTCCTGGAATCTCTGGCTGGCCGAGATACGAATCCTATATAACTTATTCTTGTTAATATTTTTTGATATTAAAATAGCGTAGTGATACATTAGGTAAAGAACCAAATACAATTTTTGAAATCTTCCATACTTTTGCTTACAGTCAAATGTTTATATACACTGTACTCATATCATACTAATTAAAAGATCTGGTTATCCTCGTAATGTTACTAGAAAAAAAGCGATCAAAGCAATAAGGCTAAGAATTTATCTCGGAGGATAAAGATAGAATGTAAGACCATGCCTCGTATATTATAAGACGACTTAAGACTTGCAGCCGGTTAGATACGCACTGGTGATTTCTTTTTCTGATAATTTAAAAGAGAATAGGATAGCGAAATGATAATTTTGTAAACCTTAAATAATCTATACGATTGGCAATAACAAAATCTCGCATACAAAGAGTTGATCCCTTTGATGGCTGGCTTTAATTTTTAATCGTCTGTATTGCAGCCAATAGATACCAATTCAAACAACATTTTTTTTTTATTTTTTTTTGTTTTTGGTAGTATATAACTTTTGGTGACTAACTCACTGTAATAGAAGAATGCTTTTCTTTATAAAAATATTTCTGGCAAGAATAAGTGTATACACAGAAATATGTATGTATGTAGAATTCTTATTCTCAATTTAGAAATAGAACAAAGTAAAAGACAAACAATGCATAAAACATGAGTTTGTAACAGAATAATAATATATTTTTAATGGATAACTCTAAGTATTTTTATACTTTAGAAAAGATAAACAAACTATATTACATTCATATTATGGTATTCTCTTAGAATTAAAAGAGGAAAACAAACAAGCATGGCAATTGCCACGGGATTAAGTCGACGTAAGTCGAGATGCAAGTGTTTTTAACGTCTGTTAACATTGGGGTTGCAAAATAATATAAACATCATTCGTCGGATTAAGTGAATTAAATAAAAAATGTATATGTTTTACTTATACAATATCAGTTAAATATTTTTATAACGCTTGAATGTAATGTGTAAGAAGTTTTGAGATCACTTACTTTGAGTGTGAGTACTCCTTCACGAAAATGCTTCTGCGATAATGTTAAATCAAGTTCAAGGGTTGTTTCTCTTGCGTCCGCTCGTTCTCTTGAGATTCTTTCCCATGGACCTCGTAAATATTCAAAGCTCACAGGTTGGTCATTTATTAACCACTTAAGCTGTGTCCTAGGACGCGATCTCGATGAAGTACAATTCACAACGAGCCTGTCACCTACTTTGTATTCATTGTTCAAGTCAGACAGTCGAGGACCACTGTTAGGGAGAACTAGAAGAAGCGATCAATGTTATAGAGATTTAATTTCACATAATTATAACGACGAATACCAAGTCAAAATCTTCGAAAACCTACAGAAGCAATAATTTAATTTCATAACTTATAAAGAAGCTTTAAAAATGTCAGTTTGGTCGAATTGTGATCAATGAGCATAAAATTGTAAGCGACAATTTAATTCTACTATAGGTAGTAGAATCAATACCAGGATCTAGTAATACATAGATCGTGAATTTAAATAAAAATATGAATAACTTTTGTTTATTTTTTAACTTACGATGGATAATAATATCTTTTTCTGCAGACACCGTGACAAAATATGGGGCTTCTCCTGATACCTCGCAGCGATAGCGGCCAGCCGACTCCTGAGTCAATTGGTCTAGGGCTACAACTGTGCTTGCTGATTTGGTTAACTATAAAAAATACTATAAATTACAATACAGTAAAAATAATGTAACTATTTAGACTAAAGTCTAAAATATATAACGACAAACAAGGTCCATTACTCGTACTTCACATGTTTATTATTATTATTTTTTATTATATAATTTCTTTTGGCTCCGCATACGTGACTATTATTTAAATATAAGATAATTTATGATAATTTCGTGATTATGTTACAACTTTTGGAATTCTATTAGCTGTGATTAAGGTCATAGTTACCAACTTTCTGGTCTTCATCGCCGTCCGTTTATAACAAAGGAACTTGAGACCAACTTTGTCGGACTCGTAAAGGACAAACGAATTACAATAAAATAAATTTCCTTGAAAATTCTCTCAAACTTAACTTGTAAAGTTAAACCACTACAACATTAAAGAAAATTTATGCCAATTAATCTATTAATTACTTGTCTTTCTAATTCTATTCATATTTTTGTGGTACAAAGTAATAATATTTATTATAAATTGAATAATACGAATGAGTTAGCGTTTCATTACCAACCTCGGCTTAAAAAATCCTGCAACGGTTCGAATGGATTTTTATGTTTAAAAAGATATAAGGTAATAGTTTTTTATTTAAATATACCAACTGTTTTTCTCTGCATTCATAACTTTCAATATAATGAACAGTCGGGAGTCTGGTGAAAAAATTGCCATTATATTTGTTTCACCTAAATATATTAACAAGAAGAAACATTAAATTCTTTGTAATATCACATCCAAATAAGATTTCCTTTGGATTTGAAAAAAACAGTAATTTAAAAACAAGATAAATTTGACGAAACAAAATTTTCGATGCACAGTCATGAAAAACGTAAATTTAAAAGAGTTTTATGAATCATGAGTAGTTTTTATTGTCTGCAGAATATTTTTGATTCTATAAATACTTAATCTTAAACTTCCAGAACAGTTAAAATATTCATATTCATGAGACGGCTTGGGAGTCTAATAACACAAAGAGAACTAATGTAGCAATGACACAGTTTTAAATATAACCGCCTACTATAATAGTATTTTCTAGTTCCATTTCGTATCTAGACATGGGGATTGTATGAAAAAATTTTTTATTACTTCTTTCCATCGATTCTTTGAAATTCTCATATTACATATATAACGTCAAATCTATAAATTCTTTGTTGTCAATCTCTTTTTAGAAGCCGCAATGTAATAATATTTTTTGTTATTATATATGTATTTTAATTAGCTTGATATAAATTTTGTATATTAACATATTAAATTAGATTGTCTATTTTGTGTTACAAATATATTATGCCTTAATTGTCTGCAGTTAAATTCATTTCAATATTCTTATTTTCTCATAATTAATCCACATTAGTAATAATATTGGTGAAAATTTCAATTAAATAGAAAAGAATTTATGTAATCTTCTATATATATAAAAATGGATTGCTGTTCCTTAGTCTCGCTAAAACTCGAGAACGGCTGAACCGATATGGCTAATTTTAGTTTTAAAATACTCCTGGAAGTCCAGGGAAGGTTTAAAAGGTGAGAAAAATTGGAATAATTGCCGGGAAAACCCTAAAAACAGCCCTTTTCTATTTCCCATACAAACGTTTTTTTTGACATTAGATTTGACAACTAACTAATATGTCAATCATTCTGTTTGATTGAAACAGGAAAAACCTGATTATTTATGGCCTCTAAGACGGAATAGAGTTCGCCTGGTCAGCTATACCTACATATATTACTCTTGACCAAACTAACGCGGACGAAGTCGCGGGGAAAAACTAGTAGACAATAAATATAATATATGACATCACATAAAATTATTTATATCCTTTTTGTAGTCTTTTCTCTAGTGAAATAGAGGTACAAAATATATCTATTATAATGTTAACGAAGCCGTGGAAAATATCAAGTCAAAGATTTAAAAAGGCACAACGGATGGCATTGAATGGAAAAGTTTTGCTCCATAGAACTATTTATTACCCTTAAATTCATTTATTTACGAGTACTTTATGAAAGCATTTTCTATACTAATAAACTATAAAAGTGGATTTGTAATACTGTAATATTAAATAATTTCACAATTAATATAAAACGTATAAAGTCAGAGCTTAGTAAAGTCTCAGCGATATTATAAGAGACCCAACCACAGCTTGACTAGGTATATTATTTCTTTAAAATTTTATTTCAAACGAATAAAATATTGTATAGAAATACTATAATATTCATGTAGGGTTCATTTTATTATTATCCTATAACTTGCGCTTGTGAAATACACTATTTTTAGTAATCTAAGATATAGCTGTATATGATTTGAGTGCAATCATCTCTCTATCTTTCTCAATCTCTAGCAGAAAGTGCAAATTTAAAATTTTTATTGCTGAATAAAATCGCGTTGTTTATTACAGAATCATATACTATCATATCTTATTTTAATAGCTTGAAGTGTATCACGAATATTCTGATGACTCTTTTTGAAATAATCTATATCTTTCTAATTCGTCATTGTCTTGAACTCATTTAGACGTTGACTTGCATCTGGTGGCAGTATGAGTAAACAGTATATATAAAACCGATTAACGATAACCTTGCTGACGTATAAATGAGCCATAGTGATTTCATAACCGTCTAATTTTGTTATGAAGAACGACAAAATAATTTCCAACAAAGAAAAAATGTTTCAATTTTAAATATATAAGATATACTCGTGACAAATTAAAAGCATCTTATATTTTAAAATGTGTTTAAATGTCTGAGTATCTTACTAAAGCATTAGATATTATGAAAAATATACATTCTTTCTTATATTTATTAAGAGTACGCGTACACAAGGGCGCATCACTTATATACGAGTTTTACTAGTTTTTAATCATACATTTACGCTCTTTAACGTAGGTTAATTAATAATAATAGAAAAACTTCCCATATAGTGTGATGATATAAGCTTGTGCTAAGTGTATACATATATTTTGTTACGGTAAGTGCCGTTCAAAATCAAATAAGAAAGTAACTAATATTTTTCAAAGAAAGTTTACAACTTACGTCAACGAACACGCCTGGCATGGTGAAATAGATGGATGGTTCGGAGTTTGATGGTATAAAGCGGTAGAACTCCCGGCCATCTTTATACCATTTGACAGTATATAGATCATCGCCCTCTAGATCGTATTGGCAGCCGAGTAACGCCTGTCCACCCTCTGCAGCATGACCGGGTACTCTCAGCTCTAATATGCGTATGCTTTCAACAAATGCTGTAAAAATAATATGTGTGCTTTATTATGATAGTTATAGTAACATGTAGAAATGTTTCTAGGTATTAATGCTTTCTGAATATTAAACTATGTTTTTCGGTTATAGCTAAGCAATTTTATTATTTTATTTCTACATTTTTCCGATTTTTGTCTTATCAGATACTTTAATCTCGTCTGCTCGCGATTACGGTTGCTGCAAAGTTATCGAAACGTCGGGAAAATGTAAAAATATAATAATAAAATCGCGTAGATACATACGAAAACATTGTTATATTTTAAATATGTAAATCCTAGATATCATATTATTTTTTTAATAATATATATATGTTCTGATGTGGATTTTATTGAAACGGTGTCATTTAATTATAATTAGTATCCCTCTTTAAAGCTTTATTGCGTTTATGAGAAGTTATACTTGGAGAACATTTTAAAAGTATAATTTTATGTATATAAGTCTAAGCAATCGAAATAGATGAAACCGTTTAAAGATTTTATTGTTCAGTAACGTATTCCAGACTTATTTGTCTATTTATGATGTCAATGATCATCATAGGCAAATAACCGGAGAGTTATTATTGAGGTGGGTGAAGGTTCTGAGCTCCTTTTTAGATTTTATTAAAGTGATTATGGCTTTGCATTTTCAAACAAATCAAGAAAATAAGTAATCCAAAAGGTGTCTAAAATAACATTGAAGTATAATACTTTTATTTCTTCTGAAGCTCAACACAATTAACTTAATCGGATATTAATAATTGCTCAAAATTAAATTATATTTTTTTATATAGAGATCTATTTACGAGCAAAGTTAATAGAGCCTTTTTAAAAATAAATCTTTCAACCTACTTCATAGATAATGTTTACTTAGATTAACGGTTTTATTAATATAGAACTTTACTTGAAACTAGTAAACACTGGCATTATTATTTATAAATATTTATTTTGAACGCTTCAATCTGCACTTACTAAGAATTATAGGCAAAATAGTTAATCTGCTGTTAAAGGTAAAAAATATATACTATTAAAAACTAACTAATCTTCTTGTTGGTGATTTTTTTTGCTATTTCCTTTTCAAAACCGTTTATAATCATTTATTTAGGAATTACCTATATACGTATTGCGTTGTTTTTTAAAACAAAATAAGGATTGCTGTTTGACCTTTAGAATTTAGGTCCTATAGGTATAATGATTTTAGAACACGCTGTATAACAAAATAAGACCTTTAATATTCACAACAGAATAATATTAAAAATGAACATTATTACATTATGGTGCTGGAAGTATGAAAACTGTTTTGTTATTTTCTAACCCTTTGACTAAAAGAAATTACAAAGTAACCTCGGTCGGTATTATTCGCTGTAGGAGTAGTTATTAGAAGTTAGAATTTATATATAAAATGTTATTCCGCTTGATACTATCACAAGAAGGAATCGTAGAAAAGGCAACTAAAAGGCTTTAGCATTATACGCTTTAAGGAAAAATGTTTGGTTTTATAGTTGTTTATAGTCCTGACCGAACCGTTGGAGTTTTGTTTTGAATTGTTCCAATTTTCATTCATATTTTTCCTCAGTACGCAGCTTTTTACTGGCAGTAAAACGTGAGGAGACTGCAAGATATTTAAAGTTGAAAAGTCAGCCGAGTTGTTTTCCACAAATAACAGAGGATATCCACATAAGTTTTAAATTATTGTTTATGGTTACGGCTGCAGAAGATCATAAAGTTTGTTTAGACTTTCCCTTATCAATATGAGACGTATTGAAAATAAGATAATTTATTACTCACACAAAAATCTGTAAATTAATGAAGAAGTTTGTAATTCTTGTTGTTGTATGGTAATTTATACAATAATATTATTGCGATGTTACTCTATAAAACTCGTAAAAAAATCGGTTGATATAACTTTGATATTTCGCTCTCTGTAATTCTTAATGTGTATACATGGGTTTATTAATATACTCCGTACATATACAAAGCCTTATAATTTTTTCTTTACATGCAACACGTGTTCGAGAAAGTATATATATTTAAACAAAATTCATTCCGTGGGTGTATAATTTTTACAGCCTCTAATGTATAGAACTTATGCAGTAATCTTCATATATAGTAAAAATTATGTTTAATAATAAAAAAAATATTGTGGTTATCCTATAAAGAGTGTTTAAACATGCGAAAATACGTTAAGTATTAAAAGTTGATATAACAGTATAACAGCCTTGTAAGATCTTATAAACATACATTTATATTTATTTATTATAGAACTAATTTGAATATTTAATAAACAGTTATTTTTCACTGACGCATTTGTACGTGAAAATCAGTAAATATTTTAATGCTATAGCTTATTATATGTGTAGGAGGATAAATAAAGATAATTAATTGTTCTCTCTAAGATTTCATCATAAAGTTGAGCTAAACTTCTCAGTAATTTAATTTTCAGAACACAATAATAACAGAAATATTTTACCTTGTCCCCATAACATCAAAATTAACAAAGCACTGCACATTTTGCTATAGTATTGTTGCGAGTAATTCACTGGGATACAATTTTCAGTCTCATTGCACTTTACTACAATATTTATGTTAATTAAACTATAATAAATTGCATGATCTGTAGAGAAATTTTAAGGTTATTATGTGTCGTTTGTTGTATCGGAAATAAAATAGGACAGGGATACTTGCGGAGTGCTATATTTAAATCGCTCGACGCGTACGCATGCGCACTGTTAGCGAATTTGCTTCGTGTCATAATTGTCGTGTTTGCGTGCTGAGGAAATTAGAATTTAATATACAACTATTGATAATCATATTACTATAATACTTGTTGAAGGGGAGGCATTTTCATTGTTAGGAATTGAACTTTAATATGTATATAAAATTTAGTTTATTATAATATTTTGTATACTATACTTTTTTTATACTTAACATTCAAAAGTTGACAGATTTAATTTTTTGTTTTAAAGAGTAAGAATTCTCGTATTTTTTATAAAACAAATAATAATTAAAGGAAATTCAATTAGGGTCGATTAATTTAAGAAAAAGACTGAACTAGTTTTAACACAATTGGATTAAATTTAATCTTCTTCATTTCTTAGCAATTACAGTTAATTAATGGATCTATTATTATTATTAAGTCAGTGGTGGCTCAGTGGTTAAAGGGTCCGCCTCTCGGCCTCTCGTCGCCGAGGGCGCGGGTTCGATCCCGGCCCGGGCAAGTACCAATGTGATTTTTCCGAATCATATGTACTTTCTAAGAGTATTTAGACATCACTGATTCATGTTGATTCCCAAAAAAGGGTTGATGTCAGGCAGGCGGCCGGTCGTAAAAACAAATAGCCAAAAACTATTCACAACATGTAAGGCAGACCCTGGCTATAGCTGGGAAATTGCCAGGTAGAAGAAGAAGAAGAAGAATGGATCTATTATTATCATTTTTAATATTAATACATTTTGACGTAAACAGGGTGACTGGTGAATTACTATCAATATTTAAGGAGAATACTCGGTACATGATTCTCATTCGAATTATGTAAAAAAAATAGGCACTTAATTTTTGACAAAATTTCCGTAATATTAAGTAAAGTGTTGACACGTTCCAAATGTTCAAGTGTGGACGCGTGCGGCGACGTGCTGATAGAACACTACGTCACGACACGCGTATGTGTGAGTGTCAGTGTATACCTAATCTGTAGGGTGTTCACACGATGCGTAATTAATTACACAACTTTTGGTTAACTTTACTTAGAAGTTTATTAATATTTATGTTATATTAATTTTTATTTTGTCATATATGATCGTCAAATATCACGTCCTCAAATATCGATAGTAATTCACCAGTCACCCTGTATACATATATTTATAAATTTTCATAGAAAATTATAAGTTAAAAGTATGGAAGGTGGAGGCTAATTCCCGTTGGAAAAGGGGTGACGTGTAAAGAATTTAATAATGTTTTATATCAGTGACTCACATAAAACTCAGTGTTGTTTTTTTCTTACTTATTAGAATAACTTGGGGTAAAATTAACATCGTCATACGATAAGAATTTATTTAACAGGAACTGTTATCGAATTAAAAAGAAATGAACAAACAATTAAAATGTCTTTTAAATGATTTTTCGGATACTTTACGATTATTATAATTTTATATCTACATGATTCCAACGTTTCGGTTCCTTTACAGCAAAAGGGTACACGAACCGTAAAGGTATGCGGAATTCGGTAAAAGCACAGAGACTTCGGGATCATGTACATATGTAGATATAAAATAATAAAAACTTAGTTTAATTTAAATATGCACTTGCGAAAAACTTAGATATGAATAAATTTTAAATAGATACAGGATTTAAATATTTAATCTAATAGTATCCAACTGTGTATTGTAGGAAAGGAATATAAAAATGATAAAATGAGTTTCTATTGTTGTTTGTTAGTTTCATTGTTTATATTTATTGGATTTGACTGGATTGGATTGGCTTAATGTTCTGGCAAAGAGTATTATTATTATAAAATACAATAAATAAACGATCTGTAACATTGTTATTATTGGCGTTCTATTAATTTTAAGCATTAAATTAGGTCGAAACCAAAGCAAAGATTTCATATACACAGTTAATATTTATAACAGATGAATATTCAGTTACTTAATTATTTGCTTCATATTTTAATAACTATATTATAATTGCAATGAACAGGAAAACGGCCATCAGTTAATCTGTTTTTCGGTACAGAACGTTTAATTTAAAAGTCAGAGTTGTACGGTTTTTTATTTAATATCAGACAGCTTAATTTAATGAATCATATTTTATTTCAGTGAACTACTAAATAAAAGAATTCGCCGACGATTCGACATTTTATTAAATTTGCAAATAATATGTAAAATTTTAAGCCACTTTTAATTTTCCGTTGCTTCTTTCAGAAATATTATTGTAATAAAAGTGGTTTTAAGATGGATTTTTTTCTATTTTACCAACATAAAAAATGTATTGAATATTCAAACGGTTCGGCAAAGGTTATTTAATTTCAATTTATTTGTTCTTTATTATTTTTGCAAGCATATCGCTTCGTTCGGATACTAAGAAGATCTATAATGTAAAATTGAGGTCTGCTAGGCGTCTGGTGAACCGCTGGTAATAAACTAGTAACTTAAAAACAAAGGAAAACAGAGAGATAAATAATTCCGCCTGATTTTTGACTGAAAAAATCTAAGTAATCATTATTTTGATGTAGTGGTAAAAATAAGATAAAGAAGTAGTTTTTGTTGGAATTCAATACATTATTTTTACGCGTGTCATAATAATGACTAGAAATTTGAGAAAAGACACAATATATTACTTCTATTCTAAAATTATATAAAATAGTAAAATTAACTTTTATTCGTTTTGTTTAAGGTTCTTATACTTGACACTTTCTATAGTTGCGAAGACAAAAAGGCTGCTATAATATTTTGTTAACATTTACATTTATTGCTTTTACCACTTAGACATCAAAATTATGTTCTTAGAATTATTCAATTTACCTTTACTGATGCTCTGTTTGAATCTGATGCTTTTTTTACTTAAAAACATTAAAAAATGTTGACAATTTAAGTTATATATACATCCATAATCTTAGCGGCAGAAAAGTCTGCTTGATATAAAAATCGACAGTCTTAGAAGGATGTAGCTATAATTTACCAATTTCACAAAGGTGCCTTTATCTTGATGAACAAACTCTAAACTCTAAAGTCTTGGGAACCTAAATTTCGAGACCTTTACGGCCATCACACGGTTGTTTAGACTATCCATTAGCTAGTACCTCTACAGTCTTAGTGGACTCCCAACATTCAATCTTATTAATTACATGGTCAGTCTTAAGAGAATATTATTGAAACTTGTACAAAACTTTTTAAGTATATTTTAGGTTAGAACAAAAGGAAGTCATAAAGCTACTTCAAAAATATTTCCCTATGTACCAAAAAAAATATAGCAGCAGTCATCTGTGGGAAACCGCCAAAGCAAAGTATATATGTACATTATCTACCTTATCTACTTCCTTAGATCCTCTATTTTATAATACAGCAAAAACAGTCGTGCGCAATTTCATATTAAAAAAATAAAAACATTTCTGGCGATTCTTGAACGACCCTAACTTGTGAGTACACAACCCTTAATTATAGTCATCATGACACTAAAAAGTATAACTTTAGTAAGAAGTTCAAAGAGCTTATCGAACGATGGCATTATTATATGAAATGAAATGAGATATTATAAAATGTGATATTACTGAAATTGGAGTGGCGATACATGAATAATATCTTTATTAAGAGGTTATTTAGAGGTGCAACTTATTTATGCTGTGTTTGATGTAGTACATATTTATTACTAAAAACCTTTCTCAAATGTGTTATCTTTTTTTATTAAGATGACAAGTTATCTCATTTGGAACTTGTAACCTTATGTAATAATTTTGACTTGAGTGTTGATAAATTATTCTTGATCCTGTAATTGTAGAACGGAGGCTGTTTCTTCAGTAAAGGTTTGTATAAAGGACTGCTCTCTAAGTCTATCTTTTAAGCAGTACTACGAGACTAACAATATGTTGTATCATCATGTTTGTAAATTTTGAGCCTTCATAATCCTACAGATTAAAACGTCTCTAACTAGGAAATACAGATCGCGTTTCATGTGAAGAGAGAGATAATTTAAGGTTCTACAACTGAGAACTAAAACAACATGTTCTCTAATACAACTCTATTGAAGACTTATTTTTAAATGTCTTCATAAATTTTATTATAGGTATACATGCACATTAGTATCGGTGGATTTATTACAAGTTTTAATATAACTAAAAATTTTGACATTTTACTGCTTTGAGGGTATATAATTTTAATTTTACGAAAAATATTAGAAGAAAGTGAAAAAATCTCGTAAAGAGTGGTATTATTTCTTGGTAAAGTTAATTTTTTTTAAGCATAAAGGTTCAACAAACATATTCCCGAATTTAAAAAAGAGTTATAGTTATAGCCTGAGCGTTACAGTCTGGCATCTCAATGCCTTAAACAACCTTCAACGATCTGATCTACAATTAAACTTATTATATTTACTTATTATATATACTTATTATATAATAATAATAAAAAAGTATATAAAAAATATTACAAATGAGTTTAAAAAATAATCCTGGAGAAAATATTTTTGATTATTTAAAAAAATGCTTTTCATTACACGTTGCCACAAATTTTAAACTTGCATGGAAACTTAAATTTGAATTGAAAAACAATTTAATTAATTAAATACATAATCTTTCTCAAAACCAAAATAAACAATGTAACATAAATTAAACAAAAAATATGTAAATTAGAAACTTAAAAGTTTAATAATGACTGTAATAGAAAAGTTATTGATACTCAAAATATGATATTTATTAGTAAAATTATCAATCACTTACTTTGAATTTTTTATGCTTTTTCTAAAAAATATAGTGAAAAATATTTTGTCCATATTATTTTTGATCACCCATTTTTTTATAAATTTTCTAATATACAAAATTTAATATAAAATAAGTTCTATTCTATTACCAGCTCGTTTGAAGGTCAATGTAGGTTCAAAGCTCAGATTAGTGCTGAATAAATTTAGCAGTCATGGATATTTTCATTGATCTTTCAATTAAGATTGGGAAATTTTTGGAAAGTGGAACATATAGTGACGGGATGGGGGTCACTGAATCATAATTTTAAAGTATGTTGATTATTTTAGTGTGATGCATTAATTTAGTTAGCTACATTAACACATATTCAAATAGATTATTGATGGAAATCAATTTGCAATGCATTAGGCATATGAGATATGGAAAATGGTTCATTAAATTTATTTGTAATAAAACATTATGTCTATAACGCCATCGGAGCATGAATACCGTATAGTATTAAATAAAAATATTATAAGGTAATAATTTAAATACATATGTACTCACAAAAATCTTCTTTATTTTTTATGTGATTAAAAATAAGGTTTTTGGTAACTAGAGCTTATTGTTATATTTAATTATAGTTGAAAACGTGGTCTTAATCAAATTTCAAACTATAATACTAACGTGGGCTTCAGATTAATATAAATTATTTCATCCAGATGGTAACAGAATCGAAAACGATTTTAATGACATCAAGCTCCCACGAATTCTCAGAAAGACATTTTATTAAAAACTCATCCGATAAAATATTCTGTATAATACTTGAAATTATGAGGTTTTTGCATACATATTTGGAATTTATTGAACTTATTAGTCAAACCTTTCTTTTAGTAAAGTATTTTACCTCAAAGTATGTAAAAGATCTCAATAACTACTTAGGATTATTCTAAAGTATTTATTTAAGCTTCAATTGTTGTGGAAGCCGCTATCAACCGTAACTACATATGTGCAAATAATTAAAATATAATGTCCTATATGTTCACCGGACACCTGTGATACTCTACAAATATGTGTGTTTGTGTACGTTTAATACAAGCTTCGGGTTGTGTTAATTAACATGGCCGACCTACGAGAGGGGATCGCTCTTGTGGTCTAAGAGCGGCCCTGTCTTTCAATCAAGACGAGGCAATATTATCGTATAGATTTTTCCAATCCGTTAATTAAAATGTTCTTACAACAGTTATAAATATATTTGTCACACAATACATGTAAATTGCGTTGCTTTTAAATTGTTTAACGGTTGCTTATATTCATTTTGTTTTAAAAAATGCACGAATGAATGTCATTATAGCGGCAATTTTGTATTGTTTACAGCAATATATGTTCCCACGCAGTAGAAATGAATTCTTTTAAAGAAAAAAAAAAAATTATAAATGTAAATTACCTCGAATGTTAAGATTGTCGTTTGTTGTTTAAATATTGACTTTATTTATTGAGAATACTCTGAAGAGGTTCTTACCCACTAAACTTGTTGAATCGTATTAAGTTGCGAAACCGGGACATTATTTATATGACTTTACCAAGAAATGGAGAAATAAATCTAAATGAGGACTTGCTTATTTCAGTGGAATGAATGATTAAATACAAGAGTTTTGGGCTTGGTTGGCTCGGACAATAGTGTGTCCACTAAGAGAAAATTACGCGACCCGCGGGAACGCGATACTCTAAATCATCATTAGGTGACTGGCGGGACACGGCTTGTCTTTATAAAAGATTCAGCTCTAGAAAATAGAAGAAACAAAAGTAATGGATAAGATTACATTACGAAATACTAACATTAAGGTATCCCGTGTTACTGGATTCGATCTATCCAGATCTGAACGTTTTATGAAGAAAAAAAAAATTATATAAAAAGACGTAGAGTAAATATGTTTATTAATTTGATTTGAAATATTTATGATGATGTTTGATATTAAGTTCTGCAATTCCGGCTGTGGTCGCTTTTAAAACTTTTTGATATTTTCGAGATAATATTATTCTAATAGTTAGAGTAACATTGTGGTTCGATATATGTGAAGTTTATAAGTAACCTGAATTAATAGAGTACACGCTACATTGTTCAGTAATATTGTTATTATTAAGGTTTATGAGGGTCATACCGCGCAGCTTAATATGCTCCATTGAGGCATTCGCGCTGCATATTATTACTCAATAAATGAACATGAATCATGCGTTTTATATAATTTTATATATTGCACCATGATTTTATACTACTTATAAAATAAATCCGTATACTTTGTCACGTGCTCATACACTTTATATTGCCATTGTAATAAAAGCGTGTAAAGTGTTTAGCTAGGAATAAACAACTATTAGGAGGCGAACACGTCTCGTTCGTGCAATTAAAAATGGTTGACCGTTCTCTTATAGCGCTTGCTGTTTACCGAGTGTTAAAGAGAGCCAATGAACTCTCATGATTTTTACAATCAATAAACGATTGCGAATCAAAGAAATATATTTGCAATGTGTTCGCATTGAAGCTCTCCGTTCCAATGCATGATTGTTTTATAGCTTTTAGGCAAATTAGATAAGTCTACTATCCAATAGACTAATAGATAGTAATCGATAGGAATGGAATTCCTACTATATATGTACATATATAATACATAGTTTAGATTGTACATTGTGTATTTAGGATGTTCATTACTAAAAAATAATTGTTTCAAACGTCAATTAAAAGTAATTTAATGTTATAATATTAATATTGGCAACAGAATCTAAAATAGAATATAATTTACAGATTCATGGTAAATTTAATTTTGGTTAAAGGGGTGAATAAAGCATAGTATAAAATAAGTAAAATTTTTGATAGACAAATCTGACTCATACAAGGAAAAAGGTTCCCATAAATCGTAATATATATTTTTTTCTTTTTATAGCGTTTATTTTTTTTGCTAACCAAATGGCCAAGTTTTTATATACTTTCATTAAAGGACTAAGTAGGTTCGAATTTACAAATAACCAAAATTGGTGTGCAAAATCACATACAAATGTCAAAAAGGTAACTTAATTTGTTAGCCATAAAAAACTTTCTTATATTTGTTAGTCATTTGATTACCGGAGTAGTTTTAGACGTGAAACATCGTAAACTGAGTAGCGTATCATTAAGAAAGTTGAGAACTTTAAACTGGGAGACCATTATGAAATTGCGGATGGGTATTAGGTTTTGTTAATCAAAATAGCGGTGAGCGGTGGGTCAAAGTTTGCATTCGTCCCTTGATAGGGTACAATGTGGAAATAATTTAATTTTATTAAATCAACGTGTATTAAACGGGGTATAATGTCGGCTATCACAAACATTTACTATTTACAACTATACTTATTATATTTTTACTGCCTACCCTTTGAATTTACAACTGCAGATACAACACAGAACAGATAAAAAACACATTCCATGACCTGGCTTATCTCTGGGATTAAATGGACATCATTTTGGGTGGCAATAATTTTTAATTGATCAGTATTTTAAATCATATCTCGGTTTTCAATGGTAATTAGGAACAAAGATTATTTGGTAAACACTGTTCATTATAGCAGTAAAACGGCTCAAACACAATTCTAATTTTTACTATACATATACCATTTTGACTCTCTCTGACTGGCTCACAAAAATTACGTTTTATATGGTTTTAGTATATAAAAATATATATTATTATTAAGACAAAAACGTTTACAAAAAATATAAGAACATAATTAAATAAAATTTTAAAAATAAAGTCCTCTTGAAAGTATTTTAACTCCGATTTCATTCAAAGATACAATAAAACTAATTATTTTAAGATTCCAAACCACCTTAATTCCTTCTTATCAACATTTTATTTTGTTACTCTTATCGTTGTTTTTCCCAAAATACTCGGTTGTATTAAGTCTATCACAATATTTTAATAATTATCGTCTTATTTAAATACCTTTAAATTCCATCGACGCATTTTGGGACCAAAGTTTGTTCATCAACGAAGAAAAGGGATATTAGATCTCAGTAATTTTATTAAGACGCCTTAATATATTATCAATGACTAATATTTATCTCAAAGGAAATTTATTCATTTAAACAGCGAATTGCGCAAAAAGAAAAAAACTGAATAGTAGAATTATTCTATATAAAGTATTAAATGATGGAAAAATAAATACTTTTCTTAAAAATACAAACATTAATGTCTTAAAAGATACAATTCTAAATACAAACCGTTTTGTATGAAAATTCTTAGAAAAAGTTCTCGACTACCAGCCATTAGAATATGATGGTAATCTGAGGTCAGTGAACTTTATTTAAGCAAAATCAGGGGAAAAATTAAGAATAAAAATAACCATATATGAAATACTTGAATAAATTTCAGTAGATAATAAAATTAGATTGTTAAAATCGGTGAATTTAGTTCTGTTATATAGAAAATTTGTTTTATATTTGTAATGTAAGATATATTATTATTAATTTGGGCATACTCTGCATAGACAACAATCCAATTTATGTTATAGCCATACAGTTTGACTAATAAACTTCGTGTTATGTTTCATGTACTATATTTGCACAATAGATTTAGTCTGACCCGAGTAAACCTGAGTCGAAATGCTGTTTATTTAACTTCATTAATATTTAAATAGAATAATAATATAGAAATAAATATAGTATATATGTATATGTAGTATATTATTATAAAAATTATCTTTTTAGAATAATGTGAAAATATTGTTTAACAACATCTTATTTATTTAAATTTACATTCTGTTTTTAGCTGGATGTAAAAGAAATAAACAATTATAAATGTATATAAAAGTACTGTTTTAATTATTATGTAATAGTTATAAATATCAAATTATCATTAGTGATAAAATTTGCGATTGTTCTATCACTTAACACCAAATAAGATTATGCTTTGAGTCAAGATTGTCATAGAATTCTAGGTCAAAAGCCCGGGATAAGTCAAGCTACTTGCATGGTCGGGTGTTTGCCTTTCAGGGCGCTACTTGACAGGCCCTTTTATTTATGTGGCAAGCCAACACCGTGCTTCACAGATAGGTATTAGAGCATGGCTCTTTATAGGAACTGTGCATAATTAAGGTACCGTGAAGTGATATGCTTTTAAAGCTTTTGTTGCATTAAGCCAGTAAACATTATATACTATTTGAGTTCATTTTATTTATTTTTCTTTGGAATGTAAAATAATATAACCCTTTGAAATGAAATAAGATATAATCAATGATGTTATCTCCGGACGAACCTATCTTGGGGCGGTTAGGTGAATAAATAGTAATCGCATTTTATCAAAGAAAGTTAAAAATAGATTGTTTTTTTGGCATTTAATAGTATATATTTAAAGAAAAAATAATCAATACTTTGTGTGAAATTATTTTAGTAGTACATATTTTACTTGATAATATTGGATTCGAAAAGGTTTGTAATGACTCATTTATAATTTCATGCATATTGTTATGGTAACAATGAACAAAGTAGCCATGTTTAAGATAAATATTTACGTCATATAGCCAACACTCAACACATTTGGTTTGGGTAAAACATCGGACAGTTATATCAAACAATCTAACCAAATTGGGTGACTTTACCACAACATTTGTTTTGCGAAAAGTTATTTAAATGTAATTCAGAATGTTATCACTAAAAAGCGGAGTTATGACGTCAGTTATCATTTTGCTATTATTTTAAAATGAACATCATAAAAAAGTCTTTCGTGCTTATACATATATATGATATAATGTATGAATGTATAAATTAATTTAGTGATATCCATATACGAGAAGGTTTGAAGCTGCTACCATTAGATTATTTCGTTCCAGTTACTTTGTCAAACAAGCTATCGTGCCCTGACTGAAGTCGGTGAATTAAGAAGTCATATTGGAGATTATGTTCATAACATGAAAACCAATCTTGAGCTATTAATAGAATTAAATTGAATAGTAAAGATTTATTCATGCATTAATTATTTCGATTTCAATATATGTATAATGAATATTATTTATGTCTACATATACTTGAATTTTGCAATTCTGTTGAGTCATGTTTGAAACAGATATTTAAGTATGTGTGGTGTCCAATTCTCTCATGTTAAATACTTATACACGTATCCCCAAGATATTTAGAAAATCCTAGATTTATACGTACTGGTATAAAAGTTTACTTATGGTATTTCTCAGCTTTAAGAGTTTGTTTTTTTTCTTGACTTTACAGGTACTAAATTCAGCAGTTCAAATGTTTGTTTAGGTCAGTTAAGGGAAAATATAATTATCTAGATATAAGTAAGAATACAAAAAAATAATCATAAATTATTCTAAAAGATGATTTTAGAACGTATTTTTATTGCTATTAAGATATAAAAGTAATTTAAACTTTTTTATATATGTATTTAAATATGTAAATAAAGTAACACTAACATATATGTATATATATTATAAAAAACAGTGAATCAATATAATAGGAAAAATGAATCAATAAAACATTAGTAAAAAAATATATATTTTTATAAAATTCTGATTACTGATTCTGAATAGTGATTCATAATTGTAACATTGTACTTTGATCTTACCATGGAATCTTGTTTATTGAGTATGTTATTATTATTATAAATATGTATTTATTGTACGCCTTGTAGGTCCATGGCAAACTTAATTTCATTAAATTTCAGGTGCCCTATCGCAAAACATAAAGAATATACATATATCATCGTCTCTCAAGCTAAAGCTTGACAGAGCACAGCTTAACAGGTTATCTATTGTATAATTGTTTGAATTTTGAGAAAAGAAAATATGAACGAGAGGACAAAAATTTACTTGGAAATTTTATGGTAATTGCTCTCAATGACTTCACTTACTTATAATATATAAATACATTATTTATATATCGTCTTCATCAGCCTATCAGCGCCCACTGCTGAGCAAAGGCCTCTTTCTCACATGGAGAAGGTTTGAGCATTAATCAACAAGCTTGCTCAAAACGGGTTGGTGATTTCAAACTTATAATTGTCAAACTATAAGTCCAGGTTTCCTCACGATCTTTTCCTTCATCGTATGTCAGTGTTGTCTAAGTACTCTCAGAGAGTACATATGACTCCAAAAAATCACATTGGTACTTGCCAGGTTTGAACCCGCGCCCTCGGCAACGAGAGGCGGACCCTTTAACCACTAGGCCACCATTGACTTACTCATGTATATATATTACTATATAATTATATACAATACATAATGTATTTTTATATAAACAGCTATTTATTGTATATACTGTATACGCATTCAATTTTTTTTAATATTCACGATGTATTTTATATAAATAAATGAAACGACTTATATTTGTTAGTAGTTATTACGTAGATATAAATTTCCAAATAATTTAACAATTCATTTTTCAATGATAGTGTATAAAACATTACATAAAAACCAATTAAGGTGTAAGTCAATTAAAAATGGCTTGAATATATAACGAGTATCGATTTGATAGGGAACAAGCGTGAAATATAAAGCTTACTTTAAATGTACTTAACTAATACATTTTTTAAAAGCATTTTCTACGCAGTGTAAAATAATCGTGTCACCAAATCATGATTAAAATTTATAATATAATTTGTGTTCACCAATATATGAAGTATTGACGAAAAAATTATTGATTTCAGATCAGATGTAAGATATTGTGACCTTCCGGATGTTTATACTTCACACGCTAAATAAATATCAAAGCATTGATAAATTTACCCTCGCCGTCAGCCCCTCCGATATGACAATAGCGTGAGCCATTTACAGGCATTTCCCATTTAAATTTGTTCCCTCGGTTTCCTTACGATGGGGTAGTGCAAAAGGACAGTGCACCGCATGTAATAGGGGGCGACTGATGACTCATAGCTGGATTGACTATGGATAGCTCATTTATTTACTGTCTGAATGCTTGTATTGTTGTTGATAGATTAAGATTGCGAGTTGAGTAGTTGGATCTATTTTGAATAGTTTGCTTTGATGTACATATATATATCTAAGTAACTTGTGTTAGTTACAATCTGTATAACTCGAGAACGGCTGCACCGATTTAGTTGGAAATTTGTAGGGAGTTAGCTTAGAACTAGTAGATGAACATGAGCTCCTTCACATTCTGTTTGACTACGTTCATGCGTGATCACACTAATAAAAAATCTAAAAGACAATACAAAACACTACAAAGCTTAGTATAAGAAAAACCTATCTGACTATTTCCGAAGTCCATACGGATGAAGGCGTGAGTTATATGTAAAGAAATAAATGCTACCCATAAACCTTAAAAAATGTTTCCGATCAATTACGACTGACTTCATGAGAAATGAAAGGTACTTCTTCTTCAATTTTTTTTGATGAATAATTTTTTTTAAGTAAATGCAGTAAAAATTATAGTCATTTTAATTGATAAAAAACATTCCTTTCTTCTTGCTATAATCATGAAATTCGAGAAAAAGACAGTAAATTCTAATATCGTTGTTATATGATGAAAAGTGTGCACAGAGGGCAAAAAAGGTTTAAGTTTGTAGTGAAGGTGTATATATAAATATTTGAAATTATCTTATATTAACTGAAATACATAAAACTTTTAGGCTTGAAGAAATTTTTAGTTTTAAATACATTAAAAACAAAACAAGTTATTTCATAATTAAAAACCCAACCACGTTATAATTGACCTAAATAGTAAAAACAATATGAAATAACATTAGCAGTCAGGCTTTCACGTACGTTATTTTATACGCTGTCGAATTTTTAATGTTATTATTTTAATAAATTTATAAATTGATAGTGATATATATTTTGGTATAAAAGTAGTTATTTATTATACATTAGTGCTTTTAGTTGTTAACTTTAACCATACCTTTAAATAAAGAATCCTCGATTAGATAATGTTAGAAATTGCCTACCATAGCAGGCTAGTACTTCACCGATAGCTCCATTTTACACACAAAAGGCTGTTACAATAATCAATTAATTATTTATCGGCCATCCAATATGGAAGAAACGTTAATTAACCTTGTTTATCAGTGTGCTGTATTTTTTAACAACATTTAAGAATTATGATTGTTTTCCTTAATATGTTTAGAGCGTTGGTTGGAACGGAATCGGCTTCGGTGGCAGGAAATGTTAGGTCTCATACCTTATGTATATTGTATGCAAATAGATCGATATGCGGCACGCGACACTCTTAATTTTATATACTAGAATATTACGACGACTGAGTTTCATTCAAAGACGTCTTCTATATTTGTGCAAAAGATCTATTCCAATACTAAATAAGATAAGATATTTGTTACTTAATATTAACATCTAACCATTAGATATCTTTATTTAATTGTTTAAAAAATATTATCAATTCCTTTTATTACTTTTTGCTATTGAAATTTTATTTGAAAGGTTCATTAATATGAGGTCATATTAAGAGACATTTTAATTGTAATACAAGCCAGTTTTGATGAAATATTGTGATCACAAATAAAGTTTTTAAAGTAACGTAAGTCGATTCCTTTTGAACAATTTCATTCTAAATTAATAACTTAATTAAAAACTAAGGTTCGGGTCCAAAATCCTTATAATCCTTTAAATTTCGTTGTTCGCACGCCTTGAAAGTGTTAAGGGGCGTTTTATTTTGCGTAAGAAATTTTTATATCGGTTGAAACTTTTATTAAATTTGTAATTTATGTGTTTCAAAATTAAAAAGTATTAAATAATTCTATAAGTACTGTTTTGTGTATTTTTTGTTATTTTTTAAGGTCACTGAGAAGTATTTGCACGACTGCGTCTTCATAATGTGAAGGGAAGATTTTCTCGGGATAATAATACGCCATATTTTATACATCACATAGTATATTAATGATTTAATATTTGAGCTACTTTACCCATTATTTACATATTTATAATTACTATTACATTTTATAACAATAAGCAACAATAACTTTATTAACTTATAAACACTTGAATCTTGTACACCTTTAATTTCTAGCTATTTTCTAGAGTACAATTTTCTTTTTGTTATATATATACAACACATGTATAGAATTTTCTTGGCCATATATTTTTAAATATAATAAATTAATAATAATTTCGTGTCAATCCTTCTGAAGTATATGTATGTAATTTTTTCATATTTTTTTTTGTTCACGTAAGTGCACATAGAATATTATTTGGTTCCAACATAGTAGAAGCTGTGTATTCCTATTTTACGCAAGCAATTTTATAAGATTATAAAATTTTAACATAGCTGAAATACATATTTATTTACAATTAATACATTAATAGATACTTTGCAAATATTTTAAAGTAACATATATTGATATATTACACAACGCTAGTAAAGAAATGTCTAAAATTCTTAGGAATGGTATAAATGTTCCGAACGTCAATTAAAGAAAAATACTTTATTATTATAGAAGCATTTTACCGAATAAAAGCAGTTACTACAGATTAAAATTACATCGGTTGTACCGAGAATTGACTGGGTTTTATTAAATATCTATACATTATATCGTATGTCATATTCTAGGATGCATGCTTGGTTTTATATACCGAATGCTACTATACGTCTCCCTGTATAGAATTACGATAAAATTGATACAGAGTACTTAGATAATTCAAATATTAATTTCTTTTAACCGTCACCCGGGATTTAATTTTTGATTATGAATATATGTGATAGTTTTTGATAAGAATTGACGTAATGTTTTTGTTTTCATTAAAATACCAAAGACTATATATAAGTTAAAGTTATGGAATAAGTAAACAGGAATTACGGCGTAAGGGCCAACAGTTTGTTATCCCTAAAGTCGTAACTCTCTTATAAAACTAATACATATGCATTACCGTGAGAAATGTTTGCGATTTATTTTTAGGATAATCCTGTATTTTTCCTGTTTAAATAAAATTTTTTTAAAAATATATTACTCAAATATTTTAAAAAACAAAACTTTGATACCTTTATCTTGATTATAATATGTAACAAAAGAATTGAAATAATCAACATTTTTGAACCAAGATCGACTATTTCTTTCTATGTAAATATTGAAAGCAGATGCAGTTTCTAAAAAAATAATATTTATTATGGGCTAGATTTTAGTTTATACATCGCAAGCTCAAAAGAAATTAGTTCCATCCATTAATTTCCTTGCTGAAATAATACGTGCTTAAAAAGCAAAACAATCTCTAACGATTTACAATGAGTATATTATGTGCACTGGATTTTTATGCATTACTTTACTTTACATTCATCATTTATAAATAATGTGACACAGTACCTACTAAAAAGATTATATTTTTAATTGCTTAAACGAAATCATGTAATCACAACAGAGATTAGAAATATTACTATTGATATTTATAAAAACGAATATATTCATTTTCTATAGAAATTATTTATACGGAAAAATACTGAATAAACGTCTTTAATCTGTGCTCAAACATTAATAAAGTAAACTTTAGTATTTTATTAAACGAATATTGATATTCATGAACACTTAATTTCCATACCATTTTTATATAATCCGTTACGCGATATAAATTAATTACTATCGTTGCGTTGTAAAATATATTAATTTTTTGCTTTGGCTGTAAAAAATTCTTTGGATCATAATTACATGGTAATATAAAGGGACTATGTAACTGGACAAGCAATACAAAACAAAAAGTAAAAGGAAATGTTTTTTATGAAAAAATGGCAGTAATTTCAATACCTACATTTAAATCTATCTATCACATTTAGTGTTTAAATAATTTTTAATTATATTTTTTTTTATAAATAATTAATTTTATAATCTTGGGACTTTCGATATCTACTCGAAAATAAAATAATATAAATTTCTTTCAAGTGGCTTATAACTCTTTTAAGTAAGTGTCTCTTGATATATTTTCTAATAGAAAGCAAACGGTACATCAAGTATTTTTAATATCTAATATAATAATAATGTTTTATCTTGAATATTTAATCAATAATTATTGGTAGGGTGTGTGTAATACTATAATCAAAAGCAACAGCAAAGATGACAGGTTTAGCACGGAATGACATGGTCCTGTTTTTCCTGCAGCCTGTACACGATCAGCTCTGGAGGCACCTTCGATCAATTCTTTGGATCTTGCATAGCCCTTAAATCTTTCTCCTTGAACACTTTCCTCGTTACTCCGCCAATATACGGTCGCAATAGTAGCAAGACACTGCAGAAAAGTTTTTTGTTATTTCAATATATTGTAAATTGTTTACAATAATGTTAAAACATTAAAATTACCTTTAACTTGAGATCTCCTTTCCTAAAATGTTTAGGTTTTACTTTGAAATCCAGAGCAAGGCTTGTCGTTTCTAGACCGTCATCATGTTTGTAACTTTCTGGAGCTAATACCGAGGAGAGAGGGGCTGGTTCGCCGTTTATGTACCAAGACAGCCTGGTAGCTGGTCGAGATCTTCCAGAAGTGCAATTAACCTGGACTCTATCACCTATTTGATATCTTAGTTTGGAGCCCGTAATAATTGGTCCAGTTGCGGGTAAAGCTGAAAAAAAATAACTCCGTTAAGAAAAATCTAATTATATCTTGCTATAATATTGGATCATTCGATTTATTAATTAGGTTTTTTTCTTTGTTAACAAATATTAGTAAGAATACATACCAACTATAATCATATCGGCATGGTCAGATACGGTAGGAAATAGTGGACGTTCGCCGGACACTTCGCAACGATATCGCCCACCAGTTTCCAATACCGCAGGAGATAGGGTTACATTTGAGCCATTCGGACTCGAATTCTGCAAGAATATTTCAAAATTACTCAAAGTATTGAAAGTTCAGGTGTCCTTTCAATTATAGATTTGATTCAGTTGTAGCTTTTTGCAAAATAACTGACAGCTAAATATTATAAGACTTACGTGAACCAACTATCTTAATGTTACAGAGCACTTTTTATGAAGGGACAGGGATAAAAATAGTTTTTACTAGGGGCCTCGCTTGCGGTTCGAAGTTTGTTTTAGGTATAAGTCTGAATACAAAATAGCAAATTGGAAAGTAACACGTGCCTCGTAAGTCTTAGAAAAGATAGGATTGCTCAGGAGGTGCCCCTTTAAGAATTGCAATTGAATTGGTAAAAAGCGATTGAATAATCTCATATTCAGATTTTATATTACATTTTAACCTAGCATATTGACCCGGAACATTCGATAAATGTGCAATCGCATTTAGGAAAGACAGCCTGTATTAAATTTAAGGAAAGAATTCAACTTGTTCTTTGATAAAATAATTGGTTCTTGTTGAAGAAAACCGTGAGTTGTTTTAGTATATTAAGAACGGAACTTCTTTAAAATTGTCAAGCTAAAAGTTAAGAAAATTATCTTATGATAGAGGAGAATATTTTATATATATATACAGGGTGACTGGTGAATTACTATCGATATTTGAAGACGTGATATTTGACGATCATATATGACAAAATATAAATTAATATAACATAAATATTAATAAACTTCTAAGTAAAGTTAACCAAAAGTTATGTAATTAATTACGCATCGTATGAACACCCTACAGATTAGGTATACACACACACACGCACACTCGCGCGCGGCGGCGTGTTGTTGTATCAGCACGCCGCCGCACGCGTCCACACTTGGAACACTTGGAACGTGTCTACACTTTATTTATTTATACGGAAATTTGGTCAAAAATTAAGTACCTATTTTTTTTACATAATTCGAATGAGAATCAGGTACCGAGTATGCTCTTTAAATATTGATAGTAATTCACCAGTCACCCTGTATATGTTAATTATACATATATTATTACCCGTTGAGAATGAAATAAATATTTCTTCGAATTCTCGTATTAACTGTTTGGAATCATTACAACGTCAATGGATATGGATGTGCTAAAATTATGAATAATTTAATTGTGAATAAAATAAATACACACCTATAATACATACAAAAAGGTTAATTGCAGCGTATTGGATAGAATTCACAAAAAACATATAAATTTATACATTTTTAAATAAAAGTATCATAATTGTTGACTTCTGGGCTGTTAAAATGAATTTTATTTAGTTTTGTGCAAAACCGACTTAACCATATATACGAGTATGTTAAATTATATCTGTCTTATAGAGCTGTAAAACGTAAACTTTTCTTTGATAAAACTATTAAATAATGTGATCTAAGATTTTCGCGAGTATTCATTTTAAACTATTAAGCTATCATACTTTGTTGTTGGCTGATGAATTTTAAATACAATGCACTGTTTGTTTTAGTTAACGTGAACAAATATTTAAATATAAAATTTTGTATTTTATACAAATAAATTTAATTTAATCAAAGATAGCTTATTGAGATAATGTTGGTTAAAACTTTGTGTGTATTACAATAAGATATTATGAAATTCGGCTTACTGCTCTACTTGAAGGGACTTTTGAAAAAATAAAAGCTTTTGAATTGAAACTCGAAACACAATTCAGTCGAAACGATACGGTTAAAAGAAAATAAAAGAAGATTTATTCCAATTCTTCAATTTACGTACAGTTTCATTTTAGTTTCTGTAATAAAAAATAAGGATGATGGTTATAAAATTAGAATTTTAGGAGGTTTTTTTTTTTGCTTCTCTTTAGGTGACATATCATCTTCAAACTTTGGGTCTTAACAAAAAGTCTAGTTTTGGGAGCTCAGCTGACCGTTTTATATTTAGATTCTAATACATCATTACTAGAGTCCTGATTATTTGTTTGACACTTAAATTTACCAAAACAAAAACAGCCCTTTTTTGACCTTGCTTTAAATATATTAAAATCTTATTTATTTATTATTATTTATTATTATTATATCCTTTATTTCACAAAAAAACACAAGACAGAAAATAACATAATAGAAAAAAAACATACAATAACTAAAAAATTTAGTTACAAAACAAAACAAACATAAAGTGCAAAGTAAAAAATAAATGAATATAAGCTAAATTTAAAGGGCAAGCCTCACTAGACTAAAATGTGGCTTGATAGAAGTTTGCATTGTTCTTAAAGCCAGACCTCGCTTCTCACTTTTGTTTTTTGTATCTTATATAATTTAATAATACTAAAATAAACTAGAATCTCTTAATATTTTTTGGGGATTATTTTTTGTTTTATTAAAATACTTTAAATAGAAATTAAGGACGGACGTATAAGGCAAACGTCAAAAATAAGTTGCCCTGTGATATAGAAAATTAGAAACTTACCATGTATACTAGATTGAGATGATGAAGTTAATATATTAGTAAATAATATTTTGTGATATATAGTTAATATGTCAACAAAAAAGGATACTATGGAAAAGAAGGTTACTTGATTATAAAAACTTGCAGCTAAATACCTAAAGCTAATACTCAAAAGGAAATGAAAATACGGATTTTACTATTACTATTCATCACCATAATTCTTTATTATTTTTTCATATTACCAATAGGGAAAGTATTTGAAAATAAAAAATTAACATAATTTTAGGTCCTTACATATGAATTTGTATAATAAGTGAAAGCACTCCATTTTTTTTAAAAAAGGAGTTTTTATTGAAAATTATCACATGAAATATGTATCTTTTTTCACCTCTACTGATAAATTAAGTAAACAAAAAAGTAACACCTATGAAGAGTGAATTACTTCAAAGCTAGAGGAGCAAAAAATCAACAATACATTTTATTATACCAACTTTTGCTAGAAAGAGAATATCTTCAGTTCTCTTCTATTTAATCACCCTTAGGGGCATCTTCGAATGTCGTAAGAATCAATTTATGTTTCACAAGCAAAGATACAATTTTAATTTCCCTAGTTACTGTTACAGTTGTGTCTTATACATCATATTATGAAATAGACGCCTTTCCGAGGAAACCCTAAATTATTATTTATCGTGAACCTGTATCTCTGGTCCTACGGGATAAATAGCAAATTTTTTAAAAAATTCTTAAGTAAACTCATAAAAGGGCATGTTTAACAATCAAAATGTGTGAAAATTAAATAGAAAAAATAAAAAAAACCAAAAAGGAAACCGCTTAACAAAACACCAATTTGATATATCAGGAACTAATAATAATTTAATTCATTATAATATTATTTCTACTTTCTAATAAGATAAATGTTGAGTTTACAAAAGTAAATTTCGGTTATATTAATGATATCGTTAACTATACTAGTAATTTTCATTTTCATTTTAAAGGATATTAATTAATTAAACTGCCATCAGAATGATATATTTAAAGAGTGATTTTATGTTATAAATTCTTAGTTATGTTATCAACTCTCAGTCAAATTATTATGTAGAAATTTATTTACTTTCATATAAGAGTGGAAAACTTTTTTAAAGGATAAAATATGTACATCAGTTTATAAAAAAAATCCTATCTACATTTCTAATTTTTTGCTTAAAAATCTCCATAGTTAACATGTTGCTTGCTTCATTAGTATTTTGGATTTTAAATATAATATAAAGAGACTGAAAGAAAATAAATTGGCTCGTATTGGCTTTTGAGACTCGCAAAAAATGTTTAGTTTAGTTTGTATTATTAAAAGAGTTTTTAAATGACAAAAGTAATTATTTAAAGAATTACATTGAATAATCGTTTGAGAGAATAATTTAATGTTATGTGAAAAAACGATATAAATTCTTTTTATCTATGATTGACATGATATCTACGGATCAGTTTAGGCTTGACACACACTGATTGTTCAGGATCACGGCGTATAAATCTCGCTGCGCGCCACCGCGGTATGCATTACCTTATACACATCAAACCGTTGTTTACTTCGCTTTCTTTTACAAAAAAAAAAACATAAATTTGTGATTAAAGTTGTGATACATAAGTAACTTTAGAATACTTTTTTTATTACAATTTATTTTTAATTCATTTTCTTTATTTGTTACGTAGTTTCCTGAGTGTGAAATAATAATTGGCAGCTAGCATGGTCGCAGCAATTAGTATTCTGTCCACATGAACGTTATAAACAAGGCTTACACATTTCACTTACTCTTGATCACAATTGTTTGGGAACGTCCACAAGTTTGAGATGGGTAAGAAAAAAATTTCCTTGTTACGTTGCTACATCATTTTATTTTTGTTTTACTTATTTGGATCAAACATATGTTAGTGCTGTGTCTTAGCCTTCCCCTTACAAACTATGCAAATATCTGTTGTTCTAATCTCTCTAGAGCTAAGTTAGACAAATTGGATTTCCTTTTAAATTTAAGTAGTCCTTTTATTTTAAGTCTATGTAAATGTGATTTCTCTTTTACGTTTTAATACAAATTTGGGGTTTATCTGAAAAAAGCAATAATCCAGAACTTTTCACTGGTTGTTTCCTATTCAACCTTTTGTGTTCTCCTTGGTATACTCATTCCTCAACTAAAAATGTAATTACATTATATAACATACGATTTGCGTTTTTGTTGATCATCTTATCTTAATTTATGTAAACCTTTGAACTTTATTGGTGTTCTATATTTTTTTAATAGTAAACCAGGGCACAAACTGTGGAAGGGTCTCTCAGAATCTTTTCGGCCTACGCTTAGTAAACAGATATTGTAAATATGGATAAGTTACTACTGAACCCACTATTGTCTTTTACATTTATATAAATATTTTTAAATACAACAGAAAATAATAATAAATACTTATCTCTTATTATAAGTTTTCATTTACTTAAATAAAAAATATAGAACTAATTGTAATTTTACTGTCAAACTTTATCCAAGTGGTCAAGAAATTGATTGATATAAATTATATCTTAGGGGTATTCAAACAGAGTATTCCCAAATTTAACAGTTGATAATGGTCATATTTTATAAGCTGTATCCGTTATAATAGAAGTCATTTATTTAGTCTGCTTTTGCTAATCATCATCGTCAAGTATAGTATTCGAAAACCCTCCAAAGAATAAAAATAATAAGTTATAATTTGTGTTCTGTCCGTGTACCACGATGGTATCCCATTTTTATAATGTGTTGTATTAACTTGAGTCCACTGAGTCCATTAAGTCGTACGTGTATGGGATCTTAGTACAACTAACAAAATTTTTCAATTTGGGATGATATTCACATCGGTTCATATTTTTCTGAGAACTACATTATCAAGAATATCCCTGCCAACGGTCTCTAATTATTACCAAGTTTTTTAGTTTTAATAAGATCAATTGGATATCTATGATGAGTAGTTTCAATATCACGATCTTCTCGGGTGGAGGTATTGCCTAGGCCTAATGATAGAATTTTCCTTGTAGGGTTTTATTAATTTTCAGATTTATGTGATTACGACACAAACTATAGCGCTTTTCAAAGTCAGTAGAACCTACGAGTCTCAAACTAACTTACGCGTGACAGTCATTGAAATTTAAAAGAATAAAATCTGAACTTGTAAAACCTTTTGAAACCAATAACATTTATTGAATTGTTAATTTAAACCCAAGTTTTGTAAATGATAGTAACGCATTTATACACATCCACATTCAGATCAACTTTGTTAATTTATTTATATTTTCCAATATAATTAATGTGATTAATTGAGTAGGTTGAAAAAATGTTGGAATTTATTTTAAATTACGTCCAATGGCCTACTTCGTGGAATCTTGATGAACATGAGAGGACAGTCTTTTGAAACTAATTATAACTCGTTTGAAAGTATATCCTTTCGTGAAGATATATATTCCTTATCATAAAAATGTTATAAAAATATTTTTTATTATAAAAATATCCGAAATTAATAAGCAGACTCAAAAATCTCTTTTGCTTTTATTTTTAAAAATATCTGTACTCATCTTATTTTACTGTACGTTAGTTTTAGTAACAGTAATATATGAGTATTACTTTTTTAATAATTCACAGTTCCATATATGAATGAGGCTAAGAGGAGTATAAAAGTTATTAAGTGTTGAGCGTGGCAACTAATTGAGAAAAAGTTAGTTTTTTCATACGAGAGTTTATTTACGCGTCCGCCTCTTCTCCCCGTAATATCCGCCAGCAAGTTATTTGGCCCGAGACCTAAGTAAACTAAGTTTACTAACGGATTAATTTAATTATGCGATGTTTATGGTTTCTCCATTATTTTACTTCTAATATTTGATATGGATGACTTTGTAGTTTATAGAAGTTTTTTATAATACTTTACGTAGATAAAATCATTGAACTCATTTTGGTAGAATTCTGAATATTTATTATTGCTGGCAAGAAAGTTTAAATGTAATAGAATCTGACCTCTACATCGACTCCAGGACGTAAGAATTTTCTTCTCGGTTCTACGTCGCGGGGAACATGCCTGAAGAATTCCTTTCCATCTTTATACCATTTAACGGCGTACAGAACGTCGCTAGGTCCAAGCTGCCATCGACAAGATAGTGACGCCCGTGTACCCAAAGGCACATGAGCCGGGACCCGGAGCTCTAATAACTCCAAACTTGTCACCGTGTACTCTGTAACAAGAAAGAATCATTCATATATTATATATATATAATCATAAAACGTAAAATTTGTCTATAAAATATTCCGTATTACCACGTACGTCCTAGTTATTAAAGTATTTTGTATATTCGTATTTTTATTTGGCTGGAGGTAGCATGTTATGAAGGCAAAAATCCATTAAACGGCACGTCAAATAATTTCCCAAGTGACGTTCACTCGCGGCCCGTAAAAGAGGCACTATTGCCCTCGCCCAGCGGTGGATAATATTACTTTACGAGCAGCGGGGCGCAGCGCAAATGTAAGTAAATTGGCGAATAAAGACAACAAGCGCGTGAATTTTGTGGCCTCAAAATATCACTCATACACATACACATGAGATGGCCCTGTTGGCAGCGTTTCGTTTTCTATCTGTATTCATTTCAATGATCATTCTGATTTCAAATATTTAAAAATTCAATGTTATAAAGGATTAAATATTTTAAGCCTTCATTTTGTTCTGTTGCTTAAGTTTAATATCCCTCATTGAAACCTTTTAAAGGTAGTTTGAATATAATTTTTCATTAATAAAAAAAAATTGAATTTCATTAAAATTTAAATAATTTCGATAATTAATATAAGATTATTAGTGTGTATTTCTCGTCGTCGTCGAAAAGAGTCGTTATTATATCGAAGTAAATAGATTTTTAACATATTTAATAATATAATATATAACCAATATCATGTTATTTAAAACGAAGTGTTACAACAAAATTTTAATAATAAATTGTTCTACTTATTGTTAGTTACATGATACAGGGAGAAAAAGTATTTGTTACAGCACAGAAAACAATTTTTCTCTATTCATTAGAGTAAACTGATTATTACTTTTATTTGTAATAATTTATTATTACATAGATACTTTTTTTCAATCTTTTAGATGAATTTTAATTTCTATTGTAAAGGCAAAAACATTATTCATATATATTTTTGTATCTGGATATAGCAAGGTACAGTTTTTTGTTTTGTTTATGTTTTCCGTGTGACATACGTATCATAATTTATACTTTTTTATTATATTGTTATAGAACACAGTTATGTGGGAGTTTTTTTAGCAAATTAAAAGTGTAAATATGGATGTATACGTAAATACAGGCGTTAGTTGTCATCTTCACTACTTGAGATAGTGCACGTCGCCCCCCTTCAAATGAGCTCGCGTAGTTTGGCTCCTTTGGAAGCAGTTTTAGTCCCTACCACGATAGAAATAAGAGAGGAAATTTAAATAAAAATGCCAATACCAGTCGCAGTCACAACACTTATACTTGATGGTACTCTTGTTAATTGTCTTTCCGTATTGGGTTTTGTTTGCTGCAGCCATAATTATGTAACAATATGTTAAAGTTCTCGCATTCACTTCGTTAGTTTTTTTAATTTATGTTATTGTTCATATCTCTCATCATTGTCACGAGATAATAAACTTATTTAATGGATATTATTTTTGTAGTTGGGGTAAATATTTAAATAAATAAAGCAGAAATTTTTAGAACGAGTGATTTTTGCTCTGAATACACAATAAGGATCGGGTATCAGGTGTATCGGTTGGGGAACCAAACAGTCAAGGTAATGTATTGTTTCAATATGGCGGTATCAAAACCCGACAAACGTTGTCGCCTTCTCCAGCCATTTATTCCAACGTAAACATTTCTACTTTATTAGCTCCTCGTGACTATTCGCATGGAGGCAAATTGGTCACGATTGTTTCGGAGTCAGATGGAAAAATAAGACTTCAGTATTATGTTAAAGTTTTAGAAGCGCCTAATAGGTTTCAGGTTATAAAATAATCTTTTAGTCAACAAAGATAGTATTCGATGGTTATTTCGTCTATTTTATTTAGATTTTTCTTTTAATATACATTGTAATAGAATGTAGAAATGTATGTTTTATTAATTATATTTAGCAGTGAGTTGTGAGAGGCTGCAGTCTGGAAATCAATATCTCGAAACTTACTACATCGAAGTTCGTCTAAGATACACCCATGATAGAATTTACCGTATATTACTTTGATATACTAGTCTATGGTAATTAGTAAATTAGTAATGTATTTATTGTATATACTAAAGATTTATGACATAACTTTACATTTATGACATATTATACATATTGTATGTATCATAAATATACTATATACAGTAAATAAAGGCATTAATACATTAATATTATTTATATTCTGAACAATATTATGTCTACCCATAAAATTGACAACGATTTAGTGACACTAGTGATTTTCACTTTATCCGTACTCTTATTGCAGTTAATAAAAAAATGAAAAGTTTGAAAACCCTTATAATCCTTCTAATAATAATATTGCTTAATTATTATATTTGGAAGCTGAGTTTTTACATTATGAATTAAAATTCCTTAGAGTTCTAAAATAGAAAAAAATTAAGTGACGAAAACCTAAAGGTACTTACATACATACTCATTTAATGAACTGCCGTTGTTTGATGTTGAAATATGTATATAATTCTGACCTATCTATTGAGTAGAGGCAGAATTCATACCATTATAAAATCTGTGATATATATACATTCTCTACCTATTACTTTTATTTATTTTGTGCATTAATAAAAATAAGTTGGATCTAGTAACTCAATGTGATCAAGCAATCAAAACTTTTATATAAGAAGGTAAACACAGAACAGAAAGCAGATGATAATATTGGAAACAGAAATCATTTCGAATGTGAAGTTAAAATTTATACAAATCATTAAAAGTAAACATTTTTTAGTCACAAAAGAAGAGTTATGTTACATATTTTTTTATTTCATATTATTTGCCCGAGGAATTATTAATGTTACTAAAATAAAGCTGTATTTATTCTAAATTGTTATTATTTTGTTACCTAAAAAATTTACATCATGCATTTTTGCTCGGTCCTATTGTAATAATTTTATTCTATACTCTCTTTATTAATTATTGTGAAAGCAATTAAAATCCAACTAAAATATTACATCCATATAAATATGCGTATATTGAATGTAGATAATATTTCTATAAACCTATCATAAATTGATCTTTAACATGGCTATGATTACGTACACTTGACACCTGAGAGAAATTCGCTGTCTATATTTGACGAAGCATTGACAGTCGTTATACATGGTGTATGTTTATAGTCACAAAAGATATCAATACGAATTGAATTTAATCAGATCATTATGTCGTACACAACTTCCTGCTTGAAAACCGTTTCAATTTAGGGTCTGCGAATTCGTGAAAGCTATTGACCAATTCCCCACTTGCCTTCATTAACAGAATCAATTATGGTACTTATCCTACTAATGAATGTGTTGGTTGCCTAATTGGATAAACATATTGAAAACAAATAAAACCAAAAATAATAAATAATTGCTTCATTTCAATATCGAATAATATGTATGTATATATTATAATTTTTCTAATACTGCCAGTCTATTTAGTCAAAAGAGCAAAGCGATAAAAGGGGGAAATGAGCTCGCTATCCTATATAAGATCCTCTATTTTCATTTATCCCAGTAATAAGGTTTTTCTTTGATATATAATTGTTGCAAAATGCCTTATAAATATTATTTCAGTAGTGTTTGGTATCATTGCTATATGTAATAGTTGCCTTATATAAAATAATATAGTATTACTGCTCCACGAATTCTCAGAACTCTTAACATCTGAAATCATTGAATGTTTGTACTTTAAAAATCTATAAGTCGATGAGACAGCATCTGTTTAATGTTTATCACAAGTGGAGATACATAGCTGTCCGCCACTTCGCACATGAGCCAAAGTGGCTTTTAATCGAGGACACTCAAATTGATTAGCAATATACTCTGCCCTAATAATATAGTTTTTCAATGTATTGTATTTTGTAATTCTTTTATAATAATTCTATATGTTGTAACAGGCAATGACGTATATTTTAAATTAATATTAATTTACTAATAATCATTGAAATGGTTTTTCATAGAAAATAGAACAGTCTTGTATAGATTGTTTCTTTGAATCAATGTAAAAGGAATATTTTATAAACTAAAGTAGATTTAATAAAAAATATAAAATAAGAACTCCATGTTTATTTTATCTTTTTTATATTTTTAATTTCCTTATAAAGTAGTTGTTTTTTTTACCTACTTATTGTCATACTTGTAATTACATTATATTATGTTTAAGATTTGAAGATAAATCCCAATAACAATTATTAATATTATTTAAGTATTTTTATTACATGAAATAGTTTTTTTTAATATAGTTTAATCAGCTCCATTTATGCTTAGTCAAAGAAAAATTCTTTTGAGGATTACAGACTTTGAAAACTCTTTAATTTAGTTCCTAAAGTTTAAAGACTACTTTGATAATTATAAAACTTAAACTCCTCGTTCCATTTTCTCAATACTAGTTTTAAAATGGGTTTCGAAGCAAACAAAAAAGCTTCTGTAATATTAACGTAATATGTTGTATATCAACAACAAAAATCTCCTATGGGAATGTCAGGACACGCTATGGAGCGTCTGCTATAAATTAGAGCTATACATACACTTTTACCTACGAATTCATATTTTACATTAACAATCTTATCTTCGCAATAAGCTCTACCATTAAAGCTATGACCTAACATTTAATAAATTTTGATTACAAAGAATTTCTTTCCTAGTAGTCCTAGTACTTAATAAAGCATACTTTCAATTAAGTTGAGTGTTGTTTTTAATAACAATGACAAATTTTCTAAATTCACTATAATTATAATAAGCTCGTTCAATATTTAATGCTGTTTGTAAAAGCTTAACATTTTAATTAAACCACTTAAGTATCTGGCATGGAAATATTGAAAAGCTCGGGGAGCGAGGGGTCTTGAGTACTATTTCCGAGACTGATTTCAATACAACTAAGTAGTCTATTGAGTTCCTTAGTTCTTAAGAGTATTTAGGGATTGGGAAATATACACACAAAATAAGACCTAAGGTCTTTATGTGTTCGAGAGAGCGTTTATGGTAAATATTCGATTGGTGTGACGTCTTGAAAATTAGAACCATTTCGTATCAAATACTCTTACAGTGTATGCATATAGTGTGAAAATGTAAAATTGTTAGAAATAAACAGATAGTAAGACATATAGATAATAAGATACAAAAAAGACGATTTGTGTAATACAGAAGCACATAAAATATGTGACTATGGCTACTAAATATGAAAGCAATTATATTGTTAACAAGAGCCCCATTATAGTTGGTATATTATTGTTTTGAAACATCACAGAATTACTTAGCGATGCTGACTTCTGATGTGATGACAAACTACAAAACAAAGTTTAATACAGCACAAATAACACACTATATTACTTAAATAACCTTTCATAATTGATATGATAGCATTTATGTATGTTCTGTTTAAGCATAAGTCTTAAGTCTTTGATGTAGACACTAATTAACACTTCTTTAACTTTTTATAAGTAAATGAAGCACTATGTTTTCCAGTTATATTGTTTGATATAACTTAAATAGACTTGTCATGCGGTTCATTGGAATTGTTGAATTGTGTTTCGAGTTGATACATTCCCATGCAGTTTGTGTAATGCGATGGCTGGCATGATTCACTCTTATTAATAGTTGTGGACTTTTTACTCCAATATTCTTTTACTTAGGAGAAGATTAGGAAATAATTAGATTTTATGATTTTTTTTGCAATAAGAGACCATTCTAATCAGTTAATTACCAACAATACAACTTTCCAACATTGGTTGAAATATTATCGTTGGTATTACTATTTTAGTATGATTTCATAATTTTGATTTTGTGAAACCTATTTAAAGAGATTTCCATTATTAAAGTACGTACGAAATATGGCTACGAACATTTTAAAATTAAACTCAATATGAAGCATGAAGTGTATAACAGTTGCGGTTGCCTACAGTATTAGTTTCACTATAAAAAGATCCGAATTTTCCGAATTTGTGTTTCATTTAGAGATGTATAATTTTAAAATGAATATATGAATAACAGTCACTGCTTATTAAATTTGAAATACTTAAATAAAAGAAGTCCTTTTTCATTTAGTTAATTATAAAATGTTACTTATATGTATGACGCTCTACAATATAGTGGTCCAGTGAAAATGTCATCATATTTTTATTTATCTAAAATATTACCAAAAGAAAGACGTTATTTTTATTTTTATCACTTAAATTAAATCGTGATCGTACGTTGCATAAATTTGTATTTAACGATTAAAAAGTACTTGCAAAGAACCGTTTGATTAAGGATTAAAAATATCATTTACATATATTTATTTTGAATTGTCCGTAGACGTTGATTATGATTAGAAGTCTATAATTTTGATTGAATGTAATGCTATTTAAACAATACGTTAAATTCCTATCGAAAGTTTGAATAGCAATTACACAGCAGCAAGGCAAATACTTTCTAATTTGGAACACAAACATAGCAACTGGAGTTCTCTTAAAATTACACAGCGGTAAGTGAGTGTGTCAATAAAGTTGTCGTTCATTGCTCTATAAGTGTCTCGGCGTAAACAGCCAGTTGTGCATTTTATGTGTAATTAAATGTCGCAAAACAGACGTCGACACCCTTCCGCCGTAATCAAACGTTGGCTGCGTTTGGAAGTTTCATTAAAAATATTACCCCTTTTTTTAATGAAATTGCTTACCAGACTAAATTAATAGAAATTAAATAAATTCGGTTAACGGCTGCGAAATTCCAACAAGGCAGTTTATTAGTAGTATTTTACTAGCAATTATGATGAGGTAAGTTATTCTTGCTTGAGTTCCGTACCGTCCAAGAGTTCGTTTACATTGCGAAGCTCCAGGAAGTCTCATTAAGCGCTTTTTATGATTTAATAATGTTTCAGGACATTAATAAACTAAAGAACTCACGTCTTTTAAAAATCTAGCCAATTTTAATATTGAAGTCCATTAATTTCACACTCTGATATACTCAAAAGATTATTGGTGACAAATAATTATGAATAAACTGATTATTTACATTTGAATAAACTACTTAATGTTTGAAAAACAAACTTAAACTCTCCATTTTTTTGTGAATGGCCATTGCAATTTAATTTAAATTTAAAAAAACCTTTTGAAATCACCAAGTAAAGCGAGTGTCAACGCGGTAGGGGTCGTGACGCTTTTATTTCTGTTAATTAATTACTAGTGAAACAGTCTGGAATACTCCGATACCGGTAGTTTCGTATTTATATGATATATTTTGCTTTATATGGATTTATGTTGTCATAAATTGCTTCAAAAGCAACGTACAAATTAATGTACCCGTAAATCCGAATTTAATATGTTATAATTTTTTTATTAGCAAAATTTCTCAATCCATTATTAAAGTTGTTTTATTTTATATTGAATATTAATATCTATCGTGAATTAGAAGAAGTTATTTCTTAGAATAATAAAACTTTACTTAGGGGTTGTCTAGTGAAAATCTATGTAAACCAAAATTTTATAAAGATAATATTTGTGTTACAGAACAAATTTATATATAATTTGAAGCACTGAAAAATTCAAGATACTTTTAGGGGTGTAATACTTAATAGGGACGTAAATAAAATTGGGAGGCTATATTTATCTCAGTTTATTTGGAACCAATATAATGTTACTTTGAACAAGTACGATATTCGAGGTTCGTAGTCTTTACCTTGCTTTGTGTTGGCATTTTTGTAAAAGTACGTATTACTTATAACTCTCCCTCAGTAACTGTTCTACGTTTGATTAAATGAATTATATAGGTGTTAAAACAAAGAGTTGTACACAACTTAAACAAGAACAAAGTATTTAAAAATAACAAGTGTAGTTTAAGAAGCTATATGGCTTTATATAACGTGATATAAACGGGTGTTTTAAGCTATAGAGGGAAGTCAGTACAGCTCTGAAGTTTTAACAAATCAGCTTGCAGGCCACCTGGGATCAAATAAAGTTGAAAAGAAAAGGTCATGGTTGATTAATTTGAAAATTCAGCCATTCATCGAATTAGACGATACCAATTTAAGCGTGACTCATTAGCGATAAGAGGAATCTATTAATTTTGACGTGAACTATTTAGAATGAACCCTAAAACACTGAACGCCTTAATTATTATACATTGAGGTGGACTCAAACCTTTACATTGGGTGGTTCAATGTATGCTAGGCCAAGATAACTGAAAGTAAACTTGTCACGTTTGCGATGGTACGGCAGTACGTCACTCTGGGACATCATCTTCGTCCTTAAAAAGTTTGGATACGAGCTGACAAATGTTAAGGGCTTACTAGTGACCACTATTCTGTAAAAATAAATCTAGCTAGTCTGAGCTCGTAAAATAGCCCGTCTAATTCCTGAATTGCGCACAGAAATTGTACAATTTAATTTTTTCGCTTGAGCTAAATCCATTATCTATTTTGTCCTTTAAAAAAATCGGTTTTATTCGATATAATCAACAAGCATGTCTGATTGAAATATCATTAAATTAGCCAAAACGCGTAAATGGTGTAACGTAAATATTTTACTTTCCTATTCCTTAGACAACTACAGACAATTTATCAAACTTACCAAAAGTCTGATTTTGAATCTCTATATTGTTTTAATTATTAATGGATTATATTAATTCGCCATAGAAACTGGTAACTCCGATTAGACTTTCTAACAATTTTAAAGTTTAAGATATTATAAGACCAATAATACTTACTCAGTCATTTAAAATAGAGATTATAATACAAAATAAAAAAAAATCTGTTAAATAACATTAGAAGATAAGATTATATGAATAATACGATTGTTGTCGGTATATAAAAAACTTTTCTAGTAAGGTGGATAAAAACACAAAAATATAATTGTATTGTAATTAAATAATTTATTTACTATAGTAGTTTTCTTATTGTATATACAATATTGTTTTATGAAAGTAATTGTGTTTTATATCTCTTTACTATTTAAACTGTTTCTATTTTAAATAAAGATAAAAATGTAACCAGATGGTTTTGAGATCAAAAGCCAATCATAACTTAAATTTCGCTGCAAAGTCACAATGATCTGTTATTTGCTTTTGAGATCAGTTTAAATTAGTTTAAAGCGAAAGGTGGTTTGACAAATATGTTCAATGAGGGATAGTAGATAGATAGATACTTTTTAAATAAGAAGTATTAAATAGAAAAAAACATTTCTGCTAGGGATGACTAAAACTCACATTCTCATAAAGGTTATAAGTAGACAGCTAATTTACCAAAATTAGACAGATATTACCTACTTTGGTTCCCTAAACATAAGTTGGATTATGTGAAGATTTTAACTTTACATGTTACCAATTATATTCAAAGATGTGATCCTAACGCTTATCCTTTCACACACATAGATAAAGTTTTAGCGCGTTTGAATGGCAATGGCTGACATTATCGTAAAAGTCGCAACTTTGCGTGGAAATAGCTCCGCCGAAACATAAGGGGCTCACATACAATTGCCAAAGTTTGTAATGTACCAGGTCATACGTTATCATTGTACGCATGATAAATGTCAAATAACCTAATTTAGATTAAACAATTTTTTTTACTTCAAAAAAATCAATTATGAGATTCATTTTTAACATCCAGACAGCTTTTGAAAGACCTAGATTTGTGGTCCGATATTAAGTCAAGGCAAAACATAAATAAAGCAATTACAATACATAAATGTTCGACGTTAAGGCATTCTTAAAACAGTCAAATTTGTTGTCTTACTTTTTAATAATTTAATTTTATTCTTGGTTATTTCTTAAAAATTACTACATCATAAAAAATATAACCTTGTGAAATAGGAATCTAAGTCTTACACGAATATTCATTTAAATTAAACTAATATCTTCGCATTTATAAGCATTTAAATTGTTTTAAATACATATTCAACAGCATCAAGGGTATTTATTTATTTTAACATAATAAAAAACGTGTAGTGAATTCGAAAGTATTAGTTTCATTTTGTGAGATAGTATTTACAAATTCTTTGTTTAAACAAAATATTTATTTTTAACGCAATATTTTGTTTGTATCAAAGAATAGTTCCCTTCTTTTGTTAGGATATTAAACAAAACTATATTATATGATAACCATAGAATATATTAACTTATAAAAATGGAACAAAATAAATATTAATAGTAGTAAATTGATAGAAATTTATTTACCACAACAATGTTAAAGCATGAATGGAAAAACCAAAAAAAACATAATTGAATATTCCAATCCAATGTACTAGTTTATAAAACATAAAAAACGCTATCATGTATAATAAAATTTATAAAGAAAATTTTAAAATTTGAGGAAATCGAAAATATAAATGTTAAATCAGTTTTTATAAACTAATTCATTTGTATTAATGTTTTGCTTTCCAGATTACTTTCTATGTATTAAATTCCACTAAAGTAATTATTTTGTTAACCAGTTGTCTTTTGAACCCAGCTGTAACAGTAAGGGAAATGTTAATTTGTGTAAGTACAATAGTTGTAGCAATAACAACGAATAGTTTTGGAACATGTGTATTTTTTATTGTTAGCTTTTATATTTAAACAAAATGTAACTTATTCCATTAAAAGGTTTGCATCGTCATACTTCATTCGTATTGTTTCGAATTTCATTTTCAAACCTACGTTGATACTGTCATGTATGAAGATTTATGAATGAAAATCTGGGAACACTATTTGTAGATTAACGATGCAAATTGCTGATAAGGGTATTGTTCTTGTTTTCTGTAATTAACATACGGGAAGTTATTTCTTTTTCTCATTGATTTTACATTACTACATACTATTCGGATGTTTGTTCAATTTATCACAAGATGAAAGTAACGTGGAGACAAAGGCAGAACATAACAAGGCTAATTTACGTACGAAGTGATAATATCGATTTATCCACTCGTTCAATTGTATTTTAATATAAAACAGAAGTACTTTCAAAGAGTTTTATAAGAATGAGATTGTTCGTAGCAATAGAGTCAATAAAATTCATCAAACCTTATTTATGTCTTCGTACTCAAGCTTATTCGAGCATTAATGAAGTAGGTAGTCATAAATTAAGGGAGTCTTCTCTAATCCTGGAGCCAAGCCGGCGCCGACAGCACTGTAGGTCTTCCTTCAATTACTATCGTATTACAGGATCAGAATTCACTTAACAAGTTTTTTGCTCATTAAACTCCTTTAGAATCCTTAACTTTATTATGACCAGTTATTTTATACCAACTTTTGGAGAAAATTAAAAGTATATTATAATTTACAAATGAAACGCTAATGTTTGTAAGATACTTACGTTCTTACGTTTAATTTAAAGCTATTGTATATTGTTTCAGTTAGCCCGTTGTCTTCGTTTTCAAGTGAATTAAAAATAAGTTCGCAAACAATTTCTTAGTCGTTATAATTAAGTGTTACGCTTAAATAATGTTGGTGGTGGGTGCCACTCAATTATTCGCAACTCGATGCGGGATCACGGCGTCCTCGCACCCGAGAACCGACGCTTCAAATCCTACCGTCGCATAGCAAAATTCCACACCGCAATTATGTGGGATACGCGACACTCAGATGGATTACATAAATTAAAGCGAATAAAGCAAACTAAGTGAGCATAATTTATTGTAACATCATAGAGCAACGAAATGAATACACCAAAGACCGATGAGATTTTTAATAACGTTATGCAAGAGAAATATGTGAATTGTCATATACCTACTTTTGAATATACTTTCTATTTAAACATTTTAAATGCCACTGATAAATTTAGAACACTTTAACCGAAATATCTTAAATCAATAGCTGTCTAAGAGCATTTGATTTTCCCCAGCAAATCTTTATTCGGTTTCAATTTAAATAAAACGAATACAAATAAATTGGCTAAAAGTAGGTTAAAATAGACATCCTAAAATATATGCGATATACTCAGTGGCGATGTCTATTTCTGTTTTTAATGAATTAGTCGGCTAACCATACGTAAAAGGAAATACAAAAAACACTTATAAAGTATATTATTCATGAAGAATTACCCACACCTTGATTTAAGTTTGTTTTCTCACACAAAAATAACCTGTATGTCACAGGAATCTCAGTCCAATTTTGTTATTGGGTTGGATCGCTGTAGTCATAACACTTTGAGATTACGCGGTGTCGTTACGATCCTCGTTTAGATATGGAGCAAGAAGAATTGCAGATGTAGAAGACAGAATATCTCGTGGGGGTAGGCCATATTATCTTAATATACACGAAGTCATAATAATTGATCATGACGCCATGTTAGATGCAAACAAAAAGTTTATTTGTAAATATCAAAATTTGATTATTGTTCTTGTCTCGTCCCATAAGTTCTAGGATGTAAAATAGTAATAAAATAGCGTAATCAACTACAAAGAATGATATTAAAAGATTACAGATTTAAAACAATAAATATATTTGCTTTTATTAATATGTGTAAGTAAAGGCGTAATTGAGAATATGAAATGAAAATCTTATCCTGTATGTAGATCTAGTCTTTGTTGATACAGGCTGAATAAAAAGCGGCTTTTGTGAATAAAGTCCTAATAAAAATAAACAGCTCATATACTTTTATTGCCATATGAAAATGATAACACTACCTAACACACTTCATTTAATTTAAATTTGCCCAAATATTGGTAAATTTTAGCTGAAATAGGAAGCAGAATTTTGAGGGCTTAAAGTGATAATTGTTTCCATGCTGAATTTCTCATATGTTTGCATAATCTTATGTTTTGTAAATGGTGGTATGGGAGACTAAAACAATCCATTTTGCTAGCACGAAATGTTGAATAATTAAAACCCAGCCACAATTAATTAAATTAGCGTTTAAAAACCATTTCTGTCCAAAAGAACATTAAAAAAATAACAAAGAACTTTACATTCGTTCATAGATGAATTATTATGAATGTACCAATAATTGTCAGGATAATTTAAGCTACTGGTACTTGATAAAAAATAATGGTTTTTGTTTGTTTCTTCTAGAAAAAGTGTGAAACTTGAGAATAATGAATTTTTAAACTCTCTACAGCAAAACAAGAACAAATACTTAATGGTTTTAATGTTAACTTAAAAATATTAAAGTGACCGCAGTGTAGTATAGTAAAGACTAAATGTGAGTGAGTACAGATTTCAAGTACAATTAAGTTAGGTGAGTCATAAATGAACTTAAAAAGACTTTATTATTAACATTTATGTAAGTATACATACAAGTATTCTGAAAAATATATATCTATACTAGTTTTTAACCGCGACTAAGTCCGCGTGACCGTCGGAGTTGCGCTCAGACAAAAATATATAAAGTTGGTTAAAATCATACATATAGTAACTCACGTTTTAACCTCTTAATTTTAAAAAGCTTAGACAACAACTGCAGCACCATCTGCTGAGCATTTGTAAAATTAAAATAGCAAATGCATATAAAAAAATGAATCAAATCGGTCCAGTCGTTCAAGAGGACTTCATTGACCATACAATACACGTTAAGTAGAATTATATGTATATATATATATATATATATATATATATATATATATATATATATATATATATATATATATATATATTAGATTACGTTGCGTCTATTTGGTGAAGCAAGTTTGGTTATTCAATTAGAATTGCTAAACATTTCTTTTTGTGTGTTAATTTAAAGTTATATTTGGCAAGAGATTTGGCAATTATACATATAAACTGAAAATTAGTATTGATTGGAATTGTATTATTTTAGCTTCTTCAAACTAACTAATATAATGTATTTACCCACCACTAATAGGTATTACGTAACATCATCTAGAGAGCTGAAGTACACTCCAGAATAATTATAAGCTCATGAATAAAGAGCAGCATATTGTCAATCAAGAAGATAGATATAAAATAAGAATATTTTTTACAGTGGAATAACATTTGAATGTACAAGGCGAGGACTGCAAATGTTTTTTTAAGATGGATCTATAAAAATAGTTTGCTAAAACGTTTATTATACAGACGCTGAGTTTGCAGACTATAAGGCTGACAGATAATATTGTTTTTTTTTTTTTGAAGAAAAGAACGGATGACTCAATGATTTATTCTTTATTTCTAGTCATATATTTTCAAGAATTTGAGAAACCGTTTGAGACTATTTCTTTATATTTTTGATTTTATTTAAATAACAAAATTTTATCAAAAAGTTAGCAAGTAAAATTAATTTGAATTCATTTTTTTGTTGCTACAAGTATTTTGAATAGCACGTGACTCAAGTAATAGTCATGTATGCAAATTCAAGTTCAATACAGATTAAGAGAATATGTGCCATATGTATTTTTTATAGTTACTTTACTATGTATTTTCATTTTTGTGGTTTTTCATTATTGTGGTTTTTTTTTTCAAATAATCTAAAGTAGTAAAATAAAACTAGACGACAATTATACGGAATTTATATTCTTCCTACATAGATAGGAAATGGATATTTATATTATATATATATATACAGGGTGACTGGTGAATTACTATCAATATTTAAGGAGAATACTTGGTACATGATTCTCATTCGAATTATGTAAAAAAAATAGGCACTTAATTTTTGACAAAATTTCCGTATAAATAAATAATGTGTGGACACGTTCCAAGTGTGGACGCGTGCGGCGGCGTGCTGATACAACACCACGCCGCCGACGCGTGTGTGTGTGTTTGTATACCTAATCTGTAGGGTGTTCACACGATGCGTAATTAATTACATAACTTTTGGTTAACTTTACTTAGAAGTTTATTAATATTTATGTTATATTAATTTTTACTTTGTCATATATGATCGTCAAATATCACGTCCTCAAGTATCGATAGTAATTCACCAGTCACCCTGTATATATATATATATATATATATATATGTATATATAATATATTGACAATTGACTTTCCTGGCATTTCTATACAATACATTTAATTTATAACACTATTGGAAATGATTGTTTATAAATATTTATAATACATTCTTACTTACAATTTGGTTTTCATATTTCTTATTTCGGAAAATTATAGCATGAAAAAAAAATCCCACTCGACTTTAGCAGAAGCAAAAAGGAGGTTCTTGTACATTTTTGTAGATCATTAAAAAGATTTTTGTCACAATTGATTGTTTTACGTGAAACATAAAAATATTAAAATAAGGAGTTGTGATTACAAAATCGTTATTCTATTTCTTTAAATCCACCGAGGGATCATATAAAGTATTTAATTAACATTTATTTTCAGTGAAAAACTGTTATTTAATGCAAGTAGAGATATGGATAGAAGAATAGACGCACACAAAACAAGTAAGTAATTAATAATGGGATTGGTACACCCGTTTGTATAATAAAGTTACAAAAAAGGGAAAACAGTAATTGAATTGGCAGTCCGAGCTAAAGGCTTTAAAAAAGAGACAGCATAGCGTTGTTACATATTTTTATTTTGCTTATTGAATGTATGTTTTCTAAAATGTAAATAAATTGCGATGTTTTTGTATTGACAAATATATTTTTTTTCATTGCTTCAACAGGGTTTATAGTATTCAATAGATTAATTTAGCCTGCGGTTTTTCATTTGTTTGTGTGAAAGTATATCAATTGAAGAGATAGAAAGAGATATCAATTAGAATTAAACAGGAGAACTAATGTCTGTTTATTATAACTTTTTACAAAAGATTGCAATTATTTCCTTACAAAATTGATTTGAAATCCCTCCTTAAGTAATTAAAAAATCTAACGAACATAACCCACAAGAAAATTTATGAATTGAATATCGATAACTCATTATTCTACGAATAATACGAATTAATATTACTCTTTCCCAAACCATCTTATATATAGTAAAGGGTATATTTGTATTACAATTTACTCCCTAATGAATATTAATAATCTTGTTTCACTCCTTAAATAAACTTTATATAAACAAGTTATATTAATAATTCTCGGCGATCTCTTAGTTGTAAATTTACCAAGTACGAAAAGTCTGTGTAATTTCAGAGTAGGCGAGAAAAGTAAATATTATATTGATACACCAACGTTATTATTATGAAATTAATGTTCCGTATATTTTGTAATATAACTGTCAGTATTATACCAAAGTTAAAAGTTGATTAATATTATGGAGGCAACATTATTTTCGTGTGAATTATTACCAAGACAATGCTGTTCATATAGTGAAAAAGTTATGAAGAAAGTGTAAATGTTTCTCGGGTATTTGGTTACATTTGTTTTGAAGTATGATAAAAAATTACTATATAATATATACATATATAAATAAGTAAGGGACGGCTTACGATTTCAACTTAAGTGAGAGCTTATATGTTATGTAGTTAGAGTGTAAAAAGATTATAGAAGATCTTAAGACATTTTCACAAACTTAGGAGTATAGTCAACACCTAGAAGAGTCTTAGCATCGTTTTAGACGGTTTTTTTTTTATGAGTTGCTTATGATTTTTTTAATTAGCAAAGAAGGAGCGCGAAAATCAGTCACACTTTATTATTAAGATTTGAATTCTCTCACATAAACTTCTATTAATATTTAAAACAGTAGAAATAAATGTAATAAACATAAAAAAATCACCTTTATGGGACTTACGGCAATAGAAATAGCGTTAACACTTAAATCATCGCTGAAAGTTTCAGGTACCAAAATATGTTTTTGTAGGATATCAATAGAATTTTAAGTATAAGAGCTGAACAATTTAAATTTTATACCTATTTTAAAATAAAAAATAACCTGCTATAATACAAGCACAAATTACGAGAATTAAAAAAACGTACAAGAACTTAAAGGAAAGGTATGTAGAGCTCTTGTACTTCGCTTGGCTAATCGTGGCTGATCGTTGTTATAATACAGAATATCTTGATATAATGTCATTATTTGTAATAAAAAATCTTTTATATTTTTCCTTTAACAATCAACAATGTTCAGTATTTAAAAAAACAATTATTATCCTCTTAATTCCTATAATTCAACATCTAATTTGGTATTAATTAAGCATTTAGAAATTAATTTACGTGTAGAGCAGTATTGCATGTGTTTGAACAACAAATGAATTTCAATAGTTTCTGTTGACTTCCATATACATACGTATGTATTTAGGATGAGTATAATGATATATGAAATTTAATTAGTTGATTCATTAATGATTGGATAGAAATTTGTTGATTCATTTAAAGGCTATATTCGAATGTATAAATATTTTATCGGATTACTAGCTGTCAGCTGTGACTTTGTCTGACCAAATCAGATTGTTTTCTTCTCGGTATCGTAAATAATAGTTAATCATTATGAGAAATGTTCCCCCGCACTTAGCAGTAGTGTCTCTATCAAAAAGGATCAACAAAAAATAATCGGATACAAATGTAGTTAATAACTTTATTTATATCAAAACCAATTGTAATTAGAAAATTAAATAATTTGTTCATTTTTAACTATTCTTTCAAGTTGATTTCTAAAAGACATGACCGGACATATCAAAGAAAAAACGAAATTGTTTTTATTTAATTTCGATCATTTTTTGTACTTATTTAGATTTTAAACATTCCCTGAATTACCACAAATATTTCAAGAATACAATTAACCAAATCGGTCTAACCGTTGTCAAGTTTTAGCGATTTATATATATTTATAGATAAATTATTAATTAAATGTATGTAATAATATATATAAGTATTTATTAAGCTTCAAGTAACATAATAATTTATTAAAATTTAAGAAAAATTGTAATTCTTGATTAATAAGAAATCCTTTTAACTGCAGCATCCACTATGACATTGTCTTTCTAGCTACGATACAAAATAGAAGACAATTACAATAACGGTATGCTCTTTAATTTCATAAAAAGAAATTCAGAAGATTCAAATGCATATCCTGAAATATTGACAACGTTTTTAATTAGTTAGACGAGCCTTCATAGAACTGCAAAAAATACGATTATGGTATGAATAAAAGGCGAAAAATACACAAATAATTTGAGATGCTGTATTAGCGCTAAAGCTCAAACTAAACAATGAAAATATGTTCACTAAAAGAAATGTTTCTGCTAGTGAGAAGTACATGTAAAACATATCTGTATATTAATTTGCTACTATGACTATAGACATGACATAATGAACAACGAATAACCTATACTATAAGCAATAATTTTTATTAATTAACATCCAAGGAGAAAGACAATATTTTCATAGTAAAGAAACCGTGCGATAGAATTCGTAGGCAACATCTGGAGTGATTCGGACATCCCCTTGTCTCCAGATCAAACTCTCACTTACACAGCGAGTTTAGTTTTGTTATTTGGATATAATTTAAACAGTTCGTACAACTTTCATCCCTTATAATTATTTATTCACTTAATCAAATAGAAAAAGGTTAAACAAAAATAGAAAGTTTTTATAGCAATTATGTACATGTGCATTGTTAGATACTCAAAGTGTATCTAACAAACAACAGAGGTCGGAACTCTAAAGTCTTATCAGTTTACAATCATGTAGATACTGATATGAAGCACTTCATTTACTTTAACGCTGTCGCAGATTCTCTGTCTCACAGGATTAGCTAGCTTACAAACTCAGGATATACCTTCAGAATCTTAGTCACCTTAGAAACCGAAAATTCTGTATGTTTTGATGCTGATGGCAGCCGTTGTGTATCGATGACACAATAGTAGATACAATATTACTTGTTTTTTTTTGTTGTCATTAATGTGTCACCTTTCTGTATAACTGGTATTATTCTACGTCTTAAATGCAAGAAAACTAACTGTTTTAATATAAGCTAAGCGACTAATTTAAATAGCGGAACGGAATGTTACTCAGTACTTAACAGTTGGTAAAGGAAGACTTTGTTGCCAGATCTGGATGACCATACATAACATTGTTTGCATCTTTCTCTGACAAAACATGGAGACAAATATATAGACAAAGTGTTATTCCCATCAAATTTCTGATTACTATCTAGTAAAATTTGTATGGGCATATCCTTCGTCTTATCAAATTTTGAATGATGAAACACAAAGTAGGTAAAATAAAATCTTTTCGGTTTTTACTTCCTAGTCTGGCTCAACCTATTTTCATAAGAATTATTATTACCTCCATAAGCATAAGAAATAATATTTCTTTCGTAACTTTTTAATTAATAAATCGAGAATTTGAAATACCCAACTTTTGTTATTTAACGCCAACAAAACCCAAGCATGTATTTTTTTCCTTCAATTGGGATCTTTTACTTAAACTACTGGGCCTTTAACTACAGTATTTCATAATTTTTTGGGAGCTGAAGAACCGATTTCAGTTATTATCTATTGAGGTATACTCAAACATTAACTTTGGGTAGACCGTTAAGTAGAGAAAGTAAAAAAAAATGTCTAAAGTAATGGAATAATCTTTTTGTCTTCATACGTATGAAAAATATTATTAGAATCTTATTATGTTATAATCTGAATATCTGCAAAAATAACTAACACTGAAACGTTATTGTAAACGTTATTTCAATTTTTTTTCTCCCATTTTAATTTCCCTATACTACTAAGAGACGGGGCAGTAGTCACTACTCTACAATTGCATTTCAGGCGATTAGAGATAATGCCGAAAGTTTGTAATTCCTCTCCAGATTTCAGAAATCTTTAGTGCTTATTCATGGGTGGCGCAGTATACTGACTAACAGATAGAAACAAGAGAATACTACCAATCAATTCCATCGAATAAGACTAGCGTTTAACTAATAAAAAGGACATACAATAAATTGTCGCACAAATTACCTGTAGTACAAATTTTGACAGTAATGATTAATAATTGTACTAATTAAAATACCACCTTTATTTACTCGTCAAAGAATAATTGTATGTTGTAATTAAATGTGGTTCACCTTTCTATAGAATCGCATATTTTTTTTTGCGGTATTTTAAAATAGTACAGTACATTTAAATTTGAAAAAATGAAGGCAAAATACTATAAGACCTCATTAACACATGCAACATTGACACATCCCACTTAACGCTTTATTGAACATCACTGATTAACATAAATCAATTTCGAATCTGCATTTATTACTATGTATTTAACATTGGTAAAAATTTTCAATCAGTGAATTTCGTGCTCATTTTATCCGGAAGTGTTCGCAGTATTGTATGTAGGATATAAATATTGTTTACGTCAGTCGGTTGTTATTCAAATTCATGTGAATTCATGTTGCAAACTAGATCGGAGGATAGTAAGCTTTTAACTGTACTTGGCCCAGGCACAACATTCTAGATTAGTCTATATCGGGACTTCAAATCCCGCTTAGTCGTTACAAAACCACTAGCTGTTTATTGTTGTTAAAGTTCAACAACATCCATGATCTTTGATTATTAATTCATTTAACGGCCATTCACATTTTCGCCCGAGGAAATTTATAAGATTTATTTTTATAAAATTAAAATACTTTAATGTAAATAAGCTTTTATACAATCTACAGAGTTATTGTCACTTTAAAAATAAAAATGAGACATATCTTTGTAACAACCATATAAAAATTCACACTAAATTTTATGTAGTAACATTAACATTTTACATAAAGTACATATAAATTATAATGTATTTAAGAGGAAAGTGAGTAAGTTAGTTTAGTTCAGAGGGGATGCAGGAAATACTATAAACAATGTCTAATCTTACTCCGTTCTCCGTTACATTTGCTGAACAAACAAGAATGTTTGAGCAGACAATAGCTAAGTACAATAATTGCGCGCCAAGAGGCCGGTGGAGTCGCGGCTTGTTGGCATAGAGTCCCGCTAAGCCCTACCTATGTGTGACTAATGTTTGACTATGTTAATCAGATGTTAATAGCAGCGAGAAGCTCCACGTAACTAGATCATCCGCCTCGTTCCATAGCCGATCGGTCATCGGACCGCACTCGAGTAGTTTATGTACAAAAGCCTTCTAAATAAACATTGGCCTCAACTTTGTTTGAAATTGGAATATGCACGATTGAGTGTGCAAACAACGGCCAGTTTAATAATTAGGGTTGCTTTAACGAGAAAACGACTAGATAGTTTCCTGAGAGAAATATTCCTTCAAGTAAAAAGGAATTATATTCTCAGTAGTCGCATATACATAGTGATAATCGCTGCTTGCTAAATTAACTATCGTTATGGATAAAAATTAATATTAAACTATAATTTTTAAAACAATGTTTTTTTATTTAAAAGTTTGTTTTATTTCAATATTTTATGATGATTCATTAAAAACCTTTCAAGTCACAAATAATATTGATTAAAACAAAATTTAATAAAGCTTATAATAATAATCTACTAATTAATTTTATGCGTCGTTGATTAAAATGTGTATGAATTTGAAAGCCATGGAATGCTATTATTGTTTTACTACATCCATTTTACTTTTATGGCTTTGTGTTAGCAATGATATATTATCTTTAATGTTTGTTTAAAAGAATAACGGCTGACGTACACAAGTTGAGCGATGCCATACAATGTATTAAAAATTTTTCACAGCGTTGTGATTTTGTAACTTTTAGAAAAATGTGTAACGGCCAAAGGAACATTACCAGTGTTTACAAAAACGTTTTTAAATGGTAACTCCACTGTTAGTTTTAATGTGTGATGTTACGTTTGCGTTGAATATTCTTGGCAACTTTGGTTATGCAACTATGCTTTTTTGTAGCTCGTAACATATGGATGTCTTTCTTCTTTTAGTTGTAGTTATATTTCATATATGGTAACTTGTTATTGTGGATAGTTATAGATAGATTGAAAATTTATTATTTATACCTATCAGAGGTATTATCGAGCATAAATAGCAAAAAATATACTCAAAATCGTTACAACTTTAAGACATTCAGATTAGTTTTATGACATTTGAAAATCTAAATACATATTAAGTTACTTTTTTTACTGTTATAATATGAGTAAGGAAGATTTAAATTATCATTTGTAGGTTAGTAGACCGAACGTGTGCGCTCATTGTCCGAGGCTGGATTAAGATTTAGTTAAAGAGTTAGCCGCAAAAGCTATTATGATTCAGAATGTGTCCCGAACAGCTAGAATATTCAAACTTTTAATTTGATTCAATTTGGAAACCCGAATCCTCCCTTTTCATACCAAAGCTTATACAGAATCACACTGCAGTTACACTCGTATATAGAGCATTTTCCATTTACTAATTGACAAAAATCTGTATAAATGATTTTGTAATTTTTTATGTTTATATTAAATGTAAGCTTAATAAATTCTGTAAAGCCATGTCACAGGGTGTTAGCTTTAATGGTCTTAAATATTTGTGTTATTGACTCTGCGTACGCTGACTATGTAAGACTTCTTCATATTAATGTCGACGGCCGCTATTAAAGTGTCGTGTGTTACAGACAACAAAACTTAAACAAACCGACCTGCATTTTTCTGCTCTCATAAATAACGAATTACACAAGAAAGCTGTTTTGATAACAATACGTTTTCAAGAATAATTCATAGCCGTTGCATTCATATGAAAGGAGCACGTACTCTGTAACGTACGGCCCAATTTTGGCGCACAATTTACCTGCAGATGCAACGAGCACAAAGAGGCTATATTTTTGAGAAAGGCGCGGGAGGTAAGCGGGAGTGCGGGGGCGAGGAGCACGATGGGCTCGGATTACAGCGGCCATCTGCCACTGAACAGTACAATCAACCTAACGAGTGCGTTTGCGATGGATTAAAGCCTAATACCGCTGCGAACAATGCCGCTGGCGCCCTTTATCAGCACATTTAGACGCTAACAGATCGCTCGTGTCACTACACTGGCCCTGCCTCTTTGTAGCTAATCCTAAGTGGATTATTTATATCCTTTACATCGTAAAAACATGACCCCAATTGCTTGTCTTTAATAATTTATGTAAATATTTATAAAAGTTTGACAAACATATTAATCGTTGCTTTTTCGTGGTTACGAATTTGTATTAAATGTTTGAATTTATTTGAAATATTGACAATAAAAATTTAAAAAAATTATTATTAAACTAAGCAACTGGTATAATTTCGAATAATTGAATCAAAATAATTCAAACAAGTTGAATAAGATAATTACTACTAAAAAATAATAATGTATATTTCTAATATTCTTTTTAAAATAATTTTAACACTCATAAAGTTTAGGAAACTTTATTCGCTTGTCGCTGAGAAAGCGGTGAAGACGAAACAGAACGCGTACCCCACAAGAGCGAACGTGATGTTAATGTTTATCAATCCGTTTGATTTATACGGAGAGGATCTCTAAAATATGATATAAAATAAACATTGACAACCAAAACGATGAAATACGATGTATCGTTGTGATTTAAGGGCGCGTTTCACGAAATTTTATGGTGCTATAAAATCAGCCCGTACCGTACTGCTCACGTACTGCACAGATTTGACAAAACAGACGGCGGACATTTATTTGTTCGCTAGTTTTTTTGCAAGTTTTATGGACTTGTGCCAACGTTATATTGCCTCAACAACGGACTATTACGTTTGACAGTGTAAAAATTGAGCAGCCGATTTGATTTCTCTTTCAACAACCGGACAAATTTTTCATTTTAGTGCTAATACATTGTAAACATTTCTGGCGGCTTTTATTGAACTGTTGAAGTTTAAACATATACTTGTGGAGTTATGTTCAGTCTATTGTTTTAAGTAAAATATGAAATTTGAAACTAAAACTAATAAATAACCAATATGAAATGTAAAATTAAAACTTTACAATTCAAGTTTGTAGATGGATTCAAATGATTGCGATAATCTTCTACTTTTTTCGTTTGAACAAAATTACTTTCACAATAATATTGTTCAAGGTTTATGAGAGTTGCTAGTTAAAAAGATGTTAAAAATATATAAAGTCAGATATGCCAATAATGCCCTTGTTGTATTTACATAAAGTGTTCTGATTATTATTTAGTGTAGCACACATATACGCCATGTGTTTCAGTTACGGAGTTAGGATGTAGGTTTGTTTATAGTAGACATATGTATAATTAAAAAATAATTTATGCTTTGATTAAAACAAAAAAAAAACGTAACTTTTAAATGTTTTTATCCTTTTCTAGTAAAATATTGTAAAAATATAAACATATGTGGTGGTAATAATGTTCACTTAAATATCAAGTTTAAATTAATAGAAAACATATTAGGTTAGACTAAGCTTTATTACTTTAAAATTGGTATTTCTTGAACGAATTTATTATAGACATTTTTACATGAAACAAGAAAGATGTTAAATTTTTAATAAGCTGATCTAATTCTTCACTACCGCTTAAGTAATTTGAACAAAGTAATTGACAATTTCCGTTTTTCACAGTTCGAAGTTTTCCGCAAATGGTTTTCTGTAGAACTCGACTTTTTAAAACATTGAATAAAATTTTATAATGGATAATAAAGAGAAAGAATATAAAAAATACTGTACACGGAGTCACAAGTCAAGCTGTATGTATTTTTACAATTGTTCAGCACGTTTAAAAGCGCGCTATCAACGGCGTAATGTTTTTAACTGAAACAATGAAATAATAAATGGGACTGCAAAAACCAATATGGAGGAAGAGAACTTGTTTTCAATGTTTGCAAAAAAAAAAAAAAAAAAAACAAAATAAAACTAATACCTCGTTTTATAGAAAGGGTAATTCAATATTTCACCGTAACAACCGTTGTATTGATTCCGACTCGATGTTCCCTGAGAAAATTAATTACCCGCACAAACCAACACTTTCACATTGATAAATTTTTAAAACTCCATATAAATGAAACGAAGACAGTTGAGAAGTTTTAAACTATTGGAGATATAAATTTAGTGCATTCAGAAGTTCTGAACGTTGTCTTAGTTATGATAGTTGGTCGTGGGCAGACACATTAATAATCATCTGAAATTGTTCCATGGAAACCATAAAAGAGGGAACTAAAATTATTACGGTCGACGCGTAAAACATTTCTGCTTTAATTTTGTTTAATATTCTCATCTTTTGATTTTTTCGCAAGACAACAAACAGATCGTGTGGTGTAAACGAAACACATGCAATAATTAGGGCAAGTAACGGATCAATATTGTCTAGTTCAATGAAAAAAAATTAATGCTCAGTTAGGTCTTATTTAGAGTAACGGTCGATATCCAACGGAAATATTGCTATCCAATTTTATACCAAACATTAAAATGGTCCGATAGATTTTAATATAATTTGTGTTGTTTCCACCCAACATTCAACCGATTGTTATTGCGATGTATGTTAAAATATTTTGTAAAAACTATAGTAACCTCTTAACAATAACTATTTGAACAAGATACCAAAACAACCTTTCAAAAACATATCACCTTTTGAAATCTGTATGAGTGAAATTTTAAGTGAAACTACTATCCTGAAATAACTCAAAGGATACTTTGTTTTAACTGATACTATAAAAAGAATCCGACTTAAAACAATTACCCGAGAGAGACGCTAACGAAGTGTTTTAGAAATGTTTGCAGATCAATCAAGATCTCTTGTTGGCGATCATTCATTCAATCTTATCCTGTTTGCAAATATTTATTCGACTCTATCTCTCAATGTGTTTTATTTATTTTTCTATGTTATTTATGTGTATCGCCATATACATATATTACTGTGAGGTACAAATTATATGTTTATTACATTTTGATGAATGATTCAATACATATGTGATAAAATGTTTCTGATAAAATATTTTCCTTATTTTTATATTTGTAACCTGATAATAATCTCGAACTTCGGTACAGTAATATCTTTAATAATCTACACAACAGAAATATTTCAATATTCATAATATATACTTTATTTTTGATTGATTGTGTAATCGTGTAATTGTATAATTTTATTAAAAATATTGTATTAAATGGTTATAAAAGATCATTCTTTACTTAAGCACCCTAAACCTATTGTCGCATTACGTCGATAAATAATTTAAAATAAACCTTCACAGCGTTATCAAAATTTCCACTTCAAAATATCTCTCTCGTGTAAAAACCATATTTTTTAAATGGATTTAGTATACCAAATAAAATTAAAAGTTCTATTTTTATAAGCAACTCGACGTTGTCACTTCTGGATTCATGATTTTATTGATGCATCATTTTAAATTACAACCATTTTTACAAACTAGGTTTGGTTTTAAGCTTTTCTTAGGTTGAAGCTATTTCTATTTTTATTCTAAATCGGGCTATTTTTATTTAAAAAATGTCTATATGATTAGTAAAAAGTGTTGTCTTATAACTATGTATAAGGCCTTAATAAATAAAAACAGCACATGTACAGGAATTAAGATTGACAAAAGTTTTTCATAATATTATGGAAATGATGATAAATTAAAAATATATATATTTAATTCAATTCGTTCAGAGATTTTCATCTCGTTTGATCATGATCACGGTTACTTCATGGTAACGGAAACGTTAGTAGTGCGTAGTATAAAATAATTTAAAAAAACGCGTAGTAAATCCGACAATTTTTTTTTTATTTAAATGAATAGTTGCGAACGTCTTAGATCTCATTGATGACGTTTGTTACAAAATGTAAATAAAAAATTTGAACAGGTGTGAAAAGTAGCTTTTATACTTTTTACTTTATACATTTAAATATTTAAAACTGGAGTGCCAGTTGACTTTTGTGTATGTTCACTAGAAATGAAATAAGTGTATGAGCACTATAAATCACTAACATCATATTCAAATGCATTTGTAAGTATCTCATAAACAAAAAATATGATTACACATATGGAAATGTTAAGAATTTAATATTTATTGTATATAAATTGTACAATAAATCTTTCGTATTTTTTTATAACGTGATGATTTCAATATTATTGGATTATTAGAATGTATAAATACTTATTGTGATTAAAATATATTCGGAATATTGTTTTAATTTCAACGTTTTTATTTAATTGAACTGTTATTATTAAAAAAATATATTATACTTTTGTCTTTCAGTGTTCCGTTTCTAGTTTTTTAGTACTTTTTGGAAATCGTATGAGTTGATCTAAGATTTGGACCAATTTTGGACATGCTTATACAACTGGAAGTTCTGGAAAGCCGTGGATTGAAATGGATTACAGCCAGAGCTTCGTTTGGTATATACGTCAGGTAGGACTAGTCTTCCTATTCCAATGTTTCTAATTATATTTTCACAATTTTTGCAACAGAAACTGCCTCGAAAGAATGGCCTTGCCGTCGGAATTGTAACTATTTTGTTTATCAATCACCAAAAACACATGCAATGTTTTAAAGTGAAAGCAAACTAAAGTTAATATTATAAAATATGTAATATATTCATATGACACCAAATAAAGAGACAAAAAATCATATTATTTGAAATGTTATTATAGTTATGGTAGATTTAAAATTAAATTAATGAATCTGATTATCGATTTAGTTGAATGAATATATTAACTATTAAGGGTAAAATGTGTCGTCGTCAAATTATAATTCGAATCTTAAATGAACATGTAACTTATGTACAAAGATTAATTGAATCTAAAATAACTAAAACATTTTTAAAATAAATAATATAAAGAAAAAATTCCATAATCGAGGTCGGCAACGCATCCGCAATATCCCTTATCTTGCAGATGTCCATGGGCGACGGTGGCTACCTTCGATCACATGAACCATCTGCTCGTTTGCCACCTTAGTTATAAAAACTAATAACAAAGGTATAGTTTAAATATATTAGGTGTCACTTAAAATTTTGAATAGTGTAATGCTAAATAAATATATGTAATTAATAAAACCTATATTAATCTTCGAATTCATATTAGAAGTTATGTTATTTCACAGCTTCATATATTGTCCCTTCAATTTATAATAATTGCTACATGAATCAAATAAATATTCGCTTGAATAATTCATCTCATATAAGTTTGATTTAAGTATAAAGAAAAACAAATTCATATTACGTATAAAGTGTTGAAGTTATCAAATAAATATTTTCTTGAAGTTTCTAGTTCTCATGATGCAAGTGGAAACAAAACATTTAATATAGTCGCTGCCGGAGCTTAAATTATCATATTATGGTATCACGCACCGCGTACGGCAGCAAACAAGATTATACAACCTTCGAAGTTATGAAAACTTACTGAGGCGGGATCGAAAAAAAACTACATACTGAAATTTATACTGGAAAGATTCTTTTATTAAAGCTAAATAAGTATATGTGATGCCTGTGTTACTACACGTGACTCAACTTTTATACTTCTTGCTTTTAAACATCATTCCTTTATATTCTTATATATAAAATTCTCGTGTCGCGGTGTTAGACAGAGAACTCCTCCGAAACGGCTGGACCGATTTTGATGAGCATATTGAGTAGGTCTGAGAATCGGTCAACATCTATTTTTCATACCCCTAAGTCATACGGATTGTTCACACTTAATTTATTTTTCGGACGAAATTTTTTGTTTTTTTTTTTTTTTTTATAATGTAGCAATTAAAACATACATAAAACCCAAAATTTATGCTTTTTTTTAAATCACCAACCTCTATTTTTCTATATGGCAAAACAACGTTTGCGGGGTCAGCTAGTATTTATATATGTATTTATATTTAGGTATAGCAAGAATTTTCATTTCTGTAAATGTGGTTTTTTGTATACATTATATATATCATTAAAATAAAAATAATCAGCATAACTATTGTAATAAATATTCTTAGCTAGTTTTAAACGCATTCTCTTTTAGTACATTATGAGATAAATCTGGGTATTAGGCATTTTACGCTTGTGGGAAACTTATTTTGTTGAAGTACCCGTCGAAGTCTCTCTTAAGTATAGGGAAAACCTGCAACTTTGCAATATATGCCTCTAGTTTCTACACGCCGGCATACGTAACACGAATAACGTTTGAGTGACAGCTGGTTTTGGAATGTGCACTTCCAATATTATTTAAAAAGATTATGAAGAAGAATTATACTCAAGTAAATTAAGAGAATTGTCGTTGTCTACTTAACAATATTTGAAAACAACAATTGAATTCTTGCAAGAAAGACACCGTTCGGAAGTTAGCCACGGACACGCGACGGTAGAAGTGAAATGTCCGGCACAAAGCTTTATAGAGGCTTTTCTAGATCTAAAATCTGCAATTAGATTATAGATCACAAACTGAGTTAACCGTAAACGTTATAAGACATTAAACATATTGATAAATAAAGAGTAATTGAGAATAATTATTCAAGTCTAAAAAATTCGTTGTCATTAATCATTATTGATTAGAGGCATCTTTGTCATAACATTATAGTAATATCCGCTGAAGCCTTTGTTCTCTGAAACAGATTTGGATATAAATTGATTGTATAAATTACTTGTCACTCTAACGACGAAGAATTTGAACCAAATGAAAATATTGTTTTAATTTAAATAAATACTTCTGAGACCCTCGTTACTTAATCCGAGATTTACCCATTTTTATTTCGTAAAATGTATAATATTTAATTATTATAATGGTAAGTACTAAAGAAACACAGAAGAAATTATAAGCCACTATTAGTACAAAAAAAAAATACTTACTCAAGAATCCGAAACAAATATTTTAAATGAAAACAAATATTTTAATGGTTCGCGGTTTGTAGAATGCTTTAATATTAAATTATCCAAGTTCGCTTTGAGACTACGGCAGAAATCCTTCGAGATATAAAGTAACTGAGATCTTATTGAATTCCTTTTTGATTATGAAATTGTTGGAAAACATATCACAGTATTGCCGCAAACTTTAAGACGCTATTGTAAACCGAGACTGGATTATAAGTAAAATATATATAGTAAAGCTTTTTTGATCTCTAATGGCGATTTTTAAAATTATACTGTCATCGATTGGATGTTTTCAATAACAAAAGTCAATTTGAGACATCTTAGTCACAGCCGTTTGAATATTGATGAAGCTGAACCAATTTATATGTAATGCATAAATAATGTAGAAAATGTGGGCTTCATTTAAGAACCCATAAATTGACATCGGTTGATAAGATTATGATGCAATTTTAGATCGTATTTAAATTATATTAAACAAAATATATAAAAACAAGCAAAACTTTTTAAAAAGCAATATTTTTATGAATTTAGTTTTGAACATTTAAAATTTTATTGAATAGTTGTTGTTCCAGATACTTGTTATGCGTTTAAAAACAATTGAAAAATAAAATGTTTTTATATCAGGTTTTTCAATAGTAATATAAAGATGGATTTGATTATTTGAATATTTACAGGATAGCAATAACTTTTTTATGTAACCTAATTTTTACACTATTATTATTAAAAGAAAAGCTATAATGATATTTGCATTTGAATAAAATCTAGAATAGAAACTCATCTTGTAAGCAGTTCCGATTTCTAAGATACAAACAGTTTGAACTAACGTCACCTAGTACGAGGTTTATAGGTAAGGTGTAATTTAATAAAATAAATTTTCTTATTCTCCTTAAATAAAATTCAATTGATATTAAACCTTATTCTGTTTATATAACAAATTAAAATTTGTACGTGGTTTCCTTCATATATTTTATACGAAACATTTATTACAAATATGTGAAACTTTCTTAAAAGTTTAATTAAAATAGTCCTAAAACAATATGTGCCCACTTTCCTTGTGTTTGTGTAACGCTCCAAAAGGTTTGAAGGTCTTTAAATAGAATGGTTTTATTTTAATTTCTAATTCTGTATGAGTGATAAACCTCGCTCGTGCTTATTTAACGTAAGGTTTAAGGATAAACGTGCTGAATTCTCTCTCTTTGAAAAGTATATGAGCTGGAACTCGTATCTCAGTGTGGGGTGAAACAAAAGTTGAAAAGGTAAAAAAGGAACCATTGAAATCACGTACCTTTTACAAACACTAAATGAAAGTAATATAATTAGATGATTTACATACATTTCTCACTCTTTTTTTTTCTAAAAATTTTAACATGTAGATTGTAAAGGTATTTTTATTACGCTCTTTGTTATAATACAACATAAATTTGCTGACATATAATAGAATTGCTTCGCCATTCAAACATGACTGGGAACAAGCACTTCAATTTAATGTAAGCTTCTAGACAAAGCATATAGACGACCTACATCTCCTGTGGTTATCAAACTTGCCTGATAACCATTACCAGCCTGTTGGCAGTTAAATTAATACACATTATCACTCATCATAGGGATGTTCATATACTGCTTTACATATATAATTACAATACTTAATTATAACTCGTCATTCATGAAGGTAGGAAATAGGTGTAGTAAATTAATTAATGGTACATTTTTTGTCTGATCTATTAAGGACAAGTATGATTTTAATGTTTCAACTTTAAATACTTTTAGTCATAAAAACATAAAACAAACAGAAGTGACGATTACAAGTTGTTTAGTATTTTGTGACTTAAAATTTAATTGCTTCAATTACATAGATTTAAAAAACTTCCCTACTAATATTATAAATGCGAAAGTAACTCTGTCTGTCTGTTACGCTTTCACGCCTAAACCACTGAACTGATTTTAATGAAATTTAGTACAGAGATAGAGTTAACCTTGAGAAAGAACATAGGATAGTTTTTATCCCAGACTTTTGAAAGGTTCTTTTGGAAACGCGATATAACAAAACTCTACGCGGGCGAAGCTGCGGGAGGAAAGCTAGTACATTATAATTACTACAGATGCAAATAAGTTTTGTAAATTGGTTTTTATCCTTTATGATTATTGTTTAAACTTCTTAATCGATAGCTAAAGATTTTTTTATCTACCTATTCCTTTGTTTATGACGATGTTTTTAATTTAAAGTAATTAAGACTTCTTTTTTAAAAAGAATTCATTTTAATTTCAACAATTTAGTATACTAGTTATACATTTGTTAAAAATTATTTTCAAGAATCTATGTATTTTTAAAGCGCTTATCCTTAACAAGTTGAGCTAATTTAATCTTTCATATCAGCTTTCTTTATTAGATCTTATAAAAATGAAAATACTTGCCCATATGACACCATTACGTATACAGCCTGCCATAATAAGAATTTGCATGCTCATCTAAGTTTTTATTCATAAGGAGGAAATTGTTTCCCTTTCCTTTGCAATAAGTAAAATATTGAATTTTATGAAATTTTATCAATATCTGTAAGTATTTAGAAGCTCCAAAAACCGTAATTTATTTTATTTTACTAGTTCTCTATTTTTTTTTATACAAATATTTAATAAAAATATCATGACCCTTAACATATTTTACTTGTAAAGAAATAATTCAGGCAGACGACAAATAACAAAAATAAATAATACTTTTCTTTCATGTCAATTGCATGTACTTTAAATTAAAATGGCTCAATAAATTTTCGATCTTAAAACATATTTTTGCTTCACAAAAGATGCCACCGTCGGCCTCTTTATCAACATTTTCACCAATAACAATAATCTGGAGTGTTTTATCCTTCCAAACGAGTCTCCAGCCTTTATTAAAGAGGTTATTATATCATATTACATAAATTATCTGAGACAGCGATTACTGAGGTAAAGTAAGGGGGATAGGGTCACGAAACAGCTACGTGTATTTTAGCATTACGTAGTGTAATTTTATGTGTTATATATAGAACATTTTTATGATAGATTATTAACCGTAAATTATATTTTATAAGCGAATATTATACTATAAAAGCATTTTTTCCTACATAAATAATATAATGTTAATATATTTCTGTGTGTACAAATATTATGCTTTTCTTAATTAAATAGACGTTAGGAAAACGTAGTTTCTGTATTTTTTAATTAATTAGCCGTTACGCTCCTTTTTACGACCTATCTTTAACATTAATACAAAATTTGGTGAGAAACGATCATATGGTTAAGATCACGATCAAATTTTTCAATATTATTGTTTTTTGAGCGAAACTAAAACATTTTCCCTATCATTGCAGAAAAAGAAATGCTGTAGTTTTTTTTATTATTTTTTTTAAGCTATATACCAGAATCACGTCTGCTACTACATAGTTGTTCGAAGTGCATAAAATTAAAGTCACATTGAATTTTGTATTAATGTTGTTATTTAAATCTAGTTACTTAGTTCAGACTAAATGATAGAAAAATATTATTGAAAAATTAAAGAATGCAATGATTTCGTATTATTAAAGAAAAATTACTGATAACGGTAGAAAAGTCAAACTATTGGCTTTATCCCTCACTGAATGTACCTACCATATTTTGAAGGTTTGAAATGGCAAAAAGCACTATATGGCAAAAATCATGAATATAATAATATATTATAAAGGGACGCAATGAATATAAGGTACGCAGGTGACCTCTTAGGACGTACATTAGCTGCAATATATATTCGGAAATTACTAGACATAGTTGAGAGTAGCATCGCAATTCTATATCAAATATCATCTACTTTATTGAAAATATGTTTAGCATATGTTTATATAAAGCCATATTTAAATTTTAGAATTTGAGTAAAGAGAACTTTTTATCTAGTTTATATCAATAAAACGATACTTGGAATTTAAATTTTAACACAGCACTCCATCGATATTCACTAATTGTAAAGTAAATTTATGTTGGAATAGTTTATTGTTTAGCAACTTTCCAATAAAGTTTGAAAGAATCACTTTTTCATTTTCCTATTCTACTAAAGAAGTTCTACTATTTACTTTCAATGACCATTGATATTGGAAATAATAAAAAATAGAATACATAAAGGATGTATAGTATCAATAATTCTTTTCATATACCAAGGTATATTGAGCAACATATTTATTCATTGTATTGTTAAAAAGGTTTATTTATTCTCAATAATGTTCCCATATATAAAGAGTCACGAGACAAAGTAATTGAGTTTAACATAACAACAAACTCGTATAAAACATTTGTATTAACTGCAACAAACGCTGAGTCACAAATCCGAACCCTAATAGAGTTGCCGTACATGTCCTCCGGCTTAAATATAGCATAAATATAAGGCTCCGTTTACAAAAGTGGTCGATCCACAGCGTCTCACTGAGTACATAGAATAGATTGCATATGTGCATAAAGAATATTGAATAAGCGTACTGAAACAAGAGCAAGATACTTTTACTTCTTAAGCAAATATTAGTTAAACTATGTTTAATATGAAATTAAAAGTTGTAAGCAATTAAATGTAATGTATAAAACATTTTATGAAATAGTACAATTAATTTCATAATACATTACCTTATAACCAAAATCAAATAATAATTGATGAACACACTTGTATAAAACAAGCCTTAAAAAGTATTTGCGATATAAATCACAATACCAACCTTAAATTGTTCCAAACTTCGAATGCCGCAGCAATTGTGTAATGAATAGAATTGAAAAGGTAATATTTCGTGGAATCCGTCCAAGACAATTTTAATTCAAAAATGACATCCATTTTTTTTGTTATTCTTTGTTTGTAGACAATCAGGGTTGAAGACAGGTTGCGGTTAAACCGGGTGGAGTTGGCTTTGAATACCGATGACGGCGCAACTACGCCACTCGTTTCAATCTCTACTCTATGCATAAGTAATGTGAAAAGTATGGAGATAGCTTGAATGCGGAATATAACCTCTAAAATATTATTGTGTATTTTATTGTAACGACTTGTCATTTGTTTTCTGGCATTCAACTTTCCGGTAATACAACCGATTTATAAACCAAGTTGATGGAATACCCCCGGTGCGTCTTGATCGCTTGAAGGGGATAGGCCGCGGGTGATAAGAATTGACTTTCTAATAAGAATAAGTTAAAGTAAAAGTATTAGACACACTTTTTTTTTATACACTATGTGTGCTATAATAATTTATAATGCTCCAATCGTCACTTTTCCAAATGTTTATTCGCTAATCATAGAAATGTTTGTATGATATGAACTGGCGCAAAAATAAACGACCTATTCGCGTGGTTACTGTCTATTCAGACTCAGCAATAACAAGACGATTATCCTATTTGAGCGACAAACAGGCGTGACTACATACATAATTTTTCATATAATCTAAGCAATTCACATTTTCTTTTAAATTATAATGCGGCTTCAACTATGTTTTCTTCGTGCGTTTATCAAAACTTTAAGTCTTTTTTTTAAGAAGCTAAAATTGTAATAAGAATATATTTAAGACCAAGCCTAATATATTTACAAAGGAATTATGATGATTTATTAGCATTTCAATTTATAATTCTATTATAATTTTGCGTGGTGCTGAAGAAAACACCTGCATCTTATCGTATTACCCGGTATTAAATTAGTTTAAAGTATAGCGTAGAAAGCAGTATAAGCGCAAACGTTTAACATGCAAAACAATTATATGTTTTCATTTACAAACAAAATACTAATTCTATTACACCCTTGAAAATATGTTTCATTCATAAAATTGTCATGACTATATTGTGGCAGCTTATAAGCTTAGATTTTTAATATATTTCCGAAACATACTTTTTTAATTTGGAGTTTTATTATATAATTGAAACAGCCAATATTTTTCTTGATAATCTCTTATGAAAATGTATTCGACCTATTAAACTTTCTCCGTATATTTATTGCTTTGTTTAGTCTAAATGACATTTGCAGTTCTTTTTATAAACTCCGAGTATTCAAATCCGTTTTTTAAGTGGCTGAATGTAAAATTAGGAAAAACGCATAAATATTCAACAAGACTATATAAATAAAGTAAGTTTGGGCCATTTATTCCGATACACCGGGACTCTGTGCAGGGACTGGAAAAGTTAGGCGGGAACGGGATTTCCTAATGCGATTTTAATTCCTTCTTCCCGCAACGGAGAGGGTAATTTCAATAAAAAAAACAAAGTCCGTAGATACTTTATCAAAATAAAGAATGAGACTGAATGGTTTGAACTGTCATTTGAATTTAAGGGAAGTTAAAGTGAGAAGTTTAAAATTATATTATTTCCTCCGGGTTTTTACCGGTATTGAAAGGAAGCAACATGTTGAGGCTAGTTTATTTGAAAAAATATTGCTTTATTTTTAACATATAAAAAATACACATAAGTAATGATTACATTCACATTCGTTATTTAATATTATTTTGATGACCTAGACAGTGTCGAACGTGTATTGAATTTTAATAAGTTTAAACTATTTAAAAATTGAAAATAGTTTAAGATTTTGATTTGACAAACTTACCGGTATAAAAAAATCTCTGTAATCTGTTGGAAGAAAATTTATTTCCATTGTAATATTATATGATTAGAAGTAGTATTTCTTTTGTTTTGTAATAGAAAGTATCTCCAAACGAGAAGAATAGACTTTTTGTGACTTTATATAAGTCATTAACAAGTTGGCAGTATATTTACGAAGTAGGTGGTTAAAGTCAAACTAAATGGTAGCACTCCACTGGTGAGCATGAATTGCTAACGATGCATTTAGCTGAATTGTTTGACTTACGTGCCAATTATGAACATTCATTAAGTTTTAATTTCGTTTATTCGACTCCGATTATAATGAATCATATATATTATTGAAATTGAATATCCACTCTGCGATATTTTTTAAAGTGAAACTTTTAATACATCTACTCAAATTTGATCATCCATCCATCGTATGTCGCATTATAGCCGACCTTTCAAAGGCACTCGGTGGAGTCACGAAGGACAATTTAGATTTTTGAGGTACCAGTGGCTTATAGAAGCGGGACTTTTAGCATTAATATTATTTTTAATTATCTTTTACTGGCATTCGGATTACACCACACAGGTAAAAGTTAAATGAAATTTGACAAATATTATTCAAGTACAAAGATCAAATTTTTCTTGATTTATTTGCACAAATGACTTGTGATTTTAATCGGCTTGTTCCATGCTACAAGTAATATACAAATTTATTTCTACACTATAAAAAAAGTAAAAGAAAAATCTTCTTTTTCACTGACAAAATTATTTTGTTGACCTAAAATATACGAGAAACAGTATCTCTGTTAAATCAGATTTGATGTACTCTTACAGACATTTGTACATAAATGCAACTCACGGGTTGAAATTTGTACAAACACATTAATCGTCATTTGTTCATTACAGGTGCTCGGTCTGCGGTGGCGTTGCAATTATGAAGAGAAAGGTTGATCAGTGGTTGTTTAATGATTGATTGTGAGTGATTATTCAATAGTTGTTTATAAAAATATATTCTATAGTGATTTATGGAATAAAAATATATTTTATGTAGATCGAACGATTAAGTATTTTAAAAGAAAAATTTAAAAAAAAAATAACATTTATCTCCACTACAGTTGAGAGTGTTGTACATTTAGTTCCATTGTGGGTAACAGAAAGTAATATTTCGGCAATGTTCAGTGTGCCTCAGAGATTGTAAATTCAATTATGTAATTGTTAAGTGTTCTATACATGTATAAAAATTTAATACTACCTATCACAGTTATATGAAAGTATACTGTTATTTCCAGTCACGTAAATGTTTAACGATTTTTAAAAAAATATCAACATTTTAGCAAGGTTTTCTTACTTCTGGTGCAAGCTAGAAGTGTGATGATAAATAAAAATAATAAATTGTATTAATATATTACTTATATTTTAAATTTAATCAAAAGTCTATTAGAACACGTTCTCTTATGGATATTGGATAGAGATTGCAAATCACACTCGTCGCTTACACGTACGAGACTAACAATTTTTATACTTTCTCTAAAGCACTTATTACGCTACTAGATGCTACGATATTGCATGTAGAAGTTTGAAGATACAAAATAAATTATTTTAATATAAAAATAATGAAAGTATCGTTAACTTTTAATATAATATATGTTTATTTATGAAATTTTAAATAATAATCTATAATTATCAAGAATCTTAGTAGGAATGCTAATAGGACGTTGTCTTAAAGTCTAAAATACCGTTTTAAAGGATTATTTAGTAACTCAAATTTTATGCTATATTTAATTTTATATACTAAAACATTAGTTTTTTATAGGTTTTTATTATTATTATTAGTGCTTTTAGAAATGTTCGTGAATTTTTGAAAATCATTTCTTTTTTAAAGACTAATATGTCTATTATTTTGTCTAAGACAAAATTATATGTGGTGTATGAATCAACATTAATGAAATTTATTGATTGATATAGAATATGTAAAATTATGAGTGATTTTATAAGACTTGTAGTGTAATAATATTATTTTAAGTTGAATGTTAACATTGATTTTCTTATATCAAAACACAAGTCATATTTAATGATATATAATATTATTCATAAACACAGCAGCAAGGTGAATGTAATTCGTCCTGAATATAAAAGGAACGCAAATAAACATTTCTTGGTAAAAGTGACACGGATCCATTTCCTTTATGGCCTCTTGCTAGTTACCATATTATATTTTTGTTATATTTTTCGCTAAAGGTGTATTAAGGCATCAAGATTTGATAACCCTACATTTTAATCATATAAAACGTGACATTTCTTCAATACTAAGTATTGGATGTCAATTGACCACTTTATATGAGAAGGTCGGATGACACTTCATTTGTTTTTGTCTTACACTTCGAAATCGTCACCGAAGGGCGACACTTGAATTGCACTTTATACTTTATTTGTATATAGAAAGCTTTCATTTACTTTAAAAATTAACAACGTTATTTTATTATAATAATTAAATGAAAGGTTTGTAGCCTTTTAAATGGTAATTATCCTGTTCATCGTAGACCTTACACCTTGAAGCGCCTTTACACCCTCGACAATAAAGCGCTTGCCATATGGACCCCGCGCTTAGTCATCGCAGTAATATACCCCCATATGGGAGGTCCACGAATATTGTATTATACGGGAGTTAAAATACGCTCTCAACCAAATTTGAATTCTTAATACTCAGCTTATTCTACTCATTCTTATTCCAAATCTACATACAAACACATATTTAGAATTCAGCTTTTAATAACTGTGTGACTGTAGTAGTATTAAATTAAAAATATTTCAGCACCACTATTCTAAATATATATGCACTGAGCGTTAGTATTCTACTTTATGAAATGTAATTTTTATCGTATATGTGAGTACATGCATGCATGCGTGTGTACGTGTGTGTACCTTTGGACAGCAAGATGACGCTCAGCATGACTGCCCGCACGTGCCAAGTCACCATATTGCTGGCCAGGCCCCTAGAGATGCTCATATTACATGATTCACTGTAAAAAGAAACATTGATATAAATATATTACTAGTAAAAAAATCCAAAGCACGTCTTTTTAATAACTACACTAGTTTGTTAAATATTTCTTAAAACATCAAAATAGTAAATAGTCTAATAAACTTTTATGACGATAAATTAAATAATCTATCTATAAGGAACAAAATGAAAAACATGGTTTGTGGGTTAACCAGTTTAGGTGTACGTATTATTTTTACAATAAATTTAAAACGCCGTTTAAAGTAGCCTCTTGACTTATCGCCTTTAAATTTTAAATGATGTTAAATGTGTCACGAGGCTCAACGATCTCATAAAACTCAAGGAGATTCTATGAAAAGTGTAAATCGATTTACTTTGATGGTCAAAACGAATTATATATTTTTGTATTTACAAAAGTAAATTGAAAGTTTTTAAAGTAACTTTATAAATGCAACGATTTTCTTATTATTGCATCATTATCAGATTACACAGAAAGTCAAATTAATAATTAATTTAATTGTCAATATTTGAAAGGTTATAGATAAGAATATACAAAAACTGCACTTTAATTACATTTAATATTTATAATTTATAAAGAAACTAGCTTTCCACCCGCAGCATCGCCCGCGTGGAGTTCGATTATATCGCGTTTCCAAGAGAACCTTTCCAAAATCTGTGATAAAAACTATCCTATGTTCTTTCTCAAGGTCAACTCTATAGCTGTACCAAATTTTATTAAAATCAGTTTAGTGGTTTAGGCGTGAAAGCGTAACAGACAGACAAAGTTACTTTCGCATTTATAATATTAGTAGGGATTAATATTGTAGTAAATTAAGTATCGATTTAATAATTTGTTTTGTTGTTAAATAGGGTACAATTATCTTCCCAGATATTTAAGCGGCTATGCAGAGTTTTTTACGTGATTAAGAACTCTTGTGATCACAATCAACTTAATCTTCTAAAGGTTATTGACTCTCTATACTGACAAGATTTTGAGCAATATTTCTAATTTGTACTTGAGTTTATTTTTATATTGAATAAAATATGTTAATTTCCATGAGCAGCAATTTCTAGCTGCAAATTCTTTAAATGTTGTAAAATGTTTCTACTTTTACCAAAACGAACATCAGAAGTTTTCATCTTCACTATTCATAATTACTGTGATTTGTTTTTATCTACGATTTTATTTTTTATATAAGTATACAATATTCCAAATTCAGAGAATCCTTGATTACGAAGTTCTTAAAAAATAATAATAATTCCTTTAGGCATAATAAATAAGTCTGGAATAAAATTAAAAAGATAAGTGAGATAAGATAATGAAATAAAATATACATAGAATACGATGTAAGGTAGGATAATTCTTAATATTATTTAGTAAAAATTATTATAATTTATTCTTACGTTAAGCTAGCATCAGTAAAACAGACAATGGTAGGTATGTTTAATCCAAAATGTGATCCGTCAATTACAATATTTCATCTCATATACTAATACAGCCTACATGATAAGCCTAATGAGAGCTAAGATTATCGCGACTATTCATTTAAATGAAACTAATATTTTTCGGATGTACTAAACGTTTTTAAACTACATACTCCCGACGTTTCTGTTACTTTACAGCAACCGTGATCACGGTTTTTGTTAAAAATAAAAATCGCGTAGTCGTCGTCGTCATCAGCCTATCAGAGCCCACTGCTGAGCAAAGGCCTCTTTCTCACATGAAGAAGGTTTGAGCATTAATCACCACGCTTGCTCAAGACGGGTTGATGATTTCAAACTTATATGTAGTTGTGAAACTATAAGTCCAGGTTTCCTCACGATGTTTTCCTTCGCCGTCTGTCAGTGGTGTCTAAATACTCTTAGAAAGTACATATGACATCCGAAAAATATTTGTTTCATTTACATGAAGTAACAATCTGAAAAATAATTAATGTGGATATATTTCTTACAATAATCCAAAAAAACGCATATGTAACATTTTTTATTCATAATATAATTTAAATTATTAATTTTGTAAGTGTCATTTTAATCGATTTTCTGAGTAATCATGAAAAAAAAACTAAATAAATTAATACAAATAGATATGAATTATTTAGTACAGTTGACTTATTTTTTTTAATTATCCGTAAATTACTTAAACTAGAATAATTGATGAAATAAATTGTTAAATTTATTTTATTTCAATAATAAATTAACATGGTCAAGTATTATTGAATTATGTATATGAATTTAAATTATTCCATTAATTAATAACTATTAAATCAATTAAATTATCATTAAATAATATAATATTAGTTATTACGTTATAAATAGTTAATTTTAGAGTCAAGATTATAAAAACACACTTTCAAACATGATTAATCTTTATTCCATTAACTTCTAGAATTACGAGTAGGTGTCTATATTAACTTTAACAATAATGTTAAGTTAAATTTAACTTACAAACAACTAATTCCCTATACAAACTCATTTATAATCTGATTAACAAACTATGCTTTTCTTAAGTACCTAACCAAGTTTTGATTAAAAGTAGGTGTTGAAGGATTGTTATTATTATTGGTAGTACCAAAAAAATATTGTTATCAATACTAGGCAGGAGCTCACTATATATTATTAATTTGTTATTTTATATCTAACTTTATTTAAATTATAATAAATTTTAATGAGATTTTTTTTATTTCATCTATAATCTTAAAGTATAATTGTTGATTACTATTCAGTTCAAAGAACTGATTTAACCAATAAAGTCTGTCTGATTTCATAAATCTTGTAATTTATTTCCATAAAAAGCTTATATTGTGCCAAAATACCGCAACTTACTCTCAATACTTAATTAAATTTTACGTTTTAATTATATAAATTATGTTTATTTGGTTTCTATATAATAGAATATTCGCTTATGTTTGAATTAATGCCTAAATAATAAATGTGAAGTAAAATTATCGACTCGAGCCGGATACTAACGTATGCTCTTCCGGGAAAATGTTTTACTGTGTTCAGTCACAAGTCAAAAAATCATGTGTTCAATATATTTCAACCATAGCAAATAATTTTTTATGGATCTTTATTCATTGTTTTATATATTTTTTAGTTTAGTTTGAATTTTAAAATTCAAAATATGTCAAAAATAAGCCACTCAAATCTGTTCAGATATAAGATACATAAGAAAGATAAATAAAATTGAGATTTGTTAAAACTTTTTGCTTTCGAAAATCCATAATAGTGTTATTTTTTTCAGGGTAATATCCTAAATATGCTACACTTATGTACTTTAATAGGTAATATAGAAATACTACAGTAAATAAAAAACTATTAAAATTGTAGATTTCTTGCTTTTCAGAGAGTATCTTAAGAAACTGCTTTATTAAAATATCAAGGATAGGAAAAAACTTTCAGCAGTGTCATAACAGGGGTAGAGTAGCATTAAAAATGTATTTCAAATACACCTCGTACATTTGCAAAACTCTTCAGTATTTCGATATTACTTTTGAATCTTATCTACCATTTCCGTCTTTTTTATTTATTTCAAATGGATTCATAATTCTCGTATGGCAAGATTCTTTCTTTCACTTAATTAGGATACCATGTCTGATTGTCATTGGGTTTTAAAAAGAACTTATATAACAATAAAAGTAAATTATTACCTTTAAATCTACCTGTCGTGTATTCAAGCTGTACTACGTATGTCTTTGTATATAAAATAAGTTTAAAAACAAATTCGACACAAACCATATTGACGTCATCACTTTATGTGTCTAAATTGAAACCGATTGGCGATCCCTTCATTTACTAAACAGCTGTTAGTTATAGGGTAAGTTTAAATGTTCGGGTGCTCTTAATTGGGGTTTTTACAAGCATTAATCAAATGTAGGGAGGTTTTTTATGTAAACGGGTGACGGTTTGACGAATGCGCCCGCGCGGGTCGACTGCACTGTTCATTAATCAGTGTTAGTATAAAACTAACTGCCTAAGAATATCACCTAATTAAAATTCATTCATCCATATTTTTACTCTAATGGTTTTATTAATACTTACGTACGTACAGCTAAAATAATGAACACGATTATGTGACTTCTTCTTCGTTTGATTACAATATTTAGTTACTTTGTAAGCACAAATCCACAACAAAAATAATACATTGAGACTACATTTTAACATTCCAAATATTATATCATATTATGCGGAAGGATCCAGACAAAAGTCATTGAATTCGGGTGGTCTGGTGTAAAGTATGCTGACGGTTCTGTAGTTTTGTATAAAAATAAATAATTATAACAGGCCAGTGCGCAGTAGCGCGTTGCGGTTTCCTAGAGTAAACATTGTATCCGTGCAACTTCCGACGACGTAATTATTAAGCTACCATATAATTATCATCCATACAGCTATGATATTAAAGATTATTTTCTTTAATTTCTATAACAAGATCCGTGCAATATTCTATGTCGCTTATTGTACATTAAATAATCTCAGTGGCAGCAATTCTTTTTATCTCAGTGTCGTCTTAAAACAAGTTGTCAGTGTAAGTATAATATGTATGATATATTAGCTAAAATTACAAAGAATTAGCATAAAAGTATAATAGACATTATATTTATATAATATTGATACATTTTGACTTTGATTTCGTCTGGGTGGACTTTTGAGTTGGTTTTAGAGAGAATATTATATATATAGTGTCTTAAAAATTATGTCACCATCCGGTAGCAGCAGTAGTTTGTGTCACGTGAAATTTTGGAATAAATTATAGAGCACATATCATTGTGACGTTTAAAATAAATTACTGTACAATTTCAGCAAAATCCGTTCAGTAATTTTTCAGTACAAGTGAGATAAACTTCCATATGTCCTAACAAACTATCTTATTTATTTTATTAGGAGGATAAGCTATGGTAATTATACTTGTTCTACATTCAACGATATTATATCAAAATACGGACAACATCGTTGCGCAAGGGACGTGATAATCTTCACTGTACCGTTCCAATTTTAGTGTATGTTCTGCTGACTAGAATAAGAAAGCAAAACCGTGAAGGGTTCCACATTTTTGAATAATTTATAGCATAATAAAATAAGCAAAGTATAACCGAAACACATATGTTTAAACGGTAGTTCCAATATTCGTTTCAGAAACAGCTTATAATGTAAATTTTTTAATTTAAATATTTAATTTTCATTTAAAGGTAATTAAATTCTAATCTATCTAAAAAAATATGTTTTACAATTACTATAAAATTGGACACCTGGAGACATTTCTCCTGTTTAATTGTTAAATTTGAGTCTAAATGTTTCCCTGCAAAGGATTTTATAAATAAAGATTTTTGTTATATAAGAGAAGACAAAAAACAAATCGGTTTTGTTTCTTTTAAGGATGTTAAATAAAATATCTAAATATACCGAATTAATAAGCTGGCCGATTTTTATTAGACAGATGATTAAAAAGATTATAACGATTTTTAACTCAATCAACCACGATAAATTGATAGAGGAATAATTAGAAATTTAAGTTAAGCGAAACGAATGCCAGACAATCGATCCCGACGTCTGAAAAGTTCCTTACAACCAACAATAAATTTTAGTTTTTAATATTAACAAATTGACTTTAAAGTCAATAATAACATTAAATACTATTTTAAAATGCACACTTTTCTAATTCCCCCATTTTAAACTTAATCTCTAGGCCAGGAAATGTTAATTCTTTTATTGTCAATTTCCATTAGATCAGATCGCAGATATATTCCAATTGAATGTGAAGTTTCTAAAATAGTATATTCTATAATGAAGCAATCAAAACGACGTCGAAATATTTCTTCATAACCGGGATGAAATATAAAAAACAAGGTAGGTGTAGACAGAACGTTAATATTAATAACTAATAAGATGGTTCGCACGGGAGTACATAAATCCAACGTGCTGTTGAACGTCACAATAGTAATATATTAGGACAAATGTTATTACAAGCTTGACTCGTTATGTTATTTTTGGGCTCCCCTGAGTTACGAATTCAAAGCAAACAGACCGCCTCAGATACCACATTGTTCTGATTTCTCACTATCCTCACATTAAGCAACAATATCGTGAGGATAACTGGATAAGACACTATTGATTTTTATTTTTTTATATAGAGATTTATCGTTAAGATAAAACAACATATGTATATGTACCTATCTCAGATCATATAACCAATAAACTAAGATGTTTGACATTTTGAACTTGACTAACACGGGGTTAATATAACCTTTGACTCAATATTTATATAAGCATAATTTATTAGGTAAATTTTATTAAATTTTTAACCAGTTTAAAACAATTCTTTCTATAACTTCCATATGGTAACGGGTGTTTTGTGGTTGCCTCCATAGCTATATTCTGACAGGATCAAAGTGTAACCACATATTACGATACCGCCCACGATCCCCGTAATAAGAAGTGAGTTCCTAACTCTTGAAATAATCATTGAATATTTCATTTTTGGGTAATCGAAAACTTTCTCCGACCACAAGCAATTTAGCAAGAATTTTCTTTAAAGATAGAACTTTTTGGAATCATATAAAATAAAATCGATCATATTAGGAAGCAATTACTTCATTGCTTTATATTAGTTTTCAAAAATCCGACGAATTTAATCAAGACACATAAAAATTATATACTGTATATATTCAAGTGAACCTTTCAGATATATATTTCTAATAATGAAAGTAAAATATTATTTTATTTTACATTTTACTCGACGTTTCGATTACTTTACAATAACCCTGATCACGGTCAGACGAGATGAAAGTGTCTGTCAGTTAGTCTTATTATTTGTTATCTACTGCCGATAATATCTCGTGATATTCTAGCGTTGGATATACGCAGAATACGTTAACTATATTTTGAGATCTGTGGTCACGGACATCACTTTTTATATTTTTGGTGATACATAATTTCCACCCGTCTTCTTTATTGAAATTAAGATGTTTCTTTAATCTTACTGGCCTTGCGGTTTAATTTCGGTATACCATCACATCTTTATATGGATCTGTGGTTTGCTAAGCTGAGTGTAATGGCTTAATTAATTTCTTTATATACAAAGATTATTACATTCATAATAAACATAGCTAACAACGAAGATTCATTAATTGAATGATCTTGACACAAATAGCATTTAGAATTGAGCGGGTTGAGAGCGTGATAATATCTGTTGAAGCAATTATTTTTTGTTATGAATAGGGATGGGGGCGGCAACATATGGCGCGGTCACTAGTATTAACAATTTAACGGCCATCGGTACAACGAGCAATATGGTAAACTTGTCACACGACAAGTTTATGTTTTCATTAACTGAGACCACCATGAATAATAAACAGTTCACAGCCCCTCGATTTAATTGAATTAACATGCAACTTTATAAAGATAATCTTTTGAAACTTTGAGTTGTTCTTAACACGTGCTCCTCAAGGAAAGCTAGTTGCCATTTCCAAGAAGTTGTTGGTTAGTAGGATTCGTTGATTCTTTTAATTAGTAGACTCAATAGTCAACTTAAATTCAAACACGTTCATAATGACGGGACGAGGTCAGTCCATGAAGATCGTCTCAGTATTACGTTTAATCACTCGTCTATAAAATAATTATCAATAAATAATATTTAATTTAAATTAAATTTTATTTTAGTATTTAAATAAATAGGTTTACAGTCAAATCCAGCTTGTTAATAAAACTTTATAATAATTAATTAATCGCTATTCAATTATAAACGTATTAATACATATTTTATAATATACCGGATTTTATTCACATTTAACTAAATTAATGTTATTAAAATAATTTCAAACAATATCACATATATGTAAATTTCTGACCAATTTGGAAATCTCATTTCATAAAACAATCGAATAATTAAATTGAATAATCAGTTCGACTATAGGAGCTGAACGATTCGCCGATTCCGTATCATATAGATTTTATTGTAGCAGTAACAATTATAAAATACGTTGATCCAAACAGCTTGCAATAAAGAGACGTCACAGCCTGCCATCGATTACTTTGATCGTAGTCGGCAATCTGTTGCTGAAATCAATGTTGATTTATATTCATTAATCCTGACTTTTCTTTGATAATCGGAAACGATACATGTTGTTCACCTCTGTTTTCGAATTGTTTGTATATTTATACTTAAATAAAATATACATACGACGTACAAAATACTTTATTATACGATGGTTTGCTGTCGGTACCCTTTCTACCCCACTTCAAAAACATTTAAAAGTTTGTTTAAAGCCAAAACAAAGATAACTACTGTTTAGTAAACTGAGTGTAATGAGGTCGGGACGGTATATTATGTTCGAACTTTATGACTAAGAATCACCCACACTGCTGTAAAATCCGCCTAACTGAATTAATTAAATGGGCAGCAAAGTTATAGTCTCCATAAAGGATCTTAATTTTAAGCCTCGCAATTTCCAGAAGTACCCCAAAGTATGTTTGTCTTGTATTACAGAGATACTATGAGTATATGAAAAGATAAGAGTCAAAACAGTGGACGGTGGGTTTTTAATTAATAAGCAAAAAATAAATTACATAGGTATTCATAAAATACATTTCATAAAATCCAATAAATGGACAACTTCTGCAGATGCTAAAAGTTGTTCAATAATTTGAATACGTGTAGTTGTTTTATGAATGAAAAAGTTAAATGACTTACATACGTATAAATACTAATCCATTGGTTCATACAACTAGAAGTTTGATATTTTTCTAAAAGCAGGGTATAGAAGCAAAAAATAGGTTTTCAATATTTAAGAGCAACTTGTGGCAAATTTTATAAATAATAAACTTTATTATCCGTTTGTTTATTAAGCATGTAGTAAATAATACAGTAGCTCTACAAACAAAAGGAGATTTGGGTCAAAGACTTAATGTCTTAAATTTCATCCAGACTAGAATTTGTACAGGAAATTTGGCAACCGTCGGTCCACTCCGAAGATACAGACCGTAAACAACTGGGAATGTTTTCTTAAACTTTATAAGACCTATACAAACAATAAGCCATAAACTAAATAATAAAGTAGAACAACATCATCGAAATATATTTTAAAAGTTAACAAACCGATGAATTTTACTTCAAAAAAATTATTAATATTAGTTTATATATAGCACAAATGAGACTACCTCAAACATCTTGTTATAAAGAGTGAGACAATTTCTTTACTAACCATAGACAATAGAGCATTTAAATCTTTACAATTTATGTCATATAAAGAACATAAAACAACAGACAAGTAAAAACGCCATTCAGTTGAAGACAAAAAGGGGCTAAGGCTAACAAGCTTATGTACGCAGACGCTCATTTGCGACAATCCAAAGCCATTGACGACTGATTGCTTAATTGCTTCGTTTAATCAATTGACCGTTTGAGAAACGCACGCCATGTTTGGTATCCACGAAATTGTTGGTGCACCAAGTAAGTTTTTGCCAGAACAAATAAGTCCTTTGTGTACAAGACTTCAGTGACAATTTGGGGAGTTCAGAGGTGACAGTATTTAGAGGTGAATTTGAATTAATTGCGGTAGCAAAAATATGGTGGATACATGTAAAACACTAATTGTTGTAGTTTAGTCTGTTAATTCTACTTATAATACATATATGTCCTTATGATTATTTTAAGATTTTAAAAAGACAGAATAACTAAACTCTTTATTTCTAATTTTATAGAAAAAAAATTAAATGTCAAAATACAAAGGATGCTACTGACCTACGAGAAAAAAAATGAAGTTAAGGTATAAAGTATTGTTATTCATACTAATAAAATTTCAGTTAATAAAGTTTGTGAAAAATTTTAACACGGAGAAAGGTAACAAATTTCTGTCTTTAAGATGAAAATAATAATCTGAATGAATAAAAAGAAATAAATAGTTTTAAATGCTTTCATTTCATTCTACCATTATGTGAAACTGTAGAATATTGGTGTTGTAAATATATGAAAATGAATGCAGTTATGAAACAGGAAAATCACTGGTAATGATCGTCATGAATCACTAATAATGTTATGTGGAAAATAATAATCACCCGTTTGATATGCAAAAGTGGTGTTGATCGACAATAGTAACGCTACACGATGGTATAAATAAAATATTAAAGAAATCATTGCATGAAGTTTTTCAATACAATACAAACGAATGATTTACGAAAAACAATCAATAATAAATAATCTAATTTGTATATTATTACAGCATGCTTGTAGCAAACCATTTCCGCAGTTTTTGTATTGAATACAATAACATCCAAAAAAGAAATCATTCTTTGGCTTTGCTTTAAAATTAGGAGTGTTAAAAATATGTCTTACCATTTTGGTACTTTTTTATCCCAAATATTTTATAAATACCATTGTTTCAAACAGAAAATGAAAAATCTTTTTATACCAATATAATGTAGATAAAACAGTTTTATATTATTACAGAAATTTGAAAGACAGGAAACCTTTTCACTTCCCTGCATACGTGTTTTGCATACTAGATACACGAATTTAATTGAAAACTCTTTATTAAAGACAGCATATAAGCAAAGTGTGCCAATGTAAAACTTTTACATTGATGCAAAACAATTAAATATAATAATTTTGAGCTAATGACATCCCTAAAAGAATAAATCAATAATAAAATATAAGGCGGTACTATCTGAATTTCTACAAAGATAGAAATAGTAATAAAAATAGTTTAGTAATATCTATGCCGAACACGACATTAGACTGCACCCTGAGAACATTTTTTTTTTCGGCTAAATGTGGTGTATTTTATAGAAACGTTGTGACAGAATAGTGGATGGTGGAGATTCCAATCAAAGGCCCTGTGATGGATGGATAGGGTGAGCATTGTCATGAAGCATTCGTGGGCTAAAACAGTTGAGCAGTCTGCGTTGTTTAAGCTTTTCCATAAATATGTATAAACAAAAGTAATAAGACTTAGACTATTGATAAACAGGTCAGAATTTCTTGACCTTTTTTCGACTAAATTTATATTGCCTTCTTATTAAAAACCAGGTCAACTAGGTCTTAAAGCTGTTTAAAGTTAATCAGCTTTCAAGTAACTTATGTTTTGATAACTTCGATTTAATTATAATTTTAGAATTTAAAGAACGAAGCGTTGACACCAAACGAATAACCTGCTTCCTTTTACAGTAATTTCCTTTACAGATACACATCCTTCATACTTCCAGTTGTGTTTGCTGTTCGGGTAGCATTTTGATATTTATAGCATTACGCAGATAGTATCAAGCTTATATTTTAAATACATATATGAAGTCTAAAGAAAATAAAGCGAAACAAAATACACAAATACAAATGAGTTAATTGAGTTTGTGAATACGATTTTTGAATAACATTACGAATATGATTAGGTCGTGTATAAGACTTATTAATTTAGTAACAGTTAATAAAGATACGGCTCTTTTTTACTCTGTATAAATTGTTAAGAATGTTTAGTTGTGTATAATTTATTATATTTACCAAGAGATCTTGATGTAATTTCTTTGTTTTATTTAAAACTGGCTAACAAAATGTTATGTAATTAATTAAATACACAAATAAGGTGCAGAACCAATTATTTTTGATATTAAGTGACTTGTTAAAATTCAATGGTTTTAAAACACAAATAAAGCTCAGTGGAGCGCACCACTTACGGTGTATGAAAATTGATCATTGTACTTTGTTTCCGCTGCAATTGTTTTTAAATTTCCAGCCCTTTTGGTATACCACCAAATGAACACGACGATTTAATTGGTTAGCGAAGAACATTATAATTATCTGTTAATTTATCAATCTGTTATATTTTTTAGACCTTTCATGTTATGAACTAAGTTTTACTGAAGGAATTGAAATAGAATTAGCTGCTTTTTGTTGTACTAACATTATTAAATTGTGGTATGTTTGTCAAGATGTAAAAGATTTCATCACTCTCAATACCAAAGTTGAGCGGTCGTTTAAATCTTTATCTTCCTAGGGACAATATAAAAAATAATCATAATTAAGTACATGACGTCATCAATTGTATAAAGATTTTCATAATATCGTCATGCGTAATATCTTTCAGATATAAATAAGATCAATTCGATAACGATTTACTCAATGGTAAGTCTATGAACGATAAAATGTCGATCTGAAACAGATTTTCTCTCAATAAAGTCGTAAAAAAATTACAAAAATATTACATATTTTCAAACAAAGTGAATTGATAATAACCGTCATTAAAATAAATTTGTATCTGGATATATTAAATGTTGGAATCGAATCATTTATGCACATTATAATTCTATTAATATATGATTTTATATTTAATTAATGATAACTCATTTTAAAATAAATTAAATATGAATGTTATTTCTGTTTATTAAAATTGCATATTGACAGTTAAATAAATGAAGTATAATAATTATTATAATAATATAGATTTTATTCAGATCTATCAGATCGGTTTAATAATAATTAATTAATTACATATAACGGAAATAATGTCAAAAACTTACGCATTATAGCCAAATCAAAACTTTCATTACAAAGTCTTTATCCGTTTTAAGTGCACGGAATTATTCTATCACAGCACTGCATAAGTCGCACAAATTGCATCCAATCTCATTCAGGTCACAGTGCACTTTTCTTCAGTTGAAAACTTGAACGTGAAAGTTTACGTGGGGGCTGGGTTGTTCGACGCGATTGAAGACTAGACGCGTGCTCGCTAAGCGGCTGACGGCGCGGGAATGAAAGGCAATAACCAACAACTAGACTACAGAGACCGCCCTCCTGTTGCGGGAGTCACCCCATCATTAACCTTATCAATACAGATTTGAACTTTCTTTATGACCATCGATAAAACTTATGTTTACACAACTGCGCTGTGTGTAACATCAATGAGTAAAAATTCTTCAGATAAATTTTAACATAATGCTTACAGAAAATGTAATATAACGACTTCATTATTAGAAAATATGGTCTCATTATAATTAAACTCTTTATAATACGAGTATGCTTCTAATAGAGCTGATCGTTCCATCTATGTCAAAATATGAAATATTTCTGTTTTTGTGCCGTTTGAGATGCGGACTTAAGAAAGAACTTTCTTCAACTCAGTTTAAAAAGTTCATTTTATCCAATATATTTATGATTTCAGTAATTACTACTTATCCAAAATCCTTGAAGGATTTTCTAATGTTGCCTTGCATTCACAGTGTGGTTACAATATCTTAAAAGTGATATAGAATTTTGAATCCATACACTAGATACCACGCTTTTCACTCTGAAAACTTTTTTTAAGCTAGTTTAGGTAAGTTTTTTACCAAGGTACAAAAGGTACAAAAACGCATGTACCACTCTTCATTTCTTTCATTGTCTTTAGAGAAAATACTATCAGAATATATTTTATAAGTCATCCCAAAATCTTTTATCTCCCATTAAAAATCCTTACTCATAACGTTAAAGATGATGTAAAGAATAAAATAGTACATTTATGTTACTAATTTTATAAAGCTAATACAAAACATTATATAAAGGTCAAAAGAAAAAGGCTTTGTTGCGATCTGATCCTAATCAGCAGTACCTCTACAAAATGTAATAGCAAGTTATGCCTCATGAATACATTATGCGGAACAACAATGAAGTCTAATTTGCCATTTTAGATTGCAACGTTGGCCGTATTCATGGACAGTAGGCAAAAATAAGGTTTACGGATTTATACAGTCTTATTATAAAAAACAAATGGAAATAAACAGATAATTTTAAGAGTTAAAACTATGAAACTATAACACTAAATAACAAACCGATTAATGGGCTAAGTAAGAATATAAAAACAGGATAACATGGAATTGCTGATCAGAAAAATTGTTTTTATTTACGAGTAAAGGTTTTCACTTCAGAAACAAACAGAATAAATGCTTCAATAACTCATTTAGGACTTTGCTGTGGTCTGGTAGAGACTTTATAGATACTTGATGTTTATCACTTAATTAAATAATCTTACAAAAAAAAAGAAATTAATAAAAGTAAAACCTTTAGATTTTATAAGACATAAAAGTGATATTTCAAAATATAATCTATATTCACTTTGAAAGTCTATTTGAATTCAATGAAAATTAAACGATGAATGTGTTTTAATGAAATCAATGAAATGTCTGTAATAGTAGAGATATTTAAATATTTAACAGTTTAAATATTTAAACCGGCCCACGTTAGTTAAATTATTGTTATGTGAGAAGTTCTGAAAACAACTAATAAGTTACAGTACGTTTGTTATAGAGCTTTAGACCGAGACTCATGGAATTGATTGACAGATGTTTTTCGGGGGTCCAAACTTTATAGGTTCATTTAAATGTTCTATACATAATATATTATATACTGCATAATGGAAAAGTTTGATAAGTGATGTCAATCTACATTAGCAACAAAAATAAAAGTAAAAAGATGCTATTTAACTCAAATTGCTATGATAGCTATGGTTTTAAAAACTGAAAAATATGTAATTGTACTATTCATTTTAGATTCAGATAGTAGCTTATTTTTCATTATATGCTTAAATAATATTTTCATTTAATTGATCAGTCATTATAAAATATGAAAGATAATTTAATGTACGTCACGGATGTACGCGTATTACGTATAATGCATCTTCCCTGGAGCGGCAAATCGATATTTGTTAGGTAAGTTAAAACAGAATTCATGCATTTTTATTAAGAATTAACATCCTAATATTATCGTAGTAATAAATTCATTGAAGATTATAATACTTTCATTATAAAATAAAGAGCTATTAATAAACATTTTTCCCAATAAAATGATTATATGTATTTGCCCAAAATGATATAAACGAAACTGTGCAGAAACATTTTTTTTATGAAATCAGTAGCTAATAATTTAATAAAGTAGGATATAGACGACGAGTAATAGACTTAGCTTAAAGCCAAGTAAGATGGAAACTTTCATACCTGGGAAAGCCAATAAAAATAAATTGAACGAAGCATTCATCAAAGATTTTCAATCTTTTTTTTGAAATTGCATTCAAATAGATGTTAATAGATTTGAGACTTGAATATCACGAAAATGTGTGAAATATTTTAAAGAAATAAATAAATAAATATATTGTTATATTTCTATCAAACATATATACATATATTTGTAAGTATAGTACAAATCTGAATTTTAAAATCTCATTAGTAATAATTAATTATCTCTTCAGGTTTAAGAGAAGGTCAAGCTAAAGACAAATATAAAATAATTCACAAATACAATATTCGTATTAATTAACAAAAATATGCTTAAATGAAATAACATTCCTAACGTATATTTTTTTATCAGAAAGGTGGCACATAGCCTACGTGATGGGCAGTAGGCATTGTCACGAGCAACCGCAACCTTATATTGCGGATGCCTTACCTACCTTGGTTTTGAGGAAGTAGGTTGTTGAGTTGGAAAAAGGAAATGTTAGGAAAAGCTGGGAATATAGAAAGGGCAACTGGCTCTCTCACTTATCGGACGAAACGCAGCCATTAAAGGCTACTTCACGCCGATCTTCTGTGAGAGGGTGGTACTTCCCCGGTCGAGCCAGCCCTTGTTCGATCTGTAGTAAGTGACCATAACTAAGCTCTACCACATAAAAGAAGCAAATTTAAAATACCTCAAATTTTAACTAATTATATTAAAATAAGTTTTGTAATTTATTTTATGTGTTGAAAGTAAAAAATATTCGAATGATAACTTACGTAAGAATAAAATTAAAGACTAAAATAGAATTTATCGCTCAACTTTTCATCGTGTGTGTACCTAATGAGAGTATATAGCGAGCACCGTGCATGACTGTGAGCGTATAACATTAAATCAAATAAAATCCACTGTGGAACAAAATGCATAAAGTCATTTCCGAGAGGCCACTCCATTATCATTCATCACAAAAGAATATTTTCATCAGAGTTCATTGGCGTGTCTATAAATCGAAAACACTTGATTTCGTGTAACAAATAGAGATATTAATGGATGAGTCACAATGAACATATTTTAATAACTTCAAGATATATGTAAGAATTAATTATATTAAGATTTTGCTAACGTCTTAAAAATATAAAACATGTTTGTTTTATCAGTACCTTCTTATTGCTCAAAAAATAAAATTTGAAACTATGAAATTTAATTTTACGGTATAAACTATATATTTTCGAATAACTAAAATAAAATTTTAAATTTTGATAATTAATAAAATTATAGATGTAGGTATCATATAATTAAGAAAAAACGTTTAATAATAAGAAGAATATCTATTCTTTAATTATTAAGCGTTTTGTTTTTATCTTAAAACCATACCAGATATCTGGAATCGTATTAAAGCTTGCATGAAGATTTTTGGTACTTGTTTTAACTATTTGTAATATAAGTATATTTCTCAATTTTATTCCTAATAGTTGTCTTATCACAATTTACGTTAACATTAAATACACATATTTTTTTATTTGGTTTTTATATCGGCATTGATAGCCGTTGAACCTACAATTAAAATGTAATTCTATCAATAGATAACAAAATATTTTTAGAAGAAAACCATTAATGTTATAAAAATGAATAAAATATGTAAAAGAACGACAATTCAATAAAAACTGTGATGACGTGTTCAATGTCAAGGTTGTAGGTATGAAATTGAGGCGTTTTTAATTATATTAACACAATGAAGCGCGATTAAAAAAAGATAAACAAAAAGCAATGACAGACTGTTCTAAACCATATTGTTTCGAGGTGTGTAATAATAATAGAGCGCGTGCGGGCGTGCGCAGGCGCCGAACCGCCGAGCCACCAGGTGAGGGCGATAACATCTGCTGGACAGACCGAACCCCAGATAATACCTCATAACCAAACACTTATAACACAACATATGCATTTTAAATTCTTTAATAGAAACGTCATAATATCATATTACAGGGCTTTAACGAACTCTGTTGTCTTTGGAACAAACAGACCTTTATATCAATTTAATTGTAACAAAAAGCTCCTTTATTTGAACTGATGAATGGAATGATTGCAAAACAATTATAGCATTGATGACTGAATTGTTTCTATGATATTTTTAATGAATACTATTATTTATTTATTAAATTAAACTAATTAATAGAAAAATAATTTTGACATTAATAGCACCGTATATATGTATATATATTTATGTATAAAATGAAATATGTATATAAGTATGTATAACATCATTGGTATGATAAAACGCCCTTTAAAGCTTTTAACCAGGTACATTTAAGAAATTAAAATTAAAATATTTTTAACGAAAATAGTCATCAAAGAAATGTATTAAAATTACACAAAAACATGTCAATTTAGAATAAAAACACTAAACATTATTGTTATGTCCAAAACTATTTATGTTATGTTGAAAATTAAAATTTTCGTTTGATATTATTAGTATCGTGCTCTGTTATTTTTTATTACATATGCACTAGCTGATAGCATATAAATAAACAATGTTTTTTTTAGTTAAAAAAATCATATTATTATAAATATCTACAAAGGTAACATTCATAAAATGCTGTTACGTAAAATGTCAACAAATCCAAAATAAATCCTTTCTAATGTTTTCATGTCAACATTTTTTTTACCATTGTTGCTCGCTGCTTATTACATTCCTCGGTAAAATAAATCTTCTGTAATTGATTCGGCTTTAGTTCCATCTGTCTTCGTTAAAACTCAATTTCCGTAGTTCATTTGTGAATAATAAAACGCGTAGCTATTTTATTTTTTGTGTTTCGCACATGATTCCTTCTAAAAACATTACGAATGACCCAAAACAATTCAATCTAAATTATTGTTGAGTTTATATGTTAAAACTGAATCAAAGTTGCCATATCATACAATTAATTTTTATATGAAAGGAATATCTTATTTATTTCTGCTTATTGACCTTTTGGTAGAATATTTAAATAATAACTATTCGACCCCCTTACATCTGAATCCTAAAAATGTCGTCTTTATTTACAATAAATAAAACTTCATTAAAAACAGCTTGTATTTTCTTTATTTGTACACTGTATTTTTATATCCTTTTTTCTGTGACTATTTTAAGATATCCCGTATTATATAGAATTTATTTTTTGTTTATAAGGAGTTTTTGTTAAAAATTAATTCTATTTATATCATTATTACTTTAGAATTATTAATTTTAAAGCTTCCACGTAATGGTATATGTACGTGTTTGAATAAATAAATATTCATAAATTAACCTACTTATCTAAAAATGTTGACCGCAGAGGGAAAAGGATTAATAGTGCATTCAGTACATATATTTAAAAAGCTATATAGTACTTGGGTGATATTTAAAATTGAAGAGAAAGAAATTATTTAAAACCAAAAAAGTATTGAAAATATCAATAAAACACATTTTTGAAATTATCGTACGTATTGTATCGAAGAAAATGAGACATTTGAAACTTATTTGTTAAAACAATGAATTTGAAATAACACAAAATCTAAAGGGTTTTAATTTTCAAGTGGGAGGTTAGGTATTACAAAAACATATGTGACCTACAATAACATTACAAATTGATAGAAAATTTGAGAACGCGAAGGATCATGTTAGGTAGGAGTAAATGTAGGACTTATAGGTCCTCTGTGAAAAAAAATATAAGTCAATTTAGTATTTTCATCTCTCTATTCAGACTCTTTCATGCATATTTTGCGAAGGTGCTTAATAGTTAGAAAAAAGTGCGCATTAAAAACATCAAGTCAATAATTTGTCAAAAACATTTTATCGTATAAAATTCAAAATTATTTACCTGTTATTTATACATAAGTATATAAAAAATATAAATATTTTACTACTTACCTATAAAAATATGAAACAACTTTTGCGAACGAAACCACATAATTGGACAAGTTTAGGTTGGGAGCCGGTAGCACGTCTCAAACAACCCGCTATCGGTTGGGACATCGCGGTTCGAGGGTAAACATCTAATCTACCAGACAAACAAGCTCCCCGGATCGCCGCTAAACCCATCAAATACCAAATTAAATTGACTACATTTAGTTCAGTTATAATATATTGTTAGGAATTGTGAAATAGTAAAATTATTCCACTTTCTATCATAGATCATTAATTATAGGTTTTTGACTTTTAATTAAACTTATTTTTATGCTTTACAATTGCGGAAACGATTTATTCTTTGGTTCTAAAAGGTAATTTTTGTATATAGGATAATAGCTCGCAATGGGATCTAAACAAAAAATATACAATGATTAATATCAGAACTCAAGTTTTAGTTAGCACATGTGAATTTAAAGTAGTATGAGAAAAATAAAAAAATGTTTGCGGTAGAGAATATAAAACTAGACGAACAGAGGTACACTTCCATCCCATTTAGCCGTGATCACGGTCACTGCAGAGTAGTATGAAACCTGGGTAAAACATAGAATAATAAAGCAGAGAAGTAAAATCCGGTGATTAATGCCTTATTTTATAAATATAATGTGGAATAATCACATATGTATGTAGATTTTTAATTCCATATTAACACTATGAAATTTGTTACATAATCTCTTAAAAAGTCCCAGTCATATCTTTTATAATTTAATCCAAGAAAAGGAAATTTGTTTATAACGTTGAAAATCATAAATGCAAAAACATTCACAACACATGGCTAGGTTTACTTATGAATATATTAATATATCACTGTTAATTTTCCGCTTTTCGATATATAGGTCATATTCACTTTAATTAAGTAAAACAGCAGAAGTTTATAAATTAGTTAAAGACGAAGGAGTCTAATAAGCAACGGCCTTACTTGTTGCGAATGACAATTAACAGACACCAGGCAACACTCTGACGCCATCTTGCCATCGTCCCGCCACGCGTGGACTTAACGCGTCTAATTTGAAAAGTCAGACCGCGTCTTGGTTTTAATGAGTTTTCGTGTAATGCCTTCCTCACTGAGCAAATTTATGTCATGAATAATAATAGATGGCAGGCGAGGCGCGTTTAAATTGTGAATAGACACGTCCGCGGATAATCCGCCGAGGAAACATCTTAATAAACACTGTTTTAACGAGTTGATTCCTTGGCGGCTCTGGTTAGCAGTTTGAACGAAATTAATTTCTTTATTATACTAGTAGTAACTTTAATAAAAATGGATTTAGTAATGCTATTCAATAATTGTACGAGATATTTTGGTCAAAAACTAAAAATTTCCTATAATATAAAATACGGAATCAGTTGAGTGAAAACAATAGGAGTTTACAAAACGGATCGAAAACTATATTTACGTAAAACAAAAAGAAACTCGTTTTTGGCATTAAAGTTGTTGTAATATATATACTCGTATATAGAGTGCGAATAACTTTTCGATACGTGCAAGTTCGGAAGAGCTATCCGAGGGATCTGGGGAGTATTTTAGCGACATAAATTACCGAGCCTATTTACATTGGTTGTAAATTAACATATCCCCGGGTATTCCCCAGCCAATAACCTGAATATATCTCTAAATTTTAGCGAACTATTCCATAAAGATAAGAAGGACAAGAAAAGAATTCTACCCAGATATAAGAATCACTTGTCAAAGATCTAAAATGTTATGTTACTCTTTTAATACTAATAGCATCTATAATAATTAATAACGGATACAGTTTGAAAGTAAAGTAAAGTAAATCTTTAAACAAAATATATTAAAGAACGATTTAAATTAATAATAAGGAATATAATATGGAACTTCAAATATGTATATGACTGAGTTGAGAAGGGCACTATACTTATAATTGACTTACTAAAGAGACGTTATATCTCGTACGTTATATCTCCGGTTAGAATGTTTATTTAAATTTTATAATAATTCTAAACGTCAAAGCAAAAGAAAATATTACTAATTAGGTCAATACTCTCTAATACTACTTAAGTGTATACTACTTACGAATAATTTATAATCATCTATTCTCCAATAAATATTTAAATCGTTGTTATACTCTCATTACAAAAATTAACAGAATTTCGAGATAAATATATATGGACTCATAATTCAGTAATAAGTTGACAGAATATTGATATATGAGCTTAAATTAGTAACTACAATATTTCACGGGTTTGATTTTGAGTATGAATGACAGATGACAATGATATTTGGAGTCTGTGAATCAAACTATGATTAATTCAAATTTAATTCAAATGTTATTTAGTGTATGACTATATATGTTGTATATTATAATCAAGTCTATGAGAATTATATCGTTACGTAAAATTCTATTGTAAAATCATTTATTTTATTTTTATTTTTTTTTACAATTTACAAATATCATCATCATCATCATCATCATGATATTTGTAAATTGTAAGAAAATCCTGTCAGACGTCCACTGCTGAGCAAAGGCCTCTTTCTCACATGGAGAAGGTTTGAGCATTAATCACCACGCTTGCTCAAGACGTGTAGGTGATTTCAAACTTATAATTGTGAAACTATAAGTCCAGGTTTCCTCACGATGTTTTCCTTCACCGTATGTCAGTGATGTCTAAATACTCTCAGAAAGTACATATGACTCCGAAAAATCATATTGATACTTGCCTGGTTTGAACCTGCGCCCTCGGCAACGAGAGGCGATCTCTTAACCACTAGGCCACCATTGACAAATATATACTTCAATATATACATACCATAATATATAATATTCAAATACTTGTGACGTCTACTTCACATTGAGAATGTATCGATTAGAGAAACATAAACTCTTAAAAATAGAAAATTCTGGAGAAACTTTAGGCTTAGGCTCGGCCTATAAAAATCAGTGTAGACTTCTAAACATCCTGCAATGAACTCATTCTTCTCTCATGGATTCATTTTCCCACAATAAATTCTAAAAACATTTCTGCAGCAGAGCTGAAAGTATAATTTCTAGATCTAATGGTTTTAGAAGGTATTCATGGCTCAGTGTATTTTCTCTGTTGACTATTCTTTATCAAGCAAGGCTCGTCTTGCTCGTATTCTAAGCAGCTGTAGAAAAAAAGTAAGTTTCCAGTAGGAATTTAAAGATTCGAATTTTAAGCATAGATCTAACATTTAGCTAGAAATGTCCAAAAAGATTTTGTCTAACCCGATTAATCAGGTCTGAAGTTTCGACAACTGTTCTAAACCCTCTTCCGAATAGGTGCGAACATGAACCTTTTGAATTTAACCTCGGTGTAAGTTTCCATTAATTAATTTGTTGCTTTGTAGGCGATTGTTCCTCACAGGTCGCTTATATTGATACCGCAACGACCTTTTCACACAAAGCTATATGATCTAATAATAGTCAAATAGCAAACAGCTTCCAACCCCAAAATTCTGTTAAAGGCTTCATATTAGTTAAAATTATTCGTTATCTGGTTTTGTCTTACATATAATCGAAGGTAACAAATACGTTGCTTTAATTTATCCGTATCTCCTTCATCAGTTCTGTTCAAGTCATGTAAGCCCACCACCTAGAGCAGTTGAAACTACAGTCATGTTTGTAGTAGTAAATTAAGTTATAATGCTAATGACCATCGTCTACCCACTTTTTTCATTCTATAAATCATTAGCATGGCTATGTTCATCATTGATATATTTGAATAAAATATTAAAAAATTTAAGTGTGTTATATAAGCACTATGTTAAAGTAATGTTTTCAATAATCGTTATTCTTAAAAAAACAACGACTTTCGAGAACAAAACAAAAATATGTCGTGAGTTTTAGTTTATAGATCAAAAATCCGGTTTATATACATAGAAATACACAGATAAAAACAAATTACTACTTTACATCGCAGTACACTTAACGTTCCCAAGTGTTTTATAAAGTAATACAACCGTAATAATAAAATTCACAATACAAATACCAAGATTCCTACTCACTTACAAATAGAGTTGACTCATTATTCACTGTTAATATATTGTAAATACCATAAAAGTACTGAAATATCTTTGATTCATTAAAACCAAACTTAGTTTTAAAAGAGAACCACAGTAAATAGGTCAAGATACCGAGTACTATAGATTTCAAATTGGAAAATTTATTGACTGTTTAATGAAGAAATTTAACTACTTTATTATGTTATACATTTCAGTACACTAAACATATAAAAGCTATATAGTATAGCAATATTATTACATAATTGTGATAAATGAATCTGATTCTTACCAAATACTTTATAACTTTAGAAGGAAAGGTACTTTAGAGGTTTTTCATTTTCTTTAAATTAAGTGCAATAAGGTAAGGTAAGGTAACATTTGAGTTTCCCTGTAATAGGGTACTTCACATATTTTAAGAAATTGTCTTAAGTTGTTCTTTACAGCATTGTAAACTTGCAATTTGGTTTTTCCATGTGGATTGCTCATTTTCTATGAAAGTCGCAATGAAACAGTAAATGGTAAATAATTTCACCGAAACGCTATATGGGTGAGTCACGTCACTTGCTTGTACATTGTAAGTATGTTTGTCTTTGGAATCGTCATATTACATTGCAATATGTATTTTAAGTTGTGTCTAATACTCATAGAACTATTTAAATACAGGAGAAAATATATGTGATCTTTCTAAATACACTAAAAACTAAAAAAAATGGTTAACTCTTAGGAGACTATTAGAAACCCGAATGACATTGTATCAAAAACTAATCTATTTGGCATGTAATATCTCTATTGCAAACATATATTAAAAAACCAATTAAAATTATAACATACATATTATGCTTTACAGAGATTTCTTTGCCAGGAAGGTAAAAGAAAAAAACTATTTAGAAAAAGGAGCCGATGTCAAAAGTTTGTGGTAGCTTATTATTTTACTACGATTTCCATCCAGCACAAGATTTATTTAATACTAGCTGTGCCCGCGACTTCGTTCGCGTGGAATAGTGACTATGAGCAGCGTTTTTTTTTAAATATATACTTATTTTTATTTTGGATCATAATCACAGCCATTTTGGGTAGCTAAAAAACCTACTTTACTGTAATGCTTCTCTACATACAATATTAGACGTATGGCCATCGTATGTATGTATGTAAAAGCATAGAATAGTGTTCGACGTGATTCTTTAATTTGACATAACTTTTTTATTTATAAACCGATTGACATGAAACAAACACTAAAGCATAACTGAAGCATACGACAATATATTCGTGAAAACCGCATCCAACTCGGATCAGCTGTTTCTGAGATTTGCGTGAACAGACAAACAGACAAAAAAAAAGTTAATCACATTTTTCGGTTCGACATCGACATAACAATAACCCCTGCTATTTTTTTTATTTTTATTTTCAATGTACAGACAGCACTTTTATACAATTTTATTATATGTTTGGATTTAGCTATGTATATCTATGTACTCAGAACACATTTTACATTTTTGTGTGCAAATCTCCTTTGGTACGCTATAAGCTATACAAAAGCTATACAAAACCAACAGCATCTTCTCCATATGATTCCCCTGAGTTGTTGTAAAAATAGATAAATCTTCTTGTATTTTATATTTTAAATAATAAATAAGTTCAATTCGTAAGTATGAAATTTATTTAGAAGTCAATAATTATTTGTTATACGTTGTTCATTTCATTTACAAAATTAATACGAGATGTTAATAGCTTCTAGCAAACGAAGATCTAGTTTGTAACATAATCTAATATGTTTGCAATAGTAACCAAATATTAAATGATTTTCCAATATATATGAAAAACTTTATACATCTAATTGTTGTAAAACGTACTTTGTAATATAAAGGGTTGTAATAATAGCTCAGTTTCCACATTTTTTTAGTCATCTGCGTAAAAATCAACGTTGTTTTTAAAAATTGTTCGACTATTATCTCGCATATTTTAGGCAAGTTTGCGCCGTCAGTTTGAAAGGTTGGTTTTACATCGTAGTCCTTACAATTATTATATATAAGTTATTACTTTGAATTATAAATTACAAAGGAATACATGAAAAATAAAAAAGCCCTCATTTTTGTACGTAACAACTACCGTTAACAAAGCTACATACCTATAGGTATAGATGCCAAGTATAAAACATAAATTATTTTTGTGATGATTTCTTATGAAAGTAAAACATTTATTTGATTACCTTGTTACTTAATTTGTTTTAATAAAATACTACCTTTCCGCCCGCAGCTTCGCCCGCGTGGAGTTTGGTTATATTGCGTTTCCAAGAGACTTTTCAAAAGTCTGGGATAAAAACTATCCTGTTCTTTCTCAAGGTCAACTCTATCTCTGTACCAAATTTCATTAAAATCAGACAGACAGAGACAGACAGAGTTACTTTCGCATTTATAATATTAGTAGTTGTAGAGTAAGTAGAATAACACTGTTCTAAATCTTTGTATCACAGAAAGGCTCTATTATATGACTATATTCAAGACGACTTTGTGTATTGACCAGAGAATTCAATTAAATTGAACACAAAATATTTTTTTATATAGTTTGTTTAAAAGACTGGAAAGTTTGATTCATGTACAAAATATAATAACAGATTAAACATGTCACCGCTTCATTTTAACAATACTTAATGAAATTGCCCTTAAAACAAATAATGTAATATGAAACGAAGTCTACGGGCGACATAACTCACTATGTACTTCATAATAGTGATACAGATACTCGAATTTCATTATTCTTGTACGGTTTCAAGACCAATAAATTAAATTTACTTTAAAAATTAATAGTTTTTGTTCACGTGAAATTCAAACCTATTTAAACATATATGTATGTACATACGCACGCGGCACGATGATATCATATATTTATTTTAAATGATTTTTACTGAAAAAATTTTTTAATTCAAGAATTAGTAAAAAGGTTTTCCTTTGAAGAAAATAATTCTTTTCTGTATCATTATTTTCGCTTTTACACTTGCTTGTGATTACTCTCATCTTAAAATATTAAAAATTTATAAAGTAATCTTGAAAATATCTTAGTAATTAGCTTTTATAAAATATATTGAAATTATAACGAAAGCACTTGTATTATTATAAGTAAGTACTATGTACTCTCCCTTACAGCTCTGTAAACTGTGTTATCTAACATTTTTAATAAGTCAAAGTTGAAAAAGGTTCTTATAGAAGGTAATCATAAAGGACTGATGTCTCACTAGAAACTTGTATTCAAAAACTTACTTTTACTTTCAATTCTTGCCTAAAAGTAATAAAAAAGTAGTGAATATAAATATGATACTTTTTAAATATTGAGTGTAGACTCTGAAAATGAAGTCTTTATCTTAAAAATAAAATTACCTGACTTTCCATAATATATAGCTAAATATTGAAATAAACATTTACACAAATCATGTTTAATTGATAAATTCATATAGACTTTACATAAATTTCTCGGTCTGCCTTTCTCACGGGATTTCCAAGAAAGCACCAGTTCGTATCGACGTAATTTCTTCTCTATATTGTAAATTTCAAATTTACCTCGTCTATTTCTTGTTTTATGACAGTTATATATTTTAGATAAAGTACATCCTATCCAAATATTTATCTTTCAATAAATACTTATTATAAAAACGTTTAAGAGTATAAATACTGGGGAAGAATATTTATGGTGGCAGCGGTTAAATTTGCTGTACACCGGATAAATATGAGTCGTAAACTTTGAAAGTATTTCTTTCATAAGCGCCACCAGGAATATATTTTTTCATTTATAACATGTATAAAGAGACGGCAAATTAATTGCTTTCATTAAAATTTTAATTTAATGTTCCTCAAAAAGTTTCAGTTTTTATTAAAATTCATAGATAAAATGAAAGGATCACATGTGAAATAATTTAATAGTCAAAGAGATTGACCTATACCTAGAAAATAAATTAATATATATTACCAATTAAAAGGACAAGAAAAATAACATAAGTTCATATTAAAGAACCAAAATTTAATGAACCAAGATTTTAAAAATTCTTGCTATACATATAGGGTGATCTTTTCTCTTTATCTTGAAAGGTGAATGGATCATCTACACCTAGGTTGAAATAATTTAATTTGAATCTCAATATATATATAAAACAACCCTGTTATAGTTCCAAATTATTGTACAAATTATACTTATACAATCGTTATATTTTTTATATATATCATATTCTATAATCCAGAGGGTGTCCTGCTAAGTATTTTTCCGATATTTGGTTTTGGGCATACGGGTGCGCGACCCCGGATCCTCGAGCCACCACTTTCATACCTTTATCTCCAGTCCATGAAGGTGGTGTCCTGTACCTTCCCTTCATTCCCATTCCAATCCTCTTTCCCCTCCCCCTCTCTATCTTTATCCTTTCCTGGTTTTACCCGTTTAACGGGGTTTTGGAGGTCAGACGGCAGTCGCTCCAGTAAAACCATAAAGCCACTAATTTGGATAGACAGGACAAGGAACTGGGTACGGAAGAAGATCATATTCTATGAAATCATTTATAATTTTTATTTATATAATAACAATTTATAATTTTGTCATTGCCACCTTTAAGCTGTCTTCGCAAAACTTATATACACACTTACATATATACTTATATACACTTATATATATATACACCAAAACTTATATACTTATATACACCAAAATACAGTGAACTAACGAAAAATAAGATTTAGGTTCTAATTAATTCAATAAAATATTTGTAGTTGACTGTTGAGAAATTGTCTCGGAAACAGATGAATTATGTAACAATAAATCATACTTAAAGAAAAATAATCGTTATTGTAACTGATTCATATATGAAATTAGTGAACTGATTGAACAGACAAAATTATATAACATTAAATGATTTTAAATTAATTTACAAATTTTGACGTAAACAACAAACAAACGCTAAAAAAATATTTTAAAATTAATGTAACCTCGTATGTAGTTATACATATTATCATCTTTATATTCAACTCACATTATTTTTTCTGAACTTATGAATAACTCTGTACAAAATTCAGTGACTGTGTCAAGTATGATTTTACTTAAATGACCTTTTGACATTTTTATATCATTTTGAGGTGAGGTTTTAAGTCAAAACAATAATATTTTTTTGTTTTCTAGGGTTCCTATCTAAATTTATTTGGGTCTTCAAAGGAAACCATACTCAAAAATTACATTCAAACCAAAAAAATTAAGTATTTTGTCTTGGTTATTTAATTTATAAATAAAAATAAGATCATGACTTTTTGATATAATCCATATCAGCTGATATTTAGAATATTTTATTAGAATTAAGAATTAAATTATTATTATTCCTTTAATACCTTCTGCAATGAGGATTCCGGCATGTAAATGTAACAACGGCGCGTCACAGCGTGAAGCTCTCGGTCCCGTTTTAATAAATCTCTATTTACAAGCTCGGCGAGTGGAAAGGCTTAAGCCGGGACATTTTTCTTCATTCGCGTGTGTACTAACAAACTGAAGACGGAGCTTTCGTAGCGCAATCCAAAAGAAATTCAACAATAATATTGGGATAAGTCTTTTCTGCTTAGTAGATAGGAACGTCATTCACCTTGAAGTGACATAGTATTTAGTCATTGTGTATTTTATAGCCATTTTGTTAATAATTAAGCTATGCTATTATTTATATTACATTTTTGTTTTCAAGTTTCTATGTTTATAATTTTGTTGAAAACGACTTTCTTGAGATGGCTTCGCAATTGTTACCTTAAGTGTTAGGATAAAACAATCTAGGTTTCAAACAACGAGATCTTATCGTCTCAAATTAAGACCCCGTGAAATTGTTCTTGGTCTGATAGTGTAATCTTATACTGAGTGGAAATAGACATTTTAAATTATATTTCTTCTTAAAACAGTGTAAAGAAAACTGGAATATATTTGCTTGGATTCTAAATATAAGATAAAAATTATTACTTATAGTTTTCCTGCACATATTGTATGCAACGTAAAATGTACATTTAAAGTTTAAAAGTATATTTACGAGTATTTCAGAAAATAAATGTTCATAATATTAGACAAAATATTTAAAAAATACAATGTAATTTGAAAAGCACAATAAATTCAAATCTTAGATTGGAGACGTATATTTGTTGTGTGATCGTTTCTGTTTGTCTTTGTAACAAAGTCTAGTAAGACGAGGAAAACCTCTCAGATTTGTGCCATAAAGCCTCCTGTCACACGAAAACAACGCAAATACCAACGTGTATTATACGAATATTCTATATTTATGATGTATTCCCTTTACAATTGTTATATAGCATTTATATTATACGATTCTGGACTTGACCATGTTATAAAAAAATATTTATAATAACAGCACATCGATATGTTTTTGGTGGTAGATAGATTTAAAATTATGTATTTTTTGTTTGAAATGTTAAATTTATTAAGTGTTTAAGGTAAAATTACTTCAGTTTATTCTAAACATATTTTATGTTTATGATAGGACGACAAAGTAAGGTTAGGATCAAGTAAGAAGGCTTTGGCCTTTGGCTTTTAAAAATCATTTATTCGGCCGGACGAGAATTCTAAATTAAACATCTATGCAATGAGCCTATAAATTCAGAACGGGTGGTTATACATAGGAGATTTTTGCATGCCATTAGCACTAAAATGGCGCAGCTTAATTCATTATTGGTTACCAGCACTGCAACGACTTTATTTCAATGTTTTCCAGATAATTCTCCCAAATCAGAGTAATTTAGTGAGATGGGGTAAAGACACTAAAAAAACTTGCCATATCTAAGGGAAGGCAGTTGAAACGGCTAAGCCTTTGCTAGAGGGATGTAAGATACTTCTAGATAACGGTCAATACTTAATCAATTTACGAATTACTAAAAAATTTGGGCCTGTCCAGAACTAACATCAATTCATTCTTAGAACGTACTTTGAAGGCAGCCCTAGTAGGTTCGTCTCAAATTTGGTTAGGTGGAGAGAAGAACTGGGTGGAGGTGAGCGTTTAACGCGCATTAAATAGGGGATCCTTAAACCTACACCTGGCTCGCAACTACCAGGCATTTCTAAAGCTTCTCTCCCTGCAACGCGATGGACCCGGCACCCTCACGGTAAATCCATGGTATACTGAAAAGTTTTCGTCTCAATATTCTTTGTACTTTATATAATTAATAAAATACATATAATTATGTGTTATGTTAGGCAATGATGAATCTAGTACATGAATTAAATTTTATATAAAAGATATAGAAAGGAAAACTTATTAACACAATGATCAGGATGAAAATGTTGGATCTTACATTTTAAATAATATCATAGTTTTTTTTATGTTTTCATTTACATAAGTAATTGTATAAAACTGACAATATTCTGCAACAAATAAAAAATATTTAAAAAGAACGAGAAACCATTTCTATATCAATTATAAGAAGAGATAACTCAAAATTAAGAAAACTTTTGAAATACGCTGTATTGAATTTGTACCCCAGGTTATAAATGTTATGAAACAAAAAAAAGCAAAAAATACACATAAAGTTAAAAATGTGATTAATAATAACAACAATAGCATAATGTTACATGTAACGTTCTAGATTAGACGTGACTTTCCACGGAAGAAAATTACATTAATAATCAAAATGGTAAGTTTTGCATGAAAACAATACGGTATTACAAAAAAGATGTACTTAATAAATAATAAGTGCTATTTGCTTTTTATTTATATAAATCATCTGAATAACAAGGGTATTGGATTTTTGAATATTATGTTTTTATTTGATTTCAGAAAAAGTTTGATTTTTCTTCTCTTAAGTCCAAAATCGGAATTTTATTATGAGAAATATTTACTGCAGTTTTTATACCCGGAAAAAAGAGGAGTGTTGTAAGTTTGATGTTGATGTCTCTGTGTGTCTGTCTGTAGCATCATAGCTCTTAAACTGATCAACCGAATTGCGTTTTTTGTTATTTGAAAGCCATTTTCCTTGTTATAATTCTTAACCATACATATGTATGTGCCGTGTTAGAGTATTAGTTGTTTTTTAAAATGATGTAAGGCACTTTTGGTCTTTCCTTAGTCGGTAAAGTACCTCATAATTTTTTTTAAATATAATATAATTTAGTTATAATATTAAAAGTAAAATAAAAACAGCTTTGAAAAGAATCAGTAGAAAAAGGTTAATTATAATTTTTTAAATAGCCCGTTTCTGTTTTTACAAGAATTGCAAACATTTATTATTGGGTTTCTAGATTAACAAAAATCACGAATAGTAAATAATGATTATGGTCATCATTCAAAAGTATTACATATAAAAATGAAATTGAAAGCAATAACTGTATGATATATTGTTCAAGGTTTGTTTAAAAACATTAAATCTTAAAATACTCGATGGCCGATGGGTTCTTTTAATTCTTTTGGCTTTACCGACCACTCTCAGCCAGCATATCCTCTAAACCGGGGTCGGCAGGTTAATTAGGTCACGATCGGAACGGTGTCCTACATGGGACATTAATTAAAGGGCTTCTTCTACAACTTAACTTCTGAATCAACAGATTCGTAACCATTCAAGGTATTTTGTTCAGATAAAATCTTAAATTTACTTCAATTTTTTATAAAAGTTTCATATCAGTTAAAATCATTTCAATTTTACAGAAAAAAATACCTACCCTCGAATAAATCTGCATGAAAATTCATAGTCGGCCTCACTTTAATGAGCAAAGCGGAAGCAGTGAGTGTGACTTAATTTTATTTCAAAAGACATTAAAACTTGCTGTCAAGAGTGAAAAATAATCTTAATAAAATTATTGCCTCCAAGATGAGCGAGGGAGATAGGGCCGGCCGCGGAGAGAATTTATTAAGCCAGTACACTATTTGAGTCATAGACTAAGAGGATTACATAAGTTCTGAATACTACTAGATACATCTGCAAATATATTCGACTACATTAGTCACTTTCGCACGAGGTTTCCTCCATTCTAAACATAACTTTAGAGGCTATTAACGGTGTAGTATGGAATTATATTCCTGAATGTAATAATTTAAACCTTGTGAAACATGTTTTGGTAGAAACTTTTTGATTTTAATCTCGTCATACTATATTTAGTTAATTCCGTTTCTCGGTCTCTTTTTAATGTTTAATTTAGGTGAGAGCGATCGATAAATATATGCACTCAAAATAACTACCGATGCACTGAAAGCAATTTTAAATACGACACCTTTATCAATCTCGAAACAATAGCTTGCTATGATATTATATTCATAGTACATAGTTAAGGTTTGTAATTACTCCCTGTTCTATAATAATGCGTAGAAGGTAATTAACAGAATGAGCTAAAATCTACAAATCTTTGTTAATAGTTTCATTTAGTTTGCTGTGTCTAGTGTCTAGTATCATGGTATCTTTAACATAATTTAATTAAAACTAGATATTAATGGTGAAATTTTTCTTTCATAAAAACCATATCATATACATATTTGTATTCAGATGACTTATGAATGGAAAATTGTGAAATTAACTGACTGGAGTATAAAGTAATATTATTTGTTATGTAATATTACATATAAATAAATAAAATGAGCTGAGATTTTTTTTTCAAAACGCGATCAAATTTGTTTAAGTTTCCTTCTCTGAACGGAGTTTCGCTTTGTCCTATTTATTCTTTAAGCTGCAGTGATTCAAAAGTAAATCCACAAACTCCGCGAAATCTACAAGCTAATTAAAAGTGGTGTTTTTTCTTTATTTTCTACAATTACAGCAAAGCTTTAATCGTTAAAGAACAGTGTGGTACTTTGCTTAATCATTCATTCTGAACTTTTATTTTGTTATTGATTGTTATATATGATATATGGTTTGAAAATAATTACGTCCATGGACATGTGATTGTATTTATGTTTTCGTTATATAGCTAGCCTGTTGGTCTAATTTGGAGTATGGGACGTCAATTGACTGTAAAAAGAAACCACCAAGAAAGATTTTGAGGAAGTTGCGTAAATCCGACTTACATTGTGTAAATCCAGTATAACTGAACAACTCTGCAAAAACGGGACTGCAAACACTGTCAAATTCGTCACTGTTTCTTGAAGTTTTGTTTGTTTTCCCTCTCACTGCTTCTAGCATCAAATATCTAAGTTATGTCGAATAAGACGAATGTGTATGATTTTTTTTAAATAATAATTTATCAATCTTCACCTTGAATCAAGTTTGCATGTACATGTTTGCTTATAAATTGGCACAGACAAATCTTGTCGTTCTTCAAGAAAGAATGGGTATTTACAATATTTATGTACAATAAACTCATAGTCTTTAACTTTTTAATACTGAATTCATCTTTTAAATTTTTCAACACGGTTTAAATTGGTCGTATGATAAGATGGCATATTGACGCCTCTGCCGTGAGAATATGTAAGCTGGGCGTAACAAGCTATCAGTACAGTACAGTCATAAAGACCTTTGCTTGATACAGAGTACACTGTAGATATCTAGGCAGAATAGTATTGATTGTTCATCCCTTAGCAAAACCATTTCTACCTTAACCAAGACTGTTTTACATCCTCGAACAATCTTAATAGCCATAAAGTGCTACGGATTTCTATGAAAAGCAAAGCATCAACCTATGAACCAACAGATGCCCATGAAACACTCGTTCGAGGGAATCGATGATACCTATCTTACAAAAAGACAGAGAGAGACATATTATGAAAAAAAGAATCTGATCTTCAAGCATTGTATTGCATAATAATCTAACTTGACATTAATATGTACAAATGAGTATAATTAAATAATAATAATAATACAATTAAAAAATCTATATCTAACACAGTTGCACAGTATATTGCACGATAATGTTAACGTTTAGGCGACATTCATCTTCTATTTGAATAACTGTTATTCTTTTTATACACAGAATTATATTTCTTCTTTCCACTTATGCAACTAAAATATGTATTTGGTAACAATACTGGTAACAAAGCAATATTGCTTTTTATGAGCCTAACTTTCTCAAACTAAAACTTTTGTTTACCAAGTTATACTTGGTAATCTGCTATGTCCAAATGACGAGTCAAAACTAAATTGTACATAATTTTTCATTCATAAAAATATACGATACTTTTCTAGTAATGATGTAAGAAAAATGATTTTCTATTTTTCATATTGTTAGTTTTATATTTTATACATAAAACCATCATTCTAATTAATATTTTATATTAGGGAATATCACAAAAACAAAATTATACTACATTTTTTTAAAGAAAATATAACTCAAAATTCTTTTACGTAATTGTCACCGGTATTTTTCTAGAGTAAATTTAAAACAGTTCTCATATACACAAACCTTATTGTTTGTTCACGTTACCTTGAGAACTTATATTTGAAGCTCGCCCTTTATCCTTTCCATTAGGAAAATATTTATTTAGCATCCTTTCCTTAAGCCTTGCGCCCAGGTGCGACGAACGCCAAACACAAATAAAAGCCACCAATTTAAATAAGACTTTGTAAACGGCACTGTGCGCAATAGCTATAACGGAAACTAATTTTATGAAAGTATCTGCACTTCCCTCTGCACTTTGTGTACTATTTTTTACTCTTTTAATTCAATATTTTTTATATTTTGCGATCACCGGAGTATAAAACTTGACGTTTGATTGTTCAAGTTGGATAAATGAAATATATAAGTGAGGATCAGAATCCAAAGCAATTTTTGTCTTCACTAATTAAGTCACGAGCGAAACATGGCCGTTTCCCTCATTTCGCTCACAGGTAATCACGATTGGACGACATTAATTCAAAACTCGTGCCTCTTCAATGACGACCTCACTTGAGCACGTCGACTAAAAGAACATTTTTATCACATAAGATGATGATTAAAAATATTTGAATTTGTCGATTCTTCTGGGTATAACTCCACTTACTGGAGAAAATCGTAAGTAACCGAAGTGGGTGCTGAGTTATTGAAGAATTTTGACAAAATATCTGAATTGAACTGTTAATGTAAATTTATATTCGAAAAAATTTAAACCCAAAACCAAAATAAATGAATTTAATAAAATAAATACTTTAAAATCAAATAAACGATTCCTTAAAGTGGCATTCTTTGGCTGTACTGTAGTTCTATAAATTTCGAGGCCAGCTTTTTCTAGATAAATAATCCCCAGCTAATTTTATGGATTATTTTAAGAACTGTAAATTATAATGGCGTTTCGAGCAAACCCTACACTTGGTTGTATTAATTACTGTTAATATCATATTAAAATTTGTATTATTATAGTCGTAATTAGTAAATTAATTTCGTTTGTGGACATTTTTGTGTGGCCTTCCTTTACCTAAAGCTAAAGCAGTTCATTCCATTTAAACACTTTTTTATTATCAGTTAAAAAATAACCAATACACGTCATATAGACTACAATTCTTCTTTTAAAATATGTGACATGATACTTGGTTCTCTACTCGTCTCCCGTCTAACATTTGACTAATACGCAGTATATAAATCGTATGAAAAATTATTAAATATGAATATATTTCCATATCTACTGTATGTAATGTAATCAAATCGATTCAGTTCTTAGTATCACCCCACTCCATTTTAAGGACGCAAAATATATTTCAAGAAAATATTTTCATGTGATATGATAAGAATTTTCCGATTCCAAATTCAATAGTAATACTTTGCTTATTTCTGATTGCAACAGTATTAAAACCATAAATATATTAGGCTTCTAATATCGTTAAAATTAAGAAATAGTTACAGAGTACCCAGAATACACTTCAGCAGTATACACGAAAATATTATATGAGATGTGCTCAAGTTTATAGACACATATATCTTTTTGCATATGTACATATATTTCATTCGTAAGTATTATTCGGATATTTTAATGATATTACTGATAATATAATGTTACTTCATTTACTTTATAGTGTGGTGTGTCTTACAGTACCTACGGAACTTTTCAGATTGATATTGATTTTTAACTCTCAACGCAGATAATGACGTAGCTGTATGTGCCTAGCACACCCCTGTAGGAACGTTTAATGACAAGTAATTGTTAGGTGGTGTTAGGTAATTAAAAAATAATATTTATTTGAGTAATTGAGTCAATACTTGCGGACAGCGGCCTTGATTAAGTTTGTATTTGTGGACAGGATCTATAGGTAAATAAACCGTGTTGCAAGAATAGAATTTCCTGCGGTTTTCTAGCAAAATGGCTTACCTATACTGAACCCGCTCATCTTCGCTGAGAGTAATTTACTATTTAACGACTTAAACTCATTAATATTTGATTTAATGAATGCTCTTAATGTCACAAAGATCTGAAATTATACATAGATATTCTAGTTTAAGATGATAGTATAATGTAATTAATTACCTATAGCCGGTTTAAGACCCTACAAAATAATTTGTTACGGGGTCCGCTGTTGATGAATTGTACACTGGAAAATGTTGGTGCTTAAATTAGTTATTCCCATTTAAATAAAATTTTGTGGATTGTGAATAAATTTATCAAAAAGCTACAAAAAACAGAAAAACATATATACTGTTCACTAAATTGTAAAAATTAAAAATTACGCGATTGCAAAAGATCCAAATTTACATTGCTCATATTGCAATTTGACTGGTCTTTTTAATTTACGACTTTTATATATGTAAATATCAGTTATCAATGCGATGGATTGAAGTTATACGAGTTATTGTTTTACTGTTTATAAAACGTGAACGTGAAAGGTCGTTTGAAATTTTATTTGCTCTGTTTTATGAATTACTGGCCTTTTGAAGGGTTTGAAAACAAGTGATTTTAAATGCAACAATATTTAAACACTTCGAGTTAAATTTAGCCTTGTAATTAATTAAGCACCTCGTCTACAGTAGTCGAAATAAGAAATCGAATTAATACATTTACTTTTCTTTGTTAACGATAAAATTAAAAATAACTTTTCTTTAAAAAATAAATAGGTTTATGTCATATCATGTGAAGAGAAAATGTTTATTTCTTTGGTTGGTATTGGTCAATAAAATAAGTAAACGCAATTGAAATTTACAGGTCGAAAGAGAAATTGTGAATGCACACTTTTGACAGGTTACGTTAATGTATTTAGGATTTAATAACATTGTAGTCTATTAATTTTTTGAATTTAAGACACAACTTATTATCGAGTTTCCACAACCTAAAATTTAAACATAATCTTTTAGTCAAATCAAATCTGTGTTTTTTTTTTCAAGAAATAAAATCATCCGTACAATATTTTCTTACCCATATATTTATAAAAATTTAATATTGCAGGAATTATCTTTTGTCTTGTTTCAAGAAATTTTATTGTTTGATTAAAATTAGGACACTTTTATACGTCTTTAAGTTGAACATAAAAATAAAATTAAAATAAAGTACATAACTTACAATAAGAAAAGTATTTTTATACCTGTTTTACTAACAACATTTTTAACTGTATTAATCTTCATTTGATACGTTAACAAAGGTTAAATTAAAGTGATGATTTTGTTAATATAAACTTTTTCCAAATGAATAATAAATTGCTCTAAATTAAAGAGATTTGGGGGAGGCCTATGTCCTGCAGTGGACGTCTTTCGGTTGATGATGATGATGTAAGAGACTTATTTTATATAACGTAAAAGGAATGTACATAATTAAATATATTAATTCGTTAATGAGTTATTAATTTATCGTTTGATTTAATTACTGTTTGAAAATTGATAAAAATATATTAGCATGATGACTAATTATTTTAAATATGTTAAGTAAAAGATATTCATGTAAAGAAACGGGAAAATTAGACTAGAAGTTTTTCTTTTGCTAATATATCGTGTCATTTTCGTTATGAAGATATCAAATAAAAGTTAAAGAGTGTGTTTCTACGAAGCCACAATTATAGTCCTTGAAATTTAAAAAATCAGAAAATTATTTGATTTAGGGTAGTAAAATAAATAAAATAACGTTTTATCCGTAGTAAGTAGACAAGATATCCAATAAAAAAAATAATTTCAACATTAGTATCAAAGAACAAGTCACACAACAAATACATGATAATACAATGAATGTAATTTTCTTTCATGATTAAATCAAATTTCTACTGAAGAGCAGTTGCACGAAAGACTAACAATACCTGGAAGCTCAACTCGATCAATTAGGCCTCGGCCTCGAATTTTGCGGGCAGCGGAGCGGCGGCGGCGGCGGCACGGAAACGCATACTGTTCTCCAAACTAGCGGGCAGCGGGCACCGCTGTATTCGAGGGTCGGTCCATTTGATTATACGCGTAAGATCCTGCCGATCCCGCTGCCGCTCCGCTGCCCGCAAAATTCGAGGCCGAGGTCTTAATGATAAATATAGGAGCCCACATTTTGATCTCTGTTGTTTCACCAGCTCTTCGCTACAGGCATTACTTTACGATTTATTCATACAGTTTTTAATATAATATTCAAAATCATCTAAAGAACAAAAATATTATTATATAATTCGCTTGAAAAAATATATAAATTTTTATCAAGATTAGCAGATATACGATTGTAACCATAGATAATACACTATATTAGAAAATGATTGTAACTGTTATTAAATAAAGCCAGAGGATTTAGTTTCAAAACATTATAAATAATAAAACTTTAAATTCAGCGAATCCTTTTACTTGCTTAGTTATTAAAAAGGAGACGTTATATGTCATGAAAACATTTCCTGGAATAAGTATCTAACGTCCCAGTTTTGCCTCTATGTTTTAAATAGATTTTCTTTATGTCTTGCTAAAGTTTAATAGTTTTTTGATAACACAATTATAGTTATATCTACAGATACCTTACATTGGTATCCCCAACAATTAACTAGACGTATGTCGTATAAACATTGTGTTCTTACATAGTTTATGTCGATGCAGCCTGTACATGCAGTATTTCATTTAATACTAGAATACAGGCGTCCACCCCAGGCACGTACTAATCACTTAATGGGAGTGGCATTCGACGTAAAGGAAATTTATAGGCCCAAAATGAATTGGTAGTGCATAGGAACCAAATTACGATTAATTGAAAGCGCACTGTAACGACTATTACGGTATGGTTCGAAAAATAAAGACATTCGACTGGAAATACCTCAAAATTATAGTATTTTAAAGTTCAGTGTATACAATAAAAATGTTTTCAATGTAGGTTTAAATCTGCCACGTAAATTAATTTATTAATTATTTGAATATTAAGTAGATTCCATATTAATCAATTCATGTTATTGTGGGAAGAAAAATTTCTATCTTATACGGTGGCTTATGGTATCGAAAATTTGAGGCGAATATAAATCTAAATTTACATGCGTGGTAGTCGCAAAAACGAGTGATAATTAATCTTTTTTGACACAAATAAATTATTATTACTCATTTACTCTATAACTTTACTTAAAATAAATACGTGAGAAGTTAAATACATTCCTATTGTTTTTTAAAAGTCGCAGGAACAAGTAAATTTTTAGTTTCAATGTGATCAAAACTTTGGAAATAGAGCACATTTTGTTGTAAATTACTTAAAAAATTAAACAACTTAATGTTTTTCATCAACAAACATATAAAATAAAATTCATAGTCTCATACTAAATTCAACTTTCAGTTGTTTGTTTCAAAATATTTCAACAGTTTTCTCCCGTTTATTACCAAAATTATTATTATATAAACCCGTTACCCTTCCCACCATTGTTGAATATTACAGAACACCTAAAGTTTTAATTGTTGATTGATGATTTAAAGAAGAGTGGGTCAGATTCCTCGAACCTAATTACAAGAGGTTACATACCGTCAAGCCACAGCGGCATCCTTTACAGAAGTCACCTATGTATACTTATACATTTTATTTCGGCAGATTTTATTTTGCCAGAAAAGCAGCTGCACAAAAGAATTTCCTTTCAAAACCTACTGGGATAATAGTAATTTAATCCAACCTAAGTATTATAAATTTTAATCCATTGAAATAATAAAAGCATAATGTTCTTTCCACCCGTTTACAAGTAGAACATGTAACTTGTTACTGGTAATATTATCGAGATTATGATAAGAGTATAAATTTAATATATAAGCATTAAGTAGTAATAGTTTTAACCTAAGAAATATGTATTATTTAAACTATTAGTAACTACTGACCACAAAAGTGTATTTGTATACCCACTAAAGGACTCAAGAGATTTCAATGGCATAAAATACTCCATTTTGTATTAGGCCTGTCCTACTAAAACGGCTCCCGCAAAAAGGCATTTGTTAGTTTGGTTTAGGATACACTGTTGACATTGACATGAATACACTATGGATAGCATTGTTGCATGAAGAGCCCTTCGTAACACTGCACTCCACTTGGCTCAGCTTCGATACTTCTATGTTATATATTCAGTAAACTATGTCGCCCTATGATCTAAAATTTGTAGATAAAAAATAAATCGAGTATTAAAATTTAAAAGAACGAACGAATTAATTGTTGACACTTAAGTCGTAATTTAAAATCTAGACGGTTCGTGAAGAACATGAACTATATTATGTGTAAACGTAAAAAAAAATATATACACATAACATAATATATCTGTAAATATACACATATACCAAGAGTCTAATATTACGAGAATGTTGCATATTAACAATATTGATACGATTATTTAACCAATAATATTAACTTTATCAAGTAATTATGGCAAAGTTAAGTTAGCTTTTAGCAATTCTCGTTCACGTTTCTCGAAGGTTCTTAGTCTTCCTCACGTTTATTAACCTCAACTTTGTTGATATATTATTCCCACCGCCTCAAGTGATATTTGAATTTAACTCACTAACATCACTTTTGATTTAGGTTTGTTATGTGTAACAGGTTTATAAACTTTCGGTTTATATTGTAAAAGGCAAAAACAAACTGTCTCCTGCCCATCATGGGTTATTTTCTCAGTCACTATTCCCCCGAGTTATAAAGAAGCCCGTTTTTAAATTCAGTACCAAGATACTGACTTGAGGTTTTAGTGGTTCTGTCAAATTGGCGGTGTAAAAGAAGGATTGTGGCTTCTGGATAGTGGGCGATAAAATAGAACAAAACAAGATATAGGAAAGACGACATGTAATATTTATTTTCTTAAAAAAATCGTCCTTATATTTATATAAGTAATCAGAATGCAACCGTTATTTCTATTTACTTTTTATGTCGTTTACGAGATAAACTTTATTATCGTCGAAAATTATGTATAGTCAACAAAGCAAAAAAAAAGTAATCCATGAGGAATGCGAATAAAATATTTTAACAGCTTTGGTATTATAGTTAGTCGAGGTAAAGTAAATGTTATAATGGTAATTTTAAATGTATGTTTAGACAGACATAGCTAATGTTTTGCTTACCGCTCTATGTGGCGTGGCAACAGGCTGAAAGCTGAAAACTATAAGTAGTGAGTCAACAACTCAAAACTCTGCCAGTCAATTTTGGTAAGTGTTTACTTGTAAACTTTTTAAATATAAAATGTAATAATTAACTAAGTAGATATAAAACTACAAAAATAGAGTGAAGTCGTATGTATTACTTGCATTAATTAGCAATTTTTTTTTCTTTTTATGACTAAACATTGACATATTAGTTGTTGCACGTTGCTAAGCTTTGTAACTTTTATAGGGTTGATAAAAACGTAATATACGGGTTTGGTAATTTTTTAGAGATTTATCATCTTCAGGCGTTGATATTTACATGAGTACTTTCAATTAGTTTTGAACTCTATTACAATAGTATCTCATGGTTATGATTCAAAAATTAAATACAGCGTTGAGAATTTAAAATATTTTTTGAAAAATTGTACTGTCAGTTATTAAATAGAAAACCATAAAAAATGTTGTTTTTTTGTTGAAGTATTTTAAAAAGTTATTTATGTTTTATCTCTTTTTTAATTTTAGCTCGATTATATTCGTAGTAAATGTAGTTGAATATAATTAAATGTAATTTAATATGGATATATGTCTAAAAAAAATGATTTAACAAGGATTTGTTAAATCATTTTTTTTTAATGTAAAAGTTGAAATTTAATTTATACAATATAAGAATACATATGACTAAGCCAAAGTAAAATATTTTTGAAAAATCCTTAATTCTTCTCAATTAAATCAATATTCTTTACACTATTTAAATATCATAACTCAGATATGGAGCTCTCGTAAGGTTATACGATATTAAGGAGGCTGACGACTTTTTCATTTTTACAGTCCGGGACTATCACATAGTTTTTGATATTATTATGAAATCTATTCGGCCTCCCTAACGAAAGGTTGTAGAAAATATAACTCATTAAGTCTAGATAAGTTTGTAATATGTATTGCTGTTAGCCTTACTGCTTTTACAGCGTCACCGAAAGACGGAGCCAGTACTGAGACCGGAGTAGAAAGTAGAATATAATATAATAGTAGAAAGAATATTATGTACGTATACCAGTGGCGTGCACAGAGATTTGGGGTAGGGTAAACAGAATATGTTTGATAAATAAAATACCAATTTTCATAATTTCAACCTCTAAAACAGTATTAATAATGATTTCTTTCGCAAGTATTGATTTAAGTTTTGAATGAAACTTATCAGAACAAACATCTATAAATGTACTTTATGAATCTCTCAACTACCTCGGACCCACGAAAAAGCTTTATATGTAATTTAAATAGAAATATCCAGTGGAGATTCAAACATTCTTATTATTATCATTTGAAAACAACAAACAAAGCAAACAAAAAATCTTATTTGTGTGTACACAACCTGCTAACTAATTAAAACTATCATAATATTTTGATTAAAACGAATAACTTTTCCTTTCTTTTAGTTCAATCTCAACTGGTCACACACCTTGACTTTACACTTATTTTAATTTTATTATCAAACGACAATATTGAAAATCTACTTTTAAATGATTTCAATAAACACATATCACAAGCACAGAGCTCACAGCTATAATTTTCCATAATTCGTTAATAAATAAATCCACTGTTTACTGATTATATGTAACTTATTCCTTTGCAGTTTGCACTAAAAAATGATAATAATCAATAATAATAAAATGGCGAAAAAAATATATGAACAGTTTACCGACCAATCAGAGTCCCGTTTTGTTTGACAATTAACGGACTTTCTACGACATTTTAAAAAATATAAAATACTAGAAGACCCGGCGAACTTCATATCGCCCTATAATTAAGAAATATCTGTTACATTTTTTAATTTATATTTTTGGAGTTTACCTATTAAAGCCATAAATCTCCGTGTTTTGAAGTGCGACAGAATGATTGACATATTAGTTAGTGGTCAAATCTAATGTCAAAAAAAAACGTTTGTATCAACAACTGCTAATAAATTAAAAATTAATTAAAAAAACATTGTCCAGCGGACAAAATTGTAAATCTAAACCGTTCCCAGGTCCCCTTGAACACACACAAAAAATTTCATCAAAATCGGTCCAGTCGTTTGAGAGAAGTTCCGTGACATACACACTCACAGAAGAATTATATATATAAAGATGTAATTAGTACTTCTCAAACACTATGTGTTAGTTTTACTCACACACAAACATTAACATTTTTGTAATGGTCTTATAGAATACGGAATAATATTCGTTCAAATATTTTAAGGTTTCTAATTAATTATCAAACTTCAATACATGAGAGTTATGTGTTAAATTTGCGTCATTTAGTTTTGTTGATTTTCCTTTACTGTTTGGAAAATGTTAGAACGTCTATTGACAAATAAAATAAATGCGATATTGTAGAGCGTAATATACTTATGTGATAATCTGTTAATGTACATTTCGTGTATAATAGAAGACAATCACTTGACGCCCATAAAATACTTCTCAAATGAACGATTGAGGATATGTATTGTAGACATATATAAGTGCTACATTTTTAAATTTATACATTAAATATTTCCAGTAAATTGATATCCTTCTTAATACCAGTTTATAAACAGTTCCACCTATAAATATTTCATAGTTTATGTACATTAATCTATATTAAAAGAAGAACTGAGCTTGGTTACCATTTTAGTATGAGAATTCCGATTATTTCTTCACAAGAATATAATACATAGAATGACAGGATTTTATCAAAACTTGCTTCAAATGCCAAGACCTAATCTTAAATAGCCCTATGTACATAAAAGTTATTTGTAAAAATAACTTATTAACGTTCAAAAAGAAGGTTTATTTATTTTACGTAATTTAATTCTCTTTAAAAATAGTACATGACATCAGAACCTATCAACAACCTTCCAATAGTGCACTATTTGATATAATCCCTATTAATTTACTTCTATCCGTTACATACACGCTGCATCTTAAATATGCATTACTATATATATTGTGTCTTATATAGAGCAGCAGCAGGAGCAGCAGGAGCAGGTCTCTTAATTGGGTGAATCGGGTATAGTTTAATCCCAAGAATATTATAAAAGTTTCCGAGATTACTAGTAAAAATAACCGGAAAAAAATTGAAGATAGAGCTAAACTAGCCTCTAACAAACTAGAGATACTGTGTATAGGGTGGCAGTGCCTCATGTTGGAACATTTTATTATACAAAGCACAGGTTCATAACCACATCGAGTCCTTATGTCATGTCGGGTTCGGCGTCCCACAGTATCAAATTCTTCCACTTGACTCCGTACAACGTCGAGCAGTTCGTATTGTTGACATTCATATGCTCACATCCGATCTTGAACTCTTAAGCTTTTTAAGGGATGTGAGCCCTCTCTGTAAGTTCTATCATCTGCATAACGGGAAATAGACGAAGGAATTTTTTAAATAGAGCTATAATCACCCTTTCATCGTAGCACTACTCGGCATAAGTCTTGAATTCATCCACATTCTTTAAACGTATTTAGAGTTGCAAGACTATACGTACATGCAGTCATTTTTTTCCTTCGTTCCAGGATGTGGAACGATCTTCTGTTTGAGGTTTTCCCAGAGAGTTACATATATGTAGTACAAGCTTTTCACCCGCTTGGAGTTCGGTTATATCGCGTTTTCAAGAGAACCTTTCAAAAGTCTGGGATAAAAACTATCCTATGTTATTTCGCAAGATCAACTCTATCTCTGTATCAAATCTCATTAAAATCAGTTCAGTGGTTTAGGCGTAAAAGTGTAACAGATAGACAGAGACCGGGTAATTTTCGCATTTATAATATTATTAGTAGGGATGTATATGATACCTATATTTTTACAAGTGTTACTAGAATTTTCAAATAAACAGAGTTCAATACAGATATGTTAGTCAGGGTTTCTTTAAGAAATGCGCATACTAAATTATATAAGAAATAGTGTTTGCTCACAAATTCATGCTCATTATCTTCAGAATTTGTTTAAGTTGCCAGTAAATAATAATATGATATTCAACTTTTAATTACATCTGTAGAATGTCATGTGACTTCATACCAATTAAAATATATAAGATCTCCGACTTAAATAAGAAGTTATTGAAGGGTGAATTATAGCTTTTATCGTGTTTTGATGTCTAAACTACATTACTGTATAATTGTTACGAAATTATGGCGGAAAAGAGCATCAAACGTCCATACCTTACAGACTTTCGCGTTTATACAATATATTGTGCTATATATGACTTTCACATGAGTTTGGCATGTTGTAAGTGCCAATTATTTTTTTTTTTATTTAATATAATAATAAATTTAATAGAATATATTTTTTTAATTTATATATTTAGATTCATCAACAAATGCATTTTTGGATGTTATAAAACTATTTAAATATTATTAATGGAGGAGAGTTAAATAAAAGAGATATATTTTATTCGTTGTTTTAATGATAATGACAGTTCTAAATACCGATGATTTCACACACCAATGGACCAAATTTTAAGAAACACAATATATAATATCAGAAACAAAAACATTGAACCAACTTTGATATACAATTAGATTATATTTAACAATTGTAACAAAATAATAAATTAATGCTTTAAAACGCCATTTGACCTTTATCTTTATTTATAACAAATTTTATTTAAATCCAAAAAAGATTATTTTATATTTCTGTTATTTAAAATATAAGAATATAAAAGTATCAGTACGTATGCTTAGTCCAAGTTTGCATAATCACGCTAAAACGCAGCGTTAGCAGTTTTTCAATAATAAATCGCATTACAGCATTAACGTAGGTTATTGAATAAGAAACGAGAAAATCTTAGTTAATGTAACGAAACAAACTTAGATTAAGCATTTTGAATCGTATCTGCATAAGAAGTGACTGAATGTGCGTTTGTTTAGTATAAATAAAATTTGAATACGAACAAAGTCAGCTGTGATCATATGTATAATGTGGTTATAAACGTACCATTGGTTGTGCATTTATTTAATTATAGGAAATATATTTATGGACCATTGAAATAAATAATTTTATTATGAAAATCAAATAAATGTCACCAATTTATCAAATACTACATTTGTGTTGTTTTATTCAGTGTTGCAAGAATAAATATTATCAAAAAAATGTACATTTTAATGTTTATATATTAAAAATACCTAACAAACGTTCTAAAAAAATATTTATTTGAATAAACAGTCCATAGCTACTAGTTACTTGAATGATGTAACAATCAGGTGATCTTTAAAACAAAATATTTTATTATAGAACATAATAAGATTAAGGCTTCCTTTTTAAGTTGAGATTAATAAAAAAAAATTAGATCAGTAATTCAATCACGTGTAACCCCTAGAGAAGAAAATTGTTTAATCCATACTAAAAATTTTGTTTCATTCAATTCATATATGTAAATCAAGAAATTATGAGTATTTCAATAAAAATATAAATTTTGCAATGTTTTCTTTTGACCAACTGAGTTCATTATTTTGATTGTATTGCATTAATCTAATGTCAAGAAATTATTTGAATAGTGCATAGTGCAATAAAAACCTATGCATTATCAATTCCTTAAAAACATATTATTGTTTTCTACTCAAGGGGCCGACTTATTAATTAAAGAAGTAAAAATAAAATATTACATACTCTTATGTATCTTAGGCCGTATGTCGTTTTCTAAGAGATAAAAATTTTAATTACACAAAGGTCATGTTATGAAAGAAGATTTCAGACGATACCGGTTTTCAGTTTTTGTTTCTTAAAATGTAAAGTACAAAATTCGTAAGTATATATTAAGTATACAGAAGACCAATTTATAGGTAGAAATGCTAAGAGATTATAAAAAATTACTGAACTTACTTAGAGGTTTCCGCTATGATATGGCAACACTGTTATATATCTAAATTGACTAAAAATTTTACATTAAGGTAACTATGTCATGAATTTTATGATCATCTATATACTACTAGTTTAACGTTTAACGTGTGCACGTTATATTTAAGTTTCCTTTCAATAATTAATTATTTTTTGTTTATTACATTAAAATCTCATAATAGGAAGTATAGACGGAACATCACAAAAATACACGTACATGGTCTTACAAATAATATAAGAATCGTAAGGAAAAATGTCATTCACTGTAGTAATATGTATAAAGATAAAACTTTAACATTAAAAAATACTTCTGAGTACTAAAACGAACACTTAGAAATAACAGAAATCATTATTCTCATAAGTAACACAACACTTACAGTATCTGGGGATGTAAAATATTAAAAACAATAATATGTTAATACGTTTCATTTAAAATGAGTAAAAGGACTAAATGTTAAAAGTTATTATAAATAATTTCATTTCAAATTTAATGTATCAGTAGAATTATATCATAATCAGTTAAATTCCAATATTAATAAAAATTACATAGACAAAAAAATGTACGTCTGTATTATACGATACGATGCTACGTCTATACTTATTATTTTTTCCACACTCTTTATGAATGAATGATGTTATTATACAAATATTAAAATAAGTTGATGTCTAGTTTGTGAACACAGAAACTGATAATTTTACAATCAATATACCAAATCAAGTGCCGATCTAAGCAATAGTCACATAGTGGATTCAAGAATAAATTTGCATCAGAAGTTAACACAGATATTTCAAACTTGAACTTTTATTACATTTTCTTTGGCTTTCTTTAAAAAATTTCGTATTATAGGCCCGCATCTTAATTATATGTATATTATTATGACAGTTAGTATCAAAACAAAGTTACAGTAACTCATTAATGGTGTTAAAAGTTTATAATGCTTACAGTAGCCAAGTTACATTTAATAATAGTCAAAATCCTTACATCCAATGCACACCGCCCATAAACATTTTCCAACAATAATACATGTTTATACGAAATAGTTATTGAATTCTTAACGTACGAGATTAAACATAACCTACATATATTAAAGCAAATCTATTCTACATTCCGGGAATGTATTGTTTATAAAAAACACTACGACTACATTTATATACAAAAAAATTATAATAAATTATAAAAAAATATATAGCAATCGTTAACATACACAACTCCTTAACGGCTTAGAATTAAATAAAAAATTATAAAGAGATTCTATCTTTGGAAGAGTAAACACAGATAATAGAAAACACTTATAAATAATATTATGGAATGTTAATATGAGCGATCTTAAAAAATTACATACATGCCAATTGTATTGAAATAATATAATATCAACGGAACGGTATTATTGGTTGAATTGACAGTTAATAATGGCTTCGGGCGAAGCTTTCGTTTCTGGTTATACAGGGTGTGAGGCCGCCTCGCCTGGCAAGGAGTGAACACGCGCTGATAGGAGATTATGAAGAATAAATACAGCCGGCTTAGGACTACCCTCCATATCAAGCTCCTGGAAATTAAACACAATTTTTATTAGTATTCAAATTAGGGCTACTTTAAATATATTGAGTATTGAAAGATTACCTATAATAATTTAAATTATAAAGCAATGTTTCTTTATATTATGAACGAGGGATGAAAGTTGAAGAGCTAAGTTTAAATAAATATAGATAGATACGAAAAATGTACGCAACTTTTGAGGGGGAGCGAAATTCAATGTTTGGCATTTATATTTTCATGTTATTTTATTTTTGAGCACGTCGTGTGTTATTTTCCAGCTAACATGTGTGTTGTCTTCTAGTGCTTGAATAGATTTTGCCCTTATAAACAAAAAGTTGGACATGTCACGACAAGAATTATATAATAGTGACAAAAGCATTACTTATTCGTTAAAATTGTTCAAAACGAGATGAATTGTTTATCCATGTTATTGAACTATCGACGCTTCTACTCTTGTTATTGGTTCGACTATGTTAGATATGGGGCATTATCATTTTTAAAGTTCTTTCTTTCTTTCGGTGTAAGGCCACAACAAGGATCGCAGACATTGTTACTTCTCAACAGACAAAATAATTCCACCAACAGATTTTTCCAGATCTCGCGTATCATCCGATGAAGCCGTAAGGAGGACGGATCTTGTTAATGTTCTAAGTTGCTAAAGTTCTAAGTTCTAATGATCTTGTAGGGTTGGTTGGCTTGGAGGTGACGCTTCGCTAGTCTACTACAATCAAAAGGGGGGCCAAATAGTAGACTAGCCACACATAAAAAGGACATTTGTGTATCCCAGGATGGCGACACAATATCTGGGAGATTGGACGATTTTTGTAAGGTAATAATGTTAAGTCCTCGTGAAATTTATATTATTCAATATATCATAAATAGTTCCAATAATTGAGAATGCATTAATCAATGGTGTCTAAATACTCTTAGAAAGTACATATGACTCGGAAAAATCACATTGGTACTTGCCACGATCGAACCCGCGCCCCCGTGTACGAGAGGCGGGGCCCTTTAACCACTAGGCCACCACTGACTGGCTGACTGAGAGTATAGTATAAAGAGAATATTGTAGTTATTTGACCACCGCTGGGCTCATCCAAATATAAGACATGTCCATACAACCAAATGCCTGGATATTTAGAAAATTAAGCTTTGAAACAGCAGATCGCATATGTGTAGCAAAAATAGATTTACGGAGGACAGATTTTGGACCAAAACATTAATTAGTGGTACAAAATACACAGCGGGTCCAGAAGATGTAAACAACCAAGAGTGTTACAAATGCTTAAAGCTATCGAAAACATTCGAATGCATTGATGAAGTGAACAAAACATTGACAATAGTCGAATCGCTGTAAGTGTAGTTTATGACAGGTATTGACAAGCTTTGACATATAGTGGACCCACGAAGATTACAAAAACAACCATTTTGAAGTAATCCAAGGATTGGCGATAACTTTGGCACAAGTATAAATTCTTTGATGGAGATTAAAATTTAAAAAATTAAATTATTGTCACGAATAAATAGATATTGAAAAACTCGTACTTTTTGATCAGATTTCATATTGCTGAACAAAAATCTATACTGTTCGCATATTCATATACTAGGTAAATTATGTGTTCTGTTAGTGTTAATTATATTACCATGTCAGTGTTTGTAATATTACCAGTATGACGTCGTATTACTCTTATTTATATTACCACTGTGTCATGTCAGTGTTTGTAATATTACCAGTATGACGTCGTATTACTCTTGTTTATATTACCACTGTGTCATGTCAGTGTTTGTTATATTACCAGTATGACGTCATATTACTCTTATTTATATTACCACTGTGTCATGTCCGTGTTTGTTATATTACCAGTATGACTTCATATTACTCCTATTTATATTACCAGTGTGTTATGTCAGTATTTGTTATATTACCAGTATGACGTCATATTACTGTTATTTATATTACCAGTGTGTCGTCGTCAGCGAAGTGCAGCCAGAGGGCGGTGTTGTCGTCGTCCGCGGATGCTCGCAGGGCGTGCAGCGCTCGGCGGTAGAGAGCGCGCGCTCCTCCGCGACCCAACGACCCCGCCGCCTCCCACACACACACGCCGCCGGCCCCTAGAGACAGGCGAGCGCACGCGCCGCGGTAGCGACAACCTGACAAACAAAAAACGAAATTTTAATTATACTAGTACCAAGTACCAATGTGATTTTTCGGAGTCATATGTACTTTCTAAGAGTATTTAGACACCACTGACATACGGTGAAAGAAAAACATCGTTAGGAAACCTGGCCTTATAGTTTCACAATTATAAGTTTGAAATCACCAACCCGTCTTGAGCAAGTGTGGTGATTAATACTCAAACCTTCTCCATGTGAGAAAGAGGCCTTTGCTCAGCAGTGGGCTCTGATAGGCTGATGATGACGTATTTAGTTATGAAAACTGTTTTGAATGCCACATTATACTGTTGTAACTGTAGCTGTAAAAATTTTTCACGTCACAACCAGGATATAACTTGAAAATTTGTAAAAATTCATTGAAATACAGTTACAATAAGCGAGATTTTTACTATTTAAACTAAATCAACGCTCTCGAAAGGTGAACTTTGTGATTATATGTAAGTTAGTATAAAATTATATCCCTACTAATATTATAAATGCGAAAGTAACTCTGTCTGTCTGTTACGCTTTCACGCCTATGGGAGCGTTCAAGTATTACGTAACGCAATTTTGAGGGAGGGGGGGTTTCGTAAAAAGTAATGATGCGTTACAGGGGCGGGAGGGGGTGTCTCTTACAAAACGTTACTGGCAACTCTTTTCATATACGTTACATTATGTTGACCAGATTGTATTAGTCTGGTCGATATTTTTATTTGTTATTCCAAGTTTGCAAACCTCTTAATTGATATTTTACAGGTAATACCTAGATTGCATTGTAAGTCTTTTAATGTTGCTTCCGTGGTCAGTATTCGTTAGTGTTTATCCGTGAGTTCATAGTGTTCATACTGTAATTTCTTCAGAAGAGGGAGATTTGTGTCAATGATCTTTTTTCATTTAATAGATCAAAACTATACCAAACTATTACATATTAATTTCCACTTTGGATGAAATTGATCACTTGAGTGTTACGTAACGTTTTGAGAAGGGGGCTACAGAAAAACGTTACTGTGCCTTAAGAGGAGGGAGGGGGGGTCAAAAATCTTCGAAAATTGCGTTACGTAATACTTGAACGCTCCCTAAACCAGTGAACTGATTTTAATGATAATTTATTCAGAAGAGGGAGATTTGTGTCAATGATCTTTTTTCATTTAATAGATCAAAACTATACCAAACTATTACATATGGATTTTCGACTTTGGATGAAATTGATCACTTGAGTGTTACGTAACGTTTTGAGAAGGGGGCTACAGAAAAACGTTACTGTGCCTTAAGAGGAGGGAGGGGGAGTCAAAAATCTTCGAAAATTGCGTTACGTAATACTTGAACGCTCCCTAAACCAGTGAACTGATTTTAATGAAATTTGGTACAGAGATAGGGTTGACCTTGAGAAAGAACATAGGGTAGTTTTTATCCCAGACTTTTGAAGGGTTCACTTGGAAACGCGATATAACCGAACTCCACGCGGGCGAAGCTGCGGGCGGAAAGCTAGTATCATATAATAACTAACGGAAGGTGAATTCCGGCTGCGCTCGCACAGCATGATGTGCGCCGTCAACTAGCGAGCCAGCGACGGCTGCCAGGTCGTGCGGCGTGTCTGCCCTTAGCGCTCTCACACACAGACCGGCCGGAGTCCCCGCCCGCACGCCCAGGGCCGCGGCGCCTTCGCCCCTCCTCCACCACGCCAGACGAGTCGCCGCCAAGCTAAAGCTTTCAGTCGGCGCGCACCACGCCTCTCCCGACCACGGCGCAGCTTCGTATAACCTAATAAATGATCTTATTACTCAAGGTCCTTAAAAATTATGTGCAAAGGATATATTAGGAACAATATTGAAATATTTTCTTTGGTTTCTATTATACATAGATGTAGTGATATACAAAATTTTCTTCACAAAAAATCCGTTGTTTACATCGTTATGGACTAGGATTTATAAGGCAAAAATATGTTTGATAATAACGTTTTTTTTAACGACAAATGGGCATACGAGCAGACGGCCTACCAGATGGACCTCTATCTAGGTAGGACCATCGCCCATGGACATCCGCAACATAGATTTGAGGATGCATTGCCACCCTTGATTGGGAAACAGGGAGAGGAAAGGTGGGAAAAGGGAAATGGTATCCACAAATATAAATACGATCTTTGTGAACTCACTTGATATGTATTCAACTCAAACATGTATAAGGCATTTACCTCAATTCTCTATCGGTGATTGCAACAAATGTTGGCTGCCATCCTTCTGCATCATCAGAACTGTCAGAACCACCTGACGCACCCAGCTGGAAATGTAGGAATTAATAACATCACTAATTATACCAAACATACACTTTAACAAGTAATTGATAAGATATACTGACTTTAATAAGCAATTTCACCGAAATGTCGAGCAAAATAAATAATAAGTAATACCAATACACTGGGTAACTTTGATTCATCGGGTAACTTTGACAGTGGGACCATGAACTAGTTTCGATTATTTTTTTTGCATGAAACCAACACTATTCATATATGTATGTTTATTTTAGATTTGCGATTTTAAACAAGATTCCTAAGCGCACCTTAAAAAAAAGTAAGTTGTGAAAGTAAAAAAATATCAAAACTTTCTTTCCGAATATAGCGCGCGTATTTAAGTTGACTTTAGGGTGAATAACTTTTTGAATATTTTGTGATTTTGGTTGCCGATAAGATAAGTGAGATGTTATACAGAGCCATTTGTGATTGTTCTACCGCATTTTCATGAAAAAATTGCATATAATTAAGTCTTATTATGAAATTTCATGCATAAATATGAAGATATATATTTTGAACAGTAACTGGTTAATAGTTAATAAATATATACACCAATGTTACCCAGATTGATAAAAATAATACTTATTACTACTTTTTTATGCATGCCTCTGTGTGTGTCAAAGTTACCGATTTTATGAGGGTAACTTTGACAGGGCACAGAATTGAGATTTTATACTATATTGGTATGTTTCATAAACTTTCTGTTAATGTCTAATTGTCTAGAGACGGAAAGTAATACGAGAGCACTGATAAAATAAAAAACACCCGAGTGATAGGTTTAATTTTTTAAAATCTTTATATATATAATTCTTCTGTGAGTGTGTAGTGTGAGGTTTTTGCCTAATGGGTTATATCATTATTCATTGTGTGAATTCATTTTTTATTGTTTTATTACTTGAAACTTCTAGAAAAATTTTCTTGTTTTGGCAAATTTATAGTATTTCAAAAATTTTGTAAATATTGCTGATCATAATTTAACAAAACATAGAATATTACTTTTTTTACTAGATAAACTTTAAAGAGCCTATTGAATTAATCAAAAATGTTTTAGAGCAACCTATCTTTATATATATAATTCTTCTGTGAGTGTGTATGTCACTGAACTTCTCTCAAACGACTGGACCGATTTTGATGAAATTTTTTGTGTGTTCAAGGGGACAATGTTTTTTTTAATTAATTTTAATTTATTACTAGTTGTTGATAAACGTTTTTTTTGACATTAGATTTGACAACTAACTAATATGTCAATCATTCTGTCGCACTTCAAAACACGGAGATTTATAGCTTTAATAGGTGAACTCCAAAAATATAAATAAAAAAACGTAACAGATATTTCTTGATTATAGGGCGATACGAAGTTCGCCGGGTCTTCTAGTATAGTATTAAATATCACCCTTATCTGTCATAGTTACCCAGATTGACTGTACCCAGTTTGAAATATTACATAGGTAGCATTAAATAAATCTTACTGGTTCTTGTGGTGGGCGCCTCGCCAGCCAGCCGGCGTATCTGACGTCACCGATGAGCGGTCTCAGACGTGGCCGGGCCCGTGCCAGTGCCGCTCGTGCCGCACGTCGTGCCGTCGCGTGTAGCGCCCTGTGCCAGCCTGCTGCGGATGTGCCACACGGAGCACGCAGAGCCAAAGCGTGGACTCCGTCCGGTGAATATATCTCTATAGTCCGATCCTCTGTAATGTATTTATTATATCTTTAAATACAATCTTTAATAAAGACGAAAATTCAATATAAAATTCAGTGAAAGAAATTATTATTGATTACTTAATAAAAATTCTGGAAAACTGTGATATATGTTATTAGACAAATGAATTAATAAATTTCGCATATGATTGAATTTTATTTTCATATCTAGTTAGAACTAGAAGGTATTCTATTAACTGTATTGTTTTGATTCTAAAAGTAAAATTTGATTGTAGGCAGAAATATTTTCATACCAGGGTCATGATGTCTCAAATTTTTGGCTATACAGGCCATAAGAAGTGGTATATATCTGGTGTCAGCCCGTCTTCGGCGCGGAGAGGGTGGTGATGGTGGAGTCTCTACCATATAGCCTCGTTGCAACTCCCAGCCGACCTCACTTATAATTGATGCTTTGCGAAAATATGGAGTTACCTCTCTTAAATATTTCACTGAAAAGATAGTTATGTCAAGTTTATTCATCTGATATGATCATATGTTTTGTTTTTTATTTTAAAAATTTCACATCATTCCCAATTTTTACATAAATAAATCTGCAGGTGAATTTTACGGAAGAAGGAAAATTACTTTGACAAAACAATTCATTATGCAATTCCATTAAATTGTTTATTGTTTCCTGCATGTTAAAGAGCAGTTAAAAACATGAAGTTATATATATTTGTTACAACCAGACAGTGAGTCATGACGGAGAATAGTCTAATAGGCAATAATTAGGTTAATTTATTACATATAGTTAGTGAGGTCAAAGGTGGTTAGAGGCATTAAGACATCTATACATTTTGTGTTTATGGTTGTACTATCCTCAAAATATAAATAATTCAATGGTATGTGTGTAAAATGAGCAAATAACCAAAATATGTAGGCAATACTCATATGGTAATACCTTAGTATGGATTTGTTGGTCAATCACAGAAATAGATTATCTATTATCATACATAAAAATCTCAATTTATAACCCACTGATGTAATTTGTAATTAGAACTAAATAAAGGATATATATAAAGTAAAACATAAATATAGTAAATGCTCATCGGATAACTCCTCTGTTTAATGAGATCAGAACATTGATCACTTACAGGTCAGACTTAGTTTAATCCACAGTTGTTTGTGTTTAGAAATAAATGTTTAAATAACTGTACACAATACCCATACCCATCATAACCTACCTTCTAGCTGAACCATTTTCCCTGCTCGCTTGAGAGCTTTAACTGCTTCTTCATGTGTGGCATCTTTTAAATCTTCCCCATTAACAGATAAAATGGCATCACCTACATACAATTGTTCTGTGAGGTCTGCTGCCATGCCCTTGAATATTTTAGATATAAGTATAGGCATATTGTTTTCGATTCCACCTTTAATTGATATACCTAGTCCATTATTGTCTGATTTTACAACTTGTACCAAACGTTTCTGATTGGCAATAGCTTCCGGCACTTCTGTAAAGTCGCTATTGGGTGTTTCGACATTATTATTGTTAAGGGTTCCATTTAATGTAGTAGTCGCATCATAACCATCGTCTAAGCATACACTTAAATAATCATCTTCTAAGGAACAATGCACTCTGTACCAAACACCACGAACTAGGGTCTCTAACAGCCCAGACCTGACGCCAGTAGCATTTGGACTTTCGCTGCCACCACTCGATGCACCGTTTTCCACCATAATTTCTAGTTATGCACTATAATAATTATTATATATCATATAACTGATAGTATTTTCGTTTTCTTCCGCAGACTGTCAATTTTCAATATGAATTTTACGATACGAAATCTATAAAGTGTATTCAGATTTTTTTACAATTAAACGTTTTACTTTTGACATTTTTGTCAAAAGAGTTGTTACCGATTACTTCAGTTCCATTAAAGAATAACGAGGCATTAATACCAAATAAATAAACTTGATTTCACAATCAATATTACTACTATCGAGTAGAGAGTAGTGATTACTGAGTACCTAGGTACCTACCTACGGAGTACGGACTACTCTATTTACAGAAAAGATAAAGCAAATTTATTGAACCACAGATTATAAAAGGATTTCATTCAAGGCACTACACATGAAATCTTTAGACTAGTTTTATAAATATAAACATAGACTTTATCTGTCTTCACGTCATTTGTCAATGATGATACATTAATATATATGATTATTTTTAATACGTATTTTTTTGCTCTAGGATATCAATCTACATTTGATAAAGTAATTTTTAAATATTAGGTAACTTCAAAAGCGACATCAAATTTGACATAGTGACATTTGACATATGTTTCATTTCATTTTTGACAATTAGTGCTACTTAAAATCCTGATCGAAGAATTGGTTAAATAAAAACACGATGTCGTCTCAAATGTCTGCTTTAGAATTATTAAAACTTGGTGATCAAGGAAGAGAAGCACCCGTTTTAAATAAATATTGGCCTCATATTCTCGGAGTCGTCTTCGGTGTAGGAACAGGCGTTACGCTTAACTTATGTACTAGACGTCCAGTATGGAGCGGTAATATTATATAATAGTAGATTTATTTATTCAATAACATCACACGAACTGTTGACAATAAAAGTGTGATCCATATTTTAAGGGACAAACTTTTTGTCTAGGTATACAAAAGCATGTTCTTGGCGTAGCTGGTTGGACTGCTACTCTAATTTACTTTCAAAACAAACGTGATGCATATTATGCCGAAAAAGATGCAGTTCTAAGACATTACATTGAATTACACCCTGAAGATTTCCCAGAACCAGGTTGGTATCTTAATGTATTTGTTTCTATGTTTTTAAATTATTTAGGTATAAAGTTAATTATTTTTCACTATTACAATTTAGTCATAATTTTTTCATATGATTCTCTTTTGCTTATAGAAAGGAAAAAAATTGGAGAACTTTTGGAAGATTGGATCCCTATACGCTAAGTGCATATAATATTTTGCATATTTGAACAGATTTAGTGCAGTTTATAAGTTATGTTTTAATTAAATAAATAAATTTAAAAACATGATTGTTTTCTATTCAATCATAAGAGTAAGCAATAATTTAAATGGATATGTTTTGGCTACAAGCAAAACCATATATCTCATATTCTAATATTAATTCGATTTTAATGTACCTAAGTTGATTAAACATGATTTCAATGGAAAGCCTTATCATCATCATCACTTCAATTATGTGAGGTCCACTGCTTGACATACTCCCTATTAATAATTAAAATTGTCTTATGTAAATATACCTAACAGTAGTAATTAATTAGACTTAAAAATTTTACTGCAAATAATAATGGCTTAAGTAAAAATGTTTAAAAAGTGTGGGTTAACTGGCTTATAATAATAAAATAACTTTTATATATAAATAGTTTAATTCAACAGACTTTCAACTTTATGGTGCTGCATACAATGCTGTGAATATGTATCCATATAATTAACAACATCATTTGTTTTATTTTGAAATTGAACATGGTACATATTTTTAATATCCTTCTTGTATGGCAACATTGAGTTTGTATCAGGCAAAAGGTGTTCCTGCATTTTATCATCTGGTAAAGCATTATAATGGCTGCCGTCCTTTATATTGTGATCGTTCTTGACATCGTCAATACAAACTATATCAATATTCTTATTGGTATCAAATTCATTTTGATTCTTCATACTATCACCGATCTGATGCTTTTTCAACTTGTGGAGCTTCTGTAATTTTAATACATGAGATTTGGTTACTGTTTTATGTTGTAGTAAACAAGGACGTAATTAAAAATTACTTACGAGATCTCTACTGTGTATGTAAGCGGATGAACAGAGATCACATTTAAAATTCTTAACCCCTCGATGCTTGCACATATGACGAGTTAACTCACTTGATGTTATAAATGATTTGTTACATAGAGCACACACCTGGAACAAATCACAACTTTATTATTTTTCTCTGGTAAGGTTAAAATAGAGATACTGCTCATAAAATTGTGTGATAGCTCATTAGATCCAAAATAATACCTTGAAAAATGCGCCTAATGTGTGTATAAGCATAAAAACAAATTGCAAAAGGTAAAAACAGTTAAAGATGAAAATAATGGTGTCTTCTGAAAACTATTAATAATTTGTTCCTGTTGGAAATTTTACTAAAATTAATTTTTCTAAGTTAAATGTTAACTTACATGGTCTTTCTGCCCTGTGTGGATCTTCAGATGGGCTTGTAAGTTTCCTTGAGCAGAGAACCTTTTGCTTTAAATAAAAATTTCATAATGATTATTGAGATATTTTACTTATCACAATCTATACTATATTGTGTATATGTCTGCTTTTTATTTTAAATTTATGAAGCTTATCAATAAAGCATATAAAACATGTGTTCTAAGCTGATGAATGCTTTTGGTATCATAACAGTTTTTCTTTTGATGGAAATGGTATTTTCTCAAATCTTAGGATGTGCTAAATTCAATTAAATTGTCTGCATATATCGAATTTCACTTGAGTAATTCCAAAAATTGATTTTTTTTAATTGGTACTACCTATGTGGTTTTTTATACAGATAAAAATTGTTTTTATTATTTTGTATATACATTGTAACATACATACAAACCTGCAAACTTCACATTGGAATGGTTTCTCACCAGTATGAACACGAAGGTGTATTGTGAGGTTGTGTTTCTGTGTGAACCGTTGCGGACAGTACATGCATTCAAATGGCTTATCTCCTGTATGTGTCCTAAAACAAGTGATAACAAAATAAGTATGTAAAAGTTACTTTTGCCTTTCAATAAATTGAGTGGTTGATGAAAGATTTTATGAAAATAATGACATTCTATGAGATCTTAGACATTTACAAGCATTTATTAAAATAAAACTAATATTTTCAGATCATATGTGTTGTTTTACTATGGTAGATCTTTTCACATCTCACTAAATTCATCTCCTTTGCCTGATATCACAGTTGCTGCTAAATAACCGAAACATCAGGTGTATGTAGTCTAAAATAATAAAATAATGTTTAGTAATCTGGAAATATTCATTTTATTTCAATGACATTTGAACAGTAGAGATATTTTCTATTTCAATATATTTGTGTCTGAATTATATAACTAACACATATTTCTCACATAAGAGACAAAGCTGTTACCAGGTCCATCTCGTTGCAGGGAGAGGAGCTTCAACAGTGCCCGGGACGACCCAGGTGTAGGTTTAAGGGGTCCCTATCTAATATATTGTATATATAGTAATGTAGTGTCATACCTTACATGCATATCTAATTGTGCTTGGCATCTAAACTCTTTGTTACATTGATAACAGGAGTGCACTTTCTTGGGCTTTGGTTTTGGCCCTCGTTTTAATTTCTCAGATTCAGGTTTTCTTTTATAATTTGATGTGCTCTTCTTTTGATCTTGTTTGCATTTACTGAAATATAATTAAAAAGTTGTCCTTGATCTATCATTTTATTTTATTAAGTTTATAACTTAGATATTATATAGGATAATTTAAAAGATATTGTCATAATTTTAACATTAATTTATATTTTCCTACTTTACCATCTTTTGATTATAGTTGTTTGTGTCATTACCTGGAAAACAAAAATTAAAGGAATAAATACTAACACATGTTATAAATTAAAAAAGTAAGCACCTCAAGTAATACTATATTCTGTAAAACTTACGATTGGATCTGTCATAACCATAGCATCATTGACTCTGGAAATAAAAGTTTTTTTTTCATATATTATTGCAATATAACAGTTATTAATTTTAGTTATATATAACAGTAACTCACTTGCTTTGTTTTGGTATTCCTAGATATTGGCGTAAGCGAACATCAGCGCGTTCACAGGTTTGTTTGAAATGATAGGCTATTCCTAACTTGTACATACAGTTGCTACACATTTGTTCAGGCAACCCATCGTTACGGCTTATCTTAAAATAACACAGTAATTAAAAAAATTGTTAAAACGAATGTAAGTGAAAACATTACGTTTAGGTTTTATTTCTTACCTTTATATTGCTACAGTATTCAATCATCTCACATATAGAGATACTATAGTTTTCAACAAAAATAGATGATAATACACCTTCTTCCAAACAAATTCTACATATTTTATTCATTTTTCGCTATTAAACCTATATTATTGTTATTGTGTTTAGTATCATAAGCATTTAATTAAATGTAACAACCCCTATATTATAATATTTATTTTGTAAATTGTCCGTTGCCAAATGTGTTTGACATTAGACATAAGAAACAGATTCTAAAAACTTGCAGCTTATAATCCGATGCCTATGCTATAGTTGTATAAATACTTAGTTTTTTTTTTGTAATCATTCAATAATATATAATGGTGATACTCACCCACACATAGTTTACTAACTAGTTCAAAAAGAGAAGATCGAAAATAAGAAGGAACTAACGACAGTCTAAGATTAATTTTTATATTTTGCAGAAATATAATAATTTGTCCCAATGAATTCAGGTATAGTTAGAATAATATACTTGATATATTTAAATTTGTACAAACATATAGTGTGAGAGTATAATTCATTACTTGCACAGTTCTGTGTGTAGCTTAAATGACGAAAGAAGAAGCATTCGACCCATCACGCAATAACAGAGCAGTAATATTTCATGAAGCGTGAGCCAACGAGTTAGGAGATTTGCTAAACGGTGCTTACTAAGTCTTACGGAAATGGTCTTCCACAATTTTAACTAATAAGAATTAACAAAAAGACAAGGTTGCTCAAATGAAAATCAATTATAGTCTCCTTCTTCAATGGAAATGTTCTCTCATATTAGACCAAACTTTTTCGATTTTTATGATGATCTTACATTGCAGTAGTGCAACTAATTGCAGTCGCTTTTGATATTAATAATATATTATCTTTACTTTAAAGTTTTTCCTTTAGCAGTCATCAGCCTATCAGTGCCCACTGCTGAGCAAAGGCCTCTTTCTCACATGGAGAAGGTTTGAGTATTAATCACCACGCTTGCTCAAGACTGGTTGGTGATTTCAAACTTATAATTGTGAAATTATAAGTCCAGGTTTCCTCACGATGTTTTCCTTCACCGTATGTCAGTGATGTCTAAATACTCTCAGAAAGTACATATGACTCCGAAAAATCACATTGGTACTTTCATCACTTTAGCAGTAGAGTGGTAAAATTTTAAAATATGTAGGTACTCGAAGAAAGAAAATATTAAATAAATAGAGCTACACTTCATAAATTTTATAAAATATTGCTTTTTAGTTTTCCATTTAGTTTAAATTTAAGCCTTGTCTATATTACTTTTTATGTCACATATTAAAATGAGTTACAGACACCAAAGAATATGTGTATTCTTTCAGTAAATCTTTAAGAAACTTTTAGTCAATTACTTTGCTTTCGTTCAATGAAATTAGAGCCAAATACAAAAGTAAAAACGTAATTCAAGCAACAGGAGCTATTTTCCTTTAGTGACTGATCAATAAAGTCTAAGATAAAACTCGATTAACTGTAAAGTGTTTCTACATCGCACATTGTTTTAATCGATAGCATCCATCCTATATATTACGAATGTCTAAAGGACAATGCGACGAAGGTCTAAAGGAAAGGATGGAAGGTTTTATATTATGGCAATGTTTTTTCATAAACGGGGAATATTGTGGGGTATATACCATATTATAATGTAATTTACCCTTATAACGTACTCTCTTTCTAAGTTATTTCCGTTGTGACAAAGATATATCGTATACGCCACTGTAATACCTACACTCCCCAAAATGCTAAAAAAATTTCAAAAGATTGTTATTTTTTTTAAATAAAATGCTTGAATCGACAAATTTACTAATTATTGTTGGATGTACAGATTAAACTTTATATGATTAGACAAAAACAAAAAAAAAATAGACATTTTAAATATATTTCAACATAACATTGTGTAATAAAAGTTATCAGCATTGACATATATAATGTTAATAGACATTGATATACTACATATTAATAAAATCGATATTTTAAAATTAACAAACAAATTATATTTCACTTTATATAACAATAGGTGTATATTAATTTAAACATTAGCAATGGCTGGGATCAATTTGACGTAAATATCAATGCCTTTCAAGAAAATATTTGCGTCCAAAAATTCATCATGATCATGCAATAGTACTGGAGTGTGGTTCATAGGAGAAAATCCAATTGCAGGTATTCCAACCTTCCGAACATACCGACTGTCTGTGCCACCGGGGAATATTCTTATATCTAATTTAAGATTCCTGCAAATTCAAACATGTTTTAACCGCTAGTAAAATAAACTATATTTCTGAATATAAACCTGTAATCTGGACCCTCATTAAATTTAAATAATGTGATATCACTCACAACTCATCGGCCACGGATTTAAATGCAACCCAATAAATATTGCTGGCATCTGTCTTCGTGCATTCTACAGGAGCATTTTTTTGTTCAAATTCAAATGTCACACCCTCGCCGGCTTCCTTACACCATTGTTTGATCTGTGATGATATTATCGTTATAGAAGATATGATAAAATACTATATAAGAATAAAATAATATATATTTTGGAAGCAGACCCTGTTCTCGAATTCTTCATGGTCCACGTGAATGGCGAGTCGACAATCAAAAACCACTGTTAATTTTTCTGGCACCACATTCGATTGTACACCACCCTTTAAAAATATTTCATCAAAATTATTTCACCGTATCTGTTATCCTTTATGCTGTATTTATACTTACCAATTTACGGAGATTTTAGCAGCAAAAAGGGACAGAGGTACAATTAAAATAATGTTATTTCAATGATAAAAATATGTGTACCTAAAGGAAAATTATACTTACGAATACTTGAGTCAAATTTATGGTCGTTACATCACCGATTGTCAGTTTAGGATTGCTTTCCAGAATTTTCTTTTGCTCATCTCGTAAGTCCATGAACTTATTGATTATGTATCTCATCTACAAGTAGAATGACCAGTCTTATTGCAAAGATTAATGTTATCTTATCGAAAGACGCAGGTAAAGCGTGAATCTCATACACATAAATAAAATTGTAGTATTTGATTATGTTAATAAAATAAGCGTATTTATAAAATTTATATGGATGCATAAAACATTTTCTCAATTGTTATTTGTTGTCTATCGTTCTGTTTGTCACAAGTAGATAATTAACCGATGTAATAAAATAAATCGGGCTAATTCTTTTCACTAATAATAACCATAAAATATACCTAAGTACTCCGCATTGAAAATAAAGGACACAGTAAGTTTGCAAATAAACCCAAATATTACCTTTTCGCCAGCAGTGTTAGGTATGAGAAGAGATCCGTGACCCGGTTGGCCGGTACAGATTACGTGGATTTCTGTAAAATTTATATTACAACTTTGTAGATTTGTAAATTTATATTCATACATTTGTTACATGTGAGTTTCAGATGGAATGGTACGTTCAAAAAATACAAATTATACATGAGCAATTCATATTAAATCGAGTAAATAACAATGTACTTGTTATTTACTTGGTATAAAACTAAGTTAATTCTGACTGCCCGTAGAAAACACTTGAAAAGAAAAACGAATTGTTTTAGCGTCCGTGTCTAATTAGTTGTTAGGCTATTTTTTAAATAGGTTTCAAAATTTGTATTATTTCTCATACCACTTACTACAGTAACAAAAATAATATCTAAAACAAAACCGGGTAATGAAATTCAGTTTGAAAATTAAAGTCTACATAAAAAATAGTAAATTTTAGTATCGGTAATGTGAATTTAAATTGTTTTTGACCCTATCCGATTGAGCTACCAATTAAAATTGAGCTACCAAAAAAAGATTAAAATTCATAAAGGTTACAATTAAAAGATGTTTCGAATGATGAAACATTATCAAGATAAATTAAATGTTCTAAATCCACAAGTAATCTAATAAGCGACGGTAACAGAACGAGAAACTCGATCAAATGTAAGTAATATAAGCACCTAAGTGTAATGTTTGTAATGTTTGTCTTCAAATGAGGTGCAAGTCTCATATGTCAAAGCAAAGATTTATACAGTAAAGCAAGTACTGTGCGAAATTTCAACATTTATATGTTACTAAAACAAATTATATTATTAGACTAAGTATGATTTTTAAGATATCCCAATTAGATACAGTAATTTAAAAGTAATCTAAAACAGCCGATGTTGCGGTCGATAATTGCACCTATTTCTTATAAATATTTAAACAAAAATTCGTTTTCAAATTAATAAATAGTTACCAGCGATGTATTGTATATACTTCTTTGTTTTTATTGATAAAATTTAAATATTCATACAATAGCTTACTACAACAAAAAAGCCCGGGTAACAAAGGCCGAGTACTTAACTAGATAATCTTTCAGCTTACTGAGCGTATAAAAAAAAGACTACAAAAATAGTACGTACATTTTTGTATAGACAAAAATATTGAAACTCATTGGTAACAAGTTAAATGTTTTCTCTGTTTTATAATCGATTCAAATAATAACAACTGAACTTGAACTTGATGATGAATAAAAAAAATTGCACAGCGTGTTGTGGACGTCTTATACCTACTTACGGATGGAAACCAAAACAATATATTTATTGAAATGAAACTGTGTCTTTATGAAATCCTATGAGATTTTATTATTGAATATTTACATGTTCCCGACGTTTCAATTACTTTTCAGTAAACGTTATCACAGGCAGACGAGATAAAAATGTTTTCAACACACTTTTAATCCATTGATTGATGTTGTATAAACTTTTCACAGAAACTAAATTTTAGATTCAATCATCATAACAAACCTTTTGGGATTACTATTTTTTGTGATGCCAAAAAAATTTGTATTTTAAATCATTTTTAGTATAAATTTCAAGAACAAATAGAATAAACAATCTTTACGTGTAGGCGTATTGGGTAGATTTGTATTTACGACTAGCTTTCGCATTTAAGACGGTAATAATTCTATCTGTATCTTCTAAGGTACTTTTAGTGGTTCTGACCTCTTTAACTTATTTGTTGACAAGTTTAAATCGTTTTAGCCTCCCTAAATCCTTAGGGAAGGTAACATTTCAACTCACTAAATACTTTTTTAAGACTGAAATATCAGAGTTATATTTAAAAATCAATTTCATGTAGGTACATTCTTGTTCTTTTGTCGGAATTCATCGTACCTTTTCCATTTTTCCCATCCAAATAGAAAATGTTTTTGAGCTGTCCATTCAGCTTTATACCAAAAATTCTTACAAAAAACAGTGAATTTTATATCTTTTAAGAAATATAAAGTTTTAAGGCTAGGTATACGAGCTGTAACTGTTTGATGTATATATATCTAGTATTCAAAAGAATTTATTCATTTTACAATAAAAATGTAGGTATATTTTCAGGCAATATTTCATTTCTGTTGAATACAAATAAAAAAGCTCTGAGGAACTCTTTGAACTAAAATTCGTTACCGAAATATAAAACCTTTGTTAACCGTGAATGTTATGAAGATATATACTATTTTATATTAAACAAACAATTTAGAGTTTTGAAACTGGTAGCCACAATTATTCACGATATCAGCTTGTAGTAATCATAGTTAAATATATTAAAATGTAAACAATGACCGTATGATAAGAAAGTAACACAATTAAGAAGAAGGATTACTTAATTAACTGTTCCGATGTCTGTGTTTATAATATTTTATTGCTTGTGTTATCATGTGCTCATATCAATGAAATTAGTTAATTTTTACTTAATTTATAACACGCGAACGAAAGTCAGTGCTACAAGACGTTTCAGCATCGGCTTCATAAAACATTAAGATGCAGTGAAGTTTTAAATTAATTAAAATAAATAAGGTGAAAGAAATAGAGATAAGGAATATTTTCAAAAAGAATTCATAACATTTTCTTCCTTCCTGTAGTTTTAGCGAAATTAAAAAAAATGGTTAGCCAAGAAAGTCATGAAAACATAAAAATAACAAAGAATAGCAGTTTATCAGATACACTTTTAAGGTGCTCCGAAAATTGGAATATCTACTAAATTTAATATAGCCGTTATGGGGATGATGAAAGAAAGTATATTCTATTTCGTTATCATTAATAAGTTTAAAAGCTTACGAAAAGACGACTTAAACAAGTCACAGCGAATATAAATGTAGAGATAATATTCAAAAACAGCTGTCGAGCTCCTGTACACATAAGGTATCAAAAAGGTTTTGTAATATAAGTATATTAATAATATAAAGTGATTTATCTATTATTCATTTTATAAATTAAACTATTTAATTAAAATTATATTGGCTATGGTACCTATTGTTTCGAAACGTAACCCAGTAAGCGGCTAGGATGACATTGAATTCCTTAAAAGCTAATGTATTTTTCAAGTTACTTATTGTTAGTACGTCGTACGCATGTAACGGTAATAAATTATGTTGAAATGGAAAAAGGGGCCATTCTTTTAAGCATATTAAATAAAAATAAAATGCTGTTGTGACGCTTGGGTTAATTAAAACGTATTTATATTATAATAAAATATCTACTTACGCCAAATATTCCTTTCGCCATTGAACACAATGAATTCTTCGTCCGGATTCGCCATGCCTTCGTCCAAAGCGAAACCTACGTTTAAAGCCTTAAAAGAATCCGTGTGGACGAATATCTTCATGCCATCGTGACCACCGATCTCTTCGTCTTAAAAATTAAATATTTACTGTGATTATATATAAAAAAAATATGAAAAACTTTGTTACTAAAATGTCTAAATAGAGTAACTAAATTAAGCAGTTATTATATAAGGTCAAAATGTTTTTTTTTTATACGAATAAAATATAGGCTACACACAACGTATACAAACAATTTATATTTCGTGTACCTTCTAAAAGCCACAAATAAAATATATTTCTGAATAGTGTTCTTATTATTAAACATAATAACGTTCACCTGGTACAAAGGAAACATGTAGCGTCCTTTTTAGTTGAATTCCTGAAGACTTCAATTTTCTTATAGCCTCTAGGTACTGAATACCAACACATTTCATATCCTGCGAGCCACGAGCAAAGATTTTTCCATGTTCATCTATGTGCGCGCTGAATGGTGGATAAGTCCAGCTCTCCTACAATTTTTTAAATTGAATACTTACATTTTGACAAGCGAAAATCATCCTTAATGACAATTGAAATATAATTCATAATACATTGCTTCAGCAAACACAATATTATTTAAATGAATGAATGAAATAACATGTTAATTTACCTCAAATACTGGAACTACGTCCATATGTGAGTTAAGTAAAATCGATGGAAGGCTGGGATCCAAACCTGGCCAGGTTAGGATTACGATGGGCTTAGTCGATACTAGCTCATACACCTTAAATCTTAAGCCTATTTCCTGGCTTTGTCTTTTCAAAAAATTAACACATCCATCTAAAATTATTCAATTTAGATTGTATTTGATATCTTGCCCAAAACTAATAAATACATATCGTATATATCTTTTATAAGCATATGTATATATATTGAGAAGCGAAAGTGTTTTGTTAAAATATTTTGTAGTACCTAACTTGATAATGATATACACAAGTATTACATAAATTTTAATGCATACGTAGATATACATATATACATGTAGATTAGAAAATGTATTTATCATCTACTAAATTGTTTATTCAAACATCAAATAGGGTTTGATAATACATTTTATACTTTTTTAAATATGTAGATTTAACTATAACTAGGTATTTCTTTCTTGTTCAATTTTAAAAGATTACTGATAAACAGACGTCTCTATGTACTTAACTCTACTTGTGTATTTATTTTCTAAAAAAAATTCCATTCATTGTTTATCTTCCCCTGCCCATTACTAGTTATGTTTAGTACATGATATTACTCCTTGTTATTCAATTGAAATCATTGAGATCGCTTAAACCGAGGGCATATCGCAATAAATGATCCCAGTGCGAATGAAGCCATAGCATTATAAAAAAATTACAATAAACATGTTTAGACATACTTATATGATCTATATACATTAAACTTAAGACGAACAAATGAGTCGTAGTTATATGCAATATTATTTGCATATTTAAATTAATTGATTCCTAAGAGAGGAATCTAAGTTACGTATGCAAATTTTTGCCATAATTAACCATGCTGCAAGTAAAGTATCAGATAACTACCTACTTTCTGTAGAAAGTATCTACTAAAACCGCTGTCAAATAATTAATTTCAATTTATGAGAACATATTCAGGTAGACGAATCGCAATGAGGTTAATCCCAAAATACTCAGTGCAAGAATTTCAACGATAATCTAACGTATTTCCCTTCAGCAAAGTGAAATTATGACAAAAGAGAAATTTAACTACCTACTATGACATTAGTAAATATCCTTTTTATATATAGTTTTTGTATAAGAAACTAACTGGTATAAAGACACCTGTTTTCATTATAATATAAACGTTGATCATTCCCTGAGCAGGGCTAAATATTAGGAAAATATGTGTTTTTCAAACCTTTATAACTAGAAAGCATCTTATAGTTTTTAAAAAGAGTATGTACTTTCTAAGAGTATTTAGACACCACTGACAGACGGTGAAGGAAAACAACGCAAGGAAACCTGGACTTATAATTTCACAATTGTAAGTTTGAAAGCACCAACGCGTCTTGAGCAAGCGTGGTGATTAATGCATTCCCAAAAAGGATTGATGTGAGGCAGGCGGCCGGTCGTAAAAACAATTAGCAAAAAGCTTTTACAACATGTAAGGCAGACCCTGGCTAAAGCTGGGAAATTGCCAGGAAGAAAAAGAGAACTTTTATAACATCAGAGATAAAGAAGTAGAAGTTTGGATTAAGTATTAAGATGGCTAGGAGCCTGGAATACTAAAACGGAACGGTCAACAGAAATTGAGGGCTTCCTGGAGCTGCTATCCTAGAGTTGCTCACGCAGAGGTACGTGCAAAATAATGAGCGGAAATGACCTATGTATTTGAGGAGTATTTGCCGGTAGTAGGGTCAGTTCAGCATCCGCATTAGGGCTATGATAGAGAACAAATTCTTTGTGGGTAGTTGTTTTCTTTTGGGTTTTGTTGAAGTTACAAATGTCAAATAGAGACTATCAATCGGGATCAGATCCGATCAGGAGAAGTTCGATTGCACCCGCAGAATGGTGTTGTATCGGTATCGGTAATTTATCTTAAGTGCCTGATGAGAAAAAAAACTAAAATATTCGTGACTGAGTCACTGCTATATTATTTGCCAATATTTTTACGAAATAACTACTCCACTGTAATAAATGCCATTAGCGAAGTGTTTAACTTTTAAGTTCTCTTTCTTAAGACTTAGGAGTCTCATTGATCGCTCCAGTGTCCCCCTTAACTTTTCAATAAGGTCACCGTTTTAGAAGATATGCCTTCAACTTCGGCGTATGATTTCATAAGAGCTAACTGTTCTTCGACGAGGATGTTAAGGAATTTTCCCATAGATATTCTTTAGCTTTTAATTTAATGCAGGTATGTACATAAATATTTATCTCATAGTAATATTAAGATAAAACTTCAGTTTGTTGAATTAAATAAAATTTACATTTGATAAGATAAAATTTATTTTCAACATTATCTAAAAACGCTATTCATAACAACACGTAATACTGTATTCATAATAAAAAATAAAATAAATCTTAAGATTGATTTGCAACATATATATTTTTTTGATGTAAATGATTAATCAACCTCGAAATAAAAATTTTTTATTAAAGCCTGAAATAAAGCGGTATGATGTACATATGCATAATGTACAAAGAACATATAAAACCTCTTTAATAACACAAACAAAACATCATGTATTCGTGTTATTGCAGTAATAGCCACGATTCTCCTTAATTTAACTTGTTTAAAGAAAGTCCGGAGTTTATTGGCCCTCAGAGAATGTCTCTTGATACTATTTACAAAACAAAGTTAGTTTGTAATTGGCGCTATACTTATCAACTTTTTTAATTATATTTTAAAAGCAGAGTTCGTACGAGCTAAATAAACATGCATTTTCAATATTCCTCACCCTTTCTAGTTGTTCATAATGCATAATAATAACCTTCTCATTAATTCTTATTATAACCTATAACGAAGTCAGAAAATTAACAAAATACTCACCATAATTAACATTTGGCTGCACGCTTGGTATTTGTAGATATTCTACAAAGTTTTTTATAGAAAGATTATTTTTTAAGTCGACTGCCATATCTATTTTTAAGGTAGTATAAAACAGGTGATTCTGTATCTGTATGCCTCTCACAACTCACAGTGCGAGACTGCGACTTGTCACTCAAAATGCGTTTACTATGATAACTCGCTTCAATACAAATAGTTGATAAATAGAACGCTCATGTACTTAAAATAATAATACCTTATGATGTGTTAAAGTTGTAAATAATAGTGTAATCAATTATCACCACTGTATTAACACAATATTAACATTTATTCCAATCTTAAGTAATTACTTGGTGAATCAATTTAACTAATTCTTCTAAGAGCTAATATTGTAATCAACACAATAATTCTATAAATAATCTTGGGTGAAGAAGAAAGAAAACATTCATTGCAAGCGATAGGAGCAATATATTTTTTTTTAATATTTGGTAATTTTATTAAGTATTTTTCTGAGACTACGTAAAGGAGTAACAAAATTTCCCTTTTTATATTTCTGGTAGTACTCACCAATATTACTTCCTCAATTAGAAGTTTATATTTTATTCCTTTTTATCAAAAACCTTTTCAATACTTTTCGTCTTAAATAACACTTTTAATTTTTTATGCTCTTTCGCGATTTGATATTTGAATAAAAATACATTGCTTGTTAATGAATAGATAAAAGATGCTCTTTATTTTATTTTTATTTGATAAATTACTATAAAATTGTTATTCCTTATTTAAGGATGGCACAAAATTAGATCTACGTATTTATAGATTATTATCTATTTTAGTAGTTTTGAGATATATACATTCTTTTTTATATAGACCTACCGAAATTTTATTAAATAGATAAACGGTTCACTTGATGCTAAGGTTCTACCGTGGCCCGTGAATTTCTACCCCACAAGATGTGTTGCTATCTTTGTTCGTGTACCTACAACGGAAGTGTCTATACGACTTGCATTGCCACACATGATCTATTCCCTAAGGAAACCTCGAGAGAGAGATCATTCTACATTCCTCAAAAAAAGATCTGCAAAGTAGGTATATAGGGATAATCCTATAAACCTACTTTACACCCTACCTACATACCCTATATACCATGAAAATGGATCGATGGTGGAATAAATGCATTCCTTTAAAATGAAGCGCAATGTTTGAGGATTAGGCCACTACGTCCCATAATTCTTAACGATTATGTTTCTTACGTTACTTAAATTATTTACAAAATAACGTCTACCTCCATCAGAACAATGTCAAGGCACGTGAAATATGCTCCAAAGTGCACCAACTCTTTAAGTACTTGGAAAAACCCAGTCAAACCTTAACTTAAGATAAAAGAGAAACTAAAGAGGAGTTTTGGGTGCACTCCCGGGAGAGTTTGAAGGTACCTTGCGCCCAGGATACGGTGTTAAGTCTTCTAGTTAAAGTACTATGACTTTTGTTTTCTAAATGGTTTTAAAACTACTTCTATATATCACCTCTGAGGTCCCTAGATGGAGAAAGTATAATACTACACTCGCAAGTTCTTATATTCACAAATGTGTTCTGCTAAAAATCAAAAATCATTAATCATCTATTAATTATGATCTAACAAATGGTAAAAATACAATATTAATAGGTACCAGAAATAAGTTTGTTACTCGAAGTTACTCTTCACGATTCTGAATAAAAATATGAGTATAAATTTTTAACTACATAATCACTTAACTTATTTTACTACTTTTAAATGAGTATAAGCGAAAACCTTAGATATCATTATATGTGTATATTACAACTACAGTTAATGCCCTATAAATGAGGTGGTTTAAAAACGTATTTAGTATGCTTAAATGTTTATAATGTGTTTCATATAAACGTAGCAGTTTTTATGTTCCATACAAACTGTTTCTATCATTCGCATTTTAAGAAAAAGGTCACTAAGTATGCAATGATAACCAGTGACTATGCTATTTTAGGGATTTTAAAAAGTCTTAAGTGAATTTTAGCAAATCATAACAACTCCACTATTATAAAGGTAATGAAGTGAGTTGTTTTGAATTTCAGTATCGTAATGAGCTGTTCTTAGGATAAAAAACTAGTTTCGGAATATTGTTTCAAGTTAATAATGTTGGAATAATTTACATAGCCAGTTTACAAAGGAAGGCCAGGGAGATTTATAGATTATGACGATAAGTTACTATGGTTATAAAAGTGAGGTAACTAAGTAGTTTTGTTAACCAGCAAAATAATCTTACCCTAAACTGAACTAAACTGGAAAATTCACCATGAAAAAGGAACAGAAAGTTCTTATACTACCTTTTGGTTTTGTTATAAAATAATGGGATAAGCATAAAATCGGTGATCAAATTTCTAGCATTCTAGCTTCTATATAGTGAGTTGCGTAGACAACAGATTTTATAAAGACTTTTTAAATGAAAGAAGATGTGTTTAAATTTTTTTTTATATATTTATTCTGAGAGCAGCAACATTAGGAGCAGTCTTACCTGTTATTAGGTACTTTATGGAACAGTAAGTGGGATTTAGTGTCTATTTGCTTTCTTAATTAGGTTCTTTAAGGGGGTGGAGAAATTGAAAGGATCTCCATTTGCTGCCCAAAGAGTTATATAGAGACTTACATTACATTACTTAGTAATAGTTGTGTTATTCTATTCTTTTTGAATAACAAATATTTTTAATTTGTATACAATTCAAAAAAGTTTTCAAATTATTAATAGGACAACAAAGTTACAAATACTTGTTTTTAAAATATTAAAATATAGCTAAGAAGTTCTGCAGTGTCTAATAGGTTCTAAATGCAACGATACTACTCTAAAATATATTTTTAAAGAATATATAACCTTTATATTTTATTATTAGTGCTAAGATTGTTATACTTTAGTTACTTTATTTTTATTTGTGGCAATTAGCACTACAAATAAAATATACTCAGAAGACAGATTCTGCGTACTGTACGTTGACATTGACGTTTTCAAATAATAGTGGCTCTTAAGTCTCAAAATAATTACTTTGTAGGTTATATTAGTTAAGAGAACATAATAATTATTGCAAAACACAAGGAAGATTCTTATTTAAGATGAGTTCAGCGTTGATAAACGCTATTAAAAGGCTAAACATATCTGTCCTTCCTCAAATACGTTTCTGCTCATCAACAGCTAACCAAAGTTCCGCTATAAATGTTATTAATAATGAATTCTCTGTGACTAAGAAAGAATGGAAGTTTCCACCATCGTATACAAAACCACGTGAAGTTTGGATCGAAAATCTGGATACAATTGAAGAAAAAAAAGTAGGTTTATTTGAGCTCCATCCCTTGGTGTACGCTGCAGCCCCCCGTATAGATATAATCCATAAAAATGTTACTTGGCAAAAAAAGTATCGCTGGGTGTCATGGGCCCACACTAAAACGCGGGCTGAAGTTAGGGGTGGAGGTAAAAAACCATGGCCCCAAAAAGGTTTGGGTCGAGCCCGACATGGCTCAATAAGGTCACCATTATGGCGTGGAGGTGGTGTGGCGCATGGACCACGTTCTGGAAAAACTCACTTTTATATGTTAGACATATATTCAAGACTCCATGGTCTGACTTCAACATTATCGGCAAAGTTTGCACAGGACGATCTCCATGTTGTGAGAGATTTAGAACTACCTACCGATGAATCGGAATACCTCATTGAACTCATTGAGAAAAGAAATTGGGGTCCTTCTGTGTTGCTTGTTGATGAGTATGTCTTAAGATTACTAAATAATATTGTTTTAAAATGTATTCTTGATTAACTTACATATGTTTTATTTTTCAGCACTGACTATGCTCCACGGAATATAACAGTTGCAACTGACAGTTTACAATATGTAAACATCATGCCTGTATATGGCCTCAATGTTTATTCTATGCTAAAGCATGATACTCTCATTTTAACTCAGGCTGCCGCAGAAAAAATTGAAGAGAGAATTCTACATCACTTAAATTCTACTAAAGTTGTTAGCAAATTTAAATTAAGTCAAGTTTAATATAAAAAGAAACATTATGAAATAAAATAGATGTCAGTAATAAAACCATTGTGTTATTTGTATGTATATATTTAACAAATTAAGGCATTTAGATGATAGGAAATGCAATTCATCGAGTCATGCAGTGTTTTGTTTCTTATGTACATTGGGATGTGGATCGGCAACCTGCAAATATTTTGATAAATATTATCAATTTTATCATATAACAATAAAATTAAGAGGTATTTAGTAGTATTTAATGTATAATTTTGTTTAATATAAAACTTAAGAAAATAATAATACTTTGTTCGAAGTGTGGGATGCTGTATTTCCGACCATTTTTTGTCTAATACTCCATCTTAGGTCCGACCAGTTATTCTCTCCGGGTACATTTGACTTGTATTTAGCCCACAGTGATGTGTAATAGTGGTAGAGAGAAACAGGGTCATTCTTTTTCTTTATAGGCTGGATAGGAACTTTGATTACTGAAAGGAAATAAGAGCATTTAATATACAATATTTTACAATTTCTTGTATCAAGTATATATTGATAAACAAAAAGTTTTCATGTACCTGTCATGATTTTAAAAAGAAATTTTAATTTCTTCAAAAAAAAATTATCTCACTTTGAAAGAATTTCAAGGAATTAAAACTTAAATTACTTAAAAAAAATTCAATTACTTACAGTTATTGCTGAGAGTTTTCTTTGTCATATTTTTAATGGATTCTGTAGATTTTTTTTTGATATGAACACAGGAACAAGCCCTTCTTTGGGGTTTATCGTCAACTTCGGTTTTACCTAAGGCAGGTGCAGAACTAATTACTCTAACTGGAGGTAGCTTGCGTAGTTTAAATCCATTACATTCTCTTGTACAAATAATTTTTTCATCATTTCCCTTGGATCGAATTCTTGAGGAGAATGTACTAGCGCTATGTAATCGTTCAGGCCCAATCAACTCGGGTTGTTTATATTTATCATCATTGTCTCCGATTTTACGTTGAAGATCGTATTTTATTAGTTTTTTCAGGTCTAAAACGATATAAATTAGAAATTAAACCATCATCAAAATACGTACTAATTACATACCAATTATAATTATCAGAATATAATATACATACCAGTTATAAAAAATTTAAGAGCCTCTCCACTTATATTTTTAATACCAAGGTTGTTTAAATATCTTAGAATTTCTCTAGCATCTAATTGTGAAGTTATATCACAATAGTCAATTTTGGCGGGCTCCATATTAAAAAAAAAACAAATATTCGATTTTTATGATTTCTTGATAATCTTTATTTTATAAATGTAATCGTAACGGATTCACGTCAAACAATTTGAAATTTGACGGCACTTAGATGTACTGACGTTTGTTGTCGCTTAATGACATATGAATGTTGCTTGCCTGTTAAAAAAAACATATTATCTTATTATTTTTTAGGGTCAGAAAAAAAAGAGTAAATTGTTTTTTTGTATCTTCTTGTTAAAACCGAATAAAGATAAACGAGATCTTAAGGGCACACATGTCGAACTTTTTACACTAAAACTTTATGTTGGACAATGTTAACATAAAAAAATGCTTGTTATATAAAAATAATTTTCTATTATTCTGGGCCATCTACATAAGTATATGAGTTATTATGGGGCATATATATAATTTTATGAGTCTGTTTAAATTTTAGCCACGGGTCCTCATATCTATGATACAGATAATATGACAGTGGTGGCCTAGTTGTTAAAATCCCCGCCTCTCATGTATGAGGGCGCGGGTTTGATCCTGGCAAGTACCAATGTGATTTTTCCGAGTCATATATACTTTCTTCGCGTATTTGGACACCACTGATTAATGCATTCCCAAAGAGGGTTGATTTCAGGCAAGCGGCCGGTCGTAAAAACAATTAGCCTAAACTATTCACAACATGTAAGGCGGACCCTGGCTTAAGCCAGGAAATTGCCAGGTAGAAGAAGAAAAGATAATATGACAGTCCCTCGTAATTGGTGAATATGTTATGAATACACTTTTTATTTTAAATTGTATTAAACTTATTTTCAAAAGCGAATTAAATCCAAGAACACTATTTTATTTCAATGTTATTTTTTTTTAATATGTATGAAAATCTTAGAAACTAATTTTGCTTTTTAAGGGCCATTTTTAGAGCAGCTCTAAATAGCACGAACGTTTTTGTATTACTAATACGATGCTTTTATTTTGCGCCAAAACTTTACATTTGGATAGTTTCTATCTTTAACTTGTGTTTTAATTTAAGTTTCAAGGAGATAACGTCATCAGTTGAATTGACATACTAAATTAAGAAGAATCTACCAATAATTTCTATGCATAAAACGACTTATTGAAATTTAATCTCTACTAATTACTAAAATGCGAAAGTAACTCTGTCTGTCTGTCTGTCTGTCTGTCTGCTACGCTTTCAATCCTAAACCACTGAACTAGTTTTAATGAAATTCGGTACAGAGCTAGAGTTGACCTTGAGAAAGAACATAGTATAGTCTTTATCCCAGACTTTTGAAAGGTTCTCTTGGAAACGCGACATAACCGAACTCCATGCGGGCGAAGCTGCGGGCGGAAAGGTAGTATAAATATAACGATCGGAACAATACCATATATATTCGTTGGAATCTGTTAATTCTCTCTCTTAATTAGAAAAAAAGGTTTTGACGCACAGTCAACAATATTAATGAAATGACATACGTACAACATCACAAATATGAGAGGTGTTTGCTTTTACAAAACATATTTAAGGTTTTATTTTCAGCTCAAAATCTATAGTACAGGAAGAAGCAACTGAAGTTCTTATAAAATGACCAGACATGGTAGATTTGCGGACAAACTCTTTTTGTGCAGTGAAGTCTATTTTTGAGGTGGCCTTCTCAACTTCTCTGAGATTTATGAATAACTTGAATAACCAGATAAAACGCCAAAATATGCGAACAGAGTTATGCCGAATTACTGACAAAAATTTTAATTCGCGTTAGTTTTGAGAGAGGCAAGTGTACTCGTCATCAGCCTATCAGCGCCCACTGCTGAGCAAAGGCCTTCTTCTCACATGGAGAAGGTTTGAGCATTAATCACCACGCTTGCTCAAGACGGGTTGGTGATTTTAAACTTATAATTGTGAAACTATAAGTCCAGGTTTCCTCATGATTAGGGCCCGGATTAATATGTAATAACACATTTTTTATTTTCCGCGATTTTCGGTCTAGAATGTGTTTTCTACATGGATTGTCATATTTAGATTGTAAAAAACCAACTTTTATTTTCCATATATTCCATATTTTACCATATTTCAAAGTTAAGTCTATATTTTACAAGAAAATGTCACAATCATCCATATTTTCACAAAAATACATAAAATTTACGTTCCCGCCACTAATGTTTTGGATAAAAATAAAGGATTTATACGCTAAAAAAATTAACAAAATTCTGAGAGTGAGTTTCGAGGGCTGTAGACATGGCTTACACAATTACTGAATTAAGCATGTTTAAGTATGCACCCATCACGTCATGTGACGTGGAGAGATCATTCAGCAGATATAAGGCTATATTTCAAACAAATGGTCAGTTTTCATTTTGAGAATTTAAAGAAGCACGTCATTGTGTATTGCAACCAATTTGATAAGGCTAGTGTAATGGAAGTTGAATAAAACTGTAATTTTTTGTTGAAATAAATATTTCGCTAGTTATTTCATCGTTTTTTAAATGTAACTTAACATGTATGTCACAAGTGACCCTTTTCTTATAGTAAAACAATGTTTAATTATGAAAGTATTTTATTTTATACTCCATATTTTTTCCATATTTTTGATTTTTTCGTCCATATTTTATGTACATATTTTAAATTTTTTAATACATATTTATCCGGGCCCTACTCATGATGTTTTCCTTCACCGTATGTCAGTGGTGTCTAAATACTCTCAGAAAGTACATACCTATGACTCCGAAAAATCACATTGGTACTTGCCAGGTTTGAACCCGCGCCCTCAGCAACGAGAGACGGACCCTTTGACCACTAGGCCACCACTGACTAATATGTGTGACAAGTGTACTCAAACATCAAAAAGTATAAAGTCTAATATAACCAGTTTGATTTCATCTTTGCGTTTTACAGAAAAACTTCATAGAAATAATATTTACACTATGTACATACTTCATTGGTGAAGACTTTATTACATTGAGCGTGTAGTAATAAATTCATGTATCTTTAGGAGATAACGATTTTCCCGGGGAACGAGTCCGGACCGGGATCGGGTGGAAGGTTGGCGGCGCTCCGCACTCACCTTGCTATTTCACCGGTGGAGGCGGAAGCTCTCTGAGCCAGTGGCTGGGTTGCGAACCGTGGAGGCTATTCGCCCGCTCCTCAAAGAGTGGGTGGACCGCCGACATGGTTCCTTGACCTTCCGGCTGGTCCAGATCCTCTTGGGGCATGGTTGCTTTGGGAGGTATCTGTGCCACATAGTCGGAAGAGAGCCGACCGCGGCGTGTCACCATTGCAGTTGCATGGATGACACCCCCGATCACAACTTGGCGGAGTGCCCTGCGTGGGCGATAGGGCGTCGCCAGCTCACCACGGTGGTTGACGCAGATCTCTCGTTGCCGGCAGTGGTTCAGGCCATGGTCGGTAGCGAGAGTGCCTGGGAGGCGGTGGTCCGGTTCAGCGAGTGCGTCATCTCGCGGAAAGAGGCCGTTGAACGAACGCGGGAAGATGACCCCTCCTCGGCGCCCCTGCGTCGACGAAGGCTGGGTAGAAGGCAGCGGGCCTACGCTCGCCAAATGCCTCCCCAGTGAGAGGAGCCTCCGGGCGTTGGTGGGGAAACGGCGTCCGGGCAACATAGGCTGGAGTGAGAGTGGCGTGTTTGGCGTTCCCGGCACGCTGCTCTGGAGTCGGAGGGGAAGTGTGGTGAAGCCACTGTGACCCCTGCCGAAGATGGAGTCCATGGGACTCGTGCGTAGTGAGCGGAAGTATGGCTTGCCGTTCCCGCTCACTAGCCTACGCACAGCGCAGAGAACGCCGAGGAGTTTAGTGGGTGGAAATCCCAAACGCCCCCGCCGTGTTTTCCCCCGCGGCGGGAAGTCTTTGAAAGATTCTCCTCGTTAAAAAAAAAAAGGAGATAACGATTTTAAAATAACAGTTTATTACCAAATAAATTTTACTAAAATGATTTTGTTAAAACATTTCGTCATATAAATGAAATATATGAAAAAAGAAGTTCGTATAGCTTAAATGTTTCATACATTTAGAATGATATACAAAAAAAGTTACAAGAAACAGTCAGCGACGGAAATGCGTTTTCAGTATTTAAATGCAGACTGCATAATAAATGGCGACAATAAAAAGTAAATAAACATCCCTTTTTAAAACATTTAGTTTTTTAGTACGCGATTTATAAAGTAACAGTTGCTCCAAGTGCTTGAATAAAATATATTTTTTGAAATAGTAGGAAATAACGAAATGATTCGTTTTTATGCTTTACAATAAAACATTTTTATATATGTACCTACTTTTGTATGACAATGCCCCCAAGTACTTATAATGTGAATCGGTTTAAAAACGCTACTAGGTTCAATTTAACTGACTTAATAATTTGTACCTTACTAAGTTTTATTTTTTCAGTGTACATCGATATAGATGACACAATATTAAAGTAAGAAAATATTATAATTAATATAAGTATTTAGTCGAAAATTTTTTTTAGTTTATATTAAACATTCTTTTAACAAATATAAAGTTTAAAATCTATCTGTATAATACGCATTGCAATATGGAATTTTATATGAATTCCTATAAGTTTTGCTTAGATCGAAAGAAGGTATTGGACTGCCGAATATGGCCCACGGTATATCTTTTTCAATTACAGTATAAACGTGGTTTTTATACATTTTAAGAGAAATTCTGAAGTATCACTAGCCAGTTGTTGAAAAGCATATTTGTTAAAAAGATTTAATATCTTGAAACTACATTTTATTATGCTCTTCAGCCGAAATGCAAACAACAAAAGTAGGACGTAGTTCCAACGATAAAGACTTTTTAAACTCAAATATCAATATTAGATGATAAAATTGCACTTTTCAATATAAAACAATATATGAAGATAATATATCATTAGAACGATAGAAGATGTAGTAAAAGTAAAATTTGATTATATAATAAATACTATTACTTTAAATAAAAAATATGTCATAAAACAAACACAGGAACTTAAAACAAAAAATAATTTTATACTGAAATACAAGCATACAATTCACTAGAGCGAACCGTGCTTGTGTGCGTGAGTTTTATCGCAACAATTAGGCCCTCATTAGGCGGCGTAAATTAAGAGATTATCGCAATTTTCGCATGGTAATAACTGTCTTAGTGTTCAAACGATTAGGAATTGGTTTAAAAAGTTCGACATGACTGACCCAACCTTAGATAAACAACGATCGGACTGACTTTGGACATCATCAAAGGTAGAAAACATCAAAGGAAGAAAATATCGAAGTAGTGTCAGAGTCAATTCGTAAAAGTCCTACTCAATCCAATCTAATCATTCCAGTGCATTAAATATACGCAGATCAAAGTTACAGCTCATTTTCAATACCTAGACATTTTTCAAACGTCATTTTTTCCCTAAAAAAAAGTGATATTTCGAACATAGACATTCACTGCCCACTCAGCACGGATTTAAGTTCTATGTATTTTTGTTTTGGGGTCGCCTTAAGTCTAAAGTCTAAGAAACAAAATAAGTCAATAGATGAACAAAAAGTAAATGTTTGGAGAGAAATATCAATAATTTCGGAGCTTACTTGAAGTGCTGTGATAGAAAATTTTTAGTCGCCATTTATAAGAGTGCAAAGATCGAAATAGAACATATTTACATGAAGTGATTTATTAAAAAATATTCTCCTTTAAAGCAAATAACTAAACAATACATATAAATTTTAAACTGTACACTTTTTTTTGTTATTTATTTTTAAGTTCAAAAGACTTATGGAACACCCTGTATAAAAAAATGTTGTCCCGTGTTGATCGGGTTGTCTTTTATCCATAACAGTTACCAAACAGATAAATATATAAAGAAAATGTTATTACGAATTGCGAAACTTCTTTTTTGAAGTCGGTTAAAGAAATTGTGTATTTTCTATACATATAGTATATACATATGAGTAAAGACAAATCTCATGTGTTGTATTTTCTAAGATAAAGTGCATCTAATCGTTTCTGCCATTAGGGAGACATTTGTCAGTTTGTGCTGAAATTTATTGCAGTTTGAAAGTTTTCAACTACGTTAGAGTAAGTATATTTTAAACAAGGATTTTATATAAGAACAAAGAGATGGAAACAAAAATTTAACTTATCTGTGAACTTTGAGATTTAACATACGTATCTGTCTATATCTATGAATAATTTATAAAAGAATACATTGTTGTACTAAAACAAATGTAACAATATTATACTTTATGAACCCAATCCAATAACAAACAAACAAATGAATAAAATAAACAGATCAATGGATATTTTTCTTTGAAGGCTGCCGTTTGATCTTTCTTTTGTCTCGTGATATGTCGATTATCTTCGACAATGCAATAAAGCGTACTGTCACGTACATCGCAGCATATCAACGACATTCATATAATATCTTAATAAAGTTCTTGGCCCAGAACGTCTGGCTTCCATATCAATAAGTGAGCTCAAAGTTTAATGAAATTCTTCCTTAAATTCCTAGAGTATCGCAGCTGGATCACATTCCAGGACTCTGTATTTTCATCAATAACTTAATTAAATATTAGTACTTGTAAATTTTCTATAAAAGCATGAAGAACTTTACTGCTCCGTTAAATAAATTGTAATAACAATTTAATACATAGAATATATATATATACATTAAGTAAAAACGAAGATACGCTTTACTTGTTTTATTTTATTGTATTAACTTATAAAATACATAAATCAAGTAATGTCTCTCAATTTATTTAGGATTCATAGGATTTGACGGGTCGATAGAAAAGAGCAAAAGAGATTCTGAAAAATGGAATAGGAAAAACACGAGCTTAGCACAATTTTAGATATTACGGTCAAGTATTTTCTAACCTTATTTATAGTGTGTGTATATTTATCGTTATACTATGTTCACATTTTTTTTTTGGGATAATGATTCTTTGCAATGAATTGATATCATTGTTTCTTGCTAATATTACGACGTTATCAAACTTCTTAATTTTTAATGAATATTTCATTACATATTAATTATTTCTATATGTATTTATAAAGAAAGAAATTTTCACTTTAAGTTAAGACAATTGTTTTTTTTGCAAGATGCCGACGCAAAATAATAATGGACAAAAAAGTGTTAATCCTAATGAGACGAAACAGGGTTTGATTTTTTTTTAGCGAATGTTTATAAATAAGAGTATTTCATAATCTAATTCCATTCAACTCTTAAGGATTTACAAAAGCTGCTCCAATTTCTTTGGCATTTATTAAAAGAACTCCTTAACATAAATAATTTTGAAGATCATCTCCAGGTGTAGTTGAATAGGAGTTCATTATTTGTGGGTTTAATATTTAAGAAGTACTTCGATTTCACGCGAGCTCCCTAAACCTTATTTATGAAAACGATTGACATACTATTTAATCAGTAGATACTAAGTGCTATATATGATGAAAATAATGAGTTGTATGAAAATGGTATTATTACTTTAATTCAAAGAAACGACAATGAATTTAAAGATTTTAGCTCCGTGTTTTTATATTTCTTGCTTGGAATAATTATAATTATTGGTATAACAAAACTAAAATGAAATACTACATTTACAATTGTTATGTCTAGATGTTTTTTAAAGATCAGTTCTGTAATAACATTTTGTTTAATAAAGATTTATTATTTATTGAATTGTATCCAACTAGGTTTTCGTGTTTTGAAATGGCAATAAACAAATCCTAGCCCATTTAAATGAAACTAATATTTTTCGGATTTTCGGCATCCAGAGCGGTACGCAAGAAAATTAAGAAATCGATGGCGGTAGGAGATAAAATAACCAGACCAACTGACAGACACTCACATCTCGTCTGCCCGTGATCACGGTTACTGAAAAGTAGCCGAAAGGTCGGGAGTATGTAGTTTTCTAATCAAAAATAAAACGCGAAGTAAAATCCGAAAAATATTAGTTTCATTTAAATGAGTACTCGCGAAAATCTTAGATCTCATTAAATCCTAGCCCAATTTTTTAAATACACAAGGTCAAATTTAAAAATGGAGTGTTTTCTCACGTCCAACTTTTACACTTGTGTAAATTTTCTAGTAGATATTTCACCGCTACTTGATAAGAAAGATAAAAATATATTTTACATGGGTTATTCTATTGAAGACCGTGAATTGCAAAAATTTGCTTCTACTAAAGAAATCACAAGTTAATTTGTAAGGTAGGCGTCCTATTAAATATACATCGTTTATAAGCCATTTCTCAAAAGGCTGGCAGATCACAATATATTCGTGACATCTTAACGAACCCACGTGTAGTTTTAAAAGGAATTGAAGCCAAAGTTTATGTGGGTGTATTTTCTCACAAAATACAAAATAGAGAGACAAAAGACAAAACTTCTGAGCATTTCATGGTTTAACCGTGCGGGTTCCGGGTCCATCATGTTGCAAGGAGAGGAGCTTTAACATTGCCTGGGACTAACGTCTCATGTATATGTTTAAGGGGTCCCTATCTGAGTCTCGTTAAACGCTCACCTCCAACGTCCAACCTCTTCTCCCTACCCAACCAAATTTGAAACTATCCTATTATGGCTGCCTTGAGAGTACGTTCCAAGAATTAATTGATGTCAGTTCTGAACAGGCCCAAGTCTTTTAAAGGTTGTAGAGAGCTTTAGCTCTTATACCTCTCGCTCCCACTTCTACCGCGTATAAATTTACGTCCAATTGTCTATTGTTAGTGAGTTTGTTCGTTCGTCATTCATAAGTCAGAAAATATATGTGAATTATATTTTCATTTTAATCTCATATTTTTTTATTTTATATAAATCGTTTGCGTTTAGTTATAGAAATAAAAATTATAGGTTTACAATGTTTCAATCGAAGTATGCAAATCGAAGTATGAAAAACCACTGGAATAAAAATAATAGTAGTCAAACCTATACCTTGCTGTTCATGGCTCAGCATAATAAATGTTGCTTATGCGCTTAATAATATAAATCTTTTAAACTCTCAAGACAGTAAAAAGTAAATTTTATTACGGAGGTGTACGTGTTCCTTGTAGCTTTAAATTTATTAATTCTTTTTTTTTAACATCTCATCCTAAAGAAATTTCAATGAACAGATAAAATCTAAGTATATTGAAAAAGAAATAATATATAACATATACATGACTAAGATTGATAAAGACATAGCTTTGATTTTTATAACAAAAGAAATAAACTTAAATTACTTCACCTTGAAATTTAGTATTGGATCCAAAGTGAAAACAATAAAGTTTAACTCTGTAATGAGATTACAGGACTTGGGCCATATTAGCTGCGTGGAAAGTTATTATGGACAGGAATTTTAATATTAGAAAGACGGCTACTTAAAACAAAAGATTTATATTTTTATATTAAAAAAAGTATTGCCTTCCTAGAATAGAGTAGTATTTAGTTACCATACTTTCACTAATGCTAACTGTTTTGTCAGCATGCATTATATGTATTATGAGTCTCAATACAATTCTATGCTAGATTCTCTTGCTCCATTATAATTCTTATAAATCATTCTAAATGTATCAAACCTTTTAGCTACACAAACTTCTTGCTTTCAATTTCATAAAAATATACTTTTAACTTACAGATCAGAATTTCTAAGATGTTATTCGGATATACTACATGGTTTTATTATTATTTTTTATGTTATCTAGACGTTTCGATTACTTTACCGCAACCGTGATCATTTGCAGACGAGATGAATATGTCCGTCATTTTGTATTGTTATTTGTCATTTATCGAAGACGATTTTTAAATTATCTGATCTTTGCTCTTGCTCTTTCGCTAAGCTACCTATATCTGATATACCAAAATTCATATTAAAAACCTTTTGTATACAGTGACGTGCACACCATAGATGTAAATAAGCACTGTATATCCTACCTATATAACAACTAAACCTATAGTGTTTAATTCTTAGTTACATAATTTTAATCATACATTACGAAATACAAATGTTAACAGACATTTAAAATACATTTGATTCATGATTTGTTAATAAGTGATTAAGTGCCATCTACCAATGTAAAAATTAAACATTTTCGATCGGCCGCTGCCAACTGCTAGCGCCGCTATGCAGCCAGAGTATATGTGGTTTTGTATTTTTTGTTTCAAAAGAGCAAACTAGCAGTCACCGTCGCCCGTGGACATTTGCAATATATGGGATGTTGTGGATACATTATCGACTTTGATTGTTGAAGAGGGACAGGAAAGGGTAGGGAAAGAGAAAGGGCATCCACCTCTCATACTCATCGGACGAAACACAACCCTCTGAGACTACTTCACGCCGTTCTTCTGTGAGAGAGTGGAACTGCACTGGTCGAGACATCCTATGTACGAGCTATAGCAATTAGACCACGGCTATTCTCTTCCATCGTATAGAACGAATTTTAGTTTTTCAAAGTTTGTGTGATATTTGTTTATTTGTTTAATGTATACTTCGTTGTCGTACAAAATATATAGTTAACACATAGGAGGATATGCATATATAAGTAAGTTGTGTTAGCAACATTATTTATAACTCAAGAACTTTTGTTGGGATATAGTTGAAAATTGATGGGGAGATAGCTTAGAATCAGGACATGGACAAAGGAAATTTAATTTTGGTAGATCAAAAAAGAATAAAATACTGAATAAATTCCAATATCTAGTTATTTAATGCCTCTAGGGTGGAATAGAGTCAGTTCGATCAGCTTAAAATATATCACTAATTCCTAAATCAACGCGGAGAATGTCGCGTAGAAAAATTAATTTGACAATATTTTTGAAGGAATTCGCATACACGCATGCTTAATACAAACTGTGTCACTAAGATACCAATATTAAAAAGTCTAATACCAATAAAAAATCTGGTGAATGCAGTTTCTTATAAAATATTTTAATTGGAAAATGAACTAAAATGTTATTAATATACTAGAATTATGGAAAAAGAAGTTAAGGAAACTGAAAATAATAAAAACTGTGTTAGTCGCTTTTGTAAGGTTTCTGCACAATTGATATTCCTTTGTTAAACTTGTGGTTAGTAATAATTATGAACTACATATATTTATAGAACTCCATAGTTGGGTAGCTATTGATATGGCTTCGCCTTTCTTAAATCAAGAAGTCATGAGTAGTCAGTTCCCGGGTTTAATCTCTTGTTTCTTTTTTATTATTATATAATATTATACTTATAATATTAATCTTCGAGATTATAAAATTTATAAAATATAACCAAATCTGTGTAATAGTTTTTTTAATGATAAATAAAAATAAACACTATGCCTAATTTACATAACATTAAAAATTAACTAACACGAATACTCACCATGCACGAATACATTTAAATCAATATATACTATGTTAGAACCTTGATTAATGTATTAATGTTAATTTTCAACTAAATCATGTTATTTAAATTTTCATTGTGTTGGCATTTTAATTCGCTTGTTTGTTTATTCTGTACAGGTTTGTTGAATTGGTCAAATTGATTACGAGTTTGGTTAGTTGAGGCCTTTGTTATTAAGGTAATGAATTCATTCCGCGAGTTAGTAAGGGATCCTTTGTGCAATAGTTTGTGTAATATATTACAGAACTAGAATTTTCATCTTGTTTAAAAGCCCGGTTGAAGTTTTGCTGGAAAAATTAAAAATTTCGAATGAAATTCTTTAAAGGACAAAGTTACTGGTTCCGTATTAAAATTTTTGATTAGAATGCGTTAAATCTCACAATATTACTTAACTGTACCTTATTATAAATAATTCGATTAGCACCTAATAACTTTATTATAAAAGACATTAGGATACAAAATTGTGTAAACAATAGCTTTGTATAAATCCTATGAATATCATGCAATCTAATTCCATTTCATTAACTTTCAACTGATAGTCATAAAACATCTTCTTCTTCTACCTGGCAATTTCTCAGCCTTAGCCAGGCTCTGCCTTACATGTTGTGAATAGTTTTGGCTACTTGTTTTTACGACCGGCCGCCTGCCTGATATCAACTCTCTTTGGGAATCAGTATTAATCAGTGATGTCTAAATACTCTTAGAAAGTACATATGACTCTGAAAAATCACATTGGTACTTGCCCGGGTAACCATACAGGGTGACTGGTGAATTACTATCGATATTTGAGGACGTGATATTTGACGATCATATATGACAAAATAAAAATTAATATAACATAAATATTAATAAACTTCTAAGTAAAGTTAACCAAAAGTTGTGTAATTAATTACGCATCGTGTGAACACCCTACAGATTAGGTATACACTCACACTCACACATACTCGTGTCGCGACGTAGTGTTGTATCCGCACGCCGCCGCACGCCTCCACACTTGAACACTTGGAACGTATCCACACTTTATTTATTTATACAGAAATTTTGTCAAAAATTAAGTACCTATTTTTTTTACATAATTTGAAAGAGAATCATGAACCGAGTATTCTCCTTAAATATTGATAGTAATTCACCTGTCACCCTGTATATATAAACAATAACAAAAAAGAAGTGTTTTTTGAATAAATAAAATCAAATATTTTCAGGGAATATGGTATTATGATTGTTGAATTACTATTTCATCTCTTTCACCCACTCAGTAATAATCTATGTACATATATGGTTTTCGAACATATGATTCGTCTGATCCCGAAAAATATAAATAGAATAAATTTCATAACATATTCGAGATTCATTCTCTTTGTTACTAATAAGTAATATCAAGCTTAAAATAAAAAATCAAAAGAGTATTAGTAATTTATTTCAAATACATAATATCTCTAAATGATTAATTTGTAATCTCTTGTAATAACACACGAGTAAAATTCATGTTCAAAGTTAAGTAATGCAAGAGAAAAGAATAATATGTAAAACTGGACTCTGTCTGACGTTGATGTACTATAAAATTATAAAAGCTATTATTAAACGCAAATCGTATTTTTGGACTGGAAAGTCAGTTTCCCCTACCTTATGTTTTTCTTAAGACTGTCATATTTTTTTCATGGAATAATAATTGTAATGTATTATTTATCTTTAATTTTTCATTTTATTTATTTAAGTGCTTAGGACCTTTCTTTATACCACATTAAATTTAATTTCTGTTTGCATTATCTAAGGTAACCTATTTATTATTTAATAGCTGTCACGAGCATCTCGGTCAAAAACAAAAAACAATGAAAAATCTTTATTAATTCAGATTAAACCTACCAATTAAATTGTTTCAGTCACTTCAGAGATTAGCTGTAACAAACGAAGAGAGAGAGAGAAAAATTGTAAAAAGTATTGTTTTGCTGCATGTATCACATATATATTCATAAGCCTGTAGTAAAAAACGGTTTTTATTGATTTGATAATAAAACACATCTATAATTATCTATCAATAATTATGTAGATCTGTATAAAGATGAAGATGAAAAAACCTCTAAGCACACGACATGAAATGTGTCGCTATTCAGTATTGAGAGAAATAATCAACTAAAATTCCTTGGGGATGTAATTAAAAACAACGCTACGTGTATCTTTGTGCTAATTGAAGTTTTTTGCGTTTACTAAAACGAGTACCATGTGAGGTGATAGTGAATTATTATTATTGTAGTAAATTAATAATGAATGCTTGTTTTTTGTTGCTAGAGCTGTTAATATATACTTTAATTAAATTCTTAGCAGATTTAATTTTTAATAATACGAAAAGTTGGTAAGCTTGTGATGCTAGCTTGAATAAAAAATATTTTGTTGTATTTTTTATATATCTTTATCTATATGTATTTAATAATATGCAAAAATACTACGAGATTATATTTTCATTTATGTCAGTCTTTCTCAAATTAATAATAAAATTTGAGACAAAACTTCATAGCAATAAAAAATAAATAAGTACCTTCCAATGATATAAATTTGATAAAATTTATTTGTTTATTTATAGAAAATACGAACAAAATGACGTGAGGATATTTTTAAAAATGAATGATTTTAAAGCCTTACGTATGTAGTTATTGCTCAAGGCGAAGTTATCAAAGGTGTATCAATATTCCATTAGCATAACATGTTAAATACATTTTTGTATTCATTTTTAAAAAAGAATACATGTATACAACAATAACACATTATTAAAAGTGCCGTGTTCACCAGTGTAAATCTTTCTTGATAAATATTTCACTTATTTTTTAAGTTTATATTTATATATATAATTTAAAAAGTTTGGTATTAAAAAAAACTTTTTGTTAATATTAAAAAGTAGGAGTTGCCATCAGGAGTTCTATAACGAGATTTCTTCGATATTTTTGATTAGATCATTACTCTCTCCACATTCCAATTTAACTTTCAAATATCTTTTGAATCTCCCTAAGCTAACCACTTTATACATATGTATCTATAATTCCCGATTTTAAACGACAATATTTTACAACATCGTCTATAAATTATAATATTGTATAGTAGTTCATAAAATATTAAAGTATTAACTTTGAGGCGATTATTGAGATACAAATTATGTTTCAACATTGCCTTTTTTAATAATTATAATTATTTTATATATTATGTGGTACCATTTTCACTACAAATTTTTAATTTAACTGCACTGTTTTAAAACAGAGCGTAATAATGAAATAATTGATATTGAAGAAATAAATTTGTTTTAAATACGACTAGGCTTTAGTGAAAGAGTTTACAAAACAGTTTAAAATATTATGTCTAAAAGTTCTCTTGACTAAACGCATTCAGCATTAGCAGAGAAGTTTCGCTTTATTTTAAGAGACACACTTGCATTGTTCAAAATATTTTTTTTTGATTTTTTTTTTTATGTGAAAGGTGGCAAACGAGCAGACGGCTCACTTGATGGAAGGTGGTTACCGTCGCTCATGGACATCCGCAGCATCTTGTTGCGGATGCGTTGCCAACCTTGTTTTTTAGGGATAGGGAGGGGTGGGAATAAGGAAATTGTAGGAAAGGGTAGGATTAGGGAAAGGGCAACCGGCTCTCTCACTCATCGGACGAAACGCAGCCATTAAAGGCTACTTCACGCCGATCTTCTGTGAGAGGGTGGTACTTCCCCGGTCGAGCCAGCCCATGTTTGAGCAGTAGTAATTGACTACAGCTAGGCTCTACCACCTTTAAATAATAAATTTAACAATATTTTTTCGACTTCCATACTTTTAAAGTCAATTATTACTTAAATCAAAATATAACTATCTTTTTAACTTTTAGCTTCTGAAAGTTATTTCTAGAAATGACTGTGTGTAATGACAATATAGTTGTAGAGAGATTGAGATGTTATATCTCTTGCTTATACTTCGGATACAAATTAACAACGAACCTATTTTTATTCCAACTTATTCAAATATTTTTAAGTAATTAATTATTTCTTTTTGTTGAAAGTAATTTTTAATAGAGATCCTCATAGGTATTACTCAAAACATATTTCTTTGTAGCACTATTATAATTAAAATAGCTAGGGTTAAGCTGCTAAACGTATACATTTTCCATTAAAATAATAGATCTGACAAAGCGCAAAAAATATTATCCTCTTCTTTAACTACTTGTTTTTATGCTAGTCCTATTTTAAAAGTGTTATTAATAACTGTTTTAATTCTACATTAATGTTCATACCCCTTCCTTTTTTTTTTGAGAGTCTATGCGACGCTTGCATGACAATATTTTTCTTTGATAATTGTAATATATATTATTCTTTTTATATCAATTATTGCTCGACGATTTTTTTTATTATTTTTTACATCAAAATTTTTTTTGACGACAGCATTTTTCTAAAGTTTTCGTACTAATGAATAATACCAAAAAAAGCTTATTTAAAACTGATTCTCTTTTGATTTAACATATATGTATGTATTTGTCTTGAACTTTTCTCAAGTAAAAGTTATTTCAATGTACTCCTATTAATTTGAATTGTTATATTTAAAACTGTTTTTAATTACCCGAAGTATATATAATTTTCAAATATAAGTATATTTAGGGGAATAGACGGTAGTATTAGCAAATATATTATGTGTATTTCAGGTATTTAACTAACCCAATTAAGTTGATTCTAAACTACACTGTTACTGGATATGTCGACATATAATAACATAATGTAAGGTAATAGTAAGTAAGCTGACCATCTGTAACAGGAAATCGACTTAGATTGGAGTGGTGATAAAACAATATCCTTTAAAATAATATACCTATCGAAAAATCAATTGTATATACAAATGCTCTGAATTATTTATTAATACCTTTTAATGAATTTAAAAACTTACATATCAATTTAGACATAAAATGATCCGTTTATAAATTGTATGAAAGCAAAAATCTATTTAAATTTATCTAAGAGTTACCTTTCTATATACGAATTCTATTTTTTATGTATGTATCTAGAGAAATTCAGAGAAGAAATATGAAATATGGTGTTAAAGCAATAATAATACATTAATCAAATCTAATCTTCTATATATATAAAAATGGATTGCTGTTCCTTAGTCTCGCTAAAACTCGAGAACAGCTGGGCTGATTTATCTTATCTTAGTCTTGAAATGTTCGTGGAGGTTCAGGGAAGGCATAAAAGCTGAAAAAAATTGATTTATTACTGGGAAAACCATAAAAACAGCCCTTTTCTATTTCCCATACAAACGGTTTTTTTTTCATTAGATTTGACAACTAACTAATATGTCAATCATTCTGTCGCACTTCAAAACACGGAGATTTATGGCTTACAGGTAAACTCCAAAAATATAAATAAAAAAACGAAATAGATATTTCTTGATTATAGGGCGATACGAAGTTCGCCAGGTCTTCTAGTAAACTATATAAAAACACACATTTACAAAACATGAAATGTCACAAGTGTTTCTCAAGGAGCCAGAACACTTAGTGTTGTAAACAAAAGTTTCAATGAATCCTTTTTTTCCATCGGTTAGTTGAAGACGCAAATATTGTCAAAAAGATAAAAGTTGACCAGCACCATTATAAATACACAAACTTTTAATGTCATAGTTAAGTTATATTGAATATTGGATAAAAGGCATGTAATATTCCCTCTGGGACCAATCCATATATGTCAAGTATATTACTAGTTTGAGGAGGGTTTATAGATGTCAAAATATTAGGGAAACATATACCTACTCGATGAAGCTCTAGTTACATCAATAAAAAGTTTTCAAATAGCTTATAAATTTCGAAGTAAAAATCGTTTGTATCTGAATGAAATTTCATGATATTCAGAATAATTTTCATACATTTTACATAATAATTTATTTAATTTTAGTGCACCATTATAGTTATTAAATGTGCACTTTATTGGGTTCCTCCTCATCTGTTAATATTATTATGCAGTTGATAACCGTATAATAGAACAATGGAGAACGCTGAACAGTATCAGACCTGATAGAACTTTCTATAAATTATAGATATTTTATTTTCGAACAAATAATGTATGGCATTCAATATATATGTATTTCAATGTACCGATAAGTATATTAACTAACCTCAACGAGATATCTCAACTATCGGATTTAGAAAAAAGTATCAATTTATATTAATTAATTTCTTTTTTCATCACATACTCCCTAGGTCCTTGATTAATCCTTTTAAACTACTATATATTAGTAATTTAAAAAGATTATTCACCTTCCTCATATATACTATAGTACATATTATATATTTTTATTTTTTATGTTTATTTTTTATTAAATATAAAACAAAGAACCCAAAGATTATCATGTTTCTTTTTCAAGTTATCGTTTTGTTCTCTTCTCAATATATAAAAATTAAAAGGTATTTTTAATAAAGCAATGTTTCGTATCAAAGAGCTGGGATGAATAAAGTAATAATGCCCTTCTAATAATATACATACACGCAATTTCTATGATATAATAGATTGTTCTATGATTTAATTTTTTGTATTAAATTCTTCTCCTTCTGTGAAGCAGTCATGCTAGCTCAACCTGTTTATAATATTCATACTAAAAATAATAGTTTTTAATTTAAACTTAAAAGTACTTTATTAATTTCTGTATATTTCACTCTTGATTTTTTTGTAGGAAGATATATGAATCATCATAAACAGGCAATTGTAATATTAACACAATTTTTAACTACTGAATTTAATGAATGACTATAAAATAGTGATATACCATAGTTTGGTAATTAATGTATTTATAATTTCAATAATTTAATTGATAATAATTTAAAAACTCATATTCAACGATGTTAAAGTGCCTCAACTTGAGCTCTGAAAGTTAATATAGCCATTAATGACACTTTTGTTTGTAAGATGATATATCACTTGTATTCAGATTACATTAAATGGGAAAATATTGTTTGCTTTTATTTATTTTAAGAATATATTATTTGAAATAGTTTATAACAAAATAAATAGTAATAAAAGATAATAAAATTAGAGATGTTTTCAATTTAAAATAATACTGCTATCTTTTGAGACCGTAATTATTGGAGATGGTCATTCAAGATAGTCAATTATAGAGAGATAAATATCATCGTCCACTTGATTGTATAACCATAACAAGGAAACCGCTACTGATTAAGTTGTTCGAGGTTGTGTAAATTCTACGTACTGCATCTAACAACTATTCGTATAAGACTATATGTATATAGCAGTGGGTTCCGTAGCTAATACTATTATTTTGATGAAGAAAATTTAATTTTTTGATACATATTATTGAGTCCTATTATTTTCTGACAGCAAATAGATTTTTACATGTAGAAATATACTTCTATTTATTACGTGTATGTCAAATAATTTAAGGAAGTATTTGTATTTACAAACGTGATAAGTAACATGACTAGGTTGAATTGAAATTTATTAGATTGTGTATTATAAATTATAAATTTTATTTGCTTCTTGTGAAGCTACAAACCGTGTAGTTTTAAGATCTCTGTTTAAAGTAAGAAATTTAAAAGCGATTGCTGGCAATTTATATAATTCAATCGAACCACTTCAATGGAATGAGGTTGTGCTATAATTGAATTAATAAAATTTCTCAATAGAAATATTCTTCATAGAAGTTATTCTACAGAGGGTTTACATTCATCTTTGATTTGATATTGATTGAATGAAGTTCATGTTTTCCGATACTGCAGAAAAACCTTCATTAAAATTAAAACAAAAATAACAATAAAATATTTTCAGTGCAAAACTTTTTAGTGCCGTCTGACAGGTCATGCAAATGGGGTTTCAACTAAAAATAATATTTATATTTAAAATTGTCTATATATGTAATATTAGGATAAATAAATGCAACCGTAAGAGTATTTTTAGTTTGAATAGGATCAAGTGAAGTTTGAAATAGGAATATGAGAATGTAAAATAATATTTTGTGACGTGTCTATCTTATAAACGACAAAGAAATTGAAGATATTAATTTTGAATTGTTTGAAAGTAAAATAATTCACTTTTATTTGATGATAAATGATTTATAATTGTTATAAAATAAAGTGACGGAGAGCTAAGGTACGTCTAAGAACTCGTTAGGTTTGATACAAATGTGATCAGATTTTTATGGAAAATTTGGTGTAAAATACCAAGGACTAAATGCCTTTTCGTAGAATCGTTAGTATTTTTAGCTAACAGTTACTTTTACACACTATCAATTCTGTAATATCATTGAAAAAAAAAATGTAAATGATAATAAACGTTTTATTTTTAATATTAAATTTAATTTTGCATTAAAACAATCTCTGGCTCATGTTATTTAAATAGTGAATAGATGAAAAGCACCATTCACAATATGTGATAACTATTTACTGATTTGGCACACTAATAAATTGAAACTAGTGCCAGTCTCTCATTAAAATAGAAACACAAATAAGCGAAATTTGCAACTGAAAATTTGATTTCTTGCAACAAAAAACTTCATACGATATACAAGATATTATTATGAAAATTTAAATAATATGTAATGAGCTAACCGTTAGGCTTTTCATTGCCCTATAATTCCTGTCAATTAAGACATTAAGTGTCTATAAGCAAGTTTTTATTAAAAGAATTTATTTCGTTTTATTCAAACAAAGATTTAAAAATAGTAAAGTTATTGAAATCCATATTTTAAATAATATTATTACACATACAGGGTGACTGGTGAATTACTATCGATATTTGAGGACGTGATATTTGACGATCATATATGACAAAATAAAAATTAATATAACATAAATATTAATAAACTTCTAAGTAAAGTTAACCAAAAGTTATGTAATTAATTACGCATCGTGTGAACACCCTACAGATTAGGTATACGTACACACACACACACAAACGCGTGCGGCGGCGTGATGTTGTATCAGCACGCCGCCGCACGCGTCCACACTTGGAACACTTGGAACGTGTCTACACTTTATTTATTTATACGGAAATTTGGTCAAAAATTAAGTACCTTTTTTTTACATAATTCGAATGAGAATCATGTACCGAGTATTCTCCTTAAATATTGATAGTAATTCACCAGTCACCCTGTATATATGTATACACCAAATTGTGTAGTGCATTCTTTTTATTTCATCCGTATGAAAAGATAAATAACTACGGAAAGTTTTCCTTTACAGTTTTCGAGCATGAAAATTGCTCATAAGATGCTAAGTCGTGGTTGATGTATGTAAATACATATGTAGGTACATTTATGATATGCATTCTCGCTCTGGTGTCGGCCATGCAGTAGGGGTAAAGAAACAAAGCCAATGTAGATTTTTAAATAGCTTGTTTTAGCTTGTCATTTACCCTCTCACTCATTCGCATAAAGTCCTCACTTTATGTGTATATTTATATCAGTGATTTAAATAAGAACTGTCATAGCTTTTAACAAGCTTTTAACATGTTCTGAAATAAATTATTTAGTATGGATTTCGCTACCTGACATGCAAGTCAAAATAAATATCTATTTTAATACCAAATTTGTCGAGAAGTATTTGTAAATATTTTTAAAAATAATTTACCACACATGAATAAAGAAAAATCACTAACTAAATGATTTTTCGTAGTGACTCCTTAATTGGGTTTGCTCAAAATATATTTCGATATTCATCAAGTTTTAAAATGAACTCTGTTATATCTCGGATGTTTGACTTTTTAGTAAGCGTTACGCAAAATGCATTTTTTCATGTCATGTATCAAACGTTTACTAAATAGTATTGAAATTATGAATGAATAGTGAAAGATAATATAATGGCTTTGTTAAAATTATTCATAATTATACAATACCGTTTCAAAATTCAATATGATTTATGGTATTATAAAAAAGTATTGTCGTGTTAAATTTGAAGTTTTATAATATAATTACATGAAAGGTACTATTACTATTTGGAGATTGCTAATTAGCCTCGCTTTGTAGTACATGTATTTCTGTATTCTATTCGTCACTTTGCGGTAATTTTGCATTTGAAAACTATCGAAATTGTCTTTGATAACCATTAATACTTATGGATAACTATAACGAAAGGTGTGGTATGTATTTATAATATATATAAATCAAATGTTATTTAAGCAAGTGACAAACTTAATGATGCTTGGTCATCTTTATTTATTTACTTTCTATAGTGTAGATGCACTCGGACATTTTTAAAGTAGAATATTCGATATTCAAAGTATTGTGTTGAGAATGTTCAGAAAAGTATAGCTATTAAATCTTATTAAATGGTGCGTTCGTAAAAGTGTGACGGTAGCCTAGTGTTTATTCCTAGAATTTGACAAAAGAGGTCATATACACGTTACAGTAAAAGCCTTCCTTTTGTCTACAGAAATCAACTTAACTTTTAAAATGTAACTATATTTATATATAAACTATATATACCAATATATACCAAAATTACAAAGATGGCAAACGAGAAGACGGTCTCCTTGATGGGAAGTAGTCACGGTCACCCATGGACATCTGCAACATGAGTGATGTTGCGAAGGCGTTGCCAGCCTTGGTTGTTGAGGAAGGGAGAAAGGATTGGAATATGGAGAGGGCAGGAAAGGATGGGGACAGGGAAAGGTCAATCGGCTTTTTCACGTATCGGACGAAATACAGCCATGAAAGGCTTCAGTGAGACGGTGATACTTTTCCGGCCAAGCCAGCTTATGTTCGAGCTGTAGTTACTTCACTATAGCTAGGCTCTACCACCTCAAAGTATTAAATCGGCTGCACTTACTTACAAAGCTACTTTATATGAAAACTTATAACAATGTCTTATTTATTTCTGTTTTTACTAGGTGTATGTCATTTTTTTTAATGTTGTTATCACATTATTATGGTGCATTTTGAACAAACAAAATTCATAATTTTTTGTGATGTTATGAAAAACGGTCGTTTCTTACCATTAGACGAATATTAACTCGGTATAATCCTTAAGGAACGTATATATTCTATAGTAATCTTTTATGTAATGTTGAAATATTTAATTTCCAGATGTCTGGAAACGTATTTTTTGAATTAATGGTGGCTAACTTATTAATATTTTTCCAACTTAAATTGAGAGACAGTTATATGGTAATTTTGAGAAAGAAATTCATTAGCAATTAGAACGGAATGTAAAAAGAACAACTTTATTAAATTTTGAATATAAAAATAAAATAAAAATAATAAAGTTCTTCATTATTCATTGATATATAAAATTTTAAACTGACTACTATAGGCTCTTCAAAACGAATTAATATTTTATATTCAATGTAAAAAAATAACAAATATTTGTAAAATATATTAATGCTGACAAAATAATAGAATATTTTGAATTTTATAATGATTAGAAACTTTCCGCCTTACAACTGTGACCGTTATAAAAAAATCGTAAAGGCGGAACATGCTCATGAATTAGTTTCTGGATTCTGTATCTTTGACCACTCAAGTCTTTCAAGGAAAAAGCAGATGCCATGCGTCGATCTAATTATAATTTTCGCAATCACTGATCAAAACATTTTCATGGATATTTATTGCAAATATAAAATAAAAGGCAGTTATTACATTACTTAAGTCACGTTTTTTTCTGTATATTACTAACTCAATCACTATACTGTTCATACATACTAAATTTTGTGATAAATCTTTTAAATTAATAAGGATATGTTTTGGGACATAAGTCACATGAATACATAATGAGATTTTATTTGAAATACTTACCTTTATATTCCAGACATAGCATACAAACTAAAGTATAGCGTATTCATGGTATTGAACGAAATGAGGGAAGTAGGGACGGTCAAAACGTAAAGTAGATCTGTGCCAGCGACAAGATCGCAAGCCGACTGTGTGGCGCCACCTAATCGTATCTTTCAGCGGATGTAGCGCTGAAGAATTTTTTTAAAATGTATATATTTTTATGACGCTTTATACACTATATAGTATTATCTTATATTTGTTTATAGGATTAGTTAAATTGATAGTCTGATAAGTATTAGAAAATTTTACAATTTCATGTTCGGTAATATTGTAGAAAAATTAACATCAAATATAAGAACGTTTGATGTTTGTAATACTCATTGTAGTATTTAGTATCTTTTGCCTTGAAAACAATTGGTTTTTTAATCAATATTGTTAGTATTAGCGTTAATTTTAACATTAATTTAGCGCTTCCAGCAATGCAGTATTCTACGGCATTGTTTGTTCTGAGTGAATAGGTCGTCGCCCGCGGCAAAACAACGTCGCGCCGTGCTACCAGAGCCTAAGCGAACTCAGATAAATTGTGCATTTAAGTAAGTCAGTTACGGTCATTTGCCTTTTGGAATTTTTTGCTTTCTGCTCGCATCCATAGACGTGGTAGAAATTGCTCTTCATTTTTACAAAATACATAGTTTTCATGATAAGAGAGCAAACGAGCAGAAGTGATGATGAGAAGTGGTACCGTCGCCGATGGACATTTGGAATATGGTGTTGCGGATGAGTTGTAAGGCTGGAGGTGAAGGGAATGATGGAAAGATGCTGATGGTCCAATAATAATCCTGTCAAAGAGCATTGACCTTTGTCTGAACTGAGAGTCAAGTATGGTGCTGCTGACGCGGGGTACGAAAGGACGCGAGTTCACCTCGCAGGTGCAGAGTCTTCCTGGATCCCATGCCAATGAAACACATTTAACACCTATAAAAAACTAAGGTTTATGTAGGACAGAAGGTCATTACAAACATAAATATCCCGGAAGAGGAAGGGGTGGGAAAACGAAAAGGGCAACCGGCTCTTCCAATCATCGGACTGTTACAAGACAAGAGGTTGGTACTCCCCAGAAAATTTAACTGTAGTTTCTTGACCATAGTTACCACCTGATAAATTCGGGTGAAGTATTTTAAGAACTTAATGGAGAGAAGTGATTTAAATAATTGGTTCATATTAATCATCATATTAACTGTTAACTATTACATAAATTATAATGAGATCTAAGATTATCGCGAGTATTTATTTAAATGAAACTAACATTTTTCGGATGTACTACGCGATTTTATTTTTGATAAAAACTACATACTCCCGACGTTTCGGCTACTTTAAAGCAACCGTGATCACGGGCAGACGAGATATGTGAGTGTCTGTCAGTTGATCTTATTATTTTATCACCTACCTCTAGGCAGATTATTTTATCACCTACCTCTATCTATTTCTTAATTTTCTTAGTAAATAAAACATTTACTGATAGTAGATAGGCTTCAATCGATTACACGGCTTGTGATGTTCTTGACAATACAAATATCATAAATGTAAAGACAATGTTTAAAAGATAACTGGTTACTGGTAGGTGGCAAAACATTTCTGCCATTGTTGTATACAATTTTTAATTATAACGTTATATATTCATTATGCCAATAAATAAATAAAACAACTCTTTAAGTGTCTTCGTTTATTTTATATAAATTGTTTTAGAACGATGTTTATTTCTCAGTAGTATTCATAGATACAGAAAAATAAAAGTACATAAAGTATTTATCTTTAGAACACAATAATAAGAGGTGAATTGAAATAGTTTTTATATAAAAATATTCCTGCAAAAAAATTTAACTGCTGTGATTGACAAAAGAGTTATATAAATTTTAGCCGTCACAATCAGTCTTGTTAGTGCAAAATCACAAACGTGTAGTCCGAATACTTGAATATTAAAAGTTGGGAATGAATTTTCCCTCGCTATTTTCATCAAAGACCATCAAAGTGAATTTTTAAAAATATTTACTCAGAACACTATTTTGTTTAATAATAATTTATCGTAACCAATCTCCAATATATATATACCTTATATTCTAAATATTTTTCAAAATATATGAACAAAATTTCATGCTAAACAGGATTTATTTACAATATGAAACTCTGAAATTAATAAAAAGATAACTGGTAGTGGCAAGTTTCAAATGTTAGCTATAAGTTAAATTAGCTTGCTTATGTAAATAAATAAAATATTATTTAAATCGTTCATGGATCGTTGAATAAGGGAGAAATAAATGAGCCGCCATCGTTGGTATTAATGATAGCTAAGTTATTTTGAAAGGTCATTGCTCACGTAGTCATTATGATCTATATGAGTTGCAGATTTACGATCTCAAATTTACATCACTGCTGGGCTAATTTAGAAAATTCTTGTATGAAGGTTTTATTCGTAGTATATATTATGAATGTTTTGTTTTACAATAAACGCTACGTATGGTAATCGCTCTATAAGTAACTGATCTATGTATGTAGTTACTTTTATCTTTATATAACACTCAATAAAATTGTCTGATGATGTTAAAGTAAATCTTGAAATAGATATCTATAAATATATCAATTGTTAGTCTATTTCGTTTCCATAATAGACTCAAAAAATAATTTGATTTTCATAGAATATTGTATTTCAGTATCTACTTGTCCCAGATGTTAATCTGAAATGAAGCGGTTTGTTTACGACCCTTTTTGTTGTTTAAAACTCATTTGTTTTTACAATACTAACAAAAATAAAGAAAAAAATATGATTTTACATTTTCATCATCTCGATTATATCTAATTATATGTATATACAATCATCCAATTATATTTACATTTAAAAGTGAAGTTAACGGTGTCTTGACTACGATAACGGAATAATAAATTATTAACCCAGACCAATTTAAATATTGTGTTTTGAAAATATTAGCTTAAATACTTAATTCAGTATTTTGTTTGGAATTGGGTCAAGTTGTTTGAACGTAAGAAGCTCCGACACAAAGGCTTACAAGATATCATTTGGGAGAGTAAAGTGATTGATTAGGGAGATATGCCGCTCTTATACAGAAAACCTATCGTCTTCAAAAGGAGTCAATGATCGATGTCGGTCCCACCTCGACTTATTATGTTTTATGTTATACGAGAGATAATAGAACTCCTCATTGAGTAGGCACATTCTATTGATAAGTAAGCAGAAGTATCTGCTTATTAAAATATGTATATGTTTACGCAATGAATTTATTTTATTCCTTAAAAACTAGGACGCTATAGTACATATTTTTTGTTTCAAATTTCATTTGCATTAATCATAAAGCAAATTTGCTTTACATTAGTTTTTATCGGAGCCTTTAGTTATAGTAGACCTGGATTTTTTAAAATATAAAATGGAGTCATCTATTGTATTACTACGTGTGTGAACTTTTACATTCGAAATTTTCATGGAATAGAATAAAAAGAAACATACCATTAAATGTATTATTTGATTACATTAAATCTTTTGTTGTATAAATAGTTATAGGTCAGTTTACGTTTACTCGCTGAAATATAATATTATGATAGTTAGTCCAGCGTACTACAAAATAAATATGAGAAAATGTTGAAAATTGTGTTCATTTTTTTATTAATGTTGAAATTATATTATACCAGATATAAAAATAACCTCCCGCACCAAACACGTTGAATGTTTAAATATTTCTATGAATTATTATAAATAAATATAACATAATAAAGAATCTTATTTTACAGAATCTCCCTTCTCAGTTACTTTTATTATTTAATGGCAGTGGGGGTGACTTCACGGAATTCACCAGACCTTACTGGCAAAATATTGGAAAATGTTTTTATTTATGATTGAAAAGCGTGATTCGTTATGTATTGTGATATATCCTGAAAACAAATACTGACAAGCTTTAATTTAACTTTCATTATATGTATGAAATATAAAAGAAATATTGATATTATGTATGTACTCAAAGTTATTTAAATCTTTCGGTTGTTTGTTCTTATTTAGAGTAGTAAAAGTTGTTAATAATGATTATGACATGTGTGGAAGTGTACGTTTCTAAATTTAGTTGGTAAATATTAGAGTAACTCTCATATTTTCATAACTCTCATTTTTCAAGGTGGTAGAGCCTAGCTGTTGTCAAGTGATTGCAGCTCGAACATTTGCTGGCTCGACCGGGGAGGTACTACCCTCCCACAGAAGATCGACGTGAAGTAGCCTTAGTGGCTGCGTTTCGTTCGATTAGCGAGAGGGCCAGTTGCCCTTTCCCTTTTCCCATTCTTTCCTACCCCTTCCCTTTTTCCTCCCCTTCCCATTTAGGTCAACATATCTTATGTCGCGGATGTCCACGGGCGACGATACTACCTCCATCAGGTAGGCCGTCTGCTCGGTTGCCCTCTTTAACATAAAAAAAATATATATTAAAGTAAAGCGTAAATAGCCACAAAACTCATAACTATATCCTTTGAATTCAAGATAAATTTATAATGCGTTTTCCGGAAAGATTACATTCCAAATGACACAGGATTGAATAAGAAAGATAACGCCCCTTTTTTTTAATACTTATTCATATGATTTCGATCATAAAATAGTGGCAGGGTTAGAGTAATATGAAATAACTGTCAAAATAGGACTATGTCTTAATTACTCTAAAGAAATGGTCAGATTAAAAGATACACCTAAATCCCATTAAAGTTTAATACATTCGCCAATAATATTCGCCAATAATTTGTTAGGTGGTAGAGCCTAGCTGTGGTTAAGTTACTACAGCTCGAACATGGGCTGGCTCGACCGGGGAAGTACCACCCTCTCACAGAAGATCGGCGTGAAGTAGTCAGTAATGACTGCGTTTCGTCCGATGAGTGAGAGAGCCGGTTGCCCTTTCCCTTTTCTCAACCTTTCCTTGTATTTCCTTATTCCCACCCTTCCCTATCCCTAGAAAGAAAAGGTTGGCAACGCATCCGCAACATAGTTGTTGCGGATGTCCATGGGCGACGGTAACCACCTTCCATCAAGTGGGCCGTCTGTTCGTTTACCACCTATAACATAAAAAAAAATATGACACTTTAAAAGTATGGACAATGCGATTAGCGGAGCTACAGAAAGTATTATTGGAGAGGATTTTTGGTGAAATTGTACCAATACTTCATATTAACCTGAGTAAAATGACTTTCGTAGAAATAATTTACTATTTTATTTTTAGTTTATTGGAGAGAAAAACAGAGCACAGGAATGTAATAAAAATATACACAATAATACAGTAAATTAAAGACAAAAAATACCTGGGTCCTTAAACATTTCTCATTAAGAAATATATGTAGATAAATTAAAAAGAGAGGCCGCTTGGGCACGCATCTCTAATAATACACTTGGTAAAAGTGATGTATACAACTAAAGTGTGTAAACTTAATTTAAGGATGTGAAGGGAGTGATGGTAAATGTGCAGAGAATATTTAGCGTTTACACTAAACTCTTAAACAAAGTTGATGAAGAAAAGGACTGCGAGGTGGTTTATTTTTTTTTCAAATAATAATTATTTTAAATAATGATAGTTGGAATGTAAACGGCTCCTAATATAATTTTCTTATTCTATAAAGTAATTGTAACATAAATTTCTTCAACCCAAGCATTTTCCGAATTTGAAAACCTGTTGGACATAATATTATTACGAATAGCCACTAACACACCTCCACCATCTTTTTTCATTGTTTGATGCAAATCTCGATCGCATCTATATATTTGATACCTATTGTCTATTGATTCTGAACTACATATGTATACCCGGTTGCAGCCAGGTTTCAGTCAAAATTATGACGTCATAATCTTGTAACATATTATTAACTCAGAAATCACTCAATTTTGATTTAAGACCACCGCAGTTTTGATAATAAATGCTTAGGCTATTTATGGTCATTATGTATATAAAAATAATAACTTTTAATATTTAACTTCCCTGCACATTCACTGCACCAATTACAAAAAATATGCAAACAAACATCTGACACAAAAAATTAAAGATAACTGCTAAAATAGCGATTTCGAAATGTGTAGTAAATAAAATAAAAAACAATTAACAAGACTATAAAGTTAACATGCTTAATTACCCTATGTGAGTTAAATAATACAAGTATATTATAATTTGTAAACCATATATGAAACATGCACACAATAACAAAATAATTACTTATCTGCCACATAAAGTGTAAACGATTTAAGGTCAAGAACATTATTCTTGTGTGAAATGCATCGAATAAAGAAAAAGTACTACGCTTTAAGAAATATCTTACATACTCACTGCAATGTGTCGCAGGGATATGATTAGTTACAATTATTACCTTACATTTTATATATCGAAATAGATAACCATTTTTTATACTATAAACATAAAAACACATACCGCAAATTAAATACAGGAACTTGTATTTGGTTGGATTCTGGTTCAATTTGATAAAAAGAAACTATAACAATGAATTATAGGAGGATTCTTTTTCCAATTATTATGCTTATTTTATTTAAACAAGAAACTTCATTCAATTCACAAAAAAATGTTTACTGAAAAGCGAAAATAAATATTTCGTTATTTTTTGTGTTTCAAATACATTTTTATAAAACGTTCAGCTAAAACATAATTGGACATACTCCGTTTCGAATTTCCTGTTGGTGATTACTTCATTCAAATTAAAAAATATTTTGGGAGTGGCACGTATGTATAACATATTTACTATCCGCTTTACTGTTTTATATACAGGAGAATATGCAGTCCTTCCAGTAAATTGCGACTCAACCAGCAACATACGAATGAATAGAAATTATGTCATTTTCCATTTGCTGGAATATTAACCCAATACTTGAAAACTTTTTAAATGCTACCTAGAAGTAGAATAAATAGAAAACTAATTATCTAGGTGACATAATTTCATTATTCTGAATGTCACTGCTATACTCAACCATAAATGGGAGGGTAATATTGTGGATATATTTTTAGCACATTTCGCTCGGATGAATGCTATACAAGAATGGAATTAAAGAAAATGTGGTGATCCGAAGCGTTACCACTTAATGCACATTGAGGTGAATATAATATTATATTCTAGAAATAAAACAGCATAACTTATGAAAAGATAGAATAGATGTAGGAAAAAGTAATAAAATTTTAAAACTAATTACAAAGGTAATTAACGGTCATAAAAATGTATGTTTAAAGAAATACATATTTTGTACACTTATTGTCTATTATAGTTTTTATCACATACATTTTAAAAATCACACAGCATTGATAAAATATAGAAGATTTCAGCGCGGTTGAAAAACTCTTTCACAATATAAAAATCACCATACCTAGTTCCATGTAAAGTTTAATAAAAATTATTCTATTGTTGAACAGTCAGAATTGTTGAAATCAAAAGTTGTGTAGTTCATTTTATGCATTTTGCATTTCAAAACATTTGTACGTAAAAAAAAGTGCAACATTGCACAGCAGTTACATTTTACGGTCAGTTCGAAACCCTGTTGTGTCAATGATTTATATTTTTATTTGGGTTTTTAGGCAACCTATAAGGATAGGACTATAAGACCATATATAAAGTGAACACTAGGTGTTTGTTTGTCATGATAAAGGTCTAAACATGGGGCGTGTTATTTAATTGTGTTGGAGAAATTCACATATATAGCCATCAAATACGGCTTTTCCCGCAATAGCTACTTGGCAGGGCTCATTTTCTTTAATTTGTATCAATGCCTCTTTGGGTAGGGTGTGGTAAGGGAGGATATAAGTTTACCCTTTTGTTATGCAAACCGTAATTAATTACCTTCTTAATAACTACCACTTCTTTTTTCTGTTTGTACTATTTATAATTTTTAAATTATTTTTGTATTTTTCAAAAAAAAAAGTAAAAAAAAATTGCATTGAGTTAATAATAATTTTTGATATACTGAAATACGTCATGTATTTCATACTTCGAAAAGATACAAAAGATATGGGAATAAATCTTGATTGATCAAAATCTAAGCCAGATTTAAAAAGTTACACTCACCCTTTCTAAATGTGTTGTGACATGTTGTGAGATTAGATTGATTAATTTGATACGAAATTGTATTTATCGCAGAACCAGAAAACAAACAAAGGGTTTCTTTAATTGAAAAACTTGTAAGCTAAAATTTTTAAACAGAAACATTTTACTTTTTCTTACATTTTATTTTAAAACTTTACAAATAAAATATTGTGTATAAATGTCTATTAAAACTTTAATATTTCTAAAGGCCTTTACACTTTTGAGAAGTAATGTATCGTTATCATGAATTCCAGTAGCGAACGTGCGAGATTATAAAAGGCACAAAGTAAATGAAAACTTTTAAATGCTTATGAACGTATGTATATAGTAGGTTACATATTAAATAGTAATTAATTATCCACTGGATGGCTTATTGTGTTTCATCCTCATATTTAAACAGCTGTTTTTACCAATGGCGGTCCTATTTTAATTATTGTTTTCTGGTAATTTGTTTACAATTTTGGTTTTTATATTCGGTTAATATATAAAAACTATATGGTTTAACCACGCAGTCATTTGATATGCGAAGTTTTTATTTGGAAATAAATAAGATAAGTTTCCCATACATATTAAATATATGAAAGGCTTCGATATTTGAGGGAGATAAATTGCACTTGTTCTGCTATTTAAGGAAACTGTATCACACATTCAGTGATATAAGGTTATCCAACTGATTCTATGCAAATGAATAAGTCTTTATTTCTAACGATATCAGATAGTGTACACGCGTATCCTGCTAATATGCTAATAGCGAAAATAGTTTTTACTAAGAAAACCTGATATATCCAGGTATTTGAAGATGAAGTATTTACATAATAACTGCAATGCGATGATAATATACATATATACTGTTAGTTTAAAATAAACAACGTGTTCCGTATTGCGAAGAACAAATTCATCTAGGGTATGATTTGATCTAGGCTATGAAAAAGTTTTAGGATTGAATATAGTAAATGCTAGACTATCATTGCTCCATTTCTATATCTAAGATATGTACAAAATATAATCAGTGTTTAGAATTGTACATATTTTATTATAAAATAGATGATGTTCTTGTTTGTGTATAATTTTCTAAAGATATAATCTCCGTTATTGGTATCCTGTAGTTACCTGAGTTTAAAAGAGCAAAGTTTTAATGAACGATATCGGGGAGAAGTTGAGAGTTAGACAACAGAGGGTTCTTTGAGTAGGTCGATCTTCTGTACCTTTACCTACCGCTAAGAGTTCACTTATCCAGACGAAATCGCTCAAATCATAATTTATATATATTGTTGACTTCATATACACCCAGTCTAAACAATTTTTATTTTATATGATTATTTAAATATCCGAATACTCTCATATGCCATTTTATTTTAATGGAATATTTTTAAAGATCTGTCTTGAATCTTACTTATAAGTATTGGTCTTAAAGGTGTTTGTTACATTTTATAATGTCGTAACTTAGACAAGACGGGTTCTTTTCTGAAAATTATAAAAACTTATCTTTTATAAGAATCATTTTTTAATATTTTTTTATTACTTAAAAGAGTAACGTAAACTTAACAGTAATTTTTCTTTAAATGCTTCACGTCAGACAAAACAGTAATATACAGTATATGAAATCTTTCAGACATCCATATAGTCTGTAGAGACGTTAAAAGATTAAAATTACACAGTAAAGTGAGTGTTATATAAAAGTTGTTTATATCCTACACTTTCTTTTTCATCACAGGTATTTTTATTCTTTCGACACACGTTTTTATTAGTAGAGATTGCTTGTGTACTTAATATCTAGATCAGCTGATATTGTTCTTGTTATGACATGTAATGAGATTTACTCATATACATATATTTACTTATTTAATTAAACTGATTTCATCAGATCAATTAAATAGATCATCAGTTTCGAACGTAATATACTGTAACTGTATAATGTAACTACATAAGATCAAGTTACTTAATTAGTCGATGTTGCTAATGTGCATATTAATCTTGCAAAAAGCTTCATTAACGTGTAAATTACGTAATACGATATATGTATAGATTGGAGAGTATTTTTTTAATGAAACTGTAATGAGTTTATCTCATCAATATATTACACTTTTATAGGACTTCGCAAAACTGTAGTTTTTAAATTTGACTGTTTTCGTTTTTCGATTTGTGAATTCAGTTTAGCTCATTGTGAACAAATATTTTATTATAGAAGTGCACAAAAAATATCCAAGTCTAAGACAATATCTAATTAGAAAACAATTATTACGTCTTCAGTATAACTCCAGGGCGAATCCCATTTGATAACCATTTCGTAAAATTGCACGATAAATTATTCCGCCATATGGTGTCGTAGGATTATTGATTTAATTTCACAGCTAACCATGTAAGCAAGGGTTGAATTTGGCTTATAAATAATATATCCAACATACCGAGACTCGTTATTTGTCAAGTGATAAAAACTAAGAATGTTTAATAGGACCTGGATTAAGTAAACGGTCAAGATGCATTTAAAATCATGAAACCCACGATAGTGGTGATCAGAATGTCAATATGAATTACTTATTATTTTTAGGACTAAATTCTGATGCGTGTAAGTAGTAGTTGGAAGTCATCATCTGGAAATTAAAAAGCTATGCCTTCTTCAAGCGACTATTCCTTCTATTTTCTTTATTTTCTGTCTCTATATATACGTAAGACTTATAAAAAAAGGTTATAAATGATATAACTTTTATATATAAACTCTTTAGTCGTCCAAATATTTGTACTATTGTTATAACATCGTATCAACTGAAATGCAAACATGCTAAATTAATTAAATGAATCAATTAATATTCTCGCATACATGGCTTTAATAAAACAATATCCACATATACGTTCCGAATCAAAGTAAATTCTGAAAATAAATAATATTTCTAACTAATAAAAACACTGTTTCAAATGCAAAAAGAGTCAACGATTATAATAAAATACCTTATTTTTTCCAATCACATCAATCAGAATGAAAGTCTAAAATATAACAAAAATAATGTTTTAGTTATGTATATATTTTTCTTGTTTTTGTTTTATACAATTTTATCTTTAGCAGCTTTAACAACATAAAATTTCATAAAAACCCACGAAAATAATATAAAACGAACATTCAGTATAAAATTTACAAAAAAAAGTGGTTTATAATTTTTTATATGTATTTCCATTAAGTATTTATTATTGTTTGTGTTCTAGCATTGGAAGTTTCTTATTTCGCTGGATTTATGTACTCGTCACGCAATTGACTAAGGCGTCGCATTTACGCGCAAGCTATTTTAACCAGTCTCCTCTTTGTTGCCTACGCCGCGGTCGCTTCTGCGGTTGTACGCTCCGAACTACGAACGGCTACGAAGTGCTCTATAAGTGATACGATACTGAAATAAAACCTGGGAAATAAGTTATAGTGAAAAGTGATCACCAAAGTGTTGCTTAGTGTCGAAATCTTTTAGAGGAAAAAATTGTTAATATGATTTATAAAAGGTTTTGCCGTTTTACGAGGATACTTTTATTTTTGTATCTCATTCAAGGTAAATAATTAATTTATCATAATATAATATAATATTTATATTTTCAAAATTTCCATTCTTAATTATTTGTCTATTTATTCGTTTGTAATTTAATATATACCTCAATTTTTCCGAGAAAAAATAATTTCATGTAAAAAAAACGACGGTTTATTATTTCCAGTGAATTTTATCTCAATTTTTAATTAAAAACCCGGTCTTTGAACAAAAAGATTTTGATTTTTTGACAATTATATATAGGAACTCTTCAAAAATTTATATTATTGTAATATGAGTGCTGGGTAACCACTGAATACTAAATAGAAAATACACTCAAATATTTTAGTGACGCGTGATAAATATCCTAGTGTCGTTTGCTGGTGATATGATAAACATATGTATTTAAAATAAGTAGTTACAAGACACAATTTTAAATTAATCGAAATATTATTTATTTAATTCATTATAATTATTAATTATGTATGTAAATATATTTTATTAAAAGAAGTACTTATATGAAAAACCTAACTTTATTATGAAGGATTATTTGAAAGATAGAAATGCTGTGGATTATGCATTTTGTTGTGAATTGTGTTATGTTATATAGTTGACTAAAATCTGTTCTAATTAACGATGAGGTGACGACTACAGAAAACGCAGACCGATGGGCTGTTACATTCATATAAGAATATATACGCACTTAAAGCTTGTGAATTTCAAACTATATCACTATTAATCAACGGTTCATGTCAGAATTTTAATACGTACGGTTTTAATGTCAGCACTAAATATGTCATGATTATATAGTTAAACTTAAGAGTTTAACTATATAATCATGACATATGCTAAGGCATATACGACGTATATATTCAAATTGTAAAAGCATTTGTTATTATATCCAATAAACAACATTAAAGTTATTAAAAATGGAAATTTTTGACATTTCTTAATGTATCCAACCATCGATTTGTTTAACGCAATTTATAAGAAGCACTGTTTACCATATAAATTTTCCAGAGATTTTTCCGTCTCGACAGGTAATTTAGTGTTTAAAGTCTTGGATTAATTAAAAAGTATATTTTACGAGTGTGAATAATAGTATAATGCATTAAAACAGGTACATGTTTATTTAATGTCGACAAATTTAAACGCCTGGTGAAATGTACCGACATATACATATTTTGATAACAGAAACAAAAGACTGGCTAGTATATGAATATTTAGAATAATAAATAACTGAAAGATCGATATTCGATCATCATTACTTGATTATTTCAAATTTTATTTTTGTATATAGGTATACTTTATTAATTGAAAGTCATTAACAATACACGTATTGAGGAATCTTCAGGAATTAAGTTTGTCGAAGTAATGGTAGAACTTAAAAAATATTTTACTTGATTTCTTATACTTCTATTTTATCTATCTATCTGCGTCCACTTAAATATTGACTATGTTGAATTCCACGTTCCTCCGTTCGAACAATTTTCATTAAAATGTAAACATTTTACGCGTCACTTATTAACATTATGATGTTATAAGTGCCTAATTTACAGAAACACTGATTAATCAGCTTACATAGTAAAGTATAGAAATTCTACAATATTCATATATGTACAAGATGACTTAATAAATAATTTTACATAACTGTAGAACTTCTGTAAAAAGCTCTAGGAATTTATTTTGTTACTTAAAATATAAAACGTTAACAGACTCATTCACATCTTGCCTGTCCGTGATCACGATTGCTGAAAAATAACCGAAACTTGGGGAGCATATAACATATATGCTAATTTTTATCATTTTTAATACTCGTAGTAATCCCAGTAATATTAGTTTCATTTATATATTAACAAAGTTTATAAAACACAATAAGTAATAACTATCCACTATATTAGCAAAAAAATATTTATTCTATAGATATAATTATTTATATTTCACAAATGATTTTTTTTTTCCTTTTATTGGAACTACGTTAATAGAAATATTAATACAGTTGTAAAATATTAATATTTTTTTTAAGTATTTGATTCAAACATTCAAATGTTGGTAAAGTATAATTTAAATACTTAAAAAGTAGATTTAAAAATAGCATTGTATTAACTTTTGGATGCAGCTTCTATGAATATTTTCGCACTTGACAGGTCCTAATTAACAGAAGGTCTTGCAGCAACTTAATAGTCTACATTTGGCTCCTTGACTATAGAACTAGACTTTTATTGTACTTTGTTGTTGCTTCGTGAAGTTTTCTTCTCGAGTCTCTTTTAAGACGTTGGAAATATCATATTCAAAATGCCTTAATATCATCTTAGTAATTTAATAATAAGCTCGACTAAGCTATTGATGGTTGTTACTTCAAATAAACGTTATTTATAACTTTTGTTACAGAGTGGAGAGAAAATGGTGTAGTATTTTAATTGATATCTATTAAATATTTACCAGCACAAGTTTCACAATCAATATTAATTGAGAGATCTTTCTCTAAAGGAATGAACGAAACGAACTAACTATTCTTTATTATATTGGTCTTGTATTTATTTTAGTATTATGAATAATCCATTGTAAGGACTGCTTGACTTTATATTAAAATTTTGCCATCTATGTATGTTTTTTCAGAATTTAAGTATATATAATAATAGGCGAACTTAACTCATTTCCTGCCAGTAAACCTTAAGGTCGTTAAAGATAATTTTATGGGATGTCCAAAAATTAATAATGGCAGAAGGTTAAAGTGAAGTACATATTTAAAATTCAATGTAAAAAAATGTTGAGTTTGATATTTAAATGTGTCCCAAAAATAAACTTTATAGTGTTTGGTAAATCTTATTAAAGCCGACTTAAAAGTGAAATCCAAATAGATAAAAAGAAGGGTAAAGAAATAAATGTTAATAAGATAGATGCCGTCTCTCTTGATCCTCTAACAAGAATAATATTATGTATATGCTTTAGAAATGAAGGATCGGGTAGGATCGAATAAATGAAACTGTTTGTTATAAAATTTTGTAAAATGTGTTCGGTATCATAAGAAAATTTTAACTAACAGGAACAACAGCCAATACTATAAGAAAGCCATTTAATTCATAAACAAATTATAAACTACATTCTTGAACTTTTAAGGCTAACTGTATAACTAACTAACTTTGATATGAAGTTGAATACACTAGCGTAAAAAACTTGAATTATTAACAGACTAATCAGAGAATTTTTCAAAACTCTCCTTGATTGATATAAAGTAAAAAAAGATGAATTTAAGTATGGAATTTCAGTATAACGCTGAATGATTAAATGAAAATATTTACAATAAATTATTATTATTGCGGAATCATATTGTAAGGAGACTTAAAGTATTAATTTGATTGATAATAATTAATAATTATAATAATTGACTGTACTATATAGGTACAAGACGGAAATCAGTAAAATAATACATAGTAGGTATACTGAAGTTATTCCTTCTTTGAATTTTTGACGTAATATACTTTTGACGACACATCTGCCTTCTAATTATAGATGTAGCCTTTGATAGTCAGTTATAGAGTGGTTATAGCGCTTTCGGGTACGATACATTGATGGAAATCTTTTGTTTTTAAGCTACGTTATGAATTTTCTTGTTGAAATTCTGACTACCTTCTTAGAAAATCTGAACTGGGTAAAGATTCTCAGGGATAATTTCGAGGAAGAGTCCATTCAAGGACAATTCTTGTTCACCGTGCTACACGGTTTATTACTACTATTATATATATATATATATATATATATATATATATATATATATATATATATATATATATATATATATATATATATATATATATATATATATATATATATATATGTATATCTACTATTTATATATTTTTATTGCTTCATGTTCACTTTGTTACATGATTCTGAATGGTAGTATCTCTTGGTTTTAGACCTCGCCAATCTTTATTTTCTTAGAGTGTTATCTTTGTTCGATGTTGGGAAAGCCTTTGATTCCAATTATGACTCCATTTTCTTTCTGCGAGCTAAGTGGAAAATGAAAATAAAATTTAAAAATGTTATGTAAATATTGTTTTTACGGATTTTGCTGAAATTTTTGTCGGCGTAACATGTTGGGTTATAGTCGTAGTGTAGGGGTAAAGTAAAAGGCACTAAGTGGGGCTCGGCTTCAATCATGTCAATAAACCGTGTAACATAAATATTTTTGGATATTCGTGCAAGTGCCTTGCGGGATTTGTTTGTACTGATAAGTGATTTAAATAAATATTATATTTTTTTTGTTGGTGTTCTTATTGTTTTTTTATATCATGTATTTTAATATCCACCCTGTAATTAAAATGAATAAGAGGATATTTTCTTTGTTATTGATTTTCTAGTATTTTTACTATTTTAGAATTTTAAATTCAAAAATGCAAACGCTTTCTTAAACTGAATTATATTTTGAAAATATTTTTAAATGGATACGATCGATACTGAGTTTTGACTACATGATATTTTTATAAAGCCACTCCAAATAAACTTTTATCTAAAATCATAATTTTGGTGTATATAAGTTTGTTGAAATAAAATTTTGTTTTTTTTTTTATTACTTAAATTTAATATTGTTGATTGAAGATTTACTTTTTTGTATAATTGCCTAAAGTTTTAAACTTTTGAAAGACTTTTAGAAATATTTATGTCTATAAAAAATAATAATAGAATTATTTAATAATTCCATTTGATTTGTGAAACTTCCAATTAAAAATATCTTAAATTGTTATGAAACTTGGTTTTTTACATTAAAATGTTGTAGAAATATATATTTTTTGTAAGAAAAATAAAAATACAAGTTATCAGGTATCATGCAGAATTGAGCTTTAAACTTTAAACAGCGTAACTGTATAAGATCTCTGTTAGAAGACTATAAACCTTATTCAAAATTGCAATATTATAAGAACACAAAAAGTGAAAGAGTTGTGCCTTATAACTACGTATATAAATTTAGGAAATGGCAAGAGTGTCCATGCATCGTTGACCCCAGATTACATTTCGGAAAATAGAACATTCTCATTAATAACACACTATTTTCGGACCCTTCTTTTTCTAAACCGAACTCGCGTTTCTCAACAATAAGAAATTTGAATTTTAGCAACTTAATAAGTAAAATTTTAATAAGTAATATGTCATGTCAAAATTATATTTACAAAGTTTTTTATTAACAATCTATGTATTATTTTTTAAATGAGTCATTGTTACTTGATAATAGAAATAAATAAATAAAAAAATAAATAAATATGTAATGACAATTTTTTTAAAAGTGTTAATGGTCTTCTTTGAATTACAATAAAGAGAAATTCAGTTTTAACTGAAACACGCATGTTATTTAAAAGTGAAATCTTAAAATTCAATGAATGTACATAAAATAATAAAGCCATGTTAAATAGTCATCAGGTGGTTAAAAGTAGCGATATTTATATAAGGCTCTTTCTTATCTTCTGTGAAGTATTTCCAAAGAAAAACAAATGACATTTGTAGTTACAGAAATTGTATTTTGTATAGAAACTGTACGTAAAAGTAATTCTTGAGCACAAGTTTTTTTAATACTGAAAGGGAATCAAGGAAGCAACTGCCTCGGGTGATCCAAACACAAACTATTGTAATTAAAAGTTTATTTAAACAAAACATCGCACCGTAAGCAACATATGTACAAGTTAAAAATGTACAAAAATAGTAAGCTGTAAAATATTTCAGATTTTTGTGCACAGCATTGAAACAATATATCGGCAAATTTAGATAAAAAGGAAGCAAGCAAGGAATTAGAAACTAAAAAATATTTATTTGAAAATTCATCATGTTTTACGTTTACAATGAATAAATGTTATGCCAGCTTAGTTTCTGTGTTCTAAAGATTATAATTTCGAGATTAAATTTAAAGAATAAATGAATGTACATACACATTTTTGAATAAATCTTAAACTTTTTACTATTTATAAGTTAAGAAAAAATATAAAAATATCGTTTCTAAAACTATGTACATATATCTTTTGTTATCATAAGATTTATATAAATAGGAGATATCGGTAATAAATCTTTTTCACTTTGATATATAAATATATATAAAAATAAAACTAAATTAGCTACAAATGTTTATTTATATGAAAACATGTAAGATATATATGTATATAAACATATTTTTTTTAATATCCATAATAAACAGTGAAGATTAATCAACATAGTGATGGATGTTTGGATGTTTTAGTGGCCATAATTGAGCTAAAATTATATTTACTCATATTGGACACTTAAGAGTAAGTGCACTCTATCAAAGTGTTAATTTTACTGTGTTTAATTTAACAAATGACTTATAAAGACAATCTTATCGATTGGTGCTAACAGGCTTCATGGAAATTTTATAATTTTCATACTAACTTATAACTAAATTCATTCTTTCTTTATGATTCTGTGGGAGAAAATTTACAACCCACATGGCTCAAAAAAGCAAGAGATTGAAGAGTTAAGGGTCATTAACTCCTTCATACTAGGCCATGTGTTCTGCCGTTTTTATACCTTAAATTATAAAAGAATTAGAATAATTGTTACATTAATTTCCTAAGGAAATTACGGTCAACAAATGCGTTGAATACAGTTTAATAAGAATTATTATCCACCTTATCTTGGTGTCCAAATTGACTTTAGTTTTTATGGGAATACGTAACTTCTATTGTCTCTAATACGAAACATATGAAGTTGTGCGATAATTTAAATTTATTGTATACATATACGTATAATTTAAACGAATTTATTCTTAGGTAGGTAAATATTTCAAACTAACAACTTGCTGCTTGTTTAACAACGGCCAGGAGTGTTTAGTCACTAAGAAAGCTCACGTTTTCTCATAAAGATCACTTTTTAGGATAGTTTTTATGTACAATTTACGAATCCGTAAATCAAAATGTTTAAAAACATTTATCGTAGCCATAAAAATGTTATTGAATTTATATAACACAAATATTTTTTTAATATTATGGTAAAAAATTACATTCGTGTATTTAATAGGAACGAACAGTAATCTATATCAAAGAATAAAAATAAGAAATATTATTTCAGTAATTAATATCATAAAAACAATTATTAGTTACACATGAAAATAAATAAGATGTACGGAGTAAAGAAATTGTAGGAAAATGTAATTCAAAATCAAACCGATTACTTAAACCTCAATAAAATGAATTGTATGATCATATTTTGTTTAAGAAATATTTTGGATGTTTTATTTGTCTGAAATTTACATATCCACATTTCGACGTGGTGGATATTGAACAATTCTCCTATTTAATTATTACATTAGTCGCTGTAAGAATATTAAGCTCCATTATTTTTATTAGACTTTCATTTATCTGATTTAGATGAACTCAGATTTTCGGAAATTACTTTACATTTTTTATTCGTTTTTAACTTGAAAGTTTCATCTCGTCTGCCCTTGATCACGATTGTTGCTACGGAACCGAAAGTTTGGTGTTATGTAATCGTAAACTAATAAAAAACGTAATTAACAGATCTTGAAGTTACAGTTTCATATAAAGAAGAATCATGGCTATTCTTTAAATACTTATAAGATTATCGATGTCGGGTTTTGAAAATAAATATTCTGCGGAAACTAAACCAAACCACTCTCTCTATGCGAATATTCATAATAATTTTATTCAGTACGAGCACAGTTCCCTTATTTCATAAAATGAATCTCATTCACAATAGATTTAGTATATTAGTATTCCTTTCATATTAAATATTTATTATTCTATATCCAGTGGGTTCTTAGTGTAGAACGACTATAAATCCCTTAATAGGAAAATTTTACAAATAACTTTTATTATACATATGTTTAAATAGTTACATTGATAGGACTTATTGTTTTTTATTTTTGTAAATTATTACGATATCAATCAAAAAAGCATCTTAGAAACACTAAAATCTTTGCTTTCAAAGGTTTAGTCAAATTTGAAGTATTTCAGACGCTACCAATAATTTAGCTTAGTTTAATATGTCTAATAGTTTATCTTCCATCGTCCAATCGCGTATTCTTACATTCTTTGGCCATGTGTCGCGGCGTGGTAATGATTCTGTGGAGCGCGTGCTGGTGCAGGGTAAAGTTGAAGGGACAAGGCCACGTGGTAGAGCGCAATTGCGTTGGCTTGATCAAGTGAAGACCTCGACAAAAGCTCCTGTAAACTTGTACGCCAGGAAGGCATCGGTTAGTGAAGAATGGCGTTGAATTGTCAAGCGAGCCACCACTACCCAAACGGATGACCACGACCACTCTGTCAAGAGTGATACCGACTGAGAAGAAGAAGAGTAGTACGAAATTCTAAAATACTAATGTGCTGCGGAGATCGTGATATAGTTAAGATAATATTCCTTTATCTACATATTCATTAAAAAAATACTCTTTGCATTACTATGATGTATGTTAATTCAGTTTAATGAAATCTTAAATCAGTAAAAAATTATTATTTACGTGCCACAATAATGATTAAATTATTGTATAAATATATATATTATATTATGTTTTTATGACTAGAAACGTATCTATTAAAATGCTATCTAAGATAAACTTAACTTCAATTCTCCACTTCATTTTCTAAAGTTCTATATTAGTAGCTATTTAACAATTTCATTTTTCATGCTTAATATTTCTGTTACTAGTTATAAATTTACGTGTGGAGGTCATGCTATTGAAATATTATTGAGTATATAAAATATGTTATGGTTCACGGTAGCTAGCTGTTTCTAAAATAATAGTAATTATCTTTAATTATTTAAGTGGAATTTTCATAAATTATTCCTTTCGATTCCATATGTATTATTGTTACGGATAAATCATGCTATGTTACCTCTAAATAGAAAATCACGTGTTTCAATGCTCACAGTGAGCCCGTCACTTGCAACTTTAATAGTCTCCGGTTTAGTAACTCAAATGCATTTGTTAAGTTTGGTATCAGGTATTTTAACATAAACTTGTAGATAGTTGAAGTCATGAAAAATTCATCTCTTTAAAATTTTACGATCCAAAAATTGCCTTAAAAATTTCGCAGTTGTTCACAATAAATAACGATTTTATTGCATTCATAAAATCATCGCTTCAGCATTAACTAAAAGAATTACGATCGAAAATTATATTTTCACGTAGCTCGTTGTTTAATAAATAATAATTAAAATAACTTTTGTATTTAATATATCGTACAAAACATTTTATTAGCTAAAAAAAAATAATTAAAGTTGAAAGTTTGACTAAAAAATTCCGTTCAAATTTTGACTCATAAATGGAAGCGCATTGTTAGTGATATATCTACTTAAAAAATACATTTGTCACAAAATTATTACTGATTTTTTTTATAGCACCCGCAAAATAATTAAAAAATGAAAAAAATATTTTCTCTAGTTCCTTTAATAAATAAAAATAGATTCTAGAATGTATATAAACCATTGTATAAACCATGTGTATAAACCATTTTATATAAGAAAACCAGTGATTGTTTTCTGACACTTTAGTCAATATTCATCTGTTAGAAGATAATGTCTATGGGTACTTAGCATTAACATTTAACAAACTTTTTAATACAAGTATAGGTAGAATAAATACACAATTTCACTTCGCTATCTCTTTTACTCTAATGTTAATTTTATTCATAAATATACTATATGACTAGACTTTGAATTTAGTATTTAAACTGGTATATTCGGACACGCTCTGTGGTCGGAACCTCGGTGAGCATATATATCGCTTAGTACGTTTTATACAAAGTCGGAATTATAATAATTACATTAAAAGTTTTGACAACGAATTTCACTAATTTACTTAAAATCATCACCTCCTTTGAATCACATCATAGCTTTGAGATACGTGTATCATTAATCGAATAAATATATACCTAATTGAAAATTAGAAGTAAAATTTAAACGAAAATGTTTCATGGTCTTTAATCGTACATAATTTTCAAGTATACAATTCATATGACCCAAGAGGCTTATAAGCCTGGAATTTAAAATTTTTCTTACTATTTCGTATAAAACCTACTAATCATTCAAACGTATTCGCTGATATTAATTGGAGTTAAATATTCTTTCTCATTTCCTTAAATTCATCTTTCAGTAAAGAATTTATTGAGAATTTCTTATATTTCTTCAAAAAAAGGGACATTTTCAGTGTCAAACTTAGCAATAAGAACAAAAAATATATTAAAACATAAAATATCATAAAGTATAAGTAACTTTAATATCAAACTCTGTAATGACACTTACTGAGAAGTAATCGAAACCTCATCGGAAATGTATAAAATATTCCTATCTGTAAATGTAATTCCGAAAATTTTAGATATCATATTACTATGTTCTATTAATCCTATTTGGTTATAAATTGTTCAAGCGAATTAAATTACTATTTCAATGGAATTGATTTGAAAATTGCGAAATACCACCGAAACCACAACACAAGTTTTAATCGCGAAAATCAGGAGTAATTTATAAATTAAGAACTCTTTATTTTTATTATATACTAAAAATGAAAATCGTTTACCATTGAAGTCAGATCACAAGTCCTTTTAAATTACATATATTAATTTGGGAAACAATTAACAACCCTGTTGTAAGAGAAAACGTGGGCCAAATGATATTTAAATGAATCTTCCCTTTAAATAATTAGATTTAACTAAAATTAAGGTTAAGCAGTAAGTAATTGAAATCTAAATCTTCTTCAATACTGGTAAAGTAACAATTTGTCAATAAAATCCGAACAAAAAATAATAATATTAAGGTGAAATAGATATTCAATTTGCGTTGCGAACCCCTTGAGTTCAATGAACCCTTTAATTGTAAGAATTACAATTGTTTTTTAGACTGACATGAAGAGGTGTAAAAAAAATATTGGAAAAGAAGCCTATGATTTATCAGTGTTTTATAATTAATATGTTACAATAAGTATATTAGGCTGTGCCACATTAATTTTAAACCTATATGTATGATGCTGCCTCTTATAGATACAAAAATAAAAATGAATAGTTTAAATTACAGTAACATGTCTCAAGTATTTGGTTTATTTGAATAAAATATTTGAAAGCTGAAAGTATCGCTAACAAGTTAGAACGTTTTGTTTAAATCAAAACAATATTCTTAAATCAGAAGTATACGCAGTTGTAATAATATGGAGAGCAATGAACTTTGCCTCCCATAGACAAGGGTCGTCTTTAGTGCGGTCCTCCCTATTTATTTGGTTTGAGATATTGCTGATAGATACAATAATTTTACCAATAAAATAGGGAGATTCAGATGAGGGTGCACGGTTGCCATGGCAATGATCTGTCGGATAGCTATACATCTTAAAGTGAATAATACTTTTGTCTGAATACAAATTTTGTTTCAAGGCTGTAAAATGCTTAAGGGTTCAGGGCGATTCCCTTACATTTGTTTTACTATTTAAATATATAACCTCGACACAGCTATTGCGTATAATCAATAGGTGCAAACTTATATACGTTCTCTTGTATACGTTCGAGCAGGGTATGAGGTCCTTACTATATTTTATTCTATTCAAATCTTTTTTGTTATTTACAGATGTACCCAATGAACAGCAATTTTATCAAGATTGTTAATAAACAAACATTATTAGTGTTTTTTACTTGATAATACTATATTCGGTCTAAAAAACATTTATGTGAATTTCGTCACTATGTATGGTGAAAAGTATATATTCACTCCGGTTTTAATTTATATTTATCTTATTTTATTTTTTATTTATTTATTTATTTTATTTATTATTCTTTATTTATATAACATGTTACAAATTTCTTTTACGGTGTTACAAAATCCCTGTCGGGTTTATCCGTACACCGGCATTCATCGAGTACACTCGAAACTTTTAATACATAAATATACTACCTATTACATTATTAACTACATAAGATTTTGAATAACTGATGTTAGTTTAATTATAACTTATATGTGAGGGTATACGTTAAAAGATTTTTAGATTATGTTAATAATACAATAGGTACTCACGATGCACTACTCGGCCGGTCGGTCATTAAAGCCGGTTTTGCGATAATGCATTTGAAACAAATAACTTGTAGATAGTGCAAATACAGGTGATCCGTTTCCCTTTATGAGATATTATTTAATTAGTAATATTAAGTATTATTATTAATATTTTAAAAATATATATTATTACTTATACTTATTTCATATTTAAAATCATTAGTAAGATTGTTCAAAAATGTTGGAACAAGATATTCTAGGATCTCGCGTAAATGTGATCAGTACATGTCTTACTAATTTGTTTACTACACTTTTCTACTACTATTCCGAGATCCCACACACAAGCCCGTGATTATACATAACAGTGCTATATTTATGCTTTATAGGACAGTTATATTTTAAGACAAAGTTTATATCTCCTTATACATATACATATATCCTGACTCTGTTCTACTTTACTAAGAAATATGTTTAGTTCATTTACAAATAAGTGCTTTCTATTACTAGGTGGTCTTTCGTACGTACATTATAATGCCTTCACCTTTGCGTCCCGTACGCAACTGTGTGTGCATATTATATCCCTGCAGGTTGTACAAATAACTTAGCGATTCTGATATGTATAGTAGCTTCAGTGATTATAATTACATCATCGGGAATTTTTGAACTTTGCTGAATACAGTATTCCAGTATTGAGAAATTTTTGATTATTGACCTAATGTTTATATGAATGCATAATAGATTTATGTTAGTAGGTATACTGTCTATAAATATTTGCAAGTTAATACAATCTGATAATTCTAAAATATTATCTCTGATGTTATCTATCTTTAGAAGAAATTTTATCTATAGAACAATAAGTATAACCTATGTACCTACGTATAATTAAGAATTATTTCAGCTTATTAACATCTTCTTTTGATCGAATAATTATTGCTTTTTCTTTATCACCTTCTTTGCGTGCACGTAAAATTCCTTTTTTGATCCAGATGAATTTGTAGGTGGTACTTAGTTCTTTTTTGGCAAACCATAGTAAATGTCTATTATACGGTGTTAGGGTTTCTCTGAGATATATTGATTTTTCACCTTCAATTTTGTCAGTAGTTTCGGGAACAATATCGACCGCTTTAATTTTATGATAACTTGATTTTGCAGATGTTAGCCACGAGTTTTGAAGTTGTTCATTTTTTAGTTTGATCAGGATAGGGCTCGGATTTTCTTTCTTACCTGGTAGACGAATTGCTTCTTTAATATCTTCAGATTGTTGATTAAGTTTTTTTGCAACCTGTTTAGCTAGCAGATAAGTATTTTCATCAACCCTTTGAGGAACATTACAAATTTCAACGCAGTTAGATAACTCCCGCTGCTCTTTTTCTTGTAAACGCTGTTCCAGTGCACCTACCCTCGTCTCTAGATTATTATTTTTGTTTATGAGTTCGATGTTCTTTTTCTTTAAATCTTTTATGGTTTCTTCGCAAACTTCTAACATTGTAATGACTTCATCCATTTTTTCACTATGAAATTGCAAGGACTGACTAAGTTCTTTCATTTCGCGTTTAATGGTTTTCTCCATTTGCCTTGTTATGTCTGCCAACAGTTGCTGCATGTCAATTGTTAGATCCGGAGCCTCATTACGCTTGTCTTCCTCCTCTTCATCATCGTCAGGAATAACAATTGAGTGACGTTTAGGAGAATTTTCTTGACACTCTCGACATGTCCATTCTAGATTTTCCACTGCACGTACTGCGGACAGCTGTTTATTCGAAAGCTCTGAACATATGGTGTTCAAATGCACTACCTTCTCACATCGGTTACATTCTAAACCAGGTTTATTTTTGGTGATATATTTATTGCACTTGTCACATTTAGCCATTCTGGGGGTATTCACAGATCACTTTTTATTACACCGGCACGTGTTATACGTTCGAGGGCACGACGATGAATCTCTTTATGAATTTATGCTATTAATATATTAAAAATAATTTATATTAATTACAATTTGTTTCAATCAAGATACTCGGCCGAACAAGCACGACATTAACTTATCGATTTTATCCCATACATTAAAAAAATATTTTCAAGTAAAAAACACCGACTTCCAAAAAATAAAATAAAATAGGAACATGGAAACTAAAAGCCATAAATAATTTTACACTTCTATATATGCTCCTAACTTAACCTATCCAATAATAAATTTATTTATTGGAAATAGTTACACCATCGACTTATCACTAACACATTCACTTAGCAGTAGATACAGGGTCTTAAATCTAGGTGAATAAATCATTACAGGTGTAAACAACATTGACCTTAAGATAATAATGTACTAACCTAATTATATCTTTACAAAAAATAAAAAAATAAACTTATCTATAGTTTAAAAAAAAAAACAAAATATAATTTTAATACAACAACAAAAATCTACAAGGGTTGACATAATTTAATTTATGAATAAAATGGTTTTAAAGTTATACTATGAGATCTTTACAGAGCTTCACAAAAGTTGGCTTGCTTTGGGCAAAGATGTCGATATTGCCGTTAGAAGAATATTCATTATAAGAATTAATTATTCTGTTGAGGGGTGCATGTTTTCCTAAATTTGTTTTAAAAGCTGTAGTTCTGAAAGGTTTTTTTATAGTATGTTTAGGAATTTTGCGGAGAACAACTAAATTGATTTGCTGAAGTAGTTCAGATGACATTATTTGACTATGGATCAGTTTGTGTAGGGTCAAAACATCGCTGATTTTACGGCGACTTTTAAGTGATATCATTTTAAATTGTTTTATCCTATTATTGTAGTTAGCGCGATAAGGACAACTAAGTATCCTTGAACGCAAGAAAACTGGTAATATTTTGTTGTATTCGCTCTAGTCTTTCGATATTAGTGTTATAAAATGGGTTCCAGATATTTGATTAAATTCTTAATATGTGCACAAAAATTTAAGAAACTCCTAATGTAGATGAACGAACACTATTTCTATTTACTTTCCAATATCTCATTTAATATATACAACTTCTTAATATTTAATCACCTTTTCGGTGCCTTAGGTTTATAATACATACATGACAACTATTTCTTAGGTCAGAATAATTTCAGATTAATATCTCTATTGGTGATGAAATTTCTATCTGTCTATATTGTTTGATACTGCTCCAAACGACGTTAATCTATTTCAGTATTTAGCTAAAGAATATTATATTCGCTCGTATATCTTATGTCTTACTTGTGTTAAAAATAATCGACATTTAGTTTTAGTTTCGAACCGATTACTTGTTATTTATTTAATTCATCGACGTTTCGGGTGCTTTTCAGCAACCGTGATCACAGCCAAAACATATATTTTATACAAAAATAAACGGCGTAGTATGTTCGAGAAATATTAGTTACATTTAAAGGAATAAGACTCGCGAAAGTCTTAGATCTCATTAATTTAGGTTTAGGTTACTTTTAGGTTGTTTTAATTTACGATTATGTTATATATTAGTGTTCAGTTCCTTAAAATGCAGAAGGCACCGAATTCAAAGGGCAGTTATAAATAAAGAAATGTTTACATGATTTGAAAGTAAATAAAAATAGTTTTCATAAGGAGATCTAAGATTTTTTCTAGTATTCAAAGAAATAAAAGAAATGTCTTTCGGATTACTGCGTAATTAATTATAATTATTTTTAACAACATTCTCCCGCCGTTTTATTTACTTTGTAGCAATCGTGACAGACGAGATGTGGATCTCTCAATTGATATTATTATATATTATCTGCCGTCAACGATTTCTTAATTTTCTAGAGTAGCGCTCTGTATGTGTGCAAAATGAGTTAACTGTGTCTCGAGGTGTTGCGGTGTAGTCACAGACATGGGGTTTTATTTTTTTTATGAGGTTGTTCCAGTATTTAGATAAAATTCAGCCATCTTCTCAATTGAAATTGGCATGTTTTTTAATTTCAACAACCTCGCGGATTAGTTTTTGTATGTACCTGTCATGAGCTATGAATTGTGGTTTATCAATCCGAATTTAGTGGACTGGTGAATAATGGTGAATAGTGAATGAAAAATGTCCATCTCAGGAGTCTGAACTTGACAAAAGGGACGTCTGAAATTGACAAAATGAAGCGTAAAAAACAACGAAATACAGTACGAAGTCTTTAAAAGTCGTTCTTGAAACGAAGGAATACTTTGTCAAAAGTGCATTTATATAAAAAGAATTGATTTCCCAATTTCTTTATTTTCCTCTTTTTTTTTTGATTTCTTTAAATATTTTAGATACTTCCAGTATAAAAACCTGCCTTTGTGACTATAAAACCATCTGGGGGATGCAATTTTTGAGATAAAAAAATGATAATTCAAGTGTTAGAGAAATCGGGAACATATATAAAAAGATTACATGAATTGAGCAACTCCTCCTCTTTTGAAGTCCGTTAACAACAAGATTAAGGAATCTGTCTTCCGCCATTTAAGGAATGCCATTACTTAAGGTGTATTATATATGCCTACACATTTTTTGGCTTTTCCCCAATTTTAATAGTATATATTTTAATAATTTAATATATATTTTATAAATTTAATATTTATAAAACGAAATCGGTTGCCGTTGAATTTACTACATATGCGTTCATACTTAAGGCTAATTTAGGACTCATATGATTTTTTTACGTGTCCCTGTCATTACTGGATCTGATTGCAAGAGAAACAAAAAGGAAGCATCAGATTTCAAATAAAAAAAATATCATTAAAATCACTTTACCTAGTAGAAAGTTATGAGGTAATAAACATAAAAAAAGGAATTGATAACCTTCCCGTTGTTTGAAGTTGATTGAAAATGTCTTAACCCGCTTCGTCTGATATCGCAATTTAGACTTTCGAGAAAAGCGCATACAGTCCATTATAAAATGAAAAAAAAATACAATTTTTTGTTGATAAATAAGTGAAAGTATGTGAAGTTAAAAGCTTGCATATTTATGTGACATATCTTTTATTGTTTGTTGTTACAAATGTGGGTCTCGATGACGATGAAAAGTTTTTAATGACGTGAATTTCAGCGAGTTTTGTAGACGAGACGAATATATAACTTTCAATTTATTTCTATAATGAAAAGCTTGAATTATTCGTAGCTAGGAAGTACTTCTGGCATTTGGTATTAACTATTTTCTAAAGTTACGAAGAAACGTGCACAACTCTATTACATACTACTAGATTTATAAAGAGAATTAGGGCAATTATGAATTTTTGAGTTTTAAGATGTTTAAAGGAATGTTTTCTCGAACCTTTGATAAATCAGGTGATGGCAAAAAGCAAAGTTGGAGGTAAAAAGATCTAAAACTTTTTTATTTAAACTCTTTTTACATAATCTCAAAATTTAAATAAATTGTCGGATTTTTATTTTTCCCTTTTTTTTTCACGAAATACAGTGATAACTTACCCTTTTATGTTCTTAATAATCTGTAATATATTTAATTACAAATATTTATCTTTTAACTTTACTTTGAATTATCTATAAAATAAAATATGCTTCTATATCTAAGTCTTCTCTAAAATGCAAATCTAAAAAAGTTTGAATTCAAAAATCGTGACATTTATTTATTTGAAAAATACTATTGTTTACATCTTATAGTACCAAATTTGAATCTTTAAAAAGCATAGTTGGATTTCTGTATTGTTTTTATGGTTGCGATGTAACTTCTGATTAGCAGGAAATAGAAAAAAAAAGTATCGTTAATTCATTATAAGAAAAGTTCCTCAAATTTGTTCAATATTTCTATTAAAAAAGATGCAAATAAAAAATCTAATGAAGTTAATAAGTTCGCATTCTTCTGAGTTATTGTATTAAACCTGTTGAATTTATTCCCTCGCGATTTTGCGCTCGACCAAGTTCATAATTTCACAATATTTTACGAATTAACAGGTAACACGAAACTCTACCAAGATCCTGCCCTAGGGAATGCCTAAACGTAATTAAGCTACGAAGATCTTATTAAATATAAAGTCATTTTTCCTTCTAAACGAACGTTTATGTTTTTTTTAACCTAATATTTTATCTTTAAGTATATGATAATTTCATAAGTCTGCAATCATTTAATTTGAAATTGTTGAAAAATTATGTAATGTATTTTATATTATTATTTTATATGTACTTATGTATCAAATAATCATTATATCAAATAATTCTAGGTTTTAGGCATTGAAAAGTAATAATAAACCAAACTACTTTTTCATCCTTTTTATGATATCATAATATTAAAGGAAGAAACATGATCTAGTGCACCTTACTTAAATGAATTAGTATTTTTATGTATACCGCTAAGAGATGAGAGCCGATGAAATACTTTAAAAGGATGAAATTAAAATAATAATCTCAAAGTATAAATAAAACGAAGACTTTTAGCTGTATTAATGATGGAATAAAAGTAAGGTGTGGGAGACGGGGACAGAGAAACCCACTCCATGCTCATGCACTATTTTCCTGTCAGTAGATACTTTTACCCACGCTTGACATTACTCTCCACAAGAATACTGTCACAATCACAACTTCTTAAATATATATTTTTTATCAAACTATGGATTGTTTTATTCAAGTGTCATATAAGTATTAAATTTTGTTTTTATGTTTCTGAATTTCTGTTTGTTTTAATCCGACAACTGCAGTTAAGTAAAATATTTCAAAAGTGTAGTATAAATATTTCTCCGGCAAATTCAAAATTTTTGTAAAAAAAATTAGTAGCTTCCAGTCGTAGTAGACAGATGAGGTTCCAAATTGGTAGAAGCCTAAATATAGTTTTCAAATAGATTGAAGTTACTACCAGTTCCCCATTGGAATTCTACTGTGTGACAAACGTGTAAAGTTACTACATTTAAGAGAAAAATTTGAGACTGTATTTAAAAATCAAATCTATGTAATGTAGAAAATAATAAAACAAACCAGTAATGAGAGTTAAACGTTCACAATTCTAAGTACACAAAAATAGAGAAATACAATGTATGTGAGAGTTATATTTTCTCCACTTCAGTAAATTTTGCATTTTATTATATTTGATTTAACTTTAATTTTATATTGATATATGTTATTGGTATCATATTCAAAATAATTTTATACATTATAATGATTTTTAAAATAATCCAATGATCACATTAAAATCGATACAAGACGTAATTTAAATTCTCCAAAGTGGATATATTCTTCATGTCATGTCATCAGCCTATCAGAACCCACTGCTGAGCAAAGGCTTCTTTCTCACATGGAGAAGGTTTGAGCATTAATCACCACGCTTGTTCAAGACGGGTTGGTGATTTGAAACTTATAATTGTGAAACTATAAGTTCAGGTTTCCTCACGATGTTTTCCCTTCACCGTAATATTTATTTAAAATTAATTTACATAAAATAATTTTCTTTGTTTAAAAAAAACACTGTTCCAGAGAGAAATGAAAACATCATAACCGTTTCTCGTTCGCGTCATTCATTTATTTCCACGTTGAATCTTTGCCATCTTGGCTCACAACTTGGCCAGAACTGACAGACTTGGCCATAGCATTTTAGTGTTATTCCAAGTTGTAAGATATTTGTTTGTATAAAATCAGTCAGAATAAGAAAAAAAAAGAGTAAAAAAATTTTTATAATATTTGCAGATAAAATATTTTCTTGAATCGCTTCCTATTAATACCTTACAAATTTTATCATGAAAAGACCCTGTAGATACATCCAAAATATGACAAGCGCCATTCGAAAAGTTAATGATATCTTAAAATTATCTCATATTTAAGTTTCCATATAATTAATTTAAATGTTTATTTTACAAAATATAAATCATGCCTCCAAAATTCGCTGCATTTGTGTTTATTTCATTGAAGCTAGCGGTCACTAAAAAGCCCATTGATATTCTAGTCGTCAAAAAGCTGAGATTAATTTCTAAATATTATATGCAGTGGAAAAATTTTACACTATAAGAACCAAAACCTTCGAATAAACTCATGCTGTTTTCTTTTAATATGTTTTTATAGTAAAAAATAAGAAATTTTATTTAATTAATCTAATTACTTAAAAAATAAACCTAAGATAAGATAATTTTTTGTTTCTGATGCTCAGGGCTTGGTATATGTCTTTATTTAATTTACTTTTGCAATAACGGTTTACAGATATTATACTTTAATAAAATGTAAGTATATATGTGTCTTAAAAATTTTCGCATCCTATGCGACCAGCTCATTTATATGACATGTGATACACAGTCTAAGAAATGACGAAACCTTTTTTAAGATGATAAACATTATTTCAAGTGCTCATTTCTCGCCTTGAAATGTTATTTATGTATGGTACTTATATTTTCAAATAGACATACGTGATAAAGTGAAAAGAGAATTGTTAGAAGATAAATTTAGCAATGTATAGAAATTACGCTACAAACTAATTTAGATTCTAGGAATAGAAATGTTTTATACAAATTGTGTTATATTTCATTCGTCAATAATAATTATGTGATAATTTAAAAAAATGTATTATTATACGTCAATTGTATTGAATTTAGTTAGAGATTTACATATAAATTGATTAGGTAATAACGTAATGCGAATTCAACGTAGTCTTGCTAATTGACATCTTCGGCACAGTGCCAAAATACTTGGGAGATTGGCCACTACTGGCTGGCTAATGCCATATTTCAACTGAAAAGTTTTCTACCGTTTTTAATACAAAATTGATGGTAGCAAATATAGTAGGTTGTGTTATTGTAACAAGAAATTGAAATATAAAACATCATAATGTATATATCGGATTTATTACAAATTCATTGTTTTAAAAGAGAGAGACGCCAGCCTCGCTGACGTAACTAATGTCACTTCTTCTAGAGCGTTCCATGATATGTTAAAATGAAACTTAAATTGTTCTTAATGCTCCTGTATTTCTCAAAGGTTCTTCATAATCACATACTTCAATGATACGCACTCACTGAACTCTTAATTCTCAATTCTGAATTCTGCCGTCATGCGTCCAGACGTCATATTTATAACAAGATTTAAACATAGTTCTATTCTCCTTTGATTTCGTTTTACTTTTAACAATAATCGTAAATACTAATGAGGTTTAATAAGAATTGATGACAGCCTCAAATTATTTTCATGTCGCATCCGTTATTAAAGCTGATAGCGCCGATATATATTATTAAAAAATAAAATACTTAAATGGTAGTAAATTAATTTTCTTTATAACTTCGCTGATATTCTAAAAATTTATTTTCAATAAGTATACGTGCGGAAGTAATTATAATTATTTCTTATAAAAAACGGAAAATAATTCTAGAATTTTAATAACGATTTATTTTTAAATTCAAAGTTGTAGTAATAAAAACTCAAGAGTACACAAAAATAGATTTTTAATAACATTTTCAGTCAAAATCATTATGAAATGGTAAAGAAAATATATGTTTAGTTATCATTTCTGAATGATTTCATTTTATTTTTTAGTATAAACAGGCACTTGTGCCAATTTTACGTTATCGGATTGGAGCTTTAGGATTAATCTTGATGCTAACCCCATTAATGATGGTGTTGCCTCCCTATCTATTAATAACATATTTTAGATTCCTTAGCCCTATATTTCAAGCTTATTTAATAATTTTGTTAAAATACACAATTACTTTTTGTTATTGTGAACAATACTGACTAGGGAATCACAGGAAAATATATTATCGTTTAACACTTACTTTTAATTTTGTTAACCAATGGATATGTATTTAGGTTATGTTAAAATAAAGATATATGTATGTTATAACTGGATAAAGGTCTATCTCTTCATACTCAAGGGGACGAATAAAACAATACCGTAATAAAATGTTTTAACTAATCTTCTTATTTGTTTTGGTTTAACCTTGAGATACATATACATAATATGTATAGTATAAAAATACCTTTTCTATATATCGTATCACTAGATAATAAAAGAAGTGATGCCATACAAGGCTATCACAGTATTAGTGTCACCAACTATAAAATAGTATTTCTCATAACTTTGAGCACACAGACGAAAGTGAATAGTAAAAGTAAAGAAAAAAAAAACTGAAAGAATAAAAATTCATATTATTTAAATAATATTAATACTTATTTTCAGGTACTTTCAGTCTCAAAAATGTTTACATGATGATACCAGAAGCTGTGGAACGTGGCAAGCCGGCGGTCATTAAATGTATGTACGATCTAGAAAAGGAAGATTTATACCAAGTGAAATGGTACAGAGGTGATAGAGAATTCTGTCGCTATTCGCCACGAGACGTCCCGCCTCTTAAAGTATTTCCGATATCGGGGATAGAAGTGGATGTGAGTATTATGAACTATTTTCACATTTTTGTTTTACTGTTATCACAAATGTTTTAATAACTTTCCATCTATGGTTTTGGGCTGATTTTATTTGCGTGTTTACGTGTGACTTTTTGTGAAGTTATTGCATGTTAACAAAATATATAAGATGAAGAAATTATTACAGTAGTTTTATAATATACCTCAAGTTCTACTTTTAGTTTTTTTAATATTTTTTATCGGAAATATCGGACTTCAGGGTAAACAAAATATATACGATTTACCAAGTCCCATATGCAGAGAATTGCATAAGGCCACTGCAACAAATTTGTCTACATGAACACTGGCTATAAATTGTACGGCTTTAACATTTTGCGGTATTGGCTGATGGAATTACTCGTAAACCGCGTTTATTGTGGGATTACGTCATATACTGCTAGTTGCTTAATTAACATAAAACTCATTAGGATTTGGTGAAGAATCACTAGCATTCAATATATAATAATGAAAAAAGTCCCCTTTCTCATAAATATATTTTTAGATTGAATAATAGTTTATATTAGACTATTATTAATAAAACCGTTCAACGCTTTTAACATTTAAACACAGAGTTTATAACTTTCACAACTTAATTACACTTTATATCTTTATTTACAAAGTCTTTAATTAGATGTTTATCAGATGAATGACAGCAAAGTTAATAAGCTTATATTAATTTGTTTTCTTTTAGATTCTGTTTTACTTATGGTAGGAATAATCGGTTATAGGATCTAGTTGGTTTCCATGTTTCAAAAATGTATTGTTTTAATGTCTAAAATATCATGTTTATAAATTTCAAATGTCCACGAGACGTTACTATTAAAAATGTATAAACTTTTTCATTAACATAAAATATTCAAAGCACTTAAAAAAATGGATACAATTCTTATGCCTTCTTCGCTTATTTAAGCAATAACATAATATTTTTTATTGTATACAAAGTAAATTTTTCGTCACTTTAGTCATTCATTGTTCTTGAATTTTGCCTTAAGAATGTAATGAATTTGTAATATATTACATTGATATAAGAAAACGTATTCGAGAATTTGTTGCTATTTCAATAAGCAACAATTGTTGAAGTTTAAGTAATTACTGAGATACATATATTCCTTCGAAGAGGCCTTATTCATTTGACTATCGGCTCTTTGAAATAAGTGTTATATAAAATGCTTGTTGATGTCTTAATAATATATTTATAGAAAAGAATGAGTTATTTCTTCTTTCATTGTAATCTTATACGAAAATAAATTTAGTTATAACATTAAATTATGTTCTAAAATCTAAGCTATTAGAATAATTAATATTTCTAATGAGATCTAAGATTTTCGCGAGACTGATTCATTTAATACATCTGAGTAATACCGTGATCACCTTTCTGAAAAGAAGCCGAAACGTCGGGAGTATGTAGTTTTTTATCAAAAATAAAGTCGCGTAGTACATCAAGTAAAAGTGTACAAAAAGTAAAATGTATTGTTTAAAATGTTGGTTAACAAATAGACAATTTTTTTTCAGGAATCTATATTCGACAAAATTAAATGAAATATAAAGATATATTTCAGAACTTCTAATGATTCTTAAAGATTTATGCGTAGATAAATGTTTTTCAAATACTTATCTTATTTATATAACATCCATATTACATATTGAATGCTAAGAGAAATATATCCAACGTCTAATAAGACGTCTAATAATAATTAAGATCGTTATTTTATTTATTGTATGTGAAAGTAGTAGAGAACTGAAGGTAAATGATGAGGACATCTCGTCTGTCCATGATCACAGTTGCTCTAAAGTAGCCGAAACGTCGGGAGTATGTATTTAGTTTATAATTAAAAATAAAAATCGCGTAGTAAATCGGAAAAATATTATTTTCATTTAAATGAATGTTCGCGAAAATCTTATATCTCATTAACTGAAGGTAAAACATTTCTTAACCTTTAACTACCGACGTGGTTTTTTTGTATCACTAGTACCGACGTGGGGCCTGAGAGGCCGCATATTAAACACTGAGTGGTATGAAAAATATGTACAATAGACATCTATTTTTTAAGTTTTATCGTTAATTTGGGATCTATAAATGAAAACAAAGACACTTATTATAATCAACTTTATTGAACTTTGAAATTATAAGATCTTTAATCTTTGGCTCCGACTCTCAACTTAAAAATGGCACTTCCTGGAATAAAAATAATTAAAGAAATAATACTTCCTAGAAACCATGAAATAGACTTTTTTCTGAAACTGAAAGGTTATATCTATTCAAAAAAAATTAAACTTAAATTGTTTTCATAAAATAAAAAAAATGTCCAACAACAAAGTTAGTCACAATTAGGGCAGATTTGTTTAGCGCACTGTAAACAAACATGTTTTTTACATGAGTAACATTGGTATGTACATTTTCTATTTAATTTAGGCGGACAAGAGGCACATATTTTTCTTGTTTTTTCGTCTTTTGCTTGACCTTGTTCTGTGTTTGGCATATCAGGACCGAGTATTCTCTCTAAACTCATACGAAGTTCACGAGGCAAGCGTAACACCATTCTCTTCATGTGGTCTAATACAAGTTATCGAGCTAACTGTTTTATAAACACACCGCGATCAGTGCCTTTATTTAAATGCACATCATACAGTATATGTAAATTGACTGAACTTATATCTAAGATCCTATATAAAGGTGTCAGAGGCCAACGTCTTCATCAACGGCTGCAAGCAGGTATACCGAACACTTTCTGTCGATTTCATCTACTCCGCCTTTTGTGGAATTATAGAATTTTATTATTTTATTAATCTTCTGCGATATCATCTACCTCCGATCCGCTGGAGTCTTCTGCAAGCAAGGTCTCAATCAATGCCGCGTTATTTTCATCCAAGAGATTTATAGGACGCCGTGGTCTTTTGGAAAAACGTAATTCATCCGTAGACAAACTACGTTTACCCCCTGATGTCCCTGGTACATCCATTCTTCAAATTATCCGATAGATTTCTAAAAACAAGCATTTAATTTCATTCATGACCCAAACAAAAAACTAACGTTAGTACCGACGTCGGGCCTGAGAGGCCGCGTCGTAATTTCAAAACAACATAACTTTCCGAAATTGTGTTCGCCGGCACTGCTACCACACTCAACGGCGTCGGCGCAACTAAACTAGCAGCTACTGACGAGCACGGGGCTCACGTGTGCGGGGAAGCGGTAAAACTTACAACTTGTTAACCCGCCGCGGCCTCTCAGGCCCCACGTCGGTACTTAAAGGTTAAATAAATATTTATACTAACCTATAACATATAATATAAAATAAATATAATAAAAAAAAAACAAAATTAGTCGTAACTTTTAGTTTTAAATATGTTACAAGAAAACTTTGGTTTTCTAAAGTCCTTCGATTGTCGAAAACATAATTTACATAACAATACTAGTATTGCCTATAGATAACGAGAATAGAAGAATTTGAAATTTTTGGTAGGATATAAAAGTAACTTGCAATCGATTTCCACCAGTCGAATAGAGAAAGCAAATGTAAATCCCGACGGTAACGAATGAGAGCCACTTTAGCTTATTAAAAAATTCCGAGATGGCATGACACTACTACTATCAATTTGTGTCACCCCAAAATAAACAGTACGAGTATGGTCAAGGTTTCGAGACGGTAAAATTTGTCGTTTCATTGGTAATTTTAGGTGGTTAGTTTAAAATTTCCTTAAAATAAACACAGTAACAGTAAAGAATTATTTCTTCTTCAGAAAATTAAAAAGGTAACAAAATATTTGATATTAAATAACATTCAGCAGCTTAAAACTGTCTTAATCCTACAGTCTTTGTAAATTTTTATTCGGAGAGAGACTTGAAGTGTTTTTTCTATTGCAAAATGAAATACCATTATTTCATTTTAATCGAAACTTTTTACTTTCTTTTGTTAGTTAAAATTAGCAAATTTTACTTTTAAATATATCTTCAAATTGTTACGTTTTGATTTTAACACAATTATAATATAATAATTGAGTCAATAGTACGCTTTGAAATGTTTTTTTTCACTATTCCATTATTTACATATTTTGTTTTATTAATAATTCCAAAATAACTAAATTAATCACGTACACCCTTTGAATGATATCTGGTTATGTCTGAGGAATGCCTTTTTTTGTCCGTTGAACCGTCACTGCTCGTTTTGCAAGAGGTAAAAATTCGTAACTTTGACTCAGTCAATCGTTTCCCCTTTTAGATTTTTTTATAAAACGAAATGTTTACGTATTTGAAACTTTGTTTTATTTATACCGAGAGGTAATGATAACAGAGATAGAAACGCGTTATGTAATATTTTGTCAATACACTTATTTTTTAAGTGACATAGGATGTCAGTAACCTTATTATTAAAAAAAATCAAAAACCCCTAATATATAACTGTTTTTGTCCTTTACTTAATGCTATAAAATACCAGCTTGCCACACCGGTGTAAAAAAAAAAACAAAAATGACAAACCTTTTAAGTTCTGCAAACTCCCCGCTTTCCGTTCGCACGTGATAACGCTTAATATCGGTATGAGCATTCTAAATCTAGATAAAAGTACACTTAATTACTCCTTATTACGTCAAGTACCTTTCAATAACAGTTTCGTCAAAATCGATCCAACCATTTCAAAGATTACATGGAATATACACATAGACAGACAAAAATTTAAATACATGTTACTTTGGTGTATGTACCATATATATATATATATATATATATATATATATATATATATATATATATATATATATATATATATATATTCATATAAACATAATAAAAACGTTTATTTCAAACAGACACTCCAATTTTATTCATATGTTTGTACATATATATAGTAGAATATTCAATGGGAACACATACATATGTACGCACTTAATTACAGAACACTAATTAACCATCGTGTCCTCAATTGTTTATATAGAAATTAAAAATAAATTGTTTATATAGAAATTAAAAAACCTTCAGTCTATCTCAAGGTATTTTAATGGAAACATTTATTTTAATTCGTTTTGTACAGATTTATACAGATTTAATAAAAGACTTCCTTTGTTTTTATTTTCTGTACTAAGAACTCTTATAAAAAGTAAATAAATAGAGCACCGGCTCTAACAACATTTCTAGGAAAACTAACGTGTGGAAGCCAATAATCAATATTTGGAAGTATTATTCAAGTACTGTGTCGGTCGTCTTATTGAATACAAATTTTATAAACATACATATTTGGTATAAGCCATTTCCAACATACTATGTAGTAAAACTTGAAATTTAAGGTCAGGATACAAATTGTTTAAGTGAAAGTGTAATTGTTTTTAAGTTCGTTAAATATATTATTATTGCTGTCATTATTGTCTCCTATTAAAATTGTCATTTTCCTGTAAGTAGTAAGTTGTAACTTTCATCGTCAGCTTTCGTTAGTTTTACATTGGAGCTTACAAGTCGGTCGTGCAGCACACTTACCACAAGTTTGCAACATTTTACTTAATTGGGAGACTTGGCAATTGTTTATGTGTATACATAAATATATACACATAATCTAATTAAGGTAGGAAGGTACCACTGCCATAGATCGGGATAAAGTATTGTAGCTATTAACTTTGATTATTAAGAAATCGGAAAGTACGGCAAAACTTTACATTATTTTTCAGTCCCTAAAATTCCATCATAAATTTCCATATTCAATGTAACAGGTAAGGGCTTCTTACCTAAGGAAAAGAGTTTTATTAGTTTTCGAAGAGATTCGACGTTAACATGTTTAAATTCTATGTTTATGCACTTGTAGAATTAAAAATAATTTGACAAAGCTAACGAGTACTTTAATAAATACTAGTTAGACTCAGCGGTGATTATTTGTGGGTCGCTTGGGGTAATGTTCATAAATACTTACTGAATATGATGATAAATTTTTTAATATCCAGGGTACTATTGAGCAAGAAAATATTGAAGGTATTCACTGTTTTAAACAAAAATAGTTTTACAGTAGCAGTGATTTCCCGACACTAGTGTCTAGTAGATATTTCTATTAGTCAACGATTTCTATTACAAAACATGAGAAACAAGACTGGTACTTTGCACGTGTCAGATACGTTCCCACGTGGAGCACGTGATGACTTAAAGTGCTTTACAGGAAAGCACCCACCTGCGGTTCAACGCCGTCAGATCTCTCAAAGGCTCAGGACGCTGAATGAAAATTAACCACAAATAAAAACCTCCTCCAATTGATCAAATTCTGATGAAGAAAAGAAATAATAAATAATCTATTTCCGTTAAAATACACGGGTTTTAAAACTTTGAAAGGTTAAAGGTCCTCCAAGTAATAATAGCACTAGAATATGTCAACCTTTCTAGGTAATATACCGTACATCTAATGGAATACAATTATCATTAATAGTATTTTAGTCCTATTGAATTAATCTGGGCTAGATTACTTACTATTTCGAGGTATAATCGTATTTCTAGTGAGTTTTGGAAGTACGATTGGCATTGTGATATATAATTAATATAATTTCTATAAACAACAAGTTGTCATTAGTTAGATTAACAACATGTCAATACCCTTAAAACATTTATATGCACTATTATTAAATTACTTAAGTTAGTATTTAAAATAATTATCAAAACATACGGTTTGATTTTCAAGGGTTGATGTCAGGCAGGCGGCCGGTCGTAAAAACAATTAGCCAAATTATTCACAACTGGTAAAACAGACCCTGGCTAACGCTGGGAAATTGCCAGGTAGAAGAAGATATACATAGTATATATATTTAGCAATATAAATTGAAAACGCTAAAAAATTTTATAATTAAAATAAGAATATTTAGGTATTGAAAATTCAATACTGTTAAAAAAATTATGCAAAAAATTTTAATATAAGTAATGGGTCGGCCGTAATGGGATAACGGTAACCAAGTGAGAATCAACTTTAGGAGTTCACATAGATTAACCCAATTAGTTTAAGAGAATTACTAAGTAAGCAATAAAAAAAAATCTTGACAGTTGCAGCATGATAGTATAAACGTCGGTTAGTGGGTGAAAAGTAGTAAACTATCAGTATGTAGTTTGACAATTCTTTTTTTGTGCCAGTAAAAGTGAGCGATCAACAAATTGATAAATTATAAGAAAAAAATATAATTTATTGTTTCATCATCATCAGCTTATCAGAGTTGACTGCTGAGCCAAGGCCTGTTTCTTACATGAAAAAGGTTTGAGCATTAATCACCACGCATTATCAAGATGGATCGGTGATTTTCAATTTATATTTGAAATTATTCGACCAGGTTTCCTCACCATTTTTTCCTTCTCCGTTTGTTACTGGAATCTAAATAATTTTTGAAAGTATTATGACTCGCAAAGTCACATTGGTACTTGCCAGGTTTTGTTAGTGTTTACGTTGTATCAAACATGAAATGTTTTTAAGACGTAATTTTCAGTATGACAAAAAGACATAGCTTTAAATTGAATACATCTAAGAACAATGCTTAAAGTACAAATCCTTCTCATAAAATCAGATTAAAGATCAAACCTTGTTAGAAATACAAGTGTTACGTAAGCGAAATATATTTTATAAAAAAAAAAATTACGAACATGACCTCGCAACATCTATTAATGAAATATGTATAAAATTAAAAATTATACTGAATAATATGAATTAAAATAAATTCCAACATAGAATATTGGAATATATTTTCTCGGTAATAGTTATTCCTATTATCTAAATAAAACTATTTTTGTTACAAACACCACATACTCGTAAATTTATATTTTGAATTATTTATTTGTATAATAATGTTATTGTGTCTGTGGGCAGAGGGACGCCAGCGATGCCAAGCAGGTTACGATAAAGGCTGCGACAAAGAGAGCTCATGGAAGATATACCTGCGAGGTTTCTGCAGATGCACCGTCCTTCTTAACCGCTCAAATGCATGGTTTTATGCACGTTGTGGGCAAGTATTACGAGTAATTTTTAAATGCTTTGTTTGAGAATTGTCTGATTTATTTTTATATGATTTTAGTTTATTTTGATAAAAGTATTATAATTTTTATATTAGTATTTTACAAAGATATTTTTGCAGACAGATATTTAAAAAACGTGCATTATGAAAGGAAAAAGAATTTTTGAATTAATTTGACTATTTTAAACTATGTTAATCATTTACCACAATTCTTTTTGAACCCATAGGACTATACGAATACTGTATTGATTTTTAATTAAAATTTAATTTATTTCTATTTCAGAGACAATAAATTAAAAAAAAACGAGCAAATTCTTCATTTTTCATTTCATACACATGTACAATTCCAACTTAGTTCGTATTTTTAATTATTTATTATTTAGTCCGACGTGGTACACTTAATTCAAGCCTAGAATGTAAAAATTGTTGTAAACTTGAATGTATAGGTTTTTGTTTTTGTATAGAACTAACTTGAAAAAGAAATATCGTATATACTTTTTGAATCTTCGTTTTTGAAATAAAACTGGGACCAGAAGGATAACATATAAGTGAAAACACAATTAATTATATGGTTCATATTATAGTCAATAATTTGTAAAAACTTTTTTATAGTGTCACCAGGTTAAACTCTCTTAAAAAAAGACGTAAATGAGGGAGTATATTGAAAAGTTGAGTTTTCTGGTCAATCTTTTTTAAAATTCTAATATATGTATTATAACATTTTATAATAAATAATAAAAATGATCTTATCAACTTTAATCTTCATAAAGTGTTTGATATTTTTTTAAATTATGTTATTTAAAACTGTAAATTATATCGTGATACCTGACGCTAGCAAACTTTATTGATGAAACAAACGTTATCTAGTTTTTCATAAAAGACGGCAAAAAAAAATTAAATTAGACGACTTCATTTTAATATTAAATAGGTAACTTTTTATTGTAAGCATTTAAAGGTAAATTTGAATAAGTAACACAGGTAATTAACAGTGTCAACGATTTGGAACCTGAGCATGAGTTCCAGTTCTAGAGGGTTCTCTCATATCCACGTCATTCTTTGCCAAGTTTCATAGCCATAGCGTCATGCTTGTTTGTTTCTTATTGTAAAGTTGTGTTCATGAATATATTCTAACGTATCATGTGAATATTATTCCCTAGCGTCCTTTGTAGCCTTCGTAGCACCTACGTGGTTTGCCCTTATATCTAAGCTGTATTAAATATTCTTTAATTTTTTTTATAAACTATCAGTAATGATAATTTAAACTTAAACGTACTTAATTCCTTCTACAAAAAAGTATCTGCTAGTCAATTTTCGATAGTTACTGTCTGGGATCTGTTTGCAATAAAGTTGTAATTTTTTTGAGTAAACATTATATATTCTGTAAAGTAGAAAACCGTTACTTATCTTAAATACCAACTGAAAGGCAAGAACAAGAGTCTTGGCGTCGATTCTTCAAGTTTCTCCTTTCTCACATATACATACTCGTATAATATAATTATGTACATATATTTAATAAATTACTTCATTTAACACCGAATTGAAAGTTATGTAATTATTTATAATATTTTATGAACTAAATCGAAAACCTTGTTTTTATGTGGTGAGCTTGTGAATGGAAGAGTAAATGAATAAAGTCAAAAAAGTATTGATCACCTTTTTGTCTGAAAAATGATCCTCAAAAATGTATCCGATGACTTCTGTGATTGAACTCGAAACATACTATATGGTAACCCATATAGTATGTTTCGAGTTAGTTATAGTTAGGTTAGGTTATAGTTAGTTAGTTACAGTTAGTTAGATATAGTATGTTTCGTGAGTAATCGCTCACGAGTCATTCTAACGAATGACTCGTGAGCGATTTTCAAATTCATTTCATGATGCAAGCCCTCATTGACTTCTTTCTGACATTTTATTTCTTGAGTGGTTGTCAAAAGAAGATCAGCTCATCAACTCGGTTTGATCTGTAAAACTTTGAAAAAATAATTCGGTTGAGTCTGCCCTCATTCGTACTGTTTGATTTGGGAAGTCAAATAAAGCTACTACTCAACTATTAATATATATTCATTTTCATTCGCACAAGGTATATTTATTAAAACGGTACAAGAAAAAAGAAATGAATGACCGTTCTTAGATAAAATATCATGTCAATTTAACAGTTGTAATCAGCAGTTAATATTTTGCAGACGTACTATAAGTAATATAAAGCAGATAGTTTAATCCAACAAATTCGAGTAAGCTTCAATTTTCGAAGTTGGTCCTGAACTTTTCTACAATGAAATTGGTCAAACCTTGGTGTCCTTATCATTTTACCAACGTCGAAATTGGTTTATACATAGAAGTTGGAGTTATCCGCAAATACAATCAAAAAATATGCAATCGAATAAAGGAATCTCCTTTCATTTTGGAGTAGGTTTTAATGCTTTGTGTGTCAACACTCATCACATTATTAATAAAACGACGAAATTAATTATTTTTTCAATATCGTTGATAACGTATTCAATGTCATAATCACGTTTATGATTTATATTAGGCTTTAAAATTTACTAACAAGCACAATAAAGTAAAAAAAGTTACTGTAATATTTTGAGTATCTAAGAAGGAAATCAAACAATGTAACATCGAAACATTGTACTACACAATAGTAAGATAAAGGATGTTGAAAACTGAATGAACACATCCGATAGACGTCAGTGTGAAGTTTTCACAAATAACGTGGATGGTAGGAAGGTAGCCGAGTAGAAAATATAAAAAATATATATTTAAACTTTAAACATCCGTACAAAAATAGACTTTAAAACAGAACATTTTGGTTCCTAAAGTAGACATAGAACTCGGTAACGTGGTTTGATATGTAGTAAGTGACTGCTAATTAACATTCCTAAACTATGTTTTACCAATATATGTTGGTACGAAAATGTTCAAGCGTTAGTTGAACTATTTAATCAATTTGATGAACATTTCAATGCAATAAAAATTGAACAGAATATAAGAAGGACCAAAATAATAAAAAAATATGTACATATATGAAAGGACAAATGAAATATATATTTTTCAGACGTGATGGTATACAACTGACCAGGTTTGGCAACAATTTAAATTAAAAATAAATTGTTAAATTAAATTATGTATATAAAATAATAATTAAAAAATAAAATTATATAAAATTGTAATTACAAATAAATTATTACACCAAAAATGTCTTTTTATTTTTGATATCTTAGCTGTTTACTAACTGTGACCAAGAAACGATTGCCTATTGCAGTTTTGTTATATGGTAAATGTATGCGAAACTAGCGAAACTATAATAATATATTGAATGATTTGAGTTTGGGATCTAGGACTTGGAAAAAATAAAAGGTTTTCCAGTAATTTCCAAAAAAGAGATTTTTTCATATGAGAATAATATATTGCGTGAATTAAATTTAACGAAACAACAAGAATAAAAGTTAAAGGAAGCGGAAATAAAAAAAAACTCTAATAATTATATAATCCTTGGTAAAAATGAAAAAAAAATGCAATTTAGAATTAATAAAGCTGAAATATATGAACATTAATATACATTTAATCTTCAATAAAAAGACAACGTTATATATAGAGAGTTGTAAAATAAAATAACTCAAAATATATATTTTTTCTATAATTAAAATTTAATTTGTTACATTGGGAAATTTTTGTGAGATTTCCTTAGAAACAAGTGGTCCCAAAATTCACAAATAGAAAAGGTTCCACAATGCACAACAAAAAATTTGGTTCTGTTTACTAAAGATAACATTGTTTTTAGATTTTCTAAGGGTTTTACTACAAGCAATTAGGTTGTAAGCGTCAAATATAATATTATTTAGAAAACTAACAAAAAGTTAATAACTAAGTTCTTATAATTGCCACATTTTGGGTAGTGCTGTGTTTCATATTTAAACTATAGATATACATATAAGGATAAGACGTCACTGACAATATTGTTACGAACGATACTTTGGACATAGGTACAAGGATTTTGTTACTAGTTCAAGCACACGCAACAAAAAGAGGTTTTTAAAACATTCATTGATTTATTATTTTTAAATTAAATAAGGTTTACACAACGCAAAAACTCGAAAGACCATAATTGTTTGAAGAAATTTTATACGGGAATCAACAATGAAATATATAGAAAAATCAACATATCTAGTAACAAACAGCTTTGGGTTGTTTGAAATTTGCTAATGAAAAGTAAAAATAAAAGTATTAGGTAGGTAGGCATTTAATAAATACATATTTATAATATCTGTTGATTGTGTGACCATATTTTTTTTCCACTACTGGCTTAATGATCGGGATTGGAAACATCCTAAATTATCTGCTCAAATAAATTCTTTACAGATTAAATCTTCATGCATTTTATCGACTGTTCGAAAAAGTTCTGAACATTTTTTCATAGACCAAAAGAGATGAGTCTATCTTTTATTTTATAGAAATATAAATTGAAGCATGTAAAAAAGTAAGCCTGTTAGATAACGAACAGGTACGTTTGTTCAGTTTTAAATAACATTTATAGCATTAATTTATTATGTATTTATATTATAGTTTATGAAATATTAGAATAATTTTTAAATTTAACATATATTATATCGTTATTTTGTAAGTACATTAATATTATATAAAAAAGATTAATAAAGTTAAGATTTTGCAATACATTAATAATTTTGTATAATAAAGGTAAAAGCGTGACAAATTCATTTACGATCTGCTGATTTCAATGGCCACAAAAATTTTACTATGTTAAAAAACCTACTTTCCAATGACTCACATTTCATAGTAACTTTAAAAATATCGAGTATTGTAAGATGATAAGCTTAGATAGTCAATAGGTATTATTTCATGTAAAGTGTTGATGGAGTAAATAACTAACTGGTCCAAATTTGTAAGTCAGGGCTAAAAAATCTAAGTTCTTTTAATATATTTAAAAAAACCATACACAGTAGTTCTTATTTCATATAGTTGCTATACATATACCTTAAAAATAATAAGATTTTTATTACTATTTACTGGGTTTATCTTGTTAACAGAAGATAAAATGGAACTATCCAAATAAAATTCTAAGTACTTATGTTTGGATGTGTTAAAATAGATTCGGATCAGAGAATATAAAACGTATAAAATTTTAAATTAATAAAGTCAATAAACTAACATATAACTCATTCACTTCATCTATTTCCTTCTAGTACTCTACATATTTACAGGGTTTTATAACTTATCTAAGAATTTTCCAATATCTGCGAGGCAGTTTGAGGGAGAGAATTTTAATTTCCGTCGTGACAAACACAATTTTAGTTATAACTTGCCGTCACGAAGCCATTCCTAGTACTGATGTTTTTGGTGGCTTTGAATCTGAATAGCATTTTATCGGTTTGTCTTTTCGTTTATTTTATAACTCCTTCATACAGTTCATTTATATCGCGTTGATTTGAGTAGAGTTCTTGTTTCTTGTTTCGAGTAGACTATTTAAGTACATATTTATTTTATTCATTTTTTTTCTTACACCATAATTTGATATTCATTAAATGTAAAACGCAGCCTTCACAGCCGCCAGAGGTTCCAGGAAACCTACGAATCTTACTTATAGTTATATAAGAATTATGTATTAAAAGTTGTAACCTAAACCTAAAACGACATTATAGCAAGATGCTAGGATACCAATGCCATCCAATAGCTTGTGTTGTACATTCAAAATTCTGATTAAAGCGGCCAGGGATCCGTTTCCCGAAGTCAGTAAATTCACTCGTAAATGATATTTAAACCGTAAAATGATGTTACATCGGCGATGTTCATTTAAATTTTAGTATGTTGCGCATACGAAACAAACTTCGAAATATTTACTATGAAAATTCACTTAAAATAAAAGGGTTTCTCTTTTCTACTCATATGTTTTTATTTGTATAACAATATTAACTAGAATTTCAGTAATTTATAAATCTTTCAGTATATTGACATACTTTCAACAATAAAAATTGGTTCGGAAATTATCTTAGTGGTCTTTGACAAAGTAGTGAGTCTATTTAGACTTACTAAACTCAATGATGTATATACCTGTTATATACAGTAACAAAATATTATTATTAAAAAAGTCTATATAACAATCGCATTTTGTTAGATATTCATTAATATGGCCTTAAAGTAAACTAGATGGCAATATTTGCATTGTAGACAGCAATGTCCAATTTATTACATGTTTTCATGAACCCATTGAAAGCGACCGTCATTATATCGTAAGGCGTTCTTTTGATGTCAGTTTTTTTATATCTCCTCTTCCATTTCCCTTAAAATTATTTCATTGGTTTTTCATGGTATTTCACCTCATTTTTGTTAATTAATTGTTCCTTTGTTATTTCAAGTCACACTTAAAATAGTGAAATTAAATCCGGTCTGAAATCTACGCGATCATAAATAGTTAAATATTACCCGTTTACACAAAGTGGGCCTAATCAAATTTGTTAAATGTTAAATCCATTAAATTGAAATCGCGTTTAACACAACACTAAGTACGTATAACCTTGTAAACGTGTTGGGAAATGGGTCGATAACTACCACGGTAGTGGAAAGAAATTACCTAGTGGATAATACGAGTATTATTAACATGATACACACCACTAACAAAATTCAAAGACTCCAAAAGCTACGGTATGTTTAAGATCTTCTGTATTTAAAAGCTATATTATAAAACTAGATACATACACATCTCGTTCAATATATGTAATAATATAAAATAATAATCTTATAATTACTTAGAAAAACCTTGATTGCTGCTTCTTTGTTGGATAGAACCCTCCAATAGAATCTTTTATGATATATTTTTACCGTTTTAATAATAAGATTTATTGAAAAATTAATTATTTTTGTTGTGTTGAGTGTTTTTCGTAGATTTAGAGAAAATTACTATGTCTACTTTTCATTTTAAGTTTCAAATTACTTTAATTTCATTTATTAATAACATTCTTCATTTAAAAATCTTTTTAAGTACCTCAAACTTATCATAATTATTTTTGCAGTTGGTGAAATGTAACACCAATATACAAATTACAGAGTTGAACACTGATAATATTAGGTTCGATTGAAAAAAAAATGAGATGCTTATTTTGCACTAAAAACATAAAAAATAGTAACACAAAATTCAAAAATTCTTTTAAAAGATAACCAGTAAACAAAAAAAAAAACGTTTATAATAATGAAATATGATCATGGCCATATCAAAACGTGAAAAAATGAGTCTTGCTAGTTAATGAAATGGATTTGTCTTTATTAGTTTATAAAAGACAATGACTAAATTGTATTTTGTTTCAAATTAGTCTAGAATAACCTTTACAAATTTTGTCTCAAAGTATCAATTAATTATATATCTAGTTTTTTGTTTGGGTTACATTTAATAAAAAAAGACACAGATACTAGATCTTGAATTATTTATGATTTATTAAAATAGTTACATTAATTTATCTGATGGATTACTCTTAACCGATTTCTCTAAGGAACTGATAAAGTTTTATATGCTTCTGTGGTTATATGAAATAAATCAGACACAAATTTTATTAATAAACAGACTTTTAAAACGCATTACTTTGCATCAGTGAGAATTTGTCAAAGATGCTTTATATGACGAATAATCGAATTTATTACTAATTAATTTTTTTAGGTTTAATAATAAATCTTCAATACTAACAATTTTTTTTATTTTTTATAAATAATTAATATAAGTTAAAGTGGTAAAAAGAAAGCTGCATTATGTAAGATGATTATTAATAATTTTCACTTATGAAGATTTTCTTTTCGCAGATCTACCAAAGTCTGATCCAGAATTAATAGGACTAAAAAAGAGATACAAGCCGGGAATGAAGCTAAAAGTGGAATGCATTAGTTACGATTCCATGCCACCAGCCAATCTTTCTTTCTTTGTGAACAGTGAACCGGTACGAATTATAATAAATATAATTTTAAAACTGACTTATTTATCATTTCATATATTTTTTTTATAAATATATTCATATATCATTTTGTGATATTGTAGTTTTAAAAAAAAATATACTAGAAGACATTAAATAATTCTACGTTACAGTAAAAAATATTTAGAAGTTATTCTAAATTGTCACAGGCACTTTCGCAACACGTTTGGCATAGAGTTAGCGGAGGCGAGAACGGTAGCCTGTGGACTGCCTACAGTACCATACAGTTTATAGTGCAAAAACATCACTTCGTGAGAAGTAAAATAAAGGTGAGGATAAAATATTATTTTATAATTTGCTAATTCTTGACTAACGATTACTGTCATTTATTTTAAGGGTTCATATGTCAAAATTCATTTAATAGTGAGAAAATTATACTTTTCACCATCATTGAGAGTCCGTTTTCTAGTGGCGCTTATATTTACTCGTAGTTTATACTCTATCGAAAACACAAAGAATATATAAAATAAAACTATTCTGATTTTTGAATTGAAATATTTATATAAATATTGTTGATATAGATCAAAGTTGTTTGTAAAAGCATAAGTCTTTCATTCTCCAATAAATACTAAATAATTATTTTCGAAAAATAATCCCCGATATAAATTGATGCAGATATTAAATCCAGAGGGTTTATAAATTATTATATATCAAAGGGAACATTACACACATATGTGATATGTGACGAATGTTTTCTCGTGATATATGGCTTAATTACTTCAAGTATAAAACTTTTAAAAGTTCAGTTTACTTTAGTCAAACGCTTGTAGCAACGGTTGAGTTTCAAATTTTGTTGAACCGTATAATCTCTCTGATGAAGTGGATGTTTTAAATAATGGTCTGGGAATTAAAAGCCTTAAGTTGAAGTTACTGAAATTACTTATTGAAGGATTACTGGACATTTAAAAGTACCTTAAAATACATGTGTTTGATATCTAATCAGATAGAAAAAAAAACAAAACGACTTCAAAATAAAAAAAAACATAGGCATTAGAAACCAAAAAAAATTTTAGACTTATATCCTAACTTAAACTATCTACAAATATTTTTTATATCTGCACAAAAATTGTCAAAATACCTAAGGCTGATAAACGAACACTATATTTATTTACTTTACAATAATATAATTTAAAAGCTACTAAATAAATATGTACAATGTCATAATATCTGATCACCTTCTGAAGTCAGAAGTTAAGTAGTACTATTACTTAATGTGTATACAAATTCGCAAGTCTTGTTTTAATCATTATAGGAAAATCTGGGAAGTCCAGCCTTATAAATAAATCGAAATCGGTTGACGTTGAAGTTACTCGTTCTTAAAGTTCGTCCTGGTGCAAAAATTCTATTAAAAGACCTATATGGTTTTCTCATTAAAGCCATTTTCAGAACTAGACCAAGCTGGAAGCTCCAGCTTTCAATTAAAAAATCATCAAAATCACTTTAGCCAGTCGAGCGTTATGAATTAACAAAAATAAAATAATAACAAAAGAATCAGATGAATTGATAACCTTTAGTTAATGCTTTGAGGAAATTGGTTGAAATAATGGTGAAGTGGCTAATGTGGCTATGAAGGATCATATACCCGAGTCATGGATTGAATATACACCGAAGCGCAATAAAATAAGTATTACATAGCCATATCTTTAAATACCAGCGGTATATGTTGCAAATAAGCTCGTAATGATAAATTTATAATTTACAAAGAATTGCTTCCTTCCTTACCTGCATAATTATTAAAATTGCTTATTTACTGATTGTAATATAAGAAGATTTATGTAGGAAATTAATAAATAATAATTATATTAATCTATATTTGTCCATAAACAAATAATAGCCCTATTATTACGTTCAGTGTAAGCGTATCAAGATTGCTATTTGTAATTTTAACCCGGTGTTTCGAATACTTTGGATTAATTTAGTAGTATCATTTTATTTTTATATTTCATTCAAATAATATATATTTTTGATACAAAAATATACGATATTGTAAACATAAAAATCATTCAAATCTCCATAGACGATTTATTGGGAATCACTCAGCTTTTAAATCCAAGTTGGAAGAGAGTATAGTTAGAGTAAAGTATTACTTAATTGATGCGTATACCTTATATGAAGTGCTACTGTTTTGGCTTATGTACGTCAATAAGAAGTTGAACTTTTGACTTTGTGCCAAAACGGGTTGTGAGAATTTTAGATAAAGGGTTGTTTATAGTGATATATTAGGCCATTGCCAAGAGACTGTTGTAAGAATGGCATAGTTTAGTTTTATTACTGTTTTGTTATATACAGTATTTTCTACTTCACTTTTTGATTCCCCGATTGAAACGGTTCAAGTGATACTTTCAGTATTGCAGGTTTCGCAGATTAAGATTTGATATTTTTTAAATTATTAAATGTAAACTAGTGCTTACTTAACCTCATTATAAAAAAACTTTAATGTACGTGCATTGGGCATAGTTCAACGCCGGAAAAGATCCAGCGAATTTTGCGAGTACTCTCGCTAATGTCAAACGATCCGAATAAAAAAACCACTGGGCATTCTTAGTACTTCTGGTTAAGTATAGGAACTCTATGATACTGTGGATTTTCTCGGAAGACTAAAATGTACCCGTTCTTTGGGGTGACTGAGTATGACCTCATAAAATATCTTCAAAAGTGAAAGTAAAATTAAGCCCTATTGTTTATGTGTAATGCATCATGTTTTTTTTAATAAATAAAAATTCTAATATTTAATTTCATTTACTTAAAGTTTAAGCAAAAGAATGTTTGATAATTGAGGAAACTGCAAAGAAATTGCATAAAATATTCAAATATGTATTAGTAACATGAATTTGAGTGAATAATTTTTAACTTGACAGATTAATCAATTATTTATCAATGCTATTATTATTACGTCTTCACATTTTATTTTTGTGTAACTACACTGAATTGCAGTTATTTGAACTCAATAATAGACGTAATTTTACAATAAAAAAATAATAACAACAATAAAACAAAAACATTTAATCTTTCATATGAAAAATATTCAGATACACACAATCTGCATCTTGTTATGAGTTCTAACTGAAAGTCATCACAGTAATTTTAAGCCAATACGAAAACTAAGTTTATACTTTCAAAACATTATTTGGCATCAGTTTACACTATACTATAATGATACAATAATCATGTAGATATTTGTAAAGTACATCTCTTCTGTTCTATTATAATAAATATTTTTCATTTTTATGTAGATCCGATGCTCTGCGTACATCTACTCAATATACTTCAAAAGCCACGAGCAGGTGACAGATGAAGAAGACCCTAAAACAACTGTCGCCCCAGTACCTGAAACTAATCGCGCCGTTTTGTTTCCAATACATCGTGTTTCTGAAAACAGTAAGTAGTAAAATATGCCTAATATGTATATTGATACTACATAGTTTGAACGTTAGTAGTTAGTGAAAATCCTAAAACATATATTCATTACTTGGTAAATATATGTAATGAAGTTTGATTGAATGACTATATTTAATAAATGTAAACATTTTTTATTTACAGGTGCTTTATCTAACATCGCGAATTTAAGCAGCAACATTTGGCCATCGTTCAAATTAGCACTTATACTCTCTTTGTATCATATTGCTAGATAAATAATTTAAACATTAGCTAGGTACTTGCTGTCTGATCACAATAAAATATATATGAATACTGATAATGAGTTATATGAATGTAAAAATGTAATAAATTCAAATCTTAAACTTGCCTAACTTGTCTTAACTGTAAGTTTAAGTTTTTGATTAAAGTTTCTGATGACTCTCATATTTAGGTATGTTGAATTGTATTATATTTCAGAATCCTGTCATTTGATTTTTTTGTAATTAAACATTTATAAAATAATATTGAACGATGCATTTTGTTGTGATCATTTAGTAGATAATAGATAAAAAAAATATTTAATGTTATTCAAGAACCAAAGATGTTGGATGTTTTCATGACTGATGTTTCAATTCATGGATTGTTCATACTTGTAGTTGTGCCAATCCGAATTTATCCTATCTGTATTTTATGTAATGAAATACACCTATTAATTACTTCTACTACATTGGATTATATGGAAAAAAATTTAAATGATTAGTACTAAAGAAAATTTCCTGTCACTGATTAAAGGTCACTTAATGTTTAACTTTGAATATACGTACGTAAGTCTATCAAATTATAATTTTGTGAAATCAATAAACTTACCAAAGAGTACTATTGCAAAATTTTTGATTTAATTTTGTGTTATCGTACGTACTTCTAAGAAGACATACGATAACAAGCAATTTTTTTTCACTTATTGGATGTTTATTTAAATTATAATTTAAGCATTGTTTACAAAGAATTTATGTTTAAATTTATAAACTAGTATATTTAAAATAAGAAATATGTATGTATTTGTAAATAAAATAAAAAATTGTTGTATTTAATATTATTTTATGATTGACGCAACCTTTCCATCCAGCGACTCAACGTGTTCATCTAAACTAGAATAACCAATATATACATATTTTCAAAATTCGGTGTACGCTTGCAGCTATTTAATTTAGTATGATCTATTTTAATATGATATTATAATAATTATTATTCATTGCCAACTCGGTACATCTCTCATATTGACGCTCCAAATTTATCAAAGAGTGACAATTTCAGAAATATCCCACTTGCAAATACCGTATCCCCATTACTTAAGTGACTATTGTGCCTGTGATTATTATTTTTTGATAAAGATTATATTATAATAGTTCCCAGTCTAATAGATATTTTTTCTATTCCCAGTTCCCACAATCTGATAATTTTATATCTGACAATTTTTCTATTTCCTTTAGTCCAATTTTGTATTAGGATAATACGGTTACTTCTTTAGGAAAGGTTTATTTTCTGCTTCATTTAGATGTATTACATTTGGTCGATTATTTGTAACCCTGTCTTCTGTTTGAATCGGGATATCTTACTTTAATTTTGAAGTTCCATTTTCTTTAACTTCCGGATGTGAAAGAAATTATTTTTATCAAAGATGTTTCGAACTGTCTTTTATGTATGGTCCAATATACATTCTGCACTGAGCTATTCTTGCACTTATAAGTTTGTCACATCCTGATATGATGTTTTGTGTAGCCTCATCTTTCTTACTACAAAGTTATTGAGAATATCTTTAGAATATTGTTTTAGAATATGTTCTATATATGGATTCTTTTAAGGGTTTTGTTTAAACCAAATAAGTGTAATAAGATGTATCTTCACCTCTTTGCTTTCGCTATCAAAAATTAATCTGTGGAATTTTTCAAGTAGCTATTAAATGTTTTTATTTGTTTTTTATGTTTCTATTTTTCCAATACATAATTTAATTTGTTAATCTTTTTACTTTCATAGCGTTTTATATTAATAGAACATCTATCCATTTCTCCTGGTTGATACAATTATCTAATATCCGCTCTGAGTTTTTGACCTTGTGTAATTGCAAGAAGGTTTCTGATTTAGTTGTCTATTTATAAAGTCTAATTTAAACAAACTATTCTTACATTTTGTCTGCATTATAAATATCTTCTTTGTTTTATTAGTCATTAAATTATTCTTACAAGCACTCTCTTTTTGGGAGCAACATTTAAGTTAATGGTGGTCGTAAAAAGTAGTCAGACAAACAACCGGCTTGCCGTTTTACGGTACCTTAGCGTTTTATATTTTAGTAATTAATACAGGTGTTCTTGAAGGACCCTAATCATTTAATAATTCCATTCTAGATATTATTTTCCTATATATTTTTATATTGTGTTGTGGTATTGGAAGGATTTCAAATTATAAATTTATATTTAATTACATACATTATTTTTGAGATTTTTGTGACTATAAAAATTAATATCATTTATTTATTATTATTTATATTACATTACAAATAATTATCTTATTTATTGAAACCCACATTCTTCCAAGTCCGATACTTTTTTTAAATAATCTGATATTCAGTATCTTTTAATTTTGCGTTTTGAAAATTCTTCAAGTACTTATATAGAAAGTTCAATTTTTAAATATAAGAATAGTCGTCAGTTAGATATATCTAGTATTTAATATCACTCCTTGCAGTGTCAAAGGCAGTTATTATTGGAATATACTTAGTCTCTTGTGATAATTGGTATAGTAATCTTTTGGAAGACATTTAAAAAGTATCAAAACGATTTCAGCTTACATACTTCAAATAATATATATTTCGATTTGTTTAAACAACCCTTGAGTTCTGTATGACTTAGAAAAATTTATATCGTCACGCTAAATATGAATATGAATTCAATAGCCTATGTATGTATGTAATATCTATGTAAGAAGGAAATGAAAGGAAATTGTTAAGGCTCCCTGTGCAGTGTGACGATGCAAACTTGGGTGAAGCATACAAAGTAAAACTGTAAAGTTTAAAGCTCTTGTCGATCATAACAACTTAAAATATTTGACAAAACCAGACTCTTTATGAAGTTATAACGTCTATTCAGTTTAAAAACTTATTCGTATTAATTAAAACTACTTGTATAAATTATATTTCTTAAATTGTGTATGACTTGATAATATACTGTAACTTGACGAAACTCCTCTTATAACTAATATTAAGCTATGAAAGTACTGAGTTCTTGGAATCGGTAAAAAGTATCGGTACAAAGAATCGTTTTGTTTTTTACTATATACTAATATGGTCATACAGTCTAGTGTAGGATGTTTAGTGTTAACTTAAACGTGTGCCATCATTTAAAAGAAAATATTTTTTTCTATACGTATCTTTTTTACCGCATTCTTTTGAGTATAATACATATTTTGAAAAGTTTTATACATTCATGACATAATAGATAAATTTTAATACATGTTAAAGATCTTGGATCTCGACCACGTTCGAGAATAGGAATTTGAGTGATATACTGCCAATAATGAGCTATTTGGCTTTGGCTGGAAGCAAGAAATAGATTTGGTAGTAATTGGAATTTCTAAGGCTGAATTATTCAGTAAACAAGTTTTAGAATATTATAATATAGATCAGAAATAGAATAGTAGAACAAATTTGGCAATGTAATCAATTGTAAGTTATCTCACTATTGACATAATATTACTCATTAGCACTTAATTTTAACAAATTAATTTTGTGCCATATAAGTGAACACAACATTTTTAATGTAATTTTAAATTACATAATAAAACATTTTTTGTAAAATTTATATTACATAAAAATTCAACAAATTTTATACCTTTTAATTTTTTTATACATATATATGTATTTGAGTAGTCCTATAGTATATGTTTGGCTATAGTAATCTTAGATACATAATATTTTTAGTGTTCAGGTTATTTGTGTAGTTGTAGAGGCTATCCGGTTTTCCGACACGGGAACACGAAACTTATAGGTGTTTCTAAAGAATGATCTTGAGCTTTGTTAATTGTAACTGCGAGCACCAATCGAAGAATGGTTTAATTGAAATAGTGTATCGGTTGGGATCACTTGATTTTGAAGAATAAGGGCATTTAACCTTTGAAAGGTCCCGTTAAAATCGTTACTTCCACTGTATTGTTCAGTGAAATTTTCACGGCAAGAAGTGTGCCGTTGCAGAGTTTTTAAAAATAAGTAAAAACAATCCTTAAAGCGTGCTATATCATGTCAAAATTTCAGCTGAATCGGTGCGGAACATTTTGAGTTTTGCGCATACACTTACAAATTTATATTTATAGATAATAAGGAACGCCTATGATACTCTATAATCACACAAATTATTATAAATAAATAGTTGCGTTCTCCCAGGTAATCTACACGAATCCTAATCCCAAAGAGAGTCAGTAAAGATGCTACCTTCATTCGATAGGTATAGCCCAAGAATAGTCATTAATCTAATACTAATAATTAGAGCTATTATTTTATTGTTTTCTTCTTCTTTTTAAATTATTTACTATGTGAAGTATTTTAATAGTATTTCATAATTGTTTCAAGGTTCTTGGATCATATCATATTTTATAAAATTAGGCAAGGAATTTCATCGACAGTTCTACTGCTCCAGCACGAATTCTTAAACAAATAACAAAAGATTTCATAGAGGTAAAATGAAATCAAAATGTGTATTTTCTTTAATAAAATCACTTAAAAAAATTTAATAGGAGTAATTTGAGTTTTATAAGTATCAGTTATAACTTATCTTAAACCAATTTCAATAACTCCTTAAATTTAATTCATTTAATGTTGATCAAAAATTAATACTAAATGGATTTTGCAAATGTTCGTTAGTAATAAACTCGTTGTTTTATTATTTTAAAGTTGTATATTATTTAAAATATTATACACTTTTATATTCTAAACACTTAAATACACAGACACGTTTTTTTATGAAACATTCAGTATAGTTAATTTAGAATCGATTAAGTATTAAAAATCAAAAAGAAAAAAATCAGATGTTTTAAACGCTCAATAAGTTTTCGGATTCATTCATTTAACGGAAATATTTTCCTCATAATAACAAAAAGTATAAAGGAATATCAACTTTTCTAGGAAAATATTTCTGTTGCAGTATAAATTTTTTGATTTTATGATGCCAAATTCCAGTTTTCAATAAGTTGGTTTAGTATTATATTATTTTTAAAAATCCCATAAAAATAAATGTATCTAAGTTGTTCAGATGCTACGAGTTTTTATATTGTTTCTATCTGATCAAGGCGTTTGAGTTCATTTACAACAACTGTGATCACGGGCAAACAAGACGGAAGTGAAAAATTCAATTTCATTAAAATATATACAAATATGTACATGTGGCAATCTGAGATATCATACATAAAAAATAACTTTAAAACAGAATTATGATTTATTGTCTATTTATTTCACATCAATATCCAAAAGTCTTATGCTTGTTTTATTTTACTTCTTAAATTAAGTCAAGAAAACTCATTTATATTTATATATTGTAAGCTAGACCGACGATTTTCTTTTGTAATAGTTGAAATTTCACCGTCACTAAGGAGATTGGTAAGGGTTACGATTTATTATCAGTACTGTTAATGGATTTCCAAGATTCAGTTCTTATTTACCAAGGATATGTGCGATGTTCCTCCAAACTGTTCAACAATTTACAGTTATCTCAAACGACTGTAGTAAAAAGCATATAACATTGTTAGTTCATAGTAAAATAATAAAATTTTTAGATTTTTCCTTATACATATAAGTATCTTCTGTATATAATTAGAAAATTCACAAAAATATATGATTGTAATCAATATGGTCATTCTTTAGCACATGTAGCGTGACCAAAAATTTATTTAAGTAATCTATCAGTTTACTGTCAAGATTTATCAATTCATATCATTGTTTTCGACACTTATATTACAAACTAGATTAGCTTATTTAGGTGAATTATGTTATGTAATTTATTGCAAATTATGGTAATTATAATATTAATAGCTTTTGCCTGAAACTTCTAGGAATAATAACTTTCGACAGAATTTCTATTATTACTTAATTATCGCGTTTTCCATGATATATCTCTTATGTTTCTTTTTATAATATAATACAATGTGTGGTATATAAACATTCAGATTTTGAAAAGACAAACAGAATTAAATCATTGTCTTAAAAAATTAGAAAATAATAATGAGAATTTATACAGAACGAAGTGGACATGATGCGAGGGTCGGACTGTCCAGTGAAAGCCGCTGGAACCTTATAACCGTGTTAAGCCCAAAACTGACCTACGTGGAAACCTCTTTGGAGAGGTCTATGTCCAGTCAATATACATTCATTGTATTAGCTGATAGATTTTTTTTAGGTTAGAGGGAGAGCTGTCACGTGATCAAGAAATATACTGTTTCCATGAAAGAAGTAATCTTTTCTTAAATTAAGTTCAAAAGTTTGTCCTTTTCATATATTTATCGTCACCTCAAAGTAAAACTTTCAGAGGAAATTATGGATGCTTAAATTCAAATAGAAGATCATTTGGTATTAGGACGAGTGCGAGGGTAGCTTTATGTGCTGTCTGAGTTATGTATGTATGTCCTATTGTTATTATATGTGTATGTTTTTGGGAGTGATAACATAAAATAAAATTTCCAAAAAAAATAAGCCGAGTTGGATGATACATATACAGATATATACCAGTTATTATGAACAGGAAGTGCAATAGTATCTGGAAATTAGGCAGCCAGGTGCTAATGGTGTTATTACAGGTGTTATCTTTAGCACTCAGCCGAAAAGCCATCCTAGGAACTAGTTTTGTGGCCACTAGCTAACCATTTTATTAACGTCAGGATTATAGAAAGTTCTTAAAGCATGTTTGTTAATGAAAAGGACCACTGGTAAACAAAAACCGCATACAAGTGTGGTAGGTGTGTTGCGCTGGTTGTGGTTAAAACATAAATGGTAGGCATTAAAATTAGCGGAAAGTGTTGATTGATGTTGAGTTTGTGTCGTCTTATTTTTACCCAGAGGAATGACAGTAGTTTGTCTTTAATGACAAGGCGAAATTCCTCTTTGGTCTCACAACGTGTCAGTCAGTTTATATGGAAATAGACAGCCGATGTTTTATATTCAATAGTTAAGTGGGTAAGTGAGGTTCTGCAATTCTCTTGGAGACAGAATTGAAGTCTCTTAAGAAGCAAGTGTGGTTTCTTAGCCTTTAAAGTCTGAGAAATTTAAATGACGTAAAAATAAAGACTATTGATATCCGTTACTTACGAAAACTATAAAAAAATTGGATTATAGAACCCAGTTAAAAATCACGGTGCAACAATTTTTCATATAGCTTCAATTAATAAAATACTGGAAATAATATAGAAAGCAATAAATGCCATACCATGTTAAAAAGAACGAACTCTCACTGAAAAGAGCGTGGTGTGCATTAGAAGGGCCTTTTCTTATTTTCACGCCTAAACCACACGTTATGACTTCCACTCAGTAGCCAAAAACAAGGAGGCAGTGTTTTTTTTAATTTGATAAGTAAGGTATCTTATAAAGAACGAGGTATAAAAGAATTAAAGAGATCTAACACAGTATAATTTAACATAATTCTTTTTTCAATATTTAATAAACAATGCTGTTTTGCTATTTGCTGCTTACAATTAACTTAAAAGTAAGGTAAAAGAGACAATTTAGTGAATACCCATTTTCTTTGTGTAATTAAGTTACTGTAAAATATTTCAACGATATCATTATTGTTTTTAATTTCATTTAAGCTTCAAGGCAATAGGAAAGCAGGAAGATGATTAAAATAGCTGCAAGTACATAGACATTTTTTATATATATAGCATGAAATAAAAAATTTACTTCCTTTAATAAAATCTTTTTTAATTAAATGTATCTTGCTTCGGCTTTTGAAAGTATCCTTATGTTTTTTATTTAAAATAATAATAATCCTAATATTTTCTAATAAAACTTGCTATTCTTTTTATCTAATGAAAAATTAAATATGTCCAAAGACAGTTCCTTTCGAACAAATTTAAAAACTTAATTGTTTTTAGGATAAATACTACTTACTTGAGTGTTTGAACATAAAAATATAATAAATTGCGAAGTTTATTTGAAAATCATAGCTTAATATAATTGTGATTGGAAATAAATTCGTAATTGTTTTCCACTCCGTTACTTACGTTGAATAAAAGCGGCTGAAATGTTTTTGATATAATAGAAATATTGTATCAAAATATTCTTTTATACATTTAAGAGGAAATTTTTTAAACAAGTTCATTAAATTTTAAATATAATTGTTATAAATATTAAGGAAAATTTTAAATCATAAATTATTTGTCAGTGACATGGATAAAATTTAGGCTAATTTTAAGTTGTCGTTATTTTAAACTCTATAAGTAAACTTACAGTCGCAGGGAAATAGTGTTCATTATTGTGATATTAAGTTTTCTTCAAAAATTGTGTTTATTTTATTTCAATATTTAAACTTATTTTCATTGTGTATTGTCACACATACATTTATAACGTAATATGTATTTACTGATGACTTACTCTACTAGATGTTATGAGAGATCAGCACTTTCATCACAGAAAGTATTTGAAACAGTATCTTTTAAAACTTATGTTTCTATTTAATAATAGCACAATTAAACATTTTGCTACAACAATTTAACGATATAGTACGAACATTACATTACATGAACATGTCTAGACAAAATAATATATAAACTAACAATGTACGTTTATTAAGCTTTGTAGTAACATGTGATTTATGAAGTCATAAATGCAGATTAAGTTTGTTTAGGTCTGTTTGCTTATCCAAAGGAGGATAACATAAAGCAATTAATTATCTCATGTGATGTTAAAAAAGGGTTTGCATTCATATTGAAATCAGTAAAATATTTGTAACATAATAGATACATTTTTAGATAATTATAGAAACAAAAACAAAATAATGACAGAAACAAGAAACAATTATTGATACATTTTTAGAATATTGATCGTTATGTATTTTATTGATTCAGTTAAGCCAGTACTAGTATTTTGTAAAGTTTCATAGTTGAATAATTTCTTAATCAATGACTAATTTTATTATGGTGTTTTTAGGTACTTATTTTTTATTTGTTTATGATTGTAATTGTAAGTATGCTGTAGGAATTATATTTTAATACAATATTTTATTATAAATATCTTTTATACGTTTCTGTTTTATTAATGTTTGCTACAAATAAATTACAATAAGCGTAGTAAAAAATAAAATGAGAGTTTATTACCTACTTACGTGACAAAACGTTAAATAAATTTCATGAATTAATTAGCCAACCAAAAAAGAAAAAGAGTGTAGAAAATTAAACACGAAGACAGTATGACAAAATGGGCCATGGGTGGGTACTAAATTTACAAAATATGAAATAAGTTTCAATGAGAAATAAAATTAAACGTGGTTTTCTTGGCATTATAAACTGAAAATAGAATACAAATCCGTGTCAAAACCTGACGCGAAATGTTTCATATATAAAAAGTTATCCATAGGTATAACATTGAAAACTTTACTGTCGTTGTCGATATTGTAGTTTATTATTATCATTTCCGTCCACCTCCATTTTCAGCTGTTTCCAGAAACGCTATTTTGTTTTTAGTATTAATCATATTTTTTAGAGGCCACATCCAACCAGTAACTTTCTTTTGACTCTTATTAGTTTCATGTGATTCATAGATTGATCTCTGAAATAAAAGGATGTTCCAAAAATAAGGTTAGGATTAGGTTGTATACGTATACAGTTGTAGATGTAATATATATGTATGAATGTTAATAAAGAAAATATTATCCTTAAATACTTTTTTGTAACGAAATAGTCAGTGGGTAAAAGGCCCGAATCTCGTGCACGAGGGCGCGGTCTCGATTCTGGCCCTGGCAAGTACCAATGTGATTTTTCCGAGTTATATGTACTTTCTAAAGAGTACTAAGACATCACTGATTAATGCATTCCCAAAGAGGGTTGATGTCAGGCAGGCGGCCGGTCGTAAAAACAATTAGCCAAAACTATTCACAACATGTAAGGTACACCCTGGCTAAAGCTGGGAAATTGCCAGGTAGACTTTTTGGTAACGAAATAAGTAATGCGCACGTGTGCATTACTGGATCAATGCGTCGTCAGTGGCGATGGTGCAGTAGGTTTCACTTTAGCGTTTTTGGTAATTTCGAGAGCGGAGAGAGAGGGTTTATTATACATATAATGGATGTATAAATAGTTCAACTTTCTTTTATATTATATTTAACGAAAATGGACCACAACAAGGATATCGAATATAAAATAAATTAAACTATTTTTATATCCAAAGCATGTTATTTTTAATAAATTAATTTGTGTGTATTAATATCACATAGTCAAATGTGTGATATTTTAAACCCTCATTAGTACCAAACATGTTAATAATAATAGAAAAATGGTAATATTAATGTTCTTAAAACATTTAACTACGGGTGATGCTTATTCAAATTATTGAATGAAACTATTTATTAATAAGGCAAGATTACAAAGTCAGTGGAGGCGGAGTGGTTAAAGTGCCCGCCTCTTGTGCATGAGGGCTCGGGTTCGATCCCGGCAAGCACCAATGATACCACTGATAGACGGTGCAGGAGAACATCGTGTGGAAACCTGGACTTATAATTTCACAAATATAACTTTGAAATCACCAACCCGTCTTAAGCAAGCGTGGTGATAATAATGTTCGACCCTTCTCCATGTGAGAAAGAGGCCTCTGCTCAGCAGTGAGCTCTGATAAGTTGATGACGAAGATTACGTATATTAAGCGTATGTGGTCAAATTAGCGAATCTTTTTGGACTTCAATTTCTATTTAAAACATTTGAAACATTGTAGTTGTAGACGACATATAAAATTTTATTTGTTAGTAACAATTGTAAATCGAAAATTATACTATTTTTCTTCCTTGATCACTTCCAGCCAATAGTATTAGGTACTGCATAAAATATTTTTATAATACAATTATTTATATTTAAAAGTTAAGGTAATACAATTATTTACCTTAACTTTTAAAACCTTAATGGTCTTGAAGTAAAACTGGTTAGTTCTTACAATAAAATGGATACTATCTAACAGTACCCGTTTTAGTGTTTGACCCATTACGTGATCTTAAAAACTGGCTAAAATTTTAGGTATTCTAAATATATTAGTGATATTCGAAATAGTAACTACTAGTACTTGTGTTTTTTTGTCATTTTTTATTCCTTCTTTATAGTCACTGTTATTTAGATTACTCACAACTCGATTACAACAATCTGCAACGCTTTTATTTATTACAATCAATTTGTGTGTAAATAAAGATATTTTATTATTTGACTAATTACTTCATTTGGTAAATGTTACAAAAATTTATTACTTCGACTTTAGTTTGACTTTTAAAATGTTTTTAGAAATAGCAATTTTACCTTCGTTGAATCTTTCTTTGATTTATTAATCTTAAGAATTTTTCAACTTATAACTTTCAAGTTTTAATAAGTCTATAAATTTTTTTGTATATGTAACTGTTTGGATTTCGTTTTATAAGTAACTAAGACCTATTATATTACTCACATCTTTATATGGGCTGTACCCCATGATATAAATGGAATCCATTACACAATTTTAAGTATATTTAATGTAAGAATTATAACGTGATAAAAAGGTATAACATTGTAAAACATGACATAACTTGTTAAAATATATAAAAGTACTAATGTACTAATTCTTATGAATGAAATTAAGAACTAGACACTTTTGGAATCTTTGATAGATATAAAGGCATAAGGGATTCTGACTGATCAGTTAAAAATTCAGCTTATTGTGAAGATTTAAGTGAAGTTCTTATATATGTATGTATTTCTTTAACTTTAAGAAATACATGTGCACACATGCAACCTTTATAAGACACTTACTGTCAAATTCATTATTGTTTTTACAAATGCTGGAAATTACATGAACATATTCACAATATAAAGAGCCGATAAAGAAGGAAAGTTTTTTGGAAGGAGTTTTTAAATTTACTCTGACTTTTCGGAGATCATTAGAAAACTTCGGAAGCAGGTGCTGCGTTATAAGCTAACCATTATAAGAGACAAATTTTGTTCGACATGTTGCCAACAACTTGACACAAAAATCAAGTAGATAAACATACATTAATCATACATTCAGAAAAGATGTTATTACCATAATCTTAAATAACAAACGATATAGGTATTAGTACAGTTTATCTTTTCTTTAGTGTCGTAAGAAGAAGTTAAAAAATATATATTTATTACATCTAATTCTGTTGGCTAAGACACTATTACTCGGTGTATGATTATAATCCTGTTAGATTTGGTTTTTCTTATCCACACTTGTCTAATGAATACTGTTTTCCTCAGGTGTATTCCCAAAGTCTTTGTGTAAAATGCATGCTATCGCTATCTATCACCATATTTGAGTATCGAATATTTGTTAAGCTGAAAGTATTGATATTCACGATTGGTGTGCGAGATTTGATGTTAGAGTATTTTTTAATAATTACAGAAGCCAGCGACAGCTCAGCAAACTGGCAATAATGGTTTATAGAGCGTAGCTGTGGTCATGTAACCACAGCTCGAACTTGGATTGGCTCAACCGAATAGGTACCATCTTCTCACAGAAGATCGGCTTGAAATAGCCTTTAACGGCTGTGTTTCTTCTGATGAGTGAGAGAGCCGGTTGCGCTCTTCTTTTTCCAACCCTGTCCTCTCCCGGGATGTTGATGTGTACCATAGCATAATGTCCTGCATTAGCTTAAGTTTCTTTTGAGGTTCAGACCAAGAATTATGCTCAAGAATGGTTATTGGATCATATGTAGCAACCCTTATAACACTTACATGTGTGTGCTAAAAAAGAAAAATTTATGGGTTTAGGGCGTAAATATGCATATTATACTAATATGAAAAGAAGTAAGAAGCGAATATATCTTCAAATCTATTTACAGGAGCTTCAAATATGTATATTCGCTTCTCTGTAGAAGTCATGTCATGGTTAGTCAAACATTGGGAAAACAAACAGTACCATTGCTACAAAACAAACACGATGAATAGAGCAGTTTGTGAATATACATTGACCAAGTGACCAAATAACTATAAACTCCGTTTTGAAACTATAAATTCTTGCTGGTGATGCCAAGTACATATGAACCAATATCAATCTGCGAGCCTATTGAGATTAGATAAAAAAACATCCTATTTTTAAAGTTAGCTGTTAGGCTAACAAAACGTCGGATAAACCGTAAAATAAAACAGCGATTGAAATCACAAAAATGTTGTTTTATTTACATTTGTTGATTGGCAAAATTTGTATACAAATAATACAAATACATATATTCGATGCGTAAAGAAGTTTATAGTAAGCGTTTTTTTTAGGTAGATTATTTAGATCTATGTAAATAAAACAGACAATTTAAATATCAAATTATGATACTCCTACTCAAAGAGATTAGAAAAAAACTTGATCGTACACATATTACTTCAAGTTTAATATTTGAAGGTCTGTCCCTGGTGCGGATGCATAGAATTGCATAGGATTGTTTCCAAGAGTGTTAGAAAAGCAATGTATGTAGCATACATATTTGAATTCTAACTTAAAATAAGAAATATTTAACATCAGAATTGTTTTAATTATGATCATTAATCTATTTTTCATTTTGTCAAAACTATGACAGTGACATTATACGTGGGTAACACTGAAAATGTTTAGAATTGGCTAGTTAGAAATATGATTATTGAAAACTTTTTAAATTTAAATTTGAGAGGTCTTTGGTCACCTAATTTAGTATATTACATTAAAATGCTATTTGTTTTTGTGAGTAACCTAACGCGATCAATGATTTATTATGACTTTCGTTGTGGGCTTAATTAACAGCAAAGCTATGTTAGGCTACGATTAGCATTTCTTATTGAAGTTCCATCTTAATCCATAATTAATTTATAACTGGTTTGACGAGTGACGAGATTAAGAGTGGACGTAGCAATTTTAATGATGATCCGCTTCTACGAAGATCCGCGTGCGGGATATCCTTTAACAGCGACTACTAAAGATAATATCAGTACTGTGCAACGAATAGCAAGAGAATGATCTGTCAGCAGATACGTACAAAATTAGTAGTTGGTATGAGACATCCCTTAGCTTTGTACTTATTTCAAATACATTAAGTGACGACCAGAAACACCTTTGCATAGACCGGTGTCGCCAAATGATAAGTTCAAGGGCGGTTACTCGATTGTGGTATATGACATCGTCACAGGTGATGGAAGCTGTATTGTTAAAAAACCGGAACCAAAAAAAAAAATCCAGCTCAGTGGGCGTTTCCTTTCGAGTATCGGCAAATAAAGCAAAAGAAAGGATTCTTCCTTCTTCTTCCTACTTCTACTTCTGTCAAGGAAAAAAATTATTGCCTCATTTTTTGGTCGAAAAGTTATTTCGTGACAGTTGTACTAGAATATGGAAGGACAGTTACTGCAGACTGGTATATCAATCGTTGTTTGCCCATTATTTTGAAAAAATTAAAGCAAGATCCTTCTTTACCACGACAATGTTTTAGGGCATTCCGTAAAACGAACTTACCTAGAACTAAAGATAAAATTCGAGGTATTCGGTGAAAGCGTATAAGAGTACCCTAAGGTTTAAGGAAGAATGGGCCCACCGCTTTTCACAGTGGTTCCATAGTATGCGACAATATGTCAAAAGGAACAGAGATTACCATTAAAAACAATGAAAGTATTGGCAACTTACTGCATTAAGCCTTTTTTAATTTTCAAAACATTTTCAGTGTTTTCTGAGTTTTGTCTAGAGCTTCTAATTACTCTCCGAATCACGTATGATTCTGTTTTTTATTCATTTACGGCATAGAACGTGTTATCTATTTGAGAAAACTGTGAAAACGTGAGGTTTAAAGTATCATACTGAGGTAAAACTTAAGTTTAAAATCATAAGTATTTAATATCACTCCAGTTTTCAGATTATTGTGGATCTTTACTTTACTTGGATTATTTATGTTTGCAGATCGTGAAATTGATGAACTATGGGCCGAACAATGATTGGATATTAATACCCTGGATAAGTTGTATTACAATGTAGAGCTAGTATTATCTATAAAAAGAAATTAATGAATAAATTCAATACATTCCAATTAAAATCATATTTCCTCATCCCGTTATTGAAGTTTCTGATAAGTAACCTAAATCTCTTGACGTTAGATTTAATCCGTCTGAATAGCTACCGTTGTACTTATACCTATTACTTACCTGAATAAAACATATGAGTATGAATCGGTTTTAAGTTTAACTAAATTGTACAGATGCTGATTGAAATTAAAAAGATATGTAATCAATTTGAATACAAAAGTACTCAAAGAATTCTTGATAAAATTTAACGTATATAGAAAAGCAGCTATACAAAAATAAGTCATAAATGGTTAGTTGTAAATAGTGAAATCTAGCTATACGTCTTGTCGAAGAATAATGAAATATTATTTCAGCAAATTATTGACAATCTTCAACATTTCTACAAAATGTAAGTAAAATAATATTATCAATAAATTAAAAGAATATTTGTATTTTACTTAAGCGTATATTGAAATACATCCTACCTACCTACCTGATTACTCAGATATAGGATATATCTGAGTAATATATATATATCTACCCAACCGTTTTCGGCTATAGTGACTTAGCTTTGTTTTTTTTTAAAGATTACATAGGTAATATTTAAGAGCTGCGATGCGACCTCACATGACTAAAGTACCCAATCTTAGCACTAAACGTGCGACCACAAGTGTCACAATTCAGTGTATCATTTACATAATTGTATGTTATATTAGCAGGTGGACGTGCTTTTATTCGGAAGCGTTTGAGATCCAGTTCTAGTTTTCTTTTATCTTCAAATGCATGTACTTTTTCATGTACATGCCGTCTCCATCCAGATCTGTTTTCAGCGAGAGATTCCCAGCGAGACGGCTCAATGCCGCAGCTCTTCATGTGTCTTTTCTGGACATCTTTGAAGCGCAAGTATTAGCCCCCGCGTTTCCGCTTACCAAACTCTAGTTCAGAAAAGAAGATACGCTTCGCTTTTCGCTCGTCTGACATTCTCGCAAGGTGTCCGCACCAACGCAACTGACGCTGCATCAAGTATGCCTCAATGCCATAGACATAAGCTCGTCGAAGAACATCGGTATTGCGAATCCGATCCGACCATTTAATGTTTATAATTTCGCGGAGGCATCTTAGATGGAATCTGTCTAGCGTGCGTATTTGTCTGCGATGTAGGCACCACGTCTCAGATGAGTACAAGATGATGGGCAGTATGGTCGCCATGTATACCTGTATTTTTGTACTTAGATGTAGGATACTAATGACTTAATAGATATTATATTGTATCGGGAATCTCCTGATTCACATGATAAATTTAAATGAAACTAATATTTTTCGTATTATACTACGCGATTTCGATTTTTTTTAAAAGTACGCTGTCCAACGTTTCGGTTACTTTTCAGCAACATGGAGCATAATATCTAGTTTTTACAGTAGTAAATACGCGTAGTATAATCATAAAAATATTAGTTTCATTAAAATGAATACTCGTGAAAGTATTATCTCATCACATGATCGAATCGAACAGTAAAAAAAACCTTATTGGGACTTGACATCTGATATTAAATTTGCTATATTTGTAAAGTTTAGTGAGAAACTGGTGTAATAAAATGTTATGAATAAACATACCACTTCCGAGAAATAAACATGCAATTTTCAAGATCGTTGTAGGAATTCAAAAGTATATACATACATATTGTACATATTTATACAATTTCTACGCTCTTATTCATAAAGTATATGATCATATTACCTAGAAGTCATTGTCTTTTCAATCAAAATTTTAGGTTGACATGGAATATGATATGAAAGAAATTTGTTTTATAGCGTGTCACAAAGTGTTATACAACTATTATTAAAACACAAAAAGCAGAGCGCAATTTTCCATCATCAACTTTTATAAGGTGTAGGGCTTAAAACATTTTGGACGTAGACCCAAAATATTTTAAACACTATCATTTACACAAAGACTATCAAAACGTCATCATGCCTGGATTATTTAACACAATACTTTAATATCCTGATGTTGCATGAATATAAGCTTACGAACAAAGAAAAGTATGTATAAGAGCTTTACCTTCGTTAAAAATATTCTACAAATTGGTCTTATTAGACGAATTTCACGATACTATGTATATAATGAACTCTATTCAAACCTTTTTATTTATTTAACAATACCTAATAACATGCTTTTTTCATTTCTTAACTTGTATATAATTAGTTGTATTGAAGAGAAAAGTTTAAGACGTTTAATTAGTTTTAAAATAAAAAATACCTAACCATAAATATAATTACCTTTATCTTTTGTTTACATTGTTTCGTGTTCAAAGAGAAGTAAGGAGCCCTTGTTTAATAAGTGAATTAAGCAGTGCATTGTTTGTCCCTGCGATAGTAACATAAAGTGAAGAAATTATTTCTGGAAGGTTTTTCACTCAAAGAAAAGAACATTAACGAAATCTTAATTTTCTTACACATTGGAAAAACTGTCTAAAATATTACTGTTTGTCTTTGTGGCAGACCTGAAAAATATTATTTATTAATGTAGCATCAAATGTATAATAAAAAAAAATGGAAACTTCATTAATCTACAAGCTTTTGTATCAACTTTTGGGTTGCTAAAGCTTATGTAATTATATGGGACATATTTTAAACTAGAATCTGATATCTAAGATATTAGACAAAAAGTGTGTAGTGATGTTATGAACCCCAACTATAGGTGGGAGCTAAGAATGACTCAGCATCAGACAGTAATGTAAATACGGATGATTCATAAGCTTCACTGGCGCCGTCTAGACTCCATAGAAGATCGCATTGCAGAAACTGAAGAGTTTGAAAGCATTCAAAGAGATAAAAATTATAATAAAGTTCTTTAAATTGTATTAATAATAATTTAGTATACAATAATACTCGGTTTTTATTTATTAATGTTCTGTGCATCCTTATAATTTAATTATTATATTATTTTGGCCGTTCCAGCGACTATTAAGATTGTAAACCTTTTTATACTCGTATTATAAGTAAAGTATTTCCAAAATAGTTAATAACAATTTTCTAGTAATATTTTGTATTAATTTGCAATTATCATTGCTATGTATTCTGTCTTGGATAGTTACATTTTCTTCATTATGGTTGAGTGAACAAGTGCCAACTCTATTACTGTTCCGTTAAAATTTTACTTTTGATTTTCTACTTCAATAGCTTTGTTTTATTGTAGGGTCAACTGACCAATTATGTATATTAATATATATCATGTTATGAAATGTAATAAGAAAAATATAAATAGAGTATTTCGAACATTACAAGTATTTCTGACAGTTTATCAGTTTTGAAACCTATAAAAAATCTATCTAAATCTTTATTTTATCTACACAAAAACATAAATATTATGCATATTCAGAAAATTATGTGAAAACCTTTGACTGAATTTACTAAGAGACATATTATATATTCCTGTGACACATGTGATATGCGAAAGCTATCTTAATCATCCGAAAATATTTGATATTTATATTTTCATTAAAGAAGTAAAGACAAATTTTTGCATCATAAATAAAACAAATTTCAACTTATAGCTTTAATATATTAATTAGAGTAATAATAAAAGCGAAGTAATATCTATTTTGATAAGAACATTATTAAAAAATAAAGTGATTACTGAAAGGATTCTATTTTTACTAAAGGATTATAGGATTAAAAAACTACGGGACGACTGCACATACGTCTTGTACGTGTGCACATATTATAAGACAGATACATGGGATTTAATGAGATCATATAACTTGAATCATGATTGGCTCCCAGAGTCTAACTTATACAATAAGTCCTTTTGTTCGTTTGTCTTACAATTTTATTGATTGTATTGGTGGAAAATCAACACACGTTGAACTTTAGAGAGGGATTTTAGGAAGTAAACAAAAAAGATAATGATGTTGGCATATACCATCGAGAAGGCTTTCAAAGAGAGTGATTCTTTAAATATTTGAATTTCATACCGTCACTTTCGTTCGTATTTATTTATAAATCTGTTGAAATCTTTTTTATTACTACTTATGTTTTGTTATTATTTCCAGTTTATGATTTTTTTCAATATGAAATTATCATATTTTTGAATTACTTGTATTCTGTTTATATCACAAAGGTTATTTGCTTATAATATTTTAATTATTATTTTTTAATTCAAACCTTCTTGGGAAATAAAATAACATGTACTTGTCCTAGTTTATTTTAATTACTTTATAATTTTTGAGATGAAATTTTTGCGTTGTCTTATTTATTATATGACTAGTTTTTGCCCGCGACTTCGTCCGCGTTAGTTTGGTCAAGAGTGATATGTGTAGGTATAGCTGACCAGGCGAATTCTATTCCATCTTAGAGGCCATAAATAATCAGGTTTTTCCTGTTTCAATCAAACAGAACGATTGACATATTAGTTAGTTGTCAAATCTAATGTCAAAAAAAAACGTTTGTATGGGAAATAGCAAAGGGCTGTTTTTAGGGTTTTCCCGGCAGTTATTCCAATTTTTCTCACCTTTTAAACCTTTCCTGGACTTCCAGGAGTATTTCAAGACTAAAATTAGCCAAATCGGTTCAGCCGTTCTCGAGTTTTAGCGAGACTAAGGAACAGCAATCCATTTTTATATATATAAAAGATAAGCTGACTCTGTCACGTATTGTAAAACAAGACCTGAAGCTTGATATTGTGGATATGCAGGGAAGACCCAAAATAAATCTTTACAATTAAAGAGAATCGATCGAATAAAACGCCTCCAGTCGCAACAGATAGTTGAAATGCACTGAAATATCATCTTTAGACAGGAAACATTTTCTTGATTGAATAAATAATAAAGTGTACACTCATTGTTCTAAAGAAGCTGCTCAGGTGATCAAAAATGTACACGCAGACATAATACTGCTTCAGTAATGTTTAGTGAGAAAAAGGAAGGGTTATCATGCAAAGTTTATCAATATACAAATTTTGCTAGTGTTGTGAAACAAAAAAAAAAAAAAGTAAAGATACCTAACGCTTTCAAGATTCTGATGGCTTCTCGCAAGGCACGAACAATCCAAGCCTTTCTAGAAACCGGGGCTTACAAGGGCTGAAGATCGCCCTTCATCTAGCGCATGCTTTTATTTTTTTACTTTCAATTTTGGTCCGTTTTAGATGACGTGGTCGGCTTGAAATGATTATGTGACATTGCGTCTTAAAATTTTTAGCCAATTGTATTAAAGCCAAAGGTTTCCCATCCAATATTTTAATTATATTACTTTACTTTGATTAAAAATTTATGAAATTTCGTAACAAAACTTTTTAGTGGACACCTTGTCCATTGTTTATTATTAATTATCTGTAGTAACAAAATAATGCTTATTATTTATTCTATAATATCAAAGTTATTGCCATTTTTAGAAAATATTATATTTTTTACGAAACAAAAAGAGTTTTTTGACATATTCATTAATTTGTATATTAAAAAGTATCCACTAACATTTATTTTAGAATATTTGTGTAGTGGGTGTTGAATATTGAATGTTGTTATATAAAATACAAATTCGAAAACCTTACATAAAATATGTTGTTTAAGAACAAAATATAGTATACTTCCACAAAAATAGAACTTTACAAATAGCTTCAATTTTCTTTGTTTTATATACAAAACTTTTGTGAAAAGTGTTGTTCGGGCACAACAATTTTACGTCCCAGTTTTAATATGTTGTTAGTCTGGCTGTAATTACCTACTATTATAATTAAAAATAAACATTTTGTTGAGTGTTTTTTAATCTATGCTATTATACAATTGTTCATTGTGTTTTTATATTTTGTGATGTTAAAATGGGGTAAGATGATAAAACCAATCTTTATAATATTTTAAAATCCTTTATGGTCTTGGTTTGATGTGAGTCTTATGTTTGTATACCAAGCTATTAATAGGTAGAATAAAACCTGCTCCGTTTGTGATAGGAAAAGATCAAGCTGTCCACTTTGTGTTTGTATAAAAAGAGCGTACAAAGCAAACGGGGAAATAATCTGAAAAATTTCTATACGAAAGCCCAAGATTTCATCGTGGAAGATGAAGATAGTGCCTAAAATAAATTAATATTAAAAAAAATTAAGTCATTAAATCCTAAAGTTACATAAATATTTCGCAGAGCGTGATCACAGATTATTTTTTTTACCAATGGAACATGTTTGCAATTGAGTAATATTTTGAAACCCACAATGATATTTATGCTGAAAGGTCTTAAGAAAGTTTTCAAGTAGGCAACAGAGTATAAGGTGGGTGCTATCCGACTTCAGTGAGGATTTGGTGGGATGTTAGCTCTATAAGACTAAGTCAGCAATAATTTTATGAAAAAGGTATCAAAATATAAGAAAATGTTAACAGAGATACAATATTTCAAAAAGTAACTAGACCATTTAACAACACCATGCTAAAAAACCAAAAATGGTTCTATTACAAAGACTCGGAGTCAAAAAATTCGACAGAACTTTCTTTATTTGATCAGAATTTAAGTCTGGCCTTCACTAGTCCTGATTCCAATTTATATTTATACTAGTTAACCCGGCGAACTCCGTTTCGCCACCAGAAGGCTTTTATATAACATTTCGTTTGGTGATTAAAAGATGACGATTTTTTTTTGTTTTATATTTCAAAAGGAAAATTTTTATTTCATTTCACAACAGTAATGAATTCGTTTCGATTACAAAAATGAAGTGTTATTTCGTTGAACTTCTCTAAGGAAATGAAAGTGAATCCAAAGTAGATACCGAATCGAAGCGTTATACGTGTCCGCAAATTATCCGTTTCATTGAAGTGCTCCTTTGTAAACCACATTTTTTGTTTTTTGGTCTAACTTTAACACAAATAAAGCGGATGGTTTCCAAACTCGTGAGCACGCAAAATATAACTGCCCAATGCCCATGTGAAAAACAATGATTTTCTAAATTTATCCCTCAAAAACTAAATGGTTTTAAGAGTTCAAACTACAAACACAATACCGGTTTGTCACATGAAATTAACTGAGAAGAGAACAATGAGTAGCTGTCAAATAATGTATCATGCGACGGTACATACCATCTACTTAAAAATACTTAATATTGATTTGTAGTAAATGGTATGTATGATGGCGCTGTATGTGACAAAAGATTTTCCCCCTTTTCTGTTGAATTTTTTTGTTGTCACGGAGCCCGAGACCTTTCCAACGAAAGCAAAACCGTGGAAATTGGTTCTTTCGTTCTGAAGTTATAGCGTCAAGATGGAAAACCAGACTTATTTTTATATAGTAGATTTCTTACAAATATCAAATTGTCATCCATACTTCATTACATATCTGTCATTATACGTCAATTGCATAGCTGTCAATTGTGTTTCGTTATTCCACGTTTTATAGTGACTGACGTTTCATGTCAAGTCCCACGGAAATGCCGTCGAATGGGATAAAAAGTATCCTATTGGAATTTCCTGGTTCTAAACTACCTCCCTGCCAATTTTCAGCTAAATCGGTTCAGCCGTTCTTGAGTTATAAGTGGAGTAACTAACACGACTTTCTTTTATATATATAAGATTTGACTTTGCTTTATGATAAGTTTTAGAGAATAATACTTTTTTACACTCCATGATAATTTGGAGTTCCTATAACAATCCTTTGGAGTGACAGTGGCTAATTTTATCATAGAAAAAGTGCTTGCTATTACTCATACCTGGTCTTAATATTTAAAGGGCTGTAATGAAGTCAATTAATTAATTTATATTCATTCCTAAATATATTTTTTTAGGCCTGAGGAAGAGCAAGAACATATATTTAATACTTTGTAGCAACATAATAATACTGATTTAAAGCCCAAACATCAATTAAAAGGTAGTTAAGGAAACCTAATTAGTGAAACATTTGGAACGCGATAATACAGAAACCAACAGTTCAAATTCTACAAATACCTAAATTTTTTATGGTTGTTTTATATTTCATTTTCAATTCCAGGATATACCTTATTACTGCTTAAACTTAAAATAATTATCATATAAAATTCTTATAACCTTAAAATAAAAATTACTAAATTTGTTTTTAATTTTATTAAGAACATCATAAAAATAAAGAGGTCTGGTCGTTGTTCAAAGTTAAGATTACTTTTTGAAAAATACTCTTTTACACAGTAACTGATAAAGGTAAACCACAAATTTCACCAGAAGTAATGAATGCCGGCTTGCTCAGGTAACTTGCCGAATTGTAATAATGGATGCTTCCAACCACACGTTGCATGTTTCATCAGTAGCTCCCTTCATAAATAGTTATATGTAAATATACTTCTTATTGAAACTATTAATTATTAATGAAGACAATTTCTGTCAAATTAAATCAGATGTACCTTAAGTTAAATTTCTTTATCAAACTGAATACAAGGTGTATATTTTATATACTTATATATTTAAATGGAACGATAGTGTGAGAGACTTTTATTGCTCTTAAAAACATACATAGCTTTCCAAAAAAATACAACAAACAACAAAAAATATTAGTATGGGAATATCAAAGCTATAAAAAACAATTAATATATAATTTTCGTTTTATGTTAGGCATATTCTAATCCAATAAAAGAGATATCCGCGAAATTACGAAACGATTCACAATTTATATTGCTCCATTATCGCATTTATGGCGCATGAATAAATCTGGTGCTGGTAATTTCACGTTAATATAATGCTATAAACAAAATGAAAACGCCTGATTTGAAAACAACGCAACGTATATTCTTTTAAATCTTTTACAATTCATTATTTATATGTATAATATTATTTAACGAAATTAGTTTAAAGTAGATATTTTAGCCTCACGTATTTGCAATTACCGGAGATTTTTTATGTTAAAGGTGGCAAACGAACAGACGGCCTACTTGGTGGGTAGTAGCTACCGCCGGCCGTGGACATCGGCAACATCTCTGTTATGGATGCTTTGCCAACCTTTGTTTTTTAGGAGTAGGGAGAGGTATGAATAAGGAAATTACAGAAAAAGATGAGAATAGGGTTAGGGCAACCGGTTCTATCACACACCGAACGAAACGCAGCTACTAAAGGCTACTTCTGGCCGATCTTCTCTGAGAGGGGTATACTTTCAAGCCAGCACATGTTCGACCTGTAGTAACATAACTACAGTTAGGCTCTACCACCTACAGATCTTCGATTTTAGTGCCACTTTCGTGGTGCTTTGTTTTAAGACTAGAAAATAAATGAGACTAGAGTTCAACTTTATTCTTAAATTATGTCAATAAAATCTTTAGTTTCCCGGTTAGTCCCTGCAAGGCTGTCATTGCAATTGATAGTGTTGTATTTAATTAATCTTTATCACACCATAACATGCACGTGTAATTAATATTACTTTTTTATGATTAGTTTCAAAAGTTTTTAATATGGCTTCTATTAATAGCGCTCAAAATAGATAAAATATTTTTACTGTACTTTAGTATTTCAACGCAACATGAATTAATTTAGTCAATATATGTATTTTTGAAATTTAGTAACAAATTAAATTTAATTAATAATTCAAACTTTAGATTACTCCCACGGCGATGCTTTTTAATTTAGTATGTTTTCTTTTTGCATTATATTTTTATATAGATAACGTTTGCATTGAGTTTCAATAACAAGGCATAAATAAATATTTTTTTTTACCAGCTGTATTCCCTCGATACGGTTTTCCAAAAGTATTCATTAATATAGCTTGAATGTATCGATACTTTTAATATCGTATAAACAATAGATTAGGAAGTATTTTTATTTCATTCGTGGAAAAGATGCTCTAGAGTGATAGGTCCTGGCTCGCCAGCCATGTCCTCCTTCTGTGAGACGGTCATGTCCACGAAGGAGGCATCTGAGCGGGTAAGGGAAAGTGCGGCTGATGCACCCTCCCTCCGCAGACGACGTACGGGGAAGTGACGGAGGCAATACCAACGCTTCCAAAGGCACCCCTGTGCTCCGGCCCGGGGTCGGCGTAGTAACCCGGCTCCAGTGAAAGTTGGGGCGGTCCTAATTGCCGGGACCGCCCACATACTCCAAGGGAGTAAGTCCCGTCTTTGCCACGACCGGCCAGTCGCTGATGTGCCCTTTCGCTGACAGATCCGGGGTACACCGGAATAGCGGCCGATGGCTTTCGCAGTGGTTTTAGTGAGTAGGGGCCTGCCCAGGTCGAGTCTCACAGATCCCTTCCGGCCCCACCAAGGCCGGTTGGACGGCTCGTAAAAAGAATAAACCTGCGACATCAAAAAAAAAGTATTTTTATTTCATGTCTAACTATTAAGGTTCTATTATTACTTCTATTAGGGTCACAAAAACTAAGCGCTTCTCTAAAAAAGCAGTCGTTTGTTTTTGACATCTTTCCATTAACTCCTATTGTTGTATATTTAAAAGATAAGGAATAAAAAAGCATTTTCTTAAAATTAGATACTGGTTTTGTAGCCGGAACACAAATAACAGGGTTTTAGAGTTGGTTGGCAATAAACTTAGGGAGCTACTATTATTAAGACAATTGTCGATGTTCAGATTGCAGAGTAGTGTTAAAAAAAGACACAGGTTGTACTAGATGTTGTAGAAATTGTAGTATTATTTAAATTGACTAAATAATATAAATAAATTATATGTCAAAATTGTTCAGTTCTAACAGCTTGCTAAATTGTGGCTCTCACTACTTAGAGTTGGTACATTGTGTTAATTAATGTTCCAAATACCATATTTTAGTGAAAAGGCCTCAAGATGTCCCAAATCTAGATATGTTTAAAAAATTCTCCATATAGAAAATAGTTATATGTACAGTAAGTATACACGTAAATGCCTAATAGCATATATTTAGGATCAATAACAAAGGCTGTTAATTTTCACTAATATGTATTATAAAATAATAAAATATTTATAAAAAATACTATTTATTATATTGAATGTAAAATTACAATACTAACACTCCCCATGATCCTCTGTTGGTTTTGACAAAGATAGTTGAAAAAATTTTGACCATCACATGATCTTATGCTTGAAAAACGTACATTTATTCCTTCACAATAAATTAAAGACTCGGAAGTCACAAATCAGGGTCTATAGTATACTCATAAGACTATATACAACACTGTGATAACTATCGACGTTCTATTTATTCCCACCCAAAAAATATTGACAGGATTATACAAATAAAATTAAACATTTGAAAAAAACATATTGCAACAGTTTTTGCAATGTGAATGAATAATAAATTTTCAATAAATTTTATTCATTGTAGTATCAAAGGACCACGAGCACATGCTGCACCTAATTATAGAGGAAAAAGAAATCATTTCGTACAGATTACTTCTTGTACATTATTGCTACTTAGTTTATATGAAATAACTTTTAGCATTTAGTTGAGTTATAATATTTATAAAGACATTTACATCGACTCTTCAATATCTTTTACAAACTATGTTCTACACGTGCCTTAGTTTATGTTGTTTGATTATAGTCCACTTAATTTTTAACTCAACAGTGTGTATGTTATAGTTATTTTTATTTTGATCATTATGATGACGAAGAAATTTTTTTTTATTAGAGTTTTATTTAACTCACTTATCGTTGAATTTAATAATAATAAAATTTTCAAACGATAGAAATGAAACTTCTAAGCATTCAATGGATTCACCGTGCCATATTGTTGCCTGGTGAGGAGCTTCAACAGTGCCAGAGACTTGCAACCCAAGTGTAGGTTTAAAGAGCCCCTATCTAACGCGCGTTAAACGTTCACGTCCAACTTCCAAGCTCCTCACTTTATCTAACCAAATTTGAAAAGAACATACTAGGGCTGTCTGCGAAGTACGTTCCAACAATGAATTAATGTGAGTTCTGAACAGGCCCAAGTCTTTTAGTAGGTTGTAGAGAGATTTAGCTGTTATATGTACCTCTCGCTCCCACTTCTTCCATGTACAAATCCGCGAGAAACCTATTTGGAGTGAGTTCGTTAGTGAGCTCGTAATATATTGACCTTGATGGTATCTTCTTTGGGAATGTTGGTTTCCCAATTAACAGTAAGCTCTATCATAACAACGCGCTTTAAAGTTCGCGAATACATCATCCACCATTTTTATGTAGTCTAATTAACGTTATTGAAATATATAACAATTTACTTCTTTATGATAAATTTATCAGAATATTAAAACTACTACATTTTATAGAACATATTTGTATAATATTATTATTCTATGATTTAAATCAATTCTATGAAGTGAATTTACACTTTCTGTTTTGAACTGGACATTTGAATTGTTATTCTAGAAGTTGTTGTATGAAATACATACCACTCTATCTTACATTCTACTACTTACTTAAATTTCTCTTTACGACACGCGTTCGTGTTACATGTTCACACTTTATGCTAAATAAAAATAACAGTTTTCCATCTTCATCAAATATGGAAACAAGTTTTCAATCCCTACAGGAATTTTTTTATATTCTTCTTTTTTCTTTTTTAAGCCAATATAATTAAGTTTACAATGTTTAAAGTATTTTTCTTTTTTAAATCAAACATTATATAGCTTGAATATAAACGTTAAAAGTACTTATTAAAGAAAGATTTGTATTATTTAAACTTACATATATTCGGTTAACAAGTTGTCACTAAAGTCTTCTTAGACAGACTGATAGCATATTAATTTCAATAAATTATTAGAAATGAGCGAATAAGCACAAAAGAGGTATTTGCATTGTTCATATTCTCAGAATATTGAATTGCGAAGGTGTGAACTTGGGTGTTCTGTGCTGATCTGTGCTCTAGTTTCATATGTTGAAACTAGATATATTTGAATTATGTACAATTTTTCCAATAAAAAAATAAAAGTGATGTAATGAGGATAGCAATCATAAATGTATTTAAGCATATTATTCTTTTGTACGTGATGTGAATTTTGTATTTCTATTTAATTATTTCTTATTTTTTTTATTTCATTATTTTTTCTATCTAAATATTACTAAGTAATAAAATTGTCTAGCTAGAGGTTTTTCATACCCAGTATCTCTTCCCCTGTAGCAGAACTTCACAGACCTACAAATATTAAAGTGACGAAACTTACAATTTTGGATTTCATGAACGGTTATAATTAAGTACATACCGACTCTGCCAACATTGATATGAACTGGCAGCATATTTTCTTTATATGTATAATTGATAATAGGCTTTAGTTCTTTTTAACTTTATTCCCTTTATTCTCAATCAACTGATCTTGTTTTGCTCAAATAAACGTCCTTATATATTTAAAGTTCTTAAATTTTTATAGGGCTTAGCAACTTGATCGTTACTTATAAATAAGACTAGAGAGATTGTTTAAGCCCTCTTGTTTGAGTAATTGTTTATTCTATTATTTAAAATTGTCCCTTGGATTGATTCATAGGGAACAGAATTGTTTATTTTATTGAGTATATCTCAAAACCGTGCGTCCTTTATAACACATATATTATTTTATCTCAATGAGCTGAATTTGATTTAACAAATGTGTAGCCTACTTCGTCTATTCTGACTGATGAAACACAATATGGTTGTCTTTCAGCATATTAACAAATGATACATCTTTAATATTCAGATACTTTATCAAATAGCGTAATTTATATTCTCTAACAGATCGTCGTCTACAGTCAGCTTCAATTTTGGTTATTGGTTTTCCATAAAATTACTTATACCTATTTAATAAATTAAATAGAAAGCTGTATCCCGTATCTAGTCAAACAGAGACGAAAACTCCCTCATATTTCGATTCCCAGTCAAGCCATATGAATAGTTAATAGTCTTGGAGCGTTGTTCATAGCCTTTTGTTCGCTTCGATGCTAATTGCTAATACTGGAGCTTCTTCTGAGGATCATAGAGCAAATTTATGAAATTATTGTACCTACTCTAAAGATCATTGTTAAGTAAATACACATTATATTAAGTAACACATCCAAATCAGTGTACTAACTTCAAGTTATTTTGAGTCCTCTTATATGGATGTGTAACGAACTCCAGCTGTTTAAACAGAATAGATAATAATCAACGAATTAATAAGCTCAAAAAATCTGGGATCTACTATATCTTACCTTACATCACGTTTGAATTGACCTTTCCTCCTCTATAACGCAAGGAATACACTAGGGCTATAAAGTCAAATATCGTGTCTTTCTTTATGCTTAAAACGTCTCTGACGATACGTTTAAGAAAAAATATAAAATCCAAGAGGATATTAGTGAGTTCTCGTCTAGACCAAAAATATTTCTTTATTCGTGAATTTGACAGCGCCTTATGTTAATAGACCTTACGGTACCTTGGTATACCAACATATGTATTAAAAGACCATGCTATCGAGGTCAACATGTGTTTCGAGCTCCTTAACGAACTCACTAAAAATAGATTAATTTTAATTTTAAGAGAGAGAGGTTTATTAGCTAAATCTCTCTTAAAATATGAATAGATTTTGGCCTGTCCAGAAATAACATCAATTCATTTTTAGAATGTACTTCGAAGGCAGCCTTAATAGTTTTGTTTTAAATGTAATTTGATAGGGTCCTCTTGAACACCTACACCTAGGTCGCAATTGCCTGGCACTGTTACAGTTCTAATCCATGTATAGCAATAGACTCGGCACCAGCATGATAAATTCATGAAATGCTGAGGAGTTGGATATCGTCTGTCTAATTAAAATTACATAACTGAAATTTACAAATTATACTTTAGACCATATTATGATTAGTCTTATATTAGGATAGCAATGGCATCCCATTTCTTGTGAGGTGTCATTAATTTTCTGGATCACACGGCCAGGTGATTGTTTCATAACATCATTAGCGTCACTAGTTATACGATATTTTATCTTAACACCAGTATTTCCTCACAATTTCCTTTTATTTTCAATTTGTTTTTGCGTAAGTAACAGGAATAAAAATACATATGTAAGTAGGTATAACAAAACTTCGAATGTATCTCACAGGTTGATTTTCGGAATTAATAACGTGTAGTCTTTTGTAAGTGATCTACGTTAAGATAAGATCACTTTTCCTTTTATTTAGTTGGTAAATTTTATATTGCATATAGCTTCCAAACTGTTTCTCGGTATAAATGATAAATGTAATCTTATTTGATATTAATACCGAGAAATCGCTATATACATTTAATCATAAAATTCATAAGTGATGTTAGGATACCAATCTTCTTTGCAATTTATAATAAGTAAATTTTAATAATATTTGTCAATTGTTACATACATATGTTATTAGGCCTAGATTTATATAAGTATGTGTAATATTTCATATATAAATTATTTGATGATTTTTACTTTAAAAACTCTAAGACTGGATCAGACACCCTTCTAATAAGAGTACTATAACATTATATTAATGTATATTAGCATATATCTTAATATAAGAAAGTACTCTGGAAAAGTAATAATACTCGTACATTAATTTTTATTAAAAAAATTTACATTTGTATTTATACAATTTCGTTGTAAACTTATGGAGGATTTATTACTGAGCATAAAATATTCACAATCGAATGCAATTACTTCACTTTTGAATTCAAGCTAACTTCCATAATATCATTTTAACCAAGAATATGTATATTTTCCTATGATTTTGAAAATCTTGTCAAAGTAAAAATAATTATACCATATTATGAAATTTGTTTTTAATAAGACTTCGTTCGAGTAGATATTGTAATAAAATTCGGAAAACAAATGAATAATGTATCTTAAAACATAAGATATGATGATCAACTTGCGACGACAGGTTATGATACAGGTGTGTTTTTTTCAGCTATAAGATTTCATCAAAATCACCTAAGAAGTTATTGCATGAAAGTGCAATAAACACCAATCTAACGAAGATAATAAAAAAATGATGAGAATTAAAAAAAAAATATTTGTACTTTAACTTTAAAATAATATTTTTGGTTTGTATTTCACTGCTATGAATGTAATGGAATATTTTTTCTATTTTATAGCTTAAAAATATCAATAGAGTGAGTTACTTATTCCACCTGCAGTGGACTTTTGATGTATCGAGCAACATGTTAAAATTTTTCAATTTTTCGCGTAACGTAGTTGTAAAACGTAATGTTAGTTAAAACAAAGAGAAGCAATCGTGAAAAATGCCGGCAATAAAACGCAGTTTTGTAGAATTTTGCAAAAGAAAAATTTAATAATCACTTTTTATTCAAAGAAAATGAGTTAGAACTTATTAAACTTTATAAGTTGTTGCCTTCGTAGGTATCATAAACTTAATTTTATAGTTAGCGATCGTTGTTAGATATGTTGGAAATATAAACAGAGAAACTTTCAGCTTTTATGAAACGAAACGAAGTGCCCGTCGAGGGCTGTTGCTCTACTAGAATTTCACTGACAAAAACTTGCGAAATCGATTTTTACTATTTTACTTAACTAACCGACATTATGACTTTGAATGTGGAAGAGGGAGAGAAAAGGATGGGAAAAGGCAAACGACAGGAAAGAGTGGAAAAAAGGGAAAGGGCAACCGGCTCTCACTCATCGGACGAAAAGCAACCGTTAAAGGCTACTTCACTCCAATTTTATGTGAGAGGGAGTTACTTCCCCAACCGAGCCAGCCCATGTTCGAGCTGTAATAACATGACTACAACATTGTCTATTGGTTTTAATAACAGAATAAAAAAACCCTTTCAAAGAATATAAGACATATTAATTTAAAAGAATTTAAGACATATTAATTTAAAAGAAATTAAGACATATTAATTATTACCAAACAGTTATCATTAATGGAAGCAAAGATGTGTTTTAAAAAAATTGCTATGTTGATTCTACAATGTATATAACACGTAAGTTTTATGATATCTATACGTAGGAAGTATTTTTCCCTGTGAAATCCCATTACCCTACTTAAAACTAATTGTTTGCCTTCAATAGCACTGTATGAAAATAACACAAAAAAGTTTTACAGTTAAACATGTAAAGCTTTTAAAATAAAAAGAAAAGTTCAATATCTCCGTTACAAAATATTGTAATCGTTAAATAAGTAGGTACTTGATTTTTAAAGTATCCTAATATCTCCCACGGGAATGTGTAAATGGGAGCTATTATTATAAACGAAAACCTTTTTGTCACGGCATCAACAGGCTGCTGAAAAATCTGCAAATAAAACATCAAGCTGTGATTTTAAGCTTATAGAAAATAAAGTGGAAGTCAAAATAGAATATTCAAAACAAAAACCAAAGTGTATGTATATACATATAATTGTTATTAGTTTAGTATATATAGTAGGGGCACTTAGTGACATGCGATTAATAAATTTATAATTTCATAGATTTTGGTCATAGATTTAAATAAACAACGAACATTTATACATGTTAGCGATAGTTAAACATATGTATTGCTATTTATTCTTGCCAGCGTATAATAAATAAATTACGTAAGATATGATTTTAAACAAAACATCAGAAAAATAATTTCATACGAAATGAAGAAATGTAAATCTTTATAATAATATAACTAATGTATTTCGAATTTATTGATTTTCATAATAATAAAAATCATTTGCGTTCAAATTGCTTTCTTCTAAAGATATCTAATATAATATTAGTTAATTTTATACCAATGACATGTTATTGATATACAAAACATATGTGAATGACTTCGATATACATAAATAAATAACGTGCATGAATAGATCATAGATGTACTATTTCATTAGATGTTTAATAGCACATACTCAAACGTTCCTTTGGTTGATGCAAAATATTATATTATTTTGGTGTCCATAAATCATTTAGTGTCTTCCATCTGAACTAAAAAAATTATGTATAAATGGTTACTATAAATAAACATATGGTATTAAGACTATGTTAAATATATATGTCTTTTAAAAAACATATTACTGGAAACTCCTTAATATAGTTTCTGATAATGGAAAGGTTCTTAGGAATTTTGAATGCTTGATTTTGAATGGCGTAAGCCATACATAGATGGCTTACGCCATTCAAAATCCATGCCAATTTAGCAAATATTTAACGCAAAACCATGTGCCATATCAAATGAGTAAGTTGTATATATACGAGAATTCACACCATATTAAATGCCTAAGGAGCTTTAGAACAAAGTGATGCCTTCCATAATTGGGTAAGTAGTTTACCTGAGCTACGTCTAAATTTATCAATATTAATGTACCAGTTATACTGTTTATAACGGTATAAGAGTATAAGGTTTTGGTTTGGATTAAACTACTAGTTCAATTGTTGGATTGAACCTTGACCTTTTAATATTAAAAACGCAGAGCACCTAAACTACGAAAAAAAAAACTGTATATGGACTAGGAGACTTATTAAAATATGAAGTACGAAGCTCATATGTTACTACCACTACTAAACTATTACTACAGATAAATTTCCTTTTTTATATAAATATGTATTGTTTCAATAAAAAATAAACGATATATTTTGATAGTTCACTTATTTTTTGTCTGAAGAGCCAATTCAATTTATCACTTTTGACATCTTTGTCACATTAACAATTTTATAATGTTTAATTGACCACTTTTTTAGAATATTATGAAATTTAGTTTTGAGTAACGCTTTTATTTCAATTCAAATTATATAGCTACCTACAGTCTTGTTAGTAGTGACGTTATGGCCCCAAAATAAATAACTGTCAATGACGATGATTTGCTTAGAAGAACAGACGCATAGTCTTGTAACTCCGCCTTCGGATTGTTTCCTCTTACAAATTCAGATTTCGAATCAATATGAAACTTATACTGTTACAGCGAGACTAATAAATACTTTGTGATGTCGGTAGGACGAAATGAATTACATATATAAATATATCTTTGTACTGCAATTATATCTTCTATACAGGGTGACTGGTGAATTACTATCAATATTTAAGGAGTATACTCGGTACATGATTCTCATTCGAATTATGCAAAAAAAATAGGTACTTAATTTTTGACCAAATTTCCGTATAAATAAATAAAGTGTGGACACGTTCCAAGTGTTCCAAGTGTGGGCGTGCTGATACAACACCACGCCGCCGCACGCGTGTGTGTGTGTGTGTGTGTATACCTAATCTGTAGGGTGTTCACACGATGCGTAATTAATTACATAACTTTTGGTTAACTTTACTAAGAAGTTTATTAATATTTATGTTATATTAATTTTTATTTTGTCATATATGATCGTCAAATATCACGTCCTCAAGTATCGATAGTAATTCACCAGTCACCCTGTATATATAAAAATGGATTGCTGTTCCTTAGTCTCGCTAAAACTCGAGAACAGCTGAACGGATTTATCTTATCTTAGTCTTGAAAAGTTCGTGGAGGTTCAGGAAAGGTATAAAATCTGAAAAAAATTTATTCATTACTAGGAAAACCATAAAAACAGCCCTTTTCTATTTCCCATACAAACGTTTTTTTGACATTAGATTTGACAACTAACTAATATGTCAATCAGTGTGTCGCACTTCAAAACACGGAGATTTATGGCATTAATAGGTAAACTCCAAAAATATAAATAAAAAAACGTAATAGATATTTCTTGATTATAGGGCGATACGAAGTTCGCCAGGTCTTCTAGTAATATATAATATTGTAAATTGGCATCGTTTTTATACATCATTTGTATAACTTACGACAAATATAAGGAATATGTGAAATACAGATACGAAGTCATAGCTTTGTGCTTTATATTTTTAGTTTGATGTCGATATACTAAATTTAAAAAAAGCACTTATATATATAACGATCCATAACTTTCAGTAACCAAACATGTGTTGTTCGCAAATATGCTATCATATTTCATAACAATAAAGTTTAGTTTTAATAAACCTAAAAGCGGTGATCTGTGTACATAAAAGTGTTTTAAAAACTACGATTTTAGACGAATTAATGTAAAACAGCTAAAGAATTGCAGTTCACCTGTAAATTTGTGCTGTGCCATCAATTTTATGTTAAAATTATTTATTGGCACCAAGTCAAAAAGATTATATAAATAATCTTCTACGAACTAGGTTATTAGTTATAAAACATGCAAGCAGCCTTTCTTATTAGAGCACAATAAGACGTTACCTCTAGAGTGGGTAACACATACACGAGTAGAGGTAGGAGAAAATAATGCTGGTCCAATGAACTGAGCTAAAATAGCTCAAACTCTCAGATATTGCTATTAACTTTATGTCATGGTTTAAATATTATGTATATATCCATATTATCGTAACAATATTGTGAATAGAAAATTGTCAACTCTTTTTTTATGTCTCAGGAATACAAAGTGTTACTTGCGTACATTAAAAACTAGGATAACATGACGTACTAACGTTCATCTCAGTTGTAAGTTATGATCAAGGCTCCACAGTGATAATAAACTTTATAAGCAATAAATAAGCACTGCTAATGGTGATATGAAGAAGTGCTTGCTCAAATTTGGTAGATTCAAAGTCGAAAAGTGGAGCTGCCGTCCTTATATTGATACAGGCTGGAGTTCAATTAGCAATTTAAAGATGGTACTACACAGCAGTGATGAATATTTCCTTTATTTAAATTACAGGTACCCTGTTTACATGCATTAACAATAAAAAATTCTAGTATAGGTGTAACTAAAACTTTGATTCTCCTGTCATAGAATGGCGCGAGAGCCTTAACATTGACAATATTTTACTATTTTATTTATTTAATGGTTAAAGTGGTTATGAAAATGTAAATTTCATCCGATTAAAACTAACTATGTCAAACTTGAACTAGATTTGGAATCTATAATTTTAATAAATACAAACTATAAATTAAAGTTTTATTAAAATATATATATTTTTTAACTTACATATATGTACTATTGAATTTTGTAGATTATTTAATAATAGCATTGATTAACAGTTTATTAATAGAAAATAAAAATGAATGTCGTAAAATAAGTAAGAAATAAATATGTAGAAAAATAAGCTTGAGTTTCATAAATTAAGCCATAAAGTCCAGAATATTCCTAAAATATAATGCATGTAAAATTACTTTAAAAAAATTCTCTTTGTTTATGTTTAACGTGGATTACTCAAATGCATTCTTTAAATATTTGTTTTATTTCACGTATAACAATAAATAGATCATTATTGGATTTAACGACCGTTGCAGTTCTTACTCGAATATAGAGCAATAACGCAACCGACGACACAATATTAATTGGGTGGGTAATGTGACTGGCACAAGTAGCGTGTATGGTTTTAACAATCCACTTCAATATTTATTACTGTTTGAGGATAATTTATTTTCATTCCTTTATACTATACGGTTTAAACATATTATGTATATGTTAATATATGAACTTTATTTTTAAATGTATTAATTAAATTAATCTTACCCTGTTATTTGAGTTCGTATATATAAATTTAATTCAATTTGTTTGTGCATAAAACAGTAGATTCTAATAAAAGCATAATAATTTATTGTGGAATAAAATTGTATATTAAACAGTTTTCACAATGTATTTACAAAATTGTTAAAGAAACGTATTTGCTGTTACACAAATATTATATTTTTTTTTAAGAAAATGCTTTATGATATATGGATATCATCATGTAATGATATTAGTCATTTAGTAAAATTGTCAATTTCCTGAAAAGTTGTCATTATGTTTTGTTTATTTATATAAAAATTCGGTTTCTGGATTCTGTATTTGCTTAAAAAATTAATGTTGGGCAATTTATGCTTTCAACTTGCCCATTTATTAGGGCGCATAGTTCTGCCTTAAATATTTGTCTTAATTGGTTCGGATTTTCACTGAACTATGTCATAACTAAATACCTTCAAAAACCTTTCCCTAATCAGAAACTGTATTTGATAGCTTCCATTATATTTGAACGAATTTTTGAGTGTGTGCCATTTAACGTCTTATGAAATAGCTTATAATGAATCCACGCACGTTCTCCATTAATATTCAAATTATCCAAAATTTTTATAAAGATTTGAATTTCTTCCTTTGGTTTGGAATTATTTTGCAGATTTCTTGTTTTAAATCATACATATTTCATGGTCTTTACTGATAACGAGCTGGAAGGTCAAAATAGCAAAATCGTTTAATTAATTATCAATAACATATGTTAATGGTCGTTGAACATTCAAATCTGTGATGTATCCCGAGGTTCTCTTCTCTTTTCTTCTTTTTAATCCTACATATGTCCCGCAGATGGGGCAGAGGGCGTTCACAGTACGCCGCCATCCCGTTCGGTTTTGTATCTCGACGTACTATAATTTTATTGCTTTCATCTTACCTAAGACTTTTGAAATTACATCATTTAATTATACTATACTAGGAAAGTGCTATGTCAGGCATCCTTTAGTTCATAAACGTATTGGACTTATAAATTACCGAGGCTTTATAATAACTCATGTTATTTTGATGACAATAAAAAATATAGAAATTATCATATCTGAAAAAAAAACATGGAACAAACAAAACTAACCATTGCAATGAAACAAGATTTTTTTCCTATATAATTAATTAGGAACATATTTTGAACTATTACATCTATATAAGCTATGTACTAGAACAAATAACTTTTTTGTATGTCATATATTAGTGAGTTAGCTAATTGACACGAAAACATAATTCTTATCTTACAATTATCATCCCATTTGAAAGCATCGGTAGTAGTCCCTGTTTTATATTCTTGACCTTTTATTATTCACTGTACAAAAGAATTCAATTGTGCGAATATTTTATTTATCGTACTTGTGAGTTTTCCCAGTAATTCTATTATTTAATAGTACTACACCTAACCTTTAAGACTTAAATCTTTGTTATATATTTATGTTCATTAATATTAACTGAAGAAGAAAGTACTTTCTTGACGTCTTCTTCTTTGAGGGAGCTGCTGTATTGTTGTTTTTATTTTATTTTGCGTGAATTACTAAGAGATCTTTTATTTCTGTTTCTTGAACATCTATTTCAGTGTATGATGACTTACTTTCTTACAATTAAAGCATGTTTTAAGGAGTCAAGTAGCATTTTAGTTATAGATAAAACCGCGATATTTTATTTTTATAATAATTTTAACACTTACCACTACATACAAACTCGATGATTTTTAACACGTTCTCTGCTATAGCGGTCAGTGCTGACCGACACAGACTGGACAGGAAATAGCTTTTCTTTCTCGGCATAGAATGTGTTAAATAGCAATTTCAATTATATTCTAAACTTTAATTTATGTACACACAATGTATTCTTTTTTTATTAAAAAAGGATGTATTAAATTATCTGTAATATACTAAACTAAACAATAGTAGTCGCAATTAAGGTAATGTAAAAAAGTGATTAGTACATATGTTTTAGTTGGAAATGAAGATGTATTTTTTTTTGAATTGCGAAGTGTTGTAGGAATTCATTGGTCCATTGATCTTCTTTTACCTGGCAATTTCTCAGGTATAGCCAGGGTCTGCTTTACATGTTGTGAATAGTTTTGGCTATTTGTTTTTACGACCGGCCGCCTGCCTGACATCAACCCTCTCGTGGGAATTCAGCATTAATCAGTGATGTCTAAATACTCTTAGAAAGTACATATGACTCGGAAAAATCACATTGGTACTTGCCCGGATCAGGCTCGAACCCGCGCCCTCGTGCACGAGAGGCGGGCCTTTTTGAACCACGAGGCCACCACTGACTAAACATTGGTCCATTGATTTCCTAATTAAATACTTCTAAACCTTGATATCTTTTCTTTTATGTGAAAGGTGGTAAACGAGCAGACGGCTCACTTGATGGAAGGTGTTTACCGTCGCCCATGGACATCCGCACCGTAGATTTGCGGATGCGTTACCAACCTTGTTTTTTAAGGATAGGGAGGGGTGGGAATAAGGAAAGGGCAACCGGCTCTCTCACTCATCGGACGAAACGCAGCCATTAAAGGCTACTTCACGCCGATCTTCTGTGAGAGGGTGGTACTTCCCCGATCGAGCCAGTTCGAGCTGTAGTAACTGACCACAGCTAGGCTCTACCACCTCTAAAAATGGTAGAGCCTAGCTGTGGTAATTCTAATCCATGTTAAAAAGGATTTTTAACAAATTCTAACCTTTAGGGAGTTTTACATGTGAAAGTCACGAGACACCCCTCGTGAGGTAATAAAATATATTTTCACATAAATTACATGTACTCTGTTTTACTTAACTCGGTTATGGTTGCTTAGCTAAAAATATTTATCTGCGTAGGTTTTATTTATTTTTTTCAAGAAATTAATAATAATGTTTTTCTTAAACGTTAAACATGTTAATAGAAACCCTTCATTCACAAGAGCTTATAAATAATAATCCAGTATGTGTAGATATAAAATAATTTTGTTGTTATTGTGTTCATATATTCGTAAGAACCGAATTTCTTTTCACTACCTATTTAATGTTACTATTTCATAAAAAATAAAGTTAAAATATACTACAATTCCATGATTGGGTGCAGTAGAAAGAGAAAAATATAAAAACACTCACTTCAGTCGAATCATCAACCATAAGCTAGGTTCTTCCTTTCTTTAATCACAGAGCTAGTTTTTAATTATTTTTTTGTATGCAAAGAAGAAGTCACTCTGACGAAAAGTAATTCTCATTGCCTCTGGTAAATGTTTATTTATGTTTGTTGTTGTTTAGCAATAATAAATGCTTTACTGAACTTTTTAATAGATTACTTAGGTGCTCGTAAAGTAGACTTTTAAGAGCAAATGTGTAATGAAATCTGAAAGCAATATCAATTACAGTAGTTTTTATGGAAATAGTTCAGGTTTTCTCAATCTGAAACCTTATTTATAAAAGTCTCCGTTTAAAAAAAATTGGGTCTATCAACTTTCATTTGTTCTCGAGAGATATCTTTGCAACCGGTGTATTAGGTATCAAGTGTACGTTATTTTAACAAGAATACTTTATTTTAGCTAGCAACATATTTTTTATACATTTGCAAGAAAACAGGCTTCGACCTTGGGTTAAACAAACGTAAAAGGGCATAGAATCCATGCTTGACCTGTCTGGACTAAAAGACAAAGTTTGATATTATCTCTGACTCAAGACTTTAGAGATATGTTAGATCAAAGACATAGCCAGGGGGCGTGCACAGAGTTTGGCTGAAGGGTAGGCATAGCTTATGTTCTTATTTAATTGACTTAGATACACCAGCGCAGAACATAGAGCTAATTTTAAATAATTTAAAAATAACATATTATATTACACAATAAAAATTTATTTTCTTGCGTTCAGAAAAGTAAACAAAACAAAATAGTTGAAGAAATCTTTAAACAGGAGAACAATCAATATAATTAGTTCTTTTAGAATGAACTAACTTGCACAAGTTATTAAAGGAATCGGGCTTAAAGAAGTCGTGCCTTTTAAAATCTTACATGGTCGTAGCTTTTTATACACGCATTTATATGTATATGTGCCTATGTATAAATATTTACATAAAATTAGCGTTAGCTATAAACGGAAGGCTGAAGGAAAACTAAACAATTATTTGGACTAATTATTTTTGAAATAAGTTTTACAATCTAACTTAATATACCAACTAGTTGATGTAAGCTTGTACAATGTTCGTTAAATTATGAAACTGTATTTATACAATTCTGAAGTCTCACTTAACATCTTTCGATCAATGGGCATCATTCTTCGATTTAAGTTAGACATAGTTTAACAGAATTGAGAAACAAGAACTTCATTCCTGAGTATCAATTAATCATAGTTGAATAAACAAAAATTGTTTTTTATCGACGGAAATCCTTATCAGATATTTCTATGAATGCTGACGTAATTTACACGAGTTTTAGCCTGCCTTATTTGTATTGAATAGTACTGCTTACAGTCACATTGCCTGAAAGACGACGCTTGTAGCAGCCGATCGAATTTGTTCCTATTAACTGATGGTACTTTTACCAAATTATAAATTGGATGGAATTATGAAACTTTGTGAACCGTGAGTTAGATATATAAGAAAGAATTTTATAAGTAAGTTTAGGTGTTTTATTTTTATGGTATACAGCGCTTATATGCATCTTTGGCGTACATATCACTGGATAATACAATGTCTGGGCTGACGGTAAATGATTTTTATTTATTTTTTTAATCATAAGATAACATCATTTTATGATTTATCCCAAAAACCGCTCTTTGATGATACATTATTACATTTAAAAATTTACCATAGAGGAAACTACAATTGTGACGTGGTTCTGTTTTTCACCATTACAGTCTCATCCATATTGGGATCATTGTAAGAGTCTGGTTGAGTCCATACCGAAATATCCTTCATATTACAAGATTTACCCTCAAAGCTGAACGTGATATGGTAGGAAATTAAGATGGTTTACTTTATTTTTATACTAGCTGACCCGGCTAACTTCGTATCGCCCTATAATCAAGAAATATCTATTACTTTTTTATCTGAATGAAGTTAATTTCCTTATTCCTCTAAACAAAGTTTTGCCTGGTTCAACCTGATAAACGCTAATAACTCAATTTCTACTTTTACATACATATCGACAGCATATTGGAGAAATACACGCCATCATTTTAAGATGTGATTGACCTCAACTTCTCCAACCATAAGCCTGTATGAATAATAATTAATTTAGTGAACTAACTTTTTGTTAGTTTCAGAACCTAAAAATATTATTTGTGATAAAATAATATAAATTACTTAAAGCTATGATAAACATTAACTTAAAATGTTTATTTACCTGTAACTGGATTTACATATCATCTTCATTAAAAAGTAATACCCATCTTCACCTTGCCAAAATATATATATATATATATATATATATATATATATATATATATATATATATATATATATATATATATATATATATATATATATATATATATAGATGTACTTCTCTCAAGATGAGCGTAGGTTATAACTGAAGTAATTCGACGGAATACTTTATTCCTTTCAATGACGTTCTGTGTATGACAAAATTCACCAAGGGTCAAGGTTGAATAAGGTCAGTCTGACAACCAAAAAGGATTCGCAACTGTGCAGTTAGAGATGTTAGTCTCAAACAAATATCACTGTCCGAACTAACCAATCCCTGCAGGATCGTATCGTTGTCTTATCTTGAACTTACTAATCATAAAAATGTTAAATCCAGTGTCCCTAATCCTAGAAGAACGGCTGTAGGTTCCCAAGCCAAATCTTCGCTGTCTAAATCTGAGGCAAATACATTCCTGTAAATAAAGGAACGAATGAATTATTATAGTATTTTAAGTTATGAAGTAGAAAATAGATTTTTTTTATTTCATAAGTAATTTATAAGAAAACACTTCTCTTATAATAAAGTTTAAAAAAATAATAATAAAAATTAATTATGTAATACGTACGTTTACTTAATTAATAAATTTAATTATACATATAAAAGGAGTTTAAATCTAGGTTAATATACGAGTATCACGAAGGAATACGACTTCTCATCATTTTACAAACATCAACGTTTGAATGTAGTAGACGTTTGAATGGAGTAGAAGTATTTAGTTTAAATGGTTTATTTAAGTGTAAGAGAAATATTATCTGTTAGCTATCTAAATTATGTTTTAAAACTTATAACCACAGCCCTATTAAATAGCAAAATGTTTAAAGACATCCACAAACGACACTGCTCTAAATGATGACACATCATATCTAGTCAATGTTCGTAACGTGAATAAAAATTTGCCCTAATTAGCAAATATTCAGCAAAATCTATTAAAAGTTTAATATGCATGGATAAAATAGAATAAATATAAATAATCAATAAAACAAACTAAATTAAATATTTTGTTTCAACATTGATTTTGTAGTAATGTAGGAAAACAATATGTTTACGATTTCTGTTCCAGAGGCGTAAGACGTAATTTACAAAGGTTTATGTATTTCTTGACTATCTAGTCACTCATCTAACTCATCACAATCAGTCAACTTATCTAAGTTACATGCATTATAAACTAGTAGATAATATTTTCAATAACTTCTCAATAAGCTCGTTTCGTGTAAAGATTTAAAACGATTTAAAAAATAAGTGCTAATTATAGGTTCATATTTTCAAGCGGTCCTCTGTGTATTAAAATTATAAGATTTTTCAAATTTTACTCATTACTTCCTTCTTCTATCCAACACAAGTCCTTCAGGTTTAGGGTAACCAAGGACGTAACAAAAAGGACAAACTTACGTTATCCGTCATAATAGTAACTCAACAGAAGTCGAGTACGGAATGTCTTTGATTATGATCGATATAAATACGTTTTCCTGATTTTTTCTGAAGTTAATTAACAAAATGTTTGACTCAATTTAACGTAACAACAAATAAACAAACCGAAAAAAAATTAAAGACAACTTCTAAGCATATTATGTAAATCAGAGGCATTATCGTTTAGTACATACAGCCTTAAAACTAATGACTAATATAATATTAACAGTTAAAATCCTTGAGCAATGTCACCACGTCGACCAACAACCGAAAAGTGAGTCAGAGTCTCTTTTGCGCACTACTTCTATCTTGTTTTTTCTGAGAAGTATATATAACATAACAGGAAATAACTTATGATTTCCAATTTATTTATTGGTCTACTTAGTATCTCCTTACATGCTTAATAAAATCAAGATAAATAACAAAAAAGTGACATTTCATTATATCACAACTAAAAGGAAACCATCTTACCGATCGACACATTATAAATAAATTTATTTCAGTACTCAATCACATTTATACATATCACTAGTGTTCAGGATTTCGAAAATTGAATATTGCTGAATTTTCATGTGATGCTTCCTAAGATTATTTTAAATTCAGATACGGATTAGGGTAGGTGATGAAAACATTTCGCTGGTGTGCCCTGTCGCTGACAAATCCGGGGTACACCGACATAGCGGCCGATGGCTTTCGCAGTGGTTTTAGTGAGTAGGGTCCTGCCCAGGCTGAGCCTCACACATCCCTTCCGGCCCCACCAAAGCCAGTTGGACGGCTAGTAAAAAGAGTTTCCCTGCTTCATTAAAAAAAAGGTGATGAAAACATTACACACTTTCTATGGAAGAAGCTATGCTTTTCGTTGAACGGTCCGTTGATCTGCCATCGCGGACACTATTCTGCAGTGCATGGATTGTTTCACCCTCAATATCAGCGACAAGTCTCAAATAGATAAATCTTACACTACAGTTTAAGATATACTATTCAAGATACTACAGTATACTATTCAAGAAAATCAGGCTTAAAACATCTTAAATATGAATCCTAGGTTGCAGAAACAGCTGCGAAAAAACAATTTTGTTGCATTTCGAAAGAAAGAAATCTGAATTTCTTTGCTCTCTCTTTCCTTAAATTCAACTCTTGATGACAAGGGACAGATGTTTATTTTTTTTATTAGAATTTGCTCATTTATGGCACATACAAAAAGTTTTATAATCCTCCTTAAGATTAAGTCCTTGTTGTTATGAATCACACTATAATGATGTTTTCGTTATTTTGCAGCTCAGGCCCGTAAATATTTATATTTAAGTTCTTACTTCTTCTTAGTTATACAGTGGTTGTATAAAACGGATTATTTATTTCCTGTCATAGCTGTAGACAACATTTTAATATATTTTACAAAATCGTTTAGTTTTATCTCCATTGAAATAGATATACTAAAGTTAGGAAATCTGTACCAACACATAAACAAAATTTAAGTGTCTCTTTGTAATATATAAATATAAATATTTTATTCATTGTATAGTGTGTTTGTAAAAAAATATTTCCTGGTTGTTTATTCAACCCAAGGCCTTATACGGCTGTATCGATTTTAGAGAAACTCTCTAGCAAATACCTTATGTAAAAAGAATTGACTTTTATTTCAACAAAAATATATATTTTTATGTTTATAAATAATTAAATAAATAAATATTCCATGCGTGCAATAAATAATCTATTGGCCTTTTAATTGAAATATTTAGCTCAACCATGCCTTATGTTCAAAACACAATTATAGATACTGATACTTCGTTTATCAAGATGTTTATATCAAAATGCAAACAAAATTATCAATTGTATAAATAAACGATATAACCTGATTTCGTGAAAATATGATATTCCGTTTAATATTTTATAAAATATATAGAATATTATTTCATATGGAAAATGGTTTGAAACTCGCAATAAAAAACAAATTTTTGTTATCATGTGTTGTAATAAATAAGTGAAATATTTACAAAATTCCTTAACATATTGTATATTCAAGTTGTAATAACCACGGAAAAAACCTGATTACTGCAGAAACATTTTTAGTATCTTCCGTAGATGGTCACAGTGAAGTTGAATCCGTGACTTCTTTGGCTCTTCAACTTGATTTTTACGAATCTCTGTCCTACACCACCAGCAGATATTGTTGGATAGCCACCATTTCCATCATTGTAGTGATCCTTGATATATATCGCTCGAATATAAGCGAAGTTGTGCTGCCCTGGTTCAGGATATTCAAGTATGCTGGTGCGTACAACAAGAGGAAAGCCGTATTTATATTCGTTAACTCTGTAAATTATGACGTCACCGTAGGTAGCCTGACCCACAGCTAAATCGTGGCTCTGGCAATAGCCGGCAGCAATCAGGCAAAGGAGAGACAACAAAGTTAAAACACGCATGTTGTATGGGTTCGTTCGTTTCGTACTAACCAGCTGATAAAGACTTGTTAGATTTTATAGAAAACAATGGTTTTATTCGAGAGTGAAACAGCGATAAAGATTCTTATATATGTAGTTCGTAAAATATTTAAATTATTTTTTCTAATACCCAAGACACTTAATACTTCAATTTTACTTCAATTACCAAAATTATCGCTATTACTCAGATACAAATGAAAGAAAATAAATAACAAAACAAACTGCTGTTGCGTCTAACTAGAGTGTACTTTCGACTTTAATTTATTAATAATTTTAATACAAATAACATAAAGTGTGTCAACATTAAAAACCTAATCATAAATTATATTTATTATTAAAGTAAACAGCTCATATAATAAAATACCCTGAAAGAGAAAAAAATTGCTGTTTATCGTTTAAATAAGTAAAGATTACTTAAGAAATAAGGTTAATTGCTATTTGAGTGCTATAGTTTATTTGATAATAAGTTTTATGTAGAAAAAATGTGATGATAATGGTTTAACCGATTTTAATAATTATGATTGATAGTGAGTGAAATGAGTAAATTGAAAATACATAGTTCATTTTAAATGTTAGATACAAAAATTTATTGTTGATGTATTGCATAAAGCTTTTCATAATTATACACACAGTATATCAATCACATTAAGACATGTCGTATGACGCGTTCCAGTGTCACCTCGCAATGTACAAACAAACGAAGTTTCCGTGACTTTACTGGAAACAATATATACATATAATGTTTCAATGCCCGTGAAAGTATATTATAATTAGTTGTGTAGACTATGTCTTTGTTCCGTAAGTAAGAATGCTTCTTAGGTAATTAACCGTTTAGAATATTATGCTTCATTTCCAAGAATATTGTTACGACGAAATAAAATTATATTTGTTTGATATGAAATAGTAAATTTAACAAGTAACATATGTATAACCACAAAACATCTAATCAATTGAAGGAATTCTAATATATACCTAACTTATTTTTGTAAGGATAGTGAGGAAAATTTTATTATGAATTTCAATAATTCGAAATTTCATGCAGAAAAAAATGAAATAAATAAACTAAGGTGATTTTATCACAGCTAAATGTGTCAGGAAAAAAGTCCTTAGAATAAATCTCTATTTATTTTAATAATATTATTTTAATAACGTCATGGTACTTGCACAATGTTATACGAGTCGTGACAATGAAAGATAAACGCTCTTTTGTTGTGTTTGCATGATTTGTATTGTTTTTCAGTAATTAAGTTTATATATTATTGAGTGAAAATTATAAATTTAAGAATATTCTTCCTGTTGACGTGAAAAAAATACACCAGTTTTAAAATAATTGATGAGGAAAACAAACGTGAAGTAATATATCAAGTGTCATACTGTAGACACATTATATGTAGCTTATTGTTCAACATAACCGATCTTCTAGTCATATTCTACATATTTTTGTGATATCTATATGTGATATCTACGTTATACATAGGTCAAATAAATGTATCATTATTCGCTTCATGAAAAGTAGGAAATGGTGAAGAAAAGTCATTTATCATCATTATATATATTCGTTTTAACATTACCTAGATTAAAAAAAATATTTAACGTACATTTGCAAAAATACTATTTGTTGAGACGAATACATAGTATTTATGTATAAATTTTTCTGTGTTTATTATACCACTATAATAACTTCTGCGTGGACCATCACTACCACATAAAGATGTTAATTTAGAGCTAAACTGTGGTTTTGTGACGGTACTTTAATTATTTTCTAAAATAAATATAGTAAATTAGAAAACAAGATATATTTTTCAAATAACTTTGTATATTTTTTATGAAATTTTAAAATAATCAGCAAGTAAATACGAAAGTAGTAAAAAAGGGATATTCAGATGGATTTACTTCAAGAAATGGGAAAAAATGTAAATGAGTCAGTTTTTTTATATCTCGGTGACTTTACATTATAACATAAATTTATTTAACTAGATAATAATTTTACTTCCGTTTTATATAAATGTAATTTTCTAACATGATCAGATATCATTATCTTTATTTTTAATTGTCAATTGTAACTTTAATAGCTGAAATATGTTTTCTTTGATTTTACAGAAGTTCAGGACCAATACAAATGAAAAATTTCCAATAAATAAGCTTTTATTCTTTGAGGTCAAAATATGTAGGATCTTAAAGTTTTGTTAAAGCTCTACATAATTAGTAATATTTCATATTATTTTATATATATTTTAAAGCTTGGTTATTAATATGTAACAATGACCTAATACATACATATATATATATATATATATATATATATATATATATATATATATATATATATATATATATATATATATATATATATATATAGTAGTTTATCGTCTAATAAAACTGTAAACAAGTCAGTCTTATTACTTAATATCACCTCTAAAAAAAATAACTGTTGGCATTTATATTTTTTGTTTTCTTGTTTTTAGTAATTAATAAGTACATTAAAATTACTTATTTGTTTTATAAATTACAAATCTCCGAGACAGTTAGAGTTATTTTAAAGCTATTTGTATATTCTTGAGTTTTAAAGCCTGTGGTGCTAATAGATTTCACGGTTCCTTGGGAGACCAATATACCCAAAGACCGTGCCATCAAGGTCAACAAATATTACGGGCTTACAAACGAAGTCCCTAAGAATAGGTTCGTTGTAAATTTGTACACGATAGAGTAAGTGCGAGAAGCCAATTCTTACATCAATTATTCCTGGAACGTACTTCGAAATTTACTTAAGTATAGAGAAGAGATAGGACGGTGGAGGTGGACATTTAATGAACGTTAGAAAGGGATCCCTTAAGCCTATACCTAGGTCGCTAATCCTAGGCACTATTGAAGCTCCTCTCCCTACAACGCGACGGACCCGGCACCGGCACGGTGATTTCATAGAATGGTAAGAGGTAAGTAAAAATCGTGAATTAAATGTGTTATTATTATGGAAGTTAACTTTTATTTTGCTTATTTAATAATAAGTTTCAGAGAGGAACTGTTAAACATATCAAAAACATCATTTAAAGGGTAATGGAAGTTTACATTGGTGCACTAGTAAGAAAAAAGGCAATTAAAAGTCTTATTATTTCTTTTACCAACGCGCTTTATTTTTAAAAATGAACCTTTAATACTTTATACAGAAACTTAATTATAATATATTTCTTTATTATAACCATAATTACTGTTAAACGAATATTGTGTCTTATAAATTTAATAAGTTACTTACACGGTATTAGTATTCAAGTGATGCACTGCGTACAAGGGAACAAGGAACAAGGAAGTAAATAAATTTATAATGTTAACCAATAGTGAATGCATAGTCAAATTAATTGCAGATTAAGTTATTTATAAAGAATATAGAATTAATTTTTTTAACGGACTTTTCGTGAAACTGAAAATATTTGAGATAACACAAACATATTGTAAGGCAACAACAATAATAAATTAATCATAGTTTATACATAAAAGTAATTAAAATATTATTTCTCGGTACTTTGAAATTAACCAGAAACTATATATGTACTTTAAAATTCAATCATATTCCAATTCTAGCTATTTAATCTGATTTGTTCTAAATTACACATCACCACCGTTTATAGTTTATTAATACACATCATTTATTTCTGTATTTTGAATCTTCTTTATAGTAATACACATACTTAGTCAAATGTAACTAATAATAATCAAATAATCCTTTTACCGTTTTATCGTTGATAAATTTCACAATTTTTCTTTGTGTCATGTCTCCGTTATCTAATTTTTGTTTTTTTTGAACGAAAACCTTTTAGGCAATTTAGATCTAAAAATATTGTGAGTTAACTTCGTTGTATATTTTTCTTGAAAAATTCAATGATATACTGAATAGTGAATATTTATCTTCAATAAGTTTGTCTGATAAAAGATTTGATGTCGTTCATATTATGAAGATGAATAAAATTCACGAACTTATATTTTTGAAAGTTTTTGGCCTAAACCAAATATTTAATTTTTTTATCCTTTGTTTGACAGAAGAAAAAAATATTAATTCAGTAGCAACTTATTTTATTTTCAGAAAAAGAAAACTCAACTATAAATAACATAAATATTAGCCTTATAAATAATAAGAGCAAAATCGTATCTATGTACAATTTCGTATTATGCTTTCTAAAAAGTAACTTCTTATATACTACATAGTTAGCAGTTAGTTGAGGATATTTTTTCATCCCAGAGACACAAAGAAAGTTTAAAATGAAACTAAGTTTTTTGCAAATCTATGCGGCTTTTATTAGTATTTGACAGATTTACTCTGCCCCTCATCACGGGTTTAGAAAAGTAATCAAAATGTCCGAAACATGTAGAAATAAAATATTCAAAATATGTAGTACAAAATTGACTCTCATTTAAATGTACATTCAAATTTTTTGGATATTATTATAAAAAAGTTTGTTCTCGACTTTCCTATCAAGATACTTCGAATAAGCTACTGAATATCAGCCGTAACTACTAATGGTGCATACATGACATTTGGAAAGTTCATTTAATTACAAATGCCAATTCCATTAAAAAGGAACTTAAAAAAAATCTCTTGAGGAACAAAATTAAAATATTTAATATCAGTTTCAGATCTTTTCTGTGCTTAAAATTTGTTTCAATTTCTTAATATTTTTATCCTTTAATTAAATAAAATCGACAGTACTTTTATATAAGTACTCTATGGTTCTTTTGAGAATACCTCCCAGGGTTAGTAGAATGACGATACAATCGTTTGTATAATAATATTTAAAAATTACTGAATAATTAAATTTATTGCATCGGCTTCTAAACATTAATTATTATTTACCTTAAACAGTAAAAACATAAAATGTATTAGTTTAAAAGTAAGAAGAGGACTGAATACTGTTATTATAATTAAAACGACACATGCAAACTGAACGCCTCCGCCTTTATTTTACTCTAAATTCTAAAACGAAAAATCTCATATATTACTCCTGCAATCTATTACTAGTAGTGTGGAAAAAATATTGAAATTTTCTTATTTTATTTAAACCACTATTTAGTTTGCCTTACTTTGATAAAGATTATATTATTTTATCTGTATCATCTAGATTTTAGACAGAAAAGTAATGTAATCAGAATATTAGTGATTAGGGTAAATATTATGAATTTATAAAAGAAGCACTTTTTGTTTTATAACTTATACAATTTTCAGTTTTTTTTTTATTAGTACGCTTTAGCTGTGTAGGATATATTTGAAATCCAATATTAGATTGAAATTGTTCATCATAGTTATAATAACTTTTCGTTTTGTTTTTATTAAATACTGGATTATATACTAGGAGCATCGGAAAGTCGTTTCTTGTTTTTCTATAGTCATCGCTACATTTTATTTTCTGACATCAAGATTCAAACCTGCATTATTTCATGATGGTATTCATAAATTTCAAGAAAAATTTCGCAATATGTGCTAGAATAGGCCCAGAATAGGCCTAGAATAGGCCACTAGTTTAAATAAATAAGTTTCCATTTTCTTGAAAATAACGTAGTTTTTTTTTGAAAAAAATACCGGTATTGTTTTCATGTCTTACATCTTTTGATTCTTTTCAATAACCGTGCTTATTTTAGTATTCATACTTGGTATGTGGGATTTTTTCATGCTGTCGACAGGTACACTTCGCACTGACAACAATGTTATCAAATTTCTGAAGTTCTAATAAATAAAAAACACAACCTTTTACCTACGACGAAGAACTTTGAGAAATATTTAGACGCACTGAAAGTTATAGTGTAGAGTAGTCAGTTCCTGTAAGCCAGGCCCCATAATGTCATAGTTTCTATCAAAGAAACCAAGTGCAGCAGAGTTAGTAGAGCCTAGCTGCGGTCAAGTAACTACAACTCGAACCCGGGCTGGCTCGATCGGGGAAGTACCACCGTCTCACAGAAAATCAGCGTGAAGTAGTCATTAATAACTGCATGTCATCCGATGATTAAGAGTGCCGGTTGCCCTTTCCCTGTTTCCACCCTTTCCTACCATTTATATTCCTACCCCTCGATATTCCTCGAAAAATAAGGTGACGGTGACTGCTGCCCATCAAGCAGGCCGTCTGCTCGTTTGCCACCGTTCACATAAAAAAGACACAGTAGCAGATAGCACTTAAGAAAGTAATAGTTTAGTAAACAATAGCTTTGTTCTAAAATGAATGTAAAGAAAATTTTCTAACATAATACTTGTATGGGAAGATTTTATGATGATAATACTAAAAATAGGAAAAATAAAAAAATATGAAATTTTATAGTAGCAATAATTTCGTTTCATTTTATTTTCTTTTTATTATAGGTATCAAATGCAGAACGTTTCAGATATTTGATTCGGGATAACAAAATCACGTTTTTAAACTTTGAATAATTGAAACACGGGAATGGTAACGGAAAATCAAATCTAATCAATCAATCAAAATGTTGACCAAAATTACAACGATAAACTTCAATCTTAATGTCTACGTTAAAGATGGATAATAGAATTCCTAAAATATTTCAAGCATAATAACACAAACATCCAAATGAAAGGTGTCATCATTGATACCCCAATTTTCCGTCACTTTATTTCGGTGAGACAGATATTTAAATAATTTATAACTTAAATCTTATTGTTACATGAATAGTTAAAAGCATAAAATGGCAGACAGATATCCTTTTGTTATAATTAGGTTTAAGTTAGGGATAAGGCGTAGTTGTCACAAATGCACTATTAAAAAAACCGAAAGCAAACCTCTGAAAGTATTATTATTAATTACTTTTCGGCTCTACTGCCATACTTCAACTTTGATGATTTAAAAGATTGAAAAAACATTCTTAAATATTTTCTAACATTATATAACATCATTTTCTATAAAAGAAATTTAATATTATTGGAAAGGAAAAACTAAATAGATGACTTGGCTTTACATACAAATGTATAAAAGTTAAACAAAAAACTTTATGTTTTTGTCTGAAACTTAGTAAGTGTGTTAATATTCGCCATATCAACAATATATGCAAAAAAATAAATTGATGTATACATATAGCGCTCACATTTTTAGCAAAACAGCTTCTTATAACGTGCAAAGAAATATTATTTAACATCAGTTTATTTTTTAACCTCGAGATATTAAAATTATAAACAGTAATCTTTATTAATACTCTTTAATCTTTATTATTATTACTCTTTACCCCAACTCCACAATTTCATCAATTTTGAACAATATTTCTGGTATTTTTTTAATTATATTTTGGGGCACTCTAAAAAATTGTCCCTCTTATTTTTTCAATAATACATGATATTGATGATAAATTTGAACAAACCAAAAATATTAAGCGTTTAAACCCTTAAGCGTTTGAACAATGTTCTTAATAATTTTTGACATTAAATTGAAAATGAATATAAAATTATAATAAACTGAATTTATTTTAAAGCAATGTCGATCTAGTAAGTTTTTTAAATAATATCCCTTATGACTAATAATAAATTTTATATTAATGTGTACTTATTGTTAAGCTTTTTAGGATTGTAACACTTATTTAAATACATTGTTCAATATTATTATTCTATATAAATTTTTTTCTTTGCCGGAGTTGAATCCAAAATTTAACGTTTTATCAAAATGTAGGCTATGGAATACGTATATTATTTTTTCAATAGAATTGGTTTTATCCTAACGCTTGCCAATTAATTCTTCCGCCTAATGAGAGATCCGATATTCAATAATTGATTAATTATTTAAAATAAATGGTCGCCACCACAGTTTAGCTTTGACCGTTAATTGGAGTGGATATCCTAAATAGCCATATTTGTGCTTCTAAATAATAAGAATTAAGTTATTTAACATATGGTTATTGTGAATTTTCTTGTTAGTAACATCTGACCCAGACATAATTATTATTCATATGCCATGCCTAAACCGATGCTGGTGAGTCGTCTGTCTAAAAAACCCTATGGAAGTCCGTGAAGGGATTGGAGCGTCCCTGTATTTTCAAAACCAAGCCCTAGCTGGCACTGCTAGACTTAGTTTTAAGTTAGAAAGCAGTAGAGTTGCATGGCCTCCTTTAACTTCCATTTTTGCACATTATTTCCTGAATTAATATAGGTTCATTAAACTCAAATATATAAAAAAAGTTTTAACAGAGGTTCTAGGCTAGTCTTAGTATGTAAACTAAATGGCAAAATTAAATTAAATGGTTTGGAATATATTAAAAACTTAATAATAATAATGTAAACGAAAATTATGAAACTATTTCCTCGTAGACATGAAATTGTTCCACTAATAAAGCTGTCAAATGCACAGTTATGAGTTAGAACTTATTAATGAAACCATGGTAATTTATGTTTCTAACGTAGTGTTCTTTTGTTTTGACATATTTAATTTACTTGGAAAATGACACTTATTAAAATAATGTCATAGAGAAATGTTTTCAATGATGAGGATTTTCCGAAAGAAATCACAATGGATACATCGGATAATATATTTCAAGTATGTTCGTTTTTTAATGGTTAGGCTTCCATAAGAATTTTATTTACTACCCTTGAAATCTATCTAAATTGCTATTACGGTAACGCATGCAAGTATCGGTGAGAAATTTATTTTCATAACGTATATTTACTTAAAATTTTACAATCAAATAGATTTCAACGATCCACTGATAGTTTGTAAAAAAATCCTATTCAAATTATTTTACTTCTCAGAAAAACTTGAAATCTTTCTCCATTTTACCACTTTTGAGGAACTTGCAATAGTATAACAGAAAAAACAGATAAGGAAAAAGGAATAAAGGTCCCTTACTTGATTTGTTCCCAACCATTGAGAAATATTAATGGAGATGTTTTCTCTAAATTCCTATGTACTGGTACAATATCAATACAATATAAAAATAAAAATATTACTTTATATACAAGGTTATATATAAAACCATACCTTAAAGAAGTTTTAAAATATTTAAAATATTGATTATACTGTTACATTTCGGATACGTTTAAAAAAAATTCCATATTTGATGAAAAATTCTATAATAGATACACCTACAAAAAATATATTTTTTACCAAAAACAATACACTTCGTTTGAGCCGAAACTTGTTTTTTAAATGTTTGTGTGAATCGCAAATATAAATTGGGAAAAAAGGGAAACAATGTGTAAACTAACTTTATGCTCAAAAGCGGCTTCTTACTATTACTTATCGGTAGCAGTCATTTATTTCTGACATTTGAACAGTTTAAAGGTGAACCTTATACATGTCCTGAAACACTTACGCTACTTTGACCTACCACATCCAAAGCGGGAGACTACAGTCTCTTTAGAATTCTAAAGTTCAGTTCTCCAAGTACCTACAATCAGTCTATAGGGATTAAGTATTCTCTCGTTGTTCCCCGTGCAGTCGTTGATATTCATCTTATTGTTGTGCAGTGATGACCGAGAGAGGCAATGGTGTGCATGGTTTGTTAAACGAACGAAAGAAATGGATTCCAAGTCACAGTTTTCTAGTAAAATGGAAAGAAATTAGTAATTTCGTTACTATTGTACCACACCTAATTTTGGTTAATGTAATTCAATTGAGAATGTTGATCACATACGTAATAACGAAATGTTTTCGTAATGTTCTATTTCTATTTCAAATATTTAGTTGTTATAATTTCATTGATAATAATGTAACACATTCGCTAAAGCTTAAGACGAAGGGACTGTTTAAGATTGTTATACTGGCAATCAGATTGGGATATTTTTAACCTCGTTTAGGCTATTAGACTGTCAGTTGGTATGATTTTTGATAACTTATGGAGTTACTTAGTTATGATAACTTAATTCTCTGTAATGGAATAATTTGAAGGAAGAATGGTAAAAACACGATAATGAAGAAAAGATGAAATAAGGAACACGGGGAAGGCGATAACCTCTATCGGATTCTAAAACAATGTCTTTGTCATTGTATCTGCAATCAGTTGTGAACTTAAGATAAGTACTCTCGTGTTTGTTGCTCTTTCTTTAAAACCCATTTTGATTTTAAACTTCACTATGGGTTATTTTTAAAAAATAGATGTTTATTTTTGAATTGATAATAGCCCATTTACCTTCAATTACACATTTACCAGTTACTTATAATGAGTTTAGTTAAACATTAATCTTTTTTTAATACGTTAATAGCGTTGAAAACTGCTGCTATTTTGACGTTTAATTTCCTTTCGATTATAATGAAAACGTTTCTTAAGAAAAGTTTTTATAAACATGATATTATGTTTACTTTAATTAGAATTTGAATAAAGGATTTGTATAAACAAAGATAAATTTAATTTGCCTGACTTTGGAGGATGTCTTACTTCAGCAGGCTAGCCATGATAAGTCTACTTTAATATAGTTATGTTCAAAAACAAAGAAAACGAATTTAAAAAACTGATCATAACCTTTTTTTAATTGTTTATATGTAATATATTATATCATCTTTTGTTGATTTAATTTTAAATAAATATAAGAAAATGTAGTAAATATCAAGTTCGCAACTCCTCTCCCTACAACGCTCTGGACCCGGCACCTACACGATGAATCCAAGGAATACTGAGAGGTTGCGTCTCTAGCAATTTGTTTAACCAATTCATAAGTGAAATCTCCCTGATTGTTACACTATATAAAATTTTATTTAAACAACAAACACAAATGTATAAAAAACACCTAATTATATGACAAGTAATTATAAGTACTCAGAGAAAATAATGTCGATAACCTTTCGTAATAAATACGAAGCAAACAGGCCTTGATTTTAACAGAAACAGTGAATCTCACTGTTCATATTAATGGGATTTACGATTGCAAAACTTTGAATATATAGTGGAATTAGTAAAACCAAGTGTTCATTCATTGGAAAAATATCAAATTGTACTTGTTTAACTGTATTTTTTGTGAATCTAGCTAATAAATTTTGATTCCGATGTGTTTTTAGTTTGAAACGTACTACATATTTGCTTTTTCTATACATTTTCCTAGACAAGCCACTATAAATGTTTATATAACGAAAACTATTAAAGGTCAGGCACATCAAGAAAATTATTATTTAAAGCATTTAATAATTTTTAATAATTATAAAAAATGCATTATTTTTTATTTGTAGAATGATAATTACAATGATTAGTGACAGAATTACATAAAGGCATCTTTATTGAGTTAAGGTTGATAAGTCTTTATAACGATAGAATTTAAGTCAGTACATGACGCTGTTTCGTCTATTCCTGAATCCAGACGAACGTTATCACTCATAAATTAAGTAATATGAAAATTTATTATTACACCAAACAGTTTATATACCTACATATTACGAGATTTAAAGTTATAAATGAAAACCAACAATTATTGAATAAACCTTTTATATCTCGAGATAATTGTCTATTTAGAAGGACATTTGTAAAGTTTTTCCTTTTAATTTATGTTTACGATTCTTTAAGTTGTTTCTGTTAAAGTTTCTTTAACATTTTTCAAATATCAATAGTTAGTAAATTTATAGGATTGTTCTATTATTTAAGATTCATTATTGAATTTAAATATTTATGGTTTCTTTTTTTTATGTAAAAGGTGGCAAACGAGCAGACGGCCCACTTGATGGTCAGTAGTGACCGTCGCTCATGGACATTCGCAACATAGATGTTGCGGATGCGTTGCCAACCTTAGTTGTAGAAGAAGAGGGAGGGGTGGGAATAAAGAAATACAAGGAAAGGTTAGGAACAGGGAAAGGGCAACGCAGTCATTACTGACTACTTCACGCCGATCTTCTGTGAGAAGATGGTATTTCCCCGGTCGAGCCAGTCCATGTTCGAGCTGTAGTAACTTAACCACAGCTAGGCTCTACCACCTCAAAATTATTATTCCTATTGCGCAAGTAGAACAGAAATGAATATCATCAGAAATCCTAGTTGGTACTTTATTTATAAAAATATTAGATTACTCACACAATTTAAACTATTAAAAAAATGTGTACTCCCTATATATAATAAATTTAACACGTTTAAAATTTTCCTACACGCCATACTTAAATATTCATACTGTAATTAATGTTTCATTTGTATTCCAGTAACCATACTTAAATATTGTGGTATCGTAGTCAAAATATCGGCCGAAATACATACTGGTTCAGCTGAAATTTTGAAATCCACCGGGAGTTGATTAAGTCTTTGACGCGGGCGGCTCAGAATGTGGATCACACGTTTTACAAATTATATAAAAAGAAACAAAAATATCGTTATTTTATTATTATAGAAGATGTTTTATTTATTTATAGAAATAAATAAAATTGAAATGTCTGTCAAATTAATAGAAAACTATTTTGTTATTACAAATTAATAGAGATCACTTATTGTATAAAATTTTTATCTGGATTTAAATTGTAATACGAGTATATAAAGATTTTATCTTATACCCTTTTTATTGTCAACATGACTGATTTTAATAGATCTTGCACATTCAGTTTCGTAATGTAATGAGAAGACCTGAACCAACTTTTTTAACTAACGTTAAAAAACTAGAAGTTCTCAATTTAACGTATGATTCTTACACAATTTCTACTTCAAAAATAAGAAAGGATCCTATCCTGAGATAGTTTAGTGTTTCCAAAGCAGGATCTCAAAAGATTTTAATATTAATTATTATTGTAAATATGTGAACCGATTTTAATGGTGATTCATTTATCTTCACGTTACTAGTTGACTAGCCGTGGTTTAAGGCATATTTTCTTTATAACAAAATCAGCTACTATGACAATATAAAAATGAAAGTGAGTTTCCGTATATCTCAGTAAGCTTTTCATTAAATGAAAAGATACGATGTGTAAATACCTACTAAATGATATTGAATTTATTCATTTTGCAATTGCTTAATAATGTTAATAATGTTTTATTTAATCACCACGCATCAGAGCCGAACGCAACTAGTGGAAATATTTTTTACACAGACAAACAGTAATGTTTGTACATACAAGAATAAATCAGGCCATTGATTCTTAAAAAATAACTATTTCTAGAGGTAAAATTTGCTCGTTTATATAATATAAATATATTTAAAGTAAAGAAACAAAAAAAAATTAAAAAAACAAGTGAAAGTTTATTAGTGAAAAGTATTTTCAAATCCTCTTATCTTTTTTTTTCTCGTTACTTTTAATAAGATATTTTTTTATTAAATACTCATTCTCTATCCGTACGGTACTTGTATATGGTACTTGTATACTTGTATATGGTACTTAATAATTAATTGAATTTAAGTACCTACTTAAATTCAATTAATTATTAATAAATATGATGATATTCATATCTAAGAAAAAATATTTTCCAAAAATGTTCCAAATTATGTTATACGTAAATATTAAACAAAGACACATAGCAAATATATTAAATAATTTAAAATGATTCTTTTATTTGACGTATTGTGTATATAGTTAAAGAAAATAACTACGATAAGAAAAACATATGAAAAATTTATGTTATTTATACATTATAATTTAATTGAAGAACAAATAAACCGAATAATAAGTAAAGAGACAATATACAAATACAAGATTTTGAAAATCCTTAAATGGAAATACGAACTACTGAGAAATAGAATAAAAGTAAAGGGAGGCGAGTCATTATGATATTGGCTGATATAGGCATAAAAAATTTGCTTTACAAATAAAAAACTCTAGCCGACTCCAAATAAAGTATATCTAAACAAATTAGTAAAGTTAAAAATGTCGCGGTCAATATGAATATGTACTATCCCTACTAATATAATATTATAAATGCGAAAGTAACTCTGTCTGTCTGTCTGTCTGTCTGTCTGCTACGCTTTCACGCCTAAACCACTGAACTGATTTTAATGAAATTCGGTACAGAGATAGAGTTGACCTTGAGAAAGAACATAGGATAGTTTTTATCCCAGACTTTTGAAAGGTTCTCTTGGAAACGCGATATAACCGAACTCCACGCGGCGAAGCTGCGGGCGGAAAGCTAGTATATAATAATTATCAAAATCGACACAATTTTTTAACATAATACTGATATTTCAATTCCATGTTATCAGTGGTCTGTGTGAGATTCAACAACTAAATGTATCCGATATTCACGTAATTTATTCATGGATCTATCTATTTCAAACCATTGTATTTGATGAAAATTTGATATTTGCTAATAGTTCAAAACAAGTACACAATGTTATGTACTTGCTCATCGTGTGTGAACATTTAAATTAAATTAAGTTAACGCCCACTGTTATATGTATAATAAGGTTAAAGAATAATCAATGATGGACCGAAGTTATCGTGTTAAAAGATGAGTTTCATAGTCTTAAAAGTAAGGAATTAAGATTAACTATTGAGTAATTAAGTAATGCAATGGTTCGTTTTGAAATCGATTTGCGTTCTTAGAGAAATTCAGAGAAGATTTTTTGATATATTTTTCTCGATAACGGTAAGTATTATCAAAAAAATAGATTTAAAAAATATAGAGCATACAATATTCTCCAATAATGGTCCCATCAGTTTTTCTCTTACGACTCACCATGCGTGAGATATCGCTATTTTAATCATAAGAAAATTCATATTTTTCAATATATGCTTAATAAATTCACCACGAAGTCTGACTTCATATCCGGATTGTCAAGCTCATACTTCATTTTTCATGTAAATAACTCTTTGCGATACCAAATCGGAAATTTAAAAAAGCGTGTTAAAAAGAGATCAAATATCAGTATTTAATTTGTTCCAAAAACATCACCATTTCATTAATTGAGCAGAAAAAATTACAAAGAATGACCCTTCTGGATACGACATCGTCATAAATTGATTTCTTTTGGTTTTTGTAATGTACAGTGCTCAGAAAAAATATCCTCCATAGCCAAATATTATCGATATTTGAGATTTGTTAAATCTGCATGGAACAATTAACCAGTACAGTTGTTTGGGGTAAAGTTGTTTACAGTAAAGCAGATGGTGGCTTTTACGTTAAAAAAAATTATCACGCGAATTATCAAGTTCTAATGTGGCTAGGCAGTGAGATGAACCCTAAGGGGTTGAGTTGAAAATTAACAGATGATTATACTGATCCCATTCAAACTTCACGTCTGCCTGCTCCTTACACTACTATACTATTTTTCGTAAATTCAAGACGGATGGTATTGACAATTGTGTCTGTTAAGAAGTGGGATTTTTTTGGTCGCCAGAGTACATATATTAACTGTCAGACTTGTTTCAATATTGAAACAAATACAGCAGATGAAGATATATATGGTCTAATTCCTAGGGAAAATCTTATTATCTAATTTAACAAGTAGAAGAAAACAACCTATTCTAAAAATTATCAAAATCAAAAGTTCATATTTAGTAATATGCTCATTTTTTTGTCTATTTTGATTGGTTTAATATTTATATTCCATATTTTAATTTGTTTTATTAAAGTCATTGTCCTTGTATAAATTTTTTTATGTTAATAAACAGTCAGTAACAAATTCTTATTATGTAATTAAATTAATTCCTTAACTTCATATTCTATATAAAAAAATAATTAATAGACGTTTGATTCATTAATACATAAATTAGTCCCTTAAATGTCGTCCTATGTAAATATAATAACAATGCACAATTTTGATGAAGTGAAATGATATATATATATATAACGTATATATATATATATATAAATATATATATGATTATAATAATTATGAACATTAAATTTTAACTTAGTGACGAGTAATAATAGTAGTAATAAATTTTTTGCAGCTGTTTGTGTTCATGGTTCCCTGGGTTAATTCGTATACATAAACAATTTTTCTGCATGAGTGACGTTATATAAAAACATAATAAAATGTAAAATATTACAATTTGGTATGTATATCAATGGCTAATGGAATAAACGTGGCTTTTTTATCATATTGATAAGAAAAATAAATGTTATTTTATCTCGTATTGTATAATTAATTGAAGATCTTCTTTCCTGTATCATTATTTAATTAAAAAACCTTTATATTCCATATTTATTATTATTATATTTTTTAATATTTCAATCATGCTTCCTTTATATCCGAGATGTTTTGTAATAGTTTAGTTGGTGTTGATAATTTAATTCAAATACAGATCAGAACTTTAAATTTAAAGCGCTCGACCACTTTTCCAGTCAGAGATTCATTTTTTCTTCATTTAGAAATATTAAGTCTACTTACACGAATATTAGCCGAAATCATATACACGGTAATAATCAAGACATTTTTCTGCAAAAGTAATTTTGTACTATAGACTAGCGAGCGACTATTTATTGGCTACATTCAGATTTGTTATCATAGCATTTTTACAAAAGTTTAAGGAATATTCTTGTATAAATTAAAATATATTATAATCCTTCATATCGATCAAAAAACGTATAGTTAAACCAAATAAACATAAACATTATTTCAACTACATATAGATCTACAGTTGGATAATTATGAAATTCTGTTACACGAACACAAAAACTAATTGTGGGGTTTATTTATGATATATCGTATTAATTCAAATAATAAGTTTGTTTGAAACGGACACATTGGGTATTTTTCATTACAGCTTTTTGGGTTAACATGAAGCTTCCCATGTATATAGGCTGCCTTAAACTCTTCCGCTGCCACTCTATCTTCTTCTTTGGTTTGTAGGCTGCAAAAAGATGGTGAAACATGAAGTTTTACAACAATTTAGAAAGAGAAATTATTATAACCAAAGAAACCTCTTGAGGATTTCTATATCTGGAATGTAAAATTTATGAAAGAGTCGCAACGCTTATCCCAAAAAAAAAAATTACTTCGTTGTTACGTTTATTTTATTTATAACTTTACTGTTTTTAGTTAAAATTTGACTATTTATGGAATGTCTTCTAGTAAATAATGAGTGTAATATAAATAAATTTTGCAACCACTAAATAATACAAGAGTGTATTAAGGAAATAATTGTTTTAGTGCATAAATAAGTATTATTTTAGTAAATCATAAATTAAATAACATACATACAAATTTTTTACTCTCCTTTCTGTGGAAGCAAATTATAACAATTTTCAAGTTTATTATAAAAACATATTTGTAATTTTAGTATTGTGAACTAAATATTTTAAAACTATTTATAAGCTTGATTATTAGGAATTATTAAATAGACATATGTATTTCTGGGAAGTCATTGAAACATTAATTAACAAATCATATTTTGAAATGATGTTCCTATTTGATACTGACTGACTGATATGCCAACTATTGTTATCATAATATAATTGTCAGTTTTGTGAAGGCTTTATTCTGTTTCATGGAAAAGTTTGTTACTGGATGCATGAGTATGTATAACATAATAAAATAATAACAAAAGCAATTAAATTGTTATTCATATTGTTCAAATAAGTTATTCTTAAAATAAACCTAAAGTTCTAGATATCAGTAATGTAAGTATAACTTGTTGGAAGGTGTCTATTACATTTTCATTGTTTAAAAATGTTTCATAATTTACAAAATAATTAAATTTTATATAACAATTCTATGATTAACAAAGTTATCGTTTAAAAGTTGTGACAAAAATAGCAACTGTAAAGACGGGTTGGTCACATGAGTAATAATAATTTGATAAATTACCATATTAGCTTGGGAGCTGGGGCTCTAATCACGATTTCATATCATTTCTTCTGATGCAACATGTTTTTATAAAATTGAGCGCTCTATTAATTTCGATAGAAATTTCTAGTGAATATTTCGAGAATTAACTATTTGCTCTCCGGATAAGAGTATAAGGAAAAAAGATATATGCTTCGATTTTCCAAAGGCTCATCAATATTCGAGGAATGCGTTCGTCAGAAAATATTCAAAAAATGAAACTAATACTTTCGGATTACTACTCCTATTTTTTTTACTACATTTGCAGCAGCTGTGATCCCGGCAAAGTAACCGAAACGTCGGAAGTATGTAGTTTCTAAAAATAATAAAATACCCAAAAAGAGTAAGTACAATTTTTTATCCAATATTCTACAGATAGTATATAAATACTATCTTTACTTTTTCTTAAATATTCCTTAACCAAATAAAGAATGTCAGACTAATTTTTTAAAGATAATAATTAATACATCATTTGAGTGAAGTTCTTACAGAAATCTTTTGTCGATAGAATGTGATAATATTCTTCGTTTTCATCTAAAATTAATTATTTATTTAATTGAAAAGTCCCTAATATTTTTTTCTTATTTGGATTTTATTTAGTTGAATGTTTAATTAGTTCTCTTTTTTCAATGGACGTTAATTATTTGTAAAATACAAAATCATCATTGCAATATAAATTATTCTGGTAACGTTGAAAAACCTAAGCAATTTTTTGGCTCTCTAAGTAAATTATATGTCACGTTGTCTCTCATAAAAAAAAAACTTGTATTTCTCGAACGTGAAGTAATATGTGAAAGTGTTTATTCCATGCACGGCACACGTCTCGTTCACATTAAGTCTCTTTGATAAATAATTTGTATATTTTAAAAAATAATACCCGTTGGGTTTTCGTTGTTTTTTGAGGAATTTTGATCCAATTAAAATAGAATAATATTTTTCTTTTATAATATGGACATAAAACAATATTGATTTCCTCTTTTCACAGACCACTTTTTTGTTATCTTGTTATTAATGACTGTAATATTATATAAGTACGTGATTTATAAGAAGTAGAAACATCAAGTCATTTACTACATTCTATTATGAATTGATATATATTCAGAGATAATTCTAAAATATCCTTATTTATGTTATTGTTACATAACAAATATGTTAATTTTAACTTTAATGTTTTCCGTTTATGGTAATGGTTAGTTTATTTCTGTGTTGCATTTGAAATAAGTGAAAGAGAGAACATATAAATGTTACTCGAATACGTAACAGGTTTTAAAAATATCAACAAATTGATTAAATATATGATACATTCTTTTATACATGTCCGTCCCGCCAAACGCCGAGTCTCGTACCTTTTGTTATAGACCATCCTCGCATACGGAAAAAGCAATTACAGAAAAAAGCATTTTAATGTTTATGCATGTCTGTGTTCCCTCCTACTTACGATTAAAAGTCTTTTTCTAAGATATTTCACTTCCCAACTAAAACTACATTTCTACTTAGCATCACTTTGGATTATAGCCAAGCACTATCTTTTTTTAAATTAAATTATAGTAATAAAAATATATAGTACCTTTATACAATCAAGTGATAATTTTTGTACAAAATTGCAGTGTACTATCCCTTTATTTGTCAAGTGTAGATGTTAAAACTTACTTTAGCATGTAGATGAAACTGCGTTGCATTTCATTGTCCGGTGAATGAGCACCCAGATTACAATACAGATAGCGAGCGCATTGTATATGATCATGTAATAATATTTTCCTCCATCTCACAGTGGGTTCCTGAAAGATTAATTTATTGTGTACTTTTGACATTACAATTTCAGTTAATGTGTTTGTACATTCACATAAATAATGCATAAAAGGCACTCTATGCATGTTTATTATTGTGAGAGGTAAAATGTGTTGTGCATGGAATTTAAATAGATTAAAGCTGGGTAAACAAATCAGGATAATTTGGTATTTGTAAGGATTGAAATTGATTTATAAGTATACCTATCTCTTAACTTTATATTTGACGACAGATGTAGGTAAATTTATTTTATAAGTTGACAAATGAAAGTTAAAGTGTCTTATTATTAAAGTAGTTACAAAAAGAGTGATGTTCTTATTTACAAGTACAGTATTTCAATTTAGCTTTATTTATTAAGCAAACTTTGTGAATTAAATGTTGTAGTATTGATTTTAAACTAAATTACATAAGAGATATACATAGGTAAAAGGTTTGCGTCCCAATTAACTGTACGTTTAGGCCCCATGTTATTTTGTAAATTTATATTTAGGTTTGCCTACCAAACGTAACGAGGTTTATACTTGATGTACATATGTATTCAATTTATTTTACAGATAACATGTTGAAAACATCTTGCGCAACATATTTACTATCTGAATATTTATAGAGCAATTATCTTATTATAAAATTAAATTATATTTTATAATAAAATGAAATGATATGAACTTCTATTTTCATTATACATATTTATCCTGTTTTGTAAGTTATTTATTCTATATATGTCCAAAGTGTCCAAAACACAGTTTTATAAAATAAAGAATCTGTTCATTTTGGAACAAAAATTATAGAACGGTTTTATATATGAAGGATTAAATTAGCTTAAGTTTTATCTATTTCATTTTTGATCATTTATATGATGACGTCCATAAGGTTCATACATAAATGAACACATGAAATATGTAGTTCTCCTATTGATGTCGCAATAAAATTGTTACATGTTATTCTTGTAACCAATATCAAATTTCCACAATAATGAATGAAATATTATCTTTTTATTATAAATGATCTAACGGTGGGAGATAGCAGGAGTTTGATGACCTATACAAATTAATAAATTAAAAAATATATTGGAACAATAAATCATACGTACATTTTCACGAAACGAGTTGACATTTCTCTTCGTAAGCCTAAAAAATTTTGGTTTAAATATTGCTTGATAATCTTTTGCTAGAATGTGCAAGCAATATAACACTCCGATAAGAAGGCCCAACAATAGTAGCAACCTAAAGTACAAAGAAACGAATATTTAGTAATGTAATTAAAAGTGTATTTAGTTTTAATTGAAAACGAAGCAATGCAAATAATGAATCACACAGACAAATACGTGCATGTGAGCAAAAGTTTAATGTAATATCACTTAAAATAAAACAGTTATTATTAGCGTACAACGAAATAATATTTTTGGAAATTATAATACATTTAAATAACGATTCATACAAAATACTTACTTTATTCCCATGTTATTTGTAACTTTAAAAACACTCAGCTTTAACTCACTCGACCAGACTAAAAATATTCAAGACAGAACATTTGTAAATGAGGTTTTTGTGCATATCCTAACGAAATATAGTCGGTATAAAGTTTACAAATTCAAATGCTCTTTTGTAGAACAAATCTCAGAGTAAAAACAGATTTTCTAAATGGTTGGTTAAATTAAAACGTTTGTGGGGATAAGAGGTCTGGTCGAGGTAATCTCACTTAACGGGTTATAATTTTATTTCCTTTAGATACGAAACATATGTATAACAGAGATTCACTAATTTGATTATGATTCATTACACGGAAAATTCACTGAACAAATTATACATTTTAATTTAGGTAATGTATTTATAACTATTATCGAACTTGCCTCGTATGAGAATACGCACTTTTAAATATTTATATTTACAACCTTAGTGCCTATATCTATAATATTTAAGGAATTTTTTCCTTAATTTTTATCCCTTAAGTATAAAATAAATTAGTTTTATTGACAAACATTTCCAGTAGAAGTTTTCTGTATATGTGGTACTAGTATTTGAGATTTTTACATAAATGGCAACTTGCAAATGCGCAATATTTATCTAGTAAGATGAACCGCACATATTTCCTGTATTCTGAATTAAATAAAATTACATAATTTTGTATGACATAATGTACCCAGTGTGAAGGTAATAAATATTATCTTTTAACCGGTTTTGGAGTTTAAGATTTTTTAAATTGGTTAAAAAAATAAAGTTGAATAATATGTATTTTAAAAACTGTTTTATTTTATTCACATATGGCTTGATTCAATTTCTGTTTCAGCTCAACAGAGTTATTACACAGTACATCACTTTACATGCTACCACTAGACTTGCTGAGTCAAAGAAATGGGTTATGCGTATCAATTTAAAATGTATTTATTCATGAGAATTTTTATTTAAAACCAGGAAAAGATATGCTGTCGAAACTATCATAAGGCTGGTTTTAAGTATCTTAAATATTATCTACTTACTTTGTTTGGTTAGCAGTAGTAACGAACTTTCTGAAATAAACAGGTAATTTAAAGGAATACGCATAAGTGATACTATTTGAAACTACAGAATAATATTAACATAAAACCTGTCGGTCCATACATTTGCTGCAGCTTCAAAGCAAAAACAAAGTTATAATCAGATAACTTTTTATGATATTAACCTATATTTAACCACCAGTCAGTGATGGTCTTGTGGTTAAAAGGCCCGCCTCTCATGCACTTCGGTTCGGGTTCGATCCTGACCCTGACAAGTACCAATGTGATTTTTCCAAGTCATATATACTTTCTAAGAATATTTAGACATCACTGATTAATGCATTCCCAAAGAGGGTTGATGTCAGTCAGGCGGACGGTCGTACAAACAATGAGTCAAAATTATTCACAACATGTAAGGCAGACCCTGACTAAAGCTAGGAAATTGCCAGGTACAAGTAGATTAACTTATATTCAAATTACATATTATAATTATAAAAAGCAAATTTTTTTTTTAAGAAAACGAGAAAATCTATTCAATTTCAATTATTTTTATTTTAACAACATTAGTATGGAAATCCAAAGATACATATACATACGAAATCTTACCTCTTTCAGTGGGAATGAAAACAGGTGGTGTATTAAAGTTCCCATCTTCAATATTGTTGAAGTGCAATGCAATGTTATAAAAGGAAGATCAGAATTTACGGATTTATTTCAAATCTTATTATTTAGATTTACTGAGATAGATAATTCTTCACTTCAAATAAAATATTAATAAATTGTAAGGAATAATAGTTTAAAATACAACCCAAACTTTAACAATATACAAAAAAATATTAAATGACAAACTTTTAAACGATTTTTTTTTGGGAATATGATATAGTATACATGAGTATAGTAGTAATATTGGCTTTATGGGAACGAAGTTTGGTTTTCAATTTGTAGCTTTACTCAAACATATACGCTTTTTATTGAGCACTAAAAGAAATATTCATAGAAATATACATTTTAACCAGTTTTTGTCCGCTACTCTGTCCGCATGAATATATCAGAATTGTACTCGGAGAGAAATGTATAAAATGTGTTTAAACAATACCTACAGTAACCTACGTTGCAGCCTTTTCATTTTAAATAACTCGATCCCGACCGTAGCTCCATCTTCCGGGGCTGATTTGTAAACCTGAACCATATGGGGCGCCACCCAAATGCATACAAAGAAATTTATTCAAATCGGTTTAGAGGTTTAGGTGTTCAGAAACAATTATGTAATAATATACACATTATACTTTGATGCGCTGTTTCAACTGACCATTGTGTTATTCGAATAATAGTAATTTACTCTTAATAAATAACTGTAAATATAAAAATATTCTTCTTAATAGTTATTGATCATATATTTATGAAAACCATATCAATACAAAGAACAAACACCAATAATAAGATGAAATTCAAAATATATAATTAAATGGAATAAGTGACATCTGTATAAAATTCTATTGTTTAATTAGAGCAAAAGCAAACTTAGTAGGAAATATCCTTAACGCCTCTGTAGTGTTAGTTCAAATTGTAACAGCTAGATGGCGCTATATATAAAGTCAGTTCACAGAGGAATGTTGGCAAAGAGTACACTAAAAATTTAACAGATTCCAAAATAGTACATGAATTAGTATAAAACACTAAGCAATAAAACACTTTCAAATTGGACGTTCTACTTTAACAGGTAAAAGGAATCTGTTGCGTTTATTTCATAAAAAACATTTTCTTTCTAGTCCGGTTACTTTGAAAACTGCTACAGGGGAACTCAAGCAATTTTACTTTATTATGATTCTTGACATTAAATTTATTTTATATTTAATAAATGTTAAAAAACTCTTCATCGTCGTTTAACGCATAAAATATAGCTATACCTACATAAATATACCTATATGTAAGTTTTTGTCCTCGTACACCGTGTCATGATTTGCTCGTTATACGATTAGTAGTTAATAATAGTCAACATATTCGGTAGTTTTATTCTATTATGGAATAAAATGCAAATATTTGTATCTCGTTTTGAAAAATTGTCACAATGTTTGGAGATTTTTCACACAAGTCCATATTTTTGGTGTGCTCAATTTGTCTCGTAAGACAAACTGACAGAGTGATGTATGGAACGTCGATCTGGAAACCATTAGCCATGTTACCATACATGTAAAATAAATTATTCTCCTTTTCTATTTTTTCCAAATGAAACAAAAGAATCTAAATAAAATGGTCACATGTAACTCGTTGTCATTAATACAAATTGTAAATACAATATAGGTATTAAATTCAAAGTAACTTAGTACTTAGTATATTTTATAATAGATTAATTAATAATAATGTTAGTTTTTAAACCAGAATTATTTGTCTAAACGAATTTTACTTATGTAAAAAGATAAATTATTCATCATTGCACACTTAATACTGATAAACTTTGCGACTTTTAAAGTTTTAGTATTGACGTCTTGATGGATGAAAGGAAATCTGACGTTAATTTTATCAAAGGTCTTACGAAGATTTAAAAACCATAACATTGTGAGGATTAATTAAAAGTTATATTCACTGAAAATTATTATTTTCAAAACAAATTCTTTGCTTAAATCAAAAAAAAATGATTTCAAATTTAATATAAAAAGATATTGTAAAAAGAGGATTAAGCGAACAGAAATATTTATCTTCAGAAATAAAAGCTATAAAAGCCCTGCATCACATAAAAAAATTAGGGAAAAGGGTTTGATCTCCCAGTTATATTTTCGAAATAAAAACTGTTGATACTAGTAGAAAATACGTACGGACAATAATATGTATAAATATGTTATATTTCAAATTGTACCTTCAAAGACAGCTGCATTTCTCTATCTCATGATATATTGCAATATCTGAATGGGTCGTTGAACAAGTCATAATAAATCCCTCATCGCTGTGATATTTGAGAAATTGTCTTCCTCTTCAATCTAAAAAATCCTCTATGATCTTTGTAGCAGCTTCTCGGTAGTGCTGATTTTTTTGCTTGAATGCTTCAAATGGATCGTTTAACAACTTATTTAGTCTTGTATATCCAAATTTGAGGTCATATAAAACTTTTAACATCTATTAAAATGATCACTTGGTCAATCAAGGATTGACAAATGTAGTACATTTACACGATATTATTGAAGGAAATTATCTATACAATAATTATTATTACTATAATATAAATATTTAGAAATGAAAATTCATACACAATTTTCATTTCAAATTATTTACGATAATACTTTACTAAACAAAAATACTATAGCGACAGTATAAATAAAGATATTAATAGTATTCTTGCGTCAAATTGAAGACCAGTTATTTTGGCGCACATCTTGAGGAATAAAATTGAAGAGCCTTTTGTCCTATACATCTAAGCATCTGAATCGAAATGTATTAAAATACGGATAGATTTGTAATTAGATATTATATTAAACGTTTTGAAGTGTCAAACAACTAGAGTGACAATAATATGACTTAAATATAATAATAAATGAAATGTTTAATTTAATTTTTTCAAAGATGAGCTTTAGGACTTTGGTAAAAATATTTTTGTTCCAAAAAAATGATAATTCTGAAAACCTGATACAATATGTTTAACTTTATTTTATATAATTAAAAAGTTGACATAGAATACAATAATTATAAGACTACCTTCAAAGTAAATCACTCTTAACTAAAATAATGCTTCCGAAAGATAATGTCGCATTACCTTTATGTTTTAAATATAATTATTCCAAATACATAACACGGGTAGTATTGTTGACATTAATCCTAAACCTATTTAACATTTTATGACTCTATTTCGTACGTAGACTTCCAACTTTGCAAAAATGTATAATCCTTACTTTATGTTTTCCAATACACAATTTCTTATTTAGTTTAACTTATAAAAAAGATCATATTGTATACAAGAACAGCTAATACTTACGTAAATAATAAGCATAATCTATAAATTAATTTTAAAATATTGTATCTTCGACTCACTACAATTACTATCACACGTTATAATACAGCATTACATATAAAGAAAGTTTTTGGTAATTGACTTTTAACCTCTCTGTTTTTGCTCTCACATTTTTATTTATCTAGTTAGTGCTTTATTCCTAGCAAAATACAAACAAAAATTGTTTTACTCGTAGTCACAGGAAAAAGTTTATATTTTTCAAGGGATAGTAAAATGTTATATTTGTCTTAACACGTAAATATAATTAAACTGTCTGATTTAATATATCGAAAATATTACGTACGTTTCTGAATTCAGAAATTTTGAAAAGTTTGTAATATTAATAAAAAAAGAATATCATACAACATACTTTTATACGGTCTATATACAATTTCTTTTTTCCTTATATAATACCATTGATATGAAATATTCAATAAGTTTTTGTTAATCTAATATATAAAATTCTCGTGTCACAGTTTTCGTGCCCATACTCCTCCGAAACAACCTGACCGATTTTGATGAAATTTTTTGTGCTTATTTGGTAGCTATGAGAATCGGCCAACATCTATTTTTCATCCCCCTAAATGTTAGGGGTAGTCCACCCCTAAATTTTTTTTTTTTATTTTTTAGACAAAATTTTTAATTACAATTTTTTTATGATACAACGTACAAAAATACATACAATCCTAAATTTTCACCCTTCTACGATCAACCCTTATTTTTTAATAGCTATTTTAGTAATTTAATCATTTTTCATCTCCGGTCGATAACTGATCAATCGTCATTTAATAAGTTATCTCCGCCAGATATCTACAGGTGTCACTTCTGACCCAGTAAACAGCACGGAGTAGGGATGAGAACGAAGCCGGTCTTCTGTTTCTCTCACACAATTAGACTTCTCTCACTCCCTACACAGTTGTCGGCCATCGTTATTGTTTGTGCATCAAGTGTAGTAGTAACGTTGACAATTATTATTTTGCTAGCTCAGTGTAACTCTCATATTAACTATTAATCATTCCTAATCACTTCAAAACACGGAGATTTATGGCTTTAATAGGTAAACTCCAAAAATATAAATAAAAAAACGTAACAGATATTTCTTGATTATAGGGCGAAACGAAGTTCGCCGGGTCTTCTAGTATACAATAAAAGTCTGATATGTATTTATTAATGACATAAATATGATGGTACCTATGTATGTTTTGAAAATTTTCATGATCGAACTACGAATAAATAAACAGACCCCTCATTGAAATTCTAGTCGCCTCGTTGACTAAGCATAATTTACAATGTTGTTGATCAACCCTTGGGGCAAGGACCTGAGACCAAAGGATCCTTTAGTTTATTTATTTTAAATTATGCTAACATTTAAGATATTTCCAGGTGAAAATTATTGAATAAATAGGTAACTTACTTTCATCAATTTAATTAATTGTACTCCAGTTTTTTTTAATGTATTGCTATAAGTACATATATCGGGCTATATTTTATAACACTTTTCATGTGTATAAGATATAAACATTTATATTTATTTTCTTTTTCAGGCACTAATCTGTTATTTCAAGAATTTAAAGGAATTTTGATCTAGTTTGTAATATTTTTGCTCATTGCGGAAATTATGAAAATAGGCTACAATATTACATGAGATTAAATATTTAAGGTTATTATTCTTATCACATTATAATTGTAACTCTTTCTCTCATATTGTAATAAAACGTGTAACCCCTTTTGTCATATATATATGTAAAGTGTAGAATTAAGATAAGGTTTTTAAATACAAGTCTTAGTAATTTATATTTAATATCATCGAGATATGAGTGAAAATATTGTAAGGAAAAATATGTAATGTCTGAGTTTAATTTCATTACTCCTCCTACGTAACAAACGTGTTGGGATTACCTATGTATAAGTAATAACTTATTGGATTTCATAGGTTTTTAGAATATTCTTAGCTGTCTATCTCCTTACTGGAACATAGAGAAATAAGATAAGGTTCACAGAAACTAATCCACTAACGACTAATTCAGGAAACAGTTGGCTATTATCCCTCAACTTGGACCATAACATTTAAGGGGACTTCTTTCACATATCGACTTTCCGGAATCGAATAACTTTAACAGTCACAAGGATAAATAGAATTATAAAGTAATTATTTATTTTAAAAGTAAATGCATGAGTTTCAGAACTTTTTTTAAAGAAAAACACATACACAAATAATGGTTTAAACCTTACATTTTATACTTAGGGTTGCATTTTGCTCGTCAAGGGTAACTTTAGCAAATATTTATGGGATTTTTCTAATCAAGCCTAGTTAGAAGATTACATTAATTTTAAACTTAATACAAATCATTTAAAATATAAAACAAACTAGATACAGAATCTTACACCATCTTATTAAAAAAGGAATGATATACTTAAAGACTTCTTATCTTTTGATTGAACTTTGGTTTTCTTAGCACTATTCTATTAGCTTCTGCTATTTATAGAGGTCTCAACACACGGGGCTCATAAAACTGGCAGTCAATGTGAAACATAAAGTCAATACTCATCCAGTCAGCGCAGCACACAATCCCGGCAATTTTATGCGTGTCCTTTGGATACGTATAAAGTTCAAGACCCTTTTTGAAAATATTAGGTCGAGGAGAATTGCTCCACAACCTATAGAAATTGCTCAAGATTACATAAACATAATTTTAGTGAAAAATAAAATTTTGTAAGGAAAATCTTAATAAGAAAATATGAAATTGGCATTGCGATTTTTGGATAAAATGTTTACTTAACGGCCATTGCTTTTATTCTTAATTAAAACTTCCTTTGTTGGTATTTAACTTTTCCTATATTTTTGATGTTTTAAATGCATTCAATATGAAGGAATAAACAGTTGCAATTTCTTTTATATCAGAATGAATTTACCAAAACACAAAAATGTAGGAAATGAAATTTGTTTTAAATTAAATATAAATCGTCTTTAAAATATTTTATAAATTAAAAATCCTAACGTCCACTAAATCAATAACCTATCTTATATCTATTTGTCAAAATTTAATAAGAATGGGGAGGAAAAGTGACCCTTCCAGAGACCAATAAAATAGAAGGTAAAATTATGTCAAAAATGAGATAAAGAAATCTACATTCTCTTAATATTATAATATTGCAATATCCTAACATAATTTCATAAATTTATATTAATAGTTAGATTAGAATTCCAACAATATTTTATATATTTCGTTCGTATGTTCATCATGTAAAATCTTTCATAAAACGTACATGAGGAAGAATCTCACAGTAATTATTCTTGAACCACTTCTCGCAGTGCCATCCCATCGGTGACATAAATCCCTGAATCAATTTAACATTTTATGACTTTATCTTATACGTGAGCTCATACGATTTTGTAAATTTATGTCCCCATATAACTACATGCATATATACATAAAATCATACATTATATAAGTACCTTGAATTCTTATTTACTTCTTATAAACTTAAGAAACAGAGATTATAATATTTAAAATAGTACATAGTTACTTGTGAATTAAAGGAAAAGCATAGAGGTCTACTAGATCGCTTACCTATTACGGTTAAGTTTTCAAACCAGAATTTACTAGGACAATTGTTTGGGTTGTTTTTTAAAAGTTGTTTTAACACATTGCGCTCTTTCATTTATGTCAAACGAGATTTTAAAACGTCAACGACTGAAACTTATTTAGGTTATAAGGTTTTTTCCTCTTTTGAAAACCTAAAATATTCAGATCAGCCTTTTGCATTCAAAAGGGGTAGAATAGCAATTTTTTGATTTTATTTAAACATGATCACAATTTTACACTGGTATTTTTATTCAATATTTCAAAAAATAAAATTATAAAACTCTATTCCTGTGGATGAAAAACGAGAAAAATAAATTAGAATAATTTTTTTCTTGTCTGTAATGTATCTTTCTTAAGTTTGGTATGTTCAATATCTTAATTGCATATATCTGATAATATAAAGCAGCTACTTATGCCACAACTGTTAATTTATAAATATGCTATTATAGTGGGTGTAAATAATAACTATAAGTTTCAAATTAAACTTAATACTTCAAGATATTTTATATATAAGAGTATTAGAGTGTCTACGTATCTGAAACGTTTGAAATGTGTATACAATAATTTGCAAAGACAAAATTAAATAAACAAATTCGTCCATAACAAATACTTTACAAAATCATTACCAAGATCACCTACACCAATTTTTAAATAAAACCACAATTTTCGGATATACCTACTACTCGTTTTTTAATTATTTTTGTAAATTTCATCTCGTCTCTTTGTGATTATGGTTGCTGCAAAGGAACTGAAATATCGGGAGTATGTAGTTTTAAATATTAAAAAAACGTTTAGTATGTCACGCGAAAATCTTCGATATCATTACGCCACTGTTATCTTATCCAATGACTTAAATTAGACACATTATTGTTTTGAAACCAAAACACAAACACATTAGTCCCGTGGATTAGCATAAAATAGTGACTTAGATAAAAAATGTGTGAGAAACAATACTAAATGAGCTAAATATTATTTAAAGTTATTTCCCGAATATTGTAGAATCTATCGTAAAACGAGTTTTATATCCATAGTTTAACTTTTTGATGATTGATGAAAATATGTATTACTTGCAACTATAGAATGTAACTATTTTCTTCCTGTATAATTTATATACATTATTTCGTCAAACTGATAATTTTTCTTCTAAAGTCTTTTCTAATCTGATTTTATTCATGTTGTTTCAAACATGTTGTCTTAAATATATCTGGGAATAGCTTCCTAAATTTTTGTGAAGTTCATTTAAAATCTACATAATTCTACATTAAAAATTCTTGTCTGATATCAATTTACAAAGATGCGTAGGTTTGATCTTAAGATTTGATTTTAAATAAATAGAAGATTCAGATGTAATGTTGACGATGGAAAGGGAGACTTAAATTAAATTTAGATTGTGATGTTTAATTTAGTTTATAAATTCTCTGAATAAATTCTTAGAATTGAGTTAAATAATTGGATATCAGTACTAGTCCTGAAGTCTTTTTGGGTAGAAAATGTTTTGATTTCTTACCCAATATTAGTATTTAACGTTATCTAAAACTTGAATTACTTTCAGTTATAGTGAGTTTAATAATACGTTTGTCTGTCAGCTGATTCTAATTAAGTGGACTTAATTTTCATCGCTAAGTATACTAGATTAAAATATACTTCTATTTTATTTTAATTAATATTATACTAACCGACTTTAACACAATCAGAACACTATAATACGTTTAAATAAAAGTATCTTTTTGAGTATAACTTCTTTATTAATTAAAGATTCTGTTTAGTCTACTTAACTCAAAGGTAGGTATCTTATGCCCGTTCTTGTAAAATTAATGAAACGTCTAGTTAGTGGTAATAAAATTATAGAACAAAACTCAAATAAAACCAGATTTTTTTTTATAATATTTTTTATGTTAATATACAGTTTAAGGAAAGTTAATTTTTATAGTATTGATATTAGTGAATAATGAATAATTACTGAAGCTAGAGGTAACGTTGGTATCCAAAAAAATTACAGATATTTTTAGGTAATGAATAAATTATATCTAAAATAAAGTTGTGACTGAAATCCAGACTTCTGTTGAGAAATAGAAATACTTGAAGAGATCGTCTAGCACTTAACTGTTTAAACCAATTTGGATAATAAAAACAGGAGAGAGACAGATCTTAAATCTTATCTAATCCTCTATTCTACTGCCTTTATGATAGTTGGTTTTCACAACACTAACTGTTATTTGAAATTAACAAAGAACAGTGAATTTTATTATAAAACGTTGTCTTTGAATCAGTTTGTTAAAAGAAACTTTTAAATTATTTTTGTTTGTCACTTTATGAATTCTAAACTTAATGTTTTATTGTTTTTGTGTTACTTGACTTGCTAAGTCTTTACTGACAAACAATCGATTTTACAAGAGCCAGACTAACAAAGAATTTTTAGTGACGGCTTAAGTATTTAACGTTGCAATAGATGCCGCTTATATCAAAGACTCAATTGTTCAGATAAACCTGTTGCTTGCACTTGTGGAACCTTAAATTCAAGTAAACTTAATCACAATTGTCATTAACTATATCAATGCAAATGTTTGTCCCAAAATTATAACAGTATTACCTCTAAATCTTTGATAAGCATAATGTCCTTTGTTATACCCAAAAAATTGTAAAACTTCAAATTCAACAACTTGTAAAATTAAAATAACATATAACAAAATTAATGAATGTAATGTTTTGCGGTTAGGCCAGATATAATCATAATCCTTTAAAACAACAATTCTCTGTAGTCCCTCCACCGTGTAAGCGATTCGCAATTGTTCGTTTGGATTTATTAACCATAAAGAGAGAAAGTTTTTAATCGGTGATATACCTACTTTCGCAATATGGTCAAGTGTATAAAGGACAACACAGCAGTACCTAAATATAGTGCAGACATTTCTAAAATTCTATACTCGTCTTGGTATACATTATGTTGAAGTGACAGGTTATGGCACTGAGTTTTTACAAAACACTTTTTTGCCTGAAGTTCTAGGATTACATAAAAACTCGACTTTTTAAGTAGCTCCCCATACTCCTAATGAAATTAAATTATTGAAGGATTTCGCTCAAAACTTTTAGATCAGTTAGGTATATCAATATTGGAATTATGGAATAAACCTACTTATCTTTAATTGAATAAATTATGGCCTTTTGGCCTATACTAGTTCAATAGACAGTTTTATGAAATAATGACTAATTGACATTATTACTAGAAATTCCGACCTTTGAGGTCGTCCATACCTAGACCTAGTATACAATAGAACATAAGGATTAAATTAACAAAGCTTAAAATTAAATTCATAAATATATTTTAATGCATAGGAAAAAGTTAACATATAATAAGTAGAGAGATAGAAAAGTAGCACTCTACAAAGCAACAAGTATTTTTTAAACACAGACCAAAGAAGACCTTTAAAATTGCTTAATTATTGCAGGCCTATCCTATTACTCCAAGTGCTTCTGTATCCAGCTCTAATAAAATTTGATAATCTGCCAGATGGTCTTAGCATATTACCTTTTAAACTAGGTGTCTGTTCTTATTACCTCATAATTTATAAAACATATCTAAGAGCTACAATATAAAGTAAAAGCAGTTATTCTGTTAGACATTGAAATCTTTCAACTTAACAATATAACACTAATAGGCGATTAGGCGATAGGCTTTAAATCATTCTTGGTCTGATGATAGACATTTGAAGTTAGCTGGTCCAGCTGTCTCGTTAATGGACTCAATTCTTCAGAAAAAAGTATAACTCTGATTTCACGGTAAATAAGATAATTATAAAATATGATAATCGGGTTACCCTGACCAAAAATAAGGTAAGTCAGTTTTCGAAACCAGGAGAAAATCAGAATAAACTATTAGCATTAATTACCAATATTATAATAATAGAATCAGAATTTTTATTATTATTATATTATATTACACTCATTCAGGATGAAACATTTTTATTGTTAGCGATAACTTTGATCTTTTATCACAAGAAATAATTGAGTTCCAATAATTTTAGCATTCATCCGTCTGACTATAATGTCTTTAGTTTAAATTTGATTTAAATTATAGGTACGTAAGAAGGTTAAAACTTGTTAAGGGGAATAGTCTTCATAAGTTTCATTGATTTTTGCAAGGAACGAATCTCAATTTATTGAAAAATTGCCATATTTTGCCATAGCACTTGTCATAGCTTAAATATCTCCTATCTAAAATACACTGTTGCAGTCTTTCCGTCTATAAAAATATGTAGAATTTTACAAGATATAAATAGAAAAAGTTTTTCATCTGTATGTATTATTGTTTTATAGTGACGGCTTGTAGTCCCAGATGATACAGGAGAAATTAGTGTTGATTAGTTAAACGATGGCCGGGATGGGCAGAATAAGGCTGGGACAAAGAAGATTCTTAGAATTAAAGAAATTGTAACTCTTGTTGCAACTTTATAATACTATCGTAAATTATAGTTTTAACTTAGCTTTCAGATACAATTAATTGTAATGATGATATTAAACAAACTTTTTTTCAACTTCCTATGATTATATATATTTATACGCACAAGGCTGAACGTAATGAGATTTCCAGCGAGCGTGGGTTAGAAACAAAGAGGTCAATTTGTCCCCGCAACGCCTCTCTGATCCACGGGTTATCCTATAAAGTGTGGGTATCCGACTGTTTACATCACTTCAAATCTGAGGGGACGAGTCAGACAAAGATAGAATTAACAAAAAAGGTTTGATCTTAAAATTGTTTTTTGTATTTCTTTTAAAAAACAAAGTGTTATAAAACCGTTACTTAGTAGCATATGTATAATTTGGAATGCCACACTACCACATCGTTGAACATACTTATAAAGTATAAAATGACTTTGCTGTATCTGCGCTATTCTGAAGTATGTTCTTGTCTTATCATAAGTTTTAAAAACTCAATTTAAAATATAAAAAAAATCTTGTAATATAGTGAACTTTGATTAATAAGGGAAATTGTTGCATAACGATATTTGATACTATATTTTGTTAATTTCAGGTACTTTATTTAATTAACACTTATCTTATTTTATTATATTATATATCTTATTTAAAATTGAAAAACAAAGGGCCTTGATTAAAAAGGACAACTGTTTTCCCTGTAAACCTGATATGAAATTTAAACCTGATATTATTTTTTGAAATTAATACGATGTTGTTGGGACTACATAAAGATATGTTTTAAATAATTAGATTTTGTGTTAATTATTAAAGTTTGTATTTTAATTTCGACTGGCAGTGCTTCGCTGTAATTTCACTCGTTGGCAGGTTTAAATGAAGTCCTAGGTGTTGAACCCCGTATCACAGTAACAGCCTATTCTCGCTTTTCTTGATGAAATTCAAATTATATTTCTAAGGAAACACAGACACAGCCAAACTATTGGAATCCTTTTGCTGTTCACATTAGGAAGATAGAATCGTATGGCTTCTTCCGGAAAGGATAGAGGGCTGCCGTTTTCAATAAAAACATGCTGGCAGTTTAATATTGCCAGAATGGACCAAATTTGCCTTATCATATTTAATAGTTTCCAATATGCATATTCATATGCAGAATTAAACGAAGAACGTAATCTTAGAATCAAAATAAAACATTTTACAAATGAGAGTAAATAAAACAACATTCCGTGTAAATTGAACGTGTAATACATTTATATTATAAAGAGATAAATTTTTCACATTTTGTAAATATCATACATTTTTTATAGAAATTCAGTTGCGGCTGTGTACATTCAAACATTGCTAAAAACATTTATTTATTTATTTAAACAACTACTGTCAGCCGGGAAAATTTAGATATAATATATTTTTTTACAGACACATTATATTTTCGTAGTTTATTATAGTTCACATATAATTTTCCTTATTTTATAACAACAACGTTTCTAAACTAAATATGTTTACTTTTTTGACATAAAAAAAAAATTAAACTCTTACACAGTTCAAAATAATCTGAATATTGTAATAATGAAAATATAATAATTCATAATTAGGTCTATCAATTTCTATATATATAAACTATGGCAATTTTGAAAATATTGGTGTTTTTTAATAAATCACTAACGAAACATAATTTTTAATGTTAATAATAAATAATACGACCTTTTAAAAATGTTCTCTCAGCAAATTTAATTGCGAGTTAACTAATGCAATATTTTTAGTGTATTTATTTCAAATATTTTTCGTCAACGAGCCAATGCAAGAAAAGCTTTCGTAAATTATTACATTTAGCAATTCACATTAGTTAACAACCATTTATAATATAATCTAACTTATGTTTCGTTTTGTCCTTTTCTCGCATTCACAAAAAATCATATGCGAGACAAGGTCAATATATTTATTTATGCACTCGTTTATAAGACCATTACTTATATAAAAGAGTATAGCAATAAGGAAGACATCGATAGCCTGCATGAATTATTTCACAATATAGAAAATATCGTAACTTTAATGTTGTACACAATGTTTCCTAAATAATTACAATAATATATGATATGAAAATTCAATCAAAATATTGATTTGATGCGCTATACTACGTCCTCTAAGACAAAAAATAAATAAAGAAATAAAAACATAGAGACGACATGTTTCTTCTAAAGAAAATTGTGTCGTCTTGAAGAGTCTCCTCAAAAGTGACATTTTACTGTTTTCCTGGATTATTGTAAATCCTTAAAGGTCTATCACACTCCAAAGGGATATTTTTGAAGACATCTCGAAATGCAAATTAATATTTCATTTTCTTATAACTGCGTGAAACAAAGGTATAGCTTTTCAAACCAAGCATATGTACTACTTACTAAAAACTTGCACACTCCTGGACCACCCTGGAACCACATAGCTTAAAGCCTCACACAACAATTATATATTTATATAAACTCACTCATCTCCATGATATGTTTTGTTATCGCCATATTTTTCTGCTCCAATTAACCGAACTATAAGAAGGTCGAATTCTAAGCATACCATATTTTATTCCTAAACAATTATGATGACTTTTAATTTACTTTTATTATTAAACACTAATAAAAAATAAACTAATAAGATATGAAGCAAACATATTATTTTTACTTCATAATAAACAAGCATTAGAAATCCGATTATTCATTTATCAGTAGACCCACTGTCTCATATATTTCTAACAGGTATTTCAAAGAATGGCGATGGAGATACATTTCTTTAGTTACAGACAACAGTCAAGTCAGTCTCATATTTGCGTACACAATAAAGGGTGAATATACAAAGGTAGAAGAAGCGCTCGCATTAGGATGTAAAAATTAGGAGTAAAAAACCGTAACACTACCATATAATAACTGTTTCGAATCCGAAAACAGAATCTAAATTGACTTGTGATTACTATTCTAATTTTAAGATAATATTATAATTTCATTCTGCTATTTCAAAATATTTTTTCGGCATCAAATTCAAATTAAATCAAAACTACGTCGATTTATGTTTTACTTGATCAAACAAGTTCAAATTGTAAAGGTAGAGGCTTTTTTTTTCAATATGAAAATACATATTTACAGCGAAGAGTAAACACAAGTCATTATTTAATGAAAGACTATAGACACGTATCTTACAAGTTCTATTATACACATATATATGTAGTTTAACACATTTTTTCACATTCGCTATATGTTTGATATCTATCTGATGTTTATTTTCTCGTTAATTTGTATATTTTAAACTGAACAAAAATTTCTAAGAGGTATAAGATGGTAAGTATAAAACTTTGTTGTCTGTACAATTCTATCCAAAAATCCAATTATACTGAATGAGGATAATAATTAAGATTGATAATTATGTCATCGTATCCAACATTAACAAAATTGTAATTTATGAGAAGAATTCTGAACCTGTTAAAATTAATTCATACAAAATTATTACATCACTTTATCCAAATTGTTTCAAAGTTTTCGTATAAATTATCATACTCAATATGAATTCTGTACAGAGTTTCATGTTATAAACTTATTCTTTAGCAATTCTTGTACCGGATACATAATTTTAGTTCTGATAATATTTTGTCTTCCAAAATATTTTTATTTTTCAATTAAACATTTTTCTCAATCGCATTTAGAAATGTTATTTGGAAAATAATTCAATGATATCAAACATATTTATATTAATTTTAACACTAACATTTACTCTTAAACTTGATCGAACATCAAAAGCGTCGGAAAACTCAATATGTACTCTAGTCTCTCGTATTTGCTACAATGTTCAAAATAGTATGGAATAAAAGTATACCAACCCAATAATTACTAATCTTCAAGTAAGTGGATCGATTTTGTTCAGCACTTATTATTTTCACCGGCAATTGTGTTGGCACGGGTGCAGGTTCCATGCGAATAACGTTTACTGAAAATAAGTATAGTTTAAACAGTATATCTTTATATATATAATTCTTCTGTGAGTGTGTATGTCACTGAACTTCTCTCAAACGACTGGACCGATTTTGATGAATTTTTTTGTGTGTATTCAAGAGGATCTGGGAATGGTTTAGATTCACAATTTTGTCCACTGGACAATATTTTTTTAATTGTTTTTTAATTTATTAGTACTTGTTGAAACAAACGTTTTTTTGACATTAGATTTGACAACTAACTAATATGTCAATTATTCTGTCGCACTTCAAAACACGGGAATTTATGGCTTTAAAAGGGAAACTCCAAAAATATAAATAAAAAAACGTAACAGATATTTCTTGATTTTAGGGCGATACGAAGTTTGCCGGGTCTTCTAGTATACGTATAATTTTAACAGTAGGTTATGTATGTAGCGTACCTGTTACAGTGTGATTTTGAACATCTGCAAAACCCTCGCCTGTACTAGGATAGCTAGGTATAGTACTCAGGCAGGTGATATCAACAGTTTGGTTCGGATGAAGCTGCAGACTTGTTAATGGAAACCGGAGTGAAGAATTTGTCACAGATAAGGGCATTCCGTGATGGTGGCGATGTACGTTGACCGTACCATGAGGGATAGTCAACCTTTCATCGACCTATTGAAAACGAGAATATTTGTATATTTATAAGGACAAAGACTTGTTATTAAGGTAAAACAAAATATTATTACAAGTTATTTTTTGACTTAATATCTGAAATATAAAGGCTGAAAACAGTTGAAGCTTTAAATTTACTTCAGACTTTTCATTTAAAAAATCCTTAAAGTTATCATATTGTTGTCCAAATTATCATTTGCAACACTTTTTAGTCGTAGCATTTTTTAAATTCGTTATCCAACGGATTAAATCTACCCGGGATTTTGGGATATTAAAAATTAATACCAACCAACCTTGCTTATAATACGCTTAGATGCGATTGATTATTATAAACTCGGAAGAGACTGTGTTAATATTGATAGCAGACAAACATTTTTTTTGTTTTCATTTTTAATTATAGTGAAGTTTTAAACTTCTATGAATTTCAATTTTTAATGAGACTTACGCAATTGGTAACTAAAAATAAATAGGTAAATAGCAATGGAGGTAAAATTTAGAGGCATTACTTTTTATATATTCATAATATTTTTATTATAAAATATAAATATACAAATTTAATTCACCATATCCAAGTTTAAATTACTATGTACAAAAATTATATTAACTGTAATATAAAGTAAAAGAGAATTTAGCTTATGAGTCGATACACAGAACACTAATACTTTAAAGGGAAATGATAACACTCGGATTGAATTTGTTTAAAATAGAAGCTGTTGGAACAAATGCGGTTTTGTTGTTTATTGAGCATAGCAATTAATATTAAACGTGGTTTTACACCAAATCTATTTAATAATGCACTAAACTGTACGGTGAACTAATAAAAACAGAAATTATATTCCAATATTGTGTAACAATTATTTATTTTTAATTATGAATTCTCTTTCAAGATACAAAAAATCCATTTTATTTCCATTCTAAACATTATTAAAAAACAAGCTAGATTTAAAACAATATGATATTTCAGCATTTCAATTTCATATAATTCAATCTTCAGTATGAATTCATTTACTTCATTCATAACCTACTTATTCATACTAGATAATTTTCATGAAATACAGAATACTACGAATGAAATGATTTTAACGAAGCACACTCGTAACTTACGGAGTCGTATAATATATTGGTACGTTCTAAAACTGCTCTCTGTTGGTTTTCGCAAGGAACGAATTTAAATTGACCTTAAAGAGATTTCTTACCTTAACATTATTTATGAGCCAGGTAAGGTGGGGCGCGGGGTAAGCGGGTCCGCTTTGACATGTGGCTTCTAGATCGTTACTGGAGGATAGCTTTTTGTGTTTGATTTTTATTTTTGGCCGATATTTCTGTCGTACTGTAAACAAAATTTATTATATGTACAATATAAAAATACATTTTCTATTCTTATTTTGACATATCTATATAAAATAGTATAAAAGTGCGGTAATAGGTATGGGTATTTGGGCTATGTCGAAGAATTTTGATATCGAATATTAAAAATCTTCGTTAAACAACGAAAATAAATAATACGATCACCATGACTAAATTGAAATAAAATTATTATAAATATAATTATACACACGTACACATTATAACGATAAAATAAAACTTTTTATGCACTCTCTGAATCAAAACAAACGAAAATGTACAAAGAACTCGACACCAAGTATTAAAAAATGTAGCAGCAGATGAGACATAGACAGTAAACGCTCTTCACAACGACGTGAAGACAATTTTTTTACCTATTGTAGACATAAAGTTCTTGTTAATAAAAGAGTGTGATATAGTTGTTTTTTTAGTGGGATAATTTTGAGGTCATTTTAGAAAAGAATGAACACCAATTCCTCTACTTTTGCTTTATATAATTTATAACTCTATTCTTTTGAGACATACAAGTTCCAGTAATAGGAGTGAAAAAAAGAGAGTTTCAAAAGTCTTATTGTGATCCAAAAATAAAGAAGTGACTTTCTTTTCCTGTGAAGATAAAACAAAACACTATTTTTACACCACATTCGATGCCCCGGGTAGTATAAATTGCGTCACTTGGATGGTTTATTATTCTGTTGTTTATACATTATAACTTCTTAACAACCTTTAGAACCTTAGCATCTAATGGGACCTTTTGTTAATGACATAGATTTGGTTACCATTCTTTCAAACTGGATGCAATTCAGTTTCTTTAGAAGTCTACAAAATATTTAACCATTCAACCACATAATAACGATATTCTATAAATTTTCTTATAATGTTCTCGTTTTCAATTTAATCAGTAAGAAACATTTCATAAAATTATATTTTACTGTATATAATAATATTTGTTATTCAGAGTTCTTTTTATATTTCTTGCTATGTAAAGAAGAGAATCATATTATATTTTATAGCATCCTATTGGTTATGCAGATCCAGCGGTTCCGTTGAAGTGTCTTTAGATTTTGAAATAAATATTATACTTGAGACGGTATGATAAAATTTATGACGTAAATTTTAAATTTCTCCATATTTTTTTTAAATGTTTGATTTCGATTACCCGATGATCGTGCTTTTCTTATATTACTATAGTACTACTCTCTTATGTAACTTATTGATTGTTAATTTTTTTAGAATTTTAAATAAAGGATTTTAATATACAATATTTTTATATATCTAAATATATAAAAAGTAGCAGACGTATAAAAACCAGACATTTGAATTCATAATAAATTTTTAGTGAGACAGCCAAAACAAGTTATTTTTTGAAATAGAAAACCAATAATTCTCCAACTGAAATGGATTGCTATGTGGAGAATTCATATCATTTCAAAGACCATTTTTATTGATGTTACTTTCATACCTGAAAAAATAATCAGGTTGTTAGCTTACGTCCTTTTGAATCGTTGCACAAAGGTCGGCGTCAATGGGTTTCGCTTCACACCAGACTAATAACACTGACATGCCCTAACGATCAATATCACCTAAGCTGTTGAGTCTGCGTAGCAACATATTAAATAGCAAAAACATTCACAAACGAGCACCCAAAAAAGAATAGACTAAGAGTATAACTTACTAGAAAGATATTTATAACCAATATAGAGATAGGTCTCTGGATACATTGCTGACTAAATTATGGCGTACCTGATCGCGTTAAAAGCGAAAGACTCAGGTTTTGCGTTTACCACTCAAAAACGTTCACTTATTGTTGCTCCAAATGACCATATACCTAAATATTATAAAAAAATAAGGTGTTATCGTACGGAAAATGGTTATTTTTCTGGTAAAGTTTGTTATATACCGATTTAATAATTTGCATAAAAAATACAAGATGCTGATCAAGACTTCTATGAACCCATATACTTAATTTATTTCATTAATGCCCTAGTTGTCACAATTACTACTAAGACTCTTGTAAGATTGCAAGTTGTTCAACAAATCATAGGCATTTTGTCTTACCGTTATTTCTCAATTTATTGTGATATTTTTTATAAACAGTTTCTCCTGGTAAGCCGCTGTAAAATTGTCTATCTATTTTAAATGCTGTTAACGTAAAAAAAATTAAAACGCTATTTAATAGTTAGAAAAAAGATATTTTCTAATAAAAGTTATTTTTCTTAAATCAATAAAAATGTTAATAAATTGTAACTTTTGATACTGTCACAGTGTTTTTCTGTCTCGACCGATATACCTACATAAAATTTTTGTACCTACTTAAGTTTTTTGATTTTCATTTTAAACGAAATATTTTAAATAATATTATTATTATATTAATATGCTGGTGCTTCTTTATATTAGTGACAAAGAAAACGTGAAATCTTAAATTTTCTACTCTCTTGAAAAGCCCTCCATATCAGCTTTCCACCCAGGTCAAAGTATTGGGTATTTTTCGTGAAATGCAATTGATCATTATGAATATTCAACCGACTTCATACTAAAAAAAAACTACGGATTGTGGTTCTTATTTTTCGAACTTTTCACAACATCCAACATTATTATCTATTACCCAGGATTCAAAACAGTTGCGGCGAAAGCACTGCAGTTTGAATTTGTTAGTACCCACTCAAAATTAGTCACCGGTTCACTTGATGCAATTTAACCAACTATGTATATTTACATAACATAATTAAACCAACCAATCTAGTATCACCTTTGAGGTTGCAGGAAGATATGTAAGAAAAACTTATGGTTTTCAAACTTAGATAGACGTCATTTCTTCAATTTTACTCAGCTTTTATAAAAATCTGCTTACTGTTGTATGGTGATGCATTGAGTATAATTTTCACTGTAAATATTTCCTACAGATATTAAATTAACATCTGTATAAAAAACCTTAAAAAAAGTATTAAAATAAGGATAATATCATTTTGTGGGAATCTCATGGTAACTCGATTGCTTAGAAGGATTAAACCTGTGAAGCGGTTCCGTAATTACGAAGATAAACTTGAATTATTTTGTACAGATACCCATATAATCTCCGGACACACGATGTATTCATATGGGTAAAAAGGTTAAGCAAATTTTTACCCGTCATTTAACTTTACGTTTTATGGAAAGATTGATTAATAATAACACTTTTTCGACTTGTTGTTTGTTATAATAAGTTCAATTTATCAAAATAATTTTATTATTATGATCCATTTCAATAAGAAAGACAGCTGTACCCTACCTAATAAAACGTTACGTGCAAAATTACTTTGATTTAAGGTGGGTCCTTCTTACCAATCACGCTCACTTCGTGTATTTTCGAGGCTTTTGAATACAGCGGTATTTCCAATGCAATTTCGCAGGCGTAGGGACCGGAAGCTGGAAAATCCATCTTCTCTAGGGTTATCGATGTTGGGGTCATCGTTAGTAGCTGAAACAAAGAGATTACCTAGTAAACGAATTAAAATGATGAGTGAATTGGCTAAACCCTGGTGTTTATGATTTTCCTCTTCTTTTTGGTATGAAGAAAATGAACCAAACAAAGAGAAAAAATACACATAATATGTCTTAGCATCCTAGCAATATTAAAAAATGTACAGAATTAAAAAAAAATTAAGTGTCATCATGATAATATTCTTATTTAATAAACCAATTTTTTACGAGCTCTTACTAACTTGCAAGGATAAATTTACGCTTGCATTTACTTTTCAAACAAAATCTTAGCTGAAATTGTAGATACAAGTTCAGTTCATATGAAACTACTTATTTAACTTTATGTCATGCTTAATCCAACATGGCGGCATAGTCAAGATGACATGAGTCCTTTTTCATAAACTAGAATAATATAGAGAGAAAAGGAAAGGGCCTGCTAAGAATAAAAACGATAACCAAAAAGTGAAAAATAAATTAATAATAATAAGAAGGCTTTTAAGAAACTGGCCTTTACGAAAAAGCGCAAAACAAACGGATATTTTGTATTTCAAATTTTTTTTACACTATAATATTTATATATAGGTACATAAGCTTTTCTTGAGATGTACTGTCATGGAAAGACAAAGTAAATTACATTACTTGATGACATAGATTGTGATCATATATTTTAAAATAGCTTAATATGAGTACCTTTATTTTGCCATTTAAATTTTATACTTATACTGAAATACATAGTTAAATCATTTAATTTTTTTTTTTAATTTAAGTGCGTTACAACCTTATTTAAAGTAAAATATATTTCATTTATTTTATTTGTAGTGGAGATATATGTATATCATTATAATTATCTACCCAATTATATAACCCAATTTAGTACCCAATTTAATTACAAGTTATATTATGTAAATAAAACATAATACATGGATTTTAAGAACCATGTCGAATAAATACGTTAGATGTAAAAGGAATTTGAAATAGCGTCAGAGAATACCGACACCTTTCCTGTGACAAAATTCAATTAAAGTTGTAAATCTCAAAATAACAAGGAGTTAATTTCAGAACATGGAATTTAAGCCCCAAAGGACAATTTATCTTTAGGTGGGGAATTTTCTAAAAGATCGTTTTATTATCATTCTCTAACATTTAATTATAATATTCGTAGTAGGTGTCTTAAGATTATGTCATAATGTGAATGGTTTTTGTTTATTTTAAATAAATATTGAAATTCTTAGATTTTTTTTGTGTCTTATGTTATCTGGCTTTAATAAATGTTATTTAATCTGTTATTTCATTTCATTATGCTGTATGAAAGTTTTTTTTTTCATGTTTAATAGTATGCCTCTAAGTACAATTTGCAAGGGTAGCAAAAATTCGTAAATATGTCCATTCTTTTGAAATATGGATTTATAAAATGCAAAGGATTATGTCGCTTAAATATTTTCTATATATCTCAAGTTCACAATATGTTATAAATAGTTTTCTGTCTACATTCTATTTTGCGCATTGAAATGTAATGGAATTTCATTGTAGTTCGAAATGTCTTATTTGTATTCTCGTTCTCAAAGCACTTTGAAACATATTCAGTTTGCCGTCTTACTTTTGTATTTTAGTGAAGGATATTTCCACTTGATATTAACGATATCATTATTTCATATCATGAAATATTTAAATATATATATCACCTATCAGTATAATATAATTGAGTATAGGTGACTTCTTTAGTTCTTAAATTCGCACACATCTTGGAATTTTTTTTAGAACTAACTAAAAAAATATCTGTTATTATATGTTTTTTAAATTATACATAAAATTTTAAATAATCATAAATAAAAGTATTTTTTGTGTTAATTAACTCAATGTAGTCGTCTTCTTAGTTGGTACTGTATAATAATGCGATTGATGTTTAGTTCCTTGCTGTAATTTAATATAAAACAAGTTTAATTTAACAAGGAAATATAAGATATAACAGCAAATTTTATTTTGAGTCTAGAACGATTTATGTTGTCAAAGAATGTTACCCGCAAAACACATGCTGGTTGCATATTTGACATTACTTTAAATTTTGTTCGAAACTCATATGAATGAAAATATTTGGAAAATTTATTTTTTGTAAAAGCATACAACTTTTGAATTTTGATCACCATTTTTTTTAAATCATCATAAAAATTTTGTGATCCATCGTTTGCATGATTTTCTTAGCTTTATTTTCGTATTTAACCAATTATATCACTAACCAGTGGTTATCAGAGATTAACTTAATTTGTATTTAAATATTATTTTGTGAATGAATATTATTTTTTTATTACTATAACATATTTACTTATTTTTACATTATTCTGCTACAACTTAGTGTTAATAACCCCAATAACTAATGAATATCCTAGAGAATTATTTTCATGAGACCAGAGTATCATTTTAATTTATTGTTAGCTCAACTTTAATTGTGAAAACATGAATACAGCAACGGTATAACCAGTATGTCTCCTCGTAGTTTTATTGTGTGTAAGAAGCAAAAATAGAAAAAAGAAGAAAAGAAGTAGAAAACTACTTCAGTGTATTTTTGCTTACTGCTGTACAGTGTAACTGCTCAATTTAAGAAGATCAAGCAAGGAACTTCAATTAAGTGCAGTTTCGTATTCTTAAGACAACCGTAGAGTAACTAGTATGTTAATATTTTAAACATAAGAATTATATCCTCAAGCCTGACAGATCGAAATATTTCAGAAAGTCCCTCTATATAGACAGTGCTTCAGAGGTTTTGATGGTCAGTTCTTGTTTGCTTCTGAATACCAGTTCAGATGAGTATAACCGCTTACTTAGAATGTCCTACATTTATTTGCTTTAGCTGTGACTTCCATTTGATCCCGAGGCTTGATATATTGATATATAGAAGTATTTATTTGATAAAACAAAAATTCTATGTATAATATCCATGCAATGAGTTTAGAGATGCAGAATGAGTAGTTACACATGGGATACTCTTACATAGCATTAACAGTAAAATAGAGCATCTTAATTTATGATTTATTTTATTTATTTATATGTAAAAACAGTTAACAATGCAATTTACAGTAAACATTGACATTGATGAATTAGAAGTTACAATGAGTTTATTTATCAACACAATCGCATTTAATTTTTAAGCGAGCAATCCGTAGAGTAGATGCTCATGGTTTCAAAGGATAACATGCCATAAATAATGATTCTAGCTGTCACCGCACTCTATGGATTGTGATTCATTGGAATAGGAATTATCGTTAACTGGGCCCGTATTAACTGTTCTATTATACCTTTAGCTTTAGGTGGCACAAAATGTTCTGAAAAGATGGCTATTGAATGCAAGACCGAGGTACTTTTAGATCGATAGCAATGGAAATACTTCTGTCAACTTCAATGGTCCTCTAGATGACCTTTTCTAGATTTGTGAAAGAAACGACACTACAATATTACATATATTACTATCAAGACTCAAATGGTGGTGACATCTTGTCAACTACAAAAAACTTTGAACTAGAAGGTTTTCTACTTCTTAGTGTGATGTCTTAGCTATAATCGCAAATTTAATTCATGAGACGATTTAAAAAACATAATTTAAAAATTACTTTTGAATCATCTGCAGCTAAATATATAAAATAACATTTTAAAGGTAATGTTAAAATATCAAAAACATATATACTGGTAAAATTTATAATTTGTTATAAAGTATTTGATATTAGCTGTCTGACTAAAGTCAATCAATTGAGTGGAAAGTAACTTTATAGATTAAATATCCTACTACAATCAGCTAATAATCAGATAAAATATATAAATTTGACTTTAGTTTCCGAAAACTAAAAGATAAAAAATAGATTTATTATTAGAATAGTCCACATAAATACAAGCCATATAGTCATGATGATTTATGATAACAAGGATTATTGAAAAAACTGAACACTTTAAGGCCTTTTATAAAAAAATGCACAGCTATATTACTCATTGTTTTAAAGTTATAATAAAGGATTTTCTTAGAGAGTATGCATCTAAAAGTATAAATAACTTTATAATGGTAGCATAACTAGCAGCAGTTTTCATCTTTATGTATGTAAAATTCGCTGTTATCTACTACGTAAAATATACATTTTAACATGCATTGTAAACACTAAACGATGCTGTTGCTTTTTGAAGAAGCACTAATGTTAAGGAGACATAAAAGGTTATATCAAAGGTGATGTAAACGACGGGACGTGACCTTTAACAATCCCTGTTTGGTAACACGAACACATTATTTACATCTTCACTTTTAGAATTTCTTTTCTGTTATAATATGAAAAGTATTATAAAACATTTGAATGTTTACATTTAGTTTGTTCGTAATTTTGTCATCCTTTATTACTGATTAGTGACTGTTATTTTAAGTTATTGATAATGAAATATTAAATAACCAACAATATCTGTAATTAAAGTGCAGAGTAACATTATAAAAATAATTATTATAAACTTTGCAACGTTTATGGTTGGTATGTTTTTAACTTATTTAATTTAAGCAGAGATAAAATAATATCAAAATAATTTACGTCCATGAATATTCTAAAATATGTATATAAAAATTTTATTGTTCCAAAGTGTCATTAAATTTCCTATTTTGGTTGGTGAATAAACTTTTAACCCTCGACACAAAAAGAGGGGTGCTTATCGAGTCCGTCCATATAGTTTTGTGTGCGTACGTGCATGTGTGTGCGTGTGTCTGGGTGCGTTTGTGTGCGTGCGTGTATGTCATAGCTCCAAGTTACCAAATGGGTTGACCGATTTTGATGAGGTGTTTTTATTTAAAAGGCAGTTTCCTTATTGGGACTTTAAGCCGTATTTGGCTAGGTTAGGTTAGGAATATAGCTTCAGCAGCTGTTTTTCAAAATTATGTAATTTCAACACCGTGATATTAAAATCGTTAAATGTCATTTAATGAGTTGTAAAATTTGTTCAAATCACTTATAATTTCTTTTACACTTTTATTATTATTATTATACATTATAAGGTAAGTAATTTAAATCCAAAGATATGATTAATTATTTCTTTGTATTAAAAAGTAAATAAATGCTAGGAATTCTAATATCAAACATGTGGGTGATATTTCTCGAGTATATTATCAAATACACGTTTCAACTGTAAATGGAAGCCGTGGGTTTAATGTACACTAAATAAATTTACTGCTAACTTATGACATTTAAACCATTTCCTCCGGTTCTCCCTCAAAATATATTTTTAAGGAAAGTCAACCAGATCCTTGGCTGTAGTAATCTAGTTCATGAAAGATCATATACAAAATACTTATATGATTAAGAAAACGACCTTGGCTTAAGCCTACTGAGAAAACATTTTAAAAATAACACCGCCTCCACAATGTTCTCATTTTATGTGAGAGTGTCAAATCAATAACAAAAGAACAAGAGTAGAAACTAAACCAAAAAGCAAAGAATGTACCTATTTTATATCTTATTGCTAAATATTTATTTAATTCCTTTCACAAGCTTTGTTATAAGCATGATGTTTCTATAAGTAAGCGAACTGTTCGCCGAGTTCATGTAATATGAGATACAATTTAAATGTAACAAGACATCATAGATTATAAGATTGAGATAAGAATGCACAGACGGCTGAATAAGAACTGAAAATTGTGAAAATAGATTTTGATTTTGCCAAGACCAAAACGATATTTCATAGTTAAGATAAGATAATGCGTCTATGTATATATATATATATATACATAGACGCATTATCTTATCTTATATATGTAGGTATACTACGTATATGTTAACTCAATATTTTTTTTTATATAAAAATCTTTTGGTCTATCATTACGTTCTTGAACATTTTATAAATAAAATAATGATTATTAGCAGAAACAAAACTACATAAATGTAAAAAAAATAGACAGAGTGCAGATATAAGCCTTTAAATTTTTGCTTATAAAATTTGACTAAATAATGTGTATATTATGAAATTTAATATTGATGTTTGAAATATAAATAAATTTCGACTCACACTTGAATAAATATTCAAATAGATATCATAAAATTCTATTTTACATTTGTTCCGACTGTAATCTGAAAACGATATAGCTTCATTAGCCAAACAACTGGAATGCGATATTCCAGAAGTTAAAGGCTTAAATACTAATTTTGTGTTGTTTAATATTTAAATCTGCTTCTATTTTAATTTTAACACGCTTAATGATCAAGTTTCACGGAGAAAAGGTCTTGATACGTTAATAAATTTTTAGTACTTGTATTGTCACAATGTGCAAGTTGATAGTTGCAATACTATTGTTTTGTAACTAAACTTAGTAAATATAACTATTAAGTTAGAAATGACATTACATTGTTTTTGTAAAGGATAAACAATTAAAACATAAATTACCCTGTAACTATTTATTTAAGTCCTCGGAATATAGAAAGACAAAGAGAAACAGACATTTTATAAAATTCCAATTTGATACTAATTAGTGTTTTCACTGTTGTGAATCAGAATGAATTTTATATTTATTTGAATACTTATTGACCTCAATAAGAAGAACGATGTTTTTATGGAAGTGTAAATTATTCCCGTTATCCAGATCTCCAGTAAATTCGCATAAGCTATTAAATAATAATACCTATTGTATCTTTAAAAGTTACTTCGGTTACTTACATTTATATCTGCTCCTGTGAAGTTATATCGCTCAAACTGTGGATCTCGACCTTGTACGTACTGCATTATTCTCTGACCGCTCTTAAAAAACACCACCTGGACATAAATCACAAGTTGGAAGTTAAACAAGTGAAGAATGAAAACGTATAAATATATAAGAAGAGAAAAAACATATAAGTAGTGTATTAATGGAGAGATTATATCAGTCATGTAATGAAACAATTGAATATTGATCAATAAATATATATATACATATAAAAGAAAGCCGTGTTAGTTACTCCACTTATAACTCAAGAACGGCTGAACCGATTTAGCTGAAAATTGGCAGGGAGTTAGTTTAGAGCCAGGAAATTGCAATAGGATACTTTTACTTTTATTTTGATCCCGCTCGACAGCATTCCCGTGGGACTTGACATGAAACGTCAGCCACTAAAAAACGTGGAATAACGAAACACAATTGACAGCTATGCAATTGACGTATAATGACAGATATGTAATGTCGTAATGATGACAATTAGATATTTGTAAGAGATCTACTATATAAAAATAAGTCCGGTTTTCCATCCTGACGCTATAACTTCAGAACGAACGAACCAATTTCAACAAAAAAGCGGGAAATTCTTTTTTCACATACAGCGCCATCACACATAACATGTTCTACAAATCAATATTTTAAGTAGTTGGCGCCGGTGCATGACACATTGTTTGACATCTACTCATTGTTCTCTGCTCAGTTAATATCATGTGACAAACCGGTATTGAGTTTGTAGTTTGAACTCTTAAAACCATTTAGTTTTTGCGGGATAAATTTAGAAAATCATTGTTTTTCACATGGGCGTTATATTTTGCGTGTTCACGAGTTTGGAAACCATCCGCTTTATCTGTGTTAAAGTTTGACCAAAAACAAAAAAATGTGGTTTACAAAGGACCACTTCAATGAAACGGATAATAATTTGCGGACACGTATAACGCTTCGATTCGGTATCTACTTTGGATTGACTTTCATTTACTTAGAGAAGTTAAACTAAATAGCACTTCATTTATGTAATCGAAATGAATTCATTACTGTTGTGAAATGAAATAAAAATTTTTCTTTTCAAATATAAAACAAAAAAAAAATTCTTCATCTTTTAATCGCCGAAAATGTTATATAAAAGCCTTCTGGTGGCGAAACGGAGTTCGCCGGTTTTACTAGTTTTATTATAATTGCCAAATTGCATCAAATGTGATTATAATACAGTATTTTGTATCACAATTTTTTTCATTCACACCACAAATAAAAAATATACAAACATTATCTTTAGTTTTATATATGAACGTATTTTTGGAAAATGCATTAAAATGATTGATTGAACATTTTGTTAATATTGTAACACGCGCTGTGTTTACCGTAGACTTTTTAATTAACTGACATGAAATTTCCGTTCACGTTTGTTTTATCATCCACATCATTACGTTTCATATGAACAACAAATTTATTTATTATTCGTTGCCTACATAGTCAAAATAGCAAATCAACAAAAGATTTAGAAAAAAAAAATAAGATTTCAAGAGGTTCATTTCTGTAGAGGTCAATGTTAGGAGGCAGAGAAAAAGCGTCTAATATGTCTTTGAAATATGAGTGAAAAATAAGATAACGCAAGTTGGAGGTCACTATACTTGAAACATTCGTGAGATCTATGAGCCAAGGCCTGAGATTCCAATAATGCTACGAAGCTACTAACTGTGTTTGACAGCTTATATACTTCGCGTTCCGCTTATCTTGCTTCAGTGGCTATGCCGATAGCATTTATTCTCGGTTGTTTTGCTTTAATACGATTTACCATGAATTAGTGTTGTTAAAATTGTAATAACAGCATAAGCCTTTTGAAGATTAAAATGAATGACTCATTATGACGTTGTTTTTTAAATCTTGCAATCGTTAGGCATTTATAGAAAATTTTACGTCATTATTTTTGTTACTCTAAGGTTTCTAGGAATTAAAATTTTGTGTGTTCATATTTAGTGACAAGTTAAAATAAAATGTACATAGTTTTTTTTAATAAGCAATTATTACTGCGGGCTGCCAAGTACTTCTTGGGCATTATAGTAAATATGATTGAGTGAAGTTTTTTATTATGTTCAACCTGATGACGTTATAAGTGTAGTTCTATTTGCAAATCTTTATTAAATCATCAGTTCTTTTATATTATTATGTAGTTCCTTTAATCACTGTTTATTCTACCACAGTTACCACTTTTGCTGTAAGAATAGTGAAAGCTAAATTTTCAAGGCTTGAACAAATCGTTTTTCATGACTTATAGTCTTAAATGAGCTAATAAAATAAAAGTTCGATTCCAACAATGAGGTTTGAAGTTACAAAAGTGAATGATGAGATATGTATTACCTCAACAAATACATCTGAAAATATGTTCCATAAGTAGTTCAAAGCTGTAGTGTGTCTATGCGGACCATAAATATGAAAAATATTGTGAAACTCAAACAATATTTCCTTGAACTTGTATTTCTATTTGAGAAAAACCCGGTTAGCAAAAACCGAGAAACAAGATAGCACTGATAATCTAGGATACCAATATGGATACAATTTCATTAGCAACAGAAATTTATTGAGAATTTTTCAATGGATTGAATTACTTTGCCAGAAATCTAAATACAAAAAAGTGGTTGGTATTGAATGGTTCTGGTCCTAATGAAATCAGATCGGTTTGAGGTTTTCCTTTAGAAGATGAAGGCTATTCAACGAAGAAGATGGAAATGATCAATCTACAGCACTGGTTATATACCAAATGGGTAATCTTATAGCAATCATGAATTTAATGACAGTAATTTTCATAGAAAACTGAAAAGAAAAACGCTCTTCGTAGTCGAATCTCATAAATTTTATAAAAAACTTCAACTTTTCTAGCCTTACATTCGTAGCTAGATAAAAAAACAGCCTGATATAGTGAGAGTATTGAAATAAATGTATGTAGCTCACATAAAATTTTAAAGTACTTATTAGATTCTTCCGTTTTGTTTATTTGTTTAGTCTCATTAACCCAGTCTACAATAGTTACTCTCAAAAACAAATTCCAATAAGGCAAATAAAAGAAACTCTGGCAGTGATTTTGGATGTATAACATCTCCCCACAACAACATATTGTTGTAGACTACAACAATATACAAATATTTAGTCCATGAATATAAATATCATTATTTTATACATATAATTTATGTATTATAAGTTTGTTTAAACAAAATAAATATTACCTTGTAAAGTGTTTCAGGGTCGACGTTATGCTCGCATCTGAACACAGCACTGTGACCATGTACGACAAACCTTGGAGCTCGTAACTCCACCCATACGTCTTCCATACTGGCAACTAAAAAAATAAATATATTAGATTAAATGTGGGCTTGAAGACATAACTTTATTATTACATATAACAAATTTTCCTTCTTGAAGTGTGGATACAAAGAATAAGTGGTAGTACTTTACTAAAATAACGCCAGATCTTTGTGTAACAAGAAAAAAACGATATAGTGCCTCTTTTTAATACTTATTATGAACAAAAAAGGACGAAATAACTTAAGAATCTAAACACTAAGAAAACTTTATGTAATGTGTATAATTTATCATTTTGTTATTTGGTGACTTTGCCCTCTTAAAAATTCCTATGACGGCTTTCTATTGACCTGGAAACCTCAAATTGTGCTGAAATAAGCGCAAAAAAGAAGTCCTACATTTCAAACAGTGCTATAATTTTAAAAATCTCATATTTGAAAAAGGTTGATATTCTTAAGTGAATAAATAACATATGTTTTCAGCAAAATCAAATCGAATCTATTCGAACAAAACTATTTTAATTGGATATGTGTCTATGAAGAAAGGTTAATTTTTAATTCATCTACAATTGATATACGAAAACAAATTCTTCAATGCTTTAATTTTATAAAGCATAATATATGTGTATAAGTACTATTACTTATATCATATCATTGATTAAATTTCAATTAAATTGGACTTAACAGGCTTCGTATGCATTTCCTATAATTGCATACGTAACTTAAATTAATGGAATTATATAGTTTAAAAAAGTCTTTCTCATAAACCGGGAAAAAGAATTTACAGCCTGCGTATTCTGTTTCACGACTCCGAATATAAATAATAGAGGTACTATTAAATAAATGAGAGTGGTAAATTGGAGTCCTTTAATTGATTTATATTCTGCCAAAACTAAATAAATATTAACCTTCTTTGTATTCTAACAGTTTTTGTTACTTCATGTTTAACTCTATAGAAAAGTTTCAAAATACATTTATTTAAAAATTATATTCCAATAACCAGCGATCAATTAGTTTGCCCCGAAACAGTCTCATTCAATATTAATTTTAATTCGTTGAATAAGTGAGTACAAAGTACCCAATATAGATTTTTCCATTTTTATTTATAGGATGGTTGGTGATTGCGGGTGTTAAGTGCTGTCACAATAGATGTAGCTACTAGGCTTTTCCATTGTTCTTATAATTAGAAAATTGCCTGACAAATGCAGTTGTTCATTGCTTAGTTGCTGTGATTTGAAATGTTGTGATAAGGGTTTCATTACTTATTTTTATTTCTATGTATAATGTCTCTCTTATATTATTTTTAATAATTTGAAAAGGAAATTTAGTGTCGTATACATATCATATAAAATTTCAATTCAAATACCTTAATATTCTTTTCTAAACTGTTATCACAGTATAAAGTAAGGATTTCTTAAATTGTAGGAACAATTTATTACGGCAGTAACGTGGAAATTACTTCATAAAGCAAGTACAATGATCCAAGACAATATATATACTAAGTTTGTCAACCCTACTTGCCAAACCATAATTTAAGGAGTTACAGAATTATCATAATTGACAAAATTCTAATATCAAGGTCCGATAATCAATTATTTTATAGTTATTTATTAAATCTCGTAATATTTTCGGTAATTTTTGTTTCTTTAATTATATTTTATTTAAAAAGACTCGTTTATCTAAATGTGAGAATGTTAATTTTTAAATGTCTAAATCTAAGCATGGGTCTTGTGGTGTATGGAACACTGGTAAGTTTTGACAGGACCTGCTAAATGACATTACGAGACTCTAGAATCCCTTGAGAAAGGTATAAAAAAAGGGTTAAGGTTGCCCACTATTTCCTTGAAAACTCTTACTCTTGAGCAAAGCCTAAAAGAGTTCTCTTCTCGAAATGTAGTATTCAGAGTGTGCACCGGATTTGCTAGGTATAATTTTTCCATCTCCATATACTAGTGAACAACCAAACCATAATTTGCATTGAGACCAAACGATAACTTTCTCTTGCTTAATACCCACAGAATAGATTTGAATATATTGTTTAGGTCCTTTCTTATCCCAAGTCCTATTTCTATTGACTTTCAATTTGGAGATTTTCGAGGCAAGAGTAAATAAGCTGTGACATAACAATATATAAACATTAAAATGTTATCTAGAATTAAACAAAATATAATTGGTAAAAACGAAACAATTCAACAAGTGAAAATAGCTGATTCATATAAAAAATTTGAATCAAACGAGATTTTTAACGACGTATGAACTGTTTTTCATTTTTTTTGTTATTTATAAAATATATCTCTATGAGTATGAAAAAACTATGGTACTACGGTTTTTTGTTCATTGTTTGTAACTTCTAAGCTGATTACAGAGGCAAACTTATATCTCTGATTAAATTATACTTTGTATTGTAGGTAGGTACTCATATTTTATTACTCAAGTGTCTAAATCCCGATCTAACAAAGGAGCTCTTGTTGACACAGTTTTCTTTTAATACACTTTACTACACTAAAGTAATAATCATTATAAATATAATAAATACAAGTATGTAATAATGAATTTGGCCATATAAAAAAAACTCATAGGCATTATAAATATCAATCTGTTAAAATGACTGTCAACTAGTAACTTCACCTTATCTCATTTGTCAATAAAAATAACAAATTATCTTAATAAATTAAAAACATTTTAAAAACAATATATAATTTTTAACAAGACTATGTTTTAGCTGCAATTGGGTTTTTGAATTATTTTTTTTTTTGTGATAAATGGAAAGATCATATATAAGTTTAATAACAAAACTATTTTTATTTTATTTTTTTTTGCAATATTTAAAAAGTTATTTCAAAATAAAAATTAAATTTTAAATTCAGTACCGAAGACAAGCCGACAGCTCGTGAATAAACCCGAGCGCGTGTGACGTCACAATGTTAGTTTTTGCTCATTGTAGCATACAGAGATATAATAATTAGTACAGTGTTTTGAGTTTTTATCTAGTAAATTCTGTTGGCATTGTTAAATAATCAAAAGTTTTGTACCATTATGTACAAAGACTACAAAAACAACTCCTGAAAAAATGTTTTTAAATGTTCCACAAGACGAAAAACGTCGAAAGAAATGGTTTCAAGCAGTGCATCGAGATTATTCAAAAACAAAATCATTTTTTTTTGTTGTGAAGATCATTTCGTTGTAAGTTTTCATAATAGTATTGTTATTAATTATTATTTATCTAAGTGTATAAATCGAATAAGTATAGTTCAATAATTAATTTTTTTACCTGGGCTCCAAATCATAACCTTTAGAATCGTAGCATTAAAAAATTTTAATTGATAATTCAAAGCGATTAAATAGTAAATCTATATATATGTTTGTCTAATAATTGGACTTCAATTAATAGATATTTTCATAATTTTATAACATTCTAGGTTCTGTATCAGACTACATTTAAATTTTTAAAGTACATATATGTTATTTTGGTTTTTTTATAATGTTATAATAACATTTTATTAATAATGATTTAATGAAATAATTATTAATTACATTTAATAGAGAATAAATACTAATTTTCATTTAGAATAGTATTTTTTGACAGACTTACCTTGATGTCTTAGCACCTCGAACTTCAGCAAAATTAAACCGCACTTTTTAAAAAATTAGTTATCATAAAAATATATTAACATCAGGAATATTATCCGATTTTGCTTTTATAAATCCTTTATCACACATAGTCGAAATAAACTTTTCAAATCGTTTTTCACTAATAAATTTGAGATATTTTTATCAAGTTAAAGATAATAGCCATAAACACTGTACTATTATGAAATTGCTTTAACATTATGACGTCACAAGTATGCTGACCAATCATGGCGCGTTTACAGTCACGTGATATATTTTTGAATTTTATCAATTTTTAATTGTTTATAATTAATTTAAAAAATATATTTCAAGTTTTTTGCATTAAAAATCCAATATAATTAATAATAAAGTTTTAAAATACATAAAAAAAATCAATACTTTTTTTTTTTTCAAAAACCCAATTTAAGGTGGAAATAAAAAAATATATAATATGATTGCTTTTCTAACTATAAACATTATGGTCTGGCTAACTAAAGCAAAATAATGATTTTTACACCCGTTTTTAACATTCTACGATAACCGCAAAACACTATTACCACAACTGTACCATTGAATGTAGCAATAAATTTACCAACATAAAATACTGAAATTTTAAAAATGAAACTCAAAGGATATAAAGGCTCTAACAACATAACGAATTTTTTTAAATTACAATCCTGACATAAGATTTTATTTTCGTATTTTTAATTTGTAAGTCCTTTATTGTAACATATTTATATTTTGTTAGATATTTATAAAAAAATAATAAGCAATGATTTATACTCGTAATATTGCCACTTAACCGCAACTTCACACGATGCGGTAAGCCACCAAAATATCTATTATGAAAAACTTCACTCGTTACAACTTTGGATATTTGAATAATTCTTTTCATGTCTTTCAATAAAACAGCTGGTAAACGACCAGCTCGTTAAAGACTAAAATAAAAATATTGTTTTTAAAGACTTCAACATAGTCTTCAACACAAAATGCTCTTTGATATTTTTATGTACATATTTTAAAAGTATAATCTACAGTTTACATATTTCTCAAAAAGCTTATTTATAAGATAATATAATTTCAACAAAGCCTTGCATACGATTAAATTTTACTTGTTAACAAGTAATTACAATAACATTAATATATTCTTATCATAGCAAAGTTGATATTTATTTTAGTTATTAGTAGTAATTCCCTCTTTATTGAGACTGTCTCAACTAAACATTTTAATTATTCACAATCATCACGATTGAAATTATCAAATTAACGACAAAGCATTAAGTCTATTATCAATAACTAATTAAATTGATTAGAAAGGTAAATATTAGTGATATTTTATTTTCAAGACTTGGTATCATCGTTTAACCTGTGAAAATTATTTCAGATATACTACGAATCTCCCTGAAATTAATGTTTTCTGAGAAGGGTTTACAAACGTAATATATGTTGTCTGGGAAAATTGTTTTTGCTTTATTACGTAATCTCCTTGCTGCCGTAATAAACTGTATATTCAGTTTAGGGAATCCTTACAAGGATGTGTAATGATGCCGGCTTAGTTAAATTAAGTTTTATACACATTTGAATTGACATATATATTTTTAATATATGTCTGGATGTAAGTTACTGGGAAGAACAGTAATTAAACATCAGCGTTCCTCTTTACAATAAATAAATTAAAGAATACAAGAATTTAGTAAAAAATATATAAAACCTTCCTATTACTATTTAATCTTTAAAAACATTAACTAAAATTTGCTTACTTTTGATTTCTATCTGGGATTTAATTTGATGTAAAATGAATAAATATTTCAAAACAATTTTATATCTCTGAACTGCTACTTCTTTTGAAGATCGTATGAAACTGTCCATTAGTAGACTAAACTCTCATTCACCACTCCCATTTATGTAGTTCAGGTGTGTGTTATTTATTTTCAGAGCCGTGAAATACAACACGAAGGCTGTAAACTCCTTTTTCGAGTGTATTAATACAGCTTCTTTTAGTTCCCATGTAATTTCATTTATATAAATAACATGTGCACTTATAAAAAATATAAACAGTATTTCAAATCAGATAAATAACATTTTTATTGAAAATTATAATACAATGCAGACTGTTATACTTTTCAGTGATTATTTGTAATATTTTATTGAGATTAATGCTCACAAAAATAATATCTAGTCAGGGGTGGCCTAGTGGTCAACAGGCCCGCCTCTCATGCTCGAGAGCACGGGTTCGATCCTGATCCGGGTAAATACCAATGTGATTTTTCCGAGTCATATGTACATTGTACTTTCTAAGAGTATTTAGACATAACTGATTAATGCATTCCCAAAAGAGGGTTGATGTCAGGTAGGCGGCCGGTCGTAAAACAATTAGCCAAAACTATTCACAACATGTAAGGCAGATCCTGGCTAAATCTGGGAAATTGCCAGGTAGAAGAAGAAAAATAATATGTAGTGAAAATCACTAAAATACATATAATATAGAATCACTAATAACGGCTGAAGTTGATGTTAAGTAGTGCCTGAATGAGTAGCCAGCCCAGCGAGAATAGATTTTATTGAAATTGATGTGTCTTGCATTATATTCTGATCTGTAATTGGCTATAGCATAATTTGTTTTATAATTTATAAATCAAGACTAAGTTTTGAAATATTTTAATACGCACGAGTAACTCGGCATTTTAATACTCTTCAGTAAATACATTATAAGGAGAGAACCGTTCTCTTTTTATTATTTAAGGAACCAATTGAGATTAAAATATCGTTGATTAATAGAACAGGAAACATCTGATTGGAAATCCGAGAGACAAAGGAATTCTAGACTGAGTTGAATATCATTCAATGCCTGTTACAATTCGGCCTTACGTCCTTCTTACGTTAAAGCGATTTGAATTTGCATTCCATCGATTCAATTCTTTCAGAGCTGCTCTTTAAATAAATAGATACCACTGATACCATTTTAAGTATATATGTACGTATATAATTTTTTAAATTTATCTTATTATTTCCTTGACTCGCTTTAAATGCAGAATATATACATTCTAAATGTTTTAAAATATTTTATATTTTCAAATAATTTTCTTCTATCTCTCCTATATTGCCTATAAAACATATTTCGAATAACATTAAGTACGCAAAGTAAGCAATCGTGATATTATGAAAAAGTAACTTTCTGTTAGCGCTCATAATTTCAATCGTCTGATCCATTTTCATAGCTAGCAAACTAATCTTCAATGGCTTCCATGGTTTCAGGGCGTGGCATACATTCAGAACAATACAGTGCGTTAAATATATAGGTATAAGCACAATGCACTAAGTTCAGTTTCATATGTAATAGTTACTTGAAATAAAACTAAAAATATCGTCGAATGATGTATAGATGCTTTCTCTAATAACTGTTTAATCGTCAAATAAACCTTTAATAAAAATGCGTTATAAAAAAGATTTCATAATTGGTCCGAATCAGATAGCATAAATATAAAATTGTAATCAAATTATAACAAACCCCTAACAAGGCTATTTACATATTCTTAAGGCTTACTCAATAAGAAAAAAATCGGAATACCATTTCTGAATTCTTTTGTATAATTGATATTCCAAGTAAATCTATTGTGAATAAATGTGAGCAAACATCATTATTCTATTGTCGTGGTTAGGAATTCTAAGGAAATTTTATTTCAATATAAATCTTTGGCGCATTTCATTCGGAAAAAGGTTCCTGACGAAAATTCCTATGAAATGCAAAAGTTTTCCTCCAAAATTTTCATATGTCAATAATGTATATATATATAGATTTTTTCTATGTATAATTTGATAGTGAAATATTTATAAAAAAAAAGGTTAAGACGGTAGTGTTTGAGTAATATATTTATGTAAAAGTATCATTTTGCAAAACAATTGTACTAGCAACAAAGAAAACATTTTCGTAACAATCCATTTTTTGACACAATTAATGAAAGTAAATAACTTTCATTAATTTTATATAATTTATTATTAATAATTATAATTTATCAATTTAAAGTGGGCTTTATTTTTTTAATATTCAAAAAGCAGCTGTAAGAAAATGTAAACTTAGTTGCGACAGAACGTTAATGGAATCTGACAAAAATTGGATTCTTTCTATCCCACCTTCATTGGGACCTCAAAACGAAGGTCGCAAAGTAATCTCCTCAAATTTTCCAAAAATGTATAGTATTCACCTTTTGTAATTTGTACAGAAGAAATAATAAAAGGGTTTTAGAATAAAACATATTCCAGGAATCGAGTATTTATAAAAAGTGAAAAACCCCTTTCTATATACTATGTTAATATCAATTAATAGGAAAAAACAAAACATTTTTACAACTCTTATAATACATACGAGTGTGTGAATGGAAAATATTAACTCTAAATAGTTTTAAATAAGCGTATAATTCGAAATGGCTTTGATTATTATTTTCCTTATAATTTATTAAACTGATTTTAATAAAAGGTACATAATTTTTTAGTTTTATTTTTATGTGACCTTATTATCATTCCACAATTTAGAATACGACGGGATTGAAAAAAAAAATCGATTGAATTTTTTTTATACTAACATATCAAATATTAAATATTTATAAGGTTTAAAATATTAGGTTGGTGCGTATGAAATGTCGGATTCTCTGTACATGCGGACGTTTGTCTCCCTGTTTTCGTTATACTTTTGTCTTTGGCATAACCTCATTCATTGTCGTATTGTCAATTGCCAGAGACTCATTTTAGCAAAATAGGTTTTCTCGAAGGTCTTCCCTTTTGTTATTTTTTTTGAGTTTATTGCTGATATGAATTCTGCCGACATTCGCGTCATTTTCTTATATGAGTACCAACTTGATAATAGTGCTGCAAAAGCTGCATGCAACATAAACCAAGCGTTTGGGGAGAATACTATTAACGATCGGAAAGTGCAGCGTTGGTTCAAAAAATTTCCGACTAGTGATTTTTCACTGCAAAATGAGCCGCGCGGAAGACCCAAAACGTCTGTGAAGAATGATGACCTGAAGGCTCTAGTGGAAGCGGATCCAGCCGTATGCACGAGGGAACTTGCTAGCAGGATGAAAGTTGACCATACAACGATATTGAGACACCTTTCTGAGATTGGCAAGGTTAAGAAGATGGACAAGTGGGTACAACGCTCGGCCGCATACATCGCACAAAACAATTGCGAAACCGAACGAACTGGAATATGAAATTTTACAGCATCCACCATATTCACCGGATCTCTCGCCGACCGATTTTCATTTTTTCAAGCATTTAGAGCTGTTTTTAAGGGGCAAACACTATGAAAATGAAGACAGTCTAAAAAACTCGATATCAGAGTTTATTAATTCTAAAGACCAAAATTTTTTTAAGACAGGCATCTGCGCTTTAAAATCTCGTTGGGAGAAGTGTATTGAAGCGAATGGAGCATACTTTGATTGAATAAACAGCTTTTGAGGAAAGATATGCAGTTTTATACAATCACTTAAGAATCCGACATTTCATACGCACCAACCTAATATACCAAACACATAAGAAAAAAGTATTTTAACTGTAATATTGCCGGAACCATCCTAGGATATCTATTTCTTGTGGGTTACAAAACAAGAGCAAGAAACCAAACAATATAACCATCACGCGTTGCGATGGTAGGCGGCAGAGTTCAGTGAGTTAGATTGACATGTGTTCGCCTCCCCTTGTCCTACCATTCAATACCTCAGGGGGTGACTAGAATTAACCTGAGGACTATAAACACTATTGATTCTTAATGTATTCCACATATGAAAACTATTTAGTTGAGGGATTATACGTCAGACTATTTCACTGTTTACACTCCGAATCCTTAACACAAAATCTCTAGTAAAATTGTATCATAACTTTATTTATTCATAACCATTACATTTTAAATAATTTTAATTCCTTTTTCTTGTGATCTTTGCAAATTTATACAAATTTTAAATAACTAAATCCGTATGGCGCCTTGAGCCTATGATCCCGCTCAATTATTTTTATTGAGGCGTTTCGAAACTATATTTCTTCAAAGGGGCCGCCTTTTGTCAATATGTACCACCCTAGCGTCACTATGGATTCACTTTTATGTTATTTTTATTAGGTCATTTAACAGTAGATATATAAATTTATGAATGATTATAATATGAGATAAAATAGGGCCGAACTGGGACTACTTCCTTAAAATGACATATATTGTGTGTAAATAGAAAACAAAGTCAAAATAAATTTTGTTCTCAAATTTTTGCTGTCATTTGTAAGTGCGAGTGAATGCACGACTGCATGTGAGCAAACGTGTACCCGTGCATGCGCGGATGCGTGCGTTCGTATTAGTGTTTGTATTTGTAGTTGTGTCTGCGAGAGCTTATGAATATTTTAGTTAATTAATGGCTTTCTGAATTCATATATGTCAGTATTTAAACAGTCAGCGGTCTCCTAATATATATTAATGAATGTGGAAGCTTGACGATTTGATACAGAATTAGAAGTATATTGACTATTTACTGACTGATGACTACGAAAACAAAAAGAGAAGGCAATTAGAGAAAATGATTATATCAAATGTCACCTATCCATATGTTGGTAATTGCGTTGATTGCTTATTTATAGCTTATCGGTATACAATACCGTATGTAATACCTAAAATGTGTAATCTGTAAAGCATTAAATTTATACAAATTTCTTTTAATTTGCACCCAGTTTATTCATGAACGAAGACTGATAGTGAGATCAGATACTAGTGGAGAATTCTAAAATACTACTTACATGATAATTATGAACAGCTTCTACACAAATTACGCCACGAACTTCATACATACTTATACATTTTGCGGGTTTCTATATTAAATTGGTGTATTAATATATTTTTTTTGTTTATCTGTATTCTTAGATCTCGAACAGAATTATCTGTTACACTTGGTACTTAATTATATTTAAAACTTGCAATTCATTAATTTTCTGCACTTATTAGTTCTAATAATTGTGTTTTCATTTTATAAAGAGGAAGAATTAAATAATTATTATCTTCAGTGAACCGCTATAATACGACGGGTGAAATTGTATCCAAATTTAAAACCTGTAGACTGTCACATAATGTCAATAAAACTACTTGGATTCTCAGTGCGAGATAGGACTTAAATCATATTAGAAAATCACCGTACTTTTCCAAGTCTATGTGTAATTCTGACATAAGAACTATACTGACTATCAAAAGTCTAAACAGACAAGAGTAGACAGTACTGACTCTATAAAAAGGTTTCACTAATTTTTTTTTATTAATGTACCTATCTCTATACAAGAACAGTTGTTATATTTCGCAATACTTAAGATACTGGACTATATGAGAACAAAAAACGATGTTACAACTCCCAACATAATTGCAGAAAAGACTGAAACATCAAATGTATGTACTACTAATGTTGAAATATCTTTAATTTCAAAAGCCAACTTAATATCTTTTATCAAGTAAATTTTTTACGGGATAAAAATAGGGAAAAATGCTAAAAATGGATACTTGGGTCGCAATTAAGTATGCATCGCCGTCCTTAAAATATTCGATATATCAGAGCCGAGCAATAATAATGTGATGAGGGCTTGTAGCTAATTTTAATCTTTGGATATTTTATCTTTATACAAAAATATACTTAAAATGGGGACACGAATATATAATCAAACTTGGTTTGTCAGATCTATGTATTTGTTTCGTGTTTGGCAGCCTCTTTTATTTATTCATGCATTCTATATTTAAGATTTCAGTAATTCTTTTATTAATCTTAATGACGAGAGTAGTAGCTGTAAAGGGATTTCATTAAGTATAAAGCTTTTAACTACACAAGGAAAGAAAAGAACAACATAACACTATCAATTTCATGATAACAAAAACAAACATACAATAAATTATAATTAATCTACAGTATAGTTTTTGGTTACTTAACAATTTCGCGAGTGAATATTTTGAGTTCGGAGCGGTGTTTTGATATTAATTTGAAAAGTTACCTTGAGGTCTGCGAAACTTTATACTTAAATTACATAAAAGTAGCTTTTGCTTCATACACACGACAAAGTTAAGAAGGCAAAGACATTTCGTGTATATAAAATATTTTCCGTTAAACTCATAAACAATTATGTAACTAGAAGTGCAATTAATAAAACTAGTTGATCTTGAATTTATTACCAGTTTTAAAACATTGTAACTTAAAACAGAAAAATCAAAAAAGTATTATAATCACTGTTCTATTTAGATTCACGCTTAGACATATTAATCAACTTCATTAAAAAAAATATGTATATAAATATCAAGGACTTAAATTTTTTAAAAGATGTCATATGAACTACAATCTACACGTGGCCGCAGAAGTAGACTTATTTGTTTTAAATAATTTTTAAAGTGGATAAACTGGTCATCCAACCACATCGTCTCCGGAACCAATTCTGCATATTTCCGATGTTATTTCAACCGTAACTATATGAGCGGACGCTATTAAACCTTTACAAGCCATTAGTTTTCGTTTATATATTTCGACCCATGCATATATAGATTGGTTCAAGATGCCAAGAAGTAACAATTACAGATATAGTTTATATAATTATGGATTGCGTATAGTTTCAAGTCGATTTTTATTTCTTTTTTTAATAAACTCCACAAATTAACTTTTTATAAATCCCACTGAGGCAAATGCATTTTACAAGATCTCAGAAAATATTTTGCTCAAGGAATATCAAAACCAAATTTTACCTATTGATTAATTATTTATTTATTTTAATGACCATATGGAACAGAAATATGACTTCACAAACACAGAAAATCTTGGACATTATTTACATGGCCTACAGAAAATCAACAAGATTGTTCTAATAGTACTTATATTTAAGATTTTTTTACGAAACTATATTTAGACAGAATAATAAATTATTTATGGAATCCAGACGGTTATGCAATTTTCAAATCATTCAAATTGAATACACTTTGACAAGTTCTAGGAAGAAACCTAGTAGAAGTATTCTCTTTAACTATTCTCTTCGCAGGTAAAACAAAGAGTTGTCTGGAAAGAAGCAAAACCTAAAGATAGTTCAACGTAACATTGTGCTATATTTTTAATTGGGGCTTTTAATGTTCTTTAATATTTTTATTTATTCAAACATCTAGCGTTTGTTTATTTAGTTATAGGACGAAGTATGTACACCTACGTAATTGTCATGAGATGTTACCATTTGACAGGATTACATGTATGTAGGTGTGTATTATTTAAATATGAATAAACTAACACTCCTAGAGGGATTCAGATGACAATCACCACATACAAATTATGAGTAAGTATTTTATTAATAATAAAACATGAAATAATATGAAATACTTTCACAAGACTCAGTTTATTTTTATAACATAGAATAAAAATTAATATCTTTTAGTGATTACATAATAATCACACAGTTGATTGTTTGTTTTTTCTCCTATCACTGCATGCCTCTTACTTATGATGGATTTTATTTATATAAAATACAATAATATACTACAATATTAACCTCTCCTGTTATATGAGAGGTCAGTGCTATATAAATATTTATAAAACAATCGAAAATTTAATATTTGATAGTAAATGTTGAATAAATTATTATGTAATGTTTTTAAACATTACATTTATGTTCAATGCTTTATCAGATTATTTTCACACTTCATCTGATAATTTCATTATTGAAACAGGTCTTTATAATAAACATAAAAAGTAAACTGTATTCTTAATTTTCACGTGACTGCGTCTCATATTTCAATAGTAAAAATTACGAGAAAACATTTTATTTTCGGGACAATGTATATATTGCTCCTATAATAAAATTTTCATTCTTGTATTCATAATTTTCCTTGTGAATGGTTATAGTCATTAGTGTTATAATTATTAATTTTTATAGACTCTCGTAAAATGTTTAGTATATTATATTTTTTGCTGTGTAAATTTACTTTTGACTCATTTACCTATGATCTTTGCCTAGTTCAACTGAACTATTTTATATTTAAAATCATATTCCTGTGGTAAGGAAATGAGAATAAAGTTACTCCTCTACAATAAACTTCAACCATTTGTTTTCTGTCATCACGAAAAAATATATTAGTCAATACTAGAAAACACCTAAGATTTAGCTCTGTTAAGCTACATACTTACTTCTATATTTTTTAATCAATTGGTTGATTTAAAAAAATACAAAGAAATACTGAGATCGATGTTACGTGGAAATAACATGAAGTTATATATTAAATGTGGGCTAATTTTACTAAGATTTCATTAAATATAAAAGTAAACGTTTCAGTGAGAACATATTGAAAAACCCAAAATTGTGTTGAGATATGCTGTGTATATTTAAACTTTTTAACTAATATTACGTAATTGAATCAAATTTAGTCTATTAATATTTATTTTAGTTCCTTAGCATAGGAAATTCGTGTCTAATTACCGTCTATTTCAGTGAGTCTAGTATGAAAAGGAATGTTTTAGAGGTCGCAGAAATATCGTGAGTTAGTTACATTAAACCAGTATTACGTACCTACAACATGCCCTTAAGTAGCTTATCAAATCTTATCAGGTTTTAATTTTCTAAGTCGTATGTAAATTTAATACTTTGGATGCTATTTACAAATCCCTGGTAAAAAAACCTTGATAATGGTAATGGTCTTTTCAACGCAACTTGTTATTTGAAAATATTATAATGTTCATAAGTACATAATTGTTAATATTAACTCTTCATAATAACTTTTAAAATCTTATTTATTATGAAAAAAACTATGAAGAAATATTTATACAAGAATAATTTCTTTAGAAACGAAACATATATATATATATACATATGTATGTATAGAGTGTGTATATAGATTTAACACAATTAAAAATAATTAAATAAAACTGTACTGATTTTTTAAGCTAAAGTAGATTTTTATCATATTTACTTTGTACCTTAAAACTTATTGTTCAAGAGGAAGAAGTTGGATGAAAAGCAGCTATTGTATTACGCAGAAACGAGCACGTTAAGGTATATGCCGCGGGACAAAGTTTAAATGAAAATACGAAGCAGACGCTGTTTTTAAACAAAATTCAATATTAAGCGGCCATAAACCACTTAGTCTGATTAAAAATCGATTGATGATTATATTACACGCTCATATTAATTACTGTATTTAATTCTTGTTATAAAAATAGAATACCGTTGATGGAAAAACTATTTCGGTGATATTAAAGTTATGTTCGTGCCGAGAAACTGGTAACTTTCTCTAGGTTCATTTACAAACTTGGTCGTTTTTATAACAAAATTTATTCGTTCGCCTCCACCATTAGCAGCTTTCTCTGAACAAGTATAATCTTCTTAATTCGTGACAACAACTTGGTGACCAAATTTACAGATTACTCTTCTTAGGTAATGTATTTTTTAATTGTATGCTAATATAAATAGGTGTTATAATTTTATACAAAATCGGATTATTATAAATTAAAACAAATTTATTATATGAATAATTCAATAGAGTAAAATTTACCTAATTCATGATTACGCTTGTACGTAAAATTATGATTCATTTATACAAACTTGTTACTATTAATACCTAAACAAATTTATTCGATTCCGATTGTTATTGGTAGTCGTTTATTACATAGATAAAAATGTTTTATGAACGATTCCTAACAACTGCGAACTATCATATCTTTCTTTTAGACAAAGCTTTAAAAATCGCATTTTGCCTCTTTTGATATCTAAAGTAAGAAAAATGAAGACTAATAGGTTCGACAAAGTATCCTTCAGGCTACAGAAACAAAAGCGCTCTAAAATTATGCGTTCATTAAAGCGCAAGGAAGCTTTTTCTTATTTATTGGACGGAAAATTATATAAAATTTACTCTAAATAAGAATAATGATTCGTTCCTGGTTTTATTAAGTGTTTCAATATAATAAAAATAGTTAAACCCCTCTAATACATGTTAAAAAGGTAGCTTTCACAATACAATTTCGAGACTTCTAACAAAAGGCTTTAAAGAATTGGTACAAGTTAATACTAATAAATAATAAGTTAACAGAGAAAATATTTGTTCATAATAATATTAATTGGGTAAGACAGGTAAGTAATTTGGTTTTATTTTCGATAGGTACTGCACCGTCTTGCAGGGGTACTCCATAAAATAACGCCCAATTTATTTTCAGACCGTCCATTTGCAGCACCGGGTGCGTGTTACATTTCAAAGATTTCCGATTTTACCTAAGACGGAGGCAGCTGTGATGGGGAATTTTATTTTAAAACTGCCATCAAAAGTGCGATAGCTACGTCCGAGAATTTTAATAAGTATTTTTAAGATGTTTTTAACCTCTCGTTTTCCAAAAACTACTAACTTACCTAAAATACTTATCATAATTAAAATTATCAAGTATTATTTTTTAGAGGGCCAAATATGTCATCCATTTAAAATGATCTGTATATATCAATCGTGATGCCAGTCATGCCTTAACAATAACCACGATCAAATGACGTTTCACTTATTGCTGGTACTAATTCCTTTTGTAATCTGTGATAACACATTAGTAATGTACGGAAAGTAACATTACAATTGTTTTAATTTATATTATTTTTATGTTAGTAAATTTATGTAATGTTATGGTACTGTGGCCCTTGGATATACAAGTTTTTTTAAGTTGTTGTCTCCTAAGGGACTGTAGGAATAGAGAAATTTTTTAAGGAATTGGTCGTTAAGGGCTTTGTAAACTTATTAATAGAATGAAAAGCTGATGTCTGCTTTAAGTCGATATTTTGTTTTGGTATAACCCTTGTTATGCCAGTCCCTTCCAGAGCTACGAGAAAGTAGTAAGCTAAAGTCATCTGATTAGATTTTAGCATTAATACACGAAAATAATGCAAAAAGTGTATAAAAGAGAAATGATACTGCAATTATGTGACATGGGTTAATATTAGAAGCAGCTATGTATATTCGCTATTTGAATGTTTGATAAGAAAAATAAAATGTAGTTTCACTTTACCTATAAATAAAAATACAACCTCTGAATCAATATTTTATAAATTTTAAAAAACACAATAAAATTTTATCAGCGTTTTAATACACCACATCGAAGTAAAGATATTTGTCTTTTAGACTAAATACGAATATGAAAAAAATTACTGTAAATACATTATTACTATTTAATTAAAAATTCAACCATCATGCATGAATAGAAATGGACTTATAATAAAAAAAATATAAAGAATCCTCTTTGCTAAAACTGTATGTTCAGAATGAACGGAAATTGTTCAATAGAACAATATTTATTGAAAATATGAGAGAAATATATGAAAAGTAAAATATTGAAGTAGAAGGTTTCGTTATATGTTATAAATATGTAAATAGAATCGATTGTATATAATGTGAGCATTTAATATTTAAATATTAAATATAGGCCATGTTTTCAAGTTTTAATTTATTGCTGAACAAGTGTACCCTATTCCTTTTTTATAATTAAATTTACATGTCTTTTAAATGTTAATAAAGTGTTAATGTAATCTAAATAAAATTTTCTTCCATGACGTACCCAGTCAATGTAGAACAAATACCACAAAGTTTTGATATTTCTCTCACACTATGACCCGCAAAGTTTCTTTAAAAAAATGATTCTCCGGTTTCAAGGGTCGAAAGAAGCTATTGAAGTAGGAAATGATAAATGGTTGCTTATTGTACTATTTTGAAAGGCCAACCAAATTTAATACCCTATTCTTACAATTATGATAAATTTGTAAACATTTTTGCATCTCATACAAATTTTTATTACATCTTAAATATAAAAACTGAATATTAAAACTAGGTATTAGGCTATATAAAATACATTTTATGGAAAATTATATAGATTAATTAATTTTAAAAATCAAAGAAGAATATTCTGTATTTTTCTTTTATAAATTATTATTAATTTTAGTCCATGATAAAATAGATAAATTAACAAAAAATCAATGTAAATAATTCAATAACAACTAAGCCGTAAGTCAGTGGTGGCCTAGTGGTTAAAGGGCCTGCCGTTCTTTGCCGAGGGCGCGGGTTCGATCCTGGCAAGTACCAATGTGATTTCTCCGAGTCATAAGTACTTTCTGAGAGTATTTAAACACCACTGACAGACGGTGAAGGAACTCATCATGAGGAAACCTGGACTTATATTTTAACAATTTAAGTTTAAAATCACCAACCCGTCTTTAGCAAGCGTGGTGATCAATACATTTCCAAAGAGGGTTGATGTCAGGCAGCTGGCCGGTCGTAAAAACAATTAGCCAAAACTATTTACAACATGTAAGGTAGATCCTGGCTAGAGTTGGAAAATTGCCAGGGAGAAGAAGATATATATATATATTTCTTCCTTTGGCAGTCCCTGGCTAAATCTGGGACATTGCCAGGAAGAAGAAGAACAGCTAGGCCGTATTAAAGTATTAAACCAAGCGTGTATACATTCTATTAAAATATTTTAAACAATGTGATTCATTTCAAACTCTAATACATGATCACCTAGTAATATAAAAATGAAATTATAATGCAAATTTATAATTAAATAAACTCAATAGAGTTGAATGACGTGCAAATAAATGTTTGAAACAAAATTATTTTTTAGTTATCTCTCTATGTGTGGTAGGATAATGTATCGTTCTGTCTGCGGCGTTTGGTCCATATTAATTCTTTTATGTATGTCAAATATTACTTAAATATCTGATAAAATGAAACTCCATGACATTTTAAATTTGTGAAATATAGTCTATAAACGGTTGAGCAAACATTCATTATTTTTACGATACAAATCGCCTTTTAATTATATACCGTATAGACTAAATATGATGAAAAAAAAAATCTTTTTATTATATATGAAATATAAATGAAAATAGTCGTCATCAGCCTATCAGAGCCCACTGCTAAACAAAGGCCTCTTTCTCACATGGAGAAGGTTAGAGCATTAATCACAACGCTTGCTCAAGGCGGGTTGGTGATTGCAAACTTATAATTGAGAAATTATAAGTCCAGGTTTACTGACGATGCTTTCCTTCACCGCCTGTTTGTGGTGTCTAACTACTCTTAGAAAGTACATATGACTCGGAAAAATCACATTGGTACTTGCCAGGATCGAACCCGCGTCCTCGTGCACGAGAAGCGAGCCCTTTAACCACTGGGCCATCACTGACTATATATGATTAAAATAGTCCTATTGATTATTAAATTTAAATATTCTTATTTTGTTTAATTTAATATAAACATTAGAATATAATAAAACATATGAGCATCAATGATTTCATTACAGCCATTCACGTGTCATAAACATAAATAAATCATTTAGTATGTAGTTATACAATTTAACTTTCGCACATTAAAACTTCTATATTTCGTTTTTATCGCAATCGAGTAATTAGTAGAAAAAGTTTTAGTGAAGTCGCATTAATCAAAGCGGTGTAGGCGTTCCAACTTTTCCTATGAGAAAACTGTCATTGATAAAATATGTTGGATTAAAATATATATACTTACAGTGGAAAAATATTACATATGTATGTATTTATCCATTAATATTACCAATTTATTGTAATAAATACTAGATAGGTATAATAAAAACAAATTTGATATCCTGTACAATACGAGTATTAATTCCGAAGTTTATAATCATTTGATGATTTTGTTTTAAGTAATCAATTTGAATTTCTGTAGTTGGTCTTTCCCAGTTCGAAGACTGAGGTTAATTGAAAAAGAAGTTAAACTCTCCTTTTTGGATTAAAGACATTACAAACCTTATACATACACTTTAAGCTAGCTTATTAAGTGAATCAAAGCATTTTGTTACATTTGTAATGTATTGTTTCCAGAGGCTGTAAATTGGGTTTTACCTTTTACGTTTAGACATTCATAATGAGAGACGAAAGCTCGTAAGCACGTAGTGCAGTAAAGCTGACGATATTTTAATAGCATCAAGTTCTAATCTGAGTAGATTATACGATCCAAGAGCCCTTGCTTCCAACACTAATTTGAGAGCTTAATGGTTGGTTGGATATCGTTTATAATAGTTTTATAGCTATCCATGAACACCTTATCTTATGTTTTCTTCTGATTTTGAATGTTTCATTATAAACAAAAAATATTACCAAACATTTAAAGATTTCAACTAAATATTTTGAACGGATAATTCTATAAAACAATTCAGAAAATTACACTGAAATTTAATCTTTTTGCTGTTGGAATTCTAATCTCTTCTAACTAAATTGATCTTCAATTTTATAATTAATTCTTGTCAGACAGAAACTCGTCGCTTTTTGTAAAGAATTCACAACAGCGTATGTGGACTCAGATAATAGAATAAGCCCTAAGGGAATTAATATTGCGCTATAAAAAGTGACCGAACTGCAAAAAGTTTGTAAAAAATCTGAATATTGCAAAATAGAAAGTTGAGAAATAAAAAGAAATGAGTTGATACATATATACACGTAGATTAGAGATTTTTAGCTCCTCCAAAAGTACTGTTTACAATTAATTAAATATATGTATATTTAAATGAAACTAATACTTTTCGGATGGTTGCCCGTGATCACGGTTGCTGAAAAGTAGCCAAAACGTGGGGAGTATGTAGTTATTACAAAAATAAAGTCGCGTAATATAATCCGAAAAATATTAGTTTCATTTAAATTAATAAAACTCGCAAAAATCTTAATTCTCATTTATTAGGTAAATATCATGATGAAGTGGTAATCAGAATGTAAAATGATTATATAAATATTAACTTAATAGGGTGATGAAATCATATTTCTAGTACTTTTTTGCTCTCTCCGATTATGACACTATTTGGTAAATGAAGTGGAAGTGTAATACAGTTTTCAAGAGGACAGAAAAACCCCTTTGATAAGAATTAGCTTTTCATTTTTTGTATAGTGTTTAAAATAATCCTCGGGTATTGAATCGTGCGTAAAAATATTTTCTAGCCTTCTAAATAAAGATAATATAAATGATTTATATACTTATTGTATTAGTTTCTTTTGTCATCTTGAAATTTTTTTAGTTTTATTACATGAACTCGGCAGGGGCGTCAATATTTTTAGTTATAAATATCAATTTCAAATATATCACATTATCTGCAAACCTGAACGTTCAAAAATACTTTTATGACTGTAAATAGCTTTTAGAACAAGAAAAAAATCAGATTATCTAAAGTACGAGTGCAAATCATCTTCTTTTTGAACTAATGACTCGGTGAAGATAGAAAATATTGGAAACCTGTTGAAATCGTGACTATTTGAAGAAATAATTTTCCTGTAATATAACATAAATGTTTGGTATATAACTTTAGCTTGAGCTTTACCATTGTTTTATGGGCTTAAATATAGTTAAATTTTATGCGTATTGATTTAAATAAGGTAATACAGCTGAATGTATGTATCTTGAAGAAATAAATGAACATCGGGGCGAATCTTTATAAAATATCATATGACAAGGGACGAAGCTGACTTCGGGGAACGAGCACTAAGCCGTGAGAACCAAAAGAATTGCTATCCTAACATCAGAGCCATCATGTAGTCTTAGATGTAGATTATAAGTTTAAATATGTAATTCTTGTTCTTCTTCTACCTCGCAACTTCCCAGCTTTAGCCAGAGTCTGCCCTACATGTTGTGAATAGTTTTAGCTAATTGTTTTTACAACCGGCCACCTGCCTGACATCAACCCTCTTTTGGGAATGCATTAATCAGTGATGTCTAAATACTCTTAGAAAGTACAATGTACATATGACTCGGAAAAATCACATTGATACTTACCAGGGCCAGGATCAAACCCGAGCCCTCGTGCATGAGAGGCGGGCCCTTTAACCACTAGGCCATCACATCCCTTTTTCTTATTATAATATACATATAAGTAAATTTAGTCGTTTTCCTGGTCTTATATTATTATCTTATAGACATAATATTGATAAATAAATATCAATTGAACACTATATTTATTTCATAACTAGGTAAATTCATTCGATCATCAGAGATTGCTAGACTGAACGTGATTCTGTAAGCTTTCGTGAGATTAACAATCATAACATCAGGTTTAGTGATTATTCACCAAAAAAATAATATCATATTGGGACAAACCAACTTTATAATATTTTCAGTTATATCCCATATCTTTTTTAATTATTATTTTGTGAGATCATTGGTATTAAATTTAAGTATTGTATGAGAAATTATACTAAAATATGTAGAAACAAAAATCAAATAATCTTGCGATTTCATTTACTAAATAAAATAAGCAAGGCAATATAAATATAATTAAATCCATACAAATAATATCAAATTTTTAAATTCATAATTATTATTTTTTGCTCTTGTAAATTTTCTTATAAGAATTGAGAAATTACATAATATAGAATTAATTTATACTTAAATTTAAAAAGATGGGTAGGTTGCATATAAAACTACGACCTTTATGGTGGCAAAATAGTTTGTGGTTTCAAGTAATTTACATGTATAAAACATTTTTCACTAGCATCCATTACACTTACATTTTATCAAAAGTTAAAACTAAAAGAGTTCTCGTGTTAGTTTTAAATCCGTTTTACTAAAAGAGTGATAATTAAATTAAATTGAGAGCAACAGAATAACAGAAAGGTTAGTAGATTATCTTCAATTTGTTTCTTAATAAAATAGATTTTTGTTTGTTTAACTTTCAATTCGTATATAGATGATTATATTTATTTAATCCTATTCTTTTTCTCTAGTTTAATTTAATTTTGAGATAAACTTTGTCCGTTTTAATTTTCATAAAGTAGTATCCATGTCTCTTAGTTCTAATTTAAAAGATAGTTTTATTTCCTGAAAATTTAGGTTTCATTTTAAAATTTTAACGAAATTAAACTCATAAATATTTATTCACTCTATTTGAAAATTGTTTTGAAGTGTATTCAATCTCGATTGAATTCAATACCAAATAATTTCAAAAGCTCTTTTAAAATAAAATATAAAAACAATGTTATTTTTAAGTGTAATTCGTCGGAGCAGTTTCAATTGAAATTTTCACCTCTGAACACGAATTTATATTGATCTTATTTTCATATTATATGACAAAAATATGTAAGCGATCAGTTATAATGTCAAATAAAGATTAAAAATTACATACCTGTAACCAGCGCATAGGAAAGAAAAAAGAGTATCTTCTTTGTAATCCTTAAAGTCATGGTGAATGTTTTATATTCACACGTCCTGGTAGTCGAATATTATTATGACGATGCTAAAGTAGCACATAGTTCTTCACACAAAAACCTGAAAAGATATAAATACACCACATTAATTCAATACAATTATACATATGATAATGTATCTTTGTTTTTGTAACATCAAATAAAACGTCCTAATCCACAACACAAAGACCATATAAAGCCAATCCCGAAATATCATTCAGGAAAACATAAGAAGAAAAGATACATTGACAGAGATAACCGTATTTACAAATCTCTTAATTCTTACAAAAGCATGTGCCTATACGCAAACATGTACGTACATATCTTAATATAACTCAAGAGAGAATTGCTTCGCAGACATTATAATAAAGCCTCGAGTAAATTAAGTTGTCTCCTCTATATTTGATATATAAAATAACATTTACATTATCAAAAGCTTAGGGAATATACATTAACAGAAAGACATGCTTTATAAGAGTTTTATATAGGTAAGGTAATTGTTGTTCAAAAAGTATAACACATATAAGTTTTATATCAATCAATAAATCAATAAGTTATGGTGTGGGGCATGGAATAATTAAGGTGTAATTTAGTTGTTTTGGAGTGGACCACTACATTCAATTTGATATTAGTGATAAAGGACTTTAATTGCTATGAAATATACGAAAAGAAAATAAAAAAGTTTTTTTATTATAACTTCAAGCTAAATATATTGTAGTATAAATCATTTGACGTTAATAACTCTTCCATTAATGATAAACGAGCAAAAACCTATCAAAATATAATTATAGGTATTGAAATCAAAACTTGTAATGAACGAAAAAATATAAAGAAGAGTAGTTACATTAGAACCAAAATAAAGAATTTAAAACAATGTACATAAAGTTTATATTTTTAAATTTATAAGCCGAGTACAAAATGTTGTTGAATCATTTATCATTAAATAAATGTTTCATCTCCTAAAAAACACATTTTTATCCATACTTGTATTAAAACTTACTAAAACCATAATACACAGAATAACGAATGGAAATGGAAAAATATGAAATAAAAACAATTAAAAAAACACAATTATTTTCACCTCCTAAGTTATTTTCATTCTGTCATAAAAATAACGACAAAATTTAAAAATCTACGCAGTTTTTATTCTATTTTTGGAATCCAAAATATTTTTAATTGCTAGTTGTGTAACTTGAAATTTATTATTACGTATAAAAATAGTAAAAAGCTTTCGTTGATAATGTCACAGAATTTTGCAATTAATCCTTTTTATTCAATTATTTTTGTTTGAAACAAAATAATGACATATACGCAAGTAGATTTTTTTAAAAACTTATTTGAAAAAGTATGAAAAATGTAATATAGTAAGTCAATGTAATTTTGTTAAGACTTTTGTTTAAGGTAATAAAATAATACAATAGGATTTATATACTCTAAATAAGTAGACACAATGAAAAGGTTTGTAGTTCAGATTTAGACTGTTATGTAAATGAGTGGTGCTATATCACTAGCCGCTTGTCTGTTTTTAGCAGAATGACTACACCTGGGTTACGTAAAATAATACCTTGTATAAATGTTATTTACAGAACAAAGTCGCATTTATATTTGAGCTATTCACCTAATATTGAAATGCTTCATTATAAAGCTCAAATTGTATGAACACATTCGCCTAATAAAAAAATATCTGTAAACGTAATTTAATCTTATACAATAATCTCAAAAAAAAAAAAAAGTAAGTAAAAATCATTCTACAGATAATTACGATTCCCCGATTCTAATAAAAACATAAATATATTTTTATTTTATTTCTGTACTTTAATAATATTTTTTTTTAATATCACTTATCTTTGTAATCATTTCTGTGCAGTTATATTATTTATTTAAAAAAAACGAAAGGTGCTCAAGTTTGAAAAGTATTGTAAAATCACTATCAAAGAATTCAATACAATAAATTATACCTTCAATTATAAAAAAGGGGTCAAATTATATATAGTAAGGATCGTCTATTTATTATCTTTTAATGTAAGTTCGTGACACCATTAAAACCTACAGTCAATTTACTAAGCGATACCTAATATTATCATCAAATGGTAATGTTTAAGCTTTTTAAGGTTCTTTAAGGCTGACTCAAAGATTTATTTTTTATACTTAAACTTTGTAGAAAATTATGTATGACAACTGTTACGAATGTTAAGAATTAATTACTTGTTTTAAATTTTATGGTTTTAAGGGGGTTTTTAATCTACTTATTACCTTTAAATTTTTAATTATTATTTTAGAGTTATTTAAAAATTAGTCATTTTATACCGACCCCAATAATTGAGAAGTGAACATTTTATTTTTATCACTGGCTATATAATAATATAAAGAAGATAGATTAATACTATTGAGAAATATTGTATGAAAATATGAGTGCTGTTTTGGTTTAGTTTTTGAAAAAGTAAAGAAAACAAAATTATGTTAATAATTGAAAAAGGAAACTCATAATACTTAATCTTGATACGGAAGATGGATTTCTTATAAAGCCATTGAAGATTAAAAAGAATACAAGTTCCCGAACGTTATTACTCTTGGACCAATTTTTTATTTATTTTATTCTCAATAAACAAAGGTTTAAATTTTTACAAAATTTCTTTTTACCTACTTTCCAAATTTGTATGAAACTACGTAAATACATAGTTTATATAAAAATGTTTTCCTCTAATAATTACGCCTCTAACAATTTTTATAATTCTGGTGTCTATCACGCCAATCTGTAACCTAGTATATGTACATAATAAACGAAAATTTCAATCCTTCATATAAAGGCAATCAGTACAAAACATAAAACATACCATCATTAAAACAAGCGGATCTTCAAAATAATTATATGCATTCAGGTAATGTTTACTTTGGGACTTTACTAAAACTAATTAAGAATTTCTTGCAACTTTGACATTCTATTTGAAAGACCATTTAATTGATTAATGGCTTCAGAGCCAGTAGCTACATCAGATTCAAGTCTGTATTCTGTTAAGAACTCCCACTGTAAGCCAGTCAACCTATCCATAATATATAAAGGTATTTAAACAATATAAATTCCAATCTTGAAAATGAAAACATATGTACACAATTTGGTAAAAATGTGAGTATATTAATTTAGGAATTAAAATATTGATTAGCAAAAGTTACAGATAAAAACTAATTTTCGTGATGTCTGTATATTCTAAATTAATTATTGTAAGGAGATACTAAACTCACATACCTTTTTTTTAAAGATTACTTTAGTTAAATAACCTGTAGTTAAATAGTAAACGATTAATTTTATTGTTATAAATCGATAAGTTATGACGCCTATAATTTTTAATCAATTTCTCTAGTTTTACTTCTTTATTTACGTCGTGGTGACCTGACGTTAGAGAACAATTAGTCATTTCTTTGACCCGTCCCTTGCACATGTTACTGTAAAAGAACAAAGTAATTATATCACAAACTAGAGATTTATATCAAAAAAGTTTAACCTACTAGTTTATACATAGTTTGACTTTAGTTTTGCACACAATTTTATGTTTTCCCAAAAATATGCGGGTATTATTTCATATTGTTTATATTTTTTTCAAGAGAAATATTTTTTTGGTAGAGGCGTTGATTACATTCAAAGAAAAGTAATAATGTTTGGAGTTATACGTTTTCCGATTCACTTTGATGTTCGTTTCACTTAAATTTTATTACATTTTTTATTCGTTCAAGCTATTAAAATGCACAGCGTATTGAAGTTTCGATAGTTTTTTTAGTCAGTTTTGCTACCGAATATACGACGAGTTTAACATGTTTTTAAAGCAACATAAATGTGACAAAAAATTAAGGTTAAAACTAAGTATTAGCATTACACATTATAACGTCATACTAATTGTTGATAATAACCTAGAGATAACACAATCGTTTTCCCGCTATTTATTTATGAATGATTGCTATAAAGCAATAATTTTTTAAGCAATAACGATATTAGCACAGTCATTTCAACTAATTTTCCTTCATACACCCTTAAAACCGGGTCATCAAATTTCCGTTCATTTCACGCCTCCCCAACGCTGTCACATGTTATGACGTAAACTTGTTTATTATATTCATTATTCAAGTCACTTTACAGCTTCTATCACGGATTGTTACAAAATATCTAAATTAAATAATTTATGAGACTCATACATTATGGATTATCAAAATTAATATATTATATGTATTAAAATTCTCATCTTTATTCATTGTTAATAAATTTTGTTATAATGTACATATTTCTATATATTTTAACATTCATTTCTATGGTAAAGACCTTTACTCGATACTTTTTTTTAAATTATATTCATATACATGATCACCCCCAAAGACATTTTATAAAAATTTATTGCAACATCGGTACAACATACATATTTTGATCTGATGATATTTTGGAATAATGTCACATAATTAATTCTTTATAAAGTTAAAACGATCTATTTCCTCGATATTCAAAAGCTGCCTCTGAAGTAGTTGCGGATATAGTCTACGAAAGAGATACAGTTCAATATAAAATTGGAAGCTTAGTAGTATCTGATATGTGACCACGACATCAAGTTTAGACGGAGTCTATTCAGGGAAAAGTAATGTGAGGTAAAGAACAGGGGACAATTATTTTTTTAGGGTTCCAGAGAAGTATGATTACAATTAATTATTACTTAGGGTTTTAATAGGCATTTATTTCAAAAAAAAAATAACATCGCCATAAACTTTCGAAAATACACTTAAATTATTGTAGTATCTTGTTTATGTTATGGCTTCATTCGCACTGGAATCGTGGAATTTTTTGCCAATGTCAACGTTTTTATTTGTCTGACGAATTATAATATCGAATACTGTATGAAGAAAACAGGAAAGATTTTGTTGAATGGAATAAAAGCGTTAATTTAATTATTAATATATATTATTTAATTGTTTTTTAAAGAAGAATAGTTATATTTTACCAGCACCGAGGTGTAGTATCTTATGTAATATGTCAATAAAGATAAGAACATACAATAAAAAAAATGGTTATTACTCTGACAATTAAATAGATGTTGTCACCTTTAAAATAAGTTAAAATAAATAAGGTATAAATTTAATATTTGAAAATTATATTATTTAAAATTGTTATTAATTAGGATCCATAATATTATATAATAATGCTGAAATAGTTAATATTAAAATTAGATTTTATAATACAGTTATAATTACTAATCCAATTTGTTTTGATTTTAAACTAATTTAGCTATAATTAACAACGTTAATTAGCTAACATGAATATCTGTGATCGATGAAAATAGATTAAAATTTTCAATATGTCTATCACAAGTTATCATAATAAAAAAGAAAATATAATACAAATAAAGCAAGTGATGAATTGAAGACTTAAAATATCAACAAATATTTTTTATCACGGCTTTATGGATGGGTATTGTGTTTTGTTATTGGTGAATTCCGGCGTTATAAAATTAAAAAGCGATAGTGGCACACTGCATGTTCTGAATGATTGGAATTTAATAGTCAGAAAAATATAGCACCATATTCTATCCAGGTTTTTGCTATTTAAGTGGTGTTAAGCAACTTCTTCAGGTCAAAACCTAGTATGAGGTTACTTATAAATACCATTGCAGTGAGGTTTTAAGGTTAGGTAACGGAAAATTTGAAAATCATTAGTATATAATAGGTATAGTACTTTAGAATTAAAATCGTTAAAAAAATTTCAAAAAGAGATTACATAAGTTTTTCATTATTTTGATTAATAATATAATATACAATAATATATACAAAAATTAAAGATAAACTTCTTGCACTAAGGTTGCGTAAAACGTTTAACGCTCCTTTAATAAAAAGAGACAAAGTGGGAGAGAATGCATGGCGCTCGAACACATGCGGGCAATCAATTTTGACTTGTAAGTAGTGTTAATAAAGTTTGTCTTAAATAAACACTTAAAATTCCTTAAAAATCAATTTCTACCCCTTCCTATTTTCATTACAACATTACGAACTTTAACTTTTTCCGCGTCGAGATACTCACGGACAATTTTTTTTTTTATACATATGTGAGGAGTGAGAAATCCTTTCTTATACTCAAGTCCAAGCCCTGCCTCTTTCTTTCCTCTTACATACATATGTAAGTTATCGAAAGTATGGGTAATAAAATCATAAAAAAAATCTCATATACATTAAAGAAAGTAGTAAGGATACTTTCGTTTAACGCAATAAATCCCCAGTTACTTGATTTTTTAATATATTATTACATTTCAGTAGATTTAACGTTGGTTTTTATTAACATTTTGTTATCATAATATTTATTGAGTTGGTATTTGATATACGAGTATTCCATTGTAATAAAGAAATATTATTTTATTTACAATGAAAATAAATTGTTTCCAAAATTACCCATTAAATAAACCACAAAGCCATTGTTTATTTGTAAACTTACTCCAGTGTAGATTTAGAGGTAAAATTAATTCACTTCTTTTATTGGTGTGGGTGGTAACTTATACGAAACTTCATTGTATAAATTATAAATAAACACTGTCGTATGTATGATATACTTTTAAATTGTAAGTCTTTAAATATTTATATGTTTCGAAGATTTGAATTATTTTTTTTATGTTATAGGTGGCAAGCGAGCAGACGACCCACTTGATGGTCAGTAGTGGCCGCCGCCCATGGACATCCGCAACATAGATGTTGCGGATGCGTTGCCAACCTTACTTGTGGAGGAAAAGGGAGGGGTGGGAATAAGGAAATACAAGGAAAGGTTGGGAACAGGGAAAGGGCAACCGGCTCTCTCACTCATCGGACGAAACGCAGTCATTACTGACTACTTCACGCCGATCTTCTGTGAGAGGGTGGTACTTCCCCGGTCGAGTCAGCCTATGTTCGAGCTATAGTAACTAAACTACAGCTAGGCTCTACCACCTAAAGATTATTCTTATATGTAGTAAAAATTTCGAACCATGCTAATAATGACGTGTTCATGATAACCCAGACAAAAATCAGAATTAGCAAAATATGTTCACATTCCGCCCATGCAATAGATTTATCTTTTATCGTTTTATAATCAATAAGATTTACTAACTGTTTTTTGGATATTCATATTTGATTTAAAAAACATTTTTTAATACCCGATAAGCAATTTAATACTAGATTTTATGGATCATCATAATGATTCTTTAAGAATCATAAGCCAAAGCAACGAATGGATATGTAATATAATGTAATATGGATATGGAATAACATATTATTAATATTTTTTTTGCTAACATTGTGCTTATTGCGTTTGTAATTATTTTAAAATGGATTGCCCCTATTACTCCTGTCCAACCCAATTTCCCTTGAGGGTATCAGTTCATAAAAGCTGTTAAAATTGTTTAAATCTTGTTATTTAATATAAGTTTACTATTCCGGATAATTATATTAAAGTGTGATACTTTGAGTTGACATTATTCGTTTATTAACAAACTAATCCATTCTATTATATATAATTAATTGTTATTGAATTTTCCAGCAATTTTCATAAAAAACAACAAAGGTTCTAGAATTTAAAACACCTAAAGAAGAATAATCGCTAATAGAAGAACTACAAAGCATATTTAAAATACAAATATTATTTGTAACATTTACTGTCCAAAGAAATCAAAACTGAACCGTTCACCTATTACTATTATTAAACTTGTCCTACCTACATCAATAATATCACATAAATGCCAAGAACTCATACAAGTATTTTCGTAAATCATTTATATTGGCCATTTTGTAATAACTTCAATTTTGTAAGTAGCTTACGTCATGGTTTAAATTGTGTAATTCTAGGCCCTTTTTAAAATATCGATATTGAACAAGAACAACGCTTTTGTAGGGAGTGGACAATAATAGTTTATAATGATTGCCTATCCGAACCGCTACCTCAATTAAGCTAATGTATTATGGAAATTTCTTTCTAGTTTTATATTTTTCAATGTTTCATATCACAGTGAGTATATTTAAGTACACATATTTTGGCGCAGATAAATGTCGGTAATAATTTCAATGTTGGAAATAATTTATAGAGGTACATAACGATTTTTGATTTATTTTCCACACTTACAACAAATAAAAATATCTTTCTGTGTTTTGTCTTTCCTTTTTTAATAAACCCTCTTAAAATAATAAACCTTATAAAATACAGCTGTTCATCTATTTTATAAAGGAGAAATAAAAAACCTCTCCGCGTGAAATCAAATAATGCTAGCATTGCAATGGATTCAGGATCTTTTTGGTATAAAACTACAGTTAAACAAAAATATCGTAAGTTTTCATATTTATTTTTTAATATATTAAAGAAATATCTAAAGTTTTTATTCAATTAACCATCCTCAAAACCATTCTTTTCCCTTCTCGACGCTGATAAAACTTTGATTGCTTTCAAGCCTTAAGAAAAGCTGTTACAACTTTACAAGAATGCGTTTTAATTACACTTTTATTAGTATCTCAAACTTGCATATGAAAAGTAGAATATTTTGTCATTCCAATTTTAATTTTTAATTTGTAATCTCATGGTAACGAAATATTTTTTACTTATATTTCACTTCAACTATTTGAGTGTTTTTCTTCAATAATGTCTAAGTAAAATGTGAAGCTAATAAAACTTAACAGGTACTTCTCATTTGCAAATCGATTTTTCTATTTTCTGCCTCCCAGACATAAAAGTTTCGTTTTAATAAAAAGTTAGTGTATAATCATTTTACTAAATTGTTATTAAAGCGTATTCTTCCTTAAAGTAAATGGTTTTTTAAAACCAGCAACAATTTTTCTATAAAATAAGGAGGAAGATAAAAATATCTACAAATTAGGGTTATAATTTAAATATTAATGATTTTTAAATCTTGACAAAGTAAAAACAAAACTTAAAGAAGCAGTCCCAGTAGATAGGCTAAAAAAATAAATCCTGAAAATACTTTGCATCAGTAAACTACAATTTGTGCTCGGAAATTGAATGCTCGGGTACCAAGTCGGATTACATTGAAACACTTCCATGTGCTACTCTACACCTATATTCAGATAAGCTAGCTTTATAAAATATGACTCCATATAAAGATTTATTAAAGTTTGTACTAGTTATGACATAATGTTTCCAGAAACTCAGGAGCAATAAAAAGTAATTTAATCCGGAGCTAGACACTCCACAATAGTTCTTAGAATCATAAGAGAAAAACAAATACATGTCAACGATTGTATCTTCCAAACATTCCATATCATTGTTTTCTATTTATTAAATTATGATTTCATCTCTTGCAGTTTATAAAGTACGATGCTGTATAATATTTCGATTTTTATTCCTAAACATATATTTTTAATTGTCTGTATTCTTTATCGTCTCAATTTGTTTAAAATAATTTAGCTATTGTGCTCGGCCATTCCAATAATGTGTTACAGAATGAAAAATTGTGTAATTTGATGAAAAAGTCAACCGAATAGTTAGTGCAATTCTTTGAAACTGCGTTTATAATATACAGATTTAAAATAAGTAAACTTTTTTTCGTGTCCGCATCCCCATGTTAATATTCGGAAAACTCAGTAAAATCCGCCAAAATTTCACATTTAAATAAAATCACAAATATTTCTATTCAGTGTCATATCAATGCAATGGCTGGAAAATTATATTTTGTATAAGAGAAAAAAAACGTGTTAGTTGACCATTAAAAAAAATTATCTGTTTCATCACAAAAAAAAACTATTTTTTCATGTTTTGCATTAAGTCTCTTTGCGTTTTCTTTTGTAGGTCTGAATTCACGCCCTTTTCGCTTATATAACTTTTAACACAAAATAAAGAGACTTTTCCAAATATTGTACTGATTTTGTAGCCTTCACCAACCATTTATTTTTAAAATAACGTTGGCCATTTCAGTAACAATTGAGTAACAAAAAACGTTAGTCAATAAGTAACAAGAAAATAATGAACATAAATTACAGGTGTTATTAAGAAGCTTCAAGTTAAAACTTAGAATTTCTGATCAGGCATTATAAAATAAGCATTCATGAGTTTACGTACATCTTGAATTACGAAGGCAAAAGAAAAAACCTATAAGCTTCAGATCGAAGAAGTAAAAAAAAAAAATAAGTGACTTTATGTTATTTAAATGGACTGTAATTAACTATAATTTTCTTCTATCTTTCTGTAACCTCGATTACTGTTAAGTCATCAAGTTACATAAATAAAAATTAATCAATGTGAGGTTAAATCTGAAAATGTTGTATTATTTCAGTTAATTATTCCTTGGTTGTCTGTTAACAATCAACAGATTGTAATTAATAATTGGGTTGGGCTACATCTGACAGTGTGATATGACCAGCCTGTCACACTCACAGATCCACTGACCGATGGACATGACAAAACCCACTGACTAATTTATATCTCGACATACATTACATCGACAATTTTACTTATTTGAAACAACTAACAACAAAATATAAAAAAAGTAAATAAAGAAGGTCAATTTTAGTATAAATGTATAATGGAATTGTAACACCTATAAAGTTAATTACTAATTGTATAATATTTGTTGTAAAGCTAATTATCTTTACCAGTAAATAAAATTAACGTATTCAATTTCTTGTATTAAAATATTTATATAGTAGGATCTTAAGTTGAAAGTACTTCTGCTAAAAAAATTATGATTATTAGATACGATTTACATGATTTTAACACCTTAAATAAAGTAAATTTTAAAGGATTTTTTAACTTTTTTGTCAGATTAGTAACTTCTGTATTATTTTATTTGAAAGCTAATTGAATAATATTCAAAAAATGATCAAAAAATATTTAAATTTAGGTAAATATATACATAAAAAGTTTCTCAAAATAAAAGCTCCACTTCTTATATACTTCGTATAAAATATTATAAAAGAAATTTGTTAAGCAACAAATGGTTCCAAAAGCAAAATATTTTTTTAAACTTTACATCACAGAGGTATATCGATCATAAAGGCGAAGTGTACTCAGAAACACATGCACAAACAGCAAGCAGTCACCCAATAAAAAGGCTTACTACTAAAAAAATACTAACATTAGTTACAAAAAAAAAGTGAAAACTTTGGATGAGCCATAAAATAAAGAGCTGAAGTGAATTATTACACGATATCACCATTTAGTGGAACAATAACGACCTGTTGAAAACTGCCTGTTGTCCTGCTCTACTGTGTAACTTGTCTATGTGTGTCTCGTTTTATTAAGGGTGAGAGTAGGGAACGTCCGCGCGCGTCGCTACTCCGATACAAACTGATCGCACGCTCTCCGATCTATAAGAGAACGCCCGCCCCCACAGAGAATAAACGCCTGAATATGGAACGGTAAATAGAAACGGTCACCGGCTAAATTGTTTGTACTTTAATTGAGAGTTGTGAATGAATCTCTGGAGTAGAGATGTCGAACTGTATGACATAAAAAATAAACCAAATAATAGTCCCACACCCCGAATCCACCGGGGTTGAGCTACAAAGCTGTAAGTGTGTCATTTCAACGTCTCCTATTAATCGTTTGAACCGTTCATTACGAAGTTTTGACACCGCCGTATTTGAAGTAATGAGAATGTCAATCAAAGTGAATATTAACAATAACTGAAAATTCAATATAATTAAAAAGAAATTGACCCTTCTTTATAAACTTTTTTTTACTCAAATTCCTGTGAAAGTGATGAAATTATTTTTATCTTCTACCTTTCAATTACGATTTATATAAATTTAAACCTAACCAGAAAATAAAAACACTTTTGATAGAGAAAACAGCCACAAAATTCGCCTCAAAGAAATCATTTATGTTTATGACTCCAACTTTAAAGTATTAAACGTTTACCTTCCTTTCCTTAATTCGATTACAAAGCAATTGACTTAAGACCATTGACAAATTAATCATATTTGTGCACTTAATTAACATATTTATTACATTAAGTACCCTATAAATTGAGTAATTTTTTGGTGACTCATCAAGGTAGATGACGTAAGACCACCCTCTAACGAACGATAAATTAATTAATTTAGTTGTTTATTCTATTTTCTCCTGTAAGAAACACGGAACACGTGCGGCTTTGTAATTTTCTATATAGGACATTTCATAAGAGGACTACTTTTAAGAATTTAAATTACTAAAATTATTACTTAAATTAAATAGTCTAAAATGTTTCTATTTATGAAAGTTTCATAAGAAATATAATTTATTATTTATCAAGTAAAATTAGATTTGTGTTTGTCAAACATCAGTATGTCAAAGCATCACACATCGTAGCAACTTGTCGTGACTAATTTTCCTAACACAAACACTGTACCATGTACCAGGAGACTTATTGAACTTTAAGAGGAAATTTATGAAAGCATCTGTTTTTGTTATATCATTTATTTAGTATTACTTTATTGATTACAACATTACAAATATTTATTATTAATGTCATATGATAGATGAGGACTTTTCAATGTATTTTTGCTCAATATTTTTTATAGGTACTTGTATATTCAATACCATCTCATTTTAAAACCATATCATTGATTTCAGATCATTATAATATACGGCAAGTTTTTACGCAATGGTTTCCTTCGAAAAAAACAATAAGTTTTAGACTATAAATTTAATTTCGATACTTTTTAATAATAATTTAATAAGAAATGTAATTTAAAAATAATGGTCATATTTAACTACATAAAACACAGAAGCGAAGATAAAGCAAAGCAAAGTTTTGTATCGAAATTTGTTACTTATTACGTTAATGCCATTAAAATTTTCCATCATCGCTGAAAACAGTACGGGTTATGTTTCAATATTGTAACCATTTATTTTATACATAATTACTGTAGTTTTCCAAAAAACATGATTTGAATTACAATAATATTAACTAAGAGAAGAGAAGTAAGAAATTATCTACATCTTTCATGGTTAATCAAAAATTAAATAGGTAGATTTCATAAAGATTACAAATATATTTTTTAAATATTGTAAGTACATGACGTATTTCATAATGACTACTGAGTATATTTTTGAATATCATATATAATAGAAACGTGAATGAATAAAGTAGAAATAATATTGGATATGTCGCCATTTAAAACTTAATATGCGGAAGTAAGATGTTCAGAAGCCGTTTTAAGTAAATTGAATAAATTGAGGTAAAACGCGCCAGAAAATCTTACGATCATTTCAGGTGGATTCGCTCATTTTTATCTCTAGAATTTGCTGTCATAGCATAAAATTTAATATGTTATCCCATTACAGGCTTTACGTACTTTAGCGATATTTTTCGCTTATGGAACTAAAAGAAAACGAGAAAAATAGCTTTGAAAGTGTGACGCGTTTCTACCTTTATATAGTTAAATCATATCTTAGTACAATGCTACATAGATTGAAATATTCTTCATAAGTGTCGTATTTAATAATATCCTTAAGTTAGCTTTTAAATTTAGTACACTTATTGGTGATGAGCTACGTAATGATTTGAAAGTTATATAGAAATTAATAGTAAAGTACCTGTTTTGAAAGGCCGGCAACGCATTCTAGAGCCTTCAGGCTCCACGAGTGTTCATGGATAGCGATGACCACTTACTGTCAGCCTGCTCGTTTGCCCCTGAAAATATAAAATATATATATTTATATGACAATTCATTTATTCCGTCATTTTCAGATTTCATGTATTAATTTTTTTTAGAAGCTTCCAAAAAAAAGTTAAAAATAATAATATAGGTAAGATTTTTATTAATTTTTTTGTAAATAAAAATGATTTGATACAGCACACAACATTTTTTAAAAAAGAGCAGTTTCTACTGAACCAAGTTGCACTGTCTAATTTAACTTAACTTTTAAACTAACCATTGCAAAGAGGTTAATCCTGCAACCGCAACTATTAAGTACTCTGAGGTACTTTTTTTTTGTAGAGTAATTTTTATAATTAACGCTTGCAATTTCACTAAGTTGCAGGATTGCCAAATAAATATTTTGTTTTATTGCATATACATTTCTTGACCAAAAATAAATATTTTTATAATGCTTTTTTAAAGAACGCCTTTCAATAATCGATTATTTTTTGGAATATAAATAAAAACATTCAAAATGATTTGGTATTGTTTATCTTAATGAGGAATATTCAATAATTATTATTAAAAGTAAAAGATCATTAATGTTTTTTTATTCATTGACTGGTAAAGTATATATGAATATCTTTTAAAGTTCCTGAACTGTTTAGTACATTTTATAGAGTAAATATACATATAGTTTACTATATATTTACTCTATCTGTAATAATTTATTTCTCTTTGTTTAATTTTTGTAATACTCGTGTTTTCTTAATTATTATACGCATTTCAATGCTTCTGAATACTCATCTATTTCAACATTATGTTATACCTACATTTAGTGTAGTCATTAAAACAAAAAATATAAAAAGCATTTGTTTGCTTTCAGTTAAATTTATTTTGCTCATTAAGTACGTGATGCAAGCAAATTGTAAAATCTCAAGAGTTAGAGCTGCTAGAAAAATAGGTTCCATGATTATTAAAGAAAAAAGACTCAAATACATTATATGTCCAATTATACATAGTATAGTAGTTTTTATTAGTGTTATGTTTATTTCTTATTATGGTTGTCTTTAAATTGATATTTTGATAACAATTTTTTAGTAAAATTACTTTATTTTTATTTATCAGGCTAGTTTATATCATCATCAATTAATAGATTCGTATTGCGTCGTTTTAATCATACCGAGCGTATAATTGGGATATCATGTTTTATCAATAAAAAAAAACTGTTATAATTTTTTTTGTCTAGCTATCGTCTATGTGGTATATTTTAATGATATATTTTAATCGATGATGTCAAAAGTATCGAAACATGTTTGAGAACGGTTAGTTTCTTAACAAAAAAGAATGACCAAACAATTTCATGAAAATAAGCATCGTAGATACAAAATGTCACAATACTCTACATTCTGTAAATACGTATTTGTATATTGGAGTTCGGACGGTAGTAACATTTTCTCTATCGCCTCCCTAGGGCATTAATTCGAATAAGACCAGCGAACTGAAAACTCTGATAGATTGAAATGGCCTACAGGTCTAGACCCAAATGTATAGGGTCGAGTGATATTTAGATTTGAATAAATTCCACCACTATCTGTATAAAATTATTCTTAAGATTTTACTTGCTTTAATTACAAAATCATTTAATGTCTGTTTTAATTACAGTGAAATAACATTATGTATTTCAATAACCTAAGAAAAATTGTTGGGAAAAAACACAACAAAGAGAGCATAAGCACCATAAAAAGTACAATTTAATTCATTATAATTTGAGGGACTTTTTATGCTTTTTATCGCTACAGTTTTCTGAAGCACGAATTTATTATATAAATTAACGTCATGTCGTCGAAAATGCTGGATGATTTATAATAAAAATGTTCCACTCTAATCCAAAATCTACTTACCTATACTCAGCATGCGCTAGAATATTTGTACATAGTTTATTTATGGCTTATATTGTATTATCTAGTATTTTCAATTCGTATAAAATTCTCATAATTAAAAACATTATTTTATTATATTTTTATAATAATATTAATATATGTATTTACGTATATACCTATTTTTAATTACCTTTGCAGGTGGTAGAGCCTAGCTTTGGTCAAATTACTATAGCTCGAACATGGGCTGGCTTGACCGGAGAAATACCACCATCTTACAGAAGATCAGCATGCGATAGCCTTTAATGACTGCGTTTCGTCCGATTAGTGACAGAACCGGTTGTCCTTTCCCTGTTCCCACTCTTTCCTGCCATTTCCTTATTCCCCCCACTTCCTGTTCCTTAATATCAAAGTTTGCAACGCATCTGAAACATAAGACATGTTGTTGATGTCTATGAGGGACTGTGTCTACTGTTCATCAAGAAGGCCGTCTGCTAATTTGATACCTTTTGATACCTTTCTCATAAAAAAAGTTCCTATGAACATTATGTAAAATAGTAATGAACGCAAATTTAATTTTTTTGTGGTAACGAAAATCGCAAGTATTTTTTATTTTATTTTGAATACATAAAGTTATTAATGGAAAACATTTTTGTAAATAGTGTTCGAGCACATCCTCTATTCATTGAGAATTATAAATATAATGGTAAGCAGAATGTTTTAAAAAATATATACTAATTTTCATCATTCCGTCGTCTAAAATATTGATCACTAGCTTACCGCCTCCAGCTTCGCCCGCGTAGAGTTCAGTTATATCGCGTTTCCAAGAGAATCTTTCAAAAGACTGGGATAAAAACTATCCTATGTTCTTTCTCAAGGTCAACTCTACCTCCTTACCAAATTTCATTAAAATCAGTTCAGTGGTTTAGGCGTGAAAGCGTAACAGACAGACAGACAGACAGAGTTACATTCGCATTTATAATATTAGTAGGGATAGTGAGATCGTTCGCAAGTATTTTAAATGAAACTAATAATTTTGGATACATACTACGCGTAATTTATTATTTTTAACGGACAGACGAGATGTCTGCCGTCATCACGGATGCTACAAAGTTACTGAAAACGAAAAGGGAAGTAATCCGAAAACATTACTTTCATTTAAATGAAAAAATTAGTTTTATATAAACATTGATAATAATATTCGCGCATAATATTACAGCAGTCTGATCAGAACGAACATCCATATACTATATATCCATATACTTTATGAAACTCTCAAGTACCTCTGAGCCACGAAAGTACCTTAATCGATTACGATCTGTTCATCACAGCTCTATAAATTATTTAAATTAGAATATCCAGTGGAGATCCAAACATTGTTATTATTATTAAGGTCAGTTCGGGTAAGATCGTCTGGAGGGTAAGATTGTCTAACACCAATAACTACTAATTAGGGAGAGCTACAAAAGTGGGAAAAAATTAGGGGCACAATAAATCCATTTAAGTTCATATTAATTTACAACGATATCGCTATACGTAGTATGAACGGAAAAAAACGCGGTTGTTATTTCAGTACGCTAAAGCACTTGCATCGGGAGTGCACCACGTTGGTAAAAAAAAAGTATTTGTGTTGAAATATCAGTTATTTGGAGGCTCTATACAAGTAATTTTATTTTTCTATGATATATCTATGTGATAGTAAATTACATTAATAAAATATACGTTTTTTACGAAGTTATAGTTGATCAAATTAAAAGCTAACCTAAAAATAGGCCGTGGCGAAGTCCGTCTAGGCCATGGAGGGTAATGAATGTCACATACAGATATTATCAAAAAAAATTTAAACCTTTTTAAAATCTATATTCCAGATCAGAATTCTCACGATTGATTGGGCAGATTTGGTCTGGAATAGATGCCGAATTGTAGGGAAATAGTTTCAGAAAATCTGGTATTTACCCAGTAAACCGTGATGAAGTAAATAAAGACAAATTTGATACGTTGAAACTAATACAATGGAATGAAATATTTATGCAGCAGAGAAATAAGGAACATATTTTAACAGAAGAGCAACAAGACACTGGGCGAAATCCAAAATCTTTAGTGTCAATTTTACTTGATTTTTTTAAATATAATGTTGTAGCCGGATAGTGCAGATGAATTCAATAGTCGCAACACACCGCCAGAAATAATTATACAGAACCATATTGTTACCTTGGAAACCGACATTGGTGAAAACGTGATTTCAGTAGAACCGAAAATTAACAATGAACCGTTATTAGACAATTCTGTACCGTTATTATACAATTCTACTTATTAGTTATTATTAATTGTTTACAACCCCTGAATGACGGTCTTCGCCGACGAATGTAGAATCTAGCCAAATGAGTGAAATAAAATGTTATTCCTGCGAGTTAGGGTGCAAATATGAAGTTGTTATATGAACTGGCATTCGCACACATATTCATTTACACAGGTATTGATATCTATCACTACGCTAGCTACCGCTAACTAGAGAATTTTGCCAGTAGACGGTCTTAGCCAACATGGGTGCCAAATCCGTCTTATTTCACTATTTAAAACAAAAATTGTTTATTTTCTGAACCAATGCTTTAATTGTCATTTTGACACGTTTACAGTTTGGTCAAATAAACATGCTTAACCATGTAGTTCAACCATATTTGGAATGAAGGTTATAGAATCGCCAAACTAAGACCATATGTATTTTTTTTTAATTTTATATGCCGGTCTTCCCCGAACTGACCTTATTTGAAAACAACAAACAAGGAAAACAAAACAACTTGTGTCTACACAACCTGCTAGCTGTTAGCTTAAAACTATCATAATACTTTTAATTAAAACGAATAACATTACCTTTCTTTTAGTTTACTCTAAACTGGTCACACACCTTGACTTTGAACTTATTGTAATTTTATTATCACACGACAACATTGAAAATCTATTCGTAATTAATTTAGATAAACACACATCACCAGTACAGAACTCACAGCTATTATTTTCTATAACTCGATACTAAATTATTTCACTGTTTATTAATATTTGAAACTCATTCAGTTACGCTATAAGACAAACGTGAAATGACGATATCCAATAATAATAAAATGGTGAAAAAAATATATGAACAATTTACCGACCAATCAGAGAGCCCCGTTTCATTTGTCAATTAACGGACTTTACTCGAGATTTTAAACAATACAAAATAAGATTAGTACTTTATAAGTTTACTTTTTTTATATAGTAGCACCTGTAACAGTTAAGTATTCCCCAATTCAATATCAAAGTGAAATCTAGGTCTTATTTACAATTCATTAAGTATTTATATAAGCGTCTTGTAAAGTACTATAAGTAATACTAACAAGAAAATTAGTTAATAAAGTTTGGAGCTCAGAAAACTTTTTCAAACATAATTGAAAATCTTATAACAACCCAAAAGATTTGGGAACAAATACTTTAATTTTAATTTGAAACCTAAATTAGAAAAATAATTATTTTGTTCTTTGACCTCCTAGATGAATTACAAAATTATATTTAGAAAAAACATGTATCAAAAAAAATTTAGTCGATTTCATTTATTAAAGAGAATCTTATCTATAAGAAACAATTTTATAATCAAAAGGATAAAACAATAGTTTTATTTTGTGTTTTATTTGTCATATTTTAATTCTATTCTACGGTATATAAAAGAACCTTAGTAAAATCTTCTTTACAATTAAATATAAATTTCTTTATAACATTTTTAGGACCAATAAAAAATATCCAATGTTACTATGCTTTGAAAGATTTAATTTCATAATAGACATATTGTTCTCAAATCTGATGTTTTTTCTGAAATTAATTTATATTGTTGTTATCAGCAAATTAATAGAAATAGGAATAAATCCACTTCAATCGTTAAAATATCCTATTTATTATCTTTACCGTTTGGGTTACATTTCAAATGTCACTATGACAGCTAACAATCGCAGTTGAAGTCCGGTGTTTACAAAATAAATAATCATGTTTTTATATTTCTAATTTATTAATTAAACTATATAATGTCAACTAAAATGAAAAGTAATTCGTGTAGAATATGTTTAACTATAGATGTCGGAGGAGTGAAACTTGACAAAAACCCAGAAATGCTTAAAATATTAGAATTCTGCGTTGAATTTGCTGTATGTTATAATAAATTAGGATCTTAATATTATTTTCGTTATCCAATTCAAAATCTTTTATTCTTGTAGGTAGATCTTACGTTTGCTCCGAAAATAATATGCAAGAAATGTGTTGAAGAAGTGGATAAATTTGCAAAGTTTAAATATAAGTGTATAGAATCTGAAGAGCTATGGAAATCTGTAAATGTAAGTCTTATTTTAATTATCTATAGTTTAATTGCTACAACAAATAAAATAACTAATTCTTGTGTAAATCAGGATCTGCATGAGGTTTTTTCTTTAATTTATATCTATTAAGTGTCAAGTGAATGCAATGTTATTTCAGTGTTTAACATCCATGCAACTGATATAATTTATATGTTTTCAATAATTTTTATTCTCTTTTAATTCTATTTATTTTCTTACATTATTGTATTATATGTATACATAATAATACTTGCTTCTTTACGAGCGATCTGTTAACTGCCTAAATGTTGTTTGAATATGTGTCCTGGGGATGTTTTATTTGAAAGAAGTGATAATGAACACCAAAGTCATAGTATATTCGGTATGAAATAAATTCACTGTGTATGAACAAAATTATTGTTTTTTATTATATTAATCGTATAAAAAATACATCATTGCATTTGGTTTTCACCATTCATGTTTGCATGATACTTTGAAAATATTTGTCAAACAACAAATATACATATCATGTTAAAAAAATAAACAAGAAAAAACACGAGGGATTTTTTTAAAACAAAGACATAATAATTATCTATAATATATCACATCTCTATAAGTACTTATAAAAAGAAATAACATTATTAACACTATTTGTTCTTCTGTTTAGAAACATAATAATGAGATTGAATGTAACATTACAAATACTATAAAAGAAACTAAATATTTTGAAGACAATGATGAAAAATATTGCGAAGACACTGATGGCATAAAGCAGTCAAAAATCGAAGATTCCATATCTATAATAGTTCCTAGGATTGTTGAAGATTTTAAATCATACAGCGGAAATAAAAGTACAAAGGAAATTGAGAAATATTCCAGTTTAAACAAAAAGAAATATGTCTGTAGCAAATGTAATAAAGAATATAGTAAGTTTCATTTACTACATTTTTCTCTTATATATAGAATTTATTGTATATACTATTATAAATTATAGAGGAAAAATTTAATGATCCCCTCCTAAATAAGACCTAGCAGACTTCAGTTTTAGAATTACATTAATTATTTATATAAAATGAGTACTTTTTGCTGTATGATCTATATAATTTTGTATACACAGTGATTGAGAGTATTTTTTCTTTTTGTAGGTAGTAGTAAATGGTTACTCACACATAAAATGAATGTCTGTTATAAAGATAAGTATAAGGATGACATGTTAAAAAATGTGGAAAAAGATCATGATGACTCAAAACAGTATTGTGGTATGTATTTGTTTGAATACATTTAATTTTAAAAAGGTTTTTCAAACAATAATATATGTTAAACAAAATGTATCATTCTATTAGTCAGTGATGGTCTAGTGGTTAAAAGGCTCGCCTCTCATGCATGAGGGCGCTGGTTCGATCCTGGCTTGTACCAATGTGATTTTTCCGAGTCATATGTACCTTCTAAGAGTATTTAGACATCACCGATTAATGCATTCCCAAAGAGGGTAGTCAATTAGCCAAAACTATTCATAACATGTAAGGCAGACCCTGGCTAAAGCTGGGAAATTGCCAGGTAGAAGAAGATAATGTATCATTCTATTCTATCATAATCTAAACTTATCTATATGGGTGAAATTGTTTTAGGTTTATGTCAAACATCTTTGAGCGATATAAAAAGTCATTTGGATGAACACTGGCACAACAATGACTTGTTATGCAAAATATGTAATTATACTGGCAGGGATTTCGCTGATATGATAACACACAGGTGGGTCAGTACGAGTAATAAAAAATATTAGATTTCATTTTTGGGACTAATTTTTTTGCTTTGGCCAGCTTCATTTCTGTGTTTAATAATTTTAAATTAACTTCTACTTGAAAATTTTACGTGTTCTTTTTTATTTCAAACTATCACTACATATTATAAAACAAAGTCGCTTTCTCTGTCCCTGTATGTTTATGTATGCTTAAATTGTAAAAACTACGAAACGGATTTTGATGCTGTTTTAAATAGATAGAGTGATTGAAGTGGATTATATGTACAATAATATTAGTGGAGAAATTCTAGTAAGTTTGAGGTTTCTAATGTGATGTTTTTAATTTTAAAAAATCCGCTTACATTGCAAACGTAGATTGAATCATACGAGATTGATCAAAATAGTGTTCTAAGAATTGTACACATTGAAAAGGTCTACAGAAAACTCCGCGATAATATACGACTACCTCTTATGGATATCCCACTATAACGTTTTCTTTCATTTACTTTGTACCACAAATAAAGGTAAATTTTCAAAACGCTTTTAAAGAATACAACATTAATTCTTATCAGATAAAAAAACTTCGATACATTGGCGATTTAATATATACATATATATTATATATATAGTCTTTTACCATATATGATTAAAATTTTATATCCGTGTGAAACTGAGGCGGGTCGCTGGTCACATTAAAACGAATAAATAATATCAATTTTGCGAATATATATCAAAATATTAACGATCAGCTAATGTCATAAACACAAAGTTGGTAAAGATATACAGACTAAATAAATATACTACTTACAATATAGGCCTTGATGCCTTTTGTGAAATTTCCTAATATAGCACATTCGTTCGATTGTGGTCCAGTTTCTATTTTCTTTTTTCTAACTAAAATATCACAGACTGTTGTCAATATTTAATCAAATTACTATTAACCCAAGTTCTGTTAACTTTCCCAATTCCAATTAGGTTTCTGTAGGTACGGTTACAACTATTGTTGAAGGAAGTAATGACGTATGTTGCCAAAAACTTAGTATTGATCAAGGTCAATAAATATTCCGAACTCACAAACGAAATCACTCGAGATAGGTTCGTCGTGGATTTGTACGCGGTAGAGTTGCTAGCCAGAGATATAACGGCTAAATCTGTCTATAACCTACTGAAAGATTTGAGCCTCTCCAGAACTAATATCAGTTCATTTTTGGAACGTACTTTGAAGGCCCTAGTAGGTTCTTTTCAAATTTGTTTAGATAGAGAGAGGAACTTGGACGGTGGAAGTGAGCGTTGAATGTGTGTTACATAGGGGCCCCTTAAACCCTCAACTGGGTTGCAAGTCCAACGCACTGTTGAAGCTCCTCTCCCTGCAACGATGGACCCGACACCCGCACGGTGAATCAATTGAATTCTAAGAGGTTTCAAATAATAAAAATAAGAAATACGTTCATTGCTTTGACCTCCTGTTGACTTTGTTTTTGTCTTTCTGTCCATGGTCTTTTGTAGCAGTCTATCTACATCTCATCTGATTTGTAACGCTTGTGTGGCTTCTTATATGATAATCCACAATGTGTGCATTGAAGTATAAAATCTTAAATTTCCACTAATGGTTCCCGTGGTCTCTCAGGCATAAACTACATGATGGCGTTTAACGTTATATAGGAAGTAAGTTATACAAACTAGTAAGTAGTTTTTTACTCGTATTTAGTCGCAGCTAATTAGCGTCCATAACCCTGATAAGATGCAAAATCAATTTCATTGCCATTCCAGCCTTTCTATATTACCTATGCAAAATTATTTTTGTTTTCGTTCTGTTGCCAAGACGCTGAAAGAACTTTATTCAATTAAGCCAGATATTTATATCGTGAAAATACTTTTGCCCTCCATACGTGATTGTACACATTATTGTTATTAACTATGCATTATCCGAGTTTATATTTATATCGGATTATATATAGCACATTAAAAATGAAGCTTTTAAATGAAATTAATATTTCCGGATTACTACGCGTTATTTTATTTATGTTTTCTAAAACTATGAGATGTCTCGTTTGCCCGTGATCATAGTTGCTGAAATACAACCGAAATGCGGGGAGTTTGTAGTTAAAAAAAATGTAATTAACGCGTAGGAATCCGAAAATATTAGTTTAATTTAAATGAATACTCGCGAAAGGCTTAGATTTTATTACATGACCCGGTTCCATGTAAAAAACAATATTACTAATAAATTTCTCTAATGTGCTAAGATTTATGAGTTAGAAACGGTTAGCGTTCCGTATGTAGCGTGACGATGCCAACTAAGACTAAGCTTACTGATCTAACAGGAGAATAGCTTAACAAACTGCTGTGACTTTAGAATGTGTGTATCTAGCTTATCTAAAGTATAAGTTAATTTTAAACTTAAATAGCTCAACATTAGACAACGCCGCAACTTGCACGATTTATATATTTTTACTCCATTCTTCACAATCTTTACCTAAAGGAATGGCTTCCTTATAAAGTTATAGATGCTGCTATTCAACTTAGTTAAAATGACAGTAAATTAATTAAATCTTATGGTTGTACTTACACTAATTTATAAAGCAAATCTTTTAGAGCAAAGCTGTTCAAATTTAAATATATCTTTGCGCGTAAGTTTTAAATGTTTTGAACTAATCCCTTTCGTTAAATTATATTTTCTTTCACAGAAACAATTTTGTTACACCGAATAGTTTAAAATTACTAGCCCAAAGTTGTTCATAATTAAGTAACAAACGAAAAAAATGGGCGCATTGATTACCTCCTCCTTTTTTGAAGTCGCTTAAAAATACAATATTTAAATCCGCTTATTGAAATTTAAATAATGACAAAAATCCAAGATAACAAAACAACTTAATAGAAGATAATAGGAAACAATTTAATTGTATAATTGAAAAGCTATACTGTTTAATGATAAGTTTAATCTATCTGCGATACTACGTCTCGATATCGTTATACGCTTGGATACACTGAATACAAATACAGATCTCAACCTTGTTGCTTCGAGAATTCTACGAAACACTCGGTATATACAGAAATATGTTGATATGGAAGTGCATTCTGATAAATGTTCTAGTATTACGGTTCAGAAACTTCAGGTACTTCTCATATTTACTCTACAATACCATAAATTGTAGTATACGTATGAGAAAGTTTAATGTTCATGATATAAAATGAGATAAAGACTTTCACGAGAATTCATTTAAATAAAACTAATATTTTCGGATTACTGCGCGTCATTTTTTTTTAAACTAAATACTAACGTTTCGGTTACTTTGCGGTAACCGTAATCACGGGCATACGAGATGAAAATGTCAACATTTTTAAAGTATTCAAATGATGCGTTCCGATAATATTAGTTTTATTCGTGATATATTTAAATTTTCTTTAATATGACATCAATTTCATTACAACTCGATGGACCTAATAAAAACTAACTTTAATGATAACCACGTAAAATCTCGAATCGACTGTCGAAATTTTCATCTATTCTCTGCCATTTACGTCACAAATCAAGTGGATTTTGGTTTCAAGCTAAAGGGGTCGTGACCACTTTCTAAATATAATAAACTAAAATAAAACTACCCAAGACTAGTTTATTTTCGTAACTTTTTGCGTTTTCGGAAACCAATTAAGCTGACTTCGGTTCTCCACATATTTCATAGGCCATTTTCGTGGTAATCTAAGTACATAATTTTTAAAATTTACTAAATACCAAACATTATTTCTCACTTCATAGATATGAATTAAAATAGCTTAAAATAGTAAATACAGAATGGCGTTCTTCAAAATCTAAGAATATACTGAAAGTTAATAGTGGCTTCGATTCTTGGCGAAGAATCTGGCATTTCTGGAAATAAATGCATTCAAATCAATTGGGACTAACAGATATTATTACATGTAATGACATCTAATATTTTCGAGAAACTTATTTAAATGAAACTAATATTTTTTTCGGATGTACTACGCGATTTTTATGTTTGATAAAAACTACATACTCCCGACGTTTCGGTTACTTTACAGCAACCGTGGTCACGGGCAGACGAGATGTGAGTGTCTCATTATTGTTTATTTGTATGAAATCTATTATTCATAACTAATTAATCTATTTGAGATTTACACCACATATTTAACGATACATAACTATTCTTCTTCTTATACTTTTTTGATTATTCTCTGATTCTTAAAACCATTTCTTGGTTTTTATAATTTAAATGCATGATTCGGTTGATCATATAAAGTCAATTAAAAATATTGTTATTTTTCATTTAAGCGGTGGTAATGAATGTTCGCGTTTTTTTAACCTCAAGACATTTAAAAATTGTATGAACATTCCATTTTATTTTACACGATAGGAGATAGTCACATACATATGCATAATATGTATATGAAAAATGCTGACACAAAAGGATAAACATACGTGTTACCACAAATTAAAAGTATGATAAAAAAACTCTTTTTCTTTATGTATAATGAATATTTAAGTCATATACACATACTTTAATATGTTTTTTTCAAAGTATGTAAGCGAGTAAATAGTACAAGTTTACAAAAAATAAAATAGCGTTTTCTTTAAAGGCCGCAATACCCTTGTTAGTCTTCTGATTCTCAAATGTCCATAGGTGCCGGCATGTTTCTTTCAATCTGATGACCCATTTGCTCGTTTGCCCCTGTTGTATAAAAAGATTCAGGGTTGAGCATCGCTTCGATATTAATGAGGTTATATACGATTCAGCAACGGGGGTTCTGCTCGCCTACGTAAATTCTGACAACTAAATGGTATACTCAATACCTAAATGCTGGATTTAGAATCAATTCATTGTTTTTAACAAGTGTGACGCCAGCACAACTCATGACACAAATGACTATGTTGTTGATTATCATTAGGCTCTCGGGCTATTGAAAGTGATTGAACACTGTTTGACAAATCCTTTATTTTGATGAGGTCCTATCCCTGCAACGGCTCGAGCGTGAATGTTTTTAATCTGTACCCTTGCCTCTATACCAACCAACACTCATTGTTGTCACTACTCTTGTAGAGGTGGGTATGCAGCTAACACTTGACAATTTTAACCATCTACAATTATTAGTTACGTAAATAAAAGGTATTCGCTCTGATATCAGTGGAATATATACATAAAAATAGCTATTGAACAAATTCTTGAGTATTAAATGTAATCTTGAGTACTGTAAATTATCCGTATTTTGTTGTTTATTGTTATTGTAACGCCATGTCAAATTTTCGCCATTTTCTCGATAGCAATCATAGAAAAATAAAACATATATCAAAACAAATCTACTTACCTTCACTTACCTCGTTAAAGTATTTTGTTTTCCTTTAGTAATACTTAACAGTACTGTACATATAACAGTTTAGTTTTAAATACAGTTCACATCAGTAATTGGAATACACACATGCCTGTACTTTATAGAGCATAATATGTGAATGTGTATGTACTACTGTTAGTTTGGAAATAAATCTGTAGTTATTGTTTCAGACATATACACTGCAAGAAAACGAAATTATATTGTCATGCTTGCAATAAAAAGAAGGCGTCCATATTGTCTCTTCAGTTCCATTTTAGATCCGTACATTTGCACAAAACAGGAGGTTTATGTTCCATTTGCAGTAAAACTTTCACAAAATTCAAAACTTGGAAGAAGCACGTACGGCTGCATAATGAAGAAAACAGTCTGTTCATTTGCGATATTTGTGGAAAGAAGTAAGTTGGTGACATCTACATTTAATTAAATGTAATTAATTAAATAGTAACAGCTTTATTTACGAATGGACCATTCATTATAATCCCGATATTTTTTTAAACGTAATTGATAAAGACAAAGATATATATTTTTTTCATTGTATTGTCCAATGTCCAAACTTGAAAATACAAAAGTGGTAGGAAATCTATTGTGTATACATAGAATGAATAGCGTAGGAAAATACAAAAAAAAATCTCTTGTGATGAGTTTCACCGCATGCGTATCAAATATACAGAAAATTTGAAAATTCTGTAGGTTCTATGTGTGTAAATTTTTGATCACATTTCCTTATTGATGTTAAAGCAATGTTTTATTGCACGCAATACGCGGTTTCAAAGTTCAGTCAATGATATCCTATTATAGCTTACACTATGTTCATATACATACATAAGTGTTCTGATAATACCTTTCAATCGAAATCACCATACGACACGTGAAAGGTTTCAGTTACGCGGTAACAAAATATTTTATATATAATATCCTTTCAAGTTGACACTATGAAAATATTTCTAATCCGGGACACGGATAGCACATCTGTAGGTATAAATTCTCAAAAACTACTCTTCTTGTCATATGTTATCATTTTTTAACAGATTTTGATACGAGTTTGAAAAAAAAAAATGTAATACACGTGTTCTGTATATTTGAGTGACTTAAAGAAATGATTCTAAAGTATATATTCTGAAATTGCAATTTATCCAGGCTTTGCGCCAGATTCAGGTTACACCAGCCCACGTCTGGCGGGGAAATAACTAACTCATTCTTTATCGCTACTCTGGTTTTGACAGGCTTTAAATATTATACACTATAAACCAATTTTAGTCTTATTTTCCCCGCCATAAAGATTATTTCGGCTTATAACCGTCCATTACTTATCGTTTATGTTTATTAAAATAAGCTAATGTAACAAAACTCCCTAGGATTTACTCACGGTAATATTTGTCGAAAGAAAGCTACTTATTTGTTTTAATTAATGAAACAATATTTTCAAAATCAAAACGGGAATATGATAGGCATTATCTTTTTTATATTGCATTGTGGCATCATCATATTAACTGTCAAGAAAACAATTATATAACTAGATTAAAAGTATACTCTATAAATAATTATTGATTTTGAAACAGTACGATTTTCCATTACAAGCGCACTCCTCAAAGGAAATAAACAGATTGCATTTTGTTAAATTTAACTTGAAGAAATGATGCTCTTTATATTTCTTTGTTGTGTTATATACATATAGAGTTAAAAATAAATCTTGTATTTCAATTACCTTTTCAAAAATATTGCAGAATATAAATGAGACTTGAGATAATTTCGGTGATTAATGTTTTTAAGACGACCAACATTTTGCAATAATTGTTTTTAGCTTCTAGCTGATTTTATCTTATACAATGCAAACACGTGATATCCTTTTTATATAAAAATGTTTTTTTTTGGACATCCAAATTAGTCCTTACAAAGCAAGACCCAAAATTCGCCCTTTCTTTCTTAAGCATGTCATTTCATTCCGTCCGAAATAAACGGGAGGGGCCAATGTACAATATTACGCTTGTCATGAATTTAATTTTATGTGATATTTCTTACCATAACTGATTTTTTATATTTTCAAAAAGGAACGGAAGTGTACGTATAAATCTTGTCATAAGATTCATATTTGTCTCCTTCAAATATCCTCACGTATGACCCGATTATTGAGTTAAGATAACAGCCCAATTGAATTTCCATGAGAAATGCTCACATCTACTTTTCTTTTACTTTCTATCGTATTTCATAGAAATGGACACTCGTATTTAAGTGATATGCATAAATTTTTTAATTCTTAAAATACTCCACGGGCAACACACACGATTCATATGAGTATACCGGGGTCTAAAACAACCTCGTAGTATAAATTTTTAATGTGTGACACACCTAATTATAGAACTGCGCTTTTGGTTGTTTGACGAACAAAAAAGTTGTAATTACTTCAAATAAAATTAAGTTTTCAATTTGTCAATCTTTAACAACTGTATTACTATTAGTATGTACGCAAAATAATACTTATAAGCATATATTCATTTTGATATATTTTTTCTGAAAGATTTTTGTGTAAAAGATATATTTACGATTTTTTATTAGTTATAATGAATAAAAGCAAAGATATAAAAAAAATTATAGAGTACTGCTACTATCAAATCAAAAATGTGTGTGGATTACAAAATAACACAACATTTCAGGAAAACATTTTAATTCTATAAAACTGTAGGCTTCGCATGATCACATTTAAATTCAATTACTCGTGTTGTTCGTTGCTTTCCTCCTAAAAACGTCACCAACGTAAATAGCACCCGCAATCCAAATAGGTCGATATAGGTATCTAAATAATTCTAAAAGTTCGTGACCTACTTTATAACGCTACCCTCAATTATCTTGCTCACAGATTTTTGTACCGACATGAAATCAAATCACATCTTATTGATCATTCGAATGTGAGACAGTTCGTTTGTGAAATGTGTGGAAAAGATTTTAAAAGAATGTCCGCTCTGAAAGTGAGTAGAAATATTCAACATTTTTATTTTTAACTATATCAAATTGTTACATAAGGTTGTATGTATTGTGCAAAAATATATTCATAACATAAGTTTTATACTGAATATCATTGCTAACATTGACCCGTAATTGAGATGTATTGTACAACGGGTTGGAACTAAACTTTGGAAGTTTTGTATTTCAAGAAATATTCTCAGAAAAATATTCAAACGATTATCGCATAAGGCATTCATATATTTAAAATTTTATATACCTTTTAAGATTGATTCAAAATGAATTTGTTTAAATTGCAGTCGTTGTATATTCCCATTTGTTGGATCATTATGTAAATAATATATATTAATAATCACAGTACATATTTTATATATTTTTTTTTTATTCAGGAACACATTGCAAATATGCACTTCCCAAATGCTCCCGTGGAATGCAGCCATTGCAAAAGAACCTACAAAAGTCATATTAAACTGAACCTACATTTGAAAAAAATTGTCAAAGACAAGTTATTTGTATGTGAAGTGTGCTCTAAAAGATTTTTAACCGAAAATATATTGAAAAAGCATATGTTCTGGCACACTGGAGAGCGGCCCTACACTTGTGAAGTTTGCGGATCCAAGTATAAAGCGAAGGGGCAATTGAACTTGCATATGAGGATCCACACTGGCTTTATGCCCCACAAATGTCCAGATTGCGGGAAAGGTTTTCCAACTGGAAAACAGTTGAAACGACACAAAAGTGTGCATACAGGGATACGGGCTCACAAGTGTGAACACTGTGAACGTTCTTTTCATGAAAAGAAAGCACTGGCAGAACATAGTATGTTACATAAAAATATTGAAAATGTCAAACTGGAGACTTAGACCTATTTATGTATGTATGCGTGTAACATAATTTTGAATTGTACCATAAATTCTCTAATTTTGATCCTCAACTGTAAAAAAAGTGGTTCATAATAAAATAACTTCGCAATAATCGTGTTTTTTCATTCTACTTTTTATAAACACTCATGTGAGAATAAAACGTCAATTGCCCAATAACACACCAAGTACGAACACTTGTTTTATTACTCTTTTACATTATATGGACGTCTGAAACAGCATTCTACCAACAATTAAATACAAGTAAAATTTCAGTAAACTTCCTCATTAACACATTTCTAATGGACGCTTCAAGTAATTTATTGGAGACATAATGTATTACACTATAATATTCAATGTTCATAAAACCGTATACAAAATTGCCGGTATAATCGATTGAAGCGCTCTTATTATAGGCATAACCTTTAATAGGGTAGCGATCGAGTTAATTGCCTTGTTCCTGTTTTACGTCAACACTTCAGTTGCTATAACCTCCCTCTGATACATTATAAATATTCCGTTTATGCATGCCGTGTTCACATTCGAACCATAGTTACTAATGAAAATTATAAAGTTAATACTGAATAATGCTTATAAGGTTGAACGTTTATAGTCACAATTTTTTGTGATTCAATGCTAAATAAAATAACCTTTTTAATTTGGTTTTGTAAGTGGTATATTCTTACCTACACTAAAATATCTTCTTATTACCCTATAAATTAATATTATATGAGTAAAGCTATTATATTTCATTCGACTAGTTCTAACAGAATCCCATAGGTTCTATTGTTCTAAGATATTTTGAACGCTACACAAGGTATTGTAATAGATTAGGAACTAATATTAATAAGCCTAATTACGTACCGCTTAAACCTGATGGATAAGATAGGGGTTAAGCCGAAATAGATTAAGAGCTTTGTATGAAATGTTACATGTGAAACACGAATGATGATTGTGTAAATTAGAAACTATTATTGTTAATTCTATATACAAAATTAAAATGGTATAATCACAGAAAAATACCTTAAACATATCATTATGTTCTCTCAATGTATGTATGTAGTTAATACTGCTTATTCTACTTAATTTTATTTATAACCTTCGGAATTGCTGGCTTACGAAGTTGTGTTATTTTATCATTGTTTATTTCCCTCATTTACTACCATTTACTTAAAGTATGTTTAAACTTCTTGAAATATGACTTTATTTAATCACGTCGTTGTAGTTTCATTTTTCATTAAATAACTAAATAAAATTAGGGCTTTCATTTAAAATTTTCATTATTAAGGTTTCTTATATTTATGTACAAGTACCCAGTGGTTAAAGTTCCATGCTCGCATCTAATAACACGTTGAGATCGGTTAACCCACTTGTGAAACACGATCATACATCCGGACTTGATTTTAAACCGTAATAATAGCCCTCAAGGAAATATACGTACATTAACCCAACCACGTTCTCTGAAAGTAAAAAGGCGTAGTATTGTAAAAAAGTATCATACAAAAAGATGATTAGTAACAAAAAAAATCTTATTTAAAAAGTAATTTTGATAGTATATCTATTGTTATATCGGCGTGCTCAAGATTTTAATATATTATGAGGCATTTTTTGCCATTCTCCTTGTGCCCATTTTTATGAAGGAAAGAGTAATTCATCACTGCCGTCCGCAGTGTCTCGTTAACATAATGAATTAGCTGTTGACGTGTGATCATTAAACAAACTTGTTTAACTGATTCCTAATATCTATGGTGGATCTAGCTAATTACAGTTTAGACAACATGATCTTTAATTAACATTACAAATTGTTCATGCAGTTGTTGTATAGATTCGGATGAAAATATTTCAAAGTTATCTCACATTGAGAAATTCAAGCCTTATACAGGGTGACTGGTGAATTACTATCAATATTTAAGGAGCATACTCGGTACATGATTCTCATTCGAATTTGTAAAAAAAATAGGTACTTAATTTTTGACCAAATTTCCGTATAAATAAATAAAGTGTTGACACGTTCCAAGTGTTCCAAGTGTGGACGCGTGCGGCGGCGTGCTGATACAAAACCACGCCCCCGCCGCGTGTGTGTGAGCGTGTGTGTATACCTAATCTGTAGGGTGTTCACACGATGCGTAATTAATTTCATAACTTTTGGTTAACTTTACTTAGAAGTTTATTAATATTTATGTTATATTAATTTTTATTTTGTCATATATGATCGTCAAATATCACGTCCTCAAGTATCGATAGTAATTCACCAGTCACCCTGTATATTCGGGAGGCTACACAATTCTAATACTCGCTCATAATTTAATAAAATGACTTTCTACACATTCATATCTGTCCAATATTTTAAGCTATTCTCATAAAATTTAGTTAATAGGAATAAATTTTCTTTAAGATTAATAATTTTAAATACTTTTACATAAATATACATATTTATATATCTTTCTAGATCATTATATTTTTTATTATGAGTTATGATTTACGTCTTTGGAAAAGTTCTCAGTTTAATCGTTTCCTTAAAAAATTGTATTAGGTAATCCTGAATCTCTTTATCTAAAATAGAACTCGGCTACTCATGTAGGACTTAAAATATGGAAGTTTAGTTAAATTGTCTACAGTTTTCTATATTCTTAAACAATTTAAAGGCGAGCAGATTTTTTAATTGTAAATTCAAATTCCTCTCGCGTCAATGAGGATTTCATTCCACATTGGCATATCAAATATTAATTTCATACTTAGATTAACATTGCTTTTATGTTAAAAGCATATTATATGTGCTATTTAGTTATAGTACAAATTGAAGTCTAATTTCAAACTTAACATTTTTATTCCGATTAACAGTTTAAATTGCAACGTAACTTCTTACTCAATTTAGATAAGAGATGGAGAAATATTCTTATCAAGTTCAACGATTACTATTTTTCAGTGCAACCCCTTCCAAGTTAAATCGATTTTGTTCATTCTGTTTATATTCAAGATGCTAATATCCGCTGCCACAAATACCATATTTAGATAAGAGGAACGGAAATATTTTTAGCTCCTGCAGCGATTCCTATTTTTCAGTGTATCCTCCTTCTAAGTTAAATCGATTATATTCGTTAGTTTTGTATACCAGGTTCAAATTCGCATAACCATAAATACCGTACATATATTACATATGTATTAATTATGTATAACAATGAAGATGTCTAGGTTCGTTAATCAAAGTATCCATAGCCAATTTACCACTGAGAGTATGTTTTTTGTCATTGTATTATTCTATCGATGTCTATTGTACTTCTATTTGGTTTTTATTAATTAAACCTTGAGAGTAATATAATCTTTCTCGTTACTTCTTATTTTAAAGACGTTGTTTGTGCAATTTTGTTTGATATATTTATACTGCTTCTTTAATTTGTTTAATCTAGTTAAAATGTTTACTTACCGTATATGTGACTTGTTTGAAAGCTTTTAGTCTTATTTGAGATGTTTATACTTTGTTTATTAAAAAGGGTAAAACGAGATCTTATTACTGAGACCCCGTGTATGCGTTTATTGGTAGGCTGTATCTCACGATCCATGATACTTAGACAGGTGAAATTTTACAGGTTATGTATTTTTGACATCGTCATTATAGCAAATATAAAAAATAGAATAATATTTGAGCGGGTGCCCATATACAAATATGACTTTTTTATCGATCCTATTATTTTTGGTAAAGAAACCACTCAAGGCGAAGTCACACTTAAAAACTCAACATATCAAGTCTTTTCCCTAAATTTGTATGACCAACTGATAGTTATGACAACGAAACTGTTTATTTCTTGGAAAAACGTATTTAAGTATACAATAAAAAAAATTAATATTCAAAAGTAATTTTTCCTGCTCACCGTTTATAGAAAATATATTAATTTTTTATAGAAATATTTCTGGATTGTAAGCAGAGTTCCCAAGAATACTTGCACTTATGTAGACTGAATTACAGTCCTGGCAACAAATTTGACGACATCGTCGGTGAGTCTGCACAATATAACTTACAAAAATATCTTCTTTTCTTAAAGGAAAAGAGTTAGAAAACATCGTACATTTAAAAAAGTTAGCTTCCAATTTAAAAACGTAATAAAAGAAAATACCTCAAGACTCTATTTCTTAACTAACACGGAAAATATTTTCCGTCTTAAAACAAGATGCAACACTATCGCACTAACCATATTAGGGAGTACTGATAACTAAAACAAAGGTGGGGCCTGTTATTCAGTCAAATACTCAAGTAACGATGACGGATCAGATTAAAATACGATACTATTACTGTAACACATAGCTAAAATTTTATATTATAAAATTCTTTAGACACAAATAATAAGCCCAGAAGTCCGTTATAATATAAAGCTGGTTACAACTAGGTATTTGTAAAAAAACCAAAGACAACAAAGTCATTAGCTTCAGCAGTCCGAAGAGTGTGGCTATATCTGCCATTGCTCCTTCAGTGCTGATACATGACGAAAACAGTAAAACAACTATTAAGGTGAGAAAGCTTCAGTGGCTAAGAATAATTACATTTCAAGATCATAGGTAAAAGTTAATTTGAAAAATAAAGTCACACACAAGAAATATATTTTATCTATCAATCTTCTAGATAATCTAAAGATGTTATACTTAAAGCAGATAGAATCTACTACATACAACAACAAGATTAGTGAATAAATTCCAGAATGTATTTGGCAGCTTATAGCTTCACCGTGGATTTTGAAAAACTTGACAAAGAGGGATCAAAAAGTAAGGTTCGGTATAGATATTTAACATTTACTAATGGCTCACCTTATATCATGACCATAAGTCGAAGTTATGACCAAAACTCGAGAAGGCTAAAGACACTAAATCGATCAAAAAATTAAATCTTCCATAACTTATAAATATAATAACTATCACGGAAGCAAGCAAAGATTTAATAGAGAAAGTGACTTCCAGATTAGGGACTTATAAAGAAATAAAATACTGCAACTGCGTTCTGGTATATGAGGTTCTAATGAACATCTCACGCGCCAAGACTATGACCGGCTCCTTGTTCTTACCATCAGTGTTCGTAGTCCACCAAAATCATAGCCAATTTCTGTCTAGAAACGCTTTTAAAAATTGGTATATGAATAAACAATAACGTTCTAATTTATTTGATAACGAGGTTTACAAGTATAAAAGTATAAACAGTTAAAAGTTGGAGCTACACTTAAAATTTATGGTTCATTAATATAATGTTTAAAAATTTCTTTCAATTTACTCAGGGAAAGAAATAACATTTTGAGTTTGGTTTATAGAAACACAGTCACATAATATACATAGTTTGTATAAGAAAAATGTGTTTTACTTCCTGAAGTAGAAGCACTTAAAAATATTAAAATGAAAGATATGTGGCACATATGAGATAATTTTTGTAAAGGAATGATTAAATTATCTGTCCCATTATGTCTAACGGTGACACCGAGAGCGTTTTTATGGAAATAGATTAGTTTTACTACCTTATTAGTTTGTAGATATTCTATTTATCTTCTATCTTCTATATATATAAAAATGGATTGCTGTTCCTTAGTCTCGCTAAAACTCGAGAACGGCTGAACCGATTTGGATAATTTTAGTCTTGAAATACTCCTGGAAGTCCAGGAAAGGTTTAAAAGGTGAGAAAAATTGGAATAATTGCCGGGAAAACCCTAAAAACAGCCCTTTTCTATTTCCCATACAAACGTTTTTTTTGACATTAGATTTGACAACTAACTAATATGTCAATCATTCTGTTTGATTGAAACAGGAAAAACCTGATTATTTATGGCCTCTAAGACGGAATAGAGTTTGCCCGGTCAGCTTCTTCTTCTACCTGGCAATTTCCCAGCTATAGCCAGGGTCTGCTTTACATGTTTGTGAATAGTTTTGGCTATTTGTTTTTACGACCGGCCGCCTGCCTGACATCAACCCTCTCTTTGGGAATCAACATAAATCAGTGATGTCTAAATACTCTTAGAAAGTACATATGACTTGGAATTGGTACTTGCCCGGGCCAGGATCGAACCTTGGCAACGAGAGGCGGGCCTTTTAACCACTAGGCCACTCTTGACCAAACTAACGCGGACGAAGTCGCGGGCAAAAACTAGTAATTAATAAAATAATATCCAAACTTTTACTGGGTATGATATTTTTCATTTCTATTTAGAATTTTACTATACTTTAACTTCACATGAAAAATTCAAGCACATCACAAGTAAGGATGAATACAAATGTGAGCATTTAGCTACATTGGATTCTGATCGGGGTTTTTATTCTAAACGTGTTCCGAATTCATCAATAGATTTACGGATTGATAATTTTTCCGCGTTTATACTTACCACCGTTACTCTTTCCAACAAAAGATATTCAAGGCTTTTAAAAACATGTAGCTTTAATTGTAACACGGCTGCAAGTAAGCCTTTATTATAAGACGCTATGACTTTATTTTCTGTAGCCTTCTTTACAGCTACAGCTTCCGATGTATATTCTACTCTTAGGTTATAAATTCACGATTTGTTTATACATTTGTGTATGAGTAGGAAGCGTAAATATTAAATGAACTCGTATGCATAAGGATATTTCTCCTTAATAAGTATAGACTGCTGTACAAAAAACTTAAGGAAGTGGTGAAATTTTAACAGCAGCTAAATAAAAAATAAATAAACAATATGTATTTAACTAAGAATTATAAAGTATTTAAAATTTGAATCAATTGATATTTCTGTAATGCGTAATCGTCAAACAACTTAAGTTATTAAAACTGAAGAAAATTTAAAGAACACCTTTGTCGTTGAAGCCGAATAAAAACATAACCTCATAAAATAATACTATCGGTTTTATGATATCTTCATTTACTTCAGTAAAGTGAAAGAAGGTATGACTGAATGCCTAAATCGAGTTGTTCTTAGCTCTTTAAACAAGTAAATTGATGACAGGTGACAAAATAAATGAGCTCCACAAGGGGGACAAAGTCGAATTAACTTCATTACTGTAATTACATTTTATTCCACTTAGTAAAATGTCGTAATTAAATTACTTTATTATTCTTAAAATAAATAAATATTGTAAAAACCTACTTGTTGTTCTAAAATATAGTAAGAAAATAAAAAAAATACAAATGTAAATATTTTTCTATGATAATATTTGATTTTTAATGATAGCAATGATTTATAAATAATTAAGTATCCATATAAAGTAAAATTCATAGGTTATGTGTATATTCAGTCTCGAGTCAAGGTCTGTTCACTAGATTCGTGCTCCATATAAATATCTCAAATACGTAACGTTTATTGCATACCAGACTTTATTACAAATAGTTTTTACAGTTAAAAATGCTGATGATACGATAATGTATTATAAATTTGGAATGTATACCTGGATAGCTTAGAAAAAGAATCCAAGCTTAACTGGCAGTATGATTTTATGGTAAGAATTATTATTTTGTATGACTCGATTTCACTTGATTTATTAAAAGTTTTCCTTTCCAAAGAAAGAGGGCTTTAAATGATTTTAGATTACGGTAAATAAGTTCTTAAGAAGTTTGGTAGTAAACAGTAAATATAGAGGAAAATTTTCCGCTACTGGATCACATTTGTTCCTGGAATAGTAAAAGTTAAATCGTTTAGTAAGCGATCTTTAAAACTTATTGTAAAACTTCACATTTTGGAAAATAATCTAATAATAATAAATAAACAAATCCCTCTGATAAAGACTTCTTAATTACTGCTAATGAAAACACTAATTGTTGTTTTCATGTCTCGTGTTTTAGGCACAAGTAACGATGGTTTTTTATCTGATTTCTTTTGTGAAAAAGACTTCCTTGTCTCATTAATGATAAATTGACATTCATTTAAAAGTTCAAATTTAAAATAAACACGCATCTTTAAGAATGCAATCTTAAAATATATAATTTTTTCATTTCTTACATGGACTATGGAGTCTTTATCAATTTTTTCATCGCATTAAACGAATTCGACCTTATTCTCTTGTATCTTTTTCAGAAAGACGTTCCTTGTGCTTTACTTTTAACACAATAGTGTTTTTACCTTTCTTGTTTCATGTGATTTTTAACGGCATCTCATCTTCAATTGCTATCAATTTCAAAAGTTATGGAGTATAAACAGTTTTTTTTTAATATTTATGTAAAATGTTATTTACAGCATCATCAAGTTTTCTGTATTGTCCCATATTTTGTCTTCTATTGAAGTTGAGTTGACCAATACAATATAGGCAATAATTGTTCCACTCGTCCATGTTGACATTGAAAGTGGGATAAAGGATTTCAAAAAGTTACAAAAGATCAACAGAGTTTCAAAAGTAACGATCTTATCTAATGGCTGATTTATACGCTCTAAGCGTTATGCTTTAGTGAGCATCATTTTCCAATATCACCTGGCAGAATTTATTGCTCTAGGCTTAACATGCTATTTAAAGTACTGAAAGCATTCTAAAACACGGCATCGCTTAGCCAAACGCTTTCCTTTGAAATTGAAATGATAATTTTAAGGTAGTTCCCATTAAATATAACCATACTTATCTCTATTTTTCAGAATTTAAACCATTTCATTAAAAGTATCTAATATTAAAATTATTAAAAAGATTTTAAAAACAATGCAGAAGCTATTTTTTCTATATTTTTCAACTACAGATACGATTATTATTATGGTAAATAATAAATAATAAAATGGTAAATAATAAAACACCCCGGATTGTCTGATAGCCTATGGCTAACTAAAGAAAAAATAAATAAATGTACCAACTGCGGTTAACATAATATGGTTGGATTTTATTAAACTGGGTAATAAACTATTTAACAATGTTGTATCTAATTAACATAAAACCTTTATAGTAAACCCAAAATTATTTTCTGTTGTCTCGGATAACGACCGCACTAGAAATATTTTTTCAATTTTAAAAGAAATACGATAAGATAATATAATTAATTACGGAGAAATTTTAAAGAAAATATAATATTTATAAATAAAAAAATAGATGAATTACTTACAATTTATTGTTTATCAAAATATATTTTTGAATCCATAATATGACCTAAAAACACACATGAAACATAAATTATGTTGAAATATATCTGAGTAAATAATGAGTATATTTGTATGTTGACTGTGATGCATCAGCTATCAAAATAAAATTATATGTTTGAACAAACCATACCTATACCTAAAACACACCATATGGGACAATATCAGGGCCAATATGCTCAATATCAGTGCATCCATATTTTTACAGCACGGATCATATTTGCTTAAAACAAAAATTCTCCATATATACGAATTCACTAGGTCAAACTTTACACACACAGACACATATATGTGTGTATAAATATTTGCTAGTGTATATGTGTGTGTCAAAATTTAGATATAATTTCTTTTTACATTGAATTTATGATATGCGATAACAAGTTAACTAGCCTCCTCTGAAACTACGTAATGCTTTAATAATAAAGGTGTGTGAGTGGCAACTACAGATGCTCATGGAGAGCTTTCATCGTTCCTGTACACCGTGCGCTCGTTTGCCGCGCTAGTGTCACTTGAAATAAACAGTTCAAATGTTATCTAAAATATAAATCAACAAAACATTGAGTAACATTTAAATAATTTTTATTTTATCACGAAATCAAACTCCAGATTTCAATATTTACAACTATTTATTTCTAATAATTATTATCGAACACTGATATCACTGTCTAGATCTCTATAGAAAAGTTATAACATAGGAGAATGAAGATATAAAACGATAAAAGTTATGTACCCATTGGTTCGGAAAAAAAATCTATTTTCAAAGAAAAGGAAAATATATTATAGGTATATTAAAAAAATGACAAACATCCCCTTTTTTATGAAGATTTACACTGATTTTTTTAAATATAATTTAATGTACGTTTGTGTAAATACAATGTTTGTATAAAAACTTTGGATACATGAAATGATTACAATCAACAAATCAGTCCACTATTCTGAAAAACAAATCGTGTTACGCAATGGAAGATATTTTATCAAATGCGCATCAGCGACCAATAGCTTATAAGAACGAAACAATGTTGATAAAGTCAAACTAAACAATGAAATGATTGAAAAGGATATCCTTAAGGCTCATAGCAAGGTATCTTGCTAAGTTTATATTCAATATATATATATATAATATTATTTGATGTTTGAAAATTCTTGGTGATAATGTGTGTAGCTTTAAATTATTAACAAAATAAAGTAAAAAACAAGGAGAAAAACACACTACAAAACGAATAATTGTTTATTAATTAGCGGATCTGGCATATGTATATATAGATTTAAAATAAAACTTTTCATTACTACTCCCGCTATCCACTACAATTTTTATTATCTTATAAATTTAAGTAACCAGTTATCAGTAAGAATCGTGTTTAGCAATAAAGTTCTTAGGTGAAATGTCTTAAACAGTTTTTTTTTATATTTTAATATTATATAAAACTTGTAGTATAAGGTATAATGTTCAAGAACCCGAATGTATCTACCGGGGCTAAAAACTTAGTTTTAAAAGACGGGTCTCAAACTACAAAGATTGCTTTCATGTGATACGGGTTCTCCCTTGAGCTATATTTTGAAAAGGGTTCTATCAGTATCCTATTTTTGAAGTAATTCAAGTCTTTTAATTCACTGTCAAAATATAATTTTAAACAAGTTTTAAATGTTACATGTTTATTTTGACACAACCAACATTTTATTTTAAAATATCGCCCTTACTGTTAACTGATCTTATAAATAATATTTTGCTTTGTTCACAGTCTCTATATCCATGTAACTAAATATATCTTGGAACGTTTGTTTTGTTTATCAGATACTAATTACAACATAAAACAGGATATTGGGTTGGGTATAGAGCCTAAACTAATACTAGTTGAAATTCAAACAGGCTACCAAGAATCAATTCAGCGACCCTACTAAATCCTTTCTTGTATTTATGGCCATTAAGTTAAATGTTTGAAGTCGGAAACTTCAGCTAACTGCCTGCCCTGAGGTTCAGTCAGAAACCCTCTCGATAAAAGATAACTAAATAATTCTATGTTTTGCTTTATTAAAAATTAGTTAATTCCGTAATTAGTGAAGCATTAATACATATTTTTACACATACAAAGAAAATACGTAAATTTATTCATTATAATATGTTTAAAAAAAATCCAACATTTTTTCACCTCTTACTTATTCTCGCCGACAAATTTAAATAAAAGCATTTTTTTAAAGGATAAAATTTCTAATACGAATTCATCTTATAATTTTTATACTTTATATGTTTAGTGGCGGCTTCAGAGATTATTTGCATGTAAACAAGCATGTACTGTCTCTCAATATTTCGCTACACACACTTCATTATCAATTTTTTTTTAAAGTATATTACATAAAACAATTTTTATGTAATAATAATTTCGTTTGATAGAAACATTCATCCTCAAAACACGTTCTTGGAAGTTCTGACGAAATACGAAGCAGCTTTAGTGAGTATTGGTTTTTTTATGATCTTTAGCGTCAAAACAAGATATGTTATTTATGGGAATAAATACCCTTATTTATCTACAGAATCAACTTACTGTATAAAATGTATTTTTTTTGCTATAATTAATTAATTTGCTACAATTTTTGTATTCAAAATGCAAATCCCGTACTATTACATAGGTGTGGTATAAGAATTCATTATTATTCGTCTTTTGTCTCCATCTAATGACAGAATAAATAAATGAAACGCATTGTTAACTCTTGAAAGCCCTGTCCTTGTTCAGACCTTAGAAATATTTAATAGGAGAGAAACTTGGGTCATCCTTAATTAAATTACTTAATTTCAAGCTTTAGGAACTTTAAAACTCGTCTATTTTAAACTAACTTTTATTTGCGCTCAAAACATTGTGAAGAGTTTAAGACGTTTATTTTTGTTTGTTCAACATAATTTAATTTAAATCCTTTAGCAAGTTTCTAATAATTTTATATTATTCGAACTACTATCTCAAAAGGTTTACAAAATAATTACATTGAAGTACATTTGAACAAAACTCATTATTTATTCTGTATTTTAGATTATGAAATAAAATTTTAAGAAAAAAAAAAGAATTTCAAAATCAATAAATAATCATTAAATCTACAAAAAATTTAATATTTTTAGTTATTTCAAATCCATTTCGCCATTGTGAAAATTTTAAGATAGCTGAATTGACATTTAAAGTTAAAATATAAATTCGGTCTTCTACGAGAGTAAAACAAGTTTTATGAAGCCAACTTACTCTAATGTAATTAAATTAAGAATTAAATGAATTTAAATATACTAAATAGGTTGTCTGCAAAAAATATATATATACATATATACAATTTCTTCGTATTTACGATATATTGATTGAATTATGTTTAAAAAGTGTATCAAAAACCATTGTTTGTAGCTAGGAAGTTAGGTTATTAGGCTGTTTAAGACCATTTTGCAATTAGATATGTTGTAAAACGGCCTTTCGAGATAGAAGCTACATGGTGCAATGGCGAGGGAGCTAGTTCACGGTAAAACAATTTTATTTCATTTATGAGAAATAATTCATACAAATGACACCTATTTTAGTTACATATCTATTATTATATATGTAGTTGACGATTTTTAAAGTTTAATCCAATCCTTAGATAAACTTATATGAAACTTGAATTGCAAAACGAGAGTATTTTTATTCGCTTGAAAGACTGAATTCTAGATCCCAGGGGATGCTTTGAACCATACCCATATTCCTGAAGAGCAAGCTTTTGATAGAGAGCTCGTTTAGCATCTGTAGTTGTATGAACGGCTTTGTGAAGTAAAACATAAATTATAATCGCTCTGAATAAATTTTAACACCGTTCAGAAAACTCTTGTGGCAAACAAGATCCTTCTGTTTTGAAGTGATATATAGAGATATATGTACAGAGGTACAGCACGGTTTCGTTGCCATTGTCTATAACGTTATTACTTAACTTAAAGTGCTCTCCTCAACTCTTTCCAGTTAATTAGCTATTAGTTTTTAATAACACTAGCTTCAGAACTCGATATTTTATTAAAAATTCGATTAATTATACACAAACAGGTTAAAAAATGTCAGGCGGACTAATGAAATGCGTTAGTAGTAACTGGTCGCACAAATTTGTATAACTGTAGAAATCTTGATAAAGTTATAGGTTAAGATCCTTCTGGGTGGATCAACAAACACCACTTTATCTGGAGAGTCGCAGCAAAATATATTTAATTCAGTTTATTTATTTTAAAAACATTACAAATACATCAATGCTAAAATAAGACATAAGGTCCGAAGTTAGATCTTCAATTATTTAAATTTGAATCGAGTAAATTGTTTACATATGTTGCATAAAGGGATTGTATCAAAGGGAGGGTTGGAAAACAAATGACCGGTGCAATCTGATTTTGGGTATCATCCACCACACAGGGCCGACGTAGCTTTCTCCGTTTGTCCATATGCATTGTCGTAGGATACAGTGCAAGCTACGAGTATAGCAGTTTCCTTCATCGCAACGTTACAGCTTTAATAATTTTTGTAAACATAAGAATCGTACCAGATAGACTAAACTTTACAATTACTCTATACTTGATTTTATTTTCATCATCATCATCATCATCATCATCATCAGCCTATCAGAGGCCACTGCTGAGCAAAGGCCTTTTCTTTCTCAAATGGAGAAGGTTTGAAAAAAATTGAGAAGAAGGTGGATTTTATTGTATATAATTTAAATAACACATCTATTGCTTAAAACAAAAGGATACTAAGCGTTTTTATGTACTGAAACTTTAAGTAACCGTTTAAGTTTTTCTAACGGCGTCAAAATATAGGGCAACTGTTGCTTCACTATTAATCAATTAGTGTCACTCTTAAATGTCTTTTTCATATTAGTAAACCCGTCACCTTTTGACATTGACTATCAAAATGACAGAAAGAATAATAAATTTCTATTATTCGTTTAAAGATAATGTTATGATACTTAAAGTAATTGTTGTATGAAAGAAACCAATTTATTTTTAAATGAGCAAACGGGCTGAGTACAAACTTGATGACCAGTAGACACCTATGGACATCATAAAAATTGCTGATGCGTTGTGAGCCTTGACTGAAAGAAGGGGTGGGAAAAAGCAGAGGGCAGAAAAGGGTGAAACAGGGAAAGGGCATTTTTTCAATATTGATCACAAATGAAAGAGATTGTCTTGTAGCATGCAGTAGTTTATAAAATTTAAAAATAGAATATTACAAAGAAAAATAATATAAGAAGACAAAGAAGAAAAAAAAGTTAGTTGAAAAGAAAATAATTTACAACTAAAATTTACAAAATAATTCGTTAGGTCTTGGGCAATTGTTACCAGTGTTAACACATTGCATGTGATAAAGAGACAATGTTAAACAAGAAAAAAACTCACTAATAACAAGGTGCCTATTCATTGGTTTGATATGCTTCTTGATGATGATGATTCTTGTTTTTAGTACATAATAAGCGATTAGTCGTTTTGTGAAATCACCACGAACCGAAAGATAAACTTCACTTAAAGAACGTTTGTCTTCAAAATCTTCAAACAATTTCATGATTGGCATCAGAACATCTATCAATCAATAACATTATTAAAAAAAAATATTGAGTCAACTTTGAAACAAATATAAGGTTGAAAGTTCGTTAAATCCTTAAGGAATCCAATTCCCTTTAATTGAACCATGTAAACCATTCTTTTTATTGTGCCTTAAATAAAAAAAAAACTGGCTAATTTATAATTAAATTCTAAACATACATTAATACAAAACGAACAAGCAAATACAAAAGAAATCAGTCATTAAAATGAAAATAGTCGAGAATTAATTTAATTAATATTTCCATTTAATAATTTCAACGTACCATTAGGTATGTATTTTCATATTTCAACAACGGTGTGGTTATATTTCTTTGTTGGAAACAAAGGTATTCTACATAATACAAATTCCGACTATTTCGTGTTCTGCGGCATAAAGGATGCACAAAACAATTCAATGTAGTTAAAACTTTTTTGAACTCTCAACTACTAACTTTTAAAGCCCTCATTAATGTTTATGAAATTTTGTTTGATTATTCGATTTGAAATGTAAACCAAATAAGGTCAATTGTATATTTCGTTTCGTAAATTGAATATTTAAGACATATTTATGTTGACACGTATTATTACACCATTATCCTACTAAAGATTGAACAAATTAACATTGAATATATCTAAGAAAAATGAAAAGGAATAATAGGGAGCGTGCGATGTGAAGGTTTCATTTGGAGAACAAACTGAGCAGTTCATCTTGACGTCTCCATATTTTCCGTATAAAAATGGTCTTGACGGACAAAATTACCCCTAGACGGCAACAGAACTAGACATAAAGATCAATTGTCTATTTTTCTTTAGAACTTATATTTATTATGTTTATTTAATCCCAAAACAGTATTAAGTTAATTGCCATACATGCCAAAAAATTAATATTGAGTAATAATACATTATAATGTATTGTAATTGTAAGTAATAATGTAAAGTTAAACGTTAATACATACTATGGTAATTACTGACTCCTTTCAAATACACGTATCAAACTAAAGTCAATTAACTCAAATGCTATTGGTATTTAGATAGGTATTTAGTTATTACATTATACGTCGAGCGATCAATCAGAAGGCGATAAGCAGCAGGTGTGAAAACAGAGCTGGTTTAAATTGGATCTAAGGTTATTACAACCGACGATTTAAAATTCGTTATGTAATATTGTTCAAAATTTGTTTCAATGATTCTCGATTTTACCTGCTCAGTAATCTTTGATGACTTTTTGGAAATATTGTGTGACGGTTAATTTTTAATATAGTAATATATTTTTAATAATAAGTATCAATAATAATATCTTAATATCTTTTCTGAATTATATGTCCAATTCGTAAAGATTTAAGTGTTAGGACTTCATTAGAATTTATGGCATAAAAATGATTATAAAACATGAATATTTTATCGGAAGATCTCCTACACATATAAAATCTAGACAAATATAGACAATTACCGCACACATTTACCATCTGACAATTTAAACCGCAAACCAAACAAACAACAGTTGCCAATGGTAAATAAACTACAATTGATTACTTCTGATATTAAATATACTGACAAAATAAATTATCCAATTGGGATTCCTCAAATTAGATGACATAAAATAACTTGATGTAATTGTTTTTTAGACATTATTTTGAGTACGCAGATTATTATTTTTAATAAATGGATTTTGTTTGTTATTGCCTTTTAATAATAAAATACAATATTTAGTTATTCAACTACAATAGCTAAGCACTAAATGATCAAAGTGAGATGGATGAAATATTTCATAATTAATATAATAGCGTCTAGAACTTTTATCCCAAAATCTCTGGTCAGAATAAAGTTACGAAACGATTTTGCTTAATCACATGTACATTGTACATGTATGTTATTTAATAAAAATCATGAAAATCAGAAAATAAATACAGTTTTACATTAATATTATACATATTTACTTTATACACTTTGATTTCGTGTATCTACTAGATTTGTTTAAAACTTACACAAGAGTTCGATATATTTTTTCCTTAAAATATATTAGAACGATTTTTTAAAAACTACTTGAGGTACTCTTCAAACAATGTTATCACGGAAATTGTTATTAATTGTCGACTTCAGCTTCAGGTAAAAGCATTTCTTTGACGTTTTCAGCTCGAAAAGCTTCTCATTTATCCATGTTACTGCTTGTCGAAGGTTAGCTATTTTGATATCTTAGTACATTTTAATTAATTATCATAATATAAAGACCGTACTTATGTAATTATTTGTAGATCAAGTATATTTATTGTTATAATAAGTATATAAATAAAACTATATAAAACTGTAGCATAAGCAATATCCTGTTTAATTTTATATTTGAGATTTTTTTTTGTATTTTACGAAAATACACATTACATAAATTACAATGAAATGTTATCATTTACTTTGAAAATGTTTATTTTGTTTTAAATACATTGAGTGATTCTTAGGTAATTTCATATAAATTAGCTGATAGATATTCTCATTAGACTAGTTTCAAAAAACTAAAAGAAGAAAGTAAAGTAACAGAAATTAAAATAAATTTATATTTGATATTGTATTAAAACGTTAAGGTCTATTTATATACATAGTTTGAGGTTCATTGGGTTTCCAGCATAGTTTTATTCTCTTCTTTCATTTCTATGCAATTATCAGTTATCTTTGGGCCACTGCCATTTAAAATCTAAGAATGAAAATTAATTAAAAAATTATAGTTGTTTAAATTTCTATCTATTCATAGAATAAAAATAGCATTCGTTATGTAAGAAAATTACGTCTTGACGCACAGTCGTAAGGATATGATACACTGTTCACTGGACACATATTCGTTAAAATATTCATATTATATTAATAGTAATCCAAGTAAATGATGTAGGGTTAAAAATAATAAAAGTATAAAATATAAGTTTTAAGTTTATGTAAATACAAAACAATTTTCCGACTCGTCGGGTCCTTGAAATTACGCACAATCTTGTTGAAAGCATGTCACTCAAAATTTAACTGTTTGAATCGTTCAATGTATAGAATAAATGCCTTTAAATTAGATACATACATCTAGGTTCAATATTTAGTGTAATTATTCTAATAGTACAAATCGCAGGCTTATTAAAATTATAATTAAGATATCACTTACAATCTCATTTTCATCATAAATGCATAAAATGAAAAACGTTGATTTATTCGAAATGAAAAATATTGATTTATGTTCGATAGTCTCTGATAATTTCGTACTCCAAAATTGTTTTGTCCTATCAAAGTCTTCGATAAGGTTTACAAAGATCAACTGTAAAGAGCTGAAAGACGGAAAAAAATATTTTCATGGAGAATTAGTCATCTACTAATTCTTACAAAATTATAAAAACAAACTAATAAGCCTTTTAAATGTAGCTGTAAACTAATTTATAAATTATTTTACATGTCAATTATTTTTAACAATTGTAATTATTAAACGTAGTGTAATAATACTTTTAACTAAAATTTTAATTGTATTTTGTATTTAGCTCTTATGTTGAATAACTTTATTGTTATAAAAATTTATGTTCTTAATTACCAGTTTAATTAGTTCAAATCGATCATATTTTATAAAACTTATTAAGCTATGTCAGTATTTTTTTTGTTAAATACATATATTATTGAAAGATAGATAAATTAAAAAGAAATAAATTAGATCTTCTTTTGAATTCAAATAATACTTGACGTTCAATAAATTAAGTTTTTAAATCGTAATTAATAGGACAGCTCGTTTTATGAAAATTATATAGAAAATATGGTCGAATAGTTAATTAAGTTAATGAACATTGAAGTAACGAGAATAATTTGAATAACTTCTCATTTTTTTATTTCAACTGTTATAACAAAATAGCTTAAATGGAAAATGTGAAAACAATACCTTTGACTAGGAGCTGTTAGAGACATAAAATTCGTTATTTTGCAATTCGTACGTGCACTTTTGAATACATGAAAATACTTTAATAGACTATCATTTAGTTTACTAGTAATTATTTTTGTTACTAAACAATTATTGTGGAATTATAAGGTAAATGAATTCAAAAGTGCGTAAATTTGACACGGTTAAAAATATTAAATTTGCACGAAATATATACCAGACAGCTCTTTAGCTTTAGTTGCGTTGACATGTTATATTGAAATGTTATTTACTTTGTCCGTAACATAACCGGTTGAGTGGGTGCGTGTTTTACAATTTTTAAATAACCATCCACTGTCAAAAGAATTTTGTTTATGAATATTATACTTGATATGAGACTTTTCAGGCGTTTATATAGATTTAAAAAAATATATTTATGAGCACAAAAATAGCACTTTATATATATTATAATAATAATTTTTAATGTAACCTGACCTTTTATAGAATCTCGTATAGAAGACGGGAGCTACGCGGGTCGATGCGAAGTGGGGGGCGGGTTAGGCTTTCAGTACTACGTCGGATCGTAAGCGAAACGCTCGCTCGTGCAGATTCTTCGCTTTTCGCGGTATGTAGAAAAAGATAGATGCTACAGGTGCCTTTCCTGACTCGGCATATTATATGACAGTGATTACGTCTGCGCCGACACTCTGGTAAATGTTTGAAACCCATAAATAAATAATTGAGATTGCGTAAGATAGACTATTTTTGTTTATTGCTTATGTAGTTTTTTAAAAGTTATTTTTATATTTAAAAATGCAATGTTACTATGTTTTTTACTTTATTTCTTCTTTTTTGTTTATTTGGTTGTTTGGTTCACATCACGGAAAAGTTTATAAAAAGTTAGCGTTGTTAAGGGTCGTTTTTCAAAGTCACTTTATCGCGCATGACCTGCGCAGGAGAAATTTGTGGCATCCTCTTTCTTCCAACAGTTTAAAAAATATTTTGAATAGAACTATGTATTTACGTTATCCTTTCTTGCAATTAATATAAAAATATATATATATTTATTTTAGTGTCAAATTCATGGAATTTTATTACAGTATAATGTGACATATTACCGCTCACTCAATGTTGTAAAAGATACTTATGTATCGCCTGTGTACCTACCTGTCACTGCGAGTGGTAGAAATTTCCTGTGACCTAGATTTTATTTGCGAAATCGTAGGATGGAAGCAAGTCGTTACTGATAGGGCAAACTCGGAGCTTCGGGCTATAATCGCTACCGCACATTGAAAATCATTTTGCAACCCTTATCTTATACAATTTGTAACGTATGCTTGAATAAAATTTAATAATAGTCTTTCGTTTCAACTTAATATCTTTATTTCAGAACATTATTATGTATTTTGTACCTTATAAATCTTAAACAGAAGAGACTCACAAAGAATTGCGAATACTACACAATAATAAAGTTGTATTATAAATTAAGGAACACCTAAACTGTAATAATAATTTTAATGCAGGGAGGAACGGAACGGTATCGGAAGCTTTACGCCTTCCTCTGGACTGTAAAAGATAATCGGTTTAGAGCGCAAACTACTCGAAATTTATTCTAAAAGCTACATCAGAGTATTGTTGGATAGAATTATTTAGGTTCATTCTAAGTTATTTTATGTAGCGAGACGATAGCTTTGAAATATTACAAAATCTTATCGATTAAAAATTTATGATATATTCAAATTACCAATTTACGTCTTTTATAAGCTTCTTTTTTTTTAATACGACATTTAAATAATTAGATGTTACATCTCGATATACTCGTAAATCGACATATGTCTTTAAAACATATGTACATGACATCAACGATTTAATAGTATTATAAAAAATATTCACAATTTATTGAGCTAGTTATAACAAAACATTTTCATAAAATATAACTTGTTTAATTCATTTCTATAAAACTTTAAGGTTTATCTATCAAGCAATTCACGACTAGCAAGATAACATGAGTATTCAAATCCCTTAGTTTGAAACATCAAAATAGTTAGTTTAACTTGAACATATTATCCTCAAGTTTATTATCCCAATAGTTAACGGTTTTAGGAAAACACGTAATAGATACCTTCAAAGCTATTATGAATAACCTTTATCCACTCACACATGAACACAAAGTTCATCAATGTATTTAAAGTGACGGACACACACCACTCTAAAAATATTGTATCTATGTTTAAATGAAATTAATATTTTTCGGATATACTACTCGTGCTTTATTTTTGTAAAAAACTACATACTCCCGACTTTTCAGCAACCGTGATCACGGGCGGACGAGATGTGTGCACGCGTAGTATATAAGTAAAATATTAATTTCATTTAAATGAATAAAACTCGCGCAAGTATTAGATCTCATTATTATATCTATGATAATAAAACTGAATTATTGAAAAAAAAAATGTTACATTTGACTTTTTTTTTTCAAAGTCTTTATTGCAAAGTAAAATATCTAATCTTAATTAATATTATTGTGGTCCCTAAATGATCCCTCTTTGATAGCTTTACTTGATATGGCGTAAGGAGTTGACGGCTTAAGTCTACCCAGACCTAAATCTTCAAATTTGTTTTAATTGCTTTTTGCTTTTCTGGGATTTAAAACATTAAGCTTCATTGGATTTCTAATTTTGTGAACTTTTTTGTTCTCGTGGATTAAACGAAAAAATATTTTTCAAAAACTAAGAATAATTTCATTTTTTTAAACATAATTTTTTAAAGAATAAAGAAATGACGTAAATGAAGAAAACTGAAAATATGTAAAATATAAAAAGCGTGGAAGATTGGATCAACCCTTACAGCAGCGCTAATTTACATTTATATGGAAATAAAATTAGAATAAGGTATTGAGGTAGCGAACATCAAAAGTTTTTTCAGATTTCAAACTAGATTTTTATACGGAAAGTGAATCTGGGTTTAATCAGACGACAGAAAATGCGAAGATTTTGTTAAATATAAACCTTACTTTAAATAGCGAAACAGATTAAAAGATATTCGTTTTTTTTGTCTGATTAGTCTGGTATTTCTGGCTTTATTTCTTTGGTATATATAAACTTCTTATCTGATCGCACTTATATTTAAACTTAGTCGATTATATAAACGAAAGTTATAACTATTTTTTGAATAATCGACGTAAAAATCAATAATCTAGCATTGGCCCCACATATTGCGTCATTTAAATGATACGTATGTCCATCTCCATTTCGTTTAAATGGCTCTAAAAATTACACTGCAATTGCTACGCTGTTACTATACATATATCTGAATCAGTTCTGATTTTTTTTTGCGTTTAATGATATCGCAGATTTTAAAAACTTATAGGATTTTTTAATGTCATAGTTTTGTCTTATCTAATACCTAATTAACATCAAAAAATCCTAAATTTTCTAATACTGTTAAATTTCATGTTATATAAGTTTCTTCAGTAAAGCGTTGATTTAGTCTTCGAATGGTTAAAATTACAAGCATTTTAAATATAAGTTAGGCCTTGACCTTGACCTTATCAATACTCGAAGCTAATAATAGCATAAATAACATTGATTCAATCGTCAGGTTCTTAATATTTCTATTTTTAAACAAAAATGATAACAACATTATTATAGTTCTTGAATAAAGTTATGACCACAGCACAAGATTCATACCTAAAACTAATCTTTAAAAAATAAGATAACTTCAGGAAAGGAAAAACCGATAGAAAGCATATTTTGTTTCATGAGATTAAAGTAGTCATCACATTTATCTATGTATGTAAGTTGGTGAACAAGTTCTTGTTATACCATAAAGCTTTTAATACTGAATACTTTTATCCTATTACTGTTACAACTATAAACATAAGATAAAACAAATCAAATAAATAACGTCAAGGTTTTAAATCATATTTTAAATAAAACCTATAACTTTTTTTTTAGTTTCTACTGACTTGTAAACAATCTAAGTTTTTGAAATATCATTAATATCTAATATAGAAAAAGAACTTCAAAGGATATATAGCTTCTTTGATAAGTTTTTATAATCTTCTTTATATATTATATAAAACAATAATTCTATTGGTACCCGGTATTTTTTACTAAGATAATTAATAACATTGAAATAAAATATGTATATTTTTTACTTGATATTAAAAACAAATTAAGCACTAGCTGTCATCACCGATCAGTACAAACATCACCATTCCTTGATTAAAAGTAATTTTTAATAAACTGACATTTATATAAACAATTGAACTTTTTAAGGTAAATAAAAGTCGGCTGTATAGTAAATGAGTAATAATAAAATATTTTAAAACATGCAAACATATTACCTTTTATATTTATAAAATCATTGTGCGTACTCGTATTTCATAACTATGTATATCCCAAAAAGGTTCTAATGGCAACGAGATACCTTTAGGATATTGATTTTCCAGATGTCTTCGGAAGCCAAAAGCGATAACAAACGAAGCTTGCCATATCCTGTAAGCCCCCTGTATACCTTTTCACGTGAATGCCTTTACTTCTACAATATTATATTCTTGTAATGCTCAATGCGTATAAATGCTAATATGTTCCAGATTTAATTCAAACCTTGAAATGGTTTTTCTCGTTCGAATATTGAAGGTATTTTTTTTTATTTATTAAAGAGTTTATAACTGTGCTTTTTGTTACATAATAGTTTATGGCAATCAAATTGAGTTAAACCTAATATGTATATGTCCATAAAATATTTTTACGGCAAAAGTTATATTAAAATTAGTATTAGTACAAGTAACACATCTTAAGTAGTTTGACTGCAGCTATAAGTCATTACTTTTATATGTAAACAATAATTTTAAGCATGATTCACTTTGTTTATCAAAGCTGATTATTATGCCTACCTTTGCCTTGGATCCCAAGAACATTGCTTATGTCTGTTGACCTACAATTAAACTTCTTGAATGTCAGAAGTTTTCTCGTTACACAAAACTCAACTTTAACTATACGCCAGAATTACTTATTCTTTTTGTTACTATGTACGTATCATACATAATTAATGAACATTTTTAAAAGAAAAAATATATATTATTTTCTATTAACGTTAAGGACGTATTCAAGGGTTGTTTTTTTAGAGTTAACTTATTAAACTTTTAGGAGATAATCTTATAAATTAAAAAATAAAAACATATGACAACTACATTACTAATTGATAATTAAAATTGTTTGACAATATCATACTGTCAACTGATATGATTTCATGAGTGCATAAGATAGTGAATCACATATTTATAACACTCTCTAAGAGTTTCATGAAACTAATGTGACATTTATATATTAACTTCTATTAAGCAATTACAATTTTTTCAATAACAATCATGCAAAATTTATTTTCTTAACTCAAAAGTACAACTTAGGAAAATAAAATAAAATACGTATGTATGTATATCACTAACAATAAACAGATAGACATTCGGCTCATGTTCTAGCAATTATTTACTTTTATTGTATACATTTATACTACTTCATCACTTTGCATTTTATGTAGTGCAACAGCTGTTTCCGGCGAAAGCGTGGATGCTATAAATATATCACAGGAAACACTTTTATACAGACACGTATGGAGATTTAGTGCAACAAAAACATTTCTAATATAATGATATTTATTTTGAATGAAATTCGATTTAAATAGGAAAAATTTAGGATATCAATAATTCGTTCGACCCTCCTTGAGTTATGTTATTTAATTAAAATATTGTTTTACGCTGCCTATTTAGTTAAGACTCCGAGCGCCTTGGAGCCATTGTGATACTGAGTTTTCGGTTACTTTCTGTGAAGTTTTCCACAAATTTGAGTAAAGCGAGATCGATAATTTGATAATAAACGTTGAAGAGGGACAACCGGTACCCAAAACTGAGGTAATTATATAACATTTTCTAACTTAAAGTATTAATTTGTTAGGACGAATACTGTCTTTGTATAAACGTTAAAATTAACAACTTGCATATTGAATTCAAAAATTTTTTTTGTTTCCTTATGAATGCCTCATTTTTTTATTATTTGTCATTAGATAATAAATATATACTATTCCAAAAATTATGACAGAAATTAATCAATGATTTTTTATTAAACATTTCATTTATTTAAATTTGATTTGAACAGCTTAAAATATAAACTAAATAATTTCTCTTTATAAATTGTATTCTGATTGTGTAAAATTAATTATAGTAAAACAATTTCATCTGCTGTGCCGTCTCCGTATATTCTTTATATAACACGTCATTTCTAATGTGCCACGTTTCATTTCCGTTTCTTTATAAGAGGCAGTAGGAATGACAATATTGTTACTAAGGTGAAGTGAGGAATGTGTTTCAGAATTAAAATTTTGTTATGTCACGTTACATTTTGTAATAGAAATATAAATTACACATTTTTGATATTTTTTCTTTGATATCATTCAAGTTAGTTGTAACATTTATTTTGTGATTTCTTTTTAAAATATTCTTGGTAAAGATTTGTTTTATAAATTGTGAAATTTACTCAAATAAGAGTATCACAGGTATCTTAAATCTGATTTCTATTTAATTTCTCTTGGATTTGGAACAAAAATTAATTAAGTTATTAGTGGTATAAATTTATTTGTTACCTATTATTTTTATTACGTAAAAATTAAGTAAGTTATAAAATACTTGATGCAATCCAACGATTTTATAATTATTGTATGTATGTGAGAATTTATATTCTCCTTCGTGTACTTTTATTACTGTTTAATGAAGTTGAGGGTATTGAATTATTGATTATAATAAGCATGCCTGTGGTATGTAATAATGATCGATGACTGAATAACCCTGACACGTTTAAAACAAAAATATTATTGAAAAATAATTCTAACAATTGTATACAACTAGTCTATATTAGTTTTTTATTACTATTTATGAAGAACGTTTGCCTATAATATTGTGCGGTAAAAATCAATTATATTAAAAATATATTCAATAAAATCAACATCTTATAATGTAAAAAATAAAGCCAAATATCTTAAGTTAATTAATGTTATATAAGACTGACAAACTTATAAAAGAAAGTAAAAAATGGTCCTTCTTTGGAAGAAAACAACTGTAATATGGACTTTTCCAATCAAATCGCAAAATATTTACAACTCTACCACATAATATTATTATGACAGCACTGAAAACATATTTAAGTCATTAAATAAATTTAATGAAACATCTTATTAAAATAAATAAAATATCCCTAAAAATACTAACAAGAAATAACCCATATATTGTTTATTTCATGATATTATTACGGAAAATAAAGAACATTTTTCTTGGATAGAAAATGTGAAAAAGTACTGTAATAAAATTAACCCTATTTATAAATAAATTTCCTTTATCCCATGCTGATCTTATAAAATATAGATTCGAGATTCGACGTTGTCTAATGGCGGGATAGTTTAACAAATGATGCGAACAAGTTATTTGTTAAAAAGAGCCTTACGAACCATCTCGGGATTGAATATATATAAAATTTATTATTATCATTCAATAAGAAAAATAATTTTCATAAATATGTCTAGTTTGAGGTTACATTTGTACTTCATTATAGTAATAATGCAGTAATAACAATAATATTTTTTCAATTGGATAAAATGTACAACTTGTTTATACATATGTTTTTTTTAAATTCAAAAATTTCTATTTCTTTCCAAGTCAAATGTTGTCATATAAACTTGTTTATGAAAGTCAGTGCTACACATTTCCTTATTATCTTACAAACGAATTAAAATAAAAATACTTTGCTCAATCAATAAGAACTATAATACATAATATTTTCTTCAAAACAAATTTTTCAGTGCTCTCAACAAATGTAATTGTCATTCAGTGATCTCAATAAAAATAAAAATATAAAAGATTTAAAAGAATAAACCTCATTATTTATACAATGAAGTTAAAAAGAAATCCTTTGTGTTTTACATTGTTCCGTAATCACGTCTGTAATAGGAAACAATTTCAAAAGAGTAATTTTCTGAAATAAACACTTCAAAACCACTGCTACATGATTTGTTACTAGTTACAATAAAAAAGTTGTAAGATTTGACGAGTTATTAATGGTTGCGTTTCTGTGAATTTATTTCACTGACTTCATTCATAATTTATAAATGTCGGTTTAAGAACTCTTGTATTTACATGAACAAACATGAATTATATGTTTATATTAAATTGATGTCATTACACTAACAGCTAATTTTATCACTTCCTTGAACTGATCATAGGAATTGCTTTGTTATTGCTTTGCAAAATACGAAAATATTTATTTATTTATTGTTTAGATTGGTTTCTCAAAAACAGTAAATTACAAATGTATATATTAATTTTTTATATCTTTGACATGTTTTAGGTCCTTATTGATTAGTTTTTGAATTGTTTAAGCTCACATTGTTTAATCATTGAATTTAAACATATGTATATTTAAAACTGATTGAAAAGTAAATTATTAATCCTAAATGATTTTGTACCACTTATTGATAACAAACGATATTTCCCCATTAAATTTTCGTATATTAGTTGTATTGATTGCGGTTTTTGACCCGGCATATCCAATTTCGATTCTTGTAATCGTTTAAGCTATTTACAAAGTTAATGAAAGGTTTGGTTAGTTTGTACGCTCTTAATATATCAAACTCTAATTTAATACGCATTGGCTATTACTCAAAACAAAGCTGAATATCTGTGATAATTCGTTAAATTATTTAATTTTGTTTATCTTTATGAAATCTTCAAAGTCTTTTTCTAGACTAAAGAAAGTATTTAATTAATATTTTAGGTGCTTCATCTATAAAAAACTAGTAGACTAAAAGAATCTATTTTACAATTCAAAACTAGCCTACATTATGATTTATGCGTGTAACTGACTTGTCAAGGGTGCTTAAAGTTGATAAGACAAGTATTACGAGTATTTAAGGGTGTTTTCAAAATTTAATTAAGGTTGGCTCTCAACCCCCTCAGGCAATCTTCATCGTGTTTCTCTAATCCATGTGTCATGGGTAAAAGAACATGTTTCAATTAATTAAAATTCACTTAAAAATACTAACTCTTTATTTATGTATAAAATATGTTGTTAAAAATAATTATGAACGCGTAATGAATTCGAAAATATTTTTTTTATTTCAATGAATACTCGCGAAAGTCTTAGATCTCATTATAAAATATGTACTGAAGTGACGGAAAATTATTTTCAGAATGTTGATAAGATACAGTACTAATGAAAAACTAATTAATCATGTTAGTTGTGGTGTGATGTTAGTTGTTTATTAATTTCCATAAAGTTGATTTTCTAAAGGTACGTTGAGTTGAGCCCTTGGGGCTATGGAATATAATATTTTTGAACAGTTGTTACATTATGGGTAGCTATTTTTCCGGTGGATATTGGAATATTTTTAAATTCCTATTTGTTAGCAAAGTAATTTATTTCCGAATAAGATGATTTTAATTGATAGTTGCATGTTTATTCCTGTTAAAAAATATAGTGACAATGAATAAAAAATAGTAATCATGACGTATCAAACGGTTTTATAAAGCTGGTATTGAGCGGGCAGTTTGTTAGTGAGAAGATAATGCTTTGCACGCGGCCTTCATCCGTTCAGTATCCAAAAAGTTTTAACTCATATGAAACTACGATCTGTCGACGCTAACTGGCGAATCAGAAAGTAATTTCTATCTCACACGCGGGTTTTGCTATAAACAGTAAGTCATTTATTAAAGACAGTATATCAGATCACAAGTTAGTCATAATCTATATATTTAGATCTAATATTTAAAACTAAATTTGATAGTACTTAATTTGCTTATATCGACATCTTGCTGTAATTCGAGAAAAGTTAATTTATTAATTAAACAGGTGTGCCGTGACTACCTCGGAGCTAAATCACCCGTTTCTTAATTAAACAGTCTCCTTAGAAAATCCTTCCCTAAATATTAAATGCAAAATTTATTTTTCGAATTTTTGTGATTTCAAGCAAAGAATTTGTAATTAATAAAGAAAAATATGAAGAGAAATATTATAATAATAACCTATTGAATACATTATTTTTATTTTTTTATTTCATATCTTTGTCGTTTTAATTTCTTAATTGTTCCTGTCAATTTGTACAACTGAATAAAAACGTCTTTACTTTTATTTTTACAAAATTCTATTAAAATACTATTGAATAATATTTCAACACAAAATGACTCGATAACCACTAAACTTGTAGTTTACTCAGAAACTTATTAATATAGAAAAATAATGTTGGATAAAAATAATTCAAATAAATATATAATCTTTGTGCAGTTTGTCTCTTTGCAAATAGCAAATCGGATTGCAAGTTCCATAATAAATAATATGTCTAAAGAATTGACATTAGTTCCTTTCGAACAGCGAACAATTTATAGTCTAAAGCTAATTAAAAGTTTTGCGGTTACACATTTTAAAAAAATATTCCAGTATTATATTATTCTACATTTTACTCGACGCTTTGATTACTTTTCAGTTAGCGTGATCACGGGCGGGAGGAATAAGAGTATTTGTCAGTTACTCCTGTTTTTATCATCATTTTGTTTTATATAAAGTAGAAAGAGAAAATTATTAAAACATCCTAAAAGGTGAAATTGAATACAATGTACATTGGTTGTATTATATGTTGTAAAGGATTCTTCTTATTGACACAGGGGACTGATAGTGCGATAACAGAGAGGGTCCTTTTCTGTTCTTTACTTTGTTGGATATAAACAAGACACGAAACGGCCCGGCTTGAGAATGTTTATTCAACGTTGTGTAAAAATTGTTCAACGAAATGTTAGATTAAACTGTATAAATAAAACAAAATAAAATGAAAGATTATATACAACATTTGTGATACTATTGTACTTAAGTTTTTAAGACTATTTTTGGAGTTTAACCGAAAGTTCAGGACTTAATTACTCCCTAAATTTATTATACTTTATTCATCTTTTAACTCATTTAGTATTAAAGTTATATTAATATTATAATATAATAACAAGAAAAAAATAAAACTCATGATAGGAAAAGGATTTGAATGGCGTTTAATTTAAGAATTATTTTATTTAATTTCTATTGGTTCCTTTTTTTACTCTCTCCACAGAGCCTCTGTAAGTCAAACTGATAGGAAAACTCATCAATTAATAATAGTGACTATAATAACGACGAAGCAAGTAATGTTATAACTAGAAGATCCAGCGTGGGTGATGGTGTCTACACAGAAATGGTGGTCTTTGGCACTCCTACTCATCGTTGTAAATCAGGGTAAGTAAATAAGACATCATGTTTCGATTAAAGATTATTAATTGTAATATAATAATAAGTTCTATATTAGTCCAATGTTTTTTAGTTTCTTTAAAAGTTTTTACTTCTCATTTTAAAACCATTTTTACATTAAAACTTATTACAAAATAGAGAAAAGCAGCTAATTAAACTTAATATTGAAAGTAAATATCAACTTAATTTTGTACATACGTTATTTACTCATACTCATTAACATTTTCATTTGAGGTGGGAATTAAAACGAGAATGTAAATATTTAAGTTATAGTACAAGATATAATCCATATTAATTGTGCAAACATGCATAACCTCGGGCTTTAATTATAAGTAGGATATTCGTTCGTTCGCAATAATTATATAAATTGGGTTTTCAGATATCGAATTACTCACGCACCACTTAACTTTTTTACCACTTATATATTTTTTATATTTCAGTTAAATATGTACATCTCTCAATATGTTTAAACTTTACGCAAGTCTATTGGAACTTATTCCAATAGACTTGCGTAAAGTTTATGACTTCCGGTTACGGCTTTCACAAGTGTAAACGCGTTTGAGTGTGCTCCGCAATTAATATTCATAAAACTGTTAAAATACGCTATAAGAACTTAAATCAGTGCAAGTGGTCAAATAACAGAAGCCAACAAACGAAGACAACTTCACAAAAGGGTCGAAAACATCCACAAAAGTGCTAATATTAGTGTGATAACATAACCAACATATAATATTTCAAATCAAGGTGACATTCAACTGCCTTTGACTTGTTTCACTTGACAGTTGACATTCCGCAATACCAACGTTGACAAGCGGAAGTTGCGTTTCGTTACACTCCTGGGTTACCAGGTAAAATTATAATTACTACTAAAAAAATAAAAAAAAAATAAAATAAAATATATATATATATATTGAAACAAAAAATAAATTAAAACAAAAGTAAATTGAAACAAAAAATAAATTGAAACAAAAAATAAATAGATACAAAAAAAAAATGGAGAAACAAATGGAATTATTATTTTCGAAAATAAAACTAGAGATGGAGAAACAAACATCAACTCTAACCGAGTCTATTACGAAAGCAGTACTGAAAGAGATGGAAGAAAAACTGAAACCAATAACAGAAGAAAACATAATATTGAAAAGTGAAGTACAAACATTAAACGCAAAAATCAAACACCTAGAACAGAGTAAAAGGGAAAACAATTTGATATTTTATGGCTTAGAGGAGACAAAAGAAAACAAAAACATAGTAGAAACTATATCAAAAGTTTTAAAAGATGCAGGCATTGAAATTTGGAATCAAGACATAAATAAAGCATTTCGCATAGGTAAAGCCGGCACGAAACCACGTCCAATATTAGTTAACATGTTAAACACCTGGAAAAAAGAATACATACTACGTAACAGGAAATTACTGCCTAAAAAAATCTTTGTCTCACAAGACTTTGATAAGGAAGTATTAGAAAAGAGACGACAACTTGTACCCCAACTAAAGGAAGAAAGAAGCAAAGGTCATATTGCGTTCATAAAGTACGATAAACTAGTAATAAAACAAGACAATGTTGCCTCACGAGATAAAAGGAAGAGAGAAGAATCTACCTCACCAAACATAACAAGCGACATAGAGAACACACAGCTCAAAATCAATAAAATAAATGCTTTTGACCGGATGTATAGGAACAGGTCGCACTCAACATCAGACCTTAATAAACAATAGCAACCAACTAACACCAGAAACCGGAAGATCGAAGAAGAAAATAAAAAATTATATCCATTAGAAAAAAACTATACAATAAAACGTACATATAAACATAAAAACTCAAAGAAAAACAAAAACACAAAGGAAAATTTTACAAATTGCACCCCAAGCCGGCTGGTCACCGTGGGGGAAGCTGACCAACACCCTCCAATAAATACTTTAACATCAACAAAACCAACATCTGAATGTAATACAAAATTAAATATCCTCAAACGAAATGGTCTTTACATTTGTACACTAAACACACGGACTTTGAGAACACCAGAAAGTTTGCATGAGCTAGAGCTAGCAATAAAAAACATCAAGTGGGACATTCTGGGCATAAGTGAGATGCGAAGATTAGGAGAAGAAATAGAAGAAAGAAGAGATTTTATTATGTTTCATAAAGGGGAAATAGCGGGACAAAGAGGAATAGGATTTTTGATAAAGATCAAACTTAAAAATCAAATTATAGGGTTTGAAGGAATATCAGACAGAATAGCTGTGCTACATATTAATTTGCCAAGACATAGAAAAATTTGGACAGTTGTTCAAGTCTATTCACCAACAGAACAAGCAAACAGAGAAGACATATTAAACTTTTACGAAAAATTGACAGAAGTTATTGAAAAATATTCAAAAAACAATATTGTGCTTATGGGTGACTTTAACGCTCAAGTTGGCGCACAACAGCCAGGAGAAGATCATATAATAGGAAAATACAGTACAGGAAAAAGAAGCAAAAACGGTGAAAAATTAGTTGAATTCTTACTTGAGCAAAACTTAACAATTCTCAATTCAAAATTTCGAAAAAAAGCTAAAAACAAGTGGACTTGGGTCTCTCCAGATGGCAAGACTAGAAACGAAATTGACTACATAATCACTAATAATCTACATGCCTTTACTGACACGGCAGTAGTACAAAAACTAAATTTCAATACCAACCATCGCATGGTACGAAGCTGTATAAATGGAAGTGGAATTAAAAAACCCAGACCAAAAGCAGTTCAAATGCACTACCTACAAAACGCGAGTAGAAACAGGAACTCAAAAGACACCATAGAAGACCTAATGGAAGTTCTAACCTCGGATATGAACCTAAACGAAAAATACGAACGAATAGAAACCAAACTTAAAGAGGAGGAAGAATTACAAACAAATAAACTGAAAGAATCCTTTCTTAGCGAAAAAAACTATAAAGCTTATCGAAGAAAGAAGGAACCTAATTTATAAGAAGAATAACAAAGAAAACCAAAAAGAAATTTCAGACCTTAGTAAGCAGATTCGAGAAAATATGAGAAGGGACCGGATAAATAGACGAACCAAAACTATAGAAAGGCACATAGAGAAGACAGGAGGTACAAGAAAAGCACTTAAGGAACTTCGTGAAAAAGGAAAAGAATGGATAACAAAACTAAAAGGTAAAAAACTACCAACCACGTCCCGCAGCAAAATTCAACATATAGCAACAAACTATTATAGATCATTATATCAAAAACACAGCCCAGATCAAACAGAAATATGCTTGCCAAATGCGGAATATAAAACAGGAAATTACAGCATCCAAGACACAGAAGATATACCAGAAATAATGCAATCGGAAGTAGAAAAAGCTATAAAAAGTCAGAAGTTGGAAAAATCACCAGGACCCGATAGAATCACTAACGAACTAATTAGAGGTACTATTGAAGAAATAAGTCCAATTCTTACACATATGTTCAAAGAGATTGTACATACAAGCATAATTCCAAGCAAGTGGGCAGAATCACATATAATACTGTTACATAAGAAAGGATCAAAAGATGACATCGGAAACTACAGACCTATATCGCTCATTTCAAATGTATATAAGATCTTTGCTAAAATAATTCTAGACAGAATATCTCTCAGGCTCGACGAAAACCAACCAGTGGAACAAGCAGGGTTCAGAAAAAATTTCAGTACAATTGACCACATACATACCATCAAACAACTTATACAAAAGTACAATGAATATAACAAACCTATATACATAGCCTTCATTGATTATTCCAAAGCTTTCGACAGCCTCAAGCATGAATACGTTTGGAAAAGTCTAGAAGAGCAAGGGATACATAAAGCCTATATAAACATCATTAAAAACATTTATAAACAAAGTAAAGCGCGTATCCGACTAGAATCTATAGGAAGTGTCTTTAAAATGGAAAAGGGAGTCAGACAAGGTGACCCGCTGTCACCAAAGCTGTTTACCGCAGTACTAGAACAAATGTTCAGACAACTGGACTGGGAACATCTGGGTCTAAACATAAACGGAGTACGTTTGAATCATCTAAGATTTGCAGACGACCTTGTTATATTGGAAGAAGACCCTAAGGTACTGGAGACCATGGTGCAAACCCTAGTAGATATAAGTAAGGAGGTAGGTCTTGATATCAACACGAGCAAAACCAAAATGATGACAAACTCGGTACCTACAGATATAACCATCAATGGACAAAATATTGAATATGTAGAGGAATACGTCTATCTTGGACAGATAATATCTCCAAAGGATCAAATGTCAAAGGAAATAGACAAAAGAATTGCGATTGGGTGGAAAAAATACTGGGCTCTGAAAGAAATCATGAAAAGCAAGGAACTGAGACTGGAGACCAAGAAAAAAGCTTTCGATGTCTGTATTCTACCTTGCATCACATATGGCTGTGAAACCTGGGCCCTTACAAAACACCACAGGGACAAACTGGAGAAATGTCAAAGAAGCATGGAAAGGAGTATGTTGGGCATAAAATTAAAAGATAAAGAAAGAAGTGCAAATATAAGGCAAAAAACCAAACTAACAGATATACTCTCACGAATTGACCTACTTAAATGGAGGTGGACTGGACATTTGCTTCGCTGCAAAACAGAAAAATGGAGCAAACAGGTAACAGTTTGGTACCCAAGAGATGGAGTTAGGAGCAGAGGTCGCAAGGTAAGAAGATGGGAAGATGAAATAAAATTGACCCTAGGACCCTTTTGGACCAGAGTAGCAACAGACAGGCTGCAATGGAAAGAGTTGGAGGAGGCCTTTGCCGTAAGGCACACCGAATTACGAGATATCATTTAATAAAAATTTTATCTACTTTAAATGTAATTTTTGTAAATTGTAAAAATTCGGAAATAAAGGGCTTTATTATTATTATTATTATTATTATTATTGGAACTTATTAACCTTTATTATCATTGAATTTCAAATTAAATTAAACCTTACATTGTCATATAAAACTATTCATAGCGATAGTAATAAATGATGGAAGTACTCAATATTATATTGAGTCTAGTCTTCAAAATGATTTGAAACTAACCGAAATATCCGTCCATTTTAGTTTGAAATTATCGGCAGCTTCAATCCCAAACAATTTCACTAACAAGAAATTACGTAACGTTTAATCGTCCCGAATTGTAATTGCTTGTTGTTTCATTGATAATTAATAGTTCAAAGCTAAAATTTAATAAACACTTCGGGCAAAACATTTATATACTTAAAAAACATAAAAAAATTCTATGAACATTGAATTTTCCATTTTATTTCACTAAAACGGTAACAGGGGAATGTACGGAACAGATGATACATAACGCATCCGATACTCGATTCAGTAATCCAATCTTCAAAAGCTGATATATGATATGCCTTTTTTGTTATGAATTTCGATTTGGAAATTGTATCAAATAAAAGAAAAAACTTGGATGAAAACGACGTTTCAATTACAATGAATATGTATCAGTAATATTGAATATAGTTAAAAATTTTGTTTCTTGTCGAGATTTTTTGTTTTCTAGGAAACTTAATATGTTGTTGTGTTTATACACAGTAATAACAATTCTTTTATACCCACGAGCTAACTAGACTATTCTCAAACTAAAATATTTGTCTATAAGAGAGAAATTAAACTCATTTTGAATAAATATAATAACTGTAAATTAAGAATGAACATAGTTTTGTTGCCTTTTTAAAATATTCAGTGAAAGCAAAAGTGAATGCAGTAAAGGAAAGAGCATTTCTATATTTGTTCTACCAACATTAATAGCTTTTTGTTAAAACCTTTTGATGTAACCGTTTTTGTATATTTTAAAAAATATTCTTTACTTTTTCTTAAGTACCCATCAGGTATTACTTTAGTAAAGGGTCTTTGATAAACAAAAAAATATTTATGACTGTGCTTTTTAATATATATTTATTATACATACATTTTGTAGTTGACCAAAGATTTTTTTTTATTATTTGATTTCATAAGTTTTCAAATATAATATAAATATAATTTCATTTTCAAATATAAATATAATTTCAATTATAGTAGCAGCGATTTATAAAGTATTAGATTATAAATTAAAGTTTATTATTAAATAGTTTCTTAACCAACCTATAGAACTCAATATTATTTAAAGTCACTATTAGCACTTGATTTGAGTTCTGTTATATTTAACAAAGTAAATATATCCATGGAAATAATTTTGCTCAAGAATAATATTTAGTACTGCTTTAATTTCAAGTGTATGAAAGTTGAAAGTTTCTGAACACTGTCTCGGAGAACTTCGACGAACAATGAGCGTGCAGATATTGCAGGGGTTCCGTAAAAGTAATTATTGTAGTTAAAATTTTAGGTATAAACTATACTTGAAAATTGTAAATTACTGTTTTTGCAGCAAAATTTTAGTAAAATAAATCCGGGAATTAATTAAAAGTACATCTTTCGTAAGAAAATTTACTGTACTTCAGCCAGGATATATTCATTTTATATTTAAGTACTACAAGTGTTCTAAAAATAAACCAAAACAATTTTGAACCAATTTCATGTTATTGAAATATCTCTCGGTCTCTCTCGACTCAAGTAGGAGCCCATTCCATTGAAAATGAATCACAATATAAAGTTTTAACACCTAATTATCAACTTTTTTCGTCACAATACCGATGTATTCATGTATGTTTGTTTATATACATATATATGTATGTTTTCTACATAATAATATCTTTATATATATAATTGTATGCAAGGAAAGGGAAAGTCGTATAAAGCTGGTATTATAATAACTATATTTTGCATAACAAAGGAAACGTTGAAAGACATCAAATCTCTTTGTTACCCAAAATCCTAATGCAAACAATCATGGCGGTATCTAAATGGGTCTATAGCATATGAAATGAATAAATAAGAATGAGAGAGATATTCGGACTAAAGAAACATCTAAATTAACTGTTGAATACAAAGTTGTGAGCAATTATCAACCTTTGAAGTTTGACTGTTATTTGCAGGAGCAAGTGACCTCAGTTCTTCTTTGAAATGAGAATGAAGGCTTTTACTATTTACAAATTATTTATATAATCATCATTATAAGGAGGAAATTTTTAGATTTTCATTTTGAAATATAATAAGGGCACAGTGAACTTATAAGTTGTTTCTAGTCTTCAAATATTTTAGATCTAAATTGGGAAATTTATCAACATTCAAGTTGTCTATAACAGTGCACACCGTTAAACCACTGAAATTTAGCATAGTTAACGAAGTGTTGCACTGCCGTAGTTTACTCATTAGTCGACGTTAGACTTACTAAGTCACAAGACCTTACCTACTTAAGAAGCTTACAGTTACAGTGAGTATTCTACATCTGAAAATAAATGTATAATTATTTCTATGGCTATAATGAAAATCCAAATTAAAATTATAAATCAATTTATAAATCAATTATTACTTAGATATTAAATTTGATGTACATATTGAAAGCTACTTATAGCGAAAAACGGTTTTAAATTCTTTTCTTCTAAAAATATTTATATTCAAATAAATAAAAAAGTAGAATAATTTGCTTTTTATCGTAACTTCAGCGTACTCAGTGATTCGTATTCAAGCTTACAAAACGATTTTCCTACGAACTAACTACATTTAGATTTACGGTAGTTGCACAACTTTGTTCAATACATTTCAGAAAAGAATATCTTTCCGCACTTTTAAAGAACAGATACCGTGATAAATAGGATTTCTTAAAGTATTAAGACTCTGTTAAAATATATTAAAATTGACGTGATTTACTTTGATATAAAATAAATAGTAAATGAAGTAGCTATGCTTTGTATTGATTGTTTTACTTATAGGCCTCTCAGTTAAATTCAGGAGTATGCGAAACATTCAAAAATCTGTTATATATATTACGTAAGGGTTGTTCTCATTTATATATTGAAATGATTTATCTAATTCTACAATAATAGTTTTAATTAACGTAAGTATACGTTGCGTGACAATAATATTGTATTCAACAATGACTACTCTTTAAAATTACAATATTTTCACGAAGCTCTTCACCACAATAACGTTAGTAGTCATTATACTAAAATACAACAGCAACAGTACTTTATACTACTGATACATATTCATTCATAAATATTTTAATGAAATAAAACATGAACAGTCTCTAACTGATTCCATTTTTTAACTTTGAATATATTATTTTTCTGCCAGAAATCTTTGTACATATATATGCACAGTTTAAACTTTAAGATATAAATATAGGTACGGAAAACTATACATGCATGTAAATGTATTTTATCGGTAACGATTTCCAAATACAGGACGGGGGCAAGCAACTGATGTGGATGTGAGGCTATCGGCACCGAGTTGGGTGGCGAGAGGTGGGTCAGCAACACTGCGATGTCTACATCAAGTTCCACCCCAATTGTTGTATAAAGTGGAGTTCTTAAGTTCTGGATCAAAGCTGCTTCAATATGTCCGCGAGCGGGTACCGCCGTACACAAACTACACTTTTCATGGTGGAAAACTGAACGTAAGTTAAAAACATTGAAAGAATTATGAAATCTATTTTAGAATTTACATTCGTTAGAGAGATTGATCTATTGATCGTTTGTATATAGAAATTTATAAATTACTCAACAACTTTGCTAACAAAATTGTTGTTTTCTTCCATAAATATACTATAGTTATAACTAATACATCTTTAGTAGTAATTTCAATCCGAATTTGCAACTACTCCAACTTTTCACTAATAATCTATTAGGGCTGTTGTGATCAAGTTTAAAACAACGCTTTCGTACAATATGAGACCATGTATTGTATGTATATATTTATAGCCTAACCGACTAGTTTTAGAGGCTTACTTCAGTTTTTGTTTGTATAGGACAGTTAAAATATGTTTTGATTTATTGAAATGGTAATAAGTTACATGATTTAATAATAATATATTAGCCCGAAGAACAATAATCTAAAGCTGGAATTTGATCTGTCGCTAGACAACGATATCTTCCAGTCAATTTGATAGAAAATATATTTAGTTAAAAAAACAATTTTGAATATTATTTATACAACGCTAGAGGATATAATTTATTATTGTAATTCTAATATTACTTTTTATGTCCCAGCACATTTTTTTATCTTTATGGTCACTAAAAAGTATACGGGACAAACAGAACCACTAAAATAAGTTTTTCTTGTAATGAATAATAATTTTTTTTTATAAAATGAAGAAAGTTATTAGATTAGCTATCAATTGTAAATTTTTACAAATATATGTTTTTATAAACTGAGTGCAAATATAACCCATTATAGGTTTTAAGGAAACATAATTTTTCAGATGTCTCTTGTGACGGAAAACTCTATTACTATAGACAATTTAGACCCGACTGCCTCTGGTTTGTACTGGTGTGAAGTTTCCCTTGAGACACCAATCTTCACTGCTGCCTCACCGCCACATCAACTAACTGTCGTATGTAAGTGGAACTGCTGTATTTATTTCAATTAACGCTGATTATATTACTTTCAATACCAAAAAATAGTACAATACAACAAAATAGATTTGATGAAAGATCTTAAAATCTTATATATTTTTTTCAAATACAACGTCAAAGTAATAGAAATCAATATTCTATTTCCCGTATTCATAAAGCGCCTAGCCAAGATTATCAGTAATACCTCCTTATTCAAAAGATTCCCAGAAGCATCCTCCGATAATAACATTCGGGAAGCCAGATGTCGTAGTTGGAGGCTTACTTCGAGCAAACTGCACAAGCGCCCCAGCTGCACCCGCACCTCGTTTAACATGGTACATAGATAATGAAAAGGTATGTTACTTTAAATAAATTTCTTATCTTTACCAAATGAACATATATATGGATTTCGCTATTTATTTCAATTCTTTTAGGTCCCTGAAGAATCGATACGATATTTCTCATACCGGGTATCCAGTTCCACAAGGAATAAAGGTGGCAGTGGCTATCGTCATAGAAAACATCAGCATAGATATATCGCCCCAGAATTTAACTACACCGCAAAATATTGGGCTCTAGTAAGCGAAACTACAACGCACGCTCCCGCTAATATGACTAAACAAAGCAAGTGTACATTAAAAGATGGACAAAATGAAGATGCTGCGAAGGTAAGTTTTAAATTTTAACAAAATTGTCGGTTTACAGAAAAATTTTACATCTTTGGCAGTTGTGGTTAAGTTTAATTACTTTTTCTAATTATGCTTTTGGGCTAAATCTTTTGGAGGTCATAATTTTGGTCCAACATTGTACATAGTTCATTTTGTCTTATTTAAAAAAGGTTTATTTAAATAATAATAATAATAACAAATTGTTATCCACATTTAATTATTGCTATTGTAAAAACAGATATTTCTTTGTATAGATAAGTGTTTTTTCAGAGAAATTTATCAGATAAGACATGTGTTGTATCTTTTATTTTTTATCCATCTTATTAGATTCGAGAAAAGCCAAGAGAATTAGCGCCTCCACCGATATCTTTATGGGTATCCATTGCTGAACTAAGAACACCAGCTCATGGTCGTCTTCAATTGACTTGTACCTCGACAATACCTGATGAAGTGGGTCCTGGGGAACGTTTTGCCGACGTGAAGAAACAGACAGTTACAGGTGCTATAAAGATTTGAAAGCTTTGAATCTATTATGTTTCTATAAGAAGTCGATACCAGGAGTTGGTAGTAAACTCAATTGTTATAAAAACAGAGTTTTATTGTTAGGTAACAATAATTCATGGCAAACTTTAAACTTTTAACTTCTATTTGAAAATCAATTTTATTTACAGCCATTAAAAAATAGAAGTAAGATTTTAAAGAATTCTTCGACAGTTTTGAAGGAAGGAAACACTGAATACACAATGTTATATCCCGCAGTTGCCGTAAACGAGCTGAGTTTGAAAAGACCACGTTCAGAGACATCTTACGCTAACGCGACTTCAACAGGACTTCACCAATTTCAGCCAATTCTTCTTATAAGTTGCGGAATTCTTCTCTACGAGCTTCAACCTCATTACTAAACCGGATTAAGCTTTCAATATTTATGATATAGTCATTTATCCCTAGTGTTTCAAGTATTTTCGTCTCACTTTCAAGGTTCAAGGTTGTACTTATTTTCTACTATCTAATTTACATAAAGCACCCCAAGTCTTAATATTTTCGACGTACTTTCACTTTTTGTATTTCAATGTATGAATGCGAAATCTATTGAAGATATTTTTGAAGATTTAATTGTTAAAATATTAGAGTGTTATTAATTATAATCAAAGTTTATTATTATGTTCGAGTCGTTATAAAACATCGATTCCCATTGATTTAAATCTATCTTTGTGTCAATTAATAAATCCTTACAGCTTCTTCAACAGGGTCAATTTATCAATTATGATATGTCATTTCTGTTTACGGGAATAAATATTCATTTTGTTTTTCTGTTATAAACCTATTTTCGTAAAAAAATATCAGAAATATCTTGTATCCCTATATTCATAAATGTTAAGTTTTAAATATTTTAATCATAGGAATGGTTACATAATAAAACAATATTTTTAATATACTTTATTAAAATAAAATGATTGTGTCTATTAGCCGTTGAGTAATTGGGTGAGAGTTAAAAAACATACCGATTATAATTTACACAAATCAATAATTATATCTTCGTCTATTTGTTATTATTTCTAGTTGAATAATTTTTGATGTTTATCAATAAAAAATTACAATTTCTTGTCACATAAGCTATTAAACATTATTTAACGTTGATATAGCTTGATAATAACCCGTATATTCCCAATAGCTTAGAAAATAAAACATAGTGACGGTAACCTGTTAAGAGCTTTAAATGTTGTCCTAAAAGTTGTCTATTTAACCTACTATATCCACAGATACTTAAAATTAACAAATACAATTAAATAATTCTCAAAATAACTTAATATCGTCTTTTTAAATAATGCTATTGCAAACATACAATACATTGCTCTTGGTTGGATATTGCTTTCATATTGAAAGGTTTCTGATTCATGTAAATCTTATTGAAACTTTCGTTTCAATGGGATGAAATAAAACATTTACAGAATAAAAACGAAGATAAAACAAAGATTCTTTTGTAAGCTATTTACAATACTTATACATTAAATAGAAATCTTTTCGTTCATAATCTGTGTATCTCATGTTACAGTGATTATTTTACCAAAGCTTACTAATAATATTTTTTACCGTATCTTGAGCTTAAAAGTGCCAGATACTAAATATATATGCCTTAATCCTACTCCCTATATATATGTATAATAAAATTACGTCATCTTTAGGGGTCCATTGGGCCTGCTTATTTTATTTTCGTGCTCTAGTATTTATGTGACAGCGTGTAAAAATTATGAGTATAATCAGAAAATATTTTCGATATGAATAGTGTAACGCTGAAAACATAATTAAGTAGTTATAATTGCCAATAGAATATTGACCAAAGTCAATAATCTGATTGGTGTTACATGTCTTCCTACAGCTCTTTACACTGACTTGTAGAGAAATTATTTTTTAAGCTAAGCAATGTGATAAGTCAAATGTAAGAGCGATATATGTATATTTTAAAATTATGAAATCTATATTATTATAGAATATCTTAAGTATTAAAAGTAAAAAGAACCTGGGATATTGATTTATTATTTAGAATTTTTTTAATTAATTATATTTAACTCAAAAAGTATATATAATAACTTCGCATCGAATATGGGTGCGACTGTTTGTTGAGGAACAAGAAAGTATTATAAAGCCCAAATTTGTATTTACAACTTTGATTTCAATTTGAACTCACTTGACGCCTCGTTGACTTGTATGTCGATAGGTTTATACGTGTCAAAGTTACGAGAATATTGGTGGGTGATATTGAATTTTTCATTCACATTCAGGAAATTTAAAAATACCGCTTACAGTCACACACAGGTGAAGTTTTAAAAATATTGTTTGTTTTTAAATGCAAATATTTTAATGTTGTGGATACTATAAAAATATTATAGTATTATTGAGTTATGTATTGTTTACTAATAGTTATAGTTAGTACATTGATTACTATCAGTGAATCTTAGGTCCCAGAAGTCATAGAAATAAATTGCAATCTCTAAGATAATATTTACATGATTGCGAAATATGGTAAATTAAAAACATTAACATCCCCGGGCTTTCGAATAAATAGATATATGTTTTTTGTTGTACAATGTGGTGAAATAAATATATTAAAAGCATAAGTTTCGTTTCATTTCTAATCATTCCATCAACACAATAATAATTAAAAATAAATGTTGTTTCATTATAAGTCAATAAAAAAACAATTAAATGCTTTAAAAAACTTCTATTGTTATATCTAAAGTATAATCAATGTGTCAATTAATTTCACGGCATATTTTGAAAGCATTTTCATTCAATTTACACAACTTTTTTTGTAGTGGAAAAAACAAAACTAATTTCACTGGGACAACAACACTAAATATCCAATATTTATTCAGTATTCATTTTTGATACGCATTGAAAGACATCAATGAAATAAAATGTGTATTTCAAAGTTCAATATACAAATAATTACTAAATTGTATGAAATTGTTTTTCTAAGTTATATAATAATTCTTTTGGATTGATGTTATGTTTTGGTTTAGTGTCTGAAATAATTTATTAGCATTTTATTGAAAATACCTACTCGAATATTTTTCTGTACTTTCTGTAAATTAGAAACACTTAGTTTGATGACGATACTGATGCTGTATTAATAATGTGTTAAGTACATGTTTGCGTCGTCACAGTTTCTCTTTCAATAGCCTAAATTAAAGCGTGCGAACATTTATAAATGAAATACACGATGATCCCTATGTAGTGTATCGATGCAAGCTTGTGCTCACCATACAGTAATGGTAGACACAGACATACATATCATTTGTTGAACGATTAGTAGTTAATCACGTCGAAAACATCAATATAAAAAACGTTTATTTCTTTAATGTACCACAAAAAAATTTAAAAATTATACCTCAGGCAAAATTTTAGAAATATATATTTCATAAAAGTTCTTCAAGATTTTTACAACTACATAAAAAGAGATGCGTTTGTAAATTTGAAATTAATGCTAAACCTCCATCGCTTGCCGCAAAATATATTTGTATTGATCGTTGAGAATGAATTATTCATGCGCTTTTCACCGACTTGTTACCGCTTATAATTTTATATGAGCTTACAATATGATTTTCTCGTCAGAGTTTTTGAGGGAATCTTTGAATGTAATTTTATATTCTTATTCGATTTATTAAATCGATATCACCTGAATCTTCTGTAGGCAGGATGTTTGGAAATTTTCAAATATTCCTATTATGGCTTTATTGGTTAATAAATACCGAGAAAGGTTGATGAACGATGTAATTCGTTTATTTGGTTTGGAATATCTACAGGTTTTATGCGATTACAGTTGAGAGTTACGCTTTTGAAAATATTTGTATATATTTTTTTCTTATTTCAAATATTTCTTTCTCAAATTGTAAAATAACCTCGAGGATTATATAAATATGAAAATATTACAAAGAGAAGAAAAGTTTTTTACCTTTAGACCTAATCATTAACCTTACCCGTGGTCTGAGTAATTTAATAACGGTATCTTATTTCTAAAATTCTTGTCTAAGTTACTTAAGCCAAAAGTTTAAACGATAACACGACTATCTTAATTCACGGAAAGACGTGAAGGCGGGCCATTGAAAGACTTAATGGCGCTTGCTAAGGGACTGAAAGGCTAATGTCCACACGATAGAACCTCAACGACGCAATAAAACGCAATGTATTCTATATCACAATATCATAAAATATGGATAAGTACCAATAAACATTACTTGTACTTATACGTTTTTCAAGATTATCTGCTACCTTTTAACTAACATCATGTAAGATGGTCATAAAATAGCTATATATTAAAACAATTTTCCATTGTAATTATAAAGTTTATTTGACAATGAATCATTAATAATAATAAAAATGTTATTACTTATGTAGCGTTAAAATATTCAGCTTATTTATTAATATGAGGCAATATAACATTGTTGAATTGTTTAAAGATATCATGGGTTTTGTTTTTACTTCTTGTATATTGCAATTGTGTTTTATATACTTTTAAAACTTTTTATCAACTTTATTACGTTGAAGAATAATATTCGAGTAAGTAGTACCATCTGGATATATTTATTTTTAAAATCTTTATGATTAAAGAGAAAAAAAGTTAAGGTGTCATTAATTATTTGAAATTTAAATCTATAAATTTGTAATGTTTTGATTAGTTATTTTAATAAATTAATATTTTTCCCTATCTTATGTTAAACATTTGACTTTAAATGGTTCAAATTAAATGACGATAACGGTTAATAAACAACGTGTTTAAAATCTTTGACGACCCTTGACTGTATAGTGGTGTGAAACATAAAATTATTCATGCTTTTTTATGTATATTACTTTTATATGTATATTACTAGGAACTGTTCACTTCCCTTAGAGATCATTATTGTATTAAGTACCTTACATCTGATTGCCCCCGAGGGAAGTTATCTTTGAGCGTTTAAAAAGTGTATTTGTTTTAACAAGAGAATAGTCAATCCGCAACTCAGTAAAAGTTTCTATAGTTGAGTTTTCTTTTCAAGCTTCAACAATGTTCGCTGATACTTGTACATATTGAAACAGCTAAAAGCGCCAGTTTGTACAGTTTAAAAGAAGTGTTCATGAACCACTCTCCTGTCAAATAAACTTTTAAATTGAATCACTGCAAAGTTTTTACGTGCTAAGTGCGACGTTGGAGAGGACACCGACTGCAGAAAAAGATTCAGTTCAATAACTCTTTTTTAGTTTATAAATAACACAAACATTTTCGATTAAACTCATATATCTCTTCTAGATCACTGAAAATATATTAAATCATATGTAAATATAGTGGTCAAAGATTATAACTTAAACGTGATATGATATAACTTATTTTAAATATAAATAGAATTTTATTAACCAACCTTGTTTCGCTTCTTTTCGCATCATAAAAGGAATGTGCATGGTAATTCATTCAATACAAACATATAAAAAAATTAAACTATTCGTTTTTTATTTAAAGCGAAAAATTTATGACAGGAAAATATGACAATACGCTAAATTAAAGGAACAAATGTTAATGATTATTTATAAATATTGCATAAGAAAAGTAGCTATTAATATATACACAAAAATTTATTATAGAATTAAAATGTATATTTCGATCATTAGATATTATTAAATTTTTATGATAATATGAGAAGTCAAATGTTTGTTATAATAAATATAGGAACTAGAAATGTAGCTAGTATAATATTTTTCGTTCTTCACAATTTTGCAGATTATTTCGAAATCTTCCAAAAATATAAAGTGTTGCTGTGATAACGTTGTATTATTGGCTAATCGGAACGTCACTGGAAAAACATGGATATTGAAAATTTTATCGTTCCTGAAATTTAAATTATGCGAATCAAAATATGACTTATTACTTGGTTTTTATTTTTTATGTCTATTGGATGTCAAGATGTTTTTCGATTATCTTAATTTGATGAAGTGTTTGTAAACATATAATAAAACCTGAATGGTAAATAAAATAATAAAGGAAAAATCCACATTAGTGGATGAACGCTACAACGAACCCAAGATTTATGTATGGAGACTTATTCTTTTATGGAATTGAAATGGTCAAATAATTATAATTGTTATTGAGCAAAATTAATTACTTGTAGTAACTCTTCGATTGTATAAGTACATGTTGCATAAAAATTCACCTCAAACTTTATTTTACAATTAAAGCTTCTTAAATAAGACTCTTTCTTAGATTTGAATAATCTTTATTCATATTAGAATTTTATTATTTAAAAAAAAGAAAGAAAAAAACTTCTATTTTAGAAATTTAAATACGTATTTTTATTACAGGATTTTTTTCTCTCATACAATTGTAAATTTCAATACTCCAATTGTGAATATGAGGAACTCAGAAAATACAGTTTATGTTCTGTGAACTGCCACCACTAAAACCACTTCGGTCTTTTTGTTACGGGTAAAATTAAAAAGTATACATCTAGGTGATAAAACGAAATTCTGAAATATATGTATATTTTATATATAAGAGTTTTATCAAAATATGTATTTATAGCATTGGTGACGGGATGAATTCTTTATAATTGAGGACATTACGCTTGAGGTCTCCCTTTATTTCTGGACCACTATTCTTTATTCGACCCTATTTAATCAAATTCTGTAATCTCGTTATCAACCCCAATGGCATTTGTTTTATTTTAAGGTCACTTTTATTCAAAATTTAAACTTAAGAGTCTCAATTTATTTTCAGATTTATAATTTTAGACTATAAAAGGGTTGCAAATATTCTCATTATATGTAGTTGGGTTTTTACCTTACTTTTATATATTTTCAATGAATTATTTTCAGCTGCTAATACTACTGTTACATCTTTTTTTAATACAGTACAAATATCATACAGAACATCATTTACATCCAAATATTAAAAACCAAGCAACGTAGAAGGCAGAACGTGACCTGTCTTGCCCTTTTAGAATTAATTCCATAGGCTTTTTGTGTCCGTTGTTAGCATCTTTCAACAGGTCAATGCATTTTGTCGGTTTATATGATGAAAGAAAAATAAATGAACTGTTCTGATATTTTTATTATCTTACTTATTTAATATAACTTCAACAAAATCTAACACCAATTTTCCTTCAATCACACTTGTTTTCTATGTTATGGCAGTAAAATTACCATTATGGTAGTGGTTATATTCATATACCTATTATATTTATATTATAATGTTGTTCTTATTTTAATCACGAAAACTATCCCGAAAAAGAAATTTCTTTTAAAACATAATATAATACGAATATCTTGGAAAGCAATGTCACTGACAATTCGGCTTGAGAATTTGTAGTCGAGACTTTTTAAAAATATGAAATGCGGAATGCATTTGGAATATATATTTTTAGTTGCATAATTATCTCGATTTAAAATATAAATGCTTATTTCTGTTTCATTATTTTAACATTTGAAATGACATATGTTATAGATATATATGTACTTACTAAATCTTTCGACTTAAAAAAAGATCTTATTCCTAAAGCGTAGTGATGTTAGACGAATATAACATTGCGAAGTTCTTTGACTAAACTGGCAGCTGGTCGCCTCTAGGGATTATAGGATACCGAACAGGACCGCTTGATGGAAATATGTTTTTAGTTCATCCGCTTTTACTCTTATTATTTACGAGTATATTCTAAGCCACGCATAAATAATTCCATTTAATAATTATTATACATAGAAGGAAATAAATTGAATATATAATATTTATTGTTGGGTTAGAATGAAAACTAGAAGATCATTATTTGTAATTTAAATCATTAACAATAATAACTTTGCGTATTTATTAAAAACTGGTATTAATTATTATATTTAAGAAAATTGTTTCAAATATATGATTCTCATTTTGTCCCTTTTAAATAATATGTAATGGAATAAATGTAAGTTAAAACTGAAGAACTCTCATTATGGCAGTCAGTGTTAATATTCTCAAGATATAAAAATTCTGAATTTTACGTATGAAAATCGAGTAAAATGGAAATGGAATTGAACGATGGTAATCTTTGTTTTTTCAGTCAGAAGTGTCGAAAAGGATTTCAGTGTCAGTTTAGTAAATCGCATATAATAAACAAATATTATATTAACACATACATGATAAAAAATTTGTATCGCTAAATATCGGAACAATATAAAGAAATTATTCAATAATTACCAGAATGAATTTATCTTAACATTGACATCCCCTCTAATATGTAACATAAATATAACCCCAATATTATTTACCGTTGTGAATGTTTGTTGCCGAAATAACTGTCCGTATTTTAATAACATGTTTTCTCTGCGGATTGGTTACACTAGTAACCAATCCGCAGATAGATAAATAGATAGTTCTATTTTAAATCACAGAAGATAGTTTCTTATATTTAAAACTTTACATATTAATAGTAGAAACGAGAAAAACGATCCGTCCTTTCTGCCGTCTTTTGTTAAGTGGAGGATTAAAGTCGGTTTAACGTTTAAATTCCATTGAACGAGGCCTTCTTTGCTCTATTTGCTGGTATTCATGTTACTATTTCGACCTTGTTACAAATGACAAGTGTAACTGCATTACATTATACAATACAAAGAAGTAATGTAGAAACCACAAACTTTAATTTTATTCTATAAAATTTAAGGATAAATAAAATACAACATTTTAAGACAAGGACTAAATGTGAATTCTTGTAAACCGTCTGAGTATTATACATTTGTTTCAAAAATATATATTTTAATTACTTTGTTTTCAACTAGTATGAACTCGTATATATATTTATTCAACGAAAGAAAACAAAAACAAACCTTAGTTAACATTTAGATGAAATACATGATATAGTTTTTTTTATCAATACTGCTTGAAAAATGTTTACAGGCAAAATCTATATGTTTATGGAATTTGCTAAAAAAATTAATATTATGCTGAAAAGTCGGATGCAGAAGGTAACACAGCAAACTTACATTCAACGCAGGTTAAGAATTACTAGTAACTTATATACTATTTTATGCAACTGGGTTCTCCGAGTATTTAGAGAACCAAAATAATAGTATGATATAGAAATTATAGAAGTAAAACCATGGGCAAATTCTAGTAAACAAAATAATTTAGCTTTTCAAAGGTTCTAGTGTATTTGAATTTAAATTATTATCCTAAATCGATGAACCTTAATAAAATGTTCAATATAAAACAGATTATACTCAGCATTATGTTGAAACAAAGACTATCCCAAAATTACGGTTGAAGAGATTCACGATCTGAGGGCGAATACACGACATTAGCTCCAGAGCTATTACAATACGCAGAGGACATTTCAGTAAAGCCCGCCCTCCAAATACCCATTGCTAGGCTTAATTCGTCCTAATTTAATTACCCTCCTTCATGACCTCATCATCGCTGTCCCTGACCTTTTGTTTTATTTTAGGCTGGGCGTCGAGTAATGTGACGTGAAATAAAAATGTTTCCATGGACCTTACTCATAGTTTCAACATGAATTTTAGTCAGGTAAAGTAATTTACAACAATTCAATAAAAAAATGCTGCAAATTTCATAGAAACTTTATTTTTCTTCACGTGTACAATATTCATACTTGTTTTCATTATCATACATATACCTACAGTGATGTAGTCATCATTATACAGAAGATATTTCTGCCTAGTAAAACTTTGTTACGGTAGATGCAGCCATTTTTCCAAGCACTGCATTATTCTCCACCTCTTTTGATAAAAATAGTGAAGCACTACGTATTGTGTAATATATACATACACTAACACCTCGTACGACTTGACTTGCGGAAATTGAATGTCGCCGGGAATTCCCTGTTCATGAATGACATCTATGGCCACAGGGAATCTTTCCGGGTGAACTACCAGTTAACTTTTTTTTAGTAATAATTATAGAGGAAGGTAATTCTCTTCTCAAAGTTATTGTTAATTAGATGTAATTTAAAATAATATTTTAATTTTAGTGGATATCTATTTAAACCAAATTTTTATAATCCTATTATTAAATTCTTAAGAGTAATCTTTTTCAATTATAATAACAATATATGTATATTTTATAGTCACGATATATAAACTCTTTCTTGAATTCTGTTAATGAGTATTATATAAATAACAAATAACCATTTGATTTAAAGGTAATCAAGTCGCAATTTAGAAATATATTTTCGACGTCAAATATCGCCGCACAAAGGCATTCTGTTCTAATCAAATAGTTGCAGCGTGTCACAGGTTAGGCGGATTTCTGGTTTATTAGATGTTTAAAATTTTACAAACAATTTGTTTACCTTACTATATAAGTAACTTGTAATTATTGGGAAATAATTAAGAGACTCAATACAAATTTTATGCTTTTAAAAGTTGTTTTATAAATTATGTTTGATTTTAAACTTAAAAATTATTTGAGTCATTAAATTGAAATAATAACACTCTTTTTTCTGGCCTTACAAATACTTATTAGTAATTTATTTTATTTAAAAATCTTATTTAGCACAATAATATAGCTTGTTTAAAACTGTCAAATTATTTATTTCCATTATGCATTTTACTAATAATTTCAGAAATTAAATTGGATATTGGCAAAATAGAAGTATAAAAATGAGTACAAAAACCGCTTCGTATTCAAGTTATTTTGACATTAATATTAGGAGACAATAATAGGGGTTGGGACACTGATAACTCCCCATCCCTCGGTACATACTAGGTTGTATTGCGTAATAGAAACTGGTCGAGGTTTTGTGTTTCTAAATTCTATTCACAATGTGTTAAATTACATTTAGGTAATCATAACACATTAAGTGGTATTCCAAATGTTCAATTAACGACGATTATATTTTGGAATAGGATGGATAGAATATTAACGTGGCGTTTTAATCAATCAATATAGTTATGAATCAATATAGTAATAGAAATTTTATAATATTTTGACAGTGAATCTTTTATAATATCTCCTAAAAGAATTTCGTCCTTCTATTACATGTTGCACTAAAACCGGCCGCAGAGAAGGGTTTAAGTTAAAAGCTCTATACTTAATTAATATGACCAATACAAAGGCTTCTATGGCGAGTATCAGCTGATAAGCTTACAGCTATTGTCTCGTTCGTACAAGTGTCTGTTACGTAAATTACATATTACCTATTCCATAGTCCAATAAATTTGAAGTAAAATATTTTTTTCAACATTAAATTGCCATTTTATAATTATTAAGACAAACCTTTAATACACGAAATAGAGAGAAAAAAGATAAAATGTTTCAGTTGAAACTATTTCATAATTACAAATTCCAGCAAATTTGTGACGTGATATTATAACATTTGTATTAGAGTCAGTAAATTGCAGTTAACGAGGATATTACAAATACCTTTATGAAAATTCCTTTGTTATTAGATATCTCGGTGGTCTCTGTAAATGTTTGTGTCTATTAGCAACAAGTATTTAGAAATTTCGTTCAAAAATGTAACTACAAAAGTCTTTATTTTATGTAAATAATATTTACAATAGATAATTGTAATACTCTTAGAAATTACATATGACTCGGAAAAATCACAATATAATAACCATACACGTACTTATTGTCTAACTTAAAAATATTTAATGTAACTTAATCAATAAAGGTATTCGTTTCTGGTTGGCAAATTTGCTTTGCTTACCTCTTTGAAGGCGACTTGTTGGGAAAATATATACATCCAACAGCTTACTTAAAAGCCTTGATCTGTCCAGCACTAAGATAAATTTATTCTTAACGCACATCGAAGGCAGCCTAAGTGGATTTGTTTCCAATTTGATAAGGTAGAGATATGAGCTTGGATAGTGGAGGTGAGCTTTTAGCTCGCGTTATATAGGCTTTTTAAATCTACACCTGTGTCAAAAGTCCTAGGTAGTTACAAAGCTCCTCTTCCTGCAACACGATGGATCTGGCAACCGCACGGTGAATCATAAAAAGACAAAAACTCCTGGACCCATTTTGGATGAAATTTGATATCGAGATATTAAAGGTGTACTTTTTCGGAAAACGGGAAGTAAGCTAATAAAACTCTTTTACCATTATTAATATCTTAATTTGCTTTATTGTTGGCTTAATCTTATGTTTTAATTAAAATCAGTCCTCATATTTGCGGTCAAGTACTTTAAACTAGTCATTTGTAGTTTAAGCTGAAAAATTAAAAAAATCCATCTAACATAAAAAGTGAGTAACTTAAGGAACAAATATACAACAGTAAATATTATTTTATACCAAGATTAAAATGTATCACACAAAGAAAAAGAGAAAAATAATGTTACATTAATTATGTACTTTTTTATCTACAAATTTCGTTATTTCAATTGAAAAAAAATACATCCGAGAATTACTAAGTGAAATTCATTATTATCTGATAAAATGATTCTAATTAATTGATAATAATATTGTTTCCAGAAACAATAGAACATATATTACTAGTCGTTGCTAATGACTTTTGAAGGTATTGTAATATATGATATATCTGTGATATTTAACTGAATATTATCTTTTCAAGAATATTGTGCTGACTTTGTCTAAATCTACATACATATATCATTCACTCTTGTGATGCTTATTTTCTTGTAAGTATCTGTTGCAACATATCTCAATGGCAAAAACCAACCACATAATACTCCGGTTCACAGTAAATATATTAATAACTATATGACACATAAGTGATGCTGCTTTATAATTTGGTTATAAATACTGTTTTATACATATTGATTTGTGATAAAATGTGTTTAAAAAAACACACACACACACTAGATCAGGCTGAGATACTTGGCAACCATAAGATAGTTAATATTTTCGTACTTAAATTATAAGTGTAGTATTCTCAATAAAACCAAAATAGAAATAGTGATTTATTGGTACGCATAACGGATTTGTACAAATCGATTCAATAGATTTTTCATTTAGCGTTTGTGTCAAACTTCGATAAATTATGGACTCGCCCTCCAATATATTTTGGGTTACTAACTCTAAAAGCGTTGTAAATCAAAAAGAGTCACAACTTTCTTCAAACACAACAACACACCTGATCTGTTAGATCATGATTAAATATGAATCTATGCACTTAATTACTTTATTTTATTTATTACAAATGTTTTGTTACCTGTTTTAATTGATCGTTACAATATAAGTTATATTAAAATTCAAATTAGTGTTTTATAACAACGTAGACTTAAAAGAAATTGAAATTATAGAAATAAAAATTTTTACTCGTATTTGTGAAAAAATTAAATTTATACTGAACAAGTTTCAGCGATAGTTGGAGGAATATTTGCGAGTACTTTTCAATTTCCAGTTAGTTGCAACACTTTTTCACATTCTGAAATAAATGTTATTGTTATAAGAAGACCCAATCTTAATCTTTTAAAAAAATTATTATCGTTTGTCAGGTTACGCATAAATACAGTAGTTATGTCCGTAAAAGGATTCGTAAAAAAAGGAAAAAAATTGTAATGTATGTATTTCGCAAAAAGTCTATTTCGAGGTATACTTCATTTGTCACATCCTATTTGTTAATGATGGATGCTTGAACTGTAATATCTCGTAAATCAATCTTTATTATGTACAAAGCGTGTATTCTAGTATTTCATGCTGAGTGTGACGTCTCATAATTCAGTATATACATATATCTAGAATGATGAGTTATGGCGAAAGCCGGATTTTGTAATGTTATCTCGTACATCAATTCCAACAAGGGATATGCGGGGACTTTATTTCAGATATTTGTTAAAAAAAGATTTTGTATCACCCTGACGGACTAAATTAATATGTCTAACCAATATGAACTCTGAGTTCCCAGTTTTATATTGGTAACTTGAAACTGCTTTATTAATTTTAAATTTAAACTTGAGTGCTTTAGGTGACCTGGAACAATCATGGTTTAAAAGATGGTCATAGCCTTTAGCCAAGCGCCAACAAAAATGTTCAAGAACAAAATTGCTTTCGGGATGTAAACAGCAAGGTGAATTTAGCTAATATAGTTAAGAGTTTCCAATAACCCTGAATCAACATGTATGTAAAATAATACTTAACATTTTATAAGTTGAATAGAAAAAAACAGTTATATTTGAGTTTAAGGGAATTATGGAAAAAAATGGAAAACAGTCTATGACCGCAGACCACAAAATAGCAGTTGCACTCAGTTGTTACTTAACAGTAACTGTTTCCTTAATAGTGTTTACTTCCATGTGTATATATTTTTTAATTAATTCCCTTTTTCTTATTATATATATAAAATATCACTTCATATCCCCTGTATGTAGATATCATTAAAAAACGGATACACCAAATAAACGATTTTTAACATTTATATAGGGAACTTGAATTTTATGTAGCTTATTATATATGTATAAAAAATAACAACTTTATTATTTTTACCTGTATGATACGCTTACTGATACAGCCTCTTCCCCAAACTCTCATCAAAGTTCCTTCCCGGTGAACTTCCGACAGTCTCCCTTACCTAGCGAAATGTAGATTTACATTTGACGTCACTTTACGTTATCGTGAAGGAGACCTGTTACTAACCCGGTCGAACAAGACTCTGAAAGCTGAAATATATTGATCACAGTTCGTTCTTCTTGCACAGAAATTGTAACTAGAACATTACGTTTGCTCTGAAGTATTACATCATGTTTAAAAAGTATTATCTCAATTTCAGCATATGCATATTTTGTTATTGAGTCTTGTGAAACATGAAAAAAAATCCTTTTGTATTAAACATTAAAATAATAATAATTAAAATTCATATAGAATGAAAAATTCATCGAAACGAGTAATATTCAAACCTGTAGCTTTATATACGTGGTATAGATATTGTAGAAATATCAAATCAGATATTAAGATATCTGATGGTGACCTATATCTTTGCTCATGAAACTACGCAGTTTAGAAAATAAAAATAAAATTAATTTCTTATGTAAATAGACAAATTATCTGGTAATTATTTAGTTAAGCCGTTTTAAATATCTTAAACTTGATATCAACAACAAAAATGTTACCGATAGAAGGAGAAAAGAATTGAAAATCATAAATCTTCAAAATATTTAAGGGTATGCCCCTCATAAGAAAGTAAAAAATCATTATAATGTGTTCATTTATTGTTAGAATTTATTTCATACAGATTGTTTTGTTTTTTTTTATTTTCATTTCATTAAAATTTCTGGGGAAGAGCTTTATTTATTTTTATTACTGACAGAAATTTAATAGTACGTGACTAGTAAAATGTATGAATTGTTGAATAAGTTACTCTTTTTTGAATCCTAGCTTAGCTTAACTAAGTGGTGTGATTACTATTATTTTAGTAAATAGATTAATTACATTCCATAAACAATAAAGGGAAAATATTTTTTAAAATTACCATTTGTGTCAGTTATAAGATTTATACCAAACTACATATATCATTATTTACACAATCGATAAATTCAGAACTGCTGAAAATGTAATAATTTTTGTCGTTTCCGTTAAATAAAGGAAAAAGGTTGAAAAAATACTTTTTTATAGATACTCTTATCTTATGAAGTGATAATGAGTGTCATTGTTTCATGTGGCACCTTTTATTGAATTAATATGGTGAAACCCCATAAGATAAAATATTATTACACTGTAGGCAAAGCAAATTAAAATCTAAAACTTCATCTTAATCCTATAAAAACTAATTTAGAAAAGAAAAACTGTTGTAAGACGTGTCTTGAACATTGTACCTCCCACGCGTTACAAAACTAAAAACATTACAATTTGAATAAAACCTCGTGACAATATTATAAACTTTTTTTTCATATAGAACTGCTAGAAATAATATTTTACCATTCATGTTATTCGGCAAGTTTAAACATTTACGACCTAATCAATATTTTCTGTTCAGGTACACTTATAAGATTTAGTATTGAACATGGTCTCGGGTCACGAGTAGTTGCAAACATTAAATATTAATAATGTTTTAAGATAATAACATTTCCGATATAGTGGATATTTTTTTAATAGTGAAACATAAAACGTTTTGGATTTACGATGTTTTCATTGTAACTTGTGCTAAAAAAGTAAATCATTGATTTTTTATTCAATTTAGAATACTTTTATATTTTATTACTCAAATTTAGTATACGTATTAACTGACTTATGTAACACTTTATTTTCAATGTTTAGTTATAGGTACAAAAGAATATTTTATGCTTCCAGACAAAGGTTTGTTATACAGTCAATTTGTCGTGACATTTAAGTCTAGACGATGAATTAAGTTAATTTATTTCTGTTCGGGAGTGCATCATTTATTCTTAGTCCAATAAAAGTTACTAACAAGTAAAATTTATGAATGATATCAATACAATCGTAGCTTATTTTAAGTTAAACAACATTTTTCAATTCTTTAAGGCTTAATAATAAAGACTATGATATTATTGTAAAAACAAAGTAGGATAAGTTATTTAAAAAGATTAATTCTGGCTGTAAAAAGCGAACATTTATAAAATACTGTTTGTTATAACAAAATTTAATATTTTCACGAAATATTTAAAGATTTCGTTTAAGTATTTCGGCGAAGTAGGAATAGATTTTAACTTGTAATTGCAAAACAGTCAAAATATGTAAAGAAATAAACTATTTTTTCTCATAGATAGTAATACCTTTGCATAACAGCATTCTTTTAGTAGTAAGATTAAAAATAAGATTTTCTAGGCTATTTCTAGATATTATGAATGGTTAGGAAATCTTATTTTACAAACTATGCTAGTTATACAAAAGTAATGCCGAAGTTTCTAACAAAAATAGAATTTAAAAGAAGTCTATAACGGTATATAGAAGAATAGAGCATTATATTATATTGAATTTATTTGATTTGGAACTTCACTCTTTTGTACTTGAATTTTATAACTTTTATATAAACATTTCCTCATAAACTATAATGATTTGGCTTATGTTATAACTTTCCATGAATACTTTTGTTTTAAATTTTAATAATTTACTTATAGTTATGATCCATTTAATTAATAATTAAGACTTATTTGCTTAAAACGTTGTTTTCAGACAGCGTTAACACGTTCACTGTATATTATGTTCTTTTAAAGACATTATATAAAAATTAAACGTCTACGACACACCTTATATTGACATTGTTATGAATGGAGGTTTTTATAAAATGTACTTTAGTTATCAACACCACATTTTATTTCTATTGGTTTTTAAATAAGATGTTTAATAGATACATAAAAAAAGCTCGTTTCTTATTTAAAATTTTGATTCTATTTTGATTGTTATTTCATTATGCGACACAAAAATGTTTGTGCAGAAATGTGCTTTGAAACAAACGACTTTTAATTACTTTCTTGTGCAATTTATGTTCACACAAACTCAAAGAGATGTTTTAATATGTACTTTGTGAAAATGTAAAAAAACAAATGACCGTAACACGCTTTGTGAAATATGTCTTATGGTATTTTGCATTTTCATTATACACAAAAATAAATCAGTCTTTTGATAGCTTTACGAAATACCTTTAATTTATAAAGTTTGGAGACTTATTTGAAACTGTAGATAAATATTCAATTATCGTTTTTAAATATATGTTAAATATATTTACTTACAACTATTTTGTTACATTTTTTTATTACTAGACTTAAAAAAATTCATCTTGACTTTCGTCTTTCTCATCTTCGCTTGAGCATGTTTAGAACAAAATAAATTAACTTCATATTTGAATTTCACTTGTAAACCAAGTTGTAAAAAGGTCTTGCTATTGCTAAAAACTCAATACATGCTAAAAAAGTAGTGATACCAAGTACCGAAAAGGCACCGTCGACAAATTTCAGCATACAGGGCTGTGAAGACCAAACACATGCCACGAGCAATTAATTGCAATTTCCTTCCTTGGATATCGCCTTTATTGCTCTGACCCTAAATGGACAGCATCTCCGGCTTCACCACAGTAGCATGTTGCGGGGAAGATAACCACTATTACTTTCCAGAGCTGAATTCTGTTCAGCAGTCCGGTGTGCATGACAACGTCTATCCTGATTAAAGTCAGTTTGGTGGTCCTTTTCCTTTACCGTTGGTGGTCTTTTTCTTTTGAAAATAAGACTGATGACTCTTGGCTCCCGCAATATAAGGTTAAAGCTATTTTCCTCACGATGAAGGGATACCTCGGTTCTCCGGCGTTAAAAGTAGGACTCGGGCAAGTAGTAAAGCTGTTAGAGAATTTGGTGTAATCAGTAAAGGTACACTGTCAGTGGTGGCCTAGTGGTAAAAAGGCTCGCCTCTCATGCACGAGGGCGCGGGTTCAACCCTGGCCCTGGCAAGTAACAATGTGATTTTTCCGAGTCATATGTACTTTCTAAGAGTATTTAGACATCACTGATTAATGCATTCCTAAAAGAGGGTTGATGTCGAGCAGGCTGCCGGTCGTAAAATCAATTAGCCATAACTATTCACAACATGTAAGGCAGACCCTGGCTAAATCTGGGAAATTGCCAGGTAGAAGAAGTAGTAAAGGAAAACAAACTATTCTCTTGCTAAGCTAATTAACCTTGTTTTAAGATAGTTATAATCAAGTGTAGTATAGTAAATTACCGAACTCTTTGGCATCCTTAAACCATGTATAGTTTTCATAAATTAAATAATAACCTTTATCCCCACATCTATTCCTTGATATAAAAGTGTGTAGTGACAGAATTTACAAGAACAAACCAATAGTGTCAATCCAAAATGTTAAAAATCATTATATTATTAGCAGTTGATCACTACTTAACAGTTTTACAAAAGCTTAGATGAAAAGATTTAACAGATATTAGGGATTCAGTTTTACTATCTCTAATTTATAATTTGAGATCTAATCTGTAATGTAAATTTGTTGTGGAACAAGGACTATTTATTATTTATATCTAAACTAATTAAAAGCTGAACTTAATGATTACAGTTTAAAAATTTATTTGAAAAGGGAACTGTTATGACGTAAATTAATCTGAAAAACATACTGCTGACACATTATCGTGTAAAACAAATTTTAATCAAAGTTTTAAAAGTTTTTTCTCATTAATCTAGACAAACATATCCACTATTCACAATTTTAGTTGTAGTCACGCAATAATATAATAATGAACATTTACGCTCGAAAGAACCTTGAAATATAAATTTGAATTAAGGACTAAAAAGTTTCATTTAATTTTATACAATACCATTCCAATAACACATTTATTAACAGAGTAACAGGTCAGTCTTATATATGTAAATTATGTAGCTTTTGTTGACCTGTTGAACGAGGCAATTTGCCAAGTTTTGGACCAGAGGAACATGAAATTGTCTGTATTTTTTAAATCTTAACGTAGAAGTGAAATAATTGAATAACATACAAACCCTCCCAGCAACTTTGTTTTGCTGACCTTCTTGGTTCAATATGGGTTCTCTGTCACACGAGGAATATTTAATAGTACCTACACTTTTTACAAATACACCGTTTTAAATTTTATACTTATAAAAGGCCCTGTATGCTATATTCAAATATTATTTTTTATAAACCCAGTGATTATATAGCTTCAAGAGATGAAAAAAAAAAAGATTTCAAAATATCCAAGACAAAGACATTATAAAAATAATTGGTTTCTATGAATTTATTAAAACTTTAGAGGTGATATTTGTAGATAGCAAAAGTCACTGTTGTCTTAGACTCCCTCCTATGGTCCTATTTCCCGATGATAAAAAATGTATGGCTTGCGTATATACTTAGAAAAATGTTATTGTGGCGGCAACCCCCTCTTTATTACTTGAGTATTTTTGAAATCATAGAGGAACTCCAATCAAAATTGATGTCAGTTACGCTTCTGTGCTGTGGTCTTTACTAGCTACATATGTATATATAAGGAGGTTTATTTATTACTTTCACGCTAAATATTAGTTACTAGTTTTTGCCCGCGACTTCGTCCGCGTTAATTTCGTCATTAGTAATGTAGGTATAGCTGACCGGGCAAACTCTATTCCGTCTTCAAAAACCCGGTATTTGTATTTATTAAATTTCTACTGTTTCAATCGAACAGAATGACTGACATATTAGTTAGTTGTCAAGTCTAATGTCAAAAAATCGTTTGTATGGGAAATAGAAAAGGGCTGTTTTTAGGATTTTCCCGGCAATTTTTCCAATTTTTCTCACCTTTTAAACCTTCCCTGGACTTCCAGGAGTATTTCAAGACTAAAATTAGCCAAATCGGTTCAGCCGTTCTCGAGTTTTAGCGAGACTAAGGAACAGCAATCCATTTTTATATATATAGAAGATTATATAGAAACCGTGATCCGGAATTATGCCACATCTCAACCTATGCATATTATGGTTCTTATGTCTAATACGCTCTTAACCTTTTGTAGAAAAAGCGAGCGTTTCTAATCAATGGTCCAAGGATTAATCACGAAATTTTTTGCAAACGTCAGACGTAACTTGCCAGCACTCTTAATAATTTAACTATATTAGTTAACATCAATAAGTATAGCGATCCGTATTGTTCGTTATAAGCTTCGAAAAATACAAGCATGTTAATTTTGATTTCATCATTGCGCCTATTCTTTCGGTATACACCTCTGCTAAAGTTCCAATTAAAAAACCTGAGTTTCAATGCTGGCTACAATAAAATCTACTTGTTAGTGATGAATAATAATTTTCTCACCTGTATCAAAACACTAAAAATGTATCCAATACATTGATATCAATTTGAATTCCAGTTTATGAGGAAAACAATTACTGTCAGTGGAATAATTATAAAAAATTGTGTTAATTTTTACTTTTCATGTAATGTCACCATTATTTGTATAACTAATTGCCAACGTTCCGTTAAAGTCTGGAAACATTTTTTGTAATTTATATTTACAAAACATACACGATTTCTAATTAATGAAGTATAAGATAGAGTGCATTTCTTTGCTTCGTATTTTAACAAAAGCTGTAGCCAGACAAAGCTGATGCTTTGACTGCAAGAACAGTCACAATTTTATGCATCGTCACGTTAGAGTTATAGTCACTTTAAACAAGCCATGCTTTTATGATGATAACACAATATCATGCAATATTTAATTTAAAATTATTAAATAATAGCAAATTTTGACAAGTTATATTTAAACGGTCTGTAGTAGAATTTATTTTTATTATTAATTCAATTTGTTTATAGATATTTTTATAAAATATTAACTTATCAAGTTTGCACACAGAGTTACTTAACTCTAAGAATTACAATGATAGCTGTTATATTTTTAACAAAAGGGTATTAAACATACACAGGACGTTATTGTTTTAATCATTATATTTATGACCTATAATGGCAACTAAAGAGCCATGCTATCAGCAAAATTTTTGTTACACAAATGCTCTTCATGACAAACAAAGTAATGTTTGCTTATGTAAATTTCTTCTTAGTCTTAAAAGTAAGTTTTGAAACGAAAACGTGCGTTTGTAGTTATATTTATACACATATATGAGTTTTATTAGTATAATTATTATTTAAGCATGAATTGTTCTGTAATTCATTCTTTTATTTGTATGAATATTTACATGCTAATATTTAAACATCATTATATCCTTAAACTCAGGATTTTGTAACATTTTTTATAGATGATACAAACAACTAATACATATGTACATACATTAGTTTATATTAAGACTAATTTTATATTCGAAATATAAATTTTTAAGTGGAGTTTTCGAAACAAATTTTATATGCTAAGTAAGTATAGTTACGTATAGTTAACACATTTGACTTGTAGCAGTTAAAAGTTTCTAACTCAAATTTTGTATTCTTCACTCAGCTTTAAAAATTTTTCACGGCTCTCAATAGTTTGCGATGAAAATTTGTTTATAATGTTATAATTATTTTGAATTGTAATGGTGTATGACAAACATTGGTTTTGAAACAATTTTTTTTTAACTAATGAATATAATTTTCCATGTTTATATTAAATCCAAGGTTAAGTCGAGAATGAAACTCAGTTAAAAAACCTTAATACAGAAGCTTTTTGGAAAGAATTGGATGAGTTGATGTTGAATATACCCTAGACGCATGTGTAATGTGGTCGAAGTTAGAGGCACCCTGCCGAAGTAAAGCTAGTGCCATATTGGGCGTGTCGAGTGTGGGCGTGGGGTCGGTACAAGCAAAGACCCGACTTGGTGGGACAATGGTGTCAAATAGGCCGTTAAAAAACAAGAAAGCACCAGCAGAGGGTTCAAAAAATGAAGAATCATAAAGCTCTGGGCGCTGACGAGATTTCTGCAGATCTTTGGAAGGCTCTTGGGCCCATCGCAGTAGTACGGTTCACTAAACTCTTTGACATAAGTAAGAGGAACAACACGATTCCAGAGTCGTGGCAGCAAAGCTACCTTGTACCCTTCTATAAAAACAAGGTTGTCATTACTTTGTGTAGTAATTAAGGGGGCATAAAACTAAACTCTCATACCCTGAAAATGTGATAACGTATTTTAAATAAACGCTTCCTGGACATCTGCGATATTACACCAAACAAATTTAGATTCACAGCATCCAAAATAACAAGAGATGCCATTGAGGCAGTGAGGATACTGATGGAAAAGCATCGTGTGAACAAAGAAGACCTTCTTAATGTTTAAATTTTGACATGACTTAACATTTAAAATACAAAACGAGATAAAAAAAAAATCATTACATTTGAGTGGATATGTCACTTCTAAAAAGAATTCTTGATGTTATAATTATCTCGTATTTGTAATATTGTAAACATAACACGTTGAAAAACCACTCGTGTCTGTGTTCAAACCTGGTTTAATGTTAATTCAAGCGTTAAGTTCATTAAAATATGTTTATAAATATGTATATTCAATAAAGTTTATGCAATTAGTGGCGACACATTGTATGTCTCTTTTATATACAATACAATTATATATTTTAAGGATATGGAAATATAAAAAATCTAAAAATATTTCATAATCAGAAAAAAATTGAAAAAAAAAACTTTATTTTAATAATAAATAATAAAATTTCTATCATTTTTTGTAGAGTAAAATTTTTTATTCAAGGTTTTCATACTCATTCGCAGTAAGCATAGTATAGTATTTTTCTAAATATATACGTTTCTTTCAAGGTGTACATGTGCTATTGACTTCAGCGGTAGACATCATTAAGAGAACTAGAGCCCCTGCACATTTAGGTTGAAGCTGGAATAATATTCATTGTTATAGGATTGCAATACTAGTAACATCCCGTTTAGTTCCATTTCCTTTTGTTTGCAAATAACAAATGTGAGAGTTAGAAAAATAATTAAGGTTCCCATAGCGGCTATCTATTCCACTCGTAAGATAGACTTTTATAAAATAAAGAGATTACATTAACTTATGTGTCGTCCACGTCAAACTCGAAAAGAGTTCATAGTTTAGTGTTAGGGTTAGGAAGACACAATTTTTGCAAAATTACGTAAATAAAAGTTCAGTATTACAACGGTAAGTTATATCTTCAAAGTTTCAACGAATTTTGTTAATAATTTCAGTTTTTATTTTATGAAAATAAAATTTATTCCCAAAGAGGATTGATGTCAGGCAGGCGGCCGGTCGTAAAAACAATTAGTCAAAACTATTCACAACATGTAAGGCAGACCCTGGCTGTAGATGGGAAATTGCCAAGTAGAAGAAGAAGTAGAAGAAGAAAATAAAGATATAGTATGTTGTATAAAACACAACCTAACATCTTGAATACTGTGAAGTACTATCTAACGCTAGGAGTCTCGTTTTTATTTACAAATGATAGATTAGTTTATTTATGCAATACTATTTTTTATCGGCTCAAAAGACCCTAACTTCTAGCTAAACCTATTTGATTCTAAAAATCACCGGCTAAGTATTAGTACATATATTGCCTATAAATGAGTAAACGTATATTCAATGGCATTAATCATCATAGTGACTTCATTGTTTTAACACTGTAATCTTCGCCTGGGAGGTAGATAATTTCTATTTCATCCGTTCAATTATCGCTGTAAATTATATACAGATTGTGATTAGCCAACTTATCTAGTAACAAAAAAAATTTAAAAATTAAATTACAATTGAATAAAATTCCTCCATAACAAATTGGCAGTGACGTCTTTTTTTATGCAACAAATTCTAATATGGTTATTAAAAGATTAAGATTGCTCTTGTTAAAAGATATATTATGTAAAATCCAAAATTAAATGTTTAATAATCTGAGAAACTTCAGTTTGGTAATTTTTGTTTACATCATTTTTAATAATAAGAAAAGTTTTGGTGAAAATTTGCTAACAATTTTGGTTGTGAGAGTCACATTTATGTATGTTTGTAATCCAAGCTAAATGAAAACTTGTAAATTCAACTAAAATTTCAACCTCGGTACGATCAAATCATTTTAGACAATCGAGTGAAAATCCTACTAGAGTTGGCAATCTGCCCACAGGTTCAACAAGTTAGTAAGACTAACATGATATTATTTGATGAGGGTGACCTGTTACGCTACGTCAGGAGACTTAGTGATTTGTGAATAGTTTTTGTACAATTAATAATTTACAATAAAGCCCAACTTCTTTTTCAGAGTAGTTCCTGTTTGGAATATAAATAAGTATCAGACAACTAATCTTTTCTTTTAAACCGAAATAAAAATGTCAATAAAATATAAAATTTTGTAGATGTAGAAATTTTCACCTGGTCTACACCTAATCAAGATTATAAAATAAAAATCGGAATGTCAAATTAAAAATTTCTAAGTTATTAAACATTGATAAATTTTCGTATTTTGAAATATAATAAATGAACATATCTTTTGTCATGCCGTGTGATTACTTAATAATTTATACATTTTTTTTTATTCAGCTCTAAAAATAAAATATTTTATGATATTCTAAATGAGCGTTGAGCCCTACTCAAACTAGTGCATTAAGTAAATCAAGGGGCTTAACGTCAAAATTATGTTCATAATAGACGTGAATAATTTTGCTCCTTGGGTATTATTAGAAGTAGAACTTCGTAACTATCTAGAGAGTATTTGAAACAAACTATTCATATAATATTTCCATGTTACAATCAAAAGTTTAGCCAACGAGAGATGGAACACGTACTTAAGTGTCGTTTAGATGATAACGAGAGTTAAAAGTAAAATATAAAATTATGTTTGGACCGCACCGTTTAATCAAGTATTGCGAACAGATGGGTAAAGGACATTAATTATAATTATGAATATTAATTAAACTTAAAAAATAATAAAATAAGTAATTACTTAAACCAATAATAAGAAATCAAGGACTAAATAAATTATAAAATACAAAGTAATTCGGTATAATACGATAATTATTGTACTTAAAATTATTTCGTACGTATAATTATTTGAAACTTCGGGAAAATCACTAACTAAAGACACAAACAATTCGAGGAACTTTCATGGTTGAGAGAATAAATTCTAAAAATTCAACTTTAGCAAGCCCTTGAAATCTCCATATTTGTCTCGATGATCTTAAATTTGTCTTATTTAAATTTATTTGATGAATTATATAAAAACAAAAAAAGGTAAGAAAAGTTTATTTTTCTTGATAGATAGGAATATAGCACAGAATTTATTATATAGCATACATTAAATGGGTGAATAAATCACAATAACTACATATTTATTTACTTTTTGTATAGTTTTCAGAGTGAATAATTGGAAGAATAATTGACTTAAGCCTTAGGGTATCGTCCACTAATATGCACTCAGAGCATTATAACAATAATTATTGTCATTAGACGACCTTTATACAGAGGTAAGAAAAGGTAGTTGAAAAACGGTTGACTATCACAAATACTAACTGTTTTTTCTTCATATTAAAACCTAAAGAAAACTTTACTCTTTATTCTTAATTGTTTAAAATTCGTATCAATTTATAAAATTTTCCATTTTATTCTAAACGTAGAATATTATTCATAGTTGAAAAACGTAAAAATGAAATTGTTAATATTTTGTTTTTTTATTTTAGGAGTTCTTAATATATTGTCTTATATTAAGTAGAAGATGAATGCATTATAACTTATACATAAAACAAGAAAATTTAGATTTCAAATAAGTTCTCGACCTAACGAAGACTATTAACATAACGTTTTGAAATTTTCATCAGCTTATGAAATTCAAGTTTTAGTATCATATTCGATATTCATTATATTATGAAATTGAAATGTAAGTCCCACGACCCAGACAAAAAGGTCACGACTCCCTTTAAGAATGTATTCAACGATAATAATTATTATACCTTAGAGCAGTTAGTAGTTTTAATCAATCAATGGGGCAGTTAGTTTTTTTCAAATATATTCAAATCACGGGGTCTGCATACTCTTTTTTTAATTGTAACCTCCTATGACTTTATTCATAACTTTTTGTTTATAACTTTGCTTATACTCGGCCTTTATTATTTTTTTACATAAAAAAAAGAACATGAATTTGTCAATGTTTCTAACAACATAATATTTCGATTTTTATTTTGATGTTCAATAATATTGGTAATTTTTTGTCCCTATCTATGTTAACAAGTCACAATATATGTCAACATTATAAGGATAACAACCATTATTTCTGAATAAAAATGTAAAAGTATATTACTGTAAGCCAAATTGAAGTCGAAATCTTATTAATTAGTAATTACATCGTTTAACAAGATATTTTTGTTACAGATGTTCGGTGAGAATTATTTTATTATAAAAGTTGTCTATATTTTGTCATCATATTATCATTTTTTATAGTTATGTAATAGAACTTTACATTAGTAAAATATGTAGTTAAAATATTTGTAATGAAGAAGACCGAAACATAAATTGTGTTACACTGCTACAATTAAAATATTATGTGCACAACATTTTTGGTTTTGTGTGAATATAGTAGAAAAAAATTGATAATGCTAGTATACAAAGACATACATATAAGTATATACCTATAAAATTCAGGTGGCTATTCAGGATTTACATAATCTTCGGTTAATTTATAGTAGATTTCAAGACCAATATATTTGTGTGACTGTTCGTTAAACTCAATTCAATAGGAAAGCACATCTGTTATTACAGGTGGTAGGACAGTTGGGACATTAGTCGTCCAAGCAAAAGGTAGCAGATCCAATATCCTCATTGCAATTTATGGTAAAGTAATACCAGGCTTTTGCAATCTTCAGCCTAAACTCTGCAACGTAATAACTTCACAACCCCGAACCTACTTATCTACTTACTTTACATCCCTAACCCGGTGGTTAAAGCCCAAGCAACGTTGTCAAAGTAGCTGCCTCATTAATAACTTTTCCAACATCCATGTGTACCAGGTGCTATAAATTATCAGTAATAAATAAAAAAATATTTATGAATACGGGAATATCCTCTGGTATAAATTCTCTTTAAAATTGCTACTGTTTTCAAATTGTTGTGTGAACAATTAAGGATATATACAATCTATAATCTATATACTACAGTGATTTAATTTAAGATTTCACTTACTGACGTCTAAGATTTTCGTGAGTACGCTTTTATTTTATTTCATCAGTAACCGTTGGATCAAATGTACAGTAAAATGATTTATAGGTATGCGTAATAAAACTGAAAATTATAGGTTTGTTTAAATTTAAGACATTATTTCTATTATAATGCGGAATATATCGTAAGAGCAGTTTCCTGAAGTAAACTTATTAAATCCTTAATCAAATTATGCAGTACGAGTATGCCTTTAAAAACCCTTTAGATGGAAACCTACTTTTAGTACGTGAAAGGTGGCAAACTAGCTAACAGCCTACTACTTATTCAAGAGATAATGTTATAATTACATGATCGTCTTCTGTTTGTTCAATTATAATTTTTATAACCACTGACAAAACAGTTTCGGTGACAGTTTTGGGTTATATTCTCACTGTCAACACTATGTCCATCGCATATTAAACACCAAGTAGAGAGAGGAGTAGCCTGCCTAGTACTGTTCCATACGTGAGAGAAAGGGAAGCCAGCGTTACCAAGCAGTTTTAGAATCTCTCATAAGAAGTTATTACTCTAAGAGGATCGGGAAATATATAATTAATTATCAGCTAATATTGGTTGTTACTTAAAGAAAAAATAAAACTAGAATAATATAATCAAGATATAAAAAAATATTTAACTAGAAAAATAAAGGTTCTCGTTATCTTTTAGACTGCAAACTTCACCATGACGGAAAAGATTTTACAAAATGACATGTTTATATACAGTAGGACCAACAGATTTAATACCAATTAATATGATTAAATAAATATTTTATGGGCTATGTGTCATGAATTATTGGCTATTTTTGTAGATTCTACAGTTTTAATTAAATAACTAACACAAACAATTACGAACATACAAGTAAGATTATGAATAATATTACAATTACTACATTCGTAACAGTTAATTCTGTTGTATTATTAGAAGAAGTACATATTTAACTTTTAAAGACATGTTTTTTTATCGTGTTAGGGAGAAATGCTTTAAAAAATCTTGTAAAGATAAACCCATAGCTTCTATCACCTAAAATAACTTGCTTCGTCGTTAGGTCCAGATCATTCCTTTAATGGCGAGATCGGGAAACCATTACGATAATAAATTTCAATTAAAACTCAATCGGGTTAATGAAAAACCTCTTCGATTGCGGTTTTGAGCTTTGTTGACTAATTAAGATTTGAATTTATTTCCTTCAAAAGATTTACCTTACCATTGTTATTAAAAACCAAAAGTTTACTACCTTATTGTAGCAAAACCAATTTTATTTCATATTTTTGTCTTAATTTAGAAAATTTGTTGTAAAATTTTAGTCCACCTTAATTATTTTTATTTTAAATTCCTAATATCTATTTTTTTTCTTAAAAATCGTATAAAACATACTGTTGGAATTACACGATAAAAATCGGAATAAATTAATAAAGAACATCTCTAAACAATAAATGTCATATACCTGAAAACATTAAAAATAATTACATTTAAGTAATAGCATACAATTTATTAATTTGACATCAGATATAAGGAGGAGAAAAAATTTCAGCTCTCTGATACAATAAAAGACTTCAGCATTATATAAGACACATAATTTGATTGTTAGTGTTACAACTTACAAATCGATTTTTAGTCTGATTCATCAATTGTGGAGCTTATAAATCTAGGCGTACCTGTGCAGGTAGAGGTATTTAAATAATGTCCTAAGCGTCGACATTCATTGTTTAAGAATGTTTTTACTTCGCGACAAACCCCTTTATATAAGTATGCGCTGACGAGTTTCTCACACTGTAATAAAAATTTATTATGTCGCTTTTGAAAAAATATTATATATCCTGACTTCTTTTAAATACGTTTGTGAACCTCAGAAAGTTGAAGCAGCTTAGTGAATACGAAATATAGGCAAATTTTTATACATTTCCAGTTTATTTCGTTACTACTATGCGCAATATTGGAATATATGAATATAGTTCTCTTAATGTCATTCAATAACAATTCTCAACAACATGACTCCAGAATTATGTCATTACGACTGATTCCGTTAAATTGAAATTTACTAGCGTAATAGTTCCTCGATCCCCACATTAATGAAATGTCCCCGAACGAATGATCACGTAAGTTTACTAAGTTAGTGGTAAGATTACAATCAAGATGGGTGTAGAAACCTGTACCGAAATAAATTAACTTGATGGCCTGTTTTCAAGTATGTATGTACATATAATATACATATATTATAACTTAAAGCAAAATTTATAACTAGATACTTTAAATAAAGAGGAATTACATTAGATTGTAAGGGATGTACATCACTATACGAGGAAAAATAAAATGTATTTATTCCTCACCACTTTACGGACCTCTATAAAAAAACATTATGAAAATGTGATATATAGTCTAGGAGTCCCCATAAAATAAACATATATCTTACTAACATATCCAGTCGGATATGTTACATATTTTAAACTTTCTACATCACATATAAAAAATCTAGTAAGGCGGTGTGACAGTTCGACACAGTAAACAACTTTATAAACAATTTTAGAAAAATTCTATACTTCCATAGTGTAAGAGACTAGAGACTATATTATAGTAACAGTATTTTTGACTGAAATAAAAAAAACAATTACTTTGTCAGTATTTTACAGCAACTCTGTGTTTGCGCTATTCTATTGTGGTGTATTAAAAGTGTAATCCTTAAAGGGGTCGCTTTAATAGTACCGCCTCGCCACCACTGGCTCCGTTGTACAATATTTAAATGCTTTATATTTTGTTGTAACAATGGCTTTACAGACTCTGTTAAAAGATATATCTTACTTCTTGTTATATGTGGTAATATAATTACACACCTTGGATTCAGGTGGCCAGCAAGGTAAATTAACTATTAGCTATCTGATTGTTTGAAAGTTTTCATCGGAAAACCTGGAGAAATAATAATGGAATAAGGTGATTTGTTAGAAATTAAAAGTAAATAGTCTATAGATGGATACTCATAAGAATTGGGCAATAAATTAATTAACAGACAGCATTTATAACTTATGTTTGCGTTTTTACTTACAAAATAAAAACCAAAAAAAGAACATTCGGGCAGTAACAATTGTATGTAGTTAAAGGGAACTGGAAAAAAATAATGCCAAACTACAAGGAAGAAAATTTTGAAATATTCCTTAACAAAACATTATAAATACAAAAATATAAGTTTATCCATAGTCGTAAATTGACGCGCACAGTTATCCTTTTCCACCTGTCTCATACTATGCCAGATATCTTTAAATACTTGAGTCTACAGTCTATTATTACTACATCCCAACCCGGGAATAAAGAATGTTAACCATTTTTAATATTCTAAGTTTCCTAAAAATAATATAAGTGCAATATAAAAAATATATTAAAACAATTGTAATTATACGACAATGGTCTGGAAAAACCTTCAAATGGCTTCTTTTTTAGAGTTAGCTGTTCAATACCATACAACTTAACAGGTTGGACTGTGTTTTGTTCAAAAATAAAATATTCCTTGAATAATTTATTTTTCAATATGTGCTTTTTAGAGTGATAGTACACATAACTCCAATATTATTCATAAGAGTTGTTGAGATATTATGGCCATCTGTCGTCGTATAAAAACTTTTATGAACTTTAACATCTGATTCTTACTGTAAACTTCTTTGTAAGGAAATTTAATTAAAAATAACTAGATTTTTTTAGGTTTTAACACTATTGAATAGTTAATTTTAAAAATTCTTAATTGTATTAAGTACTCTAGTTATTTTTAAGACAAGATATCAATAACTTATATATCTATTTGCTGGCACTGATCACAACTATTGGCATATCAGCAAATCGTCTTTTACTGCTATACGTAGGCCTCCCCCGAAACAGATTAATAATTCGGTTTTGGACAAAACGTCCAGCCTATACTTGCCACCTTTCTAAAATCATCTGTTTATCATATTAGCATAAGTTTAATCTTATCCACTAACCTGGAATTTAAATTTATACCATATCAGGTTGATACAAATGCCTCAACACTTGGATATATCGTTCAATATTGCATCTCGACACGGACTTCAGAACTACACTACTCATTGTCCTCAATTAAAATACTGATTAAGTAAAAAAGTAGCCGAGTAAATAAAAAAGCAGTAGAAAAGTAGCTGATTATGTTCTGGTCTATGTTAATGAGGCTTTTTATAATTCCTGCCTTTTATAAAGTTCGAGATGTTTGTCAGGAATATATATTCTTATTGTACTTTTCTATTTTAGGAATATCTGAATCGAAAGTAGCGGTGTTGTTCTGTATTATTCTGGATTTGTTAAATGAGAAAAAGATTACTAGTAACGGGGAACTACTTTCATTCCCTCTTGTTAATTCTCTTATTTATGAATATTGTCATAATTCATTTGTATTAATTCTCACTTATTATTATCTCAACGTTCCTGTTAAATAGCAGACCATCACTAAGGCTGATCTCGACAAATCTACGTTTCTTAGCGATCTCTTACAAATTCTCACTGTAAACTATGAATTCCATTCAATGCTTTTTGGTGAAATGTATTTTATGTCCACCTTGTAAATGACTGATTATTGTCCGTCGTCACTTTTGTCGTCTTTGGTTTTCAATATCCCAAATCGTTCTGGGAAAAATGACAGTCTAGTATGTGTGTCTGTGTTTGTGAGTGTTTACCCTTATTGAATGTAAAGGTGATGAAAGTAATATGACGTTTATTAGCGAGTATTTTAACTGAAGTATTCTTGTAAGTATCCAAAATTCTTTCCACCCCAAATAGAAAATCAAAAGATATTGCAAAGTTATTTGATACATATTTTTACAAAAAAATTATATTTTTAAGACAATCCAAAAAACTTAACAGGTTAATAAAAATAAAAATACATAGTGAAGATAAAATAAATATCAGGTTTGGCTAAAAATGGAACATGAAATATGTTCATATTGCAGTATCGGCTGGCTCAGGTGTGTTTTGGTATTAGTTGATTGTCCCGACTCGAGTAGACAGTTATGACAGTATGATTTACAACATTGGAATATTGTATACCTCACCCAACATATAATGTTGAGTTGAACCGTTGAGATTTAATTCGGCGTTATAAAAATAAAATTTAATATTTTTAAGCAATAAATTTATTTGTAATTCAATATACATTTAAAATTCATCACCGGAGCAGTTAAAATATAATTATAAAAATAGTTTCAGCAGGTCCGCCGCTAATCAAATAGAAATGTAGAGTTGATCAAAACGACTAACATGCAAAATAAATTTAATACCACTTAAGAGATTTTACAAAAAAACAAATAATGGGTCCAGCATTGATATAACTTAAACTTCAAATTAAATAAATTATCCAACTTTTATTCATATTTTTTAAACAAAAAGCTTTAGATTTAATAAAAAAAGAGGAAATGTTAGAAATCTTCAAGTCTCTTCCCCAAAATCTGGCCTTATGGTGGTATTTTAAGTGAACTTCTTTATAAACGGTACTGAAATTACCAGTAAAGGCGAAAATATCTTTTATTATGGATATTTCCCGAATCGGTAATCTTATTCCTAAAAATTGGATTCGAAAGATTACGTAAGGTCACTAATTTGAAAGAACTTGTCTCCTTCAAAATTCGGGATCAAAACAAGATCAGTCGCTTAGCTGTACCCAGTATAAAGACCTTTATAGGGCACCATGACCACAAGTCTGAACCAACAACAGAACCTCTTTTCATTTTTTTTAAGAATACCAAACTTTTTATTTATTGTTGTTTGTATTTGTAGTAGATACTACATACATATATTTGTTATTATTAAACTACCATTCTTTTGATTTGTCTGTATATTTAAAATAAGTCAGAACGATCACTTAGCAACTTAATTGGCATTATCTAATATATTTATTAAAAATCCTGTTACCTATGTATGTGAAAAATAATTTTGGAGGATGTTGTATATAAACTACGACTTTTTATAGATTTATAGTTTTTTATATGAATTTTTATTTAGATCACCAGTTGAGTAATATAATTGTAATATCCATAATCACTTTTTAACTAAGTTTTTAATGTTCTTAAATAATCGTATCAATTTTTACTTCTGATTTTTATACTGTTTTGTTTGTTGTTATTTACAATATACGTCTGTGAAAAATAAAAAAATATATTTTATTGTTATTCAGCAACTATCATTCAAAAGAAAATCCAATAAAACTTACTTTGTAAAATAGTTTATTTGTCTGTGTTCCCTTTCATACGTAATTATATATTTCTATATAGTCTCTGTCTGTTTTCAGAATGAATAATTATTTGACTACTTCGTTGGACCCTGACTCTTAAATTTTACAATTTTACAAATTTTCCACTTGCCTCATAAATGAATAAGTGTGTTTTTAAGCATTTTAAATAATTTATACTGTCCCCAATGTTTTTATTAGTGATTTAAAGTAGTAAATAATTTTATTTATTTTCAATATCGCTAGAATTAATTGATAATAATTTATACATGACTTATTACAGTAAAAAGATTTTGTATCATATATGTATGTAGATATATGTAGACATATTATCTGTTAGGAAATTGTATTTATTTGTTTTAATACTTTTTAATTTAATATCCTTTATTATAATAAATGTGGACCGTTACATTTTTATTATCTATTTTAAAATTGATTTAAAAATGATATTGCTGCTCCAGTGTAGAACTTCTATGATTTTGTAATCAAATAGCTCAAATATAACTTGCATTAACGATCATTTCAAGCAGCAAGTTAAATATTATTCCTCTCTCGTCCCCGTAGTTAGTACATTACAAGTTATTTAAATAATATGAAAACTGTTCCTAATTGAAATCACAAATATGTACAACTTGATGATGTGGTATGAAAGTTACTCTCAAAGCGTACATTATCACGTTCACTAAAAAGTCTTCAACTAGAGGGGTTTCCGTAATATTCACTTTAACGTGGTCACATATAGTAAATTAGTTTGGTTTGTATGTTATAAAATAAAATACTCATAAATAGCAACCTTTTGATGACAAAAAGTAATTAAGTGATTTAAAATGTATTCTGTTCTTTATTAATACAAATACAATTCATATTATAATGTAAATTTTCTATTGATTGTAGTTAGTCTTGTTTTTGTTTTTTAAAGCTGCATCACATTTTATTCTTAAACATAATTATACGAGGCTTCGTAAATTGACGGGCGAAATATTATTTAGCGTAATTCTTAATGTTTCCAAAACCATTAATACTTGCCACATTATTGATAGTTGTCGTGTAATTTCGTATAATTTTTCTATAATTGTTTTTGCTTATAAAGCTCTCGTACCATGACTGTTTTGTAACGATATATGTATGTATATTCATAACTTAACTTCATGAGGAATTATGTGATAACTAACTGTCAATAATTATTAATATATAATTGGGCAAGGGGCTATTGGGATCATTAATGTTTACACTCAAACTATTCTGGAGAATTTTTAGCCTCTATTTACCTCTAAATTAAAATATTATTTGACTACACAATTTTTGAAAAATTAAGTACTACACAATTTTTGAAAAATTTACCTTATACAATCTCAATAATTATTTAGCGTGTAAGCTTTAAAATCCTATTTAATTAAGGGTCATAATTAACGAAATTGGTAACAAAATTTACTGCATAACTTTGCACTTCGAATTGTGTTATAAAAGTAAGATTAGTCAGAAAGGTTTCAATTTTTTTTTATACATTGTGTATTTTTTTTTGTATTACATTTTGAAAAACTATTTTTTTATTAACGTTAATACAGTGAACTGTGAAATATATGTAAAAGATTTTTACATACCACGATTTGTGGGGTCTGACGACTTTTACAAATGCCATGTTTACTTTGGATGTAAATTGAATTTCCAACTTCAGCTGCGAGAACATTCTTGGCAGTTTGAAGGCAATTGAAGTATACATTATGAAGGTTTTTGTAACTTCGTTGATTTAGTTTTTTTAACTTTTATCTTTATTTTTAAGCTTATTTTTCTGAATAATAATATTAATGTTCAGGATGAAACTAATTTTTGTCCTAGTTTTATGATGATACCTCCAAATTTTAACTACAAGGACGTTTAATCATAGAATAATATCTATAAACAAGCTTTTCGAGTTTGTCTCTTTCATAAGCTCGTGTAAAAATTATAGAGGCCTAGATAAAAGGCCTTAAAACGATAAAGTTTTCGTAAAATTATTTGGTCTGCTGTTATTATTGTGGACCGGTCTGTGTTTTGAACTATAAAATAAAACTAATTTGAATATTTTATATCTAAAGCAAGAAAGAAAGGAAAGATTATTTTTTTTTTTACAACATACATTTTCATAATAAACTTAAATTGTTATTTTTTTTTTGCATAAAATGTTGTTTTCAACTTTTTCTAATAATATCCTTCCGGTTCCTTTTGAAGTATAAGATCTGAAAGTTTTATAACGCTTTGATTTGCCAAAGAAAATTTCCAAGTAAAATTTTATATGATAAGCTAAAGCTCTCTGCGAATTGTGACATTTAATTACTTTGAAATTTCTTAGAAACTCGGCGCAAAGATGTTTTTATCATTATTATGAAAATAATATTACAATATGTTTATTTAGGGATATTTCATTGATATAAAATAAAGTTAAATAAAGTAACTTATATTTTTCATATAGGAACTAACTAATTGTATAAAAAGAAGCAGACGGCTTTTGTTTTGTTTTAACAAAAATTTAAAGCAATTTTATCTATTATATTTGAAATGTAGCTGTAGGAATTGTTTTATTGTCTCCTACCTAAATCCTTTGTCAAATCTTAACAAATTTTTAATGCGACCTCTTTGAAACCCGAAAATGTTTTTGTAAATCTGTTTTTATACGACGATGTTTTGCTCGGAATGTACATACATAAAAAATGTATAAATCGAGAACAAATTAAAAAGGTGTACATCGCATAAATCTTTCGAGCAAAACGGAAAGGATGGAAAAATGTTTTATGGAATTACAAAGTTATATTTTATGTAACGTCGGTGAATTCCAAACATTATGATACACTTTATCGAATAATAGAAAAAAAGAAACAATAAAACTCCGAAAAAATCTAATTAAAACATAAGAATAAAATGTAATAACATAAATTGCTTATCTTTACTTTCTCTTACATATATTTACACAGAAATACAAATGAGAAGGCATACCCATTTCCAATATAACGTGATATTTTTAATTCCAAAAATTAACTCAAAGGTTCCGCTCAGTGTCTAACTTTTGACGCTAATGACCACGGTCCGAAACAAGGGTTATATCCATGATCATCTACAAGTATATAGAATTAAGAGTCAAATAACTTAATTTGCATAAGGGTTATTCGGAACGTGATTCGGAAAATAAGTTGGTTATAAACGTTCCAGTATAAACGATCTATAACTGTAATTGAATATACAAATTAAGTCATTATATTATTTCATACATTCCATTCCGTCCTAAATATTTGGTTTAATGTAAATAAAATATACAAAAAAAAACAAATGAAAATACTAATAATATGTAGTTTGGAAAACTTGCTATATGTTCCTCTTAATATGTAATAGAAATAAATTTTCAAATTTGTAGACGTGAAATAGAATAAGTATTGATATTTATGTTTTGATATTTATGAAAATGACATTATTGAAAAAGAGTTTACTGTCTACGGTATGCCAAAACCACAACTCGTACGGAGAATTTATCTACGAAATTACTGAATTAATTATAATATTATATTGCTTCATCTTAAATAATACGTTACGAAACCAGTACTGACTTGTCAATTACTGGTATTTTTATCGAAAACTAAGCAAATTAATACCTTAAACTAAAACCATTCTAATTATTGTTATCTCCTTCATACAAATGCTGTGAGGCCACATAACTTTGATTAATGTACTCACGTGGCCTGATAAAATTACAGCAAAAGGTATGAGTATATTAGTATAATATATGTATAATTGGCTTAGTAGTTAGCCTGGTTACTTCTGTAGATTTAAAGGCAATTTCAGTAACATTTCTAACATATTTTTGGCTTAAAACTGGTTTCTCATTTCCATTATTATTTAAGAAATATCTGTATTATTAGTTTAACCAGGTAAAAGATATTTGTTTTGTTTGTTTTGAATATGAAAATAAGTATTATAATGTAATAATTTTTTATATCGATTTATTACTTTTTAAGAATTCGTGTTAGAGAAAAATAAAATGTTTTTGAGTTTGTATTACAATATACAAAATTCATGTAATTCATAGATTTTTTATGAAAGGAAATATTGTAACATTTATTTCCTTTAGCTACTAAGTAAGACACATTAGCATTCATAACAAGTGTTTGAATATTTTGGAAACAATAGTGTTTGTAGTTTAGTTTTGTTCGTCTGCGAAGTTTTGCATACGGTCACTTACGGGTTTACCTTCAAGTAAAGAGTAAATAAGAAACAAAATTTACCTTAGATATCATAATTTTGAATTATTAATTTATAGTAATTATGCAATTTAGGGATCATTAAATTAAAAATAGTTGTATAGTTCAAGAGTTTCTTAAAAGAAGTTAGGACAATAAATACGATTTAGTTCAAACAAATTATTAGCCCCTTTTCACTTAAAATGTGAAGTAACCCTGTAGAAAATTTTATTAGAAAAAGCCTATTTATTATAATCAATAGGTAAATAGGTCCTAAATTTATAAGAAAAATATGTTTTTCAAAGGTATGCACTTTACTATTACCTTCACCGGTTACGTTAGGCATATTTCAAGAGCTGAAAAAGAACAAAACTACAATTTTAAATTGAAATCAGTGATTGACTGAAGATCCCCTCAATGTAAATCCCTATGCAATACAAAGTTTAGTAAGGTTACAATATTGTTACTTTGAGAGTCTTGTCATATATGTATATTTTTTAAATATTTCACGTTGTTTATAATACGTTTTTAATATTAAATGCGTTTCGTTATTTATTACACCCTGCTACCATCTTTCAAGTAACCTTTGACCTCCTGTTTTGTAACATTCTACTTGGGGAAACACTTTTAATTTCCAGTTACCAGCTTGTCCAAAAACTGCTGCGTAATGTGTCTAATCAATTGTGATAAACACATTCTTGCTCGATCAAACAATTTCTTTTCCGTTAATTCATGTGGAACCCAAACACTTTGCTGTAACACAAACCAAAGTAATTGAATGGGATTTCTAACCGTTGTTTCATTTATGTTCAACTCTTCTGCAATTTCTCGACTTGTTGTCCCCGGAATGCAATTTCCTAAGCCATCTTTGACAAGTAGGATCATTTACAATATTTTTCCCTTCTACTATACATTAATTTTCACATGCACGTTGTCCCTTTTTGGAAAATCATATAAAATGCAGTATAGTAAAGACATTTTACCTACTGAAATATTTTTCATTTTAAATATAGCAACTAAATAGCGGTCCGTAATCTCGACAACATTTATATTATACAACAGCTGAAAATACAAAACAAGATCTTGGTGACTCACTAGCCAGATGTTTTGTTTTTATTTAAAAGAAAATTACCTGCCTATTTTATCACGACAGAGCTTTCCTTGGTGAAATTCAAAAGTAGCAAATAAGCAGTTCTTATTATTATTTGTTTCAATTCAATTCTATTCTTTTCTTGGTATTCTACATTATTTAGCGTATTGGATTACTGTGAAAAATAATAACTCTTAAAGTCTCTTAATAACTTGAAATTCTTAGATCTCATTAAAATAATTTAAATCTTGTGTATAGTTTTTTAGTCATGTCTCTATGTATAACTTGTAACATCTTCAATGAGTATGAGTGTATGTGGGTCACTTGAAAAATTTTATAAACTATTTCTTCGTTTATTTGATTATATAAATGTACTATTCAAAATGAACACAAATAAACTTATGTTTAAAGAATAAGCAAAGCGAACATTCAACTGTGCAATACCTAGTTTCAGAGTAAATATTGATTTTACTAAGGAGAAGTTTGAAATGTAATTTAGTTTTATGAGGTGACTTTATAACTAGTCAACTATGTATGTAACCAATACAACTTTTGTGAAATTTAGTAACTGCAAATATGCATTTAGTAAATTGATGTCATTCAATGTAATAATATCTATGCACTTTACTAAAATTTGCAATAATTGGCATGTAAAACATATTTTATGTGAGTTATATTACAAAATTTATCTCTTTTATTAAATCAAAAACCATACATTTTACATTACGATCTCACGAGACTAGAAAATTTATGGGTCACTCTGCTTAAGTAACCGACCTCCTTCTATCTCCTACTTTATATGATTTTAAATCTACTATAATAATTGTTTAAATGTGATAAACATAAATATCATTCAATACAAATGTTGGATGTTATTTAAAATAATTTTAATTCAACCTGCTCATCATTAAACTGACTCCCAGTTATTATTTGTAATTAATTCTTTGTTTAACTTTGTTAAAGGTTCAACCCCATGAAAATCATTAGCAGAATGATAACGCAATGTTGTAACATTTTGATTCATTAATGTTAAATTTGCGTTACAAAGCGCAGGTTTTGTAAAATGGTTTAAAAAGATTATGAATAGAATATAACATTGAAACAAACACAAAACAATTTGGTATAGCAATTTATTTCCTACTAGGAACATTTTATCTTGCCAAATTATACCTTCTTGTCGATTTCTTGTTTGCAGCGTGTTTGCAGACATATGTATGTAACATATATCTGGGAGACTTCATTAATTATTCAAGGAAGCCGATTCAAATCATGCCCTTGCGTGTTTATTATCAGTTATCCTTTTGTAGACTTATCTAAAGATGGTTACCTACTGATATACTCATTATTAACTGTAACTGAGTTTTTTTGTTATTATATAAAAATAATATTAAACGTATTAAACTACAATAGAGAAATAAGCTACATAAGTCAATTATTTCTTGAAATAAAAAATTCTAGTTTTCTTTTATTTTAGATATTTAAAAAAGTATTTTGCTTTTATATATTTTTTGTATCTTAAAAATGCTTAATAATAATAACAAGAATTTATTTAACAGAAAATCTATTTTATTGACTTATGTGGTAAAATTACAAAAAGTAATTTAATCATCCCATATTACCTCGGTCTTTCGTCGGGATTCTTTAATCTCTTTTCACATATTATTGAAGCTATAACGCTTTTAAAAGTAATAGAAATTTATATTTATCCATTAAATGTCACCATATATTACAATTTACTTCAAGTGAGGTCATAGAGTTGGTTGGTTGGTATAACATGACTCAGAATAAATGGTCGTATCACAAAGGTTAAGCTTGATACGTTATACTTAAGATTAAAGTATCGACAAAATCACAACGTACTTATATGTAGGTTTAAAGCTCCATTAACGTAGATAAATTGAAATGTAACGATGTTCCTGCAATTCTGTGAACTGAAATGAACTCGTTACTGAGAGAAGTTACTTCAATTGTATTTTGCCAAAGGAAAGTTTTCAGTAACTCCCTATTTACTTTGTCGGACCTTTTATAATTGTATTAAGTTCTTTTTTTGTGAAATTCAACAAATAAAACCACATATTGGCTTATTTAATTACTCTATTATATTTAAAATACAGAATAGTGAGTTTGATGTGTTGATCGCATTACCCATTAAATTGGAGATCATTGTCAAATCAAATACATTCTAAATATATCATAGCCGCAGATGACTTTAAGAACATTATGCGGACGATGATAACGATAATGTTGGTGATGGTCAGTAGTTAGAGGTTATGGGGATAATGATTAGAACTCTGAGATAGAGTAATTAATACATTTTAGTGAGGATGTGTGGACCTTATTATATACAAGAGGTAGAAATCTAATATATTTAGTAATGATATTAATAAGAATATTGAAGTTTCAATGTTGTATAAAAAAGTATGTAATTCTCGATATGACATTACATCAAGAGAGAAAAATTTTTGTTCTTGATTTGGATCGTATGTCTATGATGTTTATTGGAAAGTTTCTGTAAAATCCGTTCAGTATTTTACATGAAAGATCAAAAAGCATAAACCAATACATCTTTAGGAGCCTTTGAATTTATATTTCAATTTATTACACATAATTATATTGAACTCACAGTTTGTTAGTCATTTAGTAATAAAATGTTTCACTACATCTCAACTTCATTTGAAAAGCACACCCCATTATTTACATTTAAAGATTTAAACATTTATTTGCTTTTTTTTATTTAAAAGGGAAAACAAACAGACGGCTTGATGGAATGTGGGCATCATTGCCCATGGATTGCAATGTAAGAGGTGTTACCAACCTTGGTTTTAGGAGAAGGAGAGGAACGGGTAGGAAAAGTGAAAAGGCAGGAAAGGGTATGAAAAGGGAAAGGGCTACCGGCTCTCTCAATCGTCAGTCGAAACACAGCTATTTAAGACTACTTCGCGACGATGTTCGGTGGGAGGTTGATACTTCTCCCGTCGAGCCAGCCCACGGTAAGGATGTAACGACTTGACCACAGCCAGGCTCTACCACCATAAAAATAATATCCATGCAACCAAAAACATGACAATTAGTTTCAGCTACTGTAAGCAGCATTTGTTGTTATATTCAGAAATTTACATGTCAACATTTTTTTTCTCTATAACACGTACTTAAATCATACTGTTTTAATCCAATCCACGGATAATTACGAATTTTTCTTTGAAATTTATGCTGTTTATATATTTTTACCAACATTAATTTGTTGAAGTAAAATAATATATATTTTGTTTATAGCTTGAGTACTCAACATAGTTGAATTTAGGATGACAAAGCACCTAACTATCAGTAGAAGATAGCTTTTAACTTTCTTATATTCGCAGATATATAATTAGTAATTACTTTTTCTGGTAATTAACACTTTAGTAGAAGTTGGTGCCAAAATCTTATTCTAATGATAAAATCTAAATAGGCTTAAAATTGAGAAACGATAATTAAGTTCAACATTTTTTATTATTATTAATTATTTCAAGTACATATTAATAGTATAATATACGAGGTTCACATTAATAACTAAATAAAATACCTTTCTCGATCTTACATAAAACACTGTTATAACTGATCACAAGATAAAATAAACAACATAGTAAAGTAATACAAACACTTTATTCCTACTTTAACAAATTCAAAATAATAAAATCTCAAAGTCGTTAGGAAGTTCTTAATACTATAAGCGTTCTTTTTTGTCCACCAAGAAGCAAGAAAAAGCGAAAGTTTGATTGCGTTTAGATTATTATTCTTCAAAAAAGTTTACGCATTAGGGGAATGCTGTTTTAACTAACTACGTCTAACAATTTTGGCTGTTAATTACGACTTAAGAAGATTAATAATATCTATATTTATATAATCTTATAAATATGGGTAATGAATAAATAAATAAAACCGGAAAAGTATAATAGTAAACCCAAGTTATTTTAGTAAATCAAAAGTGTTATTTATAGAAATTTCAATATTTCTAGCCTTTCTAGGAAATTAATCATTAACTTTTTTCAATCTGAATAATATGCAAAAAGAAAAAAACGAATCTACCGATCTCCACAAATATTAATAAAGATATACATATATTTTTACACAATACCAAAAATTGATATTCTTATTTTAGTTCATTCTTTTCCTATAAAATATTAGATAAATCAAATATTATAATGTTGGCCATTTAAAACGCTGAACGGCTATAAGACTTTTATTTCTATCATAAATTATATTAATTGTATTTGCAAAGGGTTAACGACGACAAGGGTGGGAATTGTGGCAGTCATTAGGAATGTTGATAAATGGCGAAACGTTGTCTATAAGAAATTTTAAGAACATTATCGTACTTTTTTGTTTCATTAAATTGATGGATGTATGTTTAAAACGACAGTTAATAATTTGTTCAAATTTAATCTACTATAAATAACCTTATTCTACTATATATAACCTTATTTATGTAAAAGATTCACACAACTTCAGAACTCACTTTATAATATTGCCATCTTCTTATTATAATTTAAACTTTTAACATATTTTAAAAACAATTTTTAGTTTTAAGTTCTTATGAATACAAAATAAGTTGTCATTTGTGAAAAATACTGTACTAAAATGAGTTCTTAATGAAACGTTTACCATCGTGGTCTTATCTATTTTATGTTTTTCGATAAAAAGGTTCAGGAATGACTTATTTTAAAATCAGTATGCATAATATGTGAAATGATAGGAATAAAATAAATATAATGTTAGTGAGTCTCGTATTTATTTTTTGTACACAAACTCATTGCTTATTCTGATTTTGTTTATAATGTTCATTTATCATTAGTAACTGAGACAGATCTGTAAGCAACAATGCTTATTATATTATTCAAAGTACACATTTAGTGAAAATGTAACAATATGCATACAATATTACAAACCTTAAGAGGATTACTATAATTATTTTTGCATCTCGCCTGCCCGTTGTCACTCGAAAAAAATCGGGTGTGTAGTTTAAAATAACAAAAAACGCGTTGTGAATCTGAATATATTAGTTTTATTTAAATACTATAATCAATTATATTTAATATATAAGGAAGGAATAGGAACATAAAGTAACTGAAATATGCATTTAACGTCTAAATTTTAAAGGTCCAAAGTAAATATTAAATTTGTGTTAATTAAGAGCATGAAATGCAAATGACATTCTGAATTGACTTTGTTGTTTTAGTACACCAAGTTAAAGGTTTTACGTAGAAATACTAGAATACTTATATATAATTAGAATCAAATTCCACTTTCTCACAAAAATGGTTATCGTATAGAGTTGAAAATGATGTTTTACTATAATAAATTAATTGAAGCGAATCTTATGTATTTTTCAAATTAAATATTAATTATTCTTAAAATAAATTGGCAGAAAAATAATCTTAAAACCTCAGGCAGTAATGCTATAATTTTAATGAAAACTGATTTTTTCGAATGTTTCCTATTTTTTAGGTTGTTTTCTAATCCCAAATAATAAGTGCACGCTTATAAAACAGATAAATATTTCTCTTTATGATACAGAATACATGCAAAGACTATATATATCAGTGATTTTGAAAACCCTGCCATCTTTTATTCTGAATAAAAACTATATGGAGGATATTTAAAACAGTTTATCAACTAGGGATTAGTATACTTATGTAGTAGTTCAAAGAAAATTGTATAGATGGCGCTTAGGTAAGAAATTAAAATGTTAACATGAAAAGCTGTGCTATTAGAACGTTTTTATACCTATTAAATAAATTGTGAGAATTTTATTTTCATGTTATTGTTGGCAATAAATATTGTTTGGGATGGATTTTTTTCTTGATGTTAGTAGTACATTTTATGATAATCTTTGTGATTTTTGTGTAAAAAAATATTTGAATATTGTTTTGTTATTTAATTCAAGGGAGAACAAAAACATTAAAATTCAATAGCATTAAATTTGTCCAGATTCTTTAAAAATGTTAGTTACAATTCAGTATTAGAGAATCGTATAAAAAAAATCAAGTTAACTTGAGAGAGAGATATTTAATTTTTCAAAATTATATTATTACCCATCATTCCCAGTTATAGACGTTTTTTTTAACTTTAGGAACGGAGCTCTGAGGTCGAAATGACATTGATATAAGTTTTTCACCTACCTGCAAAAATTTATATGTTCTAAAAAAAACAAATTGATTAATAAACATTTACATTATATAAAAAGTTTCCAATAAATTATCACTAATTGTAATCTAGATTAAGCGTTTACCACGCGTCAGATAGGGGCCCCTCAAACCTACACCTGGGTCGCAAGTCCCAGGCACTGTTGACGCTTCTCTCGTTGCCACGATTGACCCGGCACCCGCACGGGTAATACATGGAATGCTGAAAGGTTCGTCTCATATTATATTAAATTGTGGCTACATAGATAGAAAAGGGTACATGGCTTTTCCGTTTTATTTACTAGCTTGTTTGAACTTTGAATTTAAGCCATAATTTTAATGAGCAGGAACTTCTTTTACATATATTTTTTTGTCTGACATTAATATTTGCGACATCATAGAATATAGTTTACTTCTTATAACAAAATAATAAATAAGTTATGTACAATCAAAAGCATATGAACATAAGAAATTAATTTACGAAATTCATTCAATAATGTCAATAACACGGTTGACTAAGTTAAGGATTGGGACATTTTCGAATTCTGATTGAAAGGAAGTCAAACACAAATAATTTCAGTGGGCTTTATTAACGTAACTTATGATTTAAAACGTTTCTTAAAAACGTGTTCAAATAAAATCTTATAATGAGAACCATTTTATGAATTTTCTGTTAGAAAAACAAAACAAAAAAAACTTTTATACATTTTTAATGTAACGTACCAATTGTATGAATATTTGATATCATAAAACCCCAGACATAAAATGAGTAGGCGTCGTACGAAAACTATTAACAAGTGATAATATATTCTGACCTACCAGAAAATCATTTCAGTGTTTCATTATTTCATGAAAAATCAATAATAGGGCGTATCATATCATTACATCTCTTGCATTCTCTTCTGTCTCTTTCCGAAATAGTGTTTAAACGATATAGACATCTGTTAGAGGCTGGTTTGAGTGCAATAGCAGTATAGCATTGACGAACACATTTAACATTTGTATCATCGCTTGGATATCATTAAAAGATCGCATTGAGCTCTGTCAGACAAAGAAATCGATATGGAACTATAAATACGTTACAGGTCTAACATAATCAGAATATGAAGGTATAAATATAAAATAATTAAATATATAAACAGTTTTTGCTTATTTAAATTCATATTAAAGCGTTGACATCTTTATAACTCATAAATTTTTTCTTATAATAAAATATCTTTTGTTTGAATCATTTTCCAATAAAAAGTTTATTAGTAATGTAAATCTATCGCTGAGCTAAGGTCTTGTAATATTTATTACAAATAATGCATTAATAATATTAGCTAAGAACCAATGCGGGTCTGATTTTAATATTTCAATCATAATATTAGGTCCTTAATAAGGACGATAATTACAGAAAAATATTTTTTGTATTACAATTCATTGTTATGCTATAAATCTAGTCGTCAAAGAAAACGACCCTCAGTAAAAGTTCGTTTGCAAATTGAGATGATTTCAGAATACACCTGCGGCGTTTGTTTAAAGGCGCATGCGTTAGAACATTGATTTTTTGAAGATGCCACATAAGCCCATTCCGCTGGTGATAATCAACCGGTGAGTACATTATCATTGAAAATAGTACCCGGACCATTAAAGTCAGACTAAAGAAAAGTGCATGTACCTTGCCGTGGCGTTGATTATAATTATAGCGAGTTTGGTCAGGCTGCAAGTAAGTCGGATTTTGAATTATTGGATTCTTATTTATCCTTACAACACAATTTCTACTCTGTGTAAGTAAATGTTTAGTGAATGAATTAGCTATCTATTTATTATTTTTATATTTCCAAAAAATGCAGCCTTTGCCAAACCTTTGCTTTTGCCACATTCCAAATGAAAAAAAATTTTACCTTCTCATTTTTTTTTTATAATTTAAGGTACTCTATGTATGGTATTTATATACATTAATTTCGTTTTATATTCATCCTAGCACAATAAGATATTGTTTCACGTGTAAATCTTTTTTATTGCACATATGTGTTTGTAAGACTCTTCAATTGCGATTTTCAATACTTCTATTTCATATAATATTATTATTATTTACAAAGGATATAATTATTGTAACAAATTGATAAAATTGTCTGCCAAGAAGTGTGCAACAGGCTGAGACTGCGCAGTAGGGACATAGACTTATTGTTATAATATGTACTTTGTAACGTCAAAAACAATAAAGTTTCGTTTATTAAATTCATAGGAGGTTTATTCTTTTCATTTAATTTCTTTTGATTCAATTAAAGAATGTTTAGATTTTTTTATTCGATCATAAAAAACGCATCATGTTGCATTCGACAAATGCTTAAAACAACATGGTTGCAAGACCTGCGCGATGCACTCCAAAGTATTGATGTTTTCGGCTCACCTTTGACCTTCATCGTCCTTCGTTTATACCTAGTTTAAGATCTATCTATAGCGAAACAGTATTTTATTAGCTTTCTTTGTTTAGTTGTATATTATCCATTGAATAATATATATCATAAATGGTTCATCATTACAAGTCATCTATTTCTTTTGTGGGTCTGTCTCATTTTGAATTCACAAATGGAGATTTTTTTTGGCCAAAATCTTAAAACAATAATGATACATTGCGTGACATAAAGTATTTTGTGATTGAAATAAAGCAAACTTGTTAATATGACATTAAAGTTGGAATAATGAGACCTTTGCCAATTTATTTTGATAGCTAGTCATTCCGATTTAAACAAAAACAATATATGGTCGACGTAATCAAAAAAAGGTAAAAAGAATTGTGATAGGGCGTGGACTTGTAGACATTTCCAGTACGCAAGTACCGATGCACTGATGCAACGATAAATCAATACGATGTTTCCCAATTTTAGAGCGAGATCAAAACAGGGTAAAAGCTTATAGGTATATAATAAATAGGTTTTAAATTCAATGTGGTATATAGAAATACTTTACTTTACTTTACATGTGGTATATAAAAGTATTACTATGCCTGTTTTAAAACAATAGATTAGATTAGATTGATTTATATTTTCAATTGAAACTACAATATTTTTCAATTAAAAATATTTGAGACATTTATTAACTCGTGAATTTAGGTAAAATATATCGTTTCTTACATTCAAAAAAATACTTATACTTATTTATATACAATTTCCTTCTCTTATATTATTCGTGGCCGCCATGTCAATCCTAGTAGAACAAAATACAACTTACTATAACACTACGGATGTATTCAATCATAAACGCTTTTGATGAAATTGTCTTTACTCGTTGTTATTTCGACTAAAACGATTTTTATGAAAATAATCTCGTATTTGGCGTGGATACCCTCATTACCAACATGGTCTAAGTGCTTTTTTGATAATGTTTGTAGGAGTATCGAGCACTTCGCCCCCGCGACAGATTACATCATAATGATGGAGCAACTCAACCAACGTTCATTATTGAAATTTGATTTGACGGCTTAAATATGAAGTACTTAATAGCTAAATATAAATATGATATATCATTTTATATTTTCAATACTTCATATATGTAATATAATAAAAAAAAATCTTTAAGAATACATTTTATTACATTTAAAAATTTCATGATATAATATTCAATATAGATTGAAAGGTATATCATCGCATAATAAAAAAGTAACAGAATCCATTCGATATATTTTCAGTCATGATTACAGTAATAAAACATTTAAATTCAACTAAAAATAGTAGTACAATGTTGACAACGATGGTTGTGAAGGCGGAGGACGCGCCGCCCACGACCGGCGCCCGCGCAGGTTGCCTCGCTGTTGCTACAGAGCACTTAAACTCAGACGCTCTGTTAACAAACGTTCTTAAGGCAATTATTTATATCACAATTCCCCCAATATCGCATTTTCTTAATTAGGGCTTACAACCATTCAAAATAAACATTTAAATAGACAATAATTTTATTTTAAAAGTCAACCAAATTGTGTTATCAAGTTATACTTCAAATAATTATACAGATTCTTGGAGTGTATTACTCTGTGATCGTAGAAAGTTTGAATGAGCTCGTGAATGGACAGCGTCGTGCGATCGCTTAGCTTACAAACAGGTATCTTATCATTAGTAGAGCCTCGTGGACTTAAATGACATTGGCAATACATAGAAACACAACAACTTAAAACACAAACCGTTAATTTTATGCAATGTTCGATAAGGTATTTAATAATTAATTTTTTAACAAAAGATCGTAGCCGTGTTTTATAAAAATAAACATTGAAATTCTAATTAACGTGATGCAATAATAATTGAATGTCAACATTTCAAAGAAGCCGCTTACAAACGCCAAAACATTAGATAGCATCTTAATCGCAACACCCACGTTTGATACACAATAGATTCTATAAATTTTTTTATAAATAAAAACATCTCGATCTGTTATGTCATGGAAAACAAAATGATTGATTTACGTCAATTGTTAAGCATAAAAAGTAACAATCATTTTGTATGAGTAATGCGTTTTTTCATCGATGAGGACGTTTCAATTTAGGAGGTCAATGTTGTTGCTAACTCAAAAGTTTATATTTAGATTATTTTAAATAAAAAAAAACTATAAAACACCGATAGCTCAAGTTACAATCCTAAAATAATAACAAGAATATGGAAATACTCATACACAGATAACCAATAAATAAAACTAATTTTATAATTCGTTTCAGATCCGAAATGGGCATTCCAAAAATGCTGGTTATGGCAATAAGCATCGCAGGGGCGATGGCGTTTATCCCCCATGGTTCTATTGGGGTAAAGGTAACGTATAATTATAATATTTACTAATCTTTTATTTAATTCTATTAAGCTACTTGGGGCTATGTTATATTGTGTGAGTTTTTGGTTAATTTCTACAGCCAACCATCTGACTGGTTCTAAACATCGTTGGGAGAATTAAATGTAACATTCCACAATAGCTACAAATAACATTTTATTAATTATTATATCAAAACAATAACTTCTTCTCGACATTATGGCATTTGACCGTAACAAAATATTATTCTCAGGAGCATATGCTGACCGAAGCATTGCTTCGTGAGGTTGTTGAGCGCATGGGTAAAGACTTCAACGACGCAGCCTCAACGTATCTTGATTTCCCAAATGACAGACATCTTTCCCTGATGTCCCGAGCTAATAAGGATGTGGAGCACGAACAACTGGACTACGATTCCCTAATTGATGGTAACCCTAACCCCAGCCTCCGCGATCAAGAATACTTGCAGCACAGGTAATATCTTATATATAAAATATTAGCTAATAAAGCGCAAATCAAGCTAAATTTTGTCCAACCTTTGTGCCTACCATGTCTATTTGGTAATAAGTTAATCATTATTTTTATTTAGTTCGTTATGGGGTCATCAATATGTAAGTGGAGGTGCTGGGGAAGGTGAACAGCGTCTGCAGCCATCAGGTCTAGTGGCAAACCGACAGCTTATAAAAACCGATGCAGTCTTACCCGCATACTGTAATCCTCCTAATCCCTGTCCCGTCGGTTATACTGGTAAGTTATTCAATAGATAGATAAAGATTGTATGTCATGAATGAGACATTATCATTAAATTAATACAACTTAATCTAAAACATGACCTTTATTGTAGAAGATCAAGGTTGTATCAATGACTTTGAGAACACAGCTGCTTTTAGCCGCGAATATCAACTCTCGCAGCGTTGCATGTGCGATGGTGAACACATGTTTAGCTGTCCTCCAGAGAATCCCTCTGATCTTGATTTGCGTTTCCCTGATCACCACAAAAATTTGGTGGCCAAAAAATACAAAGAAGATGTAAGATGTTATTTGATTAATTTGCGAGATATGACAAAACCATGTTTTAATATAAATTTAATAGTGATTATAATTTTAGGTGGAAAACCCGTACCTTCAGGGCGAACGCCTTCCCATAGCAGCCAAAAAGGGTTTCGATGTTCACGTTTACTAAGCATAACCTATACTTGCATTCTCTTATTACATTTAAATGTATCTTAAAGATAATATAAACATATAAAACGTAATCTCTTATCACCTTGACATTGCAACCTCATAATGAAAGTACGGTTTGGTATTCGATTGTTATGGTAATGTTAAACATCTCAGAGGTGGAACACTTTATGATTTTATAATTACTTAGAATTGATTTAGAGGATCTGTTTTTATTCATTTATAATTTTAGAAGTTAGGTTTTTTTTCGATGAGTTTATAAACGCTAAAATTGAAGCTGTGAAATGCATTTAGTTGTAAAGATATTGTTTGTCTCTCGTTAGAGTTAAGTTGTACATTGAAAAACTTAAGTGTCAGCGACCAAACACATGAACGCGAGTAGTAATTAATATTTAAAATTTGCGGGAGTGAATAACAAAATTATGTATAGGACATCTTAATATGACCCCGTTATAGTTAATAAAGCTATAGATAGGGCTATTAATTTAAGACATTCTTTTCTATTTTAATACGTTGTAAAATTTTATTTTTATAAAAACCAATGTGCTTTGTGGTAGTTTCATAGTTCAGATAGACATATAGGATTTTGATTTAATTGTAAGCTTCTTACTTATTGGAGAATGTTTTAGTACATACACATATATATATATATCTATATATAAATATTATATTAATATTTACGTATATATTTTGTACATTCAGAAAATGGCGGATCGTCTCGAAATACTTAAACGTTCAACAAAACTATGACTATGTATAAATTAAGATCTAAAATTGCAAAATTCTTAAAGGTAATTAGAATTTTCGCTTTATTTGTTGGCTTAACAGCAATAAGTGCATTAGATAAAGTGCCCTTTTTCTTTTTTTATTTCATTTAATTTTATATTTTTTATACATATATGTTTACTGAATATTTTCTTCATGAAATACTTAATCCCACTTTTTTACGATTGAATTAATGATATCTTACTATTACTAAATGTGCACTCATATTTATGTATATTTATATATAATACATAAAATACAAAAAATACAAAAAATATTATATTTATAATCTTAACAGTTTTGTTAAAAAAAATATTATGGTTAATAGAAATATGAAAAACAGTAAAGACAAGAAAACCTCATAGCTCTATATTATAGATATATGTAAGTTTATATATATAGTGATATATATAATGTTACTGAAAAAGTAATCAGTAAATACACAATGTTATCAAAATAGTCCCAAAGGTCTTCCTTAGGTCGGATAATTAAATTTATTTGTATATAATTAAAACTATTAATATTTTACTTGTACTATTTTTAAAGGCATCTTATTATAGTAAAAACGTTAAGTCAAAGTATAATAAATATATTATAATTTTTATCTTAAAATACTACTTTTCTCATTAATTGACAAAATAAAAAGTAAAATTATCAACAATACCGGTAAAAAATTTGGCGTATATCTACAAAACTGCTATATTTATAGTAATATTATCGTATAATGTTTAACTTTTATAAATATATTTTTTCTTTAGACATAATATATATAGTATGTAGTATAACAAAATATGCTCTACAATATTGTGATATGTCGCTAAGATTAGCTTAGATAGTGTACATTGAAAGTCGAAATATGAAGAATTCTAGTCAAAACCGTAGTGTGTACATATTTAGTCTAGTAGATTTGTAAGTATTATAATAGAAGTAATAGTTGATATAAATGTATGCGTTACCGTCACGCGGCCATGATACTTTACAAAACTTTATTGATAAGAACTACGTTCATTCTACTTCTAATTTAAAAAATGATTATCTTGAAAGAAAACCATAATTACAAAAACCCAAAAGAAATTAATAGTATAATATGTGATTTAAAAATATAAACTAAGAATGAGAAAATATATGTATCTCACACTTTTGTTTAGAACTCAAAGAAAACTAAATAACTTAACAGAAAAATAAAACGATATTTTCCATCACGTAATAATTTCAAGTAATTATTATTAATAAAATTTGATTACTTTAAATTATTTTATTTTGATTTAAAGTAATTTAATGACAGAGTATGTATCTTTAAATATAACACACATATTAAAATATGTAAATATAATTTCAAATGTAAATCGCGTGTATTTCTTAGTTGAATAGTATTTTCAGCTGATATAAAATTTACGAAAATATTACCAATCAAAGTTTAAAATGGAAGGAATAAATCAAAATGAACTTTTTATCAAAACTTCTAAGATATAAGAAAATATTTTAAATTCACATTATTGTTAAGTCAGAGTCACCTAGTTCCTAGGCCAAAAAGAAAAGTTACTTACAACCTAAATTAAATACTTCAATAGATAACAGCCATTGGTTTATTTATTTTTAAATTTCTTTCGTAAATTAATTGCACAGAGATAAATAAAATGGAAAACAAAAAAAAAAAAAGAACTGAATCCATATTTACTTTGCTACAATTATTAAGATTTCATTTGATTATTTATTTTTTCTTGTAAATATTGTATATTATACGCAAATATAAGACAGAGACTATATCATATGAAAAGATAAAGACAGGAATACTAACATCTTTTTATTAAAAACAAAAGTAACATCGCATTAACATTTCAACGCCTATTTAAAATTCGATAATTCTAGACTCAAATCGTTTCACACATATAAAATTCTAATTTTGTCCGTCTTTTATCATTTCTGGCGTACTTCTTTATGGCACAAACGTGAAAGTATAAAATCTACTGGAAATTATATGAATAATTAATAAACCACAATACCTCGATCCAACAACAAAATATTGATAAGAACGTAATATTAATATACAGAACAAAACGTTCAGATTTTTCTAGCCACATGTAAAGTTTTTCATCACTTGACTGAAATTTTACAACTTTCAAATTCTTGACCCTTACATACTTAACTTTAAATACAATACTTTTTCTCTTGTTTGTTAAATTGTACATATGTAACTGTTTTGTGAAAATTGTATGTTGTTAACGAAAAAGCATTTACACGTGGCGAGAAATGAATATATTTTTGTATAAAAATAATAAAAGAAAAAAAAAAGATAAAAAATGTACATACTTGAAAAATATTCGATCACGTAGGTTACTTGAAAAGCGCACGAGGCTCATCTAAGCTGGAGCTAATCTTTAAATACTCTTATAAGAGAGTGCTAAGTTTTTTGTAATTTATAGCTTTAGTCACATTGTAAAAAGCGTGAGATATAGCAACTCTTGAAAAGGCTAACAAAAAGCTAGATACCAAAGAAATTTTAGTTTGCGAGGGTTGAATGACCAAAAGTATATCTCTTATACAGTATTAATATAACATTTCATGAACATTCAGTTAACAAAATATAGTTATAATATATTTTGTTTCAATTTTAACATGTAATTTTTAAAGCTTGAAAATGTTATTTTTTATCCATGACCTTTTTATAAAACTTATTTAAGCCTTATCGCGCCCTGTATATTTTCATGTAACCTAATTTATTAAGTAATTATTAACCCTATAAATAATTTTGTGTAGGTTTCGCATGAAAACGAAAATTTGTGAATTAGTCTGTTGTCAATTTTATTTCAAATTTCAATAAGGGCTGTATTTTTGTCAGATATGTCTTTCATCCCTCGTGTTTTAGATAAATCTTTATCGTTAATCTATTTAATAAGGATTCCTACAAAATGGCGAGATAATTAGGGAAGATTGGAATACTAGATGTTTAAATTAAACTTAATTAAAGAATATTTTTATAATATAGTACTGTATGGTGTATAATTGTAAAATAATATAAGCTTATACTTGCGGAATTATTTTTATATTAAGGACACAAATACTTTTTTATTCGTTATTTATTACTTGAAAGGTCTTTTAACATTTATTTCGTTAGGTTGTTTTTATGACTATTATGAGTATTGTTTATTGCTATGGATACTTAGATGAGAAATCTAGAATATTATAAAATGTCTAAAGCAGAAAGTACTAAAACACCCAGGGACAAACAGCCTAATAATAACGAGACCTAAAAAGAATGCCCATACCCAAATAGCTTATGTAAAAAATCACTTCAAGCGTTTCTAACCAATATATTGAAATATAAAAAGAATCTTTTTGTGATTAGACTTAAATACATAGCTTGACGTCTCTTTTAGTTATTATTTTTATATCTAAATTGCTATATTGTTCTGTTTCTTGTAAAAAAACATGAGTTTTATAAATAAACTGAAGAACATATTTTCTTTATGAGTTACTTATTAATCTAAACTAAATTAGAATATTAAGAAAATGTACAAATAACATAAAAACACAATGAAAAATAAACTTTGAAGTTTAAGAAAAACCTGGGCTTCGGCTTGCAGTGCTAAATATTAGAAATATATATATATATATATTCATAACAGTGCCCTAGCAATACGCCTTTTATATATATTATATTTATTTCTTTACACAGATTTTTCTACTTTATCTTAAATATACTTTTAATGGATTATTTCTTTAATTTACTTACATTTTTGTATGTCACTATACGTTTAGACCGATCACAAGTAAGTGCTTTTTTACGGTTCAATATATACATATATATATATAATTTGTCATTATTTATTATTCCTACCAATAAAATTTAGAATAAGCATGTAAGTTATAATTTTAGGTAATACGTTGCATTAAAAATAAATAGCCAATGTAAATAGAAAAATCTCTTAATTCTATATTATGGTTTTGTAAATAAGTTAATATTAAAATTTAAGAAAATATATTTTTACGTAAGAATCTTGTAAAAAGATAAATGTTTATTCCAATCGTGGCTTTTTAAATGTTATTTATGTATAGATAACCGTAGAAGAGTAGAAGATTGTACAATCATTTGATGTGACTACCGCAGGCAAAATAACTATAAGGAAAGCCTGGGCTGCGGCTTACAGAGCATAGAAATAAGCTTATTTAAGGTTCCATTTTATTATTTTGTATGGAAATTTTATTACTTTTAATATTTACATCATTTAGATTCAGTTATCATTACATTTTTTCAACTAATCATAAAGTGTTGACATTAATTGTTTGTGAGTAACGATGGCAAAGTTCGTAGGTATGTCAATGAGGTTGCAATGTCACTAATTTTCAATTTCTATTCAAAATAAAACCTATATTCGGTGTCAGTGTTGTTTTAATTAATATTCGCTCCTATTGTATCTAATGAAAGTAATTTAATTTTTCGTATCTTAATAGCCTGTGCAATAGTAACTAATGTTAATCCTTATGAGATAAAACACAAAAAAATAAGTTTTAACACTGAAAAATTTTACTGTAATAAAGTAGCTACATTTTTAAACATTTAAATTACTAAGCTAGACACTAATAATTTCGTTTTTGTTTTAAAGCGTGTTGCATTATAGTCACCGCTCAGTCTCTTCATATATACGTATAAACAACAGTTTGATTATCATGTTCATTAATGCATGTATCATTATATACATATTATTTCGACATTTACATACATTTTATTTAGATATGTATCAAATAAAGATACTTAAATAATAATTAAACCGATCAGATAAAACTTATATTTTTGTGGATCTCCAGCAAAAGACAAAGATTAAAGCCATATGAATCTTTTTACGCCATTGCGATAGAATATCTTTGTTATCACAACGAAGTATCAAAACAAGAATACTCTATTTTGATATAAATTATATATACACCTAAACATCTTCATACATTAAATTAATTGTAAGGATCCCATCAATAAAACCAACAATAAAAACAATTATTTAAGCACATTAATAACGTTTTTTATAAAAAAAACTTTATTCTATAAAAAAAATCATAACTACTAAAATGATTTAGAAATGAATCAAGAACTTCATCTGATATTAGTGCAGTCTTAATAAAAGAAAACCTATTTAAAAAAAGGAAATGATATTTACGAAATATTTTTTTACTACATTTGACATAAAATAATCCCGATCAGAAAAGTATTCATAAACTTTTAATAATGAGAGCCTAAAATAGGTTTAAACACTAAAACCCAAGACTTGCAATACATTTGCAATATTGACAAAAATATGTATATTAACTGTGCTAACCACTTTTAGAAGAATAACTCAAGAGGATGGTTGGGGAATATTTACAAGTTTGAAAAAAAAGGGTAAAGTCTAAGAAAATGCTTTATTACATATATCTTTTTGTTTTATGAAAAATAGATTGATGACAAAACCAATGGCTGTTAATTACAAATAACGAGATTTAAATTCGGCAAGAAGACATTTTACCTTGATCAATATAAAAAAATAAGTCCATTATTTTTTGAGAAATATTACAAAAGTTATAAAAGATAGAATAAATGTCTCATTAATATTTTTTTAATTGTTACAATATTCCATTATTTCGACTCATACAACACATAAACATAATTTTATATTCATAAATATATATAAATTAAAAATATAAATATGTACATATTCTGTACTACATTGTAAAAACATTAAATAATGTAGTAGATAAATTGTATCATTATTCTGAATTGAGTTTAATAATATATATGTATAAAGGATTTACATTTTTACTACAGATATTTTTTTAAAACTATACATATGTAAAACTCATACAATCCGAACATTTTAAGGTTAAAATAAATGGGTAAAGGTTTACTTAGTGATATCTTTATCAAGATACACTCGTCAAACATCTCGAAAGAGAACAATATATAAATTATTATTAAATAAACAAATGCAAATATGCCTGGAGAGCAAACAGAGATCATTCAATTAATATTTTTATACATTTATTTGTATGAAAGTTACATTTAAAAAGTTGAATGTTCACTTTTTGCAAACTATAAATTTTAATAAGCGTATTTTTATATTACATACTTAAAATAAATAAAGTAAACCTGCTGAGTAGAGTTCAAGAGCACAAATACATCTACGTCTAATATCACATTTACTCTCAGGAGTAACATAACGTGTAGGTTTAGTTGAACTACGCATTTAATTACGAAAGTAACACAGATTTTTCCACTGTTTTTATCAAAATAATTTTGAAATGACCTCAATGTCACCAGTCACCAATTTTAAAAGAATTAATCAGTGTCACTACAGACAATTAAAGCTCCAACTTCACTTGCAGCTAATGCCGCTCTATAACAAAGTTATAACGAACATTCTGCATCACATTACGTCATTTCTATTGACGTATGAGAGCACGCGATCTGAATATGTTTAACAGTCCGCTTCGTGCTTGCACTATCATGCGAGTAATAATGAATTCATAATCAGAACACAAGGATACAATATCATTACAGCGCCCTAACCACACCATATTTTTGCTTTTCCGATCTCTTCGTTACGTATGCACTAGGCACAAACCTCGGATCCAAATCACCAATAGATCCAGACGGATTATCCGCCTCTGTACGGAGGGTCTGTCGTCGAACCCGTATCAGTTTACACCCACTGGAAGACACTTGCACTGTTTGATTTTTTGTAAGCGCTTGCGTCTAAATGGAGGATTCTGTCCAGGGCAGCGAAGCGTAACAGTAATCCAGGTAAACTTTTTTGGTTTGCAAAATGAACAAGATTTAAACGCAGGTGGAGGTCGTTCGTCGTTTCCTTCGCGACGCCGTGGTCCTTTGGGAATATAAAACGAATTACATTGCCCGTAACAGAAATTATTAATCACTGTCGCCTGTAAACATCCTGGCTCCCGAATTTTTTGAATCAACTGCTCGGTTTTACACCAATCTTCTTTAAGATATTCTTTTTTCGTAACGAGTAATGCGTTTTTCGAGGATCGCAGTATATTTCGAAATGCAGCTCCTTTTGGTATCTCTGTAGATTCCTCTTGATCTGGTACAGAAACAACCATAGTTTCAGAGCTGCCTTCACCAAGTTCGTTTCTTTGAACAAAAGTTGAAGAAGCCGTCGCTTCCTCGGCGCGTTGTCGAGACGCAATTAGCCTTTGTACTTGTTCTGTATCGATAATATCCAAAATCGAATCAGTAGGCGTAAAAGGCCTTTTGCTTCCAACACCACAACTTATATCGCCAGCAGCCAAAATCACCGCCACAAAGAGCCAGATGCATCGTCTTAAAATGCTCTCCATCTAAAATAAAATATATATACATATGTTATAAATAAAAATAAAACTTAGAAGGTTCTCAGAGAATTTGTCGTAGGTAGACGATAACTTACGTTGTAATGAGAGACAAGAGCAACAAATCGTAGGCAGTAGTGCGTCGGTGAAGTCCGCTACTAGTGAGCAACGCGTTATGCGTGTGCACAGGACCGGCCGGCGAAGCGGTAATGAGCGTGAGCGCCCCTCAATGGACCACCTCTCAATGAACAAGATGACTCACGCACCGCGCCTCCACCACAGAACCGTTACTACAAGCAATTATCACAGACGTGACACTTTGAGCAAATGTTTTGGATTATTGCTGGAAAATTATGGAATATTTTAATCTGTTGGCTTAAAAATTATCTACTTTAATTCTAACATAAAAACAAACATCTGTTTGTAAACAATGTTTCGTCATTTGTCCGACAAATATTAGAGCGTGTTTCTTAAAACTGATAAGAGCATTAAGGGCTTTTGTCTTTTGTATGTAGGCCATAAAAAAGTACCACGAAAGTAAGATAAGCAAGCTTCCAAACAAAATAAACTGTTAACAGAAATCAATCCTTAAAGTTAAATAATTTTTAAATAAAGGTAATAAATGTGCTTTTTAAATGCCAGCAATGACTAAGTATAAATCTTTAAAAGATCTACCTTATATTCTTTGACAGGGAAGTCGGTGATATTTTCTCACCTATCGCCAGGCGCCAAACAAGCCAATGTTTTGTCACAGGCGCCGGCGCAGATGCCTTACTGATCTTAAAACTACGTTTCCGCCCATCTGCTTCCCACAATGCCCATAGAAACTGGGCATCCGGAGCCTTCTGCGAAACGTAGGCTGTATGTGGGTGAAACTTAACCGCTTTTTAAGCTATTCATGTAATAAGTTAATTTATATACTTAAATTATAGCATTCATGCTCGTTTAAATAACAAACAATTGTTTAAGAAACTTATTAACCTAAATAATACTTCAAATATAAATCTCACATTCTGAAATACCTAAACCTATTTACAAAATATGATTTCTTTGATTTAATTGTCGTTTATCAATATTATGGTACAAAAACGCTACGAAATACATATATTATAATTATATATACATGACAATTAACAGTGCAAACAAAAACTAACAATAAGAAATATTTGCATTGTAAAATCAAAGCGCCGAACGTGACAGGATACAAACTAAAATATTTTACGGTGTTTCAACTAACGCAACTATTCAACCAAGGAAGTTCTTTGAAAAGGCTTTTTATTGAGGCGCTTAAGATACATCGGAATTTCATTCATCAACCTCCATTCATTATAGTTTTGTCCACCCTAAAAAAAATCAATGCGACCCTTGGAGGCGTACCGTCTACTAAACCTATTTAAACAGGATGTTTTTAGACTCCATAAAATTTTAAAACTATGTTCAAATAAATTTAAAAAAAATCTTTCCTACTTCAATATTCTTAGTTCTTATTCTTCAATATACTTATAAGGCAATGTTTTTTCTCAATAATTTCAAAGTGTTTTTCCTAATAAGAATTTGGTGAAGTAAATTATATGAAAATTTATATACCAAAAAAAAAAAAAATATGAAAAACGTACCGAAAATGTCCCGAAATATTTTTTTTTTCCCTAGGCAGTATAAGTTGTTCTGAATGAATTTTTGTATTTACATTTAAAACTCTGCACCACACAATATGAAATTATTAAAATATTTTAATAAAAAAATATTTTACACCATTTATAGAAATGTCATTTAAAATAAATTAAAGATTTAACACTTTTAGATAAAGATTTGGAAGTTATCTTTATAGTTTTATGCATAGTACAGCACACTTGGTCTCATTAAACTAGTATTCTATAATATAAGTATATAAATCATATAGAAATGTCTTCAGGATATCTTTACCTTTAGAGTTTTCTGTTCACATCCTGTACAAATCGGTATGTGACCACTAATATAATTTAACAAAAATACACATAAACCGACACTTCTAGGAAACGATTACAAAGTGTAGCCGTGGGACATTGAGTTAAGCTTATTTGGAATTTAGGTGTTAATACATAATATGTTAACATATTCAAACAAACATAAATAATTATTAAAGATAATTCATACGATACTTTTAATAAGTCGTAATGAAAGAAATGAAAAAGAAGTTTATCCCAAACTGTCTCCAACAGTTATATAAAAACTTTCAATTGATTGAAATAATATTTTTCAAAGAAACTAGGAGAAATTATTATGAATAAAACTTACATATATTTCATTTAAGCAATTCATTGTAAATTTAAATTTATTTCACTATTATTATAACGAACATTGCAATAAATTTGCCACTTGCCTTTTGTTATATCAAACGACTGAATGTAATGCTTCCACTTATATATAAACTTTATTCTTATAATCTCACTTTCAATGTATAACAACTAAAATTTGGTTCTACATATACATACATTGTAATAGTATTCTTTTAATTTACCTACATATCACAAAAAACTGGTCTTCCATTTTAAAAATATCTTTATACAACAAATGTTTTCCATTAATTTGGAAAAATATGTGTTTTATCGTATGTTATAATTAAATTTTATTCTTAAATAAGTGTTATAAAACTGTAAAGCATGCACTTGCATAAAGTCCACAAACAGTTCATATTTATTTTGATTCGTCATTGTCACTCGTCAATTTGTACGTGAAACGCGTCCGCCAGGCGCCAGCATTGTGTAATGTGTTATAATACTAGAGATAACACATGGATATGTTCTGTATTTTGTAATAATTAAATTATATATGTATATGTATGTATTTTGTTTATCTCTAATTGCTGGTTTATCTACATGTGACAACTGATAGTTAAATGTAAATTCAAATCTTAAAATTTTAAGTTTTAATTTTGTTTTCACTACTTGCAATGTAAGGCTGAATACGTCATAAGAAAAAAATATTCTTAATATTTTACAAAATTTATATGATATACGCTATATATCAAGTAACTTTAATCACAATCGCTTTGATCATCGAAGTACCTCACCGGCGCCGTCGTAGTGCCCGCATAATGCCAACCCACAAAAAAAATACAGCCAGCAAGGAGCCGAATTAATAAATCGAAATTCCGCATATTTATTCCTAACAAATAACAATTTAGTTACAGCTGTCAGATATTTGTATAGATTGGAAACTTTTATATTTACCCATTTAACCTTGAAAGCAGCATCAAATACCTGGCTTAATACGACCAGATTATAAATCAAAATGGTAGACCCTAACAACTCATGACATAAAATCCTTTATATTCACACGAATGGGAAGAAAAAAATATGACATTCTATAGCTGCAACCGAAGCTCTACGCTTCGAATTTCATTACAGGATTAAACATTTTTGGTTTCTTTGTACACATATCTACCAATTAAAAAACGCAATGGGATTGACAAAAAAGTATATTTTATAAAAGGGCTTTAAACGTTTCTTGGAATTGTATAATACATAGTATAAAATAACAACTGTTTTAAATAATAAAAAATAGTCAAATAGCTTATAGGGAATCATAACAATGACATTATTGAAACTTAAAATAAAATATATGTATTTAAAGAACAACTATTTTCATCAAATACGATATAAACTTTATGTCTTCCAAATTGGCGTGCCTAATCCGTATGTGTTTAACAAAGTATCCATTTAATTGGCGTTATATTCACACGTTACCAAAAATAAACCACTATACTAGCAAACTAAGAACCAACTGACCTTATGTCTAGACGTGTCTGATACGCACATCATGTGAATTTAATACAATTTTTATAACGTGCATCACACGATTTACGATATGGCTGTCGATAACTGATTCAATTTCCGGATATTTATATACCTTAAATAATAGGAATATGCTTTTCACAAACTTTATTAAGACTATTATCTTCATGGCTCGTTGTAAACAATAAAATTTGTTTTAATACGCTTGCGATTGACACAATAAAGAAAGGCTGTTATAAAATAAAATATTATAACCAATATTGTAAAAATAAAATAAAATAATGTTAGTAAAGAAAAAACTATAGATTTATTATATTATTGATTTCAGCTTCTCTAGACCCAAATTAAAATATAATATCATTAACATGCATTTTTTTTGTGTTTGTGAAATTTTACTCTGAATTACCTAGAGGCTTAAATTTGAACAGTTCTATGCTTATAAAAATGCTTTTAAATATTGCAAATAAATAGGTATGGCAAATGTTTGACAGTTACTTTGGTGTGGGTTTATTTAACGTCAGAAAAAAACTGAACTTTCTATTCCGATAATTCGTAAGACGCCAGGATACAACAAGGACAATAATCGATAGACTGAACAATTAAGCTGAGGTCAAGTTAGGTTAATACTAAGAAATGTGTGGTATAATTTATCTTTATATCAGATATTGTTAAGTAATTATAATTGCAAAATCAGCCCACAGGATCTAATTAATATTTTGTAAAAAATACTTTCATATTTTTAAAAAATCTCTATATTAAAACTTGTGAAAAAAATTATTTAATGGCTTTTGGATGGAAGACTCGTTGACTGGTTGAAAAATACAGAGCCCATAATAAAATAGTTAATAGATATTATATATAAACTAGATGAGTAGCTCTTAACGCGACTTATCAGAAAATACAAGCCACACCAATAAAATATTATTGTGAAAATATTTTTTTAATTAAAAGTTCGTAAATTGTCTGTCGTATAATAAGTGAAATTCAAATATAAGCATAAAGGAGAAACTAGTCATTGGAAACGAGTTTTGTTTGAGTTATTTTTTTATATGATTTTTTATTTTGTATGTAAACCTCTTATTTCTTATTCCTTGCAGACTTTCATCCTTTCAGAATCCCGATTAACTCATGATCTTATGTGTCGTACACTATTTCTCGCTTTCTAAACCGTATTTTGATAGTGATTACTACTATATACATTAAAAGATTTTTTACTAGTAAATTAGATTGATGTAATCGATATTGGTATTTTTTTATAATTAATTATTCATTATTAACCAGGATGAAATTGTACGAAAAACTATTGAATAGTTCTATAAGTTATAAATATAATAATTGAGCCGTTTCCAAATCTACTTCTCTTGTAGTAATTACATTATTTCGAAGTACTTGTCTAGATTAAGGTATAAGTTTTGCATTTATTACGTAAATTAATATAGGATTGGGTTCTTTAAAAGTTTTCAGTTAGCCCATAGCTTTTCCAAGAGACATATAAAAGAGTCATAATATACTCTAATATTTTATTAATTATATTTTTATAAAATATATTTTTCCTTATAATTCATTGAGCCATATACATGTATATGTTTTTAATCATTCTTCCTTCAACACTCATTATTCGCTCTGACGCATACTCTCTTAATACTTCCAATATTGACAACATTCGGATATGGAGTGGTGACGTCACCAATAATTGCATATTGTGATACTATGGACCCACCACTGTGTAATTAAAACTGTCACAAAAACATTATGACGTAAGTATTAAAGCGGCATCTCAGTCTTAATGTGTAGCGTATTATTTTATATATAGTGGCTAGACTGAATGTAATGTTACTTACAATTTATTCAATATTAATACAATTTTCATCACAATACAAATTTATAACTCGCCTTAATATGCTTAGGTAATATTTATTTTAATTATAACAATTGCTCCGAAGATAGAATAATGACGTAAGTATTAATAGTACATTGTGCCGTGGACGGTCGTGATGAAATAATGGAGTGGTAATTAAAACTGTCACGGATTCTGCCGTGGTCAGTTTTTTGTATAATTACTTCTATGACTGTATAAATATTATTTTTATTCAGTTATATATTTATTCGTGTTTTTATTGCACACAATATAATTATTAAAATAGCAACGCTATAGGAGGGAAGAAAAAGTTACCGACTAATCAATTACATCCTGGCAACTTTTTTGAATCGGACATATAAATATAAATAAAACGTATAAATAAATTTCGAATAAAATGCGCTAGTTTTTAATGAATGTAAATATATCAAACAGAAAAACAATGATGAGTATTAAACTATTAGTATTATAATGAGGAGTATTATACAAAGGAAAATGGACAGCTATCAAAAATAATTTTGAAAAAATCAACAATTAAATCAAATGTTAGAAGTCTCCGAAACTGTGTGTGTTGTACTTCAATTTAAGTTATGAATATAATCATATAGTATTAACATAAATAAGTATGTATAAAATAGCACCAAAAGTGATTTTTTTTTTCAATTACAATCACTCACTGGCCACTTTTATTTCATATCTATTAAAAGTCTCAAAACACGACAGAACTTAATGTACATATAAAATGAGTAAAATCTCCTAAAAGGTAGGTCTAGTTATAATGGTAGTGTAAATAGCAGTATAATTGGTAGTGTAAACATTGTGTTTTGTTACATATTAAATTTAAGTAAATATATTGAAGGCAATACTCCTAAAACTAGATGTAATCTTCTATATATATAAAAATGGATTGCTGTTCCTTAGTCTCGCTAAAACTCGAGAACAGCTGAACGGATTTATCTTATCTTAGTCTTGAAATGTTCTTGGAGGTTCAGGGAAGGTATAAAAGCTGAAAAAAATTGAATCATTTCCGAGAGAACCCTATAAACAACCCTTTTCTATTTTCCATACAAACGTTTTCTTTGACATTAGATTTGACAACTAACTAAAATGTCAATCATTCTGATTGATTGAAACACGAAAAAACTTGATTATTTATGGCCTCCAAGACGGAATAGAGTTCGCCCGTTCAGCTATACATATATTACTAATGACGAAACTAACGCGGACGAAGTCGCGGGCAAAAACTAGTCATACATATATTTGAACAGATATCAAATACCCATTGACACTATTGACATGTTTTGTATGGCAGTTTAGATCTAGCTTTACGTTTAAATGTGCTATAATGAATAAACTTCTCAACTAAACAATTCTCAGTACTGTAAGCCTATAATTTGTGTAGTTTATCAAGAATTTGTGTACAATTGAGCGACTTTTAGAATTCCTTTTTATTGACGTTTACATTATAAATGGACGTGACGTCTCAAAAGTCATTGTAAGTAAATAATACATCAAATTAAAGTTGTCATCCACAAGAAGTAGATTTTTAACAGAAAAAATATCAAAAATTAGTTTTATTGTAGTTGAATATATTGTGTGTCTGTCTGTCGCATAGTAACTCTTAAATGCTTTGAATTCACTGTATTTTATTTATTTGAAATTTATCTGGTTATTATAACAGTAGTGTAAGCGTTAAAAAAAGTTATTAAAAGAGCTCATGCTCTTTACAGTAATCAAGGTAATTTTCGTCAGTGATTACTCGATTAAGTATCATATTGATGAGAGTATAATCGTTAAATTAAAATTAATGATTTTGCTATTAATACAAACATTTGTTCTGAGTCTCAAACCACCTACCTCTGAGATGATAAAGTCACATACACCATAACTAGAGGTACAAATTATTATTTACACAGAACTATTGAATATGATATACAATTAAGTAAGCAAGTAGATATTATGATAATATTTTAATAACAGTTCACGTCTTAGTAAATGTTACGTACTAAGTTTATTAAATTATGTTCTTATTTACATAAAATGCAATATGGTAATGGATTAAATTAATACATCTATGACTGAGATATAAAGTGCAAAATGTTAAATAACTTATTGATACTCAATGAAAAACTAAAAGTAGCAACAAGCGGGGGGCTTCCTAGAATATATTTAAATTTTATAAACTGTATAATACGTATAATTTTATTTACTATATTAAATTATTATCATTAAGATTTATTATGTTTACAATTATGTCGTATCATTTTAAACTAGTAGCGTGATTATATATTAATACAGTCTCATAATCAGAACCTTGCTTATCAAGGCCAAAACTCCTCTGGATAATCGCCAAACTCAAAATTGCACGAGATTGATCTTGCAATAAAGACCGAAATATAAAATCGGCACTATTACACAGTTTTAGTTTAATGAAAGTATGTATAATATATACAATTAGATATTTATTGTAAATAAGTTTTCATCAAATCAAAAACAGTCAGAGAAGAAATGATTTGAACTAGAAAAATATTTTAAGACCTTGTCGCTAAGCTTATGTTTGGCTAGGTACAGAAAGTATGTGTTTGGTCGTTAAAGATTTTTTAACTAAATATCTCAAATAATTATCAAATTTATCGCATAATAATTTTGATGTGCTATAATTTTTACCACACTTTTCCTGACCCCAAGAAGGATGCTATAAAGTGAGTGCTTGATAGCTATTTCATGTACAAATCCAAAATTTGAGTTGGTTAAACCAAAGCACAGGTTTTAAAATTCCGCCTTTAGAAACGCCTGTAGATTGATAATTCAACCAAGAAAAAGAGAATGCCAATAAAGGACACTATATGTTGTTGGTAATACAATTAGAAAGGAAATAATTTATCACACAAAATCTTAAACTTGAAGGCATTGTGGTAGTTAACCATTGTCATGATCATAAATTAAATGTTTTCCTTAACAATGTACTCTGATTTGAAATAGTGTTATGGAATTTAAGAAAACCAGATTGAAAGAGACTCAAAAGAATTTATATGGATTTCCTGGAAGTGTGTAAGTTTTTTATAAAACTTAACAATCAAGGGTTTTATTGGAAGGAACTACAGTAAAGAAGAAAGGTCTTTTATTAAAGAATAATAATTGAGTATTTCCCAAACTATACGGAAAATAACAGAAGTCATGTGACTTTAAACTATGACAAGTGATCTCTAATGCATGCCTTAGAAGTAAGGCATGTACTAGTAAGTATTATACTTTATATACGTCTTCCACATTTTAATACGAGTAGGTTTACAAAATGTATATTTTTCATTCAATTTGTGAATACCACCGGACCTTTCGTAATCATTCATCATGAGCATGAAGAGTAGAGAAAAGTTTATAAATACATTTATCATTATATTAATAATGCTCGTGGCAGAATTTTTCCAACTTAGGAAGTCGATAATGGGAATTTTACGTTTTAGGATATGGAACTTGGCATACTAAAAAGGCAGAACTCCTAAACTGCTTGTGTTAAAGAGGACGTAATCTTCGCATTCAAAGGTGGTGTGAGTGCCTAATGTCATTTTTAGGGGAATTGGTGTGATTTATGTCTCTATTTTCTTTTTTCTCATTTTATCATTAGATGCTAAGAGCACGTCTTTGAGACGTTTCATGCCAAGCTTTAAGTGGGGGAACATGAAGCAGCCGATTGCATCGGATGCATTGCATATCGGGTTTGGATGCAATATTACGGTTTTAGGGTAATATTTATTTCGTTTCATCTGCAATATGTTAAGGTTTGAGGGGATATCACGGGTTTAAAGGTAAGTTTGAACGAAGTATTTGCTAGATTTCGACATATCTAAAAGAATTTAGGTACAAAAAGTTAATTTATTAAAGGAACATCTTTAACTGAAAATAATTAAAGAATAGGTATCAGCGGTGTAGAAAGTAACTGGCTCTGTTGACGGCTCGTTCTATTTGGTGATGAAAATACATTGGAAGACTATCCTGGATGATTTCGAGATATTTGGTTCTATTTTTCATAAGAAATGGGATATTTAAAACCTTCTATTCATCTCTGCTGAAAAATTCATCTTTATTCAATGTCGGCAAAACAAATTACCCAAGACTTTGACCCCTTTTAAAGATGGAATCCATTGCTTTAACACTACCAAAAATTTTGAAAACTTTGAGTTTAATTACTTTAATATACTTGATCACAATTTTTGTGATCATTTTAAATTTATGCAAGTAAAAAAAAATCATATAAATGGCACTGCTTGATATAATCATCCCTATAAAAACCAATGAGGTATTAATATTGGGACAGCCAATTAATTCCTCTGTTATGTAATATATTTATAGTGTTATATTGATGTCTTTTACCTTTTCATATTAGATCATCATTAATAAAATAATATGAACGGAAATAAAATATTTATAAATTAGACACAATGTAGCGTAAAAAGACAGATTTTCTTAATGAGAACAACCGGGGAACTGATGTTAGTGGTCTTAAATCGAGCGTAGAGATAACGGCGTTCTCCTGCCAAATTTCGCTGTATCGGATGACGTCTGAATACTGTTTGTGTCCACTGATTGATTGATTCCGTCTTTTAGAATAATCTTGGTATAATTTTGTATTTAAATAAATTGCGTTTACCTTAATAATCGTATGATTTAAATAAAATTTAACACTTGAATGTCTTAATATTATTTTTCAGCAATTATTTCATTACTAAGATTCTAGTACTTAAGTATCCCATTAAATAAAAATAAATAATTGGTTTTTATTTCCTAAAACACTGTTATATTTTGTTTAAAGTTTTTAATGTTATTCCATTAACCCAATTATAAATTAAAGCTCAGAGTATAATTAAGGTTTATTTTTTGAAAATTACACGTAACATGAACTACTACGAAAATTGAGTTGGGAGAAATGTCAATTGTTATAATAATTAATCATTATATGTTATTGTCCATATTATGTTGGCTAATTGTAAAAAAAAAAAATCAAAAAAATAATTTAATAACTGTTAGATTCTTCAGATGCAACACAAATATCTCGAGAATATAATGGATAAAGTACAGGCAATCAGCATCAGAAGCTGTACATATAGATCAATATTGAATGACTCACAATGTTTATATTTGATTATCAGCTATCTACTCCATGTTCGATGGATCGTGGTTATGATTTTGAAAATAGCTACATAAATAAACAGAACTATAATAGTTTAATACTATTAAGGAATTATTTTCTATAAATTTATATAATAAATGGCTTTTATTTATTTTTATTAAAATCTCATTGAATTTAAATTTAACATAAAAAAGTTACCTCTATAGAGATGCATACCATCATCCAAGATAAATGATTAAATGAGTGGGTCCCATCGAAATCTAATCGTTTCATGCAAGTAGTAATTCAAAGAATGTAAGTCATTTATGATTTATTTATTTATGAAGCTAAGCATTACTACATAACGTTGAATTTTAATACACGTGATAAACAAAAATAAATGAAATATTTTATTTTAAAAGTCTACTGCTAGAGACAAGTTTGAGTCACTTTTCTGGTGTCAATCAGTCTGGTTACACATTATTATGAACATAGAGGAATGTTCCTATCAATATAAGTATTACGTGTTGTTAGATGCAATTAAAAAGTCATAAAATTATACCAATCACAATTATAACAATTATGAGAATTGCAAGTGGTGTGTCATATAAACACAATAAAATTAATCATCTAAAGAAAACTTAATGTAAAAAGGAATGGTCAAGACTAATACGACCTTGAAAACAGTTGGGCTATATTAAGACATATTTTATGTTGGTCTTCTCTCTTATGTTTGTGCTGGCTGCCACTAAATGTTTCTTAACAAGAAAAAATATCTTATGATTTATCATATCGTGTTTTGCATGCAATAATAATTTTACAAACAAAAAAAATCAGATAAGTCTAGAAAACATTGTTACAAATTAAACGCAATCGATGAATAAAAGATGACGATTATGTCGACAGTAAAAAAAGTTACTATTCAAGAAACTACATTAAACCGGTAGCTATAATATCTGAATGGTAGTAAAAAAATTGCTTAAAATGATTCATATATTTTTTATTAAGTCTTTAAATTTATGGTGACATCACATATCTAATCCTTAAGACATACAAAACAAATCAAGTAATAATGAACATTTTTGTCTGTTCTCGATTGGAAAACTTTCACCCGTAGCCTGAGAAAAGCGCATTATAAACAGTTAATGCTCTTTAGTTGTAACAAAATCTTCTGATTTCATTCACGATATTCGAAGTTTTCCGAATAATATGTCCAAAAATATTTTTTTGATGTCAATTAATGACACAAATAATTAATCAGAATTTTTTTTAGTATTAATTAGATATCATTGACGTCAAGTAAAATACATACAATAGAATACAAAATTCTATTTTACCTTCCTGATGTACATAAATTATTATTCTAAGGACAATTTCAGATGGATATGTACACTGCAAGCTAGCTTGTATATGTATATTAGTGTCAGTAATAGACACCTATTTGTTAAACATTTTATGTATCATATATTATCAATAATTTATGTGAATGGAGGTGAGGCGTACATATGCATTAAAATGATATTTAATTTCTTGAATGCTTATTATTATTTTGTTCACAATTAAACATTTAATTCGTTACATATTTTTTCTTTACATATTTTTGAAGTTCTATAGTAATTTAATATACTGGGTTAATAACTTACTTTTGAATTACCTTAATCTATCTTCATTTTCCTTATAACTATCATTGTTGTAAATAGGTAGGTAATTTTTGTGAATAAATTTTAATTCTTTAAAAATATTGTTTGTTTGTATAAAGATTAATATTAAATACATTATTTTATTTGCATTGCAATTTGTCATTGTATACTTTTAATAATTCATGTTATGCAGTTATGTGTGTATTAACGTTCGTTGAGATACGAAACTGAGTCAGTAATCAGAAGGATATGCAATTTTTTTTATTAAATTGAATTCTATTTTTCATAAATATGTAAAACTTAAAAGACACTACTTCTAAATTAATTATTTGTTTTTATGTAATTATTTATCATACACTGTTTTCTTTGTGTAAAACTTATTGTATACCTGTTGAATTTAAGTGATTTTTAAATAAATAATAATACGATGACCATTGAGGAAGATATCTAGAGTAATTTAGTAGTTAACACAGGCCAATATTAAACTTTCCTGTTTAATCATCCGGCCCTTGATTATCGTTATTACCGGTCATACATGTAATAATCAGTTATGTAAAATAATTTATCGAAATCCTTTTCTCTGAATTTTTTAAACGTTGTTTTTATGTGTAGTTTAAAGTTATAACCAACGCTTATACGTCAATGAGAATTAACGCATTAATATCAATTTTATCCCATATTATGATCTAAATATTCGTTGAATGGTATTATTTAAAACCTTAAAAAACAATAAAATTTGCACATAATAGGGGAGAGTCGGATATATCGTACCACTTTTCACTTTAACTCAAATATTTCGACTATAACACGTCTAATAATAATTAATACATATGTAAAATAAAGTTTCATATTTTAGCTTCCTAAGAAGAAGAGAACAGATCCTTGCGATTATCCTAACATTGTTAAAAATGCTTTTTTATAGAGGCTTTCCATCGGTACGATTTAGCCGACTAGTCGTTTTAATCGTACCACTAAGTCTTTAAATCGTACCATGGGTGTTTAAGTCGTACCACTGAATGGAAGACATTAAAATTCTCAATCAAATTATTTATTTTTAACTGTTAGGTAAGTAATGAAACAACATTAATTATATCTTTTAGGCAATAGAAACATAATTTTTAACTCTTAGGTTATACATATAAAGGAACTATAAGCTTTCTCAGTAAAATAACATGATTATACTATGATAATGAGATCAATCAACATAACTAATAAAAATGAGACTAAAAATAAACAGTAAACTATAATAATAAAGTAACAGTTAACAAGAATGTTATTTGGAATATAATTATTGTGCATATTTCTTAATGGAAACAATCATGACAAATGTCTGGATTCGAAGTACATGTCTCATGTAGCCACCGTTTACAGCGAACGCATTGAATCGAATCAACTTTTGGACCCTTCTTATCGTAGTAAGAACAATTGCACTTTCGACATATATTTTCAAGATAATCATCGCTGTCATCATCATCATCTAGTTCTACAACAAGTGTCTCTCCTGAATCATCGCTACTGGTGATGGAATGAGATCATTTCCTCTTATAACTTTTGTTTTTGGCCTTGGGTAGTACTTACTATACGTACTTGCGGTAGTACTATAGGTACTTGCGGTTGGTAGTCGGGTAAATCGTACCAGTACAATTTAACCAACTGCAAGTGGTACGATTAAACCAACTAAGGCATTTCTAAAACAAAAGTAAATATCCGGCATAAACTCAAAACTTAGACACGCAACAAAAGCCCCGAAAAATCTAGTATACAATTGTGGAATAATAAAAAAAACTGAATAAGTATAGCTTACCTTGATTACTGAATAAGTATAGCTTACCTTGATATCTCCTTACGAATGTACGACAATATTTATATTAATTCCTACAAAAAATGTTTTTCTTTTATTACTTGCACAATTGTTAACTCACGTCGATTTAAACTAGTGGATGAAGAGGGAAGGTACAGGGCCACGATTTGGCGTTGTCAGAGTAGAAAAAAATATTCATTAAATGGGAAATTTAGAAGTGGTACGATTTAAATGCTAGTACGATATAACCAACTCTTCCCTACATTATATGTATGTTTGACAAAAATCCTTAAGAATTTACTCATAGTTAAAAAAGAAAACAAGAAAAGTTTGATACTGTACAAAAAGTTTTTAATGATATATTAGAAAATTGTAGATATTTATTATTAAACTTCATAAGTAATAGAGCACGAAGTTTACTGTTAATACAAGTTTCTTATAATACTTTTGAAATAATAGCAAATGTATGTATGATTTGGTAATTTGCCAAATATTCAGCTTAGTATCTATGTAGTACACTAGAAATAAAATTAGAAAATAGATTCTGAAATTTTTAGGCTTTTTTATATCACAATATTTTAATTGTTTGACCGTAAAACAAAACTTAACCAAATATCATGTAAAATCTAATGAAGATTATTAACATTTTGTGAGAAATAAAATTTCAAATTTACACAATGATTTTAATACACTTTAGAGTACGATGGTCTTTTTTATTTAACTGTCATTGTGTTGACATATATTGGGTACATACATTGCGTCATATAGATTTTAAAGTTACGAGGATGACATCATGTTTAGATTTTTTATTTTAATAGTACATGTGCTTCAATCGAGAGAGAGCACTTTTTTATAAGCCGTGGCCATTGATAAAACGGCAGCAAAAACTTAAGACAGGTTTGTTAACCATTATGTATTTGAAATTATTTATTTCTCAAAAAATATATATTTTTAACTTCTGTAATACTTTTTTTAGTATCTCTACCATATAAGATCTTAATGTACATGAATTAAAAAAAACAAATTATATTCCTGTAAAAGAAAATCAGGTAAGACAAGAAGTATATGTTGCCTCTAGGCTGATAATATGAATAAGTCTAACCTATTTTTTGGCACTGAAGTATTTAATAATACCAATAAATTATATAAATCAGGATTTATATATAAGTGATATACCTATAATAATTAAATATACTCTTTATGTCTTCTATTTGTGAATTAAATGTAACACATTTTTTATTACATAAAGATTATCCAAAAATTAATATAATATTACATATAGTGAATAAAAAAAGTGTTGCGGAAACATACATATTCAACACCTTTAAAAACTTGTCCACTAATTAAGTTATAATAACACAATATAGAGCTCTGATAAATCAGACTATGATCTCATAGTTTTATCTCTTTCTGAATCTGATCACGAAAACGACTAGAGAGATACTCTGACTTTACACGTTGAAACAATACAGAAATATGTATATCAAACAATCTGATATATATTCATTAATTTAAGTTTTATTATAATGTTTGACTCTAGAATTAACTGTTTGGATTTTTATGATTTTCTTTTTAGTTAACATATTTGAGTTCATGACCTGGGTCGTCAGACGAAAATATTATGATTTTTTATATATAAAAGTGACATTACAATAATTTTGCTTGTCTGGAAACGTGACATCTAGTTTGCTCGTTAAGTAAGATTAAGTAAGATTCATTGTTAGTTCGCTTAGTTAGATCATTGTTTATATATGTATATATATGAAATATTTGATATTCGATGGTTGCTGAAGCGTTTTATCAATTAATTGTAATTTTTATTTATGTTTATAATTATATAGATATGAGAGGCTTAAATGATTGTTAAAATATTTCACATTGTTATAAAGCATTTATAAATATTTAAGTAAGGTTTGAGAAATATCAAAGTTTTTCATCTAATAAAATCTTATATTGCTAATTAATATCCGTTGTTATTTAATAACTTACTTTGATTGTTTTTACCGTAACCTTATTTTTATATATTTTGCTGAAGGCGAGTTCTACTAAAATTTGTTGTAATTTACTTGAAGTTATGAAAAGGTATATATATAAAAATAATGTGACTTGCATTAAATTAAATTTTCATTTATATTTAATTTTCTATATTCCCTACATAGTGGAATATTACCAATGATCGTAAAAGCTATTAAAACTTAAGATAACGATCTATTGCTCATCTTATTTCAACGTATTTCATTTGCAATTACATCGTATTTTAGTCACATTTTATTTTGCTATAAAATTCTTATTTAATTAATATCATATTTATTGAATACCTCACGATTACTAATTTATTAGTAACTCCTTTCGAAAACAACTAATAGCTTGATATTTATTAATCAGTTACTGATTTATCGTGACACGATATTAGGATGTATACACACTTAGTGTAATTTGAAGTGCAGAAGTTAAAATATATATGATGCATATTTTTATACGAAACATTATATCAGTAATATTGGCAATGTGACGTATGAAATTAAACCTACAGGAAAAGTACATTAAATTTTATTTGTAAACCATGTTGCCAGGCAATTAATTATACTTAATAATTTATTATTATCTAGGTATAACTAATTGTTACAAATTCATTGTCATTTAATGACGCATGTTTACGTTACTATGCCTCTGATTGCCCTAAATCAATCAAATCGATTCGTTTGACATATCAGGCATATTGGTATTTTGAATATTTTCACGAATTAGTTCATGTCAAGATCGACAACTTGTCAAATCTTTAAAACACTTAAATATACAGTTATATACACATTCATTTATACAGGGTGACTGGTGAATTACTATCGATACTTGAGGACGTGATATTTCACGATCATATATGACAAAATAAAAATTAATATAACATAAATATTCATAAACTTCTAAGTAAAGTTAACCAAAAGTTATGTAATTAATTACGCATCGTGTGAACACCCTACAGATTAGGTATACACACACACACACAAACGCGTGCGGCGGCGTGGTATTGTATCAGCACGCCGCCGCACGCGTCCACACTTGGAACACTTGGAACGTATCCACACTTTATTTATTTATACGGAAATTTGGTCAAAAATTAAGTACCTATTTTTTTTACATAATTCGAATGAGAATCATGTACCGAGTATTCTCCTTAAATATTGATAGTAATTCACCAGTCACCCTGTATACGTTTATTATGTTATTTTACTTATATAACACTTTGAAAATAGTTCAGAAAAAATATATATAACGAATAAATATTTAGTTAAATATTCTTTTTAAAATTTAAACAATTTCTTATATACCGAATTTACAATACTTATAATACTATCCGGAAACTACAGTATTAATATCTGAACATATAAATGTCAATTAAAATCACCAACCGCAATATTGTGGGAATTATTAGTATGAGATCACGTCACATTTAATTACAAAATAAATCACAATATACAATGCTATATGAAGTTTTATTCCCCGCTTTAGTCACATCAATAATTATAACATCTTTGATATACCGACAAATACATATACTCGTAGGTATTCATTTTATTCTGTTGAAAATTTGACGCTAGTATTACGTCATAACTTGTCGTTACTAATCAATAGTTACTAGGTTTTTAAAAAGGGGTAAGTAAAAGAAGTGAGGTTTGGTTTCACAATACTTAAAACAAAACACTGTGTATGTATGTAGTTGTTTTGCAATGTGATTTATCTGTAAATAAATATTTCAGTAGATTTAAGTTGGAATAAAAGTCATAACCACGAACAAGATTTAAATCTACCAATATCTTGATTACAAGCACGAATTCATTGCAAACTATATATTCTGATTTCGGGATTGTAAATACCCAAATTCTACTGTGTCTATATGTTTTCATTGAAATATGTAACTGATTATTACTTTAATACTAGAAACAAAGATATTTCCTTTGTCATTATCAAAATTTATATACAGATAATAAAATATATACTTCTATATATATTATTAAGGACAGCAAAATAATAAATTTGATTTATGCTATCGAAGAGTCAACTTTAAAGGATAAACCTCACAAGGAAGCAATAGATTGTAAATCACTTATTCCGGGTTTTCCTTCTAAACACAGGAAAATACCTTTTGAATAACATTGGACAACCAATAAAATTAACGAACAATAATGAAATAGACTTACATATATGTATCTATCAAATATATCGAGTATCAATCAAATATTTATTTTGAAAATAAAATAAGTAAACGCCTATATGATAATATTGAATGATTTTCATATACTAAACAAACCTGCACAAAAATGAAATAGAAACTAACTGCACATAGAAACTAACTAAACAAAAATGAAATAGAAACCATAAATAAATAAATAAATAAATATACACAAAATGATTCCTTTTCTTCCTTGCGTCGGTTTCCTCAATGCTGAGTGTCGTGACCTCGCATGAACGTTTTCTTCCAAACAATCCTGTGCCACTCATGTCTACTTACGCAGAGTGTATCGCCCCGAGGACAGTGGACTCGAGCGCGGACCGGACCTGGTCGGACCAACGCATCGGAACATGCCCTCTGCGTCTCCTTCCTTCGGCCTTGCCAGGTACCATGAGCTTTTCCAGGTTATTTTCGCTTTTTCTGGCAATATGGCCGAAATATTCCTAGGATTCGACACAGGCAGATGTTTGAAAGGGACTTTGTAAGTTTTAGTTCTTTTAGAATAGATGCGTTGGTCCTGCTTGCTGTCCAAGGTACCCTGAGGATTCTGCGCCAACACTACATCTCAGATGCATTAATTCGGAGATGGACAGCTTTCTTCAGCGTCCACGTCTCGGAGCTGAGACAATGGAGAAGATGGAGACAACCAAAGTTCAGACAAGTTTGATTTTCGTCTCCCAAGTGATATGACACAAAATGATTATTCTTAATTAAAGCGTTGCAGTGAAAAGAAATAAAACTCATCTTATAGCTACTTTTTGTTTTCCCTACTTGTATAAGTAATGCCATAATAAGCGTTAATATATTACATATTCACTTTAAATATGTAATGAATTTATAACAATTAAGTACTATTTCACTTACAAGTAGGGTTGTAAAAAGTTACTATTTTGTTATTTTATAAAATTGACCTATAATAATCACTGGTTAGCAACAAATCATTAAACTTAATTTTTAATCAATATTTAAATAAGGTATATTTTTAAACAAACAATAACAAAATTAAATAAATGACATTCAAAATTTCTTGTAATGTAAGTAAATTACTTAAAAAATTTCAAATTTTATTACTCTTGATCAATTGCTTGTATTTTTTCTTAAAATGAATTGGTTTGGACACCTATTTAATTAATGGAGGAATATCAACCCAATATTTAGAAGCACAAAAATTAAATCTATGCACTGAAGATGATTAGGTATAAGTTAATATACGAGAATACTTACACAAAGGTGCAGGTTTCTAGCCACTTGAGTTTTGAAAAAGTATTTCAGTTTTGAATGTAACGCGTGAGTAACTTAAATTTACGAAAAATTTTCAAAAGCAAAATATTGTAAGTTGTTTGATAGGGGAGTGTGTAAGGGTTTACTAATATTATAACAAAATCAAATACAAGTATTTTGAATGACTTATTCAGTTTTGTTTAAAAAGAAAAACACAACTAAATAAAAGCTTAGATAAAGCATACTTTAACTAATTTCTTACTGGAACGCATTTTTTTTTTTATTATTTGGAATCAATATATTTTATAAAATTAACCTGCTTAATAAGGTGACGACACAGAAAAACAAATAATAAGTCGATTTTACTCGTAAATAACAGATAACTACCTTTTTAGAGGCTAAGTAATAAATTATGACGGCTTCACCAGTTATACATATATTATGGCTTTAACATCTTCATTAATTATTATCCTTATAGGTGGTTGTATAAAGGGTTTACTATGAATTTTTACTAATTATTGTTTACCATATGCAGACATGTATCTTAGACAATTGAATTCAGACGACAAGGTCTGACTTATAAATTGAGTATAAAAGAAGTTCTTTAACAAACCCCTCAGAAACCTTCATAGGTAATGTTTTTTAACACCTGTACTGTCTATATTACGATAACTAAATTATGTTTTTTTTAACTAATAACTAAATTATGGTTTTCAAAGTAATAGAATATCTGGTAGCTAAAGACTTTTTCAAACACTCTTGGACAAAACAGGTAGCAGACTAAAAGGTTTCATGTCTTTTATACATATTATCTACCTTCGGCTTTTAGATATTTGAATTAAGAGAGCTACTTTCCAGGACTATTTGGTATCTGTTTTCAAAGGAATAGAAAGTGTTATATTTTTAGCTGGCTAGGAATAACTTTATTAAGGAAGAAAAGAAAACTAATGGTTTACTATTCAACCCTTATTCCAACAATAAGGTTATTTAATAAAACTGAAACAAAACATAAAACCTGTTCCTTTAAATGAGTAATAGGATAGTCTAGTTTAAATATGTGCTACATTTGTTTATTATTCATATTTGAGGAGTTTTTGAATATATTCAACTATCCTTATACAAATGAGGATAACTTTAAAGTGTTAAGTAATTTTGTACGCCTTCGATATATAAGCGTGAAGTTATATATTTTCTAATTAAAAATAGATTATACATTTGATTAGTTTAGCTCCAACATTGATTAGAATATTGTTAAAATTATAAAAACAAGGTTCACATTATTTTTCAACATTTACTGTTATTAGTTTACATTTTAATATTTTTACAAATTGAATAAACCTAATAGTTTTGACTTAACAAATAAAATAAATTTAAATCAACCGATTACTTCATTCTCACCAAATAAATGGTTGACACCTTTTTGTTATACTAATATTACGACAATATTACGTCTATATTAAAAAATACCAGGATGCAACGGAAACTTTGATAAGAACAATTTCATGTGATTAGAGGTAAAATAATACCTATTTCTTTTTATTTAGAATACTGATGTAGAACTCACCTTATAATACTATGAAAAGTATTCTCAGTAGTTGAGAGTATACAGATATTGTACCGACCATTAGAGTTTAAGTGAAATTTTCATCTTAATTTAGAATTAACCACTTTATATCGTTGTTAGTGCGAAAGCGATACTGTGATATCCCACTGTTGGCATGGCTATAATGGTAATCGTTGGTTTTTTTAACGGGTAAATGCGGAGTCTTGAATTCTTTAGTAGTCAGGGTTACTGTGCTTGACGCGTTGCTTGCAGTATACTAATTTTTCCCACATAAAAATAAAAAAAAAAATCATTATTGCCTACGGCATATTTATTAAATACTAATTCACTTTTACCAATGTAAAAGGCATCAGGTAAATTTAACCAATAATGTTGTAGTATGCCAGAAACAAGCCCGAGATACCAGATGTTAATATTTATAACTATTTTTATTTTGTATCGCTTATTCAAACATAAAAAAAAAACTATTTTTTCGTTGACTTATATCACATGAGAGCAATCCTAATCCCTTTTTCTTCTTTTTGTATTGGTTTTAACTTTTCAAAACAAAACAAAACAGCGTAGTTAAGCAGTTAAAGCAAAACATTTGTTTGGCCCATATCAGTGTTGGAGACTTATATGTATTTTCAATATGAACTGAGCCGTTACAGTTGAAGAAGGATTAATAACGATATCTTATGATGGATTCTTTAGAGCGAATTCAGTTTTTGACTAACAGATTGATGTGCTGGTCATCTTTATATGGGTAAAGTTGTACCTCTAAGACTTTTTTCTCGTAAAGATTTTCCTGGTTAGGCCTTGTATCGGTACCTAATCCATGTATCTTTATACATAAAATAAAGTGTTGTTAGTTACACTAATTATAACCTAAAAACGGCTGTTAAGATATGGTAAAAAATTTATTTAGATGGGCATGGGATATTTAATTCTGTTCGATCGAAAAAAAAACTTAATAATTTCCAATGTCTGGTTATTTATGGCCTCTAAGGCGGAAAAGAGTTCGCTCGGTCAGCTATACATATATTACTAATTCCAAAATAAACACGGACAAAGTCGCGGGCCATGAGTAGTTTATAATAAAATCAAGATTTATAGTTGTAATATCAAGTAATTTTTTTATATATTTCATGTACAAGCAAAGATATTTTATTAGTCTTGCAATTTAGGTGAGGGGATAGGTAGGTAAATTAAATTAACGTGTCAAATTGAGCCAAACAACTCCATTTTTTATAGTTTTAAATATATAATGTACGTATGAAAATAAAATTTAATTATACGGATAGAAAAAGAAAAGACATTTTAATGTTAATAAATCAACAACTTTAATATATTTAGAAGATAAGTTGGATAAAAATGTATTTATTTTAAAAGTGTTACACATTATTAGAGTTTGAACGTAATTATCACATATTAAGCAAACCATGAATATGTGTAAAATGTATGGTCTTTTACTTGACATCTTACAAGACAAAAATTGTTACAGGTACATTTGCTTGCAAACTTTTATCTCAGTTTATTATTCTATGTAAATTGGAAATGCCTTAAATATTTTAACACTCTTTATTTTCAAAAGAAATAAAACTAATTTTAATTAATTCAAATGCATCGTTAATACTAAAAAAAGACTTAATTATATATAATACTTTCGTTAGTATAAATTGAAATAAAACTAATATTTTCGGATTTTTTACGCTATTTTTTATTATTTTAACTACATAGTAGCTTTATTTCTAAGAAAAGACTTGTAACAAAATAATAACATGAGTAGAACATACGCTAATGAAGCATGTTATTAGAGACATGTTCACTGGAAAAACTCGATAAATCCTAACCGTTGGTGGTCTCTTTTCCAGATATGTGATAGCCTCAATAATCTGAAGTCTTAATATGTTATCTGAAAAAAATTAATACATATATATCTATACATATACAAATACATTATATATCTGTCTATAGGAAAAAAATAGCCTAATGAATCTCTGTTTTCCAGGTTGATCTCTCATAATTTCCATTACATTTTAGTAACCAGGATTTTTCCGGATAATATGTTGATAGGGTATTAAATAAAAGTATAAAAAGTTCGCTAAATTAAAATTATTTGTTTTATTATACTCTTCATGAAAATCTATAAAATATTTAGGAGAAACAAAAAAAAAAGCAATAAAAATTTAAATACATTTCAGTATGTAACGTCCTGTTATTTTAGTTTACACTGTACAAAATATATTTATTATATATATATTTATTAAATATTCTATAATATATTGTAGAGTAAGACCTAACAAACTTGTAAGCAACCTCTAAACCTTTCTTGAAGAGAAATACCTTCGCATCGAAGAAGTTCGAAGCCGATAATTGATTTAATTTTTTCATATTCACTTTTGGCAAATTCACAAAAAATAAACGGCAACAAAGTAATGCAACACGTGAATATAATATCTGCTGATGCCATTAAAAATGGTGCCATCTGTAGACTCTGTGAATAAGATAACCGTTTAATTTAGTTTTCTAAGTGCAAATACATCATAATATTAGTGAAAATGTTCAAATAATAAATTTGTTCTACTATTAAGGAAAACCAGGCTTTAATCATATTTAAGTAAATACGTTATTATCATTTTGAAGAAAATTTAATTAAGTTTATGTAAATATATTCTCTTTCCTCTTAAAAAGATCTATTGATAACTTCACTTGCTCAGTATATAGGTACTTTAAAACTTGAATTTCAATGTGTACTTTTAAAGAAAATACTAATTTGCTGTTCAAAACGACAGGTTTATAGGAACCAATACATAATGATAAAATGTGATAAAAGTACTTACACAGTGTTCTTGTTAAAGTAATCAAAAAATAATAAATAATCAATCAAAGCTGATCGAAAAATACCTAGGTTCAATCGCAATTTCAAAAAGAACAGAAATATAACTTACTTTGTGTAGAATATGGTGTAAAATCGTGTAGGTGTGATTAATAGTTTTCCACAAATTTATCGTAATGTTGACAAACATCTAAAAAAATGGGAAGTTCGTGATATAACTTAGGAGTCAATTATACTTATAAATGTTTCAATAACAAAATGAAACTATTGTACCGGCTTATAATAATTTAAATTTATATTGCATTATAACCTCCTCAGATTTTTACTCTTGGAATGACCTGAATATATTTGCTTTTCTAAATTAGCACTGAAAAATCTTTTTTTTTCTATTAAACTGAAATCTTATTTTCTAAAAAAAATCTGTTCACCTATGTTATGAACAATCTCTACGTAATGTTACAGAATTTTGATATTATTTACTGTTCCATCCATAAGGCTAAGCTTTGGTGCATACTCGAAATTCACTTGACATTTAATGTAAATACATATACTTACCATAAATATAACAGCTCCACAATTTTCTCGAAGATTTCTTAACAGCATTTTATATGACAATACATGTTTAAGTACGGCATTAATTTTATTTAAACTACATAAATGCCTAACTAACAACTTTCTTTGTAAAATCATTTTCTCTAGAAATAATTGGAAAGTCATAACGACAGGAGCATGTATCATGACGTTTGTAATCATTATTAACCTAAAAGAAACTTCTAAATAGAAAGATTTAGTAAACAATGGGTAGTAGAATGGATACAACGCATGGAATAAAATATAAACATATAATAATAAAATAAAAGTACATCTAAGTGGATTCGTCAATCCAAATCCTTTGACACTGATTTGAATTAACGAACAAAATCTAAGACACGAACGGTCCCGCGTGTATAAGCTTACACTCATAAAAAAAAGATGTTCCGTAAAAGCTATTCCGAAAAATGTTAAGACCATATGATCTTTGTAAACATTTATATAAGATAACTGAAAGCATAGGAGATAAATCATTATGGCTATACATATAGTTATTAATATACAATAAATCTTAGTCGCAACAATTATACATTTAGAATGATATATTTCACTGTATAATCCAGAAACCAACTTGACTTTTAGAATATTATTAACTAGACATGCATTTTTGTACAAGAACTTTAATTTAGTACATCGAAACATTATGGAGTATATTAATCAACGTTCTCTTTAATACCTGATCGAAATAAGAAAGAATCGCCTTTTAATTTTACTAATGCGATGTGTTCATTAATATTATTAAACTGAATTGTACATTAGATGTCCATCCAATATTGTTTTTCCTATTATATATATAAATTATTTATGACAAAAAACTCATTTAAGGTTTTAAATATTAAAAAAAAAGCCTTGTAATGATAAAAGTCAGAATAAATTGAACGCTCTTCCATTAAAACATCCAACTTGTGAAACATGTTACCAGGTGGCAGAGCCTAGCCGTGGTCGGTTACTACAGCTCGAACATGGACTGGCTCGACCGGGGAAGTACCACGCTCTCACAGAAGATCGGCGTGAAGTAGTCAGTAATGACTGCGTTTCGTCCGATGAGTGAGAGAGCCGGTTACTCTTTCCCTGTTCCCACCCTTTCCTGGTAATTCCTTATTCCCGCCCTTCCCTTTTCCTCCACAACTAAGGTTGGCAACGCATCCATGGGCGACGGTGTCTACTAACCATCAAGTGGGTCATCTGCTCGTTTGCCACTTTTTACATAAAAAAAATAACCTAGGAAAGGGGTCAAAACAGACTTACAATATGTTTTTTTTTCGATAACTCAAAACAAACTTTAAAAATATTGCTTTTTTCCATTGTAATGCTGAAAGCCGGATAATGAACATTGGAAATTTTATATGGTTAATTAAAAAAAAATTACCATGCACAATATACAATTATTTGCAACCTTATATTTTAAAATTGTAAGGAGGCTGAGAGTTTAATTTTCTTCAAAACCACTCTACATTTTATTTGAAACTTTAACTTAGTATTTTGTTTTATATCTATCTTAATGCATTTGAAAATCTTAATACTATTAGGTACTATGAGATCACAAAAATCATACATTGTAATAATAAAGACGTTAATTTACTGTAATTGATAGATAACTAAGCAACAGATGGTATTTTTCGTTCCTAGTTCAAGACTCATACTTATCAAGGTTAAAAATTTCATTACTATTATTCATAATCACATACAATGTATACTGTCATAAAGTAATTTCAATAATACAAAGTATATGTACATTATTCGACATTTAATTTCTTATAATGGAGGCCATATAAGGAACATTACTAAATAAATAATAAAGACATGTTGCTTTAAAGGAAGTTCTTGTTAGTTTTTAAATTTTCACAGTATTTTTTTAACGATTTAATAAATTGTTTTGGCTTACTACACCCACATACTACACCAACCAAAATTATTTAAATATAAAAGAGAAATGAGCTGAATCATTGGAAATTTCAAACCAAATTTTCCATAAACAATAACATATCATTTGTTTTTTTCCAATTCTGGAAATCTTGTGTCATCAGCCATCTTTAGGCGTTTTACCAGTAATCTACGTTAGGTAATCTTTCTAGAGAATGAATTACAGGATAGTTTTTAATCGTTAACAAAATAGTCTTATATGTGCACGGTACACTAATGACTTAACAGTCATGAAGCGGTTACAGTACGCATAGTTTTATATCAAAAGGTTACAATAAGCATTATTATTTTTTGTTGTATATATAACAAAAGTGACGGGCAGCGGCCTATCTCATGTAGATAGTACAGTCGCCCATGACATTCTCAACATAGTTTTGCAGTTGGGTTACCACCCTTTTTTGATACGGAGAAATTCGAAAAGGGTGGGAAAGGTAAAAGGCAGGAAAGTATGGGAAAAGGGAAAGGACAACCGGCCCTCTCATTAATCATTTCCAATTCAGTTGGAATTTTCATTTTGTCAGTGGTACACAGTGCATTCGCGGGGCCTCGGATGATAAAATATATCCAACCCTATAGATATATAAGCTTGTGTTATATGTATAACTGTTTCAAACGTATATAGAGTTTTTCATTGCTAGTTTTTCAAAATTAATTTAATTATGTAATCGTTTGGATAAATTTATTTTAATATTTTTAGTTTTTACCCTTTTTATCTCTAAAATACTTCTACATGAATCTAGAACTAATTAAATGATTAAACGTAAGTTACTTAAAATAATATTTTCAAAAGATTAATTAATTATTAATAGTTTATATTATTTACGGGGGTAACGCTCTTAATTGAATAAATTTATTAAACGTTGAAAAAGTTATTATATTATTAGTTGTTGAAAATGTTAGTAACGACTTCACACATTACAAGATATAGTTCAGTTTTATTTAGTGAACTTCATATGTTGGCTGACGCGAGTGGATCGATACAAACCTGTCACAAAAAGTACGCACATTGTAGTTAACGCACACAGTACTAACCTAAACTGAGATCACCTTTTTTTTGATGACGCAGTGAAACTATTTTTACGAGCAGTCCAACCGGCCTTGGTGGGTTAGGATGTGTGATACTCGACCTGGGCAGGACCCTACTCACTAAAACCACTGCGAAAGCCATCGGCCGCTATGTGGGTGTACCCCGGATCTGCCAGCGACAGGGCACACCAGCGACTGGCCGGTCCTGGCAAAGACCGGACTTGATTGAGATTACCTGAATTAATAGAAGTCATTGAGGATGTATGACAATAACCAACATTCCTTTGATCACAATTACCAAAATTCCTAAGAATCAAAAAGCATTGAACCATAGGCAAGATGGCCGATTAGGTAAATAAAAATCCATAGATTTAAATAAATGTTTTAACAATTAAACATTATTTTTATACATTAATTATTATAGCAATCTTCCTTTTTAACCTACTTAAGAGCGAGTTAAGTAGCGAACATGTGTATTTCGTAATATAAGTAACCACTCAAATAATTGTAAATACAATTTTTATTTTAATAAAATTAATAGAAATTTTTTTGTCTATTTAAAATAATTTTGCTCTCATGATTTTGTCTTCCAGTACAGTAAATAATTCTCTATATGCAAATTTGAACTCTAATATTACGTAGTTGGTATAAATTATAATGTACTTAGTCGGCGCCACAAGTCGTAGGAGACGGCGCCCGAGAGCCATAATATCTATTTATAAAGCAATAACATCAAATACATTGTAAAGATTCATTTATTCTATTGTTACTGCTCTGACAAATATTAATATTCTACTAATAATAATATTGAAATATTTCGAAATTGATTATTTCCAATTGACCTTACAATAACAAGAGACGTTACCTTCTATCTTCATAATTTTATTAAATCTGGCAATCATAATTGTTTTGGGTTTGTGTGCGTAATACTTTCAAATCAATGGCAAATGTTTTAAAATTATTATTATACTTGAAATAATAAAAATCTTTTAATAACACTATTATTTTCACACTAGTTTGATCATCATTAAGATCATTTTATAAATTAATATACATCTTTATAGAAATATAGAACCTAACCAAACCAATTAAATACTTTGTCTCCATTATGTTTGATCATAACGTAAAATTAAACCCATTATAATATTTGAAAAAAACTAATGTTTATGGGGCTGCCCTCAAAAAGCGTAGTTGTATCTTAATGTGTGAAATTAAAATCTTTACTGTAACATTGTTTCACTCCGGGATCTTTTAAATTGTTTTCGTTACCATGAATATATTTTCATTTTAAGAAATATACACCTTTTATTTATATATGTGTCTACATTATATACATGTCTACGTTATAGTTTCATAAACGATGACTCTTAGGAGAAAAGTACAAGTGTGCTAACATTTTTAACACACAATTATCTGGTCTACAATATATACTGGAGGTAATTATATGACAAAACTTATGATTTGGCAGAAAATAGCACAACATCCATTATATAAAATTTCAGGATAGGAGCGAATTATTTATGAAAATACTATATCAAGAAATCGGTTTTACTTCTTTTAAAAGGCTTATAACAATATAATATATATTATTTAACGTTATAATACTATTTTATGTGGTAAATTTATAGATATGTATGTTCATTATTTTGCTGTCTATCGTATAAACTTATAATTATAATTTAATTGCTAACTTTGATTTAGTTATAATTTAATTGCTAAAAGTACTTATGTGCTTTTGTTTATTGTATAAACTATGTAAATGTAATTTAATAATAATAAAATTCTTTAAGGTTTCCCTTAATTATATCTCATATTTTCGGTATATTCGGTACAATATATTGAAATTAAACAACATTTTCGGATTAAGTTTTGCATTCCCATTTTGTATACTAAACTGACTCTTATTTTACTTTGTAGATGGTTCCTCGAAAGCACACAACAATAGCAGTGCAAACGAAAGATTGAAAATGTTATTACTTTACTTAATTGTGTTATTAGTATTGAAGCACTTCATTTTGATTGCTGTTGTTTTTTATAAAAACTTTGTAACAATTTGAATATCGGTAACAAATTGTTTCAATTTATAGAGTTATCTGCGTATCTACCTCAGAACGGACTATCAGACTAGACCCTATCATTGCTAATACTTTCTGTTTATGCTATTTATTATTTTTGGCAAAAAAAATTGTCATCTCAAAAACCATTAGATTTTACATCAAAGATACTCTCAAATATAACAATTACATGCAAAAGAATAGATCCATGTATTTCACAACAAGTTTTCTTCAAAATATGTCAGAAGAAAAAAAAGATATACACGTTTCAAAAGCAACTATATTTTTTAATAACAAATAAAAATAAGGTAAAATGTTGTTTATGTGAATAGCTTCATTAAAAAACAGTTTGTAGCATTACAATAATATAAGTAGAACAAACATTTAAAAAACTGCTTATGACAGAAATATCTAGCGAAAATAATCTGTACACTGTCATATACGGTGGTCTTAATTCTAAATATTCCAAAGCTTCACATAGTACGATTCGCATTTCGTCATCTAAAAAAAGAATTTAAATATTAATCCATTTCCCAAATATAATTTGGTAGGTTTTTACATTTTAAGCAATTGGTAAAACCAAAACGCACACAACTAGTATTTTTTTAAAGTTCTTGATTTATTCTAATTATCTTAGTGTTCTCAAGCACTCGGTTTATCGGATTGTTAGACAATAAGTAATCGTATTTCATAGATTTGTTACATTGTTTTTTTCTCTCTCCTTATTGTTTATTCCATAAATATTGTTTAAAGAATCATTCTCAATTGTAGAACATTTAGTTCACAGGCGACTGTTGAAGTTTGTTTATTTTTCCATCAAATCACATAGGATGAAAAAAAATGTTTAATTTAGCTCGTAAAATATGCTACTACAGCAACTAATACTACGTGAAAAAGTTATAATTAGATGAAAACAAAAAATAATTATATTTTATATTATCACCGTTACATCGAAGAAGTCTCCAGGCGCAAATCGATTTTAAATTTTCATATTCCCTTTTAACTGATTCACATAAGACACCCGGTAATAAAATATTTGCACATATTATAATTATTCCTATTGTAATTAAACAAAACTCCTTTCCATATACACGCTGTGAACAAAATAAAATTTGTGTTGTATGAACATACGAGTATATTGACAAATAAACATATATTGAAGGTCCAAAAGTAAGGTAGCAATCATGACAATTTTAACTATTACTTACTTCATTTATTATGTTTTGCAATAACGAATAACAGGAAAAGGTAATCTTGAAAAAATTTACAATCATATTGAGAAAAATCTGAAAATATTGTTAACTTTTATATATTATTTCTATATGTAAGTTTTCTGTGGTAAAACCAACGAATGTTATATATTACTTACATTAAATACAACTGTACCATTGTTATTCTGTAGATTATTTAATAAATGCTTATATGATAATATATATTTCCATATAACAGACGTATTATTAGTGGTTTTTAAATGTTTACTTAATAATTCCCTAATAATTTCAATCCGTTCCAAAAATAAACTGAATGTCATTATTGTTATAGCATTTATAAAACTGTTAATGATCACAACAAAATTAATATATAAAAGTGTGAGATAATGTTCAAAACAAATAAAGCCGTCTATAATATAATAGACGTGTAACAAGATAATAAAAATAGGAAATACTATCAATGGAGACTTGAGAGTTATACTTCTACCTAGACTTTTATCAATTATTTTTAAACAAGTACAATATCTATGAAAAGATGTTTCTTTCGTTAACAAACTAATGCAAACATATATAATACGTTCTGCAAGAGTCACACAGCAAAATAAGAGTCTTTGAAAAGAAATATCGGAATACTTATTGAGAAAACCTAAGCGTAATATAAATATGTCTAATGCGATTATTATAGTATTGAACACTATACAATAAACCTTCACAATAGATTTGCGATATTCCGAACCAGCAATATCGTGATAAAATCCCATTAACAGTCTAATTTTCAGAATATTATCAACGAAAAATAATTTCTCAACGAAATCGTGCAATTTCTTGGATAGTAGCATTTTAAATAGCTACTTTAACACAATTCCACCACATCAACAGGTTCAATATAATTTATATTTGAATTTGACTAACAAACATGTCAAGACTTAAAAGCATTTGATTCATATCTCTTTATTCATTATAGATATGATCATATATCAACATAATATGTTTATTCTTTTTAACCGACTTTATCAAGAGGAGATTCTCAATTCATCTATATTTTATACCTCACTAGGTACCCACTCCAGCTTCGCAGGGGTACTTTACAAAAAATATAAAATAGTCTGTGTTGAGTATAATGCCTTGAGATTTTTTTTAAATTAAATTAAGATAAACAAAAATTTCATCATCTCTTTTCGTTAAACATAAAATTAATTTGAAATTAGTAAAATGGTAGGTATATGTTTATATTAATAATAGTTTCTTAATGCAACAAAAATACAAATTCAATGACGTGATCATGTAAAAAGTGAGCTAGAACTTTTATTTAATTTTGAGAATTATTAAACGTATCATAACTTTGAAATGGTACGTCCAAATTAAATAATACAAAATGAAATTTATAGATACTGATATAACAGATACTGATAGAAGTATTTATAGATACTGATGTAGGCTTGAACACGAAGTAATTTATTTTGATAGGACTTAATACTGTAATTATGAAAATAGCTTTCATATAAAAGCTTCATGAATTGTAAAATGAATATAGTTTTTATCCTTTCGATATAGACATATGCCATCGCAGATTTTTCTGTAGACCTATATTAGATTCACAATTCCACTAATATTATTATATATAAAAACTTTCTCGTGAATCACGCTATCGAATTGTAAAAACCGCTTGGTAATTGGCGCAGTAGTTTTTCTGTTTATTACAAATATACAGACGCGGGGGGGACTTTCTTTTATAATATGTATTGATTGATGATGATTGATTGTTAACTTTCCACGCGGTTCAGAGATTTCAATATTTTTTTTCGATACTTATTCTTACCGTATGATCTCATTCCCATTTGGTCTTGATCAGATAATTTCACCCATGAGAAAATCATACTAGTATAAAATTTGCATTTAGTATGTATGATACAAATGAACGAGTAACTCAATATTACGCAAATCAATTTCGATTCTTTTATTTATAAAAGCAGACATCACAGATGAACCCAAGATGATTACCTAGCAGTTTCATTCATGGGAACAGAAGCTCCTTCACGACTGCGCGCACGATAATCAAACAAAAATTAAGTGTGATTATCACCCAAAAGTTCTGCAATTTTTGCCATAGAAATAGATTTTGATGTAAGTATAACATTCAATTGTTCTCTGAATAAACTTAATAAGTACAGGAGTTTCTAAATATGATCAGTTATAGTAAGGTCTTCGGGGTTTACACGCCGGGATCAAGATTATCGCGATCAGTAATATGATAATTGCAGTATATATCGCCATTAATTACAATGTAATTGATGTCCCTATTGGACAGTCCTTGATCAATCCGAGACAGTAACTACGTTTTTTGATACTTTCTCTTTTAATTTTTTTTTTCATGTATATCCACATTTTCGGCATCAAACTATACGCTCAACGCAAGCATTTTTTAATATTGTTCTTGAGGTAGAGTTTCCTCCAAACATAATAATAATTGTAAGTACATTAAATTTATTAGTATTGTAATAATTTGATTGACTTTTCAGTAGTCTAATGTTTTTATGAGATATAGGAAAGGTCTTTAAAATATTTTGGATAACATTTATTATTTATTCATGGGTTTATGTTGGGTTATATTTGAGGTGGATACCTACCTACTGTTTTGCGTGGTGAATATATAGTGCGTACGTACATTTTGATAAGTAGGAGAAATATGTAAATAGATAATTATTTATTAAATTGTAAAAGTTATGCAGTTATTATTTTTTTCTATTTAATGCATATTAGTTTTGGTGGAATAGAGTCCTTTTATGTTAATTTTTTTGTTTGATTTATTGCATACAAGTATGAACCATAAATTATTACCTTTCTCTCGTTCTTAGCTGCGTATGTTAAATATTGGCGTTATATATTTCAAACGATGTAAGATATTTTTGGGCTTATATAAATCGATTAATTGCCACACAGGTTTTAATTTAATTCTTACATGAAAGTTAATTAAAAAATTTTTTAGTTAATATTTTTTCGAATCGTTCTAAGAAAAGAAAGTTGAAAACATTAATAAAAAAAAAACACACAGCTTAATGACAAATATAACAGCTTTGCAATTAAAGCGGTTCACAAAGTTTATATTTTAATGATATCTAAAACTTCCAAGAGTGTACACTTAAATAAATATTTGTTTTTGAGTTAGACTTTTGCGAATTCCACGTTTTACTCAATGTTTTGTGCACAAAGGAACGTTGTTTTTTTTTACAAATAAAAAAAATAGTTAAAAATAATGTTTAAATTTTAAGACCTTTATTAAAAGACAGTTTGTAGCAATACAATCATATAAGTAGAGCAAACATTTAAAAAACTTTTTGTAAGAGAAATATCTAGCGAAAATAATCCATATCTTGTGGTCTTAATTCTACATATTCCAAAGCTTTACAGAGTATGACTCGCATCTCTTCATTTAAAAAAAGAAATTAAATAAATATCCCCCACTACTTACACCTTTTTAAACGAAAAGTTTTTATACAATTCCAACAAATAACCAGATAAAATATAATACATATTTCAATTCCACTAATAAGTATGTCATTTTTAAAATCATAACATTGAAATTACTAAGTGATTATACCATAAAGTCTTTTTACCATAACGTTATACATTAAAATCTTTATACATATAATAAAATGTCTATTCCTTTGTATACTGCATCTCGACAATACAATTGTATTTGTAATTTATATAATAGAATTGTAGTTGTACTAATTATGTATAAGTATCGTATCTATAATATTACGATTTTGTAAAAAAAATCATACCTATATTTAAAAAATAATAATTAATGTCGGTTTATGAATTTGTACATTTACATGCAATACCAAAGCTTCGTAAAAATCTCAATATTTACATTTTAATGACAACTAGGACTTTCGAGAGAACTCACCTAAATAAATGTTAGTATTTTACACTTTTCCCCATGTTGTGACAATCACAATTACGTGAAGACACAATGAAAATGTTTTCTTGTACATCTTTATAATAGAAGTAAACAAAAGAAAACAGTTTTTAAGTTTCAAAGTATCATCAGCTGAATCTTAACCTATTCCGTTGTGATTGCCCTATTACAGAAGACCTAACCTTTGTGATACAAATCATGGAGAGGTCCAGCTACGTCATATTAAGTATTCTCTTACTGCTATTACCCCTGCAGTGAATTGCTTTAATCGTATTAATCAAATCCAAATTTTAATAAAAACTAGACCTAATGTCCTATATGGAAAAGAGTTAGAACTATTTTATTATATTACCATTACATTGAAAAAGATAAAAAGCGCAAAATGATTTTAAATATTCGTATTCTCTTTTAATCTTGCAAATTTCAGTGCAAATATCCCCGTATATCTGAATTTACCGATCTGTTTTTGGTTTATTGTTTTAAAGTACGGCCTTCATCCGTGCAAAAGACGTGTGCAGTATATTCTGCCAGTGTCGTGTAGAATGAAAGAGACACGATCCGGGATTAACTATTAAATAAAAGAACTATTCTTATATACTATATCTTGTACACTGAAAAATTAGAAAAGATATAAGATATACCCATTAACAAAAAAACACGTATTACAAAATAGGATTTATTTGTTCTGAAAGGCATATGACAGAAAACTTTCTGATCATGTGGTATGTTTGTTGATATGTATTCATTTTTTTGCAGCTGGTGGATTGTAGCAATTTAATTATATCTTTATAGAATTAGGGTACTAAGTGAAGTATAAAAAATACCTACGAGTCACAATAGGTTGATTGGATGATTGTTTATGTTTTCATTCTATTACTTCTCATATTTTCAGAACAAAATATAGTAATAAAACTACGTTTTTCATATTAATCTTGCGTTCCCCTTAACATTAAAAACTCTCATCTCATTATACTTTGTAAATGTTTTCTCGAAAACTAATAAAACATTGATCAGCATAACTTTAGAAAATAGTTTGAAAATAAATAATAATGTTTCAAATCATAGTCTCCCGATGAATATACATCTCCGAAAGGGTTTTATCAGATTAGACACTGTCATTGCTATTATTGTCTATTATACTATTATTTTTATGTTATCTCAAAAATTGATACCAAAATACTCTCAACAAAACAATACCATACTAAAAATAGACCCTTGTATTTCACAACAGATTTTCTCAAAAATAAAAAAAAGGTATTACATGATAAAAAAATAACTATACATATTTTTATTTATAAAATTAGGTAAACATTGTTTTTCGATGGGACTACATATCTTTTTTAAAAGATGGTTTGTAGCATTACAATAATATAAGTACAGCAAGCATTTACAAAACTGCTAATAAGAGAAATATCTAGCGAAAACAATCTGTATACTGTTATATACGGTGGTCTTAATTCTAAATATTCCAACGCTTCACATAGTATGAATCGCATCTCTTTATCTAAAAAACATAAATAAATATTCATCATTACCATTTGGAGCATTTCAAACGAAAAGACAATGTTAATATGGATTAATTTTGTCTTTTCGTATTATTGTCCCGTCTGTATGGACAGAACCATATAATATATTCATTATGAAACTACTGATCACATAAAAAACATCTCTTACGTCATACAACACTTACAACAACTAGTCTGTCAGAAACATAAAACTGATAAATATGTAACATGAACTTAAATATAATACAAATCAACTCGATGGCTAAAGACACAATGTGAAGTTTGACCTCTTCTTTAATTTTAAACAGATGATAAAACCAAAAACGTGCAAAATTTTTTAATTTTAATATATAGCCGAGAAAGCAAGATTGAAATACTATATAATATAAGCCATTTTTAGTAACTTATATGTAGTATGTCAAGAGGTTTCTTCCCTTTCGTCAAATAAGACGAAACTACTCAGAATACTATGGATTCACCGTGCGGATGCTGGGTACATCCATACATGCTAAAAAAATATGACCAAACGAAAACCAAATTGCTTTTTATTTATTTTATTTAAAAAAAAAACAATAAAAATATTAAATGGACATGTAAAAGAAACACCCGTACACGTATACTTGAAGAACGGCGTCGTCGCAATTTATTTATGAATGACGATTGATCGATTGATCTACGATATTAAAAAGTCGCCCCACCCCCTAGCCCCGAACGTCAGCATAATTTTATTCATTACTATGTAGTTTTTGCCCGCGACTTCGTCCGCGTTAGTTTGGTCAAGAGTAATATATGTAGGTGTAGCTGACCAGTCGAACTCTATTCCGTCTTACAGGCCAAAAATAATCAGGTTTTTCCTGTTTCAATCAAACAGAATTGACATATTTGTTAGTTGTCAAATCTAATGTCAAAAAAAACTTTTGTATGGGAAATAGAAAAGGGCTGTTTTTATGGTTTTCCCAGTGATGAATCAATTTTTCTCACCTTTTAAACCTTCCCTGGACTTCCAGGAGTATTTCAAGACTAAAATTAGCCAAATCCGTTCAGCCGTTCTCGAGTTTTAGCGAGACTAAGGAACAGCAATCCATTTTTATATATATAGAAGAAGAAGATAAAAGTCGCCGCTCGGCATCGTGCGTATTGCAACGTTGCCACTTTGGGCAATGCTACTACGCTACATACCTACCTACTATACCGCGCTTCTATTTTGATTTTGCACAGGAGGTTTCGATTTTTTTGTGAATTGTGAAAAAAAAGATATACACGTTTCAAAAGCAACTATATTTTTTAATAACAAATAAAAATAAGTTAAAATGTTGTTTATGTGAATACCTTCATTAAAAAACAGTTTGTAGCATTACAATAATATAAGTAGAACAAACATTTAAAAAACTGCTTATGAGAGAAATATCTAGCGAAAATAATCTGTATACTGTTATATACGGTGGTCTTAATTCTAAATATTCCAAAGCTTCACATAGTACGATTCGCATTTCGTCATCTAAAAAAAGAATTTAAATATTAATCCATTTCCCAAATATAATTTGGTAGGTTTTTACATTTTAAGCAATTGATAAAACCAAAACGCACACAACTAGTATTTTTTTAAAGTTCTTGATTTATTCCAATTATCTTAGTGTTCTCAAGCACTCGGTTTATCGGATTGTTAGACAATAAGTAATCGTATTTCATAGATTTGTTACATTGTTTTTTTCTCTCTCCTTATTGTTTATTCCATAAATATTGTTTAAAGAATCATTCTCAATTGTAGAACATTTAGTTCACAGGCGACTGTTGAAGTTTGTTTATTTTTCCATGAAATCACATAGGATGAAAAAAAATGTTTAATTTAGCTCGTAAAATATGCTACTACAGCAACTAATACTACGTGAAAAATTTATAATTAGATGAAAACAAAAAATAATTATATTTTATATTATTACCGTTACATCGAAGAAGTCTCCAGGCGCAAATCGATTTTAAATTTTCATATTCCCTTTTAACTGATTCACATAAGACACCCGGTAGTAAAATATTTGCACATATTATAATTACACCTAATGTAATTAAACAAAACTCCTTTCCATATACACGCTGTGAATAAAATAAAATTTGTATATTGAAGATCCAAAAGTAAGGCAGCAATCATGAAAACTTTAACTAATACTTACTTCATATATTAAGTTTTGCAATAACGAATGACAGAAAAAGGTAATCTTGAAGAAATTTACCATCATATTAAGAAAAATCTGAAAAATATTGTTCACATTCATATGTATATTATTTCTATATGTAAGTTTTCTTTAGTAAAACACACGAATGTTATATATTACTTACATTAAAAAAAACTGTACCATTGTTATTCTGTAGATTATTTAATAAATGCTTATATGATAATGTATATTTCCATATGACAGACGTATTATTAGTTGTTTTTAAATGTTTACTTAATAATTCCCTAATAATTTCAATCCTTTCCAAAAATAAACTGAATGTCATTATTGTTATAGCATTTATCAAACTGTTAACGATAACAACAAAATAAATACATAAAAGTATGTAATAATGTTCAAAACAAAAAAAACCGTCTATAATATAATAGACGTGTAACAAGATAATAAAAATAGGAAATACTATCAATGGAGACTTGAGAGTTATACTTCTACCAAGACTTTTATCAATTATTTTTATACAAGTACAATATCTATGAAAAGATGTTTCTTTCGTTAACAAACTAATGCAAACATATATAATACGTTCTGCAAGAGTCACACAGCAAAATAAGAGTCTTTGAAAAGAAATATCGGAATACTTATTGAGAAAACCTAAGCGTAATATAAATATGTCTAATGCGATTATTATAGTATTTAATACTATACAATAAACCTTCACAATAGATTTGCGATATTCCGAACCAGCAATATCGTGATAAAATCCCATTAACAGTCTAATTTGCAGAATATTATCAACGAAAAATAATTTTTCAACGAAGTCGTGCAATTTCTTGGATAGTAGCATTTTAAATAGCTACTGTAACACAATTCCATCACATGAACACGTTCAATATAATTTGTATTTGAATTTAACTAATAAACATGTCAAGACTTAAAAGCATTTGATTCATATCTCTTTATTCGTTATAGATATAATCATATATCAACATTATATGTTTATTCTTTTTGACCGACTTTTAACAAGAGGAGATTCTCAATTCTTCAGTATTTTAAATACCTCACTAGGTACCCACTCCAACTTCGCTGGTATACTTTACAAAAAAATATAAAATAGTCTGTGTTGCGTATAATGCCTTGAGTACTTTTGTTTTTGGGATAATTTTCTAATAAATATTAATCATATTGTAAAGGATTACAACAAAATGTAAACATAAATGGATGTAATTATGTTCATAACTAATGAAGCCGTCTATACAATACAATATATGTAACAACATAATAACAATAGGAAATATTACGAATGTAGACTTGTGTGTCACACTTTTCCCTGGACTTTTGTCAATTAATTTTATACACGTAAAATATCTAGGAAAAGATGTTTCTTTGGTTAACAAACAGCAGACGTATATAAAACGTTCTGCAAGAACTACACATTTAAATAGGAATATCCGAATAGTTATTAAGAGAACCTAAGCGCAATATACATAAATATGCCTGAGCCGATTGTTACAGTACTTAAAACAACACAATAAGGTTTCAAAATATATTTATAATATTCCGAACCAGTAATATCATAATAAAATCCCACTAATAGTCTTATTTTCAGAATATTATTATCAACGAAACATAATTTCACAAAGAACTCATGCAATTTCTTGGACAGTATAATTATTAACAGCTACTTTTAATACAATTCCAACAAATAACCAGATACAATACAATTTATATTTCAATTAAGTATGTCAAGGTTTAAAATCATTACATTAAAATCACTTTATACCATAACGTTATAGATTAACATCTTTATATAATAATATGTATGTCTACTATTTCTTTGTATGCTGCATCTCGACAGTACAATTGTATTTGTAATTTATATAATAGAATTGTACTTGTACTAATTACGTATAAGTGTCGTTATCCATAATTTTACGCCTTTGTAAAAAAATTAAATATATTAAAAAAAAAATGATGACGGTCTATGAATTTGTGCATTTACATGCAATACAAAAGCTTTAAAAACCTTTCAATATTTACATTTTAATGGTAACTAAGACTTTCAAGAGAACTCACCTAAATAAATTTTAGTATTTTACACTTTTCCCTATGTTCTGACAAATTTGCTTTTTGAATCACGTGAAGACACAATGAGAATGTTTTCTTGTACATCTTTATAATAGAAGTACACAAAAGTAAACAGTTTTTAAGTTTCAAAGTATTATTAGCTTAAACTCAACCTATTCCGTTGGGATTTCCTTATTTCAGAAGGCCTAACCTTTGACAAATTTCATCATATAAAGTATTCTCTCCCTACTCACAACCCTCTAGTGAATTACTACAATGGCATTAATCACGTCCAATTTTAATCAAAACTAGCCGTAATGTTATGGAAAAAAGTAAGAACTATTTTATTTTATAACCATTACATTGAAAAAGAAAAGAAGCGCAAAATTATTTTAAATATTCAGTGCAAGTATCCCTGTATATCTGAATTTAACGAACTATTCTTGGTTGGTTGTTTAAAATATGGCCTTTATCCGTTCAGTATATTTTGCCAGTGTCGTGTAGAATGGAAGAGACACGATCCGGCATTAACTATTAAATGAAAGAACTATTCTTATATACCATAGCTTGTACACTGACAAGATAGAAAAGATATAAGAAATATCCATTAAGAAAAAAAGCGTATTACCAAATAGGTTTTATTTGTTCTAAAAGGCATATGAGAGAATACTTTCTGAACACTAGCGTACTATCATGTGGTATGTTTGTTGATATTTATTCATTATTTTGCAGCTGGTGATACTAGCATTTGTATGACTGTAGCATTTAATTATATCTTGATAGAATCAAGGTATTAAGTATAGTATAAAACATTACGATCTACGTGTCACAATGAGTACATTGGATGATTAATTATTTATGATTTCATTCTATTATTTCTCATATTTTCAGAACAAAATATAGTAATAAAACAACGTTTTTCATATTAATCTTGCGTTCCCCTTAACATTAAAAACTCTCATCTCATTTTACTTTGTAAATGTTTTCTCGAAAACTAATAAAACATTGATCAGCATAACTTTAGAAAATAGTTTGAAAATAAATAATAATGTTTCAAATCATAGTCACCCGATAAATATACATCTCCGAAAGGGTTTTCTCAGATTAGACACTGTCATTGCTATTATTTTCTATTATACTATTATATTATTTTTATGTTATCTCAAAAATTGATATCAAAATACTCTCAACAAAACAATACCATACTAAAAATAGACCCTTGTATTTCACAACAGATTTTCTCAAAAATAAAAAAAGGTATACATGATAAAAAAAATAACTATATATATTTTTATTTACAAAATAAGGTAAACATTGTTTTTCGATGGGACTACATATCTTTATTAAAAGATGGTTTGTAGCATTACAATAATATAAGTACAGCAAGCATTTACAAAACTGCTAATAAGAGAAATATCTAGCGAAAACAATCTGTATACTGTTATATATGGTGGTCTTAATTCTAGATATTCCAAAGCTTCACATAGTATGAATCGCATCTCTTTATCTAAAAAACATAAATAAATATTCATCATTACCATTTGGAGCATTTCAAACGAAAAGACAATGTTAATATGGATTAATTTTGTCTTTTCGTATTATTGTCCCGTCTGTATGAACAGAACCATATAATATATTCATTATGAAACTACTGATCACATAAAAAACATCTCTTACGTCATACAACACTAACAACAACTAGTCTGTCAGAAACATAAAAGTGATAAATATGTACCATAAACTTAAATATAATACAAATCAACTCGATGGCTAAAGACACAATGTGAAGTTTGACCTCTTCTTTAATTTTAAACAGATGATAAAACCAAAAACGTGCAAAATTTTTAAATTTTACTCGAGAAAGCAAGATTGAAATACTATATATAATATAAGCCATTTTTAGTAACTTATAGTATGTCAAGAGGTTTCTTCCCTTTCGTCAAATAAGACGAAACTTCTCAGAATACTATGGATTCACCGTGCGGATGCTGGGTACATCCATACATGCTAAAAAAAATATTACCAAACGAAAACAAAATGTTTTTTATTTATTTTATTTAAAAAAATCAATAAAAATATTAAATTGACATGTAAAAGAAACACACCGCACACCTATACTTGAAGAACGGCGTCGTCGCAATTTATTTATGAATGACGATTGATCGATTGATCTACGATATTAAAGTGTCGCCCCACCCCCTAGCCCCGAACGTCAGCATAATTTAATCTTCTATATATATAAAAATGGATTGCTGTTCCTTAGTCTCGCTAAAACTTGAGAACAGCTGAACAGATTTATCTTATCTTAGTCTTGAAATGTTCGTGGAGGTTCAGGGAAGGTGTAAAAGCTGAACAAAATTGATTCATTACTGGGAAAACCATAAAAACAGCCCTTTTCTATTTCCCATACAAACGGTTTTTTTTTGACATTAGATTTGACAACTGACTAATATGTCAATCATTCTGTCGCACTTCAAAACACGGAGATTTATAGCTTAATTATGGCTTTAATAGGTAAACTCCAAAAATATTAATAAAAAAATGTAACAGATATTTCTTGATTATAGGGCGATACGAAGTTTGCCGGGTCTTCTAGTCTTCTATATATATAAAAATGGATTTCTGTTCCTTAGTCTTGCTAAAACTCGAGAACAGCTGAACGGATTTATCTTATCTTAGTCTTGAAATGTTCGTGGAGGTTCAGGGAAGGTATAAAAGCTGAGAAAAATTGATTCATTACTGGGAAAACCATAAAAACAGCCCTTTTCTATTTCCCATACAAACGTTTTTTTTGACATTAGATTTGACAACTAACTAATATGTCAATCATTCTGTCGCACTTCAAAACACGGAGATTACAGGTAAACTCCAAAAATAAAATAAAAAAACGTAATAGATATTTCTTGATTATAGGGCGATACGAAGTTGGCCAGGTCTTCTAGTTCACTATAAAAGTCGCCGATCGGCATCGTGCGTATTGCAACGTTGCCACTGGGCAATGCTACTACGCTACATACTACCTACTATTCCGCGCTTCTATTTTGATTTTACACAGGAGGTTTCGAATTTTTGGTGATTTTTTTTTTTAAAATCAGATTATTTTATGCTTATTTTTCTATGGTGATATATTTATTTTAATCTATTAGTGATATACATACATAACGAGTTCAAGGGAACGCTCTCTCTTACATAACCTACAGTATAATGTTATTCGATCCGGTTATAATTTAAAAACTTTCAACGTGGCTAATTAATTTTAAATTTGGTCTTTTTATTTTATTATTCTACTATTTTTAAAGGTACACGATATTCTTATAAATAATATATTTTCAAGGTTTATGATATTTTTACATTTTTTCTTTAGGTATATAGACAGTTATGACAGCGACATGTAACTCAATTAATTGCGATGAAGTTTTTTAATGTTTTCGACCATTACTCAGTTTTTTTGTGAAACAATTTCATATGTATGTTTATTTATAAGCTTGTAGTTTTTTTAAGGTTCTTCATTTAGTCTCACTATTTTAAGGTTTTCTAACACTAGGTTTTTTGAATTGTCAGACAATAAGATTGATAGAAAAGTTGGATCGTATTTTATAGATTTTGTTACATCTCTTTCTCTCTCCTACTTTATTATTTCATAAATAATCTTCTTCTTCTACCTGGCAATTTCCCAGATTCATTCAAGGTCTGCCTTACATGTTGTAAATAGTTTTGGCTAGTTGTTTTTACGACAGGCCGCCTGCCTGACATCAACCCTCTTTGGGAATGCATTAATCAGTGATGTCTAAACACTCTTAGAAAGTACATATGACTCGGAAAAATCACATTGGTACTTGCCAGGGCCAGGATCGAACCCGCGCCGTTGTGCATGAGAGGCGGGCCTTCAAAGCACTAGGCCACCACTGACTAATTATTTCATAAATAATGTTTAAAAGTAATTCTTAATTGAAGAATATTAAATTAATTGAGGAATTTGAGTTTTTTCTTATTTTATATTACAAACTCTTAAAACAACCAAAAGTAATACCAGGTGAAAAAATAAGAATTAGGTAAATGTAAAAAAATAATAAGAGTTTTTTTTACCGTGAGATTGAAGAAGTTTCCACGAACAAATCGATTTCATATATTCATATTCATTTTTAACTGATTCACATAAGATACCCGGTAATAAAATGTCAATACAAATTAGTATTACACCTATTGAAACTATATAAAAATCTTTATCATAGACATTCTGTGAACAAAATTTAACTTGTGTTATATGAACATATTGACAGACGTATAGTTCATTTCAATAGAAACTGGCAATCTTGTAAACAAACGTGATCAGCTGATATTGACAAAGACTTGTCAAGGTCCTAGTGATGTGAGTACTCTACAAGATACTTTAACCTTAATTATTAGATTAATGTATTAATATACAAAAATTACTTCAATTTGTTCATAATTTGTTAAGAATTTATTAGTGAGATTTTAATGAGTTTAGAAATGCAGAACGAGTTTGATGATGTTTTTTAATGATATTAAAAATTGAGAATACAAACGAGAACACAGAAGAGTTGTTTGCATCCCAATAGCGCTAATAATCCTTGATTCCATGGAAAACCAAGGACCCCAAAGACCATGCCATCGAGGTCAATAAGTATTACGAGATCATTAATGATTAAAAAAAATGTTTAATTTGTACTTTTTAGCACTACCTATGTTTAGTTCCGTCTGTTAGTTCCGTCCGTTCCGTCCGTCTAATAAAAATTCAATTTTGATTGATTGATTGATTTTCATCACAGCCTGTTGAATACACTATAGTGTTCAGTATAATCAAATCTTTTTAATATTTGTGAGTTGGTTAGAGTTCAAATAAAAATGATAGTAAATATCTTTGTTTAAAAATGAAAGTCGTGTTAGATACACCATTTATATGTAGTTCATGAACGGCTTTACTGCCTTCAAGGAGAAACAGAGTTCCCCCGACCAGATACACATTTCTAAGTTTGAAATTAAAGTAGAGGAAGTCGCAGACAAAAAGTAGTTCTTTTATAAAATAAACATATAAACACAGTCGTTTTCGTTGATGAATAGATTGTTAAAAACAATGGTGGGTTCATTGAGATGTAATTATAATCAGGACTGACATTCCATTGTACGTAAGAAACGGACTTATCATGGTCAGTTGCTTTTTTACAAGGTTGCCAATTTCTATTGATATGGACTACATTTGAAAATTGAGTTTATTTCTAGACAGGTTGCGTGGATAATAGAACTCACTAAAGAAATTCTATTAGTCATTCATTTTCTAAACTTATTTTGGTCATATAAAATGTATAAAGCCTATTCCACTAATATAGAAATATAATAGAATAAAAAAAATATTAATATTAATACTTACTACATACATTACATATTGTAACGTTGAATAACAGTAAGAGGTAATCTTGAAGAAATTTATCACCATATTGAGAAAAATCTGGAAAATATTATATAAATTTATTATTTAAATATATTATTATGGTTCTTTGTAAGCTTTCCATCATCAAAATCAACGAATGTTATATATAACTTACATTAAAAAAAACTGTCCCTTTGTTATTCTGTAGATTATTTAATAAATGCTTATATGATAATATATATTTCCATATGATAGATGTATTATTTGTTGTTTTTAAATGTTTACTTAATAATTCCCTAACAATTTTTATCCTTTCCAAAAATAAAGTAAATGTTATAATTGTTATAGCATTTATGATGTTATTAAGGATTACAAGAAAATGTATACATGATTGGAAAAAGTAATGTTCATAACGAAAAAATCCCTCTATAATACGATAAATGTGTAACAACATATTAAAAATAGAAAATACTATCAATGAAGACTTGAGTGTTACACTTGTACCTAGACTTTTATCGATTATTTTTATGTAAGTACAATATCTATGAAAAGATATTTCTCTTGTTAATAAACTAATGCCCACGTATATAAAACGTTCCACAAGAGTTACATAGGTAAATGCAACGCTTTGAAAAGAAAACTCGGTGTATTTATTAACAAAAATTAAGTGCAATATAAATATGTTCAATCCGATTATCACAGTATTTATTACTATACAATAAACCTTCATTAGAGATTTATAATATTCCGAACCAGCAACATCGTGATAAAATCCCATAAATAGTCTTATTTTCAGAATATTATCAACGAAAAATAATTTCATAAAGAACTTATGCAATTTCTTGAATAGAAGCATGTTTAACAGCTCTTTTTAATACAATTCCACCACATCACCAGATACAAAATAATTCATATTTGAATTTTACTAATAAACATGTCTAGACTTAAAAGCATTTGATCCATATCTTTTTATATCATATCGTTGTAGATAAAAGTCTTTATATAATAATATGTTTACTAATCTTTTGTATATTGCATTTTGAGAATAAAATTGTATTTGAACTACATATGGATATATATTGTGTCATATTTATTAAATTTGCGTATTCTATATATACCCCCTGTTTTAATTATGTTTTAGTAACAATTATAATGAGAAGACACAGTGAAAATGTTTTTTGTATAACTGTATAATAAAAGCAAAAAAATATTTATTTTGAAAGTATCTGGAACTTAAGTGTAAGTCAATTCCGTATAGAAATTCTTATTTTAGAAGGCTTAACTTTTGTGATACAATTCACCTAGAGGTACAGCATATTAAGTATTCCATTCCCGCTAACGACCATCTATTAAGTTGCTAAAGTCGCAACAACCATCATGAAAATTTTCAAAAAACTAAACTCATGAAAAAAAATGTTGTCGTAATAAAATGCTGTTTGATTTTATTTTGATGCAGGTGGTATAAACTCTTTTGCATGGCAGTAGCAATTAAACAATATCTTGATATAACCCTGCTAACATGGTTGTTAAGTAAAATTTAAAAACTACTTGTCACACTAGATTGAATGAATGACTCTTTTAGTTTTCTCTTAATTATTTCTCTTATTCTCATTAAAGCGATCCAATACAAAGGCGAAATACCATAAAACCTGATTCCTCGAAAACCGGCGGCAGTAATGTAAGAAAAATATACGAAAAAAACTTGGTGGTGTACATCAATATTCGTTTACCCCGCTCGTACGCCAAAAACTATTGATTTTATATAAAAAAAATATTAATACATGAATTGTGGGAAACTTTGTCTAGTTTAATTTGAAACATAAATATTTTTCCGTAAAATGCGTCGGAAAGAAGATATTCCCAAAAAAATCGTTTTTAGCTGCCATTTTTTAAAAATGGTGGCACAAGCGGCGGGGGTAAGAGGTGGCGAAGTTGATATTCGAAAAGAGCATACCGAAATCTATAAATCCACCAATTTTCAAATCTCCCAGAAACTTTCCAGCTTTTTGGACCAAATGACTGGATTATTACTTGTCTCTTTGGTATTGTAACACTTCATTCTAATTGCTGTTTTTATAAAAGCTGTGGATAATTTGAATATCGCAAATAATTTTTTTCAATTTACAGCGTTATCTGGAGAATATCTAACTCAGAACGACTTTAAAAGACTTGATCCTATCGTTGCTACTTTTTTCTGTTATGCTATTATTTTTGGCAAAAAAAAATGTGAACTTATAAACCAATAGATTTTTTATAAAAGATGCTCTCAAATGCAACAATAAAATACCAAATAATAGATCAATCAAGATGTATTACACAACAAGTTTTCTTAAAAATATGTCAGAAGAAAATAAGATATACACGTTTAAAAAGATTTTGAAATAATAAATAAAAACATGGAAAAATGTTATTTCAAATGTCAATAGCTTTATTAGAAGACAGTTTGTAGCAATACAATAATATAAGTAGAGCAAACATTTAAAAAACTTTTTATGAGAGAAATATCTAGCGAAAATAATCGGTATACTGTTATATACGGTGGTCTTAATTCTAAATATTCCAAAGCTTCACATAGTACGATTCGCATCTCGTTATCTAAAAAAAGAAATGACATATTAATCCATATTCCATAAGAATTTGAATAAAATTTAATAATAGTTGTCCCTTTGAATAACTTATTATTTTGTGTTATGGTAAAAAATATATAAAGAGTAACATTAGTTCACATATTTGTGTGCCACACATATAATTCACAAACATTTGAAAACACATAAAGCCTCGAGCTAGCCTCGACATCTACTCCATCCTCATAGTACCACGGAACTCGTTCCTTTGCGCCTCTACCTCGTGGGGGTTGGCATTTCTCCAAGACCTTTCACTTTCTCGCGCCACCGATATAGTAACATGTGGGACCTCGCTTCCAGAACCTATGGCAAAGATCCCGCCAACATGAAAGCCACTTTCGCGGAGATAGGCTTATAGCTCCGTAACATGCGGATAGCCTTTACGCACCACGTAAATAGGCGATGCTTCGGTTTTTGAGCAATTTCGCCCACACCGGTACTCCGTACATGGCTGTAGATTTCACAACACCTAGATGAAGCCGCCAGCTTGACGATGTGGGCCCTCTCAGGTTTGAGAGTATTCTCCCATGTGCTATGACTTCACCCAATAACCTCGGCCCCAGAAGCTTGAAGTGGGTTTTCCAGGACCAGCGGGAGTCGAGGACAATGGTTAGGAACCGCAATATTGACTCGATTTATATTTGGAGTCTTTTAAACATTAGTAACCCCCCGCCGGAGGTGCCATTCAAAGGCGAAGGACACAGATGACCTCCGAATTTTGCAAGACAACCTCCAAACCTAATCTCCTAATACCGATAACTATCTGGGCCACTCTTGCTGTTGCCAAGAGTGCTGCTTGCCGATACGTAGTTTTACGCGCCGTTACCAGAGTATCGGAAGCGTAAAAAATTACGCTATCCCCCTGCATAATGGTAATGCTTAGAGAATCATATCTTATTGCCATTCTGAAACTCCACACATCACATCAAAAATCATTTCAACACTACTAGCAACTTGTGTGTCAATAACATAAAACTATTTATGTTGGTAGCTAATAGTATGAGAATAGGTTTCTTCCACTTCCTAAATGTAACTTAGAAAATTATGTTGCCAGCAACTCTTATCATTGAGAATTAATAGACATACGTAATGAATGTAAAAGGAGTTTTAGATGACACCCAAGACAAACGATGAATATTTCATGATATTGAAAGAAATTAAAATACATTATATCAATAGATATTGGAACTTAATGTTAGATAAGAAAAGGAAATTTTCCTTTTCTAATCTAATATTAAGTACCTAACTGCAACAATTTCGTATGTAGGTATGTGTATTTGTAAACAAGTATTTTTTATGTTCTTGATTTATTCTAATTGTCTTAGTGTTCTCAAGCACTCAGTTTATCGGATTGTTAGACAATAAATAATCGTATTTCATAGATTTGTTACATAGTTCTTTTCTCTCTTCTAATTGTTTATTTAATAAATAATGTTTCAAGAATAAATCCAATTTTAGAACATTTAGTTCACTGACGACAGTTCAAGTTTGTTTATTTTCCATCAGATCACATAGGATAAAATAATGTGTTTAATTGTTTATTTTCCATCAGATCACATAGAATAAAATAATGTGTTTAATTTATCTCTTAAAATATGCTACTACAACAACTAATACTATGTGAAAAAGTTATAATTAGGTGAAAACAAAAAAATATATTTTATATTATTACCGTTGCATTGAAGCAGTTTCCAGGCGCAAATCGATTTTAAATATTCGTACTCCCTTTTAACTGATTCACATAAGACACCCGGTAATAAAATGTTCGCACATATTACAATTATACCTACTATAATTAAACAAAACGTCTTCTCATATACACGCTGTGAACAAAATAAAATTTGTGTTATATGGACATGTAATATGGACAAACTTATTTACAATTCTTCCTTTTTATGAGACAGGTTGTATGGATGTCACACTATTTGTCTTTAAGTTTGTAATGTTCATTCAGTTCAATTTTAATTTTTTTTTGTGTTATAAAGATATCCAAAAACTGTTATATAATATAAAAAAGTGTAATATACTTATAAATAATAATTCTCATTAGATATTAAAGGTCCAAAAGTAGGGTAGCAATTATTTCAATTTCAACTAATACTTACTTCATATATTACGTTGTGCAAAAAACGAATAACAGAAACAAGTTATCTTGAAGAAGTTCACCATCATATTGAGAAAAATCTGAAAAAGATTGGTCACTTTTAAAAATTGTTTCTATTTGTAACTGTTTTATTGTAAAAATCAACTAATCCTTTAATTTACTTACAGTAAACACAACTGTATCATTGTTATTCTGTAGGTTATTAAATAAATGCTTATATGATAATAAATACTTTTGTATGGTACGACTATTATTTGTTGTATTTAAATGTTTACTTAATAATTTCCTAATAATTTTAATCCTCTCCAAAAATAATTCAAATGTCATTATTGTTATAGCGTTTATCATGCTGTTAACGATCATAACAAAATTCATATATAAAGCTATGTTATAATGTTCATGAGTAATAAAGCCGTCTATAATATATAATACGTATAACAATATCATAAAAATAGGAAATACTATCAATGAAGACTGGAGTGTTACACTTCTACCTAAACTTTTATCAATTATTTTTATACAAGTACAATATCTATGAAAATATTTTTCTTTCGTAAACAAACTTATGCAAACGTATATAAATCGTTCTGCAAGAGAAACACAGGTAAACGCTAGTGTGAAAAAAGGAATATCGGAATAATTATTGAGAAAACCTAAGCGCAATATAAATATACCTAAGCCGATTAATACACTACTCAACACTATACAATAAACCTTCACAATAGATTTGCGATATTCCGAACCAGCAATATCGTGATAAAATCCCATAAACAGTCTAATTTTCAGAATATTATCAACGAAAAATAATTTCACAAAGAACTTATGCAATTTCTTGAATAGAAGCATGTTTAACAGCTCCTTTTAATACAATTCCGTTACATTACCAGATACAATATAATTCATATTTGAATTTTACTAATAAAAATGTCAAGACTTAAAAGCATTTGATCTATATCATTTGTACTCTATCGTTAAAGATAGAAATCATAAATACTCATATACATACGAATAATAAATAAATTTTTTAATTTTCTTAACCGACTTCAAAACAAGAGGAGGTTCTTCTTTTGTTCGTTTCCTCATAACTTCCCACAGTGTAAATCTGTTATAGAAATTAAACCATGTTTATACTCGATTCAGTCCTTGCATTTTTTTATGTGAAAGATGGCCAACGTGCAAACGGCCTACTTGATGGGCAGTCACCGTCACCCATCGACACCCGCAAGAGCTCTGTTGCAAATGCTTTTGCCAACCTTAGTTTTTGAGGAAAAGGGAAGGTTGAGAATAAGGAAATGGTAGAAAATTTAAAGAAAAAGAGGAAAAGGGCACCAGCTCTCTCACTCATTGGACGAAATGCGGTCATTAATGACTATTTCACGCCGATCTTCTGTGAGACTGTGATACTTTCCCGGGCGACCCAGCCCGTGTTCGCGCTGTAGGTACTTGACCACAACTAGGCTCTTCCAACTTGAAAATATCTATGATGACTTCTTTAGGTCATTAACGTACGTCAAGATGCCTGCCTTTAAGACCAATTTTGACTAGTGTTGCCCAAATGCAAGAACAAGACAATACTTCACCATTCTTGGTCTTGGCCTTGGTCGTGAATCGCTGCGGGCCAATATCCCACGGAAATGTCGCGTATGTGCCCCTCAGCCGATTAGCTAATTAGCAAATTAATTAATAAATTATATTATTGTCAGCCAATTTATGTATTATCTTTAATTGAGTCATTGTTACTTGAATAAATGAAATTAATTAATACACCTGGTATTGATCTTGGTATTGAACTCAACTTCTTGGTCTTGCTCTTGGTCTTGCGGCAAAAGTCTCGCAAGTCTTGCAAGTACCTAATAGCCTGTCACTATTTATTTAACGTTACTTTAGATATTAGAACAACGTTACAAAGTTCAAAATGTACCTAACATTTTGAGCTTGAATTAACATAGCCGTGGTAAAGACCAACCAATTTAATAAATGTCTAAATATTTCATGAGAAATTCAAAAAATCAACTGACACCGGTTGGGGTTTGAAATCACGTCCTAAGCGATCAGTGCTGATGCCCTAAGTAAGGAACTTAACTATGAACTGTGTCAGTCAGTTAACTTCTTAATAAACGTTAAACTTTTTCATTAAACTGTTTCAACTTTTTTTTTTTTTGATGACGTAGTGGAAACTCTTTTTACGAGCCGTCCAACCGGCCTTGGTGGGGCCGGAAGGGATGTGTGAGGCTCGACCTGGGCAGGCCCCTACTCACTAAAACCACTGCGAAAGCCATCGGCCGCTATGTCGGTGTACCCCGGATCTGTCAGCGACAGGGCACACCAGCGACTGGCCGGTCCTGGCAAAGACCGGACTTACTCCCTCGGAGAATGGGGGCGATCCCGGCAATTAGGACCACCCCGACGACGCCGGGCTTTCAAAAGGGCCGGGTTACCACGCCGACCCCAGCCCGGAACACAGGGGTGCTATTGGAGGCGTAGGAATTGCCTCCGTCGCACCCCCGTACGTCGCCTGCGGGGGGAGGGAGCATCAGCCGCCCTCTCCCTTTCCCACTGAGATGCCTCCTTCGTGGACATGACCGTCTCACAGAAGGAGGACACCGCCAACCAGGACCCATCACTCTCGAGCATCTTCTCCACGACACTCGAAAGCGACAGGTCCACTCCGCCGAGAGCCGCCACAAGGTCTTGGCGCTGCGCAGCCCATCTCGGGCACACCTCAAAACTGTTTCAACTGAGTCAGTCTGTTTTTTAATAAACATTTACATTTAATAATCTTCAATGTACTAAGGCACGGTGTAAGCATATGCCATCAGCCTATCAGAGCCCACTGCTGAGCAAGGCCTCTTTCTCACATGGAGAAGGTTTGAGCATTAATCACCACGCTTGCTCAATACGGGTTGGTGATTTCAAACTAATAATTATGAAACTATAAGTCCAGGTTTCCTCACGATGTTTTCCTTCACCGTATGTCAGTGATGTCTAAATACTCTCAGAAAGTACATATGACTTCGAAAAATCACATTGGTACTTGCCAGGGTTGAACCCGCGCCCTCGGCAACGAGAGGCGGGCCCCTTAACCACTAGGCCACCACTGACTATGGTAGTGGTATGGTAAGCATATAGAAAGCAAATTAATGACATGAACTTGACTGTATTTTACATGTCAATAAATATTTGCAAAAACATATTGTAAAAAAAAAGTTAATATATCAATTTATTTATTTAAACAGTTCTTACATATATAATTAAAAAAAAGTACTGTATATGTAAAAAGGCTCATAAAAAGTACTGTTTATATTTCATTACTTCCTTTTTATATTATTCGATTGATGTTATGGAATTTTTTTACACGTTCGAAGTGTATTTAAGGAGAAACTAATATTTTTCGGATATACTACGCGTGCTTTATTTTTATAAAAAACTACATACTCCTGACGTTTCGGCTACTTTTCAGCAACCGTGATCGTGGGCAGACAAGATCTGAATGTCCCTCAGTTGGTGCTGTTATTTATAATCTACGGGCACCGATTTCTCAATTTTCTGGCGTACTGCCCTGGATGCCGGCAGAATGCGCTCACGGTGTCTCGAGGTCCTGTGGTGTGGTCACAGACATGGAATTTTATATTTTTAAGAAGGGGATCCCAGGTGTTTCATCGATTCCAGTCATCTTCTCTATTTATATATTGATTGATATATGTAGGGCTGATACAGGGTGACGGTGTGGGTTGTCATTGATATACCTATCCTTATGGGTGAGTTGCCTATAAAATTAAGATATAGATGGCGGTAGATGATAAATAACAAGACCAATTGACAGACATTCACATGTCGTCTACTGTTCTTCTTTTAACTATTAAACGGATAAGATCGACAAGACATTGGCAGTATCTATAAAAAAATACTATCAAATGTGACAATAATATTCTAATGAATGGACAGATGTATTTCACAAGTGTTCTCAAAAATTTATAAGACAATAACAGGAAATTAAGGCATTCATGTAAAAAAAGCAACTATATATTTTTAACACAAAACAAAAGAAAAAGGTAAAAATATTGTTACAATATGAAGACCTTTATTAAAAGACAGTTTGTAGCAATACAATAATATAAGTAGAGCAAACATTCAAAAAACTGCTTATAAGAGAAATATCTACCGAAAATATTCTGTACACTGTTATATACGGAGGTCTTAATTCTAAATATTCCAAAGCTTCACATAGTACGACTCGCATCTCGTCATCTAAAAAAAAATATTAATCCATAACCCATAAGAATTTGAATAAAAATGTTTGTATGTATTTATATATTAAAAAATAATTCTCAATTGCTAGAACATTTAATTCACTGACGATTGTTGAGTTTTATTTATTTTTCTAATAAATTACATAGAATAAATTATGTCTTAAATGTAACTCTTAAAAAAAGTTATAACAACTGATACTAGATGGAAAAGTAAGAAATAGGTCAATTGAAAAAAATAAAAGATTTTATTACCGTTACATTGAAGAAGTTTCCAGGAGCAAATTAATTTGGAATATTCGTATTCCCTCTTCACTGATTCACATATGACACCAGGTAATAAAATGGTTGAACATGTTAATATCACACCAAATAAAAGTGAATAAAAATCTTTATCATATACATACATGCTGGAACAAAATAAAACTTGTGTTATATGGAAATATATTGACAAACGTATTTACAAGTTGTTTTATTTATTAACAGGTAAAATGAAATACAATTTGTCATTTAGTTCATATTTTTGTGTCTACTAAAATGACCAAAGCTTATTTCGTTCCTTAAGAAAGAGAATTAAGATATTATTATAATTTTAACCGATACTTACTTCATATATTACGTTTCGCAATAATAAATAACAGTAACAGGTAACCTTGAAGAAATTTACCACCATATTGAGAAAAATCTAAAAAATATTATTTGAAAATATTATTATGGTTCTTTGTAAGCTTTCCGTCTTTAAAATCAACGAATATTATTTATTACTTACATTAAATATGACTGTTCCATAGTTATTCTGTAGATTATTTAATAAATGCTTATATGATAATATATATTTCCATATGATAGATGTATTATTAGTTGTTTTTAATTGTTTACTTAATAATTTCCTAATTATTTTAATCCTCTCCAAAAATAAACTGAATGTTATAATTGTTATAGCATTTATCATACTATTAACGATCACAAGAAAATTCATAAAAAAAATTAAGCTATAATGTTCATAACTAATAAAGCCGTCTATACTATAAAAGATATGGAGCAACATAATAGCAAAAGGAAATATTACGCATGAAGACTGGAGTGTTACACTTCTACCCAGACTTTTATCAATTATTTTTATACAAGTACAATATCTATGAAAAGATGCTTCTCTTGTTAATAAACTAAGACCCACGTATATAAACCGTTCTGCAAGAGCTACACAAATAAATATAAGTTTGAAAAAGGGATTATCGAAATAGTTATTAAGAAAACCTAAGCGTAATATAAATATGCCTGAGACAATTATTACAGCACTCAATAATATACAATAAACCTTCATAATATATTTGCGATATTCCGAACCATAAATATCGTGATAAAATCCCATTGACAGTCTTATTTTAAGAACATTATCAACGAAAAATAATTTCACAAAGAACTTATGTAATTTCTTCGATAGAAGCATGTTTAACGGCTATGTATAATACAATTCCGTTACATCACCAGATACTATATTATTCATATTTTGATTGTACTACTAAACATGTCAAGACTTAAAAGCATTTGATCCATATCTTTTTATATCATATAGTAATAGATAAAAATCTTTATATAATAATATGTTTACTATTCGTTTGTATACTGCATCTTGACAATACATACAATAATTGTATTTGTTCTAAATATATATATATATATATATATATATATATATATATATATGTATGTATGTATTTTTAAAACTTAGTTGATTAGGGTATATGAACACGTATATTTAAATTCAACATAACAGCTTAATAATAAGCTCAAGACGGGTTGGTGATTTCAAACTTATAATTGTGAAATTATAAGTCCAGGTTTCGTCATGATATTTTTTCCTCCACAGTCTGTCATTGGTGTTTAATGACTCTTAGAAAGTACATATGACTCGAAAAATCATTGAAACTTGTCAGGATCGAAAGTATAATTTATTCATATTACCTTTACAATGACAAAGTTTCCAACGTAAATTGATTTTAGATATTGATATTATGTATATTGTAACATTCATAGATATGTACGCAGATGTTCATTATTTTGTTAGTGTCAGTATCAGGTTATTTTGTTGCTGGTGGTATAAACTCATTTGTATGATTGTAGCAATTAAATAATATCTAGATAAACCAAGCCACGAAGTAAAGCGTAAAAGAACCTCGATATCACCATAGATTATGTGAATGATTCTTTTTGTATTTGCTCCTTTATATCTCATATTTTCAGCATAAAATATTGAAACTAAACAGAAGTTTTTAGATTAAGCTTTGCACTCCAATTTTCTATTGAAAACTGACATCTCATTTTACTTTGCACATTATTTCTCTAAAGGAATAGAATAATTGAACAACAGAAGTGCAGACAAAAGATAAAAAAACATTTTCTTTTAACTTATTTATGTTTTGCTTTTATAAAGGCTTTAGAATAATTTGAATATCGCTAAAACAACTGTTCTAATTTATGCAGTACTCTTAGAGTTCTCAGAACGGGTTTTATTAGACGAGACCTTATCATAGCAATTTTTTTGTTATCTAAATTATCAAGTCTCAATTATCAAAAGTACTCTCAAGTATAACAATAATATACCAAAAAATAGACCGATATATTTCACAACAAATTTTCACAAAAATGTAGGGAATTGTCATTAGAAAAAAAAGTGCACAAAAGGTGTTTCAAAATATGCTATATTTTTAAACTCAAAAATTTTAAAAAATTATATTTAAATGTGAATTACTTTATTAAAACAATGTTTGTAGCAATACAATAATATAAGTAGAGCAAACATTTAAAAAACTTCTTGTAAGTGAAATATCTAGCGAAAATAATCCGTATACTTTTATATATGGTGGTCTTAATTCTATATATTCCAAAGCTTCGCATAGCATGAATCGCATCTCGTCATCTAAAAACAGAAATTAAATATTCATTCATAATCCATAACAATTTGAATAAAAATTTTGTGAAATTGTCCCATATAAATACTTTTTCTTTTACATTATGGCAAAAAATTGTTGTCTCAAAAATACGGAAAAATGTGTGAGTGTTTAGAGAGGCTTTCGAGATAATATTTAAGAGGGCAATGAAAAAGGAAACACCTAGTTATTCCATGTAAAAGTATATTCTGTAGCCATTTAAATAGCCTGTAGAATTTCAGTTCCACTCATCACATAAAACAATACGTGTAAGCAAAGTCATACAACATTAAGACTAACTAGAATGTTAGTAACAAAAGACGATTTAATAATCTAATATCGTCTTAACATTATCCAAACCGACTCAATATAAAAAGATACAATGTGAAGTTTGACAGCTTTTTTCATTTTGAACAGTAAATAAAACCAAATAGGACAGTGCAGAAGCCTTTAAAATTAATGAAAAGTGAAAATAAATTATAGTAGAAGGAAACCCATTGAAAAAGGAGGGAAATTTTAATAGCTTTAGTAGTTTTATGTAAATTTTCTGTAAATAAAATAAAAGAGGCATTTTCTGGAGATCTTCCAGAGTACACAACTAGTAAAAATAAATTGAAAGAGCATTTTCCAAACGATGTCGAGTGTCATTTCATTAAAAGGGACATAGTTATTTTATCATAAAATGGTACTGAAACTAAGAAACTTATATTTTTTCTTCACCATCGGAAAATAGAGATTTCGACGAAAAGAAAACATACCAATTATTTTAAAAAAAGTATACCAATTTATTATTATGAGCGCCAGTGAACCAAAAAGTTGTTAGCCCTAATTCCTAATCAGTAAGAGGAGTTTCGGATGATACCTAAGACAGAAGACGAATGTCATGACTCATGAGTCATATATGATATTGAAACAATTAAAATAAACATCTATAGGTACTTATATATTCAACCTCATCCTTCTCTAACATTATTAATGACCTAACTACAATGCCTCCAAAGATTTCCTTGTGGTGCTAAAAAATAAACCCATCAATATATGTATAAAATTATTATAAAAGGCAGTAGCCTCTTACCGAAATTTGTATTTTTTTTTTTATTACTTTCTTATGTTGACAATTAAACTTTGTCATACTATTATTCATATTTTTTCTGCATATCATACCCACAGTTTTTGTTTCGTAAAAAAATCTTAAACTTATAATATTGTTTTGGTTTGGAGATTAAAAAAAAACACATTATAAAACTTTTGTAACCTTAACACACGTGGCAAATCCATACATTTTTATGAATTATATTTAACCCTACCCTACAAATCTATTGAATTCAAATGCCAAATTGAGGATTCAAAAAATTCAGGGAGTCTCCAAAAAGTTTGAATTTCACTAAAAACTACGTACACATCTCCCCTCGGAACCTATATCTCGTGTCGCTCTCATAACGCTGTTCAATCCGGTTACAAAATTTTAAAAAACTTTTATTTTAGGTAGTTTATTTCTTATTTTATGTTTTTATTTTTCCACTTAATGCTTTTTAAAATCGATAAAGGTTCATGATATCCTTTATATTATTTTTTCTACGGACAATTAGGACGACGGCTTGTAATTTCTGCGATGTAGTTTTTAATATTTTCGACCATTAATCTGTTCATTTTACATACTTAAAATAGTTTAATACCTATGCTAATTTTTAAGCACATATTTAGCTAAATTTGTCCATTTACTCTATTTTAAAATTCTCCAGCATTAAGTTTATCGGATTGTTAAACCTTAAGACTGATAAGAATGTTTGGTTGTTTATAAACTTTCTTATTCTACTTTGTTGTTTCATACAAAAAGGTAGAATTAGATGAAGAGAAAAAAAATTATAAGATTTTATTTTATTACCGTCACATTGAAGAAGTTTCCAGACGCAATTCAATTTTAAATATTCGTATTCCCTTTTAACTGATTCACATAACATACCCGGTAATAAAATGTTAAAATATGTTAGTGTTATAGCTATTGAAAGTATGTAAAACTCTTTATCATATCTTTGCTGGAACAAAATTTAACTTATATTATATGAACATATATTGACAAACGTATTTCAAAGTTGTGTTTATTTATCAGACAGGTTACATGGATAATTCACTAAAATATTATTTGTCTTTCAGTTTGTAAATTTTTGTCATACCTATGTACTAATGTACAAAAGCTATTCCATTAGTAAAAACAATTTAGAAGAATTTGAAGGAAAGAAGATATTGTTATTTTTAAAAGTGGTAGGTACTTACTTCATATATTAAGTTTCGCAATAATAAATAACTGTAGCAGGTAACCTTGAAGAAATTTACGAGGATATTGAGAAAAATCTGAAAAAATATTGTTAACTTTTATATATTCTTTTAATATATATTTTTTCTGTGGTAAAATCCACGAATGTTATATATTACTTACATTAAACACAACTGTACCATTGTTATTCTGTAGATTGTTTAATAAATGCTTATAATATAATATATATTTCCATATGATAGATGTATTATTAGTTGTTTTCAAATGTTTACTTAATAATTTCCTAATAATTGTAATCCTCTCCAAAAACAAACTCAATGTTATAATTGTTATAGCATTTATCATGCTGTTAAGAATCACAAGAAAATGAATAAAAAAATGGAAATTATAATTATCATAATTAATGAGGCTCTCTATACTACAAAATATAGAAAACAACATAATAGCGAAAGGTAATAATACGAATGAAGACTTGAGTGTTACACTTCTACCTAGACTTTTATCAATTATTTTTATACCAGTACAATATCTATGAAAAGATGTTTCTTTCGTTAATAAACTAATGCACACGAATATAAAACGTTCTGCAAGAGTCACACAGATAAATGTAAAACTGTGGAAAGAAAAATCCGTATATTTATAAACAAAAGTAAAGCTCAAAATAAATATGCCTGAGCCGATTATTACGGTACTCAACACAATACAATAAACCTTCACAATAGCTTTATAATATTCCGAACCAGCAATTTCGTGATAGAATCCCATAAACAGTCTTATTTTCAGAATAGTATCAACGAAAAATAATTTCACAAAGAACTCATGCAATTTCTTCGATAGAAGCATGTTTAACAGCTACGTATAATACAATTCCACTATATCACCAGTTACAATATAATGCATATTTTGATTTTACTAATAAACATGTCAAGACTTAAAAGCATTTGATCCATATCTTTTTATATCATATAGTAATAGATAAAAATCTTTATACAATAATATGTTTACTATTCGTTTGTATACTGCATCTTGACAATACATACAATAATAGTATTTGTTCTAAATATATATATATATATATATATACATACAGGGTGACTGGTGAATTACTATCAATATTTAAGGAGCATACTCGGTACATGATTCTTTTTCGAATTATGTAAAAAAAATAGGTACTTAATTCTTGACCAAATTTCCGTATAAATAAATAAAGTGAGGACACGTTCCAAGTGTTCCAAGTGTGGACGCGTGCGGCGGCGTGCTGATACAACACGCCGCCGCGCGCGAGTGTGTGTGTGTGTATACCTAATCTGTAGGGTGTTCATACGATGCGTAATAAATTACATAACTTTTGGTTAACTTTACTTAGAAGTTTATTAATATTTATGTTATATCAATTTTTATTTTGTCATATATGATCGTCAAATATCACGTCCTCAAATATCGATAGTAATTCACCAGTCACCCTGTATGTATATATATATGTATTTTTTAAAACTTAGTTGATTAGGGTATATGAACACGTATTTAAATTCAACATAACAGCTTAATAATTATAGCAGCTCACAATATTCACATTTGAAAGATTTCTAACACTTTCACAAGTACACGAAAAAGTATTAGTTTTTAACCCTAGAGTGCTCGCGCTATGAGCATTTTGCCGCCCGCGGCACAATTTTCGTCTTATTTTGTACACTATGCAATTGTCAAGGTCAAGCGTCCGGGTAGCTGGCCCCCGGTCCCTCACCTTCTTGTTTTAGAAATAAGAATTAAATCAGTGCTCGGATGACCGCAGGAGACAAAGGTTGTTGGGGCTGTGGCGCGTTTGGCGGCAAATTGCTCACCGCGCGACAACTCACGTAAGTAAAGTTTGTGGATCTTAGTTTTTACTAATGTTGAAATATTATTTGTTTTCATTGCGTATAGTATTATTTTAATGGTAATATGGTATGATATTAATTTTACTTTGTTTTAATTAATTATTGGGCCTTGTGTTTTTGTTTTATTATGCTTAGTTTATTTCTTTTTTAGATAAATATCGTGTGATATGACAAACAAATACTTGCGTGGTTGGAAGAGGAGAACGATGGCGAGGAAGATGAAACTGTGTCTGAAAGCGACCGGGAAAGTGAACATAGTGATCATTGTACTGACACGGAGCAATCAGCGGCAGAATCTGACAAGGATGAGCCATCAACCTGTCGCGTATCACCTGTGCCTACTCAGGAGTCATTACGGTGTGGTCGTGGAGCTGGAGCCGCAGTAATACAAAATACGCAATCTATCACACGTAGTTCTACTGTAACGCAAGTAAGTCGAAGTCCATCCCTAGTCAGCACGTCCCAGAGACCTTCGAGGCGTATACAACGTCAATGCACAATAACACAAAGATTTTGCCATGGCTATGATTAGACCACATATCGTTAGACGATCCGGCGTGATTACTTTACAGAAGGATCTGAGGAACCAAATCGCTCGATTTGTGCCACCGGAACATCAAAATATACCCTCAGTCCGAGAAGGAATATGCGCAGTATGTCCATCGAAGAAAAATAGAAGGACAAAAAAAGGGTGCAATAGATGTGCAAAATTACTGTGCAATGAGCATTGCATATATATGTGCCAGCATTGTTTTGATGAAATACATGCTGTAAATGAGGAAAACGAATGATTTAGCTCTTAAGTTCTATTTTTATATTTTTTATTTAAATAATAATGAGGAAGTTCCAAAAATACTAAAATAATTACCTAAGATTTTCCAAAGCATTGTATTCTAATTTCTAATTAAAAAAGTTTAATAAATGATTCTTGTTCTTATAGTTGGTGTTTTATTTTATCTTTAAAACATAATTACAAATGCATATTAACAAAAAGAAAACGTATTAGGTACGGGCGGCAAAATGCTCCCTACGCGATCACTCGCGTTTCACGAGAAGGCGCGACTACTCTAGGGTTAAGTATAAATTTACATTTTATACATTTTCCCCATGTTTCATAATATTTTAGCAACCATTATCGCGAGAAGATACAGTGATTTTTTTAATACAACTTTATAATAGAAGCACCAATTTTTTATTTAAAAATATCTGGAACTTAATCTATTCCGTTGAAAAATCCTTTTTTCAGAAGACCTAACTTTTGTGATACAATTAAGAGGCCAAACTACAGCATACAAAGTATTCCCTTACCTAATGAGATCTAAGATTTTCGCGAGTACACATTCCCTTACCGCTTACCACCCTCAAGAGTCTTTGCATTGCTACAATCGCAGTAACCATCGTCGTCATCAGCCTATCAGAGGCCCACTGCTGAGCAAAGGTCTCTTTCCCACATGCAGAAGGTCATTAATCACCACGCTTGCTCAAGACGGGTTGGTGATTTCAAACTTATAATTATGAAATTATAAGTTCAGGTTTCCTCATGATCTTTTTCCTTCACCGTCTTTCATTAGTATCTAAAGACTCTTAGTAAGTACATACATATGACTCCGAAAAATCACAATGGTACTTGCCAGGATCGAACCCGCGCCTTCGTGCATGAGAGGCGGGCCCTTTAACCACTAGGCCACCACTGATATAACATTATAATCATCGGACCCCTCCAAATTTTTAAGAAACCGGCCATATAAAAAAAATGCGGTCAAAATAGCAACATCAACAATTGAAAAAAGTAAGCACAAATTATTCATATTACCTTTACAATGACAAAGTTTCCGACGTAAATTGATTTTAGATATTGATATTATATAGTATCATATCATAGATGTGTACGTAGATGTTCATTATTTTGTTAGTGTTGGTATCAGGTTATTTTGTTGCTGGTGGTATAAACTCATTTGTATGATGGCAGCAATGAAATAATATCTAGATAAACCAAGCTACGAAGTAAATTGTAAAAATACCTAGGTATCATCATAGATTAAGTGAATGATTTTTTCGTTTTAAATTTATTATTTCTCATATTTTCAGCATAAAATATTGAAATTGAGCAGAATTTTAAAGATTAAGCTTTGCACTCCCATTTTCTATTAAAAACTGACATCTTATTTTACAGATTCTTTGCAGATTCTTTCTCTAAAATTAAAAAAAGACACATTTTCTTTTAACCTATGTTTTGTTTCTATAAAGGCTTTAGAATAATTTCAATATCGCTAAAACAACCGTTCTAATTTATACAGTAATACTCTCTTAGTTTTCTCAGAACGGGTTTTATTAGACGAGAACTTATTATAGCTATTTTTTTTTGTTATCTAAATAATCAAGTCTCAATTATCAAATATACTCTCAATTATAACATAGACCGACATATTTCACAACAAGTTTTTCAAAAATGTTTCGAACTGTCATCAGAAAAAAAAACATGCACAAAAGGTGTTTCAAAATATACTATATTTTTAAACTCAAAAATTTTACAAAATTATATTTAAATGTGAATTACTTTATTAAAACAATGTTTGTAGCAATACAATAATATAAGTAGAGCAAACATTTAAAAAACTTCTTGTAAGTGAAATATCTAGCGAAAATAATCCATATACTTTTATATATGGTGGTCTTAATTCTAAATATTCCAAAGCTTCACATAGCATGAATCGCATCTCGTCATCTAAAAACAGAAATGAAATATTCATTCATAATCCATAACAATTTGCATAAAAATTTTGTGAATAACTGTCCCTTATAAATACTTTTTCTGATGCATTATGGCAAAAAAGTGTTGTCTCGAAAATACCGAAAAATGTAGAGCATGTAGTAAATGTTTATAAAGTATGTATTAAGTGTTTATAGAGGCTTTTGAGATAATATTTAAAAGGGCATTTTAAAAGAAAACACACCTAGTTATTCCATGAAAAGTATATCCTGTAGCCATTTATACAGCCTGCAGAATTTCAGTTCTACTCATCACATAAAACAATACATGTAAGCAAAGTCATACAACATTAAGACTAACTAGAATGTTAGTAACATAAACCTATTTAATAATCTAATATACGTCTTAACATTACCCAAACCGACTCAATGTCAAAAAGATACAATGTGAAGTTTGAGAACTTTTTCATTTTGAACAGTAAATAAAACCAAATTCGAGCAAAATATTTTAATTTAACTACACAGAAGAGAAATAAGATTGAAATACCATATAAAATAAACCATTTTTTGGTACCCATGAGAATAGCTTTCTTCTGATTCGTAAAATTGCATAAATTCATACAATGAACTTCTTTTAACTCCAGTTTTCGAGCTACTTACGTTTTTCCAGTATCTTAATCTGACTTATCATTGGGAATTAAGCGACAGTGAACCAAACAGTTGTTAGCCCCAATTAGTAATCAGTAAGGGGAGTTTTGGATGATACCCAAGACAGAACACGAATGTCATGACTCATGATATTGAAACAATTAAAATAAACATCTATACGTACTTATATATTCAACCTCATCCTTCTCTAACATTATTAATAACCTAACTACAATACCTCCAAAGATTTCCTTGTGGTGCTAAAAAATAAACCCATCAATATATAAAATTAATTATTATAATCAGCAGTATGTAGCCTCTTACCGAAATATGTATTTTTTTCTATTACTTTCTTATGGTGACAATTAAATTTTATCATACTATTATTCATATTTTTTTCCGCATATCATACCCACACTTGTTGTTTCGTAAAAAAACCTTCCACTAATAATATTGTTTTGGTTTGGAGATAAAAAAAAAACACATTATAAAACTTTTGTAACCTTGACACACGTGACAAATCCATAAATTTTTATAAATTATATTTAACCCTACCCTACAAATCTATTGAATTCAAATTCCAAATTGAGGATTCAAAAAAATCAAGGAGTCTCCAAAATGTTTGAATTTCACTAAAAACTACGTATACATCTCCCCTCGGAACCTATATCTCGTGTCCCTCTCATAACGCTGTTCAATCTGGTTGCAGAATTAAAGAAAACTTTTATTTTGGCTAGTTTATTTCTTATTTTGTCTTTTTATTTTTCCACTTAATGCTATTTAAAATTGATAAAGGTCCATGATATCCTTTATATTGTTTTCTATAGATTACTAAGAAGGCGGCTTGTAATTTCAGCGATTGATATTTTTAATATTTTCGACCATTAATCCGTATATTTTTATTTACTTTAAATAGTGTTGGACATACGCTAATTTATAAGCTCATATTTGGCTAAATTTCTCAATTCACTATATTTTAAAGTTCTCTAGCATTAAGTTTATTTAATGTTTGGTCGTTAGTTATAGACTTCCTAATTCTGCTTTGTTGTTTCATAGAGAAAAAGAAGAATTAGATGAAGAGAAAAAAAATATAAGATTTTATTTTATTACCGTCACATTGAAGAAGTTTCCAGACGCAACTCAATTTTAAATATTCGTATTCCCTTTTAACTGATTCACACAAGATAGAGGGTAACAAAATGTTAGAACACGTTAGTATTATAGCTATTGAAAGTATGTAAAAATCTTTATCGAATTTATGCTGGAACAAAAAAATACATGTGTTATATGAACATATATTGACAAACTTATTTCAATCTTGTGTTTATTTATCAGACAGGCTGCGTGAATTGTAAACTTTTTTTTGTCATATGAAAGAAAGAAATGTGCGAAAGCTATTCCATTAATTAAAAAAATGAGAAGAATTTTAAAGAAAGAACATATTGTCCTTTTTGAAATTGGTACTTACTTCATATATTAAGTTTCGCAATAATAAATAACAGTAACAGGTAACCTTGAAGAAATATACCACCATATTGAGAAAAATCTGAAAAATATTGTTAACTTTTACCTATATATTATTTGTATATGTAAGTTATCTTTAGTAAAACGAACGAATGTTATGTATTACTTACATTAAACACAACTGTCCCTTTTTTATTCTGTAGATTATTTAATAAATGCTTATATGATAATATATATTTCCATATGATATATGTATTATTTGTTGTTTTTAAATATTCATTTAATAATTTCCTAATCATTTTAATCCTTTCCAAAAATAAACTCAATGTCATTATTGTTATAGCATCTATCATGCTGTTAAGAATCACAAGAAAATGAACAAAACAATGAAAATTATAATTTTCATAACTAATTAAGCTGTTTATAATACAAAAAATGGAAAAAAAAACATAATAGCGAAAGGAAATACTATCAATGAAGACTTGAGTGTTACACTTGTACCTAGACTTTTATCAATTATTTTTATACAAGTACAATATCTATGAAAAGATGTTTCTTTCGTTAACAAACTAATGCAAACATATATAATACGTTCTGCAAGAGTCACACAGGTAAATGTACAAGCGTGAAAAGTAAATTCAGTATATTTATTAACAAAAGCTAAGTTCAAAATAAATATGCCTGAGCCGATTATTATAGTACTCAACACTATACAATAAACCTTCACAATAGCTTTATAATATTCCGAACCAGCAATATCGTGATAGAATCCCATAAACAGTCTTATTTTAAGAACATAATCAACGAAAAATAATTTCATAAAGAACTCATGCAATTTCTTGGATAGAAGCATGTTTAACAACTTCTTTTAATACAAATCCACTATATCACCAGTTACAATGTAATTCATATTTGAATTTAACTAACAAACATGTCAAGACTTAAAAGCATTTGATTCATATCTTTTTATATTATATCGTCATAGATAAAAGTTTTTATATAATAATAATATATTTACTAATCTTTTGTATACTGCATCTAGACAATACAATTATATCTGTACATATTGTAATATTGTATTTTGTCCATATTAATAGGACTTTAAAAAAGATGGAACATATTTTTAAACATAGTTGATTAGGGTATATTAACACATACATAAACATTCAATATAAAAACTTTGAAATCAAAGCAGCTCATTATTTTTACATTTTAATGATTTCTAAGACTTTGTAAATATTTTTTTTAGATTGACTCTCTACATTTTATTCCACGTTTTGTTCACGTTTAACAAAACAGTTTTCAAGTTAAAAATAATATAGAAATAAATGGTGGCTTTTATTTTTGAAGGTATCATACAATGCACGTTGTACAGCTTCACCCGAAAAGATATTTAATAATGATAAGTTGTAACAAAGTTACTCAAAACATCGAAATATTACAATGTGAAAAATAATGAGTTTCAACCGTAGTTTCGAAGGAAATAAAACTTGGACTATCATGATGGATATGTATGAGATACAATACAAAATCCCCGAGGATATTTGTGCGTCGGCCTCCAGACCAGACATGTTTCTATATCCGCGTATTTTAAAGCGCGCTGTGATGATAGAGCTTACGGTGCCTTGGGAAACCAACATCCCCAAAGACCATGCCATCAAGGTCAAAAAGTATTACGAGCTCACCAACGAGCTAACTCGAAATAGGTTCGTCGTTGATTTGTACGCGGTAGAGGTGGGAGCGAGAGGTATAACAGCTAAATCTCTCTATAGCCTACTAAAAGACTTGGGCCTGTCCAGAACTAACATTAATTCATTCTTGGAACGTACGTCGAAGGCAGCCCTAGTAGGTTCTTTTCAAATTTGGTTAGGTAGAGAGAGCAGCTTGGACAGTGGAGGTGAGGGTATAACGCACGTTAGATGAGGGGCCCCTTAAACCTACACCTGGGTCGCAAGTCCCAGGCACTGTTGAAGCTCCTCTCCCTGCAACGCGATGGACCCGGCATCCGCACGGTAAATCCATTGAATGCTAAGAGGTTTCGTCTCATATGTAATAGAATAGAAATTTGTAGGATTTTATACTAAAACTTTTTGTGTTTTTTTCAACATAAATTTCAATTTATATATCATACCCCTTTGTCATAAAATAATGTATGATTGAAATTCTGAAAACCCCTTATCGATATGAACAGGGATTTTTTATGTTTTTTAAATGAAGAAATTATATTTAAAATGTAGATTATTATTCAAATGATATATAAAACAAAATAATAATAATAACTAAGTATTATAGTTCCATATAGATTAAAATTGAAAACTTACATGAAAAAAAGGTTTTAACCAAGAAGAAATTTTTAACCTCTTTTATCATTTGGATTAAATAGAAGTTTTTATATGATAGTAGGTATATATTTTTTTTTAGGTACAAAAATTAAGTGAAAGATTGATATTTTCAGTGAATAATTTCTTTATGAAATGTCGTTGCAATAAGCGACTGTTAAAAAAAAAAATACGTGCTACATATGAGTCAATATCGTCAGCGTTTTCTGTATGAATAATAATTAAATAAAAACAAGAATTTCAAAACTATAAGAATGTATACCAAAAAAAGTATCTGAGATTTAAGGGGAGTGTCAACCTGATGGTTCTATAAAATGTTACAAATGTTACAACTCCCAAAAAATATCTATGAAAAGATATATAATTCGTCTGTAGCTACATACTCGTGTTAATAAATTTTTCTGTTAAAGTAATATAAATTCATAATATATAATTATGAAATTCTCGGTAGTTGAAAATAAATAAAACCCGCATTATATAAAATATAGCAACTAATCATGGAGCTACACATAAGTATATACAATAAAATTTGTAAAAAATATTGTTATATTTTAATCTATGAATTCCGTGATAATATCTCGCTACATTTCTAAGTTGAACAAAATTATCAACCACTAAAATGTTTCTATAAACATATTTTATTTTTGTTCCTACTTCCATATTATTAATATTTAATACACAACCACAATAGAATGTTCGTGATCTAATATATTATGACTGGTGACATTTTCATTTCATTCAAAAGGTGTTCCAAATAATACAATGTTGTAATTGACAAGATATCAAAGTTAGATAACTTGCTTTTCCTGTTTACATTACAATATTGCATGCTGGTTTATCTATTCATATTTTTAAAAAGAAATGAAATTATGTATCTAACTTTTATTGTTATCAAAATAATTATATGCATCGAACATTTTAAAATGTGTTAAACTACGAATAGTAAAACAGATAGGTTACAAATATCTAAAATTCTCACTCTCAATTAATACGATTTTGACAGGTTTGTTCGACCCACATGTTACCATTTTCTATTGTTTAAAATTTGATAGTATCGATTTCTCATGTAATTAATTTGTATTCGTTATAGGACATTATAAAACCGAAAAAGAATTAGAAAATAAAACAACTATCTTTTGATTAAGAAACTTAAATAAAACATGATGTCATAAAATATAACACAGTTAAGTAAAACTGAAGAAATTATTTCAAATCTAAACAAATCTCATTAATGACTACTCTGATTTTAAAGATTCTTTAAATATTATACACTTTTTTTATTGAAGAAAGCTCTAGGCTTAATGATATCACTACAGGAAAATTTGCATCTCTCAAATATATCAATTTCAGAATATTACTTAATGTTTGTCTTTTACTTAAAACGATATCAAAATCTAGAGATCTTATTTAACTTTCTAAGATGCACTCACATAGCAATACACATCTGAAGTAATTCCCTAATTTATTTCAAAAAATTATTTACAACTAAGAAATGATTTCACAATAGGGCTTCATAAAATTTTGTATTACGTATCTATCATATGTTTTCTTTCATTAAAATGAAATCTTAGTATCAGTGTTTCTTATAAATTCGTAGCGTTTTAAAATAACGAATTGGTTCGCTCTAAAGCGTAAAATCGATTGAGTTTCTTAAGCAAGACTCTTTCTATTTTTACTTTGACCACAAAATATTTAGTCTGTGCCTACATTGAACCTGTGCGTGGATGGCTTTAAATAACAAATACACAAGAAATCACACAAAATTATAAAATTGCTACAAATTTTATATATATTGAAATAATTGAATTTCACATTATTTCTGAACTTATACGGATGAAATATTATTTTTTTATTGTTGTAGATCTAGAATTATTCTTATCCTATATCAATACCACAAAACTTTCAAATTTCTAAATTTTTAAAGTGGGTTTCTAAAACAAAACCAAAACTGCAGGTGACGCATTTTTAAATGTAAACGTTTTACGTTGAAATAATTAAACAACCACTTAACAATTCTTAAATTTTTGGTCTGCATACATATGTTAATGAAATGAAGTCTCTATTGTAACATCATTAAAAATCTTCTTTTCTCTTCAATAAATCACATTACTTACGCATACAATGTAGGTACGTACTAAATTTGGGGTACGTGTGGGCTTAAGTTTAAGTATTCCATATAAATCTCATAATTTTTACGACGCCCTTTTCAGACTTGACATTCTGTGTTTTGTTTCTATAAATTACAAAGTATTCAAATAATACAAAATTGCTTTCGCAAAGAAAAGACTTTTTTTATAAAATAGCCATCTGTTGCATACTCTGTGTGCTTAACGGTTTTTCTAAATTGCTTTGCGGTAAAATGATATACCGACCATCTGAGTTATACACAGCACTCATTGTTAAGCTCAAAGAATCCGTATTAAATTAATATTATTTGTGTTAGCAAATTTATTAATTATTACTTTATTGTTTTAGAATATACATACTTATGTAGTATTTATCAGGTACCGTCTTTACAATAAACAGATAATTGATAATTGAAGCCCTTTATAAAATTTTTCGGTGTAATAGCCATAATAAACCTTAGTCCTTAAAAGTAAATAATAAACTATTTCTCATGCAATAAATGGAAACATAATTGTAGTTAAATGCAGTGTTAAAACAAATTCATATCCTATATTCTCGTAATAATTCCAAGATTCTTCGTATAACCTCGTATAATATTAATAATGATAAGTCAAAAAAAAAGAAATCGTTTCAATACAATAACATCACTACCCTAAGAACGAGTTGGCATAGACAACTAGACACAGAAAATTCAGAGTTTTCAAAATAACACACATCTGAGTTGATAGGTATCAAGGATATGTGAAGAGTTTTTTGAATGAAAAACTGGCAATCATCCGTCTTAACTTCTGATACGAATACAGGAAAGTGTTATTGGAATCTGTAATGATTTTTAAAATCTTTGTTTACGTTATCCATTTACAAAAGTTATTAATTCAATGCAAAGATTTCGAGGACCTACAATCCATGATTGAATACTCTTACAAGTACAATACAAAATTCTGTCAAACAATGAGCTCGTTTTTCTGTCAGCACTCCCTGAGTGACGGGGCAACCCTACTACGCACAACTTCAAAGACAATGCAAGTGATGATATATGACTCACATTTAAAGTAATAATATTCTGTATCCTTGACTCAATTTGTTTACAAGGTGTCAAAATTTGGAACAATCAGTTACTTAGAGAAGAAGCTTCCTATTAGTCTGATCTCTGAGACAATTAATAGGAAAAAAGAATGGCAATTTTCTCCAGAACAACTACTGGCTTACCCCGAGTTTGAATTGTAAGACTACATACTCAGCGTGACCAGTTTTTAATTCGTACTCGTAAATCATCGCATCTTGTAGTATAAACGTATGTTATTGCAGGAGGATTAAAACCGTAATAGTATGTAGTTAAGAAATTATATTATAAATATTAAACTGAGTGCCGTATCTATTTATGGATTTGGAAAATATTATGGGAAAACAAAATCAAAGTCTATTAAAATGTATATTTCTGTTGATTACCTATCTGATTATCAAACTATCTATTAATTATCGTTGTTCAAGGAAAATGGTTTAGGTACTGGAGCCTCACATATATTGCATTAAAAACATTTTAGATCACGTTAACAGTGTAAAGAGTTTTATTTTCCATTCCTATTACTATCGGTCACTGTAAAAGTAATTTTATTGATTGTAACCTTACCTATTCAACTTAACTTGTTTGTTTATATTAAAAAAATGCAGCATCTAATAGGTAATTTACAAATAAAAGTATATAGTACATATATTTGATACTGGAAACATAGGTAAAATTTCAACAAATGCAACATTTATAAATGAGGAGTTTTTTTGCTTATTATTTGGACGTACCTACCTATGATTTAAAAATTAAATTAAGTTAAGAGGATTTAAATTTAAAGTTATATTTAGAGCACAGTGTCCATCCTATGAAATAGTTATAAAACAAACCTACTACTTAAATGAATTTACGAGAAGTAGAGTATGAGTACTCTACCACTTTTATATTCAATTATATTCCCGTAACTAGAAGATTTTAACGCTCAGCCATATGCGTAACTATTTAGTGTTTAATTAATTACTAATTGTGAGAAAATTACCTTTAAAGTCGTTAATATATGTAGAAAACATTTCACCTTAAACTTTCTTCTGATAATCTGCTTCCAATGTAGATACGCGGAATTATCCACTAGTAGTTAAGCGGATTTGAACTATCCCCGACTATACGAGTATATCCCTTATTATTACCCCAGCATTTATTATACGTACTCAGTACTCGTACCTAGAAATTTTATTTTTAAATTTACGTATAAGTACGTCAATGATACATTTTTATTAGTGAAATATCTACGTTCCTTATTTTTATCCATTTTAAGAATATTTGATTGAAATTATGGATTTCAAATATGTATATACTATACCTAATAATTCTAACACATGACGAAAAACCAAATGAGAAAGCAGGTTATTATAAAAGTTTTTGAAAAGCACATACCTACATTCAGTGGTGCTGCTTAAGTCAAAGTGTACAGCAGATGCTGAGACAGTCGATTCCTCGATGCGAACGAAAACTTGGTCTTTCTCAAACTTCAACTTAACGAATTTTGCGGCGAGACTTAGGCTTACACCCGTATAAGATTCAACTGACCTTATGCTCAAAGTTCAAGACCACTTTAAGGTTAGGAAGACGTAATTCGTTCGTTGACTGGTCTTCCAATCATTTGGAAGAGGATCTAAATTTTGGCCGAAAAAACATCTTTAGCGACCAGGCGAATTCTTAGATTTTTAACAAACAAAATTGTCGCATATGGGATAAAACAAACCCACACCAGGTTTCAGCAGCTTCACCAATTGAGAATGCATCCTCAAAAAGTAACCGTTTGGTGCTGCTTTTGGACCAGCAGCGTCATTGGTCTGTGTTTTTTCGAAAACGTTGTTTGCGAAGCGGCCACCATCAATGGCGGGCGCTACAGAATAATGATAACGAATTTATTATGACCCAAATTAAACCGTCTGGACCTAAACGATATATTTTTCACGTACCACAGAGAGGACACCACCATATTTATGCAAATAAACCACAACCTACTATGTCCTAAAGGCGAACAAAACCGTAACAGCCGTCGCTCAAATGCATCTATGCGGAAGAATAATTGAAAATTGGGCCACTCGGATTCGTCCACTATGAGAAACCGAAGCGGGCATTAGAGCAATGTCATCTTCCATACTTAATGGCATATATTGACCTTAAAAATTTTTTTTTTGTTAAAACCTCACACAGCTTGATAAAACAAAACATTCCTAACTCTACCCGCCCTTATTGAAAGAGTCTTTAAATCTATACTAATATTATAAAGCTGAAGAGTTTGTTTGTTGTTTGAAAGCGCTAATCTCCGAAACTACTGGTTCGAATTGAATAATTCTTTTTGTGTTGGATAGTCCAGTTATCGAGGAAGGCTGCGCGCTATATAACATCACGCTACGACCAATAGGAGCAAAGATATAGTGGTAAATGTGTAAAAAAACGGAACAAATTATTTCATCTATGAAGCCTTCCGTTGCGTGCGCCGTGAAAAGGGTTCAAGATACACAAAAAATATGTATTAAAGAATAATAGCTCTTTTAATTATCTAAAAAATAACTATGTAATTTTTTTTACTGTGCAATAAAGAGTATATATAAAAAAACAGTCCGCGACAGTATATGTCTATCTTTTAAGATTAACTCGCAAAAACCGTTTTTATAGTACCTAATTTGGTCGGAATAATTTGTTTAAGTTGTGTCGACATAATAATCTTAATCTTTATTCAAATAAACATATTTAATGTTGTTGGTTAAGATTACTTCATTGTGAATAAAAAAAAAAACAGGTTTTATCCTGAAAATTCTACAGGAACTCGACCATTCCGAAAACCCCGCAAGAACGGGAACTATGTGGGAAGAACCCAAAATCTGCCGGAAGTCACTATTCCACGCGGACGAAGTCGCGGCAAAAGCTAGTGTATTATAAAACGTTTTGTAAACTTTGCAAAATTGATTTTTTAAAACAAGCAAAACCCTTTTATTAAAGAGTAAAAGATATAATGGAGACACGATGGAAACACCAACTTATTCATTACCTAATTAATTTTAATGTATTTTCTGTAACAACAGTATAAGCGTGTAATTTTCCAAACATTAACATTCTAAATTCAGAAATCATCAAAGAATCTGTAACGTCCTAAATTATATACATTATAAACCTAAAGAATTAAATACTCTTAGATTGTAAAAATAAAAATAAAATACATTTACCACAGATAAATTATATTTCACTTAATATTACAACGTTAAAGCTCCAAATATTGGAAAAGGGGTGGGTTTATTTAATTTATACCTAAATCTATTTAACAGTCCACTAGCTATAACACCACTTGTATTTTTAACACAACACGTTTGAGTTCTGTCAAATTTCCTCTTAACCTCTAATGATCGACAGTTCTTTATTTTTATCTGTATTTGTTTATTATTAGCACTAAATTTAGTTATTTCGAAACAAGCTTCCCTTTGTATTTTTGTTGTTTTTATTTTCGGTAGTGTTCTGACTTTTGGTATTCTTATCAAAGGTCTGATTGGAACGAAAGAGAATTCTAGGTCGGTGGCGATTTCTTTCGTCGTATTTTCGCTTGATACTGGTTCTGAAAACATACATATATGTTAGAAATAATTTAAATAGTTTTATTTCCTATTACTATTGAAGAAGCAATTTTCCAGAGAAGATTGTTTTTATTGTATTGAATATTTTCACCGACGTAAGCTTAAAAACTATTATATTAATGAGCCCTTCTTTGCTTCGAAATGTAAACACAAAAATTGTTAGTATAATTCTGTTAACATTACATGGTAGATTACTATATTCTTTTCAAATTTGGTTAGGTCGAGAGAGGAGTTTGGACAGTGGAGGTGAACGTTTAACGCGCGTTAGATAGAGACCCTTAAACCTACACCTGGGTCGCAAGTCCCAGTCACTGTTGAAGCTCCTCTCACTACAACGATGGACCCGGCACCCGCACGGTGAATACATTGAATGCTAAAACCCTTAAACCTACACCTGGGTCGCAAGTCCCAGTCACTGTTGAAGCTCCTCTCACTACAACGATGGACCCGGCACCCGCACGATGAATACATTGAATGCTAACAGGTTTCGTCTCACTATATATAGCAAAAAATAAATACTATCCCAACAGAGTAAAATGAAATATGTAAAAAAAATATCTCGTATCTTTAGCTGGTGACAAATTAATTGTATATATCAATGATTTTAATTATGTATAATTACCTTTGATAGGAAATAAAGTCCTCCTCGGCATTATTGAGTCTCCCAGCATTTCGTACAAAGTGTAGTCAGTCATAACATAATCTTCCAAATACGTTGTGGGCTCCGACCTTAGTAGACACGTGGATGCATCCTGAAATAAATATATAAATAATGCTTCAAACGTAATACTAATCTTGAATACATACATCCAAAAACTTAAAAGGATTTGGGTAAAAATATTAAAAAAAAAAATTAATCTTTATTAAGTACTAAACAACAGTATTGTTACACTTCTCTGTGAAGTTTTAAACCGATATATTGCTATAACACAATACAAAACGACGGTGTGATTTCTCTAAGGCCACCCGCAAACGTCTGCACACATCTTCCAAATATGCACATGATTTTCCATACTTTGGAATGTCACGTGTCAACTTATCAGGATCATTCACGGATCATAGGTCATAGCACCTTTTAGTCCCTCCTTGTTTGCTATTATCACTCACCAGTATAGTCTCTCTAAGGCCGCCTACACGCGCCTGCACACAGTCGTCCAGATGTTCCAAATGATCTCCCAGACACTCGACCAGCGCGTGTCGCCCCAACGCCAGTACACATCGGATCATAGGAGCTGTGAGCCTCTCTTTAGTACCTTGAGATAGGTAGTCAAAAAGAATTCCTTTACCTGTGGAGGGTATAACAATTTTTATGAGTCTTAAAGACTTTTTTCATATTAGCAAATTGGAATGGATCAGTTTTTATTATTTGCATACAAAAGAGCCACTATATGACATACTGAAATATATATTATTGTCTTAATTAGTATTAATAGACTTTACGATAGAAGACTGTGAAATACAATTGTTCTCTTCTTCTTCTTCTACCTGGCAATTTCCCAGATTTAGCCAGGGTCTGCCTTACATGTTGTGAATAGTTTTGGCTTATTGTTTTTACGACCGGCCATTGACTGACATCAACCCTCTTTGGGAATCAACATTAATCAGTGATGTCTAAATAATTATTAAAAAGTACATATGACTCGAAAAAATCACATTGGTACTTGCCAGGGCCAGGATCGAACTCGCGCCCTCGTGCATGGGCCTTTTAACAGTGGTTAAAAGTTTAAAACTACTAGGCCATCACTGACTTTATGGAATCCAATTATTACTCATGTGTATTTCCGTGTAATTAACTTATCAATATATAAAGAAATATAAACATACCTATCGCTATAAAAGATGGCCAAGTTCTAGTAATTTTAGTGAGTATGGCAACCATCTTCTCTGCTAGCGAACCGTTGCCCAAAATATTTGACACCATCACAGGGAACAATCGTTGAAACTGAAAAATGTTTCAAAATTATTACTATTTTATGACAAAGAGGGCAAGTAGTACCTTCGCCCATGGACATACGCAACATAGTTTTGCAGATGCGTTGTCACCCTTATTTGGAGAAGGGAAAGGGTGGGAAAAGGCAATGAGTTAGTCAAATACTACTTCACTTAGTCAAAAGAATTTTGTACCAACCTGTTGTTGTATGTTAGTGTCCAAACTGCATGGGTTGGAACACAATGCATCGACCATATCCAACACATTGGATTGCAACGGTTTCTTCGCTGGTACATTCAGAGCATTTAAATTATCATCATTAAGAACTAACACAGCCAGATTGAAGAGATTCGGAAATATTGGACCGATACGGGTGTTTGTCGCTAAATCTTCTACTGCAATCTCTTTCGGTTTCTTTTTCAGATTTAATATTGCTGGAAATTATGTAAAAATTACTGTTAAACTATAACTATTCATTCAAGATAATTTAAGATTGTGGTTTTAATCCTTTAATCCGGTAATCCTTTAACGGTCATAAGCAGTGGACAGTGGAAAAACAAAATTGATGTTGGTTATTTTTCAAACCTTTCATTGTCAAACTGTCTATTGACATTTAAAAACAGTTGTCTGAATAAAAAAATACGACCGCAGGACGAAATTACGGTTTAAAAAAAATTAAATCATTATGGTGAAAATATCGCCTCTAACTTATAAAGGGTTAAGACCCGATTCTACTTACCTCTAGCAATTTTCGTATAATAATTTTGTAAGCTTGCACTTATACTGCTACTATTATTTAAACACTTTTCATCTATTATCCACTCAACAGAGACTGTTGGCAGTGTTGAGAACACATAACTTTGCGTTACCATTGAGTATTCTGATATATTTATAAGATTTTCCTGAAAAAAGTAATAATTATAGGAATAAAATGTAAAACAATAGAATGTTGCCATATATGAAATGATATAACATTAATTTTAATATCAATGGCTCCTATGTATAAGGGCCAATGTGCCAAATGTAAAGTTTTTAGTAAAGGTGTTTTAAGTTTGATTTCAATGTGTCTTTTACCTGTGACAACTGATGCTCTTGAAACTTTGCATAGCAACTATGACTTACATGAATCCATTTAAGTTTGATAAACTTTTTTGTAAACCTACTAGTTAAATATATATAATACATTATGTAAGCCCTTATATGTTAAAAAGTGTGTTACATATACTTTTTTAATGCAATAAAAACTAAGTCTTTCCACCAGCAAATACATATTCTTTAAATTGATGTCATAGAATACGGTATTAAGAAGTTTTTAAAGCAAAAAATGAAATTGGCTTAATTGCTATATTATCCCTTATACCTAGGTGATAGGACTCATTGATAGAGTTAACACAAACTTACTACTTCACAGCACACTTTTTCTTCACCCACGGCTACATACTGTAGCAAACAAGAGCCGACAACCGGGCTTGTGTCGGATAATGTAAACACAGTATTAACATCCCAACTGTCCACACACGACTTTTTCATCAACTCGCTATGAAGGGCGATTGTCTGTAATAATAATAGTAAAACCCCGTTTATTTCCAGTCTAACAATTTTAACATGCAATTAGCAATTTTAAATATAAGTATATGTATGTATATAAATTTGCTTTTTATTTCTTCTATTTGCTATCGTTACTTTTTTCAAAGAAAGGAAGGAAGAAAGAATTGTTTGCAAATATATTATAAAATATTAAATAGAATACCAATTTTTTATTAGGAAGATATTTAATTTGTCATTAAAATTATTTTAAGTAACAATATAATTTATAATACATAGTATCTTATTTTTACATAGAATAAATTTCTTTTCAGATATAGTTAAAATTATTCTATATTATGAGTCAAATGAGTTTTGTCTTACACTGATAACCTGCCGCAGCTTATAACTAACATCCTCAGCGAGGTTTGTGGCTGCCTCCGTATTAATTTCTGCTCCAATCTGCTCGGCCATGCATAGCACTGAGTCTGCTCCGACACCTGCAAACCTCCCTTGAGATGTCGCATCCTGTAATTGTATTTACAAAAATACAGGTTTAGATCAAATTTGGTAACATTATTACCATTTGTTGCCATTATTGTTTCAAATACACGTCACAAAATCTGTCAGACGTTTTAGGTCTTCAAATGACTGTGGACTTTGGGGTAGTTTCGGTAATTATTTATTTTTTAAAAGTTATGTATGGAGTCACACAAACCAAATTTGTTCTGAACTTTTTGTAATAAATAATAATCAAATTTTGAACACTGTCATAATTTTATATATTTTATTAATTATAAATGAGTAAGAATATACAAAATTTTTAATCATAGCTTGTGTTTTACATTTCAATGAAGACAAAATAAAATGAATCATATTTCAAAACAAATATTACTAATAAATATTTGTTTTCAAATATGAAACATTACTGTTTTTAACATTTCAATATTTGATAATAAGGTAATGAAAATGAAGGACTGTAAAAATAAACGAAAAAGCAAAAAATAGCTTAAAATATAGGATAAAAATTCTACAAAAATTGAAATTATCTATTTAAATTTTTGTTGTAGGTGTTTCAAATAAAATATATTAATAATGCTGACAAAAACTATCTCAATGCATTTTATTAGAGTTATAGTCATGAAAATATAAGGAAGTATAAAATTCAGTGAATTTAAGCTAAGACATAACAAAACTTAATAACATTTAATAAAAAATAATTTAAGAGGATATATTAAAAATGTATAACATGTACCTTTTCAATAAGTGGCGGCGTATCACACTGACTGGAACCGCCAGATTCTGAAGCGATGGATTTATTTTTATCACGTTCTCGACTATTGGTTTTCTTGGAATGATTCTTCGAACTTGTGGATAAGTTAGACATCATACAAAAACACTAGCATGCATATAGTGAATGCATGGCCAAGTTTAACCCTTTCGAAGCTTAGTGTGCTGTTAAATAGAACTTAGCAGATGGCATTTAAAATCCTGACGAAAACCTTATAACGCGTTATTATGATGTACAAGTGATTCTAACAAAGATATAATGTTGTTTAAAATGTCAAGCTCAAAACAGTCAGTGTCTAGATATAATGTACGTAAACCTGAAAGTGGCAACTGGAACGTCATGTGTTGTTTATTGTGACATTGACAGATAACAGATTGTAAAAGAAAGCGTTCATCGTAACGCTTTAGCATTTTTAAATCATTTGTGAAAAAGTTTATATCAAAATCTTAATACATAACTATAATAAAGATGAATTCGTGAATAAAAATATATGATAAATAAATACTTCACTTTCCGGAATTCCTTATTGTTGACAAAATGACACTTATGCAATTTTGTCTTCAATTTATATTTTTAGAGAATAGTTTATTATTTATTTATAATATTGGTCCCTTTTGGTGAGTGAGTAGGAGTGTGGTGAAAAACATTAAAGAGAGATGGAATAAATGTTTTCCAAGAGATCATTTAATAATTTCTTTCCATCTAAAATATTCAAAAATAAACAAAATATTGAGAAGTAATGCATAATATTAATTGGAAATATATAAAAAGAAAATACTTAATGTACTTACCTAAATCATTCGTGGTATTATTTTGGCAAAACCAGCTATCATTTCCCCTATTACGCGATAAATAAATATTGAACAAATGATACCTTAAAGTACACGAAAGACGCATTTAAGAAAGAATACTAATTGAATAGTCACTTATCACACTATTCCTTTTAAGTCTTACCTTTAATATGTACAATTTGACGCAAAACGAGAATACTGACGAGTTACAAATGTGGTCTTTATTTTTGGCGAAAAATGTGGAAAGTGATCCCGGTTGGATTCCAGTAATATTTATAACTATTCTTATTATAATATTCTTTGTTGGATTTACTGGAAATATTTTGACGTGCATCGTTATATATTATGAAAGGACTCTACATACTTCAACTAATTTCTATCTCTTTAATATGGCTGTTTCCGATGCATTCGCGTCGCTTGGAATCATTTTAAATGTGTTTGTATACTTTAGTGACGGATTGTTATATGGAGATATAGCTTGCAAATTGAACTTTGGTTTTGTTGTATTTTTATGGAATAACAGTATTTTAGTAATGACGATATTGTCAATTGAGAGATACATGGCCATATGCTGTCCTTTGCGAAAAAAAAGTGCACCACCATTAAAATTAATTATAAGCTTAATATGGGTTATAGCTATTTTAGAGACTGCATCAGAAATTCCAACTGTAACCTTGATCACGAGCAATTCATTTATGATATGTTATACTGTCCCAACAACATACGCAAGAATAATAAATGGCATCCTAGCCTTAGTGACATTTATTATTCCGTTGGGAATTTTAATATACGTTTATTCTATGATTGCATTTAAAGTTAACATAAGCGATAAAGTTAATGTAGAAAGAAATATGTTTAACTACAGAGGTAATGGCGGTAAAGTAAATAAACTTCTAGGTAATTATTTAGTTTTTGTATTGTTTTTTAATTAAAAATATTTTGATATTTAATAATTTTAGTAAACGTTTTTGCACACATTTTAGTGGCTATGATAGTATCATTCGTGATTTGTTGGTCACCCTGTTGCATACTACGAATACTTATATTTGGCCTAAATATAGAAAAGCTTATGGAGTTTGACGTGGTAAGTCTCATTAAGTTATAAATAAAGCAATCTGCAATAAATTTAATAACTTCAGTACCCTCCTCGCAATCCCGTTATTATTCCCTTTGTTGTTTAACTTACAAGTAATGTAATTTTATTTCCTAACTCCAATACATTATTATAATTGATATATTAATATTTTTGTTACAGATTTGGGACGTAGGTTACAGAATAGTACTCATAAATAGTTGGCTTAGTACCATTTTAAATCCCCTGCTATTTAGTCTAATGTCATCTAAATTCAGAAAAGCATTCAAGGTAAGATGTATTATAATGTTTCATATTTATTTCTATGTGCTCAAGAAAATGTTGTAAAACGCAGTAAATGAAAATTCTGGTCGAAAAAATATCTTTACCACTTGATATCATAATACGGAAGCAAATATTAATAGATGGCTCATTTAAGAAAATGGGGATTAAGGAAGATTTAACCTATAATTTAAGCTATATTTAGGCTTTTCATTGTTACTATTTCTGTTTGAAAAGACTTGGCAGTAATTAAGATTTTTTTCTTGCTACAGAATATATGGAAAGCAAAAATTCAACGACGGCCTCGTCTAGACATCGCTGTAGTATGAAAACTACACTATTTGTGAACATATGTACCTCTCTAAGCAATCCCTTTTCTTCAATGTCAAAGTGAAATAGTTAATAGAATAAAACAAAACGTATTCACGTTTGGGGTTGTATACCTAAAAGATTTGTTACGTTAACTTTTAAGTTATAAAGTATCTGTTTTATGTATATGTTAAGTACAATTAACGTAGTCGCAACCGGCAAAGGACATTGTTGAGATTTAAAAAAAAAATCACTGATTCATTTATATTTTTTACAAACTACATAATTATAGATAAGTTACGAAGGTAAAAAATTATCCATCTTTTTTATCCACTTGTGTTGACCCAGGCTTTATCACGAAATATTGACTAAGGTATAAGGTGTATGACAAACAAACATCAAAAAATAAATCAAGGTAATTTTAATTAAACAACTAACATTGCAACATTTTTTGTGGGGCCCAATTATTCGAAGGGCAAGACAAATGTTATAAATTCAAAAGGACCAACTAATTGTTGACTTAAACTTAATGTAATATTTATATATTATTAAAACTATTCAAAATATGTATAAATTTTCATCCTTTAACACTTTTCCAATTAATCACTTCCAAAAAATAGCTCTGATCTTTTGATATTTACTTAATACGTTATCTAATCCTATGGAGTCATAAATACTAAAAGATTAAGACACCCTCACAATATACCAGCAATGTTCAAACAGGATTATACTAGTTAAATATCAATAAGAATATAACTATTCCCTGTTTTTAAACTTCACATAAATAGGATGAGTTGGGCGCAGCACGAGGTCTGTCCTGAATCGCAGTTCTGAAGGTTTTGTTACAGGCTCTATGTGGAATTGTCTTATTAAACTTGATAAAACCGTTTTCATTTCGAGCATCGCAAACTTTTGTCCTGGAAATACGATCATAACATTTTAGATCTAACAGTTACATTACTGTATTTGAAAACTATCTCGATGTTTATCTAAATGTATTTTAAATAAATCAACATTAATTTGAACTCCATAATAAAGAAAGTTATAATTAAGTGTTAAGTTATTTTCAAATAAATATAATACTGCATTTTTTATTAAAAACGCTAAACATCGGCAACCATAATGACTTATATTTATTCATCTATTCCACTATATATACTTTTCACTTTCAATATTTTAGAGTAACAAAGAATTCTTGCCATTGTCCATGCCAATATACGATTACGTACCTATACAATTTCTGGAACCAGCACTAAAAGGGATGTATGCGTATGGATGCCTGTTCAGACAGTTCTCTGGCAAGAATCTTTCCGGAATAAATCTCTCAGGATCAGGGAAGAGATCAGGACGTCTGTGTAAATCGTATATAAATAAATGCACAAAAGTATTTGCTGGGACTGTATATCCACCTGAAAACAAATATTTTATAATTAATTTCTTATGACACAAAAATTTAAACATGGATTCTGTAATGATTAATTATGATTGGATACTGACTATTGATATTAATAACGTTCATATTTTGAATATTGCACATTAATTTATTTGCAATATGGTTACATGTTTTATTCGAAATAAAAATCAACTGTTGTTTAAACTGTGACAGCAAAGTAAAATGCAAAAAAAGTCTAAGTGACTTGATTTATATAAACATTTATTCATGATCATTATTACTAAACTTCAAGTAAGTGCATAGTATCTATATTAAAATAATCGTAAATAAAATGTTTATTAATATTAATTTTCATACATACATTATTTTACTCTTTTATCAAACCATAAAATGCTTTTATGTGATAATAAATCTTAAAAGAAGACTTTGTTGTATAAACAAACAAAGGTCATATTGATGAAATGTTCTAAAAATAGCTCATTCTTTTATCTAACTAATAGTATAACGTAGTAATGATAAAAATTGGGAGAATTGTAGCTTCAACATCAGAATAAGGCAGTCAATGATATATCTGGGAGGGGTGTTTAGACAGGATAAAAGTACCTACTGTGTACGTGATGGAGACTAGAAATGATGTCATAGTTTTTCTAACATATGTATTATTTTAAAATACATTAAATTAAATTTCCAACAGATCGAAAATCCGTAAAGAGCAAATGAACTCCATTCGGAGGACTGATTTTGACAGATCTCGATTTCAGACAAACTTATGTAGAAGTCTATTTTGTTCTATTCGCAAGGAATATGTGTATGGTTAGTGTTAAAGCAATCATGTTGTCGGTTGCTGATAAGCTAATTCTCTTTCAAACAGGTCAAAACCTACAACCTTGATAAAACGCCTTATCACCTTGAGAGTAAGGACGTTAGACCAAAAATTCTGTAATAGAATAACATATTAGGTATATAATGAGACAAAGAATATGAATAAAAAATTTAAAAGAATCATATCATAAAATTCAATTCAAGAGCGATATTATTGGTAAATCTCTTATCCTTCATGAATGGACAAAGAAAGCGAAACACAATAAAACCTTTAGAGGTCTCCGTATAGCTCACGTTAGGGTAGTGTTACGTTACTGTTTCTGGATAAGAATGTCTTGTTCTATATTATCAGCATAAGTAGCATGACTAGGACATATATAACAAAAATGTATTCACTAATTTAGACGGATACCAAAAAAGGTTGCCCTCTGTAAAAGTTATTTCTTATCAATCTTACGAACTGGTTAGTTTCGGCTCTAAAGTTTTTTTCGTGGTAGAGTGCAAAAGGTGCTCGGGTTGATAATGATTCTTTGATAAGTTGTTCCTTTACTTTTTACATTTATTGAGTTTTTGCAGGTATTTTATGAATTTCGAAATTTTTTCGTTTAGATTAAAAAAAATAATGTTTACTAATTTAAAACATCTGCTTTGAAAGCTCTTTTTATCTTCGTAACCATTTCGCTGTTTCTGCCTTCTGGATAAAAAGTAATTTGGCAGTGCAAGCTCCCCTACTCCGTTTAGTCTATACTCGATAGTCATGTATTGTACCTTTAGAAAATCTAAGGGAGTATGATAATCGAAGATCCTGATACGAGTTTGTTTTTCTATTGCTTCTCTTTTAATCACACTATTGTGATAAACATCTTGAACACGAACGCTTTTTAGTCACTAGATCAGTACTGAACCGATTAAACCAACGCTATGTTATATGCTCATTAATTGTCTCTTTCCCTTCAATTTTACATATCTTTCTTGCGTACTCTTCTATTTTATTCCTTTTTTTAATAATAACGTATTAAATATACTTTGATTTCAAATATATCTCACTACATACTACGTATTATAAAAACAAATTGCGTCGTCAATAATTAAAGAGAGAATGACTAAAAGAATGTAAAACAATTGTACTTTTCATAAAATTTGAGTTACGGATTATTTAAATTTAGGAGTAGGAATTGTCATATATATATATATATATATATATATATATATATATATATATATATATATATATATATAAATTGACATTATTTATGAGACACCCTCTATAATTAAATCAGGAAAGTAGTTAAAATAGTTATATGGCAAGTCATCTAAATACTACTGATTAAGATGACTTGCGACAACTATGGAATATTTTAATAGCGCTTGACAACCGTAAACTCCAATAGGTTAGGATCCTTTCATTGCAATCACAGAATATTTTCACTGTCATATAAGCAAAACACGACATGAAATGTGTACTTAAAGCTACTATAAGTATACCCTGGGATTGTTGAATTGGTCTCTAATTACTTCTTTCAGACAATAATTCTTTAACAATATTTTACAATATTTTGACATTGAAATTGAATATAGTTAAGATATTTACATGAAAAACCTTACTTACTTAATACAGTATCCTGAGTCAGATTTCGAGCTATGAATGGCACACTAGGATAGAGTCGTAATGATTCCTTAATACAGCACTCCAAATATCTCATCTCATTTAAATCAGCCATTGTTGCTAAACGTTTAGAATCACCAAATATTTGCTCCATTTCTTCATATATTTTTTGCTGTGAAATTTAGACCAGAGAAAGTTAGTAAACTCAAGAAATAAAAGTATAGCATAGTAGTATGACAAAAAAAGTTTTTTACTTGAATTTCGGGTTCATTTGCTATTGCCATAATAAAGTAGGATAACGCCATGGCTGTAGTGTCGTGGCCCTGAAAAATGGTTTTATTTTTATAACAGATTCTTATTATGTCTTACTTGAGATAAGTTCTCAAAACAATAAAATCGTACCTCAAACATAAACGTATCCACTTCTTCTCTTATGCTTTCCAAATCAATATTTCCAGTTTTTTCATTTTCAAGAAGAAGATCTAACATCGTCAATTTCCCCTTTGAATTATCATACTCATCGCTATCAATGTACTTAGTAACATCAAAATTCTTTATAAATTCTTTCCTGTCGGCTATTATTTTATTGGTGAACGTATGCAATTCTTTCAAAGCTGTTTCTTGTTCTTTTGCAGTTTTTGTCAATTTAAAGCAAGGATCAAAATAAAGCCACACTCTGCATATTCTTTCAACAACAGCTTCGCCAACCGTGTGTATGGATTTAAAATATTTTTGAGTTATTGTTTGAATACCCTCACTCCTTGTGGCAGGTATAGCGGTTTCTTTAAAAGTGAAAAGTAATTATGCCATTATTAAAGTGGGACATATATAATGAATTTCACAGTAATTACCTAATAGCAAAATTATTTTAAAGAACTTTCAAAAGTGTAGTTTATTGGTAGGTTAGATACTAACCACACATAATATGTAATGTTGCCGAACATATCAGTGGCAAGATATCAGTTTTGGATTTTTTCGTCTCTTCATGTACCTTCTTAATAAATTCTTGTGTTTGTTCAGTAAAGGTCGCGGAATATTTTTTTAATATATTGAAATGGAATGCTTTCGTTAACAGCTTTCTTCTTTGGTGCCACTTCAGGCCTAAAATAATATTTCATGCAATCACATGGTAAAAATCATTTGGTATATAATAAATAATATTTGGTAATAAAATAATTTTCAAAATATCAGAAATTAAAATAAATAATTTCCTACTGACATGTATGTATGTATTTTCTAGACGATGCTTACCATTGCTCGTTAGAAGTCCCTCCCCTAGCCATGGCTTAAGAAAAGTATACGGTAATTGTTTATCGTTATGTTTAGTCGAAGACAATATGACCTGCAATGGATATGGTAGAAAATAGACTGTATTTAATTACTTTATATTAAAAAGTTCACTTAATCGGTTTTTTCTATCGTATATAAATTCTTGTGTCCTCGATAGGATTTGGGTTATCTTGCAAAAAAATATAAATATTTATTTTTTTATAGCACTGAGAAAACATTAATAAGTAAACTATAACAAATTGATGAAGAAAAATCAAACTTATGTGGCGTAATTTTTTTTTAAAGTAATTTATTGTCAAACAGAAATAGAACTAGAAAAAGATACTCTAGCGACTAGGATAAACTGCTCTGTTTTCAATGAATTAAATGAATGTTAAAGAAATACCTGTACATAAATGACATAAATACAGATGAAATTGGTAGTAATTGCTAGTCGACGTAATTAATAACAGCTGCGTAATAAAACGTTAACATAAAAACAAGCATTATATGGGTATATAATTAAAAGTTTAAAACGAGTATAATAGCATCATAATTTGAATAGATGATACATAAAAGGTATGATGCACAAAACATATTTCCGTATAGCTGATTTTTATGTATCACTTACATTCTATTATATACTTAAAACACAGCCGAATTTCATGATAAAGAGTTTGGATGAGAGCATGAGGTCACCTTTACATTAGCAACGTATTTTAGCAGTTAACCTTTAAGAGGGTCAATTTTTGTCTTTTATATTATAATACAAATCTATTAGAGTGGTCATCATCATGGCCATAAAAAATAATTGAGTCAAAAGATAAACGAAGGATGTTATAAGTACAAAAAAATAATGGCACAAAAACGAGACCAATCATATATCAGGTTTCAGGTAGCAAGTACCATTCCTTAGTATTATATATTTATTTATTTCCAATTTTACGTAGTTAAAAAATAATTAAATATAAATATACTTTAATTTTATTGACTGACCATCCTGCGAACACGATATCTTATTATCATTCTTTTTATACACACGCAATAACCACAGGAATATACAGGGTGACTGGTGAATTACTATCAATATTTAAGGAGAATACTCGGTACATGATTCTCATTCGAATTATGTAAAAAAAATAGGCACTTTATTTTTGACAAAATTTCCGGATAAATAAATAAAGTGTTGACACGTTCCAAGTGTTCCAAGTGTGGACGCGTGCGGCGGTTTGCTGATACAACACTACGCCGCCAAACGCGTATGTGTGAGTGTGTGTGTATACCTAATCTGTAGGGTGTTCACTCGATGCGTAATTAATTACATAACTTTTGGTTAACTTTACTTAGAAGTTTATTAATACATATTTATGTTATATTAATTTTTATTTTGTCATATATGATCGTCAAATATCACGTCCTCAAGTATCGATAGTAATTCACCAGTCACCCTGTAGATGATAAACTTCCAACTCAGGTCAACATTTTTTTATATTTTATTATCTTTATAATACTTATTTGAAAAATATTACAACATATGGTCCATTCGGTTAAAGAGATAACTACAAAATGTATGCAATAAATCTTTAATTTGATCCTAAAATTTACTGTCATTGAAAACATTGTTTTTTTATCACTAATAATATATTTATTAATTTGAACTCTCAATAAATTACTTTTAAAAATGACAGCAATTTCTGCTTACATATGGTAGTAAAATAACATATGTAATCATTTTAAGTTTTGAATTCTTAAAATACTAGGATATTACAGTTAAATGAAATGGTAGATTTAAAAATTTTACGCCGTTTTGAATAAACTTTAGATGAAGATAATTTTAGATACGTACGTACGGATCAGCTGTTGATTATTATAATTTTATAAATTCCCTTATATTAATTTAGGCAGATATTTTAATTTTTTACCTCCATGTCTTCAGGGCTAAAAACATTAACCGCTTGCACGGAAATGGCATGTACTTGATTTAGGTCTCCATAGGTCTTTGGTAATGTTCGGAGATATAAGAAAAGGTTTTCTAAAAATAAAATTGTAAAAATTATAAATGTGAATCATACTCATTAAACGCAGTATTCAAACACATATAATCTGATCTAGACGGGTCTAAGTACATAATAACATTTGTATAAGTTGTACTTACCAGGAGATAAAATATAAGAAACAGTGTTTCCAATAATAGGGTAACTTTTAGGTCCAGGAATCTTTCTAATAAGTCGTTTTGTTCTACTCATGTAATCATGGAGCACTATCAATAAAATGATTGTTGCTAATATTAAAGACAAAAAAAACATGTTGACGATAAGACGGTTCAAAGCAAATTGATTGTTTATAACTAACTATCCTAGGCAAAATTGAAGTTGACTGGAGTTACCATTTTTTTTATTGACATTTATGTTGAAACAATTCAAATGTGGTTTTTTTTATACGTGTTAATTTTTTGTTTATTTGATTATATCAAATTTAAGAGGAATAATTATATGTTTCTTTTGAGTAATTTTGTAAAAAAAAATGAAGTATAAATAGAGGTAAAATATAATCGCATATTATGATTTTTAGGACACAAAAAAGACTTCTAAAATATGTGTTTCCTTGTCCACAAAATAATTCGTCTAAATCTACAGTAAGAATATCTTGCGAAGTGAATCATGATCATCCAATAAACAAAGCCACAACTAAAATATTCTTGTGATGATAACAAGATGATTAAAGATGAGATGAGATGAAGATGCTCTTTTTCGTGAACAAAGCTGTTGTAATTCTAACCTCCTTACCGTAGCGCCTAAAAAAACGAAATCTTGAAAACTCATAAATAAATAAATTGGCCTTTTATGTTGCATTTATTTCTTTTGAATATTAAAATTTTTATAAGCTGAATTAAATTAAACTTCATACATACATGCCCAAAGCATCCAATATTCAATATACAATTTAGTACTCTGACTTATTTCAAATGTTGCTTGTGTCATACGTTGAAGCTACCTCAGACGAAGAAACATTTACAAATGCTAAATATGTATTTATAGGAAGAGATTGTCTACGACGATCCAAATTTTCAGAGGATCGTAGTCGTTGAAGTATCATAGATTTAATGGTTATCGTATGATTACCACATAAGAGCCTCGGTCTCCCCTAGACGGAGGGGTAGGTATAATTACTATCATCGCGTTAACAAAAAAAAAAATGACCCAGGACCGTAAAAAGCACGCCATGTCCTGACGTGTTAGAAAAATAAAGTTTTTTTTTGTAATATTTCAAGGAGCGTTGTGCTATATATATTAAACGATTTCTTTTGCAACATGTAACGCCCCTGCTAGCGTATCTTTGATTGATCAAACTCCTAGCTAAAGAAACAAAACAGCAATAATGTCGTTCACAGCATATTCCATAAACTTAGCGAGAATAGCCTGTTATCATCTGTTTGACTAAATAAAGGCGGTTTCAAAGGAGCAGCAGCAAAGAGATCACTTTTTCTTTTAACTAACCTAATATTTTTACATAAACTCTACAAAACTGGTACTTACTACTCTTGTTTCAAGTTTATAATCTTATATCAAGATATCTAAGTGCATTTTAATATTACATGTTTATAAGAACTTTATGGAATAAAATAAAGAGGGGACAAAGTTTTAATTCGGGAAATGGTTTGCGTTTCATTTTTTTAAATCATTTGTATTCGTTTAATCAGTTAATACATTAGTTTTGAGGATAAACAATATACTTAAGAAAAAGGAATGGTCCTTAAACAAAATATAAGAATATCATAAAAAAATATTAAAGTGGTTCATTATTCCAAATAAGATGTTATGAGATTTAAAAAAAAAGAACACTTGTACACTCTTTATGACTTGTAAATAACTGACATATTAAATTATTAACGAAATGCATATCTTTTTATTTATTAAACATAATAAGGTTCATACATTAAAAAAAAATTCTTCATTTTACTCGTTTAACATTTATCGAAACGTATTTCTGGAAAGTCAAACTTGGCAGCGTGTTTTGGTATTAAGGGGGCAAAAATTTCTGTTCCCCATCTTCTTATACTTCCGGCATTCACACTTTGCGCAAACTGAAATAGTTTAGATTTTTGTACGATTTCTACTCATTGATTAATACTAGATATTCAAAATGCATTTTATAAAAACAACAAAGTAAGAGACAAAATCTAAAGCAAATTAAAAGCAAAGAGAAGACGGTGGAATAAATAAACAATTGGACATCAAATTGGGTCATAATCCAAAATAAAACGTCCACTTGTGAAAAAACAAACATAAATTAAGAAATGCATGAAGGAAATTATTTTTCTATTGGATTTTAAATACATTTTTTTTGAGATACCTATGTGATATATCATCTTTTTGGCATCTGAAAATTAAATTAGTCGTTTAAAATAAAAGTGAATCTGGTGTGAGGGAGAAGGAAGAGTCAAGCAACAGCTAACTTCATTAATGTATGTCCTCTTGGTATCCTAGTGACATGTAAGTTTCATGTTAAAATTTTGCATTTTTTCAATACATACTTGTCTTGATAAAACTTCCGTTATATTGCTCTTTGGCAAGTAAGCATTTCTTATATCTCGAGGTCTAGGTATGGAAACAATTCCGGCGTCAGATGTTGTTTCATTTGTGAGTAAATTATGATTCAACTGCAAAACATTAAAATATGTGTTTGAAACAATGTAAAGGTAAAAAACTTTATAAAAATTCAAGCTTTTATGAATGTCACTGAAAAATAAACAAAAAACTGTCTACTACTTATTCAAATATAAATATAACGTTACGTTTCATTTACTTTACAGCAACCGTGATGACGGGTAGACGGGATGTATGTAAATATAAGATATGTAATGACGATATAAGTGAATGTCAAAAATAAAAAATACATTTTTGATCCACTCAATGAATAGCTGTTCTTTTTAATCAATTACATTGATTGATTGATCGTGCAAGTATTCGTAGTAATTTTAGTCAGTCCATTTATTTAAATCTTTATTGTAGAAAAATTTTATTCAACTAGTTCCTCCTCTTCGATTTGTTACCACGTAGGATTAAGACTGACAGCACAAAAGTAACCAAAGTAACAAAGTAACAAAGTAACCAAGCAACAAAGAATTGTCATTCAAACTGAACATTGAACATGTCATCTTCAGAAGTTGAAAGTATGTACGTGTTTCAAAATAGTTGCATGATTTCAATTAAACAGCGTACGCACAAATAAACGTCCATAGTTACATACATTGCAAATTATATAGAAAAATATTAAAATATAATTTTATTACTATGATAATTTCGTACCCTCAAAAGCAATGTCGTCGTACCGTACTCGTGTACAGAGGTGAAGTGATGTTCTCCAGAATCTTCGAAATTGGTTTTAACATCGAAACCAACTTTTAAATCGGAAAGTCTAAGTGTTCCCTCCATGAAAACATTACCATATTCACTACCGTTTTCATTTATAGTAGAGAATATTGTTCTTATATTTAATACACTAAGATCTTGAACAGAAATCGTAAAACCATTCGTATAGTTCACTGGACCAAGAACTCGCCAATTGTAATAGCTTGTACTGAAAAAAAAGTGCTGTATTAAAAAAAAAAACAAAACAAAAAATTCATTGCTAAAAAAAATTACTTCACGAATTGATTTATATCGTCCAATTTCAAGTTGCACCAATGGATCTCGTTTTCAATTTCCTTCACAACCTCCTGTATTATACCGGTGAAATAGCTTGTGCCATTAACTAAGCACGCCATAGAAGCTAAAAGGTATTTAATTAAAAATAAATAATTAAAAACAGCAAAGTGTAAAAATGTTCATTAGCAAAACTTACCCCAATTAACATTGGTGCTACGGCATGGCAAAAAGGATGCGAAGATTAAAAAAACAAATAAGTATTTTCTCATGATAAAAAGTCTCCAACGCGTAATACTTCATAAAAGGTTCTTATGAAAACGATATACGATATCGTTCTAATTTTGGATAAAGCTTATTTTAATCTATAATTATTATTATCAGTATGATAAATGATTTGTCTGATTGTTGATAAGATCTTAATTAACAATTAAACATATTTATGTTGACTTTGAATTCGCTCGTATATGCAAATATTTTTTATTCAAATTGTTTGTAAAATTCATATTGCTGTAAAATTAAGACTTTTACATAATCTTGAAACATGACCACAAGTCATATATTTTATTGTTTTTATTTTTCTCTTTTGGCAACAGTTATTATAATTATTTATTCTATTCGATGTTTAAAGTAATAATGAACCATTATTACTAATTTAAAAATAGATAAGAAAGTAGATTTCTTTCAATATTTTTTTGATAAGATTCAATTTTTTTTGATATATCACTTTATTTTGATTTATATCATTCTTTTTTTTCTAAATATAGGGAACAAGACATCCATCCCCACTCTTTCAAAAAAGATAGTATCAAGTGTCTGTATGGAAAATAAGATATATAGTTTATCAATAAACTTGAAGTCACCTTTAAATTAATTATTATCATTTATTGCAATATTTGTATACACGAGGACCATATGAAATTAGATTTTTATATTTGGTTTTAAAATACTCTTTATTTTATAATGGACAGTCGTAGCAAATTTTTGGAAAAGGTATAACTGTATCCACAACTTCTTGAGTGATAGGTATAAAAATTTTCGCAGCCCATTCAGCAACACTCTTCGATATAAAGTTCCAATTATACTGAAAATATATGTTCTAATTACAAATTAAGCTTCCTTTAAAATACGTCAATAATTTTACTGCCAAAATTAAATCATTATCACTTATGGTGCTCTTAGTAAATAGAATAAAAAACTTACTAAAGGAGGCAATAGTTTTGTGAAACTATTCTCTGGTAACAGTGTCAACGAAGTTCTAGGATTGATCACGACACTAACAACATTCGTTGAAATTTTATCTCTAAATAGATTTTTAGATATCTGAAAACAAAAAGGTAAATGAAAAAATTCTCATTATATATTTGAAAATCACATTTTGATACAGTTGAACTTAATAAGAATGTGTAATGAAAGAAAAAAAGTTGCTCACAGTAAATGAAAACTGTGTCTCTGGGTAAATAATTGTTGCTGTCGAGATATGTTTTCCTTCTGCAGTAGTAATCTCTAGGTCAAAACCAATTTCCATATTAATGAAACGCAGAGTTGATCGGATTTCAACAATTCCAGGAGTTGCTGACGGCCATACTTGTTGAACAGTATGTTGAATCAAATCCCAGCTTTGAATTGATGTAACAAATCCATTCTTCAACTTGGCCTCTCCTACAAATCTTTCACCGAGTACAGTCTGACTGAAATAATAATTATCATTGGAACATTCTTTAATTGTATAAGAATATATAGAGAGAATTGATTTGATTTTTAATTAATCTACTAACTTAATAGTAATAGATAATTCTTCAATCTTCAAATTATAAAAACCGAGTCTTTCCACCCGTTTCACAGTTTCTTGTATTACGGAGATGACATAATCTGTGTGGTTTAGTAGGCGCACTCGACTATCTAAAAAATATATATTATTTAGTGTAATTTTATTACAAATTGTCCTTCAAGATAAACATCTTCTCTTATTTTTTACTTTATAAAGGATAATAAGTACTTGTTCCTCAATATCATCCATTTTACGTAATAAAACCACCTAATCCTTATTCATATTAAGTTTCCAACATGAAGAGATCAATATATGGTATAATTATGTGTGGACGATATTTAGAAAAAAAAACAGACATACCTGATTCCACCTCTAATAAAACATTTGATAGAAGTACTAGACACAGGATGAGCATCATTTTGTTTAAATTTATTTATAGAAATAAATTTAAACAACTAGCATACCGGTATAATAAATATCTTGCACACAAATAATAATCTTCAAGTGTTATCATAATTTTCATTACGTTTTATCGTGGCTGGTACAAGTTAACATCTTCGGCTTGATATCGATATTTTCAATGTTATTCAAACAGACCAATATCTTTTCAACGCATTTTAGCCACCAAGTTTTCGGATTCCGTAGTAAATATTTTTAGTCATATAAATCTATAAATGAATAAATTTATTGTTGTTCCATTAAAATATGTAAAAAAATATATCACTTTCGTATGTTATGTACATTGCAGTCAAAATAATCAATGATACGAACCTATTGCAATTTTATATAATAAATATAATTTATATATTATGATTGCAAATTATTTGATAATAATAGATAATAATCTAATGTAAATTTATGTACCGAACATATTTATATGTCAGTATTCAGAATAATTTTGTGGACCGTTTTGCCTGTTTTTAAAATTCAAGAAAACTTTTAGAGCGATTCTATAAATGCTCTTACAACTCATTACAAAATATTTTCATTATATTATTCGTTACTTAATTATATATATGAATATTTCCACCAAACAATCCTGTACTTAATATTCTTAACCTATTTCATTGTTAAACTGAATACTTATATTGGTTAAATTAATACTTTTATTCGTTCAATATAAAATTATATTAAAGTTTAAAGTGTTTCATATTAAACAAAATACAGATATAAAGATAATTCAGTCATTTAATAATGAAATAAAAACCATTATAAAAAAAAATATACAAATATTTACACTAAACATATCTTTAGTTTTTATTAACATGGGGCTTGTTATCAATCTTGAAAAAAAATTGGATGAAATACTACCTGACATTATTAAAGCTGGCCATAAATATAGTTATTGTTATAATTTTTCACTTCTTTCAAATAAATATTTACAAATTATTTTTTATTAATTTCAAATCTGTCATTTTCATAGGATTATCCCCTATTGTTTGTTATTTTGTGCTAATATACTGTATCATGTTTTGTGATCATTTTAAAACAATGTTTTTAACGTTACGCTTGGTCGATATCCTTATTTAGTTGTTGTAACAGAGATGAAACTTCTCAATCCCATCAAAACATCCGATGGATTTACCGTGTGGGTGCCGGATCCATCGCGTTGCAGAGAGAGGAGCTTCAACAGTGACTGGGACTTGCGACCCAGGTGTAGATTTAGGGGCCCTTATCTAACGAACGTTAAACGCTCACCTCCACTGTACAAGCTCCTCTCCCTACCTAACCAAATTAAAGAATGTACTTAATATAAAGAATGTACTGAACTAAATTAAATTTTTAAAATCGTCCATAGTATGGTTGTGTATCAGATATTGATAGGTATAATGAGATCGCTTCCGTTTTTGACAGAGGATCTGGCAAAAGTTTTGTTTATGCATGATTTTTTTTGTTACTCGGCAATACTTCTTTAATAAAATTAAATTCATTGGTTTATCTTTTAAATAGGTAATATTCATGCGTTTGTAGTTAAGCACCACTACAACAAAATTACTAAATAACAAATAATGGTCTTTTCAGCCGACCTTAGCTTTAGGTCATAAAGCTCAATCCTTCTAAGCTTGGTTACTAACGAACGTCCAAAATTTCATTAGAACTAAAGACTGCCCATCGTGTAGACTTGATCTTAATCCACTGGATTATGATTGAAAAAGGTTCGCACTACAAACCATGATAATACGGATTCCCTACGATTTTCCAAGCAATTATCAATGAAAGTTTATCCCATGGAAACACTACTAGCTGTTCTTGATTTCTGCCTTCGACTTCGTATTTTTTTGAATACAGTATAATAGTAAAATGTTGTATACTCGTAAAATAAAAGATATCTTCGTAACGATATTTATGGCAAGGGTATAAACCAAGTTAATACCTAAGTACATATATATATATAAATATAATGTGTTCCAAATTATTAAATCGATTGTAGCTTAGAAAGATAATACAGTACACAAATTAAATGTTAAATTCTCAGTGGTATACAAGAAAATGCACTAATTTAACAAAACAATATTAAATTTTTCCAGATTCTACTAATTCTTTTAATCTATACTTTTGTATTTTCCCAGACGTTGTTTTCGGAAATTCTTGAGTAATTTTAAGTATTTTAGGAATTTTAAACGTAGCTAGTTTTCCCATAAAGTGTTTCTTTAAATCATTAGATGTAAATGTTGCATTCTCTCGGATTCTGACTACGGCACAAAGTTCTTCTCCAAGTCTTTCGTCCGAAACACCGATCACCTGTAATAATTTATAAGAAAACAAATGAAACAGAACAAAAAAGGATCTATGGTTTGTTTTATTTCTTTGGCTCCTAAGGGTTACAGCTGAAATTTTTCCAAAAACTATTGAATTTAGGATAAAAAGAAAATTATAATGACAAAACTATGATAGACAGAATTTTTAAGAATATGTTTATTTAAATTTATTAAATTAGGATAACTTAGCAAAAATATTTTTTTTCAATCATTGATTAAAAACAAATTCACAAAGCATTTGACGCTACCTGCTTCACGTCAAGTTTTCTACACAGCTAGTAATTATACTAGTTTTATGGAAGATTCAATATATTCAGCTCAATTTCTTGTGTGGGACAATTAGTCATTTTTTTTATTAGCAATTTGCACATCTACATATAAATGTAGGTGTTGCATAATTTATGAAAAGTTTTTTTATAGATAAACGTCCCAACATCATATATTGATAAAATGATTTACAAAAAAAAGTTCACCTGACTCTCTATGACGTCTGGATGCGTGTTCAAACAGTCTTCAATTTCTTTGGGAGCAATATTTTCTCCACCTCTAACAATTATATCTTTTGCACGGCCAACTATTTTTCCGTAACCATCTGGATTTATTGTGAATATATCACTGAAAATAATATCAATATTATTATAGATTTCATTTCTGTCTTGTTGAGAATTTTTCTTTTACTTATTGATTAAAGAAAAATTAATAAGTTTAGGCCTACTATAAACATTATTCGAAATATATAAAAAAATTATATCCTGTTAATTCCTTAGAGCTGTTTTATCTCATCAATTGCCTATTTTATGAGAAACAGCGTTTTTAAATTTATATTTGCGATTTTTAAAAAGTTACTTTGAAAATTAAAATAACACGTTTGAGAAGACAAAAATTTGTCACATCCCCATATCCCATTTACACAAGAATCATCATCATCAATCATCTCACTAAAGTCTTAGAAGGTAAACTTATACCGTAAATAAATTACCCAGTATGAAGCCAACCATCTTCTGCTATCGTCTCTTTAGTTTTCTCCGGATCATCCAAATAGCAAATCATGTTATTGTACCCTTTAACCATCAATTCTCCTGAGCATCCAAACGGAACAATATTATTATTACTATCTACCACCTATTTATAACAAGAGATTATGAGAAATATTATCATAATGACAATAACATGGACAAAGGCTTATTATATTAAAGTATTATAAAACTAAATACCTTAAGTTCCACATGGTCAGTTATATATCCAACAGTTTGGGAAACCGTATTCACGTCATCAGTAGCCAATGATTGAAATACACAAGCAGTGGTTTCAGTTAATCCATAAAGAGCCTAGAAAAATCCAAAACTGGTATTAGACAATAATAGTGACACAAAAAAATATATATTTGTTCTGGAATTCAAAAGAGTCAATTCCTCTAATTATAAATGGTTCTAATTTTAGATGTCAAGTAAATACCGACACACTTGATAAAGTAAGTTTCTGTAAATTTAATTCAAAAAAAAGTTAAGATCATTTTACATTTTTTCAAAATACTGAAGTGAAGTCTTGTATAGCCTTACCATTAATTTCAACTACGTAATATCGAGGATAATTTTCATACCTAGCCACAGTAGGAATGAGATGAAAAGGTCACGATAGTGGTAGATTGAATAATAATTGATCGTAATTAATAATTGACGGATGACGGAAGAAAGGAACGGTGTTCTATATAAAAACATTATATATCTCCATGCTAACTCCTTCATCACTATATTCAGTGGCTCAAGTTTTGACGTCTAGCGTTAATAATGCATGTTACAAAATAGTCTTGTCAATTATTCGGTAACTTAATATTTCTCGTACTCACTCTAACTGATTTACATTTTAATTGGTCTTTTATTCGATGAATTAGTTCGGGACTGCATGGTGCTCCAGCTGCTAGTGCCATATTTAAGTTTATAGGTAAATCGCCCTTGCCCTTCATTATCGACAAAATATCCACGTACATCGTTGGAGTTCCTGTTATAGCAGTGCACCTGTAAAGAATTTTTTGTATTCCATTATTGAAAAGAAGCAATTTTAGATTTTAAGGATTATTACTTTACCACATATAACTATTTTTGTATCATAACATATATGTACATGCTGTATAGTGATTTATCTAATCTTAAAACTTACTTTTCAGCACAAATTGCATGTAAACTAGCTGACGGGCTGTATGCTGGAGAAGCGAGTATGACCGTCGCTCCATGTTGTAGACAGGACAGCAACGTTACTATGGATCCTAATGCGTGGAATAATGGGGCCTGTAACATGTCCAAGCGGATTTATTCCTACAATAATTATTTTATGTTATGTATAGATTATATTATTTCGAAAAATATATTATTTTCACTTTTTAAATGAAATGCTTAATTAATTTTACAAGTCATGAAGAATTCTCAAGCATTACTTATAAAAGTATCACTCCCGACTAGGAAGAGATGTTTGAAAAAACCTTAACTCATGCAAAACCGTAAGTTTCTATATTTAAGTGCCTTTACAGATTGTGCAAATAGACAAAGTCTTTGTTAAAATGTAATCATTATTAAATTAATACAAAAATTAACACTTTTTTGACAATTAAGCATAACTCGGAGATCGTAAAATTTTATGACGTAATACTAAATTGTGAGTAGAAAATTTCAAATTTATTGAAAAATATGAATATGACTTTAATTACTTTTGTTTAAATTTCAATAACCCTAAAATATTCACATAATTTTGAAAGAACTGACACTATTACACTGCGGGAATGATAAAAACCAATTATAGCTAAGAACTACCCCCGGAAAACAGACTTTCTAATGAAAAAAACCTTTTTGAAATCGACATACGTCAATATGACAGCTAAGACAAACACACTCAGACATCAGGGTCAAACACTCTTTTTTTGTAACGGAAATAAAAAAATAAAATCCCCTTTATCTACTTAACTACCTATGTTTAACTTAAATCAAAAGAAATTAGGCACTGAAACGGTATCAGTGAAAATTTCGTTGAACCTGAAGTAATAAATTTTGAACTTCCAAGTTCCCTTATGTAATTCTTCAAAACCAAATATAAATTTAACTGTTATCTTTATCAAAATTATTTATTTCGTTATTGCAGATCGCAATCTTTAAACCTTAACATATACCTATAAAAAAGGTATCGTCCCATTTTTTTATTTTTACCACTCGAGACTGGTATTTTTAAATTGTGTTGAACGAATCCAATTTCTTTGTTCCACGACTTCAAAGAACTAACCTGAATACAAACGATTTGATGCCCAAGATTGAATTCATTCCTTATTCCACTGAAATAGGTGTTATTTACGATTGCTAGTTCAGAATCTAAGGCTGCTTTTGGTTTGCCTGTAAAAGAACAATTTCGATTTGATTAAATTATAGAAATGGAATATTTACACATAATTACATAACAACGAATGGAAATAATTAAGGAATCAAATAAAGTCAAAACATCAGTCGACTTTTCAAGTGCTTCCTTCATTGATAATAATATGTAGTTTTATCGTAGTTAAAAAAAAAAGAAATTTAAAACTTGATATCTCTAAGAATTAGAGTTAGCAAAATATAAACTCGAGTGACATGTAACCGTATCATGGCAGTAATGCATATATTCTTTCTTTGAGTTTTCCTCTTTTTTTCTTTTTTGGTGTATGGACTTGATAAAATTTTCCTACTTGACCACCTTTTTGATTGGATAGGTTGTTCATTTAACGTTATTTCCTCTTTGAGCCTTTACACGACATAGTAGTACATAAAACATCTAGCTAAGTTTTAAATAGATATTATAAAATAATAAAGTCGTTTTTTTTTTATTTCTGTAGTAGAAATTCACGTACCAGTAGATCCAGATGTAAGTAGCACCAAAGCACCATCTTCTGATTTAATTTCGCTGCTATATTTTGATATTGAATTATTATTTTTATGTTCCTTTATTAAAGAATCCATGGTTAAAATTCCACTGTAAATATATGAAAAACGTTTTATTCTTATTAAAAATTTAAAAAATAATAAAGACATTTACATATATTCTTAATATGTAGGCACGTATGTATGTAGGCCTATAAATAAAGTATATTTGTACATATGTATGGATGTTTATAAGTTTACATATTTCATCTTAATTGGGCAAGCAATTAAAGATATAAAAAAGCCAAAATAGTGCAAGTTCAGGGAAATATTTTCAGGGAATATTTTCAAATTAATTACATTAATATTTGATGTTAAAATGTAAATACTAGACATACTATATCACAAAAAAGTGTGATAAGAATATCTAAAAAGTCTTAAATTATGTATTAGTTCAAAGGTTTTAACAATAAAAAACTAACTTAATTTTTTCCTTCTCTGCACTGATTACAGATCGTAAAGACGGAAATTCATTCGAAGAGATAGCACCGTCTTTAAAAGAATTCATCTCCGGTATTAATTCATAAAGCATCTTATTGTAATTCCTTGTTTTGATTTCATTTCCAGTGAAAATACCTCTCAACTTTGTTTTATTAATACAGTAACTTAATTCAGGTTTTTCGTACACTGGGTTTAACAGGACCTGTAATGTTTTTTTTTTTTGAACAAGTATAGATTTTTTGCTTAAGTAGGTACATATAGTCAATATTTTTTTCACTAAATTCTGAAAGGCATTATTGACGAAATTTTACCACAAAATAAGGTACAAAAGTACACTACCGGTATTATGCCAGCTCTCATAGCACCGACCACAGCCACGACCCATTGTGAACAGTTATGAGACCAGATTCCTAATTTATCGCCTTTTGAAAAACCCCTTTCTCGTAGAGCACACCCAAAGGAATCAGCCTGGAAGATAAAAAAAATATATCGATTATGAAGCGAGCTTAAAAAATGTGATAAAAAATTAGAAGAATATCACCTTCTATCCTAAATTATTAAACTAAGAATAGAATGTAAAAGTACGTATAACAGAGTTTCTGTAATTGAAATAAAACGTCATGGCAATGAGATTGCTTTTAAAATACTGCTTTGTGAGTGACAGGAAAACAATGTAAATTCATATCAATCTTTGTTATTCTACCTTCAACCATCACTTAGGTTACATTATTTAATTATTCGAACTAGTTTATTCTTTATACACAATATATGATATCCTATGATTGATACGTCAGTATTACGAGAAGTGTTATATAATAAATCTTAACAAAAATGTTTACAGTTTCTTTCAAATCGAATGCCAAATTATTTTATCTGATTAATATAACATAGGCCGAAAAAGCTATTTTTTTTTCTTTCAATGCTTCATTCCGATCATAGCCTCATTGAACTTAGGTGTATAAAAAAATAAAACGACTATTGGAATCAAAACCTGAATTTTTATAATATGAGAGTGGAGGTGATCTTAAATCCAGGCAATGAGTTAGATTTTGTCTATAATAAAAGCTTGATAACACGTTGAGTGAAGATAAATCAGATATATGTATAATAAATAAATTTGATGATAAAACGATATACAACGAATTTTTAATTTACATTTCGATATGTAAGTCTTTAATGCGATTAAAAAGTATTTATCTTTATTTCTATAGAAATACTTTACTTTTGTATTCTTATTTATTTATCTTCAAAAATTCTGGTGCAAGTAAGTCATTGACATTGACTTATCAGACAGTCACATCATCAAAGTTTCACCAATTATAAACCGCACGAGGCGATAACAGATATGGTCTTAAGCTTTGTTAATTTGTTCGAGAGCTATACGATAATGATAAAAAGAAAATATACATTTTTTTCATTTTATGTATTCATGGATAAAAGGTCGTTACCTTTATATCTTTACGTTTTAGTTTAACTTTAGTATTAGTATGTATTTTCAATTTATTTCTTTCACTCGTCTTCCAATCTATGTGCGCTTATGCTCCCAAGAATCTAAATTCACAATGAGAAGTTGAATATCGCAACCTCTACCAGCTATCCCCTTAAACCGCCCGAACTTGAAGTATTGCACTTCAGATACAACTGCGAGTATTTTTGGACATTCATAAGGTTAACTTTTGGAATTTGTAAGTGTCATAAGTTAAAAACCTTTTATCAAACATCCAGTGGAAAGCCAACCTCAGGTTTAAAGTTTGTCTATGCATAGCGTCCGATTATCCCCTTCACTTACGAGTCACAAACAATTGTCCAGTTCTCAAGAGAACATAATTGAGATTTTTGCTAACCTATTAATTATCAAATCCATCGACAAATATACATGATATTATGATAAACATTGACATAAACAATGGAGCTAACACACGCACATATCTTAATGCAAATTAATTTCAACTAAACAATAACGCAATGTTAAATAAATTTAGAAAAATATTTTGTTTGGTAATACTTTTGATTGTAACAAAATGGTTATACATACATCATTTAACAGTTCTTCATAGGTTATTGTTACATCTTCATGTATTGATTTGATCGCAACTCGTCCTGGGTATTTATGTGCTGTTTCAGCGACACGGTTTCCAAGTGTGGATATTATTAACGGTTCACTACCTGGGTTTTTTAGGTAGCTGCTCTGATCTGAAGATATACTATGGGCATTTCTGCAAAAACAAAAAAAGTGCATATTATACATATTAGGCTTAATAAGAAAATATTAATGTAGAACCAATAAATTAAATACCATACTTTGAAATAGTATATTGAATTCATTACGTACGCAATACTAACTACTCATAATTATAGTGACAATTGATACATATTTATAAGTAACACTTGAACAATAGCAAGGCAGTATTACAGAGATTAATGATAAAATGTTTGCATTTAATAGTCATAGAATATAAAACTTGAAAAATATATATATACTTCTTGGTACGTTTTTCACTTTCATTAGTATAATATTTTTGATATAAATCACTCATTTAGACTCTCCTCATTCAAGAGTTGTCTACGTATGATCCAAAAAAATAACAAATGAAACAGGAATTTACAGAGTAAGAACTAGAAAATTATAATAAAGTATTCGTAATTAAATGTAATCATATTTGAATATAAAAATAACATTATTGTTATAACTGATTTATAGTTTTTTTCCTACCTTAGACTTCAAATTGATTAAATGAATCAAACTTGTAAAAAACAACAAAAAACAAAAACATTAGATCATATGTAGATTAGATATTTATTAAGGATTACCTGCCAATGTAGCTTCAATTATTAAAATATTATTATAACTATAATTCGACATTGTCTTATTTAGCCAAGACTCAAAAATTATTCAATAATTATTTCTGATTAACTCAATTGAAATATAAATGTCTATGTGGTATAGATATATTCTAAAGTTGTTTCCAATGTACATGTCTTCAGAAGAGTTTTTTTTAAATAAAAATATCACTTTTACTGCCTTTGTTATATTTTTTAATATGATACAAATTAACAGATTTGTATTAAAATCAAAATATATACAGGAATTAATTGTCTTAAAAATTATCGTCGTTCAGTTTATAATTAATTAAAATTATCAAGTGCTTAAGAATATGTCAGGAGTGACATTCTGAATCTACATATGTACGAAAATTGAAAATTTTGTGAAATTTACTAATTAGGTAATTTATTTAAAGTTTAATATGGGAATAAAACTAAATTAATTGTTTCACAAATAGATTTAGTTTGAAGTGATACAAAAAGGTACCAAAACTTTCGAGAATTTCATATCAGTCAAATTTTATAACACGCGTAGGACCTATATAAGAATTATATAGGTCCTACGCGTGTAAAACCTTAAATTTTTATCATCGCATTAATTTTTAAATGACTAATTACATTTTAAATTAATATCATTATAAACACGTATATAAATTATAATTGAGAATGATAATAACATTATTATTTATGAATAGATACACTTTACATAACATAAATATATATAAAACATAAAACGTATGTATTCACATGTATTGCTATTTTTCTCACTGGTTAAGTAATAATATAAGAGTTATATAATAAAAAACAAACTTAAATAATACACCCAAATAATTATTGACGTCATTTGCTAGCCTTTTCTTATCCTTTCTTATACAATCCAAAATAAAAGTCACTCTGTTTATGGATTTTTTATTTGTAATTGATATATTGCTTCGAAATTTATTTTTTAATTATTCCTTAACTGTTATTAGATAATATAATATTTCTAATCCAGACTTAATAAATAATTATTATCTTATCTTTTGTCTTGACTAATAAATACTTGGAAAATGTTAGTAGATATATGCATATCAAGACTCTAGAAATATAAAGCATTTATATTAAATATTCTTATAAGAATAATAATAAAGTAACTTTAGTTTACAAACCTTTATCCATAGTTAACGCATGTAATATACTATTGGTTGTTTTCTAAGTTGTCTTTTAACGAAATTTGGATCGAAACTAATCAATTTCATGTTAAACGCTTTTAATAAGTAGTAATATTTTATCTAAACTCACCTTAAAGAGAACTGTTTCAAAGTCCTTGTCACAAATACGCCACACTTATTAATCATGTCTGAAGTCTTTCCCGCACAAGTACTAAACAGTTACTGATTTAAATACAATACATAATAACAGCTTGTTTTATCATAAGTGACTCATTTATAACTGGTCAAATGTTTTTTATGAAATAAAAGTAAACTCATATAATAATAACTACAGATAATTATTGTAAAGTTGATAAAAATGGGAGTTGTTTTAATTTATTTAAATGAAACTAATATTTTTCGGAAATACTACGTGACTTTATTTTCGAAAAAAAAATACACACTCCTGACCTTTCGGCTACTTTTCATTTAAATAATTAAAACTCGCGAAAATCTTAGATCTTATTAGTTGTTTTAATTTTTGAATGCTTCTTATCACAAAACAAATCCTACCCTAAACTATAATTTAAAGTTAAGGATAATTTTTTTGACGTAATTTTTTAGAAACCTGTCTATTTCTTAAAACTTCGATTGATATAAGTCGAACAAGTATCGTGTGAAGGAATAGTGAAGAATTCAGTTAGTCTTTATCATTTCATTGTTTTAGTCGTTATCAGTTATACTTTTATGGAAATGATGTTTATGATGTAATATAGCTGGATTGAAATTATCAAGTAAAAACTCGTCTTTTGGAGAATTAAAACTGATCTCAAAATGAAATAAAATTTAATGGTTTCAAGGTTTTAAGTCAGGGGTCAAAGGCCATAAAAAATATTTTAATTTTTTGCAAGTATCTCTTTTTCTATGTATTTCAATCTATTTATATTGTAGAAAATTTTATTCTTTACAACTTCTGAACTTTTTTTTTTCATAGCTTAACTGAGTTCGAGAAAAATGCTGAAAACCTGTTGTCAGATAATTACGTAAGCTCAATGGGTAGTCCCAAAAACTTGTAATATTCACCTTATAAAAAGTTGCTAATAAGTATTAGTCTTAATTTTTTAATAATGTTCATTAAATGCAATCTTTTATTCTTAATTATTAATGAAATAAGACTCATTATCTTATTCTGTAATTCAATAAGTATGAAATTAATTTTAATTATATTCTTATTGATACTAATTGCATTAAAAGTAAAAATAATACATCTTATTTAACTTCGTGAAGTTTTTATTTCTTTCATAACTTTCAAATTATATCTGGATGACTCCCAGGTATTTGATATTACAAAAGATTCACTCATAATGATATTATCCCACATACATATAATATGTACTTGTTGAATTCTTTGTGTTCCATATCCCTTTATTATAATTAAACTCAAGATCCTCTCTTAGCCTGCTAAAGTATTCTTGTTTAAAAAAGGTCCAATTAAAAGATAAATAATAACAATCTATAACTCTGGGCCATTTTCAACGTAGGTGACTATTGCTTATATACAGTGCATCACATGAATTTTACGTGATTAATAAAATACTTACTATATTCACCCTATGGTAAAATTAAAGGTTCTGATATATTAAATACATAAGCATTTATAATATTTACTTGAACAACAATTCTTAAAAAATATGTTATCGAAAGACTTACTCGTGATAAAGAAGACAAAGAATAATTTTTACAATTGTGTTCTGAGTATTCGGACATTTTCCAACTAACTGGGGAAAATTTAATATTCACCAATGTGCTAAAATACGAACTATAAACTACCGATTATCTGACAATACATAAAAAAATCAAAAAGATTAAATGATGAAGAAAAATATAATAGAGCCCTCCGTTCCCCGTATACTTTACCCATATTTGTGGTTCCTAAGAAAATTAATGCTTCTAATACGTCGAAGTCTCATGATGAATGCTACTGAAAACTTAATCATATAACAATTGGCAACACTTATCCTATACCTTAAACAACAGAATATTAGATCTATTTGGAAATAGTACATACATTTTTTTTACGTAGAACCAGCTTCTAATTTTCGTGAAATCAGTACACAAAGCAGGTGGATTTTAATGTTCCAGAGCGACACTTTTAACTCCTGAGAATTATATTCATGCTTAAGCAGGAACCATCCATTTTCCCGAAGCTTATGAGTTCGTAAGTCTCTAGAAAATGGTTGGATGGTTTATTAGGAGTTCATTAAGCGGAATTCAACTTTATCAGCGCGTCAAGGTGTTTGATGTTTCATTCATTTAGACGATACCAGTATAGACTTAACAAACTTAACAAAGCATATAAACGCCAGTATTACCTCAAACCTCAATTTAATTTTACAATCTGACAAATTTGAATACCTTTAAATAGATTTCTTATAGGTTGGCCATATAATAACAAAAACAGGAATGAACCCTAAGCCCGATAAAATTGATTCTGTCACTGAATTCTCACTTCCAAAATCCCCAAAAGACATTAAAACATTTCTGGGAATAATTTCTTACTACTGCCTCTAATTAGTGTTATTTCTGCCAACCAGTCTCCTGATAATATATGTTCTATTGAATTTGAAAATTAGCAACAACGGGAAAATTAGCAAAAACTTTTTTTTGATACATTGCAGCATTCTTTACAGTAGGCGCTGATTTTACCCAAGAGTCTATTGGATTCATTTGTCATTTATTTTTGTAAATGAGCAGCAAATCTAAAACTTTTGTCACAAGTGAAAATGTTTGTTACGCGAGAAAAAATGTAGACACTGATTTATATCAACTTTCTTTGTAAACCCACAACACACAATAACAAAGCTATGATAGGCTGTATTTAGCATTTCTTAATGAAGCTCCATCTTGTGCCACTATTTACAATTCGTTTAATAATTATAAGCGTGGACGTAGCGATCACAATGATGATCCGCGAAGAACGTACTTTAACAGCAAGTACTGAAGGTAACATCAGTACTGAGCGACACATGGTAATATTTGTATTATATCTGTATTTGACATCGTCACAGGTGATAAAGTAAGTAAATTAAGTCAGTGGTGGCCTAGTGGTTAAGGGGCCCGACTCTCGTTGCCGAGGGCGCGGGTTCAAACCTGGCAAGAACCGAAGTGATTTTTCGGAATCATGTACTTTCTGAGAGTATTTATACATCACTGACATACGGTGAAAGATAACATCGTGAGGAAATCTGGACTTTAGTTTCACAATTATACTCGTAAGTTTGAAATCACCAACCCGTCTTGAGCAAGCATGGTGATTAATGCTCAAACCTTCTCCATGTGAGAAAGAGGCCTTGGTTAGCAGTGGGCTTCTGATAGGCTGATGACATTACATGACAGGTGATAAAAGCTGGATAAATTGCTACGAGCTCGAATCCAAAAGACAAGCAGCTCAGTGGGTTCCTTTTAAGGATCGGCCAACTAAAGTTAAAAAAGAAAAGAACTAGGAAAAAAGATGATTGCACCATTCTCTGGTCGGACAAATTATTTCCCGACAGTTGTGCTAGAACATGGAAGGACGAAAATTCTTTAAATTATAATCTTGGATTACCTGCCACATTCTGTAACTGCATAAGCAACTCTTGAAAACTTTATGAGGTAGACATCAGCCCAGAACTAGGCAAGTGAATTCTGTGCCTCTAATTGATCTCCCTGCTGTCGTGAATTGTCCTACCTATATACTCGTAAATGTTCTTCCTCTTGAACTATTTTCAACTGTTTCGGTTGAGAAGGAAATTTCCTTCTCAACTGAAAACGACCATCACACCAAGCTATCAATATCCTGATACTTTATCCTTGAGTCCCAATTTAGAAATACATCAGGGAACACCAACTCAACCGACGTGATTTTTCTAATATCTGAAAACTTTCCATTAATTATCCAGTAAAACTTATACGTACTTAATTCTTAAAGTCACCTACTGTAGTGCATAACACCAAAATTTCCGAATATTAAGTATTAACAAAATTTATAAAAGATTAATTAATAATTAAAATCCGACAGGAACAAATATATGTATGTATGTCAATAACAATATGGGAAGAATTATGATACAGAGACTATTGATATATTTCCTTTCCAGTCTTTACAGAGATATGTGTCACTAAGGTTAAATTGCCTTGAATTTTTGTAAAGCAATCCACTTCAAATCTTTAGTTCATACTCTATGCAGTAATAAAATAGAGGACATTATCCCTTAAGAATATTAAAATTAAATATGAGTTTTCATATTGTTATCGAATTCAATTCTGACATCTTTTATCATTCTATAAAATTTATTATATATAAAAATGCATTAATATATTATTGGCTGATAAGGAATACTAACACATTATTTAAATGGGAACAAAACCAAGAGCGAAAGTTATTGATAACACCGATTTTTTTATTGTATAATAATATATAATAAGAATTACATAGAGCGTCTTAGAAGGCCATTCGGATACATTGAATTCACCACAGTACGAAACAAAGAGTATTTCGATCATTTGTCGCGTAGAACTTATCGCCACTGGTATCATTTGTCTTCGAAACAAAAGACAATGCAATTAAAAAGTAGTGAACTTTTATTGAATATAAGAATTATTTTTTCGAGTTTAGTTGTGGTTCATTTAGTGTACGCAGCTATTGTTCTACTTTCTATAGACCTCACTCAGGATGAAGATCCAAAGATCAGTGCTTATGGTAAATTACGCTGGAGATTGCTTACTTGCTGGTTTAATGTAAGTATTTTATATGTTTATTTAAATTAAAATAATTTGTAATTATTTAGAATGATCAGTAAATTCGTGTCGATATGTGGAAAATTTATATAATTTCAAACTGCTAGAGTTCATGCTCTTTTACAGCTACTATTCGACATTATTAATAATTATAGATATCGAATGTTTTATAACTATATATATGCATATAATTATTTCAATTCTGAGAATGTAATAAATTAAATATTATATTAATACTGGAAATTATTTAAGTAATCCAAAAAGATTTTTTTTGCATACCAAGATTTTATATCAATAGACAAAATAAATTAAATGCTTAAAAGGGATTAATATAAAGTTATTGTAAATACGTCCTAATACATAATCAATAAAAAAATCCTTTAATTAATTTTAGGGATAGTAAAAATTAGTAAACATTAAGCAACAAAAAAGAAAAAAAGACATTTGGGAAATGCACATGATTCACTCAAATTTTTTACACTAATATATTGAAAATAATTACTTTTGATACCCAATATTTTGTACCTCACAATATATTTTTCTGATTAATAAACAAAGTAAACAATAATAGAGATTTATGAATTTTTTAAGACAAATATAAAGCATTTCTAAACTAGTTAAGTCCTGTATTCTATAGAAATTCATAATTAGAATCGAATAAAACTCTCTTTTTTGCTTCACTGTAACAAATCACAAATATTTTTTTTTTTGTCCTAGTTGGTATGTAAAACGTTACTCATGTCATGGGTATTTGGTCTTACTCTTAATTTGATAATTTAATTTCGTTCTTTAATTCTTATGACTCTTTCAATGTTTAATCTCATATAGAGCCAGCTCTACTAAGTATAGACTACATTTCCTTTAAATGTACTGATTGAAACATTTTGAAAAAGTTTAGTTCTGAATAGCCAATATGTTAGCTATCTCATTTATTCTGTCGAATATAATGGTGTCTATTAGGTAAAAGTAAAGCGATTATATTAAAAAAATCAACACCGGACGGACTGAATTTGCTTTTTGGAGATTTTAAAAACATTTTAATACATATACAAGAAAATCAATACTTTAGTAAATACGGTTTTTTAAGCGTATTTTAATTATTTTTTTTATCTATAAGAACAATGATCAATATTTCTAAACATCAATCAATCTTCGAGGCTAGATTTCCTTATAAGACTCTCGATCGCCATTCGACTATGAATTGGATTCCTTAATGAACTCTTGTATCTATTTTGGAGTCACGTAACATCAACAAACGTATTTAAATCTACATGTGAATAACAATATTGTAACTGACAGTGTTTATGACTTTGGGACAAAGGACGTTTGACGTTATAATGGTTTGAATTCCACTTGCATCTATCAAACTTAAGAACGATGAAAGTACCCAAATCTTTTTAGTTGTTACTGTTGTATTATTTATGTATCTTAACTACTTTTCATAATGAATTACTATAAATATTCTAAGTACAATAATTATATCCTATAAAAAAATACTGGAACAGAAATGAGCCATTGGTTACCATATCTATTAAATTTTAGTATACATTATTAATTAGAGTCTGATGTGAATTTTAAAATACTAATAGACGAAATAGCAGGCATAAACAAGTTTTTTGAAATCATGATAGTCAATTATTGTCAGGTCAAGGAAACAATTAATAAATTACACTTCCTTATTTAATTTGCTATTAACAAAATGTAGTTATAGCTGCACTTTAATCACTATTTATTATTCGAAAGTACTTTAAAAATAAAGTAAAAATCTATCAAATGGACATTTTTATGTTGAAATAAAAAAAATATAATCCCACACTCGTTTTTTTTGTATTTTCGATGTTTATTTTTATATTAAAATCAGGTAAATCATATTCAATAACACCTGTATTTCACTTATACATATATGCATATTCTTATATTATATACAAATACACTCAGTTTATGGACTGGTTTACAATTAAATTAAGGTAAATAAAACTATAATGCTTCACAACATAATTGAAACAAAAACTTCCAGGAATTGTAAAAATAAAATAAATAAACAACGGTAATCGTATTGAGTCAGTGCGAGAAAAACTTTCATTTTGCCTGTCAGTTCAATAGTAGGTAGTATCGGGCTTATATTAATTAAATGGAATTATAGTGATAAATTACAATTTGAAACAGATCTTAAAGATTACAACGGATTAATCATAAAATAGAACTGCGTTCTGAGAAGTCTTAATAAAGTGAAGGCAATTTAAAAATAAAAACAAATAGTACAACTAAAAGTAGATTTACATATATATGTTCATTTATTACTCTGCATCACGTCTTATTGCTACAAACTTTAAATGTATCGAGTCCAGCATACTGAGTAATTGTCATTGACCAAGGACAATGAGTGAATGACGAACATGATATTTGTCGTTGGATGTATAAGAATGTCATCCATAACAATTATCTCATTTATAATCTTAATTAAAGGATACTTTCTAATCAGCACTTTGATTTTATATCTATCATCCGATATTTAAAACTATGCTTTTATTTATTTTAAAACACTAGTATAATATGTCTTTTTTATCTTTGTTCTTGTTAACGTTTATCTTTGCAATATTATTAAATATTGCATTGTTTTCATACCTAGAGGTAATTTATAACAGAAACATTAATATTAATTATAACCGAAATCGAAAAGTAGCCGTGATATTCAATCAAAATATCCCCTAGTTAGCGACTAATATACATTTTAAATTTAATACGCGAGTATGGAAAACGTAAATAAAAATTCAACAATGTACCTATCCTATTAAGAACAATTAATTCACTCTTTCTAACAATATACATACGTTCAAAGTTTAACATGGAATAGATCACTTAAAAAATTGGAAGTTTTATTTAGAGTCTCATTAACCGAGTGAGAACTTTTAAATTGTCATGAATCGCTCAATTTTGATATATGTTGAAAAAAGATGAGGTAGGAAAAAGCCGTACCTGTGATTAGGAGGTTCTTATTTAGTAGTTTCCATGATTAATTGCATATGAAAAGAAATAACACCTAATAATTTTACAACAAACACAGTCAGATATAGCTAAGACTTTGGGTCCACAGCAAGCTATATTAATAGACCGAATAGAGTAAAATTTCGAGGGTCCGAAATATTTATTTGTACACTGACGATAACGAGTACAGATTTATAATGTTATGTTTTCTTTAATTTAACTTGTTTTATATTCTAATTTTAAATATTATTTTTTTTTACTTTCAGCTGTTTATGCTGATTTATTTCCCTTTAACAATTTACTGCGATTGGAAACAAAAAATGGGAAAATGGGATAGCAAAAGAGTGACACTGTTACGAACTGCCAAAGATATTATGATGACCAGTATCATTTTCCCGACGACTACGGTTTGTACCATTTGATTTTTCTCACAAGATTTATTTAAAAATCAAATAATGAATGTAAGGGGTAATTTTATGAGCTCTGGTCAAACTACTATAGTTCGATCATGGGCGGGCTCGACTGGGGAAGTACCTCTCATAGAAGATCGGTGTAAAGTAGTAGTATTAAGAGACTGCGTTTCGTCCAATGAGTGAGAGAGCCAGTTGCCCTTTCCCTTTTCCTACCCTTTCTTATTCTTTCTCTTTTCCCATATTTTCCCCTCCCTCTGCCCCAATCAAAGTCGGCAACGAATCCACAAAATAAGTTTGCGGATGTCAATGGGCGACGGTATTACCTCCATCAGGTAGGCCGTCTGCCCGTTTTGCTCCCCTTTGTCATATAAAAACAATTTGATGTTATTTTCAATATCAGAAATATTAATTGAAATTTGCAAGCCGTACCTTTTCGGATTTTGTACAAATTTATTGTTCACATTCCAAAAACTATATACATATGTATCAAATATTATGAATAGATAAGACCTAAAAGGACACCTATAAAATTAAAATTAAACTAAATCTTTGACTATAAGTATAATTAGCAGACTGGGATGTAGATAAAGAACAAGAACAAAGTCATGACATATTATTAAAACAATAAAATAAGTTTAAAATCTTAGAAAATGCATGAGCAATCTAAATCTTAGAAAATGCATGAGCAATCAGACAATTCAATAATTATTTATTTTAGTACAGTGACTATTTCTTTTGGCGCATGTGGTATCAAGATCCCACTCTGATTGGCCCGGAGGCTGTGTTTAACTACATGCCATCTTGGGGTCAGCATTCTTTACATACATTGTCTGGTCTGACGGTAATCTTGGACATACTTCTCACTCCGAGAAGAAGACCCAAGAGCATCCTACCCGGATTGTCTTTGACGTTCGCCTTTTGTTTTGTATATACACTCGTGTAAGTTATATGCTTTATATTATACATAATGTTCATATTGTATAATATACTGTGTTGTATTGTATCCAATTTAATTATAAATTTATACACATTGTTTCTCATACACTGTTAAGGATTAAATATTATATCAAATTATTTCCTTGAATTTAAAAATATCATATAATGGAAATGAATGCTTTGGAAGGTAATAAAGTTATTTTTTTGTACTTATAAAACCATCATTTTTGCATAAGATATTCTATATTATAATATATTTATTGTTAGAATCATATTAGATACAATGGTTGTAGAAAAACTGTTACATTAACTGAAGAAATATAAAATATTTGCACTTTTATCATTAATATAATTTCTTTATTACAGACTTGTTGTAAGTTATTACAACGGCGACGTCGTGTATAACCTCATCGAGATTTTCAACAAACAGCAGTTAATACTTCTAGTGTTTTTGGCGTTTTTGGAACATACTTTCTTTTATACACTACAGTGGTGTATTATAGACACAGTGCATGGAAAATCGGAAAAAAATTTACAAAAGTATGACTAATGTTCTCTGTAAATAAATTTATGTACAGATTTAGGTATTAAAATAATAAATTGATAAAAAAATATTGTCTTTAAACTGCAAAATTCTTATATATGTTTATTGTTTAAAGCCAAAATTGTAATAGTCTTTGTTATATTTATTGTTATTTTGCATTATTCTTCCATATCGCCTTATATCTTATGTATATTTTATTAATAGAACTTTTATTTATTTTAAGAAAAAATAATTATTTACCAAGCCAGAAAGTGATGCTTGTACTTTTGCAAAGTTTTATCTATTTACAAACTAAATATTCTTTAAATAATTTTAACAATTCAGCTATAAAAATTATAGTGTGAAGAAAACAGTCAGATTAAGCTTCATATTTTACATAATACTTTAAAGTCATTGTAGTACGGAAGGTACAATACAAATTTAAAAAAATGATAACCTCAAGCCGATTGCAACTTTATATACTGGTGAATGTATTAATTCATCGGTTCTTCCCCTAAAAAATTTATGTATGACACAACTAAAATTCTAGTGATATTACGTCTGAACCATTTCTGCTATTTAAACTGTTTTTTTTTTACTCATAAAGTAGGTTGCATAAAGTAGCTTTCCTTCCTGATATATAAAGTTCACCTATGATGAATTTGATTTATAACACAGACATATACATAAAAATTTAAACTTTAAATATTCATCCAAAGGATTAAGGATCCTAACCCTAGTGTTGAGTAAATTACGAAAGGATTAATTTTTTTTTGATAGTAGAAGACTGATAATTTTTTCACAATTTGATAAAATTTATTGTAGTGCTTACATATATTATTGTAACTACCTGCAATATATGATATTTTAGGTGCCTGAACTTGATATGCTATCTAGAAATTATTGATTGTATTATCTTATTACATTATTTTGTAGAATACCTAAAAATAATATTTATCTTATGATAAAAAATATGAAATTGGCTGACATTAATTAACTTAAACACAAACTTGATAAAAATAACGTGTCTAAGACTCTTTAAGCCGAAAAGTAATTAGGTACTTTAAAAGATCCCGGAATTTAGTGAAAAATAATTAATCAATTTGCAACACAAGTATTGAATATGTTCTTGGTTATGAAATGATTTCATTAATTAGCATTGTTTTAAATTCATAACTCTTTCTCTATAAATATTTACGCTTACTGCAAATTTCTTAGTACTCTAAAGTGAAATATATTGTATAAAAATACATAAAGTTATGAAAACAAAATTATAACATTTGAATTGTATTTAAATATACCTCTTATGAATTTGCTTTTTGGAGATTTTGCAAAACGAAAACATTACGAAATCATAAAATAAAATTATTAGGTTGAAACCATAAGAAGATCGAATTAATTCTGACGGCCTACAGCTAGGTTTAATTTTGGAATTGTTATTAGTCTATAAACTAGTATTGATCGGCTTTTAAAATATTCAATTGTTGCTTTGAGCGTTTTTAAATTTATGTATTTGATATTTAGCCTAATATAACTAATTTGGTATTTTTTATGTTAGAGAGACCAATCATCCGCAACAATTTTTTTCGAATGCTTTGGAAATGGTGGGAAAAGGGAAAAGATAGGAAAGGGTGAGAAAAGGGGAAAGGGTAACCGGCTCTCTCACTCATCGGGCGAAACAAAGCTATTTAAGACTAATTCACACCGATCTTTTACCGACCACCAGTGATAAATTACTATAATAAATTTATATGGTCGTAGAATTAATTTATTATTAAGTATTGCGTTATTAATTTTAAGTACTAACAGATGTTTTTAAAATTTCTTCTGGCAAGTTTGATTTTTTACTTTTACATGACACATGTCAGTAAAGCCTTTGATGATTTTCACCAGTAAGACTTACGGAATATAGATTTTTCCTATGTTCTTCAAAATCCTTAAGTTCCATCATTTTAACATATATTACTTTCAATCCCACTTAACTTCAATTTCATTGGGTAATCTGCTTTCAAACGAAAGATTTTAAAACCCAAAAAAAAACCACTAGTAGTTAGTATTTGATTTGAGTTTTGTGATTTTGTGTCAAAATTCTATCAAACAAAACCTTTCAATTTGTTGAAACGTAGCTTTCCATTCGTTTTGACTTAATCACTATCCTACCTACCTACCTACCTATCAGCCTATCAGAAGCCCACTGCTGAGCAAGGCCTCTTTCTCATATGGAGAAGGTTTGAGCATTAATCACCACGCTTGCTCAAGACGGGTTGGTGATTTCAAACTTATAATTGTGAAACTATAAGTCCAGGTTTCCTCACGATGTTTTCCTTCACCGTATGTCAGTGATGTCTAAATACTCTCAGAAAGTACAGTACTCAATATCCACCTTTATATAATTAATTGAAATTACATCAAACTTGCTTTTCATCTACTGCATTTTGCCATTAGGCCAAGTATACTTCATTTATTTCATTAAAACAATTAATTAGTCTTGCAAAAAAATCCACTTACTCTACTTTGCCTGAAGTCAAATGAAATATGATAAATTGAAATTACACGACGACCATTACTGAAAAGGTTTCTCAAATTTTTGTGACCACCAATCACAAAAGAATAAACTGTAAATGTTCTATATTCTGTAATTAATTCAACATGAAATATAACTTTTTGACATCGATGATATTAGTGATATTAAATCAAATGAATGTGTTGTAACTGACTATTGCCCTCTTAGTTAAGCACACTAATTCCAATTATAAGTGGTAGACATCTGAGTTATTAACTTTAAGTTAAAATTATTGATTTTGTATGTTACTTGATACTATTAATTATATCATGTTCTGTACTTATTAACAAGGTCTTAAGAAACTTATCAACTTTATTATTGTTTTTAACAACTTGGAAGTATTTTTCAATGCAAACTAAAACTCAATTATAAATTATCTCGGTAACTGCAGCAGCTTTTTATCTTTCTCGTGTACATAGTGCCTAAGTTTTTAGATTTTATAAGTTTTAAGAATTTCCAGAATTACGAACATTTTATATCACCGTTCATTTTTAACTATGTGGTCCTCTCCGCAGACATTCAAAATAGCCCCAAATACCCGCGATTTACTCCCTAAGATAACCAATGGTTACCCCCATCGATTGCGATGAGACGGGACACCACGGGATTACTTTTATATTTATCGTGATGCCCCCGCAAAATTATGAATGCGTTACGAAAAACGAAGACGCCCTTACAACATAAATTTTAGCCGGGATTTACCCTTGCTGAGCGGGTCACGGAACTGACTCTCTGGCTCTCGCAATCACTGTTTTAGGGTAGCTGCATCCCTTCTCCTACCCTCTAATGGGATACAGAGACACTTTTTATTCCATTTAATAGGATGTCATGATTACTGAAGAGAATTGAGCACCTCAAAACATCCATATAGTAGATGGTGGAGAGCGACTCGAGAAATCAGATAGGCTGGAAGGTGACGTATCTCTTCAGCCTCATGTTGGCCCACGAGGACCTTGATCATCAGCGTTCAAGCAAGTTGACAACTCTTTAAGTTGTTTGACGTACGTCCCTTTGAGATTATCAGACTTTTTAACAGTGTTATGTAGGTTATAAGAGCCACTCTGGTCTCCATTAAAACTTTGAGCTGATTACTGCAGAATCCGGGGCATCACCTTCCAAATAAAAAAAACTCAACTTTGGGATCCGCCACTCTTCAGCTCAATAAGGCGCTCCTATATTTTACAAATGCCCGTGACTGCACTACTTTTTTGAAGTTGGAATCAATCGTTCTCTCGGTAAGGGCTAGCAAGGCGGCATTCACATAAAAATCGCAAATTCTTTCATATTTTTTCTTTAATTATATATTTATAATAATCAAGTTGTAACACATATGAAAAGGAATGTATAAAGTTTCGATGGTTTTAAATTTTCATTTGTGACGGTCATTTAGTAGCAGTTAATGGTTTAGAGATGGGAAATAATAAAAAGTTTACTATTTAAATGTTTTAATGATAATAAAACCATACATTGATTGATTGAATAACGAAAAGGAATAAAATTCGGTTAAATTCTACAAAAAAAAAATCATTAAGGATAATTTATTTATCACAGTACCATGGTTAACAGATATATCATAAAAGAAACAACATGATGGCTTAGAAATAGGTGACATCTATTTATTTAAATAGATAAAACCTTAAAATTTTGTTCTAATGTACCTAGAACTATAAGATAAATAAATTAACTCACCACTTTGTATAAATGAAAAGCATGCCTTTATCACAGTCACGCTTAACAAAACTCATTCAAAACACATTTCAAGTACATAACAAAAATTACATTCTCTCCAATTTACAAAGCACTCAACTTATTTGCTATATCAATAACATTTTAGATACCAATATTACAATTATCTACCCGACTGAGCTACATCGATTAACGTAAATGCCTTTTATTTGTGTTTAAACCTACTTATATCTACTCAGTTATTTTATCGTACAGCACTCAATTTCCATTTGAGGAGCAAGAAAGCAGCTGTTCTAAGAACAAACAGAGTAACTGTCAGTGCTAAGATATCCCACCAGAAATTGTTAGGAGACATGGCAATATCTTTAAGAAACGTGCGTGTGTATCTGAAACAAGAATTTATATTTAATCATATTATTGTAAATACATATGACTTCATGTAATCCGACATTTAATTGAAACTTATATTTTGCGGATATACTACGCGACTTTATCTTTGATAAAAACTACATATTCTCGACGTTTCACGGGCAGATGAGAGTGATCACGGTTGCTGTTAAGTAACCAAAACGTCGGGAGTATGTAGTTTTTATCAAAAATAAAGTGGCGTAGTATATCTGCAAAATATTAGTTTCGTTTAGTTGACTCACGCAAATCTCAGATCTCATTTATCCGACATTGTTAAACTATATATATATTTACCTGTAATGGCAATATTTAGCTTCGTTGCATTCCAAGGTAGGTCTGTCAAGCCCGTAGATAGCACCAATATATCCTTCCAATCCGTACCTTAGATAAGACACATATGATCCCCAATATAAATAAGGTGGAAGGTCTCGTAATGTTACTCCGAATCCCGCAAACATCATCATTGGAACTGATAAAGTTGGACCCAGGAAAGTACCATTCTGGAATAAGAAACACCAGGTTAAATGATAAACAGTACAATAAATGTCATGTACAATGTACAATAAATGTGGAACTATAATATATTATATAACGTTAATTTGTTAAAATTTGCTTCTCAATTTAATATATAATGTACTCGTACGGCAGGATAACGTTAATAAAATTGATTGACAATAAAAAACATGTGAAGCGAAGCCACAGCCATAGATACAGAAATGGATGTAGCCACAGCTACTGATAAAATTTTGTAACGTAGATGTATTTTATAAAAATTCTAAAAAGTTAAAATTTAATTATGTGTAATTGATAAAATACTTACAACAACATTGAAAATAGCTCCGACCATAAGCCCAAAACTCTGTGCAACAAGCACAGTATAGATGGAAATGGCAAAGAACATTGCGAATCGACCCGGTTCCAGCGGCTGGGATGACATCAAGTAAACTATTACACTGAATATGGCACATGATATAATCTGTAATAAAAAATTAAGAATAATAATCAGTTTGATAAACCATATATTACAGTAAAATACATAATTTAACAGCAAATGTTTTATAGGTTCAAGTGAAATACATATATTTTATTATTTCTTACATAAAATAATTATGTATTTAAATTTGTTGACAAAAGATTTTATAATAAATACCAATATTATGACTGTTATAAACTAATAGTATATGCATAAGAATCACATTAATTTTGAGAAAGTCATAGAATTCAAAAATATTTTGCCAGACTAGTGACAGATCTGAATATAAACAGTTATCAGACCTAATAGCAATTTAGAAAAAAAGTACAACAATACGAAGTGAGACCTTGGACTTTGTTCACATTTGTGGTAGTATTGTTATCTAATATATTTATTTTTGAGGTAAAATAATCATACATTTTTTTATGTTGAGTATTATTGTCAATCACATACCGAAATTGGCAAGTCGACAACGTTGATAGATATATAGTAAGATCCTAAAGAGTACCAACGATTAAAATGTTCTTTTAACAGAATTGACATTTCCGAAGGAACTGAAATGAAAAAAGTATTGAAACTTTAAAATACATAAAATACTATAGTAGTCTTCATAAATCATATAGGAAAGAAATAGAAATAGCTCGTAGAAACATTATAAAAAGGAACTAAAACCAAATCAAAATACTTACAAGTAAGGATAGTCAACATCATAGGTGACATCATATGGTGCATCAGAATAGCAAATAGTAGATTATAGTTTTCAAGAACTCGGGAGCCTTCATTTCCAGCATTAATAAACAAAGCGCCCAGCATAATTCCAACCACTATATTAACTATTATTCTAAGATGTGTCATAGTCTGTAATATAAAAAAAACTTTATGTTAGTAAGAAAAGCTGAGCAATGAATATAATAATAAATAATCATATTAGATTACTGCACATCAATTTCAAGGGTGGGACGAAAGAACTTCCTCTATATATATAATATGTTGTACACAACAAACAATACATAGCTCTACAGATCAATTTTAATAAATAATTAGATACTTGGACTTACAGGATCACGCTTCGCCTTCAAAAACCCTCTTTTAATGAGTACCGATCTCTGATTAGATTGTGAAGTCTCTTCTACACTGCTTCCAGAATCCTGTTCTTTCATTACACTTAAAGGATATTGTTTTCTGAGGGCTTCCATAGTTGCTATGGACTCCCAATTATCAAACCAGTTTAGTGCTTTTCCATTTTCAGCTTTATTAGTTAAAATATCAATTTTATCTTCACCGTATTCACCACACGCTAATTCAATAACTACAAAAATAATAATCATTAGTACATTTTTTAATTACATTTCATATAAACTAACATGAAGTAGCAACACTCACTATAGTCAGCAGGGTTATGATATATAGGACATGGGATTCCAGCTTCTTCGAGATATGGGACCATGTTTCTAGTGGTTCCTTGATAAAGGCATTTTCCAGCTGCTAGAACATAAACCTGATCGAAAAAGGCGAAAAGAGAGGCGGAGGGTTGATGAATTGTACAAATAATGGTACGGCCTTGATGGGCAAGGCTGCGACAGAGTTGTACTACTTGGGTGCATGATGAACTATCCAGACCCCTGAAAATAAAAGAAACAAAGGTTATTGTTTTGTTTTAGATTGAATAAAATTGATTTATTTTAGACTCATAGTAATAATAAAATCTTATGTGGTTATATATACTTTTTAATATGTAACACTGAACAAAAAAGTATCTATTTTACATGTTATAAAATGTAGCACATAAGCTATGTATAATCTTATATTATGTGTAGTTCTTGTTTGTTTTTACATGAGATAAAAGGCCTTACGTTGTAGGTTCATCTAGAAACATAATTAGAGGGTTATTGATAAGCTCCAAAGCGATAGATAATCTCTTCCGTTGCCCTCCCGACAGCTGAGCTCCTCGTGTATTCATATGTTCATAAAGACCGAGATTTGTTAAAATATCTTCTATCTGCAAATAAAAAAATAGAATTCTTTAAGAAAGAAAATTTATTTCTGGGACTTAATTAATTGTTGTTACAATTAACAAACTGATAAAATATAAAACCAGTGAGAGAATATATTTGGGGCATTGGGGCAACTATTTTTCAGTGATAAAATTTGTGTTATATGTATATTTTAATTTAATATAAACTAAAAAGATGAATTCAAAGAATGAGTATTATAAAGTTAATATGTTTTACTTACGACTTCACCCTTCTCGTACTTGTCTAATTTGGTGGGTAGTTTAAGATCAGCGGCGATAGACATGTTTTCACCTACTGTAAGCAGTCCCTGAATTCTGTCATCCTGTTGAATGTAACACGACATTTTCTTGAATCTTTCTGTAATATAAATGAGATTACTTAATTACAATTATAATAATATGTATATAAATTTTTATATATTTTATTTCAGTCGGCTTGCTGATAATAATATTTTTAATTAAAATGAACATTGCCTTTGAGACATGAGTCCCATTTAGAATATCAGGTTTATTTTAATCAAAGTTTAATTAAATTAACCCTTAATAGTATTAATACATATGTTAAATGTCTTACTCATAATTCTTCCCCTTCCATTAATAAATATAGCTCCACCGACGCCAGTGATTCTGTATCCTGATATAACATCTAATAGTGTTGATTTGCCAGCCCCAGAAGGACCCATGATCGCAATAAGCTGCTTAGGTCGAAATCTGCCATTCACCCCATGAAGAATCTGTTTGCTTCCTGAAAAGAAGTGGTATTTTTTTATAAATTAGAAGGTCAAAATAAAAGATTAATTTCAGGGAATTAAGACCTGCTAGCTTAGTAATCAAGACCAACTTAAATTAATATACAGTTGTTGTGACAAGATAATAATATGTTCATAAGAATTGAAAACCTTACCGATTTGAACTTGACCTTAGCTTTAAGAGATTCACGAATATATCATACATAAACATATACGTTTAGACCAATAATAATCCTCAATATTTGTCCTGTTATTAAGAAAAGACCTTTAAAAAATTGATTGAAGCGTAAAATTATAATTCATTTTTAAATTAATTCTATTTTCCTTACACAAAACAAAAAGTAACATTTAGATGTTGTATTTAAAAGAATATGAAATAATTGCTCTTAATATTCTAGCAACATATTTCGTCACATTAATTTGCTATATTTATTGTGTTAAATGGTAAAATCTGTTACTAATACTTATTAATTTACAACATCGTAGAAATACAATACTCTTGATCTCGTTCAAAACCCTTTTATTACTCAAAGTGATCATTTATTTTGAATTAATTAAGTTTAAATAAATATTACTTCAAAATGAAAACAACTTAATTATTTGTGGGATACAAGCAACCAAATACAAATATAAATGAATATTGTAATTAAATACGCATTAGGATAATTATATTTAAACATTTAATAGAACACGTGAGAGAAAACAAAACATACGAAAACAAATGTTAATTTAATGTCGAAGGTCATAAAAATTTAAATAAATCTTTACAAAAATTTTAGGTTCACATGGCAATATGACTTGACATACTGACACAGACTCATATCTATAAATGTGTTTAGATAAAAATACGTTGTCTGAGTATAAAATAAATTTAAATACAAAATAAATACAACAATTTTGGTATTTTGATAAGTTTGTTTACACCATTTTAAGACATACATAAATATCAATTGTATTGTTAATGATATCAAAAGTATTCATAGATGAGTTTTTACAAGAAATGATTTTTAAGAAGGATAGAAAGAAGAGTAAAAATTTATTACTTTCTCTTAATTGTATTCAGAAAAGTTTTAGCGAAGACTGTTTTACTTGATTTATTAAAGTGCCTGTTAAGAGTTATCATATTCTCCTAAGAATTTGACATGTATGCTGGTATATTTCATTGGCGGCAAATATCAAACAAGAATAATAAGTTAATCTTTGAGACAGAATCAGAACGAATGCAAATTTTAATACTGTTTTCAGTTTTAAGAATTATAATTAATAAATTGTATTAATAATTATTCTAATTGTTCTAATTCTGTATTCACTGATGAATCAAACAGTGGATATCATATTACCAGCAGTGGATAAGATTACATGTAGTTTTAGGTATAAATTTATCATGGTGGCTAGTTTTGAAATACGACTCCCTTTTGACTAAAACGAGTTCTTTATCGAAATCACCAATCAAATTATAAAAATGATTTGAATTTAAAATTTTCTTTATTTTACTTAAACATATAAATGATAAAGAAATATATTTCACGCGGATGAAGTCGCAGGCACTGTTATACTTGTTCTTAAACAAAACAGTTCGATCTTACTAATACTTCATTATCTTTAAACCTTTGTTCCATTGTTTCTATTAATAGCTTCAATTTGAATGTTTGATGTTAAAACTATAAGAAAAAGTATAGTTACTTTCAATCAGATACATATAGATACCCAGTTAAGTAAATACAGGTAGGTACATTCCTCATTTTAGACTCTTTATATATTTATATATAATATATATTTATAGATAATTTGTTTATGTTAAATCTTCCGTGATTTCTTATACCGATAACCTCCTTGACGTCATTCATGTGATATAGATAATTAAATTTCATACTTTATAGTTAAAATACCTACATCATAGAACAGAGGATAATTACAATTGAATAATTTAAATTCTACATATAATGCGTAATGAAATCTTGCTGATTACTATCTGTATATATTTATTTAATTTCATATATTTAATTCATATATATTTGCATACATAACATATATATATATTTTTTTTATTTTATCGCGTATTTGGACTTTGGATTTGTTGTAATTGTACAATAGATAAAATATATATACATAAGTATGTAGACTGTCACTTAAATAATGTTAAATTATCATAATTATACAATATAATTTTAGTTATTTTTAATATTCAATTGACGTATTTAATTTTAAGTTAATTTAAAACTAGATGTGGTATAATTAGAAAACTTGAAGGTTTACTTTTAAAATTTTACTCAAAATACTAGTTTTATTTCGATCGACTTTATGAATTTTAAACAGTATTTTATATAATTTTTTTGTCATATTAAATGTAAAGAAAATTGCCAACTACGATGTTTGACTTATTTCATAATTCAATTATTATCCTTTCTTAAACTCTTTTCTTAAGTAAAATAGTAAAAGAAGGTAATTTTTTTGTATTAATTCGCCATAATATATAGTTACATAATATATAGTTACATATTAAAGTTATTGTTATTCTAAGCGTAATTAGTGTAACAATTAAGTTACGTTTTGTAAAACTATCATGATGTTTTGTAAAAGTAAAAAAAAATATTATTTCTAGGATAATCGATGTTCCTTATTCACTTTTATATATTGAATATACCCACAGGTAACCTTTTACAAAGCATGTACATTTATTTCAATATAACTTTAATAAAAGAATTTAAATTGTTTTTCCAATAGGTCGATTAATAAATATTTTCAACTTCTACGTGAGCGAAGTTGCAGAGGAAAACTAATCTTTTATATACAATTAATGACGAGTATTACATATAATTTAATTGAACTTTGTACTTGGACTTTGACTTTATAAAGTACAGACTATCATCAGATGACCTCTAAGTTCACATAATTGCGTAACGTAAAAACGCTGAAATAATATTACTACAAATAGTATGTAAAAAAATATGCTCTCGAGACATCCCTTTTAAATAGAATAATAATTATATACAATCTTATATTTTTCATAATATAAGATTATATATAATTATTATTCATAGGAGAAAGAAATTTTTACGTCAACATAAACTAATTAATTACTGTTTAAAAGAGTCCTTATTTTTTTTAACTTTCTTTATTGGTTTTTCTCTCAACTAAGTTATTTCGTGAAAGGACAGCGTCCAGTCATACTTAAAATTATATTTTTGTAAATTATTATTGTAACATTTTTAACTCTCTCATACCAGTCATTTCATAGTGTCATGCAAAACCAAAAAGTGTAGATAAAATGTTTAATACATAACAAAAGAAATCATAATATTTTGTTTCAAGAAATTTACAAATATGTCAATAATTTTTTCAATAAACAGTTCTAATATCAGTATGATTTACAAAACAAAAAAAAGGCTATTCAAATATTTGCTATGTAATTTTACATCTTAATATAAGTGGATAAACATGATATTGAAAATATAATTATGTTTAGAAATAAAGAAAAACGAACGTTGGCTTTGAAATAAAAAAGTCAAAAAGCAAGCCCGTAAACGAAACATCCCATTGAAGTGGTTTTATTAATTTTAAATGAAATGACTAATTTATAACGTTTGTATAACATAATGTTATGGTCTCAATGACTGTAACAGTGAATGGAAATATTGATTTGCGGTTAAGTAAACAATCTTGTGTTGAATAATATACATATGCTTAAGAAATCATAATATCTATTGAATCAAAATTTTTAATGATTCATGTCTACGTGCTGTGAATCACCACATTTACCCACAAAAAGGTCAAAATTCTGCTGACGTATTTTTTTAAAGCACAGAAAAGCAGAAATATATAACAGACGATATTGATTCATTCATAAAATACAGTTATATAGTTTTTGAAAGATGCATTTAAAAAATCCTCTTTGTTTTGTTTTTATGTTGGCTGAATGATACAACTCTTCTTATTTTATTAATTGGAGGCTTACTTATATATAAATTGTGGTCTGGTGCACGTATTAAAACACTTTTGTAGCGTGATTTATTGTCGCTTTATGATTTTATTCGGAGAAGTTTATAATAAATAAATAACCTGTCGTACGGGATATGATGTAATTAAAAAATCTTATATTTTCCTTAAAAATAATTGTTGAACTACAAAACAAAGATATATACAATTGATTAAACAAGATTATTTCTACGTTGTAATAGTGTTTGGTCTCAGAACGTATTTTAAAAACTAAAATACTTAGAACGCATTAATAAACAAAGTATATAATTTGCTCTACTTATACATTTTTTCTTAATTACCTATAATTTTTAGCTCCGTCAATATTCAAGCTTAATTCTTTGAGTTTTCAAAATAAACAAAGAATGTAAAATTTAATACACAGTTTTATATTCGGTTATACAATTGGCATGACTGCAACATAGAGTCAAGGACTTTGTTCAAAAATAAATGTATCTGTGGCAGAACTACTTGTTTAAATTCATTTATATGTAAAAATGTCGTTACGCTAGTCTCTAATTTATATATTTTATGACAATAGCAACAAATATGTATATACTTATATAAAGATAATGATACATTTATTACAACAAAGGTATTCATTTTATATCACATATATATGTTTACAAAATAACAATACCCAATTCTCTTCAAACAGTTCAATTACTAATATATTTTTGATAATACATAAATCTAAAACAAAAAATCACTTGTAATTCATCTCAAAATGAGGAACAAAAAACTCAGCGTCTTCCTTGTCATGATGGCCATTATTTTATTTATATTTTTATTGTTCTCTGTGAACACCAAACGATCTCTCGATATCTTCTAAACAACACATTGTTTGTTACATAAATCTGTACGTACATTATGTTAAATGTGTTATCAAACGCACTAGATAAATGTTGCGAATCAATTTTATTATTATTTATTTCCGCGGCTAGAAAAAAACTTGTATATTTTTTTATATAAAGTATGTCATTTTAATTATTTTAAGGGGTTTTCGTACTGTCATACTGATATATTTCGGTATGTCCTATATTTTGTTATCAGCATGACGTCACGCGTTCAATGACATCAATAGTTCATTATTCGCGATACAGAAACACGTGCTCGTGCGCTTGGCGTAAGTTTTGCATTGTCTTAGAATCTTTGTTATTGTTCCATCTCATATAACGACCAAAAATATAGGAAAACTACTTAATTGACCGAAATAGTTTACAGGATTTATTTTTGTATGTTTTCCGTAAGTAAATTTAATTAATAAACCTATTTATTGACATGTAGTATAAATTATGTGTCTATTTATGACAACAAGACATCTCCGATCACAGGTCATGTCCGGGTTCCTATTATATCGCAATGTATTTCAAATGCTTCATTTGCAATGTTATTTCAAAGATCTTTATACATTTTATATATAAACACGACGTTGTTCTGATTGAACATCTATGTTTTTAAGCTTTTTGGTGATTTTTTATGATGAAAACTTCTCGGCATTCCATGGATTCACCATGCGTGTGCTGGGTCCATCACGTTGCATCGAGAGGAGCTTCAAAAATTTCTGCGACTTGCGACCCAGGTGTAGGTTTAAGGAGCCCCTATTTAACGCGCGTTAAACCCTCACCTCCACCGTCCAAGCTCCTCTCTCTTCCTAACCAAATTTAAATGAACCTACTAGGATCCTTGTATAGTTTATAAATGAAAACGTACATATACTCGTACATCGGACTATTTGCTTCTACTTTTCCTCCGTGAAAACTTGAGATAAACTAATAAAAGTACAACTCATTTCAGTACGTAAAAAGTGCTTAAAACATAGACTACCTCTTCTATAAATGTATATAATATGTATGTCTGAATGCTTGTTTTCGTATATCACATACATAGCTAGTGTATTAAAAAAGTAAAAACAGATAAAAACAGAAATTAAACGAGAAATAATCTATAATCACTTATCTTGAATGCAATAACAATAAATATAGTTTATTTAACATATATATTAATAATTGCATCAACTGAATATTTTTTATATTATATGATAACTAGATAATCTTCTGTATAATGTCCACTTAAGCGGATATGTTTTCGAAATCAATGTCAAGATAGAGAGGTATCGGTAACTGTGCATTACTCATTCTTTTTGTAATACACAAGAGAAATTCTCATTATTATAAGATTTAAATAAATTTACTACATAAATTTAACGTTTTGTATAATCTTATGCTCTTATGCTCTATAAAGGCAAAGTATAAAGTAAAAAGTATCTTTTGAAAAATGGAATTTAAAAAAGATTTTATGATAAAGAAATTGTATTTTTATTGTAGAAAAGCTAGAAGTGTTTCAGGAAGATGTAGTTTGTGTCTAATATTAAATTATAAAAAAAATATTTTATAATGACATTAGTATAAAATAAGAAAGAAAAGACAAATAAATTGTCTGGATTAGGTTTACAAATGTACATATCTAAAGATAACGTTTGGGTACAAAGAAGTAAATGTACATAAATGTATACAAGAGTCACTATTAAGAATCTTTTTATACACATTTTGCTCTTATACTATAAATTTACTATATCCAGTTACATATTTTCTTTCCGATGATAATAATAGGTACAATAGAAATATATATATTATTTTTTAACAAACAACCTTTCAATGTTAATTGCCGTCAATTATCTCAAGATTGATGCAATGTCTTATCCAATAACCTTCAATAAAATAATTGATGTGTTCGATACAATCGCTATGAATCGTGTAACTTATCAGAATTGTCTCAAATCTATGAATTCGTGGTGTGTATTTTATCATGGACAATTATATATTATGAATTGAGACTAAGTAATAATAAAGTGACGGGTTTCAAGGGACAATTAGGTCAAAGCGTCAATTACTTACGTATGCGGTATGAATGTATCTGTTACGACGATATAGGATTACTTCATATAAATATATTTAATTATTTATATGAACTTTATAAGTATAGCAGAAAAGAAGAATTTCTTTCAAATGTCCTAAATATTTATTGTTTTAGAACAAAATCCATTATTCCACATAATATTTTTTTCGTCCCTCTCATGTGTAATGTTAAATTTGTCGTGTACATCGGCTTACACAGCACATTTTTATTAATAGCCAACAATTGGTGACTTCCGTAAAAGGAAAAGGGATGTGATACACATTACAATTAATCTGAATGATTTTGAGATTTACTTTTCAAATAACGATAGCTTCACCCACAAATGTTTTTATAATCATTTCATAATCAATTTATCTTTTCTAATAATTGCCTAACATTTGATTGTTAATACACATCAAAGATTATATTTAAAATAATATAGTATTAATTTGTAATAAAATATTAACAATATAAATGTAATTTCTGACCTCCCGTCCATAATTTGACAGGAATATTAAAACAATAGTTTTATAGTAACTTTACACTGTATGCGTCATGGAACTTTTAAAGATTTTATTGTAACAATATTTTTTATAGTTTTTATATATAATATATTAACGCAAAAAATATTCTTAATCTATAAAAAATAAGTTACGTAATCATAATTTGGTCAAGTCAAAGCTATCTGACACTGATTAAAAAAATAATTTTATTGGTCATTAAGACTCAATTGATATAAGATAATTTATAAAACAATTTTATTAATATCTGATACATATGTACTTGGTGATAATTGTTAAGTAAATACTTTCCTTGCTATGATTTCAACGTATGTAAATTTTATATAGCTAGGTACATCGTTAAGTTTCAATTAATATTTTTTATCATATAAATAAAACTAATATTTTCATATGTACCGTACCTACTACGATGAATGCATTTTGATGATAGATGATTTTTTCATCTAGTCTGCTACGAGTATAATCACGGTTGCTGCAAAATTACCGAAACGTCGGAAGTATATACTTAAAATAATAAAGAATGGTTTTTTTTAATATATACTCTCGAATTTCTTAGATATTATTTTGTCGGCATCTGAGAACGATATTGTTTGTTTTATTCAATTACTTATTTTTCTGACTAAGTACTCGTATCTATATAATATATATAATTTTTCATTATATAGTATCTATATAATTTTTCATTCTTCTAAAGCGTATATCAAGTATTATCTATAACTCCTAACTATTTAAAAGATTCACTTTCTTAGAATTTATATAGTTTTAAAACAGCCGCGCTATATAATATATTATTGATATTCATGATTTCATTTGAAGTATCTGATTAAGCCATGTTTAATTCATATATTTTTTACATACCAAAATATAGAAACAAAATAACAAACACTTAATACCGTCACAGGCGTCAAACACGTTTTATGGATAATATTTCTAAATGTCATTTGCAAAAAAAATAATTAATAAAGTAGGTTTTGTATTTCTATTTTGACTATTTTTACAAAACACATTCAAATAACCTACTCTTCGAAGTCGTTTTTTTATATATGTATATATACATTTCCAGCTAAAATAATATTTCTTTTATAAAAACTCGAATGCTAATATTATATGATAATTAATTATATGTGTTATTTTTTTACTTTTTTAATATAAAATTATTTGATATTATATATTATTCTAGAAAACAGATCCGCCAAATTTTTTCAACCAGTAAAATAATTTTGAATTTTAATGAGTCTCGTTAGCAAATTAAATGTATCTCTTTAATAAGCCGTAATAATTAAAAAAAGAAACGGAAAAAAAAACGGCAATGAGACGTCATTAAAAGTATTATATTATATCAAACGACTCGTAATTGATAAATATTTAATCGGCTTAGAAACAATCGGTTCCATCGGTTATTAAAGTCCACGACGTTTCATAATAAGACGTCGATTACGCCATAAAAACCCCTGACGTTAAGACTTTTTGTTATCATACAACGAGGTTGTTCAAAGAAAATTGTGACCGGTTATCCAAAAATTACCAAAATTAAATTCGCTAAAACCAGTTACTGTAACTTCTTCCATACTTATGTTATAAGCACTACGAGTTATGTGATTGCACTTTTTACAGTTAACTAGAATTATACATATATAGAGCATACGTAATTTGAACTTGAGTTCTTAGTAATTTTTTTCTTAATACTACATCATTATCAGCTGTATTTTTACTATACTAATAAATAATTCAGTTTGACTGTATATGAAAAACTACTACCAAAACAGTAGCTTTCTTCTTTCGTATATAAAAATTAATTATTTCCTAGTTATAAATAACAATTATAAATCTTAATTAATAGATTATTTTTTGTATTTACACCTCGATACACACAAAAACATGATCATTAAGTAACAATGTCTTTATAACAAGACATTATTCTAATCAAGATGTTAATTTCCCATTAATATTTATCATCTGTTCCATACAATAAAGCCGTTGTTAATAAATAAAACATTAAATTGTTATTTTCCAGACAATGATATTATCTTAATAATAACATTAATTTTAAACTATAGTAGATCTATAATTACAACACATCAATATATTAACCTTTACTCGTCTTACAACGTAATTACTTTTATATGTACGTTTTAAAATATAGTATTCTAATATTTTTCCATTATTACCCATTAACACATGATAAATGACCCAAAAACTAAAATTATCTGGTTTAATATACCCATATAATACTATATATTTAAGGATAAGTAGAAAGCAAAATTTTATTAGTATTGGCAATATATATTAAACTTTCCTTTATTGGTCGTTATAAGAATTATTACCATTAATTGGCATTTTCTTCAATTAATATTTGAGGTAAACGATTTGCATTTATGAATGTATTTTTTATCCAATTGTCATCAGTTTATTACGTCATGATGTCTAAAATTCTTCATAAACAATTTAAAATATAAACAAAAATAATCCAAAACTACGTCGGTGGCATAAAAAATATGTACTATGCAATTTCAACATCGGCTTCTAATGCTATCTACTTCTAAAATAGTGTTTCAATGGTCTAATTATTACTTAAGGGCATGATGATACTTTTACGGTTAATATCAATAAATGGATATATAAACCAATTTATCTTTCTTTGAACAAAGGAGAATCTGAAAGTATTATCACTTAGTTCACGATAAAATGAAACAAAGTGCGTTATAAATTGTAACATAAACAAAGACGACACAATCGATCTTGCGGACAGTGGGTTACATTTAAAGATTAATTAAAATCTTTAACGATTTTTAAATACGTTATTCAAACAAACGTGTTTATATTAACATTCAAAATATCTATATATAAATTGTATCTCTAATTCCATAAGCAAATATTCATAACAAAGAATTTAATTGCTCTAGCAGTACATTTATGCATACGAAATGATAAATGCTTTGTATAACAGATATTGTTTAGAAAACATACCTTTGTTTATACCGAGATTGACAGTACATGTAATATTTGTAAACTGCATGTCGACGGGTTCCTTGGTCGGAAGCTTTGCCAGTCCCGGGGCTTTGTCCTGAGAAGAACCCGGGGCAACAACCTCAGCATTCCCGGTATCAGCTTTATAACTCACACTATCCACAATCTCAGCTCCTGCGAGCATCATTTTGATTTTTTTATATGTTCATTAATATATTTCAACTACACACGTGCTTCGACCGATACTAGTCGTGTATGAATGCGCCCGCGCCGATTCGGAAGCATATCGCTATCAGAAGCCTTTTGTCTCAACTGACAGCTAACTCTTGTTTACATCTTTCTGACGCACTTCAAATAATACTTACTCTTCAATAATATGACGTTTAAATTTGTAAATACATTTAAATGAACTCATTAGAGAATATTATAAAACCATTGTGTTTTAAAAACTAGCGAACCTTCATTAAAACAAAGAAACAAATATTTAATACGAAAAACTGTTTTAGATTTTTTCGATTAGCTTCATTCATCATCATTTAAATCAACGGTACTATGGAAAATAAAGAAAGTACATGAATTATAATATACATATGTAATAATATATAGTTGTATATTGTAAGGTTATATAAATGAAATATAAAACCTAGAGGAATGCTTCACATTTGAAGATTTTTAATGAAAAATCACAACCAATTATAAAATCGTATTTTTATTAATAGTTAAAAAGTGTATACGAAGCTTAAAGATCAGGATACCTTGAGAAGACACTTAAAGTTTTCAGAAGATAAAAGATCGAATAAATTAATACATCATTGTTGAGAGCCTCAAATCGTAGTTTCATGTAAGTTCTTATAAATTCGGCTTAGTTGCGTCAGTAAAGCCTATAAAAATTTAGGTTTGATTAATTTTTATATTGATAACGAAAATAATCCTAACATTTGATGATATTAATTTTATTTAAGTTATGTTCTACTTTTCAATATCATAATAATCATAGTCTCAGAGTGCCTGTCAATAAAATATAGTAAATTTCATTTCAAACAATCATATAGTAATCAAATATAAAAGAACTATCACTACTACATATATTTTTTTACAAAGAGATGTAATTTAAAAATAACCTACATCGTCGGGGATAGTGCAAAACCGCGTAACTACCATTGGATAATTCTGCGTATCTTTATTTTGAGACTTTTAATTATTTTTTTCACAATAGGCAATAAATTAAACACTAAATAATTACTAATTGTGAAAAAAATACCTTAAAAGTCGTTAATTTAGAAAATATTTCAACTCAAACTTTCTACTGATAATTTTCTTAAAATACAGATACGCAGAATTATCCAATGGTAGTTTCGCAATTTTGCCCTATCCCCTATGATATGTAAGATTAGTAATAATGAAAATACTTAGATTTTATTTTTAGGTATACATATATATAGATATGAGTACGTATAAATAAAATTATCTAACAAAGTTATTTAATACTATTCCACAATACAACGAAGTTTGCCTTTTGTTTTGTAAATTATGACTTCCTGAAATCGCTTTGCCTTTGTCTTTAATTGTCTTATCCAAAGATAGCCTTTGTGGAAATCTGCCACGCGTGAACTTGATCACGTTTACAAAATACTAAGATTCTTTGCTATCAAATATCATATCTACTCAAAAAGTATCATATTTCAATTTCAGTGAATAATTGTATTCACCTGCAACATTACTGATAATATACATTGTATGAAAATGTGTTCAAATGACGTTTGTTAAAAGCGAGAAAACTTTCCATATTTGTTTGAAGAAATAAATTCCATTTTTATTTCAAGAAAAAACCAAGATAATGCTTGGTGCAAAAATATTTTTATGAAAGACATAGCTAACGATTCTATCCAATATAACTTCTGCCCTTCCTACTAATATTATAAATGTATATAATCTTTTAAGAATAAATACATAAAAATACGTATGGATGTTTATTACTTTTTCGCTCAAAAACTATACCTTTAATTATTATTTCACTATGACTTATATTTAAGAGGTAGTGTAACTACACTCGGGAACTCCCGAGGGAATATTTTGTAATAGTATTTAAAGACCAAAGGTGGCTCTAACAGTTGGTTAACACATGTATATATTTTATTTAAAAATTTATAATTTTAATAGCCCTCCGATCCCAATTCGAAATTTCACGTAGACTAAAGTTAGGATTTTAATAAGATAATCTGCAATATTTCTTTCAAAAATCCACATTTATTTGTCACTATAAATTCGTAAAAATTTTCGACGGAATCAATGTAGTGCATAGAGGTGACATCAAATATAACATTACACTTTCGAAGTCAAAATTTACTAAACGATTAATTAAAGGAAATAACATTAAATTAAGCGAACCCTTAATTAAAAAGAGCTCTATTAATTTACCACAGTGAATAATAGAATAAATGCAACTTCACACACGATACCTCTATTGCCGATCATGATGTCAACATGATAATTAAACGAGGTTAAAAGTTTTTCTAAGAACAAACATAAAAAACAAAGGTTGTTTAGAAAATATGAAAAATACCATTCTAATTTAAAACTTGTATTATTAGTAACTTTAAAAAATAGTCAACTAATAAGAAATAGGTTTCAAAAATATTTGCTAGCTCTTAATTTTTATTAAAAAGATAATTATATGTTAGTTGATTTAAACTAAATGTATCTTATATCTTTTACATAATATTCTAGTATTATAATGTATTAATTGTACAAATTATAATGTATTATTTGAATAAAAATGATGAAATTTCTTTAGGTAATAATTGCTGTCAATAGTAAAAATTAAGTGATAATTTTAGATCAATTAGTAATTAAATTACTTATATCATTTATAATACTAACGATTGTTTGGGTAATAGAGTATGATAATAATAATGAAAAACCAGCAGACCTCTAAGACATTATTGCCAAGGTAAACATCTGCGTGATAGATGTAATTGCTTCATACTTTACACACTACTACACTTAACGATACATAGCACTTGACGTACTTCCTGCCCCTTTAAAATACCGAAAAACTATTCAATACTTAAATCTTAAAACAATATTATGTCATATTTCTATTTCATTTACAGATCCAAGATTTAGTTTATTTCTCTAATCTGTTCACACCTTGTATGTAATTAGTGATATTATTCGGATGTTGGGTTAAAGTCAAATAATTATGAAATCATTTACATAGTCCTACTATTTGTCGTCCATTTAATGCTACCTTAAATAAATTTTATAAACAACGAAGCAGATATCATTGTACAAAGTAAGCTCTGATTCTGCATATTTATTAAATAAGTTCTTCCAGCTTATGTTCGGACTCGCGTCCTCGTCTCTCTAGCGTTAAAGACTCCTTTTAATTGTTATCCCAACTATATCCTCTACTTCTAAAACTCTCATCAATCTCTTGTATTCTAGACATTTTAAAATTTGAATGAATATCAACTAAACTGTGAATTTATTACCAAAAAAAAGATACATTAATTTTAAATTGTTTACTGTTTAAAGTCGTGTACTTCTTCTTCTGAAATAATACTCAAGTATTATTGATTTTATATTTTGTAATTTTAAGTGCTCGCTGTTAGAAAATAATTGCCTTAAACTATGTATAACTAAGAAAGCCACAGAAACTGTCATCCATATTAATGTTATGAATCGCAAACTTTGCAAAACTCATGTACGTTCTTATAAACGCCTCTCGTGATGAGCTGTGCTTATAATCACGTCGCTCCAACGGTATAAGAGGAGACCTGTTTGACTTGTCCGTACTTGTATTCCACTTACATGCATACTAAACTGAATAACACTTAAATTTAAAACAAATGTTTAAATCAATTTTAATTGAAGTAGAATTTATACAGGGTGACTGGTGAATTACTATCGATACTTGAGGACGTGATATTTGACGATCATATATGACAAAATAAAAATTAATATAACATAAATATTAATAAACTTCTAAGTTAAGTTAACCAAAAGTTATGTAATTAATTACGCATCGTGTGAACACCCTTCAGATTAGGTATACACACACACACATACACGCGTGCGGCGGCGTCGTGTTGTATCAGCACGCCGCCGCACGCGTCCACACTTGGAACACTTGGAACGTGTCCACACTTTATTTATTTATACGGAAACTTGGTCAAAAATTAAGTACCTATTTTTTTTACATAATTCGAATGAGAATCATGTACCGAGTACTCTCCTCAAATATTGATAGTAATTCACCAGTCACCCTGTATATAATAAAACTAGCTGACCCGGCAGACTTCGTACTGCCTCAATCAAGAAATAAATTGTCTTATTTATTTTTAAGTTTGTAATTAACAAATAAAAAATAGGGGTTGATCGTAGAGGGGTGAAAAATTTATAGTAATATGAGATTTTTTATTGTAAGTCATCAAAAAATAAAAAAAACATTGCCAAAAAATTAAAGTTTTTAATTAACAAATAAAAAATAAGGGTTGATCTCAGAGGGGTGAAAATTTAGGGTTGTATGTATTTTTGTAGGCTGTGTCATAAAAAAATAAAAACAAAAAATTTTGCCTAAAAAATAAAAACAAAAATTTAGGGGTGGACTACCCTTAACATTTAGGGGGATGAAAAATAGATGTTGGCCGATTCTCCCCCCTGGTTAGTATCCTCGATAAGGATCACGAAAATCGGTCGAGCCGTTTCGGAGGAGTTCAAGTTCGAACACCGTGACACGAGAATTTTATATATTAGATTTATCTCGTTCATTACTAAACAAGTTACAGAAATCGCTACCTTAATTGGTAAAGCAAAATGGAAGTAAATATTCCTCATATTACTTCCTATCCAAATAGTTGCAGCTGTAGCTATAGCCATATTGGTGTAATCGGTACAAAATGTTCTACTTTTATGATGGCATAGCCACTTTAGCTAATGAGTTGAAATCGAGAACGAATTAATTGCAAAACCGATGGAATTCACAATGAAATGAATGAATGAGAATAATAATATTTACGATATGGCCAATCTATCTATATATCTATCTATGTATATATATATATATTGAATTACTGTTATTTAGTTTCACTAAAACTCGAGAACAGCAGAACGGATTTATCTTATCTTAGTCTTGAAATGTTCGTGGAGGCTCAGAGAAAGTTTAAAACTGGAAAAAATGGATTCATTTCCGGTAAAACCCTAAAACAGCCCTATTCTATTTTCCATACAAACGTTATTTTTTACCTTAGATTTGACAACTTACTAATATGTCAATTATTCTGTCGCACTTCAGAACACGGAGATTTAAAGCTTATAGGTAAATTCCAAAAAAATAAATAAAAAATCAGAACAAAGAAAACGATTAACGATATTGTGTTACGACCATAGTTACGATATTCTATGTAGAAGTGCATTTATCTTTGTGAGTGACGATTACCGCTACGTGCGCAAGAACTTTCTTTACTTTGTAATAGTGACATCCCAAGTAATGTGCTCTTTTTTTGTAAATATTTTGTGTGACACTTTATTATTAAGTAACTGTTAAGTGAGCGAGACATTTTCTCACTTTGATTAATTATGTTACGATGCCGAGAAGTCTTTAAGGATGAATAGAGTTCACTCAGTCAAATACACATTTTTAATTCTGAAACTAACGCAGACGAAGCCGCGGTCAAAAACTAGTCTTCAATAAAAATATTATTCTTCAAAAATTATTGTGAAAAATATTTTGTCCAAATTGCCACCAATAGCTTTCGATCCTATTAGAAGAACGGGTAAATATTACTCTGATTTTAATAAAACACAGAACAATCATGATTCCGATATACCTATACCTACCTTTTTTTATTTATGTGAATATATAAAAGGTACTTGTCCTCATCAATTAGCATTAATGTTTCTATTAATTCAATTCAAATTATCCATTGAAATTATTATAATAAAGAAGCGCCTGCTGAAATATAATTGTTATTTCTTAAAATTACAAATTAGCTATGTTTTATAATTATTTCTTTTTCAATCAAAAATACACCTGGTATGGAATAATAATAATAAAAAACAATATGTATGTCGTTGGTACTTTATTAATTATAATACACTAAGTAATTATATCCATACACTATTAATCTTCTATATCTTCTATATATATAAAAATGGATTGCTGTTCCTTAGTCTCGCTAAAACTCAAGAACGGCTGAACGGATTTATCTTATCTTAGTCTTGAAATATTTGTGGAGGTTCAGGGAAGGTTTAAAAGGTGAGAAAAATTTATTCATTTCCGGGAAAACCCTAAAAACAGCCCTTTTCTATTTCCCATACAATTTTTTCTTTGACATTAGATTTGACAACTAACTAATATGTCAATCATTCTGTTCGATTAAAACAGGAAAAACCTGGTTATTTATGGCCTCTAGGACGGAATAGAGTTCGCCCGGTCAGCTATACATATATCACTAATGATGAAATTAACGCGGTCGAAGTCGCGGGCAAAAACTAGTAAGTATATAAAAATGGATTGCTGTTCCTTAGTCTCGCTAAAACTCGAGAACGGCTGAACCGATTTGGCTAATTTTAGTCTTGAAATACTCCTGGAAGTACAGGGAAGGTTTAAAAGGTGAGAAAAATTGTAATAATTGCCGGGAAAACCCTAAAAACAGCCCTTTTCTATTTCCCATACAAACGTTTTTTTTGACATTAGATTTGACAACTAACTAATATGTCAATCATTCTGTTTGATTGAAACAGGAAAAACCTGATTATTTATGGACTCTAAGACGGAATAGAGTTCGCCTGGTCAACTATACCTACATATATTACTCTTGACCAAACTAACGCGGACGAAGTCGCGGCCAAAAAGTAGTAAAATAATATAATAAAATGTCCGTTTTTCATAAAACATAAAAATGACATTTAAAAAAGGAAATATCTCAAACGCATATATAAAATAACGTTTCTAAAAAATAGTTAACAAACATATGAAATATGTATAAAAAGATATCTTGATCAAAATAATAGAACTATAAATCAATGATGACACCAGGACTTCATTGATCACAGCTTCTAAAATGTTATCAAGCGATCTGGCGAAAATATTTTAAGTATTAATTTAACAATGGAATCTTAAAAAAGAAGAAAAACGTTAAGGTAGGGATATCCCTTGTATTAATTGGTTCGGGAAGAAAACTACTTTCTACAATTGACTAAACTTGTAATAAAATCGAAAATTGTAACCTAGTACCTACGTCTAGGACAGACCTTGTCTTTTGGAATTTTAGAAATTGAGATATTTACGAACACATTTAATTCTAACAGTTTCAGGCTTTATCCTATATGCTTCTAATATATGACTTTAATCCTTATCAAAAGTATATTTTTTATCATAAAAAAACGAGATTTTTCAAATTCAACTTTTGACTTTGGAAATCAGTATTTGAAACAGTGCATTCCTAAAATACAGGGTGACTGGTGAATTACTATCAATATTTAAGGAGCATACTCGGTACATGATTCTCATTCGAATTATGTAAAAAAAATAGGTACTTAATTTTTGACCAAATTTCCGTATAAATAAATAAAGTGTGTACACGTTCCAAGTGTTCCAAATGTGGACGCGTGCGGCGGCGTGCTGATACAACAACACGCCTCCGCACGCGTATGTGTGAGTGTGTAGTGTAGAGTAATCTGTAGGGTGTTCATACGATGCGTAATTAATTACACAACTTTTGGTTAACTTTACTTAGAAGTTTATTAATATTTATGTTATATTAATTTTTATTTCGTCATATATGATCGTCAAATATCACGTCCTCAAGTATCGATAGTAATTCACCAGTCACCCTGTATATTCAATACATAGTATTTGAAACATAGGATATGCATTTAAATTATGTAGCATTCTGTGGAAGTGATAGTATTATTATATCGGGTTTAACCAAAAAGGACATGTGACTTTGGAACCTGTTTCAATTTTTACCAAACCTGAAACTTGTTTTGTTTATCAAACCTATAACCTGTTTTAACTTTTAATCTTTTTCTAACCTTTTAATACATGATAGATAGAAAATTCTAGAATCGATAATAGAATTAGTTATAGCAAATTTTTTTAAACTTGAGAGTTCACATGCCGTTGTCTCAACTGATCAATATCTGTGACAAAAAAATATTAATTATACCTTTTATAACTGTCTCAAAGATATTTTGTTGACATGGAAGACATTTTTTACACATAATAGGATAGAGGAGAGTTAAAAGAAGAGATCGTTCTAACATATTTCTAAAGCCTTAATGGACTTTGGAGTGCGGAAAAGTAGGTACTAAAGACTGTCTCAATTTTTTTCATAGAGCGTTCACTTGTTCTGGTAAGATAATGTTTATTTTGTCAGTATATAGATAGGCTTCAGGTTATTCTACTAAAGTAACAGTTTTAGGAGTGAGACCAAATGTTTATATAGGAAATAATGATATAAGTGGAAACTGAAACAGTAATATTCACGTTCACATAAGACAAATAGGTACATGCAATGATAAATAATTTTATATGGACACCTCGTTAAGTCTTCTTAATTGAATAGTAATTGAAATAACAGGTGGTGCTTAAAAGCGAAAGTGTTAATAAGAAATTACTGAGTATTTATAAGAATAGTGCAATTGCAATATCTAAGTATGTATTTAGATTATATTAAATAATATTAATAAGTATTTGTCGAACTGAATATTAGTCATGAGCAACGTGAAAAATGAATCAAAAATTATTTAAGGATTAAATCAAAATTAAAGTCAAGATTAAACTTATAAAATTGCTTTAAGAAAATGTAAAAAGAGATTTACTTTTATACGAAATTTATTTTTTATAAAATTAATTTGTGTCTTTATAATTTCTACTGTTGTAAAATCCAAAATAAGGGCACAAAGACATGATTATTTATTTATTAATCAACTGTCCAATTTGTTGGAAATTTAAATATAAAAGAGTAATTTTAACTCGTATAATTCATCTTATTAATCTTGTGACTTTTGACGCTGTCTTTTACATAAATGTATTTATGTCCGTGGCCTTACCAATTTGGTACACATCAATTGTAAGTGTATACTTATTATATACAGATTTGTCTTTACCACACTAGGCACTGTAATCATTTGAACTAAACGAAGATAAGACATTTCACGTCACGTCACAATTAGTTTGCATAAAATAAAAAGCACTTTAAAACTGTAAGGAGACTACTATTACAAAGAAAATTAAAAAAAAAATTAGAACTTTTTGTGCTTGTAATTATTATTATAAATTAAGGAGTATTAAAATAGTTATTTTTCGTCTTTTTCGTTTGTCAAACTTTAGGGCGAAAGTTTAAAAACACGAAATGTACAGATTTGATTGAGTCTTTCTCGAGTAATTTTCGATTCACATTTTATAACAAGACATATAAATAATGCTGTGGATAGAAGACGTATACAGCAGTTAACAATAATCAGGAAAAAAAAGAAAAAATTATGAATTGACAATGTGTTTCAATTATATTTTGGATACAAAATGCTTGATTGTTAGTACTAACTATAAATACTTCAGATTTATAATAGAATACTGTGCAATTAGCAGCTTAGTATTTAACAATTTATATATATGTATGCACCAAATTATGCAGTACGACGAAAAATTATAGAAACATTTTAATTTAAATTTTATTAAAATAATTACAAGCGATCCAATACCCGACGGTGAATTTAAAACAAATACAAATGTTTGAATGAAATGATTCATAATTTCGGTCGAACACCGGTGTCACAGTAGCGGTCAAGGCTATAAGAAACAACATATCCTCGCGTTTAACGCTCTTAACGGCAAAGCCAATTTAGACGTGCAAACAAGTCCTGTATGCTTACCCCACATTACCTACAAGTGTAAATAATATGCTTAGGATATGATGGCATCGTCAAAAATACAAACGAAACGTTTATCATTTCTAATTCAATAACCTTAATTTTATAATGTACAACGATGTATGAGAGAAAAAAAATTATACTCTGTGTAAAGAGTGGCACTACAAACTTCATTAAAGTATTATTATGAATATAAGCATTCATAAATCTCGACATATCAAATGAATATTAAAAAATGTTATTTTAGAAAAAACGGGAAAAGCTTCATATGTACTGTGACGATACAACATGTACTAAGAAATTGGTAAATATCTTATTGAATAGTTATAATCTGCCCTAAGACTTTCGTTGAACATTCAGCCTATAGAACAAACAAAATTTAATTTGTAATGAAATTTATTCATTGTTTTGTGTTTAGTACAATTTTTTTCCACGGCTTTTTAATTTTTGTGTTTTATTTTTCTATCAGACTCTGAATTAAGTCGCCCGTAACGTAAATACATAACTTTTCATCTAAATATTAACAATACAATTATCAACACATAAATATTACAATCCAGCCAAAGTATGGGAGAAGTGAGAATATTGAAATGTTTAAAAACAATGTTAAAAGTCTGACACAAAGGTGTGAAACTTAATTTAGCGAGTATGATTTCATGTAATGCATCACAATGACAGTATTCAAAGTTTTTTTATGACAACGGGGACAAACGAGCAGATAGCCTACCTGATAAAGATAGTTACCGCCGCCCATGGACATCTATAACATAGTTTTACGGATGGTTGCCACTCTTGATTGTTTAATTGGGAAAGGGAGGGAAAATTGGAAGGGTAACCGGCTCTTTCACTCATCGGACGATACGCAGCAATCAAAGCCTACTTCACGCGGATCTTCTGTTAGAGAGTGATAGCTATCCTCGTTCCAGCTAGCCCATGTTCGAGCTGTAGTAACTGACCACAGCTAGGCTCTACCACCTATAACACTAATAACAAGTTTTCATCGCTACCCTACTCACGAAACGTTTCCCGTTTCTTATTTAATGGCTCATGTTAATTCTATAATCTGTTAATAATTACGAGTATTATTGAATAACTGCTAACGTCGTTTATGTAGCCTGACGATGTCGACTTAGACTAAGCGTACAGAACATAATATTATCTACGCAAGTTGTTACGTATTTATATGAGTCGATTAGAAAAAATATTATCTCATGATTATGGCATAGAATGTATGCAACACCTACTTTTGCAGTATAAAAAAAAACATTTCTTTAATACAAATAAATTTTTATTTAATAATATGGCGTTGTCTTTTTAGTTAAAACCTTTAGGCATTATTCACAAATAAACAAACTTTTGTATGCATATTATGTTGCCTTTATATGTTCAGAATACATCAAGGAAATAAATAACAGGTTTTTAAATATCAACAGTAAAATTTTGAATAAATTATTATTAGTGAATGACGTATTTACGCTTAAATATACGTAGTTAAGAAATATCGTCTAATGATTATTAATAATTCTTCATTTTTTTGCTCCGCTCCGAAGTACGTTTACCGCGAGTTCCCATAGTGACAATATATATGTATAGTGTTCCCAGGTTTCATTGTCACATTCTAGTGTCAACATAGATTCATTAATAAACAACTAAAATGCTTTCAAAGCAGTTACTGATTTATTTTTTAAGTTGTTAATTGTTAGTTTTTATTAAACGTTTAATTTAGTTGTTTGTATTTATTTATCTTTTAAATTTTTAAATGAACAAAAAACATTTTGCGAGTTTAAATCAGGTTTAATTAAAATATTTATGAGGGCATTTCAATGTTATTACAGTATAGTAAAGAAAACAGTAAACAAACATTTTAAAGATATACATATAAAGAAAAAATGCAGAGAACGGCGTACAGGTATGCGATTGATAGAACTAAAATTTAATTTAATTGGCTAGAACCATCCTTTGATAGAGGAATAATTTAATGTTATGTAAAAATTATTATTATATTTGACCATACGTATGACTATTGAACACCCTGTGTAACATATTCACTCTTGGCTTCCTTCTATTACGAGTAAAATCCTATTAGTTTAAACAAAACTAAGTATTGATGATTTCGATTTCCTTACAGCAACTGAAATCACTGACAGACGAGATGAAAATGACTGGAGCCGAAACCTCAATATAAAATATATAAAAAAACACTTAGTGTCCAAAAAACTTAGTGTCAATTATGTGTAAACGCGAAAATCTTACATATTTAGTATCATTATGTATTCCTATTGGTATAATAACCCAACTGCATATGTTTATAAACAACATTAGAACTTTAATATAAGGCGGAATATATATTTGTCACCCTCTTTGTAATTCACTTACCAAGAATAACAACATTTTCCTGCATTTATAAAACAACAACAAGTATAATTAAAAAATATTTTACCAACAATTCTAAGATCATAATAAACTTTATACTGTTCTATGTTCATCCAGACCTAGAGGCACGTAGTAAAATAATCTGTTGAAATAGAAATGTCAGCTACTTATATATGTACTCATTATACATTTTTCTACAAGAATGCTGTTTTAGTATCGCTTAAATAAAAATCTAGTCGCTGTCTCTGAATAGTTTTCAACAATTTCTACATAAAGCTGAAGGAGAAATTTGTATTGAAATAAAACATATCCTATAGTCATGATATTCAATTAAAAACTAGATACTCTCATAAACTTAGCAAGTTATGTCAATTTAACTAGTAATTATGTAGTTATGTGTATCCATTAAACAACTATTTGTTCTGATGATGTGATATATAAAATGTATATACATATAAAATATAACGTGGTATATGTTTTATTATTGTACTGTATGTTTGTTACAACAACATGACTTAACTATATACATCAGACAAATTTATTTTATCAAATTGTACAATTTTAATTCACGTTTGTTATTAAGACCATACTGATTAAGCTTACCGGTGTACCTTTATTCATCATCAGCCTATCAAAGCCCACAGCCGAGCAAAGTCCTCTTTCTCACATGGACAAGGTTTGAGCATTAATCACAGTGCAGCAGTGATTTCAAACTTATTTTTGTGAAACTATAAATCCAGGTTTCCTCACGATTTTTTCCTTCACCGTTTGTCAGTGGTGTCTTAATACTCTCAGAAAGTACATATGACTCCGAAAAATCACATTGGTACTTGCCAGGTTTGAACCCGCGCCCTCGGTAACGAGAAGCGGGCCCTTTAACCACTAGGCCACCACTGACTGTAAAAATATATATTTTTTAATTTATCTACACGTTCATAAAAATTTTAAAAGGATTAAGTGTTTTTTGATACTTCATTTAATTTTTAATCTGCTCGTAGTACCTACTGATTCATAAGTTTATATCTCAATAAAGATAAGACTCGACTAGAAAAAATACGCACAAGTAAAATTAAAACAGGGTATGTTCTGGAATAACCTTTATCACGTTAAAATAATTAGATTATTTAAACAATAATATTTGTACATTAATACGCTGTTTATTCACCATTTAGCAATGTCTTATATATAATTTTAATATTTTATGTTCTAAAAAGCCTCTAAATTTGTAGACAAAAGGTACCAATTAAATTACATAAACCTATTTATCTGATAAGCTACATTTATATGTTACATTATTCTATCAAAACAAATATCTATTTGAAATAAAAGTAAGTATTATAACAAAAATTTTCGTTGTGTTGTTTATCCTATACAAACTATTCTTCTTTTAATGTACAGTAGAATCAAGTTAATTGTTTGCTAACAATAAATATTTTACTTAGACTATAAAACGATAAATAAAACTTTCCGACATATTTAAGAGCAGTATCAAAATATTTGTTTCTTTACACCAGACTATTCCATATCTAGATTGACAATGGACACGTGAATGGTACAGGTAACTGTAGGGGACATTTCTAAGGTACAGGTAATTGTAGTGGAAATATGAGATGTACAAGGCAACTGTAGTGTTTATTAGTAACAGATGGACAGAGTGACAACATTAATTCTTTATTTTATTCATATATTCCGTTAAATTTCTGTTTAGTTTGTTAACTTTGTATTATATATAATTTTTTATATATTTTTTTATATTCCATATATTATACTGATTTTTATTTTCTAACTTTTCTTTAACATACCACTTAAAGTTATCTCATTTCAAAATTACATATATTTTTTTCCTTTTCCATCGAAAAAGATACTGAATTGTCGTCATCAAATACCGGTTGTAGACGTGTAAAAAAACCGGAACGGCTCGTTCTCGAGTAAAAAAAAAGGAAAAGAATACATTTATTTTTATGTAAAGTTATTAATTAAGATAAATCACGATACCATACTAAGTGGAAATTTATAACCGTTCTTCCACGTAATTTAACCGTTTGAAACATTGACAAAAAAAAACGAACATTCGTTGTATTTACGCTGTATATACACTGTATTCTGTAAAGATACAAATAATTACCATACAATTAACAACATACATTCTTTTCAAGCCCTAATATCTGAGATATAGGTATATAGTTACGAAAGGATTGTTCATTAAAATCCATTAATTAGTTTTTGCGTGAAAGACTGACAAGTATCCTCACACACACACACACACACCCATATATATATTATTCAAAATCCATTCTGGGTAACATGATACAAGTTCTTTACTAAAACTTTTTAGTCATCCCGCACAAGTAAAATATTGTCTAGGCCTACCGTTTTTAATTTTTATTTTACACACATTTTAAAACAAAAAAGTCACATGACTATGGGACTAAATGGTAATTTACAGAGTAATATTAATTCGAACATTCCAAGGTCAATACAGGAAATAAATTATTTATTTTTTATGACAGAAAAAATAAATATGGTAATAACACGGAATTCCGATCAGAAATAACTCTTCCCGATACAAAAAAATTAAATATAAAATATATGTGCTTTAAAAAATATGTATATAAGCCATTGGCAACAAACCTCGCGATGACAAACATTTTTGAACCCAAAGGTACATTGACATTTCTTTGTCTTAAACATTCATTTCTTTGTATATGAAAAGTGACAGTCCTTAAAACTTTATTTCCCATTCATTAAAAGTTGTATGGCAATGAATTTTACAATGAAAATAATGATTCTTTAATGTTTCTATGTTATGCAGGGGTTACTCACTTACCCCATGGATACATGATGGAACGCATGTCTGACATTTTATGTATATTTTGTAATAATTAATCAATTAAATATTTTTTGTGTGTATTTTGAAATGCAGTTTAATTGCAAATTGAAGAAATACCGGTATCACGGAACAGCTAAAAAGTCTTTAGGCGGGTTTTTAACCTTGTTATGTTTGGTTGGTGCAATATACCGAGCAATGAAAGGAAAAAAATCATGTTTATAACGTTTAATAACAAGATATTATATCATACAAGTACTAAAAACTTCATTAATAATTTATATTATTTTTCTTTTTGTTATTTACAAAATATTCAACAAAACGTTATACTTATATATTGAAATTAAATCAAAATTTTAAGTAACAAAAAATATAATATACGCTTAACCATCGCAACGTTTTAAGTTTTATATTTCGTGTATACAACTAATGAAAGATATGATTTAATTCGATCCACTATGAACCGCGTTCAGTTATCTAACGTCGGTCGCGTTGAACTGGTGTATTGCATCGTAATACGAAAAAAATAATATTATTTTGATTAAAATGATACTTTATATAGGATAATTATGAGATAAAATATCGTTAATTTTACAACCAAGTGATTATTTTAAAGATATAAGATATTTTTGATATATATTTTTTTATTATCGATCCGTTTTAAAAGTTAATAATGACAACGAGCTTGACTCTTTTACAAGGATTTAGTCCGAAAGTACGTGGAAAGGAACAGAATGAATGCAGAACTCTGCAAATAAACATGCCGCCACCTGTAAACGTTGATATTGAATTCAAAGGTGTGACAATGGAAGCTACAACTGGATTCATTAAAAAAAGTAAGTACATCACACTCTATCCATGCATTACAAATTAAAATACGTACTAAATAATTGTAAGTGTGTTAAAATTGAAATAAAATATATTGAATGGCTACTATTGAAAGTCTGTGAACGAATTTTTTTTATTAAATAATAATTTTCTAGCAATAAAAATAACTTTAATTGAATATACCTATTTATTTTCGGCGTAATTTTTATAATGATTAAACAATTTTATCAGAGTTCATTTCTTGCTTCATTGTCATGTGCAGTAATTATTGTATAGATTACGAAATGAATAAAACAAAATGAGATTAGACACCGGATATAGAATTTCTCCGATAACGATGACATTGTATTAACTGAACTTGAGGAGGGTAAATAACATTCTGATTAATTATTATTGATTAATGACATCATCTGAGAAAAGGTAAAATAATATATATAACGCTTAAACTAAATAATTTGTATTGAATTTTGTTTGACGCTGTTAATTCGCTTCTTGAGTATAGTTTTAAGTGACTTTTAAAAGTACATCATTTATTAAAATCGTGGTTGTTGTGACTTCTCAAAGTAAAAGATAAATCATTAAGGTTGAAATTATTTTCTTATATAATGTTTTTTTTTATATTCTAAAACTATTATATTCGCTGGCAACCATAAACATATTAAAGTATACGGAAATTTAATTAGTAATATGTTAAATTAGTACCTAAGACTGTGAAATGTGATATAAATTTTAAATTGAAATAAATCTGTGACGAAACACCTGAAATATGTAACTAAAATAATGTACAGCAACAGAAAAAAATCAAAAAAGATTATAAAACAGCAAAAAAGAGTTCACTATTGATATGAAAGATTTTCGCGAGTTCACGTTTAATTAAAACTATGGTTTTCGGATTTAACATTGCGATTTTATTATTTAACAATTTACACGATTACGTTTCGATTTATTAGTAACCGTTATCACGGGCAGATGAGATTGAAGTCTACTGTAGATGAAAGATACTTACATCTCATCCACACGTGATCACGGCTTGAGCAAAGAAATTATTTCATTTTTCTTCAAACTTCTACGTACGCGGCAAAATGTTGACCAAAACTGATTTATCTTGATTTATAATAACGTTAGAATGTTCCTCTGCTAGATTCTTATTATTTGTATTATACACAAATTTAAGACATTTATGGAATTAGATATTTATGTGATTAAAAAACCCGTGCTGTCAAACTATTATAATAATAAAATAAGAAATTTATTACACCGTTATAAATTATTAAACTGATATTTATAGAGTACACGAGTTTTGTATAGTCATTTTACCAAACGCTAGATCCAACTTGAAATTTGCAAAACTCTCTAACAAATCCTATATACTATAATCGCTGTAATTTCGCATTACACGATTGCACCAGAGCATCCATGATGCAACCATTCCCGCTCAACTACACGTTCTTACCTAATGATTGTGAAAATAATTTAATACACCTGTTTTTTGCTGCGTAAGAACAAAACGCGGAAAATAATTTGCTGTTAGTTTCTTCTAAACTACAAAAAAGGTCAGGGGTTATAATGACAGAGACTATTATTACTGTTATTAAAGTTAATTTGATGTAGTATTTCGGTTTTCAACTTTAATATTTATCTCTTGAAAAGTTTATTCACCGACTATAAAAAAATTTAAGCCTCCATTAAAAGTCTCAACACTGTTAATTGCTGCAAAAATATATTTTATTATTATATATCTGGTTTACTTAAGATTTTATCTTTATGCAAATAGTATAACTCGATTCAATTAACTCAAATTAATATTGAGGTGAGATAGTCTGAGTAAATAATGTACATTAAATATATATACAATGATAGAACGACCGCTTCTACATTCGTCATAGCAAAGCAAAACTCCTTTGTTATGTTCAGATGCCAAATTATCTATTTCTTAGAAATATTAATTTCAAAAACATTTAAATTGATATTCTGACCTTATTAAGTAAATTAAATTATTGTGAAAACACGTCATAATTAGTTTATGTGCCAATTAAAACCTTATTACTTAGCCAATGCAAGATACTAAATATATTTTTTTATTGCCGGCCAGTTGTAGAAGGAACGATCGCTACCAAAAAGGTTTGTTACCGCTCAGTAGACCGCTTAATCTAGATGCCTTTTTAGTAAATCTCTGATCCAAGAGTTGCACATTATAAGATAGATTAGCCATTTAAGGAATCTAACTAAATCCTAAAATGATAAATCTATCAAAGCTATAAAATCTCGGAGCAAAGAGATAAAAGTTAGTTAATAATGAAGTTACTAAAAAAAAGTATATTCTTCAATCTATAATTTTTATTTTCTTATCTTTTTAATTTGATAAAACTCTATATTTGAAAACTTATCTTAAATTTTGACAAAGACTTTGAAACATGGAAAAAAAACGTGATCAAAATATTTTTCTTTAATTCAAAAAATCGTAACGTTATATTTATTGCGTCGTAAATTGGATATATTTCTATTGTCACTTCAAATGATAACATAATATGATTAGTATAAAATATTTTAATTGATCTTATAAATCACATGATTCATGAAAGATTATCAGATTATTTTATAATCAATATTTTTCATAAATCACTTAAAATAAGATTTAGTAACTCTTATCTTGAATTATTCTATAAATTCTTTAAAACGAACTTCTAGCACAACCTATACTTATGTTAAACTTTAACCAATTTTCGAGTGTGCATCACAAAACATGAGGCATTTTTTCGTATAAAAATAAAGTAGTGATACTATGAACACAGCAAAATGCATTTAAGAATTCTCCAAGGTATGGTTGTAGCTGTAAAGGGACTACGTACATATGTATGTACAATGTACATATGTATATTAGCATTTGTTTATAAAATAGACCGGAATTATCAGGTAATTTTATATAATATTGAAACTGCCTCTTAATTATAATATCCAGTTTCTTCAATATGAATGATGGACCATCAAGGTCGTCAGTTTTAATTTGCTGGTTATATTATATATAAAAGAATATTATATTAAATGTTGTATTCAGTGTAAAAGTATGATTTGAATACAATACTAAATTAGGAGGCGAGTTGATAATTACTAAAAGATTTCTTATCTCAACCATATGTTTAGACATGGTTGAGATAAGGGTTAGATCCTTGCATCAAAAAACTATGACACAACTCAAAAGCTGAAGCCTAGAATATATTTTACAATACAGAAAAAATTAAAACATCATTTTAGTCTAATTTCTTTCACTACCAAAATGTTTTTATAAAAATTTCTAAAGGTTTTGTTTAGGAAGTCGGAGGCACAAAATAAAAGACGCCATCGTTATGAAAAATATATGAGCAAAGAAACTATAAAAATATTTACAATTAGCTGTAAACCAGTTTCCCAAAACAAGAATCCAGTTTTTGTACAAACATTTTATAATATTTTTTTATACTTACATATATATCAGAGATAAAATACCTATGGAACAAAAACAATTAGGTTTTCTTGGTTCACGGTTATTAATAAGGATAACAGCATAGGACAATTATAATATGATTAATAATAGTTAAATTATTCACGGAGAATAATTACGTAAAAGACTAGACAGTGTTTCTGTATAGATATTAAATCATAAAATATATTGACGAGCTGATAAAAACTCGATTACTGCATGATTATGTTCATTGCGATAGCACAGATGCAACAACTATTACTCCTTACTAGAAATATTTGAGTGACTTATGAAATATTTGAGTGAATTACGAGATACGAGGTATTTAGTGATTTAAGAAATATTTGAGTGAGTAACTATGTTAGAATATAGTACATAAAGAATCTTACGTATATCGTTTCGATAAAATCAAGAGCACATTGATTGTTACTAATTCTGAGTTTCCCAATAACAAATCATCCTTTATATATTCTTCTCTTATTTCCACTATATATGTATTTAAGAATCAATGTAGCTATAATTTCTCGTACTACATGAAAGCTGTATAATTAATTTTTCATTGATATTTATATTATTTTTGTTATTATTAAATTTTGCTTCATAAAAATCCATTTACACTTTACCTTTCAAAATATATACGACCTTACAGATCAGGAAATTCTCCAATTTATCCCATATAGTCCAGTCAATTTCTAAATTGATTATCTCTAGATAATCATGGTTAAATTAAAATAATTCCCGCGAAAGAGAAATATGTGGGTAAAAATTTAAGGTTTTTTGAATTTTTCAATGCATCACAATTTTTTTCAATGCCACGTTGGTAGGAGGGATTAAGTTAGCGACTGACCGTCTTTTCAATAAATGTTTTTAAGATTTTCAGGCCAGTATGGTATATATGAGAGAAACACGGTTAGTTATTTTTACTTATCGTAATTACCTTACCTTATGTGTATATACTCGTACGTGGCTTATATGTACATATCATGTATAAAATGACTCTTAGAATAGCGATATCTCACGAATGGTAACTCTTAGAAAAAAAAATATAAGTACAAATTTTGTAGAGAATTTTAAGTGTAGTTTAAGATTCTCTGTATATAAGAAAATAACGTTTTCGAATAAAATCCAAGTCCAAAAATAACTAAAAATCCAAAACTAGAAATTTTGTCGTTTGATCTTGAATAACTTTTGAAGCTTACATAGGATCAATACGGAGTTTTAAAACATTATTTATTGTGATAAACTCTAGTTCTCCGCTAATACATCGCTTTCCGGATTTTTTGTTATTTTAAATGTCTTGACCGTACTAATACTAATAATAGCAAATGATTACCGCATTAAACATTTTCATGACAAAATATATACGAATGTAATATATATAAATTATATATTTATGACGTGGCTTTAATATAAGAACTAGATAATTATAACAGGTTTCGATTAATATCAAATTAGTTGCTATACACACTCTCGTCCTGTTTTTGTTTAGTATTAATAAAATCTATACATATACATACTTATAATAAGTTTTTATTTTAAAACACAATTGTAATTTTGTCATTTTTAATTGTATTCAGTTTTTATTATATTGTACAATGCGTGATCCTGGCACAAAAACGTCGTGTCCTTGTAAATGTTTAGGAACTACCTACAATTAGTTATACGCAAGTTCATGGTTATATAATACAAAAAAAAACTAACTGATTGTTCTGAACTTAATATCATTGTTTCAATAACTTAATACGACATAATGACTCTTATTTATTACGATTTAAAGCTTATAATCTTGTGTAAAAAAACTAAGCTAAGCTTGCTATTTTTTCGTAGTATTATTCATTAAAATGCTATAAATAAAGTAATATTTTTTTTGGTATGAACTTTTATAATTTATGTACGTCTAGTAATATTCTTATTTCGTGAATAAAGAATTTAATAAAATTATACAATTTCTACGATTATGCATCTGAGGATAATATATTTCATTCATCATTAAAAATTGTTTTCAACGTCCAAAGTGTGAATAAATTCCACTATTGTGAAATAATAACGACTATATAAATTATAAAACAAATAGCAAATAAACTTTCATATTTTTAAGTATACAAAGGTTTTAAAATCATATGAAAGAATTTAAAAATAGTCAGTGGTGGCCTAATGGTATAAGGGCCCGCCTCTCATGCAGGAGGGCCCGGGTTCGATCCTGGCGAGTACCAATGTGATTTTTCCGAGTCATATATACTTTCTAAGAGTATGTAGGCATCACTGATTAATGCATTCCCAAAGAGGGTTGATGTCAGGCACGCGGCCGGTCGTAAAAACAAGTAACCAAAAACTATTCACAACATGTAAGGCAGACCCTGGCTAAAGCTGGGAAATTGCCAGATAGAAGGTAGAAGAAGAATGAAAGAATTTAAAACTATATAGTTATTTTAATTAATATAAATTTTACAAATATTATATTAAAGACAACACCATGAAAGTCAGTTTAAATGTCCGTAGGACAGTTTAATTTAATACACTTCATCACATTTTGTTCACGATTGAAATGAGATTACTATTTTAACCAAAATTTAAATCCAGTACAGGCATAACGATACACGCTTTTTATAATTTATGTATGTCAAGATCAAGTATGTCATGATCAAGTAATATAATTATGTAGCCTTGTTTATTTAACTTAAAACACTAATTAAATGGTTATTAATAATTTATTCATAAATTCCTAAGCATTTTATCTAAACCTTTATAAATGGTAACTGTTATTCAAATGGCTATATTTTTTACTGCGATTCAGCTCCATAAAATTATAACAACTCGTTTTAAGTGTTATTTAACTAAAATAGAGATAAAATAATCAATGTTTTACGCTTAAAGATAGTGCATTTGAGACTTTATGAAACGATAAAAAATTACCCATATACATAATTATGTAAATGAACAATTTTAACCACACTACTTTTTACTGTATCAGTATTATAGTAGGCAATGCTAAAAAAAATTACAGCCTATTTATCATCATTCAGTATCTATCATGTTGTTATAAATGGTGTCTTTATTATATGTATATAACACAAAGTTTCATGACTCAAAACATTTTTTCAATTATAGGCAATTTAAAAATGAACACAATAAACTGAAAGTTACATACCTTAGGGGATGTTTGAAATAAATAAGAACATATTGAACCATATTTCTCTTTCTAGAACTATCTTCTAGAATATCTTCTGACTTATGAGATCTAAGACTATCGCGAGTGTGCAAAATGAAACTAATATTTACAGGGGCAGAAGAGATGTGAATGTTGATCACGGTTGTTGAAAAGTAATGGAAACGTCGGGAGTAGGTAGTTTTTACGATGATAAAATACACGTAGTACAAGCCGAATAATATTAGTTTCATTCATCTTCTGATTTCTAGACTTCTGTCACTTCTTGGTGGTCAAATAATTTTTTACTTTCCAATTAAAGTAGGATAAGAATTTTTACATAGTATAGTTTTCTAAAAACTAAACTTGAAACAGTGTTCAATTGAAAAAAATAATAATGAAAGCAAGTAAACAATGTAACTCAAACACTCATTAATAATACAGTTTTAAATAATCATATCATCAATAAATTAAATGTTGCAAGTTACCTTTAAACTGGATTTAATTTAAAACAAGTCATATGTTGCTACCAAGCGGATGTAATTAAAAAATATAAACGAAATAAAATGTAATAAAAATTGTTTTCTCGCCTTTTTACGCTTGTGAATAATAAACACAATTTAAGTAAGAATATTTTAACATCACATCAGTTTTTATAAACCTTAAACTAATTGGAACAACAAAAACAAATAGGTCTAATATTGCAATAAATTATTACTATTGAATTGTCATATATTGCCCAGGGTTACACGTGACTGATAATAAATAATAATTAATTGATCTTATTAATATTTACACTCATTATAAAATGTAATGATTAAAGATAAGAATGAATAAAAGAGATTATTAAATTAGTCCTTCGAACTTAAATAACATTTTCTGGTTTATTCTTTTAGAGATATCTTTTAAGATATAACAAAAATAATGTTTGAAAATCCAAGAAAATAAAACAAAAATACATGAAAATCAATAACGTTATGTTTATAAAAGTATATGTTCCTTACAATTTTATTAAAATTCAAATAAATAATGAAATGTATGCATAGAAGTACTTTTGATAGATACATGCCTAGTGTGCAATAAAAAATTATATATTATGTATTAAACAATTTGGTTTATTTATTTTATCTTTGTCTTCTACTCGGCAATTTCCCAGCTTTTAGCCAGGGTCTGCCTTACATGTTGTGAATAGTTTTAGCTACTTGTTTTTTACGACCGGCCGCCTGCCTGACATCAACACTCTTTGGGAATGCATTAATCAGTGATGTCTAAATACTCTTACAAAGTACATATTACTCGGAAAAATCACATTGGTACTTGACAGGATCGAACCCGCGCCCTCATGCATGAGAGTCGGGCCTTTTAACCACTAGGCCACCACTGACTAATACTAGTAGTTTATTTATTTTATCTATACAGGTATATAATAAGGCGGGAAAAAAGCTAGAGATCTTGAAAATGCTGTTCATGAGATTCGGCTCAATGAATCCAAAGACAGACAAAGACAACAGATAAACAAACGAAAATATACATTTGTATAAAATTTTAAAATGCGGATTTAAATTAAAGATTTTAATGTAAAAATTATGTGTATCATAAACAATAAAATTATACGTTACCTTTATATCATTGAATATTTTTTTTATTAATATTGTTATATAAATACATTTTGCGATCTTACAATGCTAATGGTAACACATAAGTATTCTTTGTCATATATGTATTATATATTTTAAATTTCTTACAAACTCGGGTTATAAAAAGGTTTGGTAGGTGGTAGAGCCTAGCTGTGGTCAGTTACTACATCTCGAACATGGGCTGGCTCGACCGGGGAAGTACCACCCTCTCACAGAAGATCGGCGTGAAGTAGCCTTTAGTGGCTGCGTTTCGTCCGTTGAGTGAGAGAGTCGGTTGCCCTTTCCCTATTCCCACCCTTTCCTGTAATTTCCTTATTCCCACCCCTCCCTATCCCTAAAAAACAAGGTTGGCAACGCATTCGCAACAAAGACGTTGCGGATGTCCGTGGGCGACGGTAACCACCTTCCATCAAGTGGGCCGTCTGCTCGTTTGCCACCTTTCACATAAAAAAAAATATGTTTCAATTGAAAACAGTTTTATTTATAAGTAACCTATGACATTATATATACATATGATTGCAAATGGCGCCGTTGTAGCCAATTATGGAATTAAAATTATTGTTACAGAAAATAGTTTGTATTTTATATCCATACATCCTGATGACTGATCTTTAACATTGTAAGTACAAAAGTCAAAGTATGATATGAACATATCTATTTTTAATTTTTTTATTGCACTCATTATATAAATAATTAAAAACAAAACTAATTTATCTTTTTAATACTCTTAATATCGGAACATATGAGGATTTAAGTTCAATGTTAAAGATTTAATATAAAAAATCAAGCAGTACAAAACTGGCTGGTGCCATATAAAATTTAATCGAATTGAGAATGACTGCTGTTCATATGGGATTTACTTAAAAAGGTAATCTAGTATTTCAAGTGACCTTATTTGTACATTTAAACCATCAGATTTTAAATACTACATCCACTATGTATATCGATTTGAACACGAGCGTCTCCAGTTACAGAATTTATTGCGACACTTTATGTAGTGTCTTCAAATTGTTTTTGAGCGTCTCGTGTATTTAAAAGTTAATGAATACCGCGTTTGAGAACACAAAATAAGTTGTACGTGAAACACGATGACCTTAAACGTGTAATTTAGCTAGAAGGGCTACCGCCAACCAGAACTTTGGAATGTGTATTAGTTTTTATAAGAAATAAAGTATAAAAATATTTGAAACGAAAAAGCAAAATATCTCATTAAAACTTACGGTAAAGTAATCAGATGTCAAGTAAAATAATATAACAAATCATTTAGTAAATTCGAAAAACATAATTTTCTTATGACAATCTAAACGTACTATAAAACTGACAAAATAACCCAGGAAAAATGGCACCTAAAGTTTGAAGTCATTTTATTAAACACTAAATTAATATCTTCAAGTTTCAACCTACCATTTACAAAAAGGTCAAACAATTTGTTGGACTATTATTCTGGTTTGTCATTCAACTGTACAGTATTGTTATTTAATTAATGTAGTTCAACGAACACAATCAACAAATTAAAACATTACAGAACCTCGATATCATTTTATTTTCAACGTTACTATCATTATTTTTAGTTAAACCAAATTAATTACTTTTACAAACGTTTATATAGGATTTCGTATATGCCACTGTGTAGTTTGTTACAACTTTTTAGCTTTAATACATAGAGATAATAAAAAAATATTTTATCAGTAAGTTAAATTATGTTTTAATGTAGATCAACTTCTTTCTTGGCTTAGTATTTGTCAATAGTGCTCTAATTACAGTAACATTTCACAATACTGCGAAACTTTGCCTTATTTAGTTTCATATAAACTTACTTGCAACTGATTTCAATATGATGTATCAATTACTGAATTTTTTAGTCTGCTTTATATATTCCAAATTTCTGTAACATGTAATTAGAATGATTTATTGATATTGATTCCTCAATGTATACTGTCGTACTTTGAACATGCCCGTAAAAATTATAACGTGAGCCAACCCAGGTGCTCAAAAGTAAAATAAGTTCTTCTTCTTCCTGGCAATTCCCCAGCTATAGCCAGGCTCTGCCTTACATGTTGTGATTAATTTTGGCTAATTGTTTTTACGACCGGCCGCCTGCCTGACATCAAGCCTCTTAGGGAATCAGCAGTAATCAGTGATGTCTAAATACTCTTAGAAAGTACATATGACTCGAAAAAATCACATTGGTAGTTGCCCGGGCCAGGATCGAACCCGCGCCCTCGTGCATAAGAGGGGGCCTTTTAACCAATAGGCCACGAGTGACTAAAAGTAAAATAACGTCTCCAACAAAACATTTATCATCCAATATTTCTTCAATTATTATAGTGCCTTTATATTTACAGCCAATTCGAAACAGACCGTTCTCAATCAGTTTTTTCTATTTGAATTTTGTTACTTTTAAGAATTCATCACAGCAAAAACTTGAACAGTCATGTCAACGTCAAAAAAATAAAGTTTTTCATATTTTTTTTCTATTTTTGTTTAATACTACCTAATTACCGAAGTAATAAATTTTAATTTTATTTAACCTTAGTCTTTGTGTCGGAAGTTAGTCATTGAATTTTAATAATACATTGTTGTACATGACGGAGACCATAAACGTTTTAAACAAAGCTTAAAATACAGTGTACGGTTGTGATAAAAATTTCTTTATTTCATAATTTATACACAACTCAACAGATTAATATATATAGATATGCATTGATTGTATGGTTGTATGTCTTATTACATATTTGCTTCTTAAAATATTCATTATATTACTTTATACAATATCATTGAAAAACAAAGCGTTAAAATATTTTTTTAATTAATTTAAATGCAAACACTTACATTATAATAATGGAACATCAACAATTGACAACAAAGTAACAGTTCCTTTTACATGTTTTAAGTCTATTATTTATTCGTTTTAAGTCATTTTGATTTTAGAGAATGTTCTTGGCTGTAAAGAATGATAATAAATAATAATAAACTTAGAAAAAATATGATATAAATAAATCGTCTTCTGGATATTACCCGTGATCATGGGAATAAGGCTTTATATATTAAATATTTTTTACGAAATCATTCATTTCATGGCCACTTGTGGAGCATGTCGAGCTATGATTACCGTGTCATTTGCTACCACCGTCACCATAATTACAGGAAACAATCTATATTACTATAGAATTACGAACAAAATATTTTTTATTTTCTTCATAAGTATAACACGCTTCATTAACAAAATAATTAAATCACCTCGCTCTTTTATCTCTACAGATCTTAATGGTACATATATATCCGTAAATATATATGCACATTTAAAAGATATTTTTTGCTAATATTGATATGGCAACCAATATTGCAATATATTGATATCTTGATAATTTGATTTGAGGTGCGTGGATATGAGTCATGATTTATTAACATGCCTTCTATAATTTGTTAAAGTACGTAATGCATATTTATGCATAGAACTGTTTGATTTGACATTTACAATTTTAACATATTATACCTATGTATAACTTCGTATTTATTTTCTTGAAACATTCGGTATTTAAAGTGGAATTACTGTCGGATAATTTTGATCTTGAAATACCTATGACATGTGGAAATTACAACCGTTTATTTTGATTAAATACATGTAATAATCTTAGTATTACCAAGTTATTTTCCCGGTACATGATAACTTACGAACATCTCTGTCTAACTTTCAATTTCTTACACATAATATATAAAACAGATAATTGATATCAATACTTATTACCAATTGCAAAAATGTGTTTTAGATGATAAGTTATGCAAAGTTAGAAAGAAAACTAAATTGACATTGTTATCTTCTATAAATATAAAAATGGATTGCTGTTCCTTAGTCTCGCTAAAACTCGAGAACGGCTGAACCGATTTGTCTAATTTTAGTCTTGAAATACTCCTGGAAGTCCAGGGAAGGTTTAAAAGGTGTGAAAAATTGGAATAATTGCCGGGAAAACCCTAAAAACAGCCCTTTTTTATTTCCCATACAAACGATTTTTTGACATTAGACTTGACAACTAACTAATATGTCAATCATTCTGTTCGATTGAAACAGTAGAAATTTAATAAATACCAATACCGGGTTATTGAAGACGGAATAGAGTTTGCCCGGTCAGCTATACCTATATTTCTAATGACGAAATTAACGCGGACGAAGTCGCAGGCAAAAACTAGTATTTAATAAGTACTTATCTCCGGTACCAAAGGAACAAAATGAAAATATTGGTATAGAAAATGCATCTAAACCATTTATTTTTGATAATAATTTTATGTCATGTTTATTGTATTTAAATATACTCTACTATAATTATGTAAAATATTCAATTATTATTGTCCCATAGAGAGCGAATATTACGACAACATTTTTTCCATCTAGCACTATAAGTAATAAATTATATTTTTTAACATAAATTAAATATTCAAAGGGCCTCGTAATAATGAGATTCCAATACTCTTAAAATTAGGAGCATGGTAAATATTCAGATCAAGGGCTTTATATGAGAACGTGGAAATTTAAAAACGCTTCCGATATGTCTTATATAATTTTTTGTGTTTACACAGATCACAGCCTTGAAGAACTGAAAGTGCACTTATATATTTTATTTGTACCAAAATAAATGTGAGCGGAAATCGACTGATTTATACAAAAAACAAAGAGTAAAATCTTTGAGTTTATTAAATAATCGGCTCAAATAGTTTCTATAAGATTAATTTGATACTGGTTAGACTCGTTTAAGACGTGAACGAGATGAAACACGTGAAGGGTAGCCTTCGTACTGACAATTAAACGTAATATGAACGACCTTGCGAAGGTATTTGACATCGAAGAAAAATATATGCCATCATAATATATGCAAATCATTTTTTCGGCTCTATAAAGAAAAAAATGTACTTAAAAAAATATTTAAAATTTAAATGGATTCTTTTTTTGTCAAGCCTAATGATTTATTTATTTTTGATTTATTTAATTAAGTGGTATTCATTTTATTCTCTACTACGAAAGAGCGTTTTGCTGGTTGGAAATAAAATTTTATATAAGATAAATAATAGACATTTTCCCATTAAACTTGTTGAGAAAATATTAAGAGGAAAATATGTTATTGAGAAAAATATTAACAATATAATAATATACCCAAGTACATGCTAAATAACAATATAAAATATATTTATAAGGTAAACTGCTTTTCTATAAGAAACAATGTGTGTTTTCTCACATCTACGTAATATAATAACTACTTTTGTTTCTTTCTCTTTAAATTTAACTAAACTGGTTAACCAGTTTCTAAGGATGCGTCGTGTATTAAAACGTCTGAATATTTTTACTAAACTATACATACACATAATGTTTAAATTTTTAGCAATTTATTAAGTAGTTCATCAGTTTATGTTTTTATACATTCTTACTGAATACGAACAAAACTAAGTCACGAACTACATTCGAAATTAGAGTGCTTTACTTAAAAATCTATAAAATTTTCAATAATAAAACTGTTTAGTAGTTGAGGATTTTTTACACCATTTCAAACTTTGTAATAGTTCTTATTTCAGTTCAAACGCAAATATTTTTTTATAATTTTCGAAATATTATAATAATAGTTTTAAAAATGTATTTTAATCTAATTAATTAGTGTATTACGTAGTTCGTAGTGGAAAATCAATAGCGAACAATCTAACTTATCATAAATATTAATTTTATATTATATATTTATTTATTTTATATACATATTTATTTTATCTTTACCTATATTATAACTCCTCTGCCTGTTGTATGACGATATTCTACAGGGTGACTGGTGAATTACTATCGATACTTGAGGACGTGATATTTGACGATCATATATGACAAAATAAAAATTAATATAACATAAATATTAATAAACTTCTAAGTAAAGTTAACCAAAAGTTGTGTAATTAATTACGCATCGTATGAACACCCTACAGATTAGGTATACACTCACACTCACACATACGCGGACGGCGGCGTAGTGTTGTATCAGCACGCCGCCGCACGCGTCCACACTAGGAACACTTGGAACGTGTCAACACTTTATTTATTTATACGGAAATTTTGTCAAAAATTAAGTGCCTATTTTTTTACATAATTCGAATGAGAATCATGTACCGAGTATTCTCCTTAAATATTGATAGTAATTCACCAGTCACCCTGTATAGATGGTAAATAAAAAAATAAATTTAATGTATAAGAAAATAATTAATAATTTACAAAAATGTACAATTTATGAGTGTGTGTATGTGTTTGTATGTGTATTTTTAAGAATTATTTTTTGTAGACTTGCTTTTCTTTGTATATTCTAATATATATTCAAATAGAAATAAAATTTATGATAATAATTTTTATACAGTTTTCGTCTAATACAACATATTTTAACAAAATATTCACAGGGAAACTGATATATTTTCTTTTGTTTCAGATAAAAAGACTATTTTAAATAATATTTCCGGACATTTTAAGTCCGGGGAGCTAACAGCCATAATGGGACCGTCTGGAGCAGGCAAGACATCACTCCTTAACGCACTTACAGGATTTTCGTACGTTATTTGATATTTATAGAACCAATTACCCGAAGAATATTTTTAATTCGAAAAACCATCAGTTGTATATATTAAAATTTGTTGAAGATAATGTTCATGTGTAACTTTTATGCACTGACATTAAAAAACTACTAAATAGGAAAATTTTTGTATCTTAACCACTACAAAATCCATCTATTCCAAAAAGCATATCTGAGAAATTAAAAAAAGGGGAAATAACATACATACAGAAACTTTAATTTGCTAGATGAAAATATCTATCTTAAAATAAAATCCCATTTCTATTCAAAATAAACGATAAATTCAAAACAATCCTTCGTCTATAACATTAATTTATAAAAAATATAAAAATGACGTCATTATTGAATTTACTAATAAAACTAAAATATTTAGATGGATTAAACACATGGATATATTGCAATAATCTTTACAAGACAATAATTTTTTCAATGATCTTTGTTCAACTATAAATGTCCTTTTTTCAATTGTTTTATATTTTCTTAATTAATGAGTAACCATACATCTTAAACTTTATGGGGCTATCATTTTATTGTTCGTTTCTCAATTACGAGTCATGCATCAATGCTATCCCTACTAATATTATAAATGCGAAAGTAACTCTGTCTGTCTGTCTGTCTGTCTGTCTGTCTGCTACGCTTTCACGCCTAAACCACTGAACTGATTTTAATGAAATTCGGTACAGAGATAGAGTTGACCTTGAGAAAGAACATAGGATAGTTTTTATCCCAGACTTTTGAAAGGTTCTCTTGGAAACGCGATATAACCGAACTCCACGCGGCGAAGCTGCGGGCGGAAAGCTAGTTATAATATAACTTCATTAAAAAGATTTCTTTTTTCTTATAAAATTAATTCAACATCTTTAAATTTATTGAAATAAATGGTTTTTTATAATGAGTTTTGCAATGTAAGATACTTTATTACTGTCTTGTTGTTTGATTATTTCATCTAAATCATACTGATGAGTGTTCAATAATAATAAAATAATAAAAGGATTATTGTTAGACGATGTATACTGTGATATGGTATATATTGGATGAAATTATTTACTAAAAACTTTTCTTTAACTCTTAAGTTTTCGAAACCTTTGTATACAGTTCACGGTCACTCCAACTAACGTCACGTCAAATATATACTTATTTTATGCTTTACCAGTTTTTTGGTTTAAAATTGATTTGAAATATTGTTACAGATTAAAAGGAGTGAAGGGTTTGATACGAGCTGGCAACAGCGTATGTGATTTTGACAGAACTAATTCATATCAAACCTTGAACGCGTATCGCAAGAAGTCGTGCTACATACTGCAAGACGATAAGCTAAATCCTTTATTTTTGGTCTCCGAACAAATGCAATTCGCTGCGGATTTAAAATTAGGCGATACATTTACGCAGAAGTTAAAAAATTCTGTTGTTAGTATTGTTTAAGTTTATTCACTTTCAAAATGATTTAATTTCAATGAAACTAATATTTTTCGGATTTTACTTCGCGTTTTATTTTTCAGATCACGGGCAGACGTGACGTGATGTGAGTGTCTGTCACTCACATCTCGTCTGCCCGTGATCACGGTTGCAGAAAAGTAGCCGAAACGTCGGGAGTATGTAGTTCTAATCAAAAATAAAACGCGAAGTAAAATCCGAAAAATATTAGTTACATTTAAATGAGTACTCGCGAAAATCTTAGATCTCATTATGATTTAATTTCAATAATAAAAAAATATCCTTCTTTGTGTATTATTTTAGTAAACTACAATCTATCATCATTGCTAATGATTGCAATACTTAGACATCAATTTGAAACTTGAATTTTATTTATTGAAACACGTTATGCTTGTAGATATCGGATGTACTGAAAACCCTAGGTCTGACTGGAACTGAAAACACTCCATGTAGTAAACTATCAGGTGGACAAAGAAGAAGACTTTCCATTGCCGTGGAACTTATTGACAATCCACCAGTTTTATTTCTTGACGAGCCTACCACGTAAGTTTAAAAAACTAATTTGCGCCAATAATAGTGTTCTGATGACGAACTTCTGGTAGCATAAGAAGTTTTATTTCGATATAAATTCTTTTAAATAACCTGCAAGAAAAGTCTCATACAAAGTTTCAACCTAATGTTCACAACCTGTAAATCCCTATTGAAAAAATCAAAATGAAGTAAGGTTATATAAGATGAATGATAAAGATACAAAATTAATAAAGAAATACATCTGTCACTCGGAGACAGAAGCGGTAATGCTATTGCATAGCGTTTTTTATCAACTCAAGCAATTTTATTGATTCAATATTTTTCGCAAATTAAATTTTATCACGACATATACGCGGTAAGGTTCAATTAGTCAAAGGCTAGACCTCACTCGTTGACGTCGCAAAAAAGCATGCTATCTCACCTAGCATTGTACTATCTAAAAGAGATAGCATTAGTTAGCAGATAGTCTACGCTCATACATACATTCGCACCCACACAATTTACCGAAGTCTGCGAACTTAAACGAAATTCGACATTAGGTGTTAGATTTCGTTATTGAATTTCTTCATTCAGTCGTCTTGCTCAAAGCCTGATATAAAAGCTATAGGTACAATAGCTTGAAAAACTTTGAACGTATATAGATAAATGTGATATCAATATTAATCACTGAACATCCAAATTTATTTAATTAGTAAAATTGCAATGGTTTTAAAATTAGCTCATTATAACGATATACAAAATTCGAAACTGCATTTCTATCGTGGAATGTATTTTTCTAATTAGGAATTTAAACAATTTTAGATAAAAACACAGTATTTTGTAAAATTGCGTAATTATATGAACTATCATATAATCAAAAATACCCATAAACTACGCTGATTTTAAACTAAACGCTGTATGATTTCCTCCTTCTGATAAAGAATTAAATATAATAATTTTTATGAAATTGTTTTATAGCAACAACTAGAGACAAAATTCACGCTAATATTGTAATTGAAAATAATAACAAACATCCTCATTCGGATGAAATACATACGACAAAAATATTATTACAATAGAGCAGACATTTATAACCGTGGGACTTTTAATGATAGTATCATTACACAAATGACTTATTTTTGTTTGCATTATCTAGTTACTACTATTAGTATATTACGTAAATAGCCTTGGTTTAATACAAAAATACAAGAGAATTCATTTTCTTGTGTATATAAAATATAGATTTAATATAACAATTAATTTAATTATAATAATTGCACTACATAAAGTCGTTTATTATGGAAGAAGTTGAGAAATACGTAATGTTTTACCCACACATAAACTCAATATACCGCTGTATGAACTTGTTATTATTTTAGTATCACTATTTGTGTCTTTACTACAAGTTTTCGTTTCAAACTATCTATAAAGAATTTCCAGTTTGTAATTTTTTAATTAATTGTTTCGTTTATGTTCCAAAATTTGTGAATGAAAAACTCTTACGATGGAGACTTGTATTAAGAATAAAGACGTGGTCGTTTGATAATGATTAAAAATATATTGTGAGAAGATTCCCACACAAATTATTATTGCATTTATTTAGTATATAATAAAAATTGAAATAAAATATAAATGGTATAATTACTATAATAATTAAATCGCATTATTAAATTCATATCCAATTATCAGGTATTATATTTTTAAATGTCTGTATCGAGACTATCATCCTTTTTTATGCTATTGTATTCATGTCTTACACATAAAAACAGTTAATGGCTGTTATTATAAATAGAAAAAAACTTGTATCTGTATAATACAACACGATTTAAAATTAGGTCTTATAAAACAAGTCCAACAGCTCTTCGTATTTTTTATATTAAAAATTTGTCTTTAATACTTTAATATTCAATATTTCTGAAACTCGCTTTAACATTTCAGAGGTCTAGACAGTGTGTCATCAAAACAATGCATGGAATTGTTACAAAATCTCGCACGAGTCGGACGAACTATAATCTGCACAATTCACCAACCGTCTGCTACTATATATAAAATGTTCGATCAGGTATAAATATCTAGCAATTAAAATTCATGAATACAAATTGTTTCTATAAATATCTATGAATGATGAGAATAAAATTGTTATAGCAAAATGTTTATAGTTTCGCTACGCATTTAATTCATAATTAAGAGACGAAACTTCTCATCATTCAATGTATTTACCGTGCCGGTGCCGGGTTCATCGTTTTAGAGAGAGGAGCATCGACAGTGCTTGGGACTTCCAAACCAGGTGTAGGTCTAAGAACACATATCTAACGCACGTTAAACGCTCACCTCTACCGTCCTAGCTCCTCTATCTAAACAACTTTGAAACGAACCTAGTATATATATAGTACCTAATAATTTAACGTATGTGCATTTCAGGTATACGTGTTGGCCGAAGGTCAGTGTATCTATCGAGGACCCAGTTCTCACACAGTCCCACATCTAGCTAGTCTTGGTCTAGTATGTCCCAAATACCACAATCCAGCGGATTACAGTAAGCAAACAAACTTCGTACAATTTAAATGAAACTGATATTTTGCGGATATACCACGCAACTTTATTTTTGATAAAAACTACATACATACTCATACTACACATCTCATCTGCCCGTGATCACGATTGCTGTAAAGTATCCGAAACGTCGGGAGCATGTAGTTTTTATGAAAAATAAAGTCGCGTTGTATACCCGCTAAATATGTATTAGTTTCATTTAAATACATAAGACTCGCGAAAACCTCAGATCTCATTACACTTCGTATAACCTTGATTAATATGATATAACAATACATTTTAACCAAATATTTAATGTCAAAACTTTATTACAGTTTTAGAACTAGCAAATGGTGAACATGGTAAACTCAATGACGTTCTAACGGCTAACTGTGTTCCTGAAAAACTATGTGAGCGTATTCCGGATCTGCCAATAGAGAACCGCCCAGCACTATCTAATGAAAAAATGACCATAGTAATAAATAGACCTTACGAATTTTACAAATTCAAAGTACTCTTCAAAAGGTGTGTCATGCAACAGTGCCGTGATTGGGTAATTATATACCTTTATCTCTATTTTATATTTATATTGCTCTTTTTTAATTACCTACGGATATAATTTGTAACAACTATAAAGAGTATAATGAGTATCATTATTTTTATTGTTTATCAAATGTTTACCTTACTTCGTTATATTCACAGACAGTAGTTCCTCTTAGGCTGGTTATCCATGTAATCATCGGTAGTATGTTGGGACTGTTCTTCAATAACGTCGGCAATGATGCTTCCAGAACTCTCAGTAACCTTGGCTTCCTCATTATATCACCTACCTACCTCTGTTATACATCGCTCATGCCAGCAGTACTTAGATGTAAGTGTGCCTAAATTGACCAAATTATTGAAAATTTAAACCACCTATCTCAATTACACATATTTTTAACATTTTTGTGTATGAAAAGATAATTATATAAACGAAATATAGACATATATAACTAAAAACGAATTACTAAAAACGAGGAAAAATTAGCACGGAAACCAATAGCTTGAAGAGGCATTAAAAGTATGAGGAAATGAAAGAGACGGAAAAATGATGGTTGATCTGCGACGCCAGTTTTATGATATATGTCATCACATTTTTTTAAATTACTAAAAAATTAAAACCAAACCTACTGAAAACCAAACAAGTTTCTTAAATGACACATTAAAACTGGACTATTTACCGTATAGAAAAATAAGAAGAAAAAATAAGAAAATTTACTATTTAAAAAAAACGATTCAGGAAAAAAAGTTGCAGTAGGAAATTAACAAAAAAACATAAAGTTTACTGTGAACATCTATACGAATATGAGTCAACAAGACATATTTTAAATATTTAATCAAATATTGTTAACTTGATTGAATTGATCTTTAGAAACCTCAATCATCAATTCCATTTATGGTTTAAGGTTATATACGGAAATGAAACGAAATTAAATCAGATTTGGCATTGATCTTATCTTAATTGCAAGAATTATTAACACAGTTAAATAAGTAGGTCAGTTGAACAATTCCTTATTGATGATGAGAAGAACCAAAAATTAAATTTCAATATACGATAACGTACCTCGGAAACAGTGAATAAAAAATATTAACATGAATGTGACTCAAAACTGTGGAACTTCCGAATATTGCGTATCTAATTGCTTTGTAGATTAACTTTTCATTCGATACTTCTTATTTGAATTTCAATTTAGGTATTAACTTCACGGTACTTTTAAAAAAGTCTAACGTAGAAAATGTCGAAGAAACATACATACATAGGTACATATTAAGAATAGAAATTAACACCAAAAAATTAAACTCGGAACCTAAAGTGTCTTTGAAATCAGGAAGACACAAATTATTATTTTTCTTTTATTTTGCTTTAACACTTTTTGTTGCCAAACACGAACCCTGACAAAACGTAACATCATAGTTTTTTAAAAGCAAGGGAGAAAGTATATGATATAGCTTGCAGGTAATGATTAAAATAGATGTAGGTCGGTAAAATTTTACGAAGTACAATAAAGAATAAAGGATAAAAGATAAAAGACGAAAGATGAAAGTGTAATCAAAGGAAAATATTAAAAAGAAAGACTTATATAGAACCGAATTTCACAAAAGAACTTAGAGGCAACAAATAGCGCTTAGAATTTTAAGTTTTGGGAAAAGTTTGAGAACATTCCAAGAAAAAAGTCAATGAACTAATTTACCAATGTGATATTTATTTACATTACATTATTAAATAAAAAAGTTTATTTAATTAATTTTATAAATTATATTTTTAGTTCCTGATGAATTACCAGTGTTGAAGAAAGAACATTTTAATAACTGGTACAATCTCAAAACTTACTATATCGCAGTGCTAGTGACGAATACACCAATACAGGTAACAAAATTTATCTTGCTACATTCATTTCTTATTCCACTTTAAGATATCTTAAACTTAACATTGAATCTAGAGTAGGTAACATGTTTATTCCATTTCTACAATGCAATACAGTATAAAACGGATTTGATCGAAAAATTATGTATTAGGTTGGTGCGTATGAAATGTCGGATTCTTAAGTGATTGTATAAAACTGCATATCTTTATTCAAAATCTGTTTATTCAATCAAAGTATGCTCCATTCGCTTCAATACACTTCTCCCAACGAGATTTTAAAGCGTAGATGCCTGTCTTAAAAAAATGTTGGTCTTTAGAATTAATAAACTCTGATATCGAGTTTTTTAGACTGTCTTCATTTTCATAGTGTTTGCCCCTTAAAAACAGCTCTAAATGCTTGAAAAAATGAAAATCGGTCGGCGAGAGATCCGGTGAATATGGTGGATGCTGCAAAACTTCATATTCCAGTTGGTTCAGTTCCGCAATTGTTTTGTGCGATGTATGCGGCCGAGCGTTGCATCCACTTGTCCATCTTCTTAACCTTGCCAATCTCAGAAAGGTGTCTCAATATCGTTGTATGGTCAACTTTTATCCTGATAGCAAGTTCCCTCGTGGATACCGCTGGATCCGCTTCTACTAGAGCCTTCAGATCATCATTATTCACAGACGTTTTGGGTCTTCCGCGCGGCTCATTTTGCAGTGAAAAATCGCCAGTCTGAAATTTTTTGAACCAACGCTGCACTTTCCGATCTTTAATCGTATTCTCCCCAAATGCTTGGTTTATGTTGCGTGCAGTTTTTGCAGCACTATTACCAAGTTTGTACTCATATAAGAAAATGACTCGAATGTCGGCAGAATTCATATAAGTAATAAACTCAAAAGAAATAACAAAAGGGAAGACCTTCGAGAAAACCTATTTTGCTGAAATGAGTCTCTGGCAATGGACAATACGACTGTGAATAAGGTTATGCCGAAGACAAAAGTATAACGAAAACAGGGAGAGAAACGTCCGCATGTAAAGAGAATCCGACATTTCATACGCACCCACCTAATATATTATATATTCGAAATAAGGTTAAAATAATAATACCGTTACACCACATACTTTCAAATTATAAATTTCTTAAATTGTAAAAGAATTTCGCTTAATGAGACTTTCGCGATTATTCATTTAGAATTATACTTTCAGATCTCCTACAGTTTAATATACTCAATACCAGCGTATCTTCTCAGCGGACAGCCGATAGAGTTACATCGTTTCGCGATGTTCGTTCTCATCCTTTCACATGTATCTCTCTTAGCAGATACGATTGGCATCTTCATTGGTTCTTGCGTCAATCCTATTGTAAGTTTGAAAAAAATATCCCAGAATTTATGGATAAATTTTGAATAAATTGTAGCTTGAAATTAGCTTTGGAGTACTATCAGTTTTTGTTAAAATGAAAGTTTTAGTTGCCATTCCTTCTTGAGTGTAAGCCCCAAAAACCGTAACTTTCCATCTCTCTGAATTTATTGCCCTTTCTTATTCTTCCCACAATAGAACCCAGAGAGAATACTCGAATATACAATAATCACCTACCAAGGAGATAAATAATAAAAAAAATAATTATAACATGTGTACTTTTATGTCCAAAATCAGAATGGTACATTCCTGGGAGCGATAACGACCTGCGTCATGATAGTTTTCGCTGGTTTCCTCGTGATACCATCTCATATGCCGCCAATACTCCAACCTGTAGCGCATGGGTCTTTCATGAAACAGGCTTACGAAGCGCTTACACTCTCTATGTACTCCTTCGACAGAACAGCACTTACGTGTGGTGAAGATAAGATATACTGTCATCTCAAGTGAGTATTTGTTAACATAAGAATAAGAATTCATAATAATATTATTCTTATAAGAAAAAAACTTTAATTCATTGCATATGATATTAATCAAAACAAAATTTAATAATTGTCACATATAGGTCAATTTTGTTTTACATAAACCAATTTGGGTGACCAAAAATTCGACTAGTATTTATTTATTTACCATTTTGCATATTCTTTTATTTAGACTCCGGAAAAAATATTTTTGTTGTGAACAATAGGTATTCTGAATTCTGCTCATTTCTTTCATGGGTTGTGTTATTCAAAACTTATTTTTTATATAACATTTTCAGATATCCCACAACGATCCTCAAAGAACTAGATATGCAGCCTGGAAACTATTGGCAGGATGTATGCATTATATTTGTAGAATTAATACTACTTAGGATAATTGCATTTCTCTCGTTACAGCGTAGAGTTAAAAAGTGTAATTAAGTTTATATAATGATTTGGTTAGATCAAATGTAGGTATTATTTGTTGATCGAATGATTTTCTTCTCGTTTACCTCAGCACTATGATAAATGCATTTAAAATAATGTACATAGTAAATAATTAAATGCAAAAAAATCTAATGACCTTTTTAAATACTGCGCTAATTTTGATTGTAAATCGAATTACTATATTTTATTTAAATTTACTACAATAGTTAATATAGAATTAATGAAATCTTGTCGCAATGCTTGACAATCAACTGTGATTTTAGATAATATTGTATTGTGACAAAGTTAATTAAGTATTTAACTTTTTTCATTGACTATAAAAAACTCATTCTTTTAGTGGCTTTGAAGTCAAATTTTACCTATAAATAATTACTTGGGACTGTAAAAGATTGAAATACTGATGAAAATTTTGTGATTTTTTCTTAAACAAATTAATATACAATTTTCAGTTAAAACTATAAAATCCGCACTTTGTTTCTTGAAATAGTTTTTTAACTTAGTTTTTAATAATAGTATTTAATAATTGTTAGTTTATTTAGTATTGTGATATTGACTTAAGTTAAAAATATAGTTCTTGTCTATGTATTAAATAAATTATATATTTAATGTATATTTTATCTCTTGTTATCGGAAATCGGAATGCTGGTTATATACGCGGTTTGTGTTTAATAAGTGATTGAAATTTTCGGTGAGGAATATATTATATTGAAAACCTATTGTTTTATTATTTATTCTTGATCTCCATTTACATATTCCAATACAATTAATGAGTAATTTGTAATACAAAAAGAATAACTGATCAAAAACATTGTCATACTCATCTCCTATTGAAATGAAAAAAGTTTGTGTAGAACTAAATAGAAGTAAGTATGCTTTTCACGTTTAATATTTATACAATATTTTAAGCCAAGTTTCGACAAATTTTCAGTAACAGTGATCAAAGGCAGAGGAGATGAAAGTGTTTGATTATTAAACTTTGTTTTTTGTCATCTAGTTACTTCTAAAGATTATTGTATATATATGTATATAGAAGCATATATGTGCACGCAGAATGGGCTTACTTTTTCGGTGACGTAGTAGGGTCATGGACAAATTTTGCTCATAAATTGTTATGAAAGGATCCTAGGTGTTGAATAATTTCCAGCCCCCTTCTGTATTAAAATTAGGTTGTCTTGAATTTCAATAGCCTCTCTTAATCTCAGTCTAAACTTGTCTTTACAAGCAAGGAGCTATAGTTTGTCGAAGTGGATATAGGAATAGTTTTACCTACCCACCGTATATGCAGCCACTTCTGACTCCGACGAAGTCCAATTTTTAATATCTTAGATATATTATTTAACCCTTGTACGGTGTAACGATGCTCCGCTTTTTCTGTCCAATGTATGACAAGCCATAGTCAGAAAAAAGTTCAGATACTCGTTTGGTGTAAAGGAATGGTTCTTTTAGTTGGTCTCAAGAATCTTGTCACTCCTTTAGTTCGTTTATATTTTGTTTAAAATAACAATACAGACGAAAACAAAATCCAGGCTGTTTTCTGACAACTAATAATAATATTATAACTAGTAAGGCAAGACAAGTACTATTCATATTTTATAAAGCAATCACTTAAAGCAATGCTTTTGATTGCGACCGGAACAGAGGATATACTCGTAAATACATAAAAAAATTACGTATAAAACGTGGTAGAGCTAATATAAATTACCAACGTTTGAATGAAGGTATATATTTTTATATATCTGCAACATTGTGCTATAAAAATAATATAACTTTATTCCAAGTATACTTTACTCAAAAGTAACATTTGAAAACATTGTAATTAACTTAACTTATCCATGATCCGCCATATTAAAAAAAAAAAAACAAAATTAAACAAAAAAGTCTTCTAGTTTAGAAAAAATGTGTATTATAACAATGACAACATTTACATTAATTGGGCCCTAAAATAAGTAATGATAGAATTAGAAATCCTATGAAAATCAACTTTAACATCGCTACTTAAAAGCAATTAATCAATTGAATCGATAATGGGTCAAAGTGCATTTTTATAAATATTAAATGCTAATATTAAATTGTTACAGCGCAGACTATATTCCTTACGACTCTCCATAGACTGTAGAACAGACTTTAGCATAAAATGTCATAGACTATAGAAGCAACAGCTGATTGGCTCCTTCCAAACCAGCCTCTCGCCGACTGTTTGACGGCTGACGAATCTCAATTTTTTTTTAAATATTAGTAACCTTTATCGAAAAGAGTATTTATGAATTAACAACTATTAGTTATAATTTGTAATCAATAGCTCGGTTTTGTGTACATCTGATGTCCACCTAGTCCTACATTATATTAAAAAGAAAAAACTATATTCGATAATATAGTATCAGTGTTTTTATAATGAAAATGTAAGTAATTCATGTTTAGTAAATATAATAAGATAAATTTTATGCATTAAGAATATATTAAAACATAAAAATAAAATTTCTCTATAGTTAATACATTATTTTGTTACTTATTGTTGACTAACGTGTTATTATTTTAGGTTGAAAATCCTATTAATTGTTCTTTTATTAAAATGTGTTAATTTGAGTGATGTGTCGCACTATGAAATATTGGGGGTATCTAAACAAGCGACTACACAAGAGATAAGGCAAGCATACAAAAAACTTGCTGTTAAATTACATCCTGATAAAAATTCGGTAAGTTTTTTATCATTTTTAACATAATTATGACTTAAAATTATTCTTATCAGAAAACGTTATTTTAAACTATGTTAGTAATTTTAATTAGGAATTGTTATTTATATTTTATTATTAATAATCTTATAAGATTTGTACCATTGCACACACTTAAATAGAAGTTTCTACAGACTTATGAAACTTGTAGGTGTGAGTGGGTGTATCAGGTCAAGAACAATATCGAGTTAAGAGAATAATTTTTATATAGATTTACCTGAGTATTGTTAAAAATTACAAACTATACTAAATTATAAAATATATACATATCACATTCTTATTTTTTTAATAATTTTAATCACAATTATTCTACTCCTATAATTTACAGGATTCGACAGAACAAAAGAAATTTCTAGAAATTACAGAGGCATATGAAATTTTAAAAGATCCAAATAAAAGACGACATTATGATTTGTATGGATCGCAGCAATCATACACAAGAAAATATGATTACCATTCACAAACAGAATATAATAATTTATATTACAATGGTCTTTACCATGATAATCCTTATGTAAAGACTTTATCGGGGAGGGAATTCTGTAAGTATTATAAAATAATTAGTTTTTCAATTATATTATATTATATTACCAAATGTATGTTCATCTCCAAAAAGTCTTTTACTTGATAAAAATAATATTTGTACTACATTTTTGTCCTAATTTGTATCTATTGGATACTAATTCTTACATGAAGTTTTAAAAAGGGCTCATAATTACAAAACATTCCTAATTAATTTCTACTTCATATGTTAGGTATGTATTTTCATATAATTTTACAATAAAAATATATATATGTTTTTATAATATACATATAAATATTTTTTTTTCCATTTGTTCAAGACAGTTGTGTCAATATAATTTTAAAGTACATAAATTAACTTAAATGTCATATTTGTGTGTTCAATAGCACCACAGTGAAATAAGTTTTTATTACCCAATAATTATTTTTTATTCATACTTTCTTAAATTAATTTCCAGATCAATATTTAAATGAAGGTCTGTATTTCATCAACTTTTATTCACCATTTTGTCCACCATGTCAAAATTTGGCAAATCATTGGAAGAAATTGGCTCAAATCTATAAAGGAATTGTAAGTATTTAAAAAACAGAGTTCAAAGTTTACAAATATAAGCCAATACAATATTTCTTATATTAAAAAACCATAGTATTTTTTTCAAAATATCTTTATGTTCCTCAAAATTAATATTATTTGTACCCACAACATAATATTAAATTGACAAAGAATGTAATTTATTTTTCCAGGTCAAAGTAGCAGCTGTCAACTGTAAATATCACAATTCATTCTGCTACAATAACATGAGAATTTCTAGTTATCCATCATTATATTTCTATCCATATGTGAGTTGACAACACTTTTATAATAATTGTTTATTTTATATGATATAAAATGAAAGCATAAGTAATATTTGCACAAAGAATCTAGCCATAATTCTATCGCAAAAATTACCCCAAAATTATGTGATAAAATGCTATTTTGTATGGGATGCTGCTATAAAATAAAATGTTAAGTGTACCACAAAAACTTTAATTGTTTTTATCTTCTTATGTTTACAAATTACAACCAACAAAGATATCATTTTCAAAACAAAAGTTATGTTTGAGCGCATTTTTATATGACTGCTAAAAAACTGTATGCAAGTAATTTATACTGAATAGCTATTAGCGCCCTCTACATGAAGCATAAATTAAACAAGAAGTTTGAGTGGACACGTTTTTGCTATAGAGGTAGATCCTGTAACTAGATTAAAAGACTTCTGTTATTTTTTAATCGAATGTTATATATATTTATAAAATTTCCATAAATATTCCTGTAGTGTATAATCAATTTTAAATCTATATTTAACTAAAAACCAAAAAATTGTGTTCTATAAATTTTTTAATCTTACATGTATAACAATTTCAGGGTAAACAAGGAAGTTTCATATATTACAATGGCGCCCATACATTTGAGGCTTTAGAAAAGTTTGTTCTTAAATATTTAAATAATAGGATAAATATAGTTAAAGTAAATCAAGTAAGAAGTACAAATCAACCCACATTGTATGTTCTGGACGAGGATGCTATTTCAGATGAAATGATTATAAGGATAGCATTTCAATTGGTGAGTCATACTTACATATATATTATATAGTATTATTTAACTAATATCAAGCTTAATTCTTTAATAATGAAATAACTACCAAAAATTCTAATTCAAGCAGAATTCAAACCCACAGTTACTGTATATCAAATCACAGCTATTTTAACAAATGAGCTCTTGTAGCCTAACTATATTAATGGAAAGTTTTTATATATTTTATTTGTCATGTCATTAATGTTAATATAAAGTGTAGTTTGAACTATAAAATGCTGTAGTCTTATATTGGAAATCGTTTCCGGCTATGATGGCAATTGGTGGCTATTAAGCGCTATGTATTATATTAGATTGTAAAGTCAGTGTTTTGCCTAGTTGTTAAAAGGCCCGCCTCTTATGCATGAGGGCGCGGGTTCGATCCTGGCAAGTACCAATGTGATTTTTCCGAGTCATATGTACTATCTAAGAGTATTAAGACATCACTTATTAATTGCATTCCCAAAGAGGGTTGATGTCAGGCAGCGGCCGGTCGTAAAAACAATTAGACAAAACTATTCACAACATGTAAGGCAGACCCTGGCAAAAGCTGGGAAATTGCCAGGTAGAAGAAGTATTATATTAGATTTTAATATTTCTTTCAGAATGGCATAGCCACTGTAGTTAAAGCGGGTGACGCTATACGTAGAAAACTGACTGATAATGATGAAGCTATATTTGTGTTTAAATATAAACAAACACACAAAGACATTACTAGCTTAGGGGAAGCGAATATCATTAACAGTGTTCTGAATTCATTGCCAACGATACAGAAGATTGGATTGAACAATTTGAAGGTAAAATATTTAACTCAACCTTTCTCTTATAAATATATTACATATATATATGGGGTTGTCGTATATCTTCTATCTTCTATATATATAAAAATGGATTGCTGTTCCTTAGTCTCGCTAAAACTCGAGAACTGCTGAACGGATTTATCTTATCTTAGTCTTGAAATGTTCGTGGGGGTTCAGGGAAGGTATAAAAGTTGAAAAAAATTGATTCATTACTGGGAAAACCATAAAAACAGCCCTTTTCTATTTCCCATACAAACGTTTTTTTTGACATTAGATTTGACAACTAAATAATATGTCAATCATTCTGTCGCACTTCAAAACACGGGGATTTATGGCTTACAGGTAAACTCCAAAAATATAAATAAAAAAACGTAATAGATATTTCTTGATTATAGGGCGTAACGAAGTTCACCAGGTCTTCTAGTTATTACTAAATATTTAGTGTTTCATTTAATCCTAATTGTGAAAAATTACCTTAAAAGTCGTTAAGATAAAAAATATTTCAGCTTAAAGTGAGATCTAAGATTTTCGCAAGTATTCATTTAAATTTCAGCTTAAACTTTCTTTTGATAATCGGCTTCCAATGTAGATTCGCTGAATTACCCAATGTTAGTTACGCGGATTTGTATTATCCCAGGACCCCGACGATATAATATATATACCAAACCTTTTTATTATGAATTTTTCAGACAATCAGAAATAATTTAAGAAATGGCAATGACAAACCGTGGGTTCTATTTTTCTTCAAGAAAGGGGATGACAAACTGTTGTTGCATCAACTAAGAGTTGAATTGGTTGACATGAATTTTGGTAATTAATTATTTTATATATTGTAACAAATGTTTTTAAATCAAGTATATATGACATTACTAGTTAACCGCCCCAGCTTCGCAGAGGTACTTTACAAAAATATAAAATAACCTATGTTGCGTATAATCCTTCGAGTATTTACTTTTTGCGTTAAATCAATACAAAAAAAAATCATCATCTTTCTTCGTAATTTTTTTTTTAAGTTTAAACTTAGAAAAACAGTACATTTTTATGCTAATAATAGTTTTTTTAATATTATAACATTTCAAAAAATATGTACTCAACATTAATGACGTGATCATCTGAAAGAGTGAGCTATCTCGTGGGTTTAATTTTGAGAATTATTAAACTTATGATAACTTTCAAATGGTACGTCCAAATTAAATAATTCAAAAAGTAATTTATAGGTACTGATGTAGACTTGAACGCGAAGTAATTTATTTTGATAAGACTTTATACTGTAATTATGAAAATAGCTTTCATATAAACGCTTCATGAATCGAATTTTCAAAAGTAGTAAAATGGATGTAGTATGTTATTCTTAAGAAATAGACATATGGCATCCTGGACTTTTCTATAAACCTATATAAAATGTATGATTCCACCATACATTGTTTTGTTCCATCTCTAAGGGTTTTGGCAGCGTTTTTGTTAAAATCTGACAGATGGCTCATTTTTTCCCGACATCTTCAACAAATATCCTTTATATACACACATATCAATACAAAACCTTAACAAATTATATATGTATAAACCTTCCTCGAAAATCACGCTATCGAGTGGTGAAAACCGCTTGATAATTGGTGGAGTAGTTTTTCTGTTGCGAACAGACAAACAGACAGACGCAGTGAGAGACTATGTTTTATAATATGTGTTGATGACGATTGATGGTACTGTAACATTAAATACTTATTAATTATTTTTTTTATATTTAGGTGAAATTGATTGTGACGAGAACACAGAGCTGTGTGCATCTTTCCATATTGATGAGACACCTGATTGGTCGATTTTAAAGGTGGGCGGGGCTTACCAAAGGTTGGTAACCTCCACTAGCGCTAATATCAAAAAAGCTGCCCGTGCGTATTCACTCCATACGCTTTCCGCTGCTGACATGAAGCGGATACTTGACGGAGGTTTGTTTGATTACTGTTTCCTGCTCTAAATATCTGGTTAAGTAAGGTTTATATTAATAGATGTCTCTTTTGGCCCTTCTAAAGTAAGCCTGTATTTGCTGTTTGGATGCCTCAAAGGCACTGCTTAATAAATTAAATCACCTTACAAGTGTGTCCATTCGATTTGTCTTCTGGTTTAGTAATTCTGATCACATCTTAAGTCGATTTAATTATCTTTTATTCACGGGAATATATATGTATGCCAACTACAGTGTCTAATGATCTTACTAACATATTTTTCTTATTTACTTCCTATTTATTTGAACGATTCCATTCTTGTTCACGTAGTAACTACTCTTAGTACTCTTGGATAGCAGTTTAACTCCAAAACATTGTCCAAAATTCATTTACTGTTTCATATTCCTTATATAGCCACATAACTTACAGTCCTTCTACTACTATACAAACGGTAGCTCTAATATTTACCTCAGAATATGATTGTACTTATATTATATGTATAACTAGCTTTCCGCCCGCAGCTTCGCCCGCGTGGAGTTCGGTTATATCGCGTTTCCAAGAGAACCTATCAAAAGTCTGGGATAAAAACTATCCTATGTTCTTTCTCAAGGTCAACTCTGTCTCTGTACAAAATTTCATTAAAATCAGTTCAGTGGTTTAGGCTTGAAAGCGTAACAGACAAAGGGACAGAGTTACTTTCGCATTTATAATATTAGTAGGGATTATTTCTTTGAATTCAATTTCATAATCTCTTTTAGTTTTAATATAAACTATATTACTAATTATAATATTATATGCTTTCCCAGTTTAGTGGGTGTACAAGAAATGAATTCATCCCTTGTGACCTCCATTTAATTTAATATTTTTGTTGCATAAATAAATAATTCTTTTGAGCAGATACAATATAATATTTTATTGTATAGTAATATTTTTTTTATTTTATAATGTACAAGAAAAGACTTTTAAACAAACTATTTTTTTGAAATTGCAGACACATCAACATGGGTTCTTCTCGTGGCTCCATTCAGGGTTCCTTGGGAAGACCTAGTTGAACCCTTCACACAAGTTAGTTTGGAATTAGAACATAACGATGTTAATGTGAGTCTCAACTATAAAATTGTTATAAAACAGTACAAATATCCATCAGGTAGGACGAAATTAAGAAAAATATATATTTTTCTGAGGTTTTTCAAGAATCTTTCAAAACATTTGAAATGTTATACCAAAACAATTATTTAAACTAATTCATTATGATAAAAAATGTAGGCCAAGTGCCCGGGCATTATGAGTAATGCCTGCATCAATCACTTGGCCCATAACATATATTCCTCTACTAGCTGCGCCCCGCGGTGTTACCCGCGGATTTCCGGGATGTAAAGTAGCCTATGTGTTATTCCTGGACGTCAGCTTCCTGTATACAAAATTTTATCAAAATCGGTTCAGCCGTTTGAGCGTGAAGAAGTAACAAACATACACACACACTCACAAGCTTTCGCAATTATAATATTAGTAGGATCATTAGACTATCTATAAGAACTTTTTTAACACGGCTATTTAACCTCTATGCTTTATATTCCAGTTCGGCATAATGTCGTGTACGGTAGACAATGACGGTCAATGTCGTCGTTTAACGGACGGACAAGCATCTATTGTTATAGTGAACGGGACACTCACTAACATATACTACGGTGATATCAATAAAGAAGAACTGGTAGACTTCATACAGCTAGTACAAGATACTTCAGGTAAGAAACAAACTTATTAACATTCAATGTATTCATATGCGTGTGTCGGGTCCATCGTTGTAGTGAGAGGAGCTTCAACAGTGACTGGGACTCGCGACCCAGGTGTAGGTTTAAGAGGTCCCTATCTAACGCGTTACTCGCTCACCTCCACTGTCCAAGCTTCTCTCTCTACCAAATTTTAAACGAACCTACTAGGACTGCCTTCGAAGTATGTTCCAAGAATTAATTAATGTGAGTTCTGGACAAGCCCAAGTCTTTTAATAGGTTGTAGACATGTAGCCATTATAGCTCTCGCTCCCACTTTTTACGACGAACCTATTCCTAGTAAGTTCGTTAATGAGCTCGTAATACCAAATAATATTAGACAATATTTTTTATTGAACTGATAGAAATTAAAAAAAATTGTCTATGCCCTATGGTATTGTCAATATTACAATAGACTTAGGTAAAAATACTTAGGTACGACATAATTAGTCGTTGTAGATTTTTTCCGTACCATAATAATAGGTGTCATTGGAAAGTAAGGATAGTTATATTTACCAAAAAATTAATATCTAATTATTACAGTTTCTTTATCGATTTAATTCGGAAACTTGAGTTCTATAAAATTCTCTAACTAAAAGACTATAAATGTATTTAATTCAATTTAATTTACATCATTTGTAAGTTGCAAAATTTAATGTATCATTCCAGATATATTAATATCGGAAGAACAAGTTATGGACCTAGTTCATAGACGGTCAGTTGGATGGCTAATCGCCTTTATGCCTAAATGTGGTTCAACTTGTCACAGACTGCTGCATCAAATGAGAATAGTAGCTAAAAGGGTGAGCTCATCATATTCATATGTTTTACTAGCTTCATGAATACTTGTACAAGTAAAATCTGAGGATATACACAAAATGTGAATTAAATTACTAACGTAGTTTTTAAAATTTACATATTGTTAGAAGACAGCCCATAAAAGGAATATTATTTATTCCTATTAATTTGTGATTTTATAATCTTTGTAAATTTACTATAACAGAAACAATATGTATATTGTTTGTTAGTTTGAACCATTATTACATGAGAATATTTTATTACTATAATAATAAATATATATTAATTTAAAATAAATACAGTTTCATATTATATATTGTATTGAACTATTTTAATAAAAAAAAATGTGATTATAATTTAAAACTGCTATCATGTTCATAATAGAATCAATATAAAAAAGGTTCAATGTTCAATAATATAACCTATAGTATATGTTAAGAGAATGATACATTTAACTAATGAAAAAAAATATATTTTTATCACTAACCAAATCAAGTAAAACAGTTTTTATCGTGTTACAAACATTTAACCGTTATAATTCATAAAATTATTTTAAAAAACTGACATTTTGAGAACCTTTTTTTGACAAATAATCAAAACAAGTTGTAATGGTCAAGAATACTTTGTTTTTAATCATAACTTTTTCTTTACAAACTAAAAGGAATTCAATTTTAGAAAAAAATTAAGGACTTTTATTATGACCGTTATTTCATTTCAAAAATCATAAATTATAGAGTTGATATTTAATTTTATGTACATATTATGATATTTAAGATTAACTATTAATTATAATGCATTTGTTCTATCATCAGCTCAAGCCATTAGAGTCTGTGCGTGTTGGAGTACTACAGTGTGAAAATCAATCTGGTTTCTGTGGTAATGTTCGTTCGCCCACACTACGTTACTATCCAGCGAAACATTCCCATTTATACACGTAAGTATTATTTCTGTATTATATTTATATATATGCATAGTGAATTTCATTTATAACTACCTCGGTTGTAACAAATTTTTTGGTTATAACAACCTCATATAGGTCCCATGAATTTAAAGCATACTTTCGTAAGAAATTCTTTCGGTGATAGCGACTTGTTTTTATGAACCATTTTTGACATATTCCTAGAAATGCCTTCAGAATCATATGTGACAGACAAAAGTTGCAATGTTTGAGATAACTACATGTAAAATAATTTAAAGGCATAAAAAGAACTAAGCTCAAAGTGTTTTATATGTAAATAATATTTTTTTATTTATTTAAATAGATTACTAATGTGTATTAATTTCTTTGAACAGAGTAAGTCTTCAACAACTATCTGAGGCTCCGTACATTCTGGAATGGGCTTTGGAGTACATTGACAAATCAGTGACACCAATTAATTGGAGGACATTCACTAAGGATGTTATATCTGAAGAGTTGAATCCAACCAGGTACAATAAGATTAATGTTATTAAAGGTTAAATAACTAAGAAAATAGTTCGTGAACTCTCTCCGTACGTAAGAGGTGAAAGTTCGTAATGTTGGAATGGAAACAGGAAGGGCTAGAAATTGACTTTTAAAGAATTTTTTGTGTTTCTTTGAAACAAACTTTATTAACATTACTTACAAGTCACAATTGATTGCCCGAATGCGTTCTAGCGCCAGCGAAATTTCACTTCAACAATATATATATATATATATATATATATATATATATATATATATATATATATATATATATATCATCATCATCACCCTAGCGTTTGTCCCGGTTGTTCGTCCCGCCTAGGGCGGGAGAACCCAGGGTCCGCTTTCCCACTCAGTTTCTTCCACTTAGCCCGGTCTTCGGCATCCTTCTTGTGGAGTCCATTGGCACGCATGTCATCTTGCACGACATCAAGCCAACGTCTTTTGGGCCTTCCTCTACTCCTGGCGCCAGGTACGGTCATATTGAGGCATTTGTGACCCACGTAGTTTTCCGGTCGTCGTAAGACATGGCCGTACCAGCGTAGGCGACTTTCCTGCAATTTGTCGGCAATGTCACGGACATGCAAACTGCCCCGAATGTGTGAGTTACGAACGCGGTCTTTCCGCGTAACGCCACACATCCAGCGCAGCATATTCATCTCCGTGACATGCAACAACCGCCGGTGCCGCTCCAGCAGAGGCCATGCCTCACTGCCGTACATAAGGACAGGCCTAATGATGGTTTTATAGACCTGTCCCTTCAGCACGACCGGCATTTTAGGGTCACAAATAACTCCAATCACCTCACGCCACTTCGCCCAAGCCGCAGTTATACGGGCTTTGATGTCGCGGTCGATGTCTCCGGACGCATCGAGCTCAGATCCAAGGTACTTGAAGTGATCCGTACGCCCTACCATGACGTCATCGATCCAGATGGAGGTAGGATCCGAGCTATTGCAAGCCATATACTCCGTCTTCGTCGCATTAATTTTCAGCCCGCCGTTCTCAAGTGCCTCTTTCCACTCGTGCACACGCCGGATTGAACGTCCCTTGTCCTCATCTACCAGTGCGATATCATCAGCGTACATAAGCAGCCAAGGCGGTGGTAACTTCTGTACACTGGCTGACAGTTCGTCTAATATCACACTGAATAGATATGGGCTTAGGACAGATCATTGATGCACGCCTACAGTAATAGGGAAAGGTGTGGTGTCACCAACAGCGGTCCTGACTATAGCATCGGAATTGTGGTACATGTCTCGTACGATTTCCACATAGGTATTTGGCACCATCTTGGACCTCAACGCCCACCAGATTATCTCTCTGGGAACACAGTCAAAGGCCTTCTGCAAATCCAGAAATAGGAAATGAAGAGGCATATTCTTTTCCCTGTGTTTCTCCATGAGAATCCTAAGGGCGAAAATAGGGTCCATGGTACCACGTCCCGGTTGGAAACCGTACTGGAAATCCGACACTGTACACTCCTGCCGGATTCTGTTATCAATTATGCGCTCGAAGAGTTTCATGGTGTGTGACATCACTTTTATACCACGATAGTTACCGCAATCCTGAGCAGACCCTTTGCCCTTGTAGACCGGCGTTATGAAACTCAGCCTCCACTGATTCGGCATTTTCCGGTGGTTCAGGATTAGGTTAAAAAGGCTAGTAAGGATGCACACACCACGAGCACCCATCGCTTTCCACGCTTCAATTGATACCTCATCCGGTCCGACAGCTTTCCGATTTTTCATGCGGCGAAGAGAATCGAGTACTTCACCAGACGTAATCGGTGGCACAAGTCCTAGGTTTGGAGGAGGTGCTGGTGGTCGCACCTCTTGGTGTTGAGTGTTCAGTAATCCGTGGAAATAAAAGCGCCATCTCTCCTTCACTGCACACTCATCGTACAAGAGCGTTCCGTTAGCGTCAGTAACACAGCGGCAGTGACTTGTATCCTGCGCTGCCCTGATCCTAGAGCGTGCTAGTTTATAAATGAGCTTATGCCCCTCAGGCGAGTCCAACTTCGCATATAGTGGTTGCAAGTGTTCTCGCCTGGCTCTGGCTACAGCTTTCTTAGCCTCTCTTTTCGCAATCTTGTACGACTCGTGATCTTCAGGGGATTTAGACGCTTGCCACTTCTTAAAGAGCACTTTCTTCTCCTGTAACATCCTCTGGACTGTGGCATTCCACCACCATGACTCCTTGTCAATTTTGCGGCCTCCTTTCGCCACACCGAGGATTTGCTTTGCCGTTTTCGTAATTGTTGTCTGAAGCTTATTCCAGTACTCTTCGACGGACTTGCCTTCTGTATCCGGACTTATGTCCCCAGTGGCACAGTCAAATTCCGAGAACCTGGTGTGATCCAGCAGCCACCACTTGATTTGGCGGCGGCAACGCTCAGCGTGTTTACGGCGAGGCTTTACGCAGAGATCCATAACAAGGAGTCGGTGCTGGGCAGTTAGACACTCTCCGGGTATGACCTTACAGTTGGCCACGCGGCTGACAAGGCTTCTCCTAGTCAGAAGGTAGTCGATTTGAGTGGCGTTTCGACCGCTCCTGTAGGTGATAAGATGCTCAGGTTTCTTTTTGAAAAACGTGTTCACTACGGCCAGGTCAGCGGCGACGCAGGTTCGGAGAATGGTTTCTCCCTCCGCGTTACTTCGGCCGTAACCATATCCGCCATGAACACGTCCATACTCCTCGTGCGTCTCTCCCACATGACCATTCAAATCACCACCCAAAACAATACCATGAGACAACGGTATGGCGGCTAGCACGTCACCGACACGCTCCCAGAACAGTGCCTTATCCGCATCACTGCATCCGGCCTGTGGGGCGTAGGCACTTATGAGGTGAGTTACTACTCCCTCAATAAGTACCCTTACCACCATAAGTCGATCGCAAATACGCTTGACTTCCAAGACACTGTCATGGTAGCGCTCGGAAAGCACAACCGCCACACCGTTTTCCCCACCAGGAGAGCCTGTATAGATCAGCTTGTAGCCTTGCCCTATGTAACGGCTTCTGTTGGCCTTCCACCGTGTCTCCTGCAAGAACGCCACCGCCACTTTTCGTCTGGCGAGTGTGGCCGCAAGCTCTGTAGAGCGTCCCGTCAGCGTGCCAATGTTCCAGCTAGCAAAGCGGATCTTCGCAACAGGCGCTAACTTCTTTAGCCGGGTTCGCGCGGCACCCGGTAGCCCTCGCCCACTTGTCGCAGGGGCAAGGCGATCCCCCTGCGCGTCGTTATACGGCGACGCCCTAGCCATGTTGCTTACTCTTTCCTGTCCTATCATTTTTTATTGGCTTGTTTGCCTATTACCGAGACGACTGCCGTCTGACTCCCGAACCTCTAGAGTAAATTCCAGAGGAAAAGCATCGCCAGAGCCCTTTCCGTTATCCAGCAGGGGTGCCACGTGCAGGCAGGGTTGGCTTGGGCTCCTAGATGGAATTGGAGCCTGTTACCCCCTGTATATATATATATATATATATATATATATATATATATATATATATATATATATATATATTTCTTGCACTCCATAAAAATAGCAATTTTTAATATTCTGTCATATAAATATACATAATTCCTAAAACTAAAGTAGTGACCAACCATTAACAAAACTATGTATGTTTGTTTATGTCAAGTATTAAATAGGAAAAAATTGGTATCAGATAAAATTTTTGCAGTATTAACACTAATAATTATATATTGACAATTTCAGTATCAAAAAGCCATGGCTGGTGTATTTCCATTCTCCCAGATGTTACCGGTGCTATGAAATGTATCCTGACTTTGCAATCTTATCAATTGTAAGTATATTTTTTATAAACATGTTTTTTACAATTTTACCTACCTATTACTATGTTAGAAATAACTAACATTAATGCTCTAAAATCTCTCTCTCTGCATAGCCTCACCCATTTCACTTGGGGTCGGCAATTAATGCTCTAAAATGTTAAAAGTATTTAAAAAACTATATCTCATATTTGTTTAAACTAAATTTTATGACCTAACTTTTAATCCATTCTTTTAGATTCCAATATATCTTACTTTGAATTATAATTAATAGATTAATTTTATTAATATTTCTTTCAGTTCCTCAAAAACAACATACAGTTTGGTAAAGTGAACTGTGTGTCAGAACGTGGTCTATGTCAACATGAGCACATAACAAGTTATCCGTCAATCAAGTTATATTTAAGCAGGAATAAGAAAAATCCAAGCAGAATCATTCCACTTCAAGCCAAAAATTATCTAAGTTTACTTCAAGATATACAACCTCATGTAACAAAATATGACAATGATCTGCTACAGAGTATACAAAATATTGGCATCAAGAGTCATATTAGGGATGAATTATAGGTGAATTGATCAAATATGTTATTAGATTTTCATAACTTCTACTATTTTGAAGTAGAAAACATTAAGGAATATACAAGTTATATTATGTATAAATGTAGAAATAAACTTAGAACTTTCTGTAAAGAATAATCTCAACCATACAAGAATTGTGTTAGATCATAGATGTCAAATAGTCTTGTTTTCCATTTATGTGTATTCCATTCTTTATAGCTAACAGATTAATACAAAATTTAAATTTATGAATCTAAATGTGTAATAAAGATATATGTATATGTAAATTTAATATGTTTATTATGTATGGGATACTTCTATATAAAAGTTTATTCAAATACAGTAAATTTGGTACTTAATTTCACATTAAAAGAACACATACACATTATTTTGACGTGTAAATAATTATAATATGATGATTTTAGTTTGTAATCATGAAATTCTATAAGATTGAAATTTACATACCTTGGATTGATATTTGCAACTTATAATGAAATTAATATATTATGTTAAATGTGACTTAAGTAGGAGTCAAAAATTGTAAATAGTTTTTGGTAAGTTTTTAATAATCTCCATAGTATATTAAGTATAAATGTTCTGAAACTATGTTCTTATAGTTGTCTATAATTGTGTGTTATTAATTTATATAATTTTTGCAGCTTGCTTGTTATTCTATACTGTAAACAGATGCTAGCCCTCATTTTAAGCCTTAGTATTATAATCCTTATAACATTCCCTCAATGCAAAATACTAAACAAGCTATTAAGTACATGTAGTAATATTACATTTTCAATATTTGGAAAAAAAATTCAAAAATACATTTAAAATAAGGTCTTAAATTGTAACATGTGCAAATATTTTCTATATCAAACATGATGCATCTAGAACTTAATTTATTGTCTTTTTATTTTAAGTGATGGCTTTATTCAAACTGGAATCGTAATACTTTGCCAATGTGAGCATTTTTATTTATTGAACAAATTACATCATTAATACTGTGTTGAGAATGTATCATCTACAAATAGATATATACATATTTTTTAATTATACTCTCTCAAAATATTTTACCCCTTTTTAAATCTACATCTATGCTAAACATGTTTTGTTTAGAAACATACCAATTAATTTTTGCTATTAAATATTTACAAGCATTTATTATGTGATATAATTTTAAGTTGGCTTAATAATTAGCTTTATTAATTAATTTTATTTATACTATATTTTATAATAACAGTGACTATGAATCTAAAAATAAATCTCATATAAGAATAACATCACAATAAAAACGATTATAAAAATATTTGTTGGTTTTAATAAAACAATATCCTTTTTTATATTATTTATTACTTGTATAATTTGAAAATGTACCTAGTATATGTTATAAATATTTCTTCTCAATGTATGGCTGGCATTTTCACATAGAGCATCTGAAATAGAAATGTAATGGCATAATTAAAAAAATATATGTAGTAGAGAGATAAGACACCTTATAAAGGCGAAAGTTTTTAAATTAATAGTTAACTACTTGTTTTTCAGATGAATTGAATGGGTCTATACTTTAAAATGGCTCATAAATCAGAAAAACATAGTAAAGATATGGACACAATTGCAGACAAAACCTAGTAGTATAACATTTAAACAGTCTAAAGCATTGTTTAATTATCCTATTAAAATCTAATCTTATGTACTTTTCAAGAATAACTTAGAAAGATAAATGATACTGAGATCTAAGACTTTTAAGGGAACTCATAGAAATAAAACAAATATTTTATACTCTCATTTTGTCTACCTGTGATCACAGTTACAGCAAAGTAACCGAAACATTAGGAGTAAAAAGTTAAAAATAATTAAAATTGCATAGTAAATCAGAAAAAATATTGTTTCTATTTCCAAATAAATCATGTTCTGATAAATGATATTAAGTTAAATGATATTTGTGACAACAAACATTAATATTTAAAGTGAAACTAATATTTTTCTGATATACTATGAGGTTCATTTTTGTAAAAAACTACATAGTCCCTATGTTTCGGCTACTTTTCAGCAACCATGATCACAGTGAATGTCTATTACTATGATAGTTATATAGCCATACTTACATCTTTATTTCTATTCAATTGAGCATCAACAATATCCTGGTCAACGCTGCATGGTAGGAAGAAATCAACAACTTGAAACAATCCCTTCGAGTCCAGTACAAGTCTGTCTTCACCAACTTCTAGATTTAAATCCTTCAGCTCGATCTGTACACATATTGATATAATATAAAGGCAATTAAACATAACTTCATATTCCTTAAATATACTACTTACTGTAGAAGGTATCATAAATTCAGCTAACAAATACTGTATTTCTCCAACTGGAGGTTCTCTTCTCAACCTGTATATTAACTCCTTTTTCTTTACTGCCGGAATTTCAGTTATTTTAGGTGTCGGCTTTTGTATCTCTTCAATCAATGGTTTTGTTTTGTCTTCATATTTTTTCACATCTCTGACTTGAATTCTATGTGACTGTAGGGTCCCTATTGACTTTCTATTCTTTAATATTGTAAATTTTTGCATATCAAGTTCAAACTGATATTTATCTTGTAGGCCCTCAAACACGACGGTGAGAAAGAACGTTTGGAAGAGATCATCTTTTTCGATTTTACAAAAAAAGTCTGGATTTATAGCAACATCATAGACAGTTGCTGGAATGCCCGACTTGTCTGGTTCAGTTCTTCCTTCACCGATACTCATAGGCACTCTATAGCTAGATGGGTCTTCGGAGTTCAGTATTTGCATTAATTCACCATTACTAATATTTCTGGGACAAGGTATAGCCTCAGTCAAGCAGATATTAACAAAAACCTTTTTGTTGTCAGGCTTTGTAAATGTTTTAACACAAAACCCTATAAATGAAAAATATTACGTTTATTTGATGTTTATATAAATATTGGATGTAGATTATTTTATTAAGATTACCGGGTCTCGGTTTGACGGTCTGAGACGGTATTGTCTCCGCTAAAAGTTTATTGATTTCTTCTTCCACGGCACTGTCCTGAAATTCAATGATCATAATTCAGTTTCACCTGTTCGTTTACGTTAATAAGTAATAAACAAATTATTACCTTAACAATTCTCATGTTTTTCTCCATAATTGATGGATCAATTTCTAAGGAAATCGATTTATTTTTCATATCGTTGTGTTTCTATGGAAACGGCAAGAATGTAGACGGTGCATAAACCTAATACCTGGTACCTACTTTATGTTTACTTACAAATTACAATGTATATTATATTTATTTATTGCTGTTATTCTTGACACTATTATGTTATTTTTTATGATATACTGATTTATTTATAAAAACTGCAACATTACTGATTTAAGACGTTCATAGAATATAATAAAAAAAACGAGTAATAAAATAAAAATTTTATTTAGTCTTTAAAAGAACTAGGACGAATATTTATTTTTATTATTAATATTATTGTAAAAATTTTTGTCCAATAATATTTTAAAATATCATAGCAGAAATTAATTTTTGAAGACGTTTCGTTTTCAGAATGCAGATGTCATAGTCATCCAATTATCTGTCAACTGTCGTGTCCGTCATGAGAACTAGGTCGAAAGAGTAGGCAACTGGCAATGTCTAATTTTTGGACTATTTCAGCCTTTCTTGCTCCAAAGAAACTTATTAATAATACAAAAATTCGCAAAAACTTGCTATTTATAATTTCAGTATCCGGAGCGTAGCAGCGTATAATCTTCGGAGATAAACAATAAAGGTAACGTACACAACATACATTTAACAACTTTGCCATATTTCTCTTATTTACAAATGTTTTAATGAAATATATCTTAAAATTTGTATAGAACATACAAGAAAATGTGGAATGCAAAAGGATTTTAAGTATTTACGTAAAGAATCTCCATCTTAATTAAGGTTGAATTGAATCTTAAGTTATCAGCTGTAGTTAAGTGAACGTAATACGTATGCATAACGCTAATCACAATAAAATTAAAAAAGATAAATCACGTAACCTTATATTCTTTATAAAATCGATATATTGAAACTTACTTTCGTCTTTCATATAGTTATAATATGAAATTAATATTACAAACCTATAAAAAAGACAAATTCTCCTTATAATATAATAAACTTTTTATACATTCATTAAAATATTTAATTTTTCCGTTAATTTAATTACTTCAATTTGAAAGTGGAAGCTATTCAGTTTGCTCAAAAATTTTATTCATCTTAATGAGAATGATTTATCTATTAATTCTTTGATAGGAATGCATTTATGACAATTTAAGTTTTTAAATTAAATTATTTCTTTTTTAAGGTTTAAACATATGGCAGACAGAAGGTAAAATGGCTGACAAGCATAGTTTAAATTATGATGTAAGGGAGTTGAAGCTGGGCTCAAGTTTCACTAATAATAAGACATCACAATATCACACCATCAAATGTAAGTTACAATACTATATATTAGTTTTTTTTTTTTTAATTTATATTAGATCTTTTTTTTAATAAAATAACTGAAAAAGTCAGTATTGGTGGCCAGTATTAGGTAACTTATTAATTTAAATCATGATAAAATATAGAAAGCTGAATGGCTGTGGATCTCAATTATATTTGGTTAATTTTGTATCTGTTGGTTTTAATCTTTAATATTTTAATTGATCTTGAGAATAAATGATTATGTTTCATAAAGTTATTAAGTGTGCTTTCCGTTACTATATTTTGAAGTACAACCAAACAGATTTAAAGTTATCTTTTGATTCATCAAAGATCTGCTTTTTAATTTCATTTAACCAAAGATTAAAAATTCTATTATGGATATTGAACATAATATACGTCAAAAATGGTTTATGTAAATGGTGCATCCAATAAAACTATGTAAGATTTTGCAAGTTGACAATCAATGGAGAAAAAACAATTTAGTTATCTCTACTCTCTGTTTAAAGAAATATAGGTTTTTAAAAATGTGCCACTAATAATAATCAGCCAATGTAATCTTACATATATGCCACTTCTTTTAGTAATATAATAATATACTGATTAAAAAACTTACGAAAATTTTCGAAATTATGTAAGAAATGGGAGTAAAATTAAAAAATTGAAACATTATTACATGCAATGAAATTTTGTTAAAAAGAGAAATCTTGATATTAAAACAAAAATTATATGTTGATATAATAGCTTAGAATTGCCTAAAGTAGGAAAAATCTTGAACAGAAAAGACAAAATGAATTCTTTATATTGAGTTACACTATTTACTTATTTTATAAGGTTTTTTTTATTAACAATAGTATATTATGTAGCATTCACTGTATAAGATGTATTATCAACCTAATGTAACCACATACATGACTTCCAAAAAACGTAGATAGTGTTTTATGTGTCAGTTAGTTATTTAAATATAATCCTTCCTTAATTTAAATTACCTTAGCTTTTAGCTTAGCTAGTTGATGTACAATTTCTTATCTTATAAATTGCAGTAGATAAAACAAAACAAAGGCTTATGATTGCAAACAAGATTTTTATGTTTCATTGAACCATGTTCCAGTAGTATATATATATACAGGGTGACTGGTGAATTACTGTCGATATTTGAGGACGTGATATTTGACGATCATATATGACAAAATAAAAATTAATATAACATAAATATTAATAAACTTCTAAGTAAAGTTAACCAAAAGTTATGTTATTAATTACGCATCGTGTGAACACCCTACAGATTAGGTATACACTGACACTCACACATACGCGTGTCGTGACGTGGTGTTGTATCAACACGTCGCCGCACGCGTCCACACTTGAACACTTGGAACGTGTCAACACTTTGCTTATTTATACGGAAATTTTCTCAAAAATTAAGTGCCTATTTTTTTACATAATTCGAATGAGAATCATGTACCGAGTATTCTCCTTAAATATTGATAGTAATTCACCAGTCACCCTGTATATCTTATGTGTCATATACAAATCATATCTGTTGTATATAAAATTGACAATAACTAAAAAGATATTTTTTCAATGCAAGCATCTTAAAATCAAATACAATAATAGGTACCTTTAACTTTGTTGTAAGAAATCAGTATTTAATATTCATAGAATATATATGTATTTTAACAAATTTGGTTAAAGTATAGTTATGTTAGAAGATCAAATATTTTCATTAAAAGTCCAAAAATACCAATTCTTATACAATCAAAATAGTTGATAGTAATGCAACTCTTAATATCTAATGTTACAGACATCATCTGAATTTGATCTTTCACATTCCATTTATGTTTTATTAAAATAACATATATATAATAATATAAAATTTATATATTTTTAATAAGGTTGTATATAAACTTTTAGTGATATAAAAAATGTACTGGTTGATTTCTGGATTTATAAAAATTAATTTGGCTATACAATTTTTATTTAAATTTAAATTTAGAATCATGTAGAACAGAATTAAGAAAGAAAATGGATTTCAGAATTACGAATCAAAGACCTTGAATATTTTTATAAATTTTCCATAAATGTGAATAAACAACTGAGTTTATATAAACTCGTACTTAAAAGTAAAAGAGGGAAGACTTGCAAGTTACAAGCTATTCATGATGTTGTAGCATTCAACATTACTTTGTCTTCTAATAAAGTTGAGATTACTTTTCTTTAAAATACTACCTACGCCTCCCCGGTTTTGTTACTAAATTAAATATTTATACCTCAAGATATATACATACATAAGTATGTACCTAATTACTTATAATATTGGCCTAATGCAAGCTTTTGCATGACTACTTAAAAATAATTTTTTTAAAAGATTAATATCATTCTGCTCAAAAAAAAACAATTTATACTTTGTATTATATAATAGATGTATTTTTTTTACAGATGACTTCAAGCCAGCATCAGTTGATGTTAACAAAATGGCCACAGTGGATGTTGGCACGAATAATCAAGTTACAGTGACCGTACCGCATTTGGGTAATTAAGAATATAAATTATATTATATTAAAAAAAAATAGATTCTAGAAAATGCTAAAGTGTTTCTCATAGAATTCTCCACATATAAGTGTTTCCGCGAATATTTGATTTTTATTTATCAATATATGTTAATATAAAGTTATGTCAGATAGTGGTGGCCTAGTAGTTAAAAGTCTCGCTTCTCATGCACGACGACGCGGGCTCAATCATGGCCCGGGCAAGTACCAATGTGATTATTCCTAATCATATGTACTTTCTAAGAGTATTTAGACATCACTGATTAATGCATTCCTAAAAGAGGGTTGATGTCAGGCAGGCGGCCGGTCGTAAAATCAATTAACCAAAACTATTCACAAAATCTAAGGCAGACCCTGGCTAAAGCTGGGAAATTGCCAGGTAGAAGACCATAAAGTTATGTCATATAATGGGTTTGTCGTGTTACAGACGGCGCTGGGGTCCCACAAACAGTATTCAAAGGTAGTCAGAGGCCGTACACGAAGGAATGTGTTTTGATCATAGACAGAGACACTGGAGAGATCACTCTCGAGAAACTCTCCAGCAACATACAAGTCAAGAAGACCAGGTGAGAATTGGTATTAATAGACAAAAGAATAAACCAATCCCTTAATATTATAAATGCGAAAGTAACTCTGTCTGTCTGTTACGCTTTCACGCCTAAACCACTGAACTGATTTTAATGAAATTTGGTACAGACATAGAGTTGATCTTGAGAAATAACATAGGATAGTTTATATCCCAGACTTTTGTAAGGTTCTCTTGGAAACGCGATATAACCGAACTCCACGCGGGCGAAAATGCGGGCGGAAAGCTAGTATATATATTTATATGTGTGTGTTTAAATATTATTTGATTTCAATTCATCTAAAAAAAAGATATATTTTATCTAAGATAATTTTTCAAATCAAAGATACATTGTTTACATTGCAATACCACATTTCTTGAAATTGCAATACGCATTAAAATATTTTTGTCAGTAAACGCTTACTAATTGCCAAAAATTATTCTTTAGACAGGAGAACAGCCAAAAGCCGCGGCCATTGACCCCCGTGACAGCTGATTTCACGAATACTACCCAGAGGTCGACTTCACGCACTCGCGTCACGACTAATCGACGTGCGAACAATGCAGGTGTGTACGAAGCTTTATACTGGATAAACAAATGTACATAAAATCGTGTGAACCTGACCTTACATTTTCCTTAACGATTTAGATTTTATTATGTACCCGGCAGATTTCATTGTGTATATAACTTTACTTAACTAATTGATGTATTCTTTTAAGTGTACTCTTGTACCTTGTTACATTAACTTAAGCCTACTGGCATGGTAGTTTGTACTCAACCTTACACAACTGATAATGTTTAATCATATTGAAACCAAACATACAATTATATAGATTATAAAGTAATCACATACTAATTCAATAGTAACAATTCTATAAGTTTGTGTTAAATACTCTAATCAGTGACATAATAAATATGTCAAACTCCTTCACTACTCAGAAAACATATTATGTTTTTACTATAAGAACATATATATTAACTATATGTTTATAATGATATGTATGTATATATTAGCAGGTGGTGGTCCCGCCCAAGTGACCAACCAGAATCGCTTCAACAACACACAGAAGCCTCAAAACATGGTCCGGTCCCCACCACGAGTTAAGACTTCACCTCCTCAAGCACCGTGAGTTTAAAAACATATTAATATAACAAACTTTGAATATATTTATATGTCAATCAATGGCGGCTGGCGGGTTATAAAACTGGTGGTGCACTTTACTAAAATATTAAAATTAGAAAATGCAACAAAACAATACAACGAGATGTCAATCATGGCTCAATTCGTCATACATCGGGTGCTCTCGGTAATCTTCGTCGCTCGTGCGGCGCTCGAGAACCGACTCATTACTCGGTACATTTCTATGAACTATCTTTTGTTTCACGCGTCAGGCGTATTAATGCGTGTCTCATACAAGATGTATTAGCAGTCCTCGTGCACTCGCCGAAGCGCACGAGATATTAGTTTAGTAAAGCGCACAAACTTTTTGACTATAATTAGAAAACTTAATTTTATATACGTTTTTATGTTTAAAAAATAAATATTAAAATGGTAATTTAAAAATAAAGATGAAGTTATATTTTGTAATTTTTTAAAACAATTGAATGGTGGTTCAGCGCACGAGTGCACTTAAGGTACAGCCGCCACTGATGTCAATATTTTATAACAAACTAGCTTTCCGCCCGCAGCTTCGCCGCGTGGAGTTCGGTTATATCGCGTTTCCAAGAGAACCTTTCAAAAGTCTGGGATAAAAACTATCCTATGTTCTTTCTCAAGGTCAACTCTATCTCTGTACCGAATTTCATTAAAATCAGTTCAGTGGTTTAGGCGTGAAAGCGTAGCAGACAGACAGACAGACAGACAGACAGACAGACAGAGTTACTTTCGCATTTATAATATTAGTAGGGATTATGATTTCGACGGTCGGTGGATGCAATGAAACCAAAATTATTTGACTTAATTTAATTAAAAGTAAATTACAACTAGGGTGCGACTATGTTGCACAAAGGTTGAACAAATAGTGACAATAAATCTAATGAAATTCTTAAAAGAAATATTATAATCTAAAAACATAAAAGAAATATAAAACCAAAAACTGTCTTCACACGGAACTGCTGAGTCAGACCCGTGTAGAATAGACGAGTTTACCCAGAATCTAAGGCGTCCTCTGATTACACCGTATAAAGATAATAATTTTATTTTAATTAAACGACCACTTATGACACCGTCACATAACAAACAGCTTTTTGTGAATATAACTATATACTAATACCGGAGACATAAATTAAATTAGTGTATAGTAAGTGAAATTCATAGTGTTTATATTGTGATTAAATAACTTATATATCATTAAATACTTCAGATGGTCCGCGGGTGGCAATAGTACCCTGGCATCGCTCCCTATGATAGGGTTTGACGACGCGCAGGCCCCACAGACTCACGTACAGCACGCTGCGCCCCACATGCCTCAAGCGTCACACGCGCCGCACTCTGCCCCGCCGCCACACGTGAACCACGCGGCCCCACAGACACAGCCACCCAGCCAGCCTCAACCGCCGCCCCCACAGAGACACATGCAACCTGTATCGGTGAATATAATTTATATACTACTAGCTTTCCGCCCGAAGCTTCGCCCGTGTGGAGTTCGGTTATATCGCGTTTCCAAGAGAATGTTTCAAAAGTCTGTGATAAAAACTATCCTATGTTCTTTCTCAAGGTCAACTCCATCTCCGTACCAAATTTCATTAAAATCAGTTCACTGGTTTAGACGTGAAAGCATATTTTCCATTGTTGACGCGCCCGCGACCAACCTTGTGGGTGGAATTTCGTAAAATCCGTCCTTAGCTGACCTCTACTCGGCGTAATTAATAATCCTACCAAATTTCAAGTCGCAACGCCCTATGGTTCTAGAGATATCGTGATGAGTCAATATATAGGTGGAAATCTCTTTTATAGAGATATATAATTTTTAAAACAGATTCAAATAATTCTGCCTTTTACTTTTTCTCTTCCCAATAGTTATGTGATACATATATATCGATTTCGTCATATTATTAAATAATCATTATAAATACACTAGACAATTATTAAAATGTACCTACACAAATATTTTTGTTTAACAAGTTTTTTGTAATACCGTCTATTTGTTTGCGCACTTCACTACAAGTTATTATGTAAATTGTATGAAACGTTTCTATATAAATATACTAGAAAACCCGGCGAACTTCGTATCGCCCTATAATCAAGAAATATCTGTTACGTTTTTTTATTTATATTTTTGGAGTTTACCTATTAAAGCCATAAATCTCCTTGTTTTGAGGTGCGACAAAATGATTGACATATTAGTTAGTTTTCAAATCTAATGTCAAAAAAAAAACTTTTGTGTCAACAACTACTAATAAATTAAAAATTACGTAAAAAAAACATTGTCCAGCGGACAGAATTGTGAATCTAAACCATTCCCAGATCCCTTTGACCACACACAAAAAAAATCATCAAAATCGGTCCAGTTGTTTGAGAGAAGTTCAGTGACATACACACTCACAGAAGAATTATACAGGGTGACTGGTGAATTACTATCAATATTTAAGGAGCATACTCGGTACATGATTCTCATTCGAATTATGTAAAAAAAATAGGTACTTAATTTTTGACCAAATTTCCGTATAAATAAATAAAGTGTTGACACGTTCCAAGTGTTCCACGTGTGGACGCGTACGGCGGCGTGCTGATACAACACTACGCCGCCACGCGCGTGTGTGTGTGTGTGTGTGTATACCTAATCTGTAGGGTGTTCACACGATGCGTAATTAATTACATAACTTTTGGTTAACTTTACTTAGAAGTTTATTAATATTTATGTTATATTAATTTTTATTTTGTCATATATGATCGTCAAATATCACGTCCTCAAGTATCGATAGTAATTCACCAGTCACCCTGTATATATTAAGATTTATAATTACAGGCCCAGGAGGACAGTTCGTCGTCTTCGTCTAGTGACAGCGACAGTGGGAGCGGTAGTGACAGTGATAGTGATAATGATTCTAGCGCGAACCACTCACTACCCAACGGTAATGTACTATCATGATTCATATATATTCGGAATACTACAAATCCGCATAACTACCATTGGATAATTCCGCGTATCTACATTGGAAGCTGATTATTAAAAGAAAGTTTAAACTGAAATATCTTCTACCTGGCAATTTCCCAGCTTTAGCCAAGGTCTGCCATACATGTTGTGAATAGTTTTGGCTAATTTTTTTTACGACCGGCCGCCTGCCTGACATCAAACCTCTTTAGGAATGCATTAGTTAGTGATGTCTAAATACTGTTAGAAAGTACATATGACTCGGAAAAATCACATACTAGTAGATACTTGCGAGGATCGAACCCGCGCCCTCGTGCATGAGAGGTTGGCCTTTTAACCAATAGGCCACCACTGACTTTAGTCGTTAATATAGAAAATATATCAGCTTAAACTTTCTTCTGATAATCTGATTGTAATGTAGATGGGATTTATCCAATTGTTGTTACGCGGATTTGCACTATTTCCGGCGATTTGATACTTGTATATCGATACACTAGCAGTTATTGTGTTAATGTTGAGAAACGCTTGTACTTACCGCTAGATGACAGCTTTAATAAAGTGAATGTGAACTTGAAATGCTTTGTGCCAGCTTCAAAGTCTTAAAACAGCAATGAATGAATGAATGTTTATTGATACTTCTTAGTTCAACTACTTAGTTTCTTACATTAAGATGTAATATAACTAATCCCAAGAAAACATTTCAAAGTCATATGTATACATACATATAAATTCTAATGTAAAATAATTGCTAATATAGGTTATCTGTTTGCTATATGTGAAGTGAACTAATTAAAATTGTCTATGGAATATATGGATAAGTTTAAATATACTAAAATATTTCTTACAGGTGGCAACACAAGTGCTGCCTTACCTACAGACGTCCTCAACGACGACCTGTGCCTCTCAGAGTCGGGCAGCGACTTCGACTGACACCGATAATCCACTCGCTCATTCAATCATTCATTCACTCATTCACTCACACATTCATTCATCACACTATATAACATTGCGAACGATTTTCGTAATGTTATTTCGAATGTGACTTATTATATTTAATTCTTTATTTGAATCGTGCACATTAGTTTTTTTTTTACTAACAAGGCGTGTAGGGTTTTATTATTTAGAATAAATACTTTTTTGACTTCTCTGGAGATTTAAAAGAATTATACTCAAAATTATCGACCTGCCTTAATGCATATACTAAGTTAGTATTATGTCCATATGAATTATAGGTACATGAACTAAATCGCATTATTATAGCCAAGATATTTAACTTTTATTTTCCCTTAAACTTGCATTAAGGCAGAAACTCTCATTCTTACTATCTCACATGTTTTTGCTAAATATGTTTCCTATATATATTAATTTCGTTTCTCAACCTGACGTCCATTTTATAAATTAATATTAATTTAATTTAAAACTTAATACTATGAATATTTGTCCTTCTAACAGATCTCTTTTTATCTATTTATCATAAAAATACCTTCTGTGGCATTCTAAAGAGAAAATATCTTAAAGTCATTATGATTTAGTGTGCAAGTGAAATCCTTTGATAATGAGCGATGATTGTGCAGTGTCGTTGAATACATAACAAACATGAACTAGTGTAAGGATGTATCATATGAAATGTTATTGTGCCTCAATTAAATATAGAGATATATTTTTTATTTTATGCCAATTTTTACTAGGATATAGGATAAAATGTTTGGTGAAGCCGAACAATATTATACATACGAGTTTGCAATAAATTATTAAAAAAATGCTTACGGCTTTCATTATTAATCTTTTCTCCTTCTTACATTTGGGGCTGCCATAAAAATATAAATAGTTAGTAATGACTAATGTTGCTAGCTCTCTACAAAATAATATAGTTTCATGTAATAATATAATATTTTCTTCCTTAATATTTTCATCCTATACATACAAAACAAAAAATAATATCTTCAATTTCAACAACGTCGATGTTGCCAGCACATACAAAACATTAAAAAAAAGGTAAATTATTATATAATTAAAAAAATATTATGAATAAATGAGCTGCTGAATGTATGGATGTTTGTTGGTATTTCATTCAAAAATGCTGAATATATTTTGATGGAACTTTACAATAATGTAGCTTTGGCATTAGAATAAGACATAGTCTATCGAATACTCCTCATTCTGGGAAAAAAATTCTGGAATCACATAATAGTTGTATGTAGTGTGAAGTCACGTGACCCAACTTTAAATATCAAGTGGGTCTGTTAACGTAAAGACAATTGTTTTGACATTAACATCGTCTTCCTTAGCTTAATTACAAGAACCACGTAGACGAAGTGGTAGGCTAAAGCTATAATAATTATATAGCAATTAGGAAAGAGATAAAGCTTTATTTTTCATTATCATATTTTCACAAATACCTAGTATTAAGTAACCTTAAGTCAGAACATTATCGTGAGAAGGTAATGTAAAACTTTTTGTAAGTTATGGTTTAATTGTTTTCCAATTTCTTTTAATTAATAAATCTACAATAATTATACATTATCATCGCCATGCTCCATTTCATGCTAAGTGCAGTTTATTTACCTACAATTACAATAACTGCGTTTTAAAATATTTTTGTATGGTCGCTGTTGTAAAAACTCATGTTATTGGTCCCTTCTTGTTCTCTTTTATAATAATCTTTTTAATATTACATATATAAACCTAAAAATATTAAAAAGAAGATATAAATTAAAAATAAGGTTGCTGATTTCATATTTTTCAAATAAAAATTAATCTTTATAAGAAAAATTTCATTTTTAGTTATTACATTAAACAAACAGTTGTAATTTTTAATTAGTATCTTAATGTAAGTGCATCACTGTAACAATATAGATATGAAAGAAAAATTAAAGACTGCCTGTATTTATTTTGAAAATGAGAAATCATGTTAAATGTTTGTTGAAGATAAGAATCGTTTGAAATTATCAGCACATGATTATAATATCAACAAAATTTGACGATTAAAGCAAACATGGAAAACAATAAAAGGAATAAATAAAATGAAATTCCTCTTTAAATACTTCTTTAATAATAATTAACATTATAAAATCACATGATTTTGAGCTACATACAAACATTGTTGAATATTTGGATTTCGTTTGTATTTAACGATGTTGCACTTAATTTTGTTGCCATCACAAAATAAGTGTTAAATATAATGTTTACTACATCTAAAGTTTTTTAACAATATCTTATAAATGTTTAAATAAAACTATATATAACAACAATATCACTATATCTTTAAAGCTTAAAGATATTTTAACAAATCTTAAACTATTAAACGTTTACCGCTTCAATAATCAATTTAATGAAATGATTGAAGCAGAATTTCTTCTTGCGCGTTGTCCTGAAGGTAGAACACCCATCATACCTTTACCATATGGTGGTTGAGAGTTCGTCGTGAAGAAAAAGTTGCCACGAGCCCTTAAATAAGGATTTTTTTATTAAGTTATACCCAATTCTCTATCCTTAAATAAGCATTTAAGGTTGTTTTTTTTATTAATAGGAAGAAAGCAGATCAAAAAATATAGTCAAATGAACATGTTCGTGATTTATTACGATATATGGATCATTTTTATTTTCGTTGCCGTATATCATTGATACGAGAAGGAATCTTTTGTAACAGAAACTAGTTTTGAACAGCTTTCACTTTCTACTCCATAACATTTTAAAAAACAGTGAAACTTTTGAGAACATCTAGCTAATTATAAACTTAAACATCAAAAAGAGATCTCACAAAATAAAATAAAATAAGTACCATAGAACTTTAGTGTGTGGTACCTCATACTTATATAAATATATGTAGGTAAGGATTGACTATAAATAGTCGAAATTAGATATATTAAAGAAAAAATAGAATAGAAATAGGACTCAGCAATATTAAAGTCCAAGAACTATACTTATCTTTAATTTTTACCTAGTAACGTACAATCTCAGTTATGACGTCAAAATAACAAGCATAATGTAATCAAGGATCAAGTGAAATTATTTCAATATTTATGTTACTGAGAAATGAAAATAAATACTATCATTAAATAAATAAATCTTAAATTTCAGACTATAAAATAAATAAATACCGTGTATTCGCTAAGTCTCCCATATAAATGGTTGCCGGTGGACTATCCATTCCTAGCCATGTATTGAAACTGTCGGCAGAGGCCGCCATAAAAGAAGTTCCATTATGAACAGACTCGACTAGGTAGCGCCACGATCTATCGTGGCTACAAAGATCTGAAAATAATAAAAATAATGCTCTTAACTGAAGAAAGAAGAGTCTTTATGTCTCACTGAGAGAATATTTTTGTTTTAAATCATTATTTCTGGGTAGGACTATATACGATGTGGATTGTAGTATAGTCTCTATAACAGCCATATCATATTATTTATATTTTTATTTCTACTAGCTGTGCCCCGCGGTGTTACCCGCGGATTTCCGGGATTTCCGGGATGTAAAGTAGCCTATGCGTTATTCCTAGACCTCAGCTTCCTATATACAAAATTTTATCAAAATCGGTTCAGCCGTTTGAGCGTGAAGAAGTAACAAACATACACACATACAAACTTTCGAAATTATTATATTAGTAGGATTTTAGTTAGGTACACTAAACCTACCCTCGGGTGTAAACATGCTGTAGCTTCCACGCGGACATCCAGGTTGCATGCCGTCATCGGGAGAATAGTTCGGCCACAAGTCTACGGTTCCACTTGACTTGCTAGTACCATAGTTGCCAGGATTAGTATGGATAATGTCCACAAACTTGGCACACGTACGATCCAAACCCGATTTTATAGCGAATGTTCCCTCGAACAACGCTCTTGCTGGATCTAAACCTGTTATTCTAAAGAAAATACAAGTACCTTCAGTTAAATATAAATATTTTTCGGTTTACTACATACTTCTGACGTTTCGATTACTTTTCAGCCACCGTGATCACGGGCAGACGAAATGTAGTAATCCGAAAAATATTAGTTTCATTCAAATGAATACTCGCGTAACCTCTTTAACTATATTCAGTCTTTACGATTCAATATTCATTTTATTTGAACTTGCTTATAACTATAACCTTAATAACTAAATAACTTTTGAAATATTCATAAAAACACACAATGGGCCATTTACTTTAATGTTTTAGGACTTTTACGTCCTAACTGTTGTCAGTAAGGCTTCATGAACAATTTGTTCTATTGACCTTTGATAACGCAAATGGTAAGATTACCTTGATATAACTTGTCCTCTTTCTCGTGCCCATCTTCCCGCATACGCCATAACGTGAGCTCCTAGAGAATGTCCCGTGAGATGAATCTCACTCATATTAAGACCAGCCTGAGATAAAGTTATTAGAGCTGCACCGAGCTCTTGGCCAATCTTGAAATATAAAATAGTATTCCAGGTTTAAGTCTCAACTACGTTTTAAAAGAATATTAATTTCTATACCAGAAAGACCCTCAGACATTCCTATTAAATGCTATAAGATATTATTATAGCTTTTTTGATAATTATTTCTAACTAAAGATATTAGCATTGCATCGGTCTAATTAATAGGCAAAGGGGAAAAACACTCACAATATTATATTTACAAAAATTTAACTTTAAGGTAATTTGAGGGTAGGTAGTTTGTTATAGTTTAGTTCTGTGACAGTTTTATTGCACTGCTATTAATAAAAATATTATCTCTCATATATACCCTTTTCGCGTTTGGGACAGCAGATAATGCGTATCCCAGTGGAATTCCTAGAAGACCACTCCTAGCTTCTTCTTGCCAATCCAATAGGATGACATTCTTCTTGCCGGTTGACAGATATGTTTGTAAGACAGCGGTAGTCGCTGGGCCGTTTGGCTTCCCACGATATCCAAAAGTATAGATCATTGTACGAAGATTCCTGTCAATGCATGGATCTCCCAAGAGTGGTGTTGGATTTCTCAGGGACGTTATCATATAATTGTCCATGGAACTGAAAGAAAATGGTCATGTCTGTTTAAATACTGATCTAAACCACCATTAGTTTAGTGTTAGTGAAGACGTTAGATATGTTTAATTTTTTTTTGTGTAAAATAATGAAACAAACTTTAATTTAAAACGTTTTTTGGATTCTAATTGTTATAAAATTATGAGTCAATATAATCCTTTAAGTTCCGTCTTATCAAATTGTTTACGAATATATCTTGCGAATTATGATTAAAAATTTTGTTATTGACGATGACGAATTTTTAATTTTTAATCACCCAAGACTTTGTTGTATCTATATAAACAAGATTTTAAACTATTTTTTTTTGTTGAATTTTGGATCTACATATTTTGAAGTCTTATGTTAAAAAAAGACCGCAACAAAATTTTTCTTACTTAAAACTACTAAAAAAACTCATTTAATCAGTATAGTGAAAGAATATTTATCAAACGTTAAGTGAAGTATGCCAACCCTTATAAGGTCGAATAGAAGCTCACACACAATTATTTGAAAAAAAAAAACGCGTGTTGTCCTTAATAAACCGTAATAAAATAAAAGCAAAAGTTATGACCCAGCTGTTATGATATAATTTAAAACCATATTAATATCAATAACATGAATGTGTGCCAATACTAAATTAACAAACAATTTCGTAAAAAACAAATTAAATTGATATAACAAAAATATTAAGAAACAGATACGTAACTTAAATTACATCGTAAGTAATGTTATTGAGGGAAAAAATTATTAAAACAACGCTTTGTTAAATAAGCTTCACAGATTAATAATTAAAAATGATATTATACGGTTATATATTACATACAAAAAAGATTAAATGAAACACATTTTTATGCTACAGATGTATAAGCAATGATGTGCATTTAAATTAACAGAAAAACTAGTTTTAATTTATGTAGAAACTGGTAGCTTATTAAATAATAGAAGACATAACGAAAGAAAGCGGTCAAATGGCTATTACGTGTCTAAATGCGAACGTGTAAATAATAATATTGAGTCATAATCCCACATTTTAGGCCTTGACTACGAAACTGTTGACGTGATTGTGGAATATTAAATAAATTTAAGATTACAGAATCCTAACATACATACCCAAAGAGGGTTGATGTCAGGCAAGCGGCCGATAGTAAAAACAATTAGAGAATACTATTCGCAACAAGTAAGGCAGACCCTGGCTAAAGCTGGGAAACTTCCAGGAAGAAGAAGAAGAATCCTAACATATCAGTCATATGTGCTAGATAAGAAGAATTAAAACAACATAATTCTGATCCTACTCGATTACTGCCTCAATATAAACATATCAACGATACAATATAAAATTATATACAAATCGGGGATTTGAAAACAATAAGCATTATATTTAAGAATGTATTAAGATCTAGTACGTATTTAATTAGTTATCGTCGCGTCCAAACAATGTTACGGTCAAACGAATGAGGTGTTACATTAGCACTTATCATAATTGAAAATACAACAATTTTATGTGTCCATTGATAGGAACAACTTGTCTTTTCAAATATTACTCTTACACGTTTTTAAATTTGATTTGTTTTATATTTGCAGTTAAACTAACTGAATTTTCAATGTTTTTTTAATAAAAGGGAGTACACACGGAAAATCTATATAAAAAAACATAGTAAAACTGTTGCTCTACAAACTGATACATAAGTTACTTGTTTTATATATATTAAAAAAATATATATTATATAATAATATTTCTGTAGAAATACGTCTTTAACTGTAAATAAATAATTCAAAAAAGTCTCTTAATACAACCGTATGTTTTGTTGTTGTTATACATTATTATAATTAATTAAAATTTTAAAGTTTTATAAAAATCGTCATTGATATCGGCATAAAATAACCATTACTAAAATATTAACAATACCATTGACCCAATTATTTTGAGCTAATTATGGTAATGTTATGTATGCCTACAAATATATGTACTCATTATTCATGCGGGCGTCATTGTTAATTTTTTTAGGGTGCCATACCTTAAAACGCTATTGTGGTCACATATTTTTCCTGTGTGTACCAATCGGGCTTCGTCTGACGTTATTGCAAGAATTTTCTTAATAAAACCTCAAGATGAATCAAAACATTCTTAAAGGAGCTTTAAAAGTATTTAAAACAATATTTAAAGGGGTTTTTATATTCATTTTACAGAATATCTCGTTTGCCTGCATGAGTTTTGGCAAGGCAAAAACGTTTATCCAAAATTGTTAATATTAAAATATCTTAATTATAAATAGAATAACTTTTTCGTAGGCATATTAAATAAAATTTACAATGTTTTGTTGGTTTGGCTGTTTATATTATTCTTATACTATGACGGGGAATTTTCAAATATGGCGATTAATAAGTATTTTAACTTCGTGAATCGTAATGGTGGTATCAAATAACGGATATAATTTTGATAAATAAATAATCTATTTTCTCAAAATTTTATAACAATATATTTTTATACAATTTAATTATACGATTTCGTAATTTTAATGATATTTATTCAGTAACGTGACTTAATTGTCTTGATGATTCTTATAAGTAATATACAACTTTTTTCGTCACGCAAGTAAAAGCATTTATTTATTAATTACTTTTCCAATATATATACTGGAATATGTATTATATTAAACTAGCTGACACGCGTGATTTTGTCCGCAATGTTGGATTAAAGTTGTAAAAATTGAAAGCACACATCGTTATGCACTTAATCCTTTTAAAAATCTATGTATCTTAAATATTAAATAAATATATCTCGTTATATATATACAATTTTATTTCTTTAAATATTTCCTAAGTGTCTAAAATAATAATCATATAAATTTTATTGAAATTCACTTATCAATTTTCTGTCATGCGAACACATTTTCAGATTTCTCTAATTTTATTTATATAGTATGAAGATTCAAGAATTCTACATTGAAAGGATTTAAGGGGAAGGACATTTTAAGGAGAAGTTACGTTGAACAAACGTTTCATAGTCTTCTGTATTACCTACTGTATAAGGAGCCCGGCCTTTATAAGTTATTATAAGGCTTGTGTTGTAGTTAATTAATATTTAATATTTATTAAACAAATCACTCACCCTCTGTAACATCTTAACCAAGCACTCTGGGTGTGTTCCAAAGATAAACCTAAAATATTTAATCTGTAATTATTGCGATTTGAAAATGAGAATTACGTTAAAATTTAAGTTTGCACTTTTATATTTTTGTAGTTCCAAAAAAAAAGAAAGAATTTCACTTGTGTTGGTAAAACTAATTTTATTTATTTATTTTATTTATTTATTTATTTATTTTATACGTAGGATTATCAAAAGTAATAATATCAAAAATAAGAAAATTGCTTTACAATATTTTTTTTAATATTATTTACCTACACTTTAAAAATATATATCTTTTGTTGCTTAGTTGTTATTTTTTTACACTCACCCAAAATAAAAAATGCAATCCAATACTTGCACCTACACATTTTTAACATGTATATTATTTAGCTAATAGGTATAACACCGCGCGTGCGCTCTGTTAAAGACGCATCCGTAACTAAGGCGATCTCCGCTCCTACATTTTATTAAGAATTATTTAAACTATCCAAGGAGGTTTGATATCTTCATATGTTTCCCATACATTGATAAGTGCAATGCGGGCTTAATTAATTGGGCTTACCTTCATATCGTGGACAATGCTGCCAACTTTCTACATTTATAAAAAGTAAGATGTGGTTTTCTTGAAATCGTTTAAGTTAATTAGCATTTTATGTTTTAATTTTAAACTTATTGATTTCTTACATGGGTAGTTATTTTTAACATATAATTAACATTACAATGAAATATTTTTAGATAACCGTTACGTTTTGTTTAAAAATCTAGTTTATAAGTATTTCCATAATACTGGATATGTAATATTTTACAAAGAAAGGTGTGAAATAGGAGATCCAGGCCTAAAAAAGACGAAAGATTTTTGATAACACGCCTTTTGATAATAACTACGTAAATTTTTAGGGTCTACCAGTAATAATGCATATCTTTAAACTACATAATAATGTTACATTTAAACTACCTATATGTAAAGATATTCATATGTATATAAAATGTATTCATTCGTGTATATATTATTATATGAATAAATAACAAACAGAATTCATATCACGTGTACATCCAAAGGAATTCTTCGTAGTATAGCTTGAATAACAATAACATAGGTACATTCTCAAATGTTTTTGTTGACTCAGTGTATACTTTTTTGTTCTTTTTGTCAAAGAATACAAAAGAACCATGATATGCTAAATTAACTATCCATTCAAAGTGGTAACAGAATTCAGGGTCTAAGTGTAAGGTCATCTAAGACTAATGAAGCGGGGAATTGTATTATTTTATAAATTTTCATAAAACTATGGTGTTTTTTCTAGTATTAGGTACTGCTTAAAGGTTTTTGACTTTTAATTATTTAATATACTAGGCTTACCTTAGTTATTGGTGGCCTAGTGGTTAAAAGGCCTGCCTCGCATGCATGAGGGCGCGGGTTCGATCCTGGCTCGGGCAAGTACCAATGTGATTTTTCCGAGTCATATGTATTTTCTAAGAGTATTTAGACATCACTGATTAATTCTGATTCCAAAGAGGGTAAAAACAAATATCCAAAAGTATACACAACATGTAAGGCAGACCCTGGCTATAGGTGCAAAAATTTGCAGGTAGAAGAGGAAGACCAGGCTTACCAAACGTTTTTTGCGTGTCACATACAAAACGTTAAGAGTTTTATTCAATAATACTTCATACTACACTTTTAAAGTAAGTTAGTTTAGGTAAAAAGTATCGCGATGGTAACTTGTACTTAACCCACTGATACTATGGAAAGGGTTAGTTTGAGTGAGAAACAAAAGTAATCATTTAAAAGGGAGCAATATATTTTAAATAATCTAAAAAATAACAATAACTCAATAAATATAACTAAAAATAATATTAGCTGTGAACTTGACATCCTTCTAACAGGTGAAATACGCAAAATATATTAAAAAAATACAAGTTTGAAGATAAAAATGTTGTAAATTTGATTTGAAGTTGAAACAAATTAATAGTATAATGTGAATTTCAAAATCTTCTATAACCAATGTTATATATTTTAGTTTTTAGGTATTTCGTATCATAAAAATCAGTTTTGCGAAATGTTACGAAGTGTTAGTGGATCCATTGTGATCCTATCAAAGATTAATTTACATGTTTCAATGAAAATGATGATCCATGAAATTTTATTTATAGTTATTGATATTAAATACTATTTAATTCCTTTCTAAAGATCGGCTAATATGAATTTTGATAACTGGTACATTTACGTTTCGAAATACTAACGAGGTGAGATCGTTTTTTATATATTTTTATTATATTTTATAATTAAACTTGTTAACTTTTTTTTATATATGTAAAGTATAATTCGTATATTTTTCTTATAACTTTAGCTCTCTGAAATTATATGTAAACAAGGGTGACAACGCATCTCTAACACCCCTTGTGTTGCAAATGTCCATGGGCGACGGTAACTACTGACCATCAGGTAGGCCGTCTTCTCGTTTGCAACAAAAAAATATATATATTAATGTAGTACTATCAGTAAGCCTTCTCGTGCGAAAATACCAAGAAGTGCTTTTTAATTGATATTATTTATAAAACTGTAAGTATCCTTATAACTAGATTGCATCATCGCATCACATACAAAGCTTCAACGGTCTTTTATTTCTGAATACTCGCATTTGATAGGAATCGCTTAGATTTTTGAAAGTAAGAAACTAGAAACGCGCCGTATGCAGTGTGACGACCTTATCCTATGGTGCGGGTGTAGATCATCTTTTACTTGTAAGAGGTCGTATATATTGAAGATTCCAGAGTAAGATTAAGATTATACCTTAAGACTTGTTCCACAGATCTAATAAATGAAATAAATCTGTCTCCCTACAACGATGGACCCGGCACCAGAACGGTGAATACATTGAATGGTAAGATGTTTCGTCGCGTCCTCACTTCCAGAAATTACTAAAAAGATATAAGAATTTGATTCTACAGAACTGGTCATAGGTGTTTTATCTTATTATTTGTAATATTGTTAAATATATATATAAATTTAAGGCAATTTTAATATATATAGAATTGAATTAAAAGTTCAGCCTCAGAATGAGCATTATTGACATTGACAAGATTAGCATTCTATTGAATTACGAACATCGGAAATGCATAAATTGAGTTCGATAAAAACTTTAAAATTGATTTAATTATTTAAATTTTTGGAGGACATAGCCTTTGAGAAGGCTATCACGTGGCTTATCAGTTAAATAATATACGTTACGGATGCACATAATTTCTATTAAGGCAGTAAATATCGACTAAACATCTAATGTACACGTAAATAGACGAACACTATTTTTTATGTAAAAACCGCAAGGCTAAGCAATATTCATTAAAAAAAACTATTTTTATGTTCAATTTCTTTATATTTAATTACCTTCTGAAATCGGCGTTCTCACAGATTAAGATACTATAACTATCAGTATAAAACCAAAATTAAATTTAGGTTTTAGTTTATTCTTAACACAAGAAAGACACAAGATATACGATCCAAAAATCGTGAGCCGAAATAAAGTTATCAGAACAGAAAAATGGCGTAGGGAGCAGTATAAATATGGACTGAAATCAAGTTTAAAATACAGATAGAGATATTTAGTCACCAATAGACTCATTAACCTGTTATTAATTTTTTACAACGATATATTACCCATATAGCTGTGTACCTTCAAAAGATGATCAGATATTTAGAATTTGTAAGGATATATTTAGTTAGGTATTAAATTAAATTATTTGAAAGTAAATTAAAATAGTGTTCATTTATCTATATCCAGAAAGTAGTCGATTTTTGTACAGATATTTAAAATTTATTATAATACAGGTTAGACGTAATTATTCTGTTTCTACAGATTAGTCTAAAAAATTTGGGGGAATAAAAAAATATGTATTTGTGAAATTTTGAACTTCACTTTATTTTAACTTTGGTTTATTTTTTATAATGTCAATACTTTTGAAGCACCCTTAACCTGAAAAACAATAAAATATTATCGGTAATTTAGTGGAAGGTTGATCAAATAAACGGTTATTTTTGCCGGTCTATATATTTGAAATTAAATTTGGAAAGTTTGTCGGTTGAAGAGTTCGATTAATAATTATTACCTATAAGAATTAATTGAATATAACAATACCTATTATTACAGGTATATATAATATAATATCATTAAAAAAATGGTAAATCGTACGTGATCATTTGATAGACGAATATATAAGGCAGGAAAACAACTTTGAAATATAAAACGATTGTGACATTATTATTGAAGCAACTCCGAGAGGTCATCAACGCTGGCCATAGATCTGTGTTAATCATTTAATTTATATGTATATATGTCTTATTATATAACCATAACATTGACCCCCATTATATTACTCGGTTTTTTAATAAATTAGTTCATCAAACGTCATACGGTCATTCGAATGATATCCAAGCAACGTCACGCTTGGTTATACTATAGTTATACTCTTTTGGGATACAATTTATTTAAGAATATCTGAATACACTCTAGGGAACATAAACCATTACAATAAATGAATACGGTACTATCTATAAAGGTAAGCACCACTTTCAATAGGTAGTCAAAAGGGAGTCCAAAATGTTGTAGCGATACCATTCACAGCTTTAGTTAACTGAAATTGTAAGTATATAAACATGGTCGGCAATGCATCTCTAACACTCCTTATGTTGCAGATGTCCATAAGCGACGGTAAATTTTTATAATCAGGTAGATAACTGTGCTATAAAACAATTTAAAAGTATTGGAATATAACAATCATAAAACATGTGACAACAGCCAATGTTGATAAAACAATTGGAACTTATAAGGAGCGGTTTCTACGTCTAAGGAATATTTTACTTGGCTTACCTTCGATAGACATCAGGAGGTTTCCGCACCTTTATATACAACAAAACATATAAAAATATTATTAAATACTAGCTGTTACACGCGACGCCGTCTGTGTAAAAAAATGATGAAAAAACTATTAAGCGTCTCATCTTCCACCCGTCATGATAATTTCGGGTTCGCGATAAAAAGTAGCCTTAGATATTCATTATTACATCAGCTACCTATCAATAAAAATCCCATCAAAATCGTTCCAGTCATTTCAGAGCTTGGCTGCAACAAACAGACAGACTTACAAAAATTGTAAGAACTATTATTTTGGTGTATGTATATTTATATTCATATGCGTGTAGTAGAAAATAGTTATTGCTTTATTACAATAGACACTCCTATTTTATTTTTCATAAAATTGTAATTATTTGACTACAATTGAACGCCTTAAGCATTATTATAGCAAACGTTCTATCTAAAATGATGATATTCTTAATCTTCTGGATTCATATTGACAAAACATGGCTAAGAACTATGTATTACAAGGAAACAGGCCAAAAAATCGCCTCAGTCTACCGATTCGTTTGGAGAGTTATGATGCCAACAAACATACACACACTTCATGTACATACAACAAACACGTGACAAATCCAAACACACACATACACATTTACACACACACACAAACACAATTATAATTATAAATGTGCTCATTAGTTTTTTCAATACTTTGTAATTTACTTTATTCCATTTTTCTTTATTCTTTTCATACATATGTTTATCATTAGAGAACTAATGTTTGGTGGTTGTAAAAGGCTTTAGACTGTTTACTAACATGCTGGAGGCGTTGTGTTCTCAATAGAGAACAGTTTTTCAACTAGTTCAGTGAAAATCAAACCTTTTCCATTAACGTTACAAAAAATTTTGAATGTCCTCTCAGTATATTGTGAGTTGTGAAAAAAGTATTAACTTATATATTGTTTCATACGATAATTGGTAATTGTAACAGGATATAAAAAGATTGTTTAGCGTGCACTGTAAAGATTATTCCTAGAGAAGATATATGAGCGTATAGGGATATTAATGAACTAGCATAATAGCTTCTTGTTCATTTAATTTAAGCTGAATGACACAAACCGATTGTGAGCAATATAGAACAGTACACTTAATTACAAAAATGGTCACATGAATTTAATACGAAAGTATGAAAAATACGCGAGGCGTTCAATGTTTAATTTATTCATACGTATTCACAGCAGTCGTGGCCGAGCGGTTAAGGCGTCTGACTAGAAATCAGATTCCCTCTGGGAGCGTAGGTTCGAATCCTACCGACTGCGAAAACAATTATATTATTTTTAGCACAAATTAATAGTGGCCGTTTTGAATTAATTGATATAAAATAACCTTAGAAGTGACGTAATTGGTGATTATGCAATAGATAAATCACAATATGTTCTGTTTACTGCATTTTTTTTTCTTATTAAAAGGGTTTTAACCCCCAATAAAAAGTGGCCTATTAAAAGTTTGTCCTTGATGTGTGTGTGTCTATTTCTGTTTCATCGTAGCTCCTGTTTGAAAGCCTGTTTCTTTGTGGAGGTTCTAAGATATGTAAATATCGCTTACTCAGTATATTATTATTTAGAAAATGATGTTATCATTTTTGGGACATGACTTCTAGCTTAAGTGCTTCCCCTTTGCCAGAGTAATCGTGAAATAACATTGAACGCATTTAGGATTCAAATATAATTAAGAAATAGAAGTAACATTAATTTATAAATAGAAATGAATTTATATTTAATAATTCTTGAATCAGCAAGGTACTGTTTTTATGGCCGTTAATTTGAAATATCCATTTTTTATTACCTGGCATTATCGGTAGAGGACGTTTCAAAAGGAAATACATCTCATTTCTAATTGTTGATTGGATTTCAGTAGTTATAAATAAAGGTTGTAGTTCTCACTCATTAAAATAATTACTATTCAAGATAGGATTGATTTTGAGGGTGTAAATTTGATTTCTCTACTATGCTTACTCTAAGTCGAATAATATTTGCCCTTTTGAAGACATTATCAGGTGATTTTAATAATGTATAGACGGGGATAGTACAAAGAGATTACAAATTCATTTAGGGCTAAAAAATAACAATAAACAACTTTATAAATACAATTAATATAATTCGGAATCCACAACCGCGCCTATATATCCTTACCCTTGATTAAAAAACGAGCAATCTTTTCGTTTGTAGGGTAGTGATGTCGATTTGAACTAATCGTTTTAGTTCGACCGAAGATGCGAAGGTAGAAAACTACTACTATTACTACTAGCGATTCCTTTAAAAGAGGAAATTGTAGTTAAATTTAAGTGATTTAATGTAGTCGTATCTCTCGTACTATAGCGAATAAAAATAATACCCAAAAATGTAATATGTATAAAAACGAAACCTAAACACTAGATGAATGAACTATGAACTATAGACATTAAAAAAATGTCTCTGAAGCGTAAATGATACTGATAAACCGGTAAATTGAATAAACATCGAAATACATGGATATTTAAACTTGTAGAAAGATGTAATGTATTGAACAGTTTTTCTACAAACAAATTGTTTGGTAATTTGTAAACGAATACGTTAAAACTTAAAACTCAAGCCAACTAAAGATAATTATGTACTGTCAGCACACATATGTATTCTGCCCACTCAATTGATTCAGTAGCATTATGAAGTATTCAATTTATACACAATTTTACTAAGTATTAATTTGTAATGGAAAATCTAACCTAATATTCACTTCTATTTCGAATTCTGCGAATGATAGTAACTCAGTTTCGAGTGTTCGAACAGCAAAATTCTGAATTTAGTCTTTGAAAAACAAAAGTTTTTTAAACTCTGATCTAATTATCATGGTATTCGAGACTAGGGGTAAAAAAATGGAAAACATGACTCCAGTAAAAATAAACGGAGCACCATTAAAGCGAGTCACAACATTAAAAAATCTCGGTCATGTCCTAACTCCTAGTCTCAGTGATGACTCTGATATTGGACGAGAGCGTAGGGCCCGGGCGTTGCCGACAAGGGCGAATATGCTGGTTCGCAAGTTTGCTCTGTGCTCACTGAACGTGAAAATCGCTCTCTTTCGAGCCTGTTGCACCACCTTTTACACGTGCGGCTTGTGGGCCAAATATACGCAGAAGTTGTACAACGCTCTTGGGGTTCAATACAACAACGTGTTCCGTTTGGTGGGTGCCTCATTACTGCAGCGCATCAGGGATGTTCATTGACGCTAACGTCAATTGTTTCTTTACGACTATGCGAAAGAGATGAACGTCTTTGGTGTGCAGGGTGCGGAGTAGTCCCAATAACATTTTAAGCTTGATTGCTGATCTGTTGGATTGTATATACGTGAATCGCTGCGGGGCCATATCTCACGGAATGGTACAGCGGTGAGTCGCGTATGTGCGGCTCAGTCGACTATGTAATTAGCAAATTAATTTATTATTATACTATCGTCAGAAAATTTATGTATTATTTTTATTAACAATTAATGTATTATTTTATTAACAATTTATGTATTTTTTTTATTGAGTCACTGTTACTTGAACAAATGAAAGAAATAATAATAGTAATAATCGATAAAATTTTATGATTTAATAACATAGGTACATAAGGCTTGTTTACAGTGAGTTGTTTATATCGACATACTTGCCTACGAATCTTGCAAATTAAATACAATGTAGCAATATTGTTGTTGAGACCTTTAAGATTTAACATGTGCTTGATTTAATTTGAATGGCATTTAGAGTTGTTTTTTGAGCAACAAAGGGAAACTTATCTTAGATAAAAAAAAATATGCCAAAGGGTTCAACCAAGCAGATTTCAACCGGCTTACCTGATGGTGATAGTACCATCGCCCATTGACATCCGTAACATAAAAGATGTCCGAATCTGTCACCACCCTTGTTTAGGGAAGAGGGGGAGGAAAAAATCGGAAATGAAGGGAAAAAGGAAATAGAAAAGCAACCGGCTCCCTCACTCATCGAACAAAACGCAGCCATTAAAGGCTACTTCACTTCTGTGAGAGGGTGGTACTTCCCTGGTCGAGACAGCCCATGTTCGTGCGACAGTAACTTTACCACAGCTAGGCTCTACACCTACAAAAAAATATGAAAAAGGCATATTATATAGGTATATAAAGGAGTTTGAATTAGTCCAATGACGTAGAAAATATACGAAGCATTAATTTTATGCCATTATATTATAATAACCAACAGAAGCAAACATAAAATATTCAAAAGATATATTAATTACAAATGTACTTAAATTTAATGAATATTTTTGGTTGACGAAGCTTATAAGATAAGATATTATTGATATCTTATCTTTTAAGCTTCGTCAATAGTTTTATATTAAACGATATATTATTTTGTATATGAAAATTTATTATTAAAAAAATAATACAAAAGAATTTTTCTGTCCACGGTTTAATATGACTTGTTTTTATTATTACAGAATTGCTGTTTGTGATGGACGTCTAGATACTGATCGAGAAAGTAAAATAAAAGTAAATTAATATTTTATGTGTTTAAAATACCTCAAGATGCCGCCAGAACAGACACTCCGACAGGTAAATAAATATTTTTATATGTATTCACATTAATTATTAAATATCGTGATAACTACATCAAAATGTTTAACATATAATTCCCGCTACTTGTAGAATGAAATAACTATAAAGTTCATATTATGTGTCTAAGTGTTGGGTGTTGAAAGTTTTAATTGTTGACTTTTGTCGGTATGTAAAAATTAACGATATGGGTATACGGAATAAAAAAAAGAACCATAAAAATATTCTAGTAAAAATAAATAATTACACTGGTCAACAAAATTTTGACTTTTTAATGCCACACAGACTTTTATGTTATTTTTTACTTAAATAGGTAATTATAAAACTAAATAAACAGTTAAAAAAAAAATCTGGCCAAGAATTTTTTTCTATTGAATAATTAAAAAATTAAGAAAAAACAAGGATCTAGTAAATAAAAAGTTTCTTTTTTCTAAACGACTGAATGTAATCTAAGATTTTCTCGAGTATTTAGCTTCTGGTTAGTCTCTTTTAATTGTCCAGCAATAAGCTGCTAACATTCCTATATAGAATGGGCCCAAATGGGCCCCATTTGCCTTGGTACAGCTTTTCTATATTAGAAATTTTCTGATGGAGTCTCTGACAGCGCTCGTCACTGACAGCCCCTGAATTGTCTGGAAAACATCCAGGTAAGAGACTAAAAAATGTAATTTAAGAGAAATGTTGCGACCCAATCCTTGATATGACAATAGTAGCTCGTTACCCAACTCTCACTACTTAACTAATACTCTCGTATTGTAATATGTATTGTATAATGTATTGTATAATGTAGCAAATTCCATTGTTTTAGACGGGATTTTAGTAGTTCTGACTACTTTTTGATAAATTTAAATTCTGAACCAAATCATTTCGGTCTCTTTGAGTTATCTAATGTGGCTTGTTTACAATTTCTACAAACTCAAAGTCATCAACCTCTTCAACACATTAGCCTGAAGTTGACGGTTGTGAATGGTCGCTCTCAACAGATGAATTTATAACTGGTATTTGTTTTTTCATTTTTTTAACAATAAGAGACTGGTCTTATAGCCGAAGATAAGTTGGGGTAAATAACTTTGTTTTTCTATTTGTAATTTATACCTTTTATATCAGTGAGACAAAAATAACAGATCTGAAACATGACCTCGCCGTTCAATCCATATCATGGGTACAGCAAATTGCATAGGGCGTACACCTCTCTTTCAGTCAGTAAAATTTTTCACACATGTTATGTAGCAGAGATGAGGAGCCCAGGATTTGTCTTGATGGGCGACAGAAAAACCAAAATATTGTTGATAACGCTCCAACACAAGATTCGTCAAAATTCGTCATTGTTTTTTAAATGTTAATTCCCCGCAGACGTAACCAAAAGAGTTATAATCATTATTACGCTTCCTCGACATGTTGACAGGATTAATGATTCATAAAAAAAAGTTTAAATTTAACGACAAATATTTTTATAACCATTTACTTGTAAGCGTATCTGTTAATTAACAGCCGCAGTACTATTTATGAGAATTACCGTATCACAACAAATATAAGGCTAACTGACTCATGAAAACTGTGATTTAAGAATGAGGATAGATTGATAAAACAAAATTTCGAATCAAAGTTCATGTGGCAAAACCAGTGTTGACCAGTGTTATTGCTCTCATCTTAACAGTTAAATAATCTGATTTAATGATAACAATAATAATTGTTTTAAAAACTACAGTCTATAACTGCATATACTTGATTTAAGAATTATTAAAATAGTATTTATTGCCTATGTATTGTTTTTATGAAGTACCTATCTTTAAAATTGTACATTTATGTCGCTTATTCAATTTTGCTTCGATTGCTGTTGAAAATAAACTAAAGTATCGATCTATTTAATTAAATATGCTGTTGTTTCCATTTTGCTGACGACTATAATTAATAATCTCATATACTTATGTAGATATTTTGAACGACGTATTCTTATTGAAAAAAAAATACGTTGTAATGTATTACGCGTTATGGTTTTGTTACTTATTGAATAAAACAATAATCAGTCAATCAATTAATTGTAATAAAAACTTACACTATCTTTAGATATTCAGTCCATTTTACTAATAAATATACTTTATTTCATATTGACCTTAATAAAGTTTTAAAGACGTAATAATTTTCTTTATGATAGTACTTTTTAAAAGTCATAACTTGTCTATTTCTATGGATTTCTTTTAATTATTAAAAATGTCAGTATAATGCGAAAAATATTTCGTAATACTTCTTCATAATACTTACTATACTATACTATAATTTATTAATTTCTTAAAACCCTTACTGATTTTTTTGAGTAAACTATCACTATAGTACTGCCTTTGATTACTCACAATGTTATTTTAATTAAGAACCACCGAACTTTGTTCGCTCGAGGTTAGAGACGAAACTTCTCAGCATTCCATGGATTCACCGTGCGGGTGCCGGGTCCGTCGCGTTACAGGGAGAGGAACTTCAACAGTGCCCGGGACTTGCGACCCAAGTGTAGGTTTAAGGAGCCCCTTAACTAACGCGCGTTATACGCTCACCTCCACTGTTCAAACTCCTCTCCCTACCTAAACAAATTTGAAAAGAACCTACTAGGGCTGCCTTCGATGTACGTTCCAAGAATGGAAAATGAGTTCTGGACAAGCCCAAGCCTTTTAGTAGGTTGTAGAGAGATTTCGCTGTTATACCTCTCGCTCCCACCTCTACCGCGTACAAATCTACCACGAACTTATTTTAAGTGAGTTCGTTTGTGAGCTCGTAATATTTGTTGACCTTGATGGTATGGTCTTTGGGGATGTTGGTTTCCCAAGGGACCGTAAGCTCTATCATCACTACGCGCTTTAAAATTCGCGAAAACAAAAATATATCCGGTCTGGAGGCCGACGCACAAATACATTTGAGAAGAAATTCTGAAGAATAAGACAGCTTTCGTTTGAACATCTTGTACCAGATTTCTTTTGGAATGTCACTAAATGAAATAGTTATATTTATTGATCAAAATACTACGGACATTGTTTCAACTGATATAAACAAAAAAATAAATTATAACTAATAGCATAATCAATGTTTTCCGATCGTTATTGCTGAAATATATTACAATAAGCCCTTACAACAAGATTGCTCGTACATATGAGTGTTTCCAACTGGATTTTTGCACTCAGAAATCATCGCCCGTGATAGTATAGATTTAGTTTAGGTTTAATAGTACCTAAAACTGGAAATATTTTGTATATAGTGAGACAATGCAATTTTCTTGTAAGGGTACTACTAGTATATATTTTTTTCATTACTACTATTTACAAAAATAACGTTTAAGCCTTTAGAAATATATTGCGAAAAAGCGTTTTTTTTTTATTCACTGCTTAATAAGGTTAAGATGTATGTTATATTTTTATTTTCCATCTGCAGATTCTCATTGGATTCAGTTTGACCATGTGCAGTGTCTCAGACGGGTTGATATTTGGTCAGATGTCTGGTATGATAGATGCTCTGAGTAAAGAAGACAACGATGTACCACTCACACAAGATGATATTTCATGGATAGGTCAGTTTAATCACAATCAAGTATAGCAATATGATTGGTAAATAATTCATATTTAGCGTGTAAGCAGATAATATTGACCTTAGTTTCTTTAAACAAAATATGTTATTCTCAATTCCAGCATTCAAATTACAGCGTAAAAAGCAATGACAAAGATATAGATGTTTTTAAATTACACTTCAATGTGTTTATTCTTTTTTTTAATCTACGAATATAAACTTTAAAGCTTTATTTTCTTTTGCAGCTTCTATAATAAACATCGTGTGTATATGTGGCTATGCAGTTGTTGGAGTACTAAGTCAATGTTTGGGTCGTCGGAAAGCAATAACAGTTATTACTATACCAGTCTGCCTGGCGTGGATTCTAGTATATTTAGCTCACGATAAAGTCACTTTAATCATCACCAGAATAATTCTTGGAATTAGCTTCGGTGGTATCCTATTTTTAATCTACGTTAATGTTGCAGAATATAAGTCTCCGGGCGTCAGAGTTCTTTGTCTTAACTTGATATCTGGCGTTGGTACTCTTATTGGAATAACAGCTGGTCATTTGTTATGTATAATTCTTCATTGGAGGCAAGTAGCATTGATTGCCATCATACCGACGGCTTTATCTGCTTTCTTACCTCTATTTTGGGTTGAAAGCCCCGTGTGGTTGGCTACTAAGGGACGTTTTGTAGAATGTGAAGAGGCATTTTGGAAATTACACGTTTTCTCGGATTCATCTGAAAATGAGCTGAAACTTCTTATAGCCTATGAAAGAAAAAAACAGAGCGAACGTAATAATAGTAATCCCAGCACACTTTTCCTTGGAAAACAATTTTTATTAGCAATGAATACGAAGTGCTTTTGGAGGATATATGAAATAGCTTTAATAATTTATATATATAGAGTTGCAAGTGGCCGTATTCTGTTCAGTACCTTATTAATCACAATGTTGCACGATATTACAGGTACTTCAGACATACTATTTTTCACATTAGTATTAGACGGTTTCGTTATAATAGGTTCATTTTTGTCGTGGTACTTTTTGAATAAATTTAAAATAAGACCACTATTCTTTACTTCTGGTGTTGTCGCTAATGTGTGCTTGATTACATTTGCGTTCTGCCTTTATCTTTATCCTGGTAGCGACTATTATTTGTCATGGATTAAGATATCATTATTGGCTTTATACTTTGTGATACAGGGAGCAGGAATTTATCCGGTATTAGAAGGAGTATTAATAGAGATATATCCAGTGGATTTGAAAACTTGCTATGTTATAGTGGGTGGAATTATTGCTGGTACCTTTCAGTTTTTAAGTATAAAGTTGACACCAAACATAATATCACAAATAGGCTACCACGGTCTTTTCTTTGTGAATGTAGGAATAATATTTTTCTGTATGGCATTTTTATGGTTCTCCTTGCCCGAAACGAAGGGGCGGAGTCTACATGAAATCGAATATTATTTTAAAAATAACACGTTTAATTATAATAAAGAATTTGAAAGTACAGAACAATCTAGCAAGCTGTTGGTTAATAGTAGTTGTGTCGAAAAATAATACTTATCAGTCAGTGCTAATAATTATATGGATAATAAAGAAAAATAACTAATCTGACACTGAAAGGTTGCAACAAAATTTCCATTGTCGATAGCTATTACAAAATAAAAAATAAAATAGTTGGATGAAACGCATTAGAAAAGTAGGGGAATGTTATAAAAATTAAAGGAAAAATTATTTACGGGCGATCTGAGGTTGGGAAGGGTATGGGGGTGGGTATTTAAGGGTAAAAAATGGGTTTTCTAAATTTCCAGCAAAATTAAAAGTCCTACGGAAAAAAGTTATATGGCAAAGTTGTAGGTAATAAAAAGATCTAAAATTTTTGTATGTACATTTTTTTCACATAACCTCAAAATTTATGTGAAAAGTTAAAAAAACCAAGTTTTTTGTTTTTATTTTATCTCTTCCAAAAAATAATATTTTGTCACGAAATTTTGTGAAAACTTACCTTTTGATGTCTCAAATACACTGTAATTTATTTGATTAGAAATATTTGTTTTTTCAGCTTATTTTGAATAAATATCGTAAAATCAGCTTTTCTCAAATATTTGGTATGTGTTCTGTTCGTTAAAATTTCTATTTTCTAATGGTGAAGAAAAAAATATAAGGTTGGCAACGCATCCGTAACCAAGATGTTGCGGATGTCCATGGGTGACGGTAACCACCTTCCATCTAGTTGGCCGTCGGCTCGTTTGCCACTTTTCACATGAAAAAAGGTTTGTAAGGGTGACAACACCCTGTTAATGGAATGTAAAATCATTTTCATAGAAACATTAAAACAGTTTTTGTACTTTACATGTATATTTTATATCCAAGACTAATCAACACATTTTTCAAGTACATGCAGAGCGTTCAATAACAAAAGAAACAAAGAAGGGAGACAATTTAAAACAGGCCTTTTGTGAGTTGAACCATAATTTTTTCGATGACACAGTAAAGTATTGAATGTGAAACATACAAAACCTTTTAGGAAACTTTTACCTACAGATGAGTTTCATAAAGACAATAAATCATTGCTCCAGATAAAGCACCGATCTGTCAACATTCAGTAATAGCTCTGTGACGATCTTTAACCGAAACGGTCTATGTTTTATGTACATATGATTTCTTTGGTATTTTTTGAAAGCCTTTCAACACGTGTCAACGATTACTGGGTCTATTTTTGGAGATTAATAAATAGTTACACCGTCTGGCACTATTTTTGCAATCAAACGATCCTTTAACTCAGCTGTTTGGATTTTTGACACAAACCGATTAGATACAGGAAATTTGTAACTGCTATGTAATATAAAAACTAAAAAGCTACTATACAATAATCGAAGGCACTGATAGATTCTCATTTTTGTTTCCATTAGACTTAGGTAAACAATAATCTATACAAAAAAAAAACACAATTAAAATACATATTCCTTGACTTCAAACCTAAGTTGCACTTTATCAGATGATTTGTAAAGAACTGACAGTTGTCGATATAAAAGGGCATGAAAACTTTGTTTTTATTCATGTACAAAGATTTTTAATGACTGGCGGGAACACTCTATAAGTAGTGTGACTATGCAAAGCAAGTAATATAATTTTATTTAAGTTTTTCATAAATCTTAAACTTAACAAACATTAAGTTCATACTTGTGTTTGAAATTACGTTATTACTTTAAAAGTAGTTGTGCCCTTCCACTACAAGAAAAAGACTTGAGTTTTTCGACGAACGGTCATTTCCCCAGCTTTTTTGTTCCTTCTAACCTGAAAATCAATAGCTAGTGGCCCCTCAGGCCTAAAGCAATGTTTGTAAGATTTATTTTGAACATCAACTCACGTTATAATCTAATGGAATATTACTGCGAAATGGTTTGTATAGCCTAGGATAATAAGCTTATTGAACGCATTTTAAAACCTCTATTGTATGCCTTTCATCAGAATCCTATTTTACAATGAATTTGACATGCCTTAAAGCATAAAATTTTAAGTAAATTTTCCTTGTATAAGAAAATCAGACAGAACAACACCATAGAATTACAATTTAAACAAGTATGGGTCACAAAAGTCAAAACATAATATACTTTTAAGATAGCTTTTGTTGTATTGTTTATTTCCTATATATTCATTTGATGAATTATATTTGTATAATATTAGAACATAGTATATAAAGTGCAGGGAGTTAAATATATATAATTAAAAGATGTAAATAATTCGATTCTTCGATGAAAGAAAATATCTCCTCGAACTTACAAATGATACTGTCATATGGTAATAGATTCACAAACAAAAAAGCACAAAATTATAATTTTCCTAATTAGGAAGTGAAACTTATAAAATTCAATATTTCATAATATTATCGCTAACAATTTATATGCATTGTAATTTACTTAAAAATATACATTTTTTGGGCCAGAGATAGGACAATTATCAATCAATTAATTATGTCATTACCATAATGTATAAAAATAAGTATGCAATAAAGTAAAAGAGGGTTTAATAGATAATAGAGCCTAGCTGTGGTCAAATTACTGCAGCTCGAACATGTGCTCTCTCGGCCGGGAAAGTACCACCATGTCACAGAAGATCGGCGTGAAGTAGTTTTTAAAGGCCGCGTTTTTCCGATGAATGAGAGACCCATTTGCCCTTCTCTTTTTCCCACCCTTTCTTCACCCTTTTCCTAGAATAAGGGTTGCAAGGCATTCTCAAATTCTTTTGCAGATGTCCATAGGCGACGGTACTACCTCCATCAGGTAGGCCATGTGCCCGTTCATCTCCTTTGTCATAAAAAAGAAGGTTACGTAAATACTCAATAAAATGTAAATGATGTATTGAGTTGCATAGCGTAAAAAAATATTAATCCTTGAAGTCTTTGTTATTTAAATAATAATCATAGAAATAACAAAACGTCCACAATTAGATTTGGGTATCCCTGAACGTATTATCAAAGAGGCTTATGTTTACTTTGACATTAACTGTAACATGTTATTACAATAATAACGAATACATTAGCTTTATTTAAAATTCTATTTTTCTAAAGTAGATTATGCAATGATAAAAAGTAAAAGGTCAAATTGAAATATGTTAATAATTATTAATAATTTGGGTTCAATAAGCATATTGTTTTCTTAGCATTCATTTATTTGAGGAGGCACGTGCTTATGCAGTTGGCATTCAGTTTTTTGCGGTACTTGTGTATTCCGGTTATGTCTAGGATTTAACGGGTAGATCTTGGAACACCTTACACTGGTCAGGCAAATGCTATATCTAGGGTCAGCTGATGTGAGTTATTTTACGTATTGGCCAAATATTTTATCGTACTTCTCGGCAGACCTTAAAGCGACATCTAATACAAAGGTGAAATGAATGCATGTACAGTTTATTTTAAATCTTCAAGTCCTCGAGTGAGGACATGAAGATTATATATATTTTTTTTGTAATAATAATATATTATCTCCTCTTGTTAGCGTCGATGGCAGCCAAAATCTCCTGAGCTTTAGTATCTAACCGTATTTTAATTATAACTTAGTTGCATTATTAAAAAAAATATATTTAGTAATCGTTTTGAAGAATTTAAAAAAGTATCGAAATTAATTGTGCTTGTATACTTCATACATATTTCAACTGATTCAAACAAGTCTTAAGTCCACTATGCGTTGTACAAAGTTGTATCGTCACACTACACGTGAATTCTCATTCAATAACATACGTTAATAATTAACAGTATAATGAGCGAAAATTTATGAACGGAAAACTGTTAAAGCTCCGTATGCAGCGAGACGATAGGAGCATGGGGTAAGAGTATAATAAAACGGTCATTAAGTAATCGTTATAGAATTAGACTGTCTATTTTCTAGACACCTTGAACTTTTAATAAATTTTCAACAGTATACTAGTACAGTTTTTGTGGAACTATGACTGTTGCATATATGTACCTTACGATTTATCCTTTTCTTTTTCATTTTAAACGAAGTTTTGGTAACTACGGTTACACAGATATTCTATTTTTTTCCCTGTTATAGAATTCTTGATATAAATTAATATAATTGTTAGGAATATGAAAAAATGTTGCTCAAATTTTTCAAGAGATGGCTCTTTTAAAAAGATATGTGAATTCTCTCCTCATTACATACAAAAGATGAAAGTCAATAAGTCATTGTAGTATTAGTAGTACTTTTTACCTTACCTCTGAACTAGTTTAAAATAAAGCATCTAATTTCCGAATACGTTTTTCGTACTTATTGTAAATTTTGAAATTGTGGTGAATTTTATAACGTTAAAAGTTTTTGAACGCTGAATATGAACAGCCAATAGCTTTATTCTGACCAGAGCAAATTACATTAAATGTCAAACAACATTGTGTTTGTTTCAATCGTATTGACATCCTCGTTTATTAGTGTTTAGAAGTATTTTTCGAAATATATATATTGGTTTAAATGAAATTTCAAGAAGTTACCATATTTTAGTTATACAGTAAAAATATAATAAGTATGAAGAAGTTACGATACTGTGAAATTACTTACAATTGTAAAGTGAGTTATACCTGTATGTGACGGGCAATGATATTAAAGATAAGATGAAGCTGATATTTCTAGTGTTCTTTTTTTATATGAGTATCTCTAAATCAACAAGAGCTTCGAATGAAACCTGCACAGAGGCCAACTCACGATGTGATTACAAGTCGAATGTACGGATGTTAGCAGATACTTTGGCCAGCAAGTTCAATGATATTGTTATTAAGGAACTCGGCAGTGAATATACATCGCACTTAGAGATACGAACAGCCCATAAAATAAGCCGATATCACACTACAGACATCAGTACTTTATCAAATATTGTAGATAAATTGGATTACAAACTATCCTCAGCAATTAATATACTAAAAGAAATGAATAATGTTTTGGACAAAAATGATACTCCGTCCTTCACACACCCATGTCCATTTAATTCGATACGAAAATCAGTCTTCATTAAGAGAAATGGTTTTCATGAATTGCCTTCCATAACAATGAAAACAAATATGCTGGGGCGTTTCAAAGACTTAAAAGTTAAAAGGCAATATTATTTATCCCATTTAGACTATGCAACGGACAAAGATTGTGTGACTATGCCACATTCAAACTTAAGATACCTATACCATAAAATTGTGCATCCAAAACCAAAATTATTTGTCTTCATTATTGATAATAACATGAAATTTGAATTACTCCAACATGCAATTGGTATTGTAAAAGAAATTACTTATTCTCTACAACATACTGATCTCATTGCATTAAAAATCACAAATATGACCAATTTTATGAAATTTGAAGACACATGTAGCAGCGATGGTATGTCAAACTTAGGAAACGCAACAGACAACAACAAAATGCTTTTCCGAGAGTACTTAAATACATTAGAAGTGGCTACTACTAATGTACCACCATCAACAATCAACAAAGAAATTAAAAGTTTACTTACAGAAAAGAAACTACCCCTTCAAAAACTTTTCATCTTATTAACTGATTCCAAAATTATGAACAATGATGCCTGGCTAAAACTATTTCCTGTCGCTGAAAAGAATGAGCTTACGAAATACTCCATTGGCTTGATACAAGAGAATTCCGAGAGAAATTCCTCCCTGAAGATATTACATTTTGAGAAATTGCATAACCATTCCAATCACTCTATGGTAAAACTGCATATTAACAGTGGTGATGTCGTAGGACAAGTTGCTTCGGCATTCATTTCTCTCCTGCCAAATGATTATAAAGAGGAACTTAAAGCTGAAGGGCCGTTATGGGAAGCCACCGAAAGAGACTTCATGATATCTTTAGTCTATCCCAAAGCGAGTGGTATACTAGGATTGGATCTACACTGGTCAGATCTGGCTGAAGATATTATATATTTTAAAGGATCAAATGAACACAAGAGAGCCTTTGTTATAGATTTTTCCGGCACAGTTATCATGCACACATATTTCCCTCGACCCGAGTCAACTACGGACAAAATTAAATTTACTAACCTGGAAACAATTGAAGCACACAGTTTCATGGATGTTGTTAAAAAAGAATTGCTATCGCGAGTTACTGGAAACTACACAGTGGAAATAAAAAATTCCTCTAGATCAATAACATATTCTTGGAAATGGGTGCAAGATTTATATATAGTTTGTATAGTGCACGAAGTCCACAGTAACTCAACATTGTTAAATAAAAGTAATATATTTTTTACTAAGACAAGCAAAGAAATATTGTTTCACAGACTGGATTTGTTTCCTCCGAAAACTGGTAAAATCTGCCGTCACTTTAAACAGATAGCAACTATAGATCAAGGTACTGTTTATTTGAGCCCATCCAGTTTCGAGTCTCCATTTACATACTTATACGATATGGGTGATGGCCAGGAAGCAGTTTCATATATGCAAAATTACTTAGCCTATTTACGAAGTGTGGCTCATGGTCTTCTATCCAACCCAGGCTTGAAAAACGAGATACAGCAAGATGTAGGTTTTCTTAATTCTATACTATCGTTCTATAAACGTCAACATTTACATGGGCCGTATTCTAAGTATATAGTTAGAAGATATGCTGTCACTGAAACGGGGTACGGGGTACTAGTGATGTTTCCAGGCACCGTTTTGGAATATGATTATGAACCGGTCAGAAGGCCTTGGTATATTTTTGCTCTGAATAATCCCGGTACTATTATTCTCACACCGCCGAATCTAGATGTAGGAGGAGCTGGTTACATTGTAACCATTTCATATGCTGTAAAAAGCCCCATATATCCTACCATGGTTGTCTCTATGGATGTCACCATGGGATTCCTTTATAAATTATTGATAGATAGTTTTTCACAATGTGCCATGTCGAACGTTAAGTGTTTCATAATGAATAATCGAGGTTATTTGATCTCCCATCCCGGGTTAATGGATCCAAATAGTTCCGGACCGATAGAACAACAACACATAACCCACAAGGAATCAATGATAGCCATTGATATGTTAAACCATAAAGGTTTTGTAAAGAAAAGGTTATGTAGCAACTTCTATGATAAAACTATACAAAGGTTTTATGAATTCAATAATTCTTTGACTAATGTTTTGTCGAATATGGTGTCGGCCGATCACTGTGTACATTATTACGTGGCCTCCATTCCTCGAACCAACGCTTTTATAGGCGTCGTCAATGCATCTTGCAGCATTGGGGCTTTCTGTCCATGCAGTATGGTAGACCGTTTGTGTCTAAATTGTAACAGAATGGAACAAACTGAATGCGAGTGTCCCTGCGAATGTAGTTCAGAGTTGTATGATTGTCCTAATACGAATGCAACAAAACTAAATGAAAACATTCCTCTTTGTGGTATGATGCCTGAAAATAATCATCATAAATCACATTTCTTCCACAATTTCGCTGAAAACCTCAAGTCCTGTTTTGATTTTCAATGCGAGACATATCTTTCCCATTCTTCCTGTTTGGGTGTTTTGGGTTGTGAGTGGTGTCAGATAGACGCAGATGGACATTCGCCGTTGGCAACTCCCTTCTGTACTTCCCAATCGACTTGTTTCAATGGGGTCTTGGGCGCAGTCACTCCTTACGGCGAAGGTACCTTCGGCCACATAAGTCGAGATGCCTTTGCCAGTTATTCCGCTATCGGTCCAATAGTTGGTTGCATCGTGACAGTGAGTCTTATTATCGCCGTGGCTATTTATTGCTACCGACAAAACACTACAACTGATAGCTGTCACAATCTATATGTCGATGGTCCTGAAACTTGGCACGACCCAGACGTTCAGATGAGTCATATGCCGACTGATGACCTATTAGATCCTTCTGGTCAGGATAAATTGTTGGAAATAGAGGCACCGATATCTCCATATCGCGTCATCACTGGATATAGACGGCCTCATACCGCTGGTGGCTCTGATCAAGGTTATTCAACCATGACGCCCCACGAAGATTCGGAAGCTACTGGTTTTTCTGTCAACGATCCAACAGTTTTGTCCGATGATACGAAATCCGATGCAAGTTTCCCAGCTCCCGCAAAAATCAAACCAAGAGTCAAAGTTGCTGATCTCACAATGACGATTCTTCCATGTGGCAAAAACAGTGTCTTAGCTCCCGTAACAGTCCACAGACATATGGAAGCTTCTTAATGTAAAATACTACCTCTTTTGTAAATAAACTATGATTACAGTGAAAATATATTAAATTGTGTTGTGATATAATATTATGTTTTTAAAGTCAATATTTGACATTTTTGTTCAAACAAACATTAACCATTGTAACAAAACGCAGTTGTTATTTTTAAATTATTAATAAGAATTTAATTTTAAGTGAACATAAAATGTGTTATTTTTATAAACTCATGTATGTATATCATGTACCAACTATCCGGAGTTACTACCTTTGTGTAAGATTAAAATAGTATTAAACTATTTTTACATTTAACTGCCATATTTGCATAGCAAGCCAATATTCAGTATAATTTTCATGAAGCCTATTATATTTTAGTATTAATATGTATATATTATGCTAGTTTAAGCTACGGTCAACAAATGTATATGATAGGTAGGTATTCGCCCAACTACTTAATCTGTTTCCTTGAATGGTAATTTTGTGATAATTTTACTTCAAAACTCAGTAATTTCTTAATGTGTCAATATAAGTACTTAAATATAATTTTACATAATGAAATCCGTCTGTATCATGTATACTTAAATAACTATAAGTTTACTTTAAGATTGCTATTTTTATATATTGCTCCAGTGCCTCCTGTTAAGTTGTAAGCATATATAATTAAGACTGATTAGTGTTGCATTTATTTAATGTAATAAATTTTTCAAGTAACATTGTGTTTTTATTTAATTGTTTTGTTATACAAATGTGGCTAACTATGACAAGTGATGGTAACAATTTTTTTAATTTGTTTAGACTAAAAACTTCCTCGGTTCCTCTAAGAGTTGTGAATACTTTTGGGTAGAATTTCTTTTTAAAAGTTTTACAAAGATTAAATTTTCGTGTAAAATATTATCCAAGTTCAATTGTTAAAAATTTTTAAAATTATTTCCGATTTTATTTTATTTTTATAGTGCTCCCATGAAAACGAAGTCAAAAACGTTTTAATTAAAGCAAGATTTTTAGATCGCAAAACTGTGATGTTATAAATATAAGTAGATGCTTAAATGCCCATATGTACTGAAATTTATCTCCATTTTATTATTGTATATATTACATTTCTTAAACTCATTTCTTTCAAATTTGGGCTCAGAGATAAATATATAAAGTGTGTTAAATTAATACATATAATAACAAGTTGGCTGAAAATTAGTGGAAGATTTGTCCTTCCAATCAGGAGACAGACATTAATGAAATCCAATATTTACTTACTTATTGCCTCTAAAGCGGAAAAGAGCTCACCCCGTAAACTATATATATATATATATAAGTCTGAAACTGACGCAGACCAAGTAAAGACGAATATGAATTTGTCTCATGACCTTCTCATCAACTGTCAACGCGGTTGTAAATCAAAACACACAACTGCATATGTACATTTATTCATCAAATCGTATATGTGTGTGCGTGGGTTGCGGTGAGGCGGGTGCGAGTGTGTGCGGTGCGGTGCGAGCCAGCACGCGCGTGCGTCCTCGTGTCCTTTTACACGCGCGTGCTGACTCCGCGCGCCGCCATTGCTCTTGCTCGTCGGAACCGCGGAGTACCAATGCGTGTGTATTGTTAGTACAGTACTGAAATAATTAAAACATATATTATATAGTTACGTAACTACAAACTTAAAATTAATTGAACTCTCAATATATTAAATTTTATTAAAAATAAATACTTTTATGTTTCAATGTAATAATCTCAGACGCAATGTTACGTACACGCTACATTTTAAGAAATAATTGAACGTCGCCGGGGCAAAATCTGTGTATGGGTAAAATATCGTATTACGAGTGACGACACTGACTCCGCGGAACCAACACCAAGCCGTGTGAACCAGAAGATTCAACATACTACACAAGCAATGGAATGGCATTGTCATCTTAACATCGGGACAATCATGTAGTTTTAGGTATAGATTATAAGTTTTAATACGTAGTTCTTATTATAATATACATAAGTAAGTTTAGTAGTTTCCCTGGAACCTCCGGTTGCCACCCTACGTAATTGCTATACAGGGTGACTGGTGAATTACTATTGATAATTGAGGACGTGATATTTGACGATCATATATGACAAAATAAAAATTAATATAACATAAATATTAATAAACTTCTAAGTAAAGTTAACCAAAAGTTATGTAATTAATTACGCATCGTGTGAACACCCTACAGATTAGGTATACACACACACTCACACAAACGCGTGCGGCGGCGTGGTGTTGTATCAGCACGCCGCCGCACGCGTCCACACTTGGAACACTTGGAACGTGTCAACACTTTATTTATTTATACGGAAATTTTGTCAAAAATTAAGTACCTATTTTTTTTACATAATTCGAATGAGAATCATGTACCGAGTATTCTCCTAAACTATTGATAGTAATTCACCAGTCACCCTGTATAAATATTATTTAGACGACAATAATGTGTAGTACCGAAAATAATAATGTAAGATAAATATTTTTAAAATTAAATTATTACACAATTTCACTATTATTGCAGGAATGTACGTTACTGAACTAATTTAACAAAGTGTTAAATTATCATTATTTTTCAAACCGTTATATTTACTTACTATTTCAGTATAATATTTGGTTGGTTGTTTTATGAACATATTACTTACCTCATCGGCTGCTTTTGAAGAATCAAAGCGTATTATGACTTCAGACTGTCCCTCTTTCGCTTCAACATGTAGAACATGAATGTTAGTCTTAATCTGAAATGGAGAACATATTTTGTCATATATATTTAATATACAAAAAAAAAAAACATTTATATCAATAAACATTATACAATAATATAATATACATGTAGTCGTAAACAATTTCATTCTTTATTTTAAACTAGCTTTCCGCCCGTAGCTTGGCCCGCGTGGAGTTCGGATATATCGCGTTTCCAAGAGAACCTTTCAATAGTCTGGGTTAAAAACTATCCTATGTTCTTTTTCAAGGTCAACTCCATCTCTGTACTAAATTTCATTAAAATCAGTTCAGTGGTTTAGGCGTGAAGGCGTAACAGACAGACAGACATAGTTACTTTCGCATTTATAATATTAATAGGGATGAATGTGTAATAATAAGTTTATAATCAATATATGTTGTACTTACAGTTCTTTTCAGTAACCTCACATCTAGACAAGGTTCTTTTAGATTCTCCTTAACAAATACTCCTGGTATTTGTTGTAATGGCTCTAAATTCTTGCCGCTTTCTATATCTGGTGTGGTATTTACTGTAAGCAAATTTAAGATGAAATGTTAATGTTTGAATTTGTTATATTAACTTGGTATTGTTAAATAATATGATGTCAAGTATAATGTAGTTAGATTACTTTATTATATTAGATTCTTTCTTTCTACTAAGCATGATACATACATTTATTGAATACTACAGATACAAAGCTATTAGTAAGTTTTTAAGTGTCATTATACATTATTGGTTTTTTAAATATATATATACCTGGTCCTTCGATTGCAGGAGCCGGCGGTAGTATTCCAGGGTAGGTGTGCTTCCTATTCTGCCAATTACTTTTAATTTCCTTCATATATTTCCTTTGTAAATTAAGATATTTATTCCTAAGAGCTTTCCATTCACATTTCGGTAACACTTGCAAACCCCACAAAGCTCCTTTGGACACTTCACCTTTAGCTAGAGCCTTAGATTTGCCCTTTTCTTTAGATGAGCGTTTTTTGACTTTTTTCTTCCTCGGAACTTCGTCGGTCATTTCATCGTGACTTGTCATGTCATCTTTGGATTCTGCATCTGTTGTTTTAGTTTCCTGCAAAAGAAAATCAACCAAAGTATTGATAATAATAAGTTTAAAGAGTATCTACCAAGAGATATATCGTCGGGAATAATATTTCAGCTTAAACTTTCTTCTTATAATCTGCTTCCACTGTAGATACGCGGAATTATCCAATGGTAGTTATAGTCCAAGAGCCCGGGGCCGCCAGACGTTACTTATTTTCTGAGTAACGAAAGGTATCGTACAGAGTAGTGTTAGGGTGTAGTTATGGTAAGTTTTGGATGGTATTGATTGTTTCTTCTTCAAGTTCACTATTACTACTGAATAACTCCAGTTTGCCAAATCTAGTTAATGCTATTTGGTACTCTTAATTTTTTCTAAGAATACTGAATGGCCTTTGTTTACCTTTTTTTAAAAAAAGCAGGATTATAATCACAGCCAGTGATCGCATGAAAGCCTGGTAAACTTTGAGATAAAGACGTTCTTAATTCCTCGTAAATAATGATCTCATGCATACTCGTGACGAGATTTTAAATATGTCTGGGAGATATTTGACCCCTTGAATTTTTCTGGCTGCATAGAAATAGTGTTAAAATAGTTTCTAAAATGTCATATATAAAAATCAAGACTCAGACTTTGAGTAAACTTACGTTATTTTTTTCCAAGCTTTAAAGCGTCTGGCGGAAATTACCGCCGACGAAAACTTTCTGGAACTATTAATTTTAAATTTTTAATACAACTTTTTAAAATATATATAAAAATCAGCTCTCAGAATTAAAGAAAAGTGATCAATATTTTTATGTACCTCTATCACTTGGTACCTATGAATTGGCCGCCGGCCCAAGCTAGCAGGTATGCATACCTTCAGAGTATACCCTAACACTACTCTGTACGATACCTTTCGTTACTCAGAAAATAAGTAACGTCTGGCGGCTCTGGGCTCTTATTCTATTACGCGAATTTGCATCATCCTCAACAATATAATATATTGATAATTACCTCACACGTAGTAGAGATATTTTCCTTAGACTCCTCCTAAAATAAAAAGATACACAAATTATTCTTACATATTTCAATGTTACAATATAAAAGCGAAATGTCTGACATCTTTAACTTATTTAACAATGTTTTCAATATGCATCTATATTGAGATAATCTTTGAATTTACATTTTTGAATAGAATTGTTATCATATAGGAAAATAATTGATATAAAATAGGTAAATCTATACAGGGTGACTGGTGAATTACTATCGATACTTGAGGAAGTGATATTTGACGATCATATATGACAAAATAAAAATTAATATAACATAAATATTAATAAACTTCTAAGTAAAGTTAACCAAAAGTTATGTAATTAATTACGCATCGTGTGAACACCCTACAGATTAGGTATACACACACACACACACATACGCGTGCGGCGGCGTGGTGTTGTATCAGCACGCCGCCGCACGCGTCCACACTTGGAACACTTGGAACGTGTCCGCACTTTATTTATTTATACGGAAATTTGGTCAAAAATTAAGTACCTATTTTTTTTACATAATTCGAATGAGAAACATGTACCAAGTATTCTACTTAAATATTGATAGTAATTCACCAGTCACCCTGTATATCTGTTTAGAAAATGTAACACAGTAAACTGAAATGGATGTTACATTTCTGAACAGAATTAAAAAATATCAAAATAATTTTCTTCCATACCGTTGGTGTATCTAAATTTTTTTCACTATCAGACTCATCCTGTTTGAGGTCTAGGCTTTTAGGTTTCTTTTCTTTGGTCTTTTTAGATTTCTTCTTAGGCGGCTCGTAGTCCTTAACATCTGTGTTATCTGATAATTCCGTTGCAGGTTCTGTGTTGAACATTTTTATAGAAGACAATTCATCTGGCGGCATACATGATGGTAATTTACATCCCATTTTAGTGAATGTGCTGATACAGTTTTGAGCGTCTTGAGGTGATGTGAATTCTATGAATGCAAAACCCTGAAATTAATTTTTAAAAAAATTATTGTGGGTATGATTGGTTTTTATTGACCAGTGCTAGCTGTATAATTTAAAATTCCAAGAATCTATTTTACCTCCATTTTCATATTGAGAGTTTAACAGGTTACAAAACCAACATAAAAAACTTTTTCAATTAATGTCAATTGAAAATCTCATAAATTTACTTTCAGTGGTAATAAGATTTAATGTAAGAATTTTAGTAACATACATATATTTTAAAGATATTAAATAACATATAGAGTATGTATATTAAAAAAAGCACCTTGTTTTTTTGTGAGTTCTTAAACTTTGGCAGTGATATATAAGCAACTTGTCCATAATCGGAGAAAACTCTATCCAGCCAATTAAGACTTGCCGTAACTGGTATTGACTCCACATAGATGGTCCTCTGGTCCGCATCATATGGAAGCATGGGAGTTTTCCTAGCAACCTATAACATCATCATACATTTTATTAACTTTTTTTATTTTGCAATATTCAAATCTTCTTCAAAGTGATGAAAAGAAGTAAGAATATAGTATTTACGTATGAAAAAAGAGTCCTTTACTTTAGTTTTGTCTTCTGATAATTCCAAAAAAGTGGAATGCTTCATAGCCTTCACAATATCACCAACATCCTGAGTCATAGATCGAATCTTATTAAATTTCAAAAACTCTGTTATTGGTACAAAGGGATCGTTTTTAACTAAACCCCCTAAGAATCTATCTTTACTAAGATTAGCATCGCTAAAGTAGAATTCCATTTGTTTCATGATATTCTCATATATCTGCTTTTTTCGATGTCTAACCCGTTTTCGAGGGCTATTATCAAGTTTTGTCTCTTCGATAACTTCGGCACTTTCGGATTCAGACATTTTCTTGATTAAATTGCTTAACTAATATTTTTCACCGCTTCTAATGTGAAACTTCAAAATAAGCAAATAACAGTCAAATTCTGACTAGGTAGTGATTGTAGTGACACTTGAACATTTGACGTTTGGATGAAGATTATGATAAAACAAAAAAGTAATTGTTATCTAATTTTTATGTAAAATAAATAAGTTATCATTGTCGATATTTTACTGTTTGATTATCTGATAAATGATTTCAATTAAAATATCTATTTATTTTTAATTTGTTGTGGTTCTTGATTTATGATCTTTCTCTCATTTGTCAATAATATGTTTAGACGCCCCAACCAATGGTTGTCATATTTTTGCAATAATATTTATTTTACGTTTAAAATAAAAATTGAATAAAACTTTTTTTTTTCAATTGTTAAATAGAATCTTATTTGTATGTTTAAATTTGTTATGTGAAATAAAATGACTGACCGGACAATAGCAGTAAGTATACAAGTGTAATAATTTCTCGAAAGTTATCAAGATGAAACTCGACAAAAAATCCTTAACAATCGAATAGTGTATATTACTTTCATTTAATTTTTAAATATGAAATGGACCTATACTTGATGTGAATCCTTCTATAAGAGTGTGTTTTATATTAATATTTATGTTATTACAGTTTTGTGAAAGAGGTATTTTATACATTAATATAATGTATAATAACAATACATAAACATTCGGTGTATATTTTTAAAAAAATTACGAAGTTTTAATAATTTTTATCTGACTCCCTAGCATTATATCAGAAATATTTACGAAAATACATTATATAAGTTTCACTGAGAGAGTTGTTTTTCTATTTTTGTTAACTTACTTCTTTATTTGTCTTGGGAGTCCATTTCAAACTTGCACTTTAGTTGGTAAAAAAAATTATAAATGGAGAAAATAATTATTACAATGCTTTCCAATTTGAATTTAAAATACTAAATGTGATCTTAACTTTCTATTTTGCAGTCTGTAATTGAAAACAGATTTCTAAAAATTTGTCTTGTACATTCAGTTCATTGCTTATTCCAGTCCCGTCCAAGTTTGGAGCAGGTGGTTGCTATAATTGATTTCATGGAGAACCATCCAGCCTTGGGTCTCGGTCAGCTCAAGGGACTCGAAGGACGCAGTCAAAGCAAGAAATTATGGTTCAAATTAACCAGAATTGTTAATACTATGAATGGACCAACTAGACCCATGAAATCTTGGGTTAAGGTACATAGTGTCATTGTAGAGTACACATTTGCAGTAATAAATACTTAAAATTATTATATAAGCTTAAATTGATTAATGAGTGATTTTTCGGAGTCATATGTACTTTCTAAGAGTATTTAGACACCACTGACATACAGTGAAGGAAAACATAGTGAGGAAACCTGGATTTATAGTTTCACAATTATAAGTTTGAAATCACCAACCCGTCTTGAGCAAGCATGGTGATTAATGCTCAGACCTTCTCCATGTAAGAAAGAGGCCTTTGCCCAGCTGTGGGCTCTGATAGGCTGATGACGCCGACGACGACTTAAATTTAGAGATATTTAAAGCCTACTATTGCTTAAAAAATATATTTTACTGTAGCAAAATGAAGAAAAATAGTAATTATTATTAATAATTGTTTATTTTATATCAATTTCAGTACTGGGCAGATAAAAAATCTACTGTAAGAGCCAAAGTACTTTCTAGTGGCGGTGATCCAAATCATCTGACGTCTAACATAGAAAAAAGGATATGGGATTTGTTTCTCTCGAAGGATGAAAACAGTAAGTTAAATGGACTGCATAAAAAAATAATTTGGTAGTTCATCAAAAATATAAATTTTATTTCTTTAAATTTATGATAGCCAAAAAGTGTTGCGAACAACAAAAAGTTATGATATCACCTTTTTATTTTAGAAGCTCGAAGTTCAGTGAAATTGGAGTCACAATATGTGGATGGAACCGAGTATGATGATGAAGTGGAAGATAATAATGACCATGACACATCAATGAGCTTTGAAGAGCCCATCGATTTTGAAGAACGACAAATGGTTGTTCTTGAAAAATTGGTACAGAAATTTTTATTGAAAGTACTAAATTTTGCGTGATTCTACTAAAGTAGATTATTAGCTTACTATTATAAATAATAATATTATAAAAGTAATTGCAAGTGCTTGTGAGGATTTGTTTATGAAGAGATATTTGTGTTTCTTCAATGTAAAACATACTAAACGGATTTTAATGAAATTTACAGTAATATAGTATAGATATTATGATAAGACTATAATTTATATCCGAAATTATGTTCATTTAAAGGTTTTAAACGTGTATTCACTATTGTGTATGAAAATTCTTGATATAGATTATAGATGTCGCTGCTCGTCATTTACGATATTTATTGTTAAGTCAACGCGGATTAAGTCACTGGCAAAACTAGCTGTTTCAGTAATATTCATATTAAAGACAAGGATACAATTTTGTCCTAAAAAGGAGATAAGATTGGACATAATTGCAAATAATAGGTCAGAATAATTGATAGCATAGTAATGACAATGTTAGGTACAAAATTATCAAGTCTCACCAAATACGATAAAGCTTAGAAAATTGATAATTTAATACATAACGAAACAAAAAACAAATAGAAAAAACAAAATCAAATAGAATGTGTAAAAAACAATTTATAAAATAATACTTATTGATTATTGTTTGTTTGTTTGTTTATTATTAAAAGATTTCATGACCACAGGTGAAAGTTATGAGTTCACAAGCGGAAGCATTAAACCAAGCATCGCAAGCGGCGGTTGCTCACGCGCAAGCTATGGAAAAACTTGCTGAAGCTTCTGACATACAGGTATATATGTATATATTGCAATCAATTTATTTACAATAATGTATAGACTCCCTAGTCTATACACTATATGCAGTAATGAACTGATTACTGATTATGATTTACTTATTCCGAATAATATACATAATCTATGAAGATTTAAAAGAAAGGAGAAGTCACTATGTGACATTCATTTAACATAGGTCCAAATTACAAAGAATTCTAAAAGGAAAATTATTCAGAAGCAATGTATGTATAATAAAGTGGTACTATTAAAACAAATTTGTTTCGTCGTATGTCTATGGAAAACCTATATTTTTTTTTCAACGAAATAACTTCATTCACGATACGTTTTTCTCTCGCCTGGGTTATTATTTCTAATTCCGTGTCTACAGTGTTGAGGATATTAACTTTACCACCACCTACGATCCGCTGTAATGTGACATGCGATAGGCGCACAGAAAATTTTAATTCTCATAATATTCGTACTTTCACTTTTATTATAGACTAGCTTTCCGCCCGCGGCTTTGCCCACATCGAGTTCGGTTATATCGCGTTTCCAAGAGAACTTTTCAAAAGTCTGGGGTAAAAACTATCCTGTTTTTTCTCAAGGTCAACTCTATCTCTGTACCAAATTTCATTGAAATCAGTTCAGTGGTTAAGGCGTGAAACCGTAACAAACAGACAGAGTTACTTTCGCATTTATAACATTAATAGGGAAAGTACATAGGGATTATACTAGAAACACTTATTGTGTTAGTCGATTTGAATGTTCTTTCTATGAATTTCATTAATTAAAAGTAATAACCTTATGTTTTAACGTTTTTTTCAGGCAAGAGCAATAGATCGTCTAGCAAATACATTTACTACTATGTCAGGTGTGACGCACGAGGTTAGAGATGCGATTGTTGACATTGACGCATCCTTAAAGAGGTTATACACAGCGCCCACTTAGCATTAATTGATATAGATCATTATAAGGAAATGTATGTATATAAAGGTGCATTTACGGATCCCAAATTTTTTTACGTCACAAATGACATAAAAATTATGATTTAGTGTCACTTTTGACGTGGGATCATGCTGATGAGATTTTTTGTGTAAATGGTATGGATTTGTAAATATGAAGTAGAATGTGTATGATATAAATGGGAGTTTCATCTGTTTATTATAGAGAGTGAAGTGCCATTTTTAAAGACAAATGTGTGTCAAAAACGACTATAATTTATAATCTTTGTAATAAAAGAGAACTTTTATTTAGAATTAGTTGTAAAATTTTGTAAATAAAGCAATTTTAAGTGATATTTACTTTGAAACATATATTTATTTTAAAATTCACTCCAATATAGTTTTGACACTTATAAATTTTATGAAAACACTTTTATTCGTGTTATTACACTAATAATACTCTAATATTTTTGTGACATCAAAATTATTTATACATACATTAAAAACAAAAAATGTTTGTTTATTTTGGTTTATCTCCATTTTTTCTAGGTGATTATTTTACTGGGAAACAGACATAGTTATTGCTCTAATAACAAAACAAAACTAAATTTTTAAAAAGAATAATGAAAACATTGTATCATGTTGAATCACTTGTCAAGTTCTGATTTCCGCAGAATAATGAACAATTACATCTAAACTCCTCTCTTCTCAACTCTCCCCTCCACAATACATCTAACTCCTTAGTCAATACAACTCCTCTTTATTTTTGTTATTTATTAAGTAAAGTTGATGTACTTTTATTTAAGGAACCAGGTTAATTGGGACTTTTTTTTGGTATTTCATCATAATCCAGAAAAAAATAGTTAGCCAGTTCATAACACTCATTCAAATTAAAAAAAATGTATCTTTATATTATTAAATCGATTAAATAGATTTTATGAAGTCCGAGGATTAGATTAAGTTCTTTTTGTCCTTTTTTTTTGATGACGCAGGGAAACTCTTTTCACGAGCCGTCCAACCGGCCTTGGTGGGGCCGGAAGGGATGTGTGAGGCTCGGCCTGGACAGGCCCTACTCACTAAAACCACAGCGAAAGCCATCGGCCGCTATGTCAGTGTACCCCGGATCTGTCAGCGACGGGGACACCAACGACTGGCCGGTCCTGGCAAAGACCGTACCTACTCCTTTGGAGTATGGAGGCGATCCCTGCAATAGGATCAGCCCGACGACGCCGGGCTTTCATTAGAGCCGGGTTACCACGCTGACCCCAGCCCGGAACACAGGGGTGCTATTGGAGGCGTTGGAATTGCCTCCGTCGCACCCCCGTACGTCGCCTCCGGGGGAGGGTGCATCAGCCGCCCTCTCCCTTTCCCGCTCAGATGCCTCCTTCGTGGACATGACCGTCTCACAGAAGGAGGACACCGCCAGCCAGGGCCAATCACTCTCGAGCATCTTCTCCAAGACACTCGAGAGCGATAAGTCCACTCCGCCGAGAGCCACCAAAAGGTCTTGGCGCTGCGCAGCCTATCTCGGGCACACATCGAGGGTGTGCTGGGCCGAGAAGTTCTTTTTGACCTTAGCTATTATTTCTGCAAAATATTTATTGAACAACTCTTTTTATAACTTATTCAACAATTTGACAAACTTTCAAAACAATTCATATTTCATTTATATATGTATTAGTTAATGAAATAAACATAAAAACAAGTTTGAATTTCAATGCTGTTAAACATTATTATCAATAACGTCGACGTCTTTTTTTTTATAATATTTAATGTTCATAAAAAAAAAACATAAATTAACATCCGCTATATTTATTTTTTTACATATAAAAGACAGATAATAAAAAATTAATCCCAAACAAGCCTACAAGTTTGGCTGAAATGCCCTATTGCTTTTCCACTATCGGTTTTAGTCCAGGAGGATTTCGTTACAAATATTTTGACAAAACAACGAACCGTATAAGGCTGCATCTCATCAAGATTATTTTAGTTACATTGGTAGTAACTCAATTTATTAATATGAATATTTTATTCCCGATAATATAAAAAAAAACTTTTAAGTATTAATTTTTTAACGATTATATATAATCGTTAAATGTCGTTATGTCAAGTCGTTACATAATAAGGCTGTCTTTAAATGTGGTAATAAGATGCCTAATCATGGGCCAAAAATAGAGAGAACTTAGCGCTTTTGTATCTTACAGTTACTAATTCACTGTATATTACAGTACATTGTACAGCGAGTATACTGTTTTATTTTGTGCAAATTCAAATTTTAAGTAGTAGGTCATAAAGCTGTGGTAAAGTTACTGCGGCTCGAACATGGGTTGGCTCGACGGGGGAAGTACCACCCTCTCATAGAAGATCGACGTGAAGTAGCCTTTAATAGCTGCTTTTTTCCCGATGAGTGAGAGAGACGGTTGCCTTTTCGCACTCTTTCCTCTCCCTCTTCCACAATCAAGGTCGGCAATGCATCCGCAACATCCCTTACCTTGCAGTAGTTCATGGGCGACTATGCTAGATTGACGCCTTTGATATAAAAAATAAATAGTCTCCAGATTTAAATGAAACTACGTTTTTGAATTCCTTAATTTTAATAAAATAATTAACGTACCTACTTCAAAATATTTACATTTTTAATGAGACATTTTTAATAAATAAATAGTTTTTTACAAAATTCTATACGTTCTTAGATCTCATTCTATACGTTAAATAAACATAGCTTTTTACTATACTTTTGTGAAAATTTTAGTAGTTTAATGTAAATTGTCTGTAAATTTAATAAAAGAGGGAATTTCTGGAGATCTTCCAGAGTACACAACTATTAAAAATAAATAGAAAGAACATTTTCAAAACGATGTCGAGTGTCATTTCATTGAAAGGGTTATGATTATTTTATCCAAAAATGGTACTGCAAGTAAGAAACTTATATTTTTTTCTTCACCATTAGAAAATAGAAATTTTAACGAACAGAACACATACCAAATATTTGAGAAAAGCTGATTTTACGATATTTATTCAAAATAAGCTGAAAAAATAAATATTTCTAATCAAATAAATTACAGTGTATTTGAAACATCAAAAGGTAAGTTTTCACCAAATTTCGTGACAAAATATTATTTTTTGGAAGAGATAAAAATAAAAACAAAAAACTTGGTTTTTTGAATTTTTCACATAAATTTTGAGGTTATGTGAAAAAAATGTACATACAAAAATTTTAGATCTTTTTATTACCTACAACTTTGCCATATAACTTTTTTCCGTAGGACTTTTAGTTTTGCTGGAAATTTAGAAAACCCATTTTTAGCCTTAAATACCCACCCCCATACCCTTCCCAACCTCAGATCTCCCGTAAATAATTTTTTCTTTAATTTTTATAATATTCCCCTACTTATCTAATGCGTTTCATCCTACTATATTTTTTTATTTTGTAATAGCTAGCGACACTATAATGGAAATTTTGTTGCAACCTTTCAGTGTCAGATTAATTATTTTTCTTTATTATCCATATAATTATTAGCACTTACTGATAAGTATTATTTTTCGACACAACTACTATTAACCAACAGCTTGCTAGATTGTTCTGTACTTTCAAATTCTTTATTATAATTAAACGTGTTATTTTTAAAATAATATTCGATTTCATGTAGACTCCGCCCCTTCGTTTCGGGCAAGGAGAAAAATAAACATGCCATACAGAAAAATATTATTCCTACATTCACAAAGAAAAGACCGTGGTAGCCTATTTGTGATATTATGTTTGGTGTCAACTTTATACTTAAAAACTGACAGGTACCAGCAAAAATTCCACCCATTATAATATAGTAAGTTTTCAAATCCACTGGAAATATCTCTGCTAATACTCCTTCTAATACTGGATAAATTCCTGCTCCCTGTAGCACAAAGTATAAAGCCAATAATGATATCTTAATCCATGACAAATAATAGTCGCTACCAGGATAAAGATAAAGGCAGAACGCAAATGTAATCAAGCACACATTAGCGACAACACCAGAAGTAAAGAATAGTGGTCTTATTTTAAATTTATTCAAAAAGTACCACGACAAAAATGAACCTATTATAACGAAACCGTCTAATACTAATGTGAAAAATAGTATGTCTGAAGTACCTGTAATATCGTGCAACATTGTGATTAATAAGGTACTGAACAAAATACGGCCACTTGCAACTCTACATATACAAACTATTAAAGCTATTGCATATATCCTCCAAAAGCACTTCGTATTCATTGCTAATAAAAATTGTTTTCCAAGGAAAAGTGTGCTGGGATTACTATTATTACGTTCGCTCTGTTTTTTTTTTTTCATAGGCTATAAGAAGTTTCAGCTCATTTTCAGATGAATCCGAGAAAACGTGTAATTTCCAAAATGCCTCTTCACATTCTACAAAACGTCCCTTAGTAGCCAACCACACGGGGCTTTCAACCCAAAATAGAGGTAAGAAAGCAGATAAAGCCGTCGGTATGATGGCAATCAATGCTACTTGCCTCCAATGAAGAATTATACATAACAAATGACCAGCTGTTATTCCCATAAGAGTACCAACGCCAGATATCAAATTAAGACAAAGAACTCTGACGCCCGGAGACTTATATTCTGCAACATTAACGTAGATTAAAAATAGGATACCACCGAAGCTAATTCCAAGAATTATTCTGGTGATGATTAAAGTGACTTTATCGTGAGCTAAATATACAAGAATCCACGCCAGGCAGACTGGTAAAGTAACAACTGTTATTGCTTTCCGACGACCCAAACATTCACTTAGTACTCCAACAACTGCATAGCCACAGATACACACGATGTTTATTATAGAAGCTGCAAAAGAAAATAAAGCTTTAAAGTTTATATTCGTAGATTAAAAAAAAGAAAAAAACACATTGAAGTGTAATTTAAAATCATCTATATCTTTGTCATTGCTTTTTACGCTGTAATTTGAATGCTGGAATTGAGAATAACATATTTTGTTTAAAGAAACTAAGGTCAATATTATTTGCTTACACGCTAAATATGAATTATTTACCAATCATATTGCTATACTTGATTGTGATTAAACTGACCTATCCATGAAATATCATCTTGTGTGAGTGGTACATCGTTGTCTTCTTTACTCAGAGCATCTATCATACCAGACATCTGACCAAATATCAACCCGTCTGAGACACTGCACATGGTCAAACTGAATCCAATGAGAATCTGCAGATGGAAAATATAAATATAACATATATCTTAACCTTATTAAGCAGTGAATAAAAAAAAACGCTTTTTCGCAATGTATTTCTAAGGGCTTAATATTTTTGTAAATAGTAGTAATGAAAAAAATATATACTAGTTGTACTCTTACAAGAAAATTGCATTGTCTCACTATATACAGGATGACTGGTGAATTACTATCAATATTTAAGGAGCATACTCGGTACATGATTCTCATTCGAATTGTGTAAAAAAAATAGGTACTTAATTTTTGACCAAATTTCCGTATAAATAAATAAAGTGTGTACACATTCCAAGTGTTCCAAGTGTGGACGCGCGCGGCGGCGTGCTGATACAACAACACGCCGCCGCGCGCGAGTATGTGTGTGTGTGTATACCCAATCTGTAGGGTGTTCATACAATGCGTAATTAATTACATAACTTTTGGTTAACTTTACATAGAAGTTTATTAATATTTATGTTATATTAATTTTTATTGTGTCATATATGATCGTCATATATCACGTCCTCAAATATCGATAGTAATTCACCAGTCACCCTGTATAAAATATTTCCAGTTTTACTATTAAACCTAAACTAAATCTATACTATCACGGGCGATGATTTCTGAGTGCAAAAATCCAGTTGGAAACACTCATATGTACGAGCAATCTTGTTGTAAGGGCTTGTGTAATATATTTCAGCAATAACGATCGGAAAACATTGGTCATGCTATTAATTATAATTTATTTTTTTGTTTATATCAGTTGAATCAATGTCCGTAGTATTTTGATCAATAAATATAACTATTTCATTTAGTGACATTCCAAAAGAAATCTGTTACAAGATGTTCAAACGAAAGCTGTCTTATTCTTCAGAATTTCTTCTCAATTGTCTTATCTAACCTCCAGCGAACAAAGTTCGGTGGTTCTTAATTAAAATAACATTGTGACTAATCAAAGGCAATACTATAGTGATAGTTTACTCAAAAAAATCAGTAAGGATTTTAAAAATTTAATAAATTATAATATAAACATGGGTATTCGTTCTGATTCATGACCAAATATTATGAAGAGACGAAATATTTTTCGCATTAAGTATACTATTTTACTGATATTTTTTATAATTAAAAGAAATCCATACAAATAGACAAGTAGAATCAATTGGATATCTAAAGATAGTGTAAGTTTTTATTAGAATTAATTGATTGACTGATTATTGTTTTATTCAATAAGTAACAAAACCATGACGCGTAATACATTACGACGTATTTTTTTTCAATAAGAATACGTCGTTCAATATACATATATATGAGCTTATTTTGAGTCGTCAGCAAAATGGAAACAACAGCATATTTAATTAAATAGATCGATATTTTAGTTTATTTTCAACAGCAATCGAAGCAAAATTGAATCAGCGACATAAATGTACAATTTTAAAGATAGGTACGTCATAAAAACAATACATAGGCAATAAATACTATTTTAATAATTCTTAAATCAAGTATATGCAGTTATAGACTGTAGTTTTTAAAACAATTATTATTGTTATCAATTTTAAAAATCAGAATATTTAACTGTTAAGATGAGAGTAATAATTATTTATTTTTACACGAATATTTTTATGGTTTTTTGTTTTTATTCCGTATACCTACATCGTTAATTTCAACATACCGACAAAAAGTCAACAATTAAAACTTTCAACACCCAACACTTAGACACATAATATGAACTTTATAGTTATTTCATTAATTAAAAATTATATGTTAAACATTTTTATGTAGTTATTACGATATTTAATAATTGATGTGAATACATATAAAAATATTTATTTACCTGTCGGAGTGTCTGTTCTGGCGGCATCTTGAGCTATTTTAAACACATAAAATATTAATTTACTTTTATTTTATTTTCTCGCTCAGTATCTAGACGTCCATCACAAACAGCAATTCTGTATTAATAAAAACAAGTCATACATTAAACCATTATTCCAAGTTGCATTTCTAAATGTTTTTTGTTGTTATATAAGTATTTGACAATAAATAATTCATAATAATATCTATTAGTCAAGTAGGTTCGATTTAGCGTCAACCTGCATTCGGCGACTGTTATTTTTATAATGATTTATAGTACATTTTATCAGAATTTTTTCTTTGGCTTTGCTGTGACTATTCATGTTACTTGTTCATTGTTTAGTCACTAGAAATTCGTACAATTGTTTAAAATGTATCTTCGTTATACGTTTGTCATGGTCTAGGTTTTTGGATTAATGTTTACGAGAGGCATTTAGGATACCTTCCACGTTTTTTATGAGTATTACGTGTCGTTCCTTGTACTTTTCTAATATTATTTAGTTGATCTAAAGTTTTCATCAATGGGTGAAAAAGAATAATTTACTTAGCAAATAAAAAAACTCATGTACTTGTAAAAAATTCGCATAATCATCAGAAAGCATTGCCTTTTTTATTAAAACTATATTTTCAAAGAACTAATAATATTTATTAGAGGATGTTGACATAAAGTAGACGTAAAGTAGATCAATATTTCTTAATAATTTATAAGTGTGTTATATTTAACTTGTAACGCCTATTTATACATTTCTTTTTCAAATAATATATTAACATATCTTATTTCTTATACAACATATTTTTTTCTATAGTCTTGTTTCTGTTTAGTCTGAGATCTTCATACTGTGAGGTGGACAGAAAAATTCTTTTGTATTATTTTTTTAATAATTAATTTTCATATACAAAATATGTATGAAATAATTGCAAAATTTTACACTACTACATTTGAGTTTTGTAATGTAATGAGTCATAATATTTGTGATGATACAAATTACACTTATTACACGAAATAAAATCGGGTCAAAAAAAAATTATATTTGTGCATATCTATGTGCCTTTATTTCAATAATATTTGACCTCAAAAAGAAAACCGCTTTAAAAATTGTCAAAATAATACACACACCAAATTTTTTGAGATATAATGATGGAAATAAAGTATCTTACATAAATAATCAGGGAGTTTGCATTTTCACTATTTACGGAGAGTTTTACTTTTTCATTCATAAATTAATGAAACAGTCAATGGTGGCCTAATGGTTAAAAGGCCCGCTTCTCATGCGTGAGCGCGCGGGTTCGGTCCTGGCCCAGGCCCTGGCCCTGAGTATTGAAACATCACTGATTAATGCATTCCCAAAAGAGGGTTGATGTCAGGCAGGCGACCGGTCGTAAAAACAATTAGCCAAAACTATTCATAACATGTAAGGTAGATCCTGGCTAAAGCTGGGAAATTGCTAGGTAGAAGAAGAAGAAATTAGTTAATAAAACGTAGGCTGTTGGATGAAAAATTTACGCTAAATCAATATTTATTTTTTTATTTATTTTATTTATTTAAGCTTACACAATAATACATATATTAACAGTGAATTGTAAATACAATAAAAAGAATGTAGTACGTACCTAAGTCTAATACATAGTTATAAACATGTTATTTTTTAAAGTTAACATTCTTATTTAACATATATTTTTTATTGCGATCACTATATACATATCATAATATTAAGGTAACAAGCAGGCTGATATAAAATGAGTTATGTTTTGACCTCGAAATTGTACGTTTTTTGCATTATAATGATATCATTGATTTCAGTATACTTTAATATATATATTTTTATACATTTTTGCAGGCACTTTAAACTTTTTCCAGGACATATAACATGGCTAAAATGTTTCTTTTCACCCTATTAATTACGTAGATAGTATGAAAGAAATTTAACTTACAAGAAAATATTAACTTATTTGATACAAAATATAGTCTTAATAAATCTTTAACGTTTTCATTATCTATTTTACGAAAACGAATAATAATGTTTAATCTAACTTTTTTATATTCAACAATTGTAAATGAACTGAACTTTCCAGTTTTAAAGTAATTACTTATTTCAATGCAATTGTAACAGCTTGATCTATTAAATGTATAATAATTAGTCGTAAATATGCTTACAAACAGAACTAGTTTTATATTAACGATATATTAATTTAAGTATCAATAATATCTTATCTTATAAGCTTTGTCAACCAATAATATTCATTAAATTTAAGTACATTTGTAATTAATATATCTTTTGAATATTTTATGTTTGCTTCTGTTGGTTATTATAATAAAATGACAAAAAATTAATGCTTCGTATATTTTCTACGTCATTGGACTAATTCAAACTCCTTTATATACCTATATAATATGCCATTTTCATATTTTTTTGTAGGTGTAGAGCCTAGCTGTGGTAAAGTTACTGTCGCACGAACATGGGCTGTCTCGACCAGGGAAGTACCACCCTCTCACAGAAGTGAAGTAGCCTTTAATGGCTGCGTTTTGTTCGATGAGTGAGGGAGCCGGTTGCTTTTCTATTTCCTATTTCCCTTCCTTTCCGATTTTTTCCTCCCCCCCTCTTCCCTAAACAAGGGTGGTGACAGATTCGGACATCTTTTATGTTACGGATGTCAATGGGCGATGGTACTATCAGGTAAGCCGGTTGAAATCTGCTTGGTTGAAACCTTTGGCATAATTTTTTTTTATCTAAAATGAGTTTCCCTTTGTTGCTCAAAAAACAACTCTAAATGCCATTCAAATTAAATCAAGCACATGTTAAATCTTAAAGGCCTCAACAACAATATTGCTACATTGTATTTAATTTGCAAGATTCGTAGGCAAATATGTCGATATAAACAACTCACTGTAAACAACCTTATGTATGTTATTAAATCATAAAATTTTATCGATTATTATTATTATTTCTTTCATTCATTCAAGTAACAGTGACTCAATAAAAAAAATACATAAATTTGGCCCACAAGCCGCACGTGTAAAAAGTGGTGCAATAGGCTCGCGATTTTCACGTTCAGTGAGCACAGCGCAAACTTGCGAACCAGCATATTCGCCCTTGTCGGCAACGCCCGGGCCCTACGCTCTCGTCCAATATCAGAGTCATCACTGAGACTAGGAGTTAGGACATGACCGAGATATTTGAAAGTTGAGACTCGCTTTAATGGTACTCCGTTTATTTTTACCGGAGGCATGTTTTCCATTTTCTTACCCCTAGTCTCGAAAACCATGATAATTAGATCAGAGTTTAAAAAACTTTTGTTTTTCAAAGACTAAATTCAGAATTTTGCTGTTCGAACACTCGAAACTGAGTTACTATCATTCGCACAATTCGAAATAAAAGTGCATATTGGATTAGATTTTCCATTACAAATTAACACTTCGTAAAGTAGTGTATAAATTGAATGCTTGATAATGCTACTGAATCGATCGAGTGGGCAGAATACATATGTGTGCTGACAGTACATAATTATCTTTAGTTGGCTTGAGTTTTAAGTTTTAACGTAGTCGTTTACAAATTACCAAACAATTTGTTTGTAGAAAAACTGTTCAATACATACATTCTATCAACAAGTTTAAATATCCATGTATTTCGATTTTTATTCAATTCACCGGTTTATCAGTATCATTTACGCTACCGGAGACATTTTTTTATGTCTATAGTTCATAGTTCATTCATCTAGTGTCTAGGTTTCGTGTTTATACATATTACATTTTTGAGTATTATTTTTATTCGCTATAGTACGAGAGATAAGACTACATTAAACCACTTAAATTTAACTAAAATTTCCTCTCTTAAAGGAATCGCTAGTAGTAATAGTAGTAGTTTTCTACCTTCGCATCTTCGGTCGAACTAAAACGATTAGTTTAACTAACATGATGTAAAAAATACTAAATGGATTTTAAAGAAACTTTCACTAATGTAGCATGGACATCATCTTAAGACTATAATTTATATCAGAAATTATGCTAATTTAAAGGTTTTAAACCTGTATTCACTATCTTGTATGAAATAACTTGATATAGATTATTATAGATGTCGCTTCTCGTCATATATTGTCCTAAAGAGTAGATAAGATTTGTCATAATCTTTTCTTCTATATATATATATATATATATATATATATATATATATATATATATATATATATATATATATATATATATAAATGGATTGCTGTTCCTAAGTCTCGCTAAAACTCGAGAACAGCTGAACGGATTTATCTTATCTTAGTCTTGAAATGTTCGTGGAGGTTCAGGGAAGGTATAAAAGCTGAAAAAAATTGATTCATTACTGGGAAAACCATAAAAAGCCCTTTTATATTTCCGATACAAACGTTTTTTTGACATTAGATTTGACAACTAACTAATATGTCAATCATTCTGTCGCACTTCAAAACACGGAGATTTATGGCTTACAGGCAAACTCCAAAAATATAAATAAAAAAACGTAATAGATATTTCTTGATTACAGGGCGATACGAAGTTCGTCAGGTCTTCTAGTCACAAATAAATGGTCAGAATATTTGACAGCATAAAAATGATAATTTCTGTACGAAATTGCCCTGTCTTGTTAAATACGTTAGAGTTTCAAAAATTGGTAACTCGGGACATAACGAAACAAAAATAAAATATCATATATAGTATACATATATAAATTAGTTTATAAATATATTAGTTTATATATTATAGTGCGCGCGTGTGTGTGTGTGATTGTTTATTAAAAGATTTCATGACCACAGGTGAAAGTTATGAGTTCACAAGCGGAAGCATTAAACCAAGCGTCGCAAGCGGCGGTTGCTCACGCGCAAGCTATGGAAAAACTTGCTGAAGCTTCTGACATACAGGTATATATGTATATATTGCAATCAATTTATTTACAATAATGTATAGACTCCCTAGTCTATACACTATGTGCAGTAATGAACTGATTACTGATTATGATTTACTTATACTGAATAAAATACATAATCTATGAAGGTTTAAAAGAAAGGAGAAGTCACTATGTGACATTCATTTAACATAAGTCCAAATTACAAAGAATTCTAAAAGGAAAATTATTCAGAAGCAATATATGTATAATAATGTGGTACTATTAAAACTTTGTATCGTCGTATGTCTATGGAAAACCTATATTTTTTTTTCAACGAAATAACTTCATTCACGATACGTTTTTTTCTCGCCTGGGTTATTATTTCTAAGTCCGTGTCTACAGTGTTGAGTATGTTAACTTTACCACCACCTACTATCCGCACTAGGCGCACAGAAAATTTTATTCTCATAATATTCTTACTTTCACTTTTATTATAGACTAGCTTTCCGCCCGCGGCTTCGCCCGCATCGAGTTCGGTTATATCGTGTTTCCAAGAGAACTTTTCAAAAGTCTGGGATAAAAAGTATCCTATGTTCTTTCTCAAGGTCAACTCTATCTCTGTACCAAATTTCATTAAAATGAGTTCAGTGGTTTATGCGTGAAAGCTTAACAGACGGACAGACAGAGTTACTTTCGCATTTATAATATTAATTTTGAAAGTACATAGGGATTATAGTAGAAACACTTATTGTGTTAGTCGATTTGAATGTTCTTTCTATGAATTTCATTAATTAAAAGTAATAACATTATGTTTTATCGTTTTTCAGGCAAGAGCTATAGATCGTCTAGCAAATACATTTACTACTATGTCAGGTGTGACGCACGAGGTTAGAGATGCAATTGTTGACATTGACGTATCCTTAAAGAGGTTATACACAGCGCCCACTTAGCATTAATTAATATAAATAATTATAAGAAAATGTATGTATATAAAGGTGCATTTACGGATCCCAATTTTTTTACGTCACAAATAACATAAAATATTATGATTTAGTGTCACTTTTGACGTGGGATCATGTTGACGAGATTTTTGATGCAAATAGTATGGTAAATACTAAATATGAAGTATTTAGAATGGGAGTTTCATCTGTTTATTCTAGAGAGTGAAGTGCCATTTTAAAGACAAATGCGTGTCAAAAACGACTATAATTTATAATCTTTGTAATAAAAGAGAACTTTTATTTAGAATAAGTTGTAAGATTTTGTAAATAAAGCAATTTTAAGTGATATTTACTTTGAAACATATATTTATTTTAAAAATCCACTCCAATATAGTTTTGACACTTATAAATTTTATGAAAACATTTTTATTAGTATTATTACACTAGTAATACTCTAATATTTTTGTGACATCAAAATTATTTTTACATACTTACATTAAAAACAAAAAAAAATATTTGTTAATTTTGGTTTATCTCTATTTATCTAGAGGATTTTTTACTGGGAAATAGACATAGTTATTGCTCTAATAACAAAACAAAACTAAATTTTTAAAGAGAATAATGAAAACATTGTATCATGTTGAATCACTTGTCAAGTTTTGATTTCCGCAGAATAATGAATAATTGCATCCAAACTCCCCTCCACAATAATAATAAGTATTCTTTTATTGTACACCAAAGAATAAATAAATCATACAGTACAAAACTTGATCAAAATGTACAATTGGCGGCCTTATCGCTAACCAGCGATCTCTGCCAGGCAACCATGTTACGTAGGACACAGTAAAAAGAATAAATTAAAAAAAAACATTTGAGGTGTACATATGTATAAGAGAGAAAAATATACTTTAAATATACGAAATTATACACATATATATAGTAAAACATATATATACTACAATCAATATACAATAATCTATATGTATAATTTATATATATATATATATATATATATATATATATATATATATATATATATATATATATGTATATATATATATGTATATTTATAAAATTTTAAATATAAGCAAGATACATCGCAGAGTAGGAGTTTAGAATAAATAGAAAAATAAAAATCATAAATATTAAGGAAACACAATACATGTATCCTTGCCTTCGGCCTAGCCACCCTGAGTCAATACAACTCCTCTTTATTTTTGTTATTTATTAAGTAACGTTGAAGTACTTTTATTTAAGGAATCAGGTTAATTGGGACTTTTTTTTTGGTATTTCATCATAATCCAGAATAAAATAGTAAGCCAGTTCATAACACTCATTCAAATTAAAAAAATGTATCTTTATATTATTAAATCGATTAAATAGATTTTATGAAGTCAGAGAATTAGATTAAGTTCTTTTTGTCCTTTTTTTTTTGATGTCGCAGGGAAACTCTTTTTACGAGCCGTCCAACCGGCCTTGGTGGGGCCGAAAGGGATGTGTGAGACTCGGCCTGGGCAGAACCTACTCACTAAAACCACTGCGAAAGCCATCGGCCGCTGTATCAGTGTACCCCGGATTTGTCAACGACAGAGCACACCAGCGACTGGCCGGTCCTGGAAAAGAGCGTACTTACTCCCTCGGAGAATGGGGGCGATTCCGGCAATTAGGATCGCGCCGACGACGCCGGGCTTTCATTAGAGCCGGGTTACCACGCCAACCCCAGCCCGGAACACAGGGGTGCTATTGGAGGCGTTGGTATTGCCTCCGTCGCACCTCCGTACGTCGCCTGCGGGGGGAGGGAGCATCAGCCGCCCTCTCCCTTTCCCGCTCGGATGCCTCCTTCGTGGACATGACCGTCTCACAGAAGGAGGACACCGCCAGCCAGGGCCAATCACTCTCGAGCATCTTCTCCACGATACTCGAGAGCGACAAGTAGACTCCGCCGAGGCCGCCTCAAGGTCTTGGCGCTGCGCAGCCCATCTCGGGCACACCTCGAGGGTGTGCTGGGCCGAGAAGTTCTTTTTGTCCATAGCTATTATTTCTACAAAATATTTATTGAACAACTCTTTTTATAACTTATTCAACAATTTGACAAACTTTCAAAACATATTTCATTTATATATGTATAAGTTAATGAAATAAACATAAAAAAACAAGTTTGAATTTCAATGCTGTTAAAACATTATCTAAGCGCACAGTAGTGCGCCGGCCAAGTTCCACAGGCCGCGCGCATGCCGTGCACTATTTACACGAACCGTTTCGACCCACTTTTGACCCCACTGTAGCTCAGTGCCTATTGCAAGTACAGAGATAAAATTGTACCTACGTAATCATATACTAGTACTAAAGCAGTATGCCAAATCTCATAGATAAAGCTTCAGTAGATCCTGAAATATGACCCTGTGAAAATAGCTAATTTTGGCACTGACTCACTGACAGGTAATCAAAACCTCTAGGTCACTTCCCATTGTTTTAGCATTATGAAATTTGATACACAGGTTGTGTGTTATATGTAGATTAACAAAAAATTAAGAAATCGGTTAAGCGTGAGTTGCCTCAATTCTAAATATCGATTTTTTAATAAATTCGACCCACTTTTGACCCCCCTGTAGCTCAGTGCTAATTGCAAGTACAGAGATAAAATTGTACCTACGTAATCATGTACTAGTACTAAAGCATCATCATCATCATCATCAGCCAAAAGACGTCCACTGCAGGACATAGGCCTCCCCCAAGGATCTCCACGACGACCGGTCTTGTGCCACCCGCATCCAGCGGATTCCCGCGACCTTCACCAGGTCGTCGGACCACCTTGTTGGGGGCCTACCCACACTGCGTCTTCCGGCTCGTGGTCGCCACTCAAGAACCCGTTGGCCCCATCGGGCATCGGTTCTGCGAGCGATGTGCCCTGCCCACTGCCACTTACGTGTTGCAATTCTTAATTCTTATTGTTCAGTACTAAAGCAGTATGCCAAATTTCATAGATAAAGCTTCAGTAGATCCTGAAATATGACCCTGTGAAAATAGCTAAATTTGGCACTGACTCACTGACAGTTAATCAAAACCTTTATATAGGCGCTCATCTCAGCACAATAAAATACATAATAATGAAATATTAATAATTAATAATATGAGTACATCTATCCATCGGTGTTAAATGAAACTAAAAAATAAAAAATAAATATACTTTAAAAAAAAAACTAAAAAAACACGCTCCAATGATGAAAGAAACCGCGTGGAAACTAATTTAACCTTTATAACCTTGGAAATCAATTTAATTTAAATTGTTTAAAATAAACAATAAAAGGTATTATTGAAAAAAAAAAAGCGTGGGGCGCTTCTAAAGAAGTGATAAATGAAGCTCACCACGCTTTTTTTCACAAAAATACCATTTATTGTTTGTTAATTTATTTTTAAAATAATATTATTGTGAAAAAAGTGTGGGGCGCTTCTTAAGAACTGATATATATATTACGGATATAAAATATTGTCATGTATACGTAATGCACACTGTGTAACTTAATTCAATATTGCTTACCTAAAAAATCAGGTTTCTATTGTTTAGGTACGATTTCTTGAAAAGAAGTATTGAAATCTCACCAAAAACATGTCTGTTAAAAAGGGGGCCAAGTTCCAATCGGCTAATTGTTTGCCTAAAAAAGGGTTGAAATCCAATCTAATGCCAAGTTTAGATGCACTTTGATATCGATCATAATCATCTTCATCAACGGCTTGATCCACTGGTAAACATTTGCCATTCCCAAGACTCGCCACCACACCCAGTCCCCTGCCTTCCACATCCAGCCACTACCCGCCACCTTATTCACGTCAACGGTCCATCTGGCCGAAATTCTTAAATGTTATTTTTATATTTTTTAATATTTCTTATGAAAATCCCTCAATAAAAATAAAATATATTTCAGTTCTTGTGCCAATAACCACGACTATTATTAAGACAATACTTAATTTCATACATTAACCTTCTTATATTGCTATCAGGTATTACTTTGTGAGTTATATGTATTTATATATTACAAATACTATATTATATAAAGAAAACGTACTAATTGATCTGTCAACATCAGAATTATCTAAAGTGCGGGCGATATTATGTCTGTATATGATATAATGTCTGTCTGTTTATGATATAATGTGTATTCTCACAGAATAAAGGTCATATAATACTAGTATAAGGATCGTAAATAGTCAACCTAATTGACGTTAATATTGATAAAATACATTATTTAACAAGTGTCGGTAACAAGCAATAGTCAAAAATACAAAAGAACGTATCTCGTACTCGGAAACATTAACAGATTAAAGAGAAACAGAATCCAAGGTTTTAGCTGTTAGTAACTTGGTCGACTTGTTTATTGTAGTAAATGCTTATACACTAAATATATAGGATGGCAACAAGAGGTTCCAGGAAAACTACGAAACTTACTTATAAGTATATAATAATAAGAATTACATATTAAAACTTATACCTACACCTAGGATCACACAACATGATCACCTTAATCTAACAGAGAAAAAGGTATTCATTGAATTATGTTTAATCTATATTTTATATTTGTTTTGCTTCAACCGACAAACCAACATTAGTACCAACAAAGGGAAAACCAGCCAACAACCCTTAAAGATAGGTTGCCTTCGTCAAACTAGAGTTCCGGACGAACTCAATTATGTTGTTTGAAAAAAAAGGATAGTAACTAATTATACTTATTATTATTTTGAAACAAAGAAATTCTATATCGGATTCTAGTTCAACTTAAAACTTTTTAAATTTTGCAACGTGCCTACAAGAAACAGTGTGTACCTGAACTATATTACTATGAATTTCAAGAGTTTAAATTTTATTTGGAAATAACTTTATTCCACAACAGTTCTCTCTTACAAAACTGTCAAAAGGTATTTATACGACAAATAAAAAACCGAGGTTGAGAGATGCTGGTATTATTTCAGATGTTATTTTGATAATGTAACGATTAGGTCTTGTTTACAAAATAACAATAGTTTTAAAGATATCCTTTAACTACAAACTAAATACATATTAAATGAATAAATATTTTTTCTTTCAATGTATCTTTATATTCATATATATTTTTTGCAGGCATACATACATTAACCATTATTACTAGAAATAAACCCTTAAACAAAGCAAAAGAAATATGAATATTATTTTATAGATAAAATTGGAAGTGGTTGTTTTATCATGTTCTTCTTGTATTTTATATTGATAGATTTGTAAGACAATTGTTTCAACAACTTTTCCTATGACATTGAGTCTCGGGAGTGTCCTATTTCATATCGGTGATCCCGATAATGCATGTTGATGTTGATTTATTGACGTTTTGAACTCTCCCGGCCCCGGCACTCATTGCTTGATATGTATTGAGTAGGTTCTTCGATGTACAAAGACGTTCATGTTGACTTTTTAGGGCTGATGATATACATAAATGTATATATATGTGTGTGTGTGTGTGTGTTATCGTGTAAAAGGTCATTGATGATTCTAATCCCTACTAATATTATAAATGCGAAAGTAACTCTGTCTGTCTGTCTGTCTGTCTGTCTGTCTGCTACGCTTTCACGCCTAAACCACTGAACTGATTTTAATGAAATTCGGTACAGAGATAGAGTTGACCTTGAGAAAGAACATAGGATAGTTTTTATCCCAGACTTTTGAAAGGTTCTCTTGGAAACGCGATATAACCGAACTCCACGCGGCGAAGCTGCGGGCGGAAAGCTAGTTATAATATAAATTATAACATGAATGTTTAAATTAAGTGACGTCGAAAATTATTCGTACTTATAATACTATGTAATTTTGTGGTTATAGACTTTTCAATATTTTTAAAGACATAACATGCATAGTTTATTTTTTAACTTTAATTTTAGTATGTATGAGATATAATATTTCAATAATATTATCTTTGTAATAGCAACATTTAATTAGCAACAATTAATTAAAAAGCGAGAGCTTGTGATAGCGGCCAGTGAGGATATTAAATATTAAAGAAATAAGCCCCTCAACTAATTAATCCTTAAAGAAAACGAACGAGTCGCTTCAGTCCACAGTGATTTAATTTAATTTCGGATACTCAAATATACTAGTTTGAACCCCCGACGCCGAAAGAGGGCTAACATGGGTTTGACGTCAATGACTCTGTATATGTCTGTGTGCATGTGTGATATATGTGTGTGTGTTGTTATTTTTTCTTGTAATCCAATCTCCTTGCAGTGCTTCTTAGCTCGGTATTATTAATATTTATCCAGCTATGTAAAAGTATTAGACCTGTCCAAAGTGGTCGAAGGCATCTTTGGCTTATGATTATACAATTAAGTGTCTTAGCGTGTCAGTATAATTATTAAAGGACAAATTATAAGTAAGGGTGTTTTGAAAATTGTGTAACATTTTGTTATTAACTCATCGTTATCAGTCTATCAGAGCCCACTGCTGAGCGAAGGCCTCTTCTCACATGGAGAGGTTTGAGCATTAATCACCACGCTTCCTCAAAACGGGTTGGTGATTATGTACATGTGTACAATGCTTGTGCTAGGAAGCACGCTTCTTCATTACAGTTAAGTAACAATATAACACCTTTTGATTTACTTACATTTATATTAATATGAAATTATTGATATTAAAATAAGGCTCTCTCAAGCTAACATTTATAATTCATTGAAACACAACAAGCACAGGTGAGGATAATTGTTAAGAAAATAAATTATATGTATTACGGCTATATATGTAAGTGTGTTGTTTATGTTTTGTATGTGTGTATTTTTGTGTGTGTGAAGTTGATATTTAGAAATTAAGAAGTAACCCTTCTTCTCATAATATGAAAGTGGTAAAATTTATGTTGTTACAGATTTATATTTAAATTATGACATTTGGAAAACATATATTTTTATTTATAACACAGCTGCGCTGTTCATTTATAGTTAGATCTCTACATTGGCAAACTTTAGACCAAAATAATAATAATTGATGGATCTGACAATGGAATATTTATTTTATTTGTAAAATATTAGGATTATGCATTTAATGTCATTAAAAGCTGAGGGAGGAAGTACCTCACTCTTATATTTTTGTTTCCGTTTTTTATCCGTATCCGTATCCCCCGTTTTTTTCTGTTTAAAGAAATTATTCTCATTACGACGTCATTTACGTTTCTACTTGTTTAGGTAAATTGTTATAAAGTTTTACTCCCTCAAAAATAATCATCTTTTTTCCACTCTTAGCTCTAGTTTTAGGCAGTATTAGATGGCTAGCAGGTCTAGTTGCATACTTGTGTAATTGACCTGTGCTTTCAAAAGATATTTCTGTACGTATTTTTTTGTCTTAGATTTTACGTATAAGAGTACAAGTAGTGTAGTTGTGTAATTGCTTAATATTCCTTAATTTGGTTTCTGTATAGAATTTTTCTGAAGTTGTTAAATAAGGGTAATGAAAAAATAATTTAATTATTTTATTTTGAGCAATTTGAAGTTGGGCTATATTGCTTTTTGATGCCACAACCCATATTTCGATGAGATACAAAAGATGTGGTTTCACTAAACTATTGTAAATCATTAAGCGAACTCGACGAGGTAAACATCGAACCGTTGACCTCAATGAACCGATAAGGCTAGCGAGTTTGTTTGTGATATTTTTTATATGTGTATTCCATGTTAAATATGTATCAAGTCTTAGTCCTAGATATTTTTCTTGCTTTTTCTCTTGCAAAGGTATATTATTTATTGTAAGAGGTGTTTGAAGTTGTATTTTTTTATTTTTTTAATATTAGTTCCAAGTCATTACTTGTATTATGCTAAATTTCTTTCCTTTTAGCTTTATACGCCAGTCTAAATGTGTGTATCACTTGGCTTCCATTAAATCTTTCAAATATTATTGATTACTCCAACCATAACACTTGTTCGGTTATTGTATTGCAAATTAAAGTCTAAATTAAAAGGAAAACCTGTCTTTATTTTAGATTTACTCGTATTATGTCAAACAGCGGAAATTAATAAAATATTTCACCAGAAAAATGTCAGCTTGTTTCTTTTTATTATATTTTCTCCTCCTTCTCATTGTTTTGTTTATTATTTGGATTTGTTGAACAGAAATAAGTTTTAAGATAAGATGCTATTAATATTCCTTGACTTATAAAATATTTAAATAAGTCTAAAAAATATTCTAGACGTGATAATCTAATAAAATGTTGTATTAATACAATAATCTATATTAATAAAGAGGAAAGATTTGTTTGTTTATTTGTTATGAATAGGCTCCGAAACTACTGAACCGATTTCAAAAATTCTTTCACCTTTGGAAAGCTACATTATTCCCAAGTAATATAAGCTATATTATATTTCAATAAAAATTAGGGATCCTTACTACAACTCCAATAATGTAACCCAAGGTGTAAAAAATATCTATATTAATAAAGAGGAAAGATTTGTTTGTTTATTTGTTATGAATAGGCTCCGAAACTACTGAACCGATTTCAAAAATTCTTTCACCTTTGGAAAGCTACATTATTCCCAAGTAATATAAGCTATATTATATTTAAATAAAAATTAGGGATCCTTACTAAAACTCCAATAATGTAACCCAAGGTGTAAAAAATATATTAATAAAGAGGAAAGATTTGTTTGTTTATTTGTTATGAATAGGCTCCGAAACTACTGAACCGATTTCAAAAATTCTTTCACTTTGGAAAGCTACATTATTCCCAAGTAATATAAGCTATATTATATTTAAATAAAAATTAGGAATCCTTACTAAAACTCCAATAATGTGACCCAAAACTGCGAAAATTATTGATGATAGAACCAAATCATGTACTACGACTTTGTAGAACTCATCATTATCTACAAAAAGTGTCGGGACAGCATATGTTTAAATATTATAGGTATGTTACAGTAAGCGATTTTTTATTCTAAAAATTTAATTTATATGCCGCCGCTTGAAAAGGCTCTTTATTTGTACCTTGGTATTAATCCTTATCAAAAAAAAAAAACTTCATATTCAATACGGTTTCAATACCTTTTTGAATTATTCAATTCGGACATTTCATTCCTAAGATATCACGAGTTTAAAAATGCAAGTATTAGAAAAAAGTCGCGTGATTGCCGCTCACCGCGCTCAGCTAGCCAGCATGCGATGTAGGCTCCATGTTAACGTCACTAGGATACGGGGGGAAGTCAATCCCAACTAATATTATAAATGCGAAAGTAACTCTGTCTGTCTGTCTGTCTGTGAAGCTTTCCCGCTTAAACCTCTCAACCGATTTTGATGAAATTTGGCAGAGACAATCTTTAGACCCTGAGAAAAGCCATAGGCTACCTTTAATGCGAAAAAAGGGATGAAGAGGTTGAAATTTTGTATGGCATTTCTTAATTTTAATAGATAAAACCATGAAACTTTATATTTAAGCACTTGATGATAGGATATATTTAAACATTTGTTCTAGCGTTTTTGAAATTTAGACCAGTGAGGGGGTGAAATAAGGGTTGAAAATTTGTATGGGATTTCTTAATTTTAGAAGATAAAACCATGAAAGTTTATTTTTAGGATCTTGATAAGAAATGAAAAAAAAAAAAAACAATTTTGAACTACGAAGCTAAACTTTTTTATACAAAATTTTAACCACTGAACCTAGGAACATCATATTTAGAAGTTTTGGGTGTATCAAGTTAAAAAAAATAGCTTTTGAAGTTAAAGTTCCTTAATGAATAGGTACTCTGCATCGCCACCGCACAGTGGGAAAGCTCCATATAAAACCGTCTCCAAACCCCAAAACATGAAAGTCGTTGTTATGTAGTAAAACAAATTAATTAATTTAGTCTTATAAATAAGCTTTCTTTTCAATAGTTTTTAAATTATTTTTTGCATACCATCATATATATTAAAAGGCATCAAAGTTGACTCATGTTCAATGATGTTATTTTGGCCCAGTACATTACTAAAATTCAACGCCACATTACGCGAAAGTTTTTTATATAAATGTATAAGTATTATATATATTTTTAATGCTTATAATATCCTTATAACGTTTCTTAAAAATAATATTTTGTATATCAAATAAATAAATTACAATTAACCACCATAGTTTAAGATGGTATAATTATCTGGTACCTTTTTTTTAACGAGACCTAACCTTTTACCGCTCTCTACCGCTGTCGAGATATTTATTGCATTACGATCTTTGTACATTAGTTTACACAGAGAGGAAAAATAATTTTGCGAATACTTGCGCCTTTTTGTTAAGGTGCCGAAACATATTTAAATATATTTAAATCTTTTTTTATTTTTTAAATAAATTAATAAACATAATTTTCAAAAATATTATTTTTTATATTAAGCCTTATACTTTCACGGATATGTGTGCAAAATTATAGATCATTCAGTTTTGAAATAATTGAGATATAGAGTTTTGAGACGAAACATACACGATTGTCCCACTGTGCGCCGCTGCCGTCGGTCGTCGGTAGCCGCACAGTGGGAAAGCCCCATACAAGGCCGTCTCAAAACATCTTCACATGAAAGTCGTTGTTATGTAGTAAAACTTATTAATTAATTTAATCTTATAAATAAGCTTCCTTTTATATATTTTTTAAATTATTTTTTGCAAACCATAATATATATTAAAAGGCATCAAAGTTGACTCATGTTCAATGGTGTTATTTGACCCAGTACATTACTACAATTCAACGCCACATTACTTGAAAGTATTACTAATATTACAAATGCGAAAGTAACTCTGTCTGTTTGTCTGTTACGCTTTCACACCTTAACCACGGAACTGATTTTAATGAAATTTGGTACAAAGATAGAGTTGACCTTGAGAAAGAATGTAGAATAGTTTTTATTCCAGACTTTTGAAAGAATCTCTTGGAAACGCGATATAACCGAACTCCACGCGAGTGAAGCTGCGGGCGGAAAGCTTGTATATGTATATATTAGTATAATAGTCTGTGGGTTTGTATTAACTGAACCCGGTACTCTGAGAGTCGACGAGCCTCGCTTAAATACATCGAGCATTAATTAATATAAGAGATGATGAATGATTTAATGAATTACCAAATTAATGAGGTCGCTTGAAGGTAAATCGTTCTCTTTTATAATAATTTTGAAAGTATTATTATTTTATAAAAACTGACACATATTCATGACGTGATTCGGGTATCATTAATATTCAATCGATTTTCACATGGTTATTAAATATACTTAAATTAAAAGAATCCAAAATGCAAGACTTACGTTTAATAAGAAATTTTTAGAAAAAACAATGTTCGAGTTAAAAAAAAAAAAACAATTACAAAAGTCCTTTTTGAAAAATAAAGAATTAACAATTTATACTTAATTATATATCACAAAGTATGAAAGAGTTATATTTATATAAATTTATTTATTTTTGGCATCAATAACAACTATATAAATCATTTTTGTTTAATAAAAAATAATTACATAATAAATTCCAAAAATGTTTTTCTTAAGTCTCGCTAATGTCCTCAGGATTTATTTATTTGGTCGCTTCTCTACACAAGCACGAACACGACTCACAGCTTCAGGGATGATGTTGTTTAAAGATGTTTTATACATTTAGTATTACTTTATACGTAAAAGCTACTTAAAACATTTGGTTATATAAGAAACAGAGAGGACTTTCAAGGAGTGTCAATATTAGGTTATTACCTGTAAAAATAAATATATGTTTTTTGTCAAAGATCAATTATAATACATAGTTAACTGTTACAAAGATGTGTAAGATATTCGTAAGTACATATTTGAATTAAACTATGCTGTTTATTATTGTTTTATTTCACATTTAAACCGACTTTTCCTGATACCTTACTGAAACCGTGTTTATGGGAAGATAAGAGGAAAGAGTCATATTTGTAGTAATGCTATTCTTTGTTTCTTCAATGTACGACAGCAAAAGTTACTTTCAATTTGGAAATGAATGCAATTTTTTATCAGGCTCAAGAATTGGCTCACTTTTTAAATATGGTTAACATATTGTTATTACATTATAAGGAAGAAAAAGAAATTATTTGCTGATATGTATCTGGTGTTTGTCGCTATTTAAAAAAAAAAATTACATTTTAAACAAACATACATTGTATTTTGGATAAAAAAGCCATTAAAAACTGTACAGATTGCGCATTTTAGAGGTGTTAAAACATCTTATATCTATTCTCCGAATGCCTTTTTCTGCTAACCTAATAAATTCCTATTAGGTCAAGTAATGTGCTTAGAAGACTCGCTATTAGAACAAGTGTAGATGACAGCATTACATATATTACGTTATGAAGTACACCTGAATCATACTACATACTTATGTTATAAGAATGGTTAATGATTTATACGTATAGCCTCTTCATTCTAGCATAAAGTTACTTTATGTGACACCCAAAGATCGATGACTACTTTACTTATTAAAACGCTAATGGTTTCCGCAATCTCATTACTTCAAGCTAATTAAAATGATATTTCAGTATAGTTGTATAGAGAATAATATTGCTTCGATATAAATATATTTATTAAGGTTAAAATATCAAGAGTCTTCAAGGCTTCTCCAGAAATTTTATACAGGTTTTAAATTTGCTGGTAGTTGAAGACTAGTTCTTCTCCGAAATCATAGAGAATAATTTTTCGGGGTCTTGAATTTGATAATAGTTTCTTCGAGGATAGTACAAATCCATTTAACGTATTACGTACTGTTAAATTATTATAAGAGTTATTAATTTTAGAAAATTATTAAATTCAATCCTTCTAGAGCCTTCGACGGCCAGATTTTCTGTATTTTATAAATGTTGAAAGTTTCTCTGTACATGTATATAGATAGAGGTAGTAACGATCAGTGACTATAGAAATTGGATTGTGGTTACTTGGGCAGGTAAGAGGCAATAAAGGTGATTAGAAGAGGATCTTACTCTCATTGAAGTATAAAGTTCATTTTTTTATATTTTCTTCGGGATAACTTCAGAAATTGTATCATATATTACCGGGCACTTATGACGGTTGTTACCCCCTACAAAACATATCTGAACTTCAATTCAAAGAAGAAAGGGCTTTAACTTTAATTACCAAATTTGACTCAAAAAATCTTATTAATTTACATAACCCACAAAAATAAAAAAGCGTCAATATTTTATTATAAATATAACTGTTAAAGTATTTTGAAGGAAATCTTGTCGACAAATATGTTCTAATTAATCTTATAATGTTAGTGGAGTACAAGCTATAAATTTATATACTCGTATGTAGCTATTACATTTTTGAGAAACAATATTTTTTTACGCTATTTGTTGAGTTGCAAACTCAATTTATTTTTAACTAGCTTTCCACCCGCTGCTTCGCACGCGTGGATTTCGGTTATATCGCGTTTCCTAGAGAAAGTCTTCTTTCAAGTCTGCCTTTCAAAAGTCTGGGATAAAAACTATCCTATGTTCTTTCTCAAGGTCAACTCTATTTCTATACCAAATTTCATTAAAATCAGTTCAGTGGTTTAGGCGTGAAAGCGTAACAGACAGACAGACAGAGTTACTTTCGCATTTATAATATTAGTAAAACTTTCAAGTAATGTAGCGTTGAATTGTAGTACATATAATGTACCTACTGGGCCAAAATAATACCATTGAACATGAGTCAACTTTGATGCCTTTTAATATACATATATTATGGTTTGCAAAAAATAATAATTTAAAAAATATAGAAAAGAAAGCTTATTTATGAGACTAAATTAATGAATTAGTTTCATGTGAAGAGGTTTTGAGCCGGCCTTGTATGGGGCTTTCCCACTGTGCGGCTACCGACGACCGACGGCAGCGGCGCACAGTGGGACAATCGCGTATGTTCGTCTCAAAACTCTGTATCTCAGTTATTTCAAAACTGAATGCTCTATAATTTTGCACACATATACATATGTATGTGAAAGTATAAGTCTTAATATAAAAAATAATAATTTTGAAAATTATGTCTATTCATTTATTTAAAAAATAAATATAAATATATTTAAATATGTTTTGGCATCGTATCAGAAAATTCGCAAATATGCGCAACTTTTTTTTCTCCTTGTGTAAACTAATATAAAAAGATCGTAATACAATAAATATCTCGACATCGGCAAACAGCAGTAAACGGGTAAGTCTCATTAAAAAAAAAGTAAGCCGAAAATTATACCATTTAAACTATGATGGTTAATTTTAATTAATTTATTTATTATACATAACGTTATTTAACAAAAACGCTATGAGAAGTACGCTACATTTATATCAAAAACTTTCGAGTAATGTGGCATTCAATTATAGTAATGTATTGTGCCTAAATCATATCATTGAACATGAGTTAGCTATGCCTTTTTATATACATTATGGTTTACAAAAACTTGTTTAAAATATAGAAAAGAAAGCTTATTTATAAGACTAAATTAATTAATTACTTTTACTCCATAACAACGACTTTCACGTCAAACGATTTTGAGACGGCCTTGTATGGGGATTTCCCAAGTGCACTATGAGAAAATCGCTTATGTGTTGTCTCAAAACTCCGTGTCTCAGTTATTTCAAAACTAAATGATCTATAATTTTAAAGTTTCATGGTTTTATCTTCTAAAATTAAGAAATCCCATACAAACTGTCAACCCTTATTTCACCCCTTCACTGGTTGAAATTTCAAAGACGCTAGAACAAATGTTTAAATATATCCTATCAAGTGCTTAAATATAAAGTTTCATGGTTTTCTCCTTTAAAATTCAGAAATACCGTACAAACTTTCAACCCCTATTTCAACCTCTTCATCCCCCTTTTTCGCAATAAAAGGTAGCCTATATTATTCTCAGGGTCTAAAAATTGTCTGTGCCAAATTTCATCAAAATCGTTTGAGAGGTTTAAGCGGGAAAGCGTAACAGACAGACAGACAGAGTTACTTTCGCATTTATAATATTAGTTGTGATTGACTCCCCCCCGTACCCCAGTGACGCTTACATGGAGCCTACATCGCATGCTGGCTAGCTGAGCGCGATGAGCGTCAACCACGCGACTTTTTCCTAATACTTGCATTTTTAAACTCGTGATATCTTCCGAATGAAATTTCCGAATTGAATAATCAAAGAGTTATGAAAAGGTATTGAAGCCGTCTTGAATATAAAGTAATTTATTTTGATAAGGATTAATACCAAGTTACAAATAAAGAGCCTTTTCAAGCGGCGACATATAGATTAATTTTTTAGAATAATAAACCGCTTACTGTGACATAACTATAATATTTAGACATATGCTGTCGCGACACTTTTTGTAGATGATAATGATTTCTGCAAAGTAGTAGTAAATGATTTGGTTCTATCATCAATAGTTTTCGCAGCGCACGCGACGTAAGGAATTTTGCAGATCGTTTTTTTACACCTTGGGTTACATTATTGGAGTCTTAGTAAGGATCTCTAATTTCTATTTAAATATAATATAGCTTATATTACTTGGGAATAATGAAGCTTTCTAAAGGTGAAAGAATTTTTGAAATCGGTTCGGTAGTTTCGGAGCCTATTCATAACAAATAAACAAACAAATCTTTCCTCTTTATTAATGTAGATAACTCAGCATATGTGAAATGTTTAGACTGATTTTTATTTCACCTTGTAGATTTAGTTTAAAATAATTGTTTTTTAGCCTTAAGGTTTTTATTTTTATTGCAGTTTTGTATATGTGTATATAATTAACTCCAACGTACCTTTACATTCAATTTATGAATAATTAGAACGATTTCCTTCATAATAAATAAAAAATTATTGAAGAGAAATAAAAACAAATTTACAATTATCTGCTTTTGTGTTTGCTATTATTGTACAGTACACGTCGGTTGTTATATTGAAGACGAGTTTTGAGGATATTAATTGTTAACACAAACGAGTTTGTTGTGAACTTCATGTGACCTGAAGCTATAAAATACAATACGTATATTATTACACTTACTGTAGTGGAGACTTATGTCACAATTAACAAATATCTTATGTATAGACCTTCGAGGTTGTAGTTGTACATATGTATATTTCACAGTATTTTATGTGTAGTTACATCGCTTGCTACATATAAAAGGTTAACCGAATTTTTATCAACAATATGTTATCGTTCTGTCTTGATCATTATAAAAGTCAGTGAAGCTTTTCCTGATTAAGTTATAATGACTCCTTTTTTCTTTCAAAACTAAGAGTACCGCTTGTATGAAAACTTGATATTTACGGGATCTTTTCTTGTTGTTAGTATCATATATTTCGATCCAAGAAGATATGGTCATTGAATGAGAGATTGTTTTACGACAGTAGTAAATCTCGCTTTTATATAATTTATGTTGATGTCGTGTCTCAGTATGTAACTTCAGTTTTTTATTTGGGCAAAGATTTGCCATATTTATGTAAGGAATGATGCTAACAGGTATATTTTTTTTTTTTTTAAAAGTCATTTTAAGGAAAAGTGACATTTCCTCCACATTAACCTAATAAAAAAACAATAACAGAGTTAAAATAATCTTTTATATGTATATGTTTAGTTGAACAGTAATTAATGAGTTGTGTATTTAGAGAAACTTTGAATTCTTTTAGTTTGTTTTTCTGCCTACAAACAACAAACGATACATAAAAACAATAATAGAAATAAAAAGGAAATAGGTATGTTTATTCTCCGGAGAACATTGGTAGGACTTGAGACACATAAATTTAAAGTACACTGCTTTTCTTTCCCCGATTAGACTTTCTATGACAAGAATATTTTTTGTGTTTTAAATTTCGGTGTTTCATTGTTATATAGTTTTTCTACAACTCGACTGAAATTCATATACATTAAGACTTTAAAAAAGGATGATTAAAAAAAATCTAATGTTCACTTAAAAAAATAAATGTTATACCTAATTATAATTTTTGTATGATTTTTTAAATGAGATGAAATTAAAAATACATTTTCTATGTTTTCAGACACACGTGTTAGTTTAATTAAATAAATATATGTATGTTGTGATTATATTTGTATTTAAAACTAGCTCAGATCTATTATTATTTAAAAGAGCAAATATTTTTAAACTGATAAAACTTTCGTAGAGTCTAGAAACTTTTCTTTATTCAATTAACTGTAGAGTATAATATTTTTCATGATCTTGGAACTTAGTTAGTGTTACTAACAGCAAGACTTTAAAACTTTTCTATGAAAGTCTTAACAAAATATTTTGGTTTCTTATACTTTGAGAGCCTTTTTATGAATAATATTTTTGACCTTACAGCCATTAAGATACATTATCTGGTTTCATCTCTGGGTTGTGTCCGAGTCCTAAATCGTTTATTTTCTAAAGTGTCTGTATTTGTGTCATACAGTGTCGGTATTCTATAATGTTAAATTAACGCAATGTAAGTTGCTCAGTCATTCAATTTATAATTGCCTAAAAGTGGAGAAATTGTTCATAGTTTAAATCAATTTGATTATTATTAGTAACATTTATAAAAAATAGTAACTTAGTTTAAAAAAATCCAATAATGTATTGATGACAAATAAAGTTTGATTCTAATTAATAAATCAGAATCATATGTAGGATTAGTTTAAAAATATTATCTTAACTTTATTCTAAATATGTATATATAAAATGTAGACAAATGTCTACATATACGCTATTCAATGTCCACTTAACAAAGTTTACAAGTTAATTGTTTAAACATGTTTGTTCCACTAACATTCATTGTGTTTAGTACTCTTAGAATCCATTACATTGAGATCGATGGAGTAACACTTTAATAAACTTAAGGCAATCAGGATATCGCTGTGATAATGGTGTTTCTTAACCTAATGAGAAATACTGTATATTTTCTTTTAATTATTCGTTGTTTAGGTTTGAGGAAAAACGTCGTGGATAACTTTGATTTATTGAATTTATGAATGGCATATGAATGCATATTGTGTATATACATACATACTTGGATATAAAATCTTCTAAATAATGTCATTATATAATAATAATGTATTCAAATATCTTGAATATTGTTTAATGTATCAAAACTGTTCAGCATAATTGTAGGAATGGTGCCTCAGCAAAATTTAACCAAAATTCCTTAATATAAAGGTAAACAGTAACGGGCTCCAACAATATATCAGCGTTTCTACAGTATCCTCAGTACATATGTTCTTTTATTTTATTTTTTGTTAATTTATACAATAAGTATATGACAAGTTTTAAGGTAAGGTTACATAACAGATCCTGTACTAAGATCGTCAGAAGATTTCTCCTAAGCTATAAATTCTGCGATTGTATTTCTGGAGATCATTTATTCTTCTTAACTTTTTTTCACTTTTTTTGTTCTATAAATAAAAAACAAATAAATAAAGTAGTTTTTTGAAGTCAGTATCACTGTCTTCTATTTATTATTTAAATTCAAGTCGACACCTCATTTTATTTTCTCTCCCAGACCAGGTTAAATACTTGGTTTTATGTATATGTTTCAAGGGATATTTCATAATGTTTATAATGAAATATAAAAAATAAAATAATTGCAAACAATATTGTATATTGTTATATTGATATGATAGAATACATTAAATTAGTTGAATTAACATCAAAATAACTTTAACACTAAAAATCAGAATTGTCAATGTTGTTATTGATAATATTTCGTCGTCATTTATTTATCATTTATTTGGATATAACAAGCGGTATGTCATTATATTCATTAACATTGGGTTAACACTCATAGTTTATTATTTCCAGTGATTTATTATTACAAACACTGACATGTTTTTCCACCTCTCGAGGTATTTGTCTAGGGCCGAGTGATTTATTCTGCCTTGAGTGACAATATATCCTGGAAACAAAGTACACGAGATACTTTTATCCCCGTTATATAAATAATGATTGTTAGTTTTAGTCTCAAATAACCTTCAAGAAAAATATATTTGTAAATTATATATTACTTTATTATAATATATTTGTAAGTTATATATTACTTTATTACCATTCCTGTCTTCGATTTGTTGTTGTTGTTTTTTAATAAAAAATATTTTGTTTATACATAGCTTCTTTTTATTCCTTTTTATAGATTTCTTTTAAGTTTTGTAAAACAATGGTATAGGTAAGTATGAACATTCAACAGTATATATGATAAAAAATTATATTTGTATATACTCTTCGTAACAAATGATAGACAAGTTGCGTGTACAATGTGTTTGATGTATTCTAATATATTATTTAGTTCTTATACTTTTATAACTTAACTAGCTTTTGCCGCGACTTCATCCGAGTGGAATAGTGACTTCCGGCAGATTTTTGTTTCTTCCCACATAGTTCCCGTTCTTGCGGGGTTTTCGGAATGGTCGAGTTCCCGTAGAATTTTCAGGATAAAACCTAGGTTTTTTTTTATTCACAATGAAGTACTCTTAACCAACAACATATTTATTTGTTTATTTGAATAAAGATTAATATTATTATGTTGATACAACTTAAACTAATTATTTCGACCAAATTAGGTACCATAAAAACGGTTTTTGTGAGTTAATTGTAAAAGATAGACATATACTCGCGATCTGTTGTTTAGATCATTAAAAGAGATATTATTCTTTAGTACATATTTTTTGTGTATCTTGAACCGTTTTCAAGGCGCACGCAATGGAAGGCTTCAAAGATGAAATAATTTTTCCCGTTTTTTACACATTTACCACTATATCTTTGCTCCTATTGGTCGTAGCGTGATGTTATATAGCCCACAGCCTTTCTCGATAACTGGACTATCCAACACAAAAAGAATTATTCAATTCGAACCAGTAGTTTCGGAGATTAGCGCTTTCAAACAAACAAACAAACAAACAAACAAACAAACAAACTCTTCAGCTTTATAATATTAGTACAGTAATACCTCGGACTTACGCGATAGGTGGGACTGAGTGCTATCCGCGTAAGTCGAATTCGCGTAAGTCGGGGTACAATTTTGCATATAAAGTCATACAAAGTATGTTTAATTGGGACTGGAGACTAAATAAAACAATAATTTAGGAAATAATTAGTATCTAATTCTAGATAATATGACAAACTATATTAATAGAGTGTATAAACACAATTCGAAGTTATTTTGATGTAGAATGTTTCATAAATTGTAACAAAGTCGTCTGACGAGTCAATGATTTTTTCTTCTCCCGTAATATCTCCTCGTAGCATCCTAGTAATTTTTTTATTCCATTTTTTGTAACAAAAATTCGCTCTTCATTGGTGTCTATGCTTTCCAAAATTGTTAACCCTTTCTCAATCGAACTGAGGGCTTCTGTCAAGTTTCCAACTGTCATTTGATCTTCTAATTGAACTGGATCCAAAGAATCATTATCAATGTCTTCCTCTTGTTCATGCATTGTTATGAGCTCATCAATTGTAAGCTCCTCATTGTGTGATTCCAACAGCTCTTGAACATCATCACTATCCACTTCTAAATTTATTTGTCTACCAAGTTCGACAACGTCTTTGATCACACTGCAAATTTCATCAGGCCATATATGTACATATTAGAAAATTAAATCGCGTAACTCCGAATTCGCGTAAGTCGAGGTAGCGTAAGTCGGGGTATTACTGTATAGATAAATATTCGTTATCTTAAGCGACCTCTTATTGGTGATTGTCAAAAACAAGGGGATTATTTATATGTAAAAAATGTTGTTTGTGTTCACATTAATAAATATAGTTTAATGATTAATACGTTTGACCGGTCGTCGTGGAGATCCTTGGGGGAGGCCTATGTCCTGCAGTGGACGTCTTTTGGATGATGATGATGATGATTAACACGTTTACTCCTAAGTCGTTTGAACTTGATCCATTAAATTAATATTGAGAAGTCATAATATCTTAAACTTTATTAAATCATTGTTTGTTCCTCAACTAGTATACAACCTTTAATCTCATAATATTTTTATACATGTTTATATTTTTATTATACGGCATATTAGTTATTATTAAGTAAGCTGTTTCGTAATGCTGATTGAAGGGACCTCTAGGGAGGCCGCGATTGGCTGCTGAGTGTTACTAGTCACTGGCTTAATAATAATAATTAATATTTTAATGTTTATTATATTTTTTCAAGACACTTGATGTGACACTGTTTACAGGATTATAAAAAAAAATGGTTCATCGATTTAAGAAATCAAAATGCCGATATTGGAAAAGTGAGAAGCAGAGATCAACGTATTGTGATTTAAATATATCAGTTTGAGTAAATAACGTTATGATTGTCGGTGACAGGGAACACGAATATGAAAATTTTCTTAAGATATGAAAACAAACTGTTTTATTTGAAATAAGAGGTGAGATAATAAAAACCTCTAGTAAGGATGGTAGTATCTACATAAGGAATTAATATATATTTTTTAGTAACTAAAAAAGAAAAGGTTTAATTCAGTGAAGCAGTTTAAATAAGATGTAATCGTTAAAGTAATTGGCAATTTTACATTCAAAATAATACTGTATGTTTTTTTAATCAAATACTATTGAGATACGTAAAATTGGTTCATGTTTTTTTACACATTCAATACTTAGAAGTCTCTATTGGATCAAGAACAAAACTATTGATTCAGTTTTTCATATGAAATATAGAACAGAGAGGAGAAACGATATATTTCGTGTATTTCTTTGAATTATTT